>OX383950.1:12294006-14863012 GCA_947532085.1 Elegia similella
GCGCGCCGACGCGCCGATAATGCGCTCGATCAGCTCACTTGAATCACCTAAGTAGTTGGTCCCGCGATCGTCAAAGGAACAATGGTGAATTTACAAGAAATAAAATTGAAAAATGCCGGTGAGTGCTATTCTAACGTGTAATGTGAGAAGTCTAGTGAAACTATTCACCAGTAAATCAAAAACCTATTCATCATCATCATTTCGAGTAGGTGTCACGGTCAATCGACCATGCACACCCTGGTGTCAGAGTTCTTCGGAACCGCCTCTCCGTCTCTGACGTGGTTTAACGTGCCTTCTGAATCCTAATTATCAGACAATCATGTTTTTTTTTAATGAATAATTTGAGTGCGTTTGACCTCTATCTTACCTACAGTGTCCTAACCAAACTGGAAACAACTAAACGAAGTATGCTTCCCTCCCTTGGGAATCGAAGCCACGACCCCCGGGTCTACAGGCAAATCCCTTAACCACTAGACAACGGAGGCATTTGAAAAAAAAATTATACAAAGTATTGTGTTGCGTTAGTAGTATGCTTGAAATGAGGCAAAGCTGGTTTTTAGGGTTCCGTACCCAAAGGGTAAAAACGGGACCCTATTAATATCGCTCCACTGTCCGTCTGTCTGTCTGTCCGTCTGTCACCAGGCTGTACCTCATGAACCGTGTTAGTTAGACAGTTGAAATTTTCACAGATGATGTATTTCTGTTGCCGCTACAACAAAAAATACTAAAAAATAGTATAAAATAAATATTTAAGGGGGCTCCCATACAACAAACGCTTTTCAAAAAAAAAAAAAACAATTATTAATAGGTATTAAAGAGGGGCTCCCATATAACAGACATGATTTTTTTTAAATATAGTTAACGGTACGGAACCCTTCGTGCGCGAGTCCGACTCGCACTTGGCCGGTTTTTAGATATTACACATCTAATGTGTTTGTTGTTCTGTGGTAATACCACTTTATAAGTTTCCCCGCAAGAAATAAAAAAATCATGGCGCAAAAATATCCGTCCGCTATTGGCTGATGCGTTTGCGCCATGTCTGGAGCAGGGATGTTACGAATATCATATTTATACATATAATAATATCATATTATACATTTGTATGTTACACATCGCAATCACGGGAAACCCCTATGCAATGTGGGTTTTTAGAAATTACACATCTATCTAATGTGTTTGTTGTTCTGTTGTAATACCGTTAAGTAGTGGTTAATATGTTTTTAGGGACATAGCTACTACAGAGTGAGAGCACTGGAGTACTGTAACACAGGTTTCTACCTTCAACAGGCTCCAGCCTCCTACAATCTGTATTGGCAACCAGCCCAAATATTCTGGCATTTAATATGATTGTATTTTAAAAAAACTTTACTTAATAAATATATCCTCTGTTTTTAGAAAAACAAAACACGACGCCGGCAACGGAAAACACTGGCAGCTCACAAAATAAAGTGACGAAGAGAATAAACAACTTGGTGATCACGGTGCCTCAATCGAAAACGACCAGAAAAATTAAACTTAACCGCTCCAAGTCCAATCCCGCGCATGCTGTGACAGCGACGACCAGCGTCGCCAGTGCTGAAACTAATAGTACTATATTTTCTCAAGATAAAGATATAGATGTCGAAAAAAATAATAGTAAAGATAAAGCAGTTGAAAAATCAAACAGCAACCCAACAGCTGCTAGTAAAGCCGCAGTAAAAGCCAAAATGAAGGAGAAATTAAAAAAGAAGCAGAAAAAACTAAAGGCAAAGAAACAGACTGACAACGGCAGTGATCATGACGAAATTATGTTGCAATTGTCCGACAGCGAGAAGTTAGATCTGCTTGAAGATTTGGATCGTAAGAACTTTGATAATGTGTCGAGTCAAAGCTCGGAAGATTCTGAAAGCAGTAGCAGCAGCAGTGATGATGATGATGGTGAAAAAAGACGAGACAATGATGATATTAAAGAAGAAAGTAACAAAGAAAAAGACAAAGAAATTATTAGCATAGGAAAAACCAATGACAAAGAATCTAATGATAAATATATGGAAATCATTACAGAAAATTCGGAGACGTGCGATATTTCTGAATTAAATGCCAGTGTAGAAGATGTAGTACAGAAAGAATGTATTAGTGATGATACTGTTAGCAGAGAACAATCAGAAAATACTACTGAATCAACTCAGAGTAAATCTGATAATGTGCAAGTAACAAAGAAAGTTACTGAAGTGTTGGAAATCCAAAACAATGTTGAATCCTCGAAGGAAACTGATAACAGTGGCTCAGTTCCAGAAATAACTCAAAATAAGAGTGATTCTGATAATGTACAAGTAACTACAAAAGTTACTGAACTGTTGGAAATTCAAAATAAAGTTGGATCCTCGAAGGGAACTGATAATAGTGACTTAGTTCCAGAAATAACTCAAAATACGAGTGATACTGCTCAACAATTCAGCGATTGCGAAGTTGTTCAAAATGTTTCAAATGTCGAAATTATTCAAGATATTCATAAAGATGATCTAGCACCGAAAACGGCTAGTAAAATAAGTGACAAGGAAACTCTTTTACAAGACAAAAGTGACGGTGACAAACAACTGTCTGAAGGGGAAGTGTCAGATCGGGAGAGTTCTGAAGTAGAAGCAACAGAATTACAGCCCGAAGTTGTCTGCATTTCAGACGACGAAGGAAAAAGTAAAAAGAGTAAGAAAAAGCACAAAAAGAAAGAAAAGAAGAGCAGAAAGGAGAAGAAATCTAAGAAAAATAAGTCGGATTTTCGTAGTGGCTCGGACCAAAACTTTTATAAGGATGACGTTAATCGCCCCGAAGGTTCTTTACCTGTCAATGAAGAGTCTAAGCCTATTGTTATAGAAGAAGATGATATTTACGAAATTCTAGAACTTTCGGATGATTCTTCTTGCTATGAAGTCGAAGGCACGGTGTTGTCTAAAGAGCCTACAGCTGAAGAAATAGAGGCTCTTTCAGCAAAGATAGATGAGATCGAAAGGGTGGAAGTTGTAACGGAAGAAGAAATAAGAGAACATGAACGAACTACAGCTGAAAACATGACAGAAAAAGTAGAAGAGAATATAGAGCAAATATCTTGGAAAGACAGATACCTAGGCAGTACCAAAGTGAAAAAAGTGTTAACTACATCAAATATATTAAATGCTTTGAGGAAGAAAAACAAGGAATTGAAAAAGAAATTGGAGGAAACCAAAACCAAAGAAGCAGATGAAGAAAAACAAACTGAAAATGTCGTAACTCCTGAAAAACCCGTCGAAACTAATTTAGAAGACGGTTCTATAGATCAATACAATACTTTGCAAGGTTCTACCAAATATGTAGACCCTATCGATGATCCAGAAGTCAATAAAGAAGTTACTCAAAAGGAAACTGAACGAGAGCAAGAAAAACAAGGAGCTGTGACAAAAGAAATGAAGAAAGACGCGAAACAGCTACTCAAAATGTATAAGAAATTATTAAAATATAATGATATGAATAAACAAACAGATCCGAATAAAAAGAAAAAGAAGAAACAAAAGAAGAAAAGCAAAGACAAAGAGAGTGTCGCCAGTGCTGTGAGCAGTGGCGTGTAGTAGTTTTATAAGGAATATTAAATTAATATTAAATTTATACATATAATACTTAAACTCGTTTGTTTGCATTATTGACCGAGCGAGCGAAGCGTCTCAGTTTCGACTAGCCGAAAATTCTTTTGTCCGTCTGTCTGTTCTCGCCTACAGGTCGCATTTCTCAACCGATTCTCATGAAAGTGAGCAGGTTCGGTAATTATATAGAATTTTTTTGTAGTGCCAGTTTTTCGAAATTTTTAAAAATGGCGGGAATATGGGGCTCCGAAACTTGAAAAAACGAATAGCACAGCTATTTCAAAAACAATTCAATAATGTCTTTAGACTTTATTGTTATTCTTACTTATGACGTAACTTTGTTGTCTGAACAACTTTTTTATACGATAAATTTGAACGTGTTATAGTCGGCAATTTGCACTAAAGTTGTCTGAAATCGATTTCCTGTATATTTTTTTGTATTAGTGCATTCAGTAAGATGTAGTAAATACAAATGTATGGTATGACAAGTATAAAAATAGTGCGTAGTACCTAACTGTGACGTCGGCGATACACAGAACATTTTTTTTATAAAAACATGTGCGCTATTTTAAATAAAAGGGCTTTATGAGTAGATTATACAGAAATAAACTTCACTCCCATATTGCTCAAACCCACAGACTATATGTAGTACCAAAGTTAAATATAAATTGAAATGAAAGTTGAAGTACGTGAAGTGGGAGAGGGAGTGAAATTGAACAACTTTCCCTAAGGAACATAATATCGAAATATGAAAAATATTTTATGGCTTTTTATTAAAGCATGAGACTGCGAATTATTTTTATGATTGAAAACACTGAATAAATCTGTAATAAAAATTTTTTGATTGGGAAAAAGTAACTGAAGGAAATCATCCTTTAGTCAATTAGCATAACAGTAACAGATGTATTTTAGAGCACGGGAGGGCAAATGTGGATGTTGGTTGTAAGGGCTCGTGAGGTCTACTGTTCTCGCAGAACCACTAGTACTTTAGGGGTATTAATGAATCTCGTGGGTTTACAAAAAGAAAAATGACCTGTCAATTAAAATAAAATTGAAAGGCACACCATGGAATAAAAAAAAAATATATACTCTCTGATGGGAGGAGCTAACTCTCTAACTTTTAACAAGTACGGGAAATAACATTTTGATGGCCACTTTCAACTTCCATAACTGCTTACATATATCATCACCATCAATATACATACATATCACAAAAAAAAAACAGTCCGTGTACAATTCCAAAATTCGGGAAAATATTCCCCACCCAACCTTGCATGCAACTCAAAAGACTAGGCAGTCAACATCACTCCTTACTCTTAGCAACACTCATTATCATGTGATGAAGCATGGGAATATTGCTTATAAATCGTACATTTGGTTTTTTTTTTCAATAATTCGTAAAATGTTTGAATTTTGGATAAAAAAATGATGATCGATGAAAAAAATCTGGAAGAATTTACAAAGATGATTATTCAGAAAATAGGCCTTTGCAGGCATAATAATAGTTATTAAATTATATTCTTATTATTAATTATTGTTCAAACTACTAGCGTTTCGGAACCGACCACTGCAGAGAAGAAGACGCCGAAAGAAACTCTTTTTAACAGTATTGGTCGCCTACTTGCCTTAAAGGCTCTATATGATATTTTATATTTTTATCTTTCCTTTTTTTTTGATGTCATGTAATAAACAATTTCATTTGTGGAGCACGTTATGTCAGCGATCGAGCGTGCAACAACAACAGATATAATAAAAATCTCAAAGATCCGCCATCGCTGAGCTCAACCATATTAGAGGGAACTCGACGACGAGGTACTTTCGATTGCATAAATAAAAACCATCACTTCCGGTTTGTAGCAAGTTGTCAATTGAAGTTTGATTTTGATCGCCAGCGCCCCCTAACCTACATCCTTACTTATTACCTTACTATAAATGCGAAAATGAGTTTGTTTGTTAAGCTTTCACGCCGTAACTACTGAACCGATCATCATGAAATGTTGCATACAAGTTCTCTGGAGTACGGAGAAGGACATGGGCTACCTTTTATCCCGGGAAGATGTACTATACCCGAGGGATCGACATTGACGCGGGCGGAGCCACGGGCGAAAGCTAGTATTTAAATATATGGAGTTCAGTGCCAGCGCCACATTAAGAAAAGAAATAAAAGACAGTATTTTTATGGCTTTTACGAGCGAGAGCGACGTATTTAGCCTTTAGCCCAACTTTAGCCAATAGCAAGGCCGATCCTTAGAAAGCGAGCGGTGAGTTTGAAAATCAGGTAGGTACCCACCACGTTCCTAAAGTGCTATTTTTGAAATGACGCCGTTCGTAAACGAGCGATTTTTCCATACAAAAACCGCTCGAAGACGAGTGTCACACTTTCAAAAATAGTACCCCTACACGTTTTGGTTTTAATTGCGTTTTGCGAGTCCCTCTATCACATAGCACTCGAATTTGCAGTAGGTCTCACTGACAAGTCAAACTACCGATTTGACATTGACAGTTGTCAATGTCAAATCGGTAGTTTGATAAAATAGGTAGAGAGGTAGATTGTAGATACTATCTACAAGACTAAGAGTAAGGAAGTCTATGGAGAAGCCCTTGTCAACATATATGAATTTTTACTTATACAAATATCAGGCATTTATGGTATAAAGTGTGAAATATAACTTTGTCTCTGTCTTTCTTCAGTACAATTGCCTTTGACAAAAGAGACATACATATTTTAGTTTTTGCTAATTTATGGTAAAAGCTGTCCAAAGTTTAGGTGCGTGCCAAGATCCGCCATATTTTGTAACGAGTTTCGTGGTAGTTGTGCTGTCAACGGGTGTTGTTTACTATTTGGAAAAGTTGAAATTTGGGACAAAAATACGCGAAAATAAGGTAATAAATACGTGGAAGTGTGAGATAACTGTTTATACAGTTGACTAAATGTTGTATTGTGATGTGTGGTGCAAGAGAAAACATAAATCAACCATAATTGACTCTTCATAGGTTAGTAACCCGTTTTCTAGCAAGAAAGCTCTTTATTGATTCTGATTGAGAAGCAAAATAAAACATGATGTTAAATTTATGTATAAACTGTTGTTAACTGGTCATATTTTTGTAATACAGTCAGTATTTTCATTTATTTTATTCCTCATTTGTTTACATACCTAAATAGGGTTGTGCATTATCTAAATAAAAAATAATATTATTTTTATAGGTTTCCGATGAATGAAGTTTTGAGGAATAAATGCTTAGAGGCTATCCGGTTCGGAAAAATATTAATCCTCGGCAACAGGATTGGTACATCTGCTCTTTGCATTTTGAGGAAAGCTGTTTCAATAGAACGCTTGAAGTTATGATATGAGACTTCGGGACAACTCATCACCAGCAATATTTTCATTTCCGGTAAGTTTAATGTATATAGTTAATGTTAATGAATAAATGTTTTAGGGTTCGGTACCCAAAGGGTAAAAACGGGATCCTAATGATATGGCTCTGGTGTCCGTCTGTCACCAGGCTGTATCTCATGAACCGTGATAGTTAGACAATTTAAACTTTAACGGATGGATATATTTCTGTTGCCGCTATAACGACAAAAACTAAACAATAGAATAAAATAATTAATTAAGGGGGCTTCCATACAGCAAGCATGATTTTTTTGCAGTTTTTATAGATAATAGTACAGAACCCTTCTTCGTGCCTGAGTCCGACTCGCACTTGGCCGGTTTATTCGTTTTGTCTGTCAGACAATACTAAAAACCGTTGGGTGATTTGGCAGGAGTAGCCGGTTCATGCATGCAAATGTACGCAAAGTTATGTGTGACAACGTATTATCGAATTATGGATGCGATCATATGATGTCATGCATACAACAATGCACATAATAGATTATACTTGTACATAATCCTTACTAATAATATTATAAATGCGAAAGTGAGTTTGTTTGTTCATCATGAAATTTGGCATTCAAGTTCTCTGGAGTACGGAGAAGGACATAGGCTACCTTTTATCCCGGAAAAAAAAACTATTCCCGAGGGATCGACATTGACGCGGGCGGAGCCGCGGGCGAAAGCTAGTTTAATAATAAAATATTATGATTTAACTAAGTATATTGAAATTTCAGGTCGTGGAAATGAAAAAAAAAAAGCCGTAAAAGATAAACGTTTGAACCAGCAAAAGAAATTACAATTTGAAAGATATTGTGTTACATATAAATATCACGGTGAAATTAAATGTAAATATCTTTCAGATAGATGGTTTTTAAACAAATTAATACTTTTTAGGAATGATTAAGTAAACAAAGTTATAAAATAAATTGTCATTTTATTATCCTTTCCCAAAATGTTTTTATAACCTCTGTCGGCTCTGTGTACAAAATAAGAGTACTGTTTAAAGTAGATCATTACATAGTATGGAAGTGACAACCCTAGGCAATGGCAGCCATTTTATGTAACGATTCTGTGATGTAGGTATACACGATTTTTTTGTAGGTATTTCCAGTCCTCTTTTTTCTTTGGTCTGAGCTACAAGATAGCAGCGTTGCCAGAAGGTTACATTTCTTACATTTTTCGTAACTTTTGACCTTCTCGCGTAACATGTAAGTAATTTTTATATTTAAGGCAATTTTCGTAACTTTTGAGAACAACGAGTTTGTAATACTAGATTTTGATTGCAATTCAACGCATTCAATTTGAACGCACCTAAAACTGGTGCGTCTAAAAAGTATTTCACTACATATTACACTCAGAGATGGTTCTGAAGTAGAAAGCGCCATATTATCAATTTATCATATCGTATTAATAGTCTTGTCTTGTTAATACGTAATTTCGGCACTCCAACCAGAGTAATGATTACCCAGTAAGGTATAGACATCGTGATGATCTAGATCTTAGAATACTTTTTTTATGTTTTGGTAAAGACAGACTTAAATATGACACAGACATAATAATGGGACAGGGCAGGTTGGTACAGGTTTAGGTGGTATCTTCTCTATCTCTATTATTATAAACAAAAGTCACCGCCGGTAAATGCGCGATATGGTCGACCGATTAAATGCCGCAAAGCGTTATGCTATATGTTAGTAACCACTTTATAGGATAGCGCTGTGTGGAGGGTTATACTCCGACCCCAAAAACACGTAAATTAAAAAAATTACAATATTGTAACTTTTGCTGCTAAAATGTAACATTTCAGGAAACTAAACGTAACTTACGACTCAAGGGCCCTGGCAACACTGCAAGATAGGCTCCTCTCAGCGCAGGTAGTTTTCTCAGGTAGTTTTTATGGGACTGTCAGTGTGTGACCGATCGTATAATTTGTTATCACTCATTAACGTGTTATTTTACACTGTGATTAAATTTGAGTTATTATTTGAGTGCAAATGTGCTTATTTTAAATTACATTCATAGTCCTTATAACAAAATAGCCTTACACAAGATGCATCAGAGTCCAGCAGTTTGCCGTATCTGCCTCTCAGTCGACGCGCCCATGAGCATCATTGCATCTCCTGCCCTGCAACTCGTGTACGAGAGGCTGACGGGGGCTTTTGTAAGTATCCTTATAGATTAGTTTATCTATCTCCTTAACTTATGTCTGCGCGATATCATTTATGATTAGACGCTGAGTGGAAACGTTCTTAAAATTTAGCGATGATGTTGTTTTTTTGTCTAAACAATCTTCTTTGTCTTTTGCATGATTTTGAACTAAAATTAGAAGAAAACAACATGGCTCTATAAAACAGTTAATATTATTTATTGTTGATAAACTTATATTTTAACTGTGCAAGCGGTGGAATCAAGTTGCTTTAAAGAAATACGCCACAACCAGTCCTTTTCTGCACATAGTCTGTTCCTAAAGATAATTTCCTGATTCCCAGAAAACTGTTGTAAAAATTTTTAAAGATTTATCCCAACTAATATTATAAATGCGAAAGTGAGTGTGTTTGTTTATTTGTTTGTTTGTAACGCTTTCACGCCGTAACTACTGACCCGATCATCATGAAATTTTGCATACAAGTTCTCTGGAGTATGGAGAAGGACATAGGCTACCTTTTATCCCGGGAAACATACTGTACCCGATCGACATTGACGCGGGCAAAGCCGCGAGCGAAAGCTAGAACATATACTTGCGTTTCACAAGTACATGAATGCAAATCATAAGTTTGATTTGGTGTTTTGAATAATTGTAAAGAATCACTCGCACAATAAGGAAAATGAAATGGAAATGGACAAGTCACATGATTAGAGAAGGCAGAAATAAATGGATGGAGAGAATAACACCATGGTACCCGAGAGAAGGAAAAAGGTTGTCCTTTTTCCTTAGGGACACAATTTAGGAGGTGGGAGGATGTGTTAAAAGAGGTGGCAGGGAAGACGTGGCCAAGGAGGGCAAGGAACAGAGAGTTGGAAATTCCTGGAGGAGGCTTATGTCGGAAAAGATAATCTAGGGAAAGATTAAATATTTATATAACAAAACAGTATTTATTGTAAACCTAGAATTAGACTACTAACTAATATTATAAATGAGGAAGTGAGTTTGTTTGTTTGTTTATTTGTTTGTTACGCTTTCATATTGTAACTACTGAACCAATCATCATGAAATTTTGCATACACGTTATCTGGGGTACATTTTATCCCAGGAAAAAGTTCCCGAGGGATCGACATTGACGCGGGCGGAGCTGCGGGCGAAAGCTAGTTAGGCTATAAATAATTGTATAAAAGGACTTGTTGGCACATGAAAATCTGAAAATTGTACAGCATTTGTTTGGTTATATGATTTTAATGTTAAAGTAAAAGCTGTTATACCACTGTCTTAATATTGCAGCTTGTAACTGGGAACAGGCCCGTGGCAGCATGCTACATCTGTCGCGCTATGCTTAACAAGAGCCACAAGCTGATGGTGACAGCCACCAGGGCCGACCATGCGCTGACTGCTATGTTGGAGAGGGCTGGCGAGGTATTTATGTTATATTACATTATAATGTTTATTAGTTTCCATGACCACTGATGTTATACACTGTATAGTTGCTAAGAATGCTGGGCAATGGCAGGGACCACACAACAAAGCAGACAGGATGGTACACACAGCCTAGATATTGTTTAGGTCTATGCGTGTATAGTTGCAATATGTTTGCAACAACACACACACATTTAAAATACATGGACAGCTTGTCCATGTATTGTAAATTATTTTGCCTTTGCCAATGTAATATAATGACTACGAAAACTAGACATAGATAGGTAGGTACAGATAAATCACATGACAGACTAAGAATAAATAAATAATAAAAGCAGAAAAAAAATATATGTACCTATATTTAAAAATTACATAAAAATGACATAAATTAAATGTAACCCTAAAATATAATAATAAAAAAGAAAAGGACATGTGTAAAAATTGCGCAATGCTATAGAATCACAAACTATTCCTCAAATGAACTCAAAATACTATTACTAATAATTATTTTTTAAACCTCGCTTGCCGTTCCATCTTTATATCTGGGACACCCGAAAGGGTTCATATTGTACCTATTTAAATTACAGTGCAGTGACTATATTGTAAAAGCTGATGTATTGTACAATATGAAATGCATATAAATAAATTGAAATTATTTTACGCACAAATGTGCATGTTTTCTCCCATTATTTTATTTCAGCAGAATGTAGTAACATAGTGGTTGATATAAATTATCACGCACAAGTCAGATAGTATACAAACAATATGAAGAATTTTTGTTTGTGTTCAGATTACAGAAAAGTCGATATCCCTGGTTGACCGCTCGGCCATTGGCTTGTGTGCGTCGCTGTCTTTCTCTGTGGCTGAATGTTGTGACAGCACGCCGCCCGCCAGGGTCGCGGTCAAAACCGAGCCGGAGCCACAGGGTGCTGGCGACACCGAGCTGGAGTCAGAGGATGCTGTCGACAACGCTACGGACGATGAGGATCCCAGTGGTATGTATTAAAGTGATCATAGGCTCTGCTCTGACCATGAGGCCTGCAGCATACCCTCTGCAGTCCTACGCTTCCTCGACGAGCTGAGATGGCTCGAGTAAAACAACAAGGAAAAATAACGAGGGAGAGCGCAGTCTCTCCAAAGCAGAAGACCGGAAGATAGAATGTCTTCTACTCACACACAATAGGCCCAAACTAGGTGTGGAAAAATGCCCACGGAACCAGGTGACCCAGGCTCTGCTCTTTTCCATGTCGGTCCAGGAAAAGAGAAAGAAACATTGAATGTACCAGCTGCTTCCCTTCAGCACGCCGAGGGACTGATAAAATAAATAAATAAATATATATGGACAAATCACACAGATTGAGCTAGCCCCAAAGTAAGTTCGAGACTTGTGTTATGGGATACTAACTCAACGATACTATATTTTATAACAAATACATATATAGATACACATCCAAGACCCAGGTCAATCTGAAAAAGATAATTTTCCATCTTGACCTGGCCGGGGATCGAACCCGGTCACTCCGTGTCAAAAATGGAAAGTAGCATGTTAATAATCGTGCCCAGCATTATTTTTTTATTTTTATTTTATTTTTATTGAAAAAAGCACACAAACAGATTAAAGACAATACAGAACAGACTTACACATACAAGATATTATAACTAGTCAATAATCCACTACAGTGTACACAGATTGATTAAATTAATGTATAAGCAAGTATTTAACAATATACAAGCATCCAACATCAATAGTGTCTGAATTGAAATAAAGTTATCGATATCTGAATAATTTTAAATATTCAATGAAGCAATTATAGATCTTTTAAATTGTGACAAGTTTGGATTGAAAATGTCGAGATCCGAGTTACCCTGTCTCAGTTCGTCAAAATCTCGACACATTTTTAATTCCATTTCCACGAGGGCAAGAAGTATAAGTTATTTAATATACAAAGGCGGCTTTACCTATAGTGCAGGATGTGCGGCGCACGCGGGCGCCGGGTCTAAGGGGGCGCCCTATAAAGCGATCCTTTAAAGATGCGTCGCTCGCGGCACCGGCGCTCTCAAACACCCTGCGCCCGTGTTACGGCCGAAGCCGGACGCGCGAAAGCAAGGCGCGCCACCACAAGCTACGTCTTTACTTACACAATAACTTTTGTTTCAACGTGAAATCAGCCTTAAAACAGATTATTAAAGACTAGCTTTCGCCCGCGGCTCCGCCCGCGTCAATGTCGATCCCTCGGGAGTAGTACTTTTTCCCGGGATAAAAGGTAGTCTATGTCCTTCTCCGTACTCCAGAGAACTTGTATGCAAAATTTCATGATAATCGGTTCAGTAGTTAAATAAATTAAATATAAATATATACGGACAAATCACACAGATTGAGCTAGCCCCAAAGTAAGTTCGAGACTTGTGTTATGGGATACTAACTCAACGATACTATATTTTATAACAAATACATATATAGATAAACATCCAAGACCCAGGCCAATCTGAAAAAGATCATTTTCCATCTTGACCTGGCCGGGGATCGAACCCGGTCACTCCGTGTCGCAGGCAGGCGTGTTGATCGCTGCGCCACGGAGCTAGTCAATAAGTTACGGCGTGAAAGCGTAACAAACAAACAAACTCACTTTCGCATTTATAATATTAGTAAGGATTATATCGGCATAGAGTCGCATCGCTACTCAAGGCGCGTGCCGGCACGGCAAAATATAACTGTAAGTATCCATTTTGACCCCGCTCCTACTAGAGGGCGCCAGGGTACTGGTTGCACACGGGCGCCACAAGGGCTAGAGCCGCCTCTATAGAAAGAAACGTGTCTGTTTGGGATGGCGACGAGAACGTCAGCAACTGTAATACTTATTATTGTATTGTTAAGTATTTTCAGCGTCCGGGTCGCGTATTGCCAAACTGTATACTGACCCAGACACCCATAGTCTGTACCGAACTACATCGTTTTTTTTTTTTTTTTTTTTACTAAATATTGAATTAGGCATTTGTCTCCCATCTCACCTGATGGTAAGTGACGATGAAGACGACGATGATCGTGCTCATTAAAATCAGAAACAAATTGGAGCAAAGTACATACGAGCTCAGAGCAGTCTGAGATGGTATGCACTTTGCTCGCTTGTATGTAAAGCAAACTGTGACATGCGAATATCTTTAACTAACTATACAACGTGTTCCGTATTTTTCTCGTATATTTTTTATGCTGTTGCGATTTTTAGGTATCCTATCCGTGAAACTGAACAACTTTCCCAAAAAAACATAGCTATTGTGAATTTAATTAAAGAAAAGCCGTTGTAAGTATAACTAAAAATTAATTTGAACTGTAACAATTATAGAGGGTGTTAAAAAACTATAAGTGTTTCCAATTTAGTAATTATTAATTTTTCAAAAGAAAGATGCACTGGCACAACAAATAGGTACAATTTGTTATAATTTCGGTGTAGATAATAATAAAATGAATTAAGTCAATATGATAAGTGATTGATAACAAAGTAAATTAATGAATCAAGAACAGAAAAAGGGAAATTTTCATTAAACGCCAAAAACTCAAATAGCAAGAGATGGCGTCACACCACGCCTATTGTGCTTTATTTTGTTAATAACCGGAAAGGGCGGAATAAAAATATTTTTTTTTTAAGTTAAAATATCAGTAAATAAGTATGCCAACTGTTTTTCTACCAGCATACTCGTACCGCAAACTAGATTTATTCAAATTATTAAAGCTTACACCGATCTATAAAAAACAGTTTTAAATTCGGTTTATTTTTTAAAAGTAACTCTATTTAAACACTTTATTTAATAAACACGTGCGTAGTTGCTAATGAAGTTACGACCACTGGCGAAAAAAAGGAGTCAAGGTCGAAGCGGCGCAAATTTTAGAAGACGAGGCAGGGAAATAAAACATGTCTGCATTTGCATGCATTTTGTTCTAAATTATCATGCCATTATATACTACACCAGACGCTGGAAAGTATGCACGTCTGGACTCGTATGTATTTTGTTCAAGTATTTGAAAGCAAAATGTATTTTGATTCAGACAGTCGCTGAATAAGTATACAGTTTGCTCTTCAACTACAAAGGCAAACTGCGATCGAACTCAGAGCAACCCCGGTCTGGGTCAGTATACAGTTTGGCAATACGCGTCCGGGTCAGTGGTGCCTGCTTTACCAAGTTCGTTCGCGCACTCGGTATTGCGAACAGAGGAGGCTGCCGCCGCCGCCATACGTACCGGTCCGGCACGCTTAGTGCCACCCACTGTAACACTGCTTAGTTGAAAAGAAAAAAAAAACAATTCATTCCACTATATACGTGGCCCAGTGGTTAACACGCTAGCCTGCGACACGGAGTGCCCGGGTTCGATCCTCGGCCAGGTCACGATGGAAAATGATCTTTTTCAGATTGGCCTGGGTCTTGGATGTTTATCTATATATGTATTTGTTATAAAATATAGTATCGTTAAGTTAGTATCCCATAACACTAGTCTCGAACTTACCATGGGGCTAGCTCAATCTGTGTGATTTGTCCGTATTTATTTATTATTATATTACGTGTTTATCCAGCCTGAGGCTAAGTCTGGCCTTGCCTTTGGCCTTTATGGCCTTTATGGCCATGTTAAGTGGCTTGGTTGGTGCATAAGTAGCAAACGAAATCAAAATAATGGCGGGCTGCTAGTTGACATGATGCTATAGATTTGCGCCCAATGCTTTGGCTGGCTTCTGTGGTCTGCGTGGAAAGATAAAAAGTTGGTATATTCTACGTGTTTTTTTTCCCCTAGACCAGCATCGGAGAAGCCATACGTTTATAAGCAGGAACTTTTTGGTTGAAAATTATTTGTAATATTGACATTTTGCAAAAGCAATCATCATCATCATTTCGTGTAGGTGCCACGGTCAATCGATCATGCACACCCTGGTGTCAGAGTTCTTTGGAACCGCCTCTCGGCCTTTAACGACTACCAGATGGCAGCCGGGACCAACGGCTTAACGTGCCTTTCGAAGCGAAAGTGATGAATTTAAAACATAAGTATCGTTTTGCGAAACAACCATGTTAACATGTCGCTGTCTCGGGCACTAACTGTCATTTCCCTCGTGCCAGGCGTTCCCGCGGCTGACGTGGACGAGACACGGGACTCCGATGAAGACGCGGGGGCGCGGGGCGGGGGACACTACGCGGACGGTAAGCTTCTTAACAACCGAACACAAAAATATTCATAAGTTTGTCTGTCTGTGTGATGGACGGATTTAAATGCGAATTTCTTATTTGTAAACTTAATTCAGCTAGTTTTTTTTTTGCCAAAAAATTGTATTTGGAAGTTGGACCACCTTAAGCAGCCAGAATCGGACGCATTTTAAGTGATTGTTGTGAATGCAAAGGTCCAATTTAGTTCATCCTTGAGTAGGCCAATGCAGCGCAACACTGCTGAATTTTCAGTAATAAGCCGTGTGGTTTCCGACAGAGTAGAATAGGACCACTCCAAGTCTTCCCATGGATGTCGTAAGAGGCGACTTAAGGAAATACAAGCTAAAAAAGCTCATAAACATCAGTGAGATCTCTCCGACCCGTCTGGCCAGCGAGGAGAGTGAAGGCCAAATCCTCTGTCTGCTCTGGCCAAGTATAGCTCCGGTAGTACAGAGAGGTTCATGCTCCTGCAGTGGAGACTAAAAAGACCTGATGATGATGATGATTGCTGAATTATCGCAAGGCTATCAACGGGGAGACCCAATGTAGAATTGAAATTCAGTTAATTTAGTAGATCAGTAAAAGGATCATGAATACAAACGCCGAAGGACGGCGTTAGGCAGGCGGCCGGCCGTTATAACTTTGCCAAATCGTACTACAGCATGTATACTGCCCTAGTAGTGACACCTGGGTCCAACGCACCCAAATAAGGAAGCAGTCTGAGAGACGGAGGATTTGGTGATGAGCGTCTTCGTTCCATCACTACCTAATACTCGGTTCGAAAAGCGAAATTAATTGTACTGACCCCTGGTCAACAGGCAAACGACTTAACCATTGGACCACGGAGGCTGTTCTTTTGTACAATGAGTAGATAAAACAAAAATTAATGCGATAAATTTTGCGCAGTAAAATAGTAGTGTACAACAAAGATAAATGAACAAGGACACTAACCTCAGCTTCGTTTAGGTTCTAATTGTCCAAATCTCAAAATTTCCAGAGGGTGCAAAACTTCCATATCCCAGAATGTCCAAATCTCAAAAGGTCAAGTCGATATCCCAAAATGACCAAATCGCAGAATGCCCATGTATATACTAGTGTGTGGACCACCCTTCCACCAGCAGCCGCTGTTTGCATGAAGTTGATAAGATGCAGATGCAAACAAAAATACGCGAGAAGGTGCAATTGGTTAAAAATAGAAATGAGGTGTATCGGACTGTGTCGCTTTAGCGGAAACTTTTAATTAGTTCTGCTAACGTTTTATTACACTTATTACCTAAAACTATACATTTATTATTTTTTTACCTAATAATTTATATCACACTATTTAAAAGTAAAAATATAGAGGCCCTTGTCCAACAGTGGACTTTTGTGACTGAGAAGATGAAATAAATAAATTTCACTTCATTCCTTTATATTATGTGTTTATCCAGCCTGGGGCTACAAGTCATAAAGGCCACGTTCAGGGGCTTGGTGGGTGCAAAGGTGGCAAACGAAATAACAAAATTAAAATAATGGCCGGCTGCTAGTTGACATGATGCTATAGATTTGCGCCCAATCCTTTGGCTGGCTTCTGTGGTCTGCGTGGAAAGATAAAAAGTTGGTATATTCTATGTTTTTTTTCCCAGACCAGCATCGAAGAAGCCGTACGTTTATAAGCATGAACTTTTTAGTTGAAAATTAATTGTAAAATTGTCATTTTGCCAAAATTGACATTTTGCGAAAGTCATCATTATCATCATAAGTTAGGTGCCACGGTCAATCGATCATGCACACCCTGGTGTCAGAGTTCTTAGGAACCGCCTCTCGGGTTTAACGACTACCAGATGGCAGCCGGGACCAACGGCTTAACGTGCCTTCCGAAGCGAAAGTGATGTATTTCAAACAAAGTATCGTTTTGCGAAACAACCATGTTAACATGTCGCTGTCTCGGGCACTAACTGTCATTTCCCTCGTGCCAGGCGTTCCCGCGGCTGACGTGGACGAGACACGGGACTCCGATGAAGACGCGGGGGCGCGGCGCCGAGTACACTTTGCGGACGGTAAGCTTCTTAACAACCGAACACAAAAATATTCATAAGTTAGTCTGTCTGTGTGATGGACGGATTTAAATGCGAATTTCTTATTTGTAAACTTAATTCAGCTAGTTATATTCTTAGCTACGGTATATGGAAGTTGGACCACCTTAAGCAGCCAGAATCGAACGCATTTTAAGTGATTGTTGTGAATGCAAAGGTCTAATTTAGTTCATCCTTGAGTAGGCCAATGCAGCGCAACACTGCTGAATTTTCAGTAATAAGCCGTGTGGTTTCCGACAGAGTAGAGTAGGACCACTCCAAGTCTTCCCATGGATGTCGTAAGAGGCGACCTCGGAAATACACAAGCTAAACAAAGCTCATAAATATCAATGAAACCTCTCCAACCCGTCTGGCCAGCGTGGAGTGTAGGCCAAATCCTCTGTCTGCTCTGGCCAAGTATAGCTCCGGTAGTACAGAGAGGGTCATGCTCCTGCAGTGGAGACTAAAAAGACCTGATGATGATGATGATTGCTGAATTATCGCAAGGCTATCAACGTGGAGACCCAATGTAGAATTGAAATTCAGTTAATTTAGTAGAAAGTAAAAGAAGCACAAATATAAACACCGAAGGACGGCGTTAGGCAGGCGGCCGGCCGTTATAACTTTGCCAAATCGTACTACAGCATGTATACTGCCATAGTAGTGACACCTGGGTCCAACGCACCCAGATGAGGATGCAGTCTGAGAGACGGAGGATTTGGTGATGAGCGTCTTCGTTCCATCACTACCTAATACTCGGTTCGAAAAGCGAAATCAATTGTACTGTATATTTTTGTACAATCATCATTTCGAGTAGGTGTCACGGTCAATCGACCGTGACACCTACTCGAAATGATGATGATGATGCTGCTTCTCAGGACTGAAATTATGGTGTAGGTGAAAGTAACAAATGTTTTGCAGATGGCGCAGTAGAGGGCCTACAGCCTGTGCCAGGAAGTTCCCCAAACAGTTATTATGGCGAGCCTCAGAGCGCTGACACAAGGCACCAGTGTCATGTTTGTCTGAGGGGGTTTCAGAGAAAGAGTAAACTACAAAGACACTTAAGAACTCACACTGATGAGAAGCTAAATAATTGTAATGATTGTGGTAAGCATTTTAATC
Source organism: Elegia similella (assembly GCA_947532085.1). Taxonomy (NCBI): domain Eukaryota; kingdom Metazoa; phylum Arthropoda; class Insecta; order Lepidoptera; family Pyralidae; genus Elegia; species Elegia similella. The sequence continues at coordinate 12,312,899 of OX383950.1, forward strand.
GAAAGGGTGATTTAAAAAGACATTTAAGAACACACACTGGTGAGAAACCATTTGAATGTAACATTTGTCATAATCGATATTCTGACCGTACTGTGTTCCGAAGACATTCTCGAAGTCATACTGGTGAGAAACCATATATATGTAATGATTGTGGGAAACAATTTTTCCGAAGGGATGGTTTGGTAATACATTTAAGAACTCACACTGGTGTGAAACCGTTTAAATGTAATTTGTGCGAAAAACAGTTCAATAAAAGGGGTAAATTAGAATCTCATTTAAGAACTCACACTGGTGAGAGACCATTTGAATGTGACATTTGTCACAGGCGATTTGCTGACATCAGTACATTACGGGGACATGCTCTATATCATACTGGTGAGAAACCATATGAATGTAATGATTGTGGGAAACAATATCAGAGAAAGCAGCATTTGGCAACTCATTTTAGAACTCACACTGGTGAAAACCCATATAAATGTAATGAATGTAGCAAGCAATTTCGTTATTTTTGTAGTTTGGTTCGGCATCAGTTAACTCACACAGGTGAGAAGCCATTTGAATGTAATCACTGCGGAAAGCAATTTACTAGTAAAACTAATGTGGAAAAGCATTTGAGAAGTCACACTGGTGAGAAACCGTATAAGTGCAGTTTTTGTGCACTTCAATTTAATCAAAAGGATGCTTTAGAAAGACATACGATAATCCACATTGATGAGAACCCGCATAAATGTAAAAATTGTGGGAAGCAATTTAATCAGGACGATGAATTGGAAAAACATTTGAGAACTCACAGTGGTGAGAAACCACATGGATGTTATGTTAGCACAAAACAGTGTAGGCTGCAACCTCATTTAGGAACTGACGCTAGTGAGAAACCATACGAATGTGACGTTTGTCACAGTAAATTCGCTCACATCGGTACAATGCGGAGACATGCTCTTATACATAGTGGTGAGAAACGATATCAATGTAATAATTGTGGGAAGCAATATCATCGAAAGGGTTATTTGATATCACACTTAAGAACTCATAATGATGAGAAACAATACAAATGCTATGTATGTGGTAAACAATTCCGTCATAACGGTACTTTAGTAACACATCTGAAAATCCACACTGGCGAGAAACCATATAAATGTAATTACTGCGGGAAGCAGTTCCTTTGTGACAGTAGTGTGAGGAGACATTTGAGAACTCACACTGGTGAGACGCCGTATAAATGTAATTATTGTGGGCAGCAATTTAAACAAAATGGTAATTTAGTAAGGCATATGAGAATTCACACTGGTGAGAAACCATTTAAATGCAATTATTGTGACAAGGGATTTAATCAAAAGGAGCATTTGGAAACACATGTGAGATCTCACACCGGTGAGAAACCATTTGAATGTAATGTTTGTCATCGCAGTTTTGCTCATAGCAGTACTTTACGTAAGCATTTGAGAATTCACGCTCATGAGAACTCATAATTGCGTAAATAAATAAATATATACGGACAAATCACACGGATTGAGCTAGCCCCAAAGTAAGTTCGAGACTTGTGTTATGGGATACTAACTCAACGATACTATATTTATAACAAATACATATATAGATACACATCCAAGACCCAAGCCAATCTGAAAAAGATCATTTTCCATCTTGACCTGGCCGGGGATCGAACCCGGTCACTCCATGTCGCAGGCAGGCGTGTTGACCGCTGCGCCACGGAGCTAGTCGTAATAGTAAGGATATAGTGGTGCATATTTACCTAAAGTAGATTTTTTGAGCACATACAGCGTGATTTTACACCGCCTAGCTATATTGAAATCTGGGAATCAGAATCCCTAATGGAATACAGAATTGTAAGAAAATAAGGTAGAAAGCGTCATATTGTTGGCCAGCGCCCGCCCATTACTGTTAGTCCCTTCATGCCCGCCACCAATCGTAGATGCATGCAACCCTGGTCGATACTGCTGCATCCTCATTAAGTACTCTAAAAGTAAAACTAAATATAATTAAATTTACAAAATAAAATTAATGGGACCCACGACCCCCGGAAAGATAGAAAATGATCTTTTTCAGATTGGCCTGGGTCTTGGATGTTTATCTATATATGTATTTGTTATAAAATATAGTATCGTTGAGTTAGTATCCCATAACACAAGTCTTGAGCTTACTTTGGGGCTAGCTCAATCTGTGTGATTTGTCCGTATATATTTATTAATTTACAAGTTTATTTAGGGCCTAGCTACACGGATGATAATTACCCAACCCCTTCGATCAAATAGTAGTAGGTACACAGTCTCATACAAAATGAAGCCTTAATAATGTCCCTGAGTCAAAACATCATGCATACTTACCAACAACGACACAGACTGTACATACTGAAAGTATAACTCCATCTTTTTTTTCACTTTTGGTGCGTAGTTTTTGCATTTTTTCACTGTACCTTTGTCTTCGAGAGACGTGTGAGTGCTAGCGCGGTTTATGAAACTGTGGACAAAACTCCGAAACTCGATTAGTGCGCTGTTTTGCCAGTGACACTTTTCGAGCGCGAATCGTGTATCTACCATTACATTTGATCGAAGCCCAACCCAATGGTTAAAACGGTTAACAAAAATATATACACTACTATAGGGGTACGCACACGGCATCGACTCAACTGTTTCATGTAGGGATGTTACGAATGTTTGTATTCGCATTCGCATAAGCGAATGATTCGCATCAACATTTGAACATGCGAATGTTTTGCGAATGCGAATCTGTGCTAGTCGGTGCATGCTAGTGGGCGGAAATTGGAATACTAAAGATTGTTATAATTTCATATGTTTACCTACCTACTAACACAAGTCTCGAACTTACTTTGGGGCTAGCTCAATCAGTGTGATTTGTCCGTATATATTTATTTATATTTTAGTAACTGTACCTTTATTACTATTAATATGTATAATTATTAATAAATATTGTGATTACGTACTTATCTTTTGTATTATTTATTTTAATGATTTACCGTAATATACGCATTCGCACATTCGCATGACCAATATTCGCATTTGCATTCGCGAATAAATAAATAAATATATACGGACAAATCACACAGATTGAGCTAGCCCCAAAGTAAGTTCGAGACTTGTGTTATGGGATACTAACTCAACGATACTATATTTTATAACAAATACATATATAGATACACATCCAAGACCCAAGCCAATCTGAAAAAATCATTTTCTATCTAGACCTGGCCGGGGATCGAACCCGGTCACTCCGTGTCGCAGGCAGGCGTGTTGACCGCTGCGCCACGGAGCGTATCAAGTAGTCGAATGTCGATAATATTATATTCGTAACATCCCTGGTTTAATGAACGTATGCGCACCCTAATAGTAGTGCATAGATTTTTGTCAAACCAACCATAGTTTGGCCAGCGTGGAGATTGTAGGCCAAGTCCTCTGGCTGCTTTGGCCAAGTATGGCTCTAGTAGTACAGAGAGGGTCGTGCTCCTGTAGTGGAGACTAAAAAGAACCTGATGATGAACCATAGTTTGTTCCCATTGAGTCACACCGCGATAAAAGAAGACCCGTTGTGTAGCAGTGTTACACATTGCAACTATCTTTTTCCCAATGAGTAACGCTCACTCTTTAGCATTTGTATTCCCGTTTAGTAACACTAAGAAGTGTTCCAATAAAAGCATTTCCAGTGTTTAAAAAAATGAAAATGTTTTTATTTCTTTCACATTTGTTTCCTTATATAATAATGGCAGGAGCCTCCTTTTAGACTTAAATGGTCTGTGTTAGGAGACACCGCTCTTCCTTAACTATGGTACATACAAAGTTATTAACATACTCGTAATTACAGAATCAATAGTTTATTTTATTTATATAAAGCTAAACTTGCTAAGTGTTTGTTTTATAAGTAATATATATAAAAGGATATGTAACGAATTAGCGTAGGATTTAATGAAATTAGGTTTAGAATAACTTTATTTCTCATAAGAATTACATAAATTAATTCACTTACTGAGAAAAACAATGTGACTTACAATAAATACAATGGGCATGCTTTTATATACTATGCAAACTATTAGCTTCGATGTTCGATACAATATAAGTGCAAGTGGGTAGCAATAAAACTAATGGCTAATACATATTGTCAATTTGTGACGTCCTCTTGTTATCGATCGCGCACTACGATCTCGCCCGGCAACACGGATTAAGAATGTTTGTTCTAGATGCGATAGTTCAGTAATTTAAAGCTTGTATATTTAAGTGAATACGTTTTTGTATTTCTTTTTTATCGTTATTATGTGCAGTTAAATGTTACTGTGCTTGTAAGAAAAGTGTCTATAAAGTTTTAGGTTTATTTAGTTAAGTATTTTATATTTTTTGTGTTTTATCTTCCATTCACAATGCTATTTTGATACTTACTCTTATTAAATTAAGAAATAAAATATAAAATATGGTGAAAAAAAAAAGGTTTTTTTTTTTAAATCATATATCACTTTATTATATTATTATGTGATATTTATTTATTTATCTATATAATTTATATGTATGTAATGTGTGTATGTGTGCGTGTACGTTTGCGTGCGTGTGTGTTAGTATTTTAAATAGGTATGCAATTTACTGTTATAACATTATTTATTTAGTTTATTGAAGGTTAGAAGACCGTCAGGCTCAATATAGTATATATATATATATATATAAAGTATATAATAATAAAATAAACTATCGGATTACCTTTAAAACAAATATATATTATTTATGGTAACTTTGTCTGTCTGTCTTCGTCTGTTCCAATTAATTGTAGTAATCGTATATGTATGTTTTTAGTTTTCTTTTGAAAATAGCTACTGATTTAGCATCTTTTATGTCTATTGGTAGTTTGTTAAACATTTTTGCGCCTTCATATTGGATGTTCATTTTGCCATAGTTTGTTCTTGGCGTGCGCAGTATTAAATGGCTAGCACTGCGTAATTTCATCTTTTGGAATTGACTTTTTCTACGGAAGGATATTTGTGTGTGTATATGATTATTCAGGATTTTATGTATTAATAAACACATATAGTATGTGTATGTTTGGTTGATCGTCATTATTTTGGTGTCTTTGTATATATTACAAGTAGGTGTGTGAAAGTCATAATTGAATAGAAATTTTTTATTAGTTTATTTTGTGATATTTGTAATGGTTTTAAGTTTGATTTTGTGGCTGTAACCCAGATTTCAATCAAATAATCAATATGTGGTTTAATTAGTGAGTTGTAGATTTGGTACTTTATTTTACGCGGTAGGCAGTTTGTTATGCCACGTAACGCACCAGTTAGTGATGTCAGTTTAGTTTTAATTTTTTGTATGTGTTGTTTCCAGTTAAGAGAATGGTCCAAAATAAGCCCAAGATATTTTTCATTAGTTTTTTGTATCAGTTCATCGTCATTAATTTTAAGTTGTACAGTTCCATTAATTTTCTTATTTTTTGCTGCAAATACGACGTAATTTGTTTTTCGGTGTTTATTGTGAGTAAATTTGATAAGAACCAGTCATTTAGTTTATTTAGGTCTTTTTGGGCTTTTGCTATTATACTTTTTATTGAGTTACCGTAATAAAATAAACTTGTGTCATCTGCATAGAGAGAGATATCAGCATTTAGGCCTAAATGTTGAATGTCATTGACGTATGTCAAAAACAAAAGTGGTCCCAAAATCGAACCTTGGGGAATACCAAAATCTATTTTACTAGGAGAACTCTGAACTTGCCCTATCTTGACTATTTGGCTACGATTCTCAAAATATGATCTTAACATATCATGTGCCTTTCCAGTAATACCAATGTCAGATATTTTTTTTAGAAGTAGTTTATGGCTAACGGTGTCAAACGCCTTTTTTAAATCGATGAAAATACCGAGAACTAACTGCCTTTCGTCAATTTTGTTTTTTATTTTGGTCACAAGGTCTATTGTAGCTGAAAGTGTATTTGATTTGGGTCTGAAACCATATTGCCTTTTGTACAAAAAATCTATTGAACTCAAATATTTTTCTAAACGGGAGTAAATTATTCTTTCAAAAATCTTTGACATTACAGGCAAGACCGAGATTGGGCGATAATTGCATGGGTCGGTTTTACTACCGGATTTGTGAATTGGCGTTACTTTGGCAGTTTTTAGAGAATCGGGGAATACTCCATGTTCCAAACAATAATTTATACAGTCTGTAAGTGGGGTGATAATAATATTTTTGAGACATTTAATTGTTTTTGTACTGATTCCATCTATACCCGAGCTAGTATTAGGATCGAGATCATCGATTATTTGACCAATTTCTTCCGTGGTTGCCGGTGCAAAGTTCGTAAGCTCATTCGATTTTGTTATAATAGGTGATCGTAAAATATTCTTATGTAACGATTGACTTTTTTGTTGGATTTGGCTAGCGAGTGTTGAGCCAATGGTAGAAAAGAAATGATTGAAACTCTCACAGATTTCTTGTTCATTCGTAATTGTCTTTGAATTGATGACAAGTTTATTGGGCTTGACAGGATCTTTTGTTTTATTATTAGTCAATTCATGGATGGCTTTCCACATCTTTTTAGGTTTGCTCGTATGATCTTTGAAGTACTTGAAGTAATACGATTTTTTAGTTACCTGTATTTTTTTAAGTACTCTGGTTCTTGCATCTTTAAATTCTTTTTCTAAATCTTTGTTTTGTGTATTTCTTTTGTAATTTCGCCATTTTTCATTTCTCTGCTCTATGTCTTTTATTATATCTCTATTTATCCAGTCTTGTCTCGGTGCATTTAGTAATTTTGTTTTTGTAATTTTACATTCAGATATGCAGGTCAGGATTTTTTGTTCCAGTATATCATATGATGTGTTTACATTATTGCTGCAGTACACAGTTTTTTCAACAGTTTCGTATAACTTTTCGTAGTTGACAGCTGCGTATGTAATTTTTTGTATTGGTTTTGGATAGTGATTCTCAATCTCCAGATAAATCTGTCTGTGGTCCGACATCGAAGATTCAAGTAAATAAAAATTGAAGGTGTTAGTTTTTAAATTGGTGCAGACGTGATCGATGATTGTATTGGTGTCCTGTGTCACACGAGTACAATAATTTCGACTAATTTTATTCAAGACTCTGTAATCGCATTCTCGTAGGGCGTTCTTATATTTACGAGTTTCTCTATTTGCCCTCTTTCTTCGCTCTAGCTGCTGCGAGAATATCTCAAGGAAGTTATCCGCGTTGAAATAACATTAATATTTGTAAAAAACTATTGGGTTGGGTAACTATCGTCCGTGTATAGATTATACAGATGTCCCAAATAGTAAGAAAGAAAGAACAATTGTTTAGTTAGTTATATCAATCAATCACACACAACTTACACCAAGCCGGCCTTCGCTCAGCATGTGTCGTGGACCATGGCATGGTCTTCCGCAGATGCCGATTTAAATTATTATGTTAATAAAAACAATGGAATCAAATACATGACGAATTGAAAATTCATGATCATTTAGTTACAGTAAAATACGATACAATTAAATAACAACGTCAAATTTAATGGAATGATGTAACTTATATATTTTTTTTAAAGTAATAATATAAAATACTAGCTGTTGAAAAATACGACTTCGTACGCGTAAAGGAATGTATAATAATGTGAAATAAATCAATATACAAATCTATTTATTTATATTTTTTATTTTATATTAATATATGAAATACTTACTTAAATGACCTTCAACTTACCGAATAAATAAAAATTGGTCAATAAAGCAATTCTTTGAGGTAAAGTAAACTCAAAGAATTTCTTTATATACGACATTCTTAGCTTTCTCTTCAGGGGCTAATAAAAATAGATGCTCCGAACTACTGACCCGTGAGCAAGCCACGTAAAGTTGGCCATGGGAAGCAAGGAATTAAAGGCAAAGGAATTACACCAACTAAATCCTTAACCATAAGCAAAAGAATTGCAAGATTTACAATGCTGTTATGATATTCTAAATAGATTATGAAATAAAATATAAATAAATAAAATAAATAAACATATAAATATATACGGACAAATCATACAGATTGAGCTAGCCCCAAAGTAAGTTCGAGACTTGGGTTATGGGATACTAACTCAACGATACTATATTTTATAACAAATACATATATAGATAAACATCCAAGACCCAGGCCAATCTGAAAAAGATCATTTTCCATCTTGACCTGGCTGGGGATCGAACCCGGTCACTCCGTGTCGCAGGCTGGCGTGTTAACCGCTGCGCCACGAAGCTAGTCAAATTGTACACCTATATCTGCTCACTTTGGTTGCCTAGAAGAAATTGCAGAAGCGTTGCATTGTGCATCCATTCACCGATTGAATTTACTATTATCAATTTGTATTGTTTTTAGTGCAATAAAGAGTTTATTACTAATATGGTGAAAAAAAAACCCCGCAGACAGGGTTCGAACCGGTGACGTGGTCTTTGTACGACCAATGCGTTACTACACGATAGTAGTAGTAAACTTTTTATTGCACTAAAGACCAATAGGATCAGTGGAGTGATATCCTACAAGAACCCTATCAGGACCTCATGATCCCAGTGTTCGTTGTCTCTCGCCATCATCTCGTGCTACGCCTCTGGGTGCCAGAGTGCAAGGAACATCGATGGCGGCAGGAGCCGGCGAGGAGACAACATAGCCATGGACCCGACTTGCCCGACGTCGCTGCCGCGCGGACAGCGGAGTGTCACCAGTGCTCAGCCGGAGACAGACGCAGTACGACAACTGTTGTTGTTCAACAGTGTGCCGATGCTGTGGACGGGATGCGGGAGCCATGGAGCGCGGTCTACGTCGCGGCATTACGCTTAGAGTTTAGAGCCTATTTCGAAGCGCTTGTTTCATTATTACACTGACTTACCTTCGTTCATCATCATCATTTCGTGTAGGTGACACGGTCCCATACCCTGGTGTCAGAGTTCTTCGGAACAGCCTCTCTGCCTCTGACGTGGTTCCTTTAATGACTACCAGGCCACTTTAGATAATTTTTCAACTGCCATTAACACAATCAATGAGGACTTGGAACAGATATCTATCTGGAGCAAATCGTTTGGCCTTCAAGTTAACCCAGTAAAATCGCAGGCAATAATTATTGGCAACCCTCGCCTTACTTGTAAAATTGATTTGTCGGTTATGCCACAAATTGTTTTTAATGGCGTTGTCATAGGTTTTAGCGACCGGGTGAAAAATTTAGGGCTTTTAATAGACTCTAAATTTATTTGGATACCACAAATAGCTGAAGTCAGCAGAAAACTTTTTTTTGCTTTTAGCTCATTTAAAAGACTTGGAAAATTTCTGCCTAAAAGCACCAAAATTATGCTTGCACAGTCCCTTCTTTTTCCTATGTTTGATTACGCTGATACATGTTATTTTAACATCTCCGAACAGCAACTTAATAAACTTGAGCGTCTTCAAAATATGTGTATTAGGTTTATATTTGGTCTGCGCAAATACGACAATGTTTCTCAGTTTCGTTCTGAACTCAAGTGGCTACCTATTCGACTTCGCCGAGACTGGCATACCCTATCTCTGTTATACACAATCCTTTTCAATCCTACATCCCCACGGTATTTAAGAGAACGCTTTGAATTCTACAGCGAGGCCTATCAGGGTCACCATAACTTACGCAGTGCACTAAATCTTAAATTAAAAATTCCAGCTCACTCAACAAAATTTTACTCCCAATCCTTTACAGTTAAGGCTATACGCCTCTGGAACTCACTACCACTGTCAATCCGGTGTGCTCAAACGCTAGCCAGCTTTAAATCTCAAGTGAAGTCACATCTCTTATCCTCATAAATATTCTAAATGTATCCTTAATGAATTCGGGATTTTCTATTTTCGTGTACACAATTATGTATGTTTATATATTTATATATATTGTATACATATGTTTATATTTATGCATTCTGCATATATTTATTTAAGTATGTATTTATGCTAATATGTTAAATTGTAATTAATTAATACTGTACAATGTCCTCCTTTACTTTTGCACCTTACCTACCTGTTTTTGTTAACATGTCTCCAACTTAGCTTGGTTGCCTGGAAGAGATTGCAGCAGCGATAAGGCCGCCTTTGTGCATCAATGTCTTAATTTTAATATTATTTTTATTGTATATTTTGGTGCAATAAAGAGTTATACTACTACTACTACCAGATGGCAGCCGGGCCCAACGGCTGAACGTGAATTCCGAAGCACAGAATCATCTTAATTATCAGACAATCAGGTGATTCAACCCGACAATGTCCTAACCAAACTGAAAAAAATTAAACAAAGTATGCTTCCCGTAGGAATCAAACCACGACCCCCGGGTCTACAGGCAAACGCCTTAACCACTGGACCACGGAGGTACTCGGTCCACTGGTAGTATAGAGGAGCCCGCTGGCCAGTGGTCGTGAGCATCATCACGTTACGCATGTCAAGCAACCCCGGGCGCAGTCCTACATTAAGATTTTAGAATAATATATGTACATGGATTGAAAATTGTTTTAAATTATAAATTTTGGGTTTCCGTACCCAGAGAGTAAGGCGGGGTCCTGTTCTAACCTTAGAGTATGGAACCCTTAAAATCGAAAGCAGACGAGGTTTTTTATTTTAGAAATAACACTGACATTCCTCCTCTATTCCATGTACCTGTATTATCGTCATGTGTAGAAGTGGTGTGGCGTAGAAGGACTAATTATATGTGTATCTTCGAATTGAAAAATGGTATATCTACTTAGAAAATAAATTAGGTTTAATTTCGATTATATTACAATATGTTCTTCGCCTATGTATCGAATCTTTACTAATATAAATGCGAAAGTGAGTTTGTTTGTTTGTTACGCTTTCACGCCGTAACTACTGAACCGATCATCATGAAATTTTGCATACACGTTCTCTGGAGTACGGAGAAGGACATAGGCTACCTTTTATCCCGGGAAAAAGAACTATTCCCGAGGGATCAACATTGACGCGGGCGGAGCCGCGGGCGAAAGCTAGTTTAATATAAATCAATGTAATCGTTCGCTCTTGAGTGAAGGTATCGAATATCCTTGATGTTCATTCATTCCTTTGACGTGGTTTAACGTGGGTGGTGCGATACAACGCCGAAAGATGGCGTTAAAGTAATCCAGTCAAGTTTTATTCAATATCTTTGAGACTATTTTCAGTATGGTCATTTAAAACCGTTTCCTATTTCAGCCATATTATATACATTTCCTTGATCGGCTTTTAAGATCTGCACGGAAAGAGAAGCAGCTGGTACATTCTAAGGTTTTCCTTTCTCCCAGACCAATGGAAGAACAACATAGTACAACCTAGTTTTATGTTAGTTACCTATTTCTAAGACTTTATTTTATAAGTCTTTTTCTCAATAAACTATTATGAGATGACGTATCATAATCCTATAGCCATAGGCTTTAAGTCCGCCTTTACACTTGTAATTGTGTATCATCATCATCATCAGGTCCTTTTTTAGTCTCCACTACAGAAGCACGACCCTCTTTGTACTTCTAGGGCCATACTTGGCCAGAGAAGCCAGAGGACTTGGCCTACACTCTCCTCGCTGGCCAGACGGGTTGGAGAGGTCTCTTAGATGTTTATAAGCTTTGTTTAGCTTGTATTTCCTAAGTCGCCTTCTACGACAGCCACGGGAATACTTGGAGTAATTTTGTATGAAGTTAAATAAATAAAAAATAATCATTTATTATATAATTTACCAATTAAATCTACACGTCAAATTTCCATAAATTTATTAGAGTTTTAGGTTGACATATTATTCAGATTAAAATAAAAAGATTACATATATTATAAGTATATATCACAATTTCATATAATTTATATCACTATGTATCTATTATTTATTAACTATAATCTCTACAGTCTACTTCCTTATCCTTACTTCCTTACTAATATTATAAATGCGAAAGTGAGTTTGTTTGTTTATTAGTTTGTTTGTTACGCTTTCACGCCGTAACTACTGAACCGATCATCATGAAATTTTGTATTCAAGTTCTCTGGAGTACGGAGAAGGACATAGGCTACCTTTTATCCCGGGAAAAAGTACTATTCCCGAGGGATCGACATTGACGCGGGCGAAAGCTAGTCCTTATCCTTACTTTCTTATCCTTACTAATATTATAAATACGAAAGTGAGTTTGTTTGTTTGTTTATTTGTTTGTTACGCTTTCACGCCGTAACTACTGAACCGATTATCATGAAATTTTGCATACAAGTTCTCTGGAGTACGGAGAAGGACATAGGCTACCTTTTATCCCGGGAAACAGTACTATTCCCGAGGGATGGACATTGACGCGGGCGGAGCCGCGGGCGAAAGCTAGTATTTAATAACTCGACTTTTATAATATTGCGAGTGCGTTACCCCAGCCGACTAAGTGCTCCTTTTAAGAATTGATAAATGCAAATAATTAGATCATTACTTCGTGTAAATGTCCCCGAAAGTAAATAGTTTGACACCCCGCCGTTTTAGAGATAATGAGGAAAATAAAATTCGGCTGGCGTAACGTTACCCCAGCCGACTTTTTTTGATCCCGTCGGTTTAACTGGATAAAAAGTATGCACAAAGATAGATTGAATTTGCTCTCAAATATCCCCGATAAAATTAAATTTGACACCCCTTATGGATTTAGAGTTATTTCATTTTCTGCTGCGGTAACGTTTGGCCAATCTCTGTATCTCTGAAACCGTAAGACGCAGAATCATGATTTTTTTTATACGTATAGAACGGAATTTGTCACCATTTGACACCTAGTTATCTTAAATATTAATAATATGGTTTGCGAGTAATAAATATTATTCTGAAAACCATATTTTCGGTTCTAGTTATTAAACGAGGGAACCCCGATAATTCAAACTAGTCCTAATAGATGCCTCTTATAGAGACATACAAAACATCAAAACTTTCATCAGCCTAATCAAAGGGCATTGGCAAGTTATAATGATATTACTGGTTCCAGAAAGCCAGATTCTGGGCTCTCGATCTAAACGAGGAAAATAATACTTTCCTTTTACCTGGCTGATTCCATATTTAAACAATAATTAGACACTTTATCAAAAACATACATACCAATTTTTAGCTTGATATACTTTCGTATATAAGAAATAATAATTAAAAACTAAACCTAGATATTTTTTTTCGATTACCCGACCAAGTTCTGATGTGCATCTGAAAGCGGCTGCGGCATACTACTAGATATACTTCCATATTCGACGGCATTGTATTCTAAATTGGATGGTACAGGCGAGTGGAAATTTTTTTAATAAAAAAAGATATGCCTTATATAATGGAATTACTTATTTCCTCCATACTTATACTTTATAATGTATTGATTCCTAACGGGATAGACCAAGTCTATTATTGCATGACCAAAGGCAGCTATAGGTAATATTGGAAATACGAGTATGTAATACTTGCTTTGTTAGATAGAATTAGAAAAAAATACAACTGCACTTGCTCGGAACTGCAATTTCATTGGCTAATGTGCGCGAGCGGGACAGCGCAGCGATAGTCTCTAGTTTTGCTCGCGCATAATAACAAATCCTAACTAATATTATAAATGCGAAAGTGAGTTTGTTTGTTTGTTTGTTACGCTTTCACGCCGCAACTACTGAACCGATCATCATGAAATTTTGCATACAAGTTCTCTGGAGTACGGAGAAGGACATAGGCTACCTTTTATCCCGGGAAAAAGTACTATTCCCGAGGAATCGACATTGACGCGGGCGGGGCCGCGGGCAAAAGCTAGTATATATATTTTTTTTATTTTCAATGTAGGACACAAAAAAGTATTGATACTCTGTACTGTGGTACCGACTACTTTTGATTTCGACCAATCTTTGTAAGATGTCCCCTACATCTTCGCATAAAGCAATGCAGAATAAAACAAGCAGTACATAATATAGAAAAAGAAATACGGACTTCTAGTTCATTTGTTTAGCTAATAACGACGCGTTTTCCTAGTTGATGGATACACATTTTAATCCCAATTTGTAAAACTGACACTTTCTACGCGAGAGCAGCAAAAATAAATAACACTCAAGATTTTTTTTTATTTATCTCTTGATAGTCTTACCTTATAGAATATAACCTTGTTTGCGTTGGTTTTTGATTACCAACTACGGTGACAGTTGGATTGAACTATTATGTAGACGGCAGACCTCTATTTAAGAGGTCTGCCATAAAATCATTCAAACAAAAAAAATATAAAAAGATATTTTATTTACATTATTAGTATGTAGAAATTGCCATTTAAGTAATAGTTTTGCTGAAAGAGAAAATCTGTAAGTCACCCTAAGGTTTCATTCATCATCATCATCATCATCATCATCATTTTGAATAGGTGTCACGGTCAATCGACCATGCACACCCTGGTGTCAGAGTTCTTCGGAACCGCCTTTCGGCCTCTGACGTGGTTCCTTTAACGACTACCAGATGGCAGCCGGGACCACCGGCTTAACGTGCCTTCCGAAGCACGGAATCATCTTTATTATCGGACAATCAGTTGATTCACGTCTGCAATGTCCTACCAAACTGGAAACAACTAAACAAAGTATGCTTCCGGTGGAAATCGAACCCAGGACCCCCGGGTCAACAGGCAAACGCCTTAACCACTGGACCACGGAGGCTGTTTCTGCTGTTGACCCTAAGGTTTCATTTATTAAATACGAGTCTTTATAATATTAAAATTAATCCTCACAATTTTTCTACTTGAATATACCCAACCACTTATTATTATTGTGCAGATTTTAGAAGGTATACGTTATGTATCGTACGGCCGCTTTAAGATGCACATTCGAACTTAGTCGGGTAATCGGGAAAAATTATCTAGGTTTAGTTTTTATTTATTATTTCTTATATACGATAGTATATCAAGCTGAAAATTTGTATGTATATTTTTGGTTAAAGTGTCTAATTATTGTTTAAATATGGAATCAGCCAAGTGGAAGGAAAGTATTATTTTCCTCGTTTAAGTCGAGAGCCCAGAATCTGGCTTTCTGGAACCAGTAATATCATTATAACTTGCCAATGCTTTGGATTAGGCTGATGAAAGTTTTGATGTTTTGTATGTCTCTATAAGAGGCATCTATTAGGACTAGTTTGAATTTTCAGGGTTCCCTCGTTTAATAACTAGAACCGAAAATATGGTTTTCAGAATAATATTTATTACTCGCAAACCATATTATTATTATTTAAGATATCTAGGTGTCAAATTGAGACAAATTCCGTTCTATACGTATAAAAAAAATCATGATTCTGCGTCTTACGGTTTCAGAGATACAGAGATTGACCAAACGTTACCGCAGCAGAAAATGAAATAACTCGAAATCCATAAAGGTGTCAAATTTAATTTTATCGGGGACATTTGAGAGCAAATTCAATCTATCTTTGTGTATACTTTTTATCCAGATAAACCGACGAAATCAAAAAAAGTCGGCTGGGGTAACGTTACGCCAGCCGAATTTTATTTTCCTCATCATCTCTGAAACGGCGGGGTGTCAAATTATTTATTTTCGGGGACATTTACACGAAGTAATGATCTAATTATTTGCATTTATCAATTCTTAAAAGGAGCACTTAGTCGCCTGGGGTAACGCACTCTAATATTGCATCTATAGATATCATTAAATTCATAGAGTACAAGTATGTGCTCAAGTAGCCATTTCTTTAGCCAAATTTTAATTCGGTTTGTTCCCATTGAGTCACACAATGGGAATAAAATCCCGTTGTGTAACAGTGTAACATATTGCATATATGTGTTGTAACGTTGCTGCATGCCACCTGCATGCTGCATCTCTTCCAACCTCATTTCTTTCTCATGCTGTCCACTTTTCATTCCTCATTTTATTTCAAATTTCATTTTAATTCCATTTTTAGATCATTTTCTCTCTCGGTCATTGCATTCCACTATCATGAATGATCTGACCCGTTATGTTATATAGAAGTTAATATATTTATATAAGTTGTGACAAATTTTAATCTTCTGTTGTGTCGAGTCTTTGTTCTCCACTACTTCCTTATATGTGGGAACTCGACTAGCCGGGACAGGTCGAGGTCTCACAGAGTAACACATTTTCCCAATATGTAACACTGTTACTCATTTGCACTCTGGTGTGCGTTACCGGAGCAAAAAAGTACTGAATATCAAAACGTAATATTGCAAGATAATCAGTAAGTAACGTCATGTAAATGTATGTGAAGGTTTGAAATTTGTACGTTCATTAATTTTTGAGATATTAATTTAAATCAGATTCTGCTAGGATGACATTTCAAACGTTACGCCAGCAAAAAATTTTCTCGGGACCGAATGAAAGTTAATACAATAAATAGTAGTTGATGTGCAGTAAATGTTGTTGCATAAATAGAATTTGTACGTCTCCAGACTTTTGCCATATTCAAATTTTTTCTGCGGTAACGTTTGGCCGATTGCTGGATCTCATAATCGGCACGGCGTAGGAGTTTGTTGTTTTTACTTACACTGTTATGAATTTGTAGGTCATGTCTGTAAAAACAGAATTTCAAAAAAATTTACCATTGATTAAAAATGAAAATATGAAATCAGGTATTTTAACTCCTGTACTTTAAATATAGGACGTAGAAACGAATTGTTAACGTTAGTTTGTACCTTATAATTGCCTACAATGCCTTGATAAGTGTCAATATGATATCTTAAGTATTAAATTAGTTTTGAGAAAAAGAACCATATCTAGGTCGCCAGGAATTTTGACATCCGATTTGACCAGTGCTATTAGTTCGGAAGTCGACAGCTTTCAAACTATTTGTAAGAGTAAGTTGTCTGTAAGTCGGTTCACGGACAATTCATTCATTTCGTGTAGGTGTCACGGTCAATCGACCATGCACACCCTGGTGTAAGAGTTTTTCGGAAACGCCTCTCGGCCTCTGACGTGGTTCCTTTCACGACTACCAGATGGCAGCGTGTCCACCGGCTTAACGTGCCTTCCGAAGCACGGAATCATCTTTATTATCCTTACCAAACTGGAAACAACTAAACAAAGTATGCCTCCGGTGGGAATTGAGCCCACGACCCCCGGGTCAACAGGCAAACGCCTTAACCACTGGACCACGGACAATAATTTTACGTAATAACAATGGAAGTGAGATAGATGCGTCACAAACCGAACGCTTAGGCCGATCGTGCCTCTCTATCCTTCCTCTTGTTTTGCTTTAGCTTACACACAGAACGTGACACGTTTTCGTGTGTGCGCCGGCGTTAATTAATTAACAAGACGTTATCACGTCGAAACGAACCATGGCTTTAAGGCACTACGTGTGTTGTCTTTATGCCAGAGTTTAGAAAGGCTAAGTTAGTAAGTGAAAGCGCATGCGAGAGAAGCCGCGGGCAAAAGATACTCCAAACAATATACCATCTTAAAGCCTCTCCTTAAATTTATTTAAGAATTAAACATTATTATAAATCGAAATTTCTTATTATGATTTAACTAACCATATACCTTTATTTGAGACTAGCTTTCGCCCGCGGCTCCGCCCGCGTCAATGTCGATCCCTCGGGAATACTTCTTTTTCACGGGATAAAAGGTAGCCTATGTCCTTCTCCGTACTCCAGAGAACTTGTACGCAAAATTTCATGCTGATCGGTTCAGTAGATACGGCGTGAAAGCGTAACAAACAAACTCACTTTCGCATTTATAATATTAGTAAGGATAAGGATATTCGGCGTGTAGGATCGAAGCGCGGTAGCTTGGTAAAGCATTGGTCGTACCAAGACCAAGTCGCTGGTTCAAATCCTGCCCCTATTAAAGCCCGTGATTTATTTTTTTCCATGGACAACTGCAACACCAGAGTGTGACAGGAGCATTGCCGGCCTTTCAAGGAGTTGGGGGGAGGATATTGGGAGAAGGGAAAAATGGGGGACATGGGGGAAGAGGAGAAGGATGGGCCTCCGGCTCTCTCACTCACCGAACGAAGCATAGAAGCGGTAAAGCTTCTACTCAAACGTCGATTTTCTGTGAGAGTGTGGTACTTCCCCGGACGAGCCGGCCCATGCATGCTACTAGCAAAAATGAATTTAGCGTGGCTCTACCACATGTAATATACTACGCATATGTCTTATCCCTGTATATCTTTATCTCTTACAAACAACTTGTGTTGCATGTGGACGAGAATAAAGTTCCCGTTCCTAACGTGACATTAAAAATAATTCCAGAAAAATTGTGGTCGCATTGTTATGGTTTCTCACCAGTGTGAGTTTTTAAATGTCTAGTTAAGTGAGTGCTGCGACTAAATCGACTGCGGCAAACCTTACATTCAAATGGTTTCTCACCAGTGTGTGTTCTTAAATGGGATTCTAAATGACCATTTCGATTAAATTGCTTGCGACAAACATTACATTTATATGGCTTATCATCAGTGTGAGTTATCAGATGTATTTTTAATGCATTGTTGCGAGTAAATCGATGACGGCAAATCTTACATTCAAATGGTTTTTCACCAGTGTGTGTTCTAAAATGTGATTCTAAACTACTCTTTTGATTAAATTGCTTGCCACAATTATTACATTTATATGGCTTCTCACCAGTGTGAGTTCTCAGATGTCTTTTTATTGTACTGCTGTCAGCAAATCGACGACGACAAAACTTACATTCAAATGGTTTCTCACCAGTGTGAGTTCTTAAGTGTTTTGTAAAATTACCTTTTTCATGAAATTGCTTATTACAATTGTTACATATAAATCGTTTCTCACCTGAATGTGTTCTTATATGTGATACCAAAGATCCCTTTTGATTGAATTGCTTGCCGCAATCATTACATGTATATGGCTTCTCACCAGTGTGAGTTCTTAAATGAATTTTTAAACAACCTTTGCGATTAAACTGCTTATCGCAAACATTACATACAAATGGTTTTTCACCAGTGTGAGTTCTTAAGTGTTTTTGTAGATTGCTCTTCCACACATACTGCCTCAGACAAACATGACACTGGTGCCTTGTGTCAGCGCTCTGTGGCTCGCCATAATAACTGTTTCGGGAACTTCCTGCCACAGGCTGTTGGCCCTCTGCTGCGCCATCTGCAAAACATTGGTTTCTTTCACCTACACCATCGCTTATCAAAGGAGGTCAGTTCGTTAGCGAACCCGTGGGATGAGATACATCATATGAGCGCACAGGTCACCACTGCCGCAGCGCTTACACGTAGACATACAACGAAGCCAAACCCCCCTCTCTCCTAAGCATTCATTCATATGCATAGAAATATAGAAGGCATGAATGACGTAATGCAAAAGCGACGCTTCTTCGCAACGTAGAACGTCACTTTCGCAAAATATCATTTATATTTTTATGCGAAAATTAGAATAAGCAAGAGGACTACTGCATGGTATTTTATTTTACTAACCTACAATATAAACTATACTTATAATATACATTTTATATTGTCTCCACGACGTTGGCACCTGGCGGGATACTTGGCAGTGTTGCGCTTAATTGGAATTCAACCTGACCCTGGCAGGACTAATATGGAATGAATGGTGTGGAGGAAAAATAAATAAATAAATATATACAGACAAATCACACAAATTGAGCTCGCCCCAAAGTAAATTCGAGACTTGTGTTATGGGACACTAACTCAACGATACTATATTTTTATAATACATATATATATAGATACACATCCAAGACCCAGGCCAAACTGAAAAAGATCATTTTCCATCTTGGCCTGGCCGGGGATCAAACCCGGGCACTCTCGTTTCGCAGGCTGGCGTGTTGACCGCTGCGCCACGGAGCTAGTCGAAAAAAAGATATACATCTTTTTCCTCTACACCGATCATTTCAACCCAAAATCCAAATTCCTTAATTAATCTTATCATAGTTATTCAATTAGATGCCTTCGCCCCTGGCTGTTCAGGGTGGCCCGACTTCCACTAACTTCAGCTCGACCGCTAGTTTCAAATTCAGAAAACCGCATTTGATGACGGAATAATTGAAATGTGAGAAGAAAAAGGGGCGTGATTAAGATATTTTTCAGTCATTCCACTGGGATCCCTATTTTAATTCCTCAGAGAATTCAACAGAACTTTCTGCCTTATAAAAATAAAATGATGAATGACATTACATTATGTATAAGTACAGCAGATAGACGCAATTTTTTTTTAAATCTATGAGTACAGGTTAGAAACTAAAGTCCAATGACAGCAATGATAGACACCTCGCAGCATAATCGCTCGCATTTAAACAAACTTACCCCCTGGAAGCTCTTTGTTCATTGCGGTGTCCACAGCATCCTCTGATTTCGTCTCGGTTTTGACCATGACCAGTTTTGGCAGCGTGCTGTCACAACATTCAGCCACAGAGAAGGATAACGACGCACACAAGCCAATGGCCTCGCGGTCGATCAGCGATACTGATTTCTCTGCAATCTGAATGCAAACAAAAATGTAATAATAAATAAATATATAGGGATATCACACAAATTGAGCAAGCCCCACAGTAAGTAAGTCGTAGGATACTAACTCAACCTGACCGGGGATCGAAACCGGGAACTCTCGTGTCGCAGTTTGGTGTGTTAACCACTGCGCCACGGAGCTCGCCATAGTAGATCTTGGCGGGAATTTCGGCAGACTACACGGGTTTTGTTTTGGATTGTTTTGCAAATTGTTTCTAGTGGACTTTATAATGTGAAATCTTATAAATGCTCATTTTTATGAACAATGTGTGGAACATGGAATAACTAAACTAAATTGTCATGGTGATTTACTCAGCGGGCTGGTGGTTGTCCGCCTCGCTGCGTCGTCTGTGATCAAGCCAGTGCAATCGTGGGAATTGTCGCCAGGGGCTTCGTAGAATCAACGAAATGAGCTATATCATCATTTCGTTGAGATGAGAGGATTTGGCCTACACTCTCCGCACTGGCCAGACGGACTGGAGAGGTGTCATTGATGTTTATGAGCTTTGTTTAGCTTGTATTTCCTAAGTCGCTCTTACGACCTCCATGGGAAGACTCGGAGTGGTGCTATTCTACTCTGCCGAAAACCGCACGACTACGGATTCTAGTGATAGGCGCCTTAAATTAGCTTAACCTGGACATAAATCGATAACCCGTTTTTTTAAATAATTAATTGGATATAAATATTAAATACTAGCTTTCGCCCGCGGCTCTGCCCGCGTCAGTGTCGATCCCTCGGGAATAGTACTTTTTACTGGGATAAAAGGTAGCCTATGTCCTTCTCCGCCCTCCAGAGAACTTGTATGCAGAATTTCATGATGATCGGTTCAGTAGTTACGGCGTGAAAGCGTAACAAACAAACAAACTAATAAAAAACAAACAAACTCACTTTCGCATTTATAATATTATAGTTAGGATTAATGAGATATACTAAGTACAAAATTACGTATTAAAAACACGAGTTAAAGTACACTACCTAACTTTTCCTAAAAGTAAAATAGGTAACCAAATACCTTGTTACTATAACTTTGAGGTGCATTCAAATGCGATCAATTAATAGCAAAATTAAATTGAAACCAAATTTGCATGTACGTTTTTTTTTCATTGTTAATGGATTGAGGTGTTACTTTGCGGAAGTCAAAGCTACATTTAATTTAAGAAAATTTACTTTGAGTGCTTCCGCCACCAGTTAGTTCATGCAAACTATTGCTGGCCAGCGCCCGCCCACTACTGTTAGTCCCTTCATGTCCCACCAATAGTTGATGCATGCCACCCTGGTCGCTACTGCTGCATCCGTTGAGGCTGCAGCAATAACAGCCGTCGTGCTCGCGACACGTGTTTCGCCTCTACACCTGACTGATTGGCGCCGCAGTCTCACAACTTGTTGGCTGACCTTGCTCTTAGCTTGTAGGTGTTCCGGCTGTTCCACCTCGAACTCGACAAACGTCTCCTCACAATGCTCGGTGTCGTCCTCGGGCTCACTCTTCACTTCCGGCACACCATCCACCTCCGGCGTGTCTGCTTCTGTAACATAGAGAGGCCCGTCTTTGTCTTCCATGCTGGTCTGGTAGTAAACGTAGAATGTGCCAGCTGCTTCTCTTCTCGCAGTTTTTCTCTTCTTCTAGGGAATTTGCGAAAATCGTTTAGGTTCGAAATGTTCAAATCCCAAAATTTGCAGCCGGTATGTAAAACGTACATATCTTAAAATGTCCATATCTCGAAATGTCTAAATCGTATACCATTTAATTATTACAAGCGAAATGCGGTAAATGCTCTCGGCCCAACTCTGGCTAACCGGTGTGTTCTCGAAGCGAATTATTTTACTTTTACACTATTTAGTAGTGTGGTATTCTACTTCATTCATATCCGATGAATAGAAAGTTGATTATTATTCTTAAACTAAAATTGAAAATATGTGATGAAAAAGAACTTGGTTACCTGTGGCCGAGTTCTATATTTTCAATTTTAATAATATACCGAGCATTGTAATGCTATTTCAAAATCAATTTAAATATGTAAAAGCTTTCTTCAATTTAATCAACTTTCTATTCTTACCACACTACTAAATAGTGGGTAGTATTGAAGAAGTACGCATGCTTGAAATGCGTATACCCTATGGGGTAATATGTGATGAGAGAATTCGACGTGGTGATTCGAAGTCACGGTGGTGTATGATATCTTTTTTCATTCATAATTGCTATACCTTACTGTACTCTCTAATACAATAAAAAAGTGAAACATTATAACCTAAATTTCTTGTTTTATTTTGATTGATAAAAACAGTTCTTATTCAAAAACCGTTTATATTCCCTTTTCCACCTATACGCTCACAAACACGCTAACCTTGGCCTTTGGCTCTGTCTACCACGTAAGGCACAAAGACGTGATAATATGCATGTATTAGAAAAACTTGTAGACTCACCCGCATCAGGTTCCGGCTTGAGTATGATGTCATCAAACGGGAGAGAGATGCTCGTGATGCACTGGACATTTAGGTGTGGGGGGCGCGCGATACTTAGTGTGCTGTTCTGAAAAACATATGGAATCACACGTGTGTTTGTATTGTATTGAGTTGTGGTAGAGCAACACTATGGGCAATAATTATTTTTGCTCAAAGATACGTTACGTTTTCTTCCAACCGCCTGTTTAAAGATGGTACTTACTGCATGTACTTGAGTGAGCAGTTGGTAAGACTGCTGAACCTGGCGCCGGAACCTCTGCAGCCGCCGCAGCAAGGCCCGGCACTCCCAGCAGACGCGGACACATATCTCTGATGGGCTGTATACCTGGAAACCAAATCTATCAGCTGGTATGTAAGCCACTGTAAGTATTGCTGCCACTTAGGGTACAGTTGACGGTCCTAACACTAACTACCAGAAGGATCTTCAAATCGAAGGGTTGACTCCAAGACAATGTATTTATGGGGTACACAGATAATATAGTTACTTAACACATGTCTTGATCGTTGGGCGAATTGATGACAACTAATGGCCAAGTGCATGCTAGCCAAATATAATCCCTACAAGATAGATATATACATTTTCATCATCATCATTGCAGCCGTAAGAAGTCCACTGCTGGATAAAGGCCTTTGTGATGTGACAATGGAGGGAGGAGGGGAGAAGGAGGAATCCAAGAATATTTTAACCGCCCTATCTGCCACTTTGGGCTTCTGTTACCAAGGCTAAAAAGGTTAAGGTAACCTTGGTTTCTGATATATGATGATTGAAGTTTGGAGGTTAGGTTGCAGTTCAAGGGGCTCCCGAGTGAATTTGACTTAAATTTAGGTGGAACGCGGAGGGGTTGATTGTAGTGGGACTCCTCGCTCCCACACCCAAGCCCCCATTTTTTTCGCACTTAACTATTTGGGCGGTTATTTTGTAAATAATTAATACTTTCAAAAGTAAATATTTATTTTATTTTACTGTAAGATATTTTAATCTCCTTCATACTATTATTTTAATCCCCCTAAGATTATTATACGTACCTACTTAATTAAAGGGTGAGTACTTACATGTATTTCATTCAAAATTTGCGAGTAAAGACCAAAATCATCCGTATCGCCAATATAATACAGATTCCTTCCGATGCACAGGCATGCTGTGCACAATTCCTCCATTTTATTATATTAAGAAATATTTCACATTCACATGATTCTCTACGGTATCCCACTAACTACCAAAGAGTAAAATAATATATAGGGAACACAGAGTACTTTTGTATATATAGGGAACTAACTACCCTGTGGAGTACCTACCTATTTTATTAAACTGCCGATTTGACATTGACAGTTTGTCAGTGAGACCGACTTCAAGTACGAGTACTATTCTCAGGTGCTATTATTGAATGAGGGACTTAGCGAAACTCAAAACGTGAAGTTTTAAACTCACCTTGTAGTTTTTCACGAGACGAGCTCCGTTCCGTAGCGCAGTGGTTAGCACGCCATCCTGCGACACAAAAGTGCCCGGTCAAGATGGAAAATGATCTTTTACAGATTGGCCTTGGTCTAACTATTCATGGTAATTTTTTTATCGTTTTGGACCCTTAAAGGGTTGACTCAGACCATCAAAATGAACAACTTTTTCTATAGGAACAATGCTAAGAAATCAAAAACAAATTCGACATCCCCATACAAACTAGCCGGGACGGAACTCTTTTGTATGGAAATTGTTGTAGTATTAGTATGAACCAAACGCAGCTTTTTAACTTATGTCACTGTCATGTTTGACAGTCACTTGCTTGTCATGTTTTTTGTGGCGTTGTATGTTCTTCCCGCGAATAAAATATTTTGTCAATTATAATATTTTTATGTTCTTCTGCTCCCTGTTAGGCTTCTCTCTGCTATATCCATTAACAGGTTATGATCCCAGAGTTTCCGCGTTTTACAAGTACTATTCGTGCCGTAATTGTAGTACTTTCGTGGGAGCAGAAATTCGCGCCTACCGGTAACCTCTTTCGTTTGGACTGGACATGTGCTTTGTGTTGTGAACTGATTCTGACCTATTTCAGTTTGTGTTGTAATAGCAATCATGTCTGTGAGATTGGACAAAGTGGTAGTAGAAAAATTAGAAGGTGACTCGAATTGGATTTCTTGGAAATTCGATATTGACCTGCAACTCACATTGTACAAAGTTACCGATCATGTTACCGGTGTAGCTGTGAAACCTGAAGATGCACAGTTGTTGAAGGAGTACAACGATAAAGAAGCTATTGCAAGATATTTGATTGGTTCTACCGTGAGTAGTGAGCCAAAACAGCATCTTTTGAATTGCAAATCAGCTAAGGAAATGTGGGATATTTTACATTCGGTGTATGAACAAAAGAATGATAGACGCTTAGACCTTTTGTATTGCGAGCTGTTTACATACAAAAAAGAGCCTTCTGATAGCATCGCTATGCATGTGTCCAAACTACAGCGATTATTTGGTCAGTTAAACAATGAGTTAAAAGAAGAAAATTGTACTTTGCCTAGGTCGTTATTGCTTAATCGTATATTAAACACTCTTCCCAGTGATTATTTGGAATTTAGAAATGCTTGGGAGTCGGTGCCATCTAAAGATAGAAATGTCAATATTAATGGAAAGGCTTCGTCTGCATGAACAGAGGCTTCAAGAGACTCATTCAAAAGAAGTGTCCGATTTAGCCTTGGTTGCTACCAATAATAATTCTGACAAAAAGACTTTGCCTACTTGCCATTATTGTAAAAAGAAGGGCCACATTAAAAAGTTCTGCTTTAAACTAAAGAATAAAAATAAAGGTGCTTTTAATGCCGTTGAAGGGCAGGCATTTATGGTAGTTAATAATGAAAGCATTAATAATGAACACTGGATAATAGATTCTGGCGCATCTCACCATTTGGCGAGACACCGAGAGTGGTTTACTGAATTTGAAAGTTTTGAAAAACCAATACCCCTGAACCTCGGTGATGGTAGAAAAATGCATGCCTTTGGAGTTGGAAAAATTAAAGTCCAAATGTTGATATATGGTAAATGGGAAAATGCTTTCTTAAAAGATGCTTGGTATGTACCTGATTGCAAGCAAATTTATTTTCTTCAGGATCTGCATTACAAAAAGGCCTTATTGAAATTGCTGACTCTAATAAGCGCATATTTAAAAATGAGAAAGGTGACATCAAAGCTATTGGATTAAAAGGCAAAGGTACTTTGTATAATTTGTTATTGAGAGTTGTTTTACCAGTAAACTCATGTATGTTAGCAGAAGAAATTGATCTTCAAATTTGGCATGAGAGATTTTGCCACCAAAATATGCGTCATGTTGAAGCAGCATTAAAGAAGAGAGGCATTAATGTGAAACCTTCAAAGAAAACTTGTAGTGGTTGTATGTATGGAAAAATGACACGATTACCATTTCATTCAAGAGAAATTAGAGCAACATCTGCTGGTCAAATTATACATGCTGATGTTTGTGGTCCATTACCAGTAAAGTCTATTAATGGATCCAGGTACTTTGTTTGTTATAAAGATGATTACACAAAGTACAGAAAAGTTTATTTTCTAAAAGAAAAATCTGAGGTGTCAAATACTACAAGACAATATTTACAGGAAACTAAAATTAATGGTCATTTAGTGAAGGAACTGATTACTGATGGCGGAAAAGAGTTTGTTAATGTAGAAATGGAAAAAATACTGAGTTTATTTGGGGTGAATCACAGAGTTACTATGCCATACAGCCCTCAGCAAAATGGAGCCGCTGAAAGAGAAAATCGAATACTTATTGAGGCTGCTAGAAGTATGTTGTTTGCCAATAATTTTGAAATGTGTCTTTGGGCTGAAGCGGTGAATACTGCGGCATATGTCTTGAATAGAACAGGCCCCACTGGTATAAATAATGAATCTACTTCTTATGGTTTGTGGTTTGGAAGAGAACCAGACATCAATCACCTGAAAATTTTTGGTACTAAATGTTATGTGCATATACCAGATCAGAAAAGAAGAAAATTAGATAAAAAAGCTATTAAAGGCTATTTAGTTGGTTATGTTCATGATAAAGATGGATATAGAATATGGACAGAAGAGAAGAAAATAATACTGTCTAGAGATGTCAAATTTTTACCTGAAGAAACATGCACGGATTTCTTTAGAAGTGAAGATTTTCTTGATAATAAAGAAGTTGATCAGGTAGAAATTATCACACCTGAAGCTGAAACCATGCTACAAACTTATTCTGATGTTTCTCACGGTGATAAGTCTGGGGAACATGTACCAGACAAGCATGTGCCCGCCGAACATGGTAAGGATGAAGACAGTACAGGTGAGGCTGAACATTTTTATCCTGCTGCTGATTTAAACGTAGAAGCTAACAATCAAATTGAAGTGTGTCCTGTTGATAGTGGAAGTCAGTCCAGTGATATTAGTGATGATAACATGTGTGCTCGTAGGTATCCATTGCGTAATAGAAAAAAGAAAGAATATGAAGACTATCATGTGTATGCTTGTATTGATGAATCTGAAGCATGTTCTAACTTTAGTGACATTAATAGTTTGCCAGATTGTTGGAAGCAGGCTGTTAATGAGGAACTTTCTTCATTAAAAGACAATAAAACTTGGACTGTTGTTGATCTACCTAAAAATGTATCGCCTATAGATAGTAAGTGGGTGTTTAAAATAAAGAGAGACAGTGATGGCAATGTCCTTAAATATAAAGCTCGATTGGTGGCTCGGGGATATAATCAAAAGTTTGGAGTTGATTACTTTGATACATATTCTCCAGTTGTCCGCACAAGTGTTATGAGAATTTTATTTTCAATAGCTATCCAATTCAACTGGTTTATTTGTCATTGGGATGTTGTCACTGCCTTTCTTCATGGAACTCTTAATGAAAATGTGTATATGTACCTACCAAAAGGATTATCAATTAAAAATTCTGATAACAGTTCTTGTAAAGTAGTGAAGTTGAACAAAGCTTTGTATGGGTTAAAACAGGCTGCTTCTAGTTGGAACCAAGAAATTCATAAAGCTTTGCTCAACATTGGTTTTAATCAGTCAAACTTTGAACCATGTGTTTACATTTTAAAACAGGATAATTTGCTCTTGATTTTGGCAATCTATGTCGATGACATTTTTGTTTTTGGAGATAATTGTGATATGAAGGCTAAGATATTCTCTATGTTACAAAATAAATTCAAATTAAAAGATTTAGGGCCTATCGAACACGCTTTAAGTCTTAAATTTAGAAGAGAAAAAGATAAAATGTTTGTTGATCAGAAAAATTATATAGAGAAGGTCTTGGCTATATATGGTATGACAGACTGCAAGCCAGTGCAGTCACCGATGGTACAAGGTCTGAAATTAAGTAAAAATAATGGTCCGGTTGATCCTAAAATACCATATCAAAATCTGATAGGTAGTTTAATGTATATTTCTATTAATACTTGACCTGATATACTGCATTCAGTTTGTGTCCTTTCTCAATTTAATAATTGTTTTTCTACTGAACACTTTCAACATGCAAAAAGAATTTTAAGGTATCTTAAAGGGACAATAAATGTATGTATGGTGTATAGTAAGTCTAAAACTTTTGATCTTCATGGATATGTTGATTCTGATTGGGCGAATTCTGATGACAGGAGATCATATTCTGGTCAAATTTTTAAACTAGGATATAATGTTTTGTCCTATGAATCTAAGAAACAAACATGCGTTTGTTTGTCATCAACTGAAGCAGAACATGTTGCTCTTGCTCAAGGTGCCAAGGAAGCTATCTTCCTTCAAAAATGTATTTTGGAAATAGATAGTAACTTAATTAAGTCTCCAACCATTATCTATAATGATAATCAGCCTTGTCATAAAATTGCATATAACAAAGTTAACAATAATAGAACTAAACATATTGATGTTAAGTTTCACTTTGTTAGAGAAGCTGTATTGAATAATAGTATTGTAATAACTTATTTGTCAACAGAAGAGATGGTTGCAGATTTGCTTACTAAACCAGTAAATGGTAAAAGACTTACTAAATTTATGAAACATTTAGCATTATATTAAGAATTTAAGTTTTTATTTTTGGTACCCATAATTGTAGTTAAAAACTGGTTTGAGGGGGTGTGTTGTAGTATTAGTATGAACCAAACGCAGCTTTTTAACTTATGTCACTGTCATGTTTGACAGTCACTTGCTTGTCATGTTTTTTGTGGCGTTGTATGTTCTTCCCGCGAATAAAATATTTAAATGAAATTATGAAATTATTTAATTAAATTGATTTGTCCGTCCGTACCGTATATATTTTATTTATTTATTTAAAACAGAGCGACCGAACGAAGGGAGCGAGCGTCCCCAACTTAGTGTAAGACCCACAAATTCTAACCTAAAAGAAGTCTCGCAAGGAAGTTTTATTCATAGAACATGAGCGGTGAGTTTGAAAACTACACGTTTTGCGAGTTGCTGAGTCCCTTATTCTATAATAGCAATAGCACTCGTATTCGTATTGTCAATGTCAGATCGGCAGTAAATAATAAATTATTGCCTTTATCGAAACATAATAATATTAAAGATGCTTTTATCAGGCTCTCAGTATATCTATATTGCTCTCAGATCAGTCAGCTACATACACGACAAGTTTGTGGCACATTACGAAGACAATACTATTACAGACAGCCAGCGTAGTTTGTTGGAATTGTGGGTAACCGTTTATTTTGTAAACACTTATAAATTTGTTATCGTTTGGTTTTGTTTTAGTATTGTGTTACATTAACCCACAGTCTATACTGCAATTAAATTGTAGTTTTTTATTATTTGAGTGGAAGCGCATATTGTAAATTGAATTCATAGTCCATATAACAAAATAACCTTACACAAGATGCATCAGAGTCCAGCAGTTTGCCGTATCTGCCTCGCAGTGGACGCGCCCATGATCAACATTGACGACACTGCCCTGCAACTCGTGTACGAGAGGCTGACGGGGGCTTTTGTAAGTATCATAATAGTGAGGATTAGTTTATCTGCTTTACTTTAGTCTGCGCGATATAATTTATGATAAGACGCCGTGCGGAAATGTTCTTAAGATTTGGAGGTGATGTGGTTTCTCTCGTAGATCTGAATAAGCCCTTTGCCTGTTTTCAACATGATTTTGAACTTAAATTAGAAGAAAGCAACATGGCTCTATAAAACAGTCAACATGAAATAATATTCAACTGAACAAGCGGTGGAATCAAGTTGCTATATAGAATCATAGTATTATTTCTCTTGCACGCCACTACCATTCTTTTTCTGCACATAGTCTTTCCCACAAGATAATATCATAATTCCCAGGAAACATGTAGTCTAAAAGTCCAAGGAAATATCATTTTAAATGACTTCAACATCACAACTGGTGCTAACTGCACAACTCCATTTTTGCAAACATATACTTGTGGTTTGCAAGTATGTGTATGAAACACATTGTTTTGATTTAGTGTTTTGTTTCCATGTGAAGAAAGGATTAGGACATACAAATCTATAAATTTTGCATATTGTTCATTTAAGTATTGAAATGCTAAAGTAAAAGCTGTTATATCACTGGCACAAAATTCCAGCTCGTGAGTGGGAACAGGCCCGTGGCAGCATGCTACATCTGCCGCGCTATGCTGTACAAGAGCCACAAGCTGATGGTGACCGCCACCAGGGCAGACCATGCGCTGACTGCTATGTTGGAGACGGCTGGCGAGGTATTTAGGTTATATTGTGTTATAATGTTCATTACTTTCTATATTGATATACTAACACAGTCAAACACTACTGTTGCTAAGAATACTGAGCAATGGCAGGGACCATGCAACAAAACAGACAGGATGGCACGCACTGCCTAGACATTGTTGATAGAGCAACCCTCTACACAAGAAACATGTTGAAAACATAATTTACAATACAAAGGCAACATGTCCAAGTATTGAAAATTATTTTGCCGTCTAAGGTAATAAAATAATTTTACACACAAATATGCATGATTTTTACAGTATTTTCCTTCAGGAGAATCAAGTAACATGGTGGTTGATAGAAATGATGACACACAAGTCAGATAGGAAAACAAACAAACTATATGAAGAATTTTTGTTTTGGATCTTTGTTAGATTACAGAAAAGTTGATATCCCTGATTGACCGCGAGGCCATTGGCTTGTGTGCGTCGCTGTCCTTCTCTGTGGCTGAATGTTGTGACAGCACGCCGCCCGCCAGTCTCGCGGTCAAAACCGAGCCGGAGTCACAGGATGCTTTTGACACTGCGACAGACAATGAGGATCCAGCAGGTACGTAATAATAATAATCTTTGTTTATTCCCAAAATAAAATGTTCACTTTACATTTAAAACAGTTATAAATGAAGTTTTGTTTTTGTAATAAATCCCTATTGGGTAGAAGCCTCCTCTTCCATCTCTGTCTTTGGTAGTGTTTATCCAGTTTATTCCTGCAACTTTTATGATGTCATCAGCCCAACGCTGCTTTGGTTTTACGGGTAAGTAATATAACATATAAACACAAAATATAAATCATTTAAGATAAATATCAACGACACATATAATTTTGGTCAGTATAATTATCAAATAAAAATCGAAAGAAATTAGTTAAAAAAATCTAAAATATTTAATTATAACAATCATTCAACATATCAAACCTTTATTATACTGTTTTATTATTATAAACTTTAAAAAATCGATTAGTTGTTATGTATAATAAACTTTATAAATACATATTAGTACGGATAATAATCATTGGTTATACGAATTAATTGGTAGAAGATTCTCAATACAAACCTAATAATTAAATTTAAAAAAAAACTTAATTTTATTTTACGAGTTTCTTCCATATCTCCAAAGTTCTTCATCATATCTTCACCAAATTAAAATGGGACTAACTTGCTAGTAAAGGCTTTTAAATAAAAAAGAAATATCAAAATCGGTTAACAATTGGCGATGATATCGTGTAACAAACATACATAAAAAAAATAAAAACATACAGTCGAATTGATAACCTCCTCTTTTCTTTGAAGGTTAATAAATTATCTTATTTCTTTTTATAGAACGCCTGGCTGAAAATTAATAGCCACCTGACAATCTCGTAAACGCAAAAAATATTAATAAAACAAGAAGAAAGATAATATATTAAAACGAAATTCTGAACATTACGATTGTGAATTTCTTCGAGCTATAGTCTGTAATATAAGTTAAAATAAATAAGGAAAATAAGTATACTAAAATAATACTTAGAAGAATTGTGATACATACAAAATACGCGCGCATTTTGTATGTATCACAATTTTTTTTATTTTTTTCTAACTTTGTCCTAATATTTACATACAATAAAATATTGTAAAAGTTATCTACCTAGTTTAAAAAAATTGTGATACATACAAAATGCGCGCGCATTTTGTATGTATCACAATTTATTTATTTTTTACATACTTTGTCCTAATATTTACATGCAATAAAATATTGTAATACTTAAGTTCTTTTATTTGTTATAGTTTTTTTTTTTTGTACTCCTATGAAGTTAATGACTTCCTGCATTACTTTCCGTTTGCTTTACTAAAAAAAATCGATTACCGATTATTAGATATTCGATAATCTGTTTGAATGATGCACCTTTTGCTGGCTACTCCGAATTTTTTACAAGAAAATGAAGTTTATGAGCTTGCGCGAATTTGAATTATTTCGTAGGTATTACTGAAATAATTCAAATTCGCAAAATAGACATGGGTCTTTACTTATTAGCTGGTATATTTTCTCTGTTGTATATTTTTAATATGTATACATTTTGATTTCTATAGATTTTGATTCATATTTATTTTAAATACTATACTTTTTGAATGGTATACATTTTGGCATGTATACTGCACAAGTTTTATAACAGGTGATATTTAGTATTCATAAACGTTATAAAAAATGGGTTTATGCCTTTCGAATTGAAAAATTTATGAATATTATAGCTTTTAAAAATATAATCAGTAATGATTATGTCAAGTTAACATTATATCTTTTGAACTTTATTGTAATGAAAATATATAATTTGTTATTATATCAATCAATACGCACCCTGGTTTTACAGTGTGTTTGGGACATAAAAGGTAAGTTTTACGAAATATTGCGAAAAAGAAAAAAAAAATGTAAAAGATAAAAATCCAAAATCATGCTTATTTGAATTTTTCACATACATTTTGAGGTTATGTGAAAAAAGTGGTAATACAAAGGGAGTAGAACTTGTTATTACCTACATCATTGCCATATATCGTTTTTCCACAGGACTTGTAGTTTTGCCGGAAATCGAGATAAACCGTTTCTTACCCTCAAAAGCTCACACTTCCCCCCTTCCACTTCCCGACCTCAGATCGCCCGTGTTGGGTTTCATCATTGGGTACAGGACCTCATTGACTCTAATGATTGGCGATAGCGTAGCCAAATACTGGTCAAAAGAAATCTAGGCAAATGAAGAAGAAGGTTGTACCCTTACCTAAGTATATATATATTTTTTTTCTAGCCTACCCTTACTATGAATTCCTAACTGCACCAAATACTAGCTGTATTACTCTTAATCCACTTTATCAACCTACATACCCTATTAATGTTTTGTTTCTTTGTTCAATTCGTTCAGGCGTGATCATATCTAGCGGTAGTAACCCTTGTTTTATCATAGTAACCCCTGGACCTTCTTAAATGAAGTGATTTTGAACATAACCTATGGTGATGAAGCCTAGTCCTATCTTATGCTATGCCTAAGGTTGCTATCGGCCTTGTGTATGACTAATTTTTACTTATAAATAAGAATAACTTTATCCTAAGGTGCGCTTATGTTTTTCCTAATAAATATTGTTTAAATTGCACTTTGTGTTATTTTATGTTGCCTGCTATTTCACATTAATATAATTGCCTTATTTTATGAAGAGTTGGTTAATTATTTTTCATAAAGGAGCATGTTGCTTATCTAGCATGGTGCATTCTACAGCAACATGTTTCTCTACCAGCGGTTTATTCTTATAGTATTGAATTCTGGATATGTATAGTAAGTATTAAAATGTAAGTAGCTATATTGACCTATAATGAGTTATAGTTGACTACAACTGTAGGAATTGGATAGAAGTTTAAGGTAATAGTTTAATATTGTCATTGTATGTGTTAGTCAGTGGTGGTAGATATACCATATAGTAAATATTCCCAGCGTTTGGTGTTACGGTTTACTAGTCGAGCCCCGCCATCCGCCCGCCAGAGTACCACTCGTCATCCAGACTTGGACGTGATTCCTCCGTATGCTAATTTCTTTTGGAAAGCAAAAGGGATACCCATAAAGAGTAAATAGTACCTGTTCCCACCTAATAGTAGGATAGGCAATTTGTCAGTAAAATTTATGTCTGACTATTAATTCAGAGTCGAGAGGGTAGACTAAATGTCTTCAAGCGTATTACCTGCTACACAAGCATTATGCTCTCATTGTGTCCGCTGGTATGAGTTCAGACTTATTTACTTTGAAATATCACCACGGAGGTGTAAAAGCAAAGAACTCAATTTATAAATTTACAACAAGCAGGTAGTACTAGGTACTCAGATGGAGTTTTATAGCAAGGGTTTGTTTGTCAGTCAAACTATACCTCAACTTTCACTGTAGAAAAGGCATCCTTACATGATAATACTTCCTGTATCAATTGTTACTCATTATCCTATTATTTTCAGAAATTATGTAGCTATGTATGTTAGCATGTAAATGTTATACCATGCTATTATGTATAAGCACTATTATGATAGTTCACTAACTCTAGATCTTAGAGGTAGATTGAGATGAAATGTCTATCAGTATTTAAGTACATTTACATCAGACTTATTTGTCTCAGTGATTCAACAATTTTAAGTGTGAGGATTGTAATATTCCTAGATTTCAATATGTCGCCCTTGGTAGTATATAAGGAACAGTACTCTTCCAGAATTCATTATTTATTCCAGAATTAGATGAATCATATGGTATATAAGTGGATTGTCAATATCTCAACCTTACAGAATTTACATGACTTCCATGGAACCAACAGACCATCTCCTTCAGAGAATGATTATCATGATAATATATTGTCAGAGAGTTATTAGATCTCACTGGACTAAACAAATCTGAATTTTCCAACAAAATAGGTAGATCAAGAAGATATTTATTTAGTAATTAAATAGACAACTCAGACTCAATCCATTGTCAAATAACTATGAGATTATGCCACAAGTTATGATATTAATTGTTCATGGCCAATCTATGTGATTCTACAATATGAAAATCCCCAAATCATTCAGGTAGATACTCTATACACTATTATAGTCTCAGGGCCTTGTACATAAAAATTAAGGTTAGGAATTTCATACCTTTGTTAGTAATAGATTCCCTGAATCTTTCACAATCAGAATACGCACATTTCGTCAGCATTATCACTTGTCACAATCACAGAACCAGCTTATGCCATTTTGTTATCATATTTTTACATCCAACTTCACTTTCATATTAGATACGACTATCTACCTTAAAATTACTGTCGAAGATTAATTGTTTGAATTATTAACGTCCTACCCACCAGCAGCTTGGATGGTTATATTGCTACCACCGGATTTACCGTGAAAACGAATGGAATTTTATCTCCTATACCCCTCTTTTCCTTATCCTGACACAACCGTTAATGGGCCTAATCTAGTCCCTATCAGTCCCTAATTTCTAGTCTAAAGGTGTTAAGTTACTGTCCCCCCCATCCCCAAAGTGTGTGTGTGTAGAACGAACTCCGGTGTAAGAGATCGCTCCCTAATCTAGCTAAAAGATTTGAGGAAGCTTCCCTCGCCCTATTTTAATGATTCTACCTGCCTGACTGCTCCTAAAATCAGATTTCCTACTCTGGTAAATAGATTAGGTTCCTAGCAAGGAACCGTCATCTCTAAGCTGTAAAAGGGAGCCAGAGTTTGGGCCCACGAACCTATTATTCCTATCACTCTTGGGTTGTGGTCATCTCTTGTGGTCAGGATCGAGACTTCCACGCCCTAACAAGGGTTTGAGGTTTCCAAACGTATCCCCAGGCAAATAGAATGTTAAATAATAACTGCGGCGTACGGACCGTTGCCTTCCAATCTCCTGGAGCCATCTAGACACCTCAAGTAGCATAACTAGGCTGGGAATTTCAGCCCATTCGACCAGCTACAATGTCGAACTATTTTTACTCCTACTTGGCCGCTACCCTCATAAAGAACAATCGCTCTCATAAGGAATAGAGGTCCAGCGCTGATCTTGGCCATGTATTCCCCAATTCGACACAAAACTCTATTAAACTTTCATTAAAATCCAACAAATTGAAACTAGATATCTCAGATTTGACGCGGAGAAGATTTCGAAGACATCAAAGATCTCCCCAACATCATTTCCTCAATATCATTCAAACTTTACAGTATATGAAACTATTATAGAGAATTTACTCTGGACAAGCTAATATTCATATATTTCAAAAGAATCTACAATATTTTAACTTAAGAACACGATACCAATGTGCTTCTTAGCTAAAATATTTTTGCAAGGGACTTCGCGGGACTTTTCGATCCTAATTTGCCAAGATAACGCGATAACCCACACTTTAAACTACTTCTTTCTTGATTTAAAATAAAACTTGCAGTGGCGTTCTGGCAGCAATTCCTCTTGATTCTTCAAATTCCCGATGCG
The DNA here is from genome assembly GCA_947532085.1 of Elegia similella. NCBI lineage: Eukaryota > Metazoa > Arthropoda > Insecta > Lepidoptera > Pyralidae > Elegia > Elegia similella. The sequence continues at coordinate 12,349,477 of OX383950.1, forward strand.
TAATGACCCAGACTAATGGCGCCGTAGTCTTTTATACTCGCTACCGTGCGGTTCTCAGAAATCAGGCCACTTTGACTGAAAAACCGTTGGCCAATATTTTTTCTAAAAAGCTCATGCAAATATCTAACTTATATCCCTACATTTAATATCTAATCTGCCTTGCTCATTCCTGTCGATAAGACCTTTTTCATTAAATTCTCAATTGAATAAAGTTTTCCCATTGGTTAGGTTCAAAACTTTCTAGACCGTTCTAAGACTACCTGTCTCTTTCCTCCTTTCATCCTCATTGAACGCTCACCCCTAATCGTAATGAAATAAAGGTTAGCGTGCCTTGTAACAAATTCAATTCCATAGACAATTTCATAGTTTTCTTTTAATTATTAGTGTTCCCTGTGCTATCTATAGGATCCCTTGAATCGACCTATTAGCATAATCTGGTATCACGAGATATTATAATAAATTTTACCATTTAAATTACTTTTACGCTGAGTATTAATTTATTTTAATATTTGTTTAATTTTGATTGAATCGATTCTCTCGATTATCCGTAAAATGCTTACTTTTTTCAACTAGACAAAAGAATAAACTAATTATCAATTATTTGATCAAATTTTGTTATCATCATGATTATTTATTTCCTTGTTCTTACTTAAAGATATAAAGTCAGTCAAACTATACTTTTAATTTCATATTTTTAATTTTACATTCCCTGTCCTTGTTCTAAGTTCTACTTTTCATGGATCATAGATCAATTTTCTTCCTCGCGTCAATTATTGATAAGACAAACTGTCAATGTCATTCTGCTTCACAACAAACAAAATAAGATGGATATAATGAATTATTGTGAAACAATTTACAAAAGACTGTATTTATGATTGAATTTCGGTTTTCCAGTTAATATTTGAGAATCGTGAACGAGAACATAAGTGTTCCGTTACAGCCGACCCTTCAAATTTAGACGAAAGCGACTTTCTCAAAGGACCTGGAGTTAAAATTTGACCAAATTGAAATTTTAAATTTAATTCTCAATTATTACTTTATACGTTAATTATTCAAATATAAGCAAAACTACCCCTTTTTTTTCAATTCCCCCCCTTTTATACATGAACACTTCGTGCATGGATTAATAAATATTAGCTACTGTCCCACAGAAGTTCAGTTAGCTGACGTAATGACAAAACCATTGTCAAAAGTAAAGTTTGAAAGACACTGTGCAAGAAACCTTTGGAATGCTTAAACGCAGATCTGTGTTACATTTCGTGTCCTTATTCAGTGCTTGAACGCAGTTCTGTGTTGTTCCGAAAAATTTCAGTTTTACTCGATTTTAAGTGTTAAAGCAATGTTTTTAATGTTCAAATTAGTTATTATTGCATTTTTGAATAAATGTTCTACCCATAGACAAAGCTCATTCATTTACTCTTGTGTCAAAATTTTCCGTTACGCGTCATTCAAATTTGATCTCGTCAACCGCGCGCTGAGTGTTTACGGCTGTGAGAAAAAGTTGAAAATAAATAATATATTCCTTGAAAGGTAAGTTATTTTATATTAATTCTTACAGGAAACTTATTAGGCTACCTATATTTTGTAAAATATTATCTAGCTCTATAAAAATATTGAAGAAAATCAGAAAAACAAACTTCATTCAGTGTTTTTTGTACATTCCCTTATCATAATCCTTGATTGATTTATATCAATTTGTAGAAAATTTTATTGTAAATATGAATTTCAAAGTGTTATTTGATATAAATAGGAGATTTACAAGAAATTCAAGATATATTATGCCGCGCTCCATTAGCACGCACACATAGACATAAAGCAATGGCTTACGTAACATGTAGGTACACAACGTTCCCGGCCTGCCTTACAGGATGTTCATTTTTTATGCATACATTTATTGAATAATTCTTCTGTTAAATTCAATTTTCAATCGTCTTTGCAAATACATAGTATGAAACGTTTACAATAATCAGTGTACAGCATATTTAGAAAATAAGAGTTTTTAACCGACTTCAAAAAAGGAGGTTCTCAGTTTGACTCGTATGCATGTTTGTATGTATGTTTGCCCGCTATTATCTCGGAATCGGCTGAACCGATTTTGATGCGGTTTTCAGAAGATTATTTGTTAAAAATAGTCTTTTAAAATCTTTTTTGAAGGTTCATTAAAAAAAATACACTTTAATCATAAGACTTTTTTCATGTTGTAGCTGGTAACTTGGAATTATTATCTATTACCCTATTACGGCGAAGCCAAAATGAAGGGTAATAATTTTGGCAGTCTATGTATGTATGTTTGTTTATTTGTTCTACCGTAGCTCCTAAACTAATGAATTGATTTTATTGAATGAGGTGTCAATTCCGCGGGTGACATATGCTATATAAATTTCGTCAAAATTCAAAATAAATTAAAATGTGATAATAATCACTTCTTTGGTTTACAATATATATAAATATCATATATAGTCGACAAACATGTTCAAAATGCAGTCTTACAGTTTTATGTAGTCGGGTCATAGATATTTAAACGTGATTTTTGTTATTATATATAGAATGGACGCAAATAAGTATATTGTGGCTATGGAGGTCGAAAGGACGCCCCAAGGCAGTATTCGAGTCAAGGATGCAGGCGCCGTTCTCGAGAGAAGCGAGTCAGGAAGACTTCGGGTACCTTGCATTTATTTGTATTAGATTGCATTATCTATGATTATATACATTAATTATTTTATTTTAGTAATAACACAATATATTTCATTTTTAGCGGTGGCGTCCTGATAACTTGAATGTGGGGGATGAGATCGAGGTGATAAATATACCAATACCATCCAGTGATCATCAGCTTGAACCTCGCAGGCTGATATTCCCGGACGAAGCAGATAATGTAAATTTATTTTTAATTAAATATGTAATTTGTATTATTATTTTCATTTATCTTCATACTTAAAAAATATTTTTCTTGCAGGGATTACGGATGGATATCTCTCAAGGGGGTCCCAATGTTCCAGAGGAGATGGAATCAACCTCGCTCCCGGAATCTGGCGGGATTTTTCCAGAAAGCGAGGCGGTCGTAAGTATATATTTTTATGACATGGTCTTTTTTCTTTTTTCGGGAATTAATGCTTTTGAATTTTTTATACGGTACTACTGTGTATTACTGCTGTAAAATGATATATAATACATACAGTTATTGATGCATACATATTATCACGTCTTATCCCATACGAGGTTGATAGAGCCTAGGGTCATAAGACGCCGCATATTAGCATGTTGGTGAGCGGTTGGTGAGCATGTTGGTGAGCGGAGACAAAATAGTGATGGGTCGCTACTTCGCTAGCCGCACTGCCTATTGATACGATTCCTTGTATTTTTACGAATTCCCTTGACTGGCTTTTACAGCCTGCGCGAGAAGTGAAGTAGCTGGTATATTCTAAGTTTCTTTTCTTCCAGACCAGCGTGAAAATTGGCACGATAAAATAAACTGCATGAAAATGGAATAGTTTTGGATAGAGTTCGGTTAAACTAAGACACTAATAAATTTAACATTTTGGTTATGCTCTTTTTAATTATGCTCACTTACTGCACTAATAAGTAAGGTTTGGCTTCGCATGATTGGTTGAGGGTTTTTGTCTTTGCTTTTAATAGGAAGAGGAAGAAATTTTAAGTCGACCACTTGCTGAGGCATTAGCTGTGGATTCTGGTAGCGAGGCCGATGAAGATGAAGAAATGACCCTCGAGGAGTTGCAACAACTCCTCGAGGAGGATGAAAATGATGATCATGATGAAGATTTGCGATTCGAGGAGTTTAACTGGTCATCAGATTTTGCTAATTTTAACGGCTCTCTCGGTGATTTTAGGGAAGTACCTGGCCCTAAAGTCACCGGGACGAGACCTATTGATTTTTTTTCGTATGTTTTTGATGAAAATTTAATTAATAATATTGTTATTGAAACAAATAATTATGCGTGGGAAACAATTGCTGCTGCTGCCGAACAAGGCATTTCGGATAATTCCAGGTTAAACTCATGGACGGAGACGACTGTATCGGAAATTTATGTACTTCTAGGAGTCATGATGTTGATGGGACTGTGTGTTAGGGGCCGCATTGACGAGTACTGGCGGACCGACGTTATGGGAATGCCTGGATTCCGGCGCCTAATGACGAAGGACCGTTTCTTACTTTTAATGAGGTTCCTACACTTTACTGATAATTCTCAGTATACGGGTGGCAGTGGAGCCGAAAAAAAAATATCCAAAATAAAACCCGTTTTAGATTATTTGATTAATAAGTTTAAAGCCGCTTACACGCCTCGCAGAGAACTGTCAATAGACGAATCGTTGCTGCTTTGGAAGGGACGATTGAGTTGGGTCCAATGCATCCGTTCCAAGGCAGCACGATTCGGAATTAAAAGTTATGAGCTTTGCGAGGCAGTAAGCGGCTACGTATTGGATATTATTATATATGCCGGCAAGGGCACTACATTAGCGCAGTCCGTTCATGGATTTACTTCTTCTACCGCCAAGATAGTCCTAACATTAATAAATGACTATCTTGGGAAAAATTTTATCTTATTTATGGATAATTTTTATAATTCGATACCATTGTGTAGATTTTTAAAGTCAAAATTAACCGATGTTGTAGGTACTCTTAACAGACGTAGAGTAGATACGCCAGCAGACATAAAATCGTTAAATGAAAAGAGGATGGCAAGAGGAGATATGGTAAGTCGCCATTGTGGTGATGTTTCTGTAATTGCTTGGAAAGATACGAAGTTGGTCACCACGGTGTCAACTTATCATAAGGATAACATGGTTGAGGGTCAACGAGCAGGACAGCACGTAAACAAACCTCAGTTAATTGCAGATTATAATAAATTTATGGGCGGGGTCGATTTAAAAGACCAAAAACTTAGCATGTATTTGTTAGAACGAAAAAGAGGGCTGAAATGGTATATCAAAGTATTTAGACGACTGCTAAATATAACTGTGCTGAATTCCTATATTATCTACACCCAGACTCCACTGAAAAAGCTGACCCACAGGCAATTTCGTTACCAACTTGCTACAGAAATCTTTGAACGATTTGGAACAATGGGTAAAAGAATTGCTCAGCGCAATAATATATCTTGTGCGAGGCTAGACATGGCACTTGGTCATTTTCCGGAGCAAGTCCACGTACAGGAAAGGGCATCATCGAAATGCCAACGCTATCAAAGAGGAGCATGTGTGCTATGCACAAAACGGAAGGTCCGGAAAATGACGAACCTGCGATGCCGCCCATGCAAAATGTATCTCTGCGTTGATTGCTGGTCTGATTTTCACACACTAGAAAACTTTTAGCTATTAATATAATAGCTAAAAGTTTTCTAGTGTGTGAAATTCAAATTCTTATAAACATTTTTCGCATCAAAATTAGCTTATGTCCTTTCTCAGACTGTTCTCTGTGTGCCTTTCATTTAAATCGCCCGAATGAAACGTCTGGTTAAAAATTGTAATTTGTATTTTATATACTAAATTCATACTTTATAAATACTATTACCATGTTTTTGTTGAATAAATAATTTGTAAAATATAGTGTTTAGTTTCATTTATTTATACTAGTCGTTTGCGCGGCGAACCTAGACCTCGCTTAGACTGTTTTTAATAAAATCTAAATATCTCAAAAACGGCTGAACCGACTTTGATGTTCAATTAACTGAAAAGTTATATTTACCATATCTATGTATATTCCAAGTTTCATTAAAAGCCGATCAATATAAATTTTATTTTCTCAAAAAATCGAATATCTCTAAAACGGCTGGACCGATTTTGATGCCCAACGAATTCGAAAATTCTATTAACTATATCTCTGTATATTCTAAGTTTCATCAAAGTCTGACCAACTTAATTTGCAGACTTTGCTCGCTTCGCTCGCTCGTTCTAAAATATTGACCAATGTTGCAGATCATATTTTATTCGAAAATTGTTCGTATTGGTTGGTCATTTATTTATATTGCAATCATTGATTGCAATACTAAAAAAGCGGTGTTGCAGATAACCAAAAAATAACAACCTGTATACATCCGCAGATCTGTGTTGAAGCAGATGGGGAGAATTTAGTATACCACAGATCTGCGTTCAAGCAAATAGAGTGAATTTAGTATAGCACAGATTTGCGTTCCCGCAGGCGAACGTATGATGTTACACACGCACACATGCATACAACAACGGTTCACGACAGATTTTTTCCGCAACTTCAGTGTCTTATTTTCATATTTTTTTATACAGTAACCCTAAATAGACTAAAGACAAAACAAAAGAGAATTTCTTTTGCCTCATCGCACATATATTTGTAGTAACCATTTCGTGTTGGAACTGGCAACAAAACGGTACCAAAAATATGTCTATCAGCTGAGCGTCTCTAGTAACTGTTGTCAAGTTTTTCATGTTTTAACTATTATCACTGTAAAAAATACTTAAATTTTACATTTGTCATATAATTGAATACACTATATGCATAAACAAACGGTTTACAGTGACTAGAATGACGTCTTATATATGTTATTCATGACTGGAAGTTAGGCTACGAAAGTTGTGATAATGGTGACTGTCGGATTGTTTCATGAAGGTCAAATTATTTATGTGATCTTTTATAAAACTATAAGAAATACTTTGAAATTAAATAGCTTAGTTATCCATATACACGGTAAATAAATAAAAATAAGAAATTATGCAGAAATAATATTTATTAACAACACAATTCTCAAATGGTGTAAATTTTGGCTACAGTTACGACTTTACTGGATGTGTATACAAAAATAATATAAAATTATCCTTGAAAAAGGGTCTCAGAATATAAATTAACTATCTGAGTAATGAAATCACTCGTTTTTTTATATAAATTATTATAGATAAGCATATTATTCATATTTATTGCGAAACGCGCAGAGCGCTCATTTTCGCGCAAAATACTCCCGCAGACGGCGTGCATAAAAGTTGGCAGCGCTCTCGCAACCGAAAGGTTAATGCATTTATAGAAACGTGTCTCGGCAACATGAGTGAACATCAGGAGAAGGTGTTGGAAGGTCGTAATGCTGTCCACGTATTATTGTCTATGATGCACTGCATTTGTATTATGTTTTTTATTTTGATGTACAGTGTCACTATGTAAAAATATATTTTCTCTCATACAAGTAAACGGAATGTTTGCAAGTATTATTTACGTTTTATTTAATTCCTATAGCCACTAGTCCACCCTATCATTGGGTTGGTGCGTTATCAAATGACCATTATACTAAACAATGTCTTGTGCAATGGAGCGATGTAAATCCCATTCAGGACGAACAGAAATAAATTCTGTAAAACATAATTTTCTTCGGTAAGTTTTTCAGTTAAAAGTGCATAATTAAAACCCAAAATACCTCAAAATACAACAATAATATTGTCAATTATATAACGTATTGTATAAATGACAACTTTTATAGGTATTTTGCTTAAAATTATCGTTTTTTCCTTATTTCAAATTAGGTTAGTTTTTTTTGCTAGTGATGTGGTAAAATCACGTATCTACGAGTATATCGATATTTTTTATGACGGTCTTGCTATCAGGGATATTTTTGTTAGTGTTGAGCCATGCAATAGTAATGTCACAAATTGAACCATCATGGTAATTAAACAACCAGCAAAGTGTGAGTCGGACTCGCGCACGAAGGGTTCCGTACCATCCTTACATATAATATTATAAATGTGAAAGTGAGTTTGTTTGTTACGCTTCCACGCCGTAACTTCTGAACCGATCATCATGAAATTTTGCATCATCATCATCACCATTGCACGATCTCTGGAGTACGGAAAAGAACATAGACATAAATTACATCTCAGAATAAGGTACTGTAATCGGGGATAGACATTAACGCGAGCGGAGCCGTGGGCGTAAGCTATAAAAACGACCGAAATTTTTGTTTGTAATATTTCAACTGTCTCACTATCACGGTTCATGAGATACAGCCTGGTGACAGACAGATGGATATTGGAGTCATATTAGTAGGGTCCTGTTTTTATCCTTTGGGTACGGAATCCTAAAAAGAATCGATTTTTACTAATATGAAGAAAATTATTGTTGAAATTTTATTGCAGCTCCCTGAAGTAAAAGGATAAAAAGGTGTGGATCCGAGGAACTTTCAAGCGACATATTGGACATAAAATGTCATACATACTCGAATTTGTTCAAAATATTTTACTGCCGTGCCGATACATTAATTTCGAATATAAAATTAAATGGAAGCGATTGAAACACGATGCTTTACCTACATTTATATTTGCCGAATTATAAATCAATGGTAATAAGAAAGTTTACGGAAACGGTTTTATTATTTATATTTAAAATTATGAAAAACATTTTATTTTGGACAGTAATGAAAGTGGGTAAAGTAATCTCTTGTTTTTCTTCACCTCTTGTTTTTCTATTACCAACACTGTGAATTTTTCACAAATAACACACTGGCACTTTTTTACCCTAGTGTAAAAGTTTTATAAAATAAAAAATATCACTTCGAATTATGTGTTTCTCTTTACCTACCTGATTATGTTTCCTTTACTGACTGTTCCTCAAAGCTAGCTGGGAAAAGCTTTAGATGGTTTTGGAATATGCTGAATGGCCCATTGATCAAGTGAAAAATATATCTGACCTTATATTACCTTTTGATACATGAGCGCCCCATTGCAATTTAGAGTCTATTGTGATTCCTAAGCACGGAGCAGATATAGAGAGGAGTTGCCCTAAGGAATATTTTCTATGAAACAATGCGTGGCACTTACAGGGGGTGAGGGGAGTATTATCTGTCTCACTCTACTTGCTCTGTCTCACTCCCTCCTTTATATCCATCTAGCGGCGAATAGCCCAACTACTTAATAAGTTCGATGTTGATCTTTCTTTTTAGTTTATCTATCCGTCACTAGATGTCCCTAACACCTACTGCTACTAAAAGAGAATTATGAAACTACATAAACATAATCTTTTTGTCAAGGTAAAAGTCTTTAGGTATAAATTTAGAACAAATTTCAGTACTTATGGTTATTAGTTATTACGATAATTAGCTTTAATATATTTTTATAGTTCTTACGTCCCATTACGCAAAGTGGTGCCATCTAACGATAAGTAGCACGGAACGTCGCCAAAAGATTCTTCTAGAATAATTTAAGTAAATTACGAATTAAAATACTTACAAATGAAATGTGATTCCTTCCATAGCCTCTGAACGTTTATCGGATTAGTTTTTACATGATATAATACAACACTTCATGATTTTCTTCGTAAAAAACAAGAAAAGTCCGAAAATCTCACTGTGTGCACAGAACGAACCACGTACGAACATTGACAGCTACAACAGCAGACTAATAGGCCACGCCTACTCTCGATGTTAACGTGATGACGTCAGGACCTAGTTGGAATCACAGTGCACAGTAGCTTACGCCGTCTCCACTCTATATCTCCTCCGTGTTCCTAAGAAGGTGGTATCATTTACAAAGTCTATTTTACCTTCAACTAGTATGTCAACGTTGGACTGCCTCACATTGGGGACTGTAAATCGAATGCATTGGGTTTTTTGCGCATTCATAGGTAAGGTAGGTAAGTAGGCACTGTTTGAATTTCGAAATAATCGAAAATATGATTGACATCATATTAGGTATTCTGCCGTTCGACCAATACTGGGTAAGGGCTAATGACCAGCAGTAGACAGTAGACGCGCGGTGGGTAATGTATGGATTTTTTTTTTACCTATTTATCAGATGAAGCCAAGCGACACCATGCGATTAGGAGTTATTTAGGTGTATCTTGACGTAACTTTTAAAGTAAAAGCCTCTTTAGCGGCGTGCACTTTTTGGGATGGGTAAAATAGAAAACTCGCGTCAGGACACGTGAATTGATCGAAAATTCGTAAGAAGGACACGGACCTGAGTATGCCGCAAAGGCGAGTTTTCACTTCTGCCGGCACTCCTGGAGTGCAACTAGTTGTTTTTTTTTTATGAATCGTACTCATTTAACGAATCGATACAATCAGAGTAGAGTACATTTATGACTTTCTTAGGACGAAACATTTAGTCGATAAATATATTTCATCGATATAGTACAACCCTGATCACATCAGTACCCCAGGACAACCTGCACATTTACGCAAATGGCATTGTATATGCATCTCTTTCTGATGCTTTAACAATGCCATAAGTAAAAACAGTGTAGAATATTGTATTTTGTTGTTATTTTAACACGGTTTCTATGCTTTAGTTATTGTTCTGAGATTATTTTACTCTTTGGTACAGTGTGACCATTTGTGGCAGATTTCTGCCATTTTGGCAGATTTGGATCCAAAATTTAAGCTGTGGCATATTATGCTGACGATTTACAAATGTGGCAGATTTTGGCAGATGTCAAAGGTTTTAAAAATCATGCTAATTTTAAATTACATTATAAATAAGTAATAAAAAATTTAAATAAGGTAAATGTAAAAATATTAAGTAGAAATTTATTTCACAATCTGGCAACCTATGCCTTTGTTTGATACCCAGCCCAGCCCCCTTACTCTCTAACTTTGACAGCTATGGTGTACAACGATTTTGATGGTCACTTTAATATCCATTGCAGTTTTCACTTGGCCAATAAAAAGATGAGGCAAACAAAACCCGCATGTGATATTGAAGTGACTATCAAAATCGTTGTACACCATAGCTGTCAAAGTTAGAGAGTAAGGGGGCAGATTACACGGGGATTCCCCGTTTGATCTGTTCATACATAGGTATTGTCATTTGATTGTGGGCTGTAAGTGATAAGTCATAGGGTTCATATTCTTATAACCTTTCTTGATTGAGTTTTCAATCATCTTTGTTTTTACTTCATTTCATTCTCTTACGGCGCTTAGCGTGTATGTGAAGTGCAGTTCTAAATTTGAAAAGCAAATACATAATGAAAAGAAAATACGAGCGGTCCTATCGACCGGAATGGGAGCAAGATCCTTTTCTCTCGTCCTGGATCAGTCGAGCTAAGGATGACCAGGACGTTGCATTTTGTAAAGCCTGTAACTGCAAATTAGTTACTAGGTTATCTTCTTTAAAGGAACATGTTTCATCCCAGAAACACAAAAAAAACATAATCGGCTTTAGTGGCCAATCTTCGGTAAGTATTTTACATTTAGTTGTTATAAATATTATGCTGTAAGTAATAGATATTTTATCCACGTATTTTGTTAGGGATTTGTGACTAATTACATTAAATTTGTTTTAGGTGCAACAGTTTTCCAAAACATCTCCATTAGAAGAGGAAGTAAAAAAAGCCGAATTTCATTTTTGTGTCATGTTAGTGGAACACAATTTGCCATTCCGTTTAATGGATCATTTGAGCGAAGTCGTCTCAAAAAGCTTCCATGATTCTGAAATCGCCAAGCAATTTTCTTGCAAGAGAACCAAAGCGGCAGCGGTAACGTATAATGTTCTAAAACCAAATTTAGAAGCAGAGATGCTTGCTGATCTAAAATCCTGTGAAAATATTAAAACACGTACACCGATGTTTTCGTTGGTTATAGATGAGACCACAGACGTTACAACCACATCAACGCTTGCAGTTGTAACCAAATATTATTCAGAAAAAGATCTGCAGGTAAAAACAAAATTTTTGACCTTGGTTGACTTGAACGGGGCTGATGCCCAATCATTGTTTGATGCATTATCCACGTCTTTAACTAATTCTAACCTTAATATTAAAGATGCTATTGGTTTTGGGGCTGACACTACTAACGTTATGTTTGGAGAACATATGGTGGTATCATTGCAAAAATAAGGCACGTCAATCCCCACTGCATGTTCATTAAGTGTGTATGTCCACTGCATTGTGTGTATCTCACGCTAGTAAAAACCATACCACGAGCTATTAACCAAATGATACAAGAGGTTTACGGATATTTTGCCCATAGCAGTAAAAGACAAAGGGAGTTTGTTGAATATCAAGATTTTATTGGTACTGAAAAGCATAAAATATTAAGAAATTATGAAATTCGTTGGCTTTGCTTGCACGCTTGCATTAAAAGAATTTTGGAGCAATGGGATGCCCTAAAACTTTTTTTCAGTCGCAGTTTTTGGAAGACAGAAATATTTCATCAGAGTTCTTGTTTAACAGTTTGAATGACAAGATATACAAACTTTATTTTTATGCATTGGATTATATATTGCACTCAGTCAACAAACTAAACATTATATTTCAAGGAGATTATATACAACAGTCCACACAGCATTCAAAGACATTCCTGAAGTGTACGTGTGCCTATTGAGTTGTTATATCAAGGGAAATTATTTAAAAACCGCAGACCCACTTGCAACCGATCCAAAATCTACCGTAAACTTTTTGCCTCTAAAAGATATGTATTTGGGTGTTAACGTGAGTACTGAAATCGATCGCTTATCCACAGACGTGAGTCTGAAACCTGAAATCCAGACGTTCCTTCAACGAATACAATCATTTTTAACTGAACTATGTAGTCAATTGAAAACACGTCTGCCACTTACTAACATTTTCAAAGATTTACTGTTTTTGGATCCACAACATGTCGTACACAAAGAATTTACGTCAATTTTAAGCGTTGCGAAGTCATTTCCCAACATTGTAGACGGAGATAAAATTCAAAAAGTTGATGACGAACTCCGACAGATGAAGTTTGACAAAAGTGTAAGCGATTTGTTAGAAGCGGGCGGAAGTGGAAGTAGCGCCGGTACAATTTTGTGCGTGGACAAGTTTTGGGGAGCGGTTGGAAAAATCAGAGACGCAAATAGGGCAACAAAATATCCAAATATTGCAAACTTTGCAAAAGCTCTCTTATGTTTGCCGATGTCAAATGCGTCGTGCGAAAGGATATTTTCTCAAGTCAATCTTAATAAAACAAAAATAATAAACAGGTTTTTAAATAAACATATCTCGGCAATAATTACTACAAAAGAGGGAATAAAGGAACACGGAGACTGCGTCTCCTTTAAACCGAGCAAGGAGGTGTTAAAAAATATGTCGTTAAAATCCATGTACAAAGAAAATGAAGAAGAAAATTTTGAAGCCAATGTTGATTAGGTGTATTGTTTTTTTGTACGTTTAACGTAGTTATAATGTTGATGAAAAAAAAATTATGAAAATACGTTTTTTTTTATTTTCATGTTGGCATATTTGTGGCATTTTTTAACGTTGAGTGTGGCAGATTTTGGCAGATTTTTAGGTCCGTGTGTGGCAGATTCGCCATTTTTGAGATGGTCACACTGGTGGGATACCGTAGAGAACTCAGAACAATAACAGAGAATCATGATCTCATGATCTCTTAGTAGTTTGTGGAATCATGTGAATGTGAAATATTTCTTAATATAATAAAATGGAGGAATTGTGCACAGCTTGCCTGTGCATCGGAAGGAATCTGTATTATATTGGCGATACGGATGATTTTGGTCTTTACTCGCAAATTTTGAATGAAATACATGTAAGTACTCACCCTTTAATTAAGTAGGTACGTATAATAATCTTAGGGGGATTAAAATAATAGTATGAAGGAGATTAAAATATCTTACAGTAAAATAAAATAAATATTTACTTTTGAAAGTATTAATTATTTACAAAATAACCGCCCAAATAGTTAAGTGCGAAAAAAATGGGGGCTTGGGTGTGGGAGCGAGGAGTCCCACTACAATCAACCCCTCCGCGTTCCACCAAAATTTAAGTCAAATTCACTCGGGAGCCCCTTGAACTGCAACCTAACCTCCAAACTTCAATCATCATATATCAGAAACCAAGGTTACCTTAACCTTTTTAGCCTTGGTAACAGAAGCCCAAAGTGGCAGATAGGGCGGTTAAAATATTCTTGGATTCCTCCTTCTCCCCTCCTCCCTCCATTGTCACATCACAAAGGCCTTTATCCAGCAGTGGACTTCTTACGGCTGCAATGATGATGATGAAAATGTATATATCTATCTTATAGGGATTACATTTGGCCAGCATGCACTTGGCCATTAGTTGTCATCAATTCGCCCAACGATCAAGGCATGTGTTAAGTAACTATATTATCTGTGTACCCCATAAATACATTGTCTTGGAGTCAACCCTTCGATTTGAAGATCCTTCTGGTAGTTAGTGTTAGGACCGTCAACTGTACCCTAAGTGGCAGCAATACTTACAGTGGCTTACATACCAGCTGATAGATTTGGTTTCCAGGTATACAGCCCATCAGAGATATGTGTCCGCGTCTGCTGGGAGTGCCGGGCCTTGCTGCGGCGGCTGCAGAGGTTCCGGCGCCAGGTTCAGCAGTCTTACCAACTGCTCACTCAAGTACATGCAGTAAGTACCATCTTTAAACAGGCGGTTGGAAGAAAACGTAACGTATCTTTGAGCCAAAATAATTATTGCCCATAGTGTTGCTCTACCACAACTCAATACAATACAAACACACATGTGATTCCATATGTTTTTCAGAACAGCACACTAAGTATCGCGCGCCCCCCACACCTAAATGTCCAGTGCATCACGAGCATCTCTCTCCCGTTTGATGACATCATACTCAAGCCGGAACCTGATGCGGGTGAGTCTACAAGTTTTTCTAATACATGCATATTATCACGTCTTTGTGCCTTACGTGGTAGACAGAGCCAAAGGCCAAGGTTAGCGTGTTTGTGAGCGTATAGGTGGAAAAGGGAATATAAACGGTTTTTGAATAAGAACTGTTTTTATCAATCAAAATAAAACAAGAAATTTAGGTTATAATGTTTCACTTTTTTATTGTATTAGAGAGTACAGTAAGGTATAGCAATTATGAATGAAAAAAGATATCGGACAAATGTCCGCCACGACCACGGTCAGAAATATATTTCACTTTTTGGCAAAATGGCCGTCTATTTCATTAATCACGTCACGAATTTTTGGATTATGAAAGACTGTTGGGTTGCAAACAATTGTCGTTGGTTGTTTGTTGTTGCCGTTGTTTGCAACAATTAAAATTAGCCGTGTGGTATCTGGCAGAGTAGAATAGGACCACTCCAAGTCTTCCCGTGGATGTCGTAGAAGGCGACTTAGGAAATACAAGCTAAACAAAGCTTATAAACATCTAAGAGACCTCTCCAACCCGTTTGGCCAGCGTGGAGAGTGTAGGCCAAGTCCTCTGGCTGCTCTGGCCAAGTATGGCCCTAGTAGTACAGAGAGGGTCGTGCTCCTGTAGTGGAGACTAAAAAGGACCTGATGATGATGATGATGATTACAATGCTCGGTATATTATTAAAATTGAAAATATGTGATGAAAAAGAACTCGGCCACAGGTAGGATTCGAACCCACGTCCCTTAGGTTAACGCCCTAAGTGTGATACCATTACACCACCGTGACTTCGAATCACCACGTCGAATTCTCTCATCACATATTACCCCGTAGGGTATACGCATTTCAAGCATGCGTACTTCTTCAATACTACCCACTATTTAGTAGTGTGGTAAGAATAGAAAGTTGATTAAATTGAAGAAAGCTTTTACATATTTAAATTGATTTTGAAATAGCATTACAATGCTCGGTATATTATTAAAATTGAAAATATAGAACTCGGCCACAGGTAACCAAGTTCTTTTTCATCACATATTTTCAATTTTAGTTTAAGAATAATAATCAACTTTCTATTCATCGGATATGAATGAAGTAGAATACCACACTACTAAATAGTGTAAAAGTAAAATAATTCGCTTCGAGAACACACCGGTTAGCCAGAGTTGGGCCGAGAGCATTTACCGCATTTCGCTTGTAATAATTAAATGGTATACGATTTAGACATTTCGAGATATGGACATTTTAAGATATGTACGTTTTACATACCGGCTGCAAATTTTGGGATTTGAACATTTCGAACCTAAACGATTTTCGCAAATTCCCTAGAAGAAGAGAAAAACTGCGAGAAGAGAAGCAGCTGGCACATTCTACGTTTTACTACCAGACCAGCATGGAAGACAAAGACGGGCCTCTCTATGTTACAGAAGCAGACACGCCGGAGGTGGATGGTGTGCCGGAAGTGAAGAGTGAGCCCGAGGACGACACCGAGCATTGTGAGGAGACGTTTGTCGAGTTCGAGGTGGAACAGCCGGAACACCTACAAGCTAAGAGCAAGGTCAGCCAACAAGTTGTGAGACTGCGGCGCCAATCAGTCAGGTGTAGAGGCGAAACACGTGTCGCGAGCACGACGGCTGTTATTGCTGCAGCCTCAACGGATGCAGCAGTAGCGACCAGGGTGGCATGCATCAACTATTGGTGGGACATGAAGGGACTAACAGTAGTGGGCGGGCGCTGGCCAGCAATAGTTTGCATGAACTAACTGGTGGCGGAAGCACTCAAAGTAAATTTTCTTAAATTAAATGTAGCTTTGACTTCCGCAAAGTAACACCTCAATCCATTAACAATGAAAAAAAAACGTACATGCAAATTTGGTTTCAATTTAATTTTGCTATTAATTGATCGCATTTGAATGCACCTCAAAGTTATAGTAACAAGGTATTTGGTTACCTATTTTACTTTTAGGAAAAGTTAGGTAGTGTACTTTAACTCGTGTTTTTAATACGTAATTTTGTACTTAGTATATCTCATTAATCCTAACTATAATATTATAAATGCGAAAGTGAGTTTGTTTGTTTTTTATTAGTTTGTTTGTTTGTTACGCTTTCACGCCGTAACTACTGAACCGATCATCATGAAATTCTGCATACAAGTTCTCTGGAGGGCGGAGAAGGACATAGGCTACCTTTTATCCCAGTAAAAAGTACTATTCCCGAGGGATCGACACTGACGCGGGCAGAGCCGCGGGCGAAAGCTAGTATTTAATATTTATATCCAATTAATTATTTAAAAAAACGGGTTATCGATTTATGTCCAGGTTAAGCTAATTTAAGGCGCCTATCACTAGAATCCGTAGTCGTGCGGTTTTCGGCAGAGTAGAATAGCACCACTCCGAGTCTTCCCATGGAGGTCGTAAGAGCGACTTAGGAAATACAAGCTAAACAAAGCTCATAAACATCAATGACACCTCTCCAGTCCGTCTGGCC
This sequence comes from Elegia similella, assembly GCA_947532085.1. Classification (NCBI taxonomy): domain Eukaryota; kingdom Metazoa; phylum Arthropoda; class Insecta; order Lepidoptera; family Pyralidae; genus Elegia; species Elegia similella. Next base: position 12,366,530 of record OX383950.1, read on the forward strand.
AGTGCGGAGAGTGTAGGCCAAATCCTCTCATCTCAACGAAATGATGATATAGCTCATTTCGTTGATTCTACGAAGCCCCTGGCGACAATTCCCACGATTGCACTGGCTTGATCACAGACGACGCAGCGAGGCGGACAACCACCAGCCCGCTGAGTAAATCACCATGACAATTTAGTTTAGTTATTCCATGTTCCACACATTGTTCATAAAAATGAGCATTTATAAGATTTCACATTATAAAGTCAACTAGAAACAATTTGCAAAACAATCCAAAACAAAACCCGTGTAGTCTGCCGAAATTCCCGCCAAGATCTACTATGGCGAGCTCCGTGGCGCAGTGGTTAACACACCAAACTGCGACACGAGAGTTCCCGGTTTCGATCCCCGGTCAGGTTGAGTTAGTATCCTACGACTTACTTACTGTGGGGCTTGCTCAATTTGTGTGATATCCCTATATATTTATTTATTATTACATTTTTGTTTGCATTCAGATTGCAGAGAAATCAGTATCGCTGATCGACCGCGAGGCCATTGGCTTGTGTGCGTCGTTATCCTTCTCTGTGGCTGAATGTTGTGACAGCACGCTGCCAAAACTGGTCATGGTCAAAACCGAGACGAAATCAGAGGATGCTGTGGACACCGCAATGAACAAAGAGCTTCCAGGGGGTAAGTTTGTTTAAATGCGAGCGATTATGCTGCGAGGTGTCTATCATTGCTGTCATTGGACTTTAGTTTTTAACCTGTACTCATAGATTTAAAAAAAAATTGCGTCTATCTGCTGTACTTATACATAATGTAATGTCATTCATCATTTTATTTTTATAAGGCAGAAAGTTCTGTTGAATTCTCTGAGGAATTAAAATAGGGATCCTAGTGGAATGACTGAAACATATCTTAATCACGCCCCTTTTTCTTCTCACATTTCAATTATTCCGTCATCAAATGCGGTTTTCTGAATTTGAAACTAGCGGTCGAGCTGAAGTTAGTGGAAGTCGGGCAACCCTGAACAGCCAGGGGCGAAGGCATCTAATTGAATAACTATGATAAGATGGAATTTGGATTTTGGGTTGAAATGATCGGTGTAGAGGAAAAAGATGTATATCTTTTTTTCGACTAGCTCCGTGGCGCAGCGGTCAACACGCCAGCCTGCGAAACGAGAGTGCCCGGGTTTGATCCCCGGCCAGGCCAAGATGGAAAATGATCTTTTTCAGATTGGCCTGGGTCTTGGATGTGTATCTATATATATATGTATTATAAAAATATAGTATCGTTGAGTTAGTGTCCCATAACACAAGTCTCGAATTTACTTTGGGGCGAGCTCAATTTGTGTGATTTGTCTGTATATATTTATTTATTTATTTTTCCTCCACACCATTCATTCCATATTAGTCCTGCCAGGGTCAGGTTGAATTCCAATTAAGCGCAACACTGCCAAGTATCCCGCCAGGTGCCAACGTCGTGGAGACAATATAAAATGTATATTATAAGTATAGTTTATATTGTAGGTTAGTAAAATAAAATACCATGCAGTAGTCCTCTTGCTTATTCTAATTTTCGCATAAAAATATAAATTATATTTTGCGAAAGTGACGTTCTACGTTGCGAAGAAGCGTCGCTTTTGCATTACGTCATTCACGCCTTCTATATTTCTATGCATATGAATGAATGCTTAGGAGAGAGGGGGGTTTGGCTTCGTTGTATGTCTACGTGTTAGCGCTGCGGCAGTGGTGACCTGTGCGCTCATATGATGTATCTCATCCCACGGGTTCGCTAACGGACTGACCTCCTTTGATAAGCGATGGTGTAGGTGAAAGAAACCAATGTTTTGCAGATGGCGCAGCAGAGGGCCAACAGCCTGTGGCAGGAAGTTCCCGAAACAGTTATTATGGCGAGCCACAGAGCGCTGACACAAGGCACCAGTGTCATGTTTGTCTGAGGCAGTATGTGTGGAAGAGCAATCTACAAAAACACTTAAGAACTCACACTGGTGAAAAACCATTTGTATGTAATGTTTGCGATAAGCAGTTTAATCGCAAAGGTTGTTTAAAAATTCATTTAAGAACTCACACTGGTGAGAAGCCATATACATGTAATGATTGCGGCAAGCAATTCAATCAAAAGGGATCTTTGGTATCACATATAAGAACACATTCAGGTGAGAAACGATTTATATGTAACAATTGTAATAAGCAATTTCATGAAAAAGGTAATTTTACAAAACACTTAAGAACTCACACTGGTGAGAAACCATTTGAATGTAAGTTTTGTCGTCGTCGATTTGCTGACAGCAGTACAATAAAAAGACATCTGAGAACTCACACTGGTGAGAAGCCATATAAATGTAATAATTGTGGCAAGCAATTTAATAAAAAGAGTAGTTTAGTATCACATTTTAGAACACACACTGGTGAGAAACCATTTGAATGTAATGTTTGCGAAAAGCAGTTTAGTCACAAACGTCATTTAAAAGCTCATTTAAGAACTCACACTGGTGAAAAACCATATAAATGTTATGATTGTGGTAAGCAATTTAATCGAAAGGGTCATTTAAAATCACATTTAAGAACACACACTGGTGAGAAACCATTCGAATGTAAGTTTTGTTGTCGTCGATTTGCTGACAGCAGTACATCTGAGAACTCACACTGGTGAGAAGCCATATCAGTGTAAGTTTTGTCGTCGTCGATTTGCTGACAGCAGTGTATTAACAAAACATCTGAGAACTCACACTGGTGAGAAGCCATATAAATGTAATGATTGTGGCAAGCAATTTAATCAAAAGAGTAGTTTAGAATCACATTTTAGAACACACACTGGTGAAAAACCATTTGAATGTAAGATTTGCCGTCATCGATTTACTCGCAACAATGCATTAAAAATACATCTGATAACTCACACTGATGATAAGCCATATAAATGTAATGTTTGTCGCAAGCAATTTAATCGAAATGATCATTTAGAATCCCATTTAAGAACACACACTGGTGAGAAACCATTTGAATGTAAGGTTTGCCGCAGTCGATTTAGTCGCAGCACTCACTTAACTAGACATTTAAAAACTCACACTGGTGAGAAACCATAACAATGCGACCACAATTTTTCTGGAATAATTTTTAATGTCACGTTAGGAACGGGAACTTTATTCTCGTCCACATGCAACACAAGTTGTTTGTAAGAGATAAAGATATACAGGGATAAGACATATGCGTAGTATATTACATGTGGTAGAGCCACGCTAAATTCATTTTTGCTAGTAGCATGCATGGGCCGGCTCGTCCGGGGAAGTACCACACTCTCACAAAAAATCGACGTTTGAGTAGAAGCTTTACCGCTTCTATGCTTCGTTCGGTGAGTGAGAGAGCCGGAGGCCCATCCTTCTCCTCTTCCCCCATGTCCCCCATTTTTCCCTTCTCCCAATATCCTCCCCCCAACTCCTTGAAAGGCCGGCAATGCTCCTGTCACACTCTGGTGTTGCAGTTGTCCATGGAAAAAAATAAATCACGGGCTTTAATAGGGGCAGGATTTGAACCAGCGACTTGGTCTTGGTACGACCAATGCTTTACCAAGCTACCGCGCTTCGATCCTACACGCCGAATATCCTTATCCTTACTAATATTATAAATGCGAAAGTGAGTTTGTTTGTTACGCTTTCACGCCGTATCTACTGAACCGATCAGCATGAAATTTTGCGTACAAGTTCTCTGGAGTACGGAGAAGGACATAGGCTACCTTTTATCCCGTGAAAAAGAAGTATTCCCGAGGGATCGACATTGACGCGGGCGAAGCCGCGGGCGAAAGCTAGTCTCAAATAAAGGTATATGGTTAGTTAAATCATAATAAGAAATTTCGATTTATAATAATGTTTAATTCTTAAATAAATTTAAGGAGAGGCTTTAAGATGGTATACTGTTTGGAGTAACTTTTGCCCGCGGCTTCTCTCGCATGCGCTTTCACTTACTAACTTAACCTTTCTAAACTCCCTTTCTAAACTCTGGCATAAAGACAACACACGTAGTGCCTTAAAGCCATGGTTCGTTTCGACGTGATAACGTCTTGTTAATTAATTAACGCCGGCGCACACACGAAAACGTGTCACGTTCTGTGTGTAAGCTAAAGCAAAACAAGAGGAAGGATAGAGAGGCACGATCGGCCTAAGCGTTCGGTTTGTGACGCATCTATCTCACTTCCATTGTTATTACGTAAAATTATTGTCCGTGGTCCAGTGGTTAAGGCGTTTGCCTGTTGACCCGGGGGTCGTGGGCTCAATTCCCACCGGAGGCATACTTTGTTTAGTTGTTTCCAGTTTGGTTAGGATAATAAAGATGATTCCGTGCTTCGGAAGGCACGTTAAGCCGGTGGACACGCTGCCATCTGGTAGTCGTGAAAGGAACCACGTCAGAGGCCGAGAGGCGTTTCCGAAGAACTCTTACACCAGGGTGTGCATGGTCGATTGACCGTGACACCTACACGAAATGAATGAATTGTCTGTGAACCGACTTACAGACAACTTACTCTTACAAATAGTTTGAAAGCTGTCGACTTCCGAACTAATAGCACTGGTCAAATCGGATGTCAAAATTCCTGGCGACCTAGATATGGTTCTTTTTCTCAAAACTAATTTAATACTTAAGATATCATATTGACACTTATCAAGGCATTGTAGGCAATTATAAGGTACAAACTAACGTTAACAATTCGTTTCTAGGTCCTATATTTAAAGTACAGGAGTTAAAATACCTGATTTCATATTTTCATTTTTATTCACTGAATGGTAAATTTTTTTGAAATTCTGTTTTTACAGACATGACCTACAAATTCATAACAGTGTAAGTAAAAAAAAACAAACTCCTACGCCGTGCCGATTATGAGATCCAGCAATCGGCCAAACGTTACCGCAGAAAAAATTTGAATATGGCAAAAGTCTGGAGACGTACAAATTCTATTTATGCAACAACATTTACTGCACATCAACTACTATTTATTGTATTAACTTTCATTCGGTCCCGAGAAAATTTTTTGCTGGCGTAACGTTTGAAATGTCATCCTAGCAGAATCTGATTTAAATTAATATCTCAAAAATTAATGAACGTACAAATTTCAAACCTTCACATACATTTACATGACGTTACTCACTGATTATCTTGCAATATTACGTTTTGATATTCAGTACTTTTTTGCTCCGGTAACGCACACCAGAGTGCCAATGAGTAACAGTGTTACATATTGGGAAAATGTGTTACACTGTGAGACCTCGACCTGTCCCGGCTAGTCGAGTTCCCACATATAAGGAAGTAGTGGAGAACAAAGACTCGACACAACAGAAGATTAAAATTTGTCACAACTTATATAAATATATTAACTTCTATATAACATAACGGGTCAGATCATTCATGATAGTGGAATGCAATGACCGAGAGAGAAAATGATCTAAAAATGGAATGAAATGAAATTTGAAATAAAATGAGGAATGAAAAGTGGACAGCATGAGAAAGAAATGAGGTTGGAAGAGATGCAGCATGCAGGTGGCATGCAGCAACGTTACAACACATATATGCAATATGTTACACAACGGGATTTTATTCCCATTGTGTGACCCAATGGGAACAAACCGAATTAAAATTTGGCTAAAGAAATGGCTACTTGAGCACATACTTGTACTCTATGAATTTAATGATATCTATAGATGCAATATTAGAGTGCGTTACCCCAGCCGACTAAGTGCTCCTTTTAAGAATTGATAAATGCAAATAATTAGATCATTACTTCGTGTAAATGTCCCTGAAAATAAATAATTTGACACCCCGCCGTTTCAGAGATAATGAGGAAAATAAAATTCGGCTGGCGTAACGTTACCCCAGCCGACTTTTTTTGATTCCGTCGGTTTATCTGGATAAAAAGTATACACAAAGATAGATTGAATTTGCTCTCAAATGTCCCCGATAAAATTAAATTGGACACCTTTATGGATTTCGAGTTATTTCATTTTCTGCTGCGGTAACGTTTGGTCAATCTCTGTATCTCTGAAACCGTAAGACGCAGAATCATGATTTTTTTTTATACGTATAGAACGGAATTTGTCTCAATTTGACACCTAGATATCTTAAATAATAATAATATGGTTTGCGAGTAATAAATATTATTCTGAAAACCATATTTTCGGTTCTAGTTATTAAACGAGGGAACCCCGATAATTCAAACTAGTCCTTATAGATGCCTCTTATAGAGACATACAAAACATCAAAACTTACATCAGCCTAATCCAAAGCATTGGCAAGTTATAATGATATTACTGGTTCCAGAAAGCCAGATTCTGGGCTCTCGACTTAAACGAGGAAAATAATACTTTCCTTCCACTTGGCTGATTCCATATTTAAACAATAATTAGACACTTTAACCAAAAATATACATACAAATTTTCAGCTTGATATACTATCGTATATAAGAAATAATAAATAAAAACTAAACCTAGATAATTTTTCCCGATTACCCGACCAAGTTCGAATGTGCATCTTAAAGCGGTCGTACGATACATAACGTATACCTTCTAAAATCTGCACAATAATAATAAGTGGTTGGGTATATTGAAGTAGAAAAATTGTGAGGATTAATTTTAATATTATAAAGACTCGTATTTAATAAATGAAACCTTAGGGTCAACAGCAGAAACAGCCTCCGTGGTCCAGTGGTTAAGGCGTTTGCTTGTTGACCCGGGGGTCCTGGGTTCGATTTCCACCGGAAGCATACTTTGTTTAGTTGTTTCCAGTTTGGTAGGACATTGCAGACGTGAATCAACTGATTGTCCGATAATAAAGATGATTCCGTGCTTCGGAAGGCACGTTAAGCCGGTGGTCCCGGCTGCCATCTGGTAGTCGTTAAAGGAACCACGTCAGAGGCCGAAAGGCGGTTCCGAAGAACTCTGACACCAGGGTGTGCATGGTCGATTGACCGTGACACCTATTCAAAATGATGATGATGATGAATGAAACCTTAGGGTGACTTACAGATTTTCTCTTTCAGCAAAACTATTACTTAAATGGCAATGTCTACATACTAATAATGTAAATAAAATATCTTTTTATATTTTTTTTGTTTGAATGATTTTATGGCAGACCTCTTAAATAGAGGTCTGCCGTCTACATAATAGTTCAATCCAACTGTCACCGTAGTTGGTAATCAAAAACCAACGCAAACAAGGTTATATTCTATAAGGTAAGACTATCAAGAGATAAATAAAAAAAAATCTTGAGTGTTATTTATTTTTGCTGCTCTCGCGTAGAAAGTGTCAGTTTTACAAATTGGGATTAAAATGTGTATCCATCAACTAGGAAAACGCGTCGTTATTAGCTAAACAAATGAACTAGAAGTCCGTATTTCTTTTTCTATATTATGTACTGCTTGTTTTATTCTGCATTGCTTTATGCGAAGATGTAGGGGACATCTTACAAAGATTGGTCGAAATCAAAAGTAGTCGGTACCACAGTACAGAGTATCAATACTTTTTTGTGTCCTACATTGAAAATAAAAAAAATATATATACTAGCTTTTGCCCGCGGCCCCGCCCGCGTCAATGTCGATTCCTCGGGAATAGTACTTTTTCCCGGGATAAAAGGTAGCCTATGTCCTTCTCCGTACTCCAGAGAACGTGTATGCAAAATTTCATGATGATCGGTTCAGTAGTTACGGCGTGAAAGCGTAACAAACAAACAAACTCACTTTCGCATTTATATTAGTAAAGATTCGATACATAGGCGAAGAACATATTGTAATATAATCGAAATTAAACCTAATTTATTTTCTAAGTATACCATTTTTCAATTCGAAGATACACATATAATTAGTCCTTCTACGCCACACCACTTCTACACATGACGATAATACAGGTACATGGAATAGAGGAGGAATGGCAGTGTTATTTCTAAAATAAAAAACCTCGTCTGCTTTCGATTTTAAGGGTTCCATACTCTAAGGTTAGAACAGGACCCCGCCTTACTCTCTGGGTACGGAAACCCAAAATTTATAATTTAAAACAATTTTCAATCCATGTACATATATTATTCTAAAATGTTAATGTAGGACTGCGCCCGGGGTTGCTTGACATGCGTAACGTGATGATGCTCACGACCACTGGCCAGCGGGCTCCTCTATACTACCAGTGGACCGAGTACCTCCGTGGTCCAGTGGTTAAGGCGTTTGCCTGTAGACCCGGGGGTCGTGGTTTGATTCCTACGGGAAGCATACTTTGTTTTATTTTTTTCAGTTTGATTAGGACATTGTCGGGTTTAATCACCTGATTGTCTGATAATTAAGATGATTCTGTGCTTCGGAATTCACGTTCAGCCGTTGGGCCCGGCTGCCATCTGGTAGTCATTAAAGGAACCACGTCAGAGGCAGAGAGGCTTTTTTTTTTTTTTATTTATATCCGACGGCAAACGAGCAGACGAGCCACCTGATGGAAAGTGGTCACCGTCGCCCATGGACATCTGCAACACCAGAGGAGCTGCTGATGCGTTGCCGACTCTTAAGATACCTGTAAACACGCCTTTTGAAGGACCTCAAGTCATAAAACATAGGGAAAACCTCGGGAGGGAGTCCATTCCACAATCTTGCTGTACGAGGAAAAAAACCACGTGACGCTCTGACATTTTTGGAGACCCAAGTGTCAAGGATGTGGGGATGGACTTTACTCCTGTGGCGAGCGGTGCGGTGGTAGAAAGGTGACGGTGGCACCAATTCAAAAAGTTCTTCAGAACACTCCCCATAGTATAGACGGTAAAATACACACAGAGAGCCAACGTCTCTCCGTAGACCGAGGGTGTCTAAATCGTCTGTGAGTGTGGGATCGTCGATAATACGAATTGCCTGGCGTTGGATGGAATCAAGAGGAAGGAGTTGGTATTGAGGTGCACCAGACCAGATATGAGAGCAGTACTCCATGTGGGGCCGGACTTGAGCTTTATATAACAAAAGTCTATGACCCGGAGTAAAGTACTGCCTCGCTCTATTGAGCACCCCAAGTTTTTTAGAAGCCATTTTGGCTTTACCTTCCAGATGACTCCGGAATTGGACCTCCTTCGTAATATCGACGCCAAGGATCCCAATACTCTTAGAAATGGTAAGAGAGGTGTCCCGGAACTTCGGTGCTATGTTAAATGGGGTCTTCTTAGCGGAAAACACGCAGACTTGTGTCTTAGTAGGGTTGAATTGAACTATGTTTAGTTTACCCCATTCAGAGACCTGCTCCAGAGAGGTCTCAATGTCAGCCACAAGTCTCTTTCTGTTCTCCTCCACCTGTGTTTGAGGGATATTTGCACGACCTGCATAATATGCATCACCCGTACTGTCGTCTGCATAGCAATGGATGCTACTAGTGTTAAGCATGTCGTTGATGTGCAGAAGAAACAGCGTAGGTGATAAAACAGATCCTTGGGGGACGCCAGCATTGATGGGCATGATATCGGAGCATAATCCGTCTACAACGACCTGAATGCTTCGCCCAGATAAGAAACTAGCGACCCACAAGCATAGTCCCTCAGGAAGCCCGAAAGATGGTAACTTCGCGAGAAGAGCCTTATGCCAGACCCGGTCAAAAGCCTTTGTGACATCTAGACTAAATGCCAGTGCTTCTCCCTTGCTCTCGATGGCGGCTGCCCATCGGTGCGTTAAGTACACAAGAAGATCACCAGCACTACGCCCGTGGCGGAACCCGTATTGACGGTCACTAATTAGCTGATGATCTTCAAGGTAACCAAGGAGCTGGATGTTTATCACACGCTCCATCACCTTAGAGAGCAGGGAGGTTATCGCAATAGGCCGATAGTTAGACGGGTCTGTGCGGTCACCCTTTTTAGGAATAGGGTGAACGTAGGCTACTTTCCACGAAGACGGGACTTTTCTTGAGGTGTAAGACAGCGAGAATAGGCGTGCTAACACCGGAGCCAACTCAGGGGCGCATGTTTTGAGCACAATTGCTGGAATGCCATCAGGCCCGCTGGACTTCCTGACGTCGAGGGAAAATAGAGCACGTCGCACTGCACTTTGAGTGAAGCGAATTTCCCGCATTGAGTGCTCGCATCGCGGTAAAAAGGGCGGCGATGCTCCTCCGTCGTCAAGGGTAGAATTTGACGCAAAGAGAGTAGCCAAGAGATCGGCCTTCTCTTTTGCGGAGTGAGCCAGCGAGTCCTGACGATTGTGCAGAGATGGAAGTGAAGGGCGACAGAAATTCCCCTGCGCTGCCTTAGCAAGAGACCAGAATGCTCTACTCCCGGAGGGATAGCCAACCAGTCTCCTACCAATGCGCGCAGTGTGCGCAAACTTTGCTGCAGTGATCTGCTTCTTGTAGGCTCTTGAAGCTGCGTTGAACCGCTTCTTCAAATCAGAAGTATTACGATCCTTGACATTTCGCGCAGCAACCCAGGCTTCGTAGGCTTCGCGCTTGAGGTGGGCGGCATGCAAAGACGAGCAACGAAACCAAGGTTGAGACCGCCCTCCGATACGAACCGCCGAGCTGGGAATGTAGCACTCCATGCCCAGCAGTATCGCTTCGGCGACAGCTTTCGCACAAATGTCAGGATTTTCTGATGAGAAGCACAACCGTCTCCAATGGTAGGATGCATAAAACTCTCGCAATCCATCCCAATCTGCTGACCTATAATGCCACACACGACGCATACCAGGTGGTCTGGATTGCGTGGTCTGACCGGATGGAACCACAGCACGTACCAGGCAATGATCCGAGGTTCCTAGAGGGGCATCACGGAATACCTGGTAATCGTTTGGATGTGAGGTCAGCAGAAGATCCAACAAAGCAGGATTGTATCCTTCAATATCAGGTATTCTGGTAGGACCATCAACTAACTGGTTGAGGTCATTTGTTACAGCAAAGTTGTATGCAGCCTTCCCAGCGTAGTCGGTCTTCAGTGATCCTAGCCACTCAAAGTGGTGAGCGTTGAAGTCCCCTAGGATCACTACCTCCGCCGATGGGTGCTGCTGGAGAATTTCGTCTATGCCCTTCTGTACATGCCCGAGAAGTCGGTCTGTTTCGGCATCACCGCTATGGGACCTGTAAAGGCACGCATAGAACCGGATGCGGTCACCGTGATCTACGCGCGCCCATAACAATGACAGGTTTCTGTCTTCAAGGCTGCTGAGACGTCGACAACATACATCCTCCCGTACGTACATACACACCCCAGCATTGGGCATAAACTTGTGCTCCAAGCTAAAACCGGGATACAAGAGATATGTGACGTCGGTAGGAGAAGATATCTGTGTCTCAGTCAGGAAAAATAGAGCCGGGTTAGTCGTCTCCAAGTGATGATGGACGACATTGAGGTTGGAATGCATTCCTCTGACGTTGAAGAAGTCCACATTGAATGTGGAAGGGGGTGCCGCTGTAGAAACATGTTTTCTATTTTTCGATCTTGCCATAAAAAAAGGTGGTTAACAGGGAAAAAATTGAGGATTGCCGTAGTTACGACAGTTACATAGGCAAAGTTAAGGAATGATGGCCCGCAATGAATGACCAGTGAGGTGCGCTGCTGGCACGGGGGACGGAAGGGCCCCCAATCCAACACAATGATCAGCCGCTGTGTTCCACTCCGGTCTCCCAGGCCGGCACGACGACCAATCACGAGCTTTTGACACTGGCGGCAGGACAGCCTCCCTAGCCGGGACAGCCAGGGTTCGGGTCCTCTACGTACCAGCGGGCGGCCAGCGGACAACCGTTTCATCGGGTCTCCCTGGCCCCCGCGCCAACGTCGCACCCCCAATCAGACAGTGCAAGACTCCAGCCCCTAAGGGACCATAAACTGTCGAAACTACGGGAATCGGGAATGGGGATTGGCTCTCACGCGCAACCGTCGAAACACACCCAACGGTGCTTTACGATAGATTTCGGCATGAGGGTGGTCGCCAGCCAGTCGGACCCCACGAGGTCCTACCACCGAGCATGTCGGGTATTTTACTCGCCTCTTACGAGATGCCAACCTGACGGGCAGTGGGGAATTGTATTCTACTCCGTCCCCACACGGAGAAACATACATGTTGGGGATGGACTCCGGAACCTTTACTTTTATTAGCGAGGCGCACGGGACTACGAGCTGGCTAGATCACTGTATAGCAACTCACTCGGCTAAGCGTTCCGTAACCGATGTACAAGTATTGCATAGTACTCAGTGGTCTGACCACTTCCCACTTATAATACATTGTAACTTACAATTACTAACCCCTAAAATTCTGCCTAAAATTAATAATGTGAATAGTAATGTGTTGTGGGGAGCTAAAAGTGAGGAAGAAATTAAAAGGTACACGAATGAGTGTAATAGGAGATTGAAATCGATTGACTTTCCTTCGGACTGTGTAAGCTGTTCAAATTCATTCTGTGGTGACCGTGGCCACATGTGTACTTTGGAAAAGCTATATTCCGACATTGTTACTGCACTACGAAATGCCTCGGTGGCAAGTCAGGGAGGTGTTAGGAGGGCTCGAAGGAGTGTGTGCGTGATGGGCTGGAACAAGCATGTCGCTGGGGCCCACGTGGAGGCCAGGTCCACATTTAAGGAATGGGTTATGTGTGGTCGGCCTAAATCTGGTGTAGTTTACCAACAAATGTGTGAAAGCAGACGAATTTTTAAATCTAGATTAAAATGGTGCCAAAATAACCAGGAGCAAATAAAAATGGACTCCTTAGCACATAAATATTCTAAAGGTGTGTGCGTTATTCCAGCCAGATTTTGTTGAAAATTTACGAAAATCGACATTGTAGTGCAGTAGATAATTAGATATAGAGCTTCTGTAAATGGTAAGCTAATTTTTAAATTTGGTAAGCGTATATTTTTTGAATTATTTGATAAAAACAGTTCCGGCTAGCGTAACGTTACCGTAGCCAGATCTTTTTTTGTTTTACGGGAATTTTGAAATAAAAGTTATGTAAATAATTAGATATCAATTTGGTATAAATGGTACAACTTAAATTGTATTTGTATTTGCTATGGTTGCGAAGATATTTGAAATTCTGCTGGGGTAACGGTTTGCTCAATTGCTGTATCTCGGAATTGACTAAGCGGATGATGATGATTTTTGCACAGGACATCTGGCTAATTAGTTATAGTTTATAGCATAATAAAGGAATTCATAGTAATTAACCGTTTTGAAGTTATTTTTATTAAATAGAAATATGCTTTAATAGGTCCTATCACTTCCAATAAGCGCTCCAAAGACTAACTTGAAACGTCATTATATAGTGAAATACTGTCTATAAATGGTACCGAAGTTTCATTAGTATCCTATACGTAAATTAAAAGTTATGATGAATCTTCGATTTGTTTCGGCCATGGCGCGCGGCGGAGTTATTTAACGACCGATTAACCGAGTTTCCCGTACGAGTGGTCACATAATCTTTTGTAAATAATTAGATATACGAGGGGTGGCTGATATAAAATCTACTTTGTTAAAGAAAGTTTTGAAAATCGAACTGGCCACTGCAAAATCATATTCTATATTTATTCCTTTTTCAAAATTATGACGCTTATTTTTTTTCGCTTGCTTTTGTTTTTTTGGCGCGGCTTTGATTTCACCATGTCGAAAGAAAATTGCAAAATGATGAAATTTGAGCATCGAGCAGTGATTAAATTCCTAAGTAAAGAAGGAAATACGCCTACGCAGATCAGAGAGCGCATGTTAAAGGTGTTTGGTGATTCAAGTCCTTCTGAATTCGTTATAAAGTTTTGGTCGAAGCAATTTAAACATGGCCGTGAGAGCCTGGAAGACGACCCACGTAGTGGAAGGCCAATTTCTGCTGTTACCGCAGATAATGTTGAAAAGGTGAAGAACCTGATTCTTGCAGATCGGCGAATCAAGCAGTGGGAGATAGCCAGAGATGTGGGCATTAGCAAGGAACGAGTTCATGAAATTATTCACGAACATTTGGGCATGTCCAAGGTGAGCGCGCGTTGGGTCCCTAGAATGTTGACCCCCTTTGACAAACAAAGGCGAGTAGAATGTTGTCAGGCATTTCTAGACCTGGTCAAAGGTAAAGAAGAAGAGACTATCTCTCGAATTGTGACCTGTGATGAAACTTGGATTCGCCAGTGGGATCCGGAAAGCAAACAAGAGTCAATGCAATGGAAATTTAAAGGAGAAAAGCCGCCAAGGAAGTTCAAGGTTCGGCCGTCGGCTGGAAAACTAATGGCCACCGTATTTTGGGATGTCGAAGGGATTTTGATGATTGATTATTTGCCTAAAAATACAACAATGAATGCTGAATATTATGCAAACTTGCTTGACCAGCTTCGTGAACAAATCAAAGAAAAGCGGAGAGGCAAACTCAGCAAAGGTGTTCTGATTTTACAAGACAATGCTCCTGTACACACAGCCTTAACGGCGAGGTCAGCCCTGAGCAAAAACGGCTTCACAGAAATTAACCATCCACCTTATAGTCCAGATCTGGCTCCCTGTGACTATTTCTTATTCAAAGATTTAAAGAAAAAATTGAGGGGTCGCAGATTTTCGACGGACGAAGAAATGAAGGAGGCTGTGACTGACCATTTTGACGAGCAAAATAAAAATTACTATTATAACGGCATGATGTCACTTATTTGCAAATGTCATAAGTGTATTTCACTTGCAGGAGACTATATAGAAAAATAAAAAAAAACTAGCCATCAAAGTATTTTCTTTCATAGTTAGGTAGATTACTTATCAGCCTCCCCTCGTACATGTCAATTTAATACCTAATAAATTTCAGACTTGTAGATTAATTAATTAACGAAATAATTGAAAAAATGATGTTCGCGTGGTAACCCGACCAAATCTAGAATGTTATGAAAAAGCGGCCGCGCCATACATTATACCAACCTTCTTAAACTTACTAGATAATTTCATACTCGTACGTGTTTTGTACAGACGAGCTACATAAGTGATATAATAAAACTTAGTTATAACTAATATTATATTAATATAAAACATTTTCGTATCTTTAGATAGAATGCTGTTGACTAGCTCCGTGGCGCAGCGGTCAACATGCCAGCCTGCGACACGGAGTGACCGGGTTCGATCCCCGGCCAGGTCAAAATGGAAAATGATCTTTTTCAGATTGGCCTGGATCTTGGATGTGTATCTATATATGTATTTGTTATAAAATATAGTTGAATAGCTGAGTTAGTATCCCATAACACAAGTCTCGAACTTATTTTGGGGCTAGCTCAATCTGAGTGATTTGTCCGAAAAAGGTAAGTAAGTTTATAAATTAGCTTCAAAAATAATCACAGGTTTTTTCTTATGGACCAATATGCAACGTCGCATGCTTATTTAAAATTAAAAAGAAAGAATTTATAAATACCTATATCTTTTTTATGTTATCGTTCCGAATAAGTTAAAGTAAAATACTTGTAGTCATATATAAAGTTTTATTGTATAAAATCACAGATCAATAATAATAAAATGTAATAACATCACAGTGTAGTATGTACTTACATATTTTATCTACAGTAAGTATCTACTTCCCATAGCTTTCTGTAATCTGATTAAAAAAATCACAAATGTCTTAGACTAGCTGTTGCCCGCGACTTCGTAGTATGATTAATTAGTATAGATGAATTTTCCCCGTTTTCAAAACATTTTTTATTGATGCTTCGCTCCTATTGGTCGCAGCGTGATGTTTTATAGCCTAAAACCTTCCTCAATAAATGGACTATCCAACACAAAAAGAATTTTCGAATTTGAACCAGTAGTTCCTGAGATTAGCGCGTTCAAACAAACAAACAAACTCTTCAGCTTTATAATATTAGTGTAGATAAAGATAGCCGTATTCTTAAATTACGTTTTAAGTATAAAAATCAAAATACAATATTATAAATAAACGACATAACAATGCAGTTTACTTCTTAGGATACGTACTTTTTGAAACAGTACAAGCTAAAGCTTTGTTTTATAGTAAACACTAGCTTCCGCGGCTCCGCCCTCGTTAATGTCGATCCCACGGGAATAGTACTTTTTCCCGGGATAAAAGGTAGTCTATGTCCTTCTCTGTACTCCAGAGAACCTGTATACAAAATTTCATAGAGATCGGTTCAGTAATTACGGCGTGAAAGCTTAACAAACAAACAAACTCACTTTCGCATTTATAATATTAGTAAGGATAACGCAGACTAACTACGAGTAAATTATCAAGATGCTTCCACTACTAACTGCTAAGCTGTAACTGGTAGCTAGTAGCTATTTTAAAATAAATGTACCTACTTTTTAAAAATAGCTCGTCTGTACAAACCGCGTATGTATTATCCTGTAAGTTTTAGAAGGTTGGTATAATGTATTGCGCGGCCGCTTTTTTATAACATTCTAGATTTGGTCGGGTAACCACGCGAACATCATTTTTTTCAATTATTTCGTTAATTAATTAATTTACAGGTCTGAAATTTAGCAGGTATTAAATTGACATGTATATCTAATTATTTACAAAAGATTCATTGACCACTCGTACGGGAAACTCGGTTAATCGGTCGTTAAATAACTCCGCCGCGCGCCATGGCCGAAACAAATCGAAGATTCATCATAACTTTTTAATTACGTATAGGATACTAATGAAACTTCGGTACCATTTATAGACAGTATTTCACTATATAATGACGTTTCAAGTTAGTCTTTGGAGCGCTTATTGGAAGTGATAGGACCTATTAAAGCATATTTCTATTTAATAAAAATAACTTCAAAACGGTTAATTACTATGAATTCCTTTATTATGCTATAAACTATAACTAATTAGCCAGATGTTCTGTGCAAAAATCATCATCATCCGCTTAGTCAATTCCGAGATACAGCAATTGAGCAAACCGTTACCCCAGCAGAATTTCAAATATCTTCGCAACCATAGCATATACAAATACAATTTAAGTTGTACCATTTATACCAAATTGATATCTAATTATTTACATAACTTTTATTTCAAAATTCCCGTAAAACAAAAAAAGATCTGGCTACGGTAACGTTACGCTAGCCGGAACTGTTTTTATCAAATAATTCAAAAAATATACGCTTACCAAATTTAAAAATTAGCTTACCATTTACAGAAGCTCTATATCTAATTATCTACTGCACTACAATGTCGATTTTCGACAATTTTCAACAAAATCTGGCTGGCGTAACGGACACTCTAAAGGTAACTTCCGTGGTTTTTGGAAAGACACAGGAAAAATTAATGTCAGACCGGGCCTCCCTGTGAGCGTCGATGGCGTGAATGATCCCAAAGCCATTGCCAATATTTTTAAAAATCATTTTTGTGTCAGTTCGCCATTGGGTCCGGGGAAGGGGGTTATCAGCGTTGACTTAAATAAAGCAGTCATAGGGGCACCCTTCCTAGCTAAAGATGTAGCAAAAACAATAAAGGCTATATCCAAAGGAAAGTCCCCTGGACATGACGGTCTCAGCGTTGAGCAGGTGCTCAACGCTGAGACCGTCATGTCCAGGCTGGATCCCATATTGCTAGAGTTTTGGCAATGTTTTTCTCTTTGTGTGTGAGTCATTCTTACTTACCTGCAAACTTTATGAAGACGGTAGTAGTGCCTGTGGTGAAGAATAAAACTGGTGATCTTACGGACAAGGATAACTACAGGCCTATCTCTCTAGCCACTGTTATAGCCAAGGTTTTTGACGGGCTGCTTAATACACAGTTAAACAAATGTATAACACTGCACAATAACCAGTTTGGGTTTCGGCCTCGACTGTCAACGGAGAGTGCAATACTGTGTCTTAAGCATACCGTCAAATACTATACTGATCGTAAGACACCGGTTTATGGTTGCTTCCTTGACTTATCTCAGGCCTTTGACTTGGTTCGGTATGACCTTTTATGGGAGAAACTATGGAAAGTGGGCTTGCCACAGGAATTCATTAATATGTTTAAGTACTGGTAAGAGCACCAAACCAATAATGTTCGTTGGGCGGGAGCAATTTCGGATCCGTACCGGCTCGAGTGTGGGGTTAGGCAGGGCGGATTAACATCGCCTACCTTGTTTAACTTATACGTAAACCAGTTGCTGGTCGAGCTCAGCAGTGAGCATGTCGGCTGCCACATTGACGGTATCTGTGTCAATAATCTCAGTTATGCGGATGACATGGCGCTGCTGAGTGCGTCAATTTGTGGTTTGCGAAGGCTGGTACGGATTTGCGAGGAGTATGCAAGTAGCCATGGTCTAAAATACAATGTAAGGAAAAGCCAATGTATGCTCTTCAAGGCAGGTACAAAGTGTCCTCGAAATGTACCACCCGTAATACTAAAAAATGTAGCTTTAGAGTGGGACAATTTAAATACCTGGGTCACTTAATTACTACCAGCCTTAACGATAACGCCGATATTGAGCGAGAGCGGAGAGCATTATCAATTAGAGCTAATATGATTGCCCGCAGGTTTGCACGATGTTCACAAGAAGTCAAAATTACACTTTTCCGATCTTATTGTACATCACTATGCACCTGCAGCCTGTGGGCAAATTATACCAAACGGGCTTACAATGATCTCCGCATCTTGTACAATAATGCTTTCAGAGTGATATTGGGGCTGCCACGGTACTGTAGCGCCTCGGGCATGTTTGCAGAAGCTCGCACAGATTGTTTTTACACAACTATGCGTAAGCGGGGAGCATCCCTGGTGCGTAGAGTGCGAGCTAGCTCCAATATCATTCTGAAGATTATTGCTGACCGACTGGATTGTACCTACCTCCAGCACTGCTGCGATAAACATGTCTCAGTACCTAAGCCGCAACGATTGTTTTAAGTAGTACGTATTAGTAATGACATTGTAACTATCATTTTAATTTAATTTAATTTTAATATGATTTAAATTTAATAATAACATTGTAATTATCGATTTTAGTTTAATTTTAATTTGATTTTAATTTAATTTTAGTTTAGTTTTAATATGATTTAAATTTTATTTTATTTTGTGAAATTTTGTTTGTTATTTAATATTCAATTTACTACTTAATATGGATTATACTTTTAATATGGATCATTGATATCTGAAATAAATAAATTTTATTTTATTATTTAAATCAAATATCTTTATCGTATTCACTCTTACATTTCTTACACAGCCGAAAAACAAGACTTTGGGCTCTGAACTTGTTTTTTAAATTCCGTGGAAGCACCTATACTGAGGATGCAATTTGGAACACATTCAAATGAGAGTCAGACTTAGATAATCAAAGGACATGTTCAACAGGACAGGCATGTTGTAGGGTATAATATAATAAACACCTGTCCTGTCTCCAAAAAGCCTCACCATTTTTAAAATATCTATATATAGATAGATACTTGTGTTCACTTATGAGTGTACAAAGAAATGTAAAGGGCACTTTTGGCCTCTACCGCTGTACTCAACATTCACAATTGCTTTTGTGCTTCGTGCTTCGGATCCTGGAGTCGGCTTGACAAGATAGCATGTACATTATTCATACAGTAAAATGCTTTGACAAAGTTTTTATCACTGTTCTCTGTCTGCCCGACTTCCACAACTTCCCATGGGTTTTCACAAAATGTTATTTTATTCCTAAGCACGTTTTGTAGGTAAGGTACGCTATCCATTGAAAGAGACAGAGTGATCATTGTAGGCCGAAGACCACCGCCATGTACAATATCGCGGGCACTTATGGTGTTTGACAATGAACCTTCATATACCATCACTCGTGTTTTACATTTGCTTGCATCGTCTGTTGTAATGCTTCATATTAGAGCCCGTTTTTAGACAGCAAGTACATTATTCATACTGTAAAATGTTTGACACAGTTTTATGGAATTCCGCTTGATTACATCCACTTTCTTTGGGTCTCCACAAAATGTTCACTTTCGTCGTCTTGTACGCCATCCATTGGAAGAGACAGTGATCTTTATGGGCCGAAAACCACTGTCATGTACATTATATTATCAAAATGTCTTTAAATAAAGAAATACGAACAAAATAATTAAAATTCAACAAGACTATTTCGATCTCACGTTGAAAATGTTTAGTGACTCCCGTAACTACTGTAGTTCAAGTAAATTTTTTTTTTTTTTATTAATAAATTTAATATTTTTTTTATTTTATTTATTTAAGGTACACACAACAGGTCACAATCACAACATCGTACAAATGAAAACAAATCAGCACAACAAACTGGACCGCAACCCAAAAAACGTGCATACACAGCATGACAATTATTGTAAACAAAATTAAATACACAAAACAGAATATATGTTTTTTTTTTTTTTAAAGTACAGTGCCTACATAAAAACAGTCACTGGCATTAAAACAGTAGGTATTTAAATAAATAAAAAAAAGAAACAGCAATAAATACACACAAGAAATATACAATATCAAAGATAGGTATTTTCAAAGCTCAGTGGAGGACACGCTTAATTTGACCTTTAAAAGAGTAAGTGTTGGTAACCGCAAAAATGTCTATGGCTTCATTGGCCAAATAGAGATCGTTGTATAAACGACATATACGAACAATTGGGTTGAAGTATGAGGTATTATTTTTATAAATTGTTAGAGCAAAGACATTTTTACGATTCCGAGTAAGATATCTAGTATTGAAGCTTAAAAGAGATAAAAGATTGGAGGAATCAATTTTAAAGTGAATAATTTTATGAAGATATATAAGATCTTGTTGCTTTCGGCGACATTCTAATGAAGACAAATGGAAATGACTCAATCTGTCGGCATAAGAAGATAGTTGACGACTACAGCCTTCCCTAAAGCACAATATCCTCATAAATTTCCTTTGTACACTCTCAATCCTGTCCGAATGTACTTGATAATTAGGAGACCATATCACTGAACAGTATTCCAGACAGCTCCTGACCAGACTATAGTAAAGGCAAATAAATGTTACAGATTTTTTAAAACACTGCGTGGCCCTCGCTACAAATCCAAGTATCTGGAATCCTTTAGCAATTATGGTGTCAAATTGATCTCTGAAAGTCAGTGCTTCGTCGAATAATACACCCAAATCTTTGACGACTGATACCCTTTTTAGATTCTCGGAACCTATGCTATAATTAAAAAGGACTTTGTGTATCTTCTTCCTTGTGAATGAGATGATATAACATTTATTAATACTTAAGGGCATATTGTTCCTGTGACACCAGTCCTCTATTAATTGCAGATCATTCTGAAGGGCGAGACAGTCAGTAATGTCCTTAATAGTAGTAAATATTTTGAGATCGTCCGCGTATAGAAGACACGGACAATGTAGGCGCTCAATGAGATCATCTATGAAGACCAAGAACAGTAGGGGGCCTAAATGGGAGCCTTGTGGCACACCAGAAGTAACGCTTACAGGAGCAGATATGTACCCTCTCAATGTGACTAGTTGAGATCTCCTGTCCAGATAAGAACATACCCATCGGAGAAGGTTGCCATGGAAACCAAAGCGAGAACTGAGTTTAAAACAAAGTAAACAGTGATCGACCTTATCAAAAGCCTTCTTAAAGTCTGTATATACGCAATCAACTTGTCCACCAGTTCCAAACGACTGACACAAATAGTTTTTGAATTCAAGTAAATTGGAAACTGTCGATTTGTTCTTTAAAAATCCATGCTGCTTCTCCGATAAATAGGGCTTGATTTGGTTGTAAAAGTGATCGTATATGACACGCTCGAAAAGTCTAGCCATAATACAAAGTATACTTACCGCTCTATAGTTGGAACAGTCGGATCTATTTCCAGACTTAAAAATAGGGACGATATGAGCAATTTTCCAGTAAGATGGGAAGATACCAGTTTTTAGCGACTGATTATATATAATTAATAAAGGCGTAGTCAGCTCCTCTGCACATTCCCTTAGAAAATTTAGATGGTATGCCATCCGGGCCAGGTCCTTTATTTGGATCTAAGTCACGCAATTTCGATAAAACATCGTCATGAGTTAGGATAATGTCAGAAATTTGACCACTCGTTGCTGTAATATAATCAGAATTGTGTGAAGCTTGAGTACATGGGTCAAAAACTGAACCGAAGAAGCTTGAAAATAGATCACACACACCATCACCATCCGATGCCACCTTGTCACCGTACTGCATTGTCTGAGGTATGCTATTAGTACCTTTCCGGTTACTAACGTATCTCCAGAAGGATTTGATATCTGTCTTAATGGAGTCCTCGACCGAAGATATATAAGAAGAGTAACAAGACTTGATAAGTTTTTTACACAGCAATCGTAAGGTGTTAAACTGATCATAATCTTTTGGATTACTATACTTTTTGTGTCTTTTATGGTACTTGTGTTTAGATTTAAGCAGTTTAATTAATTTGGCCGAGTACCAGACAGGATAGTCACTACAACTACGTTTAGTCAGAGGCACGTGATTCCCTATAACTGTGTTCAGCTTATTATAAAAGCATTCCACCATCCCATCAATACTTTCGTTCGTTAGTATAGGAACCCAGTCAATATCGTTAAGTGATCTTTTCACTCCATAGTAATTACATTTTTGAAAATTATAATGTTTTTTTATATTTTCTTTTAACCTTTGAGTGGGCACCGGAATAGTCACCTCAACTAATAAAGGAGGATGATGGCCATCCATGCGAGATAAAGGATTGGCATCACATACTGTTATACAATGGCCATTGCTCAACACCAGATCCAAACATCTACCCTTCTGATTAGGAATATGGTTTTACTGTGATAAATCACACATTGATAAAGTATTAAGCAAAAGGGAAGACTTCATGTCAGTAGACAAGCTAGGAATCATTTTATTACTAGATGTTGACGACGACCAAGTGACACTAGGTGTGTTGAAGTCTCCAATAATCAAAGTTAAAGAATCCTCAACCAGAGATGCAGTGATTCTTTGAAGGTTCAAGTAAAACTCTTTAAGCAAGCTAGTTGGTATATCGGGTGGTAAATAACAAACACATATATTTATTACACATGAGTTAAATTTATTAGGCAATAAAGTTACCCACATATCCTCCACTGAACTCTCACAAGAAAATTGGCGAACTACATCAAAATGCTTCCGTATAGCCAGCAAAGCCCCCCCTCCACTTTTTTTAGAAATACAGGTAGTTGTACGGTCCCTACGGAACACATTAAATCTTTGATCCAGCAATTCGTTATCATAATAATCAGAGTTAAGGTTCGTTTCTGTTAAACAAATAATATCAAAATCAGAATTCAATGTATTCAGAATCTGTTGTCTCGGTGAATTCAGACTTTAACTGGTTAATAGCCACCGATACTTCCTTCTTTATTGTAGTGTTGATGTCGCAAATGATTGATGATCTAAGGGCCTCTAACTTTGTTTCGAGTAATAAACTGAACTGATCATAAGTGATGGCACTCTTTGACGACACTCCCGGTAACATCTGAGTATAAGTCAAGGTATGATGATCCTTGTTAGACGAGGACATGTTGTTCAGTTGTAGGTCATCATATGACATATCCGCAGCACTGTCACTCAACACATCGAATTGATTACGCACGGGAGTCCCGTCGTTTCTTCGCCTTGTGATATTGATACATGAATGACATTTCCAGGATTGCTTCAATTCAGCACTGTGTTTTGTATAGAATGCCAGTTTCATATTTAAACAGGCGAAGTGAAATACACCTCTGCATGCCACACATTCCAGTAATTCAGCGCGAACGATAGCATTCTTGCAAGCTAAGCACTGCATTTTGTACCGGTATTACACACAAATAACCTCAAAACTTGCCGTAGGTTGGGTATCGATGTTTCGAATACAAGTTGCTTGATGATCACTATCACAGTATAACGGTTCGTACAGCCGTAGTAATAAGGACGCCACTCGCCTAGCATCGAGTTTTAGCGGCAGGCTAATAACTTGTTTGTCACTGCCATGATGAGTCACTTAGTTCGTTGCAAAACAAAATATTTTAACTCCGTTATTTCACTAAAAGTACATTACCTTTATGTGAACTGTTATCACTATAGTTTAGATTTATCGTATTTTATTCGTATTTTTCGTATTTTTGTTAACAGGGTGTCCTTTTAAATCATTTTCGTAAATTGAAAAAGTGATAATATCTCAAAAACTAGCGTGTGAATTTTTGAAAAAAATTAAAAATCCTAGATAGTTATTTTTTGTTGATCAGCCCTTACAATATTTGCGCTTAATTTAAATGGACCTTATATATTGTCTCTGCTGAAGAGAAATATATATTTTACGATCTACGGAGGAACGTTTATTGCTACAGGAGCTTCTGCGGAAGAGCTACTGTTGGCTGTGTTTTGCAGAAAAACACCATGGGCTAGGTTCCTGAGCGGAATTCACTGCCCAGGGAAATTGAAGCTCGTGCAAATAACCCGTCTGTTACTGGGAAACTTCACGAGCGGGCTTCTAGGCCCAAAGAACGTGAGCGTCTCAAAAGGCGCTCTAATGACTCCATCGAGTCTCTTGAGCAGGCTACTAGGCCAAACCGCGATACGCAATCGTGTAGCTCAAGCAGCAGTTCGTCATCATCTTCGTCGTCTACGTCATCCTCGTCGAGCTACGGGCGTCCCCGGCGGCACAACAAGCGAGCTACACGTCGAAGTCGGTCGATTTTTATCAAATAAGGTCAGTGTAATTTTGAAATATTTAAACCATAAGCCAGATCTAAATAGTGAATCGGATTAGGATATCTTGTCTATCACCCATCACAAGATTTGCAAGATTCGGTTTTTTTTAAATAAGCCATTTATTGACAAGCCTAAACACGGAATAGTTTTTGATTGTGACCTTCAAATTAACCTCAAAGAAACTGCAGTTGAAAGTACTTCGAATACTCTCGGCTTTATATATTATGTAAATTACATCACTTTGATAGGAATAAGTGGTAAAGAGTACGTTATGTAGGAACAGAGAAAAAGTACCTGGCCAAACAAATGTTTTTTTATGATTTGGACGTTAATACCAAATTAATGATATACATGAGGGCAGTTTAGTGTCAGCGGTTTTCGATGAAAGGGTCGAAAAATCACAGGGCAGTCGTAATTTTAAATCTGAGTTACTAGTGAACATCTTTGACGAAAAGATAGTTGCTCTCTTAGATACAGGTAGCGATATAACGTGTGTGTCGGAAGAATTTTGGAATCTTTTGCTTTCTAAAAATCCGAATATACCTTCCTTACCTATTAAACCTTTCTTTATTAAAATAGCAGTAGGACAAAAAAATATAGAAATTCGTAAAATAGCTTTAGTTAAATTAGGGATAGGCCCATTTGAAAGTGACCTTTCTGTATTAATAATTCCAGGGCTTACCTCCAGCCTTATTCTTGGTTTCGACTGGATGAAGGAAAATAAAGTTTCTATTAAGTTAGACGAACATGAAAAAGGGATCGAAATATTAATAGGTCAGGAAAAGCGTTTGTTTAAGTTCCATGAGAGTCGGCAAATTAACAGAGTGGTATGTCAGGAACAGGCGTTAGAAGTGAACGAAGTAGTCGAGAGTTCGTATAAGAACATACAAAATTTAATAACTCAGTTAAAATTAAGTAATTATCAGAAAGTAGGGCTTAAAAAGGTATTATTAAAACATGCTAAGTTATTTTCATCGAAATTGGGACGTAGTAATTGTTATGAACATGGCACACACCAACCATGGAACCTCATGCACCAATAGTGAGGAAAACTTATCCAATCCCATATGCTTATAGGGAAAAGATAGAAAATAAATTAAAAGAAATGCTAGAGCAGGGAATTATTAGTCGTGAATCCACTCCTTATTGTAGCCCATTAACATTTACTTTGAAAAAGGATGGTACAATTCGTGTTCTATTAGACGCTCGAGAAATAAATAAACATATGGTACCGGAAACCGAGAAACCTCCTTTACAGTTAGATGCAATAAATTCATTTCAGGGAGCCAGGTTTATTAGTATTTTAGATTTAAATAACGCATATTTTCAGATCCCTATTTCGAGAGATAGTAAGAAGTATACAGGGTTTTCATTTAACGGAAAGTCATATGTACAATAAAGTATACAATGTTCTACCTCAAGGATTAAAAACGTCAGTCGGAAGTTTCAGTAGGGCTATGGATTTTATATTGGGACACGAAGTTAGTGATTTTTGTGTTAATTATTTAGATGACTTAGCTATAATAACTACTGGAAGTTTAGAAGACCATCTAGAGCATTTAAATATAGTATTGGGGAAGTTAGCAAAAGCTGGACTAACTTGTAACCTTGAAAAGTATAAGTTTTTGTGTAGTGAAGTAAAAATGTTAGGATACATAATTTCCACTTCTGGACTTAAAACAGATCCAGACAAAATAGAATCAATTCAAAAATTCCCAGTTCCAAAAAAGTTAAAACAAGTTAGAGCCTTTTTAGGCTTGTGTAATTTCTATCGAAGGTTTATACCAAATTATAGTTTCCATATTCAACCATTGTGTGATTTACTGAAAAAGGCGAGTGCCTGTAAGTGGGGAGAAAACCAACAGGCTGCATTTGAAAAGGTAAAATCATTATTTATTAAAACTGTAGAACTAAACCACCCAGACTTCAGTAAACCATATTATTTGCAAACAGATAGCTCAGGAATAGGCTTAGCTGGGTTTTTGTATCAATTAGATAGCTTAGGGCAAATAAAGATATTAGGATTTCATAGTAAACTTTTGAAAGGAGCGCAGTTAAATTGGACTGTTACAGAACAGGAATTCTTTTCAATTATTTGTTGCTTAGAAAAGTTTGAAACTTACCTAAGAGGATCTAAAGTAATAATTAAAACTGATCATTAAGCCTTAACCTTCGTGAAAAACTGTAAATTATATAATGCAAGGTTAGCTAGATGGATTAACTATTTGGAACAGTTTCAGTATGAGGTACAGCATGTTAAGGGGAGAGATAATATAGTAGCGGATATTTTATCCAGGTATCCACCTGTAAATGATATTTTGCAGGAAGATAAACATGATTTGCCCAAAATATCTTGTACTGAAGTTAGGCCAAATAGGGAATTACTAAGTAAATTGAAAGAAATGTCTAAATTGCAGCAGGATGACTTAGAGATCAGTAAAATAATTTCAGAATTAAGAAAACAGGGGGTAAATAGTCAGTCTAATTCAACGCTAAAAAGATATATGTTGAAAGATGGGTTGTTATATTTTTCACCAGATGGAATAGTAAATCAAGTCCTTTGTTTACCTCAAATGCTAAGGGAGGAGATTATCTGGCAAGTTCATATAGAAATGGGACATCAAGGGGCATATAAAATTATTAAATATATTAGAGATAGATTTTATTGGAAGGGACTCACTAGGCAGGTCAAAAGTGTGTTGAAGGGTTGTCATGATTGTCAGATTTCAAAGAGCGATACGGTTAAGCTTGTAGGGCCCTGCCAATCAATAATATCTAAAAATATAGGAGATTTAGTGATGATAGATTTATATGGACCTTTACCCAGTGGGAAATTTGGAATGAACTATATCTTAGTGATACAGGATTCATTTAGTAAATTTGTAAAATTATTTGATCTTAAGAAAGCAACAGCGGTTTCAGTTATTAATAAGACTAAGCAATTCTTTAAAATAATTAAGCCTAAGGCTATTATGTCAGATAATGGGTCTCAGTTTGCTAGCAAGCTGTGGAAGGAAACTATGAGTCAGTATGGTGTTAGGGTTATTTATACAACAGTTAGAAACCCACGTCCAAACACAATGGAGCGAGTGAATAAGGAGTTAGGCAGACTGTTCAGAACCTATTGTAGGGCAAGACATCAAAGTTGGGTAACTGTGTTGCCAAAAATAGAAATATTATATAATAACACACTTCATGAGAGTACTGGGTTTACCCCTTGTGAGATTTTGTATGGTGAATCTACAAAACTAACTTTTGATGAGGAAATTGGTGTTGACTTAAGAACTCAGACTGTGGATTCTATTAGGGAAAAGGTTAGAGAGAACTTGCAGAAGGCAAGTCAGGTACGGATTGACAAGTTTAATAAAAGATACAAAATTGTATACAATACCAGATAGGAGATTTAGTTAAATTAAGAAGGTTAAATAGATCAGATGCTAAGATGAAAATAACAAAGAAGTTTGAGCCATTATATGAAGGACCTTATGTGATTGCAGCTAACCCTTATAAAAATGTCTATCTGTTGGTTGATCCAGTGACAAATAAAGAAAGAGGAAAGTTTGACACTATACATCTGTCTAGGTATTACAAGTGATCATAAATAAAACTTAAAATTTAGGAGAATGTGAGAAACATACAGTTACAATTTAATTAATTGAAATGTCTAAAAGTTACCAAATATAAGTTTTCCCTCACTGATAGAGATGGGCAATCCACCCACTCGGGTTAAAACCCAGTTGGGTAAAAACCGGGTGTTTTGGGTGTTTTGGGTTTAAACCCAATAAGCACCCAAATTTTTGGGTTTTTACGATTTTTTACTTAAATTATGCTAGTTCTTGACCTGACTAAGCTGGTACAGTGGGCTACAGTTCCAACCCTTCAGGTCCAATTGGTCAACTTCTTTCAACTTTTTGTTTTATGTCCTCATCATATAATATTTTTTGCGATAGAGCGAGGTGACATGACCAGAGGATAAAATAAACGGGTATTTTGGACTGTTAGTGCTCAATAATTTAAATATTGTCGCGAAGCTCCCAGAATGGAATAGTCTAGAACTTATCCGAACACCGTCTGTCGCGCTCATAAATCTTATATCTTGCTCACACATATGTATTCTAGGTTAGCGGGAATACACACTATCGAATATTCTGGCAGTCGGAACCGAAACTATATGGAACTTTCTAGAGACAAAACTATTATAAGGGTACGGTAGGGGTCATCGTCATTCAGTTGACCGCGAGTATTCGAAGCGAACGATTCCAATACGAGTGCAAGTAATAACAGTGACTGCAAGGCCACGAGTACGCGCGTCGCTCGGCTGCGACAGGCTTCAGAGGCAGGCGCACGCGGCAGAGGCAAGCGCCAGCGCCAAGGTGTTCACGAGAACGGACGGCATGAAAAGTGGACGTATTCAGATCAAAGAATAATACATTAATTTTTTTGATAATACAATTACTTATTGTTTTGACCGTGTTTTGAAGGATTCATCTGTGATACTTGCTTTTTAACCGACTTCAAAAATGGACAACGATGTTCGACAGTATGAATGTTTTCTAACTGACTGGTTGGTAGCTTTTGGGTAAGGAATTTGGGGATCTCAAAAATGACGTCAGTCTTGGAATCCAAGATGGCGGACGCGACTTGTCATAAAAAATCGACATGGGTGTCGTTGTCTAGGTATTTTGAGGTGTAGATCTCAAAAATGACGTCAGTTTTGGAATCCAAGATGGCGGACCCGAATTGGTACGGTACGGCCTGGTTATTTGGGGAAACTCTGTAGAGATGAATAACGTGTTTCTTATACAAAAGAAGTGTATTAGAGCTCTCCACGGAGCAGACTATCTGGATCATTGTAGTAGACCCTTGTTTCGAAAATCTAAAAAATCTAACCTCTTCCTTGTCTCTACATATCCGAGTTGTGCCTATTTGTAAAAAACATCCACACCTTTTCCCTTTAAATGACACGGTACTCGGAAAAAATAATAGTAGAAATCCTACGAAACTATAAGTACCAAAGCGTAGGCTTATGCTTAGTAATAATAACGCACCTTGTATGGCAATCAAAGTGTACAACGCGTTGCCACAGGAGATAAGAGAAGCCTCGCCTTATAATAAGTTCAAATGTATGTTATTGAACTGGCTTCTTGATAAGTGTTATTATAATATCAATGAAATGACTAAATGAATTTAATGGAAAATGTGACATTGTGTGATGTTCAGATAACTGGACTGACGTACCAATGGTGATAAAATTAACAATATTTATAATCTATCTCGTGAAATAAAATATACTGTACTAACATTATTATATAATTAAATTCACTCATAGATTTCCTACGCCAGCTATGGCAGAATATGTGTACACTATAAACATGTAACATCGTGATTAAGCATTAACTTTAAAACCCTAATAAAATTACCTATCTATATTTCCGTTTCCCCTTCCATACATATTTCCTAATTCGCCGCGACGGCCTGTGATTGGCCGAAAAGAGAGTCAAAGAAAATATGGCGTTCGAGTCATGTTAGCGCGCCGCTTGTGCTGATATCATTTCTAAAAATAACGTCTCCTAAGAGCTTCGCTGGCCGAAAACAATCTTAATCCTCATCCACGAGTGTGTGATGGTGTACCACAAGTGTAGGCAGCAAGAAAATAATAAAGTTCAAGCACAAGGGTCGTCGGCCGGTCGACACGAGGTCCCGTCGAAGGCGAATCCTTTCGAATCCTGTTCACAAACGAATCCAGGTGAGTGCTTACTGAATTTTCCCTTGCTGTGATTCTGGGGTTGATCGGAGAATGCAGTGACTCTTTCAGGAAGACGCAACAGTCATCATACCACCATGTTCTAAGGAATAAATAAAATTATTATTATTATTGTCATAAAAAATCGACAGACTAGCTCCGTGGCGCAGCGGTCAACACGCCTGCCTGCGACACGGAGTGACCGGGTTCGATCCCCGGCCAGGTCAAGATGGAAAATTATCTTTTTCAGATTGGCCTGAGTCTTGGATGTGTATCTATATATGTATTTGTTATAAAATATAGTATCGTTGAGTTAGTATCCCATAACACAAGTCTCGAACTTACTTTGGGGCTAGCTCAATGTGTGATTTGTACGTATATATTTATTTATTTAATTATTACATGGGTGTCGTTTTCTAGGTTTTATGGGGTGTAGATCTCCAAAATGATGTCAGTTTAAGAATCCAAGATGGCGTACGTGACTTGGCATAAAAAATCGACATGGGTGACGTTTCTATGTTTCTTGGGAAGAAGATCTTGAAAATAATGTCAGTTTTGTAATACAAGATGGCAGAAGCGGCTTTGCATGGTAATTCATCATGGGTTTTGATCCCTTGGTTTTTTGAGGTGTAAATAACGTAATTTTCGAGGAAGAATAGGAAACAACACCCATGATGATTTATCATAAAATGTCGTCATCTTGAATTCCAAAACTGATTTTATAATCTAGGTCTACACCTGTAAAAACCTTAAAAAAACAACACGCGTCGATTTTTCATGACAAGCGGCGTCCGCCATCCTAGATTCCAAAAATGGCACCATTTTCGACATCTACACCCTAAAAAACGTAGAAAACGACACCGATGTCGATTCTTTATGAAAACATGCCTCCGTCATCTTAGATTCCAAATCGACGTCATTTTCAAGATCTGCACCCCAAAAAGCCTAAGAAATAACATCCATGCAAATTTTTTTATGACAAGTCACGTCCGCCATCTTGGATTCCAAAACTGACATCATTTTCGAGATCTACACCCCAAAAAACGTAAAAAAGAACACTCATGTCGATTTTTTATCAAAACTCGCGTCCGCCATCTTGGATTCCAAGACTGACGTCATTTTCGAGATTTTCACCCCAAAAACCTAGGAAACGAACGACACCAGTGTTGATTTTTCAAGACAAGTCGCGTACGCCATCTTGGATTCCAAAATTGACGTCATTTTCGAGATGTACACCCCATAAAACCTCGAAAACGACATTCATGTCAATTTTTTATGACAAGTTTTTTCTGTAACTACCAATGTCGTAGCTCGGGTGGAGCGACAACAAAAGGTAATAAAATAAGAATTATAACGATACATAATGCCTCGAGACATTCTGAAGTAATTGTGGAATAAGATGCTCCTATACATATTTTAATACAAACATAATCTTTAAAAACACACACTCCTTTTATTTGAAGTTGTGTAAAAATAAAACTATCAAAAACTCAAATTTCAATAAAATTATTTATTTTCCTGATTACGTCCACCGACTCACTACTAAGTCATTACCGCACTCGTTCAAACATAAGGTCTGACACAGCATGCTGTCTCTTTCTACTTTGGCGCAAAGCCTTTAAAATATTAACGGCAAGCAAAAGACCAACATGTTGGTCAACTGCAACATGAAAACACAGAACTAATTATTTTCATCTCGGTTTTTATTATTAGTAAACTTTACCTAACATTTCTTTAAATTATTTTAACGTACAGCAACGTAGAATTGATCATTAAAATTTAATAAAAATATATTTTTCATATATTACTAACGTTTTTGACAAATAAAGTAAACACCCGATTTTTTGGGTGTTTATGGGTGTTTAAGGGTGTTTATTGGGTTTTTATCAAAGCACCGGGTTTAAACCCGGTGCTTTGCCCATCTCTCGGCCTCAGAACAATATTTAATGCCGATCTGACATTGACAGATTGTCAGTGACACTGACACCAACTTCAAATACGAGTGCTATTGCTATTATAGAATAAGGGACTCGGCAATTCGCAAAACGTGTAGTTTTCAAACTCACCGCTCATGTTCCAAGCATTGCACAAGATGGTTTCATCCAAGTAATGAAATAGTAAAATAAATATTAGCCGTGTGGTACCCGGCAGAGTAGAATAGGACCACTCCAAGTCTTCCCGTGGATGTCGTAGAAGGCGACTAAGGAAATACAAGCTAAACAAAGCTTTAAACATCTAAGAGACCTCTCCAACCCGTCTGGCCAGCGTGGAGAGTGTAGGCCAAGTCCTCTGGCTGCTCTGGCCAAGTATGGCCCTAGTAGTGCGGAGAGGGACGTGCTCCTGTAGTGGAGACTAAAAAGGACCTGATGATGAAAATAAATGTGTAAGCTTTACAATAGCTTAACACGAATTTGTTATTTCTGTTGTTGCATTTAATAGAGCTCGCTTTGCTCTGCTTCACAATATGATTATCAAAGCGCGAAGACGAAATTTAAGTTTTCGTATAAGACTTCCTATAAGCTAGAATTTAGGATGAGACTAAGTTGGGGACGCTCGCTCACTTCACTCGGTCGCTTTGTATCAAATAAATAAAATATACAGGGCTATAGTGAACTAACGCAAAACCTGCTAAAGACGACTTAGATAGGTGCATAATTACTAGCACCGTTTGTTCTATGACTTTTACCTAAACGCAATACATACATAATAAGATTTTACATACATTAGCTTTTATTTGGACTTCTATCAAACGTTCAGTCTATGCTGCCGGCCGCGTGCCACGTGAGCGTAGATAATAATACTATTGCTGATTCTCATAGAATTGCAAACGAGTAGAATTGCAAAATTGCATTTTAATGTTCTGACTAGCTCCGTGGCGCAGCGGTCAACGCGCCTGCCTGCGACACTGAGTGACCGGGTTCGATCCCCGATCTGCGGGGCTATTTACTAACTCGAATGACGGGTGCCTTTTCGATGCCTATCAATTTGATAAGTTGCCATCAAATGGCTGTCAGATTTCAATTTTTGTATTCACTAACTCATTCGAGTTAGTAAATAGCCCCGCTGTGCAATAACTACGTAACATTTTCAATTATGACTTGTTGGTTAATATCTTCAGTTAATATAGAAACCATAGCATAAATGGATTTCAAAGTGACATTTCCAAGGAACATAAATACTCCTTACAGGAGGACATTTCTTTCAGCCGGCTCAAACTGTCAATGTCAAATGGATGGATTAGTGAGTGTCGTAGTATCTCTTAGTAGTTTGTGATTAGTGTTTCGAAAACTTGTTTTCCAAATTTATTAAATTTAGTATCGTTTAAGTGTAGCCAATAGTTCTATTGCGATACAATTTTAGCCACATATTATTTTAGTGCTGATGTGCTTATTTTGACATAAATTCGCAGACTTAAGAATAAAATAACCTTAAACAAGATGCATCGGAGTCCAGCAGTCTGCCGCATCTGCCTCTCAGTGGACGCGCCCATGAGCAACATTGACACCACTGCCCTGCAGCTCGTGTACGAGAGGCTGACGGGGGCTTTTGTAAGTATTCTAACACTAGTTAAGTCTGCGCGATATCGCGATATTACGATCAGACTCCGTGCGGAAATGTTCGTGAAGAAAACAGCACGGCTTTATAGTAGTAATAACAAAGCCTTGTGTGTGGTTTTGGTCCCGGTCTTTAACTCATCAACGCTAATGCCGAATAGTCAAAATAAAGGTTACCGATCAAAACCAAGTATTCCACAAATTGCAATGTCTCATCTTATGTAGATAGACAATATAAAATTATACACTAGTAATAAGAAGTACACGAAGCATTTAACCTATTGAGCGCCAATAACCACTTTAGTTGCAAAATAGTTGCTTGACTGAGACGCCATTGACAACAAAAGTTATTACAATTTGTACTAGCTTGGTGTTGGGGGTGAAGTAATGTTAACAAGTGCTGGCATACAAAAGGTTATTGATGTCACCACAACTTAGGTATGAAATTTGGTTCAGAAAAGTGTAAGTCAGCGAACATATAAAAGAGAAACTTATATCTGGTGGTAACAAAAGCTATAAAAGAGACGCTTAAGCTACAGTCAATCAGAACAACTAGATCACACATCAATAAAATCATCATTATCCACTAATTCAAAAGTAGAGTGGCAAGGATCTGTAAAAATGTATTAATTGGTAAATCTCTTAAGGCTATGAATACATATGCAATCCCAGTACTTACTTATTCTTTTGTAATCCTTATACAAATGTTATCCTTATGCAAAACAAAGATTAATAACATTGAAATATAACCTCGCACAATTCCCACAAAACATAACCATCTGCACCCAAAATAAGCCGTAGAAAGGATGACAATAAAGCAATCAAATGGAGGTAGAGGACTGACTGCTATCAGCGAACATCTTTTTCCTGAAACTGATAGATATTCAGGATCAAATCATCAATACTAAAAACTACCGCAAACATATTATAAAAGATCCCTCCATTACAGATAAAATGCCAGATCGTAAATGCCAGATCGATTTACAACAATACACTACAAAATATGAGTAGCTTACATTATAAATATAACAGTTCCCAACACTCATAACCTTGCTAAAATAATAACCGAAAAATTATATACATATTTAAAAGATGAAATGGAAGGATATGGAAATAAAGTAAATGTATATAGTAAACTTTAGATATCTCATGGACATGGCTAATTCCGTAACATTTGCACCACAGTTTTAAATTTACAGATTAACCAAAAACTCATACAACAATATGCAGAATGCTGCAATTTTAAATACATGTATAGAATAGTTAGGAAATTCATGCAAGGGGATGAAACAGAAACTCCACAATAAATTACCTTTACTGCTACTTCACTTGGTCTATACCCGTGATTGTAGTGGACAAACACCAGCTATAAGCTGAGAAGAAAAATCTCTTGAAAAATAATAATAATTTTCTTTATTAAAGGTAAAAACCCAATACAGATACAAGATTATATATATGTATGTGAATTAATCTAATACATTTAAATTTTAAATGTTAGTGTACTATGAAACATTCAACATTAAATAATATTTATCTGAACAAGCGGTAGAATCAAGTCGCTATATAGAAATCATAGTGTTAGTTCTCTTGTACGCCACAACCATTCTTATTCTGCAAATAGTCCTTCCCTAATATTAATGTTCAGCATCACAACTTATGTATGCTACTACAGGACTTAATTTTCCCAAACATATACAAGTGATTGACAAGTACATGTACACAAAAACTAAATTTGATTTGGTGTTTTATATAAAACTAAAGAAAGGACTGTTGGCAGATGAAAATCTGAAAATTTTACAGCATCATAAATCTGTTCATTGTATGTTTTCAATGTTAAAGTAAAAGCTGTTATATCAGTGACACAACATTCCAGCTCGTGAGTGGGAACAGGCCCGTGGTGGCGTGCTACATCTGCCGCGCTATGTTGTACAAGAGCCACAAGCTGATGGTGACCGCCACCAGGGCAGACCATGCGCTGACTGCTATGTTGGAGACGGCTGGCGAGGTATTTATGTTATATTGTCTCTGTTTCTAAAAATGCTGAGCAATGGCAGGGACCACGCAACAAAGCAGTCAAGATGGCACGCTCTTTCTAGACAAAGTTTTATAGAGGGTGAAAGCAATGTGTAAACAATATGTGCAATATGTGCTAGCATTGTAAATTATTTTGCCTTCTAAAGTTATCACAAATCTGTATGTTTTCTCCCAGTATTTTCCATTATTTCTAATCAGATCTAGAATCAAGTAACATAATGGTTGATTAAAATGATCACACACGAGTCAGATAGCAATACAAACTGGAGGTGTGAGGAGGGTGGAGGAAGGGCGCGTTAGTATGTACTAAATGTTCGTTTGTATTCAGATTACAGAACAATCAGTATCACAGATTGACCGCGAGGCCATTGGCTTGTGTGCGTCGCTGTCCTTCTCTGTGGCTGAATGTTGTGACAGCACGCTGCCAAAACCAATCATGGTCAAAACTGAGCCGGAGTCAGAGGATGCTGGCGACACCGCGACGGACGATGAGGATCCAGGGGGTACGTATGTTCAAGTTAACCATACGTCCCACTCTCTTCCATGCTGGTCTGGGAGAAAAGAGTAACATAAAATGTACATGCTGCTTCTCTGCCCGAGCAGACGCTAGAAGCCTGCCGAGGAAATGAGCGGAAATTTAAGATAGCATGTTACTTTATCCTTGCCAACTAAATTGATTCGATTTACCACTAGAGTAAGAAATAAGTCACTTAATATAGAGGGAACATGAATATGTCATCATGAAAAAGAAAAGTGACAGTTTAGAATAGCTACGATTTCATGTATGCTGTGAGGTGTCTATCATTGCTGTCATTGATCTTTAGAGTTCCTGCTATACCTAAATAATATAGGTAATTGTTTAAATAAAACAAAGTGAGTTCTGTAGAATGCCCTGTAGGGTTTTAAATCGGGGATCCCAGTGGCATGACCTAAAAAATAGCTTATCACGCCCCTTTTTCGTGTCACACTTCACACATTCATATTATCCAGCCTGAGGCTACAAGTCATAACGGCCAGGTTTAGCGTGTTGGTGGGTGTTAACGTAGCCATAAACATCCATTTATTTGGTAAATGAAACAAACATATACCTAGGTAATCCAGCACAAAGAAAACATACACATACTGAACAGAACAATATAGCTAGAAAGAGAAAACAAATATGTTAAAATGCAGTGTGCGTTTTAGTAAACCAAATAGGCTGAGTATAAAAATTAGTCATGTGCTGTACAAGTTCAACACTGATATATTCTGCAACACCTGTCAGTGAACATTCGACCTGTAGAAAAAAATAATATGTAATAACGGAACTTGAAATAAATAATGGTGGTTGCTAGTCACATCGTCTGGTGACATGATTCTACAGATTTTCGCCCAGTCCTTCGGCAGGCTTCTACGGTCTGCGTGGAAAGAGAAGCAGCTGGTACATTCTACGTATTTCTTTTCTCCCAGACCACCATCGAAGAAGTCACTTGCCTAAAAGCAGGAATTTTGCATGTGCATATAGAAAATGTTAAATTGACATTCTGCCAATAATTACATATTACATAACCGTACTACGCTGTCTCGGGCACTAACTGTCATTTCCCTCGTGCCAGGCGTTCCCGCGGCTGACGTGGACGAGACACGGGACTCCGATGAAGACGCGGGGGCGCGGGGCGGGGGACACTACGCGGACGGTAAGCTTCTTAACAACCGAACAAACAGATGGTGTTATATGTTTCACACGACTCATTCTGTGTGTGTCTCTGTTTGGTGGAGGGAGTCAAATGCGGTTTTCTGAATTTGAAACTAGCGGTCGAGCTGAAGTTAGTGGAAGTCGGGCCACCCAGCCAGCGGTCGGAAGGCATCTAATTGAATAGCTATGATAAGATGGAATTTGGATTTTGGGTTGAAGTGATCGGTGTGGCCGAAAAAGATCCATATTTAGTTCTGCCAGGGCGCGTAGTGTATATATTCTTTGGCCAGGGTCAGGTTGAAGTCCAATAGAGCACAACACTGCCAAGTATTCCCACCAGGTGGCCAACGTTGTGGAGACCCAAAATAAATGAAGTTTATTTCGTAGGTTAATAAAATGTAATACAATGCCGTAGTCCTCTTGCTTTTTCCAATTTTCGCATAAAAATATGAATGACATTTTGCGAAAGTGACGTTCTACATTGCGAAGAAACGTCGCTTTCGCATAACGTCATTCACGCCTTCAATATGTCTATGCATTTCATATGCATAGAAATATTGAAGGCGTGAATGCTTAGGAGAGAGGGGGGTTTGGCTTCGTTGTATGTCTACGTGTAAGCGCTGCGGCAGTGGTGACCTGTGCGCTCATATGATGTATCTCATCCCACGGGTTCGCTAACGAACTGACCTCCTTTTATAAGCGATGGTGTAGGTGAAAGTAACAAATGTTTTGCAGATGGCGCAGCAGAGGGCCAACAGCCTGTGGAAGGAAGTTCCCGAATCAGTTATTATGGCGAGCCTCAGAGCGCCGACACAAGGCACCAGTGTCATGTTTGTCTGAGGGGGTTTCAGAAGAAGAGACATCTACAAATATGCTTGAGAACGCACACTGGTGAGAAGCTGTATAATTGTAATAGCTGTGGGAAACAATTTTATCATAAGAGTGATTTAGACAGACATTTAAGAACACACACTGGTGAAAAACCATTTGCGTGTAATGTTTGCGAAAAGCAGTTTAGTGACAAAAGTCATTTAAAAACTCATTTAAGAACTCACACTGGTGAGAAACCATTTGAATGTAATGTTTGCGAAAAGCAGTTTAGTCACAAAAGTTATTTAAAAACTCATTTAAGAACTCACACTGGTGAGAAGCCATTTGAATGTAAGGTTTGCGAAAAGCAGTTTAGTGGCAAAAGTTATTTAAAAACTCATTTAAGAACTCACACTGGTGAGAAGCCATTTGAATGTAAGGTTTGCGAAAAGCAGTTTAGTTACAAAAGTAATTTTAAAACTCATTTAAGAACTCACACTGGTGAGAAACCATTTGAATGTAATGTTTGCGAAAAGCAGTTTAGTGGCAAAAGTTATTTAAAAACTCATTTAAGAACTCACACTGGTGAGAAGCCATTTGAATGTAAGGTTTGTCGTCGTCGATTTGCTCAAAACAGTACATTAAAAAGTCACTTTATAACTCATACTGGTGAGAAGCCATATAAATATAATGATTGTGGCAAGCAATTTAATGAAAAGGGTAATTTAGAATCACATTTAAGAACTCACACTGGTGAGAAGCCGTATAAATGTAATCGTTGTGGCAAGCAATTTAATCGAAAGGGTCACTTAAAATCACATTTCAGAACTCACACTGGTGAGAAACCATTTGAATGTAATGTTTGCGAAAAGCAGTTTAGTGACAAAAGTAATTTTAAAACTCATTTAAGAACTCACACTGGTGAGAAACCATTTGAATGTAATGTTTGCGAAAAGCAGTTTAGTGGCAAAAGTTATTTAAAAACTCATTTAAGAACTCACACTGGTGAGAAGCCATTTGAATGTAAGGTTTGTCGTTTTCGATTTGCTCAAAACAGTACATTAAAAAGACACTTTATAACTCATACTGGTGAGAAGCCATATAAATGTAATGATTGTGGCAAGCAATTTAATGAAAAGGGTAATTTAGAATCACATTTAAGAACTCACACTGGTGAGAAGCCGTATAAATGTAATCGTTGTGGCAAGCAATTTAATCGAAAGGGTCACTTAAAATCACATTTCAGAACTCACACTGGTGAGAAACCATTTGAATGTAAGGTTTGTCGTCGTCGATTTGCTGACAACAGTACATTAACAAAACATCTGAGAACTCACACTGGTGAGAAGCCGTATAAATGTAATGATTGTGGCAAGCAATTTAATCAAAAGGGTAATTTAAAATTACATTTCAGAACACACACCGGTGAGAAACCATATTAGTGTAAGTTTTGTCGTCGTCGATTTGGTTAACAATTTGGTGAACATACACTGGTTAACAATGATCCTTGTTTGTTTGTATTGTTTGTAATTTCTTTATTGTACAAAAACAAATAAAACAAATAAATCAGTTATATGTAGAAAAAGATAATTTGCACAACGGCGGACTTATCCCTTGAAGGGATCTCTTCCAGTCAACCAAGT
This sequence comes from Elegia similella, assembly GCA_947532085.1. Classification (NCBI taxonomy): domain Eukaryota; kingdom Metazoa; phylum Arthropoda; class Insecta; order Lepidoptera; family Pyralidae; genus Elegia; species Elegia similella. The sequence goes on from OX383950.1 coordinate 12,406,553, forward strand.
GACTGAAAGGATATACAAGAGGCATAACGGCAATAGTGTCAAGATGTAAATCTAATAAATAACATTAATATACATGTAATACATAAATTATTGTAATAATACATATATAAATAGATCTAATATATATAATAATATAAGAAATAACCCGATTATGGAAAATGCCAACCCACGCAGTACCAATAGTTATAGGATCAACCGGAACAATAGCGAAAAGCTTACACAGATACTGCAACTTGCTTGACTCAAAAATAAATATACACATACTACAGACACAGGCAGCTATTCATACTTCCATTATTTTAACTAAAGTTTTGGGGAATACCATTTTCGTAGAGAAGAATCCTGATTCTTCTTCTCCTTGAGGGTCTCGAGGCGGGAGATCGGGCGTTAAAAAAACCGACATTAAAGTCGAGATGAAAGAAATTTCACCAACTTATAAATATATATAAATGGACTTTTTCAGGTTAAATTTAAATGAATCAGCCGAGGGAGCCATTCTAATGTCGAGTGGAAGCGAATTCCACAGCCGAGCAGCAAGTATCGCGAAAGACTTGGCATATATCTGTGATGAGTGGCCTGGAATCTGAAGTATGGGAGTCCCACTGGCACGTAGTCGGGTGTCAACATCTCCTTCTTACTTTAGCATAGTTTTTAATGTCACGAACGGGATCTTCATTCTCGTCTACATCCAATATAAGTTTGTAAAATATGCGTGATATATTAAACCACGGGATTTACTAGATAGTATAAAGAAATTATAATAGCAGCCAGGAAACCAAAACTAACCAAAATGTAATCAAAAATCGCCAAGTTTCTGTAACAACCTGTGTCTACTGCGGCTGCGTATTTTCGTTTCGCTTGGAGTCATTGAATCTTGACGTAACACTATATTTAACACGAAAACTCTCTGAACAACCCAAAGGTTCGACTGTTAGAGAATGCTGATTAGCATTAAGTCCACCTTTTGTAGTGTAGTTATGTTAACATGTGTACAATTTGTTTCAATACTTAATATTATTTTAGACTCTCATGTTTTGCTATCTATCACATAAATATTAAACATTAATGATATGCAGTTTTCTCAATTACGAGTATAAGTATATTACAATGTATCACCTAGAAACCAGGTAGGTATATCGTTAGGTACACCATAATAAGAATTTTCGATGTATAATAATGTTTAATTCTGAAATAAAGGTTACTACTTACTTACACACACGACACTTAAGGATAGACTTTTATATTTTATATTCTTTGGAGTTTTAATTGTAAATACCTTTGCCTCCGGTTTCGCTTACGTGCGATTTCTCTCTCTAATATTGTCGGGATTGCAGTTGTGTATATGTTGTTCTGTACAAGCTTCTCAACATGAGTGCCTAATTTATAAGTGTATGTGTGTATACTTGTATGTTTGTCTGCGCATATCTTAAACATTTCAAGTCCGATTGCTAACATTATTTTTTAGTTGTACAAGGTATTGCGCAGCTAGGGATTAATGCAAAATTTATCAAAATCGGTTAAGTAGTTTTTGAGATAGTACAGTTTTTGAAATTCTTATTGCATAAAATACAAAATACTTTTTACACGATACAAATAGCCGGAATATGTAATTGAGCCAACACACTTGTGGCGCTGGCCGATGCCGTAGGGCATGTGTGGGCCTGGCAGCGAGCAGGAACATTCTGCGAGGCGCACTATCCATGGCGTCGCTGTGGGTGTAGTCGCCGAGCATCGTGTGGCCGATCGCTTGGCAGTGCACCCGCAGCCGGTGGCCGAGGCCTATCTACACTACTACACCACTATTATACAGAGGGGAAAGATTGCCACAGCGTACCCACTACTTAGGCACGTGGCGACACAAGCTGAGGCATTCCTTTGCCAATATTTTAATCAAATTTAATTGGTAATTAATGCGTTTTTCTTTGTTTTGTTTACGTTGATTAAGCTCCTAAACTACTGGACCGATTTGAAAAATTATTTCTCCATTAGAATCCTACATTATCCTTGATGAACATACATATGTTATAGAATAAGTACCTATATCTACTCGTGCGAAGCCGAGGCGAGTGAAAGGATGCTTGAAAAGCTCGAAGTCCCGCGGCCAGGCGCTTTGTGTCCGCGGGCCACACCGAAACTAAGGGCAAGTTAACACAGAGACACGACGCGACACGATGCTTTACAGGCATGTGGTTTTGCGCGAGTCCTTATTTTTGTATTAGTTTTGCTACCTCTGCAAGAAGTCCGATTATACCTAACAAGATCCCAGTCTATCGTTATATTTCTCACTCGAGCACTCGTCAGCTGCTTCAGATGTACACGGAGTCTGGACGGAAATAGTAGAGACAAGTCGCCACAGTGGCTTCAAGCTGCACCAGCGGGCTGTAACGCAACGTCACGAGGCGCAGCGCCACTCTTGCGCCGCGTCTACCGGCGAAGCACCGCCGCGAGCCATTTCCTAAGGCCGTCCATGAGATGTGTACCTTTTCGTTTATTAAATAAAGATATATTTCATTGCTACTTTTCAGTCGCGTCGCGTCTCGGTTTGAGCTGACTCCTGAGAGGGGTGTCTAGCATCTAGCATGAATTGGGCCTATAATCCTTCAATACCGATGTTTTTTGTTATAATTATTGAGACTTAATTTATGTTAACCGATTCAATGCGGCGGCCTCCATTTTCAAAACACGTCGTGCCATACGCATCGAATCGGTTCCTTAGATATGTATTGGATTACAAGAGATCCTTCATAAACTAAATTGGTGCATACGGTACGACGGGATTATAACCAAGTCTCTGCCGATGGCCGCTGGGACAAAAGGTTGTAACGAAAAGCGCAGCGTCTGATACCCACCCACCAGATGTGCGGACAACCTCGCTACGGTCGCAGAAAGGCGCTGGGCCGCTTCTTGCAGGTCGTATTTGAAATTATTCGGGGAGACCTATGTCCAGCAGTGGACTTGTTGGGCTGACACGATAACGAAATGCTCAGTGATGTTCCGACCGATTAAAAAACATTTTATATTGCGGCACCTTTGTTTTTATGTGGGGTCCAAGGCCGCAAAGTGTAACGCATGCGGCACATTCTTTGCCTGTTGCAAATTAAGGATTCACATCACCCTAACTGGTCCATACACCAAACCTAGCCCCAGTAAGTTGTGAACTTGTGTAGTAAGATACTAACTCGCCGATACTATATTTTATAATAGACTAGCTTTCGCCCGCGGCTCCGCCCGCGTCAATGTCGATCCCTAGGGAATAGTACTTTTTCCCGGGATAAAAGGAAGCCTATGTCCTTTTCCGTACTCCAGAGAACTTGTATGCAAAATTTCATGATGATCGGTTCAGTAGTTACGGCGTGAAAGCTAACAAACAAATAAACAAACTCACTTTCGCATTTATAATATTAGTAAGGATACTTATATAGATGAACATTCAAGACCCTGAAACATCCAAGAATCTAAATATGATCGTTTTTAGGGTTCCGTACGCAAAGGGTAAAAACGGGACCCTATTAATATCGCTCCGCTGTCCGTCTGTCACCAGACTGTATCTTATGAACCGTGATAGTTAGACAGTTGAAATTTTCACAGATGATGTATTTCTGTTGCCGCTATAACAACAAATACAAAAAAATTTAATAAAATAAATATTTAAGGGGGGTCCCATACAACACATGATTTTTTTGCCGTTTTTAGATAACGGAACGGAACCCTACGTGCGCGAGTCCGACTCGCACTTGGCCGATTTTTCATCTTGACCTGGTCGGGGATCGAACCCGGGAACCCTCGTGTCGCAAGCTGGCGTGATAACCACTGCGCCACGGAGCTCGCCGATATTTAGTGTGTTCCAATAAACATTTGGTGGACTCGTGTCCTGCACCAGGTACTGTACATATTTCGAATATATCTACTTGAACAAATAGCTATATGTGTGTGTGGTGAGGATTCTTAATGTATGTTCTGATTTGTACAAAGCTACGATAACGAACATAACACTCCTCTGTCTTATCACAAGTGTGCTCGTAGATGTGTAAGTATTGTACTGTACTCAGCAAATCGAACATGACACTTGTTACAATGAGATGGTTTCTCAAAAGTGTGAGTTGTCAGATGTCTTTCTAAGTTAATTTATGGACGAAATTACATCCCACATTTATGACATTCGTAAGGTTTCTCACTAGTGGGAGTTCTCAGATGTGTATGTAATGAATTATTATCAGCAAATCGACGACAACAAAGATTACTTCTAAATGGTTTCTCACCAGTAGGGGTACTTAAATGTGTGCGTGTGTGTGTGTACTGAGCAAATCGCCTATGAAAAATATTACATTAGAATGGTTTCTCGCCAGTATCCAATTCTTTAATGTGTTTTAAATGACCCTTTTTAATAAATTGCTCCCCACACCACACTTATTACATTAATAAAGTTGCTACTTGCTTTTCCCCATTCATTCGACTAAGTAGTATCCCTGTACATTTATTCCATTCTCAAATAAACACATTCCTATCCTTACCCAGCTTCAACATGCTTGCGATGGGCGTCGGCGTGGACGCACAAGAAGCTAAACAAACTGCGCTCGCCACCCGCCCTCCCAACGTGGTGAGTACGGCGATTTCCTTCCATGGAGAGAAAAAATCTTTGGAGGCGGAGGAGGCCTATGTTTAGGAGTGAACTTCTTGTGGCTGAAATGACGATGATGATGGTTTCTCTCCAGTATGCGATATTAAATGTGTACGTAATGCACTGTATAGAGCATGTCGACATTGATAATAATTAAATTCCTATGGTTTCTCAGCAGTGTGACTTGTCAAATGTTTTTCCAAATTAACTTTACAAAGAAATTGCTTTCCGCAGTTACATTTATGTGACTTCTCACCAGTGTGAATTCTTAGATATATTCCTAAACCGATATGAAATATAAAAACAATGAAAGTGAAAAACTGATTAAGACTGACCTTTACGGGAAAAGGATTATAGGAGAACCTCGAGCAAGCCATTGTTTTTGAGCCTGAACAAAATAGTCTGTACTTTAGCGAATCTTAGTTCCTCATAGGATACGTAATATTACATCGAATTCATGTAAAAAAAATGTTGAACGCAGCTGCAATAAATAATTTAAAACCTTTGTATTGCCTACCATTGGCGCCCTTGGTGGAGTTATGGCGGGCCTTCCGAAGACGACAGTAAACTGGATGTATCAAAATGAATCTACGCTAACATTAGATTAATAGCCAAACAACTGCATGATTTTCATTTAGCTACATAAGTAGATCAATGCCACACTATCTCGTATGTGTTTTATTAACCAAATAAATACAGGATCCAAACCAAAAAATAATGTCAACACAATTAAATTCGAGTGCGTTACCCCAGCCGACTAAGTGCTCCTTTTACGAATTGATAAATGCAAATAATTAGATCATTACTTCGTGTAAATGTCCCCGAAAGTAAATAATTTGACACCCCGCCGTTTCAGAGATAATGAGGAAAATAAAATTCGGCTGGCGTAACGTTACCCCAGCCGACTTTTTTTGATCCCGCTGGTTTATCTGGATAAAAAGTATGCACAAAGATAGATTGAATTTGTTCTCAAATGTCCCCGATAAAATTAAATTTGATACCTTTATGGATTTCGAGATATTTCATTTTCTGCTGCGGTAACGTTTGGCCAATCTCTGTATCTCTGAAACCGTAAGTCGCAGAATCATGATTTTTTTATACGTATAGAACGGAATTTGTCACCATTTGACACCTAGTTATCTTAAATATTAATAATATGGTTTGCGAGTAATAAATATTATTCTGAAAACCATATTTTCGGTTCTAGTTATTAAACGAGGGAACCCTGAAAATTCAAACTAGTCCTAATAGATGCCTCTTATAGAGACATACAAAACATCAAAACTTTCATCAGCCTAATCCAAAGCATTGGCAAGTTATAATGATATTACTGGTTCCAGAAAGCCAGATTCTGGGCTCTCGATTTAAACGAGGAAAATAATACTTTCCTTTTACCTGGCTGATTCCATATTTAAACAATAATTAGACACTTTATCGAAAAACATACATACCAATTTTTAGCTTGATATACTTTCGTGTATAAGAAATAATAATTAAAAACTAAACCTAGATATTTTTTTCCGATTACCCGACCAAGTTCTGATGTGCATCTGAAAGCGGCTGCGGCATACTACTAGATATACTTCCATATTCGACGGCATTGTATTCTAAATTGGATGGTACAGGCGAGTGGAAATTTTTTTAATAAAAAAATATATGCCTTATATAATGGAATTACTTATTTCCTCCATACTTATACTTTATAATGTATTGATTCCTAACGGGATTGACCAAGTCTATTATTGCAAGACCAAAGGCAGCTATAGGTAATATTGCAAATACGAGTATATAATACTTGCTTTGTTAGATAGAATTAGAAAAAAATACAACTGCACTTGCTCGGAACTGCTATTTCATTGGCTAATGTGCGCGAGCGGGACAGCGATAGTCCCTAGGTTTGCTCGCGCATAACAAATATATATATATATATATTTTTTTTTCAAAGCATGACAAAAAAGTTTTGATACTCTGTACTGTGGTACCGACTACTTTTGATTTCGAACAAATCTTTGTAAGATGTCCCCTACATCTTCGCATAAAGCAATGCAGAATAAAACAAGCAGTACATAATATAGAAAAAGAAATACGGACTTCTAGTTCATTTGTTTAGCTAATAACGTCGCGTTTTCCTAGTTGATGGATACACATTTTACTCCCAATTTGGAAAACTGACACTTTCTTCGCGAGAGCAGCAAAAATAAATAACACTCAAGATTTTTTTTATTTATCTCTTGATAGTCTTACCTTATAGAATATAACCTTGTTTGCGTTGGTTTTTGATTACCAACTACGGTGACAGTTGTATTGAACTATTGTGCAGACGGCAGACCTCTATTTAAGAGGTCTGCCTTAAAATCATTCAAACAAAAAAAAATATAAAAAGATATTTTATTTACATTATTAGTATGTAGACATTGCCATTTAAGTAATAGTTTTACTGAAAGAGAAAATCTGTAAGTCCCCCCTTAGGTTTCATTCATCATCATCATCATCATCATCATCATCATTTTGAATAGGTGTCACGGTCAATCGACCATGCACACACTGGTGTCAGAGTTCTTCGGAACCGCCTCTCGGCCTCTGACGTGGTTCCTTTAACGTCTACCAGATGGCAGCCGGGACCACCGGCTTAACGTGCCTTCCGAAGCACGGAATCATCTTTATTATCGGACAATCAGGTGATTCACGTCTGCAATGTCCTACCAAACTGGAAACAACTAAACAAAGTATGCTTCCGGTGGAAATCGAACCCACGACCCCCGGGTCAACAGGCAAACGCCTTAACCACTGGACCACGGAGGCTGTTTCTGCTGTTGACCCTAAGGTTTCATTTATTAAATACGAGTCTATAATATTAAAATTAATCCTAACAATTTTTCTACTTGAATATACCCAACCACTTATTATTATTGTGCAGATTTTAGAAGGTATACGTTATGTATCGTACGGCCGCTTTTAGATGCACATTCGAACTTGGTCGGGTAATCGGGAAAAATTATCTAGGTTTAGTTTTTATTTATTATTTCTTATATACGATAGTATATCAAGCTGAAAATTTGTATGTATATTTTTGGTTAAAGTGTCTAATTATTGTTTAAATATGGAATCAGCCAGGTAAAAGGAAAGTATTATTTTCCTCGTTTAAATCGAGAGCCCAGAATCTGGCTTTCTGGAACCAGTAATATCATTATAACTTGCCAATACTATGGATTAGGCTGATGAAAGTTTTGATGTTTTGTATGTCTCTATAAGAGGCATCTATTAGGACTAGTTTAAATTTTCAGGGTTCTCTCGTTTAATAACTAGAACCGAAAATATGGTTTTCAGAATAATATTTATTACTCGCAAACCATATTATTAATATTTAAGATAACTAGGTGTCAAATGGTGACAAATTCCGTTCTATACGTATAAAAAAAATCATGATTCTGCGTCTTACGGTTTCAGAGATACAGAGATTGACCAAACGTTACCGCAGCAGAAAATGAAATAACTCGAAATCCATAAAGGTGTCAAATTTAATTTTATCGGGGACATTTGAGAGCAAATTCAATCTATCTTTGTGTATACTTTTTATCCAGATAAACCGACGGAATCAAAAAAAGTCGGCTGGGGTAACGTTACGTCAGCCGAATTTTATTTTCCTCATTATCTCTGAAACGGCGGGGTGTCAAATTATTTACTTTCGGGGACATTTACACGAAGTAATGATCTAATTATTTGCATTTATCAATTCTTAAAAGGAGCACTTAGTCGGCTGGGGTAACGCACTCATTAAATTCCATTCTTTATTTGCTTATCGAGGTTTACAATCAATTAACGTGTTAAAATATAACTAGGTACCTACAGATTTGCCTTATTTAGTTAAAGTTTGTAGTTTACTTACTGAAGTAATATATATTCATCGGGTCTTAAGTCAATGTGATAAGGTCTCAAATGAAATACAGTTGAGTATATACACGCTTGTGACTATAAATACATACAAGCGAACCTAACGATGTCTTAACTCTCGGAATTCATCCAGCCGTTAAGATGATACGAGGTAATAAAGAAATTTACAAACATACGAGGGGGGGTCAAAAAGTTTGCGGAACGGAGGGGAAGGGAGGTGAAATAAAATACTGTACTATTTTTCTTTTTCAATATATTCCCTCTTAAGTCGAATACATTTTTCAGATCTCTCTATTAACTTATTAATACCGTCGAAAAAAAAATGATTTGTCTTTGTCCTCAAAATAGGCCGAAATCGCCGACTTGACTTCTTCATCGTCGGAAAATTTCTTCCCACGAAGCTCTTTTTTTAATTTGGGAAATAAAAAATAATCACAGGGGCCTAAGTCTGGACTATAGGGAGGATGGTTTAACATTTCGAAGCCACAGTGATGAAGGGCAGCCATCGCAACGCGGCTCTTGTGTACCGGTGCGTTGTCATGCAAAAGCAGCACACCTTTTGTCAACTTTCCCCGCCTTTTCTCCTTGATTGCTTCTTTTAATTGTCTTAGTAGATTAGCGTAGTATTCTCCCGTTATAGAAACACCCTTATCTTTATAATCTATTAGTAAAATACCCTCTGTATCCTAAAAAACAGTTGCCATGATTTTTCCAGCCGATTGTGACACCCTGTATTTCTTAGGGGGGGGCTGACCCTTTTTATGCCACTGCATAGACTCTTGCTTCGACTCAGGCTCATAATGATGAACCCAAGTTTCATCTGCAGTAACAAGTCTTGCAAAAATTCCTTCCTTGTCGGCGCTACAGTGGTTTGAAAACTCCTTTGAATACTCGACGCGCAGCTGTTTCTGTGGTGGTGTGAGCATTCTTGGCACCCATCTTGCGCTGACTTTTGACATCCCAAGATTGTCGTGTAGAATATTTAAATTGGTTGTAGGTGATACTCCAACCATTTCTGCAAGTTGTTTCTTCTTTAAACGAGTATCCTCCAGTATAAGATTCTCCACTTTTTCAACGATGTTTGAGGTGGTGGCCTCAATCGGCCGTCCTGAGCGAGGGTCGTCTTCAAGAGACTCTCTGCCTTGCTTGAAAAGGCTATTCCACTTGTACACCATGGTTTTCCCAGGGCAAGAGTCCCCGTATACTGATGACATTTCTTCCAAAATTTTCTGAGGTGGTTTTCCTTGCTTAGTGAGGAACTTTATGATGGCACGAAACTCGATTTTTTCCATGTTCAAGTTTTTCTTCCGGATTCACTTGTTTGATCGATGACAGGTCAAAAGTTATTGACACAATTGGGTTCAAACTTGGCATATATACTCACAAAGAGTTGCTCATTAGTTAAAAATCAAAATCAGGTCCCCCACCCCCCGCTAACCCCTCCATTCCGCGTACTTTTTGACCCCCCCTCGTACATGATACGCGCGAAACACATTACCCTTCTTGGCAGTTGGGTAATAAAATCGGGTCACTCACGTGCTGAGTCGTTAGGATTGTTAGTTAGCCTACTCAGTGCGTACGAGCCTTCACAAGTGTTTACTCTCGCTGTATCGTCGCGCTCCAATTGTGGAGCACTACCGATCGGCACCCTGCGCTGTTACAGCGTCGGCGGGGATAGCCCTTACCTGTAAACACATTGGTCGTTGGGTTTGATTTGCCTTCGCACTCCTAGTAGTCGGCCTCCCACCAGCGGGTCTCACCGACGAAAGGAGTGTTGGGAAGTCAACCTAGCGGTCCGTGTGGCTGCGTAGGGCGACTCCCCACCTGCGCGTCGTCGGGCTCCGGAATGGAGCCCATCCACGAAGAGGACGAGCCTGAGCCGGGCCCTTCCCGACCCACCTCGCCCGACATCACGGCCTACGCGACCCCTTGCGTCGCCACGCCAGCCGCAGCGTCTACGCTGCCCACTGCCCGCCTCTCGCCGAGAGGCTGGCATGACCGCGACCTGGCCATGCTGGCCAGAGTCGCCGAATCTGGAGCCTTTTCCTCGGGGCTCATTCGTTGGATGGCAATGTATCTTCGCCTCCAACGGAATGAGCTCGGAGGCACCGAGCCGACTCTAGAAGATGCCACCGCGCTCGATTTCGCCCGTCGCGGCATCATCACCCTGCCGCCGGTGGACACGCCGCACAGGGAGATATTAGCGACGGTGCTGAAGAGGGCGCGCAGCCCCGCGGGGGACGACGAACCCCCCCAAGAAACCACGAGCCCTGGACATGGGACAGGAGGAGGACTCGCCGGTGGCCTCGACAACGACGGGGTCACTCACGGACCTGTCTGAGGCCTTTGAGATGCCGGAGCACCCCAAGACCCACCTGGAGGAGCCGCTGAAGCCGACCCCTCGCCCCTCAGGCATACCACTGCCGCAGCGCGACCCCCGCTTGAAGCGGGTCTCATTTAAAGCGCCCCCGGTGGCGCGGGCCCCGGAAGGCCCCGCGACGCGCCCCGAAGGTGCGCTCGACTCGAAACCCGCGCCGACCTCCTCAAAGGTCGAGCCGCGCCGCGCGCCGCAGCCCGGGACTGCGGCGGGACCCGAACGTCCGCCGCCTGCCACAAAAATGCAGGCAACTACACGCGCGCCTGCGTTTTCCTTTGCGCGAGTGACTGCAGGCGCTGCCACGACCACCGCAACTACAACTACCGTTGCCAAACCGAAGACGCAACCCACAGCCGCCGCTGTCGATAGGGCGACGCCCACTGATGCAGCCTACGCGAGGGGGGCGACTGAGCCCGCTCGCATGACAGCAGCCGCCGTTTTCAGCACGAAATCGGCGGCAAACAGGACTTCCGCCGCCGTAGCCGGCCCAAACATCGCGACCGCGGCCTCCCAACACGCCGCTAGCACCTCCCCGGCCGCCCCAGGAGGGGCGCCCAATACCTTTCCCGCGACAAGTGCGCCAGGACAGCCTGCACCAACGCCTGCTGCTCAACCGGCCAAGGCGCAAACCAGGCGCTACCCGCCACTCGTGGTCGAGCGCCTGCCCGATTGGTCGGTTCACTTCAAGGAACTGGCCCGCCAATTGGGCCGCGCACCCTCGGCCCGACCCTTCGGGCGGGGAGTGCGGTTCTCGCCTGCGGACGAAGACGAGTACAGGCTGGTGCAGGCCTACCTCACCAGATTGGAGCGAGAGGCCGCCATCAGCTGGTTCTGCTACTCGCTGCCGGCCGAACGCCAGCTGAAGGTGGCCATCCGGGGACTGCCGTTCGATACACAGGAAGTCGAGATCAGCCAAGCTCTCGCGGAACAAGGATTCGAAACCGAGGCAGTGAAGGGCATCCGGGGCAGGGGAGAGCGCCCCGGGTGTATATTCTTCTGCCTCGTGAAGAGGACCGAGGGCTGCGCCGACATCTTCGGAATCAAGGAGCTCCTGAATATGCCCGGTGTCAAGGTGGAGCCCTGGCGCGGCAAACAAGGCCCCGCCCAATGCCACCGGTGCCAACTGTTCCGCCACTCGTCGGTGAATTGCCACCGGCCGATCGCCTGCGTGCGCTGCGGCGGCTCCCACAAAGCCGCGGATTGCGACCGCCCCATCGACCAGCCGGCCACCTGCGCTAACTGCGGTGGCCCCCATCCGGCCAACAATACTTCCTGCCCTGTATTCAAAAAAGAGGCACGAAACAAGAGGGCAGGACCGGCGGCACGCGCCGGGACAACGCTGCCGCCCCGCACGCAGACGGAGGAGACGGCGGGCGCCTCCTTGATGGCCCCCGCTAACGCGCCGACCGAACGCGGTGCGGAGCTCCCTAAAAAGAAAAAGAAGAAGAAGAAGAAGAAACCACAGGCCGAGAGCTCCGCCCCGGCCCCCCCGCAGCCCGCTCCCCGGGCCGCCCAGCCAGAGAAGGCCTCAACACAGCCGGCCGCGGCCGCGCCCATGCCGCAAGCGCAGATGGCAATGCTGTTTGAGGCCTTTTCAAATATGATGGCCATGACCCCCGACCAACTAGCGGCGTCGGGGCTCCTCAGAGGTGTGTCTAGCTCCAACTAATATGGATAGCACACCTCTGAGGATAATGTATTGGAACGCCGAAACGCTCCGGAGGAAAAAGAAGATGGTGGCCCATTTCCTCCGGGAGCAGCGCGTGGATGTTTTCCTGGTCAGCGAGACTCACCTTGGGGAGGGTGAAACCTACACCCTCCCCAACTACATATGCTACAGAAAGGACGAGAAGGCCCCCGACGGCACACCGTATCGAGGACTGGCGGTGTACGTGAAGAGGAACGTCGTCCACCAGGCCATACCCCACATGGAGTTCCGGACAATCTACGCATTGGGCGTAACTGTCCACTACGGCGGCCGGGAGATTCGGCTATTCGCCACCTACATGCCGCCAGCGCAGTATCTAGACCTCTTAGAGCTGCGCTGCCTACTGCTTCACCCCATGCCGACCGTAGTGGCCGGCGACTTCAACGCCAAGAATATATACTGGAACTCCACCAAGGACTGCCCGCGGGGACGACGGATACTCGCGGACGCTATAAGCCACGAGTACGATGTAGTGGGCCCGGATGAGCCGACCCACTACAACCACAAGACGAGTGCCGGCGACGTCATCGACCTCGTGGCCTATAGGGGCCTACGGACACCGCCAACCCTTACGGTTTTCCCGGATTTGCCGTCGGACCACAGACCGGTTCTTCTCGTCCTCAAGGAGCAACCTACAAGAGTCTCGCTGCCCAGGAAAAACACAAAAATTTATTGGGACAATTTCCAGTCCCAATTAAACAACCAGAAGGCCGACATACTTTTCAAAAAAGTCTCCACCGGCGAAGAGGTAGAGCAGGCGGCGGGCGCCATTACCCGCTGCGTCCAGAGAGCCCTCAAAGCGTCCACGCGCGAAGTGCCGGCGGGCTCAAAGCCTGAGCCGCTCCCGGCCGACATCAATCGCCTGCTGGACGACAAGAGGAGGACACGGAGGCAGTGGCAAGTCACCCGCTGCCCGGACAGGAAAGCTCGCCTGAATAAGCTGGTGGAGACCATAAAGGACCGCCTAGAGGAGCACGCAGCCCGATCGTGGGAGAGCCATCTGCTCTCAGTGGGCGATGACATCCCCTCCGTTCATCGCCTATGCCGCCGGCTGTCCGCGGAGCCCCAACCCGTGCGGCCGTTGCTGGCAGCGGATGGCCTCCCGCGCTACCGCGCGGAGGTCCGCGCCGAGATCTTCGCTGACCACCTGGAGAGTCAATTTTCGCCGAACCCGATCGCCGACAGGGAGCACCACCAAAGGGTGATCGAACACCTTCGGGACTACCTCGCAGGGCCGATACCGGCCGAGGAGGACGCCGCCTTCTTTACGCCCGGCCAAGTCCTGCGCCAGATCCGCCGTCTAAAGCCAAGGAAGGCCCCGGGCGCAGACAACGTCACCAACGAGGCGCTCCGTCACCTACCGCCGGTATTCATCTCGGCGGTGACGCGCCTCTTTAACGGAATACTGCGCTCGGGCCACTACCCGACAGAGTGGAAGACCGGGCGGGTCATTATGCTGCCAAAGCCGGGCAAAAACCTGCGTCTCCCCGAAAGCTATCGGCCCATCACCCTACTGAGCGCGCTCTCGAAGGTGTTCGAGAAGCTGCTGCTCCCGCACATCCCACCGCGTGCGGAGCAGTTCGGGTTCCGGCCGGAACACTCCACGACTCTCCAGGTGGCAAGACTACTTCACAAAATCTCGGACGCGGCCAACCGGAAGGAGCACGTGGCTGTCGTGCTCCTCGACAACGAGAAGGCCTTCGACAGGGTGTGGCATGAGGGGCTGCTACACAAACTGTCGGAGTCCCCAGCCCCGAAGAGGCACGTCAGGATTGTGTCCTCATTCCTCGAGGAGCGGAAATTCAAGGTGGCGGTCGAGGACGCCCTTTCGTCGGAGCGCCCGGTGAGGGCGGGCGTCCCACAGGGCAGCTGCCTTTCCCCAGCCTGCTACGCGTGGTACACCGACGACATCCCCGTAGCCGGTCAGGCCGAGTTGGCATTGTTTGCCGACGATGCGGCGTACTTCGCGAAGTCAATGAACGCGAAGCACGCCGCCAAGAAGGTCCAACTCGCACTCGATGCCTTGCCTGACTGGCTCTCTAAATGGAGGTTGTCGGTCAATGCCAAGAAGACGCAAGCCCTGCTGGCGGGGAACGCCGGCATACTCCCGCCGCCGTTAACGCTCCTCGGGGAAAAAGTGCCGTGGCAGCCACACGTCACCTACCTCGGGGTGAAAATAGACAGGCGCCTCACCATGAAGCACCAAGTCGACGCGGCCATATCAAGCGCTAAGATGGCCCGGGGGAAGCTGCGCCCAGTGCTCTCCTCCCGCCTCCCGCTGAGAACATAGCTCGGGATCTACAAAACTTATGTACGATCCCGCCTCACGTACGCGGCCCCTGCATGGTATGCATACTGCTCGGAGACGAACCGACGTCGTCTACGGGCTCAAGAGAACCTTAGTCTCCGAGCAGTGACGGGGGCCCCACGCTACGTGAGGAACGATGTCATTCAGCGGGACCTGAAATGGGAAGGCCTGGACGCCTTCATCTCCCGACTGGCGAGGACAATGTACTCCAAGGCGGACGCGTCGGCGCACCCTCACCTCAGAGGGATCGCGCCCCTACACGCCCGCCCACCCGATGGAAGATACAAGCCCTCGCCCAGAGCAGCCATCTTAGCACAGCCCGTCGACCAAGGTGCCGCTTCAAGTGCGGCGCCTGCACAAGCACCCCAGTGACAACATTGAAGCCCGACGTGGCCGCCACGGCCACAGCATTGTGACCCGCCTGTAATCGCAGGCGGCGGCAGCATCCACCGAAGAGGACGCAGTCCTGACCGGCATCCCCGACCCGGCGAAAGCCGAGTCCGAGAAGAGCCCGGAGAGAGCTGTGTCGTCGGGAGATATAGTCGGCAATCCCGACAAATAGCGCGTGAGTTACCCGTTTTCACATAATGATAGCCTCTAGTCCAAGTCCGTGAGTCAGCAGTTATCTATACATATAATAAAACAGTAAAAATATTTTGTCTGTACATTTAGAATTTTTGACTGAAATGGATAGAGGGACACTTAAAAAGAATAATAGAAAGCAAAAAAAATTTTTTCGAATTTCATGTCTGTTTGTCTGTCTGTATGTATGATCACGATTATCTCCGAAAATACTGAACCGATTTACTTCAAACTGTCACCAATTGCTTTGTTTTAACTCAGCAAAACATTTAAAGTTTGTTTCATCAAAATCTGTTCATTAAAAAAAAAGTTATCGTCATTTGAATGAACTCAAGGCCTGAGTTTGCCTGCAAACATAAATAAGCAAATGAAATAAAATAAAATAATAAGTGACATAAGAAAATTAAAATCCAAAGTCAATTCATCATCATTATACGACAGCATTATACCTATCCATACTATCAATAGTAATCCATACTAAAAAAAAGGCGAGGCTGACTGACTGACATATCAACGCAGGGCCTAAACTATAAGGGTTAGGAACTTGAAATTTTGCACAGGGGTTCCTTTTTTATCGTAGGGGAGCACTATGAAAGGATTATTGGAAATTCATCTCCTAAGGGGGTAAAACGGGTTGCAAATTTAGTATGAAACTTTGTAGTTTTTTTAAGTTATTCGAATGAAATTCAGCATGAAGGTTCTTTACTGAAAGGTATGAAACACGAGTAAAATATTTTACTCAAAAATCATCCCTTAAGGTGGTAAAATAGGGATGCAAAGTAAGCATGAAACTTTGCTATTTTTGAAGTTAGTCGAATGAAAGTCAGCATGAAGGTTCTTTACTGAAAGGCATGAAACAGGAGTAAAATATTTTTCTCAAAAATCATCCCTTAATCCCTTATGGGGTATAACGGGGATGCAAAGTTTCCGTTTTTGAAGTTATTCAATTGAAATTTAATATTAAGGTGTTTCATTGAAAGTCATGAACTAATGTATTCCGGGTAATTCTACTGTTCCTGAGAAATCGACACTTACGCGAGCGGAGCCGCGGGCCAAAGGCAAACCTGACTTATATATCAACGCACAGCCGAAACTCCTGTGCCCAGAAATTTGAAATTTGGCACAGGGATTCTTTTTATGATGTTGTACGGGTTACGACCGAAGTAAAGAGTTCTGGTTAAATGAAAGTCACTGATAAACTGATAACACCGAAATATATTGAATATTAACTATAAAATAAATTGATGAGAACTGAATGATATATGAGTCGCGTGGCACTCTTGCTGGCCGTAGGTAGCGAACCAAAGTAATAATGGAAAATGTGTAAACTATCAATTTTGCCGACTTAGCATTAAGGTGTACGTTGCTTGCTCGTACATATTCCCGGGGGAGAAAGATGGGGTTAGTGGATGGGATGCTGCGAGCGTGATACAAGATTTGATGAAACATTTTTATATTAACCTAAATGTTAGTACTGATTCACACATGACAGCCGATAGATTAATACTTTAAGCTTAAGAATACATTAATATTGTCACTTATTCCGTAATATTCATACTTTTTTAACATTATTCTACACCTACTCTAAATTGTCTGGAAGGCTGAAGGCCGATGGAAAAATGATAGGGGATGATCCTTTGTCTTTCGTTATCACCCGCGCACTATGCATATTCGGTAGCGTGCTTGCTCGCTTTATTGATACTCGTGCACCTCTCTCAGACATTTCCATACACGAAACACTTTCCGAAACACTAGCTGGAACTCGCGAAGACGGCTCCGCCGTTTTAGTATCCTCTGCTACTGGAGCGGGCGTCCCTGCGACGGGTACACACCGCCATTGTCTCCACGCCCAAACCGCTGCTCCAAAAATGGCGATAGAGAACAAGATGTAGATAGCGACATAGTGGTGGATATCGTGCGTAGAGACGCTGCTTATCAAGGGTTCAGAATCTGACAAGATTTTAAGTTTTTGTTCAATGTCATGGAACTGAAAGGTATGGTTTAATATGTCGTTTTCAGATGTTTCTGATGGTACCGATATATTTATCAGGTGGTTTATAGGAGAGATCTCGGGAGAAATTACAGTTGAGCTCATATTCATGATATTACTGAGCTCCTGCCGATGTGTGTAAACAACCGAATCACTTGATTTTATAGAGCATCCTTGGTTGACTCTCAAGATTCCCGAAGAATTAATTGTTACTAAACTGATTTCGTCTTCACAAGCTAGTTTCAAATGATACTGCTCACAAGCAAAGAAAAAGTAAGTATTAAAATTGTGGAGTTCGGTCCATCTGTTCTTGCATAATCTCGTAACTGTCTTGCATTTTCTTGATTTGGGCAAAGTTTCACAGAAGCTTTGATCGTCCTTGAGAGAATTTACAGGTTTTCTCACGCGACATAGACTCAAATTGGCATGCTAGAGACAAGATCTCAACTCCATTTCTGCCATATTTATAAACGCGTCATGTCTGAGGTTCACGGCAACAAACTCGGATACAGGTAAGACTGATATTTGGCTATCGTTGCCTTTTTTATGGGGAACAGGAATGACTCTTGATATTTCATACATAACGTCATCGAGAAGTGGAATTTTAATTTCAAAGATAATATAGTTCTCAATTACCCTTGCTCGCACTTGGAGTAAATTATATATTTCTGATAAACTGTCAGACCTCTTGACAGGCAATGACAAATCTTTTGGAAGTTGTTCTGATATGATTCCCAGCTCATGCCTTAATTGATCAGGCGTGAGCAGGTGAAAACTAATTTTGCCATTATAAACATTAGTTATTGCGTCTAAAAGTGTTTGATGTACATTTTTTAAACTAAAAAGCAAATTATTAGTAATTAAAGAAGTAGCCAAAAAGTCGTTGATTAGTGAAATATTCAAAAGTGTGGTGTTAACTTGATTGACGATGTTTTCTAAGGCGTTAATTTTTCTGTTAATCAGTTTGTTATTTTTATTAACAATAACTTCGGTGCGTTTTAAAAGATTGAATTCTGCCTCGACAACCGAAGTCTGGTTTTTCCAGAGAGCTGCTAAATGGTTCTGATTTTGTTTAATTAGAGAAATATCCCGCTCATATTTCTCGGCGAAACGATCATCTAAAACTCCGAATAAAGTATTTGCAATATTTCCCATCCCGTTTATTAACCCGCGGCGTTTACGAATCAGCTGTTTGTTATGATGATTCATTAGTAGGTCATTATAATACTGCAGTTCGTTGGACTCGTGACGTAACTGTAATAGGACTCCTTCACAATATGATTGTGACTTGATATCGCTACACAAACGATCTAAGTATTGTATATACTTATCGAGAGCCTCATTGCCTACTTGATAAGGTTCAGTGTCGTAATAAACGACCAATGTCCAGTCATCGCGGATAACATGCATATCTTTTATGCGATCGAAATAAAGGCTATTATAGTTTAATGGCTTTATATTATAAGTGCAAAATGCAGATGGCAACGTAATGAAAAACCGTCAATAAAGTAACAGCTGATGTGAGGCTAAACGATTTCTTTGTTTTGCTAGGTTTTTGAAAAGTCCTATTTGTTTGTATATCTTCTTGATTCTTTTCCGATTTTTGATTTCCACCTATTTTTTGTTGTTCGTGATAAATAGGTAAGAGAGATAACTTTACAATCGGACGTTGTAGGAAACCGTGTTTAGTTTTTAGGGTTACTACACGTACGTGGCCATCCTTTCCAGGATGGAGTTCCACTACACGCCCTAAAGACCATTTCCCCGGTGGTAAGTTATCGTCCTTGATGATGACAACGTCGCCGATCTTTATATTTGGCTGTGACTTTCTCCACTTACTTCTTGCTGTAAGTTGAGTTAAGTACTCATCACGCCAACGACGCCATACGTCTTGGAAAATTTTTTGAGTGAGATGCCATCTCGTCCTAAGATCTTTCTCTGTGTCGTATAACGTCAACAGTGGACCACTTGATAAAAAGTGAGATGGGGTCAAAAAATCAAGATCGTCTGGGTCTTCTGTGAGGGGACAGAGCGGGCGTGAATTAAGTGTGGCTTCCAATTGAGTGAGGACGGTAGTGAATTCCTCAAACGTAAGGTGTTGTTCACCTATTACTCTTTTAAGGTGGTGTTTGAGGCTTTTTACCGCCGCCTCCCATAGGCCCCCCCCAGAGGGCCAGGAGGCGCAATTGAAATGCCATTCCACCCCCATACTTGCTATCTCTGCTGATAATTCGTCATTAAAAGTCTGTTGTATTAATTTTAATTCTTCCTTCAATACTCTGTCGGCCCCTATAAAGTTTCTTCCCTGATCACTATACAAATGCCCTGGCACTCCTCTCCTGGCGGCCATTCTGCGCAATGCGGCGATAAAAGCAGATGTTGTCAAGTCTGATACGAGTTCAAGGTGGACGGCCTTGCTTGCCATACACACGAAAACGGCCACGTAACCTTTTGTGGACTTGCTTCCCCTGCCCTTGTTGGCTTTTACGTTTACGTGTCCTGTATAATCAACGCCGCAATGGAAATACGGCCTTGAAGGATTAGCGCGTGCCAGGGGCAAGTCTCCCATGAGCTGCTGCTGTAGCTCGGGGTCCTGCCTTCTACATTTTACACAAAAGCGTAATCGATTTTTGGTAGAATTGTTACCACCAAGTAGCCAATATTGACGGCGTATATATGCACTAGTCAATCTAGCTCCTCCATGATATGAGGATTCGTGGGCTTGATCGATGATAAGATCTGCTAGCCTGGTATTATTCGGAATGATAACAGGATGCTTCCTCTCCGGATCTAAGTTTGCATGCCGGAGGCGGCCTCCGACTCGCAGAATGCCGTTTTCGTCTAGAAAAGGATTCAAATTATATAACCTACTCTTGGTACTAACGCTTTTACCTAGCTGTAAATTATTAATTTCTTCTGAAAATATTTCTGTTTGTATAGCCTTAATTATCAACATTTTAGCTTTACGTAATTCTTGCACGCTTAAATATGCTTGATTTTTATTTTTCTTGCTTAATTTTATTCTTAACACCCATGCTAATATCTTAATATTTTTTCTTAAACTGCTACACTTTTCTAACAATTGTTTTATAATTTCATTTCCGCTAGCTATTAAAACGTTTACTTTTTTAATATTTTTTAGTTTTTGATTTGTAACATATTTGTTCTCAATTTCTTTTTCGGCTTCGTAGGCGGGTAGCCAGGTTGGCCCTTCCCACCACAACTTGTGCTCTTTAAGTTGCATGGCTGTAAGACCACGGCTAGCGCAGTCTGCTGGATTTTCTTTTGACGCAACGTAACGCCAGCTACTAGCCGCTATAGAGGCTGTTATTTGCCTTACCCGGTTTTCGACGAATGGTTTCCATTTACCTACTTCCCCATTGAGCCACCCAAGGACTACCATTGAGTCGACCCAACAGTAAATGGTGATCTCGTAATTAGCTAAACATTTCTTAATTTTGGACATCAGTTTAGCGAGTAATACCGCGCCACAAAGTTCCAAACGAGGAAGTGAGCATTTTTGACTAACCGAAACTAATTTGGTTTTTCCCGCAACTAGGATCACCGTGGAATCCCTTTTAACTTTACAATAAACTACGCAGCCATATGCCTTTGTACTTGCATCACAAAAGCCATGTAATTCAATTTGATCGTTTTCTCGAGTTTTCAGCCACCTTGGTATCTGAAACTCACTGATAACACTGATTTCTTGCTGGATCTTAAACCATTCCTCTTTGATGTTTTCAGGTACTGGGTCGTCCCATTGTAGGTTAGTTTTCCATATTTCTTGGAATAATAATTTTAGTTTAGTGGTTAGAGGGGAGAGCCAGCCAAGGGGGTCAAAAATTTTTGATATATTTGACAAAAGTGCCCTTTTGGTCGGCTTTGGTGAAAATTCTAATTTAGATGCGAAATTGAAGCTATCTTGATATGGATTCCAACCTAGCCCTAGTGCCTTTGTTGATTGCGTATTTTTGAAATCAAAATTTAATTGAGAATCAACGCTCTCGTTAACATGCTCAAGCAGTTCGGGGCAATTTGACTTCCATTTTCTTAAATTAAAGCCCCCGGACTTTAAGAGGTTGATCAAATCTGTTTGCAATTGTTTTCCAAAATGGACTGAATGTGCCCCATGGATCAAATCGTCTGTATAAAACGACTCTTCAACGACACTAGGGGCGGAACTATTTTGATAATTATGTTTTTCATCGAGAGCCAATCTTTTAAGGGTCATCATCGCCAGAGACGGTGATGATTTCATCCCATAAACCACGGTGGCGAGCTTGTATTCTTCTACTTTCTTGTTTGGGGAATCACGCCATAGTAGCATTTGGAGATTTTGATCGTTCTGATTTACCCAAATTTGCTGAAACATACGTTCTAAATCTCCGATAATCGCATACTGATATTGCCTCCACCTGATAATAAGGCTTTGTAAATCCTGCTGTAAATTGGGCCCCCTACATAAAACATCATTTAAACATAGCCCGGAACTTGTTTTACTAGAAGCATTAAAAACAACGCGCAATCTAGTTGTTGTAGAATCTGCTCTGATAACGGCACTATGCGGCAGATAGCATTTGAGCTTCGCTTTACAATCACTAACCGCCGGTGTCATATGACCGCGCGACTTGTATTCATTTATGAATTCCGAGTATTGTTGTGCAATAGACGGGTGTTTAATTAATTTTTCTTCTAATTTGTAAAACTGAGCAAGGGATCTGTTTTTAGACTGGCCTAATTTATTTTCATATTCTGATTTTAGTGGCAATCGGACCTCATAACGACCGTCCTTCCTCCTGATGGTCGTTGACTGATAAAATTCAACACACTGTTTATCTTCTACGGATAGATCGGACGGCTCCGAAACGTCTTCGATTTCCCAAAAGTGCCGTATTTCCTCTAAGTTGTTTAAGACAACATTACACTGAAAAACTTTGGTATTTCCACTCAGTATCCAACCCAACTGTGTTTGCTGGGCAATTGGCAAAGAATTTGAGTTTTCTTTGCAAATACCATTCATTAAAATGATTGAATAAACGTCGGCACCTAACAGGATATCTATTGGACGGCTCTTATAGAATTCCGGGTCTGCCAGATTTATGTGAGATAAGTATGACCAGTCGGGTTTTAAAAATGAATGACCTGGTAAATTTTTGATAAGCTGATTCATAACTAAAGCGTCCGTTTCGAACGTATAATCATTGATAAGAGATGAACATCTGATAGTAACAAAACCTTTACTGTTTGTCGCCTTATCGCCTATTCCTTTGATAACTCCCCTGCATTTCTTTCTCGGTAACCTTAAGAGCTGAGCTGCGTGCTCACTCATAAGACTGGCCTGTGATCCTTGGTCTAAGAGACAACGCATGATATGGTATGACCCATCGGATGCTTGGACCTTGACCAGGGCCGTTGGCAACAAAACTTCAAAGACATCGTCCTGAAGTGACACGTGGGAACTTGCTTGAATTATTTTTCCTGGCTTCCCATGTGCGTCAGCGGCGCTGTTTCCGCGCCCACTCGTCCCCGCGCTCCCCCTAGTAACTTGAGGATCAGAGGTGACCGCTTGCGCAAATGCTTCGTGTAATAAACGATTATGACTCTTATTGCATTCGCGACATACCTTGTCTGATATACATGCTTTTCCTTGATGATCAAATAAGCAATTAGGGCATAGATTTAACTTGTTAATAGTTTTCAACCTATTGGAAGGAGTCATTTCTAAAAACTGATTGCAAAAATAAATTCCATGTTCATTACTATAGCACAACGAACATTTGTATTTTGATGACGCTCCTTTATTGGTATGAGGTGACTTTGCAGTCGACTTACTACTTGTAAATGAATTTTTATAATAATTAGGTAAATTAGATTTTTGATTTTGATTATTATTAGCCTGATTTTTATTTGATAGTTGCACTTTTGGAGCAGCAAGATTACTATCTTGTTTCCTGCGAGCTGACTCCAGCGTTGTAAACTTGATTTCAAGAAAACGTAAAAATTCTTTTAAATTTGGTAGGTCCCGGGGATTCTCTACAGATTCCATATAATCGGTATAAGATTGGGTGTCTAATTTTTGACTGAGTAAATAAACTATTATTGGGTCCCAGGAGCTGACATCTACTCCTAAATTTTTTATCGCGTTGAGACACTCTTGTGTAGTGTCGTGCATACGTTTAATAAGGTTGACTGATTGCTGCTGTAATACAGGGAGATTGGTTAAGGTATGCATATGAGAGGTAAAGATAAGCCTAAGGTTATTATATCTCTGATTTAGTAAGTGCCAACAAGTTTGATAATTTTCGGAACTAATTTTTAAATGTGAAATTAATTTTTCGGCATCTCCTTTTACCTTGGATTTCAAATATTGCATTTTCTGCGCATTGGACATGGCATTGTTATTATGGATTGTTTCATTAAATAAATCTTTAAAGGAAATCCAAGAATGATACGATCCACTGAAATCTGGAATCTCTAAAACGGGAACGGTTTTCTCTTTATAGGCTACAGACCACATCTTTTGATTAATGGTCTTTTTCACGTCCTGGTACTTACGTTCGTATGTAGAAAATGTATTCTCATACTCCACATTTGACCCGTCGAGTTGACTGTCTAAATCCCAGTGTAGCGAGTCGATTGCTGTCCAGCGAGCTTGGACAGTTTTAAGGATATCTTCAAACTCCCACTTTTCACTGATGGACTCCAAATCAATACCTACGATAGTACGGTGGAACGCCTTAAAATTACTGCTTTGCTTACGCAACATCTCCTCCGTCTTACTTGCTGACGCTGATGAGGTTGTCTGGACCTTGCTGCCCGATACGTGTTTGGAATCGCTAGGATTTAGTTGAAACATAGGCGGTTTAATAAGGGGTGACTGGGGTCTCTCCTCAGTCAAAGCTTGGTAGTTTTGAATATGAGCTCTAATATTACCATACCTTTCTTTTACTCTCTCCATGTCCGACTCCAAATATTCTCTAACGCTATGATCTACATCTAATGCTGCTAATTTCTGGTAGTTGGACTCGTATTCGAACCAATACGAGTCCAGCAGGTCCAACTTCTTCTTGATGTAGTCGGAAGTTTTTCTGCTGGCACCATCTTTCTTAAAGTTGGTATACGTCGTCTCAATTGCTGTTGAGATCTGCTGTTGGGTAGCGATGAGGTCATTGGCTGAAGACATCGTTGAAGCAAGTAAAAGGACTGATCTTACTTGAATAACTGCTTACTGCTGATGATCGGCTGTATCGGACTCTGCTAGTTCGATACGCTGCTGATGACTGCTAGAACCACTGCAATCCTTGATGTCACAGAGGGCACTGATAGTCACTTACTATGTCTCTTGATAGCACAGTAAATGTCTCTGATAGCTTCTGCTAGTGGACTGTATAATTGGTCTAATTGGTCGGTAAACGGAACCACAGCCACGAGGCGTACAGATTAAACACGTGGAGTAATGATCCCGCCTGTATACCGTAGGCCGAAGGACCATGTACGGGTTACGACCGAAGTAAAGAGTTCTGGTTAAATGAAAGTCACTGATAAACTGATAACACCGAAATATATTGAATATTAACTATAAAATAAATTGATGAGAACTGAATGATATATGAGTCGCGTGGCACTCTTGCTGGCCGTAGGTAGCGAACCAAAGTAATAATGGAAAATGTGTAAACTATCAATTTTGCCGACTTAGCATTAAGGTGTACGTTGCTTGCTCGTACAGATGTAAATGAGCACTAATAAAGGATTTTTAGTAATTCAAAGGGCTAAAGATCTATGCAGGTGAAATGTATTATATTCCCCCTTATGGGGAAAAAGCAGAGGGGGAGGGGTTTGTATGGAATTTTTATTATTTCTACTGTTCCCAAGGGAACGACATTAACGCGGGCGGAGCCGCGGGCAACAGCTAGTGATAACATAAAGAATCTTACATACATACTTTAATACATACATCCATACAGATTTACATACAAATTTTTCGAGAAGTTTTAGTGAAAAGCAGTTTTGAAATAAGATATTTTAAAGAATATATTAGTGTTTAATATTTAAGTGTCTAGTCAAGGTTGAATGACTTACAAAACTAAAACACGCAGCCGCAGTAGATACAGGTTGCTACAGATATTTGTTTTGTATGACAATTACATGATGGTTTCTTGTCTGTTATTATAATCATCATCATCAGGTCTCTTTAGTCTCTGCAGCAGTATAACCCTCTCTGTACTACCGGAGCCATACTGGGCCGGAGAAGACAGGATTGGCATACACTCTCCTCGCTAGCCAGACGGATTGCAGAGGTCTCATTGATGTTTATGAGCTTTGTTTAGCTTATATTTCCTAAGTCGCCTCTTACGATATCCATGTGAAGACTAATGTTGTTATTATAATATCTCTATACTATAGTAATGTAGTATATTCGTGGTTTAATGTAGACGAGAATGAAGTTCCCGTTCCTAACGTGACATTACAAACGATACAAGAGTAGCAGAAACTATTACATCATGTTGGTTTCTCACCAGTATGAGTTCTTAATTGTAATACTAAAGTATCCTTACGATTAAGTTGCTTCTCACAATTATACAGCTTCTCTACAGTTTGTAGACGACTATTCCACTGAAACTGCCTCAGACAAACATGACGCTGGTGCCTTGTGTCAGCGTTCTGCGCGCGCGGGTCTCTCTGAGGCTGGTCAACAACCTGCGGCAGGAAGTTCACGAAACAGTAATCAAGACTGTTTCGTGAACTTCCTGCTACACGCTTTTGGCCCTCTGCTGTGTCATCTGCAAAAAAACTGTTACTTTCACCTACACCATCGCTTTACAAAGGGCTCAGTTACTTAGCAAACCTGTGGGATGAGATACATAATATAAGCTCACATGTCACATAATGCAAGGATGGTTAATTGCTATAAGAAAGTAAAAACTGTTACTCGTGATGAGGACATCCATTGAAACAGGTCTTTGATATACCTTATTGCACCAGATTTACCGGCTTTCAGAGTAAACACAATGACACAGAAATGAAAAAATGTTTCAATCGAACAATCCATACTATTCTTTAACAAATTTTTGAAAAAGAAGAGAAGCTAGATAAGAATGAAATAAAAGTTTCGTGTAAGATGTGTTAAAAATTGAATAAGGTTTCTCGTCATCATCCTGAACCCTTATGCTGGTTTAGAAACAAAGGAAGATAATAAAGTAAAGAAGAATTCAATTCAACACGACAACAATTCAGTGATAGAAACAGATTTAAATAAGACTGATCAAAAAACGAAAGTAACACCATTACTGTCAAACTATTATTGAATTATGAAATTGCAAATACATGGCGTTAACGATTCGGGTACTAGTGCTTCCTCTGTCGCCACATTTCGTAAACAAATAAAAGAAATCACATTATCGCGGCAAATTGATGGCATTGTTGTCGACAGTTTTTAATTTCCCAAATATATTGTGCCAATACTAACTAAAGTCAAGTACTTTGAATTATGATTTCACGAAAATTGTCAATTTCATTGTTGCTGTTTTGTTCATAGTTTTAATTCAATTTTTCGTAGATATAAATGGTAAATGAGTAGTTAAAAATACATTTTAAAAAGTTATGCATGTTATAATAGCATATATGTATAGTTAAGCTATCTACGTCCTCCTTGGTACCAGCTGAAAATCAGCGCTGTGGTCCACCGCCATAAGCATAAAGCCGAGCTGGCTGCCTTTTCGGCAATTAACTTTTGTAGGTATAGTTCTTAAGTATTTTTCATTTATTGTTGTTATTATTTTTTGCCGAATAAAGTTTTTCTTTCTTTCTTTCTATCTTTCTTCCTTGATACATTCGAAATTATTAAAACTAAAAATAGACTTTCAACCAAGACGGAGGATGGACATTACCTCTCACTTGGAAACCAGTACTTCAAGGTTTAGGAAACTCTTATAGCGATACTGTAACTGAGGTATCGACACAGTCAGTTCGTTGCATACAAGTGTGCTCGTAATACCAGACTCAGGAGACGATGATGACACACCACAGGCAACAACGACCGAAATTCCGACAGCCCCTCCACATATAGGTTGTTACATCGACGGTGTCAGCGTAAATAACATCAGCTACGCTGATGATATGGTGTTGCTGAGTGCGTCTGTCTGCGGTTTGAGGAAGCTGGTTTCAATATGCGAAACGTACGCTAACTCCCACGGTTTGATTTATAACGTCAAAAAGAGCCAAGTCATGGTCTTTGGGGCCGGGAATAGACAGATTGACAAGATCCCACCTGTTTTCCTCGACAAATGTGAGCTCCTTAGAGTGTACAGATTTAAATATCTTGGACATCTGTTAACGCCTGACCTCAGGGACAATGATGATATGGAAAGGGAGCGGAGGGCCTTGTCAGTAAGAGCGAATATGTTGGCGCGCAGGTTTGCACGCTGTTCACGTGATGTTAAAATTACACTATTCAGAGCTTTTTGTACTTCGTTCTATACGTGCAGCCTGCCAGCCTGTGGGCCAACTATACTCAAAAAGCTTGTAACGCCCTCCGTGTCCAATACAAGAATGCATTCAGGGTGTTGTTGAGGTTGCCTCGCTATTGTAGCGCATCAGGAATGTTCGCTGAGGCTCGCGTAGACTGCTTTTACGCAATAATACGTAAAAGATGCGCATCCCTGGTGCGCAGGGTGCGGGGGGGCACTAACAGCATCTTGAGCATGTTTACGAGTAGATTGGACAGCTCGTACGTAAATCGTTGTCGTGCCATATCTAGTGGGGTGACACGGGTGTGACATGCATGACAATCGATTTTTACTTTTAATTTAAATTGAAATTAATTTTTTAACTAACATAGCTTCTAAGTATTTTACTAACAAATTTGTGAGTTTTAATTACTCGAATAAAAATATTATTATTATTATATCTTATATTCATTTTACATTTTCAAACTGTCATAACCCGGAAAGTAATCAGTAGCGACATTTTGGATATTTGGTCTTTGTCGATTGTGAAAAAGTCGTATGTCGTTTTACATTGAAAAACATGGTAGGTTTTTGTATTTTCATTTTAAGGTATTGTTGTTTAATCACGATATTAGTTAAAGCTAACTACTGATCCATGGAAAGTAACAGGTACCTCCTTTTGACCTATTTTCTCAGTTTCATACTTCTGTTTTTACAATTTAAAACCGCACAACAAAGCACAGTCAGGAAGTGCGCGCTGACTGAATGAACGTTTAACAAATCTTGTACGATCGTACAAGATTGAGACACGCGTGTCCCGCCCACTTGGCCGTTCTATCCCGATATATTTCTGTGGTTGTTCGTCTAAGATTACCCCAAGATATTTTACGTTTTCTATACTATAACATTTACAAATATAGTAGGGAAAAATTTGACAAGAATGAACTCGAATTTCAAAGTAAGAATTAATTCAGGCGCTTGATTTTAAGAATACTAAAAGTCGAATTCAATTTCAGAAAAATCTTACATTTATATGGTTTTTCACCAGTGTGTGTTCTCAAATGTTTATGCATTGTACTGCTCTTGGCAAATTAACGACGACAAAGCTATTCAAACGGTTTTTCACCAGTGTGTGTTCTGAAATGTCTTTCAAAAGTACCCTTTCGACTAAATTGGTTCCCACAATTATTACATTCAAACGGCTTCTCTTTTTCTCTTTCAAATCGATGTGACAGCGAATAAGTGACAAAAAGTATTCACGAAAGAAAACTGAGATACGCATCCAACAAAATGTTTTAGTTTTTCAAAAACATATTACGAAAATTAAAAGTTTGCTCTGTGTTTATTTATTTTTTATTTAATACAATTATCCTATACATTTTCTTGGATGTTATGTATTAAGTACCTATCTATTATAAAATACCTATAGTATCGTTGAGTTAGTATGCTACAAGAAGTTCGCAAATTACTGCTCAAAAAAAATATTCAGTATTTTAGACAATGAAAGAATGTGAGCCAGTTTATTTTAATAATTAAAAACAAATTAGCTTCTTCAAGACCATTTCAAAGAGTACTGAACCGACTTTGATAAAATCTGCACTATTTACTTAGTTGCGCAAATTTCAGCGACAAAAAACAATGTTAAAAATCCGCTTTATAGTGTTTGGGATATGCGCAAGCAAACATACAAATATACGTACAGATCAATATGAACAGAACTGAGAAGCTGGTACAGAACAACATATACAAAAATTGTGCAACCCCGACAATATTACATACATACGGTACGGGGCGAATTGAGAACCTCTTTTTTAACCAAAAAATTAACCATGGCTTTAAGCCATTACCGTGTTTAAGGCACTACGTGGGTTGACTTTGGAGTTTTGGGTTGTGTTAGTAAGGGAAATCACACGCGAGCGAAGCCGCGGGTAAAAGCTAGTTTACAATAAAACTTCTAACATCTAAAAGCCTATCCATAAATTTAATTAAGAAATAAACAATATTATACATCGAAAATTCGGTTACGTCAAGATTCGGTGACTCTAAATAAAACTAAAAGACAGCCGCAGAAGGTACAGGTTGTTACAGAAATTAGTTTTATATGCAAATTAAATTCATTACATTTCGGTTTCTTGACTGTTATTATAATGTTTCTATACTATAGTAATCTAGTAAAGCCCGTTAGGTACGCATATGTCGCATCCACCCTGAAATATTTATCTTTTATTTATTTATTAACAAGTACACAAACAGTTTGTTAGGTAGTTAATTTTGTTACAAAACACGTTCAAACACTTAATAAAAGCTAACCTAACTCACCAATTAATTAAGTACGTAACATAACAGCTCAAAATTTGTTACTTTAAAAAAAGTTTAGTAAATAAAAAAATAGAGAAATTGACCTGAATCATTGAACACAATTTGGCATTTTTTTTTAAATGCCGCAAGTGAGTACAGGAATATGTCAGGAAATTCAGTAGATGAACTTAAAGAGTTATGAAGTCTATACATTCGGTGAACAGGACTATAATGACTAATGTTATTTGAACAACTCGGTAAGTGAAACAACTGAGGAATTCTTTGACGTCGCGATGTAGCTTTAAAGTTAATTTCCGTTAAGATAGCAGTTGACAGCAGTGAATTAATAATTTTATACAAATATGTAAGGTCAGTTTGGGAACGTCTGCAATCAAGGGATGTAAAATTAAAACGTTTTAAGCGCTGTTCATATGTCATTAAGGTATCTCACAAGCCCAAACGGGTTGTCAATAGTCTCAAAAACGTTTTCTGAATGGTTTCTATTTGCTCAACATGAGCTATGTAATGAGGGGACCAAATAATCGAGGCATACTCTAGCTTTGGAAGCACAAATGTTTTATAAAGGGTCACTAAGGTTTGAAACTTCTTAAAATCTTTCGATATTCTACAAATGAATCCAAGGAGCTGTTTACATTTGGATGTGACGATGTCGAGATGTTGAATAAATGACAATTTTGAGTCAAGGGGAACACCCAAATCGCGGGCAGCAGAATTTTTACACAAAGACTGATTTTGAAGTCTATAATCGAATTCAACAGAATTGACTTTGCGCGTGAATGTCATAACGAAACATTTTTACAAACAACTTGTGTTGCATGTGGACGAGAATTAAGTTCCCGTTCCTAACGTGACATTAAAAACTATGCAAATTAGTTGTTGTCCCATTGTTACGGTTTCTCGCCGTGAGTTTTTAAATGTATACGTAAAAGACTTTTGTCACTAAATCGAAGACGACAAACCTTACATTCAAATGGTTTCTCACCAGTGTGAGTTCTTAAATGACTATCTAAAGTACACTTTTGATTAAATTGCTTGCCACAGTCATTACATTTATATGGCTTCTCACCAGTGTGAGTTCTTAAATGACTATCTAAAGTAGCCTTTTGATTAAATTGCTTGCCACAGTCATTACATTTATATGACTTCTCACCAGTGTGAGTTCTCAGATGTTTTGTAAATGCACTGCTGTCAGCAAATCGAAGACGACAAACTTTACATTTAAATGGCTTCTCACCAGTGTGAGTTCTCAGGTGTGTTTTTAATGTACCGTTGTGACCAAATCGACGACGACAAACCTTACATTCAAATGGTTTCTCACCAGTGTGAGTTCTTAAATGAGTTTTTAAATTGCTTTTGTCACTAAACTGCTTTTCGCAAACATTACACTCAAATGGTTTTTCACCAGTGTGTGTTCTTAAATGACTATCTAAAGTACCCTTTTGATTAAATTGCTTGCCACAGTCATTACATTTATATGGTTTCTCACCAGTGTGAGTTCTTAAATGACTATCTAAAGTACCCTTTTGATTAAATTGCTTGCCACAGTCATTACATTTATATGGCTTCTCACCAGTGTGAGTTCTCAGATGTTTTGTAAATGCACTGCCGTCAGCAAATCGAAGACGACAAACTTTACATTTAAATGGCTTCTCACCAGTGTGAGTTCTCAGGTGTTTTGTTAATGTACAGTTGCCAGCAAATCGACGTCGACAAACCTTACATACAAATGGTTTCTCACCAGTATGAGTTCTTAAATGAGCTTTTAAATAGCTTTTGTCACTAAACTGCTTTTCGCAAACATTACACTCAAATGGTTTTTCACCAGTGTGTGTTCTTAAATGTCTTTCTAAGTCCCACTTTCGATTAAATTGCTTGCCACAATCATAACATTTATATGGTTTCTGACCAGTGTGAGTTCTTAAATGAGTTTTTAAATGACTTTTGTCACTAAACTGCTTTTCGCAAACATTACATTCAAATGGTTTTTCACCAGTGTGTGTTCTTAAATGTCTGTCTAAATCACACTTCTGATAAAATTGCTTCCCACAGCTATTACAATTATACAGCTTCTCACCAGTGTGCGTTCTCAAGCATATTTGTAGATGTCTCTTCTTCTGAAACCCCCTCAGACAAACATGACACTGGTGCCTTGTGTCAGCGCTCTGACGCTCGCCATAATAACTGTTCCGGGAACTTCCTGCCACAGGCTGTTGGCCCTCTGCTGCGCCATCTGCAAAACATTTGTTACTTTCACCTACACCATCGCTTATCAAAGGAGGTCAGTTCGTTAGCGAACCCGTGGCATGAGATATTAGATATACATTTATCAGAACTCTCTAAAATACAAAAGAGCCCTGACGTTATTTGTGTGACTGAACATTTTGTAGCTACGGAACACCGTAGTATGGTAAATGTATGTGGATACCAATTAGCAGCACTATACAGTAGACAAAATAATAAAAGAAATCAAAATAGAGGTGGCGCGTGCATCTTAATAAAAGAGGGAATTGCATACAACGAATTGAAATATAACGATATTTCAGTCGCGAAAATATTCGAGTGTTGTGGTATACACATTCCTATACTAAATATTATAATTATTTGCTTATATCGAACACCAGACTCAAATGTATACGTTTTCTTAGACAAGCTGGAAATCTTGCTAACTAAATTGCGTAATAAATCCAGTAACAAAAAAATCATACTTGCCGGGGACAGAAATATAAATACGCTAAAAAGAGAGCGGGGTACTCAGATATTCTTAGATCTAATGAGTAATTTTAATTTGACATTACATATAAAACAGCCCACTAGGCAGGAATCTTGTATTGACCATATTATTAGTAACGTAAAGAATGGAATAGGAGAGGTCTTGCATCTAAATTTGTCAGATCACAATACGGCACAAATGATAAGTTTTCCTATTAGTCATAAACTAGACGTCAATGACCACTACTTTATATTTAAAAGAGATTATTGCCAAGAAAACATTAACAAGTTCAAAGAATGCTTGGCAAGTCTTTCTTTTTCCGACGTTTATCAGGAATGCGACCTTAATGGCGCTTACAACAAATTTCATAGTACTATTTCATTGTTTTACAACTTGTGTTTCCCTTTTATAAAAATAAGGGTCTCCACAAAGGCTCGAAAAAATAAATGGATAAGCAAAGGTCTCCGGAAAAGTTGTAAAGTTAAAAGATTTCTTCGCTACAAGTACTACTTGGATAAAACTAGATCTAACCAAATGTCATACAAAAATTATAGCAGGCTCTTACGGCGATGTATTAATTGTTCCATCAAAAACTATAATCATAAATATATTCATAACTCGAGGAACAAATGTAAAGCTTCGTGGAGCTTGATTAAGAAAGAGTCGGAAACAAAACATAAGGTGGGATCTATAGATAGCATTAATTTTAATGGAAAACGCATTACAAACCCAAAAGAGATAGCTGATCTGCTTTCAATGAATATCTTATAAATTTGACCCATAAGAAGAATAGGACCGGCTCTACATGTACTGCTAGAAACTGTAATAGTGTTTTTCTTAAGCCCCTTAATGAGGATGACATTTACAAAATTATAATGTCCTTAAGAAATACAAACGCGGTAGGCTTCGACGACATAGCGACAAGAGTCCTAAAATCTTGCTATTTGGAAGTTTCTCCTGTGTTAACTTTTTTGATCAACCTATCGTTCTCAGAAGGGTGTTTTCCCAAGCTGCTAAAATCATCCATAGTAAAGCCAATTTTTAAAAAAGGAGACATGTCAAATATTACAAATTTTAGACCTATAATACATTAAACTCTATTCTTTCTAAAGTATTTGAAACAGCATTTCAGAAACAGATGATAGACTTTCTGAATAAGTATAAAATATTATGTTATCAACAATATGGCTTCACAAAAGGCAAGTCAACTTCATTAGCTGCTTTTCACCTTGTTTCACAAATTATTGACAATATGGATGATGGGAATGCCACTACTGTAATATTCTTCGACATGTCTCGGGCATTTGACCTAGTATCACATAGAGTTCTTCTTGACAAACTTGATAAATGTGGCATTCGGGGACCAGCATTAATGTGGGTTGAGTCTTATTTAAAAGACAGATCACAATGCGTGGAGATAACCAGTTTAAATGAGAAACGAGAGGTAAAAGCTTATAAATCTACCTCAAAAATAAATGAATATGGTGTGCCGCAAGGTAGTGTCTTAGGCCCATTATTATTTAATATTTATATAAATGATCTACCAGAAATAACATCCCATCCCTGTATTTTATTCGCTGATGACATTTCTATTATTTTAAAATCACCTGAGAATGTGAATATAGTTGACATTAAAGATACAATTGACAAAGTTATAAATGGCTCAACGATAATAATTTACAAATTAATTTGACAAAGACTAATATAGTACAATTCCATTTCAGTCAATCACAGGTTGATACATTAAATGTCAATTATAAAAATTTAATTCTTTCAGACGTAAATCGTACTACTTTTTTAGGTTTTGTACTGGACAGCCACTGCGACTGGAAAGGACATGTAGAACATGTATGTATAAAATTAAATCGCTTTGTATATGTTTTATATAAACTATCCAAAACCTCAAATCAAAGCACTATGTTATCTGCATATCATGGGTATGTGTACTCAGTTCTCAAGTACGGGCTAATACTATGGGGTAATTCTGTAGAGGTAAATAGAGCATTCATTGTACAAAAAAATGCATTAGAGCTATGTGTGGAGTTGTTCCATGGCATTCTTGTAGACCTCTATTTCGGAAACTTGGTTTACTTACTCTACCCTGTTTGTATATTTTAGAGTGCAGCAAATTTGTTAAACAAAATGCAGAATTATTTGTAAAAGCTAAAGATATATATCCTAGGAACACAAGAAATCCAGAAAGAATTGTTTTACCAAAAGTACCACGGACAGCCATGTACCTAAAAAGTTGCTACTCTATGTGTGGGAGACTATTTAACGCTCTTCCTGCGGACTTTAAGTCACTTCCAATGAATACATTTTCAAAGACTTCAACCTGACCCAGGATGAATTGAGTATGGATCTCTTTCGTCCACACCGATCATTTGAACTCAAAATCCATATTCCATGTGCCATAGCTATTCAATTAGATGCCTTCACCTCTGGCTGCTCAGTGTGGTCCGACTTCCACTAACTTCAGCTCGACTGCTAGTTTCAAATTCAGAAAACCGCATTTGACTCCCTCCACCAAACAGAGACACACACAGAATGAGTCGTGTGAAACATATAACACCATCTGTTTGTTCGGTTGTTAAGAAGCTTACCGTCCGCGTAGTGTCCCCCGCCCCGCGCCCCCGCGTCTTCATCGGAGTCCCGTGTCTCGTCCACGTCAGCCGCGGGAACGCCTGGCACGCAAATAACATTAGTCCCTGAACGTCACTTTCGCTAAATGTCTTCAATGTTTGTGAATACCCTTGAAGACATTGCTGCTTTCAAGGATGTGACTTCTGCCATGCTGGTCTGGGAGAAATTTAAATCGGCCTAGTGCGAGTACGACTCGCGCACGAAGGGTTCCGTACCATGATATTTAAAAACAAAAAAACTCATGTGTGTTGTATAGGCCGGCCGAATTTTATTGCAATTTAATTATTTATTTTAAAAGTGAAAATATAACCCAAATTCGGTAAATATGCCAAGCGTCTATCTGTTGCCGTTATCAATATCGAACAAAAACATCACGTTTGTTGTATGGGAGCCCCCTTAAATATTAATTTTATTCTATTTTTTAGTATTTTTTGTTATATCGGCAACATACATCATCTGCGAAAATGTCAACTGTCTTACCTTCACGGTTCATGAGATACAGCCTGGTGACAGACAGACAGACAGACATTCGAACAGCGGAGTCTTAGTGATAGGGTACAGTTTTTATCCTTTGGTTACCCAAAGGGCTTCTCTTTCCACATAGACAGTAGCAACCGGCCGATTGGACGAAAATCTGAGGAATCATGTCAATAGATGATGTGGCTAGCAATCCACCACTAGTTGACGTGCGTCGGACGCGGACTGAGGGTTCCGTACAATAAAGACGTTTTAAGCTCTTACTACAAATTTTGCCTTGCTTATTGGTAAATATCATGATTGTAGGTTAACGGGAAGTACACACATTCACAAAATATGCAACATAACATTTTGATTCCGTTCACTTACAAGTTTGAGTTTATTACAGCTTCAAGGGGCCGATATTAATACATATGTGATATCCATTTCAACTTTTACGTCCGCCAGTTCCTGGGAAAGACGGCCTTGCAAGACTAACAATTATGTGATCCTAATGGGTTCTTTTTACCTTTTATAGGGCCGGAACCCTAAACATGGTAGAGAAACACATAGAAGAGAGCAGTACGTTTGGTCACCTTAAGCATACGTACCGCCTGGATCCTCATCGTCCGTCGCGGTGTCGCCAGCATTCTCTGACTCCGGCTCGGTTTTGACCGCGACCCTGGCGGGCGGCGTGCTGTCACAACATTCAGCCACAGAGAAGGACAGCGACGCACACGAGCCAATGGCCGAGCGGCCAATCGCGGATGTCGGCTTTTCTGTATTTTAAACCGGATTTTAAAATCGATCTGCGCGGGCAGCTGGTACTTTCTATGTTTTTACTTTTCTCCCAGACCAGCATGGAAGAAGTCATGAATTTTTATGATATCGGACAAACGAGCAAACCTTTTTCTTCTTTCCGAGTCGAAATGGTTCCATTTGCTTAGACTCCTTTTGACCAGTATTTGACTACGCTGATCGCCTTATGATTAGCCTTAATGAGGTCCTGTACCGTGCAAGTACTGGGGCAGTTAGGTCTCGACAGAAGGTGAGGCATGGACTGATTGGCGCCGCAGTCACACAACTTGTTGGTAGTCGAGAAACACTACTTAAGAAATTGACTACATTGTTGTTTTTTTTTTTCATATGTGACAAAATATGTGATTTTAATTAATGTTATTATGAAGCAACCATTAAACGAATTAAAAGAAATACTAGGTACACTTTTTATTGATATGCTTTAAAAATATATACTTACTTATAACTAATCAACGGAAAAATAGACAAGTGCCCGAAGCCTTTGAAGATAATAAAAAGTGAAATAAAATTATAGTAGGATGAAACCCAATGCAAAAGGAAGGGAATATAACAAAAATTAAAAAAAAACTAAATTTCGGGCGATCTGAGGTGGGGGGTGGAACCCCTTCCACTCCCCGACCTCAGATCGCCCGTAATTCACTAACAATTGGGTGATCCTGATGGGTTCCTTTTTACCTTTTATAGGGACGGAATCCTAAAGATGGTAGAGAAAGACATGGAAGAGAGCAGTAGTTTGGTCACGTTAAACATACATACCCTCCGGATCCTCATCATTCATTGCAGTTTCGCCAGCATCCTCTGACTCCGGCTCAGCTTTGACCGCGACCCTGGCGGGCGGCGTGCTGTCATCACATTCAGCCACAGAGAAGGACAGCGACGCACACAAGCCAATCGCCTCGCGGTCAATCAGGGATATGGATTTTTCTGTAATCTGAATACTATTTATACTGTTGTGTCGTGCTGGTGTATGTGTCTCTACATAGGCGTCCAAAGAAATCCGAGAGTTCACCTTACGAACTTAATTTGATACAATCGAATTTACATAAGCGCGCGGCGGGCGGAGGGCGAGGAGGCTCGGTGGCCGCTGCCCGTTGTAAGTACACGAATGCTGACAATGCTACACTACGCGGAGCGGGACGGAGCTCATCACAATAGGATTTTGTATTAGAGCAATTGATTACAATAGTATATTAAAGTGTGTGACTATTGACAATGTCTAGCGCTGTGGGCAATGGCTGCCATCCTGCCTGCTTCACGGCCCTAAATTGCTCATCAAAGGGCATTTGTTGCCTAACTATAAATTGACTGTGGCGATGACAGATCCTATCCAAACTATTATTTAAAATGTGCTAAAGTGAGTTTGTTTATTTCTATGTTTGTTTTTTATTATATATTTCTTTGTTTGCTATGCTTTCACAGCTTAATTTACTAAACCGAACTTAATTCGTCCAAGACCGAACATAATAAAATTTCTTGAAAATCAAAAATCTTGACAAAGTAGCCTACTTTTCATCTCAGAAAAAAATACTGTTCCCAAGCCATTGACATTAATGTGAAAGAAGCTCCAGGCGAAAACTAATTGTCAAGGGTATTTCAACAAAGACTGGCCCATGTTGAAATTGAATAAAACAATCTGTGTGAGAGATATTAATGTCATTTGTTTTTATTTGTAAGGCCTATTAATGCCATTATGGAATATGACATTGTTTAAATGTCCGCCGTGGCTTCAAGCAGTGGCACGGATCTGAGAGGTCCAACTTTCTATGACTGCTGCACAAATCCAGCTGAATCTGAGCAATGGCCTGCAATATGCACAACTTGTTTTATTTCATTTTAACATTGGCCCGTGCTTGTTGAAAGACCTTTTATAACTTAATAAGATAATATATGAACGAGATACCTCATCAGCCTTCTCCAAAATAGCAGTCAGCACGTTGTCTGCCCTGATGGCAGTCACCATCAGTTTGTGGCTCTTCTTCAGCTTAGCACAGCAAATGTAGCATGCTGCCATGGGCCTGTTCCCAGCCACGAGCTAGAAATTATAAGAACTTTTACTGAAACACCAAAACCATCAATTTAGACAAAAAACACTAGGATATGGGGCACACAGAATCTCAAATGATGATTTTTATAGGTAATATTATATCTCACTTTTGTCCAATTAAGTAAATAATACCTTGTATATAACTAGGTTCATTACTGGCTTTAAAAATGGCAATTTTTTGTAGCACAAATCTGGTTTGTTAGAATATTTGTTAAAACATTGTGTTGTTGTTTTATTGTAATTTTTGTCAAAAGTCATGTCTAAAAGGGGTAGAAACTACACAAATGATATATAATAAAGGGGCAAAAGCTATACAAATATATATAAGTTGGTAGACTAAGTCTAACCAGTAACAACCCATGTAGCTTAATGGTACGGCAAGTGCCTTTAAATCACAGGGACTCAGGCTCAAGATTGGCCTGGGTTCTGGATGTTTATCATCATCAGGTCTTTTTTTTTTTTTTTTTTTTTTAGTCTCCACTACAGGAGCACGACCCTCTCTGTACTACTAGGGCCAAACTTGGCCAGAGCAGCCAGAGGACTTGGCCTACACTCTCCACGCTGGCCAGACGGGTTGGAGAGGTCTCTTAGATGTTTATAAGCTTTGTTTAGCTTGTATTTCCTAAGTCGCCTTCTACGACATCCATGGGAAGACTTGGAGTGGTCCTATTCTACTCTGCCGGATACCACACGGCTATCGGATGTTTATCATTATGTAAGTATTAAAAATATAATATCGTAGAGTTAGTATCCCATGACACAAGTTCACAAGTAAGTATGGGGCTAGCTCGATCTGTGTGCTTTGTCCCTGTATATTTATTTATAACTAGTAGTAGATTACTTACAAGGGCACCCGTCAACCTCTCGTACACGAGTTGCAGGGCAGTACCGTCAATGTTGGTCAGGAGCGCGTCCATTGAGAGGCAGATGCGGCAAACAGCTAGACTCTGATGCATCTTGTAAAGGGTTATGTATTATGAGGACTGTGTTTTATTTCAAATTGCTGTATCAGTACTCAATGTAAATAACTACGATTGTATCGCAGTTGTATGTACGACTCTTGGGTTACTACAATACACGATTTATAATAAAATAAAAAATAATTGGCGAGGAACCAAACTATAGTAGAGAACGATTTGACTACTATTATCTCTATGCTACTCAGTGTTGCCACCGGCCAATCACTGCGGTGCCGTACACAAAAGATAAAATTGCCGTATTTGAACAAAAAATACCGTACCGGATTTTTTATTTTTTTTTTACAAAATAATAAAATAAAATCACACGATTTAAGCAAGACAACCCCGGTTTATTTCGTATTAAAACATTATTAAAAATTCAAAACCGCCGTGCCGTTAGCCGTGTGGTATCCGGCAGAGTAGAATAGGACCACTCCAAGTCTTTCCGTGGATGTCGTAGAAGGCGACATAGGAAATACAAGCTAAACAAAGCTTATAAACATCTAAGAGACCTCTCCAACCCGTTTGGCCAGCGTGGAGAGTGTAGGCCAAGTCCACTGGCTGCTCTGGCCAAGTATGGCCCTAGTAGTACAGAGAGGGTCGTGCTCTTGTAGTGGAGACTAAAAAGGACCTGATGATGATGATGATGAAAGAATACATATACAATAATGTAGAGTTGTTTAACGAGCGCGGTTATGATAGGGAATTCCCCAAAACCA
The DNA here is from genome assembly GCA_947532085.1 of Elegia similella. NCBI lineage: Eukaryota > Metazoa > Arthropoda > Insecta > Lepidoptera > Pyralidae > Elegia > Elegia similella. The sequence goes on from OX383950.1 coordinate 12,447,144, forward strand.
AAGACAATACAATAATTTATTACAGATGCGTTCAATGTAATGTAGTGATAGATGTATTTGTAAGCTTTGTTGTAAATAAATAAATAATTTTTTTACGCAAAACTTATTATTAAAATATTTTTTTTATTACTGTGCTTGATTGCCGTATTTTAACGTACGGCATTGACTACTCTACCGTACGCCGTACAATTTGACTTAATGGAGCCTGAATGCCGTACGATACGGCAATTGCCGTACGTTTGGCAACACTGATGCTACTACGTATCGGACTGCCAACTGCAAACAAAAAATTTAAACCATAGCGTTTTCTTTTTTAATTTTCCAATATCTTAACTGACATTTGTTTTTTTTTTTATAATTTAAGGTTTGGAGCAAAAGAATAAACGTGCACGTGCATTTACCATTGCTAATATGGTATCTATAGATAACTACACATATAGATATACAACTAATATACTCATATATATACTTATTGTGCTTTTTAATGCATACTGTATATCATGCATACTTTCGTTTAGGTATTTTCATTGCTTTTACATGGGGGGGTAAAGGAAAATGAATAATACCATTTATCATTATTATTGTAATTTTTATTAACTCGCAATATTTACAAAACAATTATTTAGTTTATGTTTGGCCGATGTTTAGTCTCACTGAAGAACCTCTTCTCAAAATGTTTTTGACAAACCGCTAAGTTTATCTCTTTCTCTAATGGTATAAAATCGTAACGATTTAGGCACTCTAACCTCTTGAGTCTTTTCTCAGAACTTTTAGGTTAGCGGTGTAAATAACTAGAGTCCTTTCGCAAACACTTACACACACAACACTTGTAATACGGCATTTTCCAAAACGCAAGGAGCACTAGGGAAATACACAGGGCTCTATTACTGGTAAAGTGGAGAGGATAAGCACAGGTCTTCACACAATGACAGTAATGCACAACTACTACGTTTGCGCTAGACCTGTGTCGATCTAGACCTGTGTAAATCGATCATTTCCCGAGAACCGGGTCGCGAGTGACCCAAAGTCGAGATGATCGAATCAAAAAGATTCGATCACTGATCGGGTCATTCTCTGCGTCGTACAAACTCAGAAGAATAATATACATAGAAGCCGCATAAAAATAGAAACTGAAAACAGATAGTTGACACTGTATTTTTCTTATGAGCTTTCGCTTATGACAGAATGAGACAAAAACTTCAGTCAGTTTCTATTATTTTCATGGTTGTCCCGACTTGAAATGTCAATGGACTCCATTGGACTCCAATTAAATCCGACTAAATTCAAAATAACTTATTACAGTTCAACGTCTGTAATATTAGCATCTTGCCGATTTGATCGGGTTATATATCGACAAAAACATTGCGGCGGAATTGTGATGTCTGCAAATTAAATATAGGATTGTGCTAAAATTCTCACGGAAAAAAGTATTAACCGGTGTTGGGTTGGTGCGTTATCAAATGACCATTATACTAAACAATGTCTTGTGCAATGGAGCGATGTAAATCCCATTCAGGACGAACAGAAATAAATTCTGTAAAACATAATTTTCTTCGGTAAGTTTTTCAGTTAAAAGTGCATAATTAAAACCCAAAATACCTCAAAATACAACAATAATATTGTCAATTATATAACGTATTGTATAAATGACAACTTTTATAGGTATTTTGCTTAAAATTATCGTTTTTTCCTTATTTCAAATTAGGTTAGTTTTTTTTGCTAGTGATGTGGTAAAATCACGTATCTACGAGTATATCGATATTTTTTATGACGGTCTTGCTATCAGGGATATTTTTGTTAGTGTTGAGCCATGCAATAGTAATGTAACAAATTGAACCATCGTGGTAATTAAACAACCAGCAAAGTGTGAGTCGGACTCGCGCACGAAGGGTTCCGTACCATCCTTACATAAAATATTATAAATGTGAAAGTGAGTTTGTTTGTTACGCTTCCACGCCGTAACTTCTGAACCGATCATCATGAAATTTTGCATCATCATCATCACCATTGCACGATCTCTGGAGTACGGAAAAGAACATAGACATAAATTACATCTCAGAATAAGGTACTGTTATCGGGGATAGACATTAACGCGAGCGGAGCCGTGGGCGTAAGCTATAAAAACGCCCGAAATTTTTGTTTGTAATATTTCAACTGTCTCACTATCACGGTTCATGAGATACAGCCTGGTGACAGACAGATGGATATCGGAGTCATATTAGTAGGGTCCTGTTTTTATCCTTTGGGTACGGAACCCTAAAAAGAATCGATTTTTACTAATATGAAGAAAATTATTGTTGAAATTTTATTGCAGCTCCCTGAAGTAAAAGGATAAAAAGGTGTGGATCCGAGGAACTTTCAAGCGACATATTGGACATAAAATGTCATACATACTCGAATTTGTTCAAAATATTTTACTGCCGTGCCGATACATTAATTTCGAATATAAAATTAAATGGAAGCGATTGAAACACGATGCTTTACCTACATTTATATTTGCCGAATTATAAATCAATGGTAATAAGAAAGTTTACGGAAACGGTTTTATTATTTATATTTAAAATTATGAAAAACATTTTATTTTGGACAGTAATGAAAGTGGGTAAAGTAATCTCTTGTTTTTCTTCACCTCTTGTTTTTCTATTACCAACACTGTGAATTTTTCACAAATAATACACTGGCACTTTTTTACCCTAGTGTAAAAGTTTTATAAAATAAAAAATATCACTTCGAATTATGTGTTTCTCTTTACCTACCTGATTATGTTTCCTTTACTGACTGTTCCTCAAAGCTAGCTGGGAAAAGCTTTAGATGGTTTTGGAATATGCTGAATGGCCCATTGATCAAGTGAAAAATATATCTGACCTTATATTACCTTTTGATACATGAGCGCCCCATTGCAATTTAGAGTCTATTGTGATTCCTAAGAAGGTGGTATCATTTACAAAGTCTATTTTACCTTCAACTAGTATGTCAACGTTGGACTGCCTCACATTGGGGACTGTAAATCGAATGCATTGGGTTTTTTGCGCATTCATAGGTAATAGGTAAGGTAGGTAAGTAGGCACTGTTTGAATTTCGAAATAATCGAAAATATGATTGACATCATATTAGGTATTCTGCCGTTCGACCAATACTGGGTAAGGCCTAATGACCAGCAGTAGACAGTAGACGCGCGGTGGGTAATGTATGGATTTTTTTTTTACCTATTTATCAGATGAAGCCAAGCGACGCCATGCGATTAGGAGTTATTTAGGTGTATCTTGACGTAACTTTTAAAGTAAAAGCCTCTTTAGCGGCTTTGTGCACTTTTTGGGATGGGTAAAATAGAAAACTCGCGTCAGGATACGTGCATTGATCGAAAATTCGTAAGAAGGACACAGACCTGAGTATGCCGCAAAGGCGAGTTTTCACTTCTGCCGGCACTCCTGGAGTGCAACTAGTTGTTTTTTTTTTATGAATCGTACTCATTTAACGAATCGATACAATCAGAGTAGAGTACATTTATGACTTTCTTAGGACGAAACATTTAGTCGATAAATATATTTCATCGATATAGTACAACCCTGATCACATCAGTACTCAGAAGAATAATATACATAGAAGCCGCATAAAAATAGAAACTGAAAACAGATAGTTGACACTGTATTTTTCTTATGAGCTTTCGCTTATGACAGAATGAGACAAAAACTTCAGTCAGTTTCTATTATTTTCATGGTTGTCCCGACTTGAAATGTCAATGGACTCCATTGGACTCCAATTAAATCCGACTAAATTCGAAATAACTTATTACAGTTCAACGTCTATAATATTAGCATCTTGCCGATTCGATCGGGTTATATATCGACAAAAACATTGCGGCGGAATTGTGATGTCTGCAAATTAAATATAGGATTGTGCTAAAATTCTCACGGAAAAAAGTATTAACCGGTGTTGGGTTGGTGCGTTATCAAATGACCATTATACTAAACAATGTCTTGTGCAATGGAGCGATGTAAATCCCATTCAAGACGAACAGAAATAAATTCTGTAAAACATAATTTTCTTCGGTAAGTTTTTCAGTTAAAAGTGCATAATTAAAACCCAAAATACCTCAAAATACAACAATAATATTGTCAATTATATAACGTATTGTATAAATGACAACTTTTATAGGTATTTTGCTTAAAATTATCGTTTATTCCTTATTTCAAATTAGGTTAGTTTTTTTTGCTAGTGATGTGGTAAAATCACGTATCTACGAGTATATCGATATTTTTTATGACGGTCTTGCTATCAGGGATATTTTTGTTAGTGTTGAGCCATGCAATAGTAATGTAACAAATTGAACCATCATGGTAATTAAACAACCAGCAAAGTGTGAGTCGGACTCGCGCACGAAGGGTTCCGTACCATCCTTACATATAATATTATAAATGTGAAAGTGAGTTTGTTTGTTACGCTTCCACGCCGTAACTTCTGAACCGATTATCATGAAATTTTGCATCATCATCATCACCATTGCACGATCTCTGGAGATAGACATAAATTACATCTCAGAATAAGGTACTGTTATCGGGGATAGACATTAACGCGAGCGGAGCCGTGGGCGTAAGCTATAAAAACGCCCGAAATTTTTGTTTGTAATATTTCAACTGTCTCACTATCACGGTTCATGAGATACAGCCTGGTGACAGACAGATGGATATCGGAGTCATATTAGTAGGGTCCTGTTTTTATCCTTTGGGTACGGAACCCTAAAAAGAATCGATTTTTACTAATATGAAGAAAATTATTGTTGAAATTTTATTGCAGCTCCCTGAAGTAAAAGGATAAAAAGGTGTGGATCCGAGGAACTTTCAAGCGACATATTGGACATAAAATGTCATACATACTCGAATTTGTTCAAAATATTTTACTGCCGTGCCGATACATTAATTTCGAATATAAAATTAAATGGAAGCGATTGAAAACGATGCTTTACCTACATTTATATTTGCCGAATTATAAATCAATGGTAATAAGAAAGTTTACGGAAACTGTTTTATTATTTATATTTAAAATTATGAAAAACATTTTATTTTGGACAGTAATGAAAGTGGGTAAAGTAATCTCTTGTTTTTCTTCACCTCTTGTTTTTCTATTACCAACACTGTGAATTTTTCACAAATAACACACTGGCACTTTTTTACCCTAGTGTAAAAGTTTTATAAAATAAAAAATATCACTTCGAATTATGTGTTTCTCTTTACCTACCTGATTATGTTTCCTTTACTGTTTGTTCCTCAAAGCTAGCTGGGAAAAGCTTTAGATGGTTTTGGAATATGCTGAATGGCCCATTGATTAAGTGAAAAATATATCTGACCTTATATTACCTTTTGATACATGAGCGCCCCATTGCAATTTAGAGTCTATTGTGATTCCTAAGAAGGTGGTATCATTTACAAAGTCTATTTTACCTTCCAACTAGTATGTCAACGTTGGACTGCCTCACATTGGGGAATGTAAATCGAATGCATTGGGTTTTTTGCGCATTCATAGGTAAGGTAGGTAAGTAGGCACTGTTTGAATTTCGAAATAATCGAAAATATGATTGACATCATATTAGGTATTCTGCCGTTCGACCAATACTGGGTAAGGCCTAATGACCAGCAGTAGACAGTAGACGCGCGGTGGGTAATGTATGGATTTTTTTTTTACCTATTTATCAGATGAAGCCAAGCGACGCCATGCGATTAGGAGTTATTTAGGTGTATCTTGACGTAACTTTTAAAGTAAAAGCCTCTTTAGCGGCTTTGTGCACTTTTTGGGATGGGTAAAATAGAAAACTCGCGTCAGGACACGTGAATTGATCGAAAATTCGTAAGAAGGACACGGACCTGAGTATGCCGCAAAGGCGAGTTTTCACTTCTGCCGGCACTCCTGGAGTGCAACTAGTTGTTTATTTTTTATGAATCGTACTCATTTAACGAATCGATACAATCAGAGTAGAGTACATTTATGACTTTCTTAGGACGAAACATTTAGTCGATAAATATATTTCATCGATATAGTACAACCCTGATCACATCAGTACCCCAGGACAACCTGCACATTTACGCAAATGGCATTGTATATGCATCTCTTTCTGATGCTTTAACAATGCCATAAGTAAAAACAGTGTAGAATATTGTATTTTGTTGTTATTTTAACACGGTTTCTATGCTTTAGTTATTGTTCTGAGCGTACAAAGAACGATGCCTTTCGCTCGCGAATCAAACGGATCCCAATGGGGTTAAAAACTGACAAAAGCTCCCTTCAGATGTCGCTACTGTTGAGTGTTCTTTAAATTTGATAGCTAGCTGTCATTCTTCATAGAAATTGAATAAACAAAGACTTTATTTTGTGAATATATCTTTACTATGACTCTCTGTGCTGCTATTAATTGCAAAAATACGGGAATTCATATATTTCCTAAAGATCTGAAAAGAAGAAAAATGTGGGAGAAGGCCCTTAGACGAAAAAATTGGAAGGCTAGTAATTCGTCGAGGTTATGTTCTGTCCATTTTAAACCTGATGATTACCATGAAAGAAACTCTTATACAGGTGAGGAAAACCGTTTGTTATTAAGCACTCACGACCCCCACAAATTGATTGCTTACCCTAATAAACATTTCAATGTTTTAAGTAATAATTTCCATAAATATAAATGATTTAAAATCTATCTTTAAAATCCTATTAATTGTTATAATTTTTAATATGCTAATTCATGTTTCAGGTGATGAAAATTTGCACAAAGTATTAAGGAAATCTGCAGTGCCTTCTATATTTTCATTTACACAAGACAAAGTCACCAAACCATCAGCACAACAACGATCAGATAGATTGACAGAGCGAAGTCGCAAGAAACTCTGTTTTGGAACTTCTTCTGCTGATCCAACTCCTGGACCTAGTGGTTTTCAAACTTTACATAAATATGAATTTAGTGATGAACATTTATTAATAGAAAATGAAATAGAAATACATACTACCCCATCAGTTGAATTGCCTGTTGATAATCAACCTAGTACATCAGCAGAATCCAAGAGTACCCAAGTCAATTTTGAACATATATACGGGTCTATTAATAGATATAAAGACAAAGACAGTGTCATTGCTTTCTATACAGGTTTTGAAACATATGCAAAATTTCATTTAGTTTTTTCAACATTGAGTCCAATGGCTCACTTAATTAAGTATTATGGAAGTCATGTTGAAAATGTAAGTGTCGAAGATCAATTTTTTATGACCATGATGAAATTAAGACAAAATAAATGTAATTTCGAACTTGCACAGTTCTTTCAAATTAGTACAACTACAGTGTACAACATATTTATAACATGGATTAATTATATGGATCAGCTTTGGAGTCAATTGAATATTTGGCCTGAAAAACAATTAGTACTTTACTATATGCCAGATAGTTTCAAACAGTATGATAAGGATACACGAGTTATTATTGATGGTACAGAGATTAAGATCCAAAAACCTGGAAATCCTACATCCCAGCAAGCATCTTGGAGCAGCTACAAGCATAGTAATACATTGAAAATATTGGTTGGAGCTACACCTGGTGGTTTGTTATCCTATTGCTCGCCTGCATATGCTGGCTCAATTAGTGACAGACAAACAGTTGAAAGAAGTGATTTATTAAAAAAGTGTGAAGCCGGTGATACTATACTTGCTGATAGAGGGTACAATATTCAGGATATGTTTATTGGAAAAGATGTAACTTTGAACATCCCTACATTCTTAAAAGGAAAGGGTCAAATACCTGGTCTCAAATTACTAAAAGATAGAAAGTTGGCAAGTCAGCGAGTTCATATTGAACGATTGATAGGATTAACAAAGACGTACAAAATTTTGAAAGAAGAAATGCACCACAATTTTGTACCACTTGCATCCAAAATTTTTTTTGTATGTTTCATGTGCTGTAATTTTAGGGAAAAAATAATGAAGTAATAAGTAATGATTTTCTAAGTCTAACTTACTCTTACTTATACTATGTATATACCTATATTTTTTTTACAATTTACTAAGTCAAGAAATAAAACCATGTTTAAAATTTAGTTGGGTTTTATTTTATTAAAGTGTCATAATTTTTATACAAATGTTTATCTAAGAGTGCAGGACGGAAATATTCCTCATAAAAAGAAGTCAAATTATTAACCATTTCTGTTATGAATTCGTCATCTCTTTCCACATAAACAACTTTCATGTCTACAAATGTGTAAATAACTAAATTACAATATTTACTTTTCGTGCAAAAAAGTTGGCCCTGAATTTGAGTATAATAATTATGCTTCTTTTTTAGTTTTAATTCACCATTGCACTCATACAAATAAGGTACAGTATTTGGGGTAATAAAACAGTGTCTGGAAACAAAAGGACATTTCACTTCCACGAGGGTTTCACAATGTAATTGTCCATCTGGTGAAGCTGTGAGGAATGGGTGTGTGATGGAGATACACAGACCACATCTATGAATTTTAGCACTTAAAAAAGCTTCATACTTCTGAATGGCAACAGGTTCATTAATTTTACCATGTGTTGTAGCTCGGGAAGTAAATCTCTTTGGTGCCATTATATGGTTGACCATTGCTTTTCTAGTACTATCCCTGCTATGACAGATTGCGTGGAAGTTGCTGGCAGTAATTCGCACACTTCGATGCATATGCCAGTCTTTAGATGCATCTTGAAATTTAGTTGTTTCTTTTATATTATCAATTTGAACTTGGTCCACATTTTTTAGCAACAGTTCTTCTAGCAACCTATCTTCTGCACTTTTTAGTAAATAATCATGATCAGTTGCTAAAGCATATGGATTAGCTGGTTCTATCAACTGTAGATATGGCATTTTGCTACCAGTACTAGCAGCAAATCCAATTGCAAGATTTTTTACATATTCTTCATAACTTTCCATAATGTCTTCTTTTTTAAGTGGACAGTATAAAACATTTGATGATCTTCGTGTATCCGGTAGATTATGCGATTGCATAGGAGATTCATAAAATATTTTTTTTGGCTTTTTAAACATCATTATTTCTTCAGTGCAAACTTTATGCAATATAATTGTTTTTGTACGGACAAGATCTTCAATGCCATGCAGAACAGTAAATATATGCTTGCAATGTGCTTCTAACCCACTTCCAGCTGCACATTCACAGTGACTCTCCACGATTAAGCCACTGTCTTCCAACTTTAAGGTACAAATGTATAATAGTTTTTTCATCTGGGCTTTGCATTGTGCATGAAAATATGCATAGCTTCCTTCATAGGCAATACGAAGGGTTATCAAACACCTATTTTCATACAGAAGCTGTCCTTTAGGATGGAGAACTTGAAACCTAAAAAGCACAAATAATTAAGATAAATTTAAATTAAGGAATCAAGAAAAGTTAAATTAAGGACATGCAAACTTAGAGGTAGGAGATAATATTTCGGAAATATTCATTCGTTTCATTAATTCTATTACTAAAAGGAACCTACACTATTCTCGAGTGACATAGGTTACTTCGATCTCGACATTTGGGTGAATTTTGCAATCGCGAGAACTTATAAACATAAGCCAGTCAAAACATAAGTAAATGACAGTAAACAATACAAAAAATAACATGTTACCTTTCAGCAAACTCTTGAATGTGAGTTTTAGATATAGCTGGAAGTTTTGTGCTTGCATTAACGTCCCTGAATTTATCCATGGCAGGAATTGCAATGCATTCATCCTCAAGTTCCTCTTCAACTCCGATCAGGTTGTTCCTGTCGTATGCTTCCAGTCTAAAATAACATTACAGGGTTCTATGAAAAAAACAACACAACATAGCCATGAAATCTTTAAAATAGGTACAATTATTACCTTTCAATTAAAACTGCTTTTTTACCAGCAGTAGATGCATTCCGTATCCGTAGCTCGTCTTTTAACTTAGCTACACTCCAAGTTGAATACATTTTTATCACTTTAAACGTAAAATAAAAACCACACATCAACAACAAAGAAACAAAATGGACGATGTTAGGAACACTCAACAGTGGCGCCATCTGATATAAGCTTTGAGTTTTTAACCCCATTAGACAGTGAGCGGCTGAGCGGCCATTTTGACTCAACTCACATGACCCGATCCTAAGACCCGATCTTTGCATGTAGGTAGGCCACGCGTGATTTGTTAAGGATTTGATTGGATATAGGTTTTTAATAGAACGAGCCGACAAGACTAGCTGCGTGTATCAGTAACTATGAGATAGAAAAGGTTAAAAATATGTTTACGTTATTTCTAAAAGAATGTAGGAAAATTAAAATAACATATATATTTTAAAAATCGTATTTATTAATTTAAAGTTTATGAATAAATTATAAGTTCAAGTTATGATTTAAAAACAAAACTTGTGAAGCTTTTTCAGGCTTTAAAGAGCTGCGTCTGTTTCTTATAGTTAACCCTGCTTTAGAGAAGATCCTTTCGCAAGGCACCGAGGTGGCAGTGATACACAGCCTTCGTCTCATTAAAGTATATAAATGTGGATAAATAAGTCTCCTTTCGTACCACCATTTTAAAGGATCTTCAGTTCTTTTAATTAAAGGTTCATTTAAGTATTTTTCTACCTCCACGATACTTGCAGCTGTTGGATTCCGTACAATTTCCTTCTCTACTTCCTGATCAAATACTGACCATATACTAGCTGATGTTGAAGCTGAGGCATTTTCGCCTACGTCTTCTAATATTGGTGGTGCAGGTTGGTGGTTTTGTTCTAAGTATAATGTATGTAATTTACCTTTTATGCCACGTAAACATTGATTTTACTTTTCATGGCTAGTGAAGGCATGCTTTTTGAACCTTGGGTCTAAAAATGCACCTTCTGCAGCTAATATATTTTCCTCCAAGTCCCTGAAACGTTCATTCAACTGGCTTTGCAGTTTTGACAATAATTCAAGCAGTAGAACAGGACCGTTTGCAGCAGCCACCAAGCCCTCTGCTACGTGTGTTTTCATAATTCGAACAAGAACCATTACTTTTGAAATTGACACTGATTTTTCTGCGCTAATCTCTTGTGTCACTTCATAAAACACTTTGAGTGCACTAACACATTTTTCCAGTAATAACCAGTCATCTGGGCTTAAAGTATTGAGACGCGGCTGGTCGATTGCTAGTGTGCTCAAAACAGCGTCTTTAATTTTTATAATTCTGTCTAGCATGTCATACGTGGAGTTCCATCTTGTTATGACACTTTGTTTTAATTTAAGAGATGGTAAACCCATTTGTTCCTGCATGGTTTTCAGCCGGCTATTGGCAGTGCTGCTGTGCTTAAAATATTCGACTATTGACTTGACTTGTTCTAACTGGGTTTTTATAACTATTAAACTGTTCTGCACCACCAAGTTGACGGTATGCGCAAAACAAGGTAAGTGCCGCCAGCTAGCAAGGCGCACGGCAGCAACAACGTTAGCTGCATTATCAGTGATGACGCCAACAATTTTATCAGTAATTCTCCATTTGGTGGCTTCATTTATTAAAAATGTTTTCAAATTTTCAGCAGTATGCCGTTCGCTATACTCCAAACAGCCTAATAGAGTTGATACCAATTCATTCTTTTTATTTAAAAAATGCGCAGTTACTGCAATAAAACTTGTGTTATTTATGGATGTCCAGCCGTCGGTTGTCAGACATACAGCATCTGCATCTGATAAAATAGTCACTACTTTATTCCTGGTTTGCTCATACATTTTGGGTATGAGGCTTGTAGATACAGTTTTTCTTGAGGGTAGGACGTAATTTGGTAAAATCATTTTAAACATGTTTCTAAATTCTTCCTCTTCAACAATGCAGAAGGCGTGATAGCCTTTGACAATAAATTTTATTATTTGCTCGTCTAGCGCTTTTGATTTATGAATTGGTAGAGGTTTAGTAGGCCTAGCGAAATCTTTTATGCTATACTGCACAGCACTATTCGAAGGAACTGACGACGTAGCTGGCTCTGGCTCAGCTGGCTCTATTACAGAAGACGTTGATGGTTGCATAGCTTCTATCGTATCCATTTCTATTAGTGGTGGAATTGGTGGACCATTGCACGCTATTGGAAAAGCTAAGTCTATCGAAGTAGTTGGATGCACTTTTTTCATATGTCGGCTTAAATTACCTGTCCCACCTCCACCGTAGCTTATGAGTTTCGAGCAATATTCGCACTTTGCTTTATTGCTACTAACCAGAGTAAAATGTTTCCATATCGGACTTCTTTTCTTAGCTAAGTTAGACATTTTTAGATATAAAATAGTTAATAGATACTTATGTATTATTTACAGTCCAATCACCATCAAATCAAATAAAAATCATGCACAAACACAAAACAATGGCGGCAAGCACAAGCAGTCAAAAATAATATTAGTAAACGCGACAAACAAAAACTTAACTTAGTATTAGTTTAAAATCGAAATCAAACCTATAATACTTATTTACACTCAGTTATTTACATTATTTACACAAAGTATACAATATTAACAAACAGAAAACGCATAAAAACTAAGAAAGACGAAAATTCACGGAACACGGACCTAACGACGTTACGGGTGACCAAAGAAAATTTTTGCGTTTTGCGCGCGAACGTGATACTGCCAGTTCCATATTTGACTTTGACAGCGAGTGACCCGATCCTAAGACTCGATCTCGATGAACCCGATCTTTGCATGTACGTCATGCGTGATTCGATCTAGGTTTTTTATAGAAAGAGCCGACAAGACTAGCTACGTGTATCAGTCACTATAAGATAGAAAAGTACAAAAATAGTGTGTCATCATTCATTTATGCATTAATCAAAATAAACTCTATGCACCTTTGAAATAGAGTCCATTTTATTTTGCGTGGAAAGCAGGTCGCTCGCGATCGAGTCATCCGAACTGAAAAAACCCGATCATTCAGTTTTGGCTCGTGATCGAATCAAAATGATTCGATCAATCGCGATCGACATAGACCTGTGTCGATCGCGATTGATCGAATCATTTTGCATAAAGTTTATTTTGATTAATGCATAAATGAATGATGATGGGTTGCGTTCCGATGTTAGCAGATTTTCGGCCGTATATTATTTTACTCTTTGGATTTGACTCTCAGTCAGTATTCATCTATGGATTTGACCACAGATTTATTTGAAAGAGTATGGGATAATGGGATTTGACTTGACCATAGATTAGAAAGAGTATGTATGTCCACCTAAAGGCAAATAATAAATATGTAGCTTTTGTATGAAAAAATCACTCGTTTACGATCGGCATAGTTTCAAAAATTAAATCAAGACACGGATACATCTAAAATAATACAAAAAAAAAATAACCTACTTAAAAATATATATTTACAAATCGTACAGTCCCTCCAGATGCTCACCTCTGGGCATCGTGCCCAAAATGCTGATACGCTGACCTAGGTAATTTCCAGCTCTTTGGTCACGAGATACCTCAATAAGCCTTTCAGCCAAGAAACTGTAGGGGTACACTCATACATTGTTAAAATGAAATTCAGCAAATTCTTGTAGCGCAGGCGCACGGCAGTCGCCCTCCGCCTGTCTCCGTTCCCACTCGCGGACTCTTGTCCTATAATGTAATTTACGTTCGATTTAATTTCGTAACTTGTACTTGTGTTGTGAAAAGTTATTGAGAACAATATACCCGGACTTTCGTGAACTGCATTCCTGTTGTTTTACTGTGAACACTGAACCTACCTACTAGTTAGTTTTCATCGAGTCATAATTATTTGGAGTCAGATCAACTTATACCTACTAGTGATAACATAACGTGACCGCCCATGTCTTACAGTGGTGACACCCGTGTGCAGTAAAATAACTCTCAGTGCAGTGACTTTTTAAATTGGGGGCGACTCGATTTAACGGGTTCGGAACAGGCTCGGTGGTAACGCTACCACCCATCAGTTCACTCTCCGAGGACAGTGATTTCACGAACTTTTAAAATGGCTGAAGAAGAAAAACCGGAAGTGGTCTTGATCTCGGTATCGGCACGCATCCCGGAATTTTGGATGGACCAACCCGCGTTATGGTTCATCCATTTCGAAGCAGCAGTAGCCCCGCAGAAGGCAAGTGACCAGTCGAGGTACCAACTACTCATTGCGAAACTAAGTAAACAAGTTATACAGCAAGTAGCTGGTTTCCTAGAAGCTCCACCCGTCGCCAACAAATACGAAGCACTGAAGGCACATCTGCTTAACATCTACGAGGAATCCGAAACCAAACGCATTCAGACACTCATGAGTGAAATGCAGCTGGGTGACCAGAAGCCGTCACAACTCCTCAGGCGGATGCAGAGTTTAGCAGGCAACCGCGTCTCGGCACAGACGTTGCTGGTCTTGTGGCAGAACCACCTTCCGACCGCAGTACGAACGGTGCTAGCAGCTACCACCTTGGAGGATGCCGAAAAGCTCGCGGCAGTAGCAGATAAAGTGATGGAGACAACTCGGCCGATGGATGTAGCAGCTGTAAGTCAGGAGCAACCAAACCATTTGACCGAAGCCATAGAGAAGCTTAGTTTAGAAGTCGCGGAGCTACGGAAGGAGAGGTTTGGCGCGCGCAACCGCAGCAGGTCGAACCAGAGACATAGAAGACGCAGTAATAGTCGAGCGAGAAACGGATCGGGCGCACGAAAGAAAAATAATTTATGTTTTTTCCACTATAGATTTGGAAAAGAAGCGAGGAAATGTCGGGATCCTTGTGCATGGAAGTCGGAAAACTAGCAGCCGTGCAGTCGTCGACGGGAAGCTGTATTGGTGGATCAAACCGTCGGTTATGTATAATGGATAAAACTAGTAAGTTTAGGTATTTAATTGATACTGGTGCCAATGTGTCAGTCCAGCCCTCACATCTTTTCAAACGCAGCCACACGAATAATTCAGATGGTTACGTATTATTTGCAGCGAATGGCACTCAAATTAAAACCTATGGAACTGTCACATTGACCCTAGATCTTAACCTTAGACGAGCATTTCGTTGGACATTTATTGTAGCTGACGTCAAACAGCCTATCATAGGCGCGGACTTTTTGAGCCACTATAAATTGTTAGTCGATCTAAGCAATAAACGATTAATTGATACCCTTACAAATTTAAATACAATAACACGCGTTCAGTGTTGTAATGATATGTCTATCTCGACTTTATCCGTAAATAATCCGTATCACGATTTACTTAAACTATTTCCAGACATAACCAAACCAATGTCTTTTAAAGAACCTCCACAGCATTCAGAGAAGCACTACATCGAAACAACGGGACCACCGGTTCACGCTAGGGCGAGACCTTTACCTCCAGAGCGTTTGCAGAAGGTGAAAGAAGAGTTTAAGGTAATGGTAGAATTAGGAATTTGCAGGCCATCGAAGAGTGCGTGGGCAAGCCCACTACACGTGGTACAGAAGAAAAATGGGGACATTCGCCCGTGCGGTGACTACCGGCAGCTGAACGCCATCACCAAACCGGATAGGTACCCCATTCCACGACTGCATGATTTCACCTACTTACTATCAGGTAAAAATATTTTTTCAAGGATTGACGTAAATAGGGCGTATCATTTTATTCCTATAAATGAGGATGATATTCCCAAGACAGCTTTGATTTCCCCGATCGGTCTTTACGAATTTACCAGAATGAGTTTTGGACTGCGCAACGCTGCGCAATCTTTTCAAAGGTTCATGAATCACGTAGTTTTAGAAGGTTTAGACTTTCTTTTCAGTTACATCGATGACGTCATCATAGCGAGTGTGAGCGAGACAGAGCATCGCGAGCATCTCCGTTTGTTATTCGAGCGTTTAAATAGGTATGGTTTAACAATTAATCAATCTAAATGTGTTTTTGGTGTCTCAGAGTTGGAATTCGTAGGATTCCACGTTTCGAGAGAAGGCATCCGACCTCTACCAGATAAGGTACAAGCTATTTCTGATTTCCCAAAACCAACGAATGTTAACGAATTAAGACGATTTTTAGGCATGGTTAATTTCTATAGGAAACATATTCCACACGCGGTTCAGAGTCAAGCTATATTGTCTAGGTATTTACATAACGCTAAAAAGAACGACAAATCGCCTATTGCATGGACGCCGGATGCGGACGCAGCATTTCTGGAATGTAAGTTACAGTTACAGAATGCTGTCACGTTGTGGTACCCGAGCAGCGACGCTACGTTAGCACTGTTCACGGACGCGTCGAACACGTGTACAGGAGGTGTTCTACAACAACTCGACAAGGGTGTGTGGAAACCTTTAGGCTATTTTTCTAAACGCTTATCAGATACACAGCAACGTTATAGTACATACGATCGAGAACTGCTGGCGATCTACCTAGCTATCAAACATTTTCGTAAGTTGTTTGAAGGAAGACCTTTGACGATATACACTGACCATCGACCTTTGGTGCATGCTTTTTCAAAAATAGCCACGGACTCCGAAACACCACGACGATCAAGGCAACTCTTATTCATTAGCGAATTTACGACGGACATTCGACACGTCGTAGGCAGCGACAATGTGGTCGCTGACGCGTTATCGCGCGTCGCGACTATATCCTGTCCCACAAGCATCGATTACGAGCTACTAGCTGAATTGCAGAAATGCGACGAGTTCATAATACAGCACGAGGCAGGAAATGTAAGTAATAACAAGGTTGTAATCAAACGCATGTTTTTACCCACGGTTAAAAAAGAGGTGTTTTGCGAAGTTTCTACAGCAAAAATTAGGCCATACTTACCAGAAACCTATAGACGCACAGCTTTCGATAGCGTGCACGAACTAAGTCATCCAGGTGTACGCACCACGCGTAAATTAATTACTGACAGATTTTTCTGGCCCGGCATGAATGCCGACATAGGCAGATGGGCAAAAACTTGTGTTAGTTGTCAAAAAGCGAAGGTCGGCAGACATACCATTTCAGAGTATGGTATATTCCAGCAGGCAGATCGGTTCGAGCATATCCACGCAGATCTGGTGGGGCCCTTACCCATTTCATGCGACGGATTCAGGTACTGTCTAACCATCATTGACAGAGGTACACGGTGGCCTGAGGCTATACCGATCAAAGACATAACGGCGGAAACAGTTGCCAAAGCTATCTACGAGAACTGGATAACGAGATATGGATGTCCAGCCAGATTGACAACGGACCAGGGCCGACAGTTCGAGAGTCAGCTGTTCACAAGTTTAATGAAATATCTGGGTGTGAAAAAGGTAAGAACTTCTAGTTACCACGCGCAGGCTAACGGCCTGGTGGAACGCTGGCACCGTGGTTTGAAGGCTTCGTTGATGGCTCGTTTAACCAACAAGTCATGGGTGGACGAGCTACCAACCGTGCTTTACGGTTTAAGAGCAGCTGGACGCAGCGAGAGCGGCATCAGCGCAGCTGAGTATACGTTTGGAAGGCCACTTAGGCTCCCTAACGATTTTTTTAGTGCATCGAAAACTATACTGGACGACCCGTATACGTTTGTAGAAGACATTCGGCAATCTATTGAAAAACTAAGGCCGATTTCCAACAAACATAGGGATAATCGTAAATGGTTTGTTCATTCGGATTTAGAGTCATGTACACACGTATTTGTAAGAGACGATTCGGTCAAGAAACCATTAAAAGCTCCGTATGATGGGCCATATAAAGTAATTAAAAGAAACGAAAAAACATTCGAAGTTCAGTTACAGAATCGTCGTTCAATAATTTCAATAGACAGACTCAAACCAGCCTATTTGATAAATACAAACGAGCAAACACCGGCGTCAAGTATAGTTAACGATAACGACACAGGTAAGCAGATGACGAAACCTCGCAGCGAGGCCAGCCCGGCAACGCAGCGAACAACAAGTAGAGGCCGCGTCATCAAAAAACCCGTGCGTTTTAGTTAGAAAATAAGTTTATTATCTAGGGCATCCGTGTTCGATTCCTCCAGAGCATCATTTTTGTCTCATTTGGCATACACCTTCGATTCAGATAGTTACTATCTTTTTGAGCTAACAAAAAATTTTGGTCATTTTCAATAACTTCAAAATGGGTCAATATACTACCAAAGTAGAGGAAACAAGCTATACTCAAAACAACGTAAACCAAGTGACCAATTTAAAAGCGAAAATGGAAAATTTTAACATCGTGGTTATTTGCATAAGCATCAGTACAGCCCTTGTGTTATGTTGCGGTATGTATTTTTGTTGCATGAGATGTACGAAAGGCGTGAAGAAATGGCTCGAAAAAAGGTTAACAGTAACTCTGGCGGAAGCGGCGGACCAGCGGTCGCAGACGACACAGGGAGAGAGAGGTAAACCAAAAATAGTTTACGCATGAATCCTGTCTACCTGTGTCTGAAAATAGTTTATAGATACCTATATTGTAAGGATATTTTTTTTGCGGTTTCACATTTTTTTTCGCAGAAAGAACATTGTTTAAAATGTAAATGAAACATTCAACATTGTTTTATAAATTCCAAGTTTAATAAATAAGTCATGACATACATTTTAAGAAATAATGTAACATTATTAAATTGTAATCTGTTTTACAAAAATTACTGTATTCGGTCACTTATAAAATGTTTAAAATGTATCAAATATTGTTTTCAACTTTTACGATGATAAGAGTATATTAAGTTGCAGCCTAGCGACGATGATGTCACACCTTACACATTGCATTGTATTCAGTCAACCTATAGTAGAGTACAGAAGTGGCACCTGTTTGTTTTGTGATTGTAACTGAATTATAATTTTATTTTGTTTAAAATTTGTCGATATCCTGCCAAATTTTAGGAGGGGTGTGATGTAGGGGTACACTCATACATTGTTAAAATGAAATTCAGCAAATTCTTGTAGCGCAGGCGCACGGCAGTCGCCCTCCGCCTGTCTCCGTTCCCACTCGCGGACTCTTGTCCTATAATGTAATTTACGTTCGATTTAATTTCGTAACTTGTACTTGTGTTGTGAAAAGTTATTGAGAACAATATACCCGGACTTTCGTGAACTGCATTCCTGTTGTTTTACTGTGAACACTGAACCTACCTACTAGTTAGTTTTCATCGAGTCATAATTATTTGGAGTCAGATCAACTTATACCTACTAGTGATAACATAACGTGACCGCCCATGTCTTACAAAACTATAAAGCTTATGCGCTGATGGACCCCACGGACCCAATGTATCTACCCCAAAAGGCTCAAATATGTAGTTACCTCCGATACCTACATATTTGCGTCTTTTAAGGGTTTCTGCTCCAGCAGCGGCTGTGCCTGCCTTCGACTTGGTACTTTGGAGATAAGATGGCGTCAGTGTGTCGTACCAGGTCAATCTCCAGGGTACCAAAGTCATTCCGTCTGGTCTCTTGCCATCATCCCGTGTCAGGCCGTTTGGTTCTAAAACGGCAGGAACGTGAATGCTGGCAAGAGCACGGTAGATAATATTATTTAGGGCGGCATGACGCCCCAAACGGCCGGCACTTCTGGAACATAAGAGTCCGTGATGCCCAAAAGCATCAACGGTAACCCCACGGGGGCATAAATGAGGGACTGTAAATTTTGCGCCTAACCGGAGTGCTGCCGCAAAACGAAAAGTGTCTGTCATGGTTTATGGTTATGAATTTAAAAGGTAATCCTTGACATAATACGAACTCTTGTCACAACTGTTATATGTCTTCTATAAATATTATGTTGAATTTATTAGTTAAATAAAGCCTATACATTCGGGTTATTCTATGCATTTATTTATCAATTTATTTAACTAATATTAATACGTATTCAATAATCAAATGCCTCAACCGAGATGGAGAAGTATTTAAAGCCAGATAGATTTGAAGCGGATCCGCTTGACAACAAAAATGCTGCGCTGTGGCTACACTGGAAGAAAACGTTTACAAATTTTTTGGACGCAGCGAATGCTACAGAAGACAAGGTAAAACATAAGCTGCTCATAAACCTAATATCGCCAAATATATATGAATACATAGCCCAAGCTGACACCTATTCTTCAGCTCTATCCACATTAGACGGTTTATTTATCAAGCCAAAAAGCGAAATATTCGCTCGTCACAACTTGGCTTCTCGTAAACAGCAACCGAACGAGACAATTGATCAATACCTTCAATCTCTGAAACTCCTGTCTAAAGAATGCAGTTTTACGGCGGTTACTCTTAAAGAAAAAAAAACCTGTTTAGGATACCTTGGTTAAGATCCGCGGTAGACGAAGATTCGTAGAGCACAATTGTTTAAGTTTAAGAACACGATAGTTTGTTATTACAAAAGTACTAGTTGCACATCCTAGTCTAGCACTCCCTAGTCTAACACTCCCTACTGTATTAATATTCTTTTTGTTCACGAACACTTTTCATTCCAGAATTTTATTTTATCAAGTAAAAAGACAACCTTCATAATTTTGTATTGAGAGTTTATTCTTTTTAAATGTCATTGGGTTTCATTGCATAAAACCTCCAACAACATCTTCTCTCAATGGACACCCAATAGCTCCGTGATCCTCTGCAGCCTTGGTCTTGGCAGAGGCTTCGTGAAGATATCCGCTAGCTGATCCGCGCTGGCCACCTTCTCGACTTTTAGTTCTCCGTTAGTTACCAACTCTCTAACAAAGAAATGACGTATTCTAATATGTTTAGTACGTCTGTGAAACTCTGGGTTTTCAGCCAATCTTATAGCCGCTTCATTATCTACTTGCAGAGTAGGAAGGCCTTTAACTTCAACCAGATCCCCCAGAAGTCGAGCTAACCAGATGCATTCTCTAGCACCTTCGCTTGCGGCAACTATTTCAGCCTCCGTGGTTGATATAGCCACGCTTTGTTGCCTTTGGCTCATCCAGGTGATAGCTCCACCTGCGTATGTACATAGCACACCTGTTGTTGAGCGGCCTATTTGCATATCTCCTCCGTGATCTGCATCACTGTAACATGCAAGCACTCCTTTCTTAGTGGTCTTTCCATAATGGATACCATGTTCCAAAGTGTACTGTAGGTACCTCATAATGCGTTTCACTCTCACGCAATCATCATCTGTAGGATTCTCAAGGCTTCTCGAAACTACGCTTACAGCATATGCTATGTCTGGTCTTGTTCCGACCATCAAGTAAGCTAAAGCACCGACAACCTGTCTATATCTCTTCTTGATATCAGAATAGTCTTGCTTTTCTTGCTTTTGTACATCTTTTTCGATAGGTGTGGATACTGGTTTACACTGCTCCATGCCAAACCGTTTTAAAACCTTCTTTGTGTAAGAAACTTGATGAATTTTCAAAGTGTCTTCTCTGTATTCAATCTCTATACCAAGAAAGAAAGATGCAGGTTTTGTAGTGATCTTAAAACCTTTTTTCACTTCTTCCAGAAAATCATCAACCAGCTTTTCGTTTGTTCCAGCTACAAGACCGTCATCAACATATAATGCAACTATTAGCTTTCCAGCCTTAGAATTTCTAATCAACAAGCATGGGTCTGCTTCACTGATTGCCCTAAAGAATATTTCCTATGAAACAATGCGTGGCACTTACAGGGGGTGAGGGGAGTATTATCTGTCTCACTCTACTTGCTCTGTCTCACTCCCTCCTTTATATCCATCTAGCGGCGAATAGCCCAACTACTTAATAAGTTCGATGTTGATCTTTCTTTTTAGTTTATCTATCCGTCACTAGATGTCTAACACCTACTGACATCTAGTGTCGGATAGCTGAGTAATTAGGGTTGCCAATCAGACTGTTAAAAACAGTATAATACTGTTTTTGCTAGTTAATGCTTTTTACTGTTCTATTATAAGAAAGTTTGCAAAACACTGTTTTCACGACTGCTGGTAAAACTATGGTTAGAAACATATAAATTTAAAATTTTGCACAAATTAAAATTTCTTCAAAAATAATTTTAATAACATAATATTGTTGTATATAGTATAGTTCTGTACCTGTTCAAAGCAATCGTTTATTTGGAGACTACATCTTTACAGCCACAAAAACAAAGAATCAATATGTTTTATGTAAATTATTTCCTTTCTGTTTTTTGTCATAGATAATTAATCAAATTCCATAATAAAACCATAGTGTCAGTGACCATATCATGTAAAGGAGTAGTCAAAATCCAGGCAGCATACGAGTTGACGCACGGGCCACCCAAAACTTAGCCATACTAGAGGTGATTTGAGCTAGTAGTAGTACTAGCCTGCCTTCGACGCCGCCACAAGTTTGTATATTTTTTTGACCCACATGCTCCACCCACATGTAAAAAAAAATATATAAACTGGTGGATTGATCTTTTGTTGATCGTTGATCTTATCAAGAAATTACATCGATCGCATGACATTTTCCATCATTAATAATAAAGGACATACATAGAGAGATATTGGTTCCAAAAGTAAAAATCAAATACTATTATGCTTCGATCATATATTTCTTGAAGTATTATGATTTAATAATCATAGCATGGAGTGTAAATAAGCTTAAGAATAGCCATTATATTTTTTCTTACCATGAAAAATCTACATTAACAGACATAAACTCAATAAATTGAAAAAGTATCACGTAACGCCAAAGTGCAATATTCGATTTGTATGAATGTCAAAAAATTATACAACATGTACAAAAGTTTTATTTACAACTAACTTAACTAACAAGCGGGATCAGAAAAGGAATGGGATGTACAGATCAGCCGGCCTATTTGCTAACTCGGTGTACAACGTTTTGATAGACACTTCAAAATGCATTGCGGCTTTCGTATGATATTGTCAATTTTTATATAAGATGTATTTGATGTGACCATCAAAATGTATTTTGAAGTGACCATCAAAACGTTGTACACTAAGTTAGCAAATAGACTGGCAGGTCTTTTCCATGTCTTTTTCATTTTGGAGAATTTTTTGGCCAAAGGTCAAAAAGTGTACTGCGTATTCGTAGATTTGGAAAAAACCTATGAAAGAATTGTGGTCGATGCTGTCTGCATATGGGGTGAGCACTCACTGAAAGTAGGTTTCTTTGATGAAAAATGCTCTCGGGGTGCTCAGAAACATCATTTTTCTCTCATCTTCCATGTAACTTTTTATAAAATTTCAAAATCCAATCGTAGTTTTATCAGCGGTTGAGAAAACAGTATTTTGTATACTGTCTTTTGATAAAACAGTAAAAAGTATTAACTAGCGAAAACTAGGTGGTTGGCAACCCTAGACATTTTGCCATGTTTTCTGGCTATTATTCGTGTACTTCAAGATGACGGGACCCCGCCCGGTTTTGTGAATATGATGTAACTATGATGTAGTACCATATTAGTGCTATTTTATACTTACATACGTGCTATAATAAAATTGTACACTCAAATGATTTCAAGATATTCAACAAAGAAAGTGGTCCCGCTATTATGATATCAAAATGGCGGGACCACAATTCAGTTCTTAAAAAACACATGCCGTCGTCGTAAGCCGAACTCACCAAACTTTAATACGATATAGTACGACAAAGTTCCGATTGTTGTTTATCTTGTAAAATAATAATTTCAATTGTAAAAATAAAAAATATTTTCAACGATTTTCTGGGGAAATTCTACAGATAAAAAATTGGTTTTTAAAATGCAAAAACGGTGTATCCGCTCTATGTTTGGTCTACAAAGCACTGATAGCTGTCAATCTTATTTTAAACAATATAAAATACTAACACTGCCATCACTGTATATATTTGAGATAGCTGTATTTGTTCAAAATAATCCCCATTTATTCAAACGTATATCGGATGTGTGTGCAAGAAACAGAAGAAATGGCGATAGACTTTGTCTACATCAATCAAAAACAATTCTGCTCCGAAAATTTATAATAAAATCCCTAAGGAATATAAAACATTAAATATAAATTTATTTAAGAAAAAACTGAAATCATTCCTAAACCAGAAGTGTTACTATGATATTAGTGCGTTTTTTAATGATAAAATTTAGTGGTTTTTTTATCTCTCTATTTATATATTTTTTGTGCTTATTGTACATATATTGACTTATTTTGTAATTTAATATTATTTATTGTTTATTTTATGTGGTACTAACAGTAGCTCATCTGATTCAATATTTGTACACCCTAACGGTAAGCATGTTGATTCCTACTTTTATATTATTTAACACATTGTAACACATGTTTGACAAATAAATAAATAAATAAACAAATAAATAAACGAATAAGCTCCTGAGGAAAAAGTGAATTTTAAAGCCAAGTAGCATTATACTGCTCTTACAATTTGCTTAGGCGTTTGTTTGACAGTTTTATTATGGAGGTTATTCTACACTGAATTTGTTTTAATTTACCTTTGCCTAAAAATTAAGTGCAAAACCAAAATGTTAAAACATACATACATATTATCACGTCTATTTCCCTTACGGGGTAGACAGAGCCTAACCTCCATAATAAAATTTTATTATGTAAGTATAAAATAGCACTAATATGGTACTCCACCCTAGTCACATCATATTCGCAAAACCGGGCGGAGTCCCGTCATCTTGACGTTCACTATTATTCAACGTTGACGACAGGTGGCGCATTGCTGAAAAGAGAATTATGAAACTACATAAACATAATCTTTTTGTCAAGGTAAAAGTCTTTAGGTATAAATTTAGAACAAATTTCAGTACTGATGGTTATTATTTATTACGATAATTAGCTTTAATATATTTTTATAGTTCATACGTCCCATTACGCAAAGTGGTGCCATCTAACGATGAGTAGCACGGAACGTCGCCATAAGATTTTTCTAGAATAATTTAAGTAAATTACGAATAAATATACTTACAAATGAAATGTGATTCCTTCCATAGCATCTGAACGTTTATCTGAGTAGTTTTTACATGATATAATGCAACACCTCATGATTTTCTTCGTAAAAAACAAGAAAAGTCCGAAAATCTCACTGTGTGCACAGAACGAACCACGTACGAACATTGACAGCTACAACAGCAGACTAATAGGCCACGCCCACTCTCGACGTTAACGTGATGACGTCAGGACCTAGTTGGAATCACAGTGCACAGTAGCTAACGCCGTCTCCACTCCGTGCTTAAAACCGATGTTTTTGAAGAATGTCATTATTCGCTTATTCCAGCAGCGTGGAGCCTGCTTTAAACCATAAAGACTTCTCTTCAAAAGACAAACACGTTCTGTTCCATCACTGTATCCTTCAGGTTGTCTCATATAAATTTCTTCATCAAGATTTCCATAAAGAAATGCCGTTGATACATCAAACTGTTTAAGAGCCATGCCTTCACTCGCAGCTACACTTAGTACTGCTCTTACAGTTCCTAACTTAGCAACTGGGCTAAACGTTTGATCATAGTCAACTCCTTTTTTCTGAGAGTAACCTTTGATTACCAGACGCGCTTTATATTTATCTACCGAGCCATCTGGGTTATATTTAATCCGATAAACCCACTTGCTTGGTATTGCCTTCCTGTTCCTTGGAAGATCAACCAGAACCCAAGTCATATTTTCATCCAAAGAGTCAATCTCTCTCTGCATAGCTTTTCGCCATTCCTTAGAGTCAGGAGACTGAACTGCTTCCTTGAAAGTTTCTGGTTCTGCACGTGATTGTGCATTTAACACAAAATCTTTAAATTTTCCAGGAGGTTTCAAAGTTGAACGATCTCTCAAAATCATTTGTCCGATTTCCTCAATTTCATGTTCATTTAGATCATTGTTTCCAACTTCATCCCTTTCCCCCTCAAATTCAATAGATTTACTAATGACGTTAGAAGTTTCCGCATCATCGAAAAAATCATCGTCATCTGAAGAAAGAGGAATAAATCGACCTTCATTTCTAGTAGGTATCATATCTTCTCTTGATTCATTGTCACCAACAACAATATCTTCTCTTACTTGAAAGTCATTCCTTGCATTAGCCTGTATGTCACTTTCCAGGACCGTGTCAGGCGAGATTGACGTTTCTTGTGGTGTATCCACTCCAAATTCTCCATATAAAGGTCCTTGAGAAGATGAAGGTTGATTCCATACTTCGAAAGGTATCTCTCCAATATTATCATCTTTCGTATCTTTTGTCACAAATGTATCACATTGTCCTTCTAAAGGTCGTTCATCGAATGTGACATTTCTAGACCTCACAATTGAGCTTGTCTTCTTATCCCAAAGCCGATATCCATCATCATTATCATAACCAACCAGTCTGCATTTGACAGCCTTCTTGTCAAGTTTCTTGCGCCTCTGATTCGGTATATGAGCATAACACGATGATCCGATAATCCTCAAGTGCTTTATTTGTGGTTTTTTACCAAACCAAAGCTCGTAAGGTGATTTGTTTTCAACTGTAGTCGGTCCAGTCCTGTTAAGAATGTAAGCAGCTGTTTTGACTAACTCTGCCCACATCTTCTGAGGGAACTCCTCATGAGCATACATCATTGAGCGCGCGCATTCTAGTACCGTACGATTCTCGCGTTCACTCAATCCATTCTGTTCTGGAGTGTATGGCATCACCAGACGTTGTCTTACTCCATATTCTGCACAAATGTTTAGAACTTTCTCATTATTGAATTCACCGCCGTTGTCGCTAACAATTTCCAGTATAGCGTGACCAACATTCTTTGCTTCTGCGAACATCTGCCTAAGCTTCTCATGAACCTCCGATTTTTGTCTCACCAGATAAAGAAATCTAAACCGTGTGAATTCGTCCTTAATGATCAGAAAGTACCTAAATTTTGAATATGACTCAGGGAATGGTCCACAGACATCAGTGTGTATTCGCTCTCCGGGTTTTGTAGCCTTTTCTCTAGTGCCGAATTTTAATCTGTGCAACTTTCCGAAAATGCACCCATCACATAACTCTGTGCTGTTTGTCTTTTTGATTCCAAGTTCCCTGTCAATAATACGACTTACATGTCTTTTATTTTGATGTCCCATACGTTCATGATACAACTGCAACATATCCTCCTTCTGTACTGTGGTGAGATTGATTGAAGTAGGTTCTAGAGCTGAACAATTTAGCTGATACAAACCTCCATACCTAATACGTTTACCCGTAACAATCAGTTTATCACCAATCTTCACTGTACATAAAGTAACTCGTGACTCAAACACGCTGTTAGGATTTCTATCCTGTGCAGCCAACACCGAGTACAAATTTCTATTTATCTTAGGTACGTACCAAACCTCTGTCAGGTAGAAATTTTCCAGTTTCCCGTTCACAACTGTGCTGAACTGTATTGTTCCTTTACCAACTGCCTTAACAATGCTTCCATCAGCCGTCATAACTGTGTGAGATTCTTCAAATTCGCTGAAATCCTCAAACAAATCTGCTCGCATCGTTACGTGATTAGTAGCACCATTATCAACATACCAGAAATCTCTTTCTGTACCGGCAGCAGTAGAAAATATCGAAGTTAGCGTCATGCTAGGTTTACTTCTCTCTCCTGTAGCTTCTGACTTCTTTTTCGGACAATCCTTCTTCAAATGCCCTTGTTCCTTGCAAATGAAGCAACGCCGACCGTCTTTACTTGAAGTCGCTCGATTCTGTTCTTGTACCTTAATAAATTTCTTAATTTTACTCGTTTTTACGGCTAGAGCTTCACCACCAGACTCACCGTCTTGACAGTTTGCAAGTGCTCTCTCGTGAACACACAACTGACCTGTTAAGTTCTCAACCGTCCTATCCTTCTTTGACATTAACATCCAACTCGACTTAAATGAAAAATATGCATCCGGCAACGTATCCAGAATCTTGCAGATCAGTAGAAACTCCGGTAAATCAGTACCTTCACCTGATTTCACTAAGTCCTGCTTCAAAATATGCCACAAATTTTTCAGTTTTGAAATATGAGTCGTCATGCCATCTGAGGGATCATACCTTGACTTGAAAAACTGCAGGCAGGCATCGTACAGGCGATCATCATTGACCCCTTCATACAGCCTGTGCAATTCATCCCAGACCTCCTTAGGATGATCAAACCTAATCACCTTGTCCAGAATTTCATCTGAAATGTTGTTCGTAATCAGTAGCAAAGCGGTGCTTCTAGCTTTTTTATATTCCGTAAGCCTCAAACTATTTTTCTCTAGATCAGCAGCAGCAGAACTCCCTGCGGCATCAGCTAGTCTATGAGGTTCCTGTGTCCTGCCTTCCACAATATCGATGAGGCCATCCATGCCATTAAGCATAGCAATCATGCGATATTTCCAGTGGCTCCAATTGCTGCCATCCAGCTTTGCGATCTGAATCCTCGATAATTCCATTTTTGGTCTTAGATATAGCCCATAACCTCTTAATGAAAAAACCTGTTTAGGATACCTTGGTTAAGATCCGCGGTAGACGAAGATTCGTAGAGCACAATTGTTTAAGTTTAAGAACACGATAGTTTGTTATTACAAAAGTACTAGTTGCACATCCTAGTCTAGCACTCCCTAGTCTAACACTCCCTACTGTATTAATATTCTTTTTGTTCACGAACACTTTTCATTCCAGAATTTTATTTTATCAAGTAACAAGACAACCTTCATAATTTTGTATTGAGAGTTTATTCTTTTTAAATGTCATTGGGTTTCATTGCATAAAACCTCCAACAACAGTTACTGCTATTCAATATGAAAATGAATACATTCGTGATTCTTTTATCTCTGGCCTGGCTTCTCCTGCTATTCGACAGAGACTACTCGAAAATATGACACTCACTCTCGATGAAGCCCACAATCAGGCCCGCGCTCTCGAATCTGCTCATATCCAATCTCAAAGCTTCAACAATTTACAAATCGCTGCTGTCACACAGCCATCGCCTATAGCTGCTACTTCGAATCAAAGTCGAAAGAATAACGAACCTGGTAGACAACAATCATATGAAAGATGCTATTTCTGTGGTAACGCACGTCATCCACGTCGATTATGTCCAGCTTCACAGGCAATCTGTCTCAAGTGCAGCAAACAAGGTCATTTTGCAAAAGTATGCAGAAGTAGCAATGTCAACGCCGCCATCACTACAACTGATGAAGGTGAAGAAATTACTTCTTGTTTAGTATTGGCAGCAAGTGATATCAAGAAATGCACAATTCACGTTACCATCAATGGTATATTATTGCAAGCTTTAGAAAAGTCATCATGTCATTAAACAACACAAACTCAGAAGGTTATGACGAAGTCTGTACTCGCGTATTAAAAGCATGCAAAGAGGTAATTAGTACAGTATTAGCATATTTAATAAACATATCTATGGAAACTGGTGTTTTTCCTAACAGACTCAAATTGTCAATAGTCAAACCATTGTATAAGAAGGGGAAAAGAACTATATTTAATAATTATCGCCCAATAACAATAAATCCAATCTTCTCAAAAATCTATGAAAAAATTATGTATGATAAGTTAACGTCTTTTTTCAACAAATACAACTTACTGAGTAAAAGTCAGTATGGATTTCAAAAAAAGAAATCCACTACACTAGCAATTTTTGACTTAGTCCATACTACTCTTAAAAACATGAATGAGAAAAAATACCACAGTTCTATTTTTTGATATGACGAAGGCATTTGATCTGGTCTTTCATCCGTTATTGTTAGCAAAGTTAGAGCGTTATGGCGTTAGAGGAAATGCTTTAAATTGGATTGAAACATATTTAAGAAAAAGAGCACAAACTGTTGAGATAACTCAGCTAGAAAATAAACGACACACAAAGAATTACAGGTCTGAGTATAAAGAAAACAAATTGGGCGTTCCACAGGGAAGCGTACTTGGACCATTACTCTTCCTTGTTTACATAAACGACCTGCCTAACATTACCGAATATAAAAGCATCCTCTTTGCTGACGATATCTCAATTATAGTAACAACTGATAGCAAAAAATACATAACCGAACATGAAAATGACATAAATACTACCTTAAATATAATAATTAAATGGCTTACAAATAATAATTTACAAATTAATATTGACAAGACATATTTTATAAATTTTAATAATTTGACGGAAAATTTGAATATTAATTATAACGGATATAATCTAAAAGATTTAAATACTGGTAAATTTTTATCTGTTGATAATAAGCTGGATTGGAAAAAACATATAGCAAATGTTTGTAATAAAATCAATAGATTTTCCTTTGCACTTTACAAATTAGCTAAGACGGTCTCAAAAAGTACAGCCCTTACTGCATATTTTGCCTATGTCGAGTCGGTATTACGATATGGCCTTATAATCTGGGGTAATAGTACAGATATACAGCAGGCCTTCATTGCCCAAAAGAGATGTGTAAAATCAATATGTGGTGTTACACCTGATACATCTTGTAAGCCTTTATTTAAATCATTAAGAGTGCTTCCTCTGCCTTGTCTGTATATCTTCGAAGTTGCAAAATTTGTCAAACTAAACTACAACTTATTCAAAGAAGCAAAAGACGTGTATACTAAAAATACCAGAAACGGCAATCGTCTAGTGTTGGATATAGTTCCTAAGACGTTTTAAAAAAAATTGCTATTGTATGTGTATAGCTATATATAATAAAATACCTGATTCGATAAAAAATATGACATTTAATGCATTCAAAAAAAACCTATTCGAGTGGCTAAATAAGCACGGGTTTTATACAACGCAGGAATTTCTCAATTTCAATAACTGTTACAATTATTAATATATAATAGAATCTGTAAATATTGACATAAAACAATATGACTCCTTATTTATAAAATACAATAGTTTAATTCTTAATATTGTTATTAGTAAAAATTGTAATACCTGTAGGCAAACAATTCCTGTTTTTTTTATTTTTTTTTATTCTATAATTGTAAGTATTTGCATGCTATAATTTAATGGCTGTGTAGGAGATCATTATTTGTAGACCATCTTCTGTATACCCTATACAAAGGCAAATAAAGACTATTCTATTCTATTCTATTCTATTGATACTGGAAGTACAGGGAGTTTCATCGATGAAGAAGTCGTAAAGCAGTATGATCTAGAAACTAGGCCATGGAGACAGGAAGTGTCAATGGCATCTTCATCACATACATCTCAAATAACTAAGGTATGTTCAGCAACACTAAAGTTGGATAATCAAGTAATTCCTGCTGTACTATTTCGTGTCATGGAAAATCTTTGTTGTCATGTCATACTGGGGCACGATGTACTCGAACAGTACTCCATTCTAGAGATAAAATTTTATGGGCAAAATCCACCACTCAGACTATCTGCCATAGAAGAAGCTAACATTGCACCTGTCAATCTTTTTCCAAATATGTCACCAGAATGTAAACCGATAGCTATAAAATCACGTAGATTTACAGGTGACGACAGCAAATTCATCCAAGAAGAAATTAAGAAATTATTAGAAGACGGTATCATAGAAGAGAGCACTTCGCCCTGGCGAGCTCAAGTTCTAATCACATCCAACACAAATCATAAGAAGAGGATGTGCATTGATTACTCACAAACAGTGAACAGGTTTACTTATCTTGATGCATATCCGTTGCCGAATATAGAAGAAATCGTAGCAAAAGTATCAAAATATAAAATATTCAGTAAAATTGATTTGAAATCTGCATACCATCAAATTCCAATTATTCCTGAGAATAAACCATTCACTGCCTTCGAAGCCGCCGGTAATTTATATCAATTTCGTCGTATTCCGTTTGGCGTGACCAACGGAGTAGCTTGTTTTCAACGAGCCTTAGATTCTATTATTCGAAAGTCCTCCATTGAAGGTATATATCCATATTTGGATGACATTACCGTCTGCGGAATCGATCAGAAAGATCATGATGCAAAACTTGAAAAATTCATGGAAATTGCTAATAAGTTCCGTCTTACTATAAATAAAGAGAAAAGCGATTTTTCCATAACAGATTTGAGTATTCTTGGGTATAATATCAATAATGGAACCATTAAGCCAGATCCAGAACGCTTACGGCCTCTTCGTGATTTACCAATTCCCACTGATTCTGCATCTTTAAGACGCGTAATAGGATTATTCTCTCACTATTCTAAATGGGTACCAGATTTTTCATCGAAATTACACCCATTGACACAAGTAGAGACATATCCTCTAAACGCTAATGAAGTGAAAGTTTTTGAAGAACTAAAAAGGATTATTTCTGAATCGTCTTTAGCAGCAGTTGATCCTAAAGAAACATTCACTGTAGAAACAGACGCCTCAGATTATTCTATCGCTGCTTCTTTGACAAAACGGTCGACCGATAGCATTTTTTTCAAAATCTCTAAATGAAAGTGAAAAAAAGTACCCTATAATAGAAAAAGAGGCATACGCCATTATAAAAAGTCTTAAAAAATGGAGACATTATCTAATTGGACGGCCATTTTATCTAATAACGGACCAGAAGTCTGTATCATATATGCTCAGAGGACATGCAAGTAAAATAAAAAATGATAAGATCCAGAGATGGCGATTAGAATTATCAAATTTCAAATTCGATATAAAATATCGACCAGGACATCTGAATACTGTAGCAGATGCATTGTCCAGGCAAGTATGCGGAGCCACAACTGACAATCGCCTTATAGAATTACACAAATCTCTCTGTCATCCTGGTATTTCACGACTTACGCATTGGATAAGATCTAAAAACCTACCGTTTACCAGTGATGATGTGAAAAAGGTTGTGGCCTCTTGTCCAACTTGTGCAGAGATAAAACCAAGATTCAATAAAAATATTGGGTTATTAATTAAAGCTACTATGCCCTTTGAGAGATTGTCCTTAGATTTTAAGGGACCACTACCATCATCGACAAACAACAAGTACATTTTGACAATAATTGACGAATACTCGAGGTTCCCGTATGCTTATGCATGCCCAGATATGAGTACAGAGACAGTAATTAAACATCTTACTGATATTTTTTCAATTTTTGGAATGCCAGCTACTGTTCATACAGATCAAGGAGCGTCTTTCATGTCAGCTGGTATTAAAGAATTTTTACATACTAAGGGCATATCTACTAGTCGATCTTCTCCTTACAATCCACAAGGTAACGGACAAGTGGAGAGACTGAATGGGACCCTTTGGCAAACGATACGCCTTGCACTAAAAGATAAAAATCTCCAAATAGATAAATGGGAGGCAGTTATTACTCAAGCACTCCACTGTATTAGGTCCCTCCTATGCACTTCAACTAACACAACGCCTCATGAAAGAATGTTTAATCATCCACGGCGATCGTCTTGGGGACAATCCATGCCGTCGTGGTTGCAACCTGGAAAGGTTCTCTTGAAGAAATTTGTAAGAGTCAGCAAATATGATCCAATGGTGGAAGAAGTTGACCTTCTGGAGCCAAATCCTCATTATAGCGCCGTAAGACTTTCCAATGGCAGAGAATTGACGGTTTCGAATCGCCACCTCGCACCCAGAGGTGATGCAATACTGCCGGATCACCGACTTGTTACATCTGATGATGTTAAAAATAACAGTCATGATATTAATGCAGAACAATTTGAACCGACTATAGATAGCTCAGAATTGGATGTCTACACTACGCCTCTTTCTTCTCCTACGGCTGATGAACCACACCGCTCAACTACAGCTGATGAACCACGCAGGTCAGCACGATCTAAGAGACCACCTGCCTACCTGAATGACTACGTCCATGATTAAGGAAGGAGGGAAGAATGTCATGGTTTATGGTTATGAATTTAAAAGGTAATCCTTGACATAATACGAACTCTTGTCACAACTGTTATATGTCTTCTATAAATATTATGTTGAATTTATTAGTTAAATAAAGCCTATACATTCGGGTTATTCTATGCATTTATTTATCAGTGTCATCATGCAACAAAGTACCCAAGTTGGCGGATGGTAGTGCCTGCAACAAAGCCCAGATTCCCATTCTGCAGATGCTAATAGGCGGGCGCGCTCTGCAGAGCTACAAGACGTTTTTAGTAAGTTACCTTGAGCAATTCGGCAGAGCGGCCCATCCCATTGCTTCTGCGATGACGGAAAATCAGGAAATTTAGAATTTGGAACAAGAGCTCGCCAAGCGTCTAAGGCCTCTGTGGCATTGCAAATTGAAGTCACGTTATTTTTCAGAATTTTGTCAAAAATAGCTCTCCAGTGAGTTTAAAAACTACACGTTTTGCGTTTCGCTAAGTCCTCATTAAATAATAGCACCTGAGAATAGTACTCGTCCTTGAAGTCGGTCTCACTGACAAACTGTCAATGTCAAATCGGCAGTTTAACAAAATCTTAGAACAACAAACAAACTTACATAAATAATAATGGTACTCCACAGGATAGTTAGTGGGACACCGTAAATAATCATGTGAATGCGATATTTCATATTATAATAAAATGGAGGAATTGTGCACAGCTTGCCTGTGCATCGGAAGAAATCTGTATTATATTGGCGATACGGATGTTTTTGGTCTTTACTCGCAAATTTTGAATGAAATACCTGTAAGTACTCACCCTTTAATTACGTACGTTTAATAGTCTTAGGGGGATCAAAATAGTAGTATGAAGGAGATTAAAATATCTTCCAGGAAAATAAAATAAAAATTTACTTTTAAAAGTAATAACTATTTACAAAATAGACGCCCAAATAATTTAGTGTGAAAAAAATGGGGGCTTGGGTGTGGGAGCGAGGAGTCCCACTACAATCAACCCCTCCGCGTTCCACCTAAATTTAAGTCAAATTCACTCGAGAGCCCCTTAAACTGCAACCTAACCTCCAAACTTCAATCATCACATCTCAGAAACCAAGGTTACCTTAACCTTTTTAGGCTTGGTAGCTGAAGCCCAGAGTGGCAGATAGAAGGTCAAAATATTCTTGGATTCCTTCTTCTCCCCTCCTCCTTCCATTGTCACATTACAGAATTTAATTGCATTTAGGTATGTTTGTTTGTAATGCTTCCGCAGCTTACCTTCTGTTTGTTGGTTGGCTCAGTTTGTGTGATAGGTCCCTATATAAATTTATTTATCTATATTTAGTATTAAGTATCCCAATATCTTAATTCCCTTAAAAACAAATGAAAAACGCATCTACTGAGCATGATGAGTAAGGCAATATCCTCCCATGGAATGAAGAACCCTGGGAGAGGCTTTTATCCAGCAGTGGACTTCTTACGGCTGCAATGATGATGATGAAAATGTATATGATCTACCTTGTAGGGATTATATACGGCCAGCACACACTTGGCCATTAGTCGTCATCAATTCGCCCAACGATCAAGGCGTGTGTTAAGTAACTATTGTCTCCTATATTATCTGTGTACACCATAAATACATTGTCTTGGAGTCAACTCTTTGATTTAAAGATCCTTCTGGTAGTTAGTGTTAGGACCGTCCACTGTACCCTAAGTGGCAGCAATACTTACAGTGGCTTACCTACCAGCTGATAGATTTGGTTTCCAGGTATACAACCCGCCAGAGATATGTGTCCGCGTCTGCTGGGAGTGCCGGGCCTTGCTGCGGCGGCTGCAGAGGTTCCGGCGCCAGGTTCAGCAGTCTTACCAACTGCTCACTCAAGTACATGCAGTAAGTACCATCTTTAAACAGGCGGTTGGAAGAAAACGTAACGTATCTTTGAGCAAAAATAAGTATTGCCCGTAGCGTGGCTCTACCACAACTCAATACAATACAAACACACATATGATTCCATATGTTTTTCAGAACAGCACACTAAGTATCGCGCGCCCCCCGCACCTCAATGTCCAGTGCATCACGAGCATCTCTCTCCCGTTTGATGACATCATACTCAAGCCGGAACCTGATGCAGGTGAGTCTACAAGTTTTTCTAATACATGCATATTATCACGTCTTTGTGCCTTACGTGGTAGACAGAGCCAAAGGCCAAGGTTAGCGTGTTTGTGAGCGTATAGGTGGAAAAGGGAATATAAACGGATTTTGAATAAGCACTGTTTCCATCAATCAAAATAATTATAATGTTTCACTTTTTTATTGTATTAGAGAGTACAGTAAGGTTTAGCAATTATGAATGAAAAAAGATATCGGACAAATGTCCGCCACGACCACGGTCAGAAATATATTTCACTTTTTGGCAAAATGGCCGTCTATTTCATTAATCACGTCACGAATTTTTGGATTATGAAAGACGGTTGGGTTGCAAACAATTGTCGTTGTTTGTTTGTTGCTGCCGTTGTTTGCAACAATTAAAATGGTTGTTGTTTTAATTGGTTACATGATTAACAGTGTGTTCTTTAAGCCCCCATTATAGAGATGGTGGTTGGGCCGTCCGTGTCCCATCCAGAATCGGTTTAATTTGACTCACACTCCTTGTTGAACATAAAAACCAGCTGGTTTCTGGGTTCGGGTCCAAGATGAAATCTTTTCCTGAAAAGGACAGTTTTGACATGATAACATCTTATAAATCGATGACCACCGGCTGCATGCGCAACAAAAGTCACGTTTCGGAGCAGCAGCAGCAGTAAAAGTCAAAAGTCAAAGATTTTTATTCAAAATTGGATACATGTATCTCTTTTTGAACGTCATTTTTGTATTTGTTAATCGAAATACTACTAGCGTTTCGCAACGACCACTGGTGAGAAGAATACGCCGAAAGAAACTCAATCCGACTTGGTCCCTATGTGCCTGAAGGGCTCCGATTACATTGTTTACATATATTATATCATCAAATAAATTTATATTAATTGCCAAGCATTTTTATCAATTATATAATCAGCAATGCAATAATATGCTTTTTTTACTAATTGGTATTTTACAGTCACTTTAAACTTTAGTATAGGCAAACCTAATATTTCTGCAAGAATTATATTATAGAAGCATACTCCTAGACCCAGAAATGAATCCATAGTTTCTGCAATCGCATAACTAGTGTAGCTAATTTATTTTTATTTCTCGTATTTCGATCATGAATATCACTATTTTTCTTATATAAATCAAGATTATAGCGCACAAACATAATATTCGCAAATATATACTGAGGAGGTAATGTTAAAATATTTATATCTTTAAACAATTCTCTAAGAGATTCTCTAGCACCAAGGTTATATATAGATCTGATAGCGCGTTTCTGCAGTACAAATATGGTGTTTACTTCTGCAGCGTTACCCCATAGTAAAATTCCGTAAGACATAACACTATGAAAGTAACTGAAATATACTAAACGCGCAGTATCAACATCGGTCAGTTGTCTAATTCTCCTAACAGCATAAGCTGCAGAACTAAGTTTACCCGCTAACGTAGTAACATGGGCACCCAATTGAAGCCCGGCATCAAGAGTTATTCCAAAAAATGTTGTTTTATCTGTTAAATCTAGTGGTTCATTATCCATTATTATTCGTGTAGGAATTTTTTTAACATTTGGTAAGCAAAATTTAATACATTTAGTTTTCTTAGCGTTTAATAACAGATTGTTCGCTGTAAACCAATCCAACACCTGAGCTAAAGTACTATTAACCACGTCAAAAGAATCAGTTTGTCTATCAATTTTGAAGGCAAGAGAGGTATCATCGGCAAATAGTACAGCCTTACATGTATTCACACAGTAAGGTAGGTCATTGATGTAAATGAGGAATAACAGAGGCCCTAGTATAGAGCCCTGGGGTACGCCCATCTTAACCGATGATCCGGAGGATTGAACCCTATCAAAACTAACTTTTTGAGTTCGCCCACTTGAATAAAATTCAATTAAATCGCGAGATTTGTCTTTTATTCCATACTGCTCCAGCTTCGAGAGAAGGGTATTGTGGTCTACGCAATCAAAGGCTTTGGAAAGATCACAAAAAATACCAATAGCATTTTGTTTTTCCTCCCAAGCATCATATATGAATTTCAACAGAGCTACACCCGCGTCTGTAGTTGACCGACCCTTTGTGAAATCATACTGTTCACGATGGAAAAGACTATGATTATTGAAATAAGCTAATAACTGATTAAAAATAATCTTTTCAAATATTTTACTAAGCGCTGGCAGACTAGAAATAGGACGGTAATTAGCGGGATAATTTTTATCGCCAGATTTGTACAACGGAATTACTTTACTATACTTCATCAAGATTACTTCAATAATGTAACTAATGACAAATACAGAGATATCCCACAAATCTCCGGTTTTCTTATTGTTCAAACTCTTAAATGTTTCAATGATTATTTGAGGTGTTACATGTTGAAATATTAAATAGTTGTTACATACCGGTATACAGCTTGATATAAGTTTCTTAGATTCCTCAGATGATGAACGTAAGGAGGCAGTAGTGTTTTCGGGAATGTTAGTAAAGTAATCTTCGAAATATTTTGCGACGTCTTCATTATTACTGAGGATCTTATTATCAATTTTTAATTCGATTTTGTTGTCACGATTTTTAGATTTTCCAGTTTCCTTGTTAATAATTTTCCAAGTGGTCTTTGCCTTTTTAAAAACCTTAGAGTAAGTTCTAACATAATTGATAAATTCAGGATTTTTATTGTAAGCTTTCATAGCTAATAATTCGTATAACCTGTTGGTAACGCGAGCAAAGTCTCAATTTAAAAAACGCAATAAAAAATTTAATATTCTTATGTACATGTTTCCTACGCCGCTTTATCAATGTTTTTATGTTGGTTGTCCTGTCTGTTGTGGAAGCGTGGTGGGAGGAAAGATGGCGCGGAGCCTCTTCGCCCCCCTGACACTGCTGTCTATGAACCTTGACCGATAAGGTTGTTTTTGACCAGTCGCGCGCGCCTGCATATATGTAAATGTGCATTATTCATTGTGATTCTATTTTGGGAATCATACGCCGCCGATTGACGCTGGATCTCGTGAATCCATTTATTCTGTGAAAAAGGGATAAGGACTCGTAATCCTTTGTGTAAAGACTGACACGTGTATTGTTCACCAACACCCCCTGAAGAAGTCCTGGCGGTGGATAGCAGCTTCGTGGACGTGCATCGACGTGGAAACGACATTCAGGTCAGTCCTCATATTAACATTGATAGCGGTTCTTATCATATCCCTTTTTTTACACGCAGTGAAGATACCTTAGGCATCTTCATTCTTTGGGAGCATATCCCACCAGGTGGTAGCTATTTACACGCTAACCTACCATAAGTTTGGTCCTTTCGAGTCTGGATAACATCCAGCTTAAAAATTCCCGCTATTTTTGCGTATTTTACGCACAAAAACGCATTTCTCAGCGCCGCCATATTCATTGGCTGACGCTTATTTTACGCCCCATTACCCAGTAGTTTGGTTTATAAGCTGAGATAATATTCCAGCTTATAAACTCGCTTATTTCACGTAATTTTACGCATAAAACGCAATTTAGTAGTGCCGGCACAAACACCGGCCGACGCCCATTTTTGCATTCCATACTGTTAAATACAGTATTGTCAGTAAATACATACAATATATGGATGCAAATTGCTTTGCATAATTGGTTATAATCTAGTTGGTTAAAACTAACTTATCGCTGCTTCTTAACTTGTAGTTTTTTCGCCCGTACCAAGCACCGCCTACCCTCAGATTTTCAATATCAAGATTTTAAGTCGCAATTATGACGGAAAAATCAGGAGATAGCGAAGTTAGGATGACTTTGTTAGTCAGTAAGAGGGACGCATTATTTCAACGTGTTAATCGTTTGTATGATGCATCGAAGAAGATTGTTTCGTACGATTTGTCGTTAAGAAGTAATGAAAATTTTATGTCTGAATCAGAAATGTTAGATGATTGGCGCCATAAGTTTGAATCTATTGTAGATGAAATAAATAAATTAAAATTGAGTTCAAGACCTATCGGGGTCCCAGACTACGCCTGTCTGGACTCATTTGAAGATTTATATTCGCGGATTAAACGAACTCGAAATAAGATAAACGAGAGCTTGAAGCAGAGTTCACACACTGCGAGTGACTCAAACAAGTCAGTAGTGAAATTAGAACATTTAGTAATTCCGAGTTTTGACGGTCGCCCAGAAAATTGAAATGTTTTCTATCAGTCATTTAAGACTAATATTCATTTGAATCAACAATTGTCTGACTCGCAGCGCGTGCAGTATTTAATTGCCAAATTGACTCATGACGCATTAAAATTCACTGCAGGTATTGTTCCCAGTGGAGAAACGTATCAAATCTTATGGGACAGCTTGGTTAAAAAATATCATGATAAACGTGCCCTAGGTACATTTTATTTAAATAATATTTTAGACTTAAAAAATTGCTCGCATAGTGCGAACGCACTTGACTCATTTATAAGTAAATTTTCCGCATCATTTTCGGCACTTAAAGAATTAGTTATACCTGATCTGACAGACTTTGTTATGCTACAATGCGCTTTAAGAAAAATGGATGCTCAAAGTATTCAATCATTTGAATTATCTGTTCGGGATGAAAAGATACCAACAACGCAACAGCTGATCTCCTTTGTACAAGATCAGGCTAAAATATTGGAGCGCTCCAACCCTCGTTACTCATCATATATGAATAAGCAACCCGTAACTAAAACCCGTGATCAGACGTCACATACCTATAAGACGTTTATGACCGGTACTAATGTACATACAGGTTGTAGCTTATGCGCTAAAAGTGATCATAGACATTTATACGATTGCCCACAGTTTAAGAGTATGCGCGATGCTAAAACTCGATACGATTATATCAAATCGAAACGCGTTAATTGTTTGAGTACCCTACATACGCTACCGGATTGTAAAAGTACTTCGGTCTGTTTCTGTCAGAAAAAACATCATAAGTTGTTGCACTTTGCAAATAACAATAATCATAATTTGAAATCACGCGCGAATGTAGGCGCCGGAGCCGTTGAGCATTTGTCACAGTCGACCGCGACTTCATGCGCAGCCGTATCTGTCGATCGGCCCGCTTTGGAACATAATAATATTCAAACGTTTTCTGTCACTACTATGCTTCGCGAGAATTCAATTATGAACGCAGATACGTCTTCTCAGTCGTATGCTACTAGTTATAAGGGTGATATTATTTTATCGACCGCTCAAGTTTATGTATGCCCTAAAGATGGTATTAATAAAAAATATATCGTTCGTTGTTTGATTGACAGCGCGTCACAAAATAATTTAATAACAACGGAATGTTGCCGCTCGCTTAATTTACCAATAACGCCTTTAAGTAATTCTTTTCTTAAGGGTGTTGGTTCGAACTCTAGTCCTATATTAGGCTATGTTTATTTAAATATTGAGTCCCGTGTCTATCCAGATAAAAAATATGCTATTCATGCATTGGTAGTAAAATGTATCACGGATCAATTACCCTCGCGATTTATCGATTGTCGAGAATTCGACACGCGCAATCTGCACCTGGCGGATTTAAGTTGGAATATCCCTGGAGATATTAATTTAGTTCTGGGTGCTCAGCTTTTCCCATATATATACCTAGGTGATAGGGCAGATTGTGGACCGCGCGCGCCGCCGGCAATTCTCACCACGCTCGGTTATGTATTTATGGGCGAATGCCCACGTAAAGATGTTTTGCCCGCAACTTCGTCTTTTACCGCGCTAGCATTAAATGATTTAGTGCAGAAGTTTTGGGAACTCGAAGAAGTGCCCACAAAATGCTTGTTGTCTCCTGAAGAGACAGAGTGTGAAAATATTTTCGCTTCGACCGTGAGTCGCGATGATTCCGGTCGTTATACCGTCGCTTTACCCTTCAGCAGGGACCCTGCTGAACTTGGCAACTCGTATGCCACCGCTTACCGCCGCTTTATTTCGCTGGAACGTAAATTACGTCAAACGCCCTTAGTACGCGAGAATTACAATAAAGTAATTCAAGATTATATCGATAATGGGTATCTTAGCCCCGTCGATGTGTCTGATTTGACCTCTGATGGTTATTATATACCTCACCACGCCGTGGTACGCCCTGATTTTTTTTTTTTTTTTTTACTAAATATTGAATTAGGCATTTGTCTCCCATCTCACCTGATGGTAAGTGATGATAAGCCGTTACCGCGTATTGTCTTGGACGCAAGTGCCAAAACACATACTGGATTTTCACTTAATGATATTTTACACATCGGCCCAAATCTACAGGCTGATTTATTTGTATTGTTATTGAATTTTAGGATGTTTCCTATCGCCATAAACGCAGATATAAAACAGCACTATTTACGTATAGGCGTTATGCCGGAGCAGCGTAAATACCTACGCATTTTATTTAGGTTCAATGAATCGGAACAAATTCGCACCTTCGTTTTCAACAGGCAACCCTTTGGTCTCAGGTCTAGTCCATACATAGCTTTACGCACAGTGAAACAGTTGGCTTCGGACATGAGTTCACACTATCCTGAAGCAGCTAAAGTGGCTGAAACCTGTTTGTATATGGACGATTTGGTTCATTCCACAGCTGATAAAAGCTCTGCTAAGCTGTTAGCTCGTGATTTAATTAATTTGTTCAAATCTGGTGACTTTGACCTAGTAAAATGGTCGAGTAGCTGTCCTGAGCTACTTGATTCACTTCCTGATTCGCACCGCAAATCAATCGAATTCGATTTACACAACAACTCATCTAAAGTTTTAGGTCTTTCCTGGGATCCTTGTGAGGATAATTTGTT
This sequence comes from Elegia similella, assembly GCA_947532085.1. NCBI lineage: Eukaryota > Metazoa > Arthropoda > Insecta > Lepidoptera > Pyralidae > Elegia > Elegia similella. The sequence goes on from OX383950.1 coordinate 12,489,556, forward strand.
TTTCACCACTATCACAATTGCTGAAAAATGCACTAAAAGAAACATACTTTCGGTTGTGGCTAGATTATTCGACGTACTCGGTCTAGTTGCGCCTGTGATACTCGCAGCCAAATTGCTTATTAAGGAGTTATGGCTCTGCAGGAGTGATTGGGATGACCTGGCTCCAGAGAACATACGTGCCCGCTTTCACGCACTCGCTCAAGAGATGCACTTGCTTAACACTTTGAAAATTCCTCGGCATGTTGGTGTGGAGGTCGGGTGTGAGCTGCGTCTTGTTGCTTTTTCGGACGCCAGTATGAATGGACTAGGAGCAGTTATTTATGCTCATTGCACTTACCCTTCTGGTATTATTGAAACGCGTCTACTTTGCGCAAAATCGAGAATTAGCCCTACGAAAATTTCCACTCTCGCTCGCCTTGAACTTTGTGCTATTTTACTCATGTCAAAATTGATAAAAATTGTACGAGATACATTCGTTGAACGCATGACCATAGTGGACATATACGCATTTTCGGATTCCACGATAGCTTTATCGTGGGTTCATTCTTCCCCGCATAGATGGTCAATCTTTGTTAGCAACAGAGTAGCCCAGTGCCAAGAAAATTTAGACGCTAAACATTTTTATCACATAGCTGGTGCTATTAACCCAAGCGATTGTCTTTCTCGTGGCATGTTGCCATCGCAACTTTTGTCTCACGATCTGTGGTGGAACGGCCCTCCTTGGATTCGCGAGCCGCCTGAAAAATGGCCTATTATTCCGTTCGCTCCCGCTAATTGTAATGATTTGCCTGAACATAAGGCTAATGTTATGGCTGTCACAACGCATATAGAGGAACCACTCTTGTGTACATTGGCACAACGAGTTTCTTCTTGGCAAAAATTGCTACGCATTATAGCCTATGTACTTAAATTCGCTAAACCTAAACTCAAAATCAATCCTCTATCTGTAGCAGGATTAGCAGCTGCTGAAAGGGCTCTAATTCTTGCTGTTCAATCAGTGCATTTTGCTGAAGATATCAAACTACTCAAAGCTAAGAAGTTACCTTCAAAGAAGCTGCAGAACTTGGCAGTATTCTTAGACGCTGAAGGAATCTTACGTATAGGAGGAAGACTTTCTGGGTCGATGCTTCCGTATGAAGCTAAACATCCAATTTTACTTCCAAAACGCGATCATATTGTCGATCTAATAATTCAACATTCTCATGTTTTCAACTGTCACGCTGGACCTGGACTTCTTATGTCAATTATAAGACAGCGCTACTGGATATTAGATGCCAGAACAGTCATTAGGTCTAAGTGTCGGAAATGTAACACTTGTTTCAAGTTGAACCCTACGCATCCCACGCCTATAATGTCTGCATTGCCGTGGTACCGTGTGACAGAGACAGCGAAAGCTTTTGTTCATACTGCTTGCGATTATGCCGGACCTGTACGCATTACCCTTTCGCGTCGCAGAGGTCAACATGCTCAAAAGGCATACATTGTACTTTTTATTTGTATGGTGACAAAGGGTATTTATCTGGACTTAGTCACAAGTCTGACATCCGACAGTTTTTTAAACGCATTCAAGCGCTTTATTTCCCGCCGCGGTCCAGTGTCTTGCTTATATTCCGATAATGCCACAACTTTTATTGGTGCCAAAGCACAATTGGATGAGCTTTATAGTTTTTTGACAAGTTCAACCTTCAAAAACGCACTGTCTAATGAGCTTTTGTCTCGAAAAATAGATTGGAAAACAATTCCACCCCGATCCCCTACATTCGGGGGAATTTGGGAGGGGAATATAAAAAGTATGAAAACGCATTTATATAGGGTGATTGGAAACCAGTTGCTCACTTATGAAGAGCTATTGACGGTTCTAGCGCAAGTTGAGTGTATCTTAAATTCTCGGCCTTTGAGTGTCATTTCTTCTGATCCACACCCTGAAGTTTTAACTCCCGCGCACTTTCTAATGTCCACTCCACTGCAGTATTTGCCTGCCACTGATCTCTCAGATCAGCGCTATAGTTTATTGGAACGCAAAAAATTGCTCGACCATATGGTTCAATCCTTTTGGAAAAAGTGGCACCTTGAATATCTGCACACGTTACAAGTCAGACAAAAATGGGCTACACCAGACAAGCCTGTAGAGATAGGAACAGTTGTTCTATTAGAACAGGAAAACTCAGCTCCATTGACTTGGCCATTAGGAATAATTACTCATGTCTACAAGGGTACAGATAACGTCGTTCGAGTAGCGACCGTTAAAACGCAGAATGGCATTTATAAACGCGCTGTTACCAAATTATATCCTATTCCAACACAATAAATTCATTTAACTCTTTACGCATTTAGTATAAATTTAGTTTAGGTAGCTATAATTTGAATTAATTCGCTATATATCTCCTGATTTACCATGTATAAATTTATTTTTGTTTTGAAACATCTTGCGACGTTTCGAGGCGGGGTGCATGGTAACGCGAGCAAAGTCTCAATTTAAAAAACGCAATAAAAAATTTAATATTCTTATGTACATGTTTCCTACGCCGCTTTATCAATGTTTTTATGTTGGTTGTCCTGTCTGTTGTGGAAGCGTGGTGGGAGGAAAGATGGCGCGGAGCCTCTTCGCCCCCCTGACACTGCTGTCTATGAACCTTGACCGATAAGGTTGTTTTTGACCAGTCGCGCGCGCCTGCATATATGTAAATGTGCATTATTCATTGTGATTCTATTTTGGGAATCATACGCCGCCGATTGACGCTGGATCTCGTGAATCCATTTATTCTGTGAAAAAGGGATAAGGACTCGTAATCCTTTGTGTAAAGACTGACACGTGTATTGTTCACCAACACCCCCTGAAGAAGTCCTGGCGGTGGATAGCAGCTTCGTGGACGTGCATCGACGTGGAAACGACATTCAGGTCAGTCCTCATATTAACATTGATAGCGGTTCTTATCATATCCCTTTTTTTACACGCAGTGAAGATACCTTAGGCATCTTCATTCTTTGGGAGCATATCCCACCAGGTGGTAGCTATTTACACGCTAACCTACCACCTGTTTCTATTAACATAAATACCAGTTGTAGCCCATTCACAAAAATTTTTACGGATACGTTTAGTACATTTTTTAATTTTGAATGTATTGTTGAATTCCGATTTAATAACACCAAACATTTTATTATATAGAGCATCCGGATCATCTCTAGTTTCTTCAATTAGGGGCATTTTTCAGATATTTTTTTTCTTAAATACATTTATTTTAGCTTTGGTTATAGATCTAAAGGTTAATTTTGGTAAGTCTACTTCTACATCATTTATAAGCTTTACGTACTGACCAAAGTGATCCGAGGTTAGATTTTTAGTTATATATTTGTCAACAGCAGTGCAATTGCAGAAAACATTATCTATACACGTTGCAGAATCTTCAGTAACTCTAGTTGGCTCCAAAATCAAATTAACTAAATCAAATGATTTAAAGACATTTAAAAATCGAACACTTTCAGTTGTTGTTACTAACAAATCAACATTAAAATCACCGCACACTATAATATTTTTGCGACAACAACTTAATTTTCTTAAGACATCTTCAATAACTGATTCTAAAGTATTATAATCTGATCTTGGCGGTCTGTATACACATACTATAATATAATTCCCTAGTTCGATACATGACAGCTCAACATTACAATCTACCGAAAGACTAACAATATACTTACGTTCTTTACATTTTACGTCACTTCGAGTTAGAATTAAGCTACCGCCTTTTTCTTTAGTCTCTCTGGTATACGAGCTTGTCAATAAATAATTTTCTACATTGAATTGTTGCTGGTGAGACTGCATAAAATGTTCAGTCACACAAACTACATGTAAATCTTTACTGTTAATAAATAACTCTAATTCTAACAATTTGCTAGTCAGGCCTTGGACATTCTGATGAAAAATATTAAATTCTTTCGCCTTGACTGTTCTCTTATTGCTTAGTTTAAATCAGACTGAGTATTATGTATTTTACGAATATCATCAGCTGCAATGCCTGTGTCAAATTTAAAATTATTTACCGTTGTACTACGTACAACAAAAGTTTGTATATTAAAAGCTGCTAACGTAGCCATTTGTCTTTTAAAATTAAAAGGAAGATACATAGTATCGTTAGTCAACTTAAATCTACTTATAAACTTATTTATATCTAAATAAAAAATAAAATCGCCATGACGATACGTCATGTTGTAGATATGTACATTTAAATTGTGTATGTGCTCGTTTCTTTTCCTATCTAAAGATTTCGAATACGGAAAGGCACATATCATAAATTTTGTTATAAATGTTAATAAATATACGGAATTAAACTACAGAGTCACTTTCGATGCTAATTTATTACTGACGCGCCGCAAAACGTCACGCCACAGATAATCAATGAATCATAGATAAATGACAAAAGAAGTTCTTATAGTAATAGGTTGTATGCAGATATATCTATACACTTCATTCCTCCAAACTTAATTTTTGGAACCTGTTGCCAATGAAATAACTCACATTAATCAAAATAATAGAAATATTAAGAACTGAAAAATATAAAAGAATAAAAAAAAAGAAATAACAATAAAAAAAACTAAAAGTACTTTTTATAATCGACCCTCGGTATGTTACGCCTTGGCCGTGAGATTGAGGGCTCTGATGGGCCGGAATCCTCTGCAGCTATTTCGCCGTGCTCACGAATGATGCCTCGATCTGGCTCTAGCTCAGAAATTCCTTGCTCACCCTCCCCGGTATGACAGTCACCCTCCACTACATCACCAACACCCTCATTTACAACCAACTCAGAATTTGATGGCGTTGTTTCGCCGTCACTCTCTTCTACCACAGCTTGATCGCTATCCAAAACCCTCGGTGGGCAAGCCAAAGGTGGTCTTGAGGGAGAATAACCAGATGATTGTACTGGTGATGGTGATGATGCACCAAACTCTTGAGGCACTTGACTTTCATCATTACAAATATCATCCTCTTTACCAGTATATTTTAATAATTGATCTACGTGCCTAATACAATTAGTATCTAAATCTAAAATAAATATTTTGTACATCTTATTACCTAACTTTTCTTTAATTATACCCAATAACCACGTTTCTTTCCGCGCACTATACCACCGGGTCAATACCTTATTACCTATATCAAAAAATCGTTTTCCAGGAACTAAATGCTGATCAGTTTGCCCTTTATCTCTCGTCGGTACAATGAGATCTAGGCGAGTACGTAAATTACGCCCGAACATTAATTTCGCAGGAGTTTCACCGGTAGTACAGTGCATAGTATTCTTATAACTAAAAAGGTATCCTAACAGCTGCTCGTTTATTTTGTCTGGATGTAAGTTTTCACACTTTAGCATTTTTTTACAAATTTATACTGAGTTTTCGGCTTGGCCATTACTTGGTGGATGATAAATAGGTGACGTCATATATTTTATACCATTAGCTGTACAAAATGTTCTAAATTCAATTGAATTTATTTTGACATCATTGTCTGATACCAACACGTTTGGTATACCAAAAACAGCGAACAATCCTTTTAGCTTGCTAATAAGTGAATTTGTTGAAGTACCGTTCTGCATGTACACACATTCCAGCCATTTACTATAGGAATCAATGACCACTAAATATACCCTTTGCCCTACGGACATGTAGTCTAAGTGCACGCGCTGCCAAGGGCCGGCTGCGGCAGGCCAGGGAGCGGATGGGTCGCGCGGCGGTGCGGCGCGCAGCGACACACACGCCTCGCACGAGCCGATCCAGCGCTCGATGTCCCGGTCGATACCAGGCCACCACATCCTACTCTGCGCATTACTTTTGGTTTTAATAATTCCTAAATGTGAGTCGTGTAATTCCTTCAACATTTTATTTCTTAAAGCTGAGGGAATAATTACTTTATGCCCCCTAAACAAACATCCATTTTCAACCTGTAAGTCAGATTTACATTGAAAATAAGGTAAAACTAATTTACAAGTTATTTTTCGTGGCCAACCACAACGCATATATTTCGTAACTGTCGTTAATGTAACATCTTCTTGAGTGAATTTCTTTATTTCGTCTGCCGTAGTAGCCGGTGAAGCCACGTCGAGAAATTTAAGTGCACAGTATGAGTCTTCATCACCTGAATCGTTTGTACTTATTTGGAATGGAGCGCGTGAGAAAAAATCGGCTACGGCGTTGCTTTCACTCGAAACATGCTGTACAACGTAATTATATGCGGATAATATAATGGCGTACCTCTGAAGTATTAACGCTGTGGTCAAAGGAATACCTGTTTTTTTGTTAAAAATAGATACCAACGGGCTATGGTCGGTTTTCAGAATAAACGGATTTTCGCGGCCATACAAATATTGATGAAAATGTTTTACACCAAATATAATCGCAGTAGCCTCCTTTTGTATCTGCCTGTAGTTTCGTTCACTGGTTGTCAGTGAGCGTGATGCGTATGCTAGAGGCCGCTCAACGCCGTCCCCAGTCTGCTGCGATAACACCGCCCCTAGGCCGGCCGGCCCTGCGTCCACCGCGAGCACGAGCTGTGCTTCAGGATCGAAATGTGCCAGCACGCGCTCCGACGCTAGCTCGCGGCACACAGCAGCCACGCTCTGCCGCTGACGCTCGCCCCACACTCATGGCGCGTTGTTACGCAACAACTCGTAAAGGGGACTCAGCATAGATGAAGCATTGGGAATAAAATTTCTGTAGTAATTCACTACACCTAAAAATCTTTTGACCTCGCTGACGTTTGTAGGTTCTGGGGCATTAAGTATAGCCCGAACTTTATCCGGACACGTTCTGAGCCCCGTTTGACTCAAGACAAACCCTAGATATTTTACTTTGTCTTTGAAGAACTCACATTTGCTTTTTTGGAGTCGTAAACCAGCTTTACGCAATCTCTCTAATACTTCATTTAACCTCTTCATATGAGTTTTCCTATCAGGACCTGTTATACACACATCATCTAGCCATATACTCACTCAATCAATTCCTGTAAGAAGCATTTCCATTGATTTTTGGAAAATTGCGGGGGCATTAGCTAATCCATACACCAATCTCGTATATCTGAAAAGACCTGTATGAGTGTTTATAGTTACGAGTTTTTGTGATGGTTCGTCCAAAACAAATTGATTATAAGCGTATTTTAAATCGATTTTACTGTATTGTTCACCCCCTCCAATTTGGGCAAAAACTTCCTCAATACGGGGCAATGGATATTTTTCTATAATGAGGTCCTTATTTAATGTAACAGAAAAATCCCCCGCGATCTTTACCTGACCATCCTCCTTTAGTACGGGAACTATAGGAGTGGCATACTCGGAGTGGTTTACAGGAATTAATATGCCTAAACCAACTAAACGATTTAGTTCTTTTTCGACCTTATCTCTAAGGGCAAAGGGTACAGTTAGTGGTTTGAAAAATTTCGGAACAGAGCTATCTTTTAACTGTAAACTAACTTTGAATTTATTAAAACAACCTAGCTGATCTAGCCACAAATCCGAATACTTAGCCAATAAATCTTGTAATTCTCCATTATTGTCACTATTTATAGAATTAAAATTAGTCGTAATAACTAAATTAAACGCGGACATAAAATCCCTACCTAATAAAGGTGGTCCACCATTTTTCACCACGAAAACATTGATCTCTTTTTTTACGTTTTTGAAATTAGCTATAATTTTGAAAAAGCCTAAGGGTGAGATTTTATGTCCATCGTACAAACACATTTTAATATGAGACTTACGTAAACTATAGTTCGAAAACTGTTCCTTATACAATTTTTCCGATATTACGCTGCTACCAGAACCGGAATCGAGTTCCATTTTCATACCCCTATTACCTAGCATAAGTTCAACTATAATAGGTTTATCGCTGACATACCTTAAATTAAAGTTTTGACATTCCTCACAAGAAAAGTCCGGTGACTGCTCAGTATCACCATTCTTGACGGTGTCAACGTGGTTCACGCATTTGTAGTATTTTCCACACATCTTCTTTAAATGCCCCTTTACACCGCACTTTTGGCATCTGTAGCTTTTATAGCGACACTTTTCGCTCCGGTGATTTACGTGTATTTAGTAAGCCACACACAGAGCAGCGAGATGCGTCCGCCGCACGAGCGCTGCCGGCAACGCGCGCCGCGGCGCCGCGTTGACGGTCTTCCGAGTTATAGCGAGAAAATTTAGCCCGATGTATACACTCGTCCTTCGTACTGCTAACCTCGTTAAACATCTCTTTCGCCTGCTTAGAACAGGCCGCCTGCTCCGCCAGCTCAATAGCCTTCGACAATGTAAGCGATGATGCATTCTGCGCAAACAACTTATCGCGTTCAGGACCCGCGCCCAGGCCGAGGACGAAACGATCCCTCAAATTAGTTTCCAAGGCAGCTCCAAAATCGCAATAGCTCGCTAAACCTCTCAATCGAGCCGCCCAGTCTCCTAATGATTCGCCTGGTGTTCTATGCGCTCCATAGAACTTTGCATTGTCCACGAACGAGCACTGCTTTGGCTTGAAATGGCCGTCGAGTAATGCAATTAGCTCATCAAAACTCAAAGACTCCAATTCCGTCGGGTATGCTAAATTACGCAATAAACGATATGATTCGTCGTCGAGGTGCGTTAACAAAATACCACTTTGATTTTCTTTTGTTACATTGTTGATTTTTATAAATTGCGTCAATTTCCCTTTGAATATTAACCATTCACTAACTTTGTGGTCAAAAATAGGCAAATTCCCGAGAAATGACATTTTTATTTATTTTCACGCGAAAATAAACCCACTTCGTCGCCAAATGTTATAAATGTTAATAAATATACGGAATTAAACTACAGAGTCACTTTCGATGCTAATTTATTATTGACGCGCCGCAAAACGTCACGCCACAGATAATCAATGAATCATAGATAAATGACAAAAGAAGTTCTTATAGTAATAGGTTGTATGCAGATATATCTATACACTTCAAATTTACATTGTGTTTTTTATTAATATTAATTAATTTGTCCGTACTTTGTTTACTATTTTTTTCCCTAGATCCCGACCTGCGAGAAGAGAAGCAGCTTGTACATTCTACGTTTTCTTTACTCCCAGACCAGCATGGAAGACAAAGACGGGCCTCTCTATGTTACAGAAGCAGACAAGCCGGAGGTGGATGGTGTGCCGGAAGTGAAGAGTGAGCCCGAGGACGACACCGAGCATTGTGAGAAGACGTTTGTCGAGTTCGAGATGGAACAGCCGGAACACCTACAAGCTAAGAGCAAGGTCAGTCAGTCCGGGAAACAAACATAGGTGGGGCTTCTCTACCAACAAGTTGTGTGACTGCGGCGCCCATTAGTTCATGCGTCGTAGATAATTATAATAATAATGACAGGAACAGAAACTAAAACAATAACAATAATTATAACGGATCGTGACATACTTCCGTGCATGCAGCCGGTGTTCACCGACGTATAAGACGCTGTCACGTCAAAAAACCCACACAATGACTATTTTTGGCAGAAATAATGAGTTTATGTAAAAAATCTACCAAACTTTTATTCAAAAAATAGGCCTTTCACATCACTTCGCATTTAAAATGACATTAATGCAGCGTTTTATTAGGTATTCATTATTCATCAAAGGCTATAGACTACTACATTCACAGACAATATAACCTAAAATAGGTTATATTGTCTGTGACTACAGTCTTAATATAAACAGAGGACTAACTTTAGTACCTGGTTTAAACCATTATCCGCCCAAAACAAATTGACAATGACAGTTGACCAAATGTAAAAGTGATGTGTCGACTTATTTTGGTCGGATAATAGTTTAAACCAGGTACTAAAGTTAGAATAAGACGGTGTACAAAATCAAGGAAATATTCAGAAAATAATTGTAAAAACTTCATGGCGCAGAAAAACTTACCTTGTTGTTTTTTAGATATCAAATTTTGATAGCAATTTTTGTGTGTACGTATGTGTCGTGTGTAACGAGGTTAAAAATAGTACTCAAATATTGTACATATTTGGCCTTTTAAGGTCATCATCTTATGCACAAATCTGTATGTTTTCTCCGTACTTTCCTTCACTTCACCAGAATCAAATGACATAATGGTTGATTCAAATGATCACACACGAGTCAGAAGAATACGAACTGCAGGTGCACGCTAGTATGTGCTAATTATTTTTGTTTCTTTTATTTATGACTTTCACACGTGGCGTATTTGGCCAGTATCGAGTATAATTGAGGTTTGAGAGGAGCCGCTTTTTCTTAGTCTTGTTAATCCACGAAATTATGGTATAGCTCATTTCATTGATACTACCGAGTCCCTGGCGACAATTCCCACGAATGCACTGGCTTGAGCACAGAAGACGCAGCGAGGCGGACAACCCCCAGCCCGCTAAGTAAATCACCATGACAGTTTAGTTATTCCATGTACCACACATTGTTCATAAAAATGAGCATTTATAAGATTTCACATTATAAAGTCCCCTAGAAACAATTTGCAAAACAAAATTATAAATTATAAATATAAATATGTGCAGTCCGACGAAACTCCCGCCAAGATCTCCTACTAAATGTTGGTTTGTATTCAGATTATAGAAAAATCAGTATCCCGGATTGACCGCGAGCCCATTGGCTTGTGTGCCTCGCTGTCCTTCTCTGTGGCTGAATGTTGTGACAGCACGCTGCCAAAACCGGTCATGGTCAAAACCGAACTGAAATCAGAGGATGCTGTGGACACCGCAATAGACAATGAGGTTCCAGGAGGTACGTATGTTCAAGTTAACCATACGTCCCACTCTCTTCCATGCTGGTCTGGGAGAAAAGAGAAACATAAAATGTACATGCTGCTTTTCTGTCCGCGCAGACCTTAGAAGCTTGCCTAGGGGATGAGCGGAAATTTAAGATAGCATGTTAATAAACTAAAGCGGCTAGCAAGCACCTCATCAGTATTTTGATTCCATTTTCCACTAAGGTAAGAAATATAAAGTCACTCACTATAGAGGGAACATGAATCCCTCTAATATATGCCATCGTGAAGTGTTTACAAAAAGTGACAGATTGAAATGGCAACTTGTATGTATTTATACCGTGTTTGCCTGCTGGTAGTTTTGTGAAAAGGGAGATGATCTGGAAGCACGCTTACCGCTCGTATCGCGTTGGCGTGGGCGCCTAGGTATCGGCAGCGGGATGGTTCTTATTTCTTCCTTCAGTCTTCACCTTCTTTCACTCCGGTCTAGACTCCGGTGATGCTGACCGATATCGCGGCGGTTGACGGGACAGGTTTTCGAAACGCGTGTCGACCGAACGGCGGCGGAACTCGAACAGGGCGATTCAGTCAGGCTGACGTCTGGGGTTTTGTTCGTTTACCCTCATATGCGTGCATAAGGAAAAATGACAGGAAATATGAGGGTAGATGATGATGATGGGATTAGTACCTATGTATAAATAACTAACATAAGCCGCCCCCCAAAGAGCTGCTAAGCTCTTTGTGTTGATTCTTAAGTTGATGAAGCTGATTCTCCATATTTTTTAAGATTACTTAAGGTGATTTTCCATATTTTTAAGTTGAGTTTATATTATTGAATTGAAATAATACTAAATTATAATCTAAGTTACCTATTGCTAAAAAGGGTTTGATAGAAGGTTCAATTTAATTTGTACCGGTATTATCTACTGGCAAGGGACAGACCTTGCTCACAGATCGAAGACATGTACCAGTTTTTGTTCTCAACTCTACCACGCGGACAACACCGTCGGCTCCAGGATGGAGCTTGAGCACACGACCTTTTAGCCAGCGCAAAGGTGGCGCTTGATCATTTTTTATGAGAACTAAGTCTCCGATTTTTAGGTTGTCAATAGAATTGTGCCATTTGGCCCTTTGTTGCAGGTGATGAAGGTACTCAAGCCGCCATCTCTGCCAAAAATGTTGTGCTATAGCTTGAATAAGTTGCCAACGGTTGAGTCGAGACATTGGAGTCTGATCGTAGTCGTATTCCGGTAGACAAACTAATGGCTGTCCTATCAAAAAATGTTCAGCATGAAGATGCGTTTGATGATATAAATCAATCAAAGAAAAGATATTAACAAAATGATGTCGCTTTGGCAGCAAGAGTGGATGCTTGGTAGCGAAAGGTAAGTCGGAATGCTGAAGCCTTCCTCCTACGCGGATAGAACCATCGGAATCGATGAAAGGATTAAATCGCGCTATGGCTCCCTTCAAACGCAGCCCTTTATTAAGATGAGAGATAATATCCGAGAATGCCTCATCTTGTACCAGCTTGATGACTCTACCTAGAGCACCTTCCAACTCCTGGACTGACAGGCGTCCAATCATTTTATTTTGTCGATTACGCGAGTTGTGGATAAAACGAAAGCAACACGCAACTGTGCGTTTTAAACGAGAGAGAGAACTGAACCTTGACAGAAGAGACTCTGAAGGTTCTGTCTTTTCAGAGATATCAACATCCGCGGTGAGATACGACGACGCACTTGGTTTAAGTCCGGGCAAATTTTCACATGCGTCAGTGATGTTGACTGGCCACCTTGACGGATCGTCCTTACACCATGCAGGACCCCACCATAATTGGTGGTGCACGATGTCCGAAGGAAGCATCCCTCGACAAGCGCAATCAGCGGGATTGAGCGCTGACGGCACGTAACGCCATGTGACGTTGGGGATAAATCCGTTTATTTGGGAGACTGTTCGACTCAAAGGTTTGTAACCTATGAGGAGGAGTCTTGAGCCAAGCAAGGGCGATTGTAGAGTCGCACCATGCGATTGTGTCAGCAATAGGAATACATTTGCCGAGCACAGCAGAGACGTGATTGAGCAGTTTGGCAAGCAGAACGCATCCACAAAGCTCGAGCCTTGGAATGGTAAGCTTCTGTTTAATGGGAGAAACCCGCGATTTCGATAAAAGAAGATGGACCTTGACATCGGTGTGAGATGATTGGACTCTAAGATAAACTACAGCTGAGTAGCCCTTCTCAGAAGCGTCGCTGAAACCCATGAGATCACACCGAATGTCTCCTTGACCAAGCACGAATCTCGGAAGGCTAGGCAACTTTAAACACGCAAAACTTTCGACAAAGCACTTCCACAGTTTGGAAATGTGCTCCGGAAGAGCGTCGTCCCAGGATACGTTGTCGAGCCACAACTGCTGCATGATGACTTTCGCGTAGAAAGTTATCGGAGCGAGATAACCACACGGGTCGTAAATCCGTGCGATACTTGAAAGAATTTGGCGTTTGGTACTACATTCCCCTATATTTGAAACGTGAAAGATGAAACTATCTGTTTGAGAATTTCACTCTAACCCTAAGACCTTAAAAATCTGATCACCTGATTCTTCGAATCGGAAAGCCTGCTCGTGATGATCAGATGGATAGCTTTCTAGAAGCTCGACATAATTGCTAGCCCACTTTCGCAGCTGAAAGCCTCCCTGGGCCAGAGTCTCTACCACTTGCCTTTGTAGATCTTTAGCGGACTCTACATCGTGGCTACCGCTGATGACGTCATCAACAAAAGTATCCTCGCGTAGGACTCTAGCAACCTCGGGTTGGGTAGACTGATTCAGACTGGCCAACTCTTGAATGACTCGCATCGCATGATAAGCGGAACTAGAGACGCCATAGGTGACGGTAGTGAGTTCGAACTGCTCCAAGGGCTGATCAGGCGATTCTCTCCAAAATATGGTCTGGTACACGCAGTCTTCATCGTGCATGCGCACCTGTCTATACATCTGTTTAATGTCACAAGTGAAAACAACGGCATGGGTCCTAAAACGCAAAATAATGTCCTCTACATTCTGCTGGAGCTTGGGACCGGGCAGCAACACGTTATTTAAAGAAACTCCAGATGAGCTGGGTGAAGATGCATCAAAAACCGCTCGTAGTTTAGTAGTGCTGCTGCTCTCCTTTAGGACTCCGTGATGCGGAATGTAGTAGCGATTCTTGGACAAGGGACCGAAGACTGGTCGCATGTGACCGACTTGTTGATAATCTGCCATGAATGCTCTGTACATGGTACGCAACTTCTCGTTCTTCATGAGCTTGCGCTCCAAATTATGAAAGCGCTTTAAAGCGTTAGAGTGAGTCTCCCCTAAGGGTTGGTGGGAGTTACGAAATGGAAGACGAACGATAAACCTGCCGGTAGAGTCACGAGAATGTGTCTCTACAAAATGAGTCTCACACTGCACATCCCGTATATATTTATTTATTTATTTATTTACATCCTCAGGATCTTGGATGACCTTCGTAGGAGCTTCCTCTACTTGCCAAAAACGAGTAAGTAGAGTGTCCAGGTCAGTAGTGCAAGTCAAAGCGGTCGTGCCGACTGTATGAAACGACACTGAGTGTGCCGGTGCCTTACCCCGTAGAACCCATCTAAATATAGAGGCATGAGCGATGGGAAGGCCCTCTCCGAGCTTCACTCGTCTACCATCATAGATTTCATCATACAGATCGAGACCGATAAGCATGTCTATAGGTCCAGGAATGGTACACCTACTATCCGCCAGTATCATGTCTTTACACTTCTCGAGGACACATGATGAGACTGCTATACATGGAAGATTATTTTTTGTAAGTTTCTTCAACACAATGGCTGAAGTTATAAGTGGGGAATGAGTATTATTAGAAGATAGAGGTTGAATAATACAATTGACCTTACCATTTGTATTATTGCTGCAGGCACCTATACCGTTTATAGGTCCATATTTAGATTGAGGCAAGCGTAGCTTTTGAGCCAAGCTCTCGGTCATTAGGGTGACCTCCGACCCACTATCAAAGAGAGCTCTCGTTTGATGAACATGACCGTTGATATCCTGGACACCAACATGTGCAGTACCTAACATCATAGTAGACCCACCATGAGTACTATGACAAGATGCATTTGTTGAGCTATGAGCTGCAACATTACCTGACGGTGCTGCAGTTGGCGCAGAATCCTTAGAAGATAAGATTGATAGTCTAAGTGAAGTTTAGTATGATGACGCCCCTGACACACCTGACAATAGCTCTTAGACATGCATTTATTAACAGAGTGTGCGCGTAGACAATTATAACAAAGTTTGTTTCTCGTAACAAATTCCTTGCGTTCATGTGGCGTCATGCTATTAAACTTGTCACATGAGTATAACAGATGATCCCCCTTACAGCATATGCATGGGTTGCTTGATGAAGAGGAAGTAACCGTATGAGATGATTTAGGGGTATTCTGAACAGCACTATTAGATGAGGTTCCTTTACTGCCAGATACAGCCTCTAATACCTTGAGATGAGTTTCCAAGAAAGAAATTAAAGTTTCAAATGTTGGTATGTCTGACGTACCATGCTTTAATTCGAAATTACTACGTAGCTCAGTGGGTAATTTCCTGACAATAATGTGGAGAAGAATAAAACTCCATGATGAAACGTCAAACCCCAAAGCGGACAATGCCTGAAGATTTTCCTTCAGAACATTGACAGTCTTACGCAGACGACTAGACAACTGATTGGAATTTAGATTGTTGAGTGACAAGATAGCTTGTACAAACGGTACTCTAGCGCTTAAATAAAACAACTGTGTCCGAGGCGAATACAAAGATTATTTATTCCAATTTAGGTAGGCACTTATTGAAAAAACAGTGATAGCGCGTTTCAATTTTACACCTAGCGCCATCTAGCGGTGGCTCTGTAAGCGATATCTTAAAGAACAATGTAGCGAGCACTGCCTTGTATGACGATTGGACATTCCGCCCACCATGGACGTATGTCCATTAAATAAAAGACTAAATTAAAACACATAAGCCGCCCACCATGCTATAACAGGTTTAAGATATAAAATAATACTATAAGCTTGACTTTAACGTGCTTACTTAAAATTAAAGAAAAATAATTAACATATAACGAATTAGCGTTTACACAGGACAAATGACTTATTATTAATCAATTACAATTAGATATACACTGAGAAACTGGTTTCTTAATGATAGTACCATTACATATGAAACTAACAACCTGCGTAATCTTGGCCTATCCAAGGTGCTTTTTAGTTACTATGCCTTAAGCCATTGCGATACCTTGTCGGAAGAAGGTTGTATTACCCCTAGCTAATGGCAACTATCCCATCAAATGTTCACGGATTTAAGCTGCACTATCAAACACAAACAATGCAATTATGATCATCGTTTCACTTGATTTGAGTCATCAAACTCATAACAAGTTTCTTGTTTGTGTCCGACATGAAATCAAACGAGCCTTAGCTGGAAGAATAACTGGATGTCTCGTATTGTTGCTCAAGAAAGTTGCTTGATTCAATAGCTCATCTACAAGTGCTCTTAACATTTCCTCCGTAGTGAATTTAAACGCTTTTTTCTCTTGTACATATGTGTCGTAGTTACTATCTGTATCGAAGTATTTTAAATTATTTTTTAAGCTCTCGGGTTTTTTTTAACATCTGCATCCGTGATATATGGCTTAATTTGCTTGAAGATAGATTTAATGTAAGACCATGAAGACTTAGATTACCCAATATTACAGATATACGATAAACCATGAATACCCTCCATTTGCTTGCATATCTGCCTAGGCATGCAAGCCAAAATTAAAAGGCAATCCAGGCGTTAATTTGTGTTTCTGTAAGTTTTAAGAACATCAGACACCTCTTGTAATAGCTTAAATAGAAGCGTTGTGCCCTACAATTGTAATTGCGGGTTCGATATTTGCTCTATAATATTAAAATGGATATTGCTTTTCTTGTCAATAAGGCGAAAATACACCACTGCAGTATATGTTTTACTCAACACGTTGCAGAATCCAAGAAGCTGTACATAAATTTCATCTTTATGAGTTTTCATCCAGAGGGGTATTTTAAGGTAAGACAAAAAAGATAGCTTACTTCTATATATCTTCCTTTTAATTGACAGCTGAGAGGTAAGTTCATCATCCATCGTAGTCAAAATTTTCACTTTAATAATAATAGGCACCCGCTCGCCAAGCTCAAAAAGAAGTGATATCTCCGAAATAACTTTGCGTTTTGTAACAAATTCTTTAAGTGATGGCAACTCTACGATGTGTTTAAAGGAGTCCCTACTTCTATCCCAGGTAAGTCCCAATGTTTCTTGTCAGTATCTGATTTATCTACTAATCTTATTCTTTTTGTTACAGATGTATGCGGAGCTTTTATTATATTGTTATTATCTGTAATTGTTTCAGTGTCTTTGAAATTCTTATATTCTTCATTCTTCCTCCATTCGATTAACTTTTCCTCATTGCTTATCCATTTTTGTAATTCAAACTGTTGACTCTCAGGAAAATCTTTACATTTTGATAACATGCTACCTTCGTAGGTATTTGAAAATACCTTCTCTAAAGCCGGTATAAGATATATACCTTCATGAAGAAACAATTTCAGTAATGAGAAAATTTCTAGATATAGATCTAAAGAGGTACCAACTGTTATTCTCAGAAGTCTATAATGCTGTATTTTTGGCATAGGATCCTCAAACCAGGGCACACGTTGACAGGCAATATCCTTCAGATAAAAAAGAATGTGGCGATACATCTTAACTATGTCGGAAGTTATACATATAGGACGAATGCACCATACAATTACTTTTTGCCTTAGATCGAATTGCAATGTTGGGCCCACAAAAAAGTCGAGTTTCAATGAAACGCCTTTGGGACTCTGACAAGAAGAGTCAAAGACTATACGCCTATTTGGTGTACTTCTAGTGAGATGCCCTGCGACGGGATGAAGTAAGTTGAAGACTTTATCTTTCTTGTGAATTAAACTGACGTATTCACATAAAATATCTGAATGTTGCTTTTTTAATTCTTGATCTTTTGTTAATTGCTTTTTTACTGATTTTAATCTCGTAAGTGATATTACCTTCGAATTTCCTTTCATAAACTGTGGACTGTATTCTTTAAATGGTAGTTTGATTATATAGCCACTAGACGGATTTCTTCTAGTGGTGCGTTCATAAATATCTTCGCATTTCTCTTCTTCTTCAGTCAGCATTTTTCTTGTTGATGGCTCTGAATCTAACTCCCAAAACCGCTTTAGCAAACTATCATCCCCCAGTTGAACATGCAAAGCGTTGATGTTGCACGTTATTGGACTGGTGAATTCACTCATATCAGTCTCCCCGGATATAATCCATCCGAGAGATGTGTTTTGTGCTATCAAGTGGCTGGACGGATCTTTTACTAGCCCTTGTTTAATTACTTGGCTATATACTTTTGCACTCAGGAGAAGATCAATCCTATTGGGAACGTTAAATGTGGGATCAGCTAATGATAAATGCAAAAATTCTGAACACAATGGCACTGCTACCTTCTTACTAGGGAGGTAATTGGTAAGCTTTTCTAAAACGTGAGCCCTTATTTTAATGACAAAACTGGGATCAAGAAGTGACTGCAATTGAATGTCTACTATAAACTTTGAGGCCACAGCGGGACTCGTGTCACTTCCTAACACCGAAATATTACTTCTGCAGCTAATTTTCTTCAGTCCAAGTAATTGGACTGCAGACTCCGTTATAAATGAAGCCTGTGAGCCTTGATCTAACATTGATCGAAATGTAATATTTGTTCCTGATCGGGCTTGAATACTTACCAAAGCAGTAGCCAGCAATATCTGAGACTGCATTTTTGAACAACAACCTACCATTACTTCATTGGTATCACCTTGGATAGGTTTTGCGGACACAGGTTCTGTACCAGCCGATTGATTAGATTCATCAGTGCTTTCTATCGGCGTAGATGCTGAATTGAAATGCAATAAAGAGTGATGTTTCCTGGAACATGTTTGGCATCTAGACGGCACGCGGCAATTCATTACTGAATGACGAGGACCGAGACAGTTAAAGCATAAACCTTGGGTTTGGACGAAATTGCGACGAGTGTCGATGTCATTGCTAGAAAACTTCTTACAAGCGTAGAGTTTGTGATCTTCAGAACAGTATGGACAGTTTAAAGAAGTTGTGACATGAACTGCTTTAACGCCGTTGTTGGTAAAATTATTTTGAATTTTAGTGCCCGTATTGAGGAATTCCAAAGCCCGAAATCTATTTTCTAAAAATTCTTCAAACAGATCCCATGATGGCAATTCCAGTGACGAACTACCGACACTTAACTCCCACTGCTTTCTTGTATCGTTATCTAATTTTAAACTCAAAATATAAATGACTATTATATCCCATTCCTTCACATTAACACCTCATTGTTTTAAAGCGTTGAGGCACTCGTTACTCGTATCTAAGATATCTTTTAAAGCGCTCGATGATTCCACAATGACGTTTTTCTGGCCTATAAATCGTGATAAAATACAGTTAGCCAGGTATTTTTTATTATTATATCGGCTCTCTAGTTTACGCCAGCATATGAGATAGTTTTCTGCAGTAATAGGTATATGGCGCAGCAGTTGCTCCGCCTCACCAGATAAATGGCTCTTTAAGTAATGAAGCTTTTGGACTTAATCTAGTGCATCATTTTTGTGAATCAAAGATATAAATAAATTGTAAAAACTAGTCCATTCTGAGTATTGGCCATTAAATAATATAATATAATAATATGTATTTATTCAGATTTCGAAGATCCATAATATGTTAGTAATACAAAAGACTTAAGCAACTATGTTAGTATATTTTTAAAATGAATGAATTTAAAAATGAAATTAAATAAATGAAATTAAATGAATAAAATTAATAATTCATGTACCTGCCAGAGATGTCAGGCGGCCGACCAAACATTGGACGACTATGATCTTCCGTCATGTTCATCATCCGCCCGAGACCCCTAAGCAAAGGCGCATGCGGATCATCTGCTACTACTTTCAGAATGCTGTTGTCACTGTCCCGCACCCTTCTCACTATTGATGCAATTTTTTTGCGTATGATAGCGTAAAAGCCATCTGTTTGGTTTTCCGCGAACAAAAATAACATTGCCGAAAAGTCGGCAATGTTATTTTAGGCAACTTTACATTAGAAACATTTTTAGTAACATTAGCTAACGCAGGCTCTGATCCTTTTACCATTTTTAAAGCAGCTAATTCTAACAAAACATCTTTCAAGCTAGACTTAAAATCGACATACAAATTCTCAGTTGCAAAATACAAGTCTTTGGAGTGGTATTCAGAAGCCTCTAATTCAATTTCCTTGCATTCCTCTACGATTTTACTATGAGTGCAATAGAATGAAGACCATAGTGTTTCCAAAATCTCTAAACGCGTCTCAATGTAAGATACAGAAAGACGTTCCTTAGGTGCTTTCTTAAAATTGCGTTGAGCTTCGATGATGTTAATATTAACATCGCTTTGAAGTTTAAACAAGGAAGCCATTTCAGTGTTAATACAAAATATCCAATAAAATTATAACACAAAACGTAACAATTGTTGACACCACTACAATTACACTATTACGAAATTGTCACTGTTCAATATTTACTTTCATAACACGACACGACACTAGTATCGATGACCAACTAGTATTAAGTTCCGATACACGCAGTCTGTTGAAGTCGTGCACGTATACTACAAACAAGGGCAAAGGAGATACGTTGAATCTTTTCTTTCTAAAATTTTCTAAGTCAATGACATGTGTCTCCCTTAGTTGTCTCAGAAAATTTACTGTCTCTGAGAAAGTGTTTGGAACCTTGTCAAACTCAAACCGCTATGAAATTGGGCGTGGATTCCCCGTCTGTTCACTTTTCTTACTTCTAGTTCCAAACTACTAAATTTCTTCTAAGTTACTTTCTCTATGCAGATAAGGTTCAAAGTACTTACAGTTTGGTCACCATACTTCTCTTAAACACAACACTGCTTTTTCCGCACGGTCGGTTATGAGTCTGCTGCGGTCGGCGGTCGGTCATCAGCACTGCTCCTTATGGTACCTCCAGCAATCTCGTTGAAGGTTAAACTCCAATTTCGCCCCGAGTAGCGATCCACTACTCCTGGGTGCAAAGCTTTCCTTCAAAAACCGCCTGCTGAACTAGGCCGTATCCCGGTCGATGGACCATGTACAAACGGTACTCTAGCGCTTAAATAAAACAACTGTGTCCGAGGCGAATACAAAGATTATTTATTCCAATTTAGGTAGGCACTTATTGAAAAAACAGTGAGCGCGTTTCAATTTAAACCTAGCGCCATCTAGCGGTGGCTCTGTAAGCGATATCTTAAAGAACAATGTAGCGAGCACTGCCTTGTATGACGATTGGACATAGCTTCTAGATGTTTATCAGCAATAAGCCGCTTATTCTCATACCTTTCACAGAGAATTGTGTAAGCAATATTATAATTTGAGTCAGATAATTCCAAATGCTTAATTGAACTAGCTGGCTCCTTCTGGAGAAGGCTAAATAAATAATGCATTTTTTGGACATTGTTGAGCTCAGCACTGTTATGAATCAAACTATCAAACATTGCCTTGAAGTTGGGCCACTCTGTATAAACACCAGTGAAATGATTAATTGTAATTTTAGGTAGGTAGAATTGATTTAGTTTAGGTTGATCCGAACAGCCATTAGGTTTATCCTTAGTAGGATAGAAGGTCTCATATAAAACCTTTATTGAGTAATACATGTCATGAAATCTAGTGAATTCTTCATCACAACGCGATCGGAGCGTTTGATCTACACATTTCGATGCAAATGATGAGTACGCGGACTCATATTTATCACGATACTGGTCGATGTCCTTGTATCTGGCGCTAAAATTCATCAAAACATCAGGCTTGGCTTTGCCTTGTGCTCCAACCACATCATTCGCGTATTTATACAAACTTTGCATAAAACTGAAACTAATCTGCATTGTGACAACACTCGAGTCATGTAACGGATCTTTCAAACCCTTCTTAGCACGTTCGCCAGTCATTTTCGTGCAAAATAAGACTAATTTTTATAAGAATTAATTATGTAAACAAAGCTGACAATGACTGACACTTGACACTACCGTGAATGAACAAGATGAATGAAAAAACGATTCTTTCTATAGTGTTGGTACGAACCAAAGTTGTCTATGGGGGAACCTATAGATGATTACCGATTGAAACGTAAAACAGTACAGTGTGATAGAACCTTTAGTCATTCAATTGACAATTAATGTCAAATTGAACATGACAGATGAAAACAAGATGGATTCATTATTGGGAAAATGCAATTTTTGAACAAAATGAAGTAAAAATATGATTTTTCCCCAAGTAGAAATGAAAGTTAGATATTTAGGACGCGGGAACAGGGAATTCGGCAGAAGGACCAATGGTAGTTTTGTGAAAAGGGAGATGATCTGGAAGCACGATTACCGCTCGTATCGCGTTGGCGTGGGCGCCTAGGTATTGGCAGCGGGATGGTTCTTATTTCTTCCTTCAGTCTTCACCTTCTTTCACTCCGGTCTAGACTCCGGTGATGCTGACCGATATCGCGGCGGTTGACGGGACAGGTTATCGAAACGCGTGTCGACCGAACGGCGGCGGAACTCGAACAGGGCGATTCAGTCAGGCTGACGTCTGGGGTTTTGTTCGTTTACCCTCATATGCGTGCATAAGGAAAAATGACAGGAAATACGAGGGTAGATGATGATGATGGGATTAGTACCTATGTATAAATAACTAACACCTGCAAATAAATTGAATTGAACCATTTCATATATGCTGATGATTATTGTCATGGATCTTTAGTTTTCCAGCTATACCATAATAATATAATCGTTTTATAAAACAGAGTGAGTTGTGTTGAATCGCTTGTGGGATTCAAACCGGGGCTAACGAAGCTTAATCACGCCCCTTTTTCGTATCACACTCCACACATTCATATTACGTGTTATTTCGTTATTTCATAATGACAGTTCTGTTCGCGCCCACGCAGGGCTACGGGAGGAAGCAGGCGTTCGCGGCGCGCGGGGCCAGCGCGGCCAGTCTCACCTAACTACGTGCCGAGCGCACGCATACATCTATGACAGTGATCCTTTCCTACTGACAGTAATAAACGCGTTATTATAATCATCACATTGTCTTACTAACTCGTCAGCCTGCTTTTATATATTAGGTCTACCAATAGACTGTTTTAGTTTGTTTGTAAATACTTTATTGTACATAAAAACAACATACAGCTTAAAAGTATTAAAGTTAAACTAAAAAGAAAAAATATGCACAATGGCGGACTTATCCCTTCAGGGGATCTCTTCCAGGCAACCAGGTATCTGAAAAGAGCAATCAATTGGTTGAGTGGGGCCGAGGTCTGAGTTGAAGTAAGAAAATGAGTAAAAAACAAACACTGTTAAACTAAATTATTACCTAACTGGCTTTCGCCCGTGGCTCCGCCCGCGTACTCGGGAATAGTACTTTTTCCCAGGATAAAAAGTAGCCTTTGTCCTTCTCGGTACTCCAGAGAACTTGTATGCAAAATTTCATCATGATCGGTTGAGAAGTTATGGCGTGAAAGCGTAACAAAAATACAAATTCACTTTAGCATTTATAATATTAGTTAGGATTAGGATAATAATGTCTTATAAATAGTATACAAAGGTCTATATAAAATAAATACATACATATATACCAATACTAAAATATATACATAATACATATGAACTCAATGCGAAGGAGAGTTCAGGTATAGTTTTCTTAATCTAAATTTAAATGAATCGATCGATGGAGCCAATTTGACATCCGGCAGAGCGGAGAATGGCTTGGCGTAAGTCTCTGTTGAGTGGGTAGAGATCTGCAGCACAGGATTACCGCTAGAACGCAACTGGCTGTCTAATTCGCGGAACGTGAGGGAATTATAAAGGACCTTAAGAGTAAGGAGAGGATGTGGATATTGCGGCGTAGTCTTAGTGGGAGTCAGTTTAGCTGGCAACGAAATTCGGACACGTGATCTAACTTGCTCAACCCATAAATGAATCGAATGCATTGGTTTTCAAGCCTTTCTAATTTATTCAGCAATCCCATTTATATCCAAGCATGCCGCTTAGTCGAGGAGGAGAAGAAGGATTTAAGCAAGGAGTATTCAATTCATTGGGGAGAATTTTTTTAGGCGTCTTAACACGTGTAGGGAGGCGAAAATTTTGCGACAAATTTTATTGCATTGTGGTACCCTGGAAAAAATCTGATGAGAATGCCTATTTTTCGACCATGAAAGAGAGACCAATTATATCATTACTAAGCATTAAATCAGTCATCGCATTAAGATCAAGTTTAGAAATGAGGTATGGACTGCCAATAATAATAGCTTGAGATTAATAATAGAGATTGAATTTTATTTCGCTGTGGGAAATTTCCGACGAGATGTGCCCGTCCAGAGGCGGAGCGCACTGGAGTACTGTGATACAGGTCACGCCTTCATCAGGCTCCAGTCTCCTCCAATGTACATTCCATTAACACTCCTGTTGTTTTCTATGTTATGAGTAAGATTGTTGGAGATAATAAACTACTTTTTTACTAAAAATAACTAAATTATACGACTCATCTCTTGAAGCGGTGCAGCTGTGTATATTTGGTGGTCTTCAGCATAGAGATGAAAATTAGAGGTGAGTGGTGCTGTAATGCCATCAATAAAGATAGAGAACAAGATAGGTGATATAATCCCTTCATGTGGAACACCAGCCTTGAGATCATACCATTCTGACTGGCGATCTTCTGTTTTAACTGTTATTTTAGCGCTGTCTTTACGACAGACAATCTATGGAGTCTGTGGTACGTGCTCATTGTGCACATCATTGTAAACTTTAGGACTTCTAGTTTGTGATTGTTAATCAACTTGTAAAATACTAGAAAAGCATTACTACTTTTGATATTGTAAAATCATAGCTTGAAATGTTGTTTCTCTTTTCAGGCAAGATGTGTTTTGTAATTATTTTATAAGCACTTAATGCAAAGGTTAACTTGTAGGCTCGTATCTATTAAAAATATATTCTCTTTTCACAGCAACACAATTTGGCTTTTGTTTCACTAGAATAAAGAATAAATGTATGGTGATAAAATCACATTATATAGGTAATACAGCACAAAACACATACTCGGACTTACCACAACAAAATAGCTGGAAAGAGAAAATAAATACTTCATAATGCAGTGTGCGTTTCAGTGAACCAAATAGGCTTAGTACAATTCAATTCAATTCAATTCAATTCAATTTATTTGCATAAACTACTCATGTGGGGATGAGTTCAACACTGATATACTCTGCAACACCTGTTAGTGAATATTCGACCTATAGAAAAAAATATAATAAAGGGACATGAAGTAAATAATGGTGGGTTGCTAGTCACATCGCCTGTTGAAATGATTCTTTAGATTTTCGCCCAGTAGGCTTCTACGGTCTGCGTGTAAAGAGAAGCAGCTGGTACATCCTACACGTATTTATTTTCTCCTTGCTTAAAAGCAGGAATTTTATATGTGCATATAAATTTTTTGATGATATTTGGGTAAGATGGTAATCTATACACATAATAAAACAGTGAAAATATTTTGTCTGTACATTTAGAATTTTTGACTAAATGGATAGAGGGACTCTTAAAAAGAATAATAGTAAGCAAAAAAATTTTTTTCGTTTTTTTTTTCTGTCTGTATGTTTGATCACGATTATCTCCGAAAATACTGAACCGATTTTTTATTCACGATTACAATTGAAAAAGATCTGTGTAGGTCAACTGGAAACAAATCCCCCAGAAAGAGGTAAAGTTTGTATGGAAATTGGAAATTTTCTCATTTCTGGACTTAGAAGTATAAATAATATCCATACTAATACTAATATTATAAACGTGAAAGTAACTCTGTCTGTCGTTCTACTGTTCCCGAGGGATCGACACTAACGCGGGCGGAGCCGCGGGCAACAGCTAGTGACATAATATGACATATCGAAAGTGATTGATTTTCGAAAGTAGCGTTTTGCGTAACAACCGTATTAACGCTGTCTCGGGTACTAACTGTCATTTTCTGCGTGCCAGGCGTTCCCGCGGCTGACGTGGACGAGACACGGGACTCTGATGAAGACGCGGGGGCGCGGGGCGGGGGACACTACGCGGAGGGTAAGCTTCTTAACAACCGAACAAACAGATGGTAACATGACTCACGACGAAAAATGCGGTTTTCTGAATTTAAAACTAGCGGTCGAGCTGAAGTTAGTGGGAGTCGGACTACCCTGAGCAGCCAGGGACAATGGCATCCAGTTGAATAGCTTTGGCAGGTGGAATATGGATTTTGAGGTTAAATAATCAGTGTGGACGAAAAAGATCCATATTTAGTGGAGTGAAACACTGCTGAAGTATCCCACCAGGTGGTCAACGTCGTGGAGACACAATGTAACATGTACTTTCTTTCGTAGGTTAGTAAATTAAAATATTATACAGTAGTCCTCTTGCTTATTCCAACTTTCGCTTAAAAAATATGAATGACGTTTCGCGAAAGTGACGTTCTACGTTGCGAAGAAACGTCACTTTAGCATAACGTCTTCTGTATGTCTATGCATATGAATGAATGCTCAGGAGAAGGGGGTTAGGCTTCGTTGTATGTCTACGTCTAAGCGCTGCGGCAGTGGTGAACTGTGCGCTCATATGATGTATCTCATCCCACGGGTTCGCTAACGAACTGACCTCCTTTGATAAGCGATGGTGTAGGTGAAAGTAACAAATGTTTTGCAGATGGTGCAGCAGAGGGCCAACAGCCTGTGGCAGAAAGTTCCCGAAACAGTTATTATGGCGAGCCTCAGAGCGCTGACACAAGGCACCAGTGTCATGTTTGTCTGAGGGGGTTTCAAAGGAATAGTACACTACAAAGACACTTAATAATTCACACCAGTGAGAAGCCAAATAAATGTAAAAATTGCGGGAAGCAATTCAGTCGAAAGGATACTTTAGAAAAACATTTAAGAACACACACTGGTGATAAACCATTTTCATGTAATGTTTGCGAAAAGCAGTTTAGAGACGAACGTTATTTAAAAGCTCATTTAAGAACACACACTGGTGAAAAATCATTTGAATGTAAGCTTTGTCGTCGTCGATTTGGTCACAGCAGTCATTTACATACACATTTGAGAGCACACACTGGTGAGAAGCCATATAAATGTAATGATTGTGGCAAGCAATTTAATCGAAATGATACTTTAAAATCACATATAAGAACACACACTGGTGAGCAGCCATATAAATGCAATTATTGTGGCAAGCAATTTAATCATAAGGGTTCTTTAGACTCACATATAAGAACACATACTGGTGAAAAGCCATATAAATGTAATGATTGCGGCAAGCAATTTATTCAAAAGTGTTCTTTAGAATCACATATAAGAACACACACTGGTGAGAAGCCATATAAATGTAATTATTGTGGCAAGCAATTTAATCAAAAGTGTTCTTTAGAATCACATATAAGAACACACACTGGTGAGAAGCCATATAAATGTAATTATTGTGGCAAGCAATTTAATCAAAAGGGCTCTTTAGAATCACATATAAGAATACACACTGGTGAGAAGCCATATAAATGTAATTATTGTGGCAAGCAATTTAATCAAAAAAGTAATTTATTAAAACATGTAAGAATACACACTGGTGAAAAACCGTTTGAATGTAAGGTTTGTTGTCGCCGATTTGGTCAGAGCAGTAATTTACATAAACATTTAAGAACACACATTGGTGAGAAACCATAACAATAGTCCTTCTTACTTTTGCATAGTGTCTAATGTCACGTTAGGAACGGGATCTTCATTCTCGTCCACACGCAACACAGGTTGATTGTCAAATATAAAGATATACAGGGTGGACACGACGTATACCTAATAATATTAAACCACGAGCTTTACTAGATCACTATAGTATAGAGACATTATAATAGCAGCCAAGAGACCAAAATGTAATTTTCATACAAAATTAATTTCTATAACAACCTCTAACTACTGCGGCTGAGTCTGTTAGTTTCGCTTGGAATTATCTATTTTGGCGTTACTATATTAAAAAACCGATTGAGTTACCGCGGTTCTAATATCTCAAATAAAGGCCACATGGATGTGTACAATTTGTGTCAATATTAATATAAGATCATCGTGTGCATTTCCCCAGCGGAAAAGTGTCGAATAATAAACGTTGACTATACTAAATCTTTAGTTGAAAGCTGCCTTCAAATGTTTATCGATGATTTAAATTTGTGTGTTCAGTAATTTTTGAGAAATTCGTCAAAAGCATATTGCGCCGCTCCCCCGCACCCTGCGCATCTCTTACGCATAGTTGCGTAAAAGCAATTAATATTAACTATATTACAAACATACTTTCCCAGATGCGCCACTTTTCCGCTGGGCAAATGCACACTGATGATCTTGTTTTATTATTTTTCGTGCAAAAGTGTTCAAATGCGTGTCATGCATACTATTACATTAATATTAGATATGAATATAATACTGCCTACATAGAATGATAATACAATTATTCCTCAAATACGAGTATATCTAAGTATTAAAGTATCATCTAAGAAAGGTGGTATTTCATAATAAGAAATTACGATTTATATTGATATATAATGTTTAATTCTTAAATAAATTGACGGATAGGCTTTTAGATATTAGCAGTCCTATAATAAAACGAGGACTAACTTTAGTTCCTGGCTTAAACCATTATCTGCCCAAAACAAATTGACAGTGACAGTTGGCCAAACGTCAAAGTGATATGTGTCGACTTATTTTGGTTGGATAATGGATTAAACCAGGTACTAAAGTAAGTCGTCATTTTATAATAAGACGCGTGCGTTACCCCAGCCGACTAAGTGCTCCTTTTAAGAATTGATAAAAACAAATAATTAGATCATTACTTCGTGTAAATGTCCCCGAAAGTAAATAATTTGACACCCCGCCGTTTCAGAGATAATGATGAAAATAAAATTCGGCTGGCGTAACGTTACCCCAGCCGACTTTTTTTGATCCCGTCGGTTTATCTGGATAAAAAGTATGCACAAAGATAGATTGAATTTGCTCTCAAATGTCCCCGATAAAATTTTAAGTTTGACACCTTTATGGATTTCGAGTTATTTCATTTTCTGCTGCGGTAACGTTTGGTCAATCTCTGTATCTCTGAAACCGTAAGACGCAGAATCATGATTTTTTTTATACGTATACAACGGAATTTGTCACCATTTGACACCTAGTTATCTTAAATATTAATAATATGGTTTGCGAGTAATAAATATTATTCTGAAAACCATATTTTCGGTTCTAGTTATTAAACGAGGGAACCCTGAAAATTCAAACTAGTCCTAATATATGCCTCTTATAGAGACATACAAAACATCAAAACTTTCATCAGCCTAATCCAAAGCATTGGCAAGTTATAATGATATTACTGGTTCCAGAAAGCCAGATTCTGGGCTCTCGATTTAAACGAGGAAAATAATACTTTCTTTCCACTTGGCTGATTCCATATTTAAACAATAATTAGACACTTTAACCAAAAATATACATACAAATTTTCAGCTTGATATACTATCGTATATAAGAAATAATAAATAAAAACTAAACCTAGATAATTTTTCCCGATTACCCGACCAAGTTCGAATGTGCATCTAAAAGCGGCCGTACGATACATAACGTATACCTTCTAAAATCTGCACAATAATAATAAGTGGTTGGGTATATTCAAGTAGAAAAATTGTTAGGATTAATTTTAATATTATAAAGACTCGTATTTAATAAATGAAACCTTAGGGTCAACAGCAGAAACAGCCTCCGTGGTCCAGTGGTTAAGGCGTTTGCCTGTTGACCCGGGGGTCGTGGGTTCGATTTCCACCGGAAGCATACTTTGTTTAGTTGTTTCCAGTTTGGTAGGACATTGCAGACGTGAATCACCTGATTGTCCGATAATAAAGATGATTCCGTGCTTCGGAAGGCTCGTTAAGCCGGTGGTTCCGGCTGCCATCTGGTAGTCGTTAAAGGAACCACGTCAGAGGCCGAGAGGCGGTTCCGAAGGAGTGCGTTACCCCAGCCGACTAAGTGCTCCTTTTACGAATTGATAAATGCAAATAATTAGATCATTACTTCGTGTAAATGTCCCCGAAAGTAAATAATTTGACACCCCGCCGTTTCAGAGATAATGAGGAAAATAAAATTCGGCTGGCGTAACGTTACCCCAGCCGACTTTTTTTGATCCCGTTGGTTTATCTGGATAAAAAGTATGCACAAAGATAGATTGAATTTTTTCTCAATTGTCCCCGATAAAATTAAATTTGACACCTTTATGGATTTCGAGATATTTCATTTTCTGCTGCGGTAACGTTTGGCCAATCTCTGTATCTCTGAAACCGTAAGTCGCAGAATCATGATTTTTTTTATACGTATAGAACGGAATTTGTCACCATTTGACACCTAGTTATCTTAAATATTAATAATATGGTTTGCGAGTAATAAATATTATTCTGAAAACCATATTTTCGGTTCTAGTTATTAAACGAGGGAACCCTGAAAATTCAAACTAGTCCTAATAGATGCCTCTTATAGAGACATACAAAACATCAAAACTTTCATCAGCCTAATTCAAAGCATTGGCAAGTTATAATGATATTACTGGTTCCAGAAAGCCAGATTCTGGGCTCTCGATTTAAACGAGAAAAATAATACTTTCCTTTTACCTGGCTGATTCCATATTTAAACAATAATTAGACACTTTATCGAAAAACATACATACCAATTTTTAGCTTGATATACTTTCGTATATAAGAAATAATAATTAAAAACTAAACCTAGATATTTTTTTCCGATTACCCGACCAAGTTCTGATGTGCATCTGAAAGCGGCTGCGGCATTCTACTAGATATACTTCCATATTCGACGGCATTGTATTCTAAATTGGATGGTACAGGCGAGTGGAAATTTTTTTAATAAAAAAATATATGCCTTATATAATGGAATTACTTATTTCCTCCATACTTATACTTTATAATGTATTGATTCCTAACGGGATTGACCAAGTCTATTATTGCAAGACCAAAGGCAGCTATAGGTAATATTGGAAATACGAGTATGTAATATTTGCTTTGTTAGATAGAATTAGAAAAAAATACAACTGCACTTGCTCGGAACTGCTATTTCATTGGCTAATGTGCGCGAGCGGGACAGCGCTATTCCCGAGGGATCGACATTGACGCGGGCGGGGCCGCGGGCTAAAGCTAGTATATATATTTTTTTTATTTTCAAAGATTGACACAAAAAAGTATTAATACTCTGTACTGTGGTACCGACTACTTTTGATTTCGAACAAATCTTTGTAAGATGTCCCCTACATCTTCGCATAAAGCAATGCAGAATAAAACAAGCAGTACATAATATAGAAAAAGAAATACGGACTTCTAGTTCATTTGTTTAGCTAATAACGTCGCGTTTTCCTAGTTGATGGATACACATTTTACTCCCAATTTGGAAAACTGACACTTTCTACGCGAGAGCAGCAAAAATAAATAACACTCAAGATTTTTTTTATTTATCTCTTGATAGTCTTACCTTATAGAATATAACCTTGTTTGCGTTGGTTTTTGATTACCAACTACGGTGACAGTTGGATTGAACTATTGTGCAGACGGCAGACCTCTATTTAAGAGATCTGCCTTAAAATCATTCAAACAAAAAAAAATATAAAAAGATATTTTATTTACATTATTAGTATGTAGACATTGCCATTTAAGTAATAGTTTTGCTGAAAGAGAAAATCTGTAAGTCACCCTAAGGTTTCATTCATCATCATCATCATCATCATCATTTTGAATAGGTGTCACGGTCAATCGACCATGCACACCCTGGTGTCAGAGTTCTTCGGAACCGCCTCTCGGCCTCTGACGTGGTTCCTTTAACGTCTACCAGATGGCAGCCGGGACCACCGGCTTAACGTGCCTTCCGAAGCACGGAATCATTTTTATTATCGGACAATCAGGTGATTCACGTCTGCAATGTCCTACCAAACTGGAAACAACTAAACAAAGTATGCTTCCGGTGGAAATCGAACCCACGACCCCCAGGTCAACAGGCAAACGCCTTAACCACTGGACCACGGAGGCTGTTTCTGCTGTTGACCCTAAGGTTTCATTTATTAAATACGAGTCTATAATATTAAAATTAATCCTAACAATTTTTCTACTTGAATATACCCAACCACTTATTATTATTGTGCAGATTTTAGTAGGTATACGTTATGTATCGTACGGCCGCGTTTAGATGCACATTCGAACTTGGTCGGGTAATCGGGAAAAATTATCTAGGTTTAGTTTTTATTTCTTATATACGATAGTATATCAAGCTGAAAATTTGTATGTATATTTTTGGTTAAAGTGTCTAATTATTGTTTAAATATGGAATCAGCCAGGTAAAAGGAAAGTATTATTTTCCTCGTTTAAATCGAGAGCCCAGAATCTGGCTTTCTGGAACCAGTAATATCATTATAACTTGCCAATACTATGGATTAGGCTGATGAAAGTTTTGATGTTTTGTATGTCTCTATAAGAGGCATCTATTAGGACTAGTTTGAATTTTCAGGGTTCCCTCGTTTAATAACTAGAACCGAAAATATGGTTTTCAGAATAATATTTATTACTCGCAAACCATATTATTAATATTTAGGATAACTAGGTGTCAAATGGTGACAAATTCCGTTCTATACGTATAAAAAAAATCATGATTCAGCGTCTTACGGTTTCAGAGATACAGAGATTGACCAAACGTTACCGCAGCAGAAACAGAAATAACTCGAAGTCCATAAAGGTGTCAAATTTAATTTTATCGGGGTCATTTGAGAGCAAATTCAATCTATCTTTGTGTATACTTTTTATCCAGATAAACCGACGGAATCAAAAAAAGTCGGCTGGGGTAACGTTACGCCAGCCGAATTTTATTTTCCTCATTATCTCTGAAACGGCGGGGTGTCAAATTATTTACTTTCGGGGACATTTACACGAAGTAATGATCTAATTATTTGCATTTATCAATTCTTAAAAGGAGCACTTAGTCGGCTGGGGTAACGCACTCGTTCCGAAGAACTCTGGCACCAGGGTGTGCATGGTCGATTGACCGTGACACCTATTCAAAATGATGATGATGAATGAAACCTTAGGGTGACTTACAGATTTTCT
Organism: Elegia similella; assembly: GCA_947532085.1. Taxonomy (NCBI): domain Eukaryota; kingdom Metazoa; phylum Arthropoda; class Insecta; order Lepidoptera; family Pyralidae; genus Elegia; species Elegia similella. The sequence goes on from OX383950.1 coordinate 12,522,612, forward strand.
CTTCCAGCAAAACTATTACTTAAATGGCAATGTCTACATACTAATAATGTAAATAAAATATCTTTTTATATTTTTTTGTTTGAATGATTTTAAGGCAGACCTCTTAAATAGAGGTCTGCCGTCTGCATAATAGTTCAATCCAACTGTCACCGTAGTTGGTAATCAAAAACCAACGCAAACAAGGTTATATTCTATAAGGTAAGACAATCAAGAGATAAATAAAAAAAATCTTGAGTGTTATTTATTTTTGCTGCTCTTGCGTAGAAAGTGTCAGTTTTACAAATTGGGAGTAAAATGTGTATCCATCAACTAGAAAAACGCGTCGTTATTAGCTAAACAAATGAACTAGAAGTCCGTATTTCTTTTTCTATATTATGTACTGCTTGTTTTATTCTGCATTGCTTTATGCGAAGATGTAGGGGACATCTTACAAAGATTTGTTCGAAATCAAAACTAGTCTGTACCACAGTACAGAGAATCAATACATTTTTGTGTCCTTCTTTGAAAATAAAAAAAAAATATATACTAGCTTTTGCCCGCGGCCCCGTCCGCGTCAATGTCGATCCCTCGGAAATCGTACTTTTTCCCGGGATAAAAGGTAGCCTATGTCCTTCTCGCACTCCAGAGAACTTGTATGCAAAATTTCATGATGATCGGTTCAGTAGTTACGGCGTGAAAGCGTAACAAACAAACAAACAAACAAACAAACTCACTTTCGCATTTATAATATTAGTTAGGATTTGTTATTATGCGCGAGCAAAACTAGGGACTATCGCTGCGCTGTCCCGCTCGTGCACATTAGCCAATGAAATTGCAGTTCCGAGCAAGTGCAGTTGTATTTTTTTCTAATTCTATCTAACAAAGCAAGTATTACATACTCGTATTTCCAATATTACCTATAGCTGCCTTTGGTCTTGCAATAATAGACTTGGTCAATCCCGTTAGGAATCAATACATTATAAAGTATAAGTATGGAGGAAATAAGTAATTCCATTATATAAGGCATATATTTTTTTTATTAAAAAAAATTCCACTCGCCTGTACCATCCAATTTAGAATACAATGCCGTCGAATATGGAAGTATATCTAGTAGTATGCCGCAGCCGCTTTCAGATGCACATCAGAACTTGGTCGGGTAATCGGAAAAAAATATCTAGGTTTAGTTTTTAATTATTATTTCTTATATACGAAAGTATATCAAGCTAAAAATTGGTATGTATGTTTTTCGATAAAGTGTCTAATTATTGTTTAAATATGGAATCAGCCAGGTAAAAGGAAAGTATTATTTTCCTCGTTTAAATCGAGAGCCCAGAATCTGGCTTTCTGGAACCAGTAATATCATTATAACTTGCCAATGCTTTGGATTAGGCTGATGAAAGTTTTGATGTTTTGTATGTCTCTATAAGAGGCATCTATTAGGACTAGTTTGAATTTTCAGGGTTCCCTCGTTTAATAACTAGAACCGAAAATATGGTTTTCAGAATAATATTTATTACCCGCAAACCATATTATTAATATTTAAGATAACTAGGTGTCAAATGGTGACAAATTTAATTTTATCGGGGACATTTGAGAGCAAATTCAATCTATCTTTGTGCATACTTTTTATCCAGATAAACCGACGGGATCAAAAAAAGTCGGCTGGGATAACGTTACGCCAGACGAATTTTATTTTCCCCATTATCTCTGAAACGGCGGGGTGTCAAATTATTTACTTTCGGGGACATTTACACGAAGTAATGATCTAATTATTTGCATTTATCAATTCGTAAAAGAAGCACTTAGTCGGCTGGGGTAACGCACTCCAATAAGACGGCAGGAGTTTTATGGTAAACTAGCTTTTGCCCGCGGCTTCGCTCGCGTGTGGTTATCCTTACTATCCCAACCCATAACTGCAAAGTCAACCCACGTAGTGGACTGACAAACACATTTTCTCTTAATACTGATATTATTAACCGACCTTAAACAAAGGGGTTCTCAATTCGTCCCGTAACGTATGTATGTAATATTGACAGGGTTGCACAGTTTTTTGTGTATATATTGTTCTGTACTAGCTTCTCAACATGTGTGCCTAATTTCATAAGTGTACCTTTGTTTGTATATTTGTATGTTTGTTTGCGCATATCTCAAACACTATAAAGCGGACTTTTAACATATTTTTAGTTACACAAATTATTGCGCATTTAAGGAAATAGTGCAGATTTTATTAAAATCAGTTCAGTACTTTTTAAAATTGTCTTGAAGCTAACTTATTTTTAATTTTGAAATAAACTCGCTGACATTCATGTTGTCTGAAATACTGAATATTTTTTAGAGCAGTAAGTTGTGAACGTGTTGTAACATTATAGATGCTTATAGATGCTAACTCAACGATATTATATTTTATAATAGATACTTAAATATATAAACATCCAAGAAAATGTATTAGATAATTGTATTAAATAAAAAAAAATGCAATAAATATAGAGTAAACTTTAATTTGCGTAATAGGGTTTTTGGAAAACTAAAACATTTTTTTTAATTCATATCTATGTTTTCTTTCGTGAATACTTTTTGTCTCTTACGATTTCGCTGCCGAGCGATGTCTCTTCGATTTGAAAGACAAAAAGAGAAGCCGTTTGAATGTAATATTCGTCATAGTCGATTTACTCACAACAGTCATTTACATACATTTAATAATTCACACTGGTGAGAAGCCGGTTGAATGTAATCATTGTGGGAACCAATTTAGTCGAAAGGGTTGGTGATAGGATCCTGGTGTATCGTTAAAAGGTAGTTACAATGAAAACAACAGTAGTTTTTGGCGAGTCGCGATGTGCTGAGGACATAGTACACACAAGCGTCCTGTTGCATATCATTAGTGCGACTGACCCGGCTGTTTGTTTTTTTAATTGACTATGTAGCTAGCTCCACGTGAGCTTTCGCTACTTCACCGGGCGTTTGAAGCGAGGGCAGAGTGCCCTCAACCTTTATAGACAACATCACCAAAGGGCCCAAAGGAGGGATGACCCGGCAATGTGGGGGCGCCGTCTTTTAAAGCAAAGCATAGGTAAGTACATAGATGCTTCTGAGTGCCTTCCTCCTTGCATATTATTTTTATTAATATCTAATGTTTTCTTACAGGTTACTACTGATCCAGTGTTAAGTATGAAGTATTTAGTTTTACACTTCTACATTTATTTAAGTATTTATATTTGTTTTTAACATATATCTTAATTTAACTTAAATGTAATAGTTTAGAAAATGTAAAATATCTTGGGGTGATCTTAGACGAACAACCACAGAAAGATATCGGGATAGAACGGCCAAGTGGGCGGTACATGCGTGACTTAATCTTGTACGATCGTACAAGATTTGTTAATCGTTCATGCAGTCAGCGCGCACTTCCTGACTTGAACACATGCTTTGTCGTGCGGTTTATAATTGTAAAAACACAAGGATGAAAGTACCTATTACTTTCCATGGCTCAATAGTTTGCTTCAACTAATATCGTGATTAAACAACAATACCTAAAAATGAAAATACAAAAACGTACATAAGACTTATTCACAATCGACAAAGACCAAATATCCAAAATGTCGCAACAGGGGGGCTACCATAACCTCTTAAAGCAGTATTATTTCAATATTACTTTTGAAATTCGTACCATGACGTATACAAAACAATATTACTATAATGTTGTGTTTTCTAGCAGTTTTGGTGACGTCAGAGCAAATCAGTCATTCAATTTGGTACCATGAGCTGCTACTTGACAGTTAGTAATATTGTTTTCACGTCAATTTTTACGATCTTATAAAAGTTGGTCGGCTGTGACCAAAACAAAACTTTTTCCTTTTGAGTAGCATAATTTTAGTGGTATTGTACCTGTAGTGTACTTACACAAAATTAAGTTTGTGTTTTAATTGTGATGAAAGGGTGTTGAAATAAGTATTAACCCGAACAAAATACACTTAGGTATACATATAAGGTGATTGCTAAAGGCTGTAATAACCAGCTGTTTTTGTTTCCCCGCAAATCATAAAAGTGAAGTGGACGAAAATCTAAGGACTCATATAAAACGAGATGCGGTTGTCTGTGACTATTTTTGCAGGGCAGGGTTATATCTCTGCTAGTTAATAGATCTTATTTATGCAAGCTAATAAAGATCCAAATTTCCAGTATCTTAGTATTTTTATTCTTTATTCCATTCATTATTACCTATTAGGCTTTAACTACTATATTTGGATGACCGAACTGCAATCAGTGACGTTCTCCAAGGACGGTTAGTTGGTTTTCGTGTTCCTGAGTGGCCAACATTGGTGTTTGATTTGATAAGCTGCCTAACGGCATCTGACATAGCTGAACGACTGCCATCAATAGCTTATCGTGCCTTTCGAAGGACGGTGGAACTCTATATAATATGTAATTGTACACCCATGGCATCACCCATCCTAGTGGGGCTAGGGACCGGGGTTGCTTAATGTAAAAACGCTAACATTACGTCACGCACACTGAGCCATAGGCATAGCTTATAAGACATGGCATATATATAGATTTCTTGCTCCGAATAAATATCTCTAGGTATATAGGTACTAAACTATATTTCATCAAAATATTTCACTGATGCAGATCAGCGAATACGAGTAGGTATATACCTACTTACTTACTTCAATCCATAGAGATAATATAATCCTGACGGATAGAGATTCAAACGGATGCTGTCAAACGAGACCGATTTTGAAATGCAGTTGTGGGTGTGATTTTGCATATGTATTCAGTAGTGTTTGGCTAAAATGTACCTGGTGTATGTCAATGTATCGATAGTCAAATCATTATACCTTCCCATTGAGAAAAGAAGCAAAATTATACAGTTTTACAGGGATATATACATTTTCCGAAGAGAAACTTCACAAAGAGTAAAAGGCAATGAACTTCTATAAATAATTTATTTATATTGAAACACTGCAAATAAAACATAGATACCTTTTTCATTTCTTTATTGACACATAAATAATAGTTTAAATATTTTTCATACAAAAAACCGACTTCAATCAAACTACAGAACTTATTTTGATAAAATTTAAATGGAAAAAACTTGAAAGCATACCGTTTTATATAAAAAAAGATTTATGCGGTTATGAGGACACAAACAGTCATGCGATTAAAAAAGGCATACGGCCGAATTCGTAGTCGTATGTATTCGTAGTATTCGTCCTTTTTTGAAGTCGGGTAACAAATCAGCCCATTTTTGAATGGTCAGCTAATAATATATAATAATAATAATAGATAAAAGGATAATAATTTAACCAGACAATCAATAGATTTAGCAATGTATTTTAACTAGTATTGCTCCTATTGAGAAAATTTGTCATGTGCACAGACTAAATGACCTCACCGAGGATATATAATACGTACATTTTCACTATGCATATCAAAATATTTTACGACAAATAAACCATAAGTATACAAACATATTTCACACCTGATATACAGGCTCAGGCTACTCTAAACATAATTTGTTTAGTTAGTCGTACCTGAATAAACTCTATGATGTTTATTAAAGATTCGCTGTATGATTTTTTTATGTCCATGTGAATAGTTTCACCCGCGAGTCTGCAAGAATAAGGAACATGCATAACAAATAGATTCTAAAAAAATACGGCGACGTAAGCATCTAGCTGAAAATACTTTTGAGCACACTTTTGTTAGATATCGTTACGTGAAGTGGACGGACGGCCTATGGAATAGAAAGGTTCTCGAATGGCAACCATGTACCAGCAAGCGCAGCGTTGGACACCCACAGACCAGGTGGTCTGACGACCTAAGTTGACCTTTCCAATTATAGTACTGGAAATCCTTGGAGAAGGCCTATGTCCAGCAAAAGACTTTTTGTGGCTGAGGTGATGATGATGATGATGACGTTAATTTTGGAATAACTTCAATAGGCAAGTTAAAAATTAAAAGAAACAATACAACCATGACACTTGTTATTCATAAATTTACAACAATGCAATATTTAACAAATTGGTCATCGTACTCAAAGTATGCTAATGATGCTCTACTAGCTATGCTCTTATTAAAAACTGTAATGCAATAAATAAAACACAAACAATAATGTTAGTTTGGGCTATGGCTATGGAGCGTACCATAAAATGTATAGATACATCCGTACTATTACATTTTTATTCCTTCGCGAGGTAGACAGGTCTAACCCAAAAGCCACGTTCAGCACGGAATCAAAATATTGATGGGTTGCTAGCTGCATCTCCTACTAATATAATTTATCAGATTTTTGCCCATTTCCTAGATCGGCTTTTACAAGATTTTTTAGGAAGAGAAGCAGTCGGTTCATTCTACGTTTTATTCTTTTCTGTCTGAACAGTATGGAAGAGTGAAATAGCATACCATACATATAAGTACGTGAAAGCTACAATAAACCTGCTCCGGATGCAGTCGGGTAAAATATCAAGTAACCTTATTTCAGTGAGTGCAATCGAAACTATTGTCGATGTCGATATAATATGAATAACTTCAAGCACTAGTGTAAACGTGTGCGAACTTTCTTTACATAATATTTTCGCTAATTCTCGTTTATGATTAAATGTTTTCATTTTCCTATCAATTATGAAGCATACTTAACAATACTATCCTAGTAGAAATCAAAACTGTTCGAGTTTTTTACCGAAATTATGCCGGTGACAAAAATGTATACTTACTGATGAAATGTATATTTGCTAGGATTATTCCTACGGGTTGTAGTGCACTCGACAACCGCAGAAGACACCATGTTGGTATTTACCTAATTTTATTGTGTAAGTTAAAAGATTATTTATATTTTAGGTATAATAATTTCCTTTTCAAATTCAGCGGGCCTTGTTGTGCCCAGGTAATGTCAAATGTCATTAAAAATGGGCCTGCTGTCAGCAGTCTTATCTCTCTTTCTAAAGCACAGTGAAGCCGTATAATGACGTACTACTCATTTTCATTTTGAAAGTCTAAGGTATGTCTATGCTTCAATCCAATACAAAAATTGTTATTTTCAATCTGTCACTGCTACACAAAAATAAAACAAAAATGTTCGTAAGAATTTTATTAAAGTAAGCCTTTCACAATTATTTTGACTTTATTATAGATTACATGATTCTTCTTCTTCTTATATTTTAGGAACTATATAAAGTTCTCTGTGATAACTATGTAGCTCTTGCCGATGGAGTATGCGCGAAACTTCTCTACCTTGTTTTTTCTGTAGTTTTTGATACGACATGATACTAGTTTATAGGTATATGCCGCTGCTTTTTCTCTATAGAAATCGAAGAATGCCATCAAGGTGTGTGATGCGATTATGCGACGCGTTATAAAGCTGAAAATAATAAATCACTAAAAATCCTGACTGTATTTTATTCTTGGTTAGAACAAATAAGTGTTCGGGCTGGCAATCGTCCTAAGGAAGTGCTTGATGTATGGTGATGAAATTATGAAGATGACTCGATTGAACTCGGTTTAATGATATGATAAATGAGAAAGGTACATAACAACTGATAAATAGGTATACAGCAATATGTATGCACAACGGAGGTCCGAGGTTGAGTGCGGGAGAACCGTAGCCGCAGAGCCTATGCAAGATGTGTGCGTGTGTGCGTGTCTTGATGTCGATGTGGTGCGTCGACATGCCGCCCCTCATTGAAGTATTGCTTCAATACTGGTCAAGTTTGGGAAGAGGACAGATTTTCGCAAACGAACGTCTAATTGTTCCAGACGCCGTTTTAATATCAGCGACTCTGGTGACTCCATCGGTTCCAGGATAAATGGTTACAATTCGCCCCAGGTGCCATTTCATGGGAGGCAGGTGATCATCTTTAATGAGGACGAGATCTCCTATGCAGAGTGAACCATGAGATTGCTTCCATTTAGTGCGAATTTGAAGCTCTGAGACATATTCACGATGCCATCTCGACCAAAATTGTTGTCGAAGTTTCTCTATTTTTTGGTATCGATCAAGGCGATTCAATAGCACTTCGGCTAAATCTGGCTCTGGTAATGACGTAATTGGCTTGCCAATTAGGAAATGGCCTGGAGTAAGGGGTAGTAGATCTTCAGGATTAGATGATATTGGACTAAGAGGACGTGAGTTAAGGATCGCCTCAATTTGTGTCAGAGCTGTGTATAATTGTTCAAATGTTAAATTTAAATTCCCAATTGCACGTTTAAGGTGGTTTTTTTGTAGATTTAACACCAGTTTCATGCAATCCACCGAAGTGGGGGGACCAGGGTGGAATAAAGCTAAACTTAATAGATTCCTGTGCAAAAATATTAACAATTTTATCTCCATCAGCAGATATCATTTTCTTTAACTCGTTGTTCGCACCAACAAAATTAGAACCATTATCGCAATAAATGTACGACGGTTTACCCCTGCGAGATATAAACCGTTTTAAGGCTAAAATAAATTTTGAAGTGGACATGTCGCTCCCTAATTCTAAGTGTATGGCCTTCGTGGTAAAGCAAACAAATACACAAATATAGGATTTAATCAGTCGACATCCTCGCCCTTCTTTGTTTGCAATCATAACAGGTCCAGCATAGTCGACTGAAGAAAATTCAAAAGCATAACCGGCACAAAATCTTTCCTTGGGCAAGTTGGCCATTATAGGTACTGTTATATCGGCACGATAACGCCTACAAGTGGTGCAGTTTCGATACACAAACCTAGCCAAATCCCGTCCACCAATCGTCCAATAATTTTGGCGAGTGGAGTATAGTAACTGTTGTGGTCCGGTATGCAATAAAATTTTGTGTTCATTTAGGAATAAAAGTTTAGAAAATAAATGATTTTTATGTATAAGAAATGGGTGTTTTTTATTATAATTATATTGTGAATTATGAAGTCGGCCGCCTACTCTTATTAAATTTAAATCGTTATCGTAAAATGGATTCAGCGATAATATTTGAGAACTAGTTTTTAGAGGTTTATTTGATTTTAATTGTTCGTATTCAGTAGGAAATGACTGATTTTGAGATATACTAATTAATTTGTAGGTAGCTAATTGCAGTTCAGCCACTTGCAGGGGACCCTTGATTGTATTACCCTTATTTTTTAAGTTCGAAATGAATCTTAATATGAAAGCCATAGTCCTTTGCATTCGAGAGAAGCTTGAAAAACGCTCAAACGGAAATATGGACTCAAACGGCTGAATGCTCATGCAAGTAGCTTCTTGTTTCAATTCCGGTAACAAGGAATTGTTGTTTTTTAAATCAAGTTTTGGCCACGATGACTCTTTTGATTGTAGAAATTGTGGACCATTCCACCACTGCTCAGAACTAGTTAACACCGCAGCACTCGTCTTACGCGTCAGATAGTCAGCTGGATTAAAATGAGTAGGAACATAATTCCAAGAGCGGGTATTTGTAATGGACTGTATTTCTCCGATTCTATTGCGTACAAATGTTTGTAATTTATTAGTGGTGGTGCCAAGCCAGCCCAAAACAATGGTCGAATCGGTCCAATAAAAAACATCGTTGATTGTTAGTCGCAACGACTTTAGAATCTTTACGCTTAGCCTGGCTCCTAATAAAGCACCGCAAAGTTCCAGCCGCGGAATTGTTTGTGGTTTAAGAGGACTAACTTTATTTATTGAACATAATAAATTTACGACCACGTCGTTGTTGTCACTAACGGATCGCAAATATGCGCAAGCTCCGTATGCTTCTTCCGAAGCATCAGTAAAAATATGTAATTGTAAATTAGTATAGCTAGAACAAACTGTGTGTCTTGGAATTCTTAAATTATTTAATTCAGACAATGAATTGATGAACTGATACCAAGCTTTACGTGTAGGCTCGGGGACGTCATCATCCCAAGACAGTTTGCATAGCCATAATTTCTGTAGGGTTATTTTTGCTTCCAATATGGCAGGGGTGACAAGTCCCAATGGGTCAAAGAGTTGAGATATGGTAGACAAAATATTTCTTTTGGTAATTTTACTGCATGTTTTTAATTTAATACTAAAACAAATTTTGTCTGTTTTATGATCCCAATAAATCCCTAATGTTTTAGAAATATCATTTGGGCATAAATCGAAGCGGTCGTTTGAAATATTGTCGTGTTGTTTAATTTGAGTGAGTACGTTGATGTCGTTAGAACACCACTTACGTAGAGGAAAGCAGCCACCTCTAAGTTGTTCGGTTACCCTTTTATAAATATGAAGCGCTTGGGAGACATTTCTAGCGCCGGTGATTAAATCATCGACGTAGAAGTCCCTAGAGATTACCTCCTGAATCAGCGGTTCACTGCATTCGTCGGCCAATTGCTTGAGACACCGTATCGCTAAAAACGGCGCCGAAGCAGTGCCGTAGGTCACCGTGTTCAACTCATATGCCTTCAGAGGCTCGCTTGGCTCGTTACGCCATAATATTTGTTGTAGGCATCGTTGTGACTCGTTCACTTCGATTTGGCGATACATTTTAGTGACGTCAGCCGTTATAACTATATTGTGTTGACGAAAGCGTAATAATATTGCAAAAAGATCATCCTGTATCACTGGGCCAACCATTTGCAGCTCATTAAATGAATATCCTGAAGACGATTTCATCGAACAGTCAAAAACGACCCTTAAAGACGTTGTTGAGCTAGTGGGGCGTTCAACACCGTGGTGGGGAGCAAAATACCCAAACTGATCACTGCTTTCACTCTTTGAAAGTCTCATATGACCCAAGTCTATATATTCTTGGATGAAATTTTTATATTGATTTTTTAATTGTATATTTTTTTGTAGTTTTTTTTCTAATTGTAAAAATCTAGTCTTAGCTAATTTATAAGAATCACCTAAAAAATCTGGACTATGCTTTAATGGGATTGTAACTATGAATCTACCATTTGGTAGGCGAGATGTATTGTTTACAAATGATTTTGCACATTCAATCTCCTCCGGAGACCACTCTAATTGTTTATTTGTCATCGTTGGTATAGAATCCAATTCCCAAAACTTGGCCAATTGGTCGGCGAGTACTTGAGAATCAGAAAAATTGCAATATATCATTGAATTAACGAGTATCGATCCCGTAATGAACCAGCCTAGTTTTGATTTTTGTAATATAATATTTTGACATTTTAATTTTATTTGTTCTGGTTCAATGAATTCCCATAATATTCCATTGCCTACTAAAATATCAATATTTGATGGTGTATAAAATTGGGGGTCGGCCAATGAAAAGGAATTTGGAATTTTAATAGCCTTTTTATCGATTGGAAAACTTGGCCATGGATTTGTGATTTCCGAAATAATAATGCATGTTATTGTTTTACTGTATTTAGAATGAAGTGATTCAATTGTGACGTCGCAACATTCGTTAGCTACTGACACGCTTTTATTCAATCCATTAATCGTCGTAGTGACATTTCTAGTAGGCAACTGGAGTTGTTTACATAAGCGTTTCGTTATAAAATTAGAAGTACTTCCGGAATCCAACATTATGCGTACACGCAACTGATCACTCGTCGCGGCGCGCACACTGACGCGCGCTGTTGATAACAAGCCTTGGGCAGGTACCGCGGAGCGTGATAATAATGCAACTTCGCCGGGCGCATTCAATGTATCCCCGACGGTGCTCGGTATCTCGGGGCAGATTAAACTATTATGTTTTTTATTACAATGTTTACAAGCCCTTAGTTGACACTTTTTTGTAGTATGTCCAGTTCTTAAACAGTTCAAACACAGATTCAGTGAACTAGCTTTAGTTTCGCGTTCTTTGTTATTTAAATTTAAAAATGTTTTGCAGTAGTAAATAAAATGATCTGCTGACAGACAAATGGGACATTTTTTACCTTTACTATTTTGGTTAGTGGCTAATAAAGTGTGTGCCCCTGATTGTTTCGGTAATATTTTATTTTTGTTATTATGTTCTAATATTTCTAATAATTCTGATCTATTTCTTGCAAATTTAATTAAATCTTCAAATGTTAATTGTTGTTTTTCATTTAAAGCCTTAAATTTTTCCCATTCTATAAAAGTCTGTGCATCGAATTTACTAGATAGCATATAAATTAACAAAGTGTCCCACTTGCCGGTAGGTTCGCCTAATGTGGTTAAAGATCGTAAATTCTTGACGAAAGTGTCAACTAACCGCTTTAAATTAAATGAAGTGTCCTTTTGAATAGAATAAACGGTAAACAATGCTTTAACATGGTTAGCGATTAGCATTTTTTTATTGTCGTATCGGTCGCAAATAAGTTTCCAAGCAACTTCGTAATTGCTCGAAGAGAACTCAATTGACTTAATAACTAACAATGCGCTGCCCTCCAGCGATGAACGCAAATAATGAAATTTGTTGATCGGGCTTAAATCGGGATTATCATGAATTAATGACAGGTATGTGTCTCGAAACTCCAGCCATGAATTGTAGGAGCCATCGAATTTGGCGAGCTGTATGATAGGTAGCTTCACACTAGCTCCGTGGCCTTTGTGAGTAGAATCTGAATCGCAGCTACAATTATGCGGTTGCTCGGCCACTATGCCTAACTTCGACTTAGCTAACGCCACGGCCTTATAGTACATACTCTCAAACAGGTCGCGCTCTTTACACTGCTCGGTAATATTCGAAGTAATACTCTCGATTTCTTGTTGAATCTCATTGTAACTATCAAATAATGGTTCTAATTTTGCAATTCGAACTTCGATTTCCAACTTAAGTTCATTACTTAAATTAGCCGGCAAGCTATTAATATAATTGAAAAATAAAGTTAACCGACCCTTCAAGCTGCCTCTCTTCTTAACTAAAGCTTGTTCGTCTGACATGACGTTGAAATCTACTAAAAATACGAAAAAACAAAAAATATATTTCAACACGTATCGATGTTAAAAGAGTGCACCGTAATTTAGTGCGCGGCCTTTATAACTCTGCGTCGATGGCCAACCCGACCTTATTTGTATTACGAATACCCGATTGTCAACGATCGTAGATAAATTGGAATACTTTTGCACTTTCTAAGTTGACATGGATAATTTAGTTTATGTGTATAACAGCAAATATATAACTTATACTGTTTAAGTTAGAAAATGAATGTAAAAAATGTTACTAGGTATATCAATGTATGGAATCTAGTGATAAATCTACCAAATATTTATAGGTATTCGATAGACAGTTAATTCCGTTGTTGGAATTGTTTGCGGCAATAGGAAGCCTGTATATAAGCAATAGGTCGCTAAATTATTTATATTCACACAGCACTGACACAAATGACGCGGCAAAAGTTAAATGATAAGGAAAGAAAGGAAATTGACTTTATCTATATGCCTAGTCTGACCAGTTCGCCACTTGCCTGTTTCGCAATGCTGTCCAGAATATTGTGATGATGATTGGCACTATCCTTGTTTGACTCCAATGTAGTCCCTGCTGGATGCTTTGTTCGTCCGGGAGAAGGATCAATGTTCGGGCTGGCAATCGTCCTAAGGAAGTGCTTGATGTATGGTGATGAAATTATGAAGATGACTCGATTGAACTCGGTTTAATGATATGATAAATGAGAAAGGTACATAACAACTGATAAATAGGTATACAGCAATATGTATGCACAACGGAGGTCCGAGGTTGAGTGCGGGAGAACCGTAGCCGCAGAGCCTATGCAAGATGTGTGCGTGTGTGCGTGTCTTGATGTCGATGTGGTGCGTCGACAATAAGTCCCTATTGATTAGTGTTTTATATTACTAATGCCATTCATAATTTACTTCTTACGTAATTGACACAATGTAAACACAAAAATAACACACTATAATTAACTTGGTTTAGCCACAGTTGTGGTAAAAGACAAATTTTATTAAATATTGTCCAAAAATAAAGACATTTTTTGTACCAGATTTCACTTTTCAGTAGGCGCGCGAACCACAGATAACGTCACGTCTTGATGTACAAAAACGCTCCGTATCACGCTAGCAAATCTAATGTTGTTTAAAAACATAACTAAAATCCTAATTACTTTTTATGATATTAAATGTATGTTATAAAAAATGCATTTCAAATGTTTGTGTTACATAATAAATTTTTTAAACATAATTTATAAAATACAAATCATATTTTATTAATTTAAAAGGAGGCCAATGTTGGTTATAGATCGGAACGCCGCGTAAAAGGGATGGAGCTATACAAATTGTATAGCTTTGTCTCGCTCTCACAATCGTCAGGCGATAGAATTTCATTCGTTCTTTCACATCACTATGCAGGAATAAAACGATCTTGTTTTAAAGTTTCATGGTACGATTTGAAACAATATTATAATAAGCTTGAAACAAAATGGACCAAAACCATGATGGTTTTGTCAAAGTTCATGGTAAGCCCCCTGATTACTTTTCGGGTTATAACAGTTTGAAAATGCAAAATGAATATATGTGGAGGGGCTGTCGAAATTTCGGTCGTTGTTGCCTGTGGTGTGTCATCATCGTCTCCTGAGTCTGGTATTACGAGCACACTTGTAGGCAACGAACTGACTGTGTCGATACCTCTTACAGTATCGCTATAAGAGTTTCCTAAACCTTGAAGTACTATTTTCCAAGTGAGATGTAATGTCCATCCTCCGTCTTGGTTATGAGTCTATTTTTAGTTTTAATATTTTCGAATGTAGATAGAACCCGAATCGTTAACGCCGTGTATTTGCAGTTTTATCATTCAATAATAGTTTGACAGTAATGGTGTTAGTTTTAAATCTGTTTCTATCACTAAATTGTTGACGTGTCGAATTGAATTCTTCTTTACCTTATCATCTTCCTTTGTTTCTAAACCAGCATAAGGCTTAAGGACGATAACGAGAAACCTTATTCATTTTTTAACACATCTTACACGGAATTCTTATTTCATTCTTATCTAGCTTCTCTTCTTTTTCAAACAGTTGTTAAAAGATACTATGGATTGTTCCATTGAAACATTTTTTTCATTTCTGTGTTATTGTGTTTAATATGAAATCCGGTAAATCTGGTGCAATAAGGTCTATCAAAGTACCTGTTTCAACGGATGTCCTCATCACGAGTAACAGTTTCTACTTTCTTAGAGCGTAATCTAGCAATTAACCATCCTTGCATTATGTGACATGTGAGCTCATATTATGTATCTCATCCCACAGGTTCGCTAAGTAACTGACCCCTTTGTAAAGCGATGGTGTAGGTGAAAGTAACAGTTTTTTTGCAGATGACACAGCAGAGGGCCAACAGCGTGTAGCAGGAAGTTCACGAAACAGTCTTGATTACTGTTTCGTGAACTTCCTGCCGCAGATTGTTGACCAGCCTCAGAGAGACCCGCGCGCGCAAACGCTGACACAAGGCACCAGCGCCATGTTTGTCTAAGGCAGTTTCAGTGGAATAGTCGTCTACAAACTGGTGAGAAGCGGTATAATTGTAATAATTGTGAGAAGCAACTTAATCGTAAGGATACTTTAGTATTACAATTAAGAACTCATACTGGTGAGAAACCAACATGATGTAATAGTTCTATTGATGTAATAGTGCTACTCTTATATCGTTTGTAATGTCACGTTATGAACGGGAACTTCATTCTCGTCTACATTAAACCACGGATATACTAGATTACTATAGTATAGAGATATTATAATAACAACATCAGTCTTCACATGGATATCGTAAGAGGCGACTTAGGAAATATAAGCTAAACAAAGCTCATAAACATTAATGAGACCTCTCCAACCCGTCTGGCCAGCGAGGAGAGTGTAGGCCAAAACCTGTCTGCTCCGGCCAAGTATGGCTCCGGTAGTACAGAGAGGGTCATGCTGCTGCAGAGACTAAAGAGACCTGATGATGATGAGACAAGAAACCGACATGTAATTGTCATACAAAACAATTAACCAAATCTCTGTAGCAACCTGTATCTACTGCGGCTGCGTGTTTTAGTTTTGTAAGTCATTCAACCTTGACTAGACACTATATTCTTTAAAAATATCTTATTCGTAGATTCAAAACAACTGATATTTCAAAACTGCTCTAAAACGAATAAAAAACACAGTGGGCTATAACTCAGCATTGGCAGCATATCATGGATACGTATCCTCGGTTCTACGATACTGTTTGGTCATGTGGGGGAACTCTGTGGATACCGATAGTCTTTAAACTTCAAAAACGATGTGTAAGGGCAATATGCGGTGCTTACTAAACTGACACATGTAAAACGTTATTTAAAAAATGAATATTTTGCCACTCCCATGTTTATATATTTATGAGAGCTGTCTATTTGTCCTGAAGTATCCTTACTTTTAAGACTCTTTATTCAATAATTACAATCTGGTATTTATCCGCCACAAGCTTCGTCAAATATGACTGTCAAATATGCCATAACGAAATATCCAGAACATGCTTCGTCAAAATTTACAAAATAAGTATTCAGCAACATGCATCGTCAATTTTTTCCATATAAAATTATCCGCAACATGCTTCGTCAAAACCTTAATCTAAGAGACCGCCCCGCATCGTACCTGGCTCAAAAGTTCCCATAACACTTGCGGCATTTCCGCGTTGTATAGCTATGGAAATTCTTTGAGACAGATACGATAATGAACGGCTATCATTTGCCCGCTCAGATATTTTGCGTCCCAATTCTTTGATAAAAGTCTTTGCCTCAGTTCCCCATACCCCCATGGTCTCGAAGGCTACTGGCACGAAAATGTAAGCCGGCTTTAGGAAAGCATATTTGATATGTTTTTGTCCAGCAGCATTATCGGCGGCCGCTCCTACCGACCGAATGGTATCTTTTAAGTGTGATGCAGCAAACGTACTCACACACGTTGCATCCCACAGAAGACAACGGCCTCTCTGCCATGGAACCAATGTTAAGCCATCAGGACGCTTTCCATCAGTGCGACTTAGTCCTGGTGGCTCTAATACGCATGGAATGTTTGCGCTGATCAGAGCCCTGCGGATTATATCGTTAAGGGCATGGTGCCTCGGGTACCTCCCAGCACATTTCAAACAACTTAGTCCGTGGTGACCTTTAGCATCGACCGGAGCCCCGCAAACACACCGATGTGGCTCACATATGTTGCATCCTATTCGCAAAGCTGCTGCGATACGTACCGTATTGTCATCCATCAGGGTTCCCATTTGTGGCGACGGTATGGCATGTAGCCAAACGCCAGACTCTGGAGACAATGAAGCCTTAAGCCTTGCTAGGTCTACGTCTGAGCTGTTGTTCAACAATTCGTCAACAATGGCCTTCGAAAGTATATCATCCCATTTTTTCTGAATGTGAGGTTCTTCCGCAGGATTTTGAAGTGGGTATCTACACCGCCATTCAGCTAATGCCTCCTCCACAAAAGGCAAAGTGAGTTCATCACCATTCAAAGACAATATTTGAGTGACGAGTCCCCTTACCCCATGCGAAGAAGCCAAAAAAGCTGGTAGTCCAGTATCCTGTACCCGGCGAACCCCTAGACCACCGTACCTTACTGGCAATGATGCTTGCTGCCACTGAATAGCATCCAAACTAACGTTTAGAATACTCTCCAAAATATGCTTCAGTGATTTGTCTATTTCAATTACTTCAGCCGGGAAAAGCCAAACCGGTGCTGTTCTTAACGAATAGGTCAGCTTAGGCATAGACAAACAGCCGATAAACAGCGTTAAAGCCACATGAGCGGGAAGTTCTTTCAAAACTGCCTCCGTTTTTAATAGTGAATCATTTTTGTTCTGCAAAACTTGAGGAACTGCATCTGCAAAAACTGGGGCTCCCAACAAGTATAAATTAGTCCGGTCTACAACCTTTAAACCCGGCAGAAACGCTTTAAGGTTGTCAATTGACAGTAAATCGGAGTTGTCGGTGAATATCTCGCATTTTCCTGAATTCAACTCAAGACCCATCTTCCTAAACTCTGCCACGATAACTCGTATATCCCTCTCCACCACCACAGGGTTTCCACCTATGGTTGCATCATCTAAATACCATAAATTCAAAGGTGACTCAAGCGTGGAAACAACCTTATTAATAGCAAGGCTAAAAATTAAAGGGCCTAAAGGGTCTCCCTGCTGTACACCTACCTGCGATGGTATAAACGAGGAACCATAAAACAAACAACTGGGTGCAGCGTAACACTGATATAGCAGAGGGTAAAGTCCAGGAATATGATTACGCACCTCTGTCAAAATGACATCCCTTTCGACAGAATTAAATGCATTTTTAATATCTAGTTTTACCATTACGTCACCGGAACACATTTTGTTTATGACAAATGAACGGGTTGCATGAATGGCAGCTTCACAACCCAATGCCGTCCCAAAACCCAGCTGTCGAGGCTGTAACAACGTCGACATTTCAGACTTTACGGCCCGACAACCAATTTTCGCGACAAGGCGGCGCATAACGGTACCCACAGCCACAGGTCTCAATCCACCATTTTTTTTTTGTAGTGCACATAATGAAGCGCCATACAAATATGGGCAAACCTCTGGATTTAATAACCCTTTTAGCAAAAAATTGCATAACTTTGTTAAAGCATCTACAAGTTTGAGACCATTGTCACCTGCAGAAGACGACGTTAATTCTTTAAGGTGATCCGCCCGAAGGCCATCCAATCCCGCCGCTGACCCGCTAGGGAAAGATCTGATGGCCTCACCTACATCAGTGCTAGTAGCTGAGAGTACTGGGCAAGAGTTATCAGGCTGTGGTGGAAAAGAAAGGGGACGCGACGGCGCTGGGTGCTTATTTTTTAAAGTGTTCAGCGTATTAGTGTCATTAGCAGCCAAACAACACTCAGAAGTTAGAATCCTAACCGCTCCACGCAGGTCACCATCGTATACTTTATTTTCGATACATTTTTGACGCGATCGTGAGCCATGCTGTAAAAAGTTGGAATTTTGCTCACTAATATCCCCGAAAGAAAACCGGTCAATATTTGCCTTCACCTTAGTAGTAAGAGACCGATGATCGCTGCCATCGGGAACTCTCAACGCCGAGTAGGCGAAAGTTAATAAAAAAAACCCTTTCTCTTTATCATTGGTTTCGAGGCACTTGTCAATTATTTCACATAATCTTCCTGCCGCCAAATATCTGGCCCCCTTAGGTATGTGCTTCAAAACGCGTACACTACCTTTTAGGCGAGGAAGATCATCGTAGTTAGCGAGGACAGGGGCAGCGTGCACCTGGGCAGGAGGTGTAATAATGTGGCCTGCCTGTGCTTGCTGCGATTGTATTTTGTGGACCCGGCCTATGTGCACATTGAGACCCCTAGGAGCCACAAAGAGCCTGGACGAATCTGGGCAGTGCGGACATGTAGACTTTTGCGAACCATTCATTATTCGTTTTCAATTAAATTAATTCAAAAATATGTATATTTGGATGAAAGGGGCAAATAATGGCAAACTTATAAACTAAAGTATCGATCCACCTAAGTTTCGTCAACACCTTAATAAAATGTAAATAAATTTGAATAAAACAAAAATAAACAATTTTAAAATTGCATTAAAAAAACAAAACAAAAAAGTTATAAAGTAAAAATAAAACAGTCTCACATGCATGGCAGCAGGCTCGAACCCATGTTGAATACGCGGTTTTCACTTAACTGTACGTTACACTTACTACATTCCACTTACAGGTTTAATTTAACTATCTCTGTCTCTGACACGTCTCAACAATAAACTGTGATTTTTGTTGTGAGTGTACTATTCACTCAAAAGGTGGCATTGCCAATTCCCGCAAATGCCCAAACCTCGTAATCAACTAAACACTTCACCGAATTGATATACTCCTGCCTGACTCCAACACTTTAAAAACCACACTTGGGCTCAATCACTGTATTATTTGTTAACTTCGATTCCGTGGCCAGAAATCAACACTTATCAAGACCGGCACTTGGCGATGTTAGCGTAGAATTCCATCATCATGAACGTTGTTGCTCAGATACCATTCTTGTCATCTTCCAGGAACTGTGGTATAACACCAACATAACTCCACGGTTATTACAACTTATTGATTATAAATCAGGTCCAAACATAGATCAAGAACCGAAAATATAATTTAAAACTTAATTTTATGCGGAGCCGATGTTCACGCGAGCGCTGCGGCTACCCTCTCCTCCTTACTTATTTACAAAGTATTGCGACATATCCAACTGTAGAACAAGACATAGAAATAAATTGTTTGCACCTAAACAAAAACTAAGTCTATTTCAAAAGAACGTTATGTCTATCCGCATTTATAATAAGTTGCCAGAAAGTTTTCAGACACTTAATCTAAATAAATTTAAAAGGGAACTCTTTGATATGTTGGCCAACAAGGGATATTACTCAGTTAATGAATATTTAAATGATAAATTGACATAAATAATAAATTTACTATTGTAATAACTAATAATAACTTATAATAATGTTAATTTCACATATTTTTAATCAATGAATGTAATAATTATTATGTATTTATGATTAATTAATTTGGTAGGCAGGTTTCAGAATATTACTTTGTTTATAAATATTTACACGCTGAGATTAAACTCGGTAGAATATGTTGATGAAAAAACACCTTTTGTCATCCTGAATGTACACACATATTCGTAAATAAATTATTCTATTCTATTCTGATTTTCTCTAACTAGTCTTTGCCTTGCCTACTATTATTTTACTACGTAAACTTAAATTACAACTCTTTTCATTCATATGGCGCCGAGCGTCAAAGACAGATGCCGAAATCACCAACGAACTAGCCGTCACGTCACAGGACGCCGCCTTTGGCTACAAAATAAATAATGTACAGAAAAGGAGCTTCATGACGTGCGCGGTGCACGTGATTGGAAGTTTGCTCAAGAATATTGTCATTATTGGAAATTCTAAATGAATTAAAACAATTCTTTAATTTGATTATCTTAGATCAAATTAGAGAATTGTTTTAATTCACCGCCTTAGTTCTTTTATAAGTTCTTTTTAACTGTACGTATTGATTGGATAAAACTAAATTAGAACCAATTGCTGATGTTTGATTCAGCTGAGATGTTGCATGCTTAAACGTAACTTACGTAAATCGGACGAAAAAGTTTCATCCGATTTACGTAAGCATGCAACATCTCAGCTGAATCAAACATCAGATGGAGCTCAAATGATGACATGGAACCATCGCACGCAAAAAAACTACAAATCTTCGTTTACAATAAAATCTTGAAGTATTATTCGTAAGAAACTTTTTTTAATAATATGAAAACCTTGTTTCCTGAATTTTTTTTTATTAAGACAGTATTTATGTAAGAAATAATTCTTTTATTTGCCTACAAGACACGGTGCAACCCATCCGCAAATGAGCAATAGAAACATTTCATATCTCCTCTTTAACCATTAAATGCATACAAACTTACTGTCTACTGAGCGATATCGAACTGCCGCTTCAAAAAGCTAATCCATGGAGCTATGACGATGACCTTGGTTCTCCTACGGACTCCTCATTTCTGATTTCATATCAAGAAATGGTCTTCTCCGAAGGTATTTTATTCGACCATGAGTTTACATATGAGGCCTGTAATAAGAGCCCACATTATGGACACTTATGGCATCACTGGTAACACGCATTGGTGTAAAATCCATGAAACATATCCAATTCCCTAGTAAAGGCATAGGCGTACCCTCTTTATGTAGTTACATAAGAGTTTAAGCATGTTAAGCAACTCATAGCGTGATGATCATTTGATTGGTGACCATAAGTGACGAAAAATTCCCGAAGCTGTTGTCCTACTAGTAGGCATGAAAAGACGTTGATTCTGGCGATACGAGTGTTAGCATATTAACGTATGTGCACACACGAAAAAAAAACAAACGATAAGAAATTAATACAAATTCTAGAAGTTACGTTACTAAATATGACCACTGAACAAACATACTATCTATCGTGGGGCCCTTATTATTTCTCATTTATATTAATGATTTGCCATTCTACGCCTGTGCCTGTAAAGCTGTGTTATTTGCTGATGACACATCACTTGTTTTTCAAGTTGATAGACAGAAGACAAATTTTGACGATGTAAATGACACTCTCGCTCAGGTATTAGATTGGTTTACAGCTAATAATCTCCGGCTAAATGCTAAAAAAACTAAATGTGTCAAATTTTGTACCCCTAATGTTAGGCATGTGCCCACAAAAATAGTTGTTAATGATGAAGTGGTAGAATTTGTTGACTCGACAAAATTTCTAGGAATAACTCTCGACTCAAAGTTACAATGGGGTCCACATATTACAGCTCTTGCTGGTAGACTAAGCTCCGCGGCATACGCCGTTTGGCGAATAAGACAACTGACAGGTGTCGAAACAGCACGTCTTGTTTACTTTAGCTATTTCCATAGTATAATGTCTTACGGGATATTGCTTTGGGGAAATGGTGCAAACGTCAACAGCATTTTCGTTCTGCAAAAGCGTGCTATTCGATCAATTTATAAACTAGGGGCTAGGGATTCTCTTAGAGAATTATTTAAGGAAACTGGAATTTTAACGGTTGCGTCACAATACATTCTTGCTAATATACTGCACGTACATCAAAATATTCACAAATATGTTAAGAATTGTCATGTTCATACATACAATACTAGAAACAAAAATAAACTAGTTAATGAAGCTTTTAGACTACAGAAAACTATAAGTAGGATTCTATTGGGCCAATCAGCCCATATAAAAATCAAATCATAGCATATAGAGCTCATTCTATTCGCTCTATATGCTAGATTTGATTTTTATATGGACTGATTGGCCCAATAGAAGATATAGACCGATCTTTTTAGAATCGTGATCACTTTATTTCAAAACAGAGGGCTCCCTGTCTGTTTGGAAAGAATAATGCAACACTCACCGATATTGATGGTTCAACCCGACTCAGATTAGAACTTAATTCAAAACGTAGCCCTTGTTTGTTTGGAAAGAATAAAAATACTTACCAATATTGGCTGTTCCACCTGAGCCCGAAAATACGTTAAAAATCATATTACGCCCGATGACTCAAACTCTACCGAGCTAGAACCGTCATATAACACATCTAAGAATAAAATAAATATAATAGCAATGTTGTAATAGTTCATTTTGCTAGAAAACAGCACAGGCGGCAGTCAAGCTAAATAAACTGTCTGATTATGAAATTTATTAAACAAAAGGAATCTTTAAAATTACAATGTATTTGCCCCACTACGCTAACAAAGAAGGTAAAGCGACATGGCAACTTATTACCGAATACAATCCGTTGTATTATATGCGGCCCATCAAATTGTGGAAAAACCAATTTAGTGATAAGCTTATTGTTGGATGAAAATGGTTTACGCTTTCGTAATCTATACGTGTATTCAAAATCCTTATACCAACCGAAATACTTATTCCTAGAAAAAGTATTAAATATGGTACCAGGTGTATCGTTTTACAAATACAGTAATAATGCTGAAGTGTTAAGCCCACATGAAGCTGCTTCAGACTCTATTATAATATTTGACGATGTTGCCTGCGAAAATCAAAATAATATTAGGGACTATTTCGCTATGGGACGTCATAAAAATATTGACTCTTTTTATCTCAATCAAACTTATACCAAAATACCAAAACAGCTTGTGAGAGACAATTCAAACCTTATTGTGTTATTCAAACAAGATGATGTAAATTTAAAACACGTTTATGACGAACACGTGGGTTCTGATATGTCATGGCTTCAATTCCGTAAAATGTGTTCTGAAGTTTGGAATGAACTGTATGGGTATGTTGTAATTAATAAAGACTGTGAACGGAAAAAAGGCGTGTTACAGAATGAAATTTGATACCTTCATAGTTATAGAATAGCATTCATAAGAAGATGGCATGATGATGATTACTCACTTTCATTGCGGATCTGGACAAGAACGTGTCTAAAAATAATGGAAAAAAAACTAAAAGAACAAATTGTGAAGTCCGCAGCTGCTGTAAAAAGAAAGGTTGATTTGATACGAAAAACGTGAAAGATATGGCTTTAGAAACTTTATTTAAACCTATAATCGATCCACTTAATCAATTATCTAGCAAGAATGATAGAATAAATATATCCGCAACAAAAAAATATAAGTTGAGTGACAGTGAGGAACCATATTATACTAAAGAAGATACAGAAGAACCCGTAAGTAATAAATTTAGCGAATGTGATGAATCTAGTACTAAAGAAGATTTTGACGAACCATTTGATGAGCAGGAGCATGATGAAGAGAACTTTGATTCCCTTGAACACAATACGAACAAAACACTCACTGTACCACCCTCTGAACATAACTTGAGTGATGAGTCCTTCAAGTCTCTTCTCTCATCACCAAGCTCTAAAGATCATACTTTATCATGGACATCCGAAGCACTAACAGATATTCCATTTCGAATCAGACATGATCGTGGAAAAATCTTGCTAGGCAATACACGTATCTTTGACCGAGACCAAACATGGAAAATAGGAACTCGTGTTATTAAAAAAACACCTGGTTTAAAAGACTTATTATTTAAGAAAACACCAAACATGGATTTGATAACAGAAGAAGATTTACAACATTATAAATTGCTGCTTATTGAAACCAATGCTCATAGACGTAATTTTGATTCAAAGAAACCTATTAATAGCAACAAAGGTTTCAAATACATGAACATAATTAAACCTCTATTCAAATTTTCAAGAAGTGTAACCACTAGTACCGAGAGTCTTTTTAAAGGGACAGGAATGAAACTTTTGAAAAACCTTAAAAAAAATACTGATTTGATTTATTGGAATGATCCGAATGAGTTAGTAGAAAGATTACAATTACTATTTGCATCCCGAGATGCGGGTAACACTGGATTAGATAATGAAATTATTTCAATTATCGAGGAACTACAAGAAGCTGGCATCATTGGCAGAAATAAAAAGAGTACTCATTAAGAGATTTGAGCAGTCTAATTACAATATCCGATCTATATACTTATACTGCAATGAATATAGACAAATTTGGTCATCACATTCATAAGCGTTTAAGATTTTCTGAATATATTGACATTCTTAACGATACATTAACCAAATCAGAAACCGGAGATTTCAATTTAAAACTATCAAGATTACGGGGATTGCTGCATCCAGAGGAAGACAACGACGCTGTTGACAAGGCATATTAGGATAAAGAAATTCAAAATTTAAAAGCTGAAATTAAACAAATCCCTATTAATGTAAGAAATTACCTTAGTGGCTTGGAAAAGGCTGTTTTGTCTAATATTAGTTCCAGTTACTATACCAAAGCTGAAATAGATTCAATACTAGCAAAGTTAAATAAAAAATGAGTAAACAAAACATAGTTGACGAACTCCATAGATCAGCTAGAAGAAATTTCCCACGTCGATGTACGATTATAAAAGGGATAGATGATTTATGGCAAGCTGATCTTATAGACTTACAAAAATATGCACAGTTTAATAAAGGATATAAATATGTTTTAGTTGTTATTGATGCTTTATCGAAATATGTCTGGGTTAATCACATAAAAGCAAAAACAAAAAACTGTGTTACGAATGCTATGCAGCATATATTGACTGAGTCATCCCGAAAACCTAACCATTTGCAAACAGATTTAGGTAAAGAGTTTTACAATGAACCATTTCAAAGTTTAATGAACAAGTATAAAATAAACCATTATTCTACTTACTCCGTAAAAAAAGCATCAATAGTTGAACGAGTAATCAGAACATTAAAATGTCATCTTTACAAACTATTTAGTCTTTACGGACGGTACCAATGGGTAGGTATAAATTTGAAATCCGTAGTTCAACGTTATAACAACACTCATCATAGGATAACAAAGTTTAAACCAGTAGACGTAAATCAGTGTAATCAGTATTTGGTTAAGGCTAATATAAATAAAACCCAAAAACAATATATTACGAAATCTCTGTTTCATGTTGGTGATCAGGTTCGAATTAGTAAATATAAAGGAGATTTTAGTAAAGGTTATACTCCTAACTGGTCAACGGAAATATTTACTGTTAAAAAAGTTAACAATACGAAACCACCTACTTATCAAATAGAAGACAAACATAAACAACTAATTTTAGGGACATTTTATGAATATGAATTACAGAAGACTAAATTTCCAGATCTTTATCTCATCGAAAAAGTTATAAAACGAAAAGGAACAAAATTGTTCGTAAAATGGTTAGGATTAAGTGATTCCGAAAACAGTTGGGTTGACAAAAGTGCACTGTTACAGTAATATAAGTCAAGTATCGGGGCGTTAAATATCAGTTTATGCTTATCGATGAAGGAAGGAAGTGGTATTATAAACAGTTTGATTGATAAGTTACCGTTTGAACTTCATTTACCCGGGTATCAGTTCTGCGGTCCGGGTACAAAATTACAGAAAAGGTTATTAAGAGGTGATCGAGGTATCAACGATTTAGATAAAGCGTGTATGTATCACGATATTGCTTATACTAACAGTGATATAAACATTCGACATAGCTGATTTAGAACTTTTGAACATGGCTAAACAAAGGCTAAAATCCAAAAATGCTGGAAAAACAGAAAAAATTGCCTCTTGGATTGTAAAAAATGCTATGAAAGCGAAACTAAAAGCAGGCGCGGGAGTGCGACCATTTATGAAAATTGTAAAAAATATACAGGCTCGATTAAAAAAAATAAAATGTAAAGACAAAAAGACTGCTATTAAGTATGCTTATGCAGCCGCAAAGAAATTATTTACAAATAAAAGTGGTATGCGCTTGCCACGCTATATTCCTATTCCCAAATGTGGTGGAATTTTGCCTTTGATTCCTATCTTTGCTGGATTATCGGCTTTAGGTTCACTAGCTGGCGGGGCTGCAGGTATAGCAAAAGCTGTGAATGATTACAAAGTGGCAAAACAGAATCTTCAAGAGTCTGAACGACACAACAAAATGATGGAAGCGGTTGCTCTTGGAAAAGGATTGTACATCAAGCAACATAAAAAAGGAGCGGGTTTATATCTGAAAAATCCAAAAAACTAATAAATCGGCTACCCAAGCGGGCACTTACTAATTTTGATTTAATAAAGTATGCTAATGATATACCCTATTTTCGTGGCGTGTTTATGAGAGATACTTTGCCTACGAAACCAAGAAAAATAGAGTGTGCTATACTCAACCTAGATAGTTGCAACAACCCTGGGACTCATTGGGTAGCCTATGTGAAGCTTAATAGTTATTTAGAATATTTCGATAGTTTTGGTAACCTAAAACCACCATTAGAGTTACTAAAATATTTAAAAAATACTTCTATTAACTATAATTACATTCAACATCAGAACTTTGGTTCCAAAAATTGTGGACATCATTGTCTGATTTTTTTAATTGACTTCTGGAAAAATGTATTTAAGTAGAATAAATAATAAACAAATATTAGTACAAATATGTCTTTCACTGTGTCAATAACTGGTGTGGGAGGCTCCTTGACAACAAATTATTCACCAACTTTAGAACTACGCGGAGACTATGAATGTGGGCTTTTATACTTTTCTACGTTTAATTCCATTCCGAACATAGATGAGAGAAATAATAAATTCTATTATGGAAATGAAGTTATCGAGATTCCTGAAGGATCTTACGAACTTCAGGACATTCAAGATTTTTTAAAAAGTAATATTAAAAATGCGTTCTTCCAATTAACTTGTAATAACAATACACTGAAAACTAATATTTTTTGTTCAGAAGATGTTCATTTTGAGAGAAGTGATTCAATTGGTAGAATTTTGGGTTTCGGAAGGGAGACTGTAAAAGCTAATAAAAGCAGCATGTCTCGGTATCCTGTAAGCATTATATCAACTACCCTCGTGCGCATTGAGTGTGATGTAGTGAGCGGATCTTTTGTGAACGGAAAAGCTAGTCATATAATTCACGAATTTGTTCCCAACGTGCCACCTGGTTATCGTATAATTGAAATACCCAGGAACGTTATTTATTTCCCAGTCAATCAAAATTCAATTACTGCTCTGAATATAAGATTGCTGGACGCTGAAAATAATCAAATCAATTTACGCGGTGAAGAGGTTCAACTTTACTTACATTTTAGAAAAAATGATAAAATTTGATAAAAACCCTATTACACCTTGTCTTCAAGTCAGTTACAAGAAAACATCTCGGCAAAGAACACCTCTTCAGTCAGTAAAAAAGCTTACAAAGAATAATCAAAATTTTTTAAAATTGGTTGGTTTATTAAAATGAATATGAATATTTTAAATATATCTCAACCAACAGTCTATGACAACAGCATCGAGAGTTTCGAATTCCACTCGTACAGACCGTATGTGACAAGTTTCAACAAGAATGATGAATTTCGAATACCTATTAACCAACAGGACTTGTATGTGTTACCCGCTCTCAGCACTTTGTATATTGAGGGCAAAGTAGAATTATACGATAGTAAGACTAAAGAAAAACTATCAAGGGTCAATTTTGTAAACAACCCTGCATTGTTTTTATTTCAAGAAATTCGATACGAATTGAATGGAGTTGAAATTTACAGAATAAAAACGCTGGTAGTACTACCACCATGAAATCTTATCTATCGTTAAATGAAAATGAATCTAAATCCGCAAAAGTTTGGGGATGGTCTCCTACTGGAATAAC
This sequence comes from Elegia similella, assembly GCA_947532085.1. Taxonomy (NCBI): domain Eukaryota; kingdom Metazoa; phylum Arthropoda; class Insecta; order Lepidoptera; family Pyralidae; genus Elegia; species Elegia similella. The sequence continues at coordinate 12,551,157 of OX383950.1, forward strand.
TAATGTTGATAACGGGTCATTTTCTGCTTCAATACCACTAAACAAAATATTAGGTTTCGCGGAAGACTATGAGAAAATCATAATAAATTCTAAACACGAGTTAGTGTTATTAAGAAGCAACAGTAACATTAACGCGTTAAAATTGGATAATGCGGAAATTCTTGATGATATAATTATCAATAAGATAGTTTGGCGGGTTCCACATGTGAAAGTATCAGATCGTGAAAGGATTAACTTATTAAAACATTTAGGAAAAGATCGTGCCATAACATTAGCTAACCGGAATTGAGATTTATATGAATACCCACTGCTCCCCAGAACACGCAAACATACTTGGGCAATTAAGACTACATCTCAAACTGAAAAACCGCGGTTTGTTGTTATTGCGTTACAAACCAATCGTAAAAATCAGTCACAAATGTCAATGGCTGAATTCGATCACTGCAATGCTCGCGACATAAGAGTATTTTTAAATTCTTCATACTACCCTTATGAAGGATTGAACGTAAGTTTCTCAGAAAATAAGTTTTCTTTATTATACGAACGATATGCAAGATTTCAACAGTCTTATTATGGACGTCGAGCGGAACCGTTGTTGAGCTTGAAAGAATTCAGAGACATTGCTCCTTTATTTGTTATCGACTGTTCCCGCCAACAGGAGACTTTGAAGGGCTCTATAGACGAGTCGAAATTGAAACTGACCAAGAAATACCTGATCAGACAGCAGCATATTGTTTGATATTAAACGATTGTATATTTGAATACAAACCCTTGAGCAACATCGTAAAAAAAATATCATGAATAATAATACAATAATCGTAGATTTACAAGGTTTTAAAACCCCTTCCAATGCATTCATAATAAAGGAATGCGCAATAGCTACTGAAGAACATACTCACATATTCCTAATAAAGCCTCCTTATGCTTTCTCCCAACTTACCCATGAAGAAAAAAAGCGTGTTTGGTGGATAGAAAAACATCTAGGATATCGATGGAGTGAAGGATATATCGATTACAAAGAATTTCGTAGGATTATAAAGTGTTATTTAAATAATCGAAAAATTATCGTGAAAGGTGAAGAAAAGATAACGTGGGTGCAAGAGTTATGCGACCACAAAAATATTATAGCTATAACTGATATAAATGTCCCTAATTTTAAAGAGCTTCATAATAAATACTGCAAAGAATTATTAACATTGAATTGTTTTGTTCATCTAAAACACTGTGCATTAAAAAATGTTTTATGTATCAAGAAATGGTTGTTAGAAAGTAAGCTAATTATATAAATAAAATTGTATGTGCTTTATTAACTGTATATGAAACATGATTTGTATTTAGTAATAATAAAACAAGTTTAATTAAAACTGACTTTTATTTATTAATATCTTTATAGTATTAGGCTTAAAACATAATTAATATAAATTTATCTAATATAGTAGAACAATAATCGGATTAAAAATATTACACTTAAAATTATACATAATTAAGTTATATAATGAATAAAACATTTATTATTAATTTTAACTTATAGAAAAGAACAAAAATTTTAACACAAAAAAAAAACTTCCTTATTAATTGGAAAAATTAACAACATTGCAAACTTTTATACTACAAATAATCATTAGCTATTTTTTTTGATATTTTATTAATCACTATTTCCGTAAGGTCCATAACTTCATCGATTGAGTCTTTTAAGACGTACTGCACATTGAACACTATTTTTTCGAAAACATCGCACTGTGTACTACCTTGGCTGGAGCAATCGTTTTCTAAATCATACACTTGGATTTTGATCACTTTCTTAGGCTTATTTCGTTCCTTTCTTATCACATAAGACGAAGACGATAATTCACCATGTTTCTTTAACTTTTCTTGCTGTATCTGCTGTTTCTTTCTCTCAGCCGCAACAGCAGCTCTATTTTTTAAAACCTCTTCATAATAGTCATCGACACCCACATAAGGATCTTGCACATCTTCTTGTGAATAAAGTGCGATAGTTTCTTGAGAATCAGACATTATCTGTAAAGAAATAAATTATGGAATAAGTTAATGTATAATTACCTTGAATAATAATATTAGTAAGTAAACACACCACAAACACAATACTCACCACAAAAAAGTTGACTGCTTTATATGAAAGCTATAAAATATTAGTGTAATGTATTAGAGCACGGGCTGCCACAATGCGACTGACGGAAAATATTAAGTGAAAATAATTATTTGATATCTAATTACTTGCGGTGCGCATTTGCACTTGCGCTTACTAGGCTAAAATGGAGGATCATGTTGGAACAAGACCGAGTAGCAATGCGTTGTCAATCGCACGTTGTCATTGATTATTCGACATATTTGATACCTACATTTTAGCTTCAATAGGTTCAATTATTTTTTGACTTGAATATTACTTACAATTAAACAACAGATTATTACTTAAACGTTTATTTAGGTCCATAACCCTCTAATCTTATTACTAATACAATACAACAAAATAAAATTACAAGCATAATATGTCCACATTAGTTTAAATAAAATATAGTTTTGATACATTTTAGATTATTGCATTTTTTTTTTTATTTATTCGATAAAAACATAAATCTTATCATATAGTTAATACAAAACAACAAAAAAATTACAAAGAAATGTTTAATTTAAATAATATGTTGTCATTAATATTAACACATTTTTAATGCTTTTGTTACATAAATTAATTTCGATTATAACTTGTATTTTGTATGCATTAATAAACCATTCTCAACAAATATATTAAAATAGACTCGACTTATGTCCCCAAGACAAAGTTGATATTTTATCTTTAAGAATAATTCGTTTATCGTCTTCGGAAGACAAAGCAATCTTATTAACAGCCTGAGTAAAGACCTCATGCTTCAAAGATTTAAAAATAATGTTTTTTCGTCTTAATAGTTTATTACGCATTAACACCTCATTATAATCTTTCATACCCAACTTTCCGATGACAGATTTTCTAATACCTTTAGCCTTTTTAATTTCGCTGTTTTCAGTTTTTATACAATACAACTTAGACCGCAATCCAACATAAGCCGTTATCGCAACTCCTGAAAATTCATCCTTCATCAGCCCAGGAATCTTTTATATACATCATCTGTTTCTATTGAATACAAAAAACTATCCGTATCAGTATAACATAATTATAAATGTGAATCGTATTTAGGTTTCATAACGGAATAATGAAAATCATACATATGGTTTTTAGATATTTCTAAAACTGTAAATCCTATATAGATGGGCTTATCTAACACCACTGAATCCCGTTTCATTTGTATGGCAACAAAATTTTCTGAAAAAGCAGTAGCACTGTGAAAATTAAGTTTAGATATTAATTGTTCTGCGGCATAATGTTTTTTGGTTACGTTGTTCGTATCGCGCCATCGGTTAACCAAATGAACATCTAATCTATTTTCTGTATTTTCTAAAGTCTTTCCAAAAATACAATTATTTAATAATTTAAAAAAATCTTGTTCGAATGCTGACTGTGCTTGTTGTCGTAACTTAGTATTTAAATCAATATACTGTTTCAAAAACGGGCTTTGTTTAAATTTTATTACTCTATGAATTTTTTGTAATATCAGCCCATGTCGTATGCATGTTTTTAAATGAACATAATGAATCACGTACTTAAATTTATCATGCAAGTTAGGAATTAATTTAGGTATCTTAGATCCCGGTGGTGCGAACTTTTGAGGGCAAAATGGAAGATCATTGTGAAGATCATGAAGATATTCGGGATAGTATAAATCGACTTCTAAGATATATCCATACATTGAATCATTAGGTACTTCGAGAATATTTAATTGATTGATTTCTGTTTCATTCAAAAACTTGAAATTGGAATGCGGTAAATATGAACACATTGCATAACCATATAAATTATTACAATCAATGTATAATAAATAGTTATTAGGTAAAGATGGATCGTAATTTGAAACATATTTATTGTTTGCCTCATAATATCTATTAGAACAAAGACAAACGCCGCCACGTATACCTTTCTGAATCATTCTAATCATTTCTAAATCTTCCATAAGTTCCAATTTGACTTTGGTTTTTAATAACATCGCATCGAAAGATAGGGCTGGCGATGTTAGGTAAAAAGCGCTGTCTAGTTGATATGTGTATATGTGCACATCTTACGGAATTTTTCGAAAATGTCTGCAAGTAAAAGGACATCTGTCTTCAAATATAAATCAGTATATTCACCCATGTTTTTTAAACGAAAAACGTTCCAAATTTTTTGAGCATGTATGTAATCCGCTTTTGAAATAATACTATCAGATAAAGTGCTATAAAAACAATCACGAGGGGGTAGCTTTTTTTCTTCATAACAATCCCACTTAGTCATATACTCATAAGGGTACACACCTTTTCGTGTTAAAAGGTTCAAATGTTCCTTTTTGGGGAAAAAAATAGACAAATGAACAAAGTCGTTGGCATTTAAAGTATCCGCAAGTTTTTCTAAGCTAGTACTTAAAAATTTGAATGAATCAACAAATCGAACAGCTACAAATTCTTTACCATTTACTTGAAAAAAATTTGTAAATGATACATAATTTTCTTTCGTTTTTGCTATAACGCGTATATTACCCGGTGATTCTCCCAAATGTTTCATAAACAAGTGACTATCATATCCAGATAAATTGTGAAAAAACACTGGAACAAATTTTGGAAGGCGAAATTTTAGGTTGCAATATGAATGAGCTGCTCCTCGGTATTGTCCTGTTAAGTGACAGTGATCTCTAACTTTATCATCAAATAATAACCCATCGCAAAGAAAACAGTACTTTGAATTATTGAATTTGTTCTGTTCCTCTAATGTCAATTGTTTCATGGGGATAGTTTTCTTCAATATCTTATAAATATTGATAGTATCGTTAGAAAGGTTTTCTACAAATTTTTCAACACAATCTTGCCCACGATACGTGACATATTTATTAAGTGAAGCATCATATGAACAAACAATGTAATATGCAAACGCGGAAGGTAAATGTTTTTGTAATAAAGTTGTACATGTAGTATTGGACGTCATGGTGCTTGAAACTGGTTCTAATAAAGATTCAAAATCTGCGTACACCACGAAAGGCACATATTGCATTCTCTCGTAATGTCTAAATTGTATTATGCTCCCAGGATCGGGGAGCACAGTTTTCACTCCACCACAAATATGATCGTTTAATTTAATTTCACTGTGAAAAAAGTTTAAGCAATCATCGCAAAAAAAAACTTTGCCATGATGCTTTGTTAGTCGTTTTTTTTACCCAGATCTTTCACTAAACAAAAATGCTTACGCTCTTTTTTTTCTATCAGCAACAAATTGACGTGGTGTTTTTTTTTACGTCCCGTTTTATAAAGAGGGCCTAAAATATCAGATTTTTTTGATAAACCATAAACGTTAACACTGATATCACAATTATTTTTCTCGAATATTTTGATATCTGAAAGCCCTACCGGAAATGTCATGTTATCAGTATTAAGTATATTTTTAAAATGTGGATATGAAGATACCCTCTAAACATGTTTTTCAGCAGGGAATAATGCCGCTACTATACACCACAAAAAACTAAAGAATCATTATTTTTTATATTAATGCATGCTCGTTTATTTTTAATAAATTTAGGTAATTCAATATATTTTGACGCTCTTGTAGGATTGTACTTATTAATATTCACTTCCAAGTATAAATTCCTCAGAAAAGCCCATCCACTATCTTTTTGTTGAAAATCATCTATATTTGATGTTATAGTATTGGTTATTTCTGAATATACCTCGCCAAAATCAAAATTCTTATGTAAGACGATGTTTTCAGTAGCAAAAGATTTTATTTCAGAAGTATCAGTATTCGGAAGGGCAAATTCGGCAAAAAACTCGAAGTTAGTTTTGACGGAAATAAAACTCGTTAATCTAGCAAGAAGTAATTCATGAACACGAGGTCCTATCCTTTTAAGAAAATCGATGGGTGGTCGTGTGTCACAGTCTTTAAAGGAGACATCACGTATGTACTCTATAAGAAGCAATACGACTTCGAAATGCGCTGTTAATTTTCTCAATATCATCACTAATTTGTATAGAGCTATTATTTTTGTGGATATTACTTCGCAAATGCGCCGAAAATGCTCTATTTTTTATAGTAATATCACATACTGTGCAATATACAGATTTGTTCGACATCGTACCTACTTAAACTTGATTTATAATTATAACTGTATGATAAGATCTTTTTCTCGACAAATGATAACAAGAGTGGTACACTTAGTACAGGCTACGGTTTGTTACGCGCTACGAAGCTACGAAGCTACGAACCTGCTACTAAAAGCTACGATGCGCACATACGATGATGTCATACATAAACCAACATGGCGAGCTCCGTGGCGCAGTGGTTAACAGGCTAGCCTGCGACACGAGAGTTCCCGGGTTCGATTCCCGGCCAGATCAAGATGAAGGGAATGATCTTTTCAGATTGATCTGGGTCTTCAATGTTTATCTATATAAGTATCTATTAAAAATATATAGTACCGATGAGTTAGTATCCTACAACAAATGTTCACAAGTTACTGTAGGGCTAGCTCAATTTGTGTAATATGTCCCTATATGTTTATTTATTATAAACCATCGTATCCTACCCTTATAGCAGAGACATGTTATATGCTATAGACATATATAACACATCATCATCATCTGAGCGTATTCCCACTAACGCTTTAGAGCTCGGGGTCCGCTATCTAACCTATCTAAAGGTGGGCACTTTGCGGATTTCACAATGTATGCTTCCCGGTAGGATTCGAACCCACGATATCGAGATCATAAGGCAAACGCCTTTAGCGCTGTACCGCGGAGACGGTCATAGACATAATTACTAATACTATTGGAAACTAGACAAAATGTCAAAGTTTATTTACTGGCTTTGAAATAAATTATTTTAAAAATATAAAACGTTAGATAGGTTTATTAATGCAAAACAAATCAAGTTATTTAAAAAGAGTAAATTATTACAAAAATAATATAGTGTATCTTATAAATTGTAAATTTTTTATCAAACTTAAATTACAACATATGTATCAAAAATACTTAAAAATGATAACATTAAAAAATAAATCATAATCCATCGCTGGGATCGAACTTATTTTTTTATTCTATGGTATGCCTTAATCAAACCCGAATTACAACATAGGTATCAAAAATATTTAAAAACGTTAATTATTAACATTATAACAAAATCGAAAACTAACTTACTACTACCCCGCCTGCAACACGTCTTAAACCCAAATTACAACATAAGTATCAAAAAATATTTAAAAACTTAAGCTAAGTATTTAAAAAAAAAACAAAATCGCTGGAAACAAACTTATTTTTTTTTATCGGCGAAAAATGTTCCCTCCGCCGTAAATTTTGGTTTACACAGTTTAATCACCTTTTTCAAGGTATTAAACTCAGGTGAATCGGATTCCCCTTGGTATTTCAAGGAGACAACAGCTCGTTCCCAGCGATCTTTTGGAGCTACCCCTTCTAAATCTTTAACATTATAGACTTTCAACTCCACAAACGCATCTCCTTTTAAATCTATGGTACGCCTTAATACCCCGTCTGCAACACGTCTTGTAAGGGATGTTACCAGAGGGCTCTTCGGTGGAGGCCGGCGGTCGTCGTCGCTGTCCGAATCCAGACACCAACCTGTTGTTTTCGCAGGGCAAGCCTTCTTCTGCTTTTTGCCTTTACCAGCCGTCGGTTTCCGTTTGTGTGTACTGTAAAAATTAAAAAGACTTAATTAAAATTTCATCTAAATTAACACCTCCGTCCTGTTACAAAACAAAAAACTAAGAATGTATCAGTTGTTTTTTCCGAATAGATCGCAAAAGCCTGTCTAGGGAATGCGCGAATAATAAGATTTTTATCTTATAGCTCTAGGTTTTGTCCCTGTAAGAAATATGGAAGTGGTTAATATGTACTAACACAAGTTATCTATAAAAAAAAAAATTAAACGGCGTAAGATTGAGTACTAGCAACTGTTATGAATGTATGAGTAGGTACACAGATACATACTTCGTTACTGAAGCAATCTCCTCGTTGTCCGAATCTCCAAAGTCTACCGCTGCTCTCTTTGCAGCTTTCGATTTGTACTCAAAATATTCTGAGTCCGACCTGCAAAAAACATACAAGTACATAAGTAATATCACTGCATAGTATAAAACAAAGTCGCTTCCCGCTGTCTGTCTCTATGTATGCTTAGATCTTTAAAACTACGCAACGGATTTTGATGCGGTTTTTTTAATAGATACTTAGAGTGATTCAAGAGAGAGGTTTATATGTAGCTCGTGTTATTATAAATTAGTAACTTCAATCAAATCTCAATATAAAATTCAATAACTCAAAAGGAATTTATAAAACAAATTACTATAGTAATAAAGAAAAATTAGTTCGCAATTTTTCTCAAATAAATCGGCAACACCTGCTTTCCTGAAAAGTGTTAAGTATAATTACATAAGTTTTAAAAAACTAGTTAAAAGACTTACGAACATTATTGCGATGCAGGGAATCCTCGTTTTGTAGTTATGTGTTAAATCTGTTCACTGATACAGATTCTGCAGCGGCAGGCGAGAAGATCGTGGTCACTGGTAGTAAACACTGTCACACACGTTTGATAGAGAGAATTAGTCTCACTTTAGGGAGCTAATTTTCTAAATAAATTGTAACAAATAGAATGAAATCAGCGCATATATAGAATTTTTTAGCTGATACTAAAATATAATTACTACACTAATGATATTTCTTTAATTTACACGATTTCTGAAGTTGTGACGCAAATGAAGGTTGAAAACCACCACTAAAATCAATCGTTAGCATTTTCGTAAATGTGTTACGAAATGTGGAATTTTAAGCCGTAAACAAAAGTTTAGTGTTACAATCAGTACTTTGATATTTGATAATCAAAGTATACAGCCGCCGCATATTCCATATTTCTTTAGCTTATTGCATCATGCTTACGTGTCAGTCTGGGTTATTCCATTCCCTGTTATTACAACCAAATTCTTGAGTTGTCCTAAAATATTTATTTTTTACTCTACCATAGAAATATAATAAACCTTAAATTTAATAAGTTAGTTTGTTATAGTTAGATTTTATTTTTATATTTTTAATTTTATATACGTAGTTTATTTTTTTAAGTATGTTATTATGAAATATTACTAATTATAATATTCATGTTAAGGATTAGTATCCCCGCTAACTAGCACTCATCGATATTAAGATATACTATAATTTTATAACAAATACATATCTAGATAAGCATCAAACGCCAGTTCAATCAGAAAACTTACACTTATGACCTGACCGAGGATCGAACTCAGGACCTTCATTGCCATAGCATGGAGCACCTGGCATCATGACCACTAAACCACAGAGGTCGTGTATGAACTTTCATAGAATTAATGTCGAACGACCCATTAAGGCTGCATCCACACTGTTGAATTAAAGTGTAGTAATTAATATATATTATTTATTAGAGAATTAGAAACACATCTTTTATGTATTCGAAACAATTTAAAAATAGATATTAAGCATTGAAACCCGAAGCTGTGTTTTGTTCCGTAAAAATATAATATCGCATTTCGTACTTTCCACTTCTATATTTATAAAATCTAAAGTTATAGTGTTAAACAATGAACCAAGTAGATTAATTGATCCTGTGGAAGTCATAAACAAAAACAATTATAAATACATAATTATATGGTCTGTTTTCAATAAGAATATTTTTATTATAAAACATGGTACATGCATACATATTATCACGTCTTTATCCCTTTTCAAACACCTGGTCACTTTAAAATAAGATTTTTTTTTTAAATAAAGTATTGAAAAAAATATATTGCTAAACAAATAAAAATGAAACGCAGTGTGGATATGGCCTTTTTTGCCCTTAGCATTCACGAGTACGTTCCTAGAAATACCTCGCCATGTTCACAGCTGAAGCAGCGAAAAAGTTGTATAAGCAGAATGTTACATGTCTGTTTAGCGTTACAAACGAAAATGATCTTTATATATTACCACTATAAGGATCTGATTAGAAAATCCATTTTTCGACTTATGACTTTAGTAATTAATCAAGATTCATTGTATGCTCGACCGGAAGCTAGAATGAAATGATTTCGTCATTTGTAAGTATGTCTGAGTACAGTGCGTTGCTAGTTCAGTGCTGTAAAAAACCTAAACTTTGACCTTCATAATGGAGTCTCTCTACTTCTAGATGCTATCACCAGTGTCAGGCTGACGGTAAATAGCCTACATCATAACGAGAAGTACCTTAGCGTCGACCATTGGGCGTGAATTGATGTTTAGTAACTTACGATACCATCGCGATGGGATAATCGTTTCCAAGTGCCAAAAGCCGTAATTGGTGAAGGGCACGAGCAAACGGCTTGGATCGATAATTCCCTGAGCATCGAGAACTGAGCTCATCACCCCATAATCGCATAGCGACGGTCTTCATCGTTGTAGGGCCTTCAGCTTTGGTGATTCATGAGCAATCGGCCTAGACTATCGTAAGAGTAATTTATGTCGGTCATGGAGCGGGTGTGATCTGATTCTATCTACTTTAAATAAACTAGTATACATATGAGATGGTGAAATCATGTACCCTAGTGCAGTGTTAAATGTGATGTGAGTTTAAAACTTCTGTTCGTGTGTTCTGATCTGAGTCGGGTTGAACTATCAATATCGGTGAGTGTTGCATTATTCTTTCCAAACAGACAGGGAGCCCTCTGTTTTGAAATAAAGTGATCACGATTCTAAAAAGATCGGTCTATATCTTCTATTGGGCCAATCAGCCCATATAAAAATCAAATCTAGCATATAGAGCGAATGGAATGAGCTCTATATGCTATGATTTGATTTTTATATGGGCTGATTGGCCCAATAGAATCCTACTTATAAATACATACAGGCGAACCTAACGATGTCTTAACTCTCGGAATTCATCCAGCCTTTAAGATGATACGAGGTAATAAAGAAATTTACAAACATACATGATACGCGCGAAACACATTACCCTTCTTGGCAGTTGGGTAATAAAAGCGGGTCACTCACGTGCTATGTCGTCGGGAGATATAGTCGGCAATCCCGACAAATAGCGCGTGAGTGACCCGTTTTTACATGATGATAGCCTCTACGTCCAAATCCGTGAGTCAGCAGTTATGATAAAATAAAGAATCTTACATACATACTTTAATACATACATCCATACAGATTAGAGAAAAGCAGTTTTGAAATATCAGTTGTTTCGAATCTACGTGTCTAGTCAAGGTTGAATGACTTACAAAACTAAAACACGCAGCCGCAGTAGATACAGGTTGCTACAGAGATTTGTTTTGTATGACAATTACATGATGGTTTCTTGTTTGTTATTATAATCATTATCATCAGATATCTTTAGTCTCTGTAGCAGTATGACCCCTCTCTGTACTACCGGAGCCATACTTGGCCGGAGAAGACAGGATTGGCATACACTCTCCTCGCTAGCCAGACGGATTGCAGAGGTCTCATTGATGTTTATGAGCTTTGTTTAGCTTATATTTCCTAAGTCGCCTCTAACGATATCCATGTGAAGACTAATGTTGTTATTATAATATCTCTATACTATAGTAATGTAGTATATCCGTGGTTTAATGTAGACGAGAATGAAGTTCCCGTGACATTACAAACGATACAAGAGTAACAGAAACTATTACATCATGTTGGTTTCTCACCAGTATGAGTTCTTAATTGTAATACTACAGTATCCTTACGATTAAGTTGCTTCTCACAATTATACGGCTTCTTACCAGTTTGTAGACGACTATTCCACTGAAACTGCCTCAGACAAACATGGCGCTGGTGCCTTGTGTCAGCGTTTGCGCGCGCGGGTCTCTCTGAGACTGGTCAACAACCTGCGGCAGGAAGTTCACGAAACAGTAATCAAGACTGTTTCGTGAACTTCCTGCTACACGCTGTTGGCCCTCTGCTGTCATCTGCAAAAAAACTGTTACTTTCACCTACACCATCGCTTTACAAAGGGGTCAGTTACTTAGCGAACCTGTGGGATGAGATACATAATATGAGCTCACATGTCACATAATGCAAGGATGGTTAATTGCTAGATTACGCTCTAAGAAAGTAGAAACTGTTACTCGTGATAAGGACATCCGTTGAAACAGGTACTTTGATAGACCTTATTGCACCAGATTTACCGGCTTTCATATTAAACACAATGACACAGAAATGAAAAAATGTTTCAATGGAACAAACCATAGTATCTTTTAACAACTTTTTAAAAAAGAAGAGAAGCTAGATATGAATGAAATAAGAATCCCGTGTAAGATGTGTTAAAAATTGAATAAGGTTTCTCGTTATCGTCCTGAAGCCTTATGCTGGTTTAGAAACAAAGGATAAAGTAAAGAAGAATTCAATTCGACACGTCAACAATTCATTGATAGAAACAGATTTAAATGAGACTGATCAAAAAACGAAAGTAACACCATTACTGTCAAACTATTATTGAATTATGAAATTGCAAATACGTGGCGTTAACGATTCGGGTTCTAGTGCTTCCTTGATACATTCGAAATTATTAAAACTAAAAATACTTTCAATCAAGACGGAGGATGGACATTATCTCTCACTTGGAAACCAGTACTTCAAGGTAAGGAAACTCTTATAGCGATACTGTAAGAGGTATCGACACAGTCAGTTCGTTGCATACAAGTGTGCTCGTAATACCATACTCAGGAGACGATGATGACACACCACAGGCAACAACGACCGAAACCATGTACAAATGTTGTAGGAAACATTTTGACAAGAATGAATTTGTATTTCAAAGTAATAATTTAATTCAGGTGCTTTGTTTTTAAGAATATTAACAGTCAAATTCAATTTAAAAAAATCTTACATTTATATGGTTTTTCACCAGTGTGTGTTCTCAAATGTCTTTTCAAAGTACCCTTCGACTAAATTGGTTCCCACAATTATTACATTCAAACGGCTTCTCTTTTTCTCTTTCAAATCGATGAGACATCGCTCGGCAGTGAATAAGTGACAAAAAGTATTCACGAAAGATAACATAGATACGCATCCAAAAAATGTTTTAGTTTTTCAAAAACATATGTTTAAAAAAAATTAAAACATTTTTTTGGATTTCGGAGACATTAAAGTTTACTCTATGTTATTGTTTATTATTGTTGCGGCCTCTTTGCTTTGACCAGAGACGAGACGACGATGACAGACTGACTGACGTAAAAAAATAGACTATCGACAATGACCGAAAAAGGGACAAGACCTCAAGACAAAATAACGGTATAAATACCTGAGAAGTGCCTTTTATTTATAAAATTGTACCAGACGACCGTACAAAAGTGGTCCTACGAGCTAAAATTTGACGCACCTATGGATTTACGGTCGGGAAAGGCTACGACACCCGCGACCGCTGTTGCTGACATGACCGGGCCGGACAGACTTTCCGCCCATGGCAGCCGCGCGCCGTCTCCTACACCATCGGCTCGCTCTGACGCCTCCGATCTCACCGTAATCCGACGCCAAAAATTTCTGCAACTCCGACTTGAAGCCGCCGAAAAACGAGCAAAGATTATAGAGGAAGAGAAGAGACTTCTAGAGGAAAGGGTTGAGCTCGAATCCCAACTGCAGCTGTTGGAGGAAGTATCTGTTATGTCTCGGCAGTCTCGGACCTCACTCGACTTGCCCACAGGTACTGATAATATTAATATTCCACAAATAGTCACAAATAAACAGGCCTGCGACACCACGGCCTTTATCACACAGCCTCAGACACAGACGTGTCCGCCACAGACACAGGCGTGCACACCACACTGTAATTTAGAGAGAAGTATGGCAAAGCTACTAAGCAGGCAGACGTCGGCCAAAGAATTGCCTTCGTTTTCAGGAGAACCCGACGAATGGCCGCTTTTTTACAGTCAATTTATGTCCTCTACAAAGCTGTGTGGTTATTCTGACGAAGAGAATATCGCCCGTCTGTCGAGATGTCTTAGGGGCCGAGCGCGAGATGCCGTATCCGCATTACTAGTGAGCGCCACAAACCTGAAAATCATTATTGAAACTCTGAAATTGCGTTTTGGCAGACCAGAATACATAATCGAAATTTTAGTAAACAAAATACGGCAGATGCGTGACGTACGACATGACGATGTCAATCACTTAATCGAATTCGCAACGGCGGTTCAAAATGTGACAGCGACAATGAAAACGACCGAAGAGGTTGGTCATCTCACGAATCCTACTCTTATACGTGAAATAGTGAGCAAGCTGCCGTCGACACTCAAATTTCAATGGGGAATGTATGCATCGAACCTCGGAGTAAAAACCATAGCACTCTCCCACGTGTCAGATTGGCTAATGATGATCGCAAATGCCGCTACTTATGTCGCTCCGCTGACCGGAAGCTCGTGTGCTACTGCTAAGCCTCAGCAAAGACATGACAAATGGAAACCCGTAATGGCCTGTAGCACGAACAACATCTCGTGCGTACTTTGTGCCTCTGCACATGCGCTCAAAGACTGCGAAGAATTCAAGCGAATGACAACCGACGACCGCTGGAAGTTTGTTAGCGAAAAAAAGCTGTGCTTTTCCTGTCTGTCCAACAAACATCAGATTAAATACTGTAAGCGTAAGACAAGATGCTCTGCCCCCGACTGCATACGGGCTCATCATACGCTATTACATGCCGCTCCACTCACCGCGAGTGAAAGAGAGAGTGCTATACACGCGACGCCGGTGAACACGTGCACACACGCGGACGGACACGTTTTATTGAAAGTTGTACCTGTTGTAGTCTTTGGTACTAAGGGCGACGTGACGGCTTACGCTCTCCTGGACGAGGGATCCGCTCTGACTCTAGTGAGTTCCTCACTGCTTGAGAGGGCCGGCATTGATGGACCGAAAGCCAGCCTAAGCCTCCGCGGTGCATCCGGAATGACATCTACAGAGCCCGACTCAAAACTCGTATCGTTTGCTATTCGTGGACTTAAAGAAGAGAACTCTTTTATTGTAAATAGTGCGCGTTCCGTTCGAAACTTGAATTTGCCTGTAAATAGTTTTTGTTATAAAAAAGTTGTAAATAAATTTCCTTACGTGACTGACTACATTACAACTGACTTTGACAGTCGACCGGACAAGATCGACATTTTACTTGGACAAGATAACATAGACTTAATAATAACTAGACAGATAATTAGAGGACATAAAACGGGACCGACAATCTCGAAGACAGACTTAGGCTATGTTATTCATGGGAGTGTAGGAGTGAGGGGCCCATCAGACGACACGACTATCCTTCACATTTGTGAGTGTGAGGACCTGCACGACCTTGTTAAGCATTCCTTCTCTTTAGAATCTTTCGGCGTGAAGCAGACAAGCGACTTTCCTCTCTCTCGGGAGGATCAGCTCGCGCTGAATATCATGGAGCGGACTACTAAACTTTTGCCTGAAGGAAGATGGGAGACCGGACTGCTCTGGAGGTCTGAAGAAGTGCAACTTCCAGACAGCCTACCACAGGCAAAGACTCGACTGCATGGTGTCCAAAAGAAGATGAACAGGTACCCTGATTTTGCTTTTCAGTATAGGGCGAAGATCCAGGAGAATATTGATAAGGGATACATCTCAAAAATACGACCCGAGGAAGCTGCAGTACAAACCAGGACGTGGTACCTGCCACACTTTGCCGTTTTTAATCCGAATAAACCCAACAAGCTACGGATTGTTCTGGACTGCGCAGACAAGTCAGGTGGTAAGTCTTTGAACGACTTTTTGCTGCGTGGCCCGGACCTACTGACTTCATTGCCAGCTATCTTGCTGGGACTCCGGACTGGAAAATTTTGTGTGATTGCCGACATTCAAGAAATGTTCCACAGAGTCCTCATTAGACAAGAAGACCGACATGCCCAGAGGATGCTGTGGGACGATGATGTCTACGTGATGAACGTCATGACGTTCGGCGCCGTTTGTTCGCCTTCGTCGGCTCAGTACGTCAAGAACCTCAATGCTCGTAAGTACGAGACCACGAACCCCCAAGCGTGTGAAGCGATTGTCAACCATCATTACGTTGATGATTATATCCATTCCTTTGATGAAGAGGAGCTCTTGATTGACGTTGTAGATGACGTAATGCGCATACACACTGCCGGTGGGTTCAACTTACGAAACTTCGTCACAAATTCGAGACGACTGCTGGCTCATCTGCCTGCCGACAAGCTTGCGCCAAGTAGCCTTAAGATCCATTCAGATATCAAGGACAACCAGATCGAAAGGGTGCTGGGAGTTCGCTGGGACCAGGAGACAGATAGTTTTCTTTTCCACCTGAAGTTCCCTAAGGTGACTGAGGAAGTTAAGTCAGGTGTCAAGAGACCTACAAAGCGCGAGATTTTGAGACTTACAATGTCCATTTTTGACCCTATGGGTTTTCTGCTTTATACTACCGTGAAAGGGCGTATCCTGCTTCAGCATGTGTGGAAGTCTAAAGTGGGTTGGGATGACGAGATCGAAGACAGCCATCTTGAGACCTGGTTGTCTTGGTTGATTGAGCTCCAGAAAATCAGCCATTTCCAACTGCCACGCTGGCTTTTCACTGACACGTGCGATAAGCGGCATGCACCACAGCTACACGTATTCTGCGACGCAAGCAGCAAGGCCTTCGCCTGTGTCGCTTACCTAAGGGTCGGGACAGTGGACGGATGTTGGCATGTGTCATTTGTGATGGCACGTGCGCGCGTTGCACCAATCAAGGTCATGAGTATTCCTCGTCTGGAACTGCAGGCTGCTTTAATAGGTGCAAGGCTGTCCGATGCGCTGAAGAAATATATTGACGTGAGTAAAGTATATCTTTGGTCAGACTCCAAGACGGTGCTTAGTTGGCTCAGGTCCGACTCGGGTCGATTTAAGCCATTTGTAGCTCATCGCGTCAGCGAAATTACCGAGTTGACTGCGGTTTCCAACTGGAGGTGGGTGCCCACAAATGTCAACCCAGCTGATCATGCAACCAGAGAGATTGTGACTGAAGATAATACTCATTGGCTGGGAGGACCCGACTTTCTTCGTTGTCCTGAAGGAAATTGGCCAATAGAATGCGAAAGAATCTCTCTTGACTCAAATGACGTAGAAGTCAAGCTGGTTTGTATAACTACGGAAGACCTGAACTATAGCTTACCTGATGACACTCGCTTCTCGTCATATTGGCGTCTAGTGCGGAGCACAGCGTGGGTGTTACGTTTCATTCATAACCTACGACAAAGGACCGAAGCGAAAGGTGGTGAGCTACAAGTTGAAGAGATTCAGTCAGCAGAATGTCACTTGATGAAACTAAGCCAGAGACGATACTATAGTGCTGAAATAGACGCGACAGCAAAGTCTTTGCCTGTAGACAAAAGCAGCTCATTAAGACAGTTGTCACCCTTTTTGGATTCTAAAGGGCTGTTACGAGTTGGTGGAAGAATTTCATTGTCTACAGTTGACGAAGATACCAAACATCCAATAATACTTCATCCAAAGGACAATATTGTTCGCCTCCTTATACACCAATATCACGTTGACTCGGCACACGTAGGAAGAGAACTAGTACACAATAACTTACGTTACTAGCATATTGGACTGTACAAGCGACTGGTACATATACTGTGCAAGCTAGATGTCCGCAACCCAGCTTGAGTATCAGCTTTGACGAGCTGATACTGGAGGTGGGGATGTTGCGGCCTCTTTGCTTTGACCAGAGACGAGACGACGATGACAGACTGACTGACGTAAAAAATTGACTATCGACAATGACCGAAAAAGGGACAAGACCTCAAGACAAAATAAGGGTATAAATACCTGAGAAGTGCCTTTTATTTATAAAATTGTACCAGACGACCGTACAATTATTATTTTTTATTTAATACAATATCAATCTTAAACGTTTTCGTTTAGTACTATCTGTTTTAAAAAATAGTTTCGTTGAGTTAGTATGCTACAAGTTAACAAATTACTGCTTTAAAAAATATTCAGTAATTTAGACAAAAGAATGTCGCCCCGTATATTTTTAAAATTAAAAACAATTTTGCTTCAAGACCATCTCCAAAAGTACTGTACCGATTTTAATAAAATCTGCACTATTACCTTAGTTGCGCAATTCTTTGTCCAACTAAAAAACAGTGTCAGCAATTCGCTTTATAGTTTTTGAGATTTACGCAAGCAAACATACAAATATATATAAGTACATTTATGAAATGAGGCACACATGTTGAGCAGCTGGTACAGAACAACATATACACAAAAAACTGTGCAACCCCGACAATATTACATACATAGGGGCGAATTGAGAACCTTCTTTTTTAAGGTCGGTTACTGATCTTATTATCAGTACTAATATTAAGTGAAAATGTGTTTGTCCGTCCTCACATCAAACATGAACCATGGCTTTAAGGCACTATGTGAGTTGACTTTGAAGTTTTGGGATGGGTTAGTAAGGGAAACTACACGCGAGCGAAGCCGCGGGCAAAAGCTAGTTTGCAATAAAACTCCTACCATCTTAAGCCTATCCTTAAATTTATTTATTTACTAATTATTATAAATATCGAAAACTCTTACTATGATATACCTAACGATATACCTTGTTTCTTACATGATACATTGTAATATACTCTCGTGATTGAGAAATAATTGCATTCTCATTATATGTTTAATATTTATGTGATAGTTTGCATGCCAGGCCATATGAACACTTCTACACTAAAAATAGTAAAACATGATGATCTAAAATAACATTATGTATGAGATAAATTGTACACATGCAACCATGTGACCTTTACTTGAGATATTCGACGTGGAGGATCGAAGCGCGGTAGCTTGGTAAAGCATTGGTCGTACCAAGGCCAAGTCGCAGGTTCGAAGCCTACCCGAGTAGATTTTTTTCACAATATCTTATTTGTTAATTACGTAAGAGAGTAATTAACACGCCTTTTTGGCAGTCGTACAAAAACTCATTAACATCCACAGGTTTTTGAGAAAATCAATTTTGAAATATCAACTCTTTTGAACCTTTTTTATAATTTAGTGTTAGAGTGTTACGTCAAGGTTCAATGACTCTAAGCGAAACTAAAAGACTCAGCCGAAGTAGGAACAGGTTGTTACAGAAATTAGTTTAGTCTCTATACTGGTCATCTAGTAAAGCCCGTGGTTTAATATACTACGCATATGTCGTATCCCTGTATATCTTTATCTCTCACAAACAACTTGTGTTGCATGTGGACGAGAATGAAGTTCCCGTTCCTAACGTGACATTAAAAATTATTCCAGAAAAAATTTGGTCGCATTGTTATGGTTTCTCACCAGTGTGAGTTTTTAAATGTCTATGTAAGTGACTGCTGCGACCAAATCGACGACGGCAAACCTTACATTGAAATGGTTTTTCACCAGTGTGTGTTCTTAAATGAACTTTTAAACAACCTTTGTCACTAAACTGCTTTTCGCAAACATTACATGCAAATGGTTTTTCACCAGTGTGAGTTCTCAGATGTGTTTCTAATATACTGTTCCGAGTAAATCGACGGCGACAAACCTTACATTCAAATGGTTTATCACCAGTGTGAGTTCTTAAATGTCTTTCTAAATTACCCTTTTGATTAAATTGCTTGCCACAGTCATTACATTTATATAGCTTCTCACCCGTGTGAGTTCTCAGATGTTTTGTTAATGCACTGCTAGCAGCAAATCGACGACGACAAATCTTACACTGATATGGTTTCACACCAGTGTGAGTTCTCAGATGTCTTGTTAATGCACTGCTGTCAGCAAATCGACGACGACAAAACTTACATTCGAATGGTTTCTCACCAGTATGTGTTCTTAAATGTGATTCTAAAATACCCTTTTGATTAAATTGCTTGCCACAATCATTACATTTATATGGTTTCTCACCAGTGTGAGTTCTTAAATGTCTTTGTAGTTTACTCTTACACTGAAACCCCCTCAGACAAACACGACACTGGTGCCTTGTGTCAGCGCTCTGAGGCTCGCCACAATAACTGTTTCGGGCACTTCCTGCCACAGGCTGTTGGCCCTCTGCTGCGCCATCTGCAAAACATTTGTTACTTTCACCTACAGCATCGCTTATCAAAGGAGGTCAGTTCGTTAGCGAACCCGTGGGATGAGATACATCATATGAGCGCACAGGTCACCACTGCCGCAGCGCTTATTCATTTATTTTATTTTATTTAAAATCTTTATTACAACAATGTGATTGGCGGACTTAAAGCCAAAGGCTTTACCTACCAGTCAACCAACAGGTGATGCCGAGAATAAAATATAGTGAAAATGAAAATGAATAATTTTTATTCAAAGTAGGATACATGTATCGCTTTTTGAACTTCATATGTTTCTGTTGTTTATTTTTCTTTCTCTTATGTTTGTAAAATCGAAAAACTACTAGCGTTCCGGAATGACCACTGCTGAGAAGAATACGCCGAAAGAAACTCAGTCCAGTCTGTAGTAGAAGTAAGTGCAAAATAATATTATATTAATTAAAAGCCATACAAAAGTGTGTTTGTAGTTATATCCTAGATAATGAATAAAATATAAACTTACATACCAAAATACATAAATAAAAATACAGTGACACATATAAGTATATACTACATAAATATTTCATACTCATTTAAAATGGTGAGAGAAATATGCGCGTACTGAATTTTTAAATACCAGACGACTACGGGCCCTGCGAATGTTGGCTGGGAGGGAGTTCCAAAGCCGCACGGCTTGCACTGTGAACGAGTGTTTGAAAAACCCACTCCGATGTTGAGGCGTATGGAGAAGGAGATTGGAGCGAAGTTCTCTGACATGGGTGTCACCCAGAAAAGTAAATTTGGATTTTAAATACGACGGAGTTTACGGATCGAAGAGGATGGAGAAAAGAGTAGTGAGTATATGCAACTGACGACGTTGACGAATGGGTAGCCACTTGAGTTGAGATCGGTAAGTCGACACATGGTCGTACTTCCGCAACCCGAAAATAAAACGGATACAATTATTTTGAAGGCGATCAAGTTTATTCAGAAAATTACAGTTCAGGTCCGAGTAACATACATCAGCGTAATCTAAAATAGGAAAAATCAGAGTGTATACTAACAGGGTTTTGATGTGAATGGGGAGAAAGTTTTTTAATTTATAAAGGGAACCGAGAGCACCAATAACCTTACCAGCTACCTCATATACATGCGCATGCACCCGAAATCCATATTCCATCTGCCATATTCAATTAGATGCCTTCGCCCCTGGCTGCTCAGGGTGGTCCGACTTCCACTAACTTCAGCTCGACCGCTAGGTTCTAATTCAGAAAACCGCATTTGACTCCCTCCACCCAACAGAGACACACACGGAATGAGTCGTGTGAAACATATAACACCATCTGTTTGTTCGGTTGTTAAGAAGCTTACCGTCCGCGTAGTGTCCCCCGCCCCGCGCCCCCGCGTCTTCATCGGAGTCCCGTGTCTCGTCCACGTCAGCCGCGGGAACGCCTGGCACAATGGAAATGACAGTTAGTGCAATCACTTTTGCACTGTGTAGAGATAATTATTGGCAGAATGTTAATTTAGCATTATGACTCTGTCCCAAATATCATCAAAAATTTTATTACCACATGTAAAATTCCTGCTTTTAAACAAGTAACTTCTTTGATGGTGGTTTGGGAGAAAAGAAATACGTAGAATGTACCAGCTGCTTCTCTTTCCACGCAGACCGTAGAAGCCTGCCGAAGGACTGGGCGAAAATCTGTAGAATCATGTCACCAGGCGATGTGACTAGCAACCCACTATTATCTTTGTTTTATTAAAACAATTACCTATATTATTAAGGTATAGCTGATGATGATGATAAGATAAAAAAAAAGGTATAGCTGGGACACTAAAGATCAATGACAGCAATGATAAACACCTCACACCATACATGAAATCGTAGGCTATTCTAAACTGTCACTTTTCTTTTTCATTATGACACATTCTTTTCAAATAAAGGGGCTAGATCTAAAAATTGTTGCTCAAGATACACAATCAAACTACATCATCGAACGCACAGATTGCATAAAGTATCTAGGCATCTTAATAGATAAACATTTAACCTTTAAATCACATATTGAACTCATATCTTCACGAGTACGGAAACTCATATATGTATTTAGACAGCTACGACACGTAGCCGATGTCAACATCATTAAGATGGTTTATTTTGCGCTCGTTCAATCAGTATTAACGTACTGCATTACCGCTTGGGGCGGAGCTGCAAATACTCACTTTATGCGAATTGAGAGGGCGCAAAGGTCATTACTGAAGGTGTCATGGTTTAAATCTTTTCGATTCCCCACCACTGCACTTTATAAAATTACTGAGCTATTAAGTGTTCGGCAGCTGTTTATACTCCATACAGTGATGAAGCAACATAAAATAACTCCGCTCATTGATAAAAATCTCAGACGCAACCATCTTGTAGCCAAATCAACATCCTATAAAACAAAATTTAGCAACAGATTTCTTGGATTTCAAGGTCCTCATCTTTACAATAAGCTTCACAAAATACTGTCCATTCACCACCAAAATGCCTACAATCTTAAACACATGCTTTCGGATTGATTGCAAAAACAAAATTACGAAGAAACAGAAAATTTAATATCTACTGTACAATAAATCATCTGAACATACAGTCATATATACATAACATACATAACAAATAACATACATACACACATACATATATTTATACACATCCACGCCCCACACCCCCACACAAATAAATACATGACTTGACTACCCATACATATTCCTTCAAGAACTTTCCTTTCTTTCGTCCTCATTTTTGGTTTGTCATAATTTCCCTAGATTAAATGTACCTAACACACAACATTGTTGTAATAATTTATTTCAATTAGTACTTATAATATTAGATAATTTTAGAGGCGGGGGCCTGATGACTTGCAATACAGGTACAAACCTAGTGCAAGCATCAGCTTCCCACAAACTGGTTGTTTTAGTACTTAATTTAATTTGATTGTAATTTAGTCTGTAAGTACCATGTTTGTGGATAGAAATAAACATTATTATTATTTATTATTTATATTCATGTTCCCTCTATATTAAGTGACTTATTTCTTACTCTAGTGGTAAATGGAATCAATTTTGCTGGCAAGGTTAAAGTAACATGCTATCTTAAACTTCCGCTAATTCCATCGGCAGGCTTCTAAGGTCTGCGCGGGCAGAGAAGCAACATGTACATTTTATGTTACTCTTTTCTCCCAGACCAACATGGAAGAGAGTGGGACGTATGGTTAAATTGAACATATGTACCTGCTGGGTCCTCATCGTCCATCGCAGTGTCGACAGCATCCTCGGACTCCGGCTCAGTTTTGACCACGATCGGTTTTGGCAGTGTGTTGTCACAACATTCAGCCACAGAGAAGGACAGCGACGCACACATGCCAATGGCCTCGCGGTCAATCCGGGATACTGATTGTTCTGTAATCTGAATACAAACAAACAGTTAGTACATACTAGCGCGCCCTTCCTCCACCCTCCTCATACCTCCAGATTGTATTGCTATCTGACTCGTGTGTGATCATTTTAATCAACCATTATGTTACTTGATTCTAGTGAAATGAAGGTAAATACTGGGAGAAAACATCAGATTTTAGAAGGCAAAATAATTTACAGTACTAGCACATATTTCACATATTGTTTGCATATTGCTTTAGCCCTCTATTAAACTTTGTCTAGAAAGTGCGTGCCATCTTGACTGCTTTGTTGCGTGGTCCCTGCCATTGCTCAGCATTTTTAGAAACAGAGACAATATAACATAAATACCTCGCCAGCCGTCTCCAACATAGCAGTCAGCGCATGGTCTGCCCTGGTGGCGGTCACCATCAGCTTGTGGCTCTTGTACAACATAGCGCGGCAGATGTAGCACGCCGCCACGGGCCTGTTCCCACTCACGAGCTGGAATGTTGTGCCACTGATATAACAGCTTTTACTTTTACATTGAAAGCAGACTTAACTAGTGTTAGAATACTTACAAAAGCCCCCGTCAGCCTCTCGTACACGAGCTGCAGGGCAGTGGTGTCAATGTTGCTCATGGGCGCGTCCACTGAGAGGCAGATGCGGCAGACTGCTGGACTCCGATGCATCTTGTTTAAGGTTATTTTATTCTTAAGTCTGCGAATTTATATAAAAATAAGCACATCAGCACTAAAATAATATGTGGCTAAAATTGTATCGCAATAGTATGATATGAACTATAGGCTACACTTAAACGATACCACGGCCGACAATCTGCTAATATCGGAACGCAACGCGTAGCGGCCATCTTGCCCACTATCCTACATCTTTTCTGTGATTGGTTGATGCCTTGCTGACGTCATGGTCTGACGTTCGTCGCTGGCGCAAACGTAGGTAGTAGTTTGTGCATTACTGTCATTGTGTGAAGACCTGTGCTTATCCTCTCCACTTTACCAGTAATAGAGCCCTTTGTATTACCCTAGTGCTCCTTGCGTTTTGGAAAATGCCGTATTACAAGTGTTGTGTGTGTAAGTGTTTGCGAAAGGACTCTAGTTATTTACACCGTTAACCTAAAAGTTCTGAGAAAAGACTCAAGAGGTTAGAGTGCCTAAATCGTTACGATTTTATACCATTAGAGAAAGAGATAAACTTAGCGGTTTGTCAAAAACATTTTGAGAAGAGGTTCTTCAGTGAGACTAAACATCGGCCAAACATAAACTAAATAATTGTTTTGTAAAAATTCGAGTTAATAAAAATTACAATAATAATGATAAATGGTATTATTCATTTTCCTTTACCCCCCCATGTAAATAATGTATGCATGATATACAGTATGCATTAAAAAGCACAATAAGTATATATATGAGTATATTAGTTGTATATCTATATGTGTAGTTATCTATATATAACAGCAATGGAAATGCACGTGCACGTTTATTCTTTTGCTCCAAACCTTAAATTATAAAAAAAAAAAATGTCAGTTATGATATTGGAAAATTAAAAAAAAAAAACGCTATGGTTTAAATTTTTTGTTCACAGTTGGCAGTCTGATACGTAGTATCTCTTAGTAGTTTGTGAACGATACTAAATTTAATAAATTTGGAAAACAAGTTTTCGAAACACTAAGCAATTTGACATTGACAGTTTGGGCCAGGCGTTAGAATCATAGATGAATATTATATTGGTTAGAATCGTTCCACAAACTACTAAGAGATACTACGTATAATCGTTCATATATTTGACAGCTTCGTACCGAAAATGAATGAGCGATGATTGAAAATCAACCCCGTACGATACAACATTTACAAATTCACGCACCCACATACATATTTCTTCATCTGAACCCTTCGATCATTAATACCAACTAGATGTCGGGTCAGCGCATAAAAAACGGCTCGGCAAATAGCTTCTCACTCAAGCAGTGTGGGGCTATTTTATTTAGTTCGGTCCAAACACAGCCAACGTAACGAAGTGTCACGATGCCGCAGTGTGCACTAAAAACTTGTCGAAATAATGGCCAAAAAAAGAATTTTTCGTCCGGAGTATCTTATTTTCGGTAGGTAAATTAACTATTTTATACATTTTACCTTTTAACTAATAATAAACATTTTAAATAAAAGTTGCCGATTTTCAACCACGGCAAGAAATGTTTGGCCAAGCTAGCCAACATCCGCACAAACATTTGAAGAAGCAAACAGAAACGAAACAAAACGATGTAACTCGCAATGTAATCAACGAGAAAAGTACTTTATGTTTAGTGCAATAAGGTTGTCATCACAATGGATGTTCTTAGACAAAATAATTCTTCGTTTCTAAGTGACAGGTGTTATTTATTACTTTGCTAGTCTTCGTGACGAATAATCGTAAGCATAAGGTAATTGTTTTAAAAAAAGCGACTTTATTGTAAGGTGATATGGTCTAAAATATCTTTATATTAAAATGGTTTTAAAACTTTAGTCTCTGTTTATCAGTAAGTCAATGTAGATGTATAGCTATATGTTCGAGCGGACAGAATTTTGCTACGATTTTGTAGGTAATGCGTTATCTAGTTGGTATTAATGATCGAAGTCTGAACCTCAGAAGAACAAACATGATGATAGTTGATAGTTGTTCAATGTTTTGATATGAACACATTGTCAATGTCACCTCAACACAATGTCAATGTCACTCGTCAAGTGACATACTCTTTTAAATCTGTGGTTTGGGCCGGCCGAAATGTCACTTTCACAGATTTGAAAGAGTATTGCAGCGTTGCCAGAAGGCTACATTTCTTGCAGTTTTCGTAACTTTTGACCTCCTCGCGTAACATGTAGGTAAGTTATTTTTATATTTAAGGCAATTTTCGTAACTTTTGAGAACTACGAGATTTGTAATACTAGATTTTTATTACAGTTCAACGCATTCAATTTTAACGCACCTAAAACTGGCGCGTCTAAAAAGTATTTCACTCCATATCACACTCAGAGATGGCTCTGAATAGAAAGCGCCATATAATCACATCATCTAAATAATAGTCATGTTAATACGTAATTTTGGCACTCCAGCCAGAGTAATGATTACTCAGTAAGGTATAGACATCGTGACGATCTAGACGTTAAATTACTTTTTTTTTGTGTTTTGATAAAGACTTACTTAAATATGACGCAGACTATAATAATGGGCCAGGGTCGGTGGTCTCTTCTCTATCTCCACTATTATAAACAAAAGTCACCACCGGTATATGCGCGACATACTCGGCCAATTAGATGCCGTAAAGCGTTATGCTATACGTTAGTGACCACTTTATAGGATAGCGCTGGTGGGTTATGTTATATTATACTCCGACCCCAAAAACACGTAAATTAAAAAAAATACAATATTGTAACTTTTGCTGCAAAATGTTACATTTCAGGAAATGAAACGTAACTTACGAGTCAAGGGCCCTGGCAACACTGGAGTATTGTCTTAAAGGAGTATAAAGCTGGGAACAAATTATCTGACGCGTCCATAAGCCGCGGCTGACGGACGCGGCTTAACAATGTGCACGCCTTTAGGACGACGGGTCTTCGGACGTTTGTCCAGTCATTTCAGAAAGAATCGTTAGCTGGAAAACATGTCAAGCAGCGACAGTGAGGACGATTATTTAGTTAGCGGTAGCTGCGCTGTGTTACATACACAGTATCACGTCTTTTTCCCTTACGGGGTAGACAGAGCCTAGATCTATAAGACCTGAAGGCCACGTTTAGCATGTTGGTGGGCATAAGGTGGAAAACAGAATCAAAATAGTGATGGGTATCTAGCCGCATCGCCTATTAACACGATTCCTCAGATTTTACCCATTCTCTCGATCGGCTTTTACGATCTGCGCAGAAGAGAAGCAGCTGGTACATTCTACGTTTTTTCTTTTCTCACAGACCAGCATGGAAGAGTTGTGTTGTCCGCCAAAAAAAATAATAAAAGGAGTATTTGGGTCCATAATATCAATTTTTCTTTCATCGCGCTTGACGTGTCACCGCGAGCACGCTTGGTAAGCTTATGAACCTAAAAAGTCCGCGGACGCGTCCCCGCGCCCCGTTCATACCGTCCGCGGACGCAAAAACATCCAGTCAGCCAGATCCTGTTCGGACGTCCGTACGCTCAAGGTCGCGTCCGCGATTTATGACAGACAATATGCACAGTTTAGTGTATTTTGTATTAATCAGATAGAAACAAGCCGCGTCCATCAGCCGCGACTTACGGACACGTCAGATAATTTGTTCCCAGCTTAATAATGTGAATGTGAAATATTTTTTTATTATACCTAATAAAATGGAGGAATTGTGCACAGCTTGCCTGTGCCTCGGAAGGAATCTGTATTATATTGGCGATACGGATGTTTTCGGTCTTTACTCGCAAACTTTGAATGAAATACCTGTAAGTACTCACCCTTTAATTAAGTAGGTAAGTACGTATAATAATCTTAGGGGGATTAAAATAATAGTATGAAGGAGATTAAAATATCTTACAGTAAAATAAAATAAATATTTACTTTTGAAAGTATTAACTATTTACAAAATAGACGGCCTAATAATTTAGTGTGAAAAAATGGGGGCTTGGGTGTGGGAGCGAGGAGTCTGGCTACAATCAACCCCTTCGCGTTCCACAACTGCGACCTAACCTCCAAACTTCAATCATCATATCTCAGAAACCAAGGTTACCTTAACCTTTTTAGGCTTGGTAGCTAAAGCTCAGAATGGCAGATAAAAGGTCAAAATATTCTTGGATTCCTCCTTCTCCCCTCCTCCCTCCATTGTCACATCACAGAATTTAATTGCATTTAGGTATGTTTGTTTGTAATGCTTCCGCAGCTTACCTACTGTTTGTTGGTTGGCTCAGTTTGTGTGATAGGTCCCTATATATATTTATTTATCTATATTTAGTATTAAGTATCCCAATATCTTTATTCCCCTTTCAGATCCAACAAATTCCTATTCTTCCCCAGCTTAAAAATTCTTCAGATGGGCATCAGCGTTGAAAGCACAAGGTACCAAAGAAACTACACTCGCCAACCGAGCCGAGTATTATGAGTATGGCAATATCTTCCTGTGGAAAGAAGAATCCTAGGAAGAGGCCTTTATTCCGTAGAGGATTTCTTTGGCTGCAGTGATGATGATGAAAATATTGTTGATCTACCTGTGCGAAGCCGGGCGGGCTGCTAGTTGAGTCATTAAGCGTTGATGCAAAAATGCAGAGAAATCTGACAACAGCGTTGCTGAATTACAGACCCAAAAAACAGAAACAGCTTGTAGGGATTACATTTGTAATGTCAACATTTTCATTGATATCAGCTAGCGCGCACTTTGCCGTTAGTTGTCATTGATTTGCCCAACGATCAAGGCGTGTGTTAAATAACTATTGTCTCCTATATTATCTGTGTACCCCTTGAACTGTGAGTGTCTGCAATATCGTGCGTGAGCTGTGAAATAAATACATCGTCTTGGAGTCCACTCTTTGATCTGAAGATCTTTCTGGTAGTTAGTGTAAGGACCGTCCACTGTATCCTAAGTGGCAGCAATACTTACAGTGGCTTACATACCGGCTAATAGATTTGGTTTCCAGGTATACAACCTGTCAGAGATATGTGTCCGCATCTGTTGGGAGTGCCGGGCCTTGCTGCGGCGGCTGCAGAGGTTCCGGCGCCAGGTTCAGCAGTCTTACCAACTGCTCACTCAAGTACATGCAGTAAGTACCATCTTTAAGTAAAATTATTAAATAAACATAAATATGGGGATTAGGATTGGGGACAAATCACACAGATTGAATTACCCCACACTAAGTTGTAAACTTGTGTCTATGATACTAAATGACGACACAATCCGGCTCGTAGGACCATAACATGTCTAAGCGCCCTGTAGTTGATATAATTGAAAATGATACAATTGTAGGGATAATTCATGAGTACACGACGGCAGTGAAACTAGAACTGAATTTTGCTTCAAAATGTAAAATCGCACGCGGCGCGTAGATTAGCTTAATCAACAAATTACGATAATGTGAGGTTGAACCGAACAATTTTATAATACCAGCTAGATATACAGGCTGACTGGTAAATCACGATATATTGAAAGGGGGCACTCGGTACTCGATTCTCGTTCCAACATATGAAACAATAGGGTCTTAAAAAATTACAAAATTATCCAATAAAAACAAGTGTGGAAATTTGGACAGTGGCGTTATTCAAAATGCGAGTACCTTGACGTGTCGGCCGCGGGCCGTGTAGCTGCGTGTAGCGAACGCGTGGTAAACAAACAAACCGACACTTTGCGGACTAATTTGATAAAACTTTTCTTTGTAATAAATAAGTATTTTGTTGGTTTTATATTTTTGACGCTGCGTGTGTATAGTATGCCACGAGATTCACCAGTCAGCCTGTATAGATAAACATCACACGTGTGTGCGTGCGCCGCCTGAGAGCTGCTAATTATATTTACCTCAATAACGACGCCCGAGCTGCCGTCCCAGCTATTCTTAAACGACTGGAAGAAAACGTAACGTATCTTTTAGCAAAAATCAGTATTGCCGGTAGCGTGGCTGTACCATAACTCAATACAATACAAACACACATGTGACGTTCCACAAGTAAAGGCACCTTAAAACAATTCATACAATTTTACTTAGCTTAAATAAACACAATGTCGTGAGTGCCAGCGTCTATATCCGTGGAACGTCACGTGTGATTCCATATGTTTTTCAGAACAGCACACTAAGTATCGCGCGCCCCCCGCACCTCAATGTCCAGTGCATCACGAGCATCTCTCTCCCGTTTGATGACATCATACTCAAGCCGGAACCTGATGCGGGTAAGTCTACGAGTTTTTCTAATACATGCATATTATCACGTCTTTGTGCCTTACGTGGTAGACAGAGCCAAAGGCCAAGGTTAGCGTGTTTGTGAGCGTTAAGGTGCAAAAGGGAATAGAAACGGTTTTTGAATACGCACTGTTTTTTAAATCAAAATAAAACAATGAATTTAGGTTATAATGTTCCAATTTTTTATTGTATAGAGGCATGGACCTAGGAATAATCTTAGATCCATGTATAAAGGAGAGTAAAGTTTTGCAGTTCTGAATGAAAAATGATATCGGACAAATGTCCGCCACGACCACGGTTACAAATATCTTTCACTTTTTGGCAAATGGCCGGTCTATTTCATTAATCACGTCACGAATTTTGATATTTTTAAATGACTCTGTTGTTGGTTGTTGCCGTTGTTTGCAACAATTAAATTGGTTACATGATTAACAAAGCCTTCCTTAAGTCCCCATTTATAGAGATGTGTTGGGCCGTCCGTGTCCCGTCCGGAATCGGTTTAATTTGACCCGCACTCCTCGTTAAGCATCAAAGCCTGCTGGTTTCTTGGTCGGGTCCAAGATCAAATCTTTTCCTGAGAAGGACAGTTTTTGACGTAATCCTTACTTCCTTATCCTTACTAATTTTATAAATGCGAAAGTGAGTTTGTTTGTTTGTTTGTTACGCTTTCACGCCGTAACTACTGAACCGATCATCATGAAATTTTGCATACAAGTTCTCTGGAGTACGGAGAAGGACATAGGCTACCTTTTATCCCGGGAAAAAGTACTATTCCCGAGGGATCGACATTAACGCGGGCGGAGCTGCGGGCGAAAGCTAGTAAATAATATTCAGGAAGAAAGTCATGTTCCGGAGCAGCAGCAGTCGTAGTATCTCTCAACGTTATCACGTATAATACCTAATTGTCCGTAAACCGACTTTACAGACAAGCAACTTTTGTATTGTTAGCGGTTAGTGAACAGATATCAGACCTCCCACCGAGAGATTCTCAAATAGCTTCGAGAACACTCCGGTAAGCAGAGTTGGGCGGAGAGCATTTAGCCGGATTTCGCTTTCAATAAATAAATGGTATACGATTTGGACATTTCGAGATATGGACATTTTGGAATGCATGCACGTTTTGCATATCGTCTGGAAATTTTGGGATTTGAAAATTGACCCTAACCGATTTTCGCCCATTCCCTAGATCGGCTTTTACGACCTGCAAGAAGAGAAGCAGCTGGTCATTCTATGTTTTTTACTCCCAGGCCAGCATGAAAGAAAACAAAGACGGGCCTCTATGTTACAGAAGCAGACAAGCCGGAGGTGGATGGTGTGCCGGAAGTGAAGAGTGGGCCCGAGGACGACACCGGGCATTGTGTGGAGACGTTTGTCGAGTTCGAGATGGAACAGCCAGAACACCTACAAGCTAAGAGCAAGGTCAGTCAGTCCAGGAAACAAACATAGGTGGGGCTTCTCTACCAACAAGTTGTGTGACTGCGGCGCCCATTAGTTCATGCGTCGTAGATAATTATAATAATAATGACAGGAACAGAAACTAAAACAATAACAATAATTATAACGGATCGTGACATACTTCCGTGCATGCAGCCGGTGTTCACCGACGTATAAGACGCTGTCACGTCAAAAAACCCACACAATGACTATTTTTGGCAGAAATAATGAGTTTATGTAAAAAATCTACCAAACTTTTATTCAAAAAATAGGCCTTTCACATCACTTCGCATTTAAAATGACATTAATGCAGCGTTTTATTAGGTATTCATTATTCATCAAAGGCTATAGACTACTACATTCACAGACAATATAACCTAGAATAGGTTATATTGTCTGTGACTACAGTCTTAATATAAACAGAGGACTAACTTTAGTACCTGGTTTAAACCATTATCCGTCCAAAACAAATTGACAATGACAGTTGACCAAATGTCAAAGTGATAAGTGTCGACTTATTTTGGTCGGATAATAGTTTAAACCAGGTACTAAAGTTAGCCCTCGTTTTATAATAAGACGGTTTACAAAATCAAGGAAATATTCAGAAAATAATTGTGAAAACTTCATGGCGCAGACAAATTTACCTTGTTGTTTTTTTAGATATCAATTTTTGATAGCAATTTTTGTGTGTACGTATGTGTAGTGTGTAACGAGGTTAAAAATAGTACTCAAATATTGTACATATTTGGTCTTATGCACAAATCTGTATGTTTTCTTCGTACTTTCCTTCACTTCACCAGAATCAAATGACGTAATGGTTGATTAAAAAAACGATCACACACGAGTCAGAAGAATACGAACTGCAGGTGCACGGTAGTATGTACTAATTATTTTTGTTTCTTTTATTTATGAGTTTCAAGCGTGGCGTATTTGGCCAGTATCGAGTATAATTGAGGTTTGAGAGGAGCCGCTTTTTCTTAGTCTTGTTGATCAACGAAATTATGGTATAGCTTATTTCATTGATACTACCGAGTCTCTGGCGACAATTCTCACGAATGCACTGGCTTGATCACAGAAGACGCAGCGAGGCGAACAACCCCCAGCCCGCTAAGTAAATCACCATGACAGTTTAGTTATTCCATGTTCCACACATTGTTAATAAATATGAACATTTATAAGATTTCACATTATAAAGTCCCCTAGAAACAATTTGCAAAACAAAAGCCGTGCAGTCTGACGAAACTTCCGCCAATATCTCCTACTAAATGTTGGTTTGCATTCAGATTACAGAAAAATCAGTATCCCGGATTGACCGCGAGGCCATTGGCTTGTGTGCCTCGTTGTCCTTCTCTGTGGCTGAATGTTGTGACAGCACGCTGTCAAAACCGGTCATGGTCAAAACCGAACTGAAATCAGAGGATGCTGTGGACACCGCAATGGACAATGAGGTTCCAGGAGGTACGTATGTTTAAGTTAACCATACGTCCCACTCTCTTCCATGCTGGTCTGGGAGAAACATAAAATATACATGCTGCTTCTCTGTCCGCGCAGACCTTAGAAGCCTGCCTAGGGGATAAGCGGAAATTTAAGATAGCATGTTAATAAACTAAAGCGGCTAGCAAGCACCTCATCAGTATTTTGATTCCATTGTCCACTAAGGAAAGAAGTATAAAGTCACTCACTATAGAGGGAGCATGAATATATGCCATCGTGAAGTGTTTACAAAAAGTGACAGATTGAAATGGCAACTTGTATGTATTTATACCGTGTTTGCCTGCAAATAAATTGAATTGAACCATTTCATATATGCTGATAATTATTGTCATGGATCTTTAGTTTTCCAGCTAAACCTTAATAATATAATCGTTTTATAAAACAAAGTGAGTTGTGTTGAATCCCTTGTGGGATTCAAACCTACTAACTAACTAACCTAGCTAACCAAGCTTAATCACGCCTCTTTTTCGTGTCACACTTCACACATTCATATTACGTGTTTATCCAGCCTGAGGCTACAAGTCATAAAGGCCAGGTTTAGCGTGTTGGTGAGTGTAGCCATAGACGAAGCTATTATTTTCATTTAATTTAATATAAGGGTCTGTCACAGAGAACGTTTTTGGTTATTTCATAATGACAGTTCTGTTCGCGCCCACGCAGGGCTACGGGAGGAAGCAGGCGTTCGCGGCGCGCGGGGCCAGCGCGGCCAGTCTCTCCTAACTACGTGCCGAGCGCACGCATACATCTATGACAGTGATCCTTTTCTACTGTCAGTAATAAACGCGTTATTATAATCATCACATTGTCTTAATAACTCGTCAGCCTGCTTTTATATATTGGATCTACCAAGAGACTGTTTTTGTTTGTTTGTAAATACTTTATTGTACATAAAAACAACATACATCTTAAAAGTATTAAAGTTAAACTAAAAAGAAAAATATTCACAATGGCGGACTTATCCCTTCAGGGGATCTCTTCCAGGCAACCAGGTATCTGAAAAGAGCAATCAGTTAGTTAAGTGGGGCCGAGGTTTGAGTTGAAGTCAAGAAAATGAGTGAAAACAAACACTGTTAAACTAAATTATTACCTAACTAGCTTTCGCCCGTGCCTCCGCCCGCGTACTCGGGAATAGTACTTTTTCCCAGGATAAAAAGTAGCCTATGTCCTTCTCGGTACTCCAGAGAACTTGTATGATAGATTTCATCATGATCGGTTAAAAAGTTAAGGCGTGAAAGCGTAACAAAAAGACAAACTTACTTTAGCATTTATAATATTAGTTAGGATTAGGATAATAATGTCTAATAAATAGTATACAAAGGTCTATATAAAATAAACACATACATTTATA
This sequence comes from Elegia similella, assembly GCA_947532085.1. Taxonomy (NCBI): domain Eukaryota; kingdom Metazoa; phylum Arthropoda; class Insecta; order Lepidoptera; family Pyralidae; genus Elegia; species Elegia similella. The sequence goes on from OX383950.1 coordinate 12,585,855, forward strand.
CCAATACTAAAATATATACATAATACATATGAACTCAATGCGAAGGAGAGTTCAGGTATAGTTTTCTTAATCTAAATTTAAATGAATCGATCGATGGAGCCAATTTGTCATCCACCAGAGCGGAGAATGGCTTGGCGTAAGTCTCTGTTGAGTGGGTAGAGATCTGCAGCACAGGGTTACCGCTAGAACGCAACCGGCTGTCTAATTCGCGGAACGTGAATTGTTCACGGAGATAACTGGGATAGAGGGGATTATAAAGGACCTTAAGAGTAAGGAGAGGATGTGGATATTGCGGCGAAGTATTATTGGGAGCCAGTTCAGCTAGCAACGAAATTCGGACACGTGATCAAACTTTCTCAACCCATAAATGAATCGAATGCATTGGTTTTGAATCCTTTCTAATTTATTCAGCAATCCCATTTATATTCAAACATGCCGCGTAGTCGAGGAGGGGAAGAAGAAGGATTTAAGCAACGAGTATTCATTTCATCGGGGAGAATTTTTTTTAGGCGTCTTAACACGTAAAGGGGGGCGAAAATTTTGCGACAAATTTCATTGCATTGTGGTACCCAGGAAAAAGCATTAAATCAGGCACCGCATTAAGATCAAGTTTAGAAATGAGGTATGGACTGCCAATAATAATAGCTTGAGATTAATAATAGAGATTGAATTTTATTTCGCTGTGGGAAATTTCCGACGAGATGTGTCCGTCCAGAAGCGGAGCGCACGATTACTGTGATACAGGTCCCGCATTCATCAGGCTCCAGTCTCCTCCAATGTATATTCCATTAACACTCCTGTTGTTTTCAATGTTATGAGTAAGATTGTTGGAGATAATAAACTACTTTTTTACTAAACATAAATAAATTATACGGCTCATCTCTTGAAGCGGTGCAGCTGTGTATATTTGGTGGTCTTCAGCATAGAGATGAAAATTAGAGGTGAGTGGTGCTGTAATGCCATCAATAAAGATAGAGAACAAGATAGGTGATAGAATCCAACCTTGTGGAACTCCAGCCTTGAGATCATACCATTCTGACTGGCGATCTTCTGTTTTAACTGTTATTTTAGCGCTGTCTTAACGTCAGGCAATCTATGGAGTCTGTGGTAAGTGCTCATTGTGCACATCATTGTAAACTTTAGGACTTCTAGTTTGTGATTGTTAATCAACTTGAAAAAATTCTAGAAAAGCATTACTACTATAGATATTGTAAAATCATAGCTTGAAATGTTGTTTCTCTTTTCAGGCAAGATGTGTTTTGTAATTATTTTATAAGCACTTAATGCAAAGGTAACTTGTAGGCTCGTATCTATTAAAAATATATTCTCTTTTCACAGCAACACAATTTGGCTTTTGTTTCACTAGAATAAAGAATAAATGTATGGTGATAAAATCACATTATATAGGTAATACAGCACAAAACACATACAATACAATACAATACAACATATCTTTATTGCGCCATAATTTATAGTAAACATAGAACATAATTCAAAAACATATGACACAAAGGCGGACTTATTGCACATACTCGGACTTACCACAACAAAATAGCTGGAAAGAGAAAATAAATACATCATAATGCAGTGTGCGTTTCAGTGAACGAAATAGGCTTAGTACAAAAACTACTCATGTGGGGACGAGTTCAACACTGATATACTCTGCAACTGATTACGATCTGCGTGGAAAGAGAAGCAGCTGGTATGCACATATAAAATTCCTGCTTTTAAGCAAGGAGAAAATAAATACGTGTAGGATACGTATTTATTTTCTCCTTGCTTAAAAGCAGGAATTTTATATGTGCATATAATTTGTTTGATGATATTTGGCACAAAGTAGGGATGTTTGGAAGGAAATGGGGGAGACCTTTGCCCAGCAGGGGGACAGTATATGTTATCAAAAAAAATTGGGTAAGATGGTAATCTATGCATATAATAAATCAGTGAAAATATTTTGTCTGTACATTTAGAATTATTGACTGAAATGGATAGAGGGACACTTGAAAGAATAATAGTAAGTAAAAAAAATTTTCGAATTTTTTGTCTGTCTGTATGTATGATCACGATTATCTCCGAAAATACTGAACCGATGTTTTATTCACGATTACAATTGAAAAAGATCTGTGTAGGTCAACTGGAAACAAATCCCTCAGAGAGAGGTAAAGTTTGTATGGAAATTGGAAATTTTCTCATTTCTGGACTAGTATGTAAAATAAATAGGTATGTAAGTAAAGATATATGTGGGTAAAATGGACAAAATTCACCCCTAAAGGGGTAAAATGGGAGGGTAGAGGTTTTATGGAAATTTTCTCATTTCTGGACTTAGAAGTATAAATAATATCCATACTAATACTAATATTATAAATGTGAAAGTCATCTTTTTACGCTTCAACTATTGAACTGATTTGGATGAAATTTGGTATGGAGCTGTGAGGCCCGAGGAAGGACATAGGGTATATTTTTGAATCCGGGAAATTCTACTGTTCCCGAGGGATCGACACTAACGCGGGCGGAGCCGCGGGCAACAGCTAGTGACATAATATGACATATCGAAAGTGATCAATTTTCGAAAGTAGCGTTTTGCGTAACAACCGTATTAACGCTGTCTCTGTGGACGAGACACGGGACTCTGATGAAGACGCGGGGGCGCGGGGCGGGGGACACTACGCGGACGGTAAGCTTCTTAACAACCGAACAAACAGATGGTAACATGACTCACGACGAAAAATGCGGTTTTCTGAATTTAAAACTAGCGGTCGAGCTGAAGTTAGTGGGAGTCGGACCACCCTGAGCAGCCAGGGACAATGGCATCCAGTTGAATAGCTTTGGCAGGTGGAATATGGATTTTGAGTTCAAATAATCAGTGTGGACGAAAAAGATCCATATTTAATGGAGTGAAACACTGCTGAAGTATCCCACCAGGTGGTCAACGTCGTGGAGACACAATGTAACATGTACTTTCTTTCGTAGGTTAGTAAATTAAAATATTATACAGTAGTCCTCTTGCTTATTCCAACTTTCGCTTAAAAAATATGAATGACGTTTCGCGAAAGTGACGTTCTACGTTGCGAAGAAACGTCACTTTCGCATAACGTCTTCTGTATGTCTATGCATATGAATGAATGCTCAGGAGAGGGGGGTTTGGCCTCGTTCTATATCTACGTCTAAGCGCTGCGGCAGTGGTGACCTGTGCGCTCATATGATGTATCTCATCCCACGGGTTCGCTAACGAACTGACCTCCTTTGATAAGCGATGGTGTAGGTGAAAGTAACAAATGTTTTGCAGATGGCGCAGCAGAGGGCCAACAGCTTGTGGCAGGAAGTGCCCGAAACAGTTATTATGGCGAGCCTCAGAGAGACCAGCGCGCGCAGAGCGCTGACAAAAGGCACCAGTGTCATGTTTGTCTGAGGCAGTTTCAAAGGAATAGTACACTACAAAGACACTTAATAATTCACACCGGTGAGAAGCCAAATAAATGTAAAAATTGCGGGAAGCAATTCAGTCGAAAGGATACTTTAGAAAAACATTTAAAAACACACACTGGTGATAAACCATTTTCATGTAATGTTTGCGAAAAGCAGTTTAGAGACAAACGTTATTTAAAAGCTCATTTAAGAACACACACTGGTGAAAAACCATTTGAATGTAAGCTTTGTCGTCGTCGATTTGGTCACAGCAGTCATTTACATACACATTTGAGAACACACACTGGTGAAAAACCATTTGCATGCAATGTTTGTGAAAAGCAGTTTAGAGACAAAGGTTATTTAAAAACTCATTTAAGGACACACACTGGTGAAAAACCATTTGAATGTGAGCTTTGTCGTCGTCGGTTTAGTTACAGCAGTCATTTACTTACACATTTGAGAGCACACACTGGTGAGAAGCCAAATAAATGTAATTATTGTGGCAAGCAATTTAATCAAAAGGGCTCTTTAGAATCACATATAAGAACACATACTGAAGAGAAGCCATACAAATGTAATAATTGTAGCAAGCAATATAATCAAAAGGGTTCTTTAGAATCACATATAAGAACACACACTGGTGAGAAGCCATATAAATGTAATTATTGTGGCAAGCAATTTAATCAAAAGGGTTCTTTAGAATCACATATAAGAACACACACTGGTGAGAAGCCATATAAATGTAATAATTGTAATAAGCAATTTAATCAAAAAAGTAATTTATTAAAACATGTAAGAATACACACTGGTGAAAAACCGTATGAATGTAAGGTTTGTCGTCGCCGATTTGGTCAGAGCAGTAATTTACATAAACATTTAAGAACACACATTGGTGAGAAACCATAACAATAGTGCTTCTTACTTTTGCATAGTGTTTAATGTTACGTTAGGAACGGGATCTTCATTCTCGTCCATACGCAACACAGGTTGATTGTCAAATATAAAGATATACAGGGTGGACACGACGTATACCTAATAATATTAAACCACGGGCTTTACTAGATCACTATAGTATAGAGACATTATAATAGCAGCCAAGAGACCAAAATGTAATTTTCATACAAAATTAATTTCTCTAACAACCTCTAACTACTGCGGCTGAGTCTTTTAGTTTCGCTTGGAATTATCTATTTTGGCGTTACTATATTAAAAAACCAATTGAGTTACCGCGGTTCTAATATCTCAAATAAAGGTCACATGGATGTGTACAATTTGTGTCAATATTAATATAAGATCATCGTGTGCATGTCCCCAGCGGAAAAGTGTCGAATAATAAACGTTGACTATACTAAATCTTTAGTTGAAAGCTGCCTTCAAATGTTTATCGATGATTTAAATTTGTGTGTTCAGTAATTTTTGAGAAATTCGTCAAAAGCATATTCCGCCGCTCCCCCGCACCCTGCGCATCTCTTACGCATAGTTGCGTAAAAGCAATTAATATTAACTATATTACAAACATACTTTTCCAGATGCGCCACTTTTCCGCTGGGGAAATGCACACTGATGATCTTGTTTTATTATTTTTCGTGCAAAAGTGTTCAAATGCGTGTCATGCATACTATTACATAAATATTAGATATGAATATAATACTGACTACATAGAATGATAATACAATTATTCCTCAAATACGAGTATATCTAAGTATTAAAGTATCATCTAAGAAAGGTGGTATTTCATAATAAGAAATTACGATTTATATTGATACATAATGTTTAATTCTTAAATAAATTTACGGATAGGCTTTTAGATATTAGCAGTCCTATAATAAAACGAGGACTAACTTTAGTACCTGGCTTAAACCATTATCTGCCCAAAACAAATTGACAGTGACAGTTGGCCAAACGTCAAAGTGATATGTGTCGACTTATTTTGGTCGGATAATGGATTAAACCAGGCACTAAAGTAAGTCGTCGTTTTATAATAAGACGGCAGGAGTTTTATGGATATACTAGCTTTTGCCCGCGGCTTCGCTCGCGTGTGGTTTTCCTTACTATCCCAACCCATAACTGCAAAGTCAACCCACGTAGTGGACTGACAAACACATTTTCTCTTAATACTGATATTATTAACCGACCTTAAACAAAGAGGTTCTCAATTCGTCCCGTACCGTATGTATGTAATATTGTCAGGGTTGCACAGTTTTTTGTGGATATATTGTTCTGTACTAGCTTCTCAACATGTGTGCCTAATTTCATAAGTGTACCTTTGTTTGTATATTTGTATGTTTGTTTGCGCATATCTCAAACACTATAAAGCGGATTTTTAACATGTTTTTTTAGTTACACAAATTATTGCGCATTTAAGGAAATAGTGCAGATTTTATTAAAATCAGTTCAGTACTTTTTGAAATTGTCTTGAAGCTAACTTATTTTTAATTTTAAAATAACCTAGCTGACATTCATGTTGTCTGAAATACTGAATATTTTTTAGAGCAGTAAGTTGTGAACGTGTTGTAACATACTTATAGATACTAACTCAACGATAATATATTTTATAATAGATACTTAAATACATAAACATCCAAGAAAATGTATTAGATAATTTTATTAAATAAACAATGCAATAAACATAGAGCAAACTTTAATTTGCGTAATAGGGTTTTTGGAAAACTAAAACATTTTTTTGAATTCATATCTATGTTTTCTTTCGTGAATACTTTTGGTCACTTATTCATTGCCGAGCGATGTCTCTTCGATTTGAAAGACAAAAAGAGAAGCCGTTTGAATGTTATATTCGTCATAGTCGATTTACTCACAACAGTCATTTACATACACATTTAATAATTCACACTGGTGAGAAGCCGGTTGAATGTAATCATTGTGGGAACCAATTTAGTCGAAAGGGTTGGTGATAGGATCCTGGTGTATCGTTAAAAGGTAGTTACAATGAAAACAACAGTAGGTTTTGGCGAGTCGCGATGTGCGGAGAAAAAAAAATAGCCGGGTCAGTCGCACTAATGATATGCAACAGGACGCCTGTATAATTGTAAAAACAGAAGTATGAAAGTACCTATTACTTTCCATGGCTCAATAATTTGCTTCAACTAATATCGTGATTAAACAACAATACCTGAAAATAAAAATACAAATACCTACCATGATTTTCAATGTAAAACGACATAAGACTTATTCACAATCGACAAAGACCAAATATCCAAAATGTCGCAACTGATTACTTTTCGGGTTATGACAGTTTGAAAATGCAAAATGAATTATATGTGGAGGGGCTGTGGAAATTTCGGTCGTTGTTGCCTGTGGTGTGTCATCATCGTCTCCTGAGTCTGGTATTACGAGCACACTTGAAACACAACGAACTGACTGTATCGATACCTCTTACAGTATCGCTATAAGAGTTTCCTAAACCTTGAATTACTGGTTTCCAAGTGAGATGTAATCTCCATCCTCCGTCTTGGTTGAAAGTCTATTTTTAGTTTAAAACTATTTTCGAATGTAGATAGAACCCGAATCGTTAACGCCATGTATTTGCAGTTTTATCATTCAATAATAGTTTGACAGTAATGGTGTTAGTTTCATTTTTTTATTCAGTCTTATTTAAATCTGTTTCTGTCACTAAATTGTTGACGTGTCGAATTGAATTCTTCTTTATCATCTTCCTTTGTTTCTAAACCAGCATAAGGCTTAAGGACGATAACGAGAAACCTTATTCAATTTTTAACACATCTTACACGGAATTCTTATTTCATTCTTATCTAGCTTCTCTTCTTTTTCAAACAGTTGTTAAAAGATACTATGGATTGTTCCATTGAAACATTTTTCATTTTTGTGTCATTGTGTTTAATACGAAATCCGGTAAATCTGGTGCAATAAGATCTATCAAAGTACCTGTTTCAATGGATGTCCTCATCACGAGTAACAGTTTTTCCTTTCATATACCGTAGTCTAGCAATGAAATCCTTGCATTATGTGACATGTGAGCTCATATTATGTATCTCATCCCACAGGTTCGCTAAGTAACTGACCCCTTTGTAAAGCAATGGTGTAGGTGAAAGTAACAATTTTTTTGCAGATGACACAGCAGAGGGCCAACAGCGTGTAGCAGGAAGTTCACGAAACCGTCTTGATTACTGTTTCGTGAACTTCCTGCCGCAGGTTGTTGACCAGCCTCAGAGAGACCCGCGCGCGCAAACGCTGACACAAGGCACCAGCGTCATGTTTGTCTGAGGCAGTTTCAGTGGAATAGTCGTCTACAAACTGGTGAAAGCCGTATAATTGTTATAATTGTGAGAAGCAACTTAATCGTAAGGATACTTTAGTATTACAATTAAGAACTCATACTGATGAGAAACGAACATGATGTAATAGTTTCTGCCACTCTTGTATCGTTTGTGTGTTGTATGTTTGTTTATGTCACGTTAGGAACGGGAACTTCATTCTCGTCTACATTAAACCACGGATATACTACATTACTATAGTATAGAGATATTATAATAACAACATCAGTCTTCACATGGATATCGTAAGAGGCGACTAAGGAAATATAAGCTAAACAAAGCTCATAAACATCAATGAGACCTTTCCAACCCGTCTGGCCAGCGAGGAGATCCTAGGCCAAATCCTGTCTGGTCCGGCCTCTAGTATGGCTCCGGTAGTACAGAGAGGGTCATGCTGCTGCAGAGACTAAAGAGACCTGATGATGATGATTGTAATAACAGACAAGAAACCAACATGTCATTGTTATTAAGTTAACGACGTAGTAAGTTAACCACAAACTGCATGCTTGAATAAGACAAATCTGTTGGCACCTTGTTATATTTTAACACCTTAATTGATTGTAAACCTCGATAAGAAAATAAAGAATGGAATTTAATTGTGTTGACATTATATTTTTGGTTTGGATCTTGTATTTATTTGATTAATAAAACACACATACGAGATAGTATGGCGTTGATCTACTTATGTAGCTACATGAGAAGCATGCAGTTGTTTAGCTATTAATTTAATGGTAGCGTAGATTCATTTTGATACCCGCCATAACTCCACCAAGGGCGCCACTGGTAGGGAATGCAAAGGTTTTGAATTATTTATAAGCAACTGCGTTCAACATTTTTTTTTTGCACGAATTCGATGTAATATTACATATTCTCTGAGGAACTAAGATTCGCTAAAATTCAAAACGTTTATTCAGAAAATAGGCCTTTGCAGGCACTTTTTCACGTCAAATCACATTTTAAAGGATCTAATTTAGTCATTTTTATATTATTACTTAATGTGCAAAAGCTACAGACTACTAGCGTTTCGGAACCGACCACTGCAGAGAAGAAACGCCAAAAGAAACTCTTTTCAACAGTATTGGTCGCCTACTCGCCTGAAGGGCTTTTTTATTTTATCATCTATCTTTATCATTTTATTTCTTCATTTATAATTTTTTTTTCATTTTATGATTACAATTTTTATTATATAGGTACATTATTATTTTTTGGAACATACTATCTTGTCCAGGTTCAAAAACAATGGCTTGCTCGAGGTTCTCCTATAATCCTTTTCCCGTAAAGGTCAATCTTAATCAGTTTTTTACTTGCATTGTGTTTTTTATTTCATATCGGTAGTTTAGGAATATATCTGAGAACTCACACTGATGTGAAGTCACATAAATGTTACTAAGAAAAGCAATTTTTTTGTAAAGTTAATTTGGAAAAACATTTGACAAGTCACACTGCTGAGAAACCATAGGAATTTAATTATTATCAATGTCGATATGCTCTATACATTGCATTACGTACACATTTAATAACTCATACTGGAGAGAAACCATCATCATCGTCATTTCAGCCACAAGAAGTTCACTCCTGGACATAGGCCTCCTCCGCCTCCAAAGATTTTTCTCTCCATGGAAGGAGAAAGAAACATCGCCGTACTCACCATGTTGGGAGGGCGGGTGGCGAGCGCAGTCTGTTTAGCTTCTTGTGCGTTCACGCCGACGCCCATCGCAAGAAATTTATTTGAGAATGGAATACAAGTACACAGGGATACTACTTGAAAAGCAATTTGTGATATTAATAGGGTCCCGTTTTTACTTTTTGCGGACGGAACCCTAAAAACGATCTTTTTCAGATTCTTGGATGTTTCAGGTCTTGAATGTTCATCTATATAAGTAATGGTATATATAGCAAACCACGGTATTTCTAATAGCATTAAATATCCACGACACCTGACACCATGTTGTAAATGAAAGGCAGGTTGGACCAAGACTGGTATCTATTTAGATACCCACAAGTATATTCACAACAGGAACATTGTAAGCATCAACAAGTTGGTGTATATACGGCTTATGCCCAACCATGGCCTTTATTTCTTTGTGCAAGTTGAATGCGTCGTGTTTTAGATTAAGTTCTTCTTTAAATTTACACTTGTTTATGTACCAGGAGTTTCGAACGAACCTCTCTACGTATTTCTTTATCCAGGTCGTCGTACTTGGTCTTATCTATGGTTTTGTAACGCCTGCGTTCTTCCATAAGCCGATATATTTTTTCCGTCATCCATTCTTGCTTTGGAGTCCAATCACTTTGTCTGAGAAGTGTTTCATTTATTGAGGCGATCACAGTTTTCAGTGATAACCATGTGTCTTCCACTAATTCTGATCCTACAGGTTCGATTTAACTGCCCACTCATTAATCGCGATAGAGACTTTAGGTTTTATATCTTCATCATAAATTCTTCTTGTGTTTATTTTCTTAAGGGTACAGGATAACACAGCAGCGAGCAGGTTGTGATCTGACCGGATATCTGCCCCAGGTACGTTTTGGCACTCTTGATGCAGTTCTTAAAGCGACTATTCACAATAACATAGACAATTTCATTGCGGACTATATTTTGGGAGGTATGTCGGGGTGAGGTCCAAGTGTACAATCGTCTTGGTGGCAGCTTGAAGAAAGTGTTCATGATGACGAGCTCATTTTCTGACAAAACTGTACAAGACGGTCTCCTCTCTCATTCCTGGTTCCTAAACCATATCCTGCAACTACACCCGGTACCTCTACCTGACCCACTGGCATTCATGTCGCCAATCACAATGTTGATTTCATGTCTTTTTGTTATTTTAAGCAAATCTTCTGCCTCATTGTTCAACTCTTCTACCTCTTGTTCTGTACTTTCCGTTGTTGGAGCATAAAGCTGTATAATGTTAAGATTTCTCGGCCTAGCCTGTTTCTGAAGCATCATTACACGGTTTGATTTTGGCAGAAATTCCACAGATGTTCCGACTTTGTTCGTGTTAATGATTACTCCCACGCCATACTTATTGGATGACTCATCCGACCCGGAGTAATATAAAATATGGTCCTTATCAACGAAGTGCTTACCACTTCCTTTCCACCTCACATCACTTAACCCTAAAACATCAATATTCAGGCGTATCATCTCCTTGTTGACGTTATAGACTTTTTCCGGGCTCATCAGGCTGCGGCCATTCCATGTACCTATCCTAAACTCTTGGGGTTTGCTCCTGGGGATTCTCCGCACCCCTGTCCCATCTAAGGGACGCCGGGAACTCGGGGCCAGAGGCCTTCTAGGGAAGATAGTATGCAGAGGTTTCCCCTTGCCTTCTGCATCTGATGTATTTTAGGGGTTATTTAAGTCCCAAGGCCGCCAAAGCCTTTTCCAGTCAGTTGCCCAACCAGGTGTATGGTTATACCGCCACTGCTCGGTCGCCAGAGCCTCGTCCGTTGTCTAGCAGGAAGCGTGGTATACACCACGCCGCCGCCAGGTGAGGTTGGCATTAGGCGTTCCTAACGTGACATTCAAAAATATGCAAAAGTACGAGGGAAAGTTCCCTCGTACTTTTGCATATTTTTGAATGTTATGGCTTCTCACCAGTGTGAGTTCTTAAATTTTTACGTAAATAACTGCTCTGACCAAATCGACGACGACAAACCTTACATTCGAATGGTTTCTCACCAGTGTGTGTTCTTAAATGTCTTATCAAACTACCCTTTTCATTAAATTGCTTGCCACAATCATTACATTTATATGGCTTTTCACCAGTGTGAGTTCTCAAGTGTTTTTTTAATGCACTGCTGTAACCAAATCGACGACGACAAACCTTACATTCAAATGGTTTCTCACCAGTGTGTGTTCTTAAATGTCTGTCTAAAGTACCCTTTTCATTTAATTGCTTGCCACAATCATTACATTTATATGGCTTCTCACCAGTGTGAGTTCTCAAGTGTTTTTTAATGCGCGGAAGTGACCAAATCGATGACGACAAACCTTACATTCAAATGGTTTTTCACCAGTGTGTGTTCTTAAATGTGAATCTAAAGTACCCTTTTGATTAAATTGTTTGCCACAATAATTACATTTATATGGCTTCTCACCAGTGTGAGTTCTTAAATGGGCTTTGAAATTATATTTGTGACTAAACTGCTTTTCGCAAACATAACATTCAAATGGTTTTTCACCAGTGTGAGTTCTCAAGTGTTTTTTTAAAGCACTGCTGTAACCAAATCGACGACGACAAACCTTACATTCAAATGGTTTCTCACCAGTGTGTGTTATTAAATGTCTGTCTAAAGTACCCTTTTCATTAAATTGCTTGCCACAATCATTACATTTATATGGCTTCTCACCAGTGTGAGTTCTCAAGTGTTTTTTTAATGCACTGCTTTCAGCAAATCGACGACGACAAACCTTACATTCAAACGGTTTCTCACCAGTGTGTGTTCTGAAATGTGTTTCTAAACTACCCTTTTGACTAAATTTCTTGCCACAATCATTACATTTATATGGTTTCTCACCAGTGTGAATTCTTAAGTGTCTTTGTAGATGACCCTTCCTCTGAAACCCCCTCAGACAAACATGGCACTGGTGCCTTGTGTCAGCGCTCTGAGGCTCGCCATAATAACTGTTTCGGGAACTTCCTGCAACAGGCTGTTGGCCCTCTGCTGCGCCATCTGCAAAACATTTGTTACTTTCACCTACACCATCAAAAGGTATATTTTAGACTTTCAAACCGATAGGACCTAACTAGTCGTTCTGTGTTTATATATTTATATTTACTTTATCTTATTTCTTGTAATTTACACTATTTAAATAAACATACTTTAAACTCATGAGCATATTGTGAAATGGTCCTTATTACTGTTGCCGTCTGGCGGCGCAAGCTCGCTTTCATAACTGGTCCACGGAAGACCAGTGGCGTGTACATTTTGGTACTTATATATGTTTATCTGTTTTAATGTTTTGTTAAATTAGTTTTTGTGTATTATTAAATTTGTCTTGAGTACCAAATAAATTATTTTTCTTTCTTTCTTTCATCGCTTATAGCCGCATCAAATTAGCTTAACCTGGACATAATTTGATAGCTCGTTGTTTCTCGAAGATCAGCAAGGCAACTCTTGAGATTGGACTTTCAATAAATCTATTTAAGACCCAGTTATGACCAACATCACGAAAAGTAAGATCAAGGTCGGGCAAGCAATTAACTAAGTCGATGAGTATATCTATTTGGGTCAGCGAGTTTCCTTCAGTAATAGGCAGAAAAATAAATAAATCGCCTTATAGATAACGCCTGGAGGAGCCACTGGTCCATGAAATAGCTTATGAAGGGAAACCTTTCATTGTCACCAAATCTTTAACTCATCGACATTAACTACCTCCGTGGTCCAGTGGTTAAGGCGTCTGCCTGTAGACGCAGGGGTCGTGGGTTCGATTCCCACGGGAAAGCATACTTTGTTTAGTTGTTTCCAGTTTGGTTAGGACATTGCAGGCTTGAATCACCTGATTGTCTGATAATAAAGATGATTCCGTGCTTCGGAAGGCACGTTAAGCCGTTGGTCCCGGCTGCCATCTGGTACTCGTTAAGGGATCCACGTCAGAGGCCGAGAGGCGGTTCCGAAGAACTCTGACACTCACTACTCACACAACACTAAACAAAGTATACCTCCGGTGGGAATCGAACCCACGACCCCCGGGTCAACAGGCAAACGCCTTAACCACTGGACCACGGAGGCTGTTAATTTATATACATAATTATGTTCGTCGTGTGAAACATATAACACCATCTGTTTGTTCGGTTGTTAAGAAGCTTACCGTCCGCGTAGTGTCCCCCGCCCCGCGCCCCCGCGTCTTCATCGGAGTCCCGTGTCTCGTCCACGTCAGCCGCGGGAACGCCTGGCACAAGGGAAATGACAGTTAGTGCCCGAGACAGCGACACGTTAGCATGTTTCAGACGTGGAACGTTACTTTAGCAAATAGTCAACATGTCACTATCGCAATCAAAGTCTATCAAAATTACAGTTTCGCAGAATGACAACAATTATTTTATACACATACTGTTAACGCCCAACACTAGTGCAGAGCGGATGCCTTCCCCCGCGGGGTTCGGGCGGGAGGCGCCAAAACGGAAGCGGCTCGCCGGGCGACGCGCGAGCATTCCGCCGATGACATTAGCTACGCAAGCAGTGTGTGCGCAGTATTCTTTCAAACACATTTCGAAATTTGTAACCAGTTTTTATCATTTTCAATAGTGAAGTTGTGTATACCAAAAGGGCGTTTTCATTTCGATCACCCAGCCACCCAGCATCGAGCCTGCACAAGATTCGAGCCGGATTCTCCAAAGCAGCGAGCAAGCCGCCATTACATGCAAGCGGCGCATGGCGGCGTGGTGCACAGTACAAAAGGAGGATAAGTGTGGTAAATCTGGGAGGCCAGATCGAGTTTAAAACCAAGAAAGAGGAGCAGCATTTTGTGAGTTCGTTCCAATCAATCACTTTTTTCCCTGTGGCCTACATACGCACGCAATGATGACGTATAAGCCAATTTTTTCAAACTCTTTTTCTCATCTATTTCTTTTTGTTCAATTTTTCATATTGTTTTGAATTCATAATATGCAACTTCAACTATATCATATCCTACCCTTTACATTATTTCTTTGAAACTTCCATAGGTACTCATGTCATGACCTCATGACATGACCTCATGGACATAACCTAACTAAATTTAGTAATCATTGCCTCTATTTGTGCCAACTGAGTGAAATTTCATAAAGCTAGGGTGTAAAGGCAACGGCTTAGCGAACAAATTGAAAGCTTTTGGAAATTTCCAGAACCCAGCATTGAGAAGTGCACGCGTCGGCACGAGTGACGTCATTGCACGCGGCGGGGCTGTTTCCGTTACGGCGGGCGTGTCTGGCTGGGCCTGACTGCTAGCTTGTGTGTGCCTTGCTTGCTGCACTGGACTTAACCTTCGAGTTTCATCTTGCACCCGCTTTAAAAATTTACGTAACATTTTAATTATAGTTTTTCATTTTTTGAGTCAGTAATTTGCATTTTACTCAGTGCGCGTGTACATTCTATTCCAGCTGGTCAGATTTTGATTGCATTGTGTTTCCTGCATCTTGTTGTTAGTTTCAAATCCATACACCATGTCAATGGATCTCAAGTCATTGAAGAAGACTCGAGCTTCTATAAAATCAAAGCTTACCATTTTCAGAAACTATTTAGACTCATTATTGCCTAGTAAGGAATTAAACAAAGTGCAAATTCATGAATTAGAGTTTAGATTAACAAAGATAAAGGATTTATACTGTGAATTTTGACTCGGCACAAAATGAAATAGAAAACTTGTCTGAAATTCCAGGTGATGAGGAGTTCAAGGAGCGAGAAAACTTTGAGAATTCTTACTATGGGACAGTGGCTACAGCGCAGGAGCTACTCGATCGAGTCACCACTTCTGACGACGACGCCTGCTCGGGGACAGGTTCTTGTGGTAATACCGTACAACCAGGTTTGCCAAACATTAAATTACCTATTATCCATTTACCTACCTTTGGTGGACGCTGTCAGGACTGGCTCGAATATCGCGATACATATTCTTCTCTTATACATAACAACGTTTCTATTCCCAAGATCCATAAGTTTCATTACTTAAGAGCCTCATTGAAGGGTGATGCCGCAACTATTATACAGTCACTGGATTTTTCTGTTGAGAATTATGATATTGCATGGGGTTTACTTTGTGATAGGTATAATAACAAAAGAATTTTAATTAACAATCACATTAAGGCATTATTCAATGCAGAGCCTATACAAAGGGAATCGGCCAAGGCAATCCGTGACATAATGGATACAGTTAATAAAAATTTGCGTGCTCTAAGGTCATTAGGCTTACCTGTTGACCACTGGGATACTCTCATAATACACATGATCTCAAGTAAACTAGACACAGCTACTTTTCGTGATTGGGAGATTTTTTGTAATACATTAAAGGAAACTCCCACATTAGAGGAATTCAATGAGTTTTTGAAGGGTAGATCAAATTTGCTCCAAACTATGGAAGAATCACACTCAAGGCCACATAGACAAGGTGATACCACATCAACTCGTGCCAAAACATTTGTAGCAACACCAACAGCTAAATATCATTGTCCTGTATGCAAAAACAGCGATTCTATTTATCAGTGCTTCAAATTTAAAGCCATGCCAGTCGAGGATCGCATTGATCTAGTAAACAAATTAAGGTTATGTAGGAATTGTTTGCGTTATGAACACAAGAATAGTGTATGTAAGCTAGGGAATTGCAAGTTGTGTTCTCAGCGTCATAATAGTCTCTTGCACCTTGATAAACCCTCTAAGATTTCTAATTCTACAGACTGTGTTGTCCTTCCTACATCAAAAACCTCTGAAACAACACAGACAACTGTGCAGAAATCTGAAGTTTCACAACCTATTGCACTCTCATCAATGCATACACAAACCCAAGTGCTACTTTCTACAGCTATCATTAACATTGTTGATGCAACGGGTTGCATGCATCCAATCCGAGCATTACTCGACAATGGAAGTACGTCCAGTTTTCTGACAGAATCCGTAGTGCATAAACTAAACATTCCATGTTATTCTACATCGGTTTCAGTCCAAGGTATTAATAAACAATTATCAAAAATAACAAAAAGGTGTGATGTAACAATATGTTCTCGCACAAAGGGTGGTTACACAGCCAATGTTGACTGTTTTGTTGTAAACCATATTACTCAATGTATCCCAGCAAATAAAGTCAATTGTAAATCATTCACTATTCCCCAGCACATCCACCTCGCAGATCCAACATACAACATTCCAGCAGAGGTGCAGATGTTGCTTGGTGCAGACCTCTTTTGGGAGGTATTGATGAACAATCAAATACACTTAGGCCGAGGAGCCCCAACTCTCGTTGAAACAACACTTGGGTGGCTTGTCTCAGGCTCCATACAAGTATCAAATTCACATAACCACTACAAGGCTGACCATACTAGCTATAAAACAGTCCACTGCAATTTTTCTAACAACATAGAGCGTCAATTAAATCAATTTTTTGATTTAGAGTCATTTTCCACCACTCAACAACAAATCCCATCAAAGGGTGAGAGTGAATGTGAAAGAATATTTAAAGAGACGACCGTTCGTCAATCAGATGGTCGGTTTGTAGTGACAATCCCTTTTAAGGAGCCACCTGATTGCTTGGGTGACTCAAAATCTCAAGCTTTGCAACGTTTTCATTCATTAGAAAATAAATTTAAACGGAATCCAGAATTTAAACAAAAATACGTTGAATTCATGACGGAATATGAGACCTTAGGTCACATGTCAGAGAACAAAGAAATTTCGAATAATAAAGTACAATATTTTTTGCCACATCATGGCATATTACGAGAAGATAGTTTAACAACTAAACTTCGCTCAGTTTTTGATGCTTCAAGCGTCACATCCTCTGGTAAGTCACTGAACCAGATTCAATATGTAGGTATACCTGTACAAGACGACCTCTTAAGTATTTTACTTCGATTTCGTCAACACAAGTTTGTAGTTACATCTGATATTGAAAAAATGTACAGACAGATATTAGTGGTAGAAAATCAGCGTAACTTGCAGCAAATATTTTGGAGATCAGATCCCGATCAAGAGATAAAACAATATAAACTCAATACAGTCACATATGGGACAGCACCGGCTCCCTTTTTAGCAACTAGATGTCTTGTAGAGTTAGGGAATACGTGTCAAGATCATGATGTAAGTGAAACAATCTTGCATGACTATTTTGTTGACGATTTGGTTACAGGAAATCAGAATAAGGACACTCTAGTGCATGTGTGTAAGGGAGTAATTCAGCAATTAAATACTGCACATTTTAATTTAAGAAAGTGGCGATCCAACCGTCCAGAGTTGCTCAATGAAATTGTTGGCACAAACAGTAATGATAGCTTGATTAAATTAAACGATGATGAACACGCAAAAACCTTAGGTTTACTCTGGTCTTGTAAAAGAGACACATTATTATTTTCATCCATTGACACACATTTACACAACCAAACCATTAATAAACGTTTAATCTTGTCGATAATTGCACAGATATTTGACCCATTAGGCTTGATTAATCCATGTATGCTACAGGCAAAACTAATTTTACAATCACTTTGGGCAAATAATATTTCATGGGATGAAAAGGTTCCAGTAGATATCGAGTTACAATGGAAATCATTTATTCATTCATTATCAGCAATAAATAATTTAGAGATTCCTCGAAGAGTACTGTGTGATTCTTTTGTCAGGATAGAACTACACATATTTAGCGATGCAAGTATCAGTGGATACTCGGCCTGTGTTTATTTAAGATCTGTTTCAGAAAATGGCGATATTACGGTTCGATTGCTAACAGCTAAGAGCAGGGTGTCACCCATAAAACAAAAAATGACTATGCCTAGGCTAGACTTATGTGGGGCTCTGTTGGGAACACAGCTTGCAAAGAAGGTTATAGAATCGTCCAGACTCACTATCAATTCACAATACTTTTGGTGTGATTCTACCATAGTATTAGGCTGGATAAAAACATGCAAAAAGGATTTAAAACAGTTTGTTTATAATAGGGTCAATGCAATAACACAACATTCTCAACCTAACATGTGGTATTATGTTCCTACAGCTCTAAATCCAGCTGACATAGGTTCTCGAGGCATGACTGCTGAACGCCTACAACAGTCACCATTATGGTGGGAAGGACCCCATTTTTTACATCAAACTGAGATACAGTGGCCAGTCCAACCTCAGGACATTAATTATAAAAATTTACCTGAAATCAAGGCTTCTTGTTACATGTCAGTTAATGATTTTCAAGAGTCCGATTTTACAGAAAGTTTTTCTAATTTTGGAAAACTTCAAAGAATCACAGCATACTTGCACAGATTCATTTATAATTGTCGCAACCCATCTAACCGAAACACAAATTCACTCACATTATTAGAATTAAATTTGGCTAGTGAAACTTTGTGTAAATTTGTACAAAGAAAAATGTTTCAAGAACAATACATTTCCTTAAAATCAAAGGGCAATTTACCAGTAAAGGATAAGTTGCTTAATTTGAATCCTTTTGTTGATAAGGCAGGCCTCTTGCGAGTGGGAGGCAGGTTATCAAACTCGAATTATGATTATGATACAAAACATCCAATTTTATTACATGCTTCGCATCACATAACTAAATTGTTGGTTAAACACCATCATAAGATTCTCCTACATGCGGGGCCACAGCTTTTATTAGCTACTCTTCGTCATAAGTATTGGATTGTAAATGGTCGCAAGCTTACTAGGAAGGTCACCCATGATTGTATAGTATGTTGCAGGTATTCAGGTAGGTCTTTTCAACCCATAATGGGCAATTTAACTGAACACAGATTAGAAGCTGAGTATCCATTCAGTAATTGTTCTGTAGACTATGCCGGACCAATCCTGATTGCTAACAAAAAGGGTAGAGGATGTAGACTGAAAAAGGCCTACATTTGCATATTTGTATGCTTGGCAATACGAGCGGTCCACATAGAGCTTGTCACCGAGCTAACGTCACAGGGTTTCCTCGCTGCCTTGGATAGATTCATTGCCCGTAGGGGTAAACCAACTACAATACTATCTGATAATGGTACTAATTTTGTAGGAGCTTGTAATGAATTGGCACAGTTCATGAAGAAGTCTAGTGATAGCATTGCATCTTTAGCAGGTGAACGCAATGTAACTTTCAAATTCTGTCCTGCCTATAGTCCTCATTTTAATGGGTTAGCTGAAGGTTCAGTCAAGTCGGTAAAGCATCACCTCAAGCGGGTATTAGGGTTGGCACATTTAGATTATGAGGAAATGCACACTCTGTTGACACAAATAGAGGCAATTTTAAATTCAAGGCCTATAACGCCTCTCTCATCAGACCCTAGTGATTTAATTCCCCTCACTCCTGCACATTTCTTGATTGGACGGTCACTTACCATGCTTCCTACTCCTCAGGTGGAACCAAAGGAAATTTGCACACTGACTAGATACAAGCGTATTCAAGCGTTAAAGACCCATTTTTGGAATCGCTATTATATTGAGTACATTTCAGAACTTCAAAAACGCAATAAATGGATGAAAACCAAAAGTGAACCATTGATAAATGACATGGTTCTGGTGAAGGACGACCGCATGCCTCCCAGCAGATGGCAGCTTGGCCGTGTCATCGCAGTCTTCCCTGGCACTGATGGCATCAATCGAGTGGCAGACATCCGGACCACATCAGGAACCCTAAGGAGGGCCTTCAACCGTCTGTGTCCCCTTTCAAGATTGGACCAGTCCCTGTTTCAAGGGGGGCAGCCTGTTAACGCCCAACACTAGTGCAGAGCGGATGCCTTCCCCCGCGGGGTTCGGGCGAGAGGCGCCAAAACGGAAGCGGCTCGCCGGGCGACGCGCGAGCATTCCGCCGATGACATTAGCTACGCAAGCAGTGTGTGCGCAGTATTCTTTCAAACACATTTCGAAATTTGTACCCAGTTTTTATCATTTTCAATAGTGAAGTTGTGTATACCAAAAGGGCGGTTTCATTTCGATCACCCAGCCACCCAGCATCGAGCCTGCACACATACATATATTTTATATACATAACCATACAAAATCCCGCTCTCATTCCTCGACTGGCTTCTTCCCTCTGTGCGAGTAGAGAAGCAGCTGGTACATTCTACGATTGTTCTATTTTCCAGACCAGCGACTAGAGAGCTGGACTTATAGCATCTTAAAAATACGTACCCCCTGGATCCCCATCATCTATTGCAGTTTCGCCAGTATCCTCTAATTCCGGCTCGGCTTTGACCGCGACGTTGGCGGGCGGCGTGCTGTCATCAAATTCAGCCACAGAGAAGGACAGCGAAGAACACAAGCCAATCGTCTCCCGGTCAATCAGGGATATGGATTTTTCTGTAATCTGAATACCACAATATTCAATTTTGAATTAGAGTAATTTATTACAGTCACACACTATTCATAGTTCATTTATTTACTTGTAAATATAAAGTTGCAAAAAATTTTCATGCATTTAACATATATTTAATACAAATTTAACCTTTTATTAAATTAAGAAATAAAATATGGTGAAAAAATTCCAAGCGGGCGGGATTTGAACCTGCGACCTTAAGTCTATGTACGACTAATTGTGATTTTTTACAATAACTATGTCGAAGTACACTAGATTACAGTCTCAATTTATATCTTCACTAGTTTTTGCCCGCGGCTCCGCCCGCGTCGATGTCGATCCCTCGGGAATAGTACTTTTTCCCGGGTTGAAAGGTAGCCTATGTCCTTCTCCGTACTCCAGAGAACTTGTATGCAAAATTTCATGATGATCGGTTCAGTAGTTACGGCGTGAAAGCGTAACAAACAAACAAACAAACAAACTCACTTTCGCATTTATAATATTAGTAAGGATTTATTTAGCTGTTAAATTCATTTTCGGTGGTTTGGTTATACACTCTTATAGCCATATAGTATGGACTGTTTTTATATAATGTGAGATAATGTATGATAATGTGGTATGTGATAATGTGGTAATGATAATGTGAGAGTGTTCTGCAATAGATGATGGGGATCCAGGGGGTACGTATTTTTAAGATGCTATAAGTCCAGCTCTCTAGTCGCTGGTCTGGAAAATAGAACAATCGTAGAATGTACCAGCTGCTTCTCTACTCGCACAGAGGGAAGAAGCCAGTCGAGGAATGAGAGCGGGATTTTGTATGGTTATGTATATAAAATATATGTATGTGTATAAAATAATTGTTGTCATTCTGCGAAACTGTAATTTTGATAGACTTTGATTGCGATAGTGACATGTTGACTATTTGCTAAAGTAACGTTCCACGTCTGAAACATGCTAACGTGTCGCTGTCTCGGGCACTAACTGTCATTTCCCTTGTGCCAGGCGTTCCCGCGGCTGACGTGGACGAGACACGGGACTCCGATGAAGACGCGGGGGCGCGGGGCGGGGGACACTACGCGGACGGTAAGCTTCTTAACAACCGAACAAACAGATGGTGTTATATGTTTCACACGACGAACATAATTATGTATATAAATTAACAGCCTCCGTGGTCCAGTGGTTAAGGCGTTTGCCTGTTGACCCGGGGGTCGTGGGTTCGATTCCCACCGGAGGTATACTTTGTTTAGTGTTGTGTGAGTAGTGAGTGTCAGAGTTCTTCGGAACCGCCTCTCGGCCTCTGACGTGGATCCCTTAACGAGTACCAGATGGCAGCCGGGACCAACGGCTTAACGTGCCTTCCGAAGCACGGAATCATCTTTATTATCAGACAATCAGGTGATTCAAGCCTGCAATGTCCTAACCAAACTGGAAACAACAAAACAAAGTATGCTTTCCCGTGGGAATCGAACCCACGACCCCTGCGTCTACAGGCAGACGCCTTAACCACTGGACCACGGAGGTAGTTAATGTCGATGAGTTAAAGATTTGGTGACAATGGAAGGTTTCCCTTCATAAGCTATTTCATGGACCAGTGGCTCCTCCAGGCGTTATCTATAAGGCGATTTATTTATTTTTCTGCCTATTACTGAAGGAAACTCGCTGGCCCAAATAGATATACTCATCGACTTAGTTAATTGCTTGCCCGACCTTGATCTTACTTTTCGTGATGTTGGTCATAACTGGGTCTTAAATAGATTCATTGAAAGTCCAATCTCAAGAGTTGCCTTGCTGATCTTCGAGAAACAACGAGCTATCAAATTATGTCCAGGTTAAGCTAATTTGATGCGGCTATAAGCGATGAAAGAAAGAAAGAAAAATAATTTATTTGGTACTCAAGACAAAATTAATAATACACAAAAACTAATTTAACAAAACATTAAAACAGATAAACATATATTAGTACCAAAATGTACACGCCACTGGTCTTCCGTGGACCAGTTATGAAAGCGAGCTTGCGCCGCCAGACGGCAACAGTAATAAGGACCATTTCACAATATGCTCATGAGTTTAAAGTATGTTTATTTAAATAGTGTAAATTACAAGAAATAAGATAAAGTAAATATAAATATATAAACACAGAACGACTAGTTAGGTCCTATCGGTTTGAAAGTCTAAAATATACCTTTTGATGGTGTAGGTGAAAGTAACAAATGTTTTGCAGATGGCGCAGCAGAGGGCCAACAGCCTGTTGCAGGAAGTTCCCGAAACAGTTATTATGGCGAGCCTCAGAGCGCTGACACAAGGCACCAGTGCCATGTTTGTCTGAGGGGGTTTCAGAGGAAGGGTCATCTACAAAGACACTTAAGAATTCACACTGGTGAGAAACCATATAAATGTAATGATTGTGGCAAGAAATTTAGTCAAAAGGGTAGTTTAGAAACACATTTCAGAACACACACTGGTGAGAAACCGTTTGAATGTAAGGTTTGTCGTCTTCGATTTGCTGAAAGCAGTGCATTAAAAAAACACTTGAGAACTCACACTGGTGAGAAGCCATATAAATGTAATGATTGTGGCAAGCAATTTAATGAAAAGGGTACTTTAGACAGACATTTAATAACACACACTGGTGAGAAACCATTTGAATGTAAGGTTTGTCGTCGTCGATTTGGTTACAGCAGTGCTTTAAAAAAACACTTGAGAACTCACACTGGTGAAAAACCATTTGAATGTTATGTTTGCGAAAAGCAGTTTAGTCACAAATATAATTTCAAAGCCCATTTAAGAACTCACACCGGTGAGAAGCTATATAAATGTAATTATTGTAGCAAACAATTTAATCAAAAGGGTACTTTAGATTCACATTTAAGAACACACACTGGTGAAAAACCATTTGAATGTAAGGTTTGTCGTCATCGATTTGGTCACTTCCGCGCATTAAAAAAACACTTGAGAACTCACACTGGTGAGAAGCCATATAAATGTAATGATTGTGGCAAGCAATTAAATGAAAAGGGTACTTTAGACAGACATTTAAGAACACACACTGGTGAGAAACCATTTGAATGTAAGGTTTGTCGTCGTCGATTTGGTTACAGCAGTGCATTAAAAAAACACTTGAGAACTCACACTGGTGAAAAGCCATATAAATGTAATGATTGTGGCAAGCAATTTAATGAAAAGGGTAGTTTGATAAGACATTTAAGAACACACTGGTGAGAAACCATTCGAATGTAAGGTTTGTCGTCGTCGATTTGGTCAGAGCAGTAATTTACGTAAACATTTAAGAACTCACACTGGTGAGAAGCCATAACATTCAAAAATATGCAAAAGTACGAGGGAACTTTCCCTCGTACTTTTGCATATTTTTGAATGTCACGTTAGGAACGCCTAATGCCAACCTCACCTGGCGGCGGCGTGGTGTATACCACGCTTCCTGCTAGACAACGGACGAGGCTCTGGCGACCGAGCAGTGGCGGTATAACCATACACCTGGTTGGGCAACTGACTGGAAAAGGCTTTGGCGGCCTTGGGACTTAAATAACCCCTAAAATACATCAGATGCAGAAGGCAAGGGGAAACCTCTGCATACTATCTTCCCTAGAAGGCCTCTGGCCCCGAGTTCCCGGCGTCCCTTAGATGGGACAGGGGTGCGGAGAATCCCCAGGAGCAAACCCCAAGAGTTTAGGATAGGTACATGGAATGGCCGCAGCCTGATGAGCCCGGAAAAAGTCTATAACGTCAACAAGGAGATGATACGCCTGAATATTGATGTTTTAGGGTTAAGTGATGTGAGGTGGAAAGGAAGTGGTAAGCACTTCGTTGATAAGGACCATATTTTATATTACTCCGGGTCGGATGAGTCATCCAATAAGTATGGCGTGGGAGTAATCATTAACACGAACAAAGTCGGAACATCTGTGGAATTTCTGCCAAAATCAAACCGTGCAATGATGCTTCAGAAACAGGCTAGGCCGAGAAATCTTAACATTATACAGCTTTATGCTCCAACAACGGAAAGTACAGAACAAGAGGTAGAAGAGTTGAACAATGAGGCAGAAGATTTGCTTAAAATAACAAAAAGACATGAAATCAACATTGTGATTGGCGACATGAATGCCAGTGGGTCAGGTAGAGGTACCGGGTGTAGTTGCAGAATATGGTTTAGGAACCAGGAATGAGAGAGGAGACCGTCTTGTACAGTTTTGTCAGAAAATGAGCTCGTCATCATGAACACTTTCTTCAAGCTGCCACCAAGACGATTGTACACTTGGACCTCACCCCGACATACCTCCCAA
Organism: Elegia similella; assembly: GCA_947532085.1. Taxonomy (NCBI): domain Eukaryota; kingdom Metazoa; phylum Arthropoda; class Insecta; order Lepidoptera; family Pyralidae; genus Elegia; species Elegia similella. The sequence continues at coordinate 12,610,814 of OX383950.1, forward strand.
AATATAGTCCGCAATGAAATTGTCTATGTTATTGTGAATAGTCGCTTTAAGAACTGCATCAAGAGTGCCAAAACGTACCTGGGGCAGATATCCGGTCAGATCACAACCTGCTCGCTGCTGTGTTATCCTGTACCCTTAAGAAAATAAACACAAGAAGAATTTATGATGAAGATATAAAACCTAAAGTCTCTATCGCGATTAATGAGTGGGCAGTTAAATCGAACCTGTAGGATCAGAATTAGTGGAAGACACATGGTTATCACTGAAAACTGTGATCGCCTCAATAAATGAAACACTTCTCAGACAAAGTGATTGGACTCCAAAGCAATAATGGATGACGGGTAAAATATATCGGCTTATGGAAGAACGCAGGCGTTACAAAACCATAGATAAGACCAAGTACGACGACCTGGATAAAGAAATACGTAGAGAGGTTCGTTCGAAACTCCTGGTACATAAACAAGTGTAAATTTAAAGAAGAACTTAATCTAAAACACGACGCATTCAACTTGCACAAAGAAATAAAGGCCATGGTTGGGCATAAGCCGTATATACACCAACTTGTTGATGCTTACAATGTTCCTGTTGTGAATATACTTGTGGGTATCTAAATAGATACCAGTCTTGGTCCAACCTGCCTTTCATTTACAACATGGTGTCAGGTGTCGTGGATATTTAATTAAAGTTTCGGTGTAGATACTCATACGTTGGGTGAAAAAAAGGTGTAAATCCAGTTGGCAAGTGATCGTTTTTCGATATTGTGATGGAACACGCGCGTCCGCCGTTGGTATTATGCCTAGAAGGCGGGCCGGCAAACCGCGCCGAGGCGTGGCGAAAATGGTCCAAGCAGTTTCCGGTGTTCCTGGAGGCGTCGGGAAAACTCCCGACACCTCCAGGAACTTATAAACATAAGGAAGCAACGGATGTGCAAGCTAGTTTGCTTATAAACCTGATCTGGTGAGACGGTTATGATGTGTATACCACATTTAAATTGGAAAAAGAGACTGATCGCGACAATCTCGACAATTCGGCGAAAACATATAATGAGCATTTCGGGACGAAACAAAACACAACCATGGCTCGCTTTAAATTTTTTACGAGAAGTCAAGAAAATGCTGAATCTATCGGTGAATACGTCACAGCATTAAAATACTTTCCCAGCATTGTGAGTCTGAGCATCTCGAGGAAGGCCTCATACGCGATCGTATAGTTTGCGGTGTTCTCGATGGAAAATTACGTGATCGATTACTTAGGGCTGACGATCTAACCCTCGCCCGAGCCGTAAAGATTTGTCAAGCTAGCGAGATGTCTACAGAGAAGAGACGGCAGACAGAAGGGACCAAGGTGTACGGCGGCGCAGGCGGAGGCGGACCCGCGGGAACGGCGGGCTTGTATGAAGGATCAGTGCGATGGTGGCCATAGGACGGTGTTTTTGGTGCAGTGAACGGGGACATTTTAAAAGTGCGTGTGCTAAGTTAAAGAACCCTAGACTGGATTAGCAGCTACCTTAAAAATCGACAACAATCAGTAGAAATTAAAAAACTTAACAATGAATGTACGCTGACGTCTTTCAGCTTTCAGCAGGGCGCTCAGCCGTCAGTCTGTCCTGTTAGAAAAATACCCGTGGGCGTACGTGGCGATAAGTTACGAATTGAACTAGATCATATGGAGAATCTAGGAGATATTAGACGGGTAACGCACCCGACCCCGTGGGTGAACGCAATCGTAGTAGTGGCGAAAAAGGATGGCAGTATCCGGGTGTGCCTCGATCCGCGCCCGCTGAATAAAGCACACTACCCGTTGCCGACGCTCACAGATATCGCCACCAAACTGGAGGGAGCGAGGTACTTCAGTAAATTAGACGCCGATCAGGGTTTGGATGATCCAGCTCGACGACGACAGTGCTGATTTGTGTACAATTGGCACACCGTATGGTAGATATAGTAGAAAGGACGGCGCGGCCCACGCGTGAACCACTCATGCCACATGATATCCCAAGCCTACCCTGACATATTTCAAAATGGTAATAAGTATTTTCTAATTCTGGACGACTTAAGTCGGTTATTACGGCCATGAAGGATCAATTTGCAAGACACGGCATCCCGCTGGAATTGGTTATTGATAATGGGCCAGCGTATGCATCTAAAGAATTTGCGACATTTCGTAAACAATGGGGCTTCCAGCACGTTACGAGTTCGCCGAATTACGCAGCATCAAATGGACGGAGTGAAAAGGCGGTACACGTAGTAAAAGTATGCTAACTAAATCCCTATCATCAGGAATTGATTTTTATTTATTTAGGTTGCTAAACCTCAGAACTTCTCCTAGAGATGGAGCTAACTCACCGTCGCAGTTACTCATGGGACGCAGACTTAATACAAGGCTCCCTTCTCACGGTTCTAAACTGCAACCCAGTCGCGACAACAGTATCGATTACGAGGCTATCATAAAAAAGCAAGCCCGTAACAAGCAGTATTATGATCAAAGAGCCGGAGCTGCGGGCCGCAACGCGTGGTGATGGTGGACGCCGGTGGAAGGTCGAGCTCGGGCGCCGCAGCCACGCTCCTACTTTGTGAGAGACTCCACAGGAAAACGATACCGAAGAAATAGACGCCATTTATTTAATGTGGAAGCAGCTACTGCTCCACCACCCCAAGATCCATCCGAGGAGCCGGATCGTTACAATAACAAAGAGGACTGGTCAATGGCTGAAACAGATAACAGCGCAGACGACCCTACGTATGCGCTGACCAGCGGGGACGGGTCGTCACGTCTTTCTGTCGAGTCAGGGGGTGATGATAGGAAGTAAGGATAGATCGCGTACGCAGCGCCTGAGGCGGCTCGCACCAATATTGCCAAACTAAGTAAGAAGAATAAATAATGCCTTTAAAAAATAATTCTTATTTCTATTAATAAAATAGGTATTTAAGTTCGTTTTTGTTACTCAACAAATTTATGCAAAATGTACGTAATATTAGTTTTAAAATAAGCCTTCTTTAGTCTTTTACTTTTTGTTATTAATTTTAAATTTATGTCGTTTTGCTATGTATATGAATAATTAAGCTTTTAGTGTTAACAACTTATAAAATAGTGCAAGAGTATTAATTGCTACATATGTGTTCTAAGTTGCTGACTCGTAACAATTAGTTAAGTATTTACTTCTTTGATTTTTTTAAGGAAAATATGTTGTGAATATACTTGTGGGTATCTAAATAAAAACCAGTCTTGGTCCAACCTGCCTTTCATTTACAAGGGAAAAGCGCAAGATTTATCGAAATCGGTTCAGGACTTTATGAGATAGCTTTAATTTAAAAAATAAACTGGTTGGCTGATATTCTTGTATAAAATACTGAACATTTATTCAATGTATGCAGTTTTATCTGTTAGATAGTCATTTAAAGTACTCGTAGGTAATTGATTTTTAACAGCAGTCTTAAGCTTAACTAATGGCAGAGCCAATAATTCTGCAGAGATGAGTATAGATCCCGACACCACATCACTATTAGTCAGTGGTATTGTTTAACTTTAAAACCCCACCGTACCACCAGGGGTAAGGTGGGGCTGTAGTGGATTTTTGTATAAGGGTTCTTTTTCTTTATATTTACAATGCTGTTTTGATATTCTAATTAGATTATGAAATAAAATATGTACTTACACCTATTTTTGTTTTAATGTCTCCTGCTCACTCTGGTTCCCTGGAAGAGATTGCAGAAGCGTTGCATTGTGCATCAATTGCGAATTTCTCTATTATTTGTATTGTTTTTGTGCAATAAAACTCTCAGGCAGGGTTCGAACCGGCGACTTGGTATTTGTACGACCAATGCTTTACCAATTAATAGTCCAAGGGTCGTGAGGCAAGGTGTCAAGAACGCTGGCTGTCATTCCTGGCTAGTTACTGCCAGCTCTCGTGCTCAGCGGCAATGAGCCTTGAAGTGATATCCAACAAGAACCCTATTAGGACCTCATGATCCCAATGTTCGTTGTCTCTCATCATCTCGTGCTACGCCTCTGGGTGCCAGAGTGCAAGGAACATCGATGGCGGCAGGAGCCGGCGAGGAGACAACATAGCCATGGACCCGACTTGCCCGACGTCGCTGCCGCGCGGACAGCGGAGTGTCACCAGTGCTCAGCCGGAGACAGACGCAGTACGACAACTGTTGTTGTTCAACAGTGTGCCGATGCTGTGGACGGGATGCGGGAGCCATGGAGCGCGGTCTACGTCGCGGCATTACGCTTAGAGTTTAGAGCCTATTTCGAAGCGCTTGTTTCATTATTACACTAACTTACCTTCGTTCATCATCATTTCGTGTAGGTGACACGGTCAACATGCACACCCTGGTGTCAGAGTTCTTCGGAACCGCCTCTCGGCCTCAGACGTGGTTCCTTAACGACTACCACATGTCAGCCGGGACAAACGGCTTAACGTGCCTTCCGAAGCACGGAATCATCTTTATTATCAGACAATCAGGTGATTCAAGCCTGCAATGTCCTAACCAAACTGGAAACAATTAAACAAAGTATGCTTCCCGTGGGAATCGAACCCACGACCCCGGGTCTACAGGCAAACGCCTTGACCACTGGACCACGGAGGTACTCGGTCCACAGGTAGTATAGAGGAGCCCGCTGGCCAGTGGTCGTGAGCATCATCACGTTACGCATGGCAAGCAACCCCGGGCGCGGTCCTACATTACGATCTTAGAATAATAACATGAATAGGGTATTGTTGTAAATAGGGAATTTTAGGTTTCCGTACCCAAACAGTAAACAGGGTCCTCTTCTAACCTTGGGGTATGGAAAGCAAACGGGGTATTTTTCCTCTATTCCATGTACCTAACTGTATTAGATTCTTGATATCGACATATCCATCCCTTTCAGTAGCTTAAAGTAATCCAGTAAGTTCTATTCAATATCTTTGAGCCTATTTTCAGTATGGTCATTTAAAACCATTTCCTATTCCATCCATATTATACTAGATCCTTGATAACGACATATCCAGCCATTACCAGCAGCTTGTCATCCGGTTAAGTTCTACTCAAAACAAGCCTATTTTTACTATTTGAGCACATGACCGTGTCAGCCTATAATTGTACTCCATGCCATGTCTGTTGCTGCTGCTTGTCTCGAGGTCTCACAATTGGCAATGGACATAAATATTTTCTACCCCCGTGCATAGTAACGTATCAAAATATCTCGAGCTCCTCCGTGTTTCGAAGGCACGTTAAGCCATTGTGCCATGTGGCCATTATCTAATGGCCACATGGCACAGATCTTCTTCTTCTTATCGTGTCGATGGACTTAATTTATGCCAAATTTTATTGGCCCTGTATTGGGCCACTCCTATACCTCTCTTGGAGGCGGAATACAAATCCTCCAAGGTACAGGTGGTTGGGCAGCTAGGACATGTCAAAAGATGCGCCATAGTCTGAGGAGAGAAGCCACACTTGCACTGGTTCTGCGAACTGTCGACTATTCTCCATCTGGACAGACTGTCTTTACAGCGACCTACTTGGGTTCGCAGTCTATTTAACGATTTCCAAGTAGACCACGGCAGATCATGACCAGCCGGCCTATTTGCTAACTTAGTGTACAACGTTTTGATAGTCATTTCGAAATACATTGCGGCTTTCGTATGACTGACTATTTTTGACTAAGATACATAAAACGTAATGTATGACTGAAATGACTATCAAAACGTTGTACACTGAGTTAGCAAATAATATATCATTAATCCTATCTCTTTCGTATGCGAATTAAATGAAATAATGTAAGGTTATAGTTTCCTTCGCCTACGTACATGTAAAAGTACAACCTACATACATATACATGCATACTATCACGTCTTTTTCCCTTGCGGGGTAGACAGAGCCTAGGTCAAAGAGAGCTAAAGTCCACATTTAGCGTGTTGGTGGAAAACGGAATCGGAGTAGTGATGTGTTGCCACATCGCCTCTTATGTACATGATTCCTCAGATTTTCGCCCATCCCCTTAATCGGCTTTTACGATCTTCACGGAAAGATAAGTAGTTGGTACATTCAACGGTTTTCCTTTCTCTCAAACCAAATGGAAGAACAACATAGTGTTATGTTAGTTATTTCTAAGGTCTTATTACTCAATAAATATGGATTTTATAATCTCCGTATCCGTATACTACATGTTACCTACCTTCTAATATTAAGGACGGTACATGCTGGCCTGACCTTTTCCTCCCCAATACTTTAGACTGTAGAGTAAAAAATATTGATTGGCTCGTTAGTGAAACAATTTTGAATCAGATATTGTTAATTAAATCAATTTAACGTCAAAGAAAATCACCGCGTAGTAAACGCGCACAAACTATTAGGTAAGAGATACTACGTATCATAATCATTTATTGGTGAATTAAATATACACGTCAAATTTCCATTAAATTCATTAGTTTCAGGTCGACATACAATATTATTCAGATTAAAATATTACATAATTATAAGTGTATATCACAATTTCATATAATTTATATCACTATGTATCTATTATTATCTATAATCAGTCTACTTATTTATGATGAAATATTATAAAACTCTTCCAAGCTATAGAGTACGAGTATGTGCTCAAGAAGCCATTTCTTTAGCCTAATTTTAATTCTTGCTAGAGATGATGCCTTTTTACATCAGGCGGCATCTCATTATACACTAGGGGCCCATAACATGGACTAACTTATCCGACTTTGCTGTTCGGCGGGTCACTGAAAATAATCGATCGGCATTTCGGTGTGATCTCCCATGAACAGTGAAGATACGTACACATACACAAAGACATAGGTGGCAACCTGTTGCACAATTAACGAGGACGAAATACAAGTATTGCCACACTTTTAAAATATCTAGTGACATTGTCGTTTTATCAGGAAACGAGTATACATAACTGTCCTATCCATCATGCTTGGTTCCATAGAAGTTGTGCTTTAGTTTTTTTAACAGATTTAATAATTAAGGTTAATAATTATCCGTTATTAACAGAGCTACCCTCACAACTTCTCTTTTACCTATAATGGGTCTCGCAATAAACCATCCTCCATCCGAGGAGCTACCCCCAGGCTACAAGCTTCCTTGGGCCACATGGAAGTGTCTTTATCGCCTGTTATGACTGTGTGGAAGCTGTGTTAACTCCTGGATGTAGTCTCACACTGACAAACACATACATCTCGACCAGCCGCGACCAAGTTTGGGCGAATGCTTCTTGAAATCGTGACACTACATGGTCATAACTACTCGGAGCAATACTGCCGATCGTGCTAATAATTAATTTTAACACAATACTACATATTTTTCTGACTTTGATATTTTCCTACAGCCTTTTCTCTTGTACGTTTCTGACCTACCTACCGTATTTAAGAAATTGGATATGTATGTTCACCAATGAAGTGCGCGTCCATGTATTATAGTTTCTAGTCTAGTCCCTATTTTCTATCTAGATCATCAAATCGCGTTGGGACAGCGTGTATTAAAGCGTGAATAATACACAAGTACACATATCGCGACCACAGGCAATTCTCCTATGTCGCGCGAAATGTTTCTCCTCCAATAGAAAAATATGTAAAGCTCACGATTTTATAAATGTTATATATATTTAATTATATTATAAAAAGCACTGTTTCCGTTTATAAAACATAATAAAGGATACAACCTCCAAACAAAATGAGCTGATCAACCTAAGTCATAACGACAGAAACGCAGAGAAGGTAAGGACAAACAAAATGCTAGGCAAAATAATCAAAGTAAAACTTCTGAAAGCTAGCTGGACACCAGGTACTGAACCTTTGTAACTCTGCAGTAACCACATCACGCCCAGCTCCGAATTCATTTACTTTTCCAGTCCACGCCGCTTCTCGCCTGAATTTATAGGTCAGTGACAGTGAGACATACCGTTTAAAGAATTACATACATGCAACGAAACTAGCTTTCGAAAATAAAAATAGCGTAAATATAGAGAGCGTAGCGACACCGGTCCGCCCCCGCTTCACGCAGATGGACTTTACTTGATGATTTAAAGTTCTAGCTGAATGATATGTAACTTAGTGAAAAGCTGAATTAAACCCTATTAAATATATAATAACCAATTTCGCCGAAAACTTTATAGTTTTTGAGTAATCAAACAATACTTTTCTGACGATGTGTTTAAAAAAACTATTTTATAAATAACTTTACAATTATCAAAAATACATGTACACACATACCTTTGAAATAAAGAAAAATAGAAAATAAAGAAGAAGTAATTTTATTGTTTATAAAAATCAGTCCAGTATTCATCGAATTATAAAATAAAAACAAAAGGGCTCCCACGCCATCTTTGAAGGGGCCCTGCTCTCTGGTCCACCATTTTGTTTGTATACGACTCGCAGATTCGTACTCCTGACATCACAAGGAATACAACGATACCAGTCGTATCATTTTCACTTTTGTTCTAGCGTATACCACTACAGTGATCTATAGTAAATCCGTGGTTTAATATATTACGCATATGTCACATCCATCCTGTATATATTCATTGTTATGGTTTCTCACCAGTGTGAGTTCTTAAATGTCTTATTAAATTACCATTTTCATTAAATTGCTTGCCACAATCATTACATTTATATGGTTTCTCACCAGTGTGAGTTCTTAAATGTCTTATTAAATTACCCTTTTCATTAAATTGCTTGCCACAATCATTACATTTATATGGTTTCTCACCAGTGTGAGTTCTTAAATGTCTTATTAAATTACCCTTTTCATTAAATTGCTTGTCACAATCATTACATTTATATGGTTTCTCACCAGTGTGAGTTCTTAAATGTGTACGTAAATGACTGTTGCAAGCAAATCGACGACGGCAAACCTTACATTCAAATGGTTTCTCACCAGTGTGTGTTCTTAAATGTGTTATTAAATTACCCTTTTCATTAAATTGCTTGTCACAATCATTACATTTATATGGTTTCTCACCAATGTGAGTTCTTAAATGTGTACGTAAATGACTGTTGTCAGCAAATCGACGACGACAAACCTTACATTCAAATTGTTTCTCACCAGTGTGAGTTCTTAAATGTGTTACTAAATTACTCTTTGAATTAAATTGCTTGCCACAATAATTACATTTATATGGCTTCTCACCAGTGTGAGTTCTTAAATGAGCTTTTAAATGACCTTTGCGACTAAACTGCTTTTCGCAAACATTACATTCAAATGGTTTCTCACCAGTGTGAATTCTTAAATGTCTTTCAAAATCACCCTTTCGACTAAATTGCTTGCCACAGGCATTACATTTATATGGCTTCTCACCAGTGTGAGTTCTTAAGTGTTTGTCTAAATGACCCTTTTGAATAAATTGCTTGCCACAGTCATTGCATATATGCGGCTTCTCACCAGTGTGAGTTCTTAAGTGTTTGTCTAAATGACCCTTTTGAATAAATTGCTTGCCACAATAATTACATTTATATGGCTTCTCACCAGTGTGAATTCTTAAGTGTCTCTGTAGGTCACTCTTCCTCTGAAACCCCCTCAGACATACATGACACTGGTGCCTTGTGTCAGCGCTCTGAGGCTCGCCATAATAACTGTTTTGAGAACTTCCTGCCACAGGCTGTTGGCCCTCTGCTGCGCCATCTGCAAAACATTTGTTACTTTCACCTACACCATCGCTTATCAAAGGAGGTCAGTTCGTTAGCGAACCCGTGGGATGAGATACATCATATGAGCGCACAGGTCACCACTGCCGCAGCACTTACACGTAGACATACAACGAAGCCAAACCCCCTCTCTCCTAAGCATTCATTCATATGCATAGAAATATAGAAGGCGTGAATGACGTTATGGGAAAAAGTTTCTTCAGAACGTAGAACTTCACTTTCGCAAAATGTCATTCATATTTATATGCGAAAATTGGAATAAGCATGAGGACTACTGCATTTTATTTTTACTAACCTACGAAATAAACTTAATTTACATTTTATATTGTGTCTCCACATCGTTGAATTGACTATATATATCTCTTTCGTCTACACCGATCATTTGAACTCAAAATCCATATTCCATGTGCCATAGCTATTCAATTAGATGCCTTCGCCCCTGGCTGCTCAGAGTGGTCCGACTTCCACTAACTTCAGCTCGACCGCTAGTTTCAAATTCAGAAAACCGCTTTTGACTCCCTTCACCAAACAGAGACACACACAGAATGAGTCGTGTGAAACATATAACACCATTAACCATATAACAACAGAATGTCGCGAATTATCTGTGCATTGTACCATTCGGGGTAATTGTACCTCGACTTTACATGCTTTCGCTTTTTAATTGGTACATAGTCAGGTCACTAATAACTTTATTTATTATGTTGTAGAAATATGATACACTCGCTTCCACATTATTCAAGTCATAGAGAGGCGACCAGTCTATAGATGCTATGTTTGCGTACAATAGTGGAAAATTTGCCCTAGCGAAGTTCCACTGAGGCTGCTGTGAACTAATATCGTTATCACTTCTACTTACACTTTCCTGCTGTCGTGATGTGCCGGGCGACACGCAGTCTGCCGCCAGCACTATTGATAATTCGAGCGGTAGGTGGCACGGGTCGATTTTAATAAACTCCTCCGCCGCTAAACGCACACTCACAGCCTCCTCATTCATGGAGGTTATCACTAAGTCCAATTGACGATTCATACAATTATTCACTCTGTTTCTCTGGGTAAATTCGCAATACGTAAGAAAATATTCAAAGTAATTATTTATATTTGAAGATGCTGAATACATGTTAAAGTCGCCTATTACTAATACTCGTTTATATTTATCACAAATCTGTTCTATAATTCTAAACAGTATTAAATATTCTGTATCATTACTACTTGGAGGAATGTAAACAACACAACACAAAAACATTAACCTATAGCGTGAATCATACACCTTCGCACAAACCAGTTCGAACACCTGATTGCCTACGATGACGTCACCCGGTATCCGTACGCTCTGCAGCTCAAAGCGCGGTGTGGCCACTAGAAGCGCGCCGCCCTGCTTACGTCCGTCCATTCGATCGCAGCGAATAATTTTATAGCCGGGAGGGATAATTTCCGCATCTTTAATGGACTCGTTGCAGCTCGTTTCAGTAATTGCTATTAAGTCTGCATTTGTCGATGCCACTGCTACATAAAAATCTTCTAACTTTGTGCGAAGGCCCCTCACGTTTTGGTAGTATACTTCAATTGATTTAGGTGGCCATTTTCTTTGTGTCAGTTGACTTGCGAAACCAAATCCATTCACAGAATTCAACGTTAATCGGCCATACATTTGGTTCACACAAACTCGCATAACGGCTTTCTGGAACTCCTATCCTAAATGAAGCATAGTCCCTTTCAGTTTTGAGGTTTATTTTCTCAACTTTGAATGGACATTCTTTACCACATATTTTTTGAACATACGCTTCTAAACTTTCTATCGTGGTTTCTTTTCTTAAGCGCCACACATGCAAGAACTTTTTTCTTTCAATTCCCTGTAATTCTGTTGAACTCATACTTCCACCTCTTTTAACGTCGCTATTAGGAAACCGACTTCTTTTTTTTACTAAAGTCCAGTCTCTTTCTGATTGATTTTTGTTCATTTCTAACATATCTTGAACCGTCTGTGTATTCCCTGAATCTTTTTTTTCCTTGTTTGGTCGTTTCTCCATTACATGTAAACACGCTTCTTTTGTGGCCCCACACGGTTCTTCTGGTTGGGATGCGGCTACCTCCCGTACATTTGTTTTTGCCACCTTTGCAAAAGATAATGTTGCCGGTTGCTTACTAGGAGTTGACACAATCCTTTTTTCCTTTTGTTTCATGTCGCTGATACAAGTTTCGAGGGTTTCATTCCTACTTTTCAATAGTTTTATTTTTTCCTCTAACAAAGTTACTTTATTTGCTTTTTCTTGTACTACCGTCATTTTTTTGCGTAACTCCTCCAACTCCGTTTGATTTTTTACTAATTGGTTCATCATTTGTTTGAATTCTGCTGCTTGGTTATCAAAACGAGTCGTCATTTCAGCCCGAAATTCTCGCAATTCTTCCAATAATTTACCATCGTTTTCAACCAACGATATATCGCCTGTTTGATAGCGGTTGCCTCGCGTGGTGTTAACATTACATCCCGGAGTAAAAGTTTGGTTCATAATAATTCCTCGAACAGGGGTATTGGTGTTATCCCTCTTTGGGTTAGAACACACACACTCTGGACATAACCACTGCCTCTTAAATTCTTCTGAGTACAATTCAAATGTCGTTGAAGTTATCGCTAAACATTTCAAATGAAATAATTTTTTACATGTTTCCTTCGAACACTCCATAAATGAAATGTCATAAATCACTTCCTCACAGCCGCTGCATTTCGTCTCCATTTCATTAGGATCAGTCTGCTTAATTTACTTCTTAATCACTCAAATGCGATAAAATATTAGCACAATATCTTAACACGTCCGTTCCGTCAGCGTTCCGCTATATTTATATATATAGATATAGATATAGAGCTTCTGTAAATGGTAAGCTAATTTTTAAATTAGGTAAGCGTATACTTTTTTAATTATTTGATAAAAACAGTTCCGGCTAGCGTAACGTTACCGTAGCCAGATCTTTTTTTGTTTAACGGGAATTTTAAAATAAAAGTTATGTAAATAATTAGATATCAATTTGGTATAAATGGTACAACTTAAATTGTATTTGTATTTGCTATGGTTGCGAAGATATTTGAAATCCTGCTGGAGTAACGGTTTGCTCAATTGCTGTATCTTGGAATTGACTAAGCGGATGATGATGATTTTTGCACAGGACATCTGGCTAATTAGTTATAGTTTATAGCGCAATAAGAGAATTCACAGTAATTAACCGTTTAGAAGTTATTTTTATTAAATAGAAATACGCTTTAATAGGTCCTATCACTTCCAATAAGCGCTCCAAAGACTAACTTGAAACGTTATTATATAGTGAAATACTGTCTATAAATGGTACCGAAGTTTCATTAGTATCCTATACGTAATTAAAAAGTTATGATGAATCTTCGATTTGTTTCGGCCATGGCGCGCGGCGGAGTTATTTAACGACCGATTACCCGAGTTTCCTGTACAAGTGGTCACTGAATCTTTTGTAAATAATTAGATATACATGTCAATTTAATACCTGCTAAATTTCAGACCTGTAGATTAATTAATTAACGAAATAATTGAAAAAAATGATGTTCGCGTGGTTACCCGACAAAATCTAGAATGTTATAAAAAAGCGGCCGCGCAATACATTATACCAACCTTCTAAAACTTACAGGATAATACATACGCGGTTTGTACAGACGAGCTATTTTTACAAAGTAGGTACATTTATTTTAAAATAGCTACTAGCTACCAGTTACAGCTTAGCAGTTAGTAGTGGAAGCATCTTGATAATTTACTCGTAGTTAATCTGCGTTATCCTTACTAATATTATAAATGCGAAAGTGAGTTTGTTTGTTTGTTACGCTTTCACGCCGTAATTACTGAACTGATCTCTATGAAATTTTGTATACAGGTTCTCTGGAGTACAGAGAAGGACATAGACTACCTTTTATCCCGGGAAAAAGGACTATACCCGTGGGATCGACAATAACGCGGGCGGAGCCGCGGGCGAAAGCTAGTGTTTACTATAAAACAAAGCTTTAGCTTGTACTGTTTCAAAAATTACCTATCCTAAGAAGTAAACTGCATTGTTATGTCGTTTATTTATAATATTGTATTTTGATTTTTATACTAAAAACGTAATTTAAGAATACGGCTATCTTTATCTATACTAATATTATAAAGCTGAAGAGTTTGTTTGTTTGAACGCGCTAATCTCAGGAACTACTGGTTCAAATTGGAAAATTATTTTTGTGTTGGATAGTCCATTTATTGACGAAGGCTTTAGGCTATAAAACATCACGCTGCGACCGGAAAAACGGAAACGGGGAAAATTATTCATCTATACTAATTAATCATACTAACGGAAATTGCCGCGAACGAAGTCGCGGGCAACAGTTAGTCTAAGACATTTGTGATTTTTTTTAATCAGATTACAAAAAGCAATAGGAAGTAGATACTTACTGCAGATAAAATATGTAAGTACAAACTACACTGTGATGTTATTACATTTTATTATTGTTGATCTGTGATTTAATACAATAAAACTTTATATATGACTACAAGTATTTTACTTTAACTTATTCGGAACGATAACATAAAAAAGATATAGGTATTTATAAATTCTTTCTTTTTAATTTCAGATAAGCATGCGACGTTGCATATTGGTCCATTAGAAAAAAACCTGTGATTATTTTTGAAGCTAATTTATAAACTTACTTAGCTTAGTTAATATCTTTATATGATAAACATTATCTACACAGTTAGGTCCTCTATATGATCTATTACCTACGTATTATTATTTTTGACTTTTTTTTTCGGACAAATCACTCAGATTGATCTAGCCCCAAAGTAAGTTCGAGACTTGTGTTATGGGATACTAACTCAACGATACTATATTTTATAACAAATACATATATAGATACACATCCAAAATCCAGGCCAATCTGAAAAAGATCATTTTCCATTTTGACCTGGCCGGGGATCGAACCCGGTCACTCCGTGTCGCAGGCTGGCATGTTGACCGCTTGGCCACGGAGCTAGTCAACAGTATTCTATCTAAAGATACAAAAATGTTTATTATATATTAATATAATATTAGTTATAACTAAGTTTTATTATATCACTTATGTAGCTCGTCTGTACAAAACACGTACGAGTATGAAATTATCTAGTAAGTTTAAGAAGGTTGGTATAATGTATGGCGCGGCCGCTTTTTCATAAAATTCTAGATTTGGTCGGGTAACCACGCGAACATCATTTTTTCAATTATTTCGTTAATTAATTAATCTACAAGTCTGAAATTTATTAGGTATTAAATTAACATGTATATCTAATTATTTACAAAAGTTTCTGTGACCACTCGTACAGGAAACTCGGTTAATCGGTCGTTAAATAACTCCGCCGCGCGCCATGGCCGGATCAAATCGAAGATTTATCATAACTTTTTAATTACGTATAGGATACTAATGAAACTTTGGTACCATTTATAGACAGTATTTCACTATATAATAACGTTTAAAGTTAGTCTTTGGAGCGCTTATTGGAAGTGCTAGGACCTATTAAAGCATATTTCTATTTAATGAAAATAACTTCTAAACGGTTAATTACTGTGAATTCCTTTATTGCGCTATAAACTATAACTAATTAGCCAGATGTCCTGTGCAAAAATCATCATCATCCGCTTAGTCAATTCCAAGATACAGCAATTGAGCAAACCGTTACTCCAGCAGGATTTCAAATATCTTCACAACCATAGCAAATACAAATACAATTTAAGTTGTACCATTTACCAAATTGATATCTAATTATTTACATAACTTTTATTTCAAAATTCCCGTTAAACAAAAAAGATCTGGCTACGGTAACGTTACTCTAGCCGGAACTGTTTTTATCAAATAATGAAAAAAGTATACGCTTACCAAATTTTAAAATTAGCTTACCATTTACAGAAGCTCTATATCTAATTATCTACTGCACTACAATGTCGATTTTCGACAATTTTCAACAAAATCTGGCTGGCGTAACGGACACCGCGGGAACGCCTGGCACGCAAATAACATTAGTCCCTGAACGTCACTTTCGCTAAATGCCTTCAATGTTTGTGAATACCCTTGAAGACATTGCTGCTTTCAAGGATGTGACTTCTGCCATGCTGGTCTGGGAGAGAATTTAAATCGGCCTAGTGCGAGTCTGACTCCACACGAAGGGTTCCGTATCGTTATATTTAAAAATGGCAAAATACTCATGTGTGTTGTATAGGCCACCGGAATTTTATGGTAATTTAATTATTTATTTTAAAAGTGAAAATATAACTCAATATTCGGTGAATATTCCAAGCGTCTATCTGTTGCCGTTATCAATATCGAACAAAAACATCACGTTTGTTGTATGCACTGTTGTTGAGCCCCCTTAAATATTAATTTTATTCTGTTTTTTAGTATTTGTTGTTATATCGGCAACATACATCATCTGCGAAAATGTCGTGTCTTACCATAACGGTTCATGAGATACAGCCTGGTGACAGACAGACATTCGAACCGTGAACTGGAGGGACCCAACTCTACCCGAGTTGGGTCCCTCCAGTTCACGGTAAAGGTGTTGCTCGCGCCTCAGGTGTGGTGGGGCAATGTCACTTAGCGCAGGCAGCCAATATGTTGGAGTAGGGCGTAAGCATCCGGTGATAAGGCGCATGGTGTGGTTCAGCTGTGTATCCACCAACGCAGCATGTGCGCTGTGGAGCCACACTGGGGCGCAATATTCCGCCGATGAATAGACCAGTGCAAGGGAGGTAGTACGGAGGCACGCAGCGTTAGCCCCCCAGTTGGTTCCAGTGAGCCTTTGCACTATATTGTTGCGAGTCCTTATTTTCGCTGCATCTTTACTAAGATGGTGTTTATAGTTTAGGCTTCGGTCCAAAGTTACCCCGAGATACTTAGGCTGTGTATTGTGCTGTAGTATTTTACCTCGAAATGTAACATTGGCCAAATGGAAACACGAAACCTCGGTTTTATTGGCATTCGGGCAGAGGCGCCATCGAGTGAAGAAGTCATCCACAGTGCAAAGGTCATCCCCGAGTATACTCTCCGTCTTGTTAATATCTCGGTGTTGAATAGCTAAGGCGATATCATTTGCGTATGCAAATCTCCTCGAGTTTGTTAGTGGGAGATCATGTATATACACGTTAAACAGGAGAGGAGCTAGCACAGATCCCTGGGGGAGGCCGTTGCTCAGTTTTCTAGAGCTGCTAACCGAGTTACCAAGGTGAACCTCGAATATTCTATTCGTAAGAGTGTCTTCTATGACTCTAAATATTTTCATACATGGTATAATTTTGAGTAACTTCAGTAAGAGGCCTTGTCGCCAAACGGTGTCATACGCAGCTGTTAAGTCTATAAAAGCTACCGCGGTTTTCTGATTGCTTTCGAACCCTTTCTCTATGAAGGACGTAAGGGCAAGAACTTGGTCACAGCAATTTCGGTTTGGTCGAAATCCAGCCTGGTCCTGTGGTATGACGTTGTTCACAGCAGTTGCTATACGATTGTGTAAAATTCTTTCGAGGAGTTTATATATAACACTCAGTAGAGCAATAGGCCTATAGCTTTCGGCATTGTCGTCAGGCTTTCCAGGCTTAAGTATGGCTATTATTTTAGATCGTTTCAGAGAGGGTGGTATTTTTCCTGAATCAATAATGTGGTTGTAGAATTGTGCAAGCCAGTTTAGCGTTTTTGGTCCACAATGTTTTAAGAATTCGGGGAAAATGTTGTCGGAACCACAGGCTTTATTTACTTTTATTTGATTGATACTAGCTGTAACCTCATCGACTGACACTTTCGCTAGGTGAGCTTATAGCCTTTAGGTCTTTTAGTTCTTTGCGTATGTTTTTAGTATGTTGTTTGTGGTTAGGAGCTTTTGAGAGGTTCACTATTCTTGCTGCTATGGTATTAGCGCTAACTTTAGGTGAAACAGGTTTTGTGTTTGTGCCGGTTGTGAGTCTGTTTAGTAAGTGCCATGCCTTCCCACTGGAGTGTGTGAAATTCAACCCCTCGACTGTGTTTTCCCATTTCTGACGTCGAGCTTCATTGAGAGACTTTATGAGTTCGTGGCCAAAGTGTCGGTCTCCGGTCCTATTATACTCCTCCCAAGCATTTTCGCATTCTTTGTTCCAGCCCGGTATGTACTGTTTTCTGTATCCTCGCGGAATGTATTGTTTGGCGACTGAAAGTATAAGGTTCTGGAATCGTTCACAGTTTTCCAGCTTTGGCGGGATCCATCGTACACTGTCATTCAGTTTCTTTGTGTAGTTTTCCCAGTTGGCTTTTTTGAAGTTCCATCTAGGTGCTGGATATGAATCTGCAATGGGTACCTTTAGGCCAACCTCTATTAGGACCGGTCTATGTTGACTATTTGGGAAGTCTGCCAATACAGTTCGTTTTATTGGTATGGGTTCACCATCTTGATCAGTCGAGCCAAGGACCAGGTCGGGATTGTATTCCTTTCTCCAACGAGCGGACCTAAATGTGCCTCTACCTTTTAGATCTATAACTAAGTGTACGTTGTTCGTGGCAGCCCAGTTCAGTAATTCTTCGCCGTTTTTGTCACTGATGTTATACCCCCAGCAAGTGTGGTAACTGTTATAGTCTCCTTCATAAATAGCAGGATGGCTGAGGTTAGGTAGTACTGGGACTGGCCAGGTGCTGTTTGGTGGCTTGTATACATTACAGATCCCCACTTCACCGCATTGTATAATGGTAACTTCTATGTTTTGTGCGTCAGTGGTTGCACTTATAAGCTTTGAAGATGGTAATAGCGGTATTCGAACATATGTAGCCGTGCCATATTGACCGTGGTAGGTGGCCCCAATAAGTTGGTATCCGAGAATTTCTCCTCTTCGGGCAAGCTGAGCGGGATCTGCAGCGTGGGTCTCTTGCAATAGGATAACATCCAAATTATTGTCTCTTGCTATTCTACTCATGCAATCTGATTTAGCCTGGCTAATACCTTCAATATTTAATCAACAGACACGGACAGAAGGCCCTATGTCTTTAGTCAGGCACTGGGATGTGCCATTTCCTTGTTGATTTCGGAGCATTGTAGACTTTACAGCGATTTATAGAGCCGAGAGATTCTTAGAAGAACAGTGCGGCTACCAATTTGTTGCACTTTTAGCACCACCCGGGGGTCACGTGTAGGGTAGCGGTGGGTAACTCCTACGGACGTAATGCAACACGACCCCCACGTAATAAATAATTTTTATGATATCGGACAAACGAGCAAGCGACTTGAAAAGAAGAAGAAGGTGACAACCTTCTTGTTTATTTGCCTAGATTTCTTTTGACCAGTATTTGGCTACGCTGATCGCCTTATCATTAGCCTCAATGAGGTCCTGTACCGTGCAAGTAGTGGGGCAGTTAGGTCACGAAAGACATGGACTGATTGGCGCCGCAGTCACACAAATTGTTGGTAGTCGAGAAACACTACTTAAGAAATTAACTTGTTGTTGATTTTTTTTTCATACGAGATAAAAATATGTGGTTTTAATTATTGTCCTGAAGCAACCTTAAAACGAAATAAAAGAAATACTACACATTTTATATGCTTTAGAAATATATTCTTACTTAATATAATGAAATGAGTAATTTAAGGAACCAACATACATAGGTTTAAAAGAGCTGTCTTTGACGACATGAGATTACTTAGAAAACATAAAAAGATAAATAAAGTTAAACAAACAAAATAAATTCCTTTCTTGAAAAATAATGTGTGTGATTTTATGAATTGTATGCCTTATGCAGTAGACATAAGGTATAAATTATATTGTTTACTCGTTCTTATTGGGGAAGACCTGGATGCGCACGGCAAAAGACCGGGTCAAGTGGAAAAGCCATGAAGAGGCCTATACCCAACAATGGGTGAACACGGGCTGAGAAAGAAAAGAAGAAGACTCGTTCTTATACACGATATTTAAGATCGTCTAAATTTTGACTAGGCAATATTATTTGTATTCATTTAAGTTTATTAGTATTTATATGTATTTAGTGAGTAATTATATGTATATCCCTTTCAATATAGTATTTTACTACCCCGCACTACCTACCTGCTTTAATTTCAAGCGATTTGTTAAAGAAAAGGTTGCCTGCAAGAAATTGCTGTGCGATAAGGCCGCCTTTTGCGCATTTTCCTATTACTAAGTTTAGTTTGTAATTTTTTGTTTTTATTATTCTATGTGCAATAAAGGTTTTTTTTTACTAAATGTTGGATTAGGGATTTGTCTCCCATCTCACCTGATGGTAAGTGACGATGAAGACGAGGAAGAGATTCCCATTTATTCTACTTTTGAATGTCCCGGGACTGTACTTGTCGAGGAATATAGACGCAGGCAGTTCATTCCACACCTTAGCTACTGGAACCAAAAAGGAACTGTCAAAGCATTTAGTTAGACTCTTTTGTATTCCAACGATAAAAGGGTGAAATCCATATATCTATCTATTTATGTGGAATGTTTCACACTACGTGACAATGACTTTGAACTCTAGGATCCAACGGGATGACTACAACCAAATATGTCCTGTTGTCTTGTGGAAGGACAAAGACTTCGTATTTTAAGAATAACAGGAGCAATTCTGGACCAACAGCTGCAAGTTCAAGCAGTGGCATATCGGCACCTAAACACGCGAGTCATTCATTTGAAGTTACCCTTCAGGTAACCTCATCTTCAGCTGATTAACTAAGGTTAATACTGATTTCCAGCCAGATTTTAATAGTTTGTTTATTAACGCCTTAAACGTAATAAATAATAATAAACATGTACCGAGGGTCTCAGAGGCATAGTACTGAGCAGTTCCAAGGTGTGACGAGGAAGATACTTCTTTTTGTAAAATAGTCATATTGGGGTCTCTGAAATTCCACGTCCATAGTTATAGGATAAATCAAGAAAACTGCATTGATTCCCTCCCCCAAACAGACACACACAGAACGAATCGTGTGAAACATATAACACCATCTGTTTGTTCGGTTGTTAAGAAGCTTACCGTCCGCGTAGTGTCCCCCGCCCCGCGCCCCCGCGTCTGCATCGGAGTCCCGTGTCTCGTCCACGTCAGCCGCGGGAACGCCTGGCCCGAGGGAAATGACAGTGCAATCACTTTCGCACTATGTAGTGGTAATTATTGGCAGAATAAAAATTTAGCATTATGACTCTTTCCCAAATATCATCAAAATTTTTATTACCACATGTAAAATTCCTGCTTTTAAGCAAGTGACTTCTTCGATGCTGGTCTGTGGGAAAAGCAATACGTAGGACTGGGCGAAAATCTGTAGAATCATGTCAACATGCGATATGACCCCACCATTATTTACTTCATATGCCTTTATTTTATTTTTTTTGAACATATTATATTTTAGAATATTAAGGCAAATTATAAGTCAAGCCAGGTCAAGCCACAAAATTATTTATTGGCCACGTGATTAAACTTCTAATTTTATAACTAAAGCAACGGGAAAATAGACCAGTGCCGACCTTTGAAAATAACAAAAAGTGAAATAAAATTATAGTAGGATGAAACCCAATACGGGCGATCTGAGGGCGGGAGTGGAAGGGGGTGAGCTTTTGAGGGTAAGAAACGGTTTATCTCGATTTCCGGCAAAACTACAAGTCCTGTGGAAAAACGATATATGGCAATGATGTAGGTAATAACAAGTTCTACTCCCTTTGTATTAACACTTTTTTCACATAACCTCAAAATGTATGTGAAAAATTCAAATATGCATGATTTTGGATTTTTATTTTTATCTTTGACTTTTTTTTTTCTTTTTTGCATATTTGGTGAAACTTATCTTTATATGTCCCAAACACACTGTAAAACCAAAGCAGCGTTGGGCTGATGACATCATAAAGGTTGCAGGAATAAACTGGATAAACACTGCCAAAGACAGAGATGGAAGAGGAGGCTTCTACCCAATAGGGATTCATTACAAAAACAAAACCTAATTTATAACTGTTTTAAATGTAAAGTGAACATTTTATTTTGGAAATAAACTAAGCTTATTATTATTACGTACCCGCTGGATCCTCATTGTCTGTCGCAGTGTCGAAAGCATCCTGTGACTCCGGCTCGGTTTTGACCGCGACGCTGGCGGGTGGCGTGCTGTCACAACATTCAGCCACAGAGAAGGACAGAGACGCACACAAGCCAATGGCCTCGCGGTCAATCAGGGATATCGACTTTTCTGTAATCTAACAAAGATCAAACAAAAATTCTTCATATAGTTTGTTTGTTTTGCTATCTGACTTGTGTGTCATCATTTCTATCAACCACCATGTTACTTGATTCTCCTGAAGGAAAATACTGTAAAAAATCATGCATGTTTTTGTGTAAAATTATTACCTTAGATGGCAAAATAATTTTCAATACTTGGACATGTTGCCTTATGTTTACATGTTTCTTGTGTAGAGGGTTGCTCTATCAACAATGTCTAGGCAGTGCGTGCCATCCTGTCTGCTTTGTTGCGTGGTCCCTGCCATTGCTCAGTATTCTTAGCAACAGTAGTGTTTGATTGTGGTAGTATATCAATATAGAAAGTAATGAACATTATAACACAATATAACCTAAGTACCTCGCCAGCCGTCTCCAACATAGCAGTCAGCACATTGTCTGCCCTGGTGGCGGTCACCATCAGCTTGTGGCTCTTGTACAGCATAGCGCGGCAGATGTAGCATGCTGCCACGGGCCTGTTCCCACTCACGAGCTGGAATGTTGTGCCAGTGATATAACAGCTTTTACTTTAGCATTTCAATACTTATATGAAACTTAATACTTAAATACAAAATTTATAGATTTGTATGTCCTAATCCTTTCTTCACATGGAAACAAAACACTAAATCAAAACAATGTGTTTCATACACATACTTGCAAACCACAAGTATATGTTTGCAAAAATGAAGTCATGCAGTTAGCACCAGTTGTGATGTTGAAGTCATTTACAATGATATTTCCTTGGACTTTTAGACTACATGTTTTCTGGGAATTATGATATTATCTTGAGGGAAAGACTATGTGTAGAAAGAGAATGGTAGTGGCATGCAAGAGAACTAATACTATGATTCTATATAGCTACTTGACTCCACCGCTTGTTCAGATGAATATTATTTCATGTTGACTGTTTTATAGAGCAGTGTTACTTTCTTCTAATTTAAGTTCAAAATCATGTCGAAAACAGGCAAAGGGCTTATTCAGATCTACGAGAGAAACCACATCACCTCCAAATCTTAAGAACATTTCCGCACGGCGTCTAATCATAAATTATATCGCGCAGACTAAAGTAAAGCAGATAGACTAATCCTAACTATTATGATACTTACAAAAGCCCCCGTCAGCCTCTCGTACACGAGTTGCAGGGCAGTGTCGTCAATGTTGATCATGGGCGCGTCCACTGCGAGGCAGATACGGCAAACTGCTGGACTCTGATGCATCTTGTGTAAGGCTATTTTGTTATAAGGACTATGAATTCAATTTACAATATGCGCTTCCACTCAAATAATAAATAACTACAATTGAATCGCAGTATAGACTGTGGGTTAAGGTAACACAATACTAAAACTAAACTAAACGATAACAAGTTTATGAGTGATTACAAAATAAACGATTACCCACAATTCCACAAACTGCGCTGGCTGTAATAGTATTCTCTTCGTAATGTGCCACAAACTTGTGGTGTATGTAGCTGACTGATCTGAGAGCAATATAGATATACTGAGAGCCTGATTAAAGCATCTTTAATATTATTATGTTTAGATTAAAGGCAATAATTTATTATTTACTGCCGAATCTGCCGATCTGACATTGACAGATTGTCAGTGACACTGACACCAACTTCAAATACGAGTGCTATTGCTATTATAGAATAAGGGACTCAGCAACTCGCAAAACGTGTAGTTTTCAAACTCACCGCTCATGTTCTATGAATAAGACTTCCTTGTGAGACTTCTTTTAGGTTAGAATTAGGGGGTCTTACACTAAGTTGGGGACGCTCGATCTTTACGTTCGGTCGCTCTGTTTAAAATAAATAAATTAAATATATACGGTACGGACAAATCACACAGATTAAGCTAGCCCCAAAGTAAGTCTATGGGGCCATCACTGGGAAATCCTAAAAAATTTTATCATTTCCATACAAAAGAGTTCTGTCCCAGCTAGTTTATATGGGAATGTCGATTTTTTTTCAGTTCCTAGCATTGTTCCTATAGGAAAAGTTGTTCATTTTGATGGTCAGAGTCACCCCTTTAAGGGTCCAAAACGATAAAAAATTAACCATGAATAGTTAGACATACAAGACCCAGGCCAATCTGTAAAAGATCATTTTCCATCTTGACCGGGCACTTTTGTGTCGCAGGATGGCGTGCTAACCACTGCGCTACGAAACGGAGCTCGTCTCGTGAAAAACTACAAGGTGAGTTTAAAAACGTTTTGCGTTTCGCTAAGTCCCTCATTCAATAATAGCACCTGAGAATAGTACTCGTACTTGAAGTGACAAACTGTCAATGTCAAATCGGCAGTTTAATAAAATAGGGGTTAAGCGCCTATTAGACTACGCGTTATTCAGCACACGGTATTCAGTCTGTCTTCGAAACTAATTAGACCGCTCGCTATTACACTAGACTGAAAAACGCGGGCTTGCTCATTCGCACGCAAGACGTCGACGTTGGCGGTTGTAATGGCACCTGCAATTTCTAAGCCCAAAAAATTTGCCGTAGCAAAAAAACATGTTTCTTTTGTAATTCTTGAATAATCTTGATGATTATTTTTGTCATAAACATGGCATCTCATGGTACAACTCTAGCATGCAGTCATGCTTAATAATAATTTTCTACCGACTTAAAAAAAAGGAGAGGTTAATATCAATTCGATTGTATTTATTTTAATGTTCGTTACCTCAGAACTCCGTCATTTATGAACCGATTTTTATAACTGTTATTGGTTCTTTTTTTTAAAGAGTACCTATGCTTTCAATTTAGTCCCATTAAATTTCATCATAATCATTTCATATGAAAGATATTTTTCTTTACTGCGCGCCATTATTGTAAAGCCGTGTGGTATCCGGCAGAGTAGAATAGGACCACTCCAAGTCTTCCCGTGGATGTCGTAGAAGGCGACTTAGGAAATACAAGCTAAACAAAGCTTATAAACATCTAAGACACCTTTCCAACCCGTCTGGCCAGCGTGGAGAGTGTAGGCCAAGTCCTCTGGCTGCTTTGGCCAAGTATGGCCCTAGTAGTACAGAGAGGGTCGTGCTCCTGTAGTGGAGACTAAAAAGGACCTGATGATGATTATTGTAAAGGTAACGCAAACAAGACAAGACACACATAATATGAATAAAATATACGTGGCGCACGCGCACGTCCGCTCCCTGTGGACGCGAGCGCAGACTAAACGGTCTAACGCTTATTACACTACTCGATATTCAGACTCTAAGCCAGTTAGCCTCGCCGAGCCCGATCTTGCGGACTGAATTCAGAGTAAGACGGTCTAACTCTTATTACACTACGCTAGTTAGACTTAGTCTGACTGAATACCGTGTAGTGTAATAGACGCATTATTGTTCTGAGCTCAGAACAATAGTTCTGAGGGTTCTTACTCCACAGGGTAGTTAGCATCAAAGAGTATATAATCACGTTAGCATAGATGAATATTATATGGGGTAGTTAGTGGGATACCGTAGAGAATAGAGAATCATGTAAATGTGAAATATTTCTTAATATAATAAAATGGAGGAATTGTGCACAGCTTGCCTGTGCATCGGAAGGAATCTGTATTATATTGGCGATACGGATGATTTTGGTCTTTACTCGCAAATTTTGAATGAAATACCTGTAAGTACTCACCCTTTAATTAAGTAGGTACGTATAATAATCTTAGGGGATTAAAATAATAGTATGAAAGAGATTAAAATAATTTACAGTAAAATAAAATAAATATTTACTTTTGAAAGTATTAACTATTTACAAAATAACTGCCCAAATAATATAGTGTGAAAAAAATGGGGGCTTGGGTGTGGGAGCGAGGAGTCCCACTACAATCAACCCCTCCGCGTTCCACCTAAATTTAAGTCAAATTCACTCGAGAGCCCCTGAAACTGCGACCTAACCTCCAAACTTCAATCATCATATCTCAGAAACCAAGGTTACCATAACCGTTTTAGCCTTGGTAACAGAAGCCCAAAGTGGCAGATAGGGCGGTTACAATATTCTTGGATTCCTCCTTCTCCATTGTCACATCACAAAGGCCTTTATCCAGCAGTGGACTTCTTACGGCTGCAATGATGATGATGAATATGTATATATCTATCTTGTAGGGATTATATTCGGCCAGCACGCACTTGGCCATTAGTCGGCATCGATTCACCCAACGATCAGGGCATGTGTTAAGTAACTATATTATCTGTACCCCATAAATACATTGTCTTGGAGTCAACTCTTCGATTTGAAGATCCTTCTGGTAGTTAGTGTTAGGACCATCCACTGTTCCCTAAGTGGCAGCAATACTTACAGTGGCTTACCTACCAGCTGATAGATTTGGTTTCCAGGTATACAACCCGCCAGAGATATATGTCCGCGTCTGCTGGGAGTGCCGGGCTTTGCTGCGGCGGCTGCAGAGGTTCCGGCGCCAGGTTCAGCAGTCTTACCAACTGCTCACTCAAGTACATGCAGTAAGTACTATCTTTAAACAGGCGGTTGGAAGAAAACGTAACGTATCTTTGAGCCAAAATAAGTATTGCCCGTAGCGTGGCTCTACCACAACTCAATACAATACAAACACACATATGATTCCATATGTTTTTCAGAACAGCACACTCAGTATCGCGCGCCCCCCGCACCTCAATGTCCAGTGCATCACGAGCATCTCTCTCCCGTTTGATGACATCATACTCAAGCTGGAACCTGATGCGGGTGATTTTACAAGTTTTTCTAATACATGCATATTATCACGTCTTTGTGCCTTACGTGGTAGACAGAGCCATAGGCCAAGGTTAGCGTGTTTGTGTGCGTATAGGTGGAAAAAGGAATATAAACGGTTTTTGAATAAGCACTGTTTTTATCAATAAAAATAAAACAACAAATTTAGGTTATAATGTTTCACTTTTTTATTGTATTTGAGAGTACAGTAAGGTTTATCAATTATGAATGAAAAAAGATATAGGACAAATGTCCGCCACGACCACAGTCAGAAATATACCTATTTCACTTTTTGGCAAAATGGCCGTCTATTTCATTTATCACGTCACGAATTTTTGGATTATAATCATAATAATCATAATCATAATCATTTATTTGCCAAAAATACAGTAAATGCAGGTCTTAAAATTAAAGTATAGGTACAATGTATTAACCTGAAATCAGGCATGCAAATAATAAGATAGTTACAAGAAGGGTTAGTGAAACATTTTAATTCATAATTTAAGTTAAAACGATGTAACACACAATACGTCAAAATAATAATGGTCAAACAATGATTTACTAATACATATATTTTAGTTTACTGAGTCTTACAGAAATGTATATATTCATTTACAGAATAAAAACAGTGTTCAAATAACCATCCTGTCAATTTAGTTTTAAAAGCTGTACCTTTTAATAATTTGATGTCATTAGGCAGCACATTGTAAAGCGTTATACACATATTATGCACGTTTCTTTTGTAAATATCTTTGTGGCACATGGGCTGGTACAGTTTATTCATTATAATATTTCTAGGTTTTCTTGAATTTACCTCACTTCGTTTTTGCCAATACTCTGTGTAAGTATTTACAAACACACAGATATCTCTTATGTAAACACAAGGCAGTGGCAGAATATTTAATTTCTTAAAAAGCGGTTTGCAGCTGTCATCTATCCAGGCGTTACATATTGCCCGAATACACTTTTTCTGTACTTTGAATGCCCTGTCTATATCAACTGAATTTCCCCAAATTATAAGTCCGTAACTAAGAACAGATCCGACGTAACCATGGTATGCCATTACCGAGGCTTCTGTAGATACAGTCTGTCTTAGTCGTTTCAGTGCAAAGACAAAACGGTTTAATTTATTACAGACTTGTTCGATGTGTGCCTTCCAATTCAAATGGCTATCTACTGTTATACCTAAGAATTTGATTTCGTCAACTTTTTCAATGGTTTGGTTATAATAAGTTATTTTTAGGGGGTGTTGGTTAGAATTATAGGACGAGAATTGCATGAATTTGGTTTTATCTGCATTTAACCGTAAGCTGTTAACATCCATCCATTCGATTACGTTATAAAGCGCTTTATTTATATTAATTTTGTATGTTTCATTATCCTCACATTTAACAATTATTGTTATATCATCCGCAAATAACACACATTTTTGTGAGGTAGAATTAGGGAGGTCATTAATAAAAAGTAAAAATAATAAGGGTCCCAGAATACTTCCTTGGGGAACACCTTTGTTACAGATTTTATATTCAGATCTGTATGACTGTTTAGTGGGAATATTACCAGATTGATCAAATCTTACTATTTCTGTGCATTGTGGTCTGTCTTTCAAATAGTTTTCGATCCAATCAAATGCTTTACCCCTTATACCATTATAATCAAGTTTATATAATAACTTGACATGATCAACAAGGTCAAAAGCCTTGCTCATGTCAAGATACGTGGACATAACAGGAACAGAAGTTTTATTATTAATACTTCCTGTAATATATTTTATGAATTCAAAACATGCCAGTGTAGTTGAACTTCCTTTACGAAAACCATATTGACTAGAGTGCAACACGTTATATTTATCTAGAAATTCTATAAGTCTCTTATAAAGTGGTTTTTCGAAAACTTTTGATAAAATGGAAGGTAAAGTAATGGGTCTAAAGTTATTAATGTCTTCTTTATTACCCTTTTTAAACAGGGGTTTAACAATACACATTTTAAGTTGATCAGGAAATATGCCCTGACTAAATGAAAGATTTATTAAGAAAGCAAGCACTCGACTTATGTATGGAGCACTCAATTTAAGAATTTCAGTGACAATGCCATCATAGCCGCTACACTTACTATTTTTTAAAGATAAAATTATTTTCTGAATTTCAGCGTCATCAACCGGTTTTAAGAATATTGTTTTTGGATTTTTATTAGTCAAATAAGTTTTGTATGTCACATTATGTTTATTATTAAATTGCTCATTGTTCCTTAGATCTAAAAAATAATTGTTAAATGTATTACATATGTCATGCGGATCGGAGATTAAGTTATTATCAAATTTTAAGTTATTAATGTCATTGGTAGATACATTATTAGAAATATTTGATGAGATAGCATTCCAAACAGCTTTGCATTTGTTTTTACTATTTTGAATATATTTTTGGTTATTTAATTTTCGAGCAGTAGCCACACATTTTTTTAGCATATTATTGTATGTTTTGATTCTGTTTTTATGTGTTTGATTATTTTCATGCCTTCCACTTCTGTATTTGTGGTGTAGTAATCGTTTAGTCTTACACGATATTTTAATTCCTTTTGTAATCCATTTGTGGTTAATTACACGATCCGTGATTTTGACTTTAATTGTGGGAAAACACAAATTATAAAACAAACACAAAATGTCACAAAACTCATTAAAAGCTTGCTTGAAGTCAGATGCAGCTAAAATATCAGAAAAGGATAAGGCTGACATACATTGTAAAAATTTTTGTACATTATTAATGCTATAGTCACGTTTGTATTCAAACCACGAGGTAAATTTTGTTTGTTTTTTAATTTTAAAAGTTAGGGTTTGAGCCGTTTCATGGTCTGAGATATCAAGATAATGAACATCCGGTATTGCTAACTTTATGTTGCTCGCTATTTGGTCAATACAAGAATTCTTTCTAGTTGGAACCATTATATGAGTTGATAAACCATAATTGTGTAAAATACTTAATAAATCTCTAGAGGACCAGTCGCTTTTTAATAAGTCAATATTCCAATCACCACACAATACAATTTTCTTATTCTTAAATTTTGAAGTTAGTCGATGCAGTAATTTATCCAGACTGTTTAAAAATAAGTTTATATAAGACTGTTGGGTTGCAAACAATTGTCGTTGGTTGTTTGTTGTTGCCGTTGTTTGCAACAATTAAATTGGTTGTTGTTTGAAATGGTTACAAACGTTAACAAAGTGTTGCCCCCATTTATAGAGATGGTGGTTGGGCCCGGCCCGATTTGGTTTAATTTGACCCACACTGCTCGTTGAGCATAAAAACCTGTTGGTTTCTGGGTCGGGTCTGAGATCAAATATTTTCCTGAGAAGGACAGTTTACGACGTGATAACATCTGATAAATCGATGACCACCGGCTGCATGCACGAAAAATGTCACGTTCCGGAGCAGCAGCAGTAGTAGTAGTATCTATCACGCATCTATCTCTCACCGTTATCACGTAAAATAATCGTCCGTAAACCGACTTTACAGACAAGCAACTTTTGTATTGTTAGCTGTTAGTGAACAGATATCAGACCTACCACCGGGAGATTCTCAAATCGCTACGAAAACACTCCGGTAAGCCAGAGCTGGGCCGAGAGCATTTACCGCTTGTAATAATTAAATGGTATACCATTTAGACATTTCGAGATATGGACATTTTAAGATATGTACGTTTTACATACCAGCTGGAAATTTTGGGAATTGAAACCGTGATTTGAACATTTAGCAAATTCCCAAATTCCCTAGAAGAAGAGAAGAACTGCGAGAAGAGAAGCAGCTGGCACATTCTACGTTTACTACCAGACCAGCATGGAAGACAAAGGCGGGCCTCTCTGTGTTACAGAAGCAGACAAGCCGGAGGTGGATGGTGTGCCGGAAGTGAAGAGTGAGCCCGAGGACGACACCGAGCATTGTGAGGAGACGTTTGTCGAGTTCGAGGTGGAACAGCCGGAACACCTACAAACTAAGAGCAAGGTCAGTCAGTCCAGGAAACAAACATAGGTGGGGTTTCTCTATCAACAAGTTGTGTGACTGCGGCGCCAATCAGTTCATGCGTCGTAGATAATTATAATAATAATCACAGAAACAGAAACTAAGACAATAACAATAATAATAACGGATCGTGACATACTTTCGTGCATGCAGCCGGTGTTCATAAAAAATCACGAAAACCACCATATACTAAATTTCTGTGAAATCGTTAGAGCCGTTTCCGAGATCATAGAAATAAATTTATCAGGGGTTGGAGTACCGGTAAAATTCATTACCGGTACCTCTATGAAACGACAGTACCGGTAATTGGATTGGTACCGGTACATTTGGTAACAGTAAAAATCAAGTATCGGTACCTCTATAATACAAAGGTACCGGTAATTGGATTGGTACCGGTACCTCAATAAAACGACGGTACCGGTAATTGAATTGGTATCAATAAGTTTAATAACAGAAGTACCTGTATTAAATACCGGTAAACAGTACCGGTACTCGTATCGGGAATTTTCATTTTGTTAATGTGTGTCATTGCCGTGTTGTGCATGTGCGGCGTGAGGCGGGGGCCGACAAGGGGGCGGCACTTTTAAAGTGGAGCGAGTCCCATGCGGCGGACGGCAACAATGCGTAGGTACCGGTAAAATTAACGCAATTTTAATACCGTTAAAATTTGACAGAATAGAGGTACCGATACTTACCGGTACTTATAATGTGAATTTGGTACCGGTAACAAGTAGCGGTAAAATTACCGTTAACTGTTAACAATATTATTACCGTTAAATACTAGATTACCGGTACCCCATATTAACGTTAAAACTTTAACAGAATAGTAATACCGGTACTTACCGGTACTTATAATGGGAATTTGGTACCGGTAACAAGCCCTGATTTATATACATATAAATATACAAGAATTGCTCGTTTAAAGGGATAAGATAAGATTAATGTACAGTGTTTTCATTATTCATTATTGATCAAAAACTACAGACTACTAGAGTGTCAGAACCGACCACTGCTTAGAACAAACGCCGAAACAAAACTCAGTCAACATTTAGCTTTTTTAGCATTATAAGCATAGTTTCAAGGTCAAAAAAGGTTGACCTTTGCCCAGCAGTGGGACACGCAAATAGGCTGTAACTAGTGAACAACCCACTAGTGTGCAGGTTGCTCCCCGATGTTTTCCTTCACCGGAAGATGGTAGTGGCCGATGAAAATAACCGTACGTGAGTCAGATATGTGCGTGTGGTGTGAGTGTTCCTTTTTAATAGTTTATTATATGTTTACAAAATCAAGGAAATATTTAAGAAATAATTGTGAAAACTTCATGGCGCATTACCTTTTGTTGTTTTTTTTTTACTTACTTACTGCATTGGCGCAGCGACCCTAAGTTGATATTGGCCTCCGACACTAGAAGGCGCCATTCATTTCATTGTTATTTTAAATATCAAATTTTTTTGTGCACATATGTGTGGCGTGTAATAAAGGAAACACGGGGAGAAAACATACGGCTTGTGCATAAGATGATAACCTTTATCATCAATCAGAATTGTGCATAAGAATGCACAATTCTGTATGTTTTCTCCCAGTGTTTTCATTTCATTTTACCCGAATCTTGATGAAAATGATCAAACACGAGTTAGATAGGAATACAAACTGGAGGTGTGAGGAGGAAGGGCACGCTAGTATGTACTAAATGTTTGTTTCTTTTATTTATTTATTTATGGCTTTCACGCGTGGCGTATTTAGCGAGTATCAAGTATAATTGAGGTTTGAGAGGAGCCGCGTTTTCTAAGTCTTGTAAATCAACGAAATGATGATCTAGCTCATTTCGTTGATTCTACGGAGCCCGTGGCAACAATTCCCACAAATCCACTGGCTTGATCACAGACGACGCAGCGAGGCGGAAAACCACCAGCTCGCTAGTAAATCACCATGGCAGTTTATTTTAGTTATTAAATAAATAAATATAAATATATACGAACAAATCACACAGATTGAGCTAGCCCCAAAGTAAGTTCGAGACTTGTGTTATAGGATACTAACTGAACGATACTATATTTTATAACAAATACATACATAGTCGCGAGAGTGCCCGGGTTCGATCCCCGGCCGGGACAAGATTGAAAATGATCTTTTTCGGATTGACCTGATCTTTATCTACGTAAGTATCTTTATAAAATATAGTATCGTTGAGTTAGTATCCTACGACGTACTTACTGTAGGGCTTGCTCAATTTGTGATATGTCCCTTTATATTTACTTATTATTAAATTTTTGTTTGCATTCAGATTACAGAGAAATCAGTATCCCTGATTGGCCGCTCGGCCATTGGCTCGTGTGCGTCGCTGTCCTTCTCTGTGGCTGAATGTTGTGACAGCACGCCGCCCGCCAGGGTCGCGGTCAAAACCGAGCCGGAGTCAGAGGATGCTGGCGACACCGCGACGGACGATGAGGATCCAGGCGGTACGTATGCTTAAGGTGACCAAACGTACTGCTCTCTTCCATGTGTTTCTTTACCATGTTTAAGGTTCCGGCCCTATAAAAGGTAAAAGGAACCCATTAGGATCACCTAATTGTTAGTCTTGCAAGACCGTCTTTCCTAGGAACTGGTGGACGTACAAGTTGAAATGGATATCACATGTATTAATATCTGCGGCCCCTTGAAGCTGTCATAAACTCAAACTTGTAAGTGAACGGAATCAAAATGTTATGTTGCATATTTTGTAAATGTGTGTACTTCCCGTTAACCTACAATCATGATATTTACCAATAAGCAAGGCAAAATTTGTAGTAAGAGCTCTAAACGTCTTTATTGTACGGAACCCTCCATATTCAATTCATCCAGGGTCAGGTTGAAGTCCAATGGAGCGCAACACTGCTGAAGTATCCCACCAGGTGGCCAACGTTGTGGAGACCCAATATATAATCTTCTTGCTTATTCCAACTTTCACATAAAAATATGAATGGCGTTTTGCGAAAGTGTCGTTCTACGTTGCGAAGAAATGCGTTCTATATTTCTATGCATATGAATGAATGCTTAGGAGAGAGGGGGGTTTGGCTTCGTTGTATGTCTACGTGTAAGCGCTGCGGCAGTGGTGACCTGTGCGCTCATATGATGTATCTCATCCCACGGGTTCGCTAACGAACTGACCTCCTTTGATAAGCGATGGTGTAGGTGAAAGTAACAAATGTTTTGCAGATGGCGCAGCAGAGGGCCAACAGCCTGTGGCAGGAAGTTCCCGAAACAGTTATTATGGCGAGCCTCAGAGCGCTGACACAAGGCACCAGTGTCATGTTTGTCTGAGGCAGTTTCAATGGAAGAGAGATCTACAAAGACATTTAAAAATTCACACTGGTGAAAAACCATTTGAATGTAATGATTGTGGTAAGAAATTTAGTAGAAAGGGTAACTAAGAAAGACATTTAAGAACACACACTGGTGAGAAGCCATATAAATGTAATGACTGTGGCAAGCAATTTAATCAAAAGGGTAATTTAAAAGGTCATTTAAGAACACACACTGGTGAGAAACCATTTGAATGTAAGGTTTGTCGTCATCGATTTGCTCTAAACAGTGCATTAAGAAATCACTTGAGAACACACACTGGTGAGAAACCATATAAATGTAATGACTGTGGTAAGCAATTTAATGAAAAGGGTCATTTAAAAGGTCATTTAAGAACACACACTGGTGAGAAACCATTTGAATGTAAGGTTTGTCGTCGTCGATTTGCTCTAAACAGTGCATTAACAAAACATCTGAGAACTCACACTGGTGAGAAGCCATATAAATGTAATGACTGTGGCAAGCAATTTATTCAAAAGAGTAATTTAGGGAGGCATTTCTTCAGAACTCACACTGGTGAGAAGCCATATAAATGTAATTACTGTGGCAAGCAAATTAATGAAAATGGTCATTTAAAATCACATTTAAGAACACACACTGGTGAGAAACCATTTGAATGTAAGGTTTGTCGTCGTCGATTTGCTCTAAACAGTGCATTAACAAAACATCTAAGATCTCACACTGGTGAGAAGCCATATAAATGTAATTACTGTGGCAAGCAATTTAATGAAAATGGTCATTTAAAATCACATATAAGAACACACACTGGTGAGAAACCATTTGAATGTAAGGTTTGTCGTCGTCGATTTGCTCAAAACCGTACATTAAAAAATCACTCGAGAACTCATACTGCTGAGAAGCCATAACATCATCGTTCTTACTTTTTTTCATACAAAACAAATCTCCGAGTTTCTGTAACAACCTGTGTCTACTGCGGCTCGTATTTTAGTTTCGCTTGGAGTCGTTGAACCTTGACGTAATACTATATTTACACGTAACACATAAAACTCTGAACAACCCAAAGGATCGACTGTTAGAGAATGCTGATTAGCAATAAGTCCACGTTTTGTACTCATGGTTACATGTGTTCAACTTTTGTCATCATCATCATTTCGAGTAGGTGTCATGATCAATCGACCATGCACACCCTGGTGTCAGAGTTCTTCGGAACCGCCTCTCGGCCTCTGACGTGTTTCCTTTAACGACTACCAGATGGCAGCCGGGACCACCGGCTTAACGTACCTTCCGACGCACGGATTCATCTTTATTATCAGACAATCAGGTGACTCAAGCCTGCAATGCCCTAACCAAACTGGAAGCAACTAAACAAAGTATGCTTCCGGTGGGAATCGAACGCACGACCCCCGGGTCTACAGGCAAACGCCTTAACCACTGGACCACGGAGGCTGTTCACAACTTTTGTCAATACATGTTTAGACCATAATGTTTTACTATTTTTAGTGTAGAAGTGTTCAAATGGCCTGGCATGCAAACTATCACATAAATATTAAACATATAATTATAATGGAGTTTTCTCTATTACGAGTATAAGTATATTACAAT
Source organism: Elegia similella (assembly GCA_947532085.1). Classification (NCBI taxonomy): domain Eukaryota; kingdom Metazoa; phylum Arthropoda; class Insecta; order Lepidoptera; family Pyralidae; genus Elegia; species Elegia similella. The sequence continues at coordinate 12,646,298 of OX383950.1, forward strand.
GTATCATCTAAGAAACCAGGTATATCGTTAGGTATACCATAATAAGAATTTTCGATGTATAAAACTTAAATAAATTTAAGGATAGGCCTTTATATGTTATATTCTTTGGAGTTTTAATTGTAAACTACCTTTGCCTGCGGTTTCGCTTACGTGCGATTTCTGTCTCTAATATTGTCGGGATTGCAGTTTTGTGTATATGTTGTTTTGTACAAGCTTCTCAACATGTGAGCCTAATTAATGTATAAGTGTATGTATGTATACTTGTTGTTTGTCTGCGTATGTCTCAAAAAATAAGTCGGATTGCTAACATTCTTTTTAGTTGGACAAGGTATTGCGCAACTAGGGATTAATGCAATTTTTATCAAAATCGGTTAAGGACTTTTGGAAAAAGTAGTTTTTGAAATTATTATTGTATAAAATACTAAAAAATTGAGTCTTGTGTTGTAACAGACTAACTCGACGATACTATATTTTATAATAGATACATATTTAAGTACATCAACATCCAAGAACATGTATAATTGTATTATTTAAAAAATAATAGTAAATATATCGAGTAAGCTTTAATTTGCGTAATAAAGTTTTTGGAAAATTAATCTCCATCTGTATTTTTGTCGAAGGATTGTAACAAAATCTGTGAACGATTTAACTCTGTGCAATTTCTTTTACGAGTGGCTCGTGATGATGTATGTTAAATGAAATGACCGATCCGTCGGAGTATCGAGTAAACATTAAAGATTTAATTTATGAAACAAGTATTTTAATGGCAGCCATTGTTTTGGAGGACGCGGATGCGAGAGAATCAATACGTGTGCGTTATTCCAGCCAGATTTTGTTGAAAATTTACGAAAATCGACATTGAAGTGCAATAGATAATTAGATATAGAGCTTCTGTAAATAGTAAGCTGATTTTTAAATTTGGTAAGCGTATACTTTTTTAATTATTTGATAAAAACAGTTCCGGCTAGAGTAACGTTACCGCAGCCAGATCTTTTTTTGTTTAACGGGAATTTTGAAATAAAAGTTATGTAAATAATTAGATATCAATTTGGTATAAATGGTACAACTTAAATTGTATTTGTATTTGCTATGGTTGCGAAGATATTTGAAATCCTGCTGGAGTAACGGTTTGCCCAATTGCTGTATCTTGGAATTGACTAAGCAGATGATGATGATTTTTGCACAGGACATCTGGCTAATTAGTTATAGTTTATAGCGCAATAAAGGAATTCACAGTAATTAACCGTTTAGAAGTTATTTTCATTAAATAGAAATATGCTTTAATAGGTCCTAGCACTTCCAATAAGCGCTCCATAGACTAACTTTAAACGTTATTATATAGTGAAATACTGTCTATAAATGGTACCAAAGTTTCATTAGTATCCTATACGTAATTAAAAAGTTATGATGAATCTTCGATTTGTTTCGGCCATGGCGCGCGACGGAGTTATTTAACGACCGATTAACCGAGTTTCCTGTACGAGTGGTCACTGAATCTTTTGTAAATAATTAGATATACATGTCAATTTAATACCTAATAAATTTCAGACTTGTAGATTAATTAATTAATGAAATAATTGAAAAAATAATGTGCGCGCGGTTACCCGACCAAATCTAGAATGTTATGAAAAAGCGGCCGCGCCATACATTATACCAACCTTCTTAAACTTACTAGATAATTTCATACTCGTACGTGTTTTGTACAGACGAGCTACATAAGTGATATAATAAAACTTAGTTATAACTAATATTATATTAATATAAAACATTTTTGTATCTTTAGATAGAATACTGTTGACTAGCTCCATGGCGCAGGGGTCAACATGCCAGCCTGCGACACGGAGTGACCGGGTTCGATCCCCGGCCAGGTCAAAATGGAAAATGATCTTTTTCAGATTGGCCTGGATCTTGGATGTGTATAGATACACCATTTATACCAAATTGATATCTAATTATTTACATAACTTTTATTTCAAAATTCCCGTTAAACAAAAAAAGATCTGGCTACGGTAACGTTCCTCCAGCCGGAACTGTTTTTATCAAATAATTAAAAAAGTATACGCTTACCAAATTTAAAAATTAGCTTACCATTTACAGAAGCTCTATATCTAATTATCTATTGCACTTCAATGTCGATTTTCGACAATTTTCAACCAAATCTGGCTGGAATAACGGACACAATCAATACTGCAACATTTGGAGACCGCGCTGTGTGTATGTCACTCACTTGTTACGACGTAACTAGGTAGTACTAGTGTGCGACATACACACAATAGTTGGTCTAACTTTACTTAAAAGATTTGATAACACACACACCCCAAAACAGATGAAACGAAATGAAACACGACACAAATAGCCGGAATATGTAATTGAGCCAACACACTTGTGGCGCTGGCCGATGCAGTAGATGCGGCGATGAGAGTGCGTTACCCCAGCCGACTAAGTGCTCCTTTTAAGAATTGATAAATGCAAATAATTAGATCATTACTTCGTGTAAATGTCCCCGAAAGTAAATAATTTGACACCCCGCCGTTTCAGAGATAATGAGGAAAATAAAATTCGGCTGGCGTAACGTTACCCCAGCCGACTTTTTTTGATTCCGTCGGTTTATCTGGATAAAAAGTATGCACAAAGATAGATTGAATTTGCTCTCAAATGTCCCCGATAAAATTAAATTTGACACCTTTATGGATTTCGAGTTATTTCATTTTCTGCTGCGGTAACGTTTGGTCAATCTCTGTATCTCTGAAACCGTAAGACGCAGAATCATGATTTTTTTTATACGTATAGAACGGAATTTGTCACCATTTGACACCTAGTTATCTTAAATATTAATGGTTTGCGAGTAATAAATATTATTCTGAAAACCATATTTTCGGTTCTAGTTATTAAACGAGGGAACCCTGAAAATTCAAACTAGTCCTAATAGATGCCTCTTATAGAGACATACAAAACATCAAAACTTTCATCAGCCTGATCCATAGCATTGGCAAGTTATAATGATATTACTGGTTCCAGAAAGCCAGATTCTGGGCTCTCGATTTAAACGAGGAAAATAATACTTTCCTTCCACTTGGCTGATTCCATATTTAAACAATAATTAGACACTTTAACCAAAAATATACATACAAATTTTTAAGCTTGATATACTATCGTATATAAGAAATAATAAATAAAAACTAAACCTAGATAATTTTTCCCGATTACCCGACCAAGTTCGAATGTGCATCTAAAAGCGGCCGTACGATACATAACGTATACCTTCTAAAATCTGCACAGTAATAATAAGTGGTTGGGTATATTCAAGTAGAAAAATTGTTAGGATTAATTTTAATATTATAAAGACTCGTATTTAATAAATGAAACCTTAGGGTCAACAGCAGAAATAGCCTCCGTGGTCCAGTGGTTAAGGCGTTTGCCTGTTGACCCGGGGGTCGTGGGTTCGATTTCCACCGGAAGCATACTTTGTTTAGTTGTTTCCAGTTTGGTAGGACATTGCAGACGTGAATCACCTGATTGTCCGATAATAAAGATGATTCCGTGCTCCGGAAGGCACGTTAAGCCGGTGGTCCGGCTGCCATCTGGTAGTCGTTAAAGGAACCACGTCAGAGGCCGAGAGGCGGTTTTCCGAAGAACTCTGACACCAGGGTGTGCATGGTCGATTGACCGTGACACCTATTCAAAATGATGATGATGATGATGATGAATGAAACCTTAGGGTGACTTACAGATTTTCTCTTTCAGCAAAACTTTTACTTAAATGGCAATGTCTACATACTAATAATGTAAATAAAATATCTTTTTATATTTTTTTTGTTTGAATGATTTTAAGGCAGACCTCTTAAATAGAGGTCTGCCGCCTGCATAATAGTTCAATCCAACTGTCACCGTAGTTGGTAATCAAAAACCAACGAAAACAAGGTTATATTCTTTAAGGTAAGACTATCAAGAGATAAATAAAAAAAAATCTTGAGTGTTATTTATTTTTGCTGCTCTCGCGTAGAAAGTGTCAGTTTTACAAATTGGGAGTAAAATGTGTATCCATCAACTAGGAAAACGCGTCGTTATTAGCTAAACAAATGAACTAGAAGTCCGTATTTCTTTTTCTATATTATGTACTGCTTGTTTTATTAAGCATTGCTTTATGCGAAGATGTAGGGGACATCTTACAAAGTTTGTTCGAAATCAAAAGTAGTCGGTACTACAGTACAGAGTATCAATACTTTTTTGTGTCCTTCTTTGAAAATAAAAAAAATATATATACTAGTTTTTGCCCGCGTCAATGTCGATCCCTCGGGAGTAGTACTATTTCCCGGGATAACAGGTAGCCTATGTCCTTCTCCGCACTCCAGAGAACTTGTATGCAAAATTTCATGATGATCGGTTCAGTAGTTACGGCGTGAAAGCGTAACAAACAAACTCACTTTCGCATTTATAATATTAGTTAGGATTTGTTATTATGCGCGAGCAAAACTAGAGACTATCGCTGCGCTGTCCCGCTCGCGCACATTAGCCAATGAAATTGCAGTTCCGAGCAAGTGCAGTTGTATTTTTTTCTAATTCTTTCTAACAAAGCAAGTATTACATACTCGTATTTCCAATATTACCTATAGCTGCCTTTGGTCTTGCAATAATAGACTTGGTCAATCCCGTTAGGAATCAATACATTATAAAGTATAAGTATGGAGGAAATAAGTAATTCCATTCTATGAGACTAGCTCCGTGGCGCAGCGGTCAACACGCCAGCCTGCGACACGGAGTGACCGGGTTCGATCCCCGGCCAGGTCAAGATGGAAAATGATCTTTTTCAGATTGGCCTGGGTCTTGGATGTTTTTCTATATATGTATTTGTTATAAAATATAGTATCGTTGAGTTAGTATCTCATAACACAAGTCTCGAACTTACTTTGGGGCTAGCTCAATCTGTGTGATTTGTCCGTATATATTTATTTATTATTTATTATTATTATTTATTATAAGGCATATATTTTTTTATTAAAAAATTTCCACTCGCCTGTACCATCCAATTTAGAATACAATGCCGTCGAATATGGAAGTATATGTAGTAGTATGCCGCAGCCGCTTTCAGATGCACATCAGAACTTGGTCGGGTAATCGAAAAAAAAATATCTATGTTTAGTTTTTAATTATTATTTCTTATATTTATTTATTTTTATTTAATCCAAATAATTTACACAAAACAATTTTCCTTATCTATAACGCCTAAAAACCATGTTATGGTTTGTCTAGGCGCTGCACATTCGCACAACTAAATAAACTAATTCATAAACATCAAAGTAAGAACTATAATCCCATCCCTTATTCACAAACAAAAATCACAAACTTTAACCAAAACTATCTCATACATAAGTCACTAGAACATAACAACGTTTAGGGTAGGTGTCAATATTGCTTGCAATATCGGTGCAACGGATCACGCGTAGTGCGCATGATTGCTACTTATGAGGTCTCGCTCGACCGGTTTTATGACTTATCTACAGCATGTTCCGTAATCACCATCACAATCGCTAAACATCCACCAATACATACGTACAAATAATAGCAATAGTAAATTGGATATAAATAATAGTTGGGAGTAAACTTATTTATTTTTGTGTTTATCTTATAGTTTCCGGTTTTTAGTTATAAGCACAGTGTTAGTTTTAAATTTTAATATACCTACTATTTTTACTTTTTATTATAGAAATATTTTTTAATTATAAATTTTGCGTTATTTTTATCTAATTGCTCTGTTATTTCAATAGGTATTTTGTTCAGTAATTCTGATAACATATTATACATTTTTCTTTTACCATAAATATTATTATACTTTTCTCCTATAAACTTCTTCCGATTCGCTTGTCTAGTTTGTTTATTGATTTTAGCTGTTGGAAGCATATTTATACTATCGTAATTTTCTTTTAATAAATAATAATCTACTAGTTCATAAATTGGCAAAATGTTACAGTATTTAAATAGACCAATGTAGTTGTCCCTATATTTTTCTTTTGTTTTCTTACCTACTATTACTTTAAGAATACGCCGTTGAAGGTTATATATTTTATCTAAATACGTTTTAAAAGTTCTCCCATAACTTGTGATGCCATAGGTATACACAGGTTCTACAAGAGCTTTATACATCATTAACAGGGCTGAAAATTTTATTTTATGACAAATTATTTTAAATTTGGCGAGCAATATACGCAATTTGCTACATACCATTTCAACATGAGGACCCCAATTTAATCTATTATCAATAATAAGCCCTAAATATCTTTGCCGTGTTACTAAGTCTATAGGATCACAATTACATGAATTTAATCTGTTATGCATACAGTTATGAGAATGTATTATTATTTTTGGGTCATGGGATGCATAATTGTGACTAGAATGTACATGAATTAATTTTGTTTTGTCTGAATTTAATACTAAGCCCATATCGTGTGACCATTTATTCAGAAGATCTATATTATTTTGCAACTTATTTTCAGCCACTTGTATATTTCGATCTGCTGCTACAATGCAAGTGTCGTCTGCAAACTGATATATTTTACAGTCATTAATAATGTTATTAATATCATTAACATACGCCAGATAATGCAATGGTCCCAAAACCGATCCTTGTGCCGTTCCTACCTGAGTGTTTCTACTCTCGCTTAAACTATCTACAATCTTTACTGTATACTTTCTATTGTCGAGATAATTTTTACTCCATTTTAGTAGAGGGCCTCTTACTCCAGTTGCATCAAGTTTGTCTATTAATATATTATGCCTGAGCGTATCAAAAGCTTTACTGTAGTCAATAAATGCTATTAAAACGTGTTTTTTATCATCCAAGCAAGTGTTAATTTCATCTGTGAATTTTGATAGCAATCCGCTTGTGCTTTTTTTAGGTTGAAAACCAAATTGATTTGTTGAAAGAATATTATTATCGGCATAAAATTGTTGAATTTGTTGACAAATATACTTCTCCAGTATTTTGTCTAGAATAGATAATATTGAAATAGGTCTGAAATTGTTATAATCACTATAATCACCTTGTTTATGAATAGGTCTTACTATGCTTATTTTGAGGTCATCAGGATATATACCGCGTTCTATAGACTTATTAATAAATTTTACAATGGTCAATGTAATATTTTTTGATAGTCTTTTGACATCTAATGGTCTTATTTTATCATACCCGGGAGATTTTTTGTCGTTAATATTTTTTATGATCCTATTTATATTTTCTTCGGTAGCTGGCTTGAATCTTATCGATACGTTTGCTGGTTTTACATATTGATTTGGGTTAAGTAATGGGATATTGCATTTAGGAGCGATACTATTTACATTATCCTGAAAGGTTTTGGCAAAATTTTCAGCAATTTGGCTGTTGGACATATTATTTTTACTAAAATACTTAATTATGACCTCATCTACGTTTTTAGATTTCTTACCTGATATTTTATTTAGTAATAACCACATTTTTTTCATATCGCCCTTACACTCTTCAATTTGTTTTTTAATGTATTTATTTTTACTTTTTTCTACCAATTTATTTACTTTATTTCTATATTTTTTATATTCCAAATGTAATACGGCATTACTTGTGTCTTTTGACCATTGTTTAAATAACTCATCACGTTTTATGCAACAGTTATTTAAGTATTTATTTATCCACGATTCTTTGCTTCTTTTACTATTGGTAAGCTTAACTTGGTACATTGACTTGTCATAACATTTGTTAAATTCACTTTTTATAGAATCATACATAGCGTTCGGACAATCTAAAGTGTTTATTTCCTCCCAATCTATTCCATCCAGCTCACTGTACAATGTTACATAATTCATTCTGTTTACATAATTTTGTTCAGCCTGTATATGAGGCGACGCTACGCAGGACAATGCAATCATACGATGATCCGCCAGTACGGTCCCGAGCGCTGCTGAGTAAAGGTCTTGCTGGCAGGAACGCACAAATGCGTGATCAATACAAGATTTAGTTACCAAATTTAATCTTTTTTCAATCCTGGTATACTCACTTATCCCGCAAGCAAGACCGTGCTCACTTAACATGTTAAGATATTCGTCTCTCACAGTGGATTCGCCTTTTAAGTTTATGTTTACATCTCCTATGAGAATTAAATTTTCGATGGTCGAATACTTCTCAATGATTTCGCGTAGTTCTTGTATAAATCTGCGTTTATTATTATTTGGTGGTCTATACAATGTACACAGTGTATATTTGATGTTGTTTGACGTTGTGATACATCCCAGTAAGCATTCAAAAGATAGTGTGGATATTTTTATTGTGTTGAATTTGTGTTTATTATTTACATATACAATAATTCCTCCGCCTTTACGGTATTTTCGTAAATTAGTGTACATTGTATATCCATCTATTTCATATAATGAACTTATAGTTTGAGGGATATTTACTTCTGTGACCATAATTACATCAACTCGATGATTTAAATTCTCAATACACTGTAAAAGAGAAGCGAATCTTTTAACCAAGGAGCGTATGTTTATGTGCACGCAGGTAAAAGAAACAGAGGGTACACACTCGAAAAAGGAGTTTAAGTTAGTACAATCTTTTAATTCAGTTACTATATTGGCTACATCAAAATCCATATCCTTATTTATTTTTATTAATAGAAAAGAGCAAGTACGTTTTTTTTTTTATGCTAGGAGTTTTTTGATATCAGTTTCGTTTCTGACAGCTAATATTTTTGATCTTTCGTCTTTTCGTACCTTTATTAACCCGTCCTTACACCAAATAAACTTGAAACTTTCCTTTAACTCCGACTTTACTTTCCACATCAGCCACTTGTTGTATGATGTTAAGGCCTCCCTAATATAAATCTTGTCTGTAGCGTCTCCTGTTGTTGCCACAGTAGATTGCAAATCTTTTACCGTTAGTTTTTTCTCCTTTGCGTTCTCTAACCACTGTTGCCGCTTTCCTTCTTGAAGTTCCACCATCAGTAATCCACATTTATCTGCTCTTAAGTTTATGCGACGGGCTGTCTTGACCGATACTTCTGGAACCTCCAGTTGCTTAGCCACTGCTTTGGCGATAGTGATTGGTTCTATCTTTTCAGTGTACGCTATTCCGGCTATTTCTATGTGGTTAGATAATTGTTTTTGTTCTAATTCTTGAACTCGCTGCTCAACTGCGTTTAATTTTGTTTCTAAGTGAACGTTTTGATTAGTAAGATGAGCATTTTTCTTTTCTAGTTCTTTTATTTTAGTCACACAGGCTTGTAAACACTCATTAAACTCATCAATTTTTTCACTAAAAAAGTCCAACGTACCAGTAATTGCTTTCATTTCTTTTTGTATGGTTTTCTCCACACCCTTGAGCAGTTTCTTAAAGACTGGTTTTTCAAGTAGTCCTTCTAGGTCTTCTTCATCGTCTGAGTCCATCTCAGTGTTGATAAAAGATGATCTTTTAGACGAATTTTTATGGCAATCCTGACAAGTCCATTCAAGGCTCTCTGCTGAGCGCACTGCTGCTAGTTGCTTGGTGGTTAAATTTGCACATTGTGTGGTGCTGTGAACAGCTTTTTCACACTTGTTACATTCGAGCCCTGGTGATTTTTTGGTAATATTCCGGTTGCACGTAACACATTTAGACGACATGTGGGTAGATGTTTAAAAAAATACAAGGGATAACTATACGTCTTACTCGAACTCACGTATGACAGCGGATATACGAAAGTATATCAAGCTAAAAATTGGTATGTATGTTTTTCGATAAAGTGTCTAATTATTGTTTAAATATGGAATCAGCCAGGTAAAAGGAAAGTATTATTTTCCTCGTTTAAATCGAGAGCCCAGAATCTGGCTTTCTGGAACCAGTAATATCATTATAACTTGCCAATGCTTTGGATTAGGCTGATGAAAGTTTTGATGTTTTGTATGTCTCTATAAGAGGCATCTATTAGGACTAGTTTGAATTTTCAGGGTTCCCTCGTTTAATAACTAGAACCGAAATTATGGTTTTCAGAATAATATTTATTACTCGCAAACCATATTATTAATATTTAAGATAACTAGGTGTCAAATGGTGACAAATTCCGTTCTATACGTATAAAAAAAATCATGATTCTGCGTCTTACGGTTTCAGAGATACAGAGATTGGCCAAACGTTACCGCAGCAGAAAACGAAATAACTCGAAATCCATAAAGGTGTCAAATTTAATTTTATCGGGGACATTTGAGAGCAAATTCAATCTATCTTTGTGCATACTTTTTATCCAGATAAACCGACGCGATCAAAAAAAGTCGGCTAGGGTAACGTTACGCCAGCCGAATTTTATTTTCCTCATTATCTCTGAAACGGCGGGGTGTCAAATTATTTCCTTTCGGGGACATTTACACAAAGTAATGATCTAATTATTTGCATTTATCAATTCGTAAAAGGAGCACTTAGTCGGCTGGGGTAACGCACTCCGGCGATGATGTCACAGCTTGTTGAGTGTGCTCGCCGCATCAGCTCAGTACACGCAGTAGTTTAAGAAATATCATTAAATATGGTACCATTTTTGGAAATTCTGTTTTAACAGACATGACCTACAAACTCATAACAGATTGTGCAAAAAGAATCAAACTCCTACGCCGTGATCTATTCGGCCAAACGTTACCCCAGCAAAAATTTGAATATCCCAAAAGTCTGAAGACGCACAAATTCTATTTATACAACTACATTTACTACACATCAGCTACTAATTATTGTATTAACTTTCACTCGGATCCGAGAACTTTTTTTGCTGGTGTAACTTTTGAAATGTCATCCTGGCAGAATCAGATTTTAATTAATATCTCAAAAATTAATGGACGCACATATTTCAAACTTTCACACACATTTACATGACGTTACGCACTCATTATATAGTAATATTACGTTTTGATATTAAGTACTTTTTTGCTGCGGTAACGCACACAAGGTTCTCGAACGGCGATCACTTAACGACAAAAAAAGTTGCTGGATGTAGCCGCTTCTTACTCACTTTTTAGGTCGTATTGGAAAGTTTTGGAGGTAACCTATGTCCAGCAGTGACTTCTTGGGCTAAGACGATAACGAAATGCTCAGAGTGATGTCTCGCTCGACCAGATTAAAAATATTTTTATTTTGTGGCCGCCACCTTTGTGTTTATGTGGGGTCCAAGGCAAAGCGAACCGCGTGCGCTGCGAGCACATTTCATGCCAGTTGAATTTGGATTTACATCACCCTAACTGGTCAAAGCAGACTGCCTTATATAGATAAACGTACAAGAATCTGAAAAAGATCGTTTTCCATCTTGACCTGGCCGTGGATCGAACCCGCAATCCCTCGTATCGCAGGCTGGCGTCCGTATACATTTATTTATTTATTCTTAATGTGTATGTATGTTCTGATTTGTACAAAGCTACGATGACGAACATAACACTCCTCTGTCTTATCACAAGTGTGCTCGTAAATGTGTAAGTATTTTACTGTACCGAGTAAATCTACTATGACACTTGTTACATTGAGATGGTTTCTCACCAGTGTGAGTCCTCAGATGTCTTTCTAAATTAATATATGGACGAAATTACATCCCACATTTATGACATTCGTAAGGTTTCTCACTAGGGGAGTTCTGAACAATCGACGACGACAAAGATGAAAAATATTACATTAGGACGGTTTCTCGCTAGTTTTAATCCTTAAATGTGTTTTTCAATGGCCTTTTTCAATAAATTGCTCCCACACCACAATTATTTATATAAATTTAATTTTTTTTTTTGTTTATTAGGATAAATAAAGTTGCTACTTGCTTTTCCCCCATTCATTCGACTAAGTAGTATCCCAGTACATTTATTCCATTCTCAAATAAACACATTCCTATCCTTACCCAGCTTCAACATGCTTGCGATGGGCGTCGGCGTGAACGCACAAGAAGCTTAACAAACTGCGCTCGCCACCCGCCCTCCCAATGTGGTGAGTACGGCGATTTCTTTCCATGGAGAGAAAACTCTTTGGGAACTTCTTGTGGCTGAAATGACGATGATGATGGTTTCTCTCCAGTACGAGTTATTAAATGTGTACGGAATGCACTGTATAGAGCATGTCGACATTGATAATAATTAAATTCCTATGGTTTCTCAGCAGTGTGACTTGAAAAATGTGTTTTCCAAATTAACTTTACAAAGAAATTGCTTTCCGCAGTTCCGCAGATTTATGTGACTTCTCTCACCCGTGCGAATTCTCAGATATATTCCTAAACTATATGAAATATAAAAACAATGAAAGTGAAAAACTGATTTAGACTGACCTTTACGGAAAAAGGATTATAGGAGAACCTCGAGCAAGCCATTGTTTTTGAGCCTGAACAAGATAGTCTGTACTTTAGCGAATCTTAGTTCCTCATAGGATACGTAACATTACATCGAATTCATGTAAAAAAAATGTTGAACGCAGCTGCAATAAATAATTTAAAACCTTTGTATTGCCTACCAGTGGCGCCCTTGGTGGAGTTATGGCGGGCCTTCCGAAGACGACAGTAAACTGGATGTATCAAAATGTATCTACGCTAACATTAGATTAATAGCCAAACAACTGCATGCTTTTCATGTAGCTACATAAGTAGATCAACGCCACACTGTCTCGTATGTGTTTTATTAACCAAATAAATACAGGATCCAAACGAAAAAATAATGTCAACACAATTAAATTCCACTCTTTATTTGCTTATCGAGGTTTACAATCAATTAACGTGTTTAAATATAACTAGGTACCAACAGATTTGCGTTATTTGGTTAAAGTTTGTAGTTTACTTACTGAAGTCATGTCATATATACTGAGAATAAAATTAGTTATCTAAAATAACAATTCTTGTCATTACTTGTTATTGGACCTAGAATTACAAGTCATGTCAACACTTAGGTCTATCGAGGTATTCTGTCGCGGAATAAACTCACGCATTCAATAGCCACAGTTCATCTTCCGTGACAATTGTCGTTAGAGCGTCACGAGCATTAATATATACTCATCGGGTCTTAAGTCAATGTGATAAGGTCTCAAATGAAAAACAGTTAAGTATATACACGCTTGTGACTATAAATACATACAAGCGAACCTAACGATGTCTTAACTATCGGAATTCATCCAGCCGTTAAGATGATACAAGGTAATAAAGAAATTTACAAACATACATGATACGCGCGCGCGAAACACATTACCCTTCTTGGCAATTGGGTAATAAAAGCGGGTCACTCACGTGCTATGTCGTCGGGAGATATAGTCGGCAATCCCGACAAATAGCGCGTGTGTGACCCGTTTTTACATGATAATAGCCTCTACGTCCAAGTCCGTGAGTCAGCAGTTGTGATAAAATAAAGAATCTTACATACATACTTTAATACATACATCCATACAGATTTACATACAAATTTTTCGAGAAGTTTTAGAGAAAAGCAGTTTTGAAATATCAGTTGTTTCGAATCTACGTGTCTAGTCAAGGTTGAATGACTTACAAAACTAAGACACGCAGCCGCAGTAAATACAGGTTGCTACAGAGATTTTGTTATTTGTTTTGTATGACAAGTACATGTTGGTTTGTTGTCTGTTATTATAATCATCATCATCATCATCATCAGGTCTCTTTAGTCTCTGCAGCAGAATGACCCTCTCTGTACTACCGGAGCCATACTTGGCCGGAGCAGACAGGATTTGGCCTACACTCTCCTCGCTGGCCAGACGGGTTGGAGAGGTCTCATTAATGTTTATGAGCTTTGTTTAGCTTATATTTCCTAAGTCGCCTCTTACAATATCCATGTGAAGACTAATGTTGTTATTATAATGTCACTATACTTTAGTAACCTAGTATATCCGTGGTTTAATGTAGACGAGAATGAAGTTCCCGTGACATTACAAACGATACAAGAGTAGCAGAAACTATTACATCATGTTGGTTTCTCACCAGTATGAGTTCTTAATTGTAATACTAAAGTATCCTTACGATTAAGTTGCTTCTCACAATTATACAGCTTCTCACCAGTTTGTAGACGACTATTCCACTGAAACTGCCTCAGACAAACATGACGCTGGTGCCTTGTGCCAGCGTTTGCGCGCGCGGGTCTCTCTGAGGCTGGTCAACAACCTGCGGCAGGAAGTTCACGAAACAGTAATCAAGACGGTTTCGTGAACTTCCTGCTACACGCTGTTGGCCCTCTGCTGTGTCATCTGCAAAAAAATTGTTATTTTCACCTACACCATCGCTTTACAAAGGGGTCAGTTACTTAGCGAACCTGTGGGATGAGATACATAATATGAGCTCACATGTCACATAATGCAAGGATGCAATTTCTATGAGAAAGTAAAAACTGTTACTCGTGATGAGGACATCCATTGAAACAGGTACTTTGATAGACCTTATTGCACAAGATTTACCGGCTTTCATAGTAAACACAATGACACAGATATGAAAAAATGTTTCAATGGAACAATCCATAGTATCCTTTAACAATTTTTTTAGAAAGCAGAGGATCTAGATAAGAATAAAATAATAGTTCCGTGTAAGATGTGTTAAAAATTGAATAAGGTTTCTCGTTATCCTCCTTAAGCCTTATGCTGGTTTAGAAACAAAGGAAGATGATAAAGTTAAGAAGAATTCAATTCAACACGACAACAATTCAGTGATAGAAACAGATTTAAATAAGACTGATCAAAAAACGAAAGTAACACCATTACTGTCAAACTATTATTGAATTATGAAATTGCAAATACATGGCGTTAACGATTCGGGTACTAGTGCTTCCTCTGTCGCCACATTTCGTAAACAAATAAAAGAAATCACATTATCGCGGCAAATTGATGGCATTGTTGTCGACAGTTTTTAATTTCCCAAATATATTGTGCCAATACTAACTAAAGTCAAGTACTTTGCAATTATGATTTCACGAAAATTGTCAATTTCATTGTTGCTGTTTTGTTCATACTTTTAATTCAATTTTTCGTAGATATAAATGGTAAATGAGTAGTGAAAAATATATTTTAAAAAGTTATGCTTGTTATGATAGCATATATGTATAGTTAAGCCTATCTACGTCCTCCTTGGTACCAGCTGAAAATCAGCGCTGTGGTCCACCGCCATAAGCATAAAGCCGAGCTGGCTGCCTTTTCGGCTTAACGGCTTCTCTTTTTCTTTACAAATCGATGAGACATCGCTCGGCAATAAATAAGTTACGAAAAGTATTCACGAAAGAAAACAGAGATACGCATCCAAAACAATGTTTTAGTTTTTCAAAAACATATTACGAAAATTAAAGTTTACTCTGTGTTTATTTATTTTTCATTTAATACAATTATCCTATACATTTTCTTGGATGTTATGTATTAAGTACCTATCTATTATAAAATACCTATAGTATCGTTGAGTTAGTATGCTACAACAAGTTCACTAATTACTGCTCAAAAAAAATATTCAGTATTTTAGACAATGAAAGAATGTTAGCCAGTTTATTATAAAAATTAAAAACAAATTAGCTTCTTCAAGACCATCTCAAAGAGTACTTAACCGATTTTGATAAAATCTGCACTATTTCCTTATTTTCGCAAATTTCTGCCACAAAAAAAAATGTTAAAAATCCGCTTTAGTCTTTGGGATATGCGCAAGCAAACATACAAATATACATACATCTCAATATGTGTGCCTAATTTCTTATGAAATTAGGCACACATGTTGAGAAGCTGGTACAGAACAACATATACAAAAACTGTGCAACCCCGACAATATTACATACATACGGTACGGGGCGAATTGAGAACCTCTTTTTTAACCAAAAAATTAACCATGGCTTTAAGCCATTACCGTGTTTAAGGCACTACGTGGGTTGACTTTGGAGTTTTGGGTTGTGTTAGTAAGGGAAACCACACGCGAGCGAAGCCGCGGGTAAAAGCTAGTTTACAATAAAACTCCTAACATCTTAAAGCCTATCCATAAATTTAATTAAGAAATAAACAATATTATACATCGAAAATTCGGTTACGTCAAGATTCGGTGACTCTAAATAAAACTTAAAGACTCAGCCGCAGAAGGTACAGGTTGTTACAGAAATTAGTTTTATATGCAAATTAAATTCATTACATTTTGGTTTCTTGACTGTTATTATAATGTTTCTATACTATAGTAATCTAGTAAAGCCCGTTAGTTACGCATATGTCGCATCCACCCTGAAATATTTATCTTTTATTTATTTATTAACAAGTACACAAACAGTTTGTTAGGTAGTTAATTTTGTTACAAAACACGTTCAAACACTTGATAAAAGCTAACCTAACTCACCAATTAAATATGTACGTAACATAACAGCTCAAAATGAGTTACTTTAAAAAACGTTTAATAAAATTAAAAAATAGAGAACTTGGACAACAATGCAGAAATACAGATAGCAAAGAATATATCTACTTTACTTTTGACCTGAATCATTGAACACAATTTGGCATTTTCTTTTAAATGCCGCAAGTGAGTAGAGGAATATGTCAGGACAAGTAGATGAACTTAAAGAGTTATGAAGTCTACACATTCGGTGAACAGGACTATAATGACTAATGTTATTTGAACAACTCGGTAAGTGAAACAACTGAGGAATTCTTTGACGTCGCGATGTCGCTTTAAAGTTAATTTCCGTTAAGATAGCAGTTGACAGCAGTGAATTAATAATTTTATACAAATATGTAAGGTCAGTTTGGGAACGTCTGCAATCAAGGGATGTAAAATTAAAACGTTTTAAGCGCTGTTCATATGTCATTAAGGTATCTCTCAAGCCCAAACGGGTTGTCAATAGTCTCAAAAACTTTTTCTGAATGGTCTCTATTTGCTCAACATGAGCTATGTAATGAGGGGACCAAATAATCGAGGCATACTCTAGCTTTGGAAGCATAAATGTTTTATAAAGGGTCACTAAGGTTTGAAACTTCTTAAAACCTTTCGATATTCTACAAATGAATCCAAGGAGCTGTTTACATTTGGATGTAACGTTGTCGAGATATTAAGAAAATGACAATTTTGAGTCAAGGGGACCACCCAAATCGCGGGCAGCAGATTTTTTACACAAAGACTGATTTTGAAGTCTATAATCGAATTCAACATAATTGACTTTGCGCGTGATAACGAAACATTTTTACAAACAACTTGTGTTGCATGTGGACGAGAATTAAGTTCCCGTTCCTAACGTGACATTAAAAACTATGCAAATTAGTTGTGGTCCCATTGTTACGGTTTCTCACCGTGAGTTTTTAAATGTCTACGTAAAAAACTTTTGTCACTAAATCGAAGACGACAAACCATACATTCAAATGGTTTCTCACCAGTGTGAGTTCTTAAATGAGTTTTTAAATAGCTTTTGTCACTAAACTTCTTTTCGCAAACATTACACTCAAAAGGTTTTTCACCAGTGTGTGTTCTTAAATGTCTTTCTAAATCACTCTTTTGAATAAATTGCTTGCCACAGTCATTACATTTATATGGCTTCTCACCAGTGTGAGTTCTTAAATGTGTATCTAAATGATCCGTTCGATTAAATTGCTTGCCACAGTCATTACATTTATATGGCTTCTCACCAGTGTGAGTTCTTAAGTGTTTGTCTAAATTAACCTTTTGAATAAATTGCTTGCCACAGTCATTACATTTATATGGCTTCTCACCAGTGTGAGTTCTTAAATGTGTATCTAAATGATCCGTTCGATTAAATTGCTTGCCACAGTCATTACATTTATATGGCTTCTCACCAGTGTGAGTTCTTAAATGTCTTTTTAATGCACTGCTGTCAGCAAATCGACGACGACAAACCTTACATTCAAATGGTTTCTCACCAGTGTGTATTCTTAAATGTAATTTTAACATACTCCTTTGATTAAATTGCTTGCCACAATCATTACAATTATATGGCTTCTCACCAGTGTGAATTCTTAAGTGTCTCTGTAGGTCACTCTTCCTTTGAAACCCCCTCAGACAAACACGACACTGGTGCCTTGTGTCAGGGCTCTGAGGCTCGCCATAATAACTGTTCCGGGAACTTCCTGCCACAGGCTGTTGGCCCTGTGCTGCGCCATCTGCAAAACATTTGTTACTTTCACCTACACCATCGCTTATCAAAGGAGGTCAGTTCGTTAGCGAACCCGTGGGATGAGATACATCATATGAGCGCACAGGTCACCACTGCCGCAGCGCTTACACGTAGACATACAACGAAGCCAAACCCCCCTCTCTCCTAAGCATTCATTCATATGCATAGAAATCTCAGAACAATAACTAAAGCATAGAAGGAGCCCGTTTTTCAGTAAAATATTCATCTCTCTCTTTTCAAAATATATCAGATAGAGATAAATATAAGTTTATCAATAGGTACCAATGTACACTTGGCAAATGTCAATTTGGATACCTTGGTTCTCTTTATGCTACTAATTTAAAAAAAAAGTTTTAAAAAGGCCAACTGTCTATGTCTATGTTCAACATATATTGTTCGCATAATACTCTAGCTTGTGTAGCTCTCCTAAGCATTCATTCATATGCATAGAAATATAGAAGGCGTGAATTACGTTATGCGAAAGCTACGTTTCTTCGCAATGTAGAACGTCACTTTCGCAAAATGTCATTCATATTTTTATGCGAAAATTGGAAAAAGCAAGAGGACTACGGCATTGTATTATATTTTATTAACTTACGACATAAACTTCATTTATATTGGGTCTCCACAATGTTGGCCACTTGGTGGGAATACTTGGCAGTGTTGTGCTCTATTGGACTTCAACCTGACCCTGGCCAAAGAATATATGCACTACGTGCCCTGGCAGAACTAAATATGGATCTTTTTCGGCCACACCGATCACTTCAACCCAAAATCCAAATTCCATCTTATCATAGCTATTCAATTAGATGCCTTCACCCCTGGCTAGGTGGTCCGACTTCCACTAACTTCAGCTCGACCGCTAGTTTCAAGTTCAGAAAACCGCATTTGATTCCCTCCACCAAACAGAGACACACACAGAATGAGTCGTGTGAAACATATAACACCATCTGTTTGTTCGGTTGTTAAGAAGCTTACCGTCCGCGTAGTGTCCCCCGCCCCGCGCCCCCGCGTCTTCATCGGAGTCCCGTGTCTCGTCCACGTCAGCCGCGGGAACGCCTGGCACGAGGGAAATGACAGTTAGTGCAATCACTTTCGCACTGTGTAGAGATAATTATTGGCAAATGTTAACTTAGCATTATGACTCTTTCCCAAATATCATCAAAAATTTTATTACCACATGTAAAATTCCTGCTTTTAAACAAGTAACTTCTTCGATGGTGGTCTGGGAGAAAAGAAATACGTAGAATGTACCAGCTGCTTCTCTTTCCACGCAGACCGTAGAAGCCTGCGGAAGGACTGGGCGAAAATCTGTAGAATCATGTCACCAGGCGATGTGACTAGCTTTGTAAAAATTAATAGAATAATAAAACGCACTAAGAAAGTATTATCTAAACAAAAAAAATGTAAATCTTTAGCGCAGTTAAGTAGGGAAAAACTGTGTTTGTCTAAGGAACTTAGATCATGTGAAGATGACCTATATATGGCTAGCCGTATATATGACACCGAGATTCATGAGTTGCAGTCACAGGTCTCGGAATTGCAACAGTCCTTAAATAATTTATCAAAAATGTATGAATTGTCCCAAAAAGATATAAGTAAATATATTTTAGAGGCCAAAGAATTTGTGGCTGAAGCTCACTATAATAAAGAGCGGTATGATGCTCTCTTACAAAAACAGCAGTGCTATAGTACTCCTGAAACGGCAATTACAATGTCACCTGTAATAGCCATTGTTCCCGAGTCTAGAGAATGTGATACTGGTAAATGTAACTTAGAAACAAGGATAGGTACGATAGAAAATAGTTTTAATAAAAAAAGGTTTTGTAACAAATTATTTATATACTCTGATAAATTAGGTCAAGGTCTTAGTAGCATAATTTTGAGTCACCTCAACCATAACTGTTCTGTCTACAACACATGTACACCCGGCGCTTCTTATTTAGACCTGGTAAACAGTATTACTTGTGACAGTCTTGATGAAAACTGTACAATATTAATATTATGTGGTGACAGTTCCTCTGTATCAAAAAGGAATATTAAACAAAGTATGGACAAATTAATTAATATAAATGATAGAACACAATGTAAATTTATGATATGTGCCTTTCCGTATTCGGAATCTTTAGATAGGAAAAGAAACGAGCACATACACAATTTAAATGTACATATGTACAACATGACGTATCGTCATGGCGATTTTATTTTTTATTTAGATATAAATAAGTTTATAAGTAGATTTAAGTTGACTAACGATACTATGTATCTTCCTTTTAATTTTAAAAGACAAATAGCTACAGTAGTAGCTTTTAATTTACAAACTTCTGTTGTATGTAGTACAACTGCAAATAATTTTAAATTTGACACAGGATTGCAACTAATGATATACCTAAAATACAAAATCCTCAGTCTGATTTAAACTAATTAATAAGACAACAGTCGAGGCTAAAGAATTAAATATTTTTCATCAGAATGTCCAAGGCCTGACTAGCAAATTGTTAGAATTAGAGTTGTTTATAAACAGTAAATATTTGCATGTAGTTTGTGTGACTGAACATTTTATGCAGTCGCACCAGCAACAGTTCAATGTAGAAAATTATTTATTGACAAGCTCTTACACCCGAGAGACTAAAGAGAAAGGCGGTAGCTTAATTCTAACTCGAAGTGACGTAAAATGTAAAGAACGTAAGGATATTGTTAGTCTTTCGGTAGATTGTAATGTTGAGCTGTCATGTATCGAACTAGGGAATTATATTATAGTATGTGTATACAGACCCCCAAGATCAGATTATAATACTTTAGAATCAGTTATTGAAGATGTCTTGAGAAAATTATGTTGTTGTCGCAAAAATATTATAGTGTGCGGTGACTTTAATGTTGATTTGTTAGTTACAACAACTGAAAGTGTTCGATTTTTAAATGTCTTTAAATCATTTGATTTGGTTAATTTGTTTTTGGAACCAACTAGAGTTACTGAAGATTCTGCAACGTGCATAGATAATGTTTTCTGCAATTGCACTGCTGTTGACAAATATATAACTAAAAATCTAACCTCGGATCACTACGGTCAGTTTGTAAAACTTATAAATGATGTAGAAGTAGACTTACCAAAAGTAACCTTTAGATCTATAACCAAAGCTAAAATAAATGTATTTAAGAAAAAAATATCTGAAAAAATGCCCCTAATTGAAGAAACTAGAGATGATCCGGATGCTCTATATAATAAAATGTTTGGTATTATTGAATCGGAATTCAACAATACATTCAAAATTAAAAAATGTACTAAACGCATCGGTAAAAAATTTAGTGAATGGGCTACAACTGGTATTTACGTTAGTAGAAACAGGTTATACGAATTATTAGCTATGAAAGCTTACAATAAAAATACTGAATTTATTAATTATGTTAGAACTTACTCTAAGGTTTTTAAAAAGGCGTGCCTGTGCGCAAAATCTTTATATACAAGAAAAGCTATTCTAGATTCTCATGATAAGATAAAGACCACTTGGAAAATTATTAACATGGAAACCGGGAAAACTAAAAATCGTGACAACAAAATAGAATTAAAAGTAGATAATAAGATCCTCAGTACTAATGAAGACGTTGCAAAATATTTCGAAGATTTCTTTACTAACATTCCCGTAAATACTACTGCCTCCTTACGTTCATCATCTGAGGAATCTAAAAAACTATTAACAAGCTGTATACCAGAATGTAACAATCATTTAATATTTCAACATGTAACACCTCAAATAATCATTGATACATTTAAGAGTTTGAACAATAAGAAAACTGGAGATTTGTGGGATATCTCTGTAGCTGTCATTAGTAACATCATTGAAGTAATTGCACCATATTTAGCTTCTATATTTAATTAGTGTGTAGATACTGGGACATTTCCTGACTTGATGAAGTTAAGTAAAGTCATTCCTTTGTACAAATCTGGCGATAAAAATGATCCCACTAATTACCGTCCCATTTCTATTCTGCCAGCTCTTAGTAAAATATTTGAAAAAATGATTTTTAATCAGTTATTAGCTTTTTTTAACATAAATAGCCTTTTCCATCGTGAACAGTATGGATTTACAAAGGGTCGGTCAACTACAGACGCGGGTGTAGCTCTGTTGAAATACATATATGATGCTTGGGAGGGAAAACAAAATGCTATTGGTGTTTTTTGTGATCTTTCCAAAGCCTTTGATTGCGTAGACCACAATACCCTTCTCTCCAAGCTGGAGCACTATGGAATAAAAGGTAAATCTCGCGATTTACTTGAATCTTATTTAAGTGGCCGAACTCAAAAAGTTAGTTTAGATAGGGTACAATCCTCCGGATCATCGGTTAAGATGGGCGTACCCCAGGGCTCTATCCTAGGGCCTCTGTTATTCCTCATTTACATCAATGACCTACCTTACTGTGTCAATACATGTAAGGCTGTACTATTTGCCGATGACACTTCTCTTGTCTTCAAAATTGATAGACAAACTAATTCTTTTGACGTGGTTAATAGTACTTTAGCTCAAGTGTTGGATTGGTTCACAGCGAACAATCTATTGTTGAACGCTAAGAAAACGAAATGTATTAAATTTTGCTTACCAAATGTTACAAAAATTCCAACACAAATAGTAATGGATAATGAACCACTAGATTTAACTGATAAAACAACATTTCTTGGAATAACTCTTGATGCCGGGCTTCAATGGGGTGCCCATATTACTACGTTAGCGGGTAAACTTAGTTCTGCAGCTTATGCTGTCAGGAGAATTAGACAACTGACTGATGTTGATACTGCGCGTTTGGTATATTTCAGTTACTTTCATAGTGTTATGTCTTATGCGATTTTACTATGGGGTAACGCTGCAGAAGTAAACACCATATTTGTCCTGCAGAAACGCGCTATTAGATCTATATATAAACTTGGTGCTAGAGAATCTCTTAGAGAATTGTTTAAAGATATAAATATTTTAACTTTACCTTCTCAGTACATATTTGCGAATATTATGTTTGTGCGCTATAATCTTGATTTATATAAGAAAAATAGTGATATCCATGACCGAAACACGAGAAATAAAAATAAATTAGCTACACCAGTATTGCGATTGCAGAAAACTATGAATTCATTTTTGGGTTTAGGAGTACGCTTCTATAATAAAATTCCTGCAGAAATATTAGGTCTGCCTTTACTTAAGTTCAAAACGATTGTAAAAAACCAGTTAATAAAAAAGGCTTATTACTGCATTGATGATTATATTACTGATAAAAATGCGTGGAAATTTATATAAATTTATTTAATGTTAACAATTATTAAATGTTAAAATTAATCTATAGTATGAAAAATTGTATTTAATGTTAACAATGTATTCAGAGCCCTTCAGGCACTTAGGGACCAAGGCTGGATTGAGTTTCTTTCGGCGTATTCTTCTCACCAGTGGTCGTTCCGAAACGCTAGTAGTATTTCAATTTTGCATATATAAAAAAATATATAAGAAATAAAAATATGACGTTCAAAAAGAGATACATGTATCCAATTTTGAATAAAAATCTTTGACTTTTAAAAAAATCTTTGACTTTTGACTTTTGACTTTTAGCAACCCACCATTATTTAAAAAGCGCCGTGACTGTTCGTCAATTGGAGATGCAGCTGAAAGAGGCCCTTCTTAATTTGCTTGAGACAAAGTCTGTTTGTGCCGACACAAATGACCCCCCCAGAAATACTATAATCTTTTCTGATAGTGTAGGTCGGGGTATGAGTACTATGTTTAGTAGTTATTTAGAGGACTCATATATCAATTATTGTCTACCTAACGCAACCTTCACACAAATAATTGACAGAATTAAAACAACTCCTATGAACAGTAATTCCACTATTGTATTACTCATTGGAAACTGTTATAAATTATCTAAAAAAGATATTATCAATTGTATAGAAGGCCTAAAATCTTTAAATGTTTATAAAATAATTATTTGTGCATTCCCATATATAAGTTGCCAGCCCCCATCAAGAAATAATAACATTCATTACTTGAATAAATTAATACACACATTGACATGTCGTCATAGCAATAAATTAGTATTTTTTGACACAAATAATTTTATTGGTGAATGTTATTCGACGAAAGATAGTATTTATCTTTCAAAGTTTTTTGACATAAGGTTGCTACATTAGTAGCTTATACTATTAATTTTTGGACGAGTTTACATTGTAAACAAAATATTAGTTCTAAGGTGTCTACAGACTTGCCAAGTACCTGTAATGGTAACTCTTTAGACTTAAATTTAAACTCAAATATAGTTGATTTAAACTAAACACTAGGACAACGGAAAAGCCTCATGAACTAAGAATTGTCCATCAAAATTTGCAAGGCCTTTCCGGCAAAGAATTAATTGTTGAATTGTTTTTACAAGAATCTAATGTGGACATTTTATGTTTGACTGAACATTGGCTTAAAGAGAGTGAGATGATGTTCAGCCTAAACAGCTATGATATTGTGAGCTGCGTTAACAGAAAGTCTGCTAAAAGAGGTGGTACACTGATTTTTACAAAAAATGGTCTCTGCTGTAAAGAACGGAAAGATATTGTCAGACTTTCTGTTGAGCGATGTGCTGAGGTGGCCTGTGCCGAGCTAGAGGATCATATTGTTATCTGCGTATACAGTCCTCCCAAAAGTGATTTTAAATGTTTTGTCAAAGTAATGGATCAAGTTCTAAAAATTGCATCAGTTAGTAAAAAAAGTTTAATTGTATGCGGTGACTTCAATATAGACATATTAAAAAAGTACTCAATTCTTAAACTTATTTAAAAGTTACAACTTAATTAATGTATTTTGTGAACCAACTCGGATCACTGCCTCAACTGCAACTTGCTTAGATAATTTTTTTTGTGAAAATGGGTACTTAAATAAAGCTATTATTAACAAATTGCCTTCAGATCACACTGACCAATTTGCATCTTTTGTTAAAAAAATTGATATACCATTAAATAAGGGAAAAATTATGTGCAGGCCTATTACTTCTAAAAATATAATTAAACTCAAAAGTAATATTGAAAACAAACAATGTTCGGTTGTGTATTCAGGAAATAACCCGAGTGACCACTATGACAGATTATTCAATGCAGTCTCTACTGAATATGCTAAATCATTAAAACAAAAACAAGTAAAGGTTTGTAATAAATTAACATTTAGTGAATGGGCTACCACTGGTATCTATAAAAGTAGAGAAAAGTTATTTGATCTGTATGCCCAGAAGCAGTATAATTTTGACATACATTTTATTGAGTATGTTCGAAATTATTCTAAAATATTTAAGAGAGTTTGTAAACAAGCTAAAGCCAATCACATTAATAGAAAAATAAATGATGCACCAAACAAAATTAAGGAAACTTGGAATGTCATAAACAAAGAAACTGGTAAAATTAAACCTAGACACAAAATTACTCAAATTAAATGCGGAGACAAAACTTATACCACAACTAAAGAAATCGTAAATACATTTGAGGATTTTTTTACAAACATTCCTTTAGTTCTAACGTCAAACATTAACTCTAGTCTAAATCGTGCCGAGGACTTACAAAAAAATAATATTCCTCCTTGTAATTCTAAATTTAAATATAATCATATTAACCCCAGTGACATTATTGATGCCTATAAACAGCTAAACTTTAAAAACTCGGAGGACCACTGGGTTATGTCTGTTAATGTAGTGAGTCACATTATAAATATTATTGCTGCTGATTTAGCTTATATATTTAATGAATGCATTGATGGAGGCATATTTCCTAATTTAATGAAGTGTAGTAAGTTAATACCACTATTAAAAAAAGGAGAAAAATCAGACCCTGGTAATTATAGGCCTATTTCTATCTTACCGGTTTTGAGCAAGGTGTTTGAAAAGATAATGCTGAACCAGATGCAATTCCATTTTAAGACTAACAACCTTTTCCATAACCAACAATTTGGCTTTACTGGTGGAAAATCGACCACCGATGCGGGAGTAGCTCTGACTACTCATATTTACAACGCTTGGGAGGATTCACAGGATGCCATTGGAGTGTTTTGTGATCTCTCTAAAGCATTTGATTGCGTTGATCATCAAACACTTTTGCTCAAACTCCGACAATACGGGTTTGAAAATAAGTCATTAGAATTAATAGAATCGTACTTGACAAATAGGCTTCAGACAGTAGATATTAACGGTGTCAAATCAAATGGTACTAATTCAAAAATTGGCGTGCCTCAAGGCTCAATCTTAGGCCCGTTTCTTTTCCTAGCGTACGTCAATGACCTGCCCTATATGGTTGAAAATGAAGCGGGCATAGTGCTGTTTGCCGATGACACGTCTCTCATATTCAAGATGGACCGTCAAAGTGATGACGTTACCGCGGTAAATAGCATATTAGCAAAAATTTCAAACTGGTTTTCAGCCAACAATCTATTGCTAAATGCCCAAAAGACCCAATGCGTTAAATTTACTCTCCCGAACGTGAGGCAGACCGATGTTGACATTTTAATAGATGGTCAAAAACTAGGTTTCGTCAATGATACTACTTTCCTAGGGATCACAATCGACTCAAAACTACAATGGGGTGCCCATATTTCTAAACTTTCTAATAGGCTTAGTTCCGCAGCATACGCTGTTAGAAGGATTAGACAACTGACAGATGAGTCCACTGCTAGGCTTGTATACTTTAGTTATTTTCATTGTTTAATGTCGTACGGATTACTTCTGTGGGGCGATGCAGCCGACATCCAGCTATCTTTATTCTGCAAAAAAGAGCAATTCGTGCCATCTACGGCCTGGGCGCGAGGGACTCACTCAGACAGTTGTTTAAAGAAATTAAAATCTTAACTGTAGCTTCACAGTATATATTCGAGAATATAATGTATGCAAGGAAAAATATTTAGTCGTTCAAAAAAGTTAGTGATTTAATAAATAGACCCTTGCGTAACAATCACAAATTATTTCTTCCGCGATATCGGCTAAGCAGAGTTAGCGAGTCGTTCATGGGAAACTGTATACGCTACTACAACAAATTGCCAAAATCGGTCCTTGATATGCCTGATAGAATATTCAAAAGTTATGTAAAACAATTACTTTGTAAAAAGGCATATTATAGGACCGAAGATTTTATTAATGATAAGAATGTTTGGCTTGAGCTTGGCGCGGACGCCTCGTAATTCTGTATTTATATGACTATAATGTGTGGTACATTCTGTACGTGTTATTTTTAAAGATGACTTTTTTATTTTTATTTTAGTAGGTACATAATTTGACATTTTTTTTTTATTTCGGTGTTATTAATTTCAATAATATGACATTATTTTTTAAATTCAATTCGAACATGACATTAAATATACCAATGTATACTCAGTCCACATACTTAATTTCTAAGATTTTCATAAATTGTGAGTTGTCGTCCTTGGAGAAAATGTGCTGTGCAGTTTGTTGCCGCTTCTTCTGCACTCCGCTTTGGAAGCGGCGTTAAACTTAGCCATAAGTAAATTTTTGACGTCAACAATTGTTGAGAAGTGAAATATGACAATTAATAAGTGTTCAAAGAAACATATATTGAATAAACGTTTTGAATTTTTTGAATTTTTTTTTAATTTACTTCAAGTTCCGTTATTATTATTTTTTTCTATAGGTCGAATGTTCACTGACAGGTGTTGCAGAATATCATCATCAGGTCATTTTATTCTCCACTGCAGGAGCATGACCCTCTCTGTACTACCGGAATCATACTTGGCCATAGCAGACAGAGGATTTGGCCTACACTCTCCTCGCTGGCCAGACGGGTTGGAGAGGTCTCATTGATATTTATGAGCTTTGTTTAGCTTGTATCTCCTAAGTCGCCTCTTACGACATCCATGGAAGGACTTGGAGTGGTCCTATTCTACTCTGCCAGAAACCACATGGCTAATCAGTGTTGTACTCGTACCCCACATGACTAATTTTTATACTCAGCCCATTTGGTTCACTAAAACGCACACTGCATTTTAACATATTTCTTTTCTGTTTCTAGCTATATTGTTATGTTAAGAATGTGGGTATGTTTTTTTTGTGCTGTATTACCTAGGTATACCAGCATGGAAGAGAGTGGGACGTATGGTTAACTTGAACATACATACCCGCTGGGTCCTCATCGTCCGTCGCGGTGTCGCCAGCATCCTCTGACTCTGGCTCAGTTTTGACCATGACCGGTTTTGGCAGCGTACTGTCACAACATTCAGCCACAGAGAAGGACAGCGACGCACACAAGCCAATGGCCGAGCGGTCAATCCGGGATACTAATTTTTCTGTAATCTGAATACAAACAAACATTTAGTACATACTAGAGCGCCCTTCCTCCACCCTCCTCACACCTCCAGTTTGTATTGCTATCTGACTTGTGTGTGATCATTTTAATCACCCATTATGTTACTTGATTCTAGTGAACTGAAGGAAAATACTGAGAGAAAACATACAGATTTGTGATAACCTTAGAAGGCAAAATAATTTACAATGCTAGCACATATTGCACATATTGTTTACACATTGCTTTCACCCTCTATAAAACTTTGTCTAGAAAGTGCGTGCCATCTTGACTGCTTTGTTGCGTGGTCCCTGCCATTGCTCAGCATTTTTAAAAACAGAGACAATATAACATAAATACCTCGCCAGCTGTCTCCAACATAGCAGTCAGTGCATGGTCTGCCCTGGTGGCGGTCACCATCAGCTTGTGGCTCTTGCACAACATAGCGCGGCAGATGTAGCACGCCGCCACGGGCCTGTTCCCACTCACGAGCTGGAATGTTGTGCCACTGATATAACAGCTTTTACTTTTACATTGAAAACATACAATGAACAGATTTATGATGCCTAATTTTGTAAATTTTTCAGATTTTCATCTGCCAACAAGTCCTTTCTTTAGTTTGATATAAAACACCATGTACATGTACTTGTCAATCACAAGTATATGTTAGGGAACATTAAGTCCTGTAGTAGCATACATAAGTTGTGATGTTGAACATTTATAAAAATAATTCTTTAAAAGTTTTTGACTACATTACAGAAATCATCTTTAGGGAAGGACTATTTGCAGAATAAGAATGGTTGTGGCGTACAAGAGAACTAACACTATGATTTCTATATAGCGACTTGATTCTACCGCTTGTTCAGATAAATATTATGTAATGTTGAATGTTTCATAGTACACTAACATTTAAAATTTAAATGTATTAGATTAATTCACATACATATATATACATTATGTATCTGTATAGGGGTATTTACCTTTAATAAAGAAAATAATTATTATTTTATTATTATTTTGCAAGTGTTTTTTCTTCTACGCTTATAGCTGGTGTTTGTATACTACAATCACGGGTATAGACCAAGTGAAGTAGCAGTAAAGGTAATTTATTGTGGAGTTTCTGTTTCATCCCCTTGCATGAATTTCCTAACTATTCTATACATGTATTTAAAATTGCAGCATTCTGCATATTGTTGTATGAGTTTTTGATAAATCTATAAATTTAAAACTGTGGTGCAAGTGTTAGGGCATTAGCCCTGTCCATGAGATAACTACAGGTACTATATACATATACTTTATCTCCATATCCTTCCATTTATCTTTTAAATCTGTATATAATTTTTTGGTTATTATTTTAGCAAGGTTATGAGTGTTGGGAACTGTTATTTTATAATGTAAGCTACTCCTACTTTGTTTAATTTATCATGTAATACTTTATCTGGCCTGGATAGATCTGGCATTTACAACATTTATCATCTGTAATCTGTGGAGGGATCTTTATAATATGTTTGCGGAAGTTTTTAGTATTGATGATTTGATCCTGAATAGCTATCAGTTTCAGGAAAAAGATATTCCTAGATATCAGCCAGTCCTCTACCTCCGTTTGATTGCTTTATTGTCATCCTTTCTACGGCTGATTTTGGGTGCAGATGGTTATGTTTTGTGAGAATTGTGCGAGGTTTTATTTCAAAGTTATTAATCTTTGTTTTGCTTCATATAAGGATTCCAAAAGAATAAGTAAGTACCGGGATTGCGTATGTATTCATAGCCTTAAGAGATTTACCAATTAATACATTTTTACAGATCCTTGCAACTCTACTTTTGAATTAGTGGATAATGATGATTTTATTGATGTGTGATCTAGTTGTTCTGATTCAATGTATCTTAAGTGTTTGTATAATTCCAGATCCATAGCTTTTATAACCTCTTCTATAGCTTTTGTTACCACCAGATATAAGTTTATGTTCGCTGACTTACACTTTTCTAAACCAAATTTCATACCTAAGTTGTGGTGACATCAATAACCTTTTGTATGCCAGCACTTGTTAACATTACTTCACCCCCGACACCAAGCTAGTACAAATTGTAATAACTTTTGTTGTCAATGGTGTCTCAGTCAAGTGACTGTTTTGCAACTAAAGTGGTAACTGGCGCTCAATAGGTTCAATGCTTCATGTACTTCTTATTACTAGTGTATAATTTAATATTGTCTATCTACATAAGATGAGATATTGCAATTTGTGGAATACTTGGTTTTGATCGGTAACCTTTATTTTGACTATTCGGCATTAGCGATGATGGGTTTAAGGCCGGGCAAAACCACACACAAGGCTTTGTTATTACTTCTATTAATGCCGTGCTGTTTTCTTCTAATTTTAGTTCAACATCATGTATAAAACGGGCACAGGACTTGTTCACCTCTACGAGAAAAAAAGCATCTCCTTCAAATCCACGAACATTTCCGCACGGAGTCTCATCGTAATATCGCGCAGACTTAACTAGTGTTAGAATACTTACAAAAGCCCCCGTCAGCCTCTTGTACACGAGCTGCAGGGCAGCGGTGTCAATGTTGCTCATGGGCGCTTCCACTGAGAGGCAGATGCGGCAGACTGCTGGATTCCGATGCATCTTGTTTAAGGTTATTTTATTCTTAAGTCTGCGAATTTATATCAAATAAGCACATCAGCACTAAAACAATATTTGGCTAAAATTGTATCGCAATAGTATGATATGAACTATTGGCTACACTTAAAACGATACTAAATTTAATAAATTTGGAAAACAAATTGTCGAAACACTAAGCGATTTACAGCCACAGATTTGAAAGAGTATGTCCTAAATTATTCTTCTGAGGTCCTAAAATCAGAACAATATGTATATTATTCTTCTGAGGTCCTAAAGGATTTACAGCTTGGGCCGGCCGAAAGAAATGTCACTTTGACATACTTTTTTTAATTTTTTTTTATGGCTTTTACGAACGACGTATTTAGCCAGTAGCAAGTAAAGCTGGGGAAACAGCGCACAAATACAATTTATATACAGAAAAATGAGCTAGAGCAAAATCAGGAGTGTTTAAAAATATAATATATATATAATTCTCATAGTTCTAATTCTCAACCCAATCATCTTCTTCACAAACGTTCATCAACCCTAAAACGAACCACACCAGTTGTAATTGTAAAACGTATCCCCAAAGGAGCTCTGATGAGCAGATGATAGTTGTGCATGGCGTGGCGTTAGAAGAATGGAACTCGACGAATTAAAAGTACTTTCTTGTTAAGAATATTTATTCCTCATCACTTGCGATGCAAATACAATATTCACGTTCACATATTTCTAGATGGATTACGATTGATTTATATAAGGACAACACAAAATCACAGTCAGGACATTATGGCGGGCTGGCGACCGACGTACTCTTTCAAATCTGTGCGCTTAGTTTACTCGTGACAACACAACAAAACAAAACAACGTTCGTCGTACCAACACTCTAAAATACAATACAGTCAGTCCAGTGCTCAGAACAATAACTAAAGCATAGAAACCGTGTTAAAATAACAACAAAATACAATATTCTACACTGTTTTTACTTATGGCATTGTTAAAGCATCAGAAAGAGATGCATATAGTTACAATGCCATTTGCGTAAATGTGCAGGTTGTCCTGGGGTACTGATGTGATCAGGGTTGTACTATATCGATGAAATATATTTATCGACTAAATGTTTCGTCCTAGGAAAGTCATAAATGTAAAGAAAGTCTACTCTGATTGTATCGATTCGTTAAATGAGTACGATTCATAAAAAAAAACAACTAATTGCACTCCAGGAGTGCCGGCAGAAGTGAAAACTCGCCTTTGCGGCATACTCAGGTCCGTGTCCTTCTTACGAATTTTCGATCAATTCACGTGTCCTGACGCGAGTTTTCTGTTTTACCCATCCCAAAAAGTGCACAAAGACGCTAAAGAGGCTTTTACTTTAAAAGTTAAGTCAAGATACACCTAAATAACTCCTAATCGCATGGCGCCGCTTGGCTTCATCTGATAAATAGGTAAAAAAAAAAACCATACATTACCCACCGCGCGTCTACTGTCTACTGCTGGTCATTAGGCCTTACCCAGTATTGGTCGAACGGCAGAATACCTAATATGATGTCAATCATATTTTCGATTATTTCGAAATTCAAACAGTGCCTACTTACCTACCTTACCTATTACCTATGAATGCGCAAAAAACCCAATGCATTCGATTTACAGTCCTCAATGTGAGGCAGTCCAACGTTGACATACTAGTTGAAGGTAAAATACTAGACTTTGTAAATGATACCACCTTCTTAGGAATCACGATAGACTCTAAATTGCAATGGGGCGCTCATGTATCAAAAGGTAATAAGGTCAGATATATTTTTCACTTGATCAATGGGCCATTCAGCATATTCCAAAACCATCTAAAGTTTTTCCTAGCTAGCTTTGAGGAACAGTCAGTAAAGGAAACATAATCAGGTAGGTAAAGAGAAACACATCATTCGAAGTGATATTTTTTATTTATAAAACTTTTACACTAGGGTTAAAAAGTGTTATTTGGGAAAAATTCACAGTGTTGGTAATAGAAAAACAAGAGGTGAAGAAAAACAAGAGATTACTTTACCCACTTTCATTACTGTCAAAAAAAATTTATTTTTCATAATTTTAATTATAAATAATAAAACCGATTCCGTAAATTTTCTTATTACCATTGATTTATAATTCGGCATATATAAATGTAGGTAAAGCATCGTGTTTCAATCGCTTCCATTTAATTTTATATTCGAAATTAATGTATCGGCACGGCAGTAAAATATTTTGAACAAATTCGACTATGTATGACATTTTATGTCCAATATGTCGCTTGAAAGTTCCTCGGATCCACACCTTTTTAATTTCCTTTTACTTCAGGGAGCTGCAATAACATTTCAACAATAATTTTCTTCATATTAGTATAAATCGATTCTTTTTAGGGTTCCGTACGCAAAGGATAAAAACAGGACCCTACTAATATGACTCCGATGTCCATCTGTCTGTCACCAGGCTGTATCTCATGAACCGTGATAGTGAGACAGTTGAAATATTACAAACAAAAATTTTGGGCGTTTTTATAGCTTACGCCCACGGCTCCGCTCGCGTTAATGTCTATCCCCGATAACAGTACCTTATTCTGAGATGTAAGATATGTCTATGTTCTTTTCCGTACTCCAGAGATCGTGCAATGGTGATGATGATGATGCAAAATTTCATGATGATCGGTTCAGAAATTACGGCGTGGAAGCGTAACAAACAAACTCACTTTCACATTTACAATATTATATGTAAGGATGGTACGAAACCCTTCGTGCGCGAGTCCGACTCAAACTTTGCTGGTTGTTTAATTACCATGATGGTTCAATTTGTTACATTACTATTGCATGGCTCAACACTAACAAAAATATCCCTGATAGCAAGACCGTCATAAAAAATATCGATATACTCGTAGATACGTGATTTTACCACATCACTAGGAAAAAACTAACCTAATTTGAAATAAGGAAAAAACGATAATTTTAAGCAAAATACCTATAAAAGTTGTCATTTATATGTCGACGCGTCAAGTTTATTCAATGATTTTAATTAGCTAGTAAATAAATTATTTATGATTGCCAATAAGAATATCAAACTAAAATAGACGTAACTTTAATTTTCTTAACCAATCTTAATTACTTATTGAATTTTAAGAATTTAATGAAACATTTTTGATTGTTATTGTTTGGAATCCAAAAAATATTAATTATAATTTAAGTTACATTCAAAGATTTATTGTTTAAAAGTATAGACAATTAATAACGCGATTTATAAATATCGATCGAGGCGTTTTAACCAAACTTGTCATCATTCTTTAAAAATTAACACTGAAACATGCCATGTCAGCCATATTGAAAAGTTTGGTGAAAACACATCCGATTATTATAATTGTTTTTTTTTCGTCATGCGTGAAATGTAATGATTTTTCTGTTATTAAAATTAATAATGAATTAATTTAAAATTTCTGATGCAACAGTTACGTTGCTAAACATTGTTTTTAAGTTTATTGTTTCGCATTTGAAGCGCGTATTGAAATAGTCGGAAGTTGCTAAAACGGCCATGTTGTTTTGACTACTCAACATCGTAAGGACGTTAGGTTTTTGTAATTCATTCGGTTACGAGACTCCGAAGCGGAACTATCTTGTGAGTAAATGTTTTAATTATTTAAAATTGCTGTGTTTAGGATTGATTTTGTGGTTTAACTATAAGTTGTAAAAGTGTGATAAAATTATAAGTATTCCTCTGTTGTTCTGTGTTTCATTGCCTTGCAATGTCTGAGACTAATAATAGCTGTGACGTCAGTAATACTGATGTCACGGTTCCTAAAAATTCCAACGGGGTCCTCCCGCCGTCATATACAATACGTTATATAATTGACAATATTATTATTGTATTTTGGGTTTTAATTATGCACTTTTAATTGAAAAACTTACCGAAGAAAATTATGTTTTACAGAATTTATTTCTGTTCGTCCTGAATGGGATTTACATCGCTCCATTGCACAAGACATTGTTTAGTATAATGGTTATTTGATAACGCACCAACCCAACATCGGTTAATACTTTTTTCCGTGAGAATTTTAGCACAATCCTATATTTAATTTGCAGACATCATAATTCCGCCGCAATGTTTTTCTCGATATATAACCCGATCAAGTCGGCAAGGTGCTAATGTGACAGACGTTGAACTTTAATAAGTTATTTTGAATTTAGTCGGATTTAATGGAGTCCAATAGAGTCCATTGACATTTCAAGTCGGGACAGCCATGAAAATAACAGAAACTGACTGAAGTTTTGGTCTCATTCTGTCATAAACGAAAGCTCATAAGAAAAATACCGTGGCAATTATCTGTTTTCAGTTTCTATTTTTATGCGGCTTCTATGTATATTATTCTTCTGAAGTAGCGTCTCAGAAGAATAATATACATATTATGACAGAATGAGACAAAAGCTTGACATCATATTTCATATCGGTAGTTTAGGAATATATCTGAGAACTCACACTGGTAAGAAGTCACATAAATGTAACTGCGGAAAGCAATTAATTTGGACAAACATTTGACAAGTAACACTGCTGAAAAACCATATGAATTACGTACACATTTAATAACTCATACTGCAGAGAAACCATCATCATCGTCATTTCAGCCACAAGAAGTTCACTCCTGGACATAGGCCTCCTCCGCCTCCAAAGATTTTTCACTCCATGGAAGGAAATCGCCGTACTCACCACGTTGGGAGGGCGGGTGGCGAGCGCAGTTTGTTTAGCTTCTTGTGCGTTCACGCCGACGCCCATCGCAAGCATGTTGAAGCTGGGTAAGGATAGGAATGTGTTTATTTGAGAATGGAATAAATGTACAGGGATACTACTTAGTCGAATGAATGGGGAAAAGCAAGTAGCAACTTTATTAATGTAATAAGTGTGGTGTGGGGAGCAATTTATTGAAAAGGGTCATTTAAAACACATTAAAGAATTGGATACTGGCGAGAAACCGTTCTAATGTAATATTTTTCATAGGCGATTTGCTCAGTACACACACACATTTAAGTATCCCTACTGGTGAGAAACCATTTAGAAGTAACCTTTGTTGTCGTCGATTTGCTGATAATAATTAATTACATACACATCTAAGAACTCCCACTAGTGAGAAACCTTCCGAATAACATAAATGTGGGATGTAATTTCGTCCATAGATTAACTTAGAAAGACATCTGAGAACTCACACTGGTGAGAAACCATCTCATTGTAACAAGTGTCATGTTCGATTTGCTGAGTACAGTACAATACTTACACATTTACGAGCACACTTGTGATAAGACAGAGGAGTGTTATGTTCGTCAACGTAGCTTTGTACAAATCAGAACATACATACACATTAAGAATCCTCACCACACACACACACATATAGCTATTTGTTCAAGTAGATATATTCGAAATATGTACAGTACCTGGTGCAGGACACGAGTCCACCAAATGTTTATTGGAACACACCAAATATCGGCGAGCTCCGTGGCGCAGTGGTTATCACGCCAGCCTGCGACACGAGGGTTCCCGGGTTCGATCCCCGGCCAGGTCAAGATGAAAAATCGGCCAAGTGTGAGTCGGAATCGCGCACGAAGGGTTCCGTTCCGTTATCTATAAAAACGGCAAAAAAATCATGTCTGTTGCATGGGAGCCCCCTTATATATTTATAGCGGCAACAGAGATACATCTGTGAAAATTTCAACTAACTATCATGGTTCATAAGATACAGCCTGGTGACAGACGGACAGCGGAGCGATATTAATACGGTCCCGTTTTTACCTTTTGCGTACGGAACCCTAAAAACGATCTTTTTCAGATTCTTGGATGTTTCAGGGTCTTGAATGTTCATCTATTTATGTAATGGTATATAAGTATCTATTACAAAATATAGTATCGGTGAGTTAGTATCTTACGACACAAGTTCACAACTTACTGGGGCTAGGTTCGGTGTATGGCCCAGTTAGGGTGATGTGAATCCTTAATTTGAAACAGGCAAAGAATGTGCCGCATGCGTTACACTTTGCGGCCTTGGACCCCACATAAAAACAAAGGTGCCGCAATATAAAATGTTTTTTAATCGGTCGGAACATCACTGAGCATTTCGTTATCGTGTCAGCCCAACAAGTCCACTGCTGGACATAGGTTTTCTCGAATAATTTCAAATACGACCTGCAAGAAGCGGCCCAGCGCCTTTCTGCGACCGTAGCGAGGTTGTCCGCACATCTGGTGGGTGGGTATCAGACTGCGCTTTTCGTTACATCTCGCCATTCGAGAACCTTTTTGTCTTACCGGCCATGGGCAGGAACTTGGTTATAATCCCGTCGTACCGCATGTACCAATTTAGTTTTTGAAGGATCTCTTGTAATCCAACACATATCTAGGTAACCGATCCGATGCGGATGGCACGACGTGTTTTGAAAATGGAGGCCGCCGCATTAAATCGGTTAACATATTAAGTAATAATTATAACAAAAAACATCGGTATCATGGAATCTGAAGGATTATAGGCCCAATTCATGCTAGATGCTAGACACCCCTCTCAGGAGTCAGCTCAAACCGAGACGCGACGCGGCTGAAAAGTGACAATGAAATATATCTTTATTTAATAAACGAAAAGGTACACATTTGAAATGGCTCGCGGCGGTGCTTCGCCGGTAGACGCGGCGCAAGAGTGGCGCTGCGCCTCGTGACGCTGCGTTACAGCCCGCTGGTGCAGCTTGAAGCCACTGTGGCGACTTGTCTCTACTATTTCCGTCCAGACTCCGTGTACATCTGAAGCAGCTGACGAGTGCTCGAGTGAGAAATATAACGATAGACTGGGATCTTGTTAGGTATAATCGGACTTCTTGCAGAGGTAGCAAAACTAATACAAAAATAAGGGCTCGCGCGAAACCACATGCCTGTAAAGCATCGTGTCGCGTCGTGTCTCTGTGTTAACTTGCCCTTGGTTTCAGTGTGGCCCGCGGACACAAAGCGCCTGGCCGCGGGACTTCGAGCTTTTCAAGCATCCTTTCACTCGCCTCGGCTTCGCACGAGTAGATATAGGTACTAATTCTATAACATATGTATGTTCATCAAGGATAATGTAGGATTCTAATGGTGAAATAATTTTTCAAATCGGTCCAGTAGTTTAGGAGCCTAATAAACTTAAACAAAACAAAAAATACGTCATTAATTACCAATTAAATTTGATTAAAATATTGGCAAAGGAATGCCTCAGCTTGTGTCGCCACTTGCCTAAGTAGTGGGCACGCTGTGGCAATCTTTCCCCTCTGTATAATAGTGGTGTAGTAGTGTAGATAGGCCTCGGCCACCGGCTGCGGGTGCACTGCCAAGCGATCGGCCACTCGATGCTCGGCGACTATACACCCACAGCGACGCCATGGATAGTGCGCCTCGCAGAATGTTCTTGCTCGCTGCCAGGTGAATATTGTACGGTTGTACGGAACCCTTCGATTTGTTTAAATTTAAAATTGTGCTTGTTCCCCAGACTGGTTCTCCCCTGCCCACCTCGCCCCTCGACATCCAAACGTCAGAGCCCTGCTACTCAGACAGCGAGTTCCTCGAGCGGTGGCGATGCGAGCACACTCAACAAGCTGTGACGTCATCGCCGGCCCTACCTCATCGGCAAGCACCATGAGTGTGTTGGCTCAATTACACATTCCGGCTATTTGTGTCGTGTTTCATTTCGTTTCATCTGTCCCGGGGTGTGTGTGTGTGTGAAGAGTTATCAAATCTCGAAAGTAAAATGGGATCAACTTGTGACACATGCGTGAAGAATAACGTATTTACAAATTACATATTATAATGATATATATTCATCATCATCTCAGACCGTCTTCCGCCCACTGCTGAGCATAGGCACTTATATTAATTCTGTGGCATAGGCCTCTCTTCGTTTCCGCCATCTGTCTCGATCCTGTGCTGATCTCATACACGAGCGACCCGCGATTTTGACTATATCGTCAACCCATCTCATCGGAGGACGTCCGACGCTTCTTTCCCCGGTTCTAGGCCACCACTCGGTTCAAATCTTGCTACATCTTCCATAACTCCGTCTGGCCAGGTGTCCTGCCCAGTTCCATTTAAGGTTCATGACCGTTTCTCCGATATCCCGTAGTTTAGTACGTTATCGAATTACGGTGTTTGGAACACGATCTAGTAACTTGATGCCGAGCATGGCTCGCTCCATGGCTCTCTGTGCGACTCTAAATTTGTACACAGTCTCCTTCGTGAGCGTCCATGTCTCAGCACCATAAGTCATAGATATATATTCATTTAATGAATATTGTTGGGGGATAGGTATTAATATAATAATAATCATTTATTTGTCGACCAACTACAGATCATTTTTTGTTAGTAACACAGAAACCTCAAAAACCTAATGTTAGTACACAAACACAATATATCGCGCAAAAACACATTACACCTGTTCGTTCCTCAGCATATGTATCATTGAACAGTGATTCACATACTGAAAATCGACACGGGAGGCAAATAACCTCAGAATATTGTTGGAGCTGCCCCGAAGTCTATTTGCCAGAGATGAGCACCGTTTGCGCATTGTAGTATAGAAACAATCCACTCGCGCTTCGGCGAACATCCCCGACGCGCTGCAACGTCGAGACAACCCCAACAACACCCTGAAGGCATCATTGTACTGGACACGTAGGGTGTTAAATTGCTTCTTCGTATATTGCACCCATAGGCTGCTCGTGTAAAAGGATGTACAGTATGCTCTAAAAAGAGTTATTTTAACTTGTCTCGAACAACGAACAAACCTACGGGCTATCATATTGGCACGCAGCGATAGCGCCCTACGTTCCCTTTCAATGTCTGTATTGTCCTTCAAGTCGGAAGTCAGCCAGTGTCCAAGATATTTGAATTTATAAACCCTTTGCAAGGGCGACTTATTTAATGTAATAGGTGGATTAGTATCCGGACATTTCCCTCCGGCCTGAATGTATTTTAAGTTGTATTTTAAGCCATGACTGGTGGCGTATCGCTCATACACACTCAACAACCTGTCGAGGCCACAGGCAGAGGCACTCAGCAGAGCCATGTCGTCCGCGTAAGTAATGTTGTTGAGACATAGGTACGTCATCAATATGGCAACCGACATGCAAACTGCTAAGCTCCTCTATCAGCGCATTCACGTACAGGTTGAAGAGTTTAGGCGAAGAAAGCCCTCCCTGCCGTACTCCACATTCCAACCAGTAAGGCTCCGAGAATGCATTCGACCACTTTACAACATTGATCTGGTTGAGATACCAGAATTTAAATAAGTTACTCAGCTCAGGTGGCACATTCTTTTCGTCTAGTTTCTGCCACAAAATATCATAAGAAGCCAGATCGAAAGCCTTCGACAGATCAAGAAAGCAGCCATACACTGGAGTGTTTCGCTCTGTATAATACGTGACAGTCTGCTTCAAACACAAAATTGCGGACTCTGTGGAAAGACCAGCATATTTACTAACTCGAATGACGGGTGTCGATGCCTATGAATTTGATGAGTTGCCATCAAATGGCTGTCAGATTTCAATTTTTGTTAACGTCAGTGTCCAACCGAAATGACGTCATCTCGAGGATAGCCACTCCACCAATAGTTTGCCATTTGATTTCGTATCGATAAGCTTTGTTTTGCACTCCGTAACTGAAATGGCTATCAAATCAATCTTCACTTGGTCTATCAAACAAGGACATACTCTTTCAAATCTGTGCTGTCTGTAATCTCACCTGAGATCTTACCCGATTGATTATATTGCAATATTACCATAAATTCTCTGTGGTTCTTGAATTTCTTCATTCCTCAGCAGCTGGCAACACTCTTGTCAATGTTAAACTGACATTGACAATACCTGTCATCTCAGAAGAATAATATTGTTCTGAGCCTGTCATAGCGTTTGTAATTTTACCTCAGACCAAAGAAAAAAGAGGACTGGAAATACCTACAAAAAAATCGTGTATACCTACATCACAGAATCGTTACATAAAATGGCTGCCATTGCCTAGGGTTGTCACTTCCATACTATGTAATGATCTACTTTAAACAGTACTCTTATTTTGTACACAGAGCCGACAGAGCTTATAAAAACATTTTGGGAAAGGATAATAAAATGACAATTTATTTTATAACTTTGTTCACTAAATCATTCCTAAAAAGTATTAATTTGTTTAAAAACCATCTATCTGAAAGATATTTACATTTAATTTCACTTCTTCCTTACTCTTAGAATTTTACCGCTAAATGGTTCTCTTTTTTTGAACAATTTAACAATTTAAGTATCTTGGGCACTGGTTAACCTCTGATTTGAGGGACAATGTGGACATTGAGAGGGAGCGAAGGGCGCTGTCTGTGAGTTTGATTTTGAGGTTGATTGTTTCTACACCACGATGCGGAAACGGTGCACATCCCTGGCGCGCAGGGTCAGGGCTAGTCCCAATATTCTCTTGCGAGTCTTCGCAGACAGATTTGATTGTCAGTATGTGAAGCATTGCTGTATGATTCACATACTGACAAATAAGTGACTGGGGCCTATTAGCACTGTTCCACACGTCCTATTGTTTTTATTGTTTTCGTATGAGTCCTTATGTTTTTAAAAATATTATAGGTATGTATTCATTTAATTTTTTGACATTTTTGTATATTGTAATAACTATGTGATATTTTTTTTTTTTTTGAAGAAGTGATTTATTTATTTTTAAAATGTCAAATCATCAACATATCATTATCTGTGATAATTAGAATTTTGATATTATTATTGATTTGACATGGTTATAATATTCTTAT
Source organism: Elegia similella (assembly GCA_947532085.1). NCBI lineage: Eukaryota > Metazoa > Arthropoda > Insecta > Lepidoptera > Pyralidae > Elegia > Elegia similella. Next base: position 12,688,069 of record OX383950.1, read on the forward strand.
GCAATTTAATAATGTAACTTATATGGACTTGGTAGTCTGAAATAAAGAATTATTATTATTATTATTTAGCGTAGAAAATTCTTAAACCTTTATTGAAAAGTTATTTTGACGTGTTCATTTGTAGTATAGCGAACGGCAAACCGGCTTCACGTGCGCGTCCATAAAAAACACAGATTTGAAATAACTAATTTATTATCAAGAAAACGACATAACTGACTTGAGTCGTAGACTCAAGATTCGGGGTGCATTTCGCGCACGCGCTGAACGGCGAGTCGGTGGCACAGAGATTAGTGGCGGTACATCCACCCCAGTGTTCCCCGCTATAGTAGCAATATTCATACAAAATGTTGATTACTATCGACTGATACATAACATATGCTGTGTTATGCTAGGCAGGCAGTTGAGTATGCAAGCAGAGGACGGATCGTGCAAGCTGTGCAGACTGCTGCTCCCAATACAATAAAATGCGACAGGTTCGGCGTTTACGTGAAGCGTGCCTTCGGTGATAAATAGCCTGCCTGAAAAATAGCCTGCCGCCAAACATGCTGGAAAGATGTAAGTACTTAAGACAGTTTCTGACAAAGAGCACGATCGGAGTGATAAAATTCTGCTAGGAGTTGTTAGAACAACATGAATGAAATATTTATCAAAGCTAGCACTGTTAGATGCACACAAACCTCGTTTGATGCTTAACTTTTTACTTTTGAAACAAATAACCTAAGTTATTACAGAGCTATTATATTCAAATTTTAAACTTCCATTTAGCTCTTAGGGCTAGAAAAATACTGTTCTAGTTTTCTAGTTCAGGTAATGTCTATTAACACTGCTGACAAACAGGTTTCGATAATTCAATTTGCAATACCAAATAATTAAGTCATTATGTGAAGAAACAGTTATTAAATATATTAAAGCAAAACAGGGTTTCAAATGTTATGGATACTGAATAATTACTAACTATTCTAACAATTCTGGAACATTGACAGTCCAGGCACTCCTCCTTGTAACCTGAATGTGTTTGCTTGTTAATGAATGTGTTTGCTTGTTAATGAATGTGTTTGCTCTTGACTAATTTAAATTACTTGTAATGTAACTAGTAACATTGCATTGGATATCTTGTTAAATGTCAGAGGTATATTTTTAAAGGGCCCACGTTCCCAATTCAATATTACTTTACTGTCCTGTTTTCAAAGCAAAGAAGCACTTATATAAAGTCTATTTATGATTTAGTGTTTAAATCGGAGTTAAAATGTGAACCTCAAGCATTACCTTAATTTTAACTAAACATTTCCTACCTTTATCTAAGCCCAGTTCCATAATTAAAACAATCAAAAATATATTTACTGTTGGACATGATAGGAGGGAGAGGTATTCATATGTTCTGTGTATCATAATCAGGGACCAGAACTATAGCTGCAGCCCCTTTTAACCACTCTGTAGCCCTTGCATTTTTATGCATCTGCCTCACTGGGTTGCGGAAATCCTGAGGATTGGAGATATCTTTCTCTGAGACTCCTAGAACAATAGTAGAAGATACCCTAAATATTGGAGTTGTTAGATAAAATGCCACACTATGTTACCAAAATACACATTATAGTATGTGTATATTACATTAAGCATAATTTACAACTATCAGCTTAAAGGAAACCATTATTGAATCAATTTTACTAAGATATCAGTAGTTTATCAGATAGTTTTAGAAATAAATCTTATATTCATAAAGGCCTTCCCATGTGAATTTACTCTTACAGAATAATCTGTATTTACTGCAAAAGTAATGCTTTTCCCGAACCCCTCTGGAAGCTCCGAAAGCTTTAAAATAAAAAAAAAAGGGGGGGGGGGGGGTGTATAGTGCTTACATCAGTACTAATACTCCATAATATTTATTTTTTTCTTTACCATTGAAGAAAAGAGAAGTCTATTACTTCCTAGCCTTAGTCGCATCGGATGCGAGCTTAAGGACCAATTAGACTGCAAAAAATAAAAAAAGTGAATATAGCTCAGACAGAGTGGATTACTTGAAATAGTGCCTAATACAGTAAATACTGTAGTCAAGTGCCTTTAATAGGACGTGTACAACGTAAAAAATTCTCATGCAGCCCAATTATTGGACATTTGTTCCATACATATATATTTGCTTTGCGGGACAGACAAAACCAAAAGACACAAGGGCGTTGCCAAGGGGGGGCAGGGAGGGGCAGCTGCCCCCCCCTAGAGATTCTAAAAAAGTTGCCAAATATAATGCAACCAAAGTCCTTAGTCTTTGAGTTGATTTGCTTGAAGTTCAAGCCTTGAACAATCATGTCTGTACTGTCACAGAATATATATGTATATAGTACTAAGAAACTGTTGTTATTACAATCGCTGTAGATGTAAGGCTCGTAGTACAAGTGAAAAGCTTCATGGGCTGTCGACTTTACCTACAATTCATACCTACTTTTCTCATTCATAGAGAATGAGAAAAGTATGAATTGTAGTAGGTAAAGTCAACTTGCCCCCCCCTGCGTCATCGGCTGGCGACGCCCTTGAAAAGACATGTAGTCCAGAAGCATATTTGGAGTAGGTATTAATTGGCGTAAAGCCGTACTATTGTCCCATAAATAAGAAAACAAAATAAATTTATCTAATTCAAACTATTTGAGGAAACAGATACATAAGTATACTTATCCTCCTAGAGGCGCTAATCCGAAGGATATGCTACCTAAAGAGAGGTGAAACCGGTCCAAGAGTGACATTTGACCACCCAAGGCCACAGAGGCTGTGTGGTTAAATGTTAATTGTAAATTTGTGACGTTACGGTACCTTTTTGTAAATGTAAGACTTACTAGAATAAAAATCAACTTTTGTATGCCTGACGGCGCAGCATAGCGCACTATGTAATCAATACTAACACCTTTTGTAACCTATGTCTGACAAAAATAAACGAATTATGAATTATTATTATTATTATAATTAAAATGAATATGCAATGTGTACTAGTGGCCTCCAAAGATGCAGTACTTAGTATCCTTAAACACCTGTCATTCTAGGAGTGATGGGATTGCAATCTGCAATGGAAATACAAACCATATTGGTTATTTTATAGGCCATTTTTCATTTTTCATTCAATACATTGCATTACACTTGTTATGGTAAATACATACAAATGTACCTTGTCAGGCATTGCAATGGGCGAGAGGGAGGCGGACGTAAATTATGATTGTAAGTATTCATTTACTGAGTAATATGGTCGTTCTATTAAATATTGTTTTAGTATTGCATAGAACTGTTTGTTACTTGTCATATTTTTTATATTTTTTGGTAATTTATTAAATACTCTTATAGACATAGGATATGGCCCGGAACTGTGAAGTTGAAGTTTTGACGCTATTTGTATAATGTCATTCGGCCTTCGTGATTGGTACACGCGGGGAACGTCTTTTTTTGCAAGATATAGGCATGGATTTGTTTTAATAAATTTACAAAGTTCGAAAATGTAAAGACTAGGTAGGGTTAATATTTTAAGTTGAGTGAAGTGTTCCCTACAGCTCTCGCGCTGTCTAAGGTTCAATAAAATGCGGATACATTTTTTCTGCAGAACTAACAGATTATGCGATTCCGTACTGTCACCCCACATGATTATCCCGTATCGTAGCCAGGCGTGGGCATAGGCGTAGTAGGCGGTAAGAGCAGTCTTCGTATTTGTTGACTTTTTTAGTTCTCTTAAGGCATAAATGAACTGTGACATTTTAGCTTTTATTTTCTGTGTGTGGGCTTTCCAATTCAAATTCGTATCCAAAACAACACCTAACAAAGAAAAAGCTGGAACATTTTCTAATATTTGATTGTTATATTTAAAATTAATATTAATTACAGATTTTTGGTATGGTCGGAATTGCATTATTTTAGTTTTTGAAAAGTTAATATCTAAATTGTGTTTATTCATCCATTTTATTATTTCGTCTATTATTAGTGTCAGTTTTTGGTTAATATTTAAAATGTCATTATACGATAAAATTAAAGAGAAGTCATCCGCAAACATAATACAAGGTTCGTTTATGATTTTAGGCAGGTCGTTGATATATATAATAAATAATATACATCCGAGCACCGTACCTTGAGGTATAGAACTGTTTAGGACCTGTTTTTTTGACCTGATTGTGGATATTACACGCGTCTCTTCATTTACATATTCTACCTCCACATACTGCTCCCTATTTTCCAAATAAGATTTAAACCATTTATGCGGTAGTCCTCGAACTCCTATATTATATAATTTTTCTAAAAGGATATCGAATTTTATTTTTTCATATGCTTTTGACATATCAAAGAACACTCCTACGGCATTCTTTCGATCATTTAAAAGATTCAAAATTTTGTTCACATAATGAAAGCAAGCTAAGGTTGTAGACTTATTTTTCCTAAATCCATATTGGGAGCTATCAAAAATATTATATTTTTCACAAAATGAATAAAGACGGGTGGACATAGTATTAGTGAGCAGTTGATGTGGTACTCACTTTATAACAGAGTGCAGGGTGGAGATAAAATATAAACTTTACATAGATGAAATGAAAGCATATTTAATTTATTTTAATTCAACATATTTTTCTGTTATTCACTGTCAAAGACAAATCACCAAGACAACATGCTATAGAGATTATACAATGTGTCAAGACCTCTTTGCTTCAACACTCCTCCTTAATCTTGTAAGCATGACAAACAAAGACACAAAAAATAGGATAAGCATCACTATCCAACCAAAACCATTCATACATTATGGATAGCACTCATTCACTCATGTCTCTATAACACAAACCCATTTCTCTCACACACCATTCAAATTTTCCTCTAGGCAGAGGTTTTGTCAAGGCATCTGCAACCATTTTCTCTGTCTCGCAATATTTTAAATTAATAATATCTGCCTCAACTGCATCACGCACAAAATGATATCGTACATCCACATGTTTTGTTCGTTGATGGTGTACTGGGTTGTTAGCAATAGCAATAGCTGACTGACTATCGGACAACACTGTCGTAGCCGTCTCAAATTCTTCACCTGTCATCTCGCTCACAAATCTTCTAAGAAAAACAACTTCCTTAGTTGCCTCTGATAGGGACACATATTCTGCCTCTGCAGTGCTTAGTGCCACTGTGCGCTGTTTATTACTCTGCCAAGATACAGCTCCTCCTTGAATAAGGAATACTGATCCTGAATAGGATCTTCTATCACTGTCTCCAGCGAAGTCAGCATCAGCATAAGCTTTCAAAATAATTTTACTGCTGTCTTTTGTGTACTTCAAGGCCATACTTTTGGTTCCCTTGAGGTACCGCAAAACTCTTTTAGCAGCAATCCAATGTTGCTCCTCGTAGCATTCATTAAACTGGCTTAGGTAGTTTACAACATGAGCTATATCAGGTCGTGTGCAAACTGCCAAATACATAAGTGAGCCTATTAGCTCTCGATACGGAATTGTATCCTTCTTTGCCTGAAGAGACTTTTCAAGCTTTTGACCTGGTACTGCTGGCGTAGTTACTGGTTTACAGTTCTCCATAAAAAAGCTCTTTAATAACTTTTCTATGTACTTCTCCTGATCAAGTTTTATGGCGAAGTCATTTTGCTCTATGCGAATTCCCAGCATCAGCTCTGCTTTTCCCAAATCTTTCATCTCAAACGTTGCACTAAGATCACTCTTAACTTTAAGCATCTCCTTTTTATTGTTCCAAAATATGAGAATATCGTCAACGTAAACAGCTAAAATGACAATATTTCCCTTCTGGGACCTCGTATAGACGCACGGCTCATTCTCTGACCTCTTGAAATTCAGCTTAACTAGTTCGGAGTGAAGCTTTGTGTTCCATGCTCTTGGTGATTGCTTAAGCCCATACAAAGACTTTTGTAAACGACAAACATAGTTTTCTTTGCCCTTCACAACAAACGCTTCTGGCTGTTTCATATAGACGGTCTCCTTTAAATCTCCATTAAGGAAGGCCGTTTTTACATCCATCTGATCTATGTTTAGTCCCATTCCTGCTGCTAGAGCTATTAATGCTCTCAATGAGCTATGCCTTATCACAGGTGAAAATGTATCGAAGTAATCAATACCATTACGTTGACTGAAGCCCCTCGCCACTAGTCGTGCCTTATATCGAGTTTTTCCCCCCGCCTCTTCTTTGACTCTTAATAACCATTTTGAGTCAACGATGTTACACGACTTAGGTGGTTCGACAAGCGTCCAAGTCCCATTCTTATTTAAGGCATGTAGCTCCTCCTCAATTGCTGCTTTCCACTTACTACTATCAGGTCTGAATAGTGCATCCTGTACTGTTACTGGCTCTTTTACAGTGGAAATAGCTTCATATGTTACAAAATCAGTAAATTCTTTTCGTTTTCTGATTCTCATTGGATACCTCCGACCCGGCAACTCATCATCAGGACTCGAAATTACCTCATTATCTGATATATCACCTTCATGCTCATCAGATGTCACCCAGCCTTCGTCTTCACCTCCATTATCAGACATAGCCTCTGTAGGTACATGATCACTCTGATCTCTGTTGTCTTCAGTACTCTCAGAAACAACTTCTCTAGGTTCAGGATCTCTCTGATTTTGTTCCTCTTGGTGAACAACATCGGTTTGTAGATTTAATGGAAGTTTATCCAATACTACAACAGCTTCTCTCAATGGAGCGGCCTGCTCTAAAGATGATTGTTTGATACACTCATACTTTTGATTCTCGAAGAATATCACGTCTTTGCCTTTAGAAATTTCTTTTGTAATTGGGTCAAACAAACGATAGCCCTTTGTGTCTTCACAATAACCCACGTGAACCAACGCTTTTGATTTTGGGTCCCATTTTTTACGTTTTTGATCTGGTTGGTGAAGATACGCCATGCACCCAAAAACTCTAACAAAGCTAAGATTGATCTTTCTTCCCGTCCAGGCTTCCTCCGGTGTTTTATTTTTCAACGCTATTGTAGGTGAGCGGTTCTTGAGGTAAATAGCAGTGTTCACTGCTTCTGCCCACAATTTTACTCCTAGACCCGCTTCCATCATCATAGATCTCGCTTTTTCAGTAATTGTCCGGTTGGCTCTCTCTGCGACGCCATTTTGTTCTGGGGTGTATTCTACTGTCAACTGATGACGAATGCCTTTTGCTGTACAAAATTCATTTATTCTCTTATTTACAAATTCTGTACCATTGTCGGATCGCAAAATCTTTACTGATTTTCCTGTTTGGCGTTCTACAAGGTGCACGAACTGTGTAAATTTGTCAAAGACCTCCGCTTTTGACTTTAAAAAATAAACAAACGTCTTCCTTGTGAAGTCATCTATAAATGTAAGAAAATATCTGTAGCCACTGTACGAGTCCTCACTCATGGGGCCACATACATCTGAATGAACTAGTTCAAGGACTTCTCTTGCTCGACTAGCACCCGATTTCTTGAACGGGAGCTTTGTTTGCTTTCCCATTACACACGTTTCGCATTCTAATTTGTAAGTTGGATTAGAAAAACTTACCCCTTGCGCCAACTTATCCTTAAGTAATGTAAGATTTCTCACTCCAAGGTGTCCCATTCGCCTATGCCACAGCACCATCTCATCAGAGTCAGCAGTTGATGCTAACGCCACATTCTGCGAAGAATATTGTATTTTATAAACACCATTCTCTGCAATGCCTGCTTGCGAAACTACACCCGTTACCTTACATGCATCAGCTTTCATAATTTTAAAACCAGACTTCTCAAAGATTATCGACAGGTTTCTACTTACTATTTTGCTAACACTTAGTAAGTTTGACGCTAACTTTGGAACATACAATACATCGCTGATTGATACATTCCCACTCTCACAGACAACCATACCAACTCCTTCTGCATATACTGCTTCCCCATTCGCACAAGAAATTCTTATCTTTCTCTCCAATGTCTTGTAGTCATGCAACCAATCGCGCCTATTGGTCATATGGTTTGAAGCGCCAGAATCCAGAATCCACACTCCTAGCCCACTGTCCTGAGCTGTCGCCATTGCTAGTTACGTCATCATAGCATCCTTCTTATGCTTCGGGTTCTTCGGGCAAATTCTCGCTTTATGAGGACCGTCACAAATAAAGCACTTTATCGAACGAGATTGGTTCTTTCCTTTTTGTACTTTCTTTACTTTCAATCCTTCATTTCTAGCCTCAAGTGCACTGGATTCTCAGTTTGGGCCAGCATTGTATGCATCTTCCATTTGAAATAACTTGGATTTCACATAATCGGTGGTTAATGTTATGTTGCTGTTTTCAATTGCTAATCTCATTGGTTGGAATGTCTCCGTTAGTCCTTGGAGCATTAATGCTGCTAGTAGTTCATCGTCTATTTCTTTCCCGATGTCACACAGTTGTTGTGCTACTGTCATCAATGTCGTCAGGTATTCTCTTACCGTAGAAAACTGCTCCAACTTAAGGCTCACTAACCTTGAAAGCAACTTACAGCGGTTATTAAGGCCCTTATCCTCATAAGCAGCCTTCAGGGCATCCCAAACCTCCTTTGCTGTCTTCGAGTTGCGTACATGGGCCAAACAATGTTTTTGAATCATTAAACATATCTTCACTCTGGCCTTTTGGTCCCTTTTGCAGCCTAAAGTATCCGTAGGAGCCGGAGTCATAGTGGTATATTCCCACAAGTCCTCATGGATTAGATAAAGTTCCATCATGAACTTCCAAGTGGAATAGTCAGCACTGCCATCAAGCTTATCTATTGTGGGTAAGCTCGAACTCATATTTATTTGACTTACAGGATTTATTCCAACAGATCTCTCATATGTTTCATTAATGTTCGCATCTCCTGCGTAGGCCATCCCATAACCTATTAGTGAGCAGTTGATGTGGTACTCACTTTATAACAGAGTGCAGGGTGGAGATAAAATATAAACTTTACATAGATGAAATGAAAGCATATTTAATTTATTTTAATTCAACATATTTTTCTGTTATTCACTGTCAAAGACAAATCACCAAGACAACATGCTATAGAGATTATACAATGTGTCAAGACCTCTTTGCTTCAACACATAGCTTTCTCAAATATTTTAGAAATAACTGGTAAGAGGGCAATAGGTCGGTAGTTTGTAGGGTCTGACGAGTCATTCTTTTTAATTCCAGGTCATTATGTATAAGGATGCCGACGCCACCACCGTCATGTTTTTTGCGATGATATGATGCTGCTAAGTGATAGTCGTCAAATTTGATTATGGGCGCTTTGGAATCTGTAAGGAATGTCTCTGAGATTCCAATTGCTAAGTAGGAATCTTTGTATTTTTCTAGAAAAGCTGTTAAGATCTCTTGTTTATTAAATACACTTTGCATATTTTGGAAACATATTTTAGACTCTTTAAAATCGAAAGGAGCGAAAGGAATGGTTTCTAGAGGAATCGTTTGTAGAACCTCTTGTAAAACGTGTGCTTTTACGCATATTACTTATCTGGTGACTATTATTTACCTCAAGCTTTTGAGTTTTGTAGTTATATTTAGCCTCCTGATTATCTAAATAAATTTTGTTTTGCTTCATTATGCAGAAGTGTCCATTTTTTCTTGCCTCTATGACGGCACGTCTTAATATTTTTTGTTCTGTCAATTTTTCTTTGTCCATAACTTCTGATATTACTAATCCCGTTGCTCTAAGTAAATATCTATTTTCCAATAAGTACTTAACCATCCGCTTGCTCAGTAGTTCCACTTTAATGGGTCGTCTCTCTCCATGCTTTCCAAGTCGTACTACTTCTTCGATATAACCAGTCAAATCTACATTAAAAATGTCATAAAGTATATGTATTAATCTGTCTTGCAATTCAATTTCTGTTTCCCATTCATATTCATAAATTCCATATATTACGAACTGCTTGTTAGCTTCTGTATTACTAGAATTATTAATCTTTTCTTCTTTCACTTCTTCTGTTTTTAATTTATTTAATGCCACATCTAACTGCTTTTGTAATTCTGTTAATTCCGCTTCTAATTTTGATGATTTTCCCTGTAGTTCGGCAATATGATTATTTAATTTTTTTATTTCTATTTTATGTAAGTTTTGTTCTGTTGTAATTTTATTTATGCTTTTATCCATATGTTGTTTTACCTCGTTTAAAGTTTTATCTTTAATTTCAGTAAGTAGCGATGTTTTCAATTCAACAAGTAGTGTTTTCTTTAATTCCAAAAGTATATTTTTATTGTTTTGTTCAAATTTTTTATCTAAAAGTTCTTCTAGTTGATTTAATGTAATATGTTCAATTTTCGCTTTATTTTCAGTGTTAGGTTCTTCATTAAGTGTATCTCCTATTATACTGTTTTCGTCGTCAAAACTTATCGATATATTGCCATCTGTGCCGGAAGGCAGTCTCCGTACTGTTATATTTTTCTCGTCCGTATGTGTGATCTGAGATGTTAAGACCATGTCATCGTCCCTGATAACGGTATTCATTGTGTACTGTGAACGCACTGGGGTGTTGCTATTATCAGATTTTGGTACTTTACATATACATGATTGGCATTTCCAGTTCTATTTATGTTCTAAAGTCATGGTGTTATTGAATCTGACCAAAGGCACATTTGCACATTCTAAGTCATACATGGACTTACATAAATAGCATATTAGATGTTCTCTTTTCGGAATATTTTGTAAATATCCTGCACATTTACTTGCCATATTAATGTTAAGGGAATGTGTATTTACTATGACTAACCGAAGTCGTGTAAAGCACCACTGTGCGGCCGGTTCGTACCGGAACGTCGATGGACGAAAGCGGGTTGCGGAGGATGGAGCGGGCGGGGATGCGCGTAGGCATGTAACCGATGCTTGCTTGCAGCGATGTTATGTGTCGTAGGTCAGTTCCAACGATATTATTTAAAACTCACAAATTGTTTTTCGTTGTAGCTCTTGATCGCGAACTCGGGTTTGAATACTGATTGTTGTGCGTTGTAGATGGATTCTGAAACTTCACTTTGATACTAAATTGGACGTTTAAAGTACAAAATATACTAGTTATTCTGATTAAAATACGGAGCTTCGGAAATTTGACTTGTACGGCGGGCGGGCGCCTCCCTTCCGCCATGGCCATAGCCAGTACAGACAGGTATGAGCCACTCCAAATCACAGACCTGCGGAAGGTCCTTATAGATGGATTATTAGCCTGCTTTTAGACTTTAACAAAAATCTAATGTTTTTGGTTATCGGGCCTACAGGCCACAGTCCTTTCCGAGCCATTTCTAATCATTGACCTGCGGAAGGTCCCTATAGGTGGATAATCATTTTATTTTCAGATTTTTTTTGAATCAAATTATTTTGGTTATCAGACATACAGGCCGTAGTTCTGTCTGAGCCATTTCAAATCATAGACCTGTGAAAAATCTTTATAGACAGAATGACATTCTGCTCTAATTTTTATTTTTGGATTTAATAATAATGGCTATCGGACCTACAGGCTACATTCCTGTCCGAGCCATTTCAAACCATATACCTGGGAAAGGTCCTAATATGACCTCTATGGCTTAATTAATTGAACAATACTCTGATAGTACCTTTTTTATACCCAAAATTTTAGGTAACTGACTTACAGAACGACTAGCTCCGTGGCGCAGCGGTCAACACGCCAGCCTGCGACACGGAGTGACCGGGTTCGATCCCCGGCCAGGTCAAGATGGAAAATGATCTTTTTCAGATTGGCCTGGGTCTTGGATGTTTATCTATATATGTATTTGTTATAAAATATAGTATCGTTGAGTTAGTATCCCATAACACAAGTATTGAACTTACTTTGGGGCTAGCTCAATCTGTGTGATTTGTCCGTATATATTTTATATTTATTTATTTTACAAAACAGTTTTGTCTGATCACAGACCTGCGGAAGGTCGCCTAATAATTACCTTTATTAATATATACATTTTTAAACAATATTTTTGGCTAAGAAACTTCCAGGTTCAGGTGGAGGTTGTCCAAGCCATCCCAAAATAAAGACCTGCGGAGCGTCCATATATATTTAACCCTATGGTAGATTAAAGAAATTTCTGAAATATTTTTGGCTTTGTGACCACCATATTGACAGATTTGTGGAAACTTCTGATGTAAATATATTCTGATAGTATAGATCCAATGCTTTATGTTACCTGAAGTAACCTATAAGTGCCCACCTGGTCCATTCTATTCCAGATCAGGAACCTGCGGAAGGTTCTTGAGGACACATTGTCATTCCAGGCTCAAAATATTTTACGACCTGTTATTTAATCGTACCTTAGATCCGATCTTTAACTAGTTTAGACCTACTAAATAGATCTTTGTAGATCATAATAATGGAATGACAGGATAAATCTTCCATGATAAAATCATATATAAAAAAAAATAAAAATAAAAATGCAGTGTATGTAAATTTTAACTTAATCTCCAAAGATGGATCCCTTAAACTTAGTTTGACAATTGATTCCATCCATGTTCTTTATGCTTACTCTTTAATACACCTTAATAACAACAGCAGAGTTGTAGTCTATTATGAGCCTCAAATGAAGGCCATATTTATATGTATATTTATAAACCTGACCTGCAATTACTATACAGGGCATTAATATAGCATGACAGTGTATAAATAGAGTGTGCCTAGTTTTTTAAACTGAGTGAAAAAGTTCATGGTAGTATGTTAAAATCCATATTTAATTTTATAACAATAAAGGCAAAGCATAAGTATTACATTAGGTACATATTGCAAGCTGGTTAAATTATCTTTTAAAAAGAAAAGTATTAAGTCTGCTTCAAGGCAACTTAGACAATCCAGGCGAGTTCAACCGAACGAGACGGAATAATTTTAGACAGAGGCAATTAAAAAAACAAAAATTGTATTTTCATCAATCATTACTTCCATTCCACCCCTTTAGATATTTTAAAATTGAATCAACAAATTATTAATTGTTTTTATTACATGACAGGGCTTGAGTTTACTTTATTTATATGTAACTTATACTTATAGCAATTTATAAAAGATTTATATTCATTCACATAGCGTTTGTCGGTTGCTCATCATTCCTCATCACCAGCAGATAACAAACAGGTCTCTCATCGACAACGCTCTGTGTTGGAAGGGAACATAATATTACTGTTTTGCATTACAACAAAACAGGTATTATATTATGTGACCGAAAACACAGAGCGTTGAAAGCAAGTACCTAGCTGGATGAAGGAAGACTACTATGACAGGTCTTGTCAATGTCAGTTTAACATTGACAAGTGTTGCCAGCTGCTAAGTGAAGAAATTTAAGAAGAACCACAGAGAATTTATGGTAATATTGCCATATAATCGGGTAAGATTCTAAGAGTAAGGAAGTCTATGGAGAAGCCCTTGTCAACATATATAAATTTTTACTTATACAAATATCAGGCATTTATGGTACAAAGTGTGAAATATAACTTGTTGTCTCTTTCTTTCTTCAGTACAATTGCATTTGACAAAAGACATACATATTTTAGTTTTTGCTAATTTATGGTAAAAGCTGTCAAAAGTTTAGGTACGTGCCAAAATCCGCCATATTATGTAACGAGTTTCGTGGTAGTTGTGCTGTCAACGGGTGTTGTTTACTATTTGGAAAAGTTGAGATTTGAGACAAAATACGCGAAAATAAGGTAATAAATACGTGGAAGTGTGGGAAAACGGTTTATCAAGTTGACTAAATGTTGTATTGTGATGTGTGGTGCAAGAAAAAACATAAATCAACCATAATTGACTCTTCATAGGTTAGTAACCCGTTTTCTAGCAAGAAAGCTCTTTATTGATTCTAATTTAGAAGCAAAATAAAACACGATCTTAAATTTATGTATAAACTGTTGTTAACTGGTCATATTTTTGTAATACAGTCAGTATTTTCATTTATTTTATTCCTCATTTGTTTACATACTTGAATAGGGTTGTGCATTATCTAAATAAAAAATAATATTTTTTTATAGGTTTCCGATGAATGAAGCTTTGAGGAATAAATGCTTAGAGGCTATCCGGTTCGGAAAAATATTAATCCTCGGCAACAGGATTGGTACATCTGCTCTTTGCATTTTGAGGAAATCTGTTTCAATAGAACGCTTGAAGTTATGATATGAGACTTCGTGACAACTCATCGCCAACAATATTTTCATTTCCGGTAAGTTTAATGTATACAGTTAATGTCAATGAATAAATGTTTTAGGGTTCAGTACCCAAAGAGTAAAAACGGGGTCCTAATGATATGGCTCTGGTATCCGTCTGTCACCAGGCTGTATCTCATGAACCGTGATAGTTAGACAGTTGAAACTTTAACGGATGGATATATTTCTGTTGCCGCTATAACGACAAAAACTAAACAATAGAATAAAATAATTAATTAAGGGGGCTTCCATACAGTTTTTCTGTCAGACAATACTAAAAACCGTTGATTTGGCAGGAGTAGCCGGCTCATGCATGCAAATGTACGCAAAGTTATGTGTGACAACGTATTGTCGAATTATGGATGCGATCATATGATATCATGGATACAACAATGCACTTAATAGATACTTGTACATAATCCTTACTAATATTATAAATGCAAAAGTGAGTTTGTTTGTTTATTTGTTTGTTTGTTACGCTTTCACGCCGTAACTACGGAACCGATCATCATGAAATTTTGCATACAAGTTCTCCGGAGTACGGAGAAGGACATAGGCTACCTTTTATCCCGGGAAAAATTACTACTATTCCCGAGGGATCGATATTGACGCGGGCGGAGCCGCGGGCAAAAGCTAGTTTATTATAATTGTGTTCATTATTTGCACGTTTACTTTTCAGCACCGGCTACACAAGAGAAATTTAAACTGCGTGAAACAAGCAATATCAATACTGATTTTGCTAGTACGACGTTTTATTCCTATTACCAGTATCAGATGAAGTTCAGAAAGAGGTATGTAAATAAAACAAATTTTTAAATATTTCGATAAAACAATACCTTGAGCCATAATGATCCAACAATAAAAATTATATGCATAATATAACATTTTTTTAATCTGAAATATAATATTAATTTAAGTGTTAAGATACAGGGCGGATGCATGAACTTGTCAGTAATGCGTCTTACTTATTATCTCAGCTGTGCAGTACAAGTTTCAAATCTTTTCATTGGCTGGAGCTAACTAACACATAATACCTGTTTTGTTGTAATGCAAAACAGTAATATTTTCAATTATGACTTGTTGGTTAATCTAGAAACCATAGCATAAATGGATGTCAAAGTGACATTTCTTTAGGGATGCAACATCGTTCATGAAAAACATCGATGTCGAAATATCGATGTTTTTAAAAGTCAAACATCGATGTCGAAAATATCGATGTTTATGAACGATATATCGATGTTTTTGAACGATATATCGGTGTTTTTTAAAATACTTACCGGATTGACAAAATGGCCTTGAAATACAGAGAAAAAGCATTTTCCTATCTGATTGATATAGTTAGACTGATTACTGATAAACAAATTACTTACCTACCTACTTTAAATAATACAGATATGTGACAACTGAAAATGCACACTTAACTTCACTCTCCGACGGGACCGAACAAACAAAACACATACAAACAAACGAAGTGACACTGACACATCACATCACACAGCACGTTTCCGGAAAGGACTCGCGCTTATACTGCCTTGCCTATACCGGTTTTTTATTAGGTACACAAATTAAAAAAAAAAAAAAACAAAAAATATTAAAAAAGTATTGTTTTTGTATGGCAAGGTTTTGAGCAAGCAAGGTTGCACGAGTTCTTGGCAGTATACGCACGAATCAATAGATGGCGCTAGTAAACATCGTTCATAAAAACATCGTTCATAAAGAACGATATATCGTCGATGTTTTGAGTTTCAACATCGATGTAAAAACATCGATGTTTATGAACGATACATCGATTTTTTTAAACATCGATGTATCGTTTGCATCCCTATTTCTTTCGGCCGGCCCAACTGTCAATGTCAAATCGCTTAGTGTTTCTAAAACTTGTTTTCCATATGTATTAAATTTAGTATCGTTTATATTATATGTAGCCAATAGTTCATTTCATACTATATACAATTTTAGCTACATATTATTTTAGTGCTGATGTGCTTATTTTTATATAAATTCGCAGACTTAAGAATAAAATAACCTTAAACAAGATGCATCGGAGTCCAGCAGTCTGCCGCATCTGCCTCTCAGTGGACGCGCCCATGAGCAACATTGACACCGCTGCCCTGCAGCTCGTGTACGAGAGGCTGACGGGGGCTTTTGTAAGTACTCTAACACTAGTTAAGTCTGCGCGATATCGCGATATTACGATCAGACTCCGTGCGGAAATGTTCGTAAATTTGAAGGAGATGCTGTTTTTCCCGTAGAGTTGAACAAGTCTTGTGCCCGTTTTATACATGATGTTGAACTATAATTAGAAGAAAACAGCACGGCTTTATAGTAGTAATAACAAAGCCTTGTGTGTGGTTTTGCTCTGCCTTAAACCCATCATCGCTAATGCCGAATAGTCAAAATAAAGGTTACCGATTAAAACCAAGTATTCCACAAATTGCAATATCTCATCTAATGTCGATAGACAATATTAAATTATACACTAGTAATAAGAAGTACATGAAGCATTGAACCTATTAAGCGCCAATTACCACTTTAGTTGCAAAACAGCTACTTGACTGAGACACCATTGACAACAAAAGTTATTACAATTTGTACTAGTTTGGTGTCGGGGGTGAAGTAATGTTAACAAGTGCTGGCATACAAAAGGTTATTGATGTCACCACAACTTAGGTATAAAATTTGGTTTAGAAAAGTGTAAGTCAGCGAACATAAACTTATATCTGATGGTAACAAAAGCTATAGAAGAGGTTATAAAAGCCATGGATCTGGAATTATACAAACACTTAAGATACATTGAATCAGAACAACTAGATCACACATCAATAAAATCATCATTATCCACTAATTCAAAAGTAGAGTTGCAAGGATCTGTAAAAATGTATTAATTGGTAAATCTCTTAAGGCTATGAATACATACGCAATCCCGGTACTTACTTATTCTTTTGGAATCCTTATATGAAGCAAAACAAAGATTAATAACTTTGAAATAAAACCTCGCACAATTCTCACAAAACATAACCATCTGCACCCAAAATCAGCCGTAGAAAGGATGACAATAAAGCAATCAAACGGAGGTAGAGGACTGGCTGATATCTAGGAATATCTTTTTCCTGAAACTGATAGCTATTCAGGATCAAATCATCAATACTAAAAACTTCCGCAAACATATTATAAAGATCCCTCCACAGATTACAGATGATAAATGTTGTAAATGCCAGATCCATCCAGGCCAGATAAAGTATTACATGATAAATTAAACAAAGTAGGAGTAGCTTACATTATAAAATAACAGTTCCCAACACTCATAACCGTGCTAAAATAATAACCAAAAAATTATATACAGATTTAAAAGATAAATGGAAGGATATGGAGATAAAGTATATGTATATAGTACCTGTAGTTATCTCATGGACAGGGCTAATTCCCTAACACTTGCACCACAGTTTTAAATTTATAGATTTATCAAAAACTCATACAACAATATGCAGAATGCTGCAATTTTAAATACATGTATAGAATAGTTAGGAAATTCATGCAAGGGGATGAAACAGAAACTCCACAATAAATTACCTTTACTGCTACTTCACTTGGTCTATACCCGTGATTGTAGTGTACAAACACCAGCTATAAGCGTAGAAGAAAAAACACTTTCAAAATAATAATAAAATAATAATTATTTTCTTTATTAAAGGTAAATACCCCAATACAGATACAAGATTGTTATGTATAATGTATATGTATGTGAATTAATCTAATACATTTAAATTTTAAATGTTAGTGTACTATGAAACATTCAACATTATATAATATTTATCTGAACAAGCGCTAGAATCAAGTCGCTATATAGAAATCATAGTGTTAGTTCTCTTGTACGCCACAACCATTCTTATTCTGCAAATAGTCCTTCCCTAAAGATGATTTCTGTAATGTAGTCAAAAACTTTTAAAGAATTATTTTTATAAATGTTCAACATCACAACTTATGTATGCTACTACAGCACTTAATGTTCCCTAACATATACTTGTGATTGACAAGTACATGTACATGGTGTTTTATATCAAACTAAAGAAAGTACTTGTTGGCAGATGAAAATCTGAAAAATTTACAAAATTAGGCATCATAAATCTGTTCATTGTATGTTTTCAATGTAAAAGTAAAAGCTGTTATATCAGTGGCACAACATTCCAGCTCGTGAGTGGGAACAGGCCCGTGGCAGCATGCTACATCTGCCGCGCAATGTTGTGCAAGAGCCACAAGCTGATGGTGACCGCCACCAGGGCAGACCATGCGCTGACTGCTATGTTGGAGACGGCTGGCGAGGTATTTATGTTATATTGTCTCTGTTTCTAAAAATGCTGAGCAATGGCAAGGACCACGCAACAAAGCAGTCAAGATGGCACGCACTTTCTAGACAAAGTTTTATAGAGGGCTAAAGCAATGTGTAAACAATATGTGCAATATGTGCTAGCATTGTAAATTATTTTGCCTTCTAAGGTTATCACAAATCTGTATGTTTTCTCTCAGTATTTTCCTTCAGTTCACTAGAATCAAGTAACATAATGGGTGATTAAAATGATCACACACAAGTCAGATAGCAATACAAACTGGAGGTGTGAGGAGGGTGGAGGAAGGGCGCTCTAGTATGTACTAAATGTTTGTTTGTATTCAGATTACAGAAAAATTAGTATCCCGGATTGACCGCTCGGCCATTGGCTTGTGTGCGTCGCTGTCCTTCTCTGTGGCTGAATGTTGTGACAGTACGCTGCCAAAACCGGTCATGGTCAAAACTGAGCCAGAGTCAGAGGATGCTGGCGACACCGCGACGGACGATGAGGACCCAGCGGGTACGTATGTTCAAGTTAACCATACGTCCCACTCTCTTCCATGCTGGTATACCTAGGTAATACAGCACAAAAAAAACATACCCACATTCTTAACATAACAATATAGCTAGAAACAGAAAAGAAATATGTTAAAATGCAGTGTGCGTTTTAGTGAACCAAATAGGCTGAGTATAAAAATTAGTCATGTGGGGTACGAGTACAACACTGATTAGCCGTGTGGTTTCCGGCAGAGTAGAATAGGACCACTCCAAGTCCTTCCATGGATGTCGTAAGAGGCGACTTAGGAGATACAAGCTAAACAAAGCTCATAAATATCAATGAGACCTCTCCAACCCGTCTGGCCAGCGAGGAGAGTGTAGGCCAAATCCTGTGTCTGCTATGGCCAAGTATGATTCCGGTAGTACAGAGAGGGTCATGCTCCTGCAGTGGAGAATAAAATGACCTGATGATGATATTCTGCAACACCTGTCAGTGAACATTCGACCTATAGAAAAAAATAATAATAACGGAACTTGAAGTAAATTCAAAAAAAAATCAAAAAATTCAAAACGTTTATTCAATATAGGTTTCTTTGAACACTTATTAATTGTCATATTTCACTTCTCAACAATTGTTGACGTCAAAAATTTACTTATGTCTAAGTTTAACGCCGCTTCCAAAGCGGAGTGCAGAAGAAGCGGCAACAAACTGCACAGCACATTTTCTCCAAGGACGACAACTCACAATTTATGAAAATCTTAGAAATTAAGTATGTGGACTGAGTATACATTGGTATATTTAATGTTATGTTCGAATTGAATTTAACAAATAATGTTATATTATTGAAATTAATAACACCGAAATAAAAAAAAAATGTCAAATTATGTACCTACTAAAATAAAAATAAAAAAAGTCATCTTTAAAAATAACACGTACAGAATGTACTACACATTATAGTCATATAAATACAGAATTACGAGGCGTCCGCGCCAAGCTCAAGCCAAACATTCTTATCATTAATAAAATCTTCGGTCCTATAATATGCCTTTTTACAAAGTAATTGTTTTACATAACTTTTGAATATTCTATCAGGCATATCAAGAACCGATTCTGGCAATTTGTTGTAGTAGCGTATACAGTTTCCCATGAACGACTTGCTAACTCTGCTTAGCCGATATCGCGGAAGAAATAATTTGTGATTGTTACGCAAGGGTCTATTTATTAAATCACTAACTTTTTTGAACGACAAAATATTTTTCCTTGCATACATTATATTCTCGAATATATACTGTGAAGCTACAGTTAAGATTTTAATTTCTTTAAACAACTGTCTGAGTGAGTCCCTCGCGCCCAGGCCGTAGATGGCACGAATTGCTCTTTTTTGCAGAATAAAGATAGTCTGGATGTCGGCTGCATCGCCCCACAGAAGTAATCCGTACGACATTAAACAATGAAAATAACTAAAGTATACAAGCCTAGCAGTGGACTCATCTGTCAGTTGTCTAATCCTTCTAACAGCGTATGCTGCGGAACTAAGCCTATTAGAAAGTTTAGAAATATGGGCACCCCATTGTAGTTTTGAGTCGATTGTGATCCCTAGGAAAGTAGTATCATTGACGAAACCTAGTTTTTGACCATCTATTAAAATGTCAACATCGGTCTGCCTCACGTTCGGGAGAGTAAATT
Source organism: Elegia similella (assembly GCA_947532085.1). Lineage (NCBI taxonomy): Eukaryota > Metazoa > Arthropoda > Insecta > Lepidoptera > Pyralidae > Elegia > Elegia similella. Next base: position 12,708,688 of record OX383950.1, read on the forward strand.
TAACGCATTGGGTCTTTTGGGCATTTAGCAATAGGTTGTTGGCTGAAAACCAGTTTGAAATTTTTGCTAATATGCTATTTACCGCGGTAACGTCATCACTTTGACGGTCCATCCTGAATATGAGAGACGTGTCATCGGCAAACAGCACTATGCCCGCTTCATTTTCAACCATATAGGGCAGGTCATTGACGTACGCTAGGAAAAGAAACGGGCCTAAGATTGAGCCTTGAGGCACGCCAATTTTTGAATTAGTACCATTTGATTTGACACCGTTAATATCTACTGTCTGAAGCCTATTTGTCAAGTACGATTCTATTAATTCTAATGACTTATTTTCAAACCCGTATTGTCGGAGTTTGAGCAAAAGTGTTTGATGATCAACGCAATCAAATGCTTTAGAGAGATCACAAAACACTCCAATGGCATCCTGTGAATCCTCCCAAGCGTTGTAAATATGAGTAATCAGAGCTACTCCCGCATCGGTGGTCGATTTTCCACCAGTAAAGCCAAATTGTTGGTTATGGAAAAGGTTGTTAGTCTTAAAATGGAATTGCATCTGGTTCAGCATTATCTTTTCAAACACCTTGCTCAAAACCGGTAAGATAGAAATAGGCCTATAATTACCAGGGTCTGATTTTTCTCCTTTTTTAAATAGTGGTATTAACTTACTACACTTCATTAAATTAGGAAATATGCCTCCATCAATGCATTCATTAAATATATAAGCTAAATCAGCAGCAATAATATTTATAATGTGACTCACTACATTAACAGACATACCCCAGTGGTCCTCCGATTTTTTAAAGTTTAGCTGTTTATAGGCATCAATAATGTCACTGGTTTAATATGATTATATTTAAATTTAGAATTACAAGGAGGAATATTATTTTTTTGTAAGTCCTCGGCACGATTTAGACTAGAGTTAATGTTTGACGTTAGAACTAAAGGAATGTTTGTAAAAAAATCCTCAAATGTATTTACGATTTCTTTAGTTGTGGTATAAGTTTTGTCTCCGCATTTAATTTGAGTAAAGTTGTGTCTAGGTTTAATTTTACCAGTTTCTTTGTTTATGACATTCCAAGTTTCCTTAATTTTGTTTGGTGCATCATTTATTTTTCTATTAATGTGATTGGCTTTAGCTTGTTTACAAACTCTCTTAAATATTTTAGAATAATTTCGAACATACTCAATAAAATGTATGTCAAAATTATACTGCTTCTGGGCATACAGATCAAATAACTTTTCTCTACTTTTATAGATACCAGTGGTAGCCCATTCACTAAATGTTAATTTATTACAAACCTTTACTTGTTTTTGTTTTAATGATTTAGCATATTCAGTAGAGACTGCATTGAATAATCTGTCATAGTGGTCACTCGGGTTATTTCCTGAATACACAACCGAACATTGTTTGTTTTCAATATTACTTTTGAGTTTACTTATATTTTAGAAGTAATAGGCCTGCACATAATTTTTCCCTTATTTAATGGTATTTCAATTTTTTTAACAAAAGATGCAAATTGGCCAGTGTGATCTGAAGGCAATTTGTTAATAATAGCTTTATTTAAGTACCCATTTTCACAAAAAAAAATATCTAAGCAAGTTGCAGATGAGGCAGTGATCCGAGTTGGTTCACAAAATACATTAATTAAGTTGTAACTTTTAAATAAGTTTAAGAATTGAGTACTTTTTGGAGACTGTTTTAATATGTCTATATTGAAGTCACCGCATACAATTAAACTTTTCTTACTAACTGATGCAATTTTTAGAACTTGATCCATTACTTTGACAAAACATTTAAAATCACTTTTGGGATGACTGTATACGCAGATAACAATATGATCCTCTAGCTCGGCACAGGCCACCTCAGCACACCGCTCAACAGAAAGCCTGACAATATCTTTCCGTTCTTTACAGCAGAGACCATTTTTTGTAAAAATCAGTGTACCACCTCTTTCAGCAGACTTTCTGTTAACGCAGCTTACAATATCATAGCTGTTTAGGCTGAACATCATCTCACTCTCTTTAAGCCAATGTTCAGTCAAACATAAAAAGTCCACATTAGATTCTTGTAAAAACAATTCAACAATTAATTCTTTGCCGGAAAGGCCTTGCAAATTTTGATGGACAATTCTTAGTTCATGAGGCTTTTCCGTTGTCCTAGTGTTTAGTTTAAATCAACTATATTTGAGTTTAAATTTAAGTCTAAAGAGTTACCATTACAGGTGCTTGGCAAGTCTGTGGACACCTTAGAACTAATATTTTGTTTACAATGTAAACTCGTCCAAAAATTAATAGTATAAGCTACTAATGTAGCAACCTTATGTCAAAAAACTTTGAAAGATAAATACTATCTTTCGTCGAATAACATTCACCAATAAAATTATTTGTGTCTAAAAATACTAATTTATTGCTATGACGACATGTCAATGTGTGTATTAATTTATTCAAGTAATGAATGTTATTATTTCTTGATGGGGGCTGGCAACTTATATATGGGAATGCACAAATAATTATTTTATAAACATTTAAAGATTTTAGGCCTTCTATACAATTGATAATATCTTTTTTAGATAATTTATAACAGTTTCCAATGAGTAATACAATAGTGGAATTACTGTTCATAGGAGTTGTTTTAATTCTGTCAATTATTTGTGTGAAGGTTGCGTTAGGTAGACAATAATTGATATATGAGTCCTCTAAATAACTACTAAACATAGTACTCATACCCCGACCTACACTATCAGAAAAGATTATAGTATTTCTGGGGGGGTCATTTGTGTCGGCACAAACAGACTTTGTCTCAAGCAAATTACCGTTACAGTTAGAGAGCATGGGCATGGAGTCAGTGAAGGTGGATTGGTTATTTTGACCACAGTTACATTGTTTAAGTAGTGAATCTAGTGCTTCTTGATTGGCTCTCCCGTCTTCTATCAATTTATCCACTGCCAACATGTGTTAAGAAAATGTTTATTCGACAAAAAGCACATACACAAATTAGAAGAGAAACACATTTACGCAATTTACAAAAATAAAAATAATACTACACACTTACAATACAATCTAAACGTAAATAAATTAAATAACACATTATTTAGATTGTGTGCTGTGCTGTGTTGTCAAAAAGGATCCAACTCAGCATATGCTGGCTGTACGTAACTGCCAGCGCTGGTCTTCCGTTGGACCCTTTGTTGACGTCACGGAAATATGCACAAAACAACGAAACAAGCACTTGGACCATTACCAGAGCATTATTCGCGAACAGGCGACTACATCAAACCACCTGCTCAACAATAGCACCCCAGCACAAGTCTACAAGTATTACCACCCGAACAAAAGAAAAAAGAAAGGAAAAAAAAAAAAACTACCTATAAACAAACAAAAGTGACATTGACAGATAACATTTCATTTCAACAACAACAATCTACAAGAATGAGTGATAAGATAAATAAAAGTGAAAACAAGCAAAATATACATTACAGAAGAATTATGATCTTATATATTTAATAAAATAAAATAAGTGGCAAAAATAATAATTAGATCAATGAATGCGATCTAAGCATGAGGGAATGTGTTAATATATTATATTAACTAAATAAATAACAAAAAACAATGTATGTGTAAGCATTAACTTTAAAACCCTAATAAAATTCCCTATCTATGTTCTTGCTTCCCTTTCTCCCATACATCCCTTCCTTCGCCGAGACGGCCTGTGATTGGCCGAAAACACAGTCGTAAAAATATGGCGTTCGAGTCATGTTGAGCGCGCCGCTTGCGCTGATATAATTTCCAAAAATAACGACTCCTAAGAGCTTCGCTGGCCGAAAACAACCTTAAATCTCATCGCGCGTGTATGATGGTGTACCACCAGTGTAGGCAGTAAGGAAATAATAAAGTTCAAGCACAAGGATCGTCGGCCGGTCGACACGAGGTCCCGTCGAAGGCGAATCCTTATCCAGACTCCTGTTCAAGATTGAATCCAGGTGAGTGTTTACTGAATTTTCCCTTGCTGTGATTCTGGGGTTGATCGGAGAATGCAGTGACTCTTCCAGGAAGTCGCAACATACATTTATGGTGCCTCCTGTGAGGACATTCCTCACGTACTTATTTCAAATTTACCCACTTAATTTCAATATTTTCAATTAAAGTTATTTCCAAATATGGATCACTAATTTATTCATAAATAGACTTATTATAGATTCAAATTAACTAGGTACTTACCCACCTAGCATTTGTCTATTTGTCTAACAATCTCGGATCAAACAGGAAATTCCATACCTGTGCCATACCATAGTAAATACCTATTGCTTACGAGTACATACTTCTTATCTCGTTAATTCCCTTGTAATAATCCCTTAATCGTTCGATTTGTATACCATAAGGTACTATCTTGTTACTCAGGCTTTCGAACTATTTTGGATAGCCTAGATACCTACCTAAGGTTAATTAATAGCAGCGAGGTGTGTATTTATGATTATAAGTAATAGTCCGTAGTTTTAAAACCTACGTGTTTTGTGAATATCTGTTCCATTACTCAGTTTCCATTTAAACTTTTGCTACCTACCTACCTTATTCGTACTTTCACAATTAGTGCTTAGCGAAAACATGGCAGAAGGAGAATTAATGTCAACCATTAAAAAACGTGAATATGAGTTTAAAAATATGCAAATACTTTATGACTTAGCAAAAATTACGAAAGAAAATAAAACTAAATTGGTATCCTTTCGAGCTAGGTATAAAAGAATTGATATAATTCGTGATAATTTCTTGGAATGCAACGATCGTGTAAACCGGTTGCAACTTAAACTAAATCCTCAATTTGTTATCGATAATAATGATTTGTTGTCATTTGACGAGTTATATTATTTTGTCATTGAGTATGCCGACTCTCTCGACGTAAGTTCGCGCTCGGAACTGTGTCAAGGTCATGCGCATTCGCAAGTGAAATTACCTAAATTGCAAATAGCTAAGTTTGATGGTAATATAGAGAACTGGCAGATGTTTAAAGACAGTTATACGTCGCTTGTGCATAATAATGTTTTGTTGTCGGACACAGAGAAATTTTATTATTTGTTGTCATGTCTGTCTGGGTATGCCCTGACACTAGCTAAGGGTGTTCCTATAACATCAGCTAATTATTCTGTTGTTTATGCAGCGTTGCTGGACAGGTATGATAATAAACGTATTTTAGCCACCGCTTATTTAGAAAAAATAATAAAATTAAATCCGATCCAACGGCCATCATTATCAAACTTATCACAATTAACCAACACACTTTATGAATGTGTTAGTGCCTTGCGCGGGTTAAATATTGATGATTTAAGTGAATTTCTTTTATTTTACATAGCATCTCGGCCGCTTGATACAGAAACTAGGAAAAGGTTTGAATTACAAAATACCGAAGAAATTCCTAAATTTAATAATTTGATTGTTTATTTACAGAATTATATAAAGGTATTAGAGGTTAGTCAACCTAGTAATTTACAGTCATTCAATTCTACAAATAAACAGAACCACAATAATACAAAGAAAGATAATTTTTCTCGGCAATCAAATTCTTCCTTAATTACTTCTTCGAACTCAAATAATAATAAACCTAATCAGGCTGTCTGTGCGTATTGTCATGAAAATCATTCAATATATCGCTGTGGTAAATTACATTCTATGAATATAGGACAGCGACAAAAAATAGTTAGAGTTACAATTATGTCAAAACTGCTTAAGGCCCGGTCACACTAGTGCAGACTGCAAGTCTAAGTCCATGTGTTTCATTTGTAACTCAAAACATAACACATTATTACATGAAGAACATAAAAGTTTATTATCTAATACCATTGACCTAAAGGTTTCTGAGAATTCCAATATGAGCACTTCCCTAACTTGTACAACTCAGCCAAACATGTCAAAGTCACCTATGAGTACCAAAATTATTGGTTCAGCAGTGGTTCGGTTGAGAAGAGTAGATGGTTCATTGCAGTATGCTCGTATAATCATAGATAGTGGCTCGATGGACTCTTTCATTACAAGTAGCTGTGTGCGACAGTTAGGTTTACAAATAAAAAAGTGTAATTTAAATGTAACCAGTCTCGGTCAAAATTATGTTTGTAATATTAAAGGTTATACTTTTGGCTCTATTGTGCCTAGGTCAAATGACTCGCCCCAATTCGATATACCATTAGTGGTTTTGCCTTAAATCACTTCAATGATTCCTTCAACTTCGTTACCGTCTGTTGTCAAGGAAAAGTTTAAACATCTGGATCTCGCCGACCAAGATTTTGATAAATCGGGTCCGATCGATCTGTTGTTAGGAGTAGACTGTTTTGACCAGATATATACTGGTTCACGTTATTGCCCAGGTCCTGGTTTTCCATGTGCACTGTCTAGTGTATTCGGCTGGGTGATCAGTGGTCAGTTTCTTCAAAACGTGGTGGCTCAAACTCCAGCCACACCCGTTACGTCACTCATCGCGTCTTCTGGTGCGCTCGATGAGATCGTTCAACGTTTTAGGGAATCCGAAGAACCGCCGAAATGTAAAATTTCCGGTCCTAAGGATGAAATATGTGAAGTGGCTCAAACTCCAGCCACACCCGTTACGTCACTCATCGCGTCTTCTTGTGCGCTCGATGAGATCGTTCAACGGTTTTGGGAATCCGAAGAACCGCCGAAATGTAAAATTTCCGGTCCTAAGGATGAAATATGTGAAGTGGCTCAAACTCCAGCCACACCCGTTACGTCACTCATCGCGTCTTCTTGTGCGCTCGATGAGATCGTTCAACGGTTCTGGGAATCTGAAGAACCGTCGAAATGTAAAATTTCCGGTCCTGAGGATGAAATATGTAAACAAAAATATAAAAATGGCACATATCGTACCTCCGAAGGTCGTTATGTTGTACCAATTATGCTTAAAGATGATACTCCAGCCTTAGGAGAATCATATCATCAGGCTCTTAACCGTTTTCTCAACTTGGAAAAGCGTCTTGCCAGCCAGACTGAGTTGAAAACGGAATATAAGGAATTTATGCAGCAGTACGAAGAGCTGGGACATATGCAGCCTGCTGAATCTTTGTCTACTGACCGTTATATTATTCCTCACCATTGTGTAATAAGACCCGATAGTACAACGACACGTTTACGAGTAGTCTTCGATGCCAGTAGTCGGACCTCGAATAATCTGTCACTCAAGAATATTGTTCATGTGGGTCCTAAGCTGCAAGTGGATATTGTCGATTTAGTGACAAAATTTAGACTTCACAAAATAGTTTTTACTGCCGACATCCGTCGTATGTATCGGCAAATATTGATAAGACCCGAGAAATGGACTACTAACGCTCCTCGTCTTCTTAAGGATGTTCCTCCTGAATTTTGTCAAAGTTCCAAATCCTTCGATGAATCGGGAATTGAGTTTGTCAAAATATTAGGGATACGATGGAATCCCATTAATGATTCTTTTTCATATGCCTTTTCAGACTCGTTCGAAGTCAAATTTACTAAAAGATCCATACTCTCTTTAGTGGCTCGCATTTTCGATCCACTCGGTTGGATATGCCCAGTAGTCTTTGCAGCAAAATCGCTGTTGCAAGAAATATGGCGGTTGAATTTATCGTGGGATGAGACTATTCCAAAACATTTAACCAAACAATGGCATTTAATAGCGGCCAATTTGTCTGATTTACAAAAAATTTCTATTCCGCGGTTAGTTATACCTTCCAATCCGATGGAAGTACACTTGGTAGGTTTCTGTGATGGTTCTTTGAAAGGCTATGGTTGTTGTGTGTATATTTGTGTGGTTACTAATGAGCCCAGAATTTCTATTGCGACTAGTTTACTGATTGGAAAATCTAGAGTAGCTCCGTTAAAACCTACCACGGTAAATAGACTCGAGCTAAGCGCAGCGGTGCTTCTGGCAAAAGTTCTATCGCATATGAATAATTTACTTAAAGACCATATAACTATTCATTCTATTCGAGCTTATTCAGACAGCAGCACTACCTTGTCATGGCTTAATACCGCCCCTCATTTGTTGAAAATGTATATAGCCAATCGTGTCATTCAAACAACTGATTTGATTAGTCCCGATCATGGATATTATGTTTCGTCTAAGGATAACCCGGCCGACTGTTGTAGTCGCGGAGTGTCCTGTCCAGAGCTTATAGACCATCCTCTGTGGTGGAAAGGTCCTTCTTGGCTACAGGATTTGCCTAGTCAATGGCCTAACAAACGGGTTCTACTTCCAAAAGAATACTTACCCGAGTTTAAATCACTAGAAACTAAAAGTCTTCACGTGATTAATGTGAGAAACCCACTTCTGGACTTAATTGCCAGACATTCCTCTTTTACAAAAATTCTAAGAATTGTAGCATGGTGTATTAGATTTATTTCAAATTCGAGGGTTGCAAGGCAAAATCGAATTCTTTCATGTCTCAGTAGTCCTGAACTCGAGAAGTCAACCAAAGTGTTAGTTAAATTGAGTCCGTATCATTATATGTCTTCCGAAGTCAGTCGAGTGCGAGATAATAAACCATGTGTAAAATCCATTCAAAAACTTTCACCTTTCCTGGACGATGATGGGATCGTGCGGGTGGGGGAACGCATCGATGAGGCTAATCTGTCACCATCTGCGTTACACCCTTTTTTGTTACATAAACAATGTCCAATATCTAAAATTATAATAAAACATTTTCATAAAAAATATTTGCATTGTGGACCTCGAACCTTACAATCTCTTATTCAATGCCAGTTTTGGATAATTGGATTGAGACTTCTGATACGTACAGTGCTGTCGAAGTGTGTTAGATGTTTTATTTCGTGTCCGCGCTCTCGTTGGGTCATGCTTAAGAAAATTACCCAGAGATTTTGGCGCGTATGGCAGCGTGATTATCTTCATACATTACAACGAAAGAACAAAAGGTTCGTACATGAACCAAATATTAAAATAGATAACTTAGTCATAGTTAACGAACCTAATCTTCCGCCGATGTTCTGGAAGTTGGCACGTATTGTGCAAGTGCATGCTGGTTCGGATCAAGTAGTCAGAGTAGTTACTTTCCGAACTGCTAACGGAAAGACCTTTCGTAGGCCGGTAGTAAAGGTTTGTCCCTTACCAATTAATTAAGATATTTTTTCATAAATTACTAAAACATAAATACACACTATCCTTAGTCTAGTTAAAACTTATTTATTACTTTATCGTTCGAAAATAATATTTCTAGATATTCTTGCAATAGTGCGTAGCTATTGCTTTTGTTTTTTATCTTTCAATTTGCATTCTCTGTGAAACCCTTGTGGATTTCAGGTGGGGGAAAATGTGTAAGCATTAACTTTAAAACCCTAATAAAATTCCCTATCTATGTTCTTGCTTCCCTTTCTCCCATACATCCCTTCCTTCGCCGAGACGGCCTGTGATTGGCCGAAAACACAGTCGTAAAAATATGGCGTTCGAGTCATGTTGAGCGCGCCGCTTGCGCTGATATAATTTCCAAAAATAACGACTCCTAAGAGCTTCGCTGGCCGAAAACAACCTTAAATCTCATCGCGCGTGTATGATGGTGTACCACCAGTGTAGGCAGTAAGGAAATAATAAAGTTCAAGCACAAGGATCGTCGGCCGGTCGACACGAGGTCCCGTCGAAGGCGAATCCTTATCCAGACTCCTGTTCAAGATTGAATCCAGGTGAGTGTTTACTGAATTTTCCCTTGCTGTGATTCTGGGGTTGATCGGAGAATGCAGTGACTCTTCCAGGAAGTCGCAACAATGTAAATTCACCAAATGTAATTTATATACTATTTAGTATTATTTACTATCTCAGTAGAGATTTTACAATTATTGAAGTGAGTGTTTGCACCATGGCAACGTAAGAATATAAAAATCAAATCAAATGATTATGCCAGCCAGTAAGAAAACTTTCAAGTATGAAGGTTTTAACACTGCCCCTTACTCGAACAAACTATGCAAAGGTATTGCCAGCAAAATGTGAGAGTACAATATTAAAATTGAACCAAATAAAAAAAATAAATTAATTAATACATGTTACACAATACATATTATAGGACATGAAACAAATGTTACATTAAACCTAAGCACTTAATAAAATAATTGTGTTTCACCTTAGGTAAAGCTTTCGTAAAAAGATCTGCCTCCAGCTCAGAAGAAGGCTTGTAATCTTAATTAATTAATTTACGATCAACACATTCTCGTATAAAGTGATGATGAACATCTATGTGTTTAGTCCTACGAAAACACTCATTTTCTACCATTTTCAATGTACTACGATTGTCGTTATAAATGGTGATTGTCTTAGATTTCAACCATTGTGTACAGTTAAGTTCCTGTAAAAAATTACGGATAAATTTCGCCTCTTTTACAGCATTGCCAAGAGCGTAATATTCGGCCTCTGTACTAGAACAGGCCACGTTTTGTTGCTTGTGGCTATGCCAGTTTATGACGCAATTGCCTAATCTAGTTATAAAACCAGAATAAGACTTTCTGTCGTTGATATCCCCCGCCCAATCTGCGTCGGATGAGATTGTTACTTCATTATTTCCTCTTTTAAAAATAAGTCCATAGTCAGTTGTACCCGATAGATACCGCAAAACACGCTTAGCAGCAGTCCAGTGAGACTCATTATAACAGGTGTTATATTGACTAAGCTTACTGCATACAAACGCTATATCTGGCCGTGTACAAACAGCAAGATACATTAAACTTCCTATTAGTTCCTGATACGGAAATCTTGGATCTATTTTATGTGCTTTTGTAAGATTAAAGTTAACTTCCATTGGAGTTGCTATGCTATGACATTCATTCATGCCAAACTTTAATAACAGATTTTTCACGTATTCAGATTGACTTAACTTCAAAGTGCCTTGCTCTCGGTTCCTTTCCACTTTCATACCTAATACTTGTTTTACAGGTCCAAGCAGTTTAATTTTAAAGTTAGAACTAAGTAAATTGTAAAGCAATTTCTTTTCATGTTCATTAGAACTGAATATAAAGAAGTCATCTACATATAAGGCTATAATTACCTTATTTTTGAAATAAACACATTTCTCAGTTTTTAGTTGTGTAAAACCATTTGTAAATAAAACTTACTTTTTCATTCCATGCTCTACTAGCTTGTTTAAGTCCATATAAACTCTTTTTAAGTAAACAGACTTTATCCTGCCCCTCAATCATAAAACCAGTAGGTTGTTCCATAAAAATTCTCTCATTGAGGTCTCCATTAAGAAAAGCTGTATTAACATCAACATGTTCAATGTCCATGTCATTTTGAATACCAATTGCCAAAAGTAAACGTAAGGTACAATGTCTAACGACAGGTGCAAAGGTTTCTTCAAAGTCAATGCCGTATTGTTGAGTAAATCCTTTAGCAACTAATCTAGCTTTGAATTTTTCAAAATTACCACTTGGATCAACTTTTTCTTTAAAAACTCATTTGCATTTTATAACGTTACTATATTTTGGTCTATCAACAAGTTCCCAGACGTTATGCGATAAAAGAGAATTATATTCTTCCTGCATAGCCTCTAACCATTGTTTGCTTTTCTCAGACTTTATGGCTTCATTGTTCGTTCGAGGTTCGCTCCTTCCCAATAAGCCTATTTCATTAAAATAGTTCATTTCATAATCTTGAAATCTTATAGGAGGACAACGGGTACGTACAGGTCTAGAGTTTTCTGCGACCTCAGAATCTGTATCAAATCTTACAGAAGCAGGCTCTATATTTTCAAAAGTTTGAGTATTATTCAATGATGACTCAATAACATTTTGTTCCTCAGGGAAAATCTCATCAATAATAGAATGATCTACAACAGTTTCCTTATTAATATTATTCTGAATTTCAGAATTGATAGATAAATCTGGTGTAGCATATTCATCACCGTCAGATTCAATAATGTCTGCCTGAGGATTGTTCTGATTATAAATCGAAACTTCGACAGTATTCATAGAATCATTTAAATTATTCGACTTATTAGTCTTGTATTCAGTACCTCTAACATTCTCAATAAATTCTACTGAACGAGCTTTAATCATTTTGCTGCCATCAGCTGGATCACCAAGTCTATATCCTTTTGTATGATCACAATATCCTAACATAATGTAGGGTTTTGATTTAGGATCAAGTTTTGTACGTTGGCATTGTGGAGTGAGAGCATATGATATACAACCAAAGACTTTGAGATGACTAAGGTTAACTTTAGAACCAGTCCACAGCTCTTCAGGAGTAGCCTTCTTTAGAGCAGCGGTTGGACTACGATTCTTTAAATAGCAAGCAGTATTGACTGCTTCAGCCCAATACTTTTTTCCTAAGCCAGCGTCTTGCAACATTGCTCTAGCTTTTTCCATTAAAGTTCTATTAAGACGTTCAGCAACTCCCATTTTGCTGAGGTGTGTAACAAACAGTAGTTTCGTGTATTATACCGCATTGCTTTAAATAACTCTCAAAACTTTTGTTGCAATATTCTGTGCCGTTATCACTTCTGACACGCTTAATCTTTAGATCGGTTTGGTTTTCAACAACATTTTTGAATTCAATAAACGTATTCAAAACAGTAGATTGATATTTTCGATCCAAAAAATAAATAAAAGATTTTCGCGTAAAATCATCAGTAAAAGTAATAAAATAACGACTTCCACTCCAACTATTAATGGACATCGGTCCACAAATATCAGTATGGATTAAATCCAACTTCATCACGCTTCTATGTGCTTGACCACGGGGAAAAGATTTAATCTTTTTTGTTGTTTACCTTCAATGCAAGGAGGACATGATTTAAGATTTCCATTTGGAAAAGTAATACCGCGTGCCAAAGAATCACGAAGGGTTAACATACCTTTAAAACTTAAGTGTCCTAAGCGACGTTGCCATAGCTCCAACAAATCTGTACTGGATACAAAAGCTTTACCTTCGGTTGACATCTTAGGCTCTTGGTTATTTAATAAACATTCCTCTTTTTTATTTATTTTGTAAACACCGTGTATATTAATTGCTTCCAGATCACATGATCCAGTAATGGATACATTATCCTTCCTGTAAACATAACATTTATTAATATCAAATACTAAAACATAACCTTTTGCTGCTATTTTGCTAACCGACAAAAGATTTGCTGCTACCTTTGGTACATACAAAGCATCTTTAATAACTTTAACACTGTTATTATTTAATGTCACATTGACATTTCATACGCCTTCACTATACATTGTATCGCTATTAGCTGTAGTAATTTGGGTTTTAACTTCAGAAGAATAATTAAGTAACCAATCCTTCCGATTAGTCATATGACTAGTGCAACCTGAATCTAAAATCCAGCTATCACGATCACAAACAGTACTAATTAAAGCAGTTTCAGTTGAAAATAAAGAAGTATTAATTCCCTTTTTCGATGATGATGATGAACCATCTTGAGATGAATTATTGTTTAGTTTTTTCTTGATATTTTTCAACTTTGGACATTTAGGCTTGATATGTCCTTTGACATGACAGTTGTGATAGATAGGAACAAAGTTGTTCTTTGCATTAAAATCTTTTCGGATTGTTCTAAATTTGAATCTATTGACTTTTTCTTGAATTCACTCTGAATTAATTGACATTTAACAAAATCTGATGTCAGCTTTGTATTAGAAGCTTCCATTGCCATAATAAGTGGATCAAATTCAGTTGGCAAGCCAATTAACATGAGTTCTGCCAATTCTTCATCGTCAATATTGCAGCCAATATCTGCTAATTCTTGAATCACAGAAATTATATTTCCGATATAATGATCCATGCAGTTAAAGTCAGCATATTTTATTTGTGCTAATTTCCTTTTTAAAGAAAGCCTTCTGCTTATGCCACAGTTTTCATATGCTGATTTCAAACTCTTCCATGCTTGTGAAGCTGTCACAGCATTCTTTACACACGTAAAGTGTGGATAACATAAAGGTTGAATATTTAGACAAATCTTTGCATACGCCTTTTGATCTTTGGTGGGATTCTTTGAAGCATCACCAGATCCATCCACAAACTCCCATAAACCATTTCATCTGAAATTTCCATGTTGCATAATTGTTGACACCTTCCAATTTACCGATGGACATATTAGAACCGGTACTCACGATTACATTATCGAACGAAATATCTCCATCCATGATGAAAAAATTATATTTCACTTCACAAAAAATAATCACGTAAATAACACATAAATTTATTATTTGTTATTATTTGCCATTATTTGCCCATAACCAATGTTAATATATTATATTAACTAAATAAATAACAAAAAACAATGTAAATTCACCAAATGTAATTTATATACTATTTAGTATTATTTACTATCTCAGTAGAGATTTTACAATTTTTGAAGTGAGTGTTTGCACCATGGCAACGTAAGAATATAAAAATCAAATCAAATGATTATGCCAGCCAGTAAGAAAACTTTCAAGTATGAAGGTTTTAACAGAATGTCTACTGATCCGGACTACAAAAAATGCAACATATAGCCATACCAAGCTTACGAGAAGAAACACCAGGGTACGTAAAGTTGCTTATATAGCGCTCGTATCATGTTTGAGCATGCCTTGTCTATTTTGGTGTTCTATAAGGAAAGATTTTAAGTGTTTCTTAAAACTGTAAATGCTTTTCAGGTCTCGAATTGGTGGCGGAATATTGTTCCAGCACTTGGACGCAGCATAACGGAAGCTACCTCTGAAAGCAGCAGTACGATGCATCTGCGTCACAAGCTGAATAGAGCACGTCCTGACCCCACCACGACATTTAAAATTGGAAAACCAAGACAGCTTTCCATAAAGATAAGGCGGCTCTCTATGTCTTAAGACTCCAAACATAAGAGTGGCTAGATGAAGTTTAAGCCTGTGTCTCATTTTTAACAGTGAGTGTTTATTAAGAAATGGTGTTACATGTGCTCTTAAAGGAATGTTAAAACAAAATCGAGCACAGGAATTTTGAAGGCGCTGAATAAGCCGTTTGGTTTTGTCATGTAACCTTGGGCCAACAACTACATCTGCATAGTTCAATTTGGAAAGGATCAGGGCCTCCACCAGTTGGATTCTTAAAGATTCTATTAAAAAAGGTCTTGCCTTGTAAAGTACCTTTAATCTATAAAAACCATCACGCACAGAGTTAGCAATGTGGGTCTCGAAGCGTAGGTTAGTGTCCATAATTAGCCCTAGATTTTTTACAACATTTACATGCTCTATTGTTTCCCCTAACAAAGTGACACTAGTTGTTGGTTGCAGTTGTGCAAGCCGATATGTGCTACCAAAAATTATCAGCTTAGTTTTGTTAGGGTTTAGTAACAAGCTATTGTTAGTGGACGACTCAGCTATATTGTTCAGATCATTATTAAGTTTCATTATTGTATTGTCTATCTCAGATGGTTTGCATGATATATATAGCTGAATGTCATCAGCATATATATGATATTTGCAGTGTTTAATGTGTAATTTGATGTCTGCAGTGTACAGGATAAAGAGAATGGGGCCCAATAATGATCCCTGTGGAACTCCTCTGACTACGGCAGCTTTATCAGATAATAATGGAGATCCATCTGAACCATTCAGTTTAACTAGTTGATATCGGTCACTAAGATAGCTATTGAACCAATCGATAGTCTTTGAATCGAAGCCATAGTAGCGCATCTTAGAAAGCAGCAAATTTTTATTAATTGAATCAAATGCCCGTGAGTAATCTAACATTACCACTAGAGTACACATTCCCCCATCCTGTGCGCAAAGTATATCATCAGTAACATCAAGTAGAGCTGTCACAGTTCCACGCTTTTTCCGAAAACCCGACTGAACTTCTGGTAAAATATAATTTTGCTCAATATATTCTGTTAATTGTAAGCTTATTGCTTTTTCCAATATTTTTGATAGAAAAGGCAAGATACTGATGGGTCTCAAACCTTTTAGTTCAGTGGGGTTGGAAATCTTGGGTAAAGGACGAACCAGTGCAATCTTCCATATATAAGGGGATGTTGCAGTGTCAATTGAAAGATTTATCATATTTAGAATAACCTCCATGGTGTCAGGCAGTGTCATGCAGATCATATTCATAGTTATAGAGTCGCATCCCTCCGCATTTGATTTTATGCCCTTAAATATACTAATTAATGTTTCCATATCAATCTTTTTTAGGTGAAACAGAATGTCATTGTTGTATCTATGAAATTCGAAATAAGTTAGCATTGAAATAGAGATATTTGATGGTCCTGGAACTTATAAAAAATGGTTATTGATAATGTCAGGGTTGTTAAAATTTGACGGCAGATCGGTGTTGGCTTTAGGGATAAGGGTGCTTTTTAAGTTTTTCCACAATAATTTAGGGTCATTGATTTTATTATTAATGTTATGTTTAAAATACGCAGATTTTTCATTAAATAAGGCCTGATTTACAGTTGATTTTAAACTTTTATAATACTCTTTTTTGCTCTCTGATCCGCTCCTACGATACTCATTCAATGCCTCATCTCGTAAACTCATCATTATTTTTATTGTTTCAGTGATCCACGGGTAGGATCGATCCTTTATGGTCACTGATCTGACAGGAGCGTGAACATCAAAGAGAGTCAATATGCATTGATTGAAGGCAGTAACCAAATCGTTGATATCGCAGTGAGCGGATAAGAGATCCCAGCGTATACTATTTAAATCTTTATTGAAGTCCTCAAAACATATATTTTTCATTGGCCTTTATTTCACAACATAAGGTTTGGGCTTTGCACATCTAATATTAAACTCACAGATGAGTAAAGAATGACCATTGAGACGACCCACATTATCTGCAATTATATCTTTATTAACTGTGAGATCAGTGCAAATCACATCCAGAAGTTTTTGGGAATGGTCCGTAAAATGAGTGGGACTTTTGACGAGTTGAGTGAGGTTACAATGTGTTAGGAAGGTATTGAACTGCAGAGTTTGTCCATCATTTGGAATCAAAAGATTAATGTTAAAATCCCCTAAAAGAATTAAGTTATCGTAGTTATGGAAAGAGTTAACAGAGTCGGTAATAGCATCCAAAAATGTATCTACGCGAATCCATTCGGGACGGTATGCCGTGCCTATAATTAACTTCCTACCATTAATATTGACTCTAATCCACATTTGCTCAACTAACGAGTGAGAGGGATCAACAGGGTGAGGACAATTGCGAATTATTAAATTTTGTCTTAGATAAAAACCTACCCCACCGCCCCTATTGCTGCCACGCGGCTTCGGTCGCGGCGTATGCCGCAATCGATATCCCGCAAGCTGTGGGGCGCGAGCATCCTCACCAGCAAACAACCAGGTTTCATTTATCGCTAATATGTCCATATCGTATCTGTTTACAGCAGCTACAAAATTGTCATGGTTAGCGCCCAGTGATCCTGGATTAAACAAACCTATTTTTAGATGTTTATTATATATAAATGAGGACTTCACAAGTAAATGTTAATATACATAGTGAGACCAAATGGACTAAACAATGTTTAAAAGATAAATTATTGTAAATATTATAAGTATTACTAAAAGAAAATAAGTATTACTAAAAGATAAATTATTGTAAATATATATATTGTAAGTATTATTGTAAATATTATCATCGTATTAACTACTGGTATTCCATTAGAGAAATAAAGTTTATAATGTAAAACAATCGGATCAATAGACATCCCATTATATAAAGCATTAGCGTAATTCCAATTTAACAAAAAAAACAAGATAAGATTTAGTAAGTGAGTATAAGCAGGACCATTACTAAAATATACAAAATCAAACGATCGGTGTACCAAAAACACGGACCAGATCAGCCTCCGTCCGAATGGAGTAAGCCTGCTGTCCGTCACACTGTCGAGCAAAAATACGACCCCGTCTGGTCCACGAATAGCGCCACTGCAGCTTGCGGCATTCCTCGCGTACATGCTGAAATAGTTGGCGGTTGAGCCGTGTCAGCCGCTCATTTACATATACTCGTCGAGGCGCACCACCCTGGCCGAAGTCGGCGGAGGTGACATTACGACGGACACGGGCTGCCCGCAGTAAGTCATCTCGTGTCTGACGACGCGCAAGCCGCACTACGACTCTCCGTCCGCGAACTACACTCTGCGAGTCTCCACTGCTGTCGCTGACCGATACTCCGCGTCGCTCCGCTGGCCCCACCCGTTCTGCGAATACAATATCCCGCTCCTCCAGTGTAACACCTAACTTAGCGGCCAGCACAATCACAGTATGTTGGACATTTTCTCCCTTCTCCTCCGGGAGATG
This sequence comes from Elegia similella, assembly GCA_947532085.1. Taxonomy (NCBI): domain Eukaryota; kingdom Metazoa; phylum Arthropoda; class Insecta; order Lepidoptera; family Pyralidae; genus Elegia; species Elegia similella. The sequence continues at coordinate 12,726,931 of OX383950.1, forward strand.
ACCAATATCTAGGTCGGACAAGAGTACCTCCTGGTCCCTGTCATTTAATTCTGACCGAAGCTGGGCCACGGTCTCCTCCAAACGTGTTACCTGTTCAGCCGAAGATGTGTCAGTCCTACTCTCCAGACTCACAAGACGCTTATCGAAGCCATCAAGCCTATCTGTCATATTAATCAAATTGAGGTTCAAGGACTCCTGGATTGCAGTTACATCACTCCTGATTCCCTTTATCTCCCCTAACTCTTTACGCATCTCCCGTATCTCCTGCATGTACCCGGCGAGCTCTAACCGCATCTCCCTAGTCTCATTGTCGGTCGTATTAGTGGGTTTCGTAGGTGAGCAAGATTTAGAATTCGAGCCTGCGGCGGCGTCCTGTACGGTGGAGGGTGCCTGGCTACCACATAAACCCTTAACGGGGGTGCAGCTATTATCGCCTTTACATTGTTTCTTTTTACATTCCGGACATATCCAATCTTTGGGGACTATGGCGGTCTCCGGAATAACAACGCAACCTTTGTGGAAGGTGCCAGGGCAAGTGGTGCACATAACTGCAGCCGATGCAGCCAAAAATTTGCCACAAGTTGCGCATTTGGCCATTATTTACAATTGTGTAACAAATATTAGGATATACAATAAATATTATTCTGTTGTCAACGACACCTACTCTTGGTCCTAATAGATGGCGTTACTAGTGAGATGTCTGTAGTAGTTGTCATTAAATGATTTGTAAATAGGTATTAGAGCAATTTTGTATTTTGTAATGTCTATAATTTTTATTTTAATAAAAGCATAAAACGTTACAATCACTTTTATTTAAGACCTCAACATTAGTTTTATACAGTTACCCACATAAAAAATGTTAGTTAACAGCACTGTCCGGTATTCTAGACCGCACACCGATGCACTACGGTCGATTCCTTGTCTGCGCACACTGACACAATCTGCCGCGACACTCTGCTTTAGTATAATAGTACTTCTCAGATAAAATTATGCGATTTAATAATATTCCGGGCGTCAAACGATTCGAGCGTATGTAGTCGTACAAACGTCCGTGACGTCACTCCGTCTCAAACACTGTTCAGTATTTTGTTTTCGAGCTAGGTCATATTTCATGAATAAATTTGAGTAATCTTCCTGTAATTTATCAATATGAGACTTGGAGTCTATTTTTGTCGACACTGTACGCCTCCCGACTATCCGCCAATTGTTTGTTACATAATTCTACTTGTGATTGAAGTTTATCATAACTTAAGCTACTGGCTTTTAATAAACATGATTTCCTTAAATTATTTTGTGATTTTACATTGGTCTTCTTGATGATTTTATTTAATTTTGATTGTTTTTTAATTTTCTTAAGACTAATATTAGATTTGGTCATATTTAAGTCAATATTACATGAGGATGTGTCATTGGTTAGATCAATCACTGAGGAGTGAGTTGAGGGAGGCACAGGGGCAGTATCAATGAGATCGTCAAAGAGGTTGGATACCTCCACTGACTGACGTGACTCAGCATCTTGCTCGTATTTACTAATTTGCCTATATGCCTCTCCCAGCTCCTTTTCTAATTCGGTGTTACGTCTAAGTGTTTGCTCAAACGTTTCACCGCATTGGCGGAAAGAATCTACTTCTAATGTCAGTTGGTTAAGCTTTTTATATAATTCATCGCAAGTAATAAGACTCTGAGAGCTTTTGTTCGAGAGTAATGATTTTTATACGCATAGCTTCGTATTCCCGATCATTTTCATCCCTTTCCAATAATAATTTCTCTACATCCGCCTTCTCTGCCTTGAGTTGAAGAAGGGCTTCTTTCAGCTGCATCTCCAATTGACGAACAGTCACGGCGCTTTTTAAATAATGGTGGGTTGCTAGTCACATCGCCTGGTGACATGATTCTACAGATTTTCGCCCAGTCCTTCCGCAGGCTTCTACGGTCTGCGTGGAAAGAGAAGCAGCTGGTACATTCTACGTATTTCTTTTCTCCCAGACCACCATCGAAGAAGTTACTTGTTTAAAAGCAGGAATTTTACATGTGGTAATAAAATTTTTGATGATATTTGGGAAAGAGTCATAATGCTAAGTTAACATTTGCCAATAATTATCTCTACACAGTGCGAAAGTGATTGCACTAACTTTCATTTCCCTCGTGCCAGGCGTTCCCGCGGCTGACGTGGACGAGACACGGGACTCCGATGAAGACGCGGGGGCGCGGGGCGGGGGACACTACGCGGACGGTAAGCTTCTTAATAACCGAACAAACAGATGGTGTTATATGTTTCACACGACTCATTCTGTGTGTGTCTCTGTTTGGTGGAGGGAATCAAATGCGGTTTTCTGAACTTGAAACTAGCGGTCGAGCTGAAGTTAGTGGAAGTCGGACCACCTAGCCAGGGGTGAAGGCATCTAATTGAATAGGTATGATAAGATGGAATTTGGATTTTGGGTTGAAGTGATCGGTGTGGCCGAAAAAGATCCATATTTAGTTCTGCCAGGGCACGTAGTGCATATATTCTTTGGCCAGGGTCAGGTTGAAGTCCAATAGAGCACAACACTGCCAAGTATTCCCACCAAGTGGCCAACATTGTGGAGACCCAATATAAATGAAGTTTATGTCGTAAGTTAATAAAATATAATACAATGCCGTAGTCCTCTTGCTTTTTCCAATTTTCGCATAAAAATATGAATGACATTTTGCGAAAGTGACGTTCTACATTGCGAAGAAACGTAGCTTTCGCATAACGTAATTCACGCCTTCTATATTTCTATGCATATGAATGAATGCTTAGGAGAGCTACACAAGCTAGAGTATTATGCGAACAATATATGTTGAACATAGACATAGACAGTTGGCCTTTTTAAAACTTTTTTTTTAAATTAGTAGCATAAAGAGAACCAAGGTATCCAAATTGACATTTGCCAAGTGTACATTGGTACCTATTGATAAACTTATATTTATCTCTATCTGATATATTTTGAAAAGAGAGAGATGAATATTTTACTGAAAAACGGGCTCCTTCTATGCTTTAGTTATTGTTCTGAGATTTCTATGCATATGAATGAATGCTTAGGAGAGAGGGGGGTTTGGCTTCGTTGTATGTCTACGTGTAAGCGCTGCGGCAGTGGTGACCTGTGCGCTCATATGATGTATCTCATCCCACGGGTTCGCTAACGAACTGACCTCCTTTGATAAGCGATGGTGTAGGTGAAAGTAACAAATGTTTTGCAGATGGCGCAGCACAGGGCCAACAGCCTGTGGCAGGAAGTTCCCGGAACAGTTATTATGGCGAGCCTCAGAGCCCTGACACAAGGCACCAGTGTCGTGTTTGTCTGAGGGGGTTTCAAAGGAAGAGTGACCTACAGAGACACTTAAGAATTCACACTGGTGAGAAGCCATATAATTGTAATGATTGTGGCAAGCAATTTAATCAAAGGAGTATGTTAAAATTACATTTAAGAATACACACTGGTGAGAAACCATTTGAATGTAAGGTTTGTCGTCGTCGATTTGCTGACAGCAGTGCATTAAAAAGACATTTAAGAACTCACACTGGTGAGAAGCCATATAAATGTAATGACTGTGGCAAGCAATTTAATCGAACGGATCATTTAGATACACATTTAAGAACTCACACTGGTGAGAAGCCATATAAATGTAATGACTGTGGCAAGCAATTTATTCAAAAGGTTAATTTAGACAAACACTTAAGAACTCACACTGGTGAGAAGCCATATAAATGTAATGACTGTGGCAAGCAATTTAATCGAACGGATCATTTAGATACACATTTAAGAACTCACACTGGTGAGAAGCCATATAAATGTAATGACTGTGGCAAGCAATTTATTCAAAAGAGTGATTTAGAAAGACATTTAAGAACACACACTGGTGAAAAACCTTTTGAGTGTAATGTTTGCGAAAAGAAGTTTAGTGACAAAAGCTATTTAAAAACTCATTTAAGAACTCACACTGGTGAGAAACCATTTGAATGTAAGGTTTGTCGTCGTCGATTTGCTGACAGCAGTGTATTACCAAAACATCTGAGAACTCACACTGGTGAGAAGCCATATAAATGTAATGACTGTGGCAAGCAATTTAATCAAAAGGGTAATTTAGATACACATTTAAGAACTCACACTGGTGAGAAGCCATATAAATGTAATGACTGTGGCAAGCAATTTATTCAAAAGAGTGATTTAAAAAGACATTTAAGAACACACACTGGTGAAAAACCTTTTGAGTGTAATGTTTGCGAAAAGCAGTTTAGTGACAAAAGCTATTTAAAAACTCATTTAAGAACTCACACTGGTGAGAAACCATTTGAATGTATGGTTTGTCGTCTTCGATTTGGTGACAAAAGTTTTTTACGTAGACATTTAAAAACTCACGGTGAGAAACCGTAACAATGGGACCACAACTAATTTGCATAGTTTTTAATGTCACGTTAGGAACGGGAACTTAATTCTCGTCCACATGCAACACAAGTTGTTTGTAAAAACGTTTCGTTATCACGCGCAAAGTCAATTATGTTGAATTCGATTATAGACTTCAAAATCAGTCTTTGTGTAAAAAATCTGCTGCCCGCGATTTGGGTGTTCCCCTTGACTCAAAATTGTCATTTTCTCAATATCTCGACAACGTTACATCCAAATGTAAACAGCTCCTTGGATTCATTTGTAGAATATCGAAAGATTTTAAGAACTTTCAAAACTTAGTGACCCTTTATAAAACATTTGTGCTTCCAAAGCTAGAGTGTGCCTCGATTATTTGGTCCCCTCATTACATAGCTCATGTTGAGCAAATAGAGACCATTCAGAAAAAGTTTTTGAGACTATTGACAACCCGTTTGGGCTTGAGAGATACCTTAATGACATATGAACAGTGCTTAAAACGTTTTAATTTTACATCCCTTGATTGCAGACGTTCCCAAACTGACCTTACATATTTGTATAAAATTATTAATTCACTGCTGTCAACTGCTATCTTAACGGAAATTAACTTTAAAGCGACATCGCGCCGTCAAAGAATTCCTCAGTTGTTTCACTTACCGAGTTGTTCAAATAACATTAGTCATTATAGTCCTGTTCACCGAATGTGTAGACTTCATAACTCTTTAAGTTCATCTACTGAATGTCCTGACATATTCCTCTACTAACTTGCGGCATTTAAAAGAAAATGCCAAATTGTGTTCAATGAATCAGGTCAAAAGTAAAGTAAATATATTCTTTGTTATCTGTATTTCTGCATTGTTGTCCAAGTTCTCTATTTTTTAATTTTATTAAACGTTTTTTAAAGTAACTCATTTTGAGCTGTTATGTTACGTACATATTTAATTGGTGAGTTAGGTTAGTTTTTATCAAGTGTTTGAACGTGTTTTGTAACAAAATTAACTACCTAACAAACTGTTTGTGTACTTGTTAATAAATAAATAAATAAATAAAAGATATTTCAGGGTGGATGCGACATATGCGTACCTAACGGGCTTTACTAGATTACTATAGTATAGAAACATTATAATAACAGTCAACAAACCAAAATGTAATGAATTTAATTTGCATATTAAACTAATTTCTGTAACAACCTGTACCTTCTGCGGCTGAGTCTTTTAGTTTTATTTAGAGTCACCGAATCTTGACGTAACCGAATTTTCGATGTATAATATTGTTTATTTTTTAATTAAATTTATGGATAGGCTTTAAGATGTTAGGAGTTTTATTGTAAACTAGCTTTTACCCGCGGCTTCGCTCGCGTTTGATTTCCCTTACTAACACAACCCAAAACTCCAAAGTCAACCCACGTAGTGCCTTAAACACGGTAATGGCTTAAAGCCATGGTTAATTTTTTGGTTAAAAAAGAGGTTCGCCCCGTACCGTATGTATGTAATATTGTCGGGGTTGCACAGTTTTTGTATATGTTGTTCTGTACCAGCTTCTCAACATGTGTGCCTAATTTTATAAGTGTACCTTTATACTTATGAAATTAGGCACACATATTGAGATGTATGTATATTTGTATGTTTGCTTGCGCATATCCCAAAGACTAAAGCGGATTTTTAAAATTTTTTTTGTCGCAGAAATTTGCGCAAATAAGGAAATAGTGCAGATTTTATCAAAATCGGTTCAGTACTCTTTGAGATGGTCTTGAAGAAGCTAATTTGTTTTTAATTATTAAAATAAACTGGCAAACATTCTTTCATTGTCTAAAATACTGAATATTTTTTTTGAGCAGTAATTAGTGAACTTGTTCTAGCATACTAACTCAACGATACTATAGGTATTTTATAATAGATAGGTACTTAATACATAACATCCAAGAAAATGTATAGGATAATTGTATTAAATGAAAAATAAATAAACACAGAGTAAACTTTAATTTTCGTAATATGTTTTTGAAAAACTAAAACATTGTTTTGGATGCGTATCTCTGTTTTCTTTCGTGAATACTTTTCGTAACTTATTTATTGCCGAGCGATGTCTCATCGATTTGTAAAGAAAAAGAGAAGCCGTTAAGCCGAAAAGGCAGCCAGCTCAGCTTTATGCTTATGGCGGTGAACCACAGCGCTGATTTTCAGCTGGTCCCAAGGAGGACGTAGATAGCTTAACTATACATATATGCTATTATAACAAGCATAACTTTTTAAAATATATTTTTCACTACTCATTTACCATTTATATCTACGAAAAATTGAATTAAAAGTATGAACAAAACAGCAACAATGAAATTGACAATTTTCGTGAAATCATAATTGCAAAGTACTTGACTTTAGTTAGTATTGGCACAATATATTTGGGAAATTAAAAACTGTCGACAACAATGCCATCAATTTGCCGCGATAATGTGATTTCTTTTATTTGTTTACGAAATGTGGCGACAGAGGAAGCACTAGTACCCGAATCGTTAACGCCATGTATTTGCAATTTCATAATTCAATAATAGTTTGACAGTAATGGTGTTACTTTCGTTTTTTGATCAGTCTTATTTAAATCTGTTTCTATCACTGAATTGTTGTCGTGTTGAATTGAATTCTTCTTAACTTTATCATCTTCCTTTGTTTCTAAACCAGCATAAGGCTTAAGGAGGATAACGAGAAACCTTATTCAATTTTTAACACATCTTACACGGAACTATTATTTTATTCTTATCTAGATCCTCTGCTTTCTAAAAAAATTGTTAAAGGATACTATGGATTGTTCCATTGAAACATTTTTTCATATCTGTGTCATTGTGTTTACTATGAAAGCCGGTAAATCTTGTGCAATAAGGTCTATCAAAGTACCTGTTTCAATGGATGTCCTCATCACGAGTAACAGTTTTTACTTTCTCATAGAAATTGCATCCTTGCATTATGTGACATGTGAGCTCATATTATGTATCTCATCCCACAGGTTCGCTAAGTAACTGACCCCTTTGTAAAGCGATGGTGTAGGTGAAAGTAACAGTTTTTTTGCAGATAACACAGCAGAGGGCCAACAGCGTGTAGCAGGAAGTTCACGAAACAGTCTTGATTACTGTTTCGTGAACTTCCTGCCGCAGGTTGTTGACCAGCCTCAGAGAGACCCGCGCGCGCAAACGCTGGCACAAGGCACCAGCGTCATGTTTGTCTGAGGCAGTTTCAGTGGAATAGTCGTCTACAAACTGGTGAGAAGCTATATAATTGTGAGAAGCAACTTAATCGTAAGGATACTTTAGTATTACAATTAAGAACTCATACTGGTGAGAAACCAACATGATGTAATAGTTTCTGCTACTCTTGTATCGTTTGTAATGTCACGGGAACTTCATTCTCGTCTACATTAAACCACGGATATACTAGGTTACTAAAGTATAGTGACATTATAATAACAACATTAGTCTTCACATGGATATTGTAAGAGGCGACTTAGGAAATATAAGCTAAACAAAGCTCATAAACATTAATGAGACCTCTCCAACCCGTCTGGCCAGCGAGGAGAGTGTAGGCCAAATCCTGTCTGCTCCGGCCAAGTATGGCTCCAGTAGTACAGAGAGGGTCATTCTGCTGCAGAGACTAAAGAGACCTGATGATGATGATTATAATAACAGACAATAAACCAACATGTACTTGTCACACAAAACAAATAACAAAATCTCTGTAGCAACCTGTATTTACTGCGGCTGCGTGTCTTACTTTTGTAAGTCATTCAACCTTGACTAGACACGTAGATTCGGAACAACTGATATTTCAAAACTGCTTTTCTCTAAAACTTCTCGAAAAATTTGTATGTAAATCTGTATGGATGTATGTATTAAAGTATGTATGTAAGATTCTTTATTTTATCACAACTGCTGACTCACGGACTTGGACGTAGAGGCTATCATCATGTAAAAACGGGTCACTCACGCGCTATTTGTCGGGATTGCCGACTATATCTCCCGACGACATAGCACGTGAGTGACCCGCTTTTATTACCCAACTGCCAAGAAGGGTAATGTGTTTCGCGCGCGCGTATCATGTATGTTTGTAAATTTCTTTATTACCTCGTTATCATCTTAACGGCTGGATGAATTCCGATAGTTAAGACGTCGTTAGGTTCGCTTGTATGTATTTATAGTCACAAGCGTGTATATACTTAACTGTTTTTCATTTGAGACCTTATCACATTGACTTAAGACCCGATGAGTACATATTAATGCTCGTGACGCTCTAACGACAATTGTCACGGAAGATGAAGTGTGGCTATTGAATGCGTGAGTTTATTCCGCGACAGAATACCTCGATAGACCTAAGTGTTGACATGACTTGTAATTCTAAATAACAAGTAATGACAAGAATTGTTATTTTAGATAACTAATTTTATTCTCAGTATATATGACATGACTTCAGTAAGTAAACTACAAACTTTAACTAAATAAGGCAAATCTGTTGGTACCTAGTTATATTTAAACACGTTAATTGATTGTAAACCTCGATAAGCAAATAAAGAGTGGAATTTAATTGTGTTGACATTATTTTTTCGTTTGGATCCTGTATTTATTTGGTATCCTGTATCCTGTATTTAATATATTATTTGGTTAATAAAACACATACGAGATAGTGTGGCGTTGATCTACTTATGTAGCTACATGAAAAGCATGCAGTTGTTTTGCTATTAATCTAATGTTAGCGTAGATACATTTTGATACATCCAGTTTACTGTCGTCTTCGGAAGGCCCGCCATAACTCCACCAAGGGCGCCACTGGTAGGCAATACAAAGGTTTTAAATTATTAATTGCAGCTGCGTTCAACATTGTTTTTACATGAATTCGATGTAATATTACGTATCCTATGAGGAACCAAGATTCGCTAAAGTACAGACTATCTTGTTCAGGCTCAAAAACAATGGCTTGCTCGAGGTTCTCCTATAATCCTTTTTCCGTAAAGGTCAGTCTAAATCAGTTTTTCACTTTCATTGTTTTTATATTTCATATAGTTTAAGAATATATCTGAGAATTCGCACGGGTGAGAGAAGTCACATAAATGTAACTGCGGAAAGCAATTTCTTTGTTAAGTTAATTTGGAAAACACATTTGACAAGTCACACTGCTGAGAAACCATAGGAATTTAATTATTATCAATGTCGACATGCTCTATACAGTGCATTACGTACACATTTAATAACTCGTACTGGAGAGAAACCATCATCATCGTCATTTCAGCCACAAGAAGTTCCCAAAGATTTTTCTCTCCATGGAAAGAAATCGCCGTACTCACCACGTTGGGAGGGCGGGTGGCGAGCGCAGTTTGTTTTGTTTCTTGTGCGTTCACGCCGACGACCATCGCAAGCATGTTGAAGCTGGGTAAGGATAGGAATGTGTTTATTTGAGAATGGAATAAATGTACAGGGATACTACTTATAGTCGAATGAATGGGGAAAAGCAAGTAGCAACTTTATGTAATAAGTGTGCTGTGGGGAGCAATTTATTGAAAAGGGTAATTTAAAACACATTAAAGAATTGGATACTGGCGAGAAACCGTTCGATTTGCTCAGTACACACACACACACACATTTAGGTACCCCTACTGGTGAGACACCATTAAGAAGTAATCTTTGTTGTCGTCGATTTGCTGATAATAATTCATTACATACACATCTGAGAACTCTCACTAGTGAGAAACCTTACGAATGTCATAAATGTGGGATGTAATTTCGTCCATAGATTAACTTAGAAAAACATCTGAGAACTCACACTGGTGAGAAACCAACAACAAGTGTCATGTTCGATTTGCTGAGTACAGTACAATACTTACACATTTACGAGCACACTTGTGATAAGACAGAGGAGTGTTATGTTCGTCATCGTAGCTTTGTACAAATCAGAACATACATACACATTAAGAATCCTCACCACACACACACATATAGCTATTTGTTCAAGTAGATATATTCGAAATATGTACAGTACCTGGTGCAGGACACGAGTCCACCAAATGTTTATTGGAACACACCAAATATCGGCGAGCTCCGTGGCGCAGTGGTTATCACGCCAGCCTGCGACACGAGGGTTCCCGGGTTCGATCCCCGGCCAGGTCAAGATGAAAAATCGGCCAAGTGCGAGTCGGACTCGCGCACGAAGGGTTCCGTTCCGTTATCTATAAAAACGGCAAAATAATCATGTCTATTGCATGGGAGCCCCCTTATATATTTATAGCGGTAACAGAAATACATCATCTGTGAAAATTTCAACTGTCTAACTATCACGGTTCATAAAATACAGCCTGGTGACAGACGGACAGACAGACAGACAACGGAGCGATATTAATAGGGTCCCGTTTTTACCTTTTGCGTACGGAACCCTAAAAACGATCTTTTTCAGATTCTTGGATGTTTCAGGGTCTTGAATGTTCATCTTTATAAGTAATGGTATATAAGTATCTATTACAAAATATAGTATCGGTGAGTTAGTATCTTACGACACAAGTTCACAACTTACTGGGGCTAGGTTTGGTGTATGGACCAGTTAGGGTGATGTGAATCCTTAATTTGAAACAGGCAAAGAATGTGCCGCATGCGTTACACTTTGCGGCCTTGGACCCCACATAAAAACAAAGGTGCCACATATAAAATGTTTTTTAATCGGTCGGAACATCACTGAACATTTCGTTATCGTGTCAGCCCAACAAGTCCGCTGCTGGACATACGTCTCCCCGAATAATTTCAAATACGACCTGCAAGAAGCGGTCCAGCGCCTTTCTGCGACCGTAGCGAGGTTGTCCGCACATCTGGTGGGTTACAACCTTTTTGTCCCAGCGGCCATCGGCAGAGACTTGGTTATAATCCCGTCGTACCGTATGCACCAATTTAGTTTTTGAAGGATCTCTTGTAATCCAATACATATCTAAGGAACCGATTCGATGCGAATGGCACGACGTGTTTTGAAAATGGAGGCCGCCGCATTGAATCGGTTAACATAAATTAAGTCTCAATAATTATAACAAAAAACATCGGTATCATAGAATCTGAAGGATTATAGGCCCAATTCATGCTAGATGCTAGACACCCCACTCAGGAGTCAGCTCAAACCGAGACGCGACGCGACTGAAAAGTAGCAATGAAATATATCTTTATTTAATAAACGAAAAGGTACACATTTCATTGACGGCCTTAGGAAATGGCTCGCGGCGGTGCTTCGCCGGTAGACGCGGCGCAAGAGTGGCGCTGCGCCTCGTGACGCTGCGTTACAGCCCGCTGGTGCAGCTTGAAGCCACTGTGGCGACTTGTCTCTACTATTTCCGTCCAGACTCCGTGTACATCTGAAGCAGCTGACGAGTGCTCGAGTGAGAAATATAACGATAGTCTGGGATCTTGTTAGGTATAATCGGACTTCTTGCAGAGGTAGCAAAACTAATACAAAAATAAGGGCTCGCGCGAAACCACATGCCTGTAAAGCATCGTGTCGCGTCGTGTCTCTGTGTTAACTTGCCCTTGGTCAGTGTGGCCCGCGGACACAAAGCGCCTGGCCGCGGGACTTCGAGCTTTTCAAGCATCCTTTCACTCGCCTCGGCTTCGCACGAGTAGATATAGGTACTTATTCTATAACATATGTATGTTAATGAAGGATAATGTAGGATTCTAATGGAGAAATAATTTTCAAATCGGTCCAGTAGTTTAGGAGCTTAATCAACGTAAACAAAACAAAGAAAAACGCATTAATTACCAATTAAATTTGATTAAAATATTGGCAAAGGAATGCCTCAGCTTGTGTCGCCACGTGCCTAAGTAGTGGGCACGCTGTGGCAATCTTTCCCCTCTGTATAATAGTGGTGTAGTAGTGTAGATAGGCCTCGGCCACCGGCTGCGGGTGCACTGCCAAGCGATCGGCCACACGATGCTCGGCGACTACACCCACAGCGACGCCATGGATAGTGCGCCTCGCAGAATGTTCCTGCTCGCTGCCAGGTGAATATTGTACGGTTGTACGGAACCCTTCGATTTGTTTACATTTAAAATAGTGTTTGTTCCCCAGACTGGTGCTTCCCCTGCCCACCTCGCCCCTCGACATCCAAACGTCAGAGCCCTGCTTCTCAGACAGCGAGTTCCCGAGCGGTGGCGATGCGAGCACACTCAACAAGCTGTGACGTCATCGCCGGCCCTACGGCATCGGCCAGCGCCACAAGTGTGTTGGCTCAATTACATATTCCGGCTATTTGTGTCGTGTTTCATTTCGTTTCATCTGTCCCGGGGTGTGTGTGAAGTGTTATGAAATCTCGAAAGAAAAATGGGATCAACTTGTGACACATGCGTGAAGAATAACGTATTTACAAATGCCATATATTATAATGATATATATTCATTTAATGAATATTGTTGGGTGATAGGTATTAAATGTTTTTAAAATAATATGACTGAATATTGTTATTATATCATTAAATCTTATTCGATATGTTTACTATTTTTTTAAATTAATACAATTATACATTTTCTTGGATGTTAATGTGAATAAGTACTTATGTATTATAAAATTAGTATCGTCGAGTTAGTCTGCTTCTTCTTCTTCTATCGTGTCAATGGTCCAAACGATTAAATGAATCTTGCCCAGAATGATGCAACCTTTACAGCCGCATTCGTGGCTTTCGCCAAATCCTCTCTCGTACAAGAGGTGGGACGTTCGGGGCATGATAAGATGTGGCATGGATTGCACAGCGCCACAGCTACATCTATCATTAGTAGAAAAGCCCCACTTTTTGCGGTTCTCTCTGCATCTGCCCACACCTACTCGCAATCTGTTGAGAGACTTCCACGTACTCCAGGGCAAGGAGTGACCCGGTGGCAGTTTCTCCGCAGGTGGCAACTGTGAAGCAGTCGTTTTTAGCCCAGAGTTCCAAGCGCGCAGCGGATGGTTCCTTGTCTAAGGGGAGACATTGTTTAAGAAAGCGGGTTAATTTAAGTTAGTCTGCTACAACACAAGGAAAATTATTTTGTATTTTATACAATAAGAATTTCAAAAACTGTACTATCTCAAAAAGTACTTAACCGATTTTGATAAAATTTGCATTAATCCCTAGTTGCGCAATACCTTTTACAACTAAAAAAGAATGTTAGCAATCCAAATTACAAACAATACAAACAGACAAGGATCATTGTTATGGTTTTTCACCAGTGTGTGTTCTTAAATGTGTTTCTAAATTACACTTAACACTAAATTGCTTGCCACAGTCATTACATTTATATGGCTTCTCACCAGTGTGAGTTCTTAAATGAGCTTTTAAATGACATTTGCGACTAAAATGCTTTTCGCAAACCTTACATTCAAATGGTTTATCACCAGTGTGAGTTCTTAAATGTCTTTCTAAATGACCTTTTTGATTAAATTGCTTGCCACAGTCATTACATTTATATGGCTTCTCACCAGTGTGTGTTCTTAAATGTGATTTTAATGCACTGCTGCCAGCAAATCGACGACGACAAACCTTACATTCAAATGGTTTCTCACCAGTGTGAGTTCTTAAATGTGATTCTAAATTACCTTTTCGATTAAATTGCTTGCCACAATCATTACATTTATATGGCTTCTCACCAGTGTGTGTTCTTAAATGTGATTTTAAATGAAACATTTGATTAAATTGCTTGCCACAGTCATTACATTTATATGGCTTCTCACCAGTGTGAGTTCTTAAATGTATTTTTAATGCACTGCTGAAAGCAAATCGACGACGACAAACCTTACATTCAAATGGTTTCTCACCAGTGTGTGTTCTGAAATGTGATTCCAAAGTAGCTTTTCGATTAAATTGCTTGCCACAGTCATTACATTCAAATGGTTTCTCACCAGTGTGAGTTCTAAAATGTGATTCTAAATTACCTTTTCGATTAAATTGCTTGCCACAATCATTACATTTATATGGATTCTCACCAGTGTGAGTTCTTAAATGTATTTTTAATGCACTGCTGTGAGCAAATCGACGACGACAAACCTTACATTCAAATGGTTTCTCACCAGTGTGAGTTCTTAAATGTATTTTTAATGCACTGCTGTCAGCAAATCGACGACGACAAACCTTACATTCAAATGGTTTCTCACCAGTGTGAGTTCTTAAATGTATTTTTAATGTACTGCTGTCAGCAAATCGACGACGGCAAACCTTACATTCAAATGGTTTCTCACCAGTGTGAGTCCTTAAATGTGATTCTAAATTACCTTTTCGATTAAATTGCTTGCCACAATCATTACATTTATATGGCTTCTCACCAGTGTGAGTTCTTAAATGTCTATCCAAATTAACCTTTACATTAAATTGCTTGCCACAAGCATTACATTTATATGGCTTCTCACCAGTGTGAGTTCTTAAATGAGTTTTTAAATAACTTTTGTCACTAAACTGCTTTTCGCAAACATTACATGCAAATGGTTTGTCACCAGAGTGAGTTCTTAAGTGTCTTTGTAGATGACCCTTCCACTGAAACTGCCTCAGACAAACATGACACTGGTGCCTTGTGTCAGCGCTCTGAGGCTCGCCATAATAACTGTGTCGGGAACTTCCTGCCACAGGCTGTTGGCCCTCTGCTGCGCCATCTGCAAAACATTTGTTACTTTCACCTACACCATCGCTTATCAAAGGAGGTCAGTTCGTTAGCGAACCCGTGGGATGAGATACATCATATGAGCGCACAGGTCACCACTGCCGCAGCGCTTACACGTAGACATACAACGAAGCCAAACCCCCCTCTCTCCTAAGCATTCATTCATATGCATAGAAATATAGAAGGCGTCAATGACGTTATGCGAAAGCGACGTTTCTTTACAATGTAGAACGTCACTTTCGCAAAATGTAATTCATATTCTTATGCGAAAATTGGTAAAAGCAAGAGGACTACTGCATTGTATTATATTTTATTAACCTACGAAATAAACTTTATTTATATTGGATCTCCACAGCGTTGGCCACCTGGTGGGAATACTTGGCATTGTTGTGCTCCATTGGACTTCAACCTGACCCTGGCCAAAGAATATATACACTACGCGCCCTGGCAGAACTAAATATGGATCTTTTTCGGCCACACCGATCACTTCAACCCAAAATCCAAATTCCATCTTATCATAGCTATTCAATTAGATGCCTTCGCCCCTGGCTGCTCAGGGTGGTCCGACTTCCACTAACTTCAGCTCGACCGCTAGTTTCAAATTCACAAAACCGCATTTGACTCCCTCCACCAAACAGAGACACACACAGAATGAGTCGTGTGAAACATATAACACCATCTGTTTGTTCGGTTGTTAAGAAGCTTACCGTCCGCGTAGTGTCCCCCGCCCCGCGCCCCCGCGTCTTCATCGGAGTCCCGTGTCTCGTCCACGTCAGCCGCGGGAACGCCTGGCACGCAAATAACATTAGTCCCTGAACGTCACTTTCGCTAAATGTCTTCAATGTTTGTGAATACCCTTGAAGACATTGCTGCTTTCAAGGATGTGACTTCTGCCATGCTGGTCTGGGAGAAAATTTAAATCGGCCAAGTGCGAGTACGAAGGGTTCCGTACCGTGATATTTTAAAAGTGAAAATATAACTCAATATTCGGTAAATATTCCAAGCGTCTATCTGTTGCCGTTATCAATATCGAACAAAAACATCACGTTTGTTGTATGGGAGTCCCCTTAAATTTAATTTTATTCTGTTTTTTAGTATTTGTTGTTATATCGGCAACATACATCATCTGCGAAAATGTCAACTGTCTTACCATCACGGTTCATGAAATACAGCCTGGTGACAGACAGACAGACAGTCAGACATTCGACAGCGGAGTCTTAGTGATAGGGTACAGTTTTTATCCTTTGGGTACCCAAAGGGCTTCTCTTTCCACCTAGACAGTAGCAACCGACCGATTGGACGAAAATCTAAGGAATCATGTCAATAGATGATGTGGCTAGCAATCCACCACTAGTTGACGTGCGTCGGACGCGGACTGAGGGTTCCGTACAATAAAGACGTTTTAAGCTCTTACTACAAATTTTGCTTTGTTTATCGGCAAATATCATGATTGTAGGTTAACGGGAAGTACACACATTCACAAAATATGCAACATAACATTTTGATTCCGTTCACTTACAAGTTCGAGTTTCTAACAGCTTCAAGGGGCCGCAGATATTAATACATATGTGATATCCATTTCAACTTTTACGTCCACCAGTTCCTGGGAAAGACGGTCTTGCAAGACTAACAATTTTATTAGGTGATCCTAATGGGTTCCTTTTACCTTTTATAGGGCCGGAACCCTAAACATGGTAGAGAAACACATGGAAGTACGTTTGGTCACCTTAAGCATACGTACCGCCTGGATCCTCATCGTCCGTCGCGGTGTCGCCAGCATCCTCTGACTCCGGCTCGGTTTTGACCGCGACCCTGGCGGGCGGCGTGCTGTCACAACATTCAGCCACAGAGAAGGACAGCGACGCACACGAGCCAATGGCCGAGAGGCCAATCGCGGATGTCGGCTTTTCTGTATTTTAAACCGGTTTTTAAAATCGATCTGCATACGATTTTAAAGCAGCTGGTACATTCTTTGTTTTTACTTTTCTCCCAGACCAGCATCGAAGAAGTTGTGACTATAATTTTTATGAAATCGGACAAACGAGCAAGCGACTTGAAAAGAAGAAGGTGACCACCTTCTTCTTGTTGACATCGTTGAGTTAGTATCCCATAACACAAGTCTTGAACTTACTTTGGGGCTAGCTCAATCTGTGTGATTTGTCCGTATATATTTATTATTCTTCATTTGCCTAGATTTCTTTTGACCAGTATTTGGCTACGCTGATCGCCTTATCATTAGCCTCAATGAGGTCCTGTACGTGCAAGTAGTGGGGCAGTTAGGTCTCGACAGAAGGTGAGGCATGGACTGATTGGCGCCGCAGTCACACAAACTGTTGGTAGTCGAGAAACACTACTAAAGAAATTAACTTTATTGTTGATTTTTTTTCATACGAAATAAAATATGTGATTTTAATAAATGTCCTGAACCAACCTTTAAACGACTTAAAAGAAACACATTTTATATGCTTTAGAAATATATTCTTACTTAATATAATGAAGTAAGTAATTTAAGGAACCAACATACATAGGTTTAAACCAGCTGTCTTTGACGACATGACTTTACTTAGAAAACATAAAAAAATAAATAAAGTTAAAAAAACAAAATAAACTTCTTTCATGAAAAATCATAGTTGGATTTGTTTTTGAAAAACAATATGTGTGATTTTATGAATGCATACTTTATGTGTGCCTTATGCAGTAGACATAAGTATATAACATAATTATATTGTTTACTCGTTCTTATGTATGATATTTCATGATCGTCTAATTTTTTACAAGGGTTTTTAGGTCAGGCAATATGGGGAATGTTCCACAGCTACTTGAAAATGACTTTGAACACTAAAAGCCAACGGAATGACTGTAACCGGCAAATATTATGTCCCATTGTCTTGGGGAAGGACAAAGACTTCGTATTTTAAGAACAACAGGACTAATTTTGGCCAATAGCTGCAAGTTCAATTTTTTTTTATTGTTTAATTTGAATTTATGATGTTAAGACTGTAAGTAGGTACATTACATTATTCTTATAATATTTGCACGCCTGCATTCGGGTTGGTTACAATTGACTTGCCTATGTAAATCATGCAAATAAATGATTCTATTCTATTCAAGCAGTGGCATATCGGCACCTAAACACGCGAGTCATTCATTTTCAGTTACCCTTCAAGTAACCTCATCTTCAGCTGATTATCTAAGGTTAATACTGATTTCCAGCCAGATTTTAGTAGTTTGTTCATTAACGCCTTAAACGTAATAAATAATAATATACATGTACGAGGGTCTCAGAGGCATAGTACTGAGCAGTTCCAAGGCGTGACGAGGAAGATACTTCTTTTTGTAAAATAGTCATATTGGGGTCTCTGAAATTCCACGTCTATAGTTATAGGATAAATCAAGAAAACTGCATTGATTCCCTCCCCCAAACAGAGACACACACAGAATGAGTCGTGTGAAACATATAACACCATCTGTTTGTTCGGTTGTTAAGAAGCTTACCGTCCGCGTAGTGTCCCCCGCCCCGCGCCCCCGCGTCTTCATCGGAGTCCCGTGTCTCGTCCACGTCAGCCGCGGGAACGCCTGGCACGAGGGAAATGACAGTTAGTGCAATCACTTTCGCACTGTGTAGAGATAATTATTAACAAATGTTAATTTAGCATTATGACTCTTTCCCACATATCATCAAAAATTTTATTACCACATGTAAAATTCCTGCTTTTAAACAAGTAACTTCTTCGATGGTGGTCTGGGAGAAAAGAAATACGTAGAATGTACCAGCTGCTTCTCTTTCCACGCAGACCGTAGAAGCCTGCCGAAGGACTGGGCGAAAATCTGTAGAATCATGTCACCCGGCGATGTGACTAGCAACCACCATTATTTACTTCACGTTCCGTTATTATTATTTTTTTCTTTAGGTCGAATTTTCACTGACAGGTGTTGTGCAGAATATATATCAGTGTTGAACTCGTACCCCACATGAGTAATTTTTATACTCAGCCTATTTGGTTCACTAAAACGCACACTGCATTTTAACATATTTCTTTTCTGTTTCTAGCTATATTGTTGTGTTAAGTATGTGTATGTTTTCTTTGTGCTGTATTACCTAGGTATATGTTTGTTTCATTAAACAAATAAATGGATGTCTATGGCTACGTTTAACACCCACCAACACGCTAAACCTGGCCTTTATGACTTGTAGCCTCAGGCTGGATAATATGAATGTGTGAAGTGTGACACGAAAAAGGGGCGTGATAAGCTTTTTTTCAGTCATGCCACTGGGATCCCCGATTTGAAACCCTACAGGGCATACTACAGAACTTAATTAGTTTTATTTAAACAATTACCTATACCATTAAGGTATAGCTGGAACACTAAAGATCAATGACAGCAATGATAGACACCTCACTGCATACATGAAATCGTAGCTATTATAAACTGTCACTTTTCTTTTTCAAGATGACATATTCATTTCCCTCTATATAAGTGACTTATTTCTTACTCTAGTGGTAAATGGAATCAATTTTGCTGGCAAGGTTAAAGTAACATGCTATCTTAAATTTCCGCTCATTCCCTCGGCAGGCTTCTAGCGTCTGCTCGGGCAGTGAAGTAGCATGTACGTTTTATGTTTCTCTTTTCTCCCAGACCAGCATGGAAGAGAGTGGGACGTATGGTTAACTTGAACATACGTACCCGCTGGATCCTCATCGTCCGTCGCGGTGTCGTCAGCATCCTCTGACTCCGGCTCAGTTTTGACCATGACCAGTTTTGGCAGCGTGCTGTCACAACATTCAGCCACAGAAAAGGAAAGCGACGCACACATGCCAATGGCCTCGCGGTCAATCCGGGAAACTAATATTTCTGTAATCTGAATACAAACAAACAGTTAGTACATACTAGCACGCCCTTCCTCCACCCTCCTCACACCTCCAGTTTGTATTGCTGTCTGACTCGTGTGTGATCATTTTAATCAACCATTGTGTTACTTGATTCTAGTGAACTGAAGGAAAATACTGGGAGAAAACATACAGATTTGTGATAACCTTAGAAGGCAAAATAATTTACAATGCTAGCACATATTGCACATATTGTTTACACATTGCTTTCACCCTCTATAAAACTTTGACTAGAAAGTGCGTGCCATCTTGACTGCTTTGTTGCGTGGTCCCTGCCATTGCTCAGCATTTTTAGAAACAGAGACAATATAACATAAATACCTCGCCAGCCGTCTCCAACATAGCAGTCAGCGCATGGTCTGCCCTGGTGGCGGTCACCATCAGCTTGTGGCTCTTGTACAACATAGCGCGGCAGATGTAGCACGCCGCCACGGGCCTGTTCCCACTCACAAGCTGGAATGTTGTGCCACTGATATAACAGCTTTTACTTTTATATTGAAAACATACAATGAACAGATTTATGATGCTGTAAAATTTTCAGATTTTCATCTGCCAACAGTCCTTTCTTTAGTTTGATATAAAACACCAAATCAAATTTAGTTTTTGTGTACATGTACTTGTCAATCACAAGTATATGTTTGGGAAAATTAAGTCCTGTAGTAGCATACATAAGTTGTGAGTGATGTTGACATTTATAAAAATAATTCTTTAAAAGTTTTTGACTACATTACAGAAATCATATCATTACATTGGAAGGACTATTTGCAGAATAAGAATGGTTGTGGCGTACAAGAGAACTAACACTATGATTTCTATATAGCAATTTGATTCCACTGCTTGTTCAGATAAATATTATTTAATGTTGAATGTTTTATAATAGCACACTAACATTTAAAATTTCAATGTATCAGATTAATTCACATATATATAGATACATAATACATTACAATAAACATCAAAAGCAAACAATATCACACTCAAACGAACATAACATTCTCTCACCACGGCTGGTCACCGCGAGAGGATTGGACCAAAACCCTCCAACAACAACCACAAATCTATACATCGCAACATTAAATACATTGACCCTAAGAACGCCAGAATCTTTACTCGAACTTGAGGAAGCGCTAAGAGATCTTAAATGGGACATATTAGGACTGTGCGAAGTGCGCAGAGAAGGTGAAACAATCGATGAATATACAGATTATATAATGTACTGCAAAGGGGAACCAGGTGGACAAGGAGTTGGATTTATGATAAAAACACACTTAAAAAGCTATATACTAGATTTTGCCACAGTCAGTGATAGAGTGATTATACTTAATATGAAAATACCCAGCTTCAGGAAAGTACTCACATTCATTCAGATATATGCACCAACAGAAAGAGCCCCAGAATTAGAACACAAATCCTTCTATAACAGCCTCTCTAACTGCTTACACAATTACTCAGATAACATAATTAATTTAATGGGAGACTTCAACGCCCAAGTAGGTGCCAAACAAAACGAAGATGAGATGGTGATGGGGAACTTTGGGTATGGCAAAAGAAGTAAAAATGGAGTGAGACTAATTGGCCTACTGCAAGAACATAACCTAACACTCATGAACAGCATTTTCAAAAAGAAAATTCAAAGTGAAAAATTGGGACTCACTATGAACATAAATAAGACAAAGCTCCTCTGAACTCAACAGAACTCAGAAAGCTATGAAATCAAGATAAATGACCAACCTCTTGAATACGTAGAAGAATATATATATTTGGGCCAGTTAATTACACACAAAAACATGAACACAAAAGAGATAGAAAGAAGATAACAAATGGCTGGAAAAGTTATTGGGCACATAAAGAAGTCATGAAATCCCCAGATCTAAGCATTGGAATGAAACGTAGAGTCTTCAACACCTGCATCCTACCCTGCATGACATATGGTTGCAAAACATGGGCACTCACAAAACAACAAAGAGATATGCTGGAGCACTGCCAAAGAGCCATGGAGAGGAGCATGTTAAATATAAAGAAAAAAGACAGAATACGCAACACAATAATAAGGAGAAAAACAGGATTAGTGGACATACTTTCCAAAATAGACCAACTAAAGTGGAGATGGACTGGCCATATGTTGCGTAGTAACCAGGACAAGTGGAGCAAAACCCTTACTCACTGGTATCCGAGGGACGGGCAAAGAAACAGGGGAAGACAACATATAAGATGGGAAGATGAATTGAAACTCACTGCAGGCCCTAACTGGAGAAGGGTTGCCAGTGACAGAAAGCAGTGGAAACGGTTGGAGGAGGCCTTTGCCAAGAGGCACACTGAACTCAGAGACATAATATAAAAATAACTAACATAACCCAAGAGTTCAGGATGAAGAGCTTATACAATACAATACAATACATTACAATCTTGTATCTATATTGGGTTTTTACCTTTATTAAGAAAATTATTATTATTATTATTTATACATGAGTTTTCTCTTCTCAGCTTATAGCTGGTGTTTGTACACTACAATCACGGGTATAGACCAAGTGTAGTAGCAGTAAAGGTAATTTATTGTGGAGTTTCTGTTTCATCCCCTTGCATGAATTCCCTAACTATTCTATACATGTATTTAAAATTGCAGCATTCTGCATATTGTTGTATGATTTTTTGGTAAATCTGTAAATTTAAAACTGTGGTGCAAGTGTTAGGGATTAGCCCTGTCCATGAGATAACTACAGGTACTATATACATATACTTTATCTCCATATCCTTCCATTTATCTTTTAAATCTGTATATAATTTTTTGGTTATTATTTTAGCAAGGTTATGAGTGTTGGGAACTGTTATATTTATAATGTAAGCTACTCATATTCTGTTTAATTTATCTTGTAATACTTTATCTGGCCTGGATTGATCTGGCATTTACTATAATGGAGGGATCTTTTATAATATGTTTGCGGTAGTTTTTAGTATTGATGATTTGATCCTGAATAGCTATCAGTTTCAGGAAAAAGATGTTCCTGGATATCAGTCAGTCCTCTACCTCCGTTTGATTGCTTTATTGTCATCCTTTCTACTGATTTAGGGTCCAGATGGTTGTTTTGTGAGAATTGTGCGAGGTTTTATTTCAAAGTTATTAATCTTTGTTTTGCTTCATATAAGGATTCCAAAAGAATAAGTAAGTACCGGGATTGCATATGTATACATAGCCTTAAGAGATTTACCAATTAATACATTTTTACAGATCCTTGCAACTCTACTTTTGAATTAGTGGATAATGATGATTTTATTGATGTGTGATCTAGTTGTTCTGATTGACTGTATCATAGTGTTTGTATAATTCCAGATCCAGGCTTTTATAACCTCTTTTATAGCTTTTGTTACCACCAGATATAAGTTTATGTTCGCTGACTTACACTTTTGTAAACCAAATTTCTACTCTACAACTACACCCTATATATTGATCCGGCTCGAAGGACCAATATGTAGGGTTCCCTATGTGTCTGTCGCGGTGTAGTTGCAAACGCACTCTGGCTTAAAAAGAATAAATTAAAAGTAAAACTGTGACGCGCGACTTGTGAAGGTCGCGGCATCAGCAAATGCATGTACAGTTCAGTGACACTGTACAGTTACTTCAACCTTGACACCAAGCTAGTACAAATTGTAATAACTTTTGTTGTCAATGGCATCTCAGTCAAGCAACTGTTTTGCAACTAAAGTGGTCATTGGCGCTCAATAGGTTAAATGCTTCATGTACTTCTTATTACTAGTGTATAATTTTATATTGTCTATCTACATAAGATGAGATATTGCAATTTGTGGAATACTTGGTTTTGAGCGGTAACCTTTATTTTGACTATTCGGCATTAGCGATGATGGGTTTAAAGCCGGGCAAAACCACACACAAGGCTTTGTTATTACTACTATAAAGCCGTACTGTTTTCTTCTAATTTTAGTTCAACATCATGTATAAAACGGGCACAAGACTTGTTCAATTCTACGAGAAAAACAGCATCTCCTTCAAATCCACGAACATTTCCGCACGGAGTCTAATCGTAATATCGCGATATCGCGCAGACTTAACTAGTGTTAAAATACTTACAAAAGCCCCCGTCAGCCTCTCGTACACGAGCTGCAAGGCAGTGGTATCAATGTTGCTCATGGGCGCGTCCACTGAAAGGCAAATGCGGCAGACTGCTGGACTCCGATGCATCTTGTTCGTTATTTTTAAGTCTGCTGGTTAATTCTTAAGTCTGCGAATTTTTATATAAAAATAAGCACACCAGCACTAAAATAATATGTGGCTAAAATTGTATCGCAATGGTATGATATGAACTATTGGCTACAAATAAACGATACTAAATTTAATAAATTTGGATAACAAGTTTTCGAAACACTAAGCGATTTGACATTAACTAACAGTTTGGGCCACAGATATTAATAAATAGTTTGGGCCGGCCGGCCGGCCAATATTATACTACTCTATGGGCCGGCCCATAGAGTAGTATAATATAAGAAACCTCTTTATTATTTTACGATTAGACGTAGACTTGACAGTTGTCGATACGGGGTACTATTTTTGAAATTAAGGCACAGGTCTTGGAGCGATTTTTCCATACAAATATCGCTCGAAGACGATTGTCATACTTTCAAAAATACCCATGGTCCTAAGCGTCCTAAGCTAAATGGGCTAAAGCTAAAGCTCCTATGGGTTACTATTTTTGAAAGTGTTAAACTAGTCCTCGAGCGATTTTTGTATGGAAAAATCACTTTATTAAATTATGTAACAACGGGATACTCACGTAGGAAGTCAGCTACTGGCCGACATGTTTCGACCTCATCCTCTGCCCGCGCCGCCCACGCATCCAATTGCTAGTATCAGTGCGGATCGCGACATCGGACGCGCGTCTCGATCCATATTCGCCCTGAGGAAGACCTCCGGATGATGTTGAAACATGTCGGCCAGTAGCTGACTTCGTACGTGAGTAACCCGTTGTTACAATATTTAGTAATATCTATATCTCAAGTTAGTTTGAATCAAAAAGAAAAGTCGCTTGTTTACGATCGGGGGTATAATTTTGCGATTTTTGTATAGAAAAATAGCTCGTTTACGATCGGCATCATTTCAAAAATAGCACTCATGGTCTTAATGTCACTTTGCCATAAATAGGGATTAAAAACCTCAGATAAAGTTAAAAACTACCATAAACTGTCTTATCTCTATGGTTTTCACCTCGTTTCACCAATCATCCATATTCATAAATGCGAAAGTAATTTTGTTACATTTTCACGCAGTAATTACTGAACCAATTATATTTTGCGTAGGTACCCGTTGTCTGAGATGCGGAATAGGACATAGGGTACATTTTATCCCGGGAAAAAGTAGAGGGATCGACATTGACGCGGGTTGGACGCGGGCGAAGCGGAAGCTGGTGTTGATTATAATAGCCTATGCATTGATTCAATTTGTCATTTAATTCAATAGAACTTCTCTCTTAAGCTCTGTTGATTTGACATTTAACATAATGAATCACGTCTCTGACGTTAATATTCTTGGATAGGTAGATAGCTTTAGTTATTGTTTTCAGGTAGATAGGTCCGTAAAAAAATTGATTTGATAACGTCTTAAAATCGATGAACACCGGCTGCATTCACGAAACAAGTCACGTTCCGTCATCATCACAATCATATCATAACCATCATTGTGAGAGATAGTTGAGGGTCGTGTAAAGGAGAAGAAAGGGGCTGAAACACTAGATACACTGCTTAGAAAAATATAATAATCTTTAATGCTTTTCGTACAGAAAGAGAGTGACATATATCATAAAAAATATTCATATAATTATGTATATAAACGGGACTTAGCACGAACCTTTTTATTGCGTGGTCGCAACAGTCTCGTTGCGACCACGAAGGATGTAACTCCATTGAAACGTCAACGGAAACAAATAATAAAAAGGTTCGTGCTAAGTCCCGTTTATATACATAATGATGTGTTTAAAGCGCGAAAGTTTAAAAAACAAAAAATATTCATTTCAAAACTTTTGAAGAAATTCAACTGATTCATCCAAACAAGAAAGCCTCTACATCATTTCCGTCTATCTCTCTTCCACTTCCACCATTATCACATAAAATGATCGTCCACTGACCTACTATACAGACCTAGGGTACTATTTTTGTAAGTGTGACACTCGTCTTCGTCTTCGAGCGATTTTTGTATGGAAAATCGTTCACTTACGAACAGCGTCATTTCAAAAATAGCACTCCTGACGGACAATATTTTTTTTTCAAAGAGATACATAGTATCTCTTAGTAGTTTGTGATTAGACTCCCTTGCTCTTAGATTAGAAACCATAGCATAAAGCTCAGACCAAAGAAAAAAGAGGACTGGAAATACCTACAAAAAAATCGTGTATACCTACATCACAGAATCGTTACATAAAATGGCTGCCATTGCCTAGGGTTGTCACTTCCATACTATGTAATGATCTACTTTAAACAGTACTCTTATTTTGTACACAGAGCCGACAGAGCTTATAAAAACATTTTGGGAAAGGATAATAAAATGACAATTTATTTTATAACTTTGTTTACTTAATCATTCCTAAAAAGTATTAATTTGTTTAAAAACCACCTATCTGAAAGATATTTACATTTAATTTCACCGTGATATTTATATGTAACACAATATCTTTAAAATTGTAATTTCTTTTGCTTTGCTCAAACGTTTATCTTTTACGGCTTTTTTTTTCATTTCCACGACCTGAAATTTCAATATACTTAGTTAAATCATAATATTTTATTATTAAACTAGCTTTCGCCCGCGGCTCCGCCCGCGTCAATGTCGATCCCTCGGGAATAGTTCTTTTTTCCGAGATAAAAGGTAGCCTATGTCCTTCTCCGTACTCCAGAGAACTTGAATGCCAAATTTCATGATGATCGGTTCAGTATTTACGGCGTGAAAGCGTGACAAACAAACAAACAAACTCACTTTCGCATTTATAATATTATTAGTAAGGATTATGTACAAGTATAATCTATTATGTGCATTGTTGTATGCATGACATCATATGATCGCATCCATAATTCGATAATACGTTGTCACACATAACTTTGCGTACATTTGCATGCATGAACCGGCTACTCCTGCCAAATCACCCAACGGTTTTTAGTATTGTCTGACAGACAAAACGAATAAACCGGCCAAGTGCGAGTCGGACTCAGGCACGAAGAAGGGTTCTGTACTATTATCTATAAAAACTGCAAAAAAATCATGCTTGCTGTATGGAAGCCCCCTTAATTAATTATTTTATTCTATTGTTTAGTTTTTGTCGTTATAGCGGCAACAAAAATATATCCATCCGTTAAAGTTTAAATTGTCTAACTATCACGGTTCATGAGATACAGCCTGGTGACAGACGGACACCAGAGCCATATCATTAGGATCCCGTTTTTACCCTTTGGGTACCGAACCCTAAAACATTTATTCATTAACATTAACTATATACATTAAACTTACCGGAAATGAAAATATTGCTGGTGATGAGTTGTCCCGAAGTCTCATATCATAACTTCAAGCGTTCTATTGAAACAGCTTTCCTCAAAATGCAAAGAGCAGATGTACCAATCCTGTTGCCGAGGATTAATATTTTTCCGAACCGGATAGCCTCTAAGCATTTATTCCTCAAAACTTCATTCATCGGAAACCTATAAAAAAAATATTATTTTTTATTTAGATAATGCACAACCCTATTTAGGTATGTAAACAAACGAGGAATAAAATAAATGAAAATACTGACTGTATTACAAAAATATCACCAGTTAACAACAGTTTATACATAAATTTAACATCATGATTTATTTTGCTTCTCAATCAGAATCAATAAAGAGCTTTCTTGCTAGAAAACGGGTTACTAACCTATGAAGAGTCAATTATGGTTGATTTATGTTTTCTCTTGCACCACACATCACAATACAACATTTAGTCAACTGTATAAACAGTTATCTCACACTTCCACGTATTTATTACCTTATTTTCGCGTATTTTTGTCCCAAATTTCAACTTTTCCAAATAGTAAACAACACCCGTTGACAGCATAACTACCACGAAACTCGTTACAAAATATGGCGGATCTTGGCACGCACCTAAACTTTGGACAGATTTTACCATAAATTAGCAAAAACTAAAATATGTATGTCTCTTTTGTCAAAGGCAATTGTACTGAAGAAAGACAGAGACAAAGTTATATTTCACACTTTATACCATAAATGCCTGATATTTGTATAAGTAAAAATTCATATATGTTGACAAGGGCTTCTCCCTCAGAACAATAACTAAAGCATAGAAACCGTGTTAAAATAACAACAAAATACAATATTCTACACTGTTTTTACTTATGGCATTGTTAAAGCATCAGAAAGAGATGCATATACAATGCCATTTGCGTAAATGTGCAGGTTGTCCTGGGGTACTGATGTGATCAGGGTTGTACTATATCGATGAAATATATTTATCGACTAAATGTTTCGTCCTAAGAAAGTCATAAATGTACTCTACTCTGATTGTATCGATTCGTTAAATGAGTACGATTCATAAAAAAAAAACAACTAGTTGCACTCCAGGAGTGCCGGCAGAAGTGAAAACTCGCCTTTGCGGCATACTCAGGTCCGTGTCCTTCTTACGAATTTTCGATCAATTCACGTGTCCTGACGCGAGTTTTCTATTTTACCCATCCCAAAAAGTGCACAAAGCCGCTAAAGAGGCTTTTACTTTAAAAGTTACGTCAAGATACACCTAAATAACTCCTAATCGCATGGCGTCGCTTGGCTTCATCTGATAAATAGGTAAAAAAAAAATCCATACATTACCCACCGCGCGTCTACTGTCTACTGCTGGTCATTAGGCCTTACCCAGTATTGGTCGAACGGCAGAATACCTAATATGATGTCAATCATATTTTCGATTATTTCGAAATTCAAACAGTGCCTACTTACCTACCTTACCTATGAATGCGCAAAAAACCCAATGCATTCGATTTACAGTCCCCAATGTGAGGCAGTCCAACGTTGACATACTAGTTGAAGGTAAAATAGACTTTGTAAATGATACCACCTTCTTAGGAATCACAATAGACTCTAAATTGCAATGGGGCGCTCATGTATCAAAAGGTAATATAAGGTCAGATATATTTTTCACTTGATCAATGGGCCATTCAGCATATTCCAAAACCATCTAAAGCTTTTCCCAGCTAGCTTTGAGGAACAGTCAGTAAAGGAAACATAATCAGGTAGGTAAAGAGAAACACATAATTCGAAGTGATATTTTTTATTTTATAAAACTTTTACACTAGGGTAAAAAACTGCCAGTGTGTTATTTGTGAAAAATTCACAGTGTTGGTAATAGAAAAACAAGAGGTGAAGAAAAACAAGAGATTACTTTACCCACTTTCATTACTGTCCAAAATAAAATGTTTTTCATAATTTTAAATATAAATAATAAAACCGTTTCCGTAAACTTTCTTATTACCATTGATTTATAATTCGG
The DNA here is from genome assembly GCA_947532085.1 of Elegia similella. Taxonomy (NCBI): domain Eukaryota; kingdom Metazoa; phylum Arthropoda; class Insecta; order Lepidoptera; family Pyralidae; genus Elegia; species Elegia similella. Next base: position 12,756,361 of record OX383950.1, read on the forward strand.
CAAATATAAATGTAGGTAAAGCATCGTGATTCAATCGCTTCCATTTAATTTTATATTCGAAATTAATGTATCGGCACGGCAGTAAAATATTTTGAACAAATTCGAGTATGTATGACATTTTATGTCCAATATGTCGCTTGAAAGTTCCTCGGATCCACACCTTTTTATCCTTTTACTTCAGGGAGCTGCAATAAAATTTCAACAATAATTTTCTTCATATTAGTAAAAATCGATTCTTTTTAGGGTTCCGTACCCAAAGGATAAAAACAGGACCCTACTAATATGACTCCGATATCCATCTGTCTGTCACCAGGCTGTATCTCATGAACCGTGATAGTGAGACAGTTGAAATATTACAAACAAAAATTTCGGGCGTTTTTATAGCTTACGCCCACGGCTCCGCTCGCGTTAATGTCTATCCCCGATAACAGTACCTTATTCTGAGATGTAATTTATGTCTATGTTCTTTTCCGTACTCCAGAGATCGTGCAATGGTGATGATGATGATGCAAAATTTCATGATGATCGGTTAAGAAGTTACGGCGTGGAAGCGTAACAAACAAACTCACTTTCACATTTATAATATTATATGTAAGGATGGTACGGAACCCTTCGTGCGCGAGTCCGACTCACACTTTGCTGGTTGTTTAATTACCATGATGGTTCAATTTGTTACATTACTATTGCATGGCTCAACACTAACAAAAATATCCCTGATAGCAAGACCGTCATAAAAAATATCGATATACTCGTAGATACGTGATTTTACCACATCACTAGCAAAAAAACTAACCTAATTTGAAATAAGGAAAAAACGATAATTTTAAGCAAAATACCTATAAAAGTTGTCATTTATACAATACGTTATATAATTGACAATATTATTGTTGTATTTTGAGGTATTTTGGGTTTTAATTATGCACTTTTAACTGAAAAACTTACCGAAGAAAATTATGTTTTACAGAATTTATTTCTGTTCGTCCTGAATGGGATTTACATCGCTCCATTGCACAAGACATTGTTTAGTATAATGGTCATTTGATAACGCACCAACCCAACACCGGTTAATACTTTTTTCCGTGAGAATTTTAGCACAATCCTATATTTAATTTGCAGACATCACAATTCCGCCGCAATGTTTTTGTCGATATATAACCCGATCAAATCGGCAAGATGCTAATATTACAGACGTTGAACTGTAATAAGTTATTTTGAATTTAGTCGGATTTAATTGGAGTCCAATGGAGTCCATTGACATTTCAAGTCGGGACAACCATGAAAATAATAGAAACTGACTGAAGTTTTTGTCTCATTCTGTCATAAGCGAAAGCTCATAAGAAAAATACAGTGTCAACTATCTGTTTTCAGTTTCTATTTTTATGCGGCTTCTATGTATATTATTCTTCTGAGGCTTCTCCATAGACTTCCTTACTCTTAGGCATAAAGGGATGTCAAAGTGACATAACGGGTTCTTGGCGGGAATTTCGACGGAGAGCACCTCAGAAGAATAATATACATAGAAGCCGCATAAAAATAGAAACTGAAAACAGATAGTTGACACTGTATTTTTCTTATGAGCTTTCGCTTATGACAGAATGAGACAAAAACTTCAGTCAGTTTCTATTATTTTCATGGTTATCCCGACTTGAAATGTCAATGGACTCCATTGGACTCCAATTAAATCCGACTAAATTCAAAATAACTTATTACAGTTCAACGTCTGTAATATTAGCATCTTGCCGATTTGATCGGGTTATATATCGACAAAAACATTGCGGCGGAATTGTGATGTCTGCAAATTAAATATAGGATTGTGCTAAAATTCTCACGGAAAAAAGTATTAACCGGTATTGGGTTGGTGCGTTATCAAATGACCATTATACTAAACAATGTCTTGTGCAATGGAGCGATGTAAATCCCATTCAGGACGAACAGAAATAAATTCTGTAAAACATAATTTTCTTCGGTAAGTTTTTCAGTTAAAAGTGCATAATTAAAACCCAAAATACCTCAAAATACAACAATAATATTGTCAATTATATAACGTATTGTATAAATGACAACTTTTATAGGTATTTTGCTTAAAATTATCGTTTTTTCCTTATTTCAAATTAGGTTAGTTTTTTTTGCTAGTGATGTGGTAAAATCACGTATCTACGAGTATATCGATATTTTTTATGACGGTCTTGCTATCAGGGATATTTTTGTTATTGTTGAGCCATGCAATAGTAATGTAACAAATTGAACCATCATGGTAATTAAACAACCAGCAAAGTGTGAGTCGGACTCGCGCACGAAGGGTTCCGTACCATCCTTACATATAATATTATAAATGTGAAAGTGAGTTTGTTTGTTACGCTTCCACGCCGTAACTTCTGAACCGATCATCATGAAATTTTGCATCATCATCATCACCATTGCACGATCTCTGGAGTACGGAAAAGAACATAGACATAAATTACATCTCAGAATAAGGTACTGTTATCGGGGATAGACATTAACGCGAGCGGAGCCGTGGGCGTAAGCTATAAAAACGCCCGAAATTTTTGTTTGTAATATTTCAACTGTCTCACTATCACGGTTCATGAGATACAGCCTGGTGACAGACAGATGGATATCGGAGTCATATTAGTAGGGTCCTGTTTTTATCCTTTGGGTACGGAACCCTAAAAAGAATCGATTTTTACTAATATGAAGAAAATTATTGTTGAAATTTTATTGCAGCTCCCTGAAGTAAAAGGAAATTAAAAAGGTGTGGATCCGAGGAACTTTCAAGCGACATATTGGACATAAAATGTCATACATACTCGAATTTGTTCAAAATATTTTACTGCCGTGCCGATACATTAATTTCGAATATAAAATTAAATGGAAGCGATTGAAACACGATGCTTTACCTACATTTATATTTGCCGAATTATAAATCAATGGTAATAAGAAAGTTTACGGAAACGGTTTTATTATTTATATTTAAAATTATGAAAAACATTTTATTTTGGACAGTAATGAAAGTGGGTAAAGTAATCTCTTGTTTTTCTTCACCTCTTGTTTTTCTATTACCAACACTGTGAATTTTTCACAAATAACACACTGGCACTTTTTTACCCTAGTGTAAAAGTTTTATAAAATAAAAAATATCACTTGGAATTATGTGTTTCTCTTTACCTACCTGATTATGTTTCCTTTACTGACTGTTCCTCAAAGCTAGCTGGGAAAAGCTTTAGATGGTTTTGGAATATGCTGAATGGCCCATTGATCAAGTGAAAAATATATCTGACCTTATATTACCTTTTGATACATGAGCGCCCCATTGCAATTTAGAGTCTATTGTGATTCCTAAGAAGGTGGTATCATTTACAAAATCTAGTATTTTACCTTCAACTAGTATGTCAACGTTGGACTGCCTCACATTGGGGACTGTAAATCGAATGCATTGGGTTTTTTGCGCATTCATAGGTAAGGTAGGTAAGTAGGCACTGTTTGAATTTCGAAATAATCGAAAATATGATTGACATCATATTAGGTATTCTGCCGTTCGACCAATACTGGGTAAGGCCTAATGACCAGCAGTAGACAGTAGACGCGCGGTGGGTAATGTATGGATTTTTTTTTTACCTATTTATCAGATGAAGCCAAGCGGCGCCATGCGATTAGGAGTTATTTAGGTGTATCTTGACGTAACTTTTAAAGTAAAAGCCTCTTTAGCGGCTTTGTGCACTTTTTGGGATGGGTAAAATAGAAAACTCGCGTCAGGACACGTGAATTGATCGAAAATTCGTAAGAAGGACACGGACCTGAGTATGCCGCAAAGGCGAGTTTTCACTTCTGCCGGCACTCCTGGAGTGCAACTAGTTGTTTTTTTTTTTATGAATCGTACTCATTTAACGAATCGATACAATCAGAGTAGAGTACATTTATGACTCTCTTAGGACGAAACATTTAGTCGATAAATATATTTCATCGATATAGTACAACCCTGATCACATCAGTACCCCAGGACAACCTGCACATTTACGCAAATGGCATTGTATATGCATCTCTTTCTGATGCTTTAACAATGCCATAAGTAAAAACAGTGTAGAATATTGTATTTTGTTGTTATTTTAACACGGTTTCTATGCTTTAGTTATTGTTCTGAGGAGAGCACGGCTTGTGTTTTGGATTGTTTTGTAAATTGTTTCTAGTGGACTTTATAATGTGAAATCGGTGTAATTTGGTGTTATAAATGCCCATGTTTATGAACAATGTGTAGAATAACCGAAATAAACTGTCACAGTGCGGCTGTAGTGAGATTTACTTAGCGGGCTGGTGGACCGCCTCACCTCGTTGCGTCTGTGATCAAGCCAGTGGATTCGTGGGAATTGTCGCCAGGGGCTCCGTAGAGTCAATGAAATGAACTACACCATCGTTTCATTGATAACAAGACTTAGAAAAAAGCTCGGGAAAACTCATTTATACTTGATACTGGCTAAATACGTAACGCGTGAAAGCCATAAATAAATAAAAAAAAAAAAAGTGACATTACTGCTGTTAAAACTGTCAATGTCAAATCTATAGTGGTTTATTTAAGTACATGTTTCCCAAGTTTATTTATTATCAATTTATTAGATAATATTGATTAAGTGTAGCTCATAGTTCTTACTAATGCGATAAAATTTTAGCTATATACTATTTCAGTGCTGATGTGCTTCTTTTAAATTAAATTCAGACTCCTGAGAACAAAATAACCTTAAACAAGATGCATCACAGCCCAGCAGTCTGCCGCATCTGCCTCTCAGTGGACGCGCCCATGAGCAACATTGATGGTACTGGCCTGCAACTCCTGTATGAGAGACTTGCGGGAGCTCTTGTAAGCGTCCTTTATCAATTAGGATTAGTTTGCCTGCTGTAGTTATTGTTTCGTGATAGCGTTTATGATAAGACTGTGCGGAAAGATAATGTTTTTAGTATTTAAACGGCATACTGTTTCTCTCTTAGAACAGAATAAGTCTTTTGCCCGATTTCGACGTAATTTCGAACAAAAATTTGAAGAAAACAACACGGCTCTATAAAACATGCAACATAAATTAGGTAATATTTATCTGGACAAGCAATTTGCTATATAGAAATCATAGTGTAAGTTCTCTTAAACACCACAGTCATTCCGTTTCCGCACAAAGGTTTTGAAAAATTTAATGAATGTAGTCTCAAAAGTTCTAAAGAAATATCATACACTATAAATGTCTACAATATCACAATTTGTGATTCTACAGGACTTCATTTATGCAATTTTGGTGTTATGTATCAACATGACAAAAGGACTCGGATATGAAAATTAAAGGCCAAGTCCTCTGGCTGCTCTGGCCAAGTATGGCCCTAGGAGTACAGAGAGGGTCATGCTCCTGTAGTGGAGACTAAAAAGGACCTGATGATGATGATGATGATGAAAATTAAAAAATTTTGCAGCTCTGTTCATTTTAGTATTGAAATGCTAAAGTAAAAGCTGTTATATCACTGGCACAACATTCCAGCTCGTGAGTGGGAACAGACCTGTGGCGGCGTGCTACATCTGCCGCGCTATGTTGTACAAGAGCCACAAGCTGATGGTGACCGCCACCAGGGTAGACCATGCGCTGACTGCTATGTTGGAGACGGCTGGCGAGGTACTTAGGTTATATTGTGTTATAATGTTCATTACTTTCTATATTGATATACTAACACAGTCAAACACTACTGTTGCTAAGAATACTGAGCAATGGCAGGGACCACGCAACAAAGCAGACAGGATGGCACGCACTGCCTAGACATTGTTGATAGAGCAACCCTCTACACAAGAAACATGTTGTAAACATAATTTACAATACAAAGGCAACATGTCCAAGTATTGAAAATTATTTTGCCGTCTAAGATAATAATTTTACACACAAACATGCATGATTTTTTACAGTATTTTCCTTCAGGAGAATCAAGTAACATGGAAATTTCCAGTGTTGCCCTTCCTGCTTTTTTGTCCTCTGTTCATAGTGTAGAAAACCTATTTCAAAATATCCTTAATTAACTTACCTATGAAATTCCCTATGTGGCGGAGGCCAAAATAGTATGGTCAGAGGTAAGTCTAAATTCAAAATTTCCCGACATTCCTTCTTCGCAGAGGCAGTGGGACGAGCTGTTATGCAGAGTTGTTCAGAGTAATCTCCTCCAATCTTCTGACAGCAACCCTGCTGAGTGCGCTCGTCTCCTTGCAACTGCTGAATGGGAGTCTGGTTTATGGTTGCAGGCTTTACCGTCTTATAACCTGGGTACATTCCTAGATGACCACACCTTCCGGTTAGCGACGTGTCTACGTTTAGGAGCCGTCACTAATGTCCCGCATCATTGCCTCTGCGGTGATGCTGTCGACCAGTTTGGACGCCACGGACTTTCATGAACCAGGAGCGCTGGCCGCATAGCTCGCCATGCCAATTTGAACAAAATTATCCACCGTGCTCTTGTCACCATCGAGCTACCAGCTGTTTTGGAACCGAATGGCCTGGCGCGAGATGATGGCAAGAGACCAGATGGCATGACTCTTGTGCCCTGGATATTGGGGAGGCCATTAGTGTGGGACGCCACGTGTGTTGACACACTCGCGCCTTCCCACCTCCATGGCACTAGTTCTAAGGCTGGCGCAGCTGCGGCCACTGCCGAGTCCCTCAAACGTCACAAATATGCATGCCCTGGCAATGGCTACATATTTGAGCCGTTTGGGGTGGAGACTATGGGTCTGTGGGGCCCTTCAGCTCATAAATTATTTAAAGCCATAAATAAGCGACTGGTCGAGGTATCTGGTGACCAAAGGGCTGGCAATTTTTTTGCACAACGCATTAGCATTGCCATCCAACGTGGCAATGCGGCCAGCCTTTTAGGCACCCTACCGGAAGGCAATGATCTGCGTGACATTTTTTATTTATAGATAACTTTTATTTAGTGTACATATTATACTAGTTCTAGTTGTTAGTGAGTATTATTTTTTAAGTTGATTTAGTGTTAATCTTTATTCTTTTGTAAATTATTTGAATAAATGTCTTAATTAAAAAAAAAAGTAACATGGTGGTTGAAATGATGACACACAAGTCAGATAGGAAAACAAACAAACTATATGAAGAATTTTTGTTAGATTACAGAAAAGTCGATATCCCTGATTAACGCCGAGGCCATTGGCTTGTGTGCGTCGCTGTCCTTCTCTGTGGCTGAATGTTGTGACAGCACGCCGCCTGCCAGGGTCGCGGTCAAAACCGAGCCGGAGTCACAGGATGCTTTCGACACAGCGACGGACAATGAGGATCCAGCGGGTACGTAATAATAATAAGCTTAGTTTATTTCCAAAATAAAATGTTCACTTTACATTTAAAACAGTTATAAATGAGGTTTTGTTTTTGTAATGAATCCCTATTGGGTAGAGGCCTCCTCTTCCATATCTGTCTTTGGCAGTGTTTATCCAGTTTATTCCTGCAACCTTTATGATGTCATCAGCCCAAGGCTGCTTTGGTTTTACAGTGTGTTTGGGACATATAAAGGTAAGTTTCACTAAATATTGCAAAAAGAAAAAAAAATGTCAAAGATAAAAATAAAAATCCAAAATCATGCTTATTTGAATTTTTCACATACATTTTGAGGTTTTGTTAATACAAAGGGAGTAGACCTTGTTATTACCTACATCCTTGCCATATATCGTTTTTCCACAGGACTTGTAGTTTTGCCGGAAATCGAGATAAACCGTTTCTTACCCTTAAAAGCTCACCCCCTTCCACTCCCGACCTCAGATCGCCCGTATTGGGTTTCATCCTACTATAATTTTATTTCACTTTTTGTTACTTTCAAAGGCTTCGGCACTGGTCTATTTTCCCGTTGCTTAGTTATAAAATTAGAAATTTAATCACGTGGCCAATAAATAATTTTGTGGCTTGACCTGGCTTGACTTATAATTTGCCTTGATATTCTAAAATATAATATGTTCAAAAAAAATAAAATAACTTAAAAAAATAAAATAAAGGCATATGAAGTAAATAATGGTGGGCTCATATCGCATGTTGACATGATTCTACAGATTTTCGCCCAGTCCTACGTATTTCTTTTCCCACAGACCATCATCGAAGAAGTCACTTGCTTAAAAGCAGGAATTTTACATGTGGTAATAAAAATTTTGATGATAATTTGGGAAAGAGTCATAATGCTAAATTTTTATTCTGCCAATAATTACCTCTACATAGTGCGAAAGTGATTGCACTGTCATTTCCCTTGTGCCAGGCGTTCCCGCGGCTGACGTGGACGAGACACGGGACTCCGATGAAGACGCGGGGGCGCGGGGCGGGGAACACTACGCGGACGGTAAGCTTCTTAACAACCGAACAAACAGATGGTGTTATATGTTTCACACGATTCGTTCTGTGTGTGTCTCTGTTTGGGGGAGGGAATCAATGCAGTTTTCTTGATTTATCCTATAACTATAGACGTGGAATTTCAGAGACCCCAATATGACTATTTTACAAAAAGAAGTATCTTCCTCGTCACACCTTGGAACTGCTCAGTACTATGCCTCTGAGACCCTCGTACATGTTTATTATTATTTATTACGTTTATGAAATCAGTATTAACTTTAGATAATCAGCTGAAGATGAGGTTACTTGAAGGGTAACTTAAAATGAATGACTCGCGTGTTTAGGTGCCGATATGCCACTGCTTGAATAGAATAGAATAGACTCATTTATTTGCATGATTTACATAGAAAAGTCAATTATAACCAACCCGCATGCAGGCGTGCAAATATTATAAGAATAATGTAATGTACCTACTTACAGTCTTAACATCATAAATTCAAATTAAACAATAAAAAAAATTGAACTTGCAGCTATTGGCCAAAATTGGTCCTGTTGTTCTTAAAATACGAAGTCTTTGTCCTTCCCCAAGACAATGGGACATAATATTTGTCGGTTGCAGTCATTCCGTTGGCTTTTAGTGTTCAAAGTCGTTTTCAAGTAGCTGTGGAACATTCCCCATATTGCCTGACCTAAAAACCCTTGTAAAAAATTAGACGATCATGAAATATCATTCATAAGAACGAGTAAACAATATAATTATGTTATATACTTATGTCTACTGCATAAGGCATACAATTCATAAAATCACACATATTGTTTTTCAAAAACAAATCCAACTATTATTTTTCATGGAAGAAGTTTATTTTGTTTTTTTAACTTTATTTATTTTTTTATGTTTTCTAAGTAAACTCATGTCGTCAAAGACAGCTGTTTTAAACCTATGTATGTTGGTTCCTTAAATTACTTACTTCATTATATTAAGTAAGAATATATTTCTAAAGCATATAAAATGTGTTTCTTTTAAGTCGTTTAAAGGTTGGTTCAGGACATTTATTAAAATCACATATTTTATTTTGTATGAAAAAAAATCAACAATAAAGTTAATTTCTTTAGTAGTGTTTCTCGACTACCAACAGTTTGTGTGACTGCGGCGCCAATCAGTCCATGCCTCACCTTCTGTCGAGACCTAACTGCCCCCTCTACTTGCACGTACAGGACCTCATTGAGGCTAATGATAAGGCGATCAGCGTAGCCAAATACTGGTCAAAAGAAATCTAGGCAAATGAAGAAGAAGGTGGTCACCTTCTTTTCGAGTCGCTTGCTCGTTTGTCCGATATCATGGAAATTATAGTCACAACTTCTTCGATGCTGGTCTGGGAGAAAAGTAAAAACAAAGAATGTACCAGCTGCTTTAAAATCGTATGCAGATCTATTTTAAAATCCGGATTTTGATTACAGAAAAGCCGACATCCGCGATTGGCCGCTCGGCCATTGGCTCGTGTGCGTCGCTGTCCTTCTCTGTGGCTGAATGTTGTGACAGCACGCCGCCCGCCAGGGTCGCGGTCAAAACCGAGCCGGAGTCAGAGGATGCTGGCGACACCGCGACGGACGATGAGGATCCAGGCGGTACGTATGCTTAAGGTGACCAAACGTACTGCTCTCTTCCATGTGTTTCTCTACCATGTTTAGGGTTCCGGCCCTATAAAAGGTAAAAGGAACCCATTAGGATAACCTTATTGTTAGCCTTGCAAGACCGTCTCTCTGGAACTGGTGGACGTATCAAGTTGAAATGGATATCACATATGTATTAATATCTGCGGCCCCTTGAAGCTGTCATAAACTCAAACTTGTAAGTGAACGGAATCAAAATGTTATGTTGCATATTTTGTGAATGTGTGTACTTCCCGTTAACCTACAATCATGATATTTACCAATAAGCAAAGCAAAATTTGTAGTAAGAACTTAAAACGTCTTTTTTGTACTGAACTCTTAGTGCGCGTCCGACGCACGTCTACTAGTGGTGGATTGCTAGCCACATCATCTAATGACATGATTCCTTAGATTTTCGTCCAATCGGCCGGTTGCTACTGTCTAGGCGGAAAGAGAAGCCCTTTGGGGCCTTTGGAAAAGCCAAAGGATAAAAACTGTACCCTATCACTAAGACTCCGCTGTTCATATGTCTGTCTGTCTGTCACCAGGCTGTATCTCATGAACCGTGATGGTAAGACAGTTGACATTTTCGCAGATGATGTATGTTGCCGATATAACAAAAAATACTAAAGACCAGAATGAAATTAATATTTAAGGGGGCTCCCATACAACAAACGTGATGTTTTTGTTCGATATTGATAACGGCAACAGATAGACGCTTGGCATATTTACCGAATTTGGGTTATAATTTCACTTTTAAAATAAATAATTAAATTGCAATAAAATTCGGGTGGCCTATACAACACACATGAGTTTTTTTGTTTTTAAATATCAAGGTACGGAAAGGGTTCCGTATCATGAAGGGTCGTGTGGAGTCGGACTCGCGCTAGGCCGATTTAAATTTTCTCCCAGACCAGCATGGCAGAAGTCACATCCTTGAAAGCAGCAATGTCTTCAAGGGTATTCACAAACATTGAAGGCATTTAGCGAAAGTGACGTTCAGGGACTAATGTTATTTGCGTGCCAGGCGTTCCCGCGGATGACGTGGATGAGACACGGGACTCCGATGAAGACGCGGGGGCGCGGGGTGGGGGACACTACGCGGACGGTAAGCTTCTTAACAACCGAACAAACAGATGGTGTTATATGTTTCACTAGACTCATTCTGTGTGTGTCTCTGTTTGGTGGAGGGAGTCAAATGCGGTTTTCTGAATTTGAAACTAGCGGTCGAGCTGAAGTTAGTGGAAGTCGGACCACCCTGAGCAGCCAGGGGCGTAGGCATTTAATTGAATAGCTATGGCACATGGAATATGGATATTGAGTTCAAATGATCGGTGTGGACGAAAGAGATCCATATTCAATTCATCCTGGGTCAGGTTGAAGTCCAATGGCGCGCAACACTGCTGAAGTATCCCATCAGGTGGCTAACGTTGTGGAGACACAATATAAAATGTAAATTAAGTTCATTTCGTAGGTTAGTCAAAAAAAAAATACAGTAGTCCTCATGCTTATTCCAATTTTCGCATAAAAATATGAATGACATTTTGCGAAAGTGAAGTTCTACGTTCTGAAGAATCTTTTTCGCATAACGTCATTCGCGCCTTCTATATTTCTATGCATATGAATGAATGCTTAGGAGAGAGGGGGGTTTGGCTTCGTTGTATGTCTACGTGTAAGCGCTGCGGCAGTGGTGACCTGTGCGCTCATATGATGTATCTCATCCCACGGGTTCGCTAACGAACTGACCTCCTTTGATAAGCGATAGTGTAGGTGAAAGTAACAAATGTTTTGCAGATGGCGCAGCAGAGGGCCAACTGCCTGTGGCAGGAAGTTCCCGGAACAGTTATTATGGCGAGCCTCAGAGCGCTGACACAAGATACCAGTGTCATGTTTGTCTGAGGGGGTTTCTGAAGAAGAGACATCTACAAATATGCTTGAGAACGCACACTGGTGAGAAGCTGTATAATTGTAATAGCTGTGGGAAGCAATTTTATCAGAAGAGTGATTTAGACAGACATTTAAGAACACACACTGGTGAAAAACCATTTGAATGTAATGTTTGCGAAAAGCAGTTTAGTGACAAAAGTCATTTAAAAACTCATTTAAGAACTCACACTGGTGAGAAACCATTTAAATGTAATAGCTGTGGGAAGCAATTTTATCAGAAGAGTGATTTAGACAGACATTTAAGAACACACACTGGTGAAAAACCTATTTGAATGTAATGTTTGCGAAAAGCAGTTTAGTGACAAAAGTCATTTAAAAACTCATTTAAGAACTCACACTGGTCAGAAACCATATAAATGTAATGGTTGTGGTAAGAAATTTTATCAAAAGAGTAATTTAGATAGTCATTTAAGAACTCACACTGGTAAAAAACCATTTGAATGTAAGGTTTGCGAAAAGCAGTTTAGTCAAAAAAGTAATTTAAAAACTCATTTACGAACACACTGGTGAGAAACAATTTGAATGTAAGGTTTGTCGTCGTCGATTTGCTCACAGCAATACATTGACAAAACATCTAAGAACTTACACTGGTGAGAAGCCGTCTAAATGTAATGATTGTGGCAAGCAATTTAATGAAAAGGGCACTTTACAATCACATTTAAGAACACATACTGGTGAGAACCAATTTGAATGTAATGTTTGTCGTCGTCGATTTGCTCACAGCAATACATTGACAAAACATCTGAGAACTCACACTGGTGAGAAGCCGTATAAATTTAATGATTGTGGCAAGCAATTTAATGAAAAGGGTACTTAACAATCACATTTAAGAACACATACTGCTGAGAAACCAATTGAATGTAATGTTTGTCGTCATCGATTTGCTCACAGCAATACATTGACAAAACATCTGAGAACTCACACTGGTGAGAAGCCGTATAAATGTAATGATTGTGGCAAGCAATTTAATGAAAAGGGTACTTTACAATCACATTTAAGAACACATACTGGTGAGAAACCATTTGAATGTTCCAAAATTTTAAAGATGCGCGATAGACAGAATCTGTACATGGCGATCCTATTGTTTGGTATTATTAGGTATCGGTGTCCTTTATATCTATTCAACAAATTAAAATGGCGGAATCCGAGAGGACTGCATGTAACTGTCCCTCCACTCATCGTGCCTCGACATAGAACAGCTGCTTTTCGCAGTAGTTTTTAATATAATGCTACCAAAATCTGGAACAATATTCCACCTCCCATTCGTAACCTTAAGTCACTCTTTTCATTTAAACGAGAATATAAATAACATCTATTTGCCAATGCACTTTTGGTAGCTAACATGTAACATCTGACCCTGTGAGGAAATAAATGAACATACACTTACTATTATTACCCTTAAAATATACTGATAATATACATACATATGAAAAAACCATAATTTAACGAAGTAAACTTGCTTTACTATTTGTGTCTTGAGTAACAATACAATTGCATTTAGTCAACCGACCTATATGTAATAATTATTAATAGTGAGGTAATGGTTATCTTAACATTAATGTGAGCGTTTTGTGGGTAACTGAGTTGTATATTTATAAAACATAAATAATCAAGTACACCTTCTTCTCTGAAATTCGTGTTGCTTGTCCGGCCTCACTCTTGGTTCTGGCAGAATTATCAGCGTCGCAGCTCGACTAGTTCGTCTGTGACAATATGCTGAGTCAGGACCCTTTCATTGTCGAGCACATAGTGTAGAAATATTTACAGTACAACCACACTGCACGCTACATAGTTACCTCTGTTATATCTAGGAACACTTTCTTATTTCTTTATGCGATTATCTTGCATATATAATTATATAAATTCCATATAGGTTAACTTCATATTATATCAATGTGAATTGTGTGTTTTCAATGGTGAATAAAGATATTATCTATCTATCTATCTATCTAATGTAATGTTTGTCGTCGTCGATTTGCTCACAGCAATACATTGACAAAACATCTGAGAACTCACACTGGTGAGAAGCCATATAAATGTAATGACTGTGGCAAGCAATTTAATCAAAAGGGTACTTTAGATAGTCATTTAAGAATTCACACTGGTGAGAAACCTTATAAATGTAATGACTGTGGCAAGCAATTTAATCAAAAGGGTACTTTAGATAGTCATTTAAGAACTCACACTGGTGAGAAACCATTTGAATGTAATGTTTGTCGTCTTCGATTTAGTGACAAAAGTCTTTTACGTAGACATTTAAAAACTCACGGTGAGAAACCGTAACAATGGGACAACAACTAATTTGCATAGTTTTTAATGTCACGTTAGGAACGGGAACTTAATTCTCGTCCACATGCAACACAAGTTGTTTGTAAAAATGTTTCGTTATGACATTCACGCGCAAAGTCAATTCTGTTGAATTCGATTATAGACTTCAAAATCAGTCTTTGTGTAAAAATTCTGCTGCCCGCGATTTGGGTGTTCCCCTTGACTCAAAATTGTCATTTATTCAACATCTCGACATCGTCACATCAAAATGTAAACAGCTCCTTGGATTCATTTGTAGAATATCGAAAGATTTTAAGAAGTTTCAAACCTTAGTGACCCTTTATAAAACATTTGTGCTTCCAAAGCTAGAGTATGCCTCGATTATTTGGTCCCCTCATTACATAGCTCATGTTGAGCAAATAGAAACCATTCAGAAAACGTTTTTGAGACTATTGACAACCCGTTTGGGCTTGTGAGATACCTTAATGACATATGAACAGCGCTTAAAACGTTTTAATTTTACATCCCTTGATTGCAGACGTTCCCAAACTGACCTTACATATTTGTATAAAATTATTAATTCACTGCTGTCAACTGCTATCTTAACGGAAATTAACTTTAAAGCGACATCGCGACGTCCCAGAATTCATCAGTTGTTTCACTTACCGAGTTGTTCAAATAACATTAGTCATTATAGTCCTGTTCACCGAATTTGTAGACTTCACAACTCTTTAAGTTCATCTACTGAATTTCCTGACATATTCCTCTACTCACTTGCGGCATTTAAAAGAAAATGCCAAAGAAAAGTAAATATATTCTTTGTTATCTGTATTTCTGCATTGTTGTCCAAGTTCTCAATTTTTTAATTTACTAAACTTTTTTTAAAGTAAATAATTTTGAGCTGTTATGCTACGTACATATTTAATTGGTGAGTTAGGTTAGCTTTTATCAAGTGTTTGAACGTGTTTTGTAACAAAATTAACTACCTAACAAACTGTTTGTGTACTTGTTAATAAATAAATAAAAGATAAATATTTCAGGGTGGATGCGACATATGCGTAACTAACGGGCTTTACTAGATTACTATAGTATAGAAACATTATAATAACAGTCAAGAAACCAAAATGTAATGAATTTAATTTGCATATAAAACTAATTTCTGTAACAACCTGTACCTTCTGCGGCTGAGTCTTTTAGAATCTTGATCAACCGAATTTTCGATGTATAATATTGTTTATTACTAATTAAATTTATGGATAGGCTTTTAGATGTTAGGAGTTTTATTGTAAACTAGCTTTTACCCGCGGCTTCGCTCGCGTGTGGTTTCCCTTACTAACACAATCCAAAACTCCAAAGTCAACCCACGTAGTGCCTTAAACACGATAATGGCTTAAAGCCATGGTTAACTTTTGATGTGAGGACGGACAAACACATTAGTACTGATCTTATTAACCGACCTTAAAAAGGAGGTTCTCAATTCGCCCCGTACCGTATGTATGTAATATTGTCGGGGTTGCACTGTTTTTGCATATGTTGTTCTGTACCAGCTTCTCAGCAGGTGTGCCGAATTTCATAAGTGTACCTTTACACTTATGAAATTAGGCACACATAATATCTGTACGTATATTTGTATGTTTGCTTGCGCATATCCCAAACACTATAAAGCGGATTTTAAACATTGTTTTTTGTCACAGAAATTTGCGCAACTAAGTAAATAGTGCAGATTTTATCAAAATCGGTTCAGTACTCTTTGAAATGGTCTTCAAGAAGCTAATTTGTTTTTAATTATTAAAATAACCTGGCTCA
Organism: Elegia similella; assembly: GCA_947532085.1. Taxonomy (NCBI): domain Eukaryota; kingdom Metazoa; phylum Arthropoda; class Insecta; order Lepidoptera; family Pyralidae; genus Elegia; species Elegia similella. Next base: position 12,772,368 of record OX383950.1, read on the forward strand.
CATTCTTTCATTGTCTAAAATACTGAATATTTTTTTTGAGCAGTAATTTGTGAACTTGTTGTAGCATACCCAACGATACTATAGGTATTTTATAATAGATAGGTACTTAATACATAACATCCAAGAAAATGTATAGGATAATTGTATTAAATAAAAAATAAATAAACACAGAGTAAACTTTAATTTGTGTAATATGTTTTTGAAAAACTAATAAATTTTTTTGGATGCGTATCTCTGTTTTCTTTCGTGAATACTTTTTGTCACTTATTCACTGCCGAGTGATGTCACATCGATTTGAAAGAGAAAAAGAGAAGCCGTTTGAATGTAATAGTTGTGGGAACCAATTTAGTCGAAAGGGTACTTTGGAAAGACATTTGAGAACACACACTGGTGAAAAAGCATATAATTGTAAGATTTTTTTAAAATTGAATTCGACTGTTAGTATTCTTAAAAACAAAGCACCTGAATTAAATTCTAACTTTGAAATTCAAATTCATTATTTTTTTGTAAAAATTTTCCTACTACATTTGTACATGGTTTCGGTCGTTGTTGCCTGTGGTGTGTCATCATCGTCTCCTGAGTCTGGTATTACGAGCACACTTGTATGCAACGAACTGACTGTGTCGATACCTCTTACAGTATCGCTATAAGAGTTTCCTAAACCTTGAAGTACTGGTTTCCAAGTGAGAGGTAATGTCCATCCTTCGTCTTGATTAAAAGTCTATTTTTAGTTTTAATATTTTCGAATGTATCAAGGAAGCACTAGAACCCGAATCGTTAACGCCATGTATTTGCAATTTCATAATTCAATACTAGTTTGACAGTAATGGTGTTACTTTCGTTTTTCGATCAGTCTTATTTAAATCTGTTTCTATCACTGAATTGTTGACGTGTCAAATTGAATTCTTCTTTACTTTATCATCTTCCTTTGTTTCTAAACCAGCATAAGGCTTCAGGATGATAACGAGAAACCTTATTCAATTTTTAACTCATCTTACACGGAATTCTTATTTCATTCTTATCTAGCTTCTCTTCTTTTTCAAAAAGTTGTTAAAAGATTCTACCTATAGACTGTTCCATTGAAACATTTTTTTATTTCTGTGTCATTGTGTTTAATATGAAATCCGGTAAATCGTGTGCAATAAGGTCTATCAAAGTACCTGTTTCAATGGATGTCCTCATCACGAGTAACAGTTTTTCCTTTCTTATCATCATCATCATTTCGAGTTGGTGACTCAGTCAATCGACCATGCACACCCTGGTGTCAGAGTTCTTCGGAACCGCCTCTCGGCCTCTGACGTGGTTCCTTTCTTATAGCGTAGTCTATCGATGAAATCCTTGCATTATGTGACATGTGAGCTCATATTATGTATCTCATCCCACAGGTTCGCTAAGTAACTGACCCCTTTGTAAAGCGTCGGTGTAGGTGAAAGTAACAGTTTTTTTGCAGATGACACAGCAGAGGGCCAACAGCGTGTAGCAGGAAGTTCACGAAACAGTCTTGATTACTGTTTCGTGAACTTCCTGCCGCAGGTTGTTGACCAGCCTCAGAGAGACCCGCGCGCGCAAACGCTGACACAAGGCACCAGCGTCATGTTTGTCTGAGGCAGTTTCAGTGGAATAGTCGTCTACAAACTGGTGAGAAGCCTTATAATTGTAATAATTGTGAGAAGCAACTTAATCGTAAGGATACTTTAGTATTACAATTAAGAACTCATACTGGTGAGAAACCAACATGATGTAATAGTTTCTGCTACTCTTGTATCGTTTGTAATGTCACGTTAGGAACGGGAACTTCCTTCTCGTCTACATTAAGGACGAACAAGCCGCGAGCTCGAACTCACTGGCGGGCGCGGCCCAAAAGCACGTTGTTTCACCTAGCCTTGTGTCCGACAGAGATAGTATCAGCGATGAGCAGTTAGACCTCAGAACAATAATAAGACGCTATATCTACACGCATACGCCCAGTCGCACGCACACAAACACTACCGTGCGCGTGAAAAATTGCAAAACGTCCTTTGGAAAATGGGGTTTTATGAAAAAACTACTGCGTAAATAAATTATAAATAAAGTTAATTGAAATCTTCGATACTTGAACTTTGTCGGTACGGTCTTTGTTTTCGATATATTATACTTCTTTTATTACTTACTAACTTTCGCCCGCGGCTCCGCCCGCGTCTCTATCCTTCGGGAATAGTACTCCAGAGAACCTGTATGTAAAATTTCATGATGATCAGTTCAGTAGTTACGGCGTGAAAGCGTATGAAAAAAACAAACAAACAAACTCACTTTCGCATTTATAATATTCTTACTATCCTTACTAATATTATAAATGCGAAAGTGAGTTTGTTTGTTTGTTACGCTTTCACGCCGTAACTACTGAACCGATCATCATGAAATTTTGCATACAAGTTCTCTGGAGTACGAAGAAGGACATTAGCTACCTTTTATCCCGGGAAAAAATACTAATCCCGAGGGATCGACATTGACGCGGGCGGAGCCGCGGGTGAAAGCTAGTTAGTATTATAAATGCGAAAGTGATTAGTTAGGATGTACGTAAGATTGTTTATTTTATCATAACTGCTGAATGCCTCACGGACTTGGGCGTAGAGGGTATCATCATGTATACAAACGGGTCACTCACGCGCTATTTGTCGGGATTGCCGACTATATCTCCCGACGACATAGCACGTGAGTGACCCGCTTTTATTACCCAACTGCCAAGAAGGGTATCATGTATGTTTGTAAATTTCTTTATTACCTCGTATCTTCTTAACGGCTGGATGGATTCCGAGAGTTAAGGCATCGTTAAATTCGTTTGTGTGTATTGCATAGTCACAAGCGTGTATATACACAACTTAATTCCATTTTAGACCTTATTACATTGACTTAAGACCCGACGAGTATATATAAATGCTCTTGACGCTGGAACGACGATTGTCACGGAAGCTGAACTGTGGCTATTGAATGCGTGATTTTATTCCGCGACGGAATATCCCGACCAGGATTATATTATCTCTATGATCCCGACAGACCTAAGTGTTCACATGACTTGTAATTCTAGTACCAATAACAAATAATGACAAGAATTGTCATTTTAGTTAACTAATTTTATTCCAGTACTATAACATGGCTTCAGTAAGTTAACTACAAACTTTGCATGCAGTTATATTTTAACACCTTAATTGAATGTAAACTACGTTATGCAAATAAAGAATGGAATTGAATTTAGTGTTGGCATTATTTTTTTTGGTTTGGATCCTGTATTTATGTGATTGAAAAACACACATACGAGATAGTGTGGCGTTGATCTACTTATGTAGCTTCATGAAAAGCATGCAGTTGTTTGGTTTAATCTAATGTAAGCGTAGATTCATTTTGATACATCCAGTTAACTGTCGTCTTCGGAAGGCCCGCCATAACTCCACCAAGGGCGCCACTGGTAGGATACAAAGGTTTTGAATTACTTATTGCAACTGCGTTCAACATTTTTTACATGAATTCGATGTAATACGTATCTTACGAGGAACTAAGATTCGCTTAAGTACAGACTATCTCGTTCAGGCTCAAAAACAATGTCTTGCTCCAGGTTCTCCTATAATCCTTTTTCCGTAAAGGTCAGTCATAATCAGTTTTTCACATTCATTGTATTTTTTATTTCATATCGGTAGTTTAGGAATATATCTGAGAACTCATACTGGTGAGAACTCACATAAATGTAACTGCGGAAAGCAATTAATTTGGACAAACATTTGACAAGTCACACTGCTGAAAAACCATATAATAAATAATAAATAAATATATACGAACAAATCACACAGATTGAGCCAGCCCCAAGGTAAGTTCGAGACTTGTGTTATGATACTAACTCAACGATACTATATTTTATAATAAATACATATATAGATAAACATCCAAGACCCAGGCCAATCTGAAAAAGGTCATTTTCCATCTTGACCTGGCCGGGGATCGAACCCGGGCACTCCGTGTCGCAGGCTGGCGTGTTAACCACTGCGCCACGTAGCTGTCAATATGAATTACGTACACATTTAATAACTCATACTGCAGAGAAACCATCATCATCGTCATTTCAGCCACAAGAAGTTCACTCCTGGACACAGGCCTCCTCCGCCTCCAAAGATTTTTTCTCTACATAGAAGGAAATCGCCGTACTCACCACGTTGGGAGGGCGGGTGGCGAGCGCAGTTTGTTTAGCTTCTTGTGCGTTCACGCCGACGCCCATCGCAAGCATGTTGAAGCTGGGTAAGGATAGGAATGTGTTTATTTGAGAATGGAATAAATGTACAGGGATAAGCGCCTATTAGACTACGCGTTATTCAGCACACGGTATTCAGTCTGTCTTCGAGTTTAATTAGACCGCTCGCTATTACATTAGACTGAAAAACGCGGGCTTGCTCATTCGCACGCAAGACGTCAACGTTGGCGGTTGTAATGGCACCTGCAATTTCTAAGCCCAAAATATTTGCCGTAGCAAAAAAACATGTTTCTTTTGTAATTCTTTATTCAAATAATCTTGATGGTTATTTTTGTCATAAACATGATATCTCATGGTACAACTCTAGCATGCAGTCATGCTTAATAATAATTTTCTACCGAGTTAAAAAAAAGGAGAGGTTAATTAATATCAATTTGATTGTATTTATTTTGATGTTTGTTACCTCAGAACTCCGTCATTTATGAACCGATTTTTAAAACTGTTATTGGTTCTTTTTTTTAAAGAGTACCTATGCTTTCAATTTAGTCCCATTAAATTTCATCATAATCATTTCATATGAAAGATTATTTTTCTTTACTGCGCGCCATTATTGTAAAGTTAACGCAAACAAGACAAGACACACTGAATATGAATAAAATATACGTGGCGCACGCGCACACCCGCTCCCTGTGGACGCGAGCGCAGACTGAACGGTCTAACGCTTATTACACTACTCGATATTCAGACTCTAAGCCAGTTAGCCTCGCCGAGCCCGATCTTGCTGACTGAATTCAGAGTAAGACGGTCTAACTCTTATTACACTACGCTAGTTAGACTTAGTCTGACTGAATACCGTGTAGTGTAATAGACGCTTAAGTGTCTTGTCTTGTTTGCGTTACCTTTACAATAATGGCGCGCAGTAAAGAAAAATAATGAAAACGATTATGAAGAAATTTAATAGGACCAAATTGAAAGCATAGATACTCTTTAAAAAAAAGAACAAATAACAGTTTTAAAAATTGGTTTAAAAATGACGGAGTTCTGAGGTAACGAAAATTAAAATAAATACAACCAAATTGATATTAACCTCTCCTTTTTTTTTAAGTCGGTAGAAAATTATTATTAAGCATGACTGCATGCTAGATTTGTACCATGAGATGCCATGTTTATGACAAAAATAATCATCAAGATTATTTGAATAAAGAATTACAAAAGGAACATGTTTTTTTGCTACGGCAAATTTTTTGGGCTTAGAAATTGCAGGTGCCATTACAACCGCCAACGTCGACGTCTTGCGTGCGAATGAGCAAGCCCGCGTTTTTCAGTCTAGTGTAATAGCGAGCGGTCTAATTAGACTCGAAGACAGACTGAATACCGTGTGCGTCTATTACACCACACGGTATTCAGTCAGACTAAGTCTAACTAGCGTAGTGTAATAAGAGTTAGACCGTCTTACTCTGAATTCAGTCAGCAAGATCGGGCTCGGCGAGGCTAACTGGCTTAGAGTCTGAATATCGAGTAGTGTAATAAGCGTTAGACCGTTCAGTCTGCGCTCGCATCCCAAGGGAGCAGACGTGCGCGTGTGCCACGTATATTTTATTCATATTAAGTGTGTCTTGTCTTGTTTGCGTTACCTTTACAATAATGGCGCGAAGTAAAGAAAAATAATCTTTCATATGAAACGATTATGAAGAAATTTAATGGGACCAAATTTTAAGCATAGGTACTCTTTAAAAAAAAGAACAAATAACAGTTTTAAAAATTGGTTAAAAAATTACGGAGTTCTGAGGTAACAAAAATTAAAATAAATACAACCAAATTGATATTAACCTCTCCTTTTTTTTTAAATTGGTAGAAAATTATTATTAAGCATGATTGCATGCTAGAGTTGTACCATGAGATGCCATGTTTATGACAAAATAAATCATCAAGATTATTTGAATAAATAATTACAAAAGAAACATGTTTTTTTGCTACGGCAAATTTTTTGGGTTTAGAAATTGCAGGTGCCATTACAACCGCCAACGTCGACGTCTTGCGTGCGAATGAGCAAGCCCGCGTTTTTCAGTCTAGTGTAATAGCGAGCGGTCTAATTAGACTCGAAGACAGACTGAATACCGTGTGCTGAATAACGCGTAGTCTAATAGGCGCTTAACGCGTAGTCTAATAGGCGCATTAGTCGAATGAATGGGGAAAGGCAAGTAGCAACTTTATTAATCAGTTGCGTGCGCGCATCCCCTTGAGCGAGTCGTACGCGCGAGCTTTTGTTCGCGGCGCCGTTCCGTGTTTTGTAAAATGACGAATGTTGTCAAGTGTAATGTGTGCAATATAATAATAGACGAATTGTTAGCGTATATACAAAATAAAATATCGGTTATTGATGAAGAGACACTAATAAGAATATATACAACGGCCTTTTCAAGTGATGAGATTCAAAATGCAAAGTCGTTGTTATTTGAATCGCTTCCAACGGATCAACGCAAAATTTTGAGGAAAAGGAAAGGTAAAGAGGAACGTGACCTAAATGATATTGTTAACCTGTTCAAGACAGTGGAACCAGATCATATTCCAATATTTGTGGCCCACCGTCTGGAGAAATTACCACCGATTCTCTTCGATCATCTGGATTGCACTAAATTACTGAAGGATTTGACGCGTCTGCAGGTTGATGTTAACAATATCAAGAGTACCTACGCTACTACACAACAGCTCGAAGAACTTAAGAAGGAATATCACCAAATAAGATATGATTCACTACCCCCACATCGAGATGTAACGTAAATTTGCAGCGGGGTGCGTGGTGCCTCGACAGTGGTCCTATGGGTTTTACATTAAATGAAGGTAACATCTCGCAGGAACATTCGGTTATGCAGGAGGAAGTCGCAAAATCCCTTAAAATTAAAACAAATTCATCCATTACTGCGGGTGAGTTGCAACGACAGCTAGCGAGAAAAAGTGGCGCGCCGGTGATGACGCGAGAAATACCGAAAGCTTCTGAAAACTGTGGTATTTCTACAGTTGCGGAGACGTCAGAGGTAATCGTCAGTAGTGCAAGCGTAGAACATGCGACAGAAATGCAGTGTGAAATTAATATGATTCATAATATTCAAAACGGGCGGCAAAGTTCGATGCAAGATACACTAGAGTGTGCAGGTATAGACAGGGGTGCGGGAGGAGTACGGCCGCCCGAGGAGACGAGCGCTCACACCGTTAAGCATCTTTAATATTATGTTATGTTTCGAAGGCAATAATTTATTATTTACTGCCGATTTGACATTGACAGATTGTCAGTGACACTGACAGGAACCGCTTACTAAATAGATGCTGACACCAACTTCAAATACGAGTGCTATTGCTATTATAAAATAAGGGACTCGGCAACTCGCAAAACGTGTAGCTTTCAAACTCACCGCCCATGTTCCAAGCATTGATGGTTTCATCCAAGTAATGAAATAGTAAAATAAATGTGTTAGCTTTACAATAGCTTAGCACGAATTTGTTATTTCTGTTGATTGCATTTAATAGAGCTCGCTTTGCTCTTCTTCACAATACGATTATTAAAGCGCGAAGACGAAATTTAAGTTTTCGTATAAGACTTCCTATAAGCTAGAATTTAGGGATCTCATCCTAAGTTGGGGACGCTCGCTCACTTCACTCGGTCAGTGTGTTTTAAATAAATAAAATATACAGGGCTATAGTGAACTAACGCAAAATCTGCTAAAGACGACTTAGATAGGTAAATTATTACTAGCAACGTTTGGTCTATGACTTTTACCTAAACGCAATACATACATAGTAAGATTTTACATACATTAGCTTTTATGTGGACTTCTATCAAACGTTCAGTCTATGCTGCCGGCCGCGTGCCACGTGAGTGTAGATAATAATACTAGGTATTACCGTATATTATTCTTCTGAGGTATTACCTCGTAGCGCTGATTGTCATAGAGATAAGACGAGTAGAATTGCAAAATTGCATTTTAATTTATTTGTATGATAAAAGCAAACATCGAATTACAAAAAGTCATAGAACAAACGTAAAAACTAAAAGGTGAGTTTAAAAACTACACGTTTTGCGTTTCGCTAAGTCCCTCATTCAATAATAGCACCTGAGATTAGTACTCGTACTTGAAGTCGGTTTCACTGACAAACTGTCAATGTCAAATCGGCAGTTTAATAAAATAAGTACTGCACAGGGTCTCAGTCAGTATATGTAATATTCATCTATGCACAGGGTAGTTAGTGGGATACCGTAGAGACTCATGTGAATGTGAAATATTTCTTAATATAATAAAATGGAGGAATTGTGCACAGCTTGCCTTTGCATCGGGAGGAATCTGTATTATATTGGCAATACAGAAGATTTTGGTCTTTACTCGCAAATTTTGAATGAAATACCTGTAAGTACTCACCCTTTAATTAAGTAGGTACGTATAATAATCTAAGGGGGATTAAAATAATAGTATGAAGGAGATTAAAATATCTTACAGTAAAATAAAATAAATATTTACTTTTGAAAGTATTAACTATTTACAAAATAACCGCCCAAATAATATAGCGTGAAAAAAAAGGGGGCTTGGGTGTGGGAGCGAGGAGCCCCGCTACAATCAACCCCTCCGCGTTCCACCTAAATTTAAGTCAAATTCACTCGAGAGCCCCTGAAACTGCACCCTACCCACCAAACTTCAATCATCATATCTCAGAAACCAAGGTTACCTTAACCTTTTTAGCCTTGGTAACAGAAGCCCAAAGTGGCAGATAGGGCGGTTAAATTATTCTTGGATTCCTCCCTCCATTGTCACATCACAAAGGCCTTTATCCAGCAGTGGACTTCTTATGGCTGCCATGATGATGATGAAAATGTATATATCTATCTTGTAGGGATTATATTCGGCCAGCAGCCAGCACGCACTTGGCCATTAGTCGTCATCGATTCGCCCAACGATCAAGGTGTGTGTTAAGTAACTATATTATCTGTGTACCCCATAAATACATTGTCTTGGAGTCAACTCTTCGATTTGAAGATCCTTCTGGTAGTTAGTGTTAGGACCGTCCACTTTGTCCTAAGTGGCAGCAATACTTACAGTGGCTTACCTACCAGCTGATAGATTTGGTTTCCAGGTATAAAACCCGCCAGAGATATATGTCCGCGTCTGCTGGGAGTGCCGGGCTTTGCTGCGGCGGCTGCAGAGGTTCCGGCGCCAGGTTCAGCAGTCTTACCAACTGCTCACTCAAGTACATGCAGTAAGTACTATCTTTAAACAGGCGGTTGGAAGAAAACGTAACGTATCTTTGAGCCAAAATAAGTATTGCCCGTAGCGTGGCTCTACCACAACTCAATACAATACAAACACACATATGATTCCATATGTTTTTCAGAACAGCACACTCAGTATCGCGCGCCCCCCGCACCTCAATGTCCAGTGCATCACGAGCATCTCTCTCCCGTTTGATGACATCATACTCAAGCTGGAACCTGATGCGGGTGATTTTACAAGTTTTTCTAATACATGCATATTATCACGTCTTTGTGCCTTACGTGGTAGACAGAGCCATAGGCCAAGGTTAGCGTGTTTGTGTGCGTATAGGTGGAAAAAGGAATATAAACGGTTTTTGAATAAGCACTGTTTTTATCAATGAAAATAAAACAACAAATTTAGGTTATAATGTTTCACTTTTTTATTGTTTTTGAGAGTACAGTAAGGTTTATCAATTATGAATGAAAAAAGATATAGGACAAATGTCCGCCACGACCACAGTCAGAAATATACCTATTTCACTTTTTGGCAAAATGGCCGTCTATTTCATTTATCACGTCACGAATTTTTGGATTATAATCATAATAATCATAATCATAATCATTTATTTGCCAAAAATACAGTAAATGCAGGTCTTAAAATTAAAGTATAGGTACAATGTATTAACCTGAAATCAGGCATGCAAATAATAAGATAGTTACAAGAAGGGTTAGTGAAACATTTTAATTCATAATTTAAGTTAAAACGATGTAACACACAATACGTCAAAATAATAATGGTCAAACAATGATTTACTAATACATATATTTTAGTTTACTGAGTCTTACAGAAATGTATATATTCATTTACAGAATAAAAACAGTGTTCAAATAACCATCCTGTCAATTTAGTTTTAAAAGCTGTACCTTTTAATAATTTGATGTCATTAGGCAGCACATTGTAAAGCGTTATACACATATTATGCACGTTTCTTTTGTAAATATCTTTGTGGCACATGGGCTGGTACAGTTTATTCATTATAATATTTCTAGGTTTTCTTGAATTTACCTCACTTCGTTTTTGCCAATACTCTGTGTAAGTATTTACAAACACACAGATATCTCTTATGTAAACACAAGGCAGTGGCAGAATATTTAATTTCTTAAAAAGCGGTTTGCAGCTGTCATCTATCCAGGCGTTACATATTGCCCGAATACACTTTTTCTGTACTTTGAATGCCCTGTCTATATCAACTGAATTTCCCCAAATTATAAGTCCGTAACTAAGAACAGATCCGACGTAACCATGGTATGCCATTACCGAGGCTTCTGTAGATACAGTCTGTCTTAGTCGTTTCAGTGCAAAGACAAAACGGTTTAATTTATTACAGACTTGTTCGATGTGTGCCTTCCAATTCAAATGGCTATCTACTGTTATACCTAAGAATTTGATTTCGTCAACTTTTTCAATGGTTTGGTTATAATAAGTTATTTTTAGGGGGTGTTGGTTAGAATTATAGGACGAGAATTGCATGAATTTGGTTTTATCTGCATTTAACCGTAAGCTGTTAACATCCATCCATTCGATTACGTTATAAAGCGCTTTATTTATATTAATTTTGTATGTTTCATTATCCTCACATTTAACAATTATTGTTATATCATCCGCAAATAACACACATTTTTGTGAGGTAGAATTAGGGAGGTCATTAATAAAAAGTAAAAATAATAAGGGTCCCAGAATACTTCCTTGGGGAACACCTTTGTTACAGATTTTATATTCAGATCTGTATGACTGTTTAGTGGGAATATTACCAGATTGATCAAATCTTACTATTTCTGTGCATTGTGGTCTGTCTTTCAAATAGTTTTCGATCCAATCAAATGCTTTACCCCTTATACCATTATAATCAAGTTTATATAATAACTTGACATGATCAACAAGGTCAAAAGCCTTGCTCATGTCAAGATACGTGGACATAACAGGAACAGAAGTTTTATTATTAATACTTCCTGTAATATATTTTATGAATTCAAAACATGCCAGTGTAGTTGAACTTCCTTTACGAAAACCATATTGACTAGAGTGCAACACGTTATATTTATCTAGAAATTCTATAAGTCTCTTATAAAGTGGTTTTTCGAAAACTTTTGATAAAATGGAAGGTAAAGTAATGGGTCTAAAGTTATTAATGTCTTCTTTATTACCCTTTTTAAACAGGGGTTTAACAATACACATTTTAAGTTGATCAGGAAATATGCCCTGACTAAATGAAAGATTTATTAAGAAAGCAAGCACTCGACTTATGTATGGAGCACTCAATTTAAGAATTTCAGTGACAATGCCATCATAGCCGCTACACTTACTATTTTTTAAAGATAAAATTATTTTCTGAATTTCAGCGTCATCAACCGGTTTTAAGAATATTGTTTTTGGATTTTTATTAGTCAAATAAGTTTTGTATGTCACATTATGTTTATTATTAAATTGCTCATTGTTCCTTAGATCTAAAAAATAATTGTTAAATGTATTACATATGTCATGCGGATCGGAGATTAAGTTATTATCAAATTTTAAGTTATTAATGTCATTGGTAGATACATTATTAGAAATATTTGATGAGATAGCATTCCAAACAGCTTTGCATTTGTTTTTACTATTTTGAATATATTTTTGGTTATTTAATTTTCGAGCAGTAGCCACACATTTTTTTAGCATATTATTGTATGTTTTGATTCTGTTTTTATGTGTTTGATTATTTTCATGCCTTCCACTTCTGTATTTGTGGTGTAGTAATCGTTTAGTCTTACACGATATTTTAATTCCTTTTGTAATCCATTTGTGGTTAATTACACGATCCGTGATTTTGACTTTAATTGTGGGAAAACACAAATTATAAAACAAACACAAAATGTCACAAAACTCATTAAAAGCTTGCTTGAAGTCAGATGCAGCTAAAATATCAGAAAAGGATAAGGCTGACATACATTGTAAAAATTTTTGTACATTATTAATGCTATAGTCACGTTTGTATTCAAACCACGAGGTAAATTTTGTTTGTTTTTTAATTTTAAAAGTTAGGGTTTGAGCCGTTTCATGGTCTGAGATATCAAGATAATGAACATCCGGTATTGCTAACTTTATGTTGCTCGCTATTTGGTCAATACAAGAATTCTTTCTAGTTGGAACCATTATATGAGTTGATAAACCATAATTGTGTAAAATACTTAATAAATCTCTAGAGGACCAGTCGCTTTTTAATAAGTCAATATTCCAATCACCACACAATACAATTTTCTTATTCTTAAATTTTGAAGTTAGTCGATGCAGTAATTTATCCAGACTGTTTAAAAATAAGTTTATATAAGACTGTTGGGTTGCAAACAATTGTCGTTGGTTGTTTGTTGTTGCCGTTGTTTGCAACAATTAAATTGGTTGTTGTTTGAAATGGTTACAAACGTTAACAAAGTGTTGCCCCCATTTATAGAGATGGTGGTTGGGCCCGGCCCGATTTGGTTTAATTTGACCCACACTGCTCGTTGAGCATAAAAACCTGTTGGTTTCTGGGTCGGGTCTGAGATCAAATATTTTCCTGAGAAGGACAGTTTACGACGTGATAACATCTGATAAATCGATGACCACCGGCTGCATGCACGAAAAATGTCACGTTCCGGAGCAGCAGCAGTAGTAGTAGTATCTATCACGCATCTATCTCTCACCGTTATCACGTAAAATAATCGTCCGTAAACCGACTTTACAGACAAGCAACTTTTGTATTGTTAGCTGTTAGTGAACAGATATCAGACCTACCACCGGGAGATTCTCAAATCGCTACGAAAACACTCCGGTAAGCCAGAGCTGGGCCGAGAGCATTTACCGCTTGTAATAATTAAATGGTATACCATTTAGACATTTCGAGATATGGACATTTTAAGATATGTACGTTTTACATACCAGCTGGAAATTTTGGGAATTGAAACCGTGATTTGAACATTTAGCAAATTCCCAAATTCCCTAGAAGAAGAGAAGAACTGCGAGAAGAGAAGCAGCTGGCACATTCTACGTTTACTACCAGACCAGCATGGAAGACAAAGGCGGGCCTCTCTGTGTTACAGAAGCAGACAAGCCGGAGGTGGATGGTGTGCCGGAAGTGAAGAGTGAGCCCGAGGACGACACCGAGCATTGTGAGGAGACGTTTGTCGAGTTCGAGGTGGAACAGCCGGAACACCTACAAACTAAGAGCAAGGTCAGTCAGTCCAGGAAACAAACATAGGTGGGGTTTCTCTATCAACAAGTTGTGTGACTGCGGCGCCAATCAGTTCATGCGTCGTAGATAATTATAATAATAATCACAGAAACAGAAACTAAGACAATAACAATAATAATAACGGATCGTGACATACTTTCGTGCATGCAGCCGGTGTTCATAAAAAATCACGAAAACCACCATATACTAAATTTCTGTGAAATCGTTAGAGCCGTTTCCGAGATCATAGAAATAAATTTATCAGGGGTTGGAGTACCGGTAAAATTCATTACCGGTACCTCTATGAAACGACAGTACCGGTAATTGGATTGGTACCGGTACATTTGGTAACAGTAAAAATCAAGTATCGGTACCTCTATAATACAAAGGTACCGGTAATTGGATTGGTACCGGTACCTCAATAAAACGACGGTACCGGTAATTGAATTGGTATCAATAAGTTTAATAACAGAAGTACCTGTATTAAATACCGGTAAACAGTACCGGTACTCGTATCGGGAATTTTCATTTTGTTAATGTGTGTCATTGCCGTGTTGTGCATGTGCGGCGTGAGGCGGGGGCCGACAAGGGGGCGGCACTTTTAAAGTGGAGCGAGTCCCATGCGGCGGACGGCAACAATGCGTAGGTACCGGTAAAATTAACGCAATTTTAATACCGTTAAAATTTGACAGAATAGAGGTACCGATACTTACCGGTACTTATAATGTGAATTTGGTACCGGTAACAAGTAGCGGTAAAATTACCGTTAACTGTTAACAATATTATTACCGTTAAATACTAGATTACCGGTACCCCATATTAACGTTAAAACTTTAACAGAATAGTAATACCGGTACTTACCGGTACTTATAATGGGAATTTGGTACCGGTAACAAGCCCTGATTTATATACATATAAATATACAAGAATTGCTCGTTTAAAGGGATAAGATAAGATTAATGTACAGTGTTTTCATTATTCATTATTGATCAAAAACTACAGACTACTAGAGTGTCAGAACCGACCACTGCTTAGAACAAACGCCGAAACAAAACTCAGTCAACATTTAGCTTTTTTAGCATTATAAGCATAGTTTCAAGGTCAAAAAAGGTTGACCTTTGCCCAGCAGTGGGACACGCAAATAGGCTGTAACTAGTGAACAACCCACTAGTGTGCAGGTTGCTCCCCGATGTTTTCCTTCACCGGAAGATGGTAGTGGCCGATGAAAATAACCGTACGTGAGTCAGATATGTGCGTGTGGTGTGAGTGTTCCTTTTTAATAGTTTATTATATGTTTACAAAATCAAGGAAATATTTAAGAAATAATTGTGAAAACTTCATGGCGCATTACCTTTTGTTGTTTTTTTTTTACTTACTTACTGCATTGGCGCAGCGACCCTAAGTTGATATTGGCCTCCGACACTAGAAGGCGCCATTCATTTCATTGTTATTTTAAATATCAAATTTTTTTGTGCACATATGTGTGGCGTGTAATAAAGGAAACACGGGGAGAAAACATACGGCTTGTGCATAAGATGATAACCTTTATCATCAATCAGAATTGTGCATAAGAATGCACAATTCTGTATGTTTTCTCCCAGTGTTTTCCTTTCATTTTACCCGAATCTTGATGAAAATGATCACACACGAGTTAGATAGGAATACAAACTGGAGGTGTGAGGAGGAAGGGCACGCTAGTATGTACTAAATGTTTGTTTCTTTTATTTATTTATTTATGGCTTTCACGCGTGGCGTATTTAGCGAGTATCAAGTATAATTGAGGTTTGAGAGGAGCCGCGTTTTCTAAGTCTTGTAAATCAACGAAATGATGATCTAGCTCATTTCGTTGATTCTACGGAGCCCGTGGCAACAATTCCCACAAATCCACTGGCTTGATCACAGACGACGCAGCGAGGCGGAAAACCACCAGCTCGCTAGTAAATCACCATGGCAGTTTATTTTAGTTATTAAATAAATAAATATAAATATATACGAACAAATCACACAGATTGAGCTAGCCCCAAAGTAAGTTCGAGACTTGTGTTATAGGATACTAACTGAACGATACTATATTTTATAACAAATACATACATAGTCGCGAGAGTGCCCGGGTTCGATCCCCGGCCGGGACAAGATTGAAAATGATCTTTTTCGGATTGACCTGATCTTTATCTACGTAAGTATCTTTATAAAATATAGTATCGTTGAGTTAGTATCCTACGACGTACTTACTGTAGGGCTTGCTCAATTTGTGATATGTCCCTTTATATTTACTTATTATTAAATTTTTGTTTGCATTCAGATTACAGAGAAATCAGTATCCCTGATTGGCCGCTCGGCCATTGGCTCGTGTGCGTCGCTGTCCTTCTCTGTGGCTGAATGTTGTGACAGCACGCCGCCCGCCAGGGTCGCGGTCAAAACCGAGCCGGAGTCAGAGGATGCTGGCGACACCGCGACGGACGATGAGGATCCAGGCGGTACGTATGCTTAAGGTGACCAAACGTACTGCTCTCTTCCATGTGTTTCTTTACCATGTTTAAGGTTCCGGCCCTATAAAAGGTAAAAGGAACCCATTAGGATCACCTAATTGTTAGTCTTGCAAGACCGTCTTTCCTAGGAACTGGTGGACGTACAAGTTGAAATGGATATCACATGTATTAATATCTGCGGCCCCTTGAAGCTGTCATAAACTCAAACTTGTAAGTGAACGGAATCAAAATGTTATGTTGCATATTTTGTAAATGTGTGTACTTCCCGTTAACCTACAATCATGATATTTACCAATAAGCAAGGCAAAATTTGTAGTAAGAGCTCTAAACGTCTTTATTGTACGGAACCCTCCATATTCAATTCATCCAGGGTCAGGTTGAAGTCCAATGGAGCGCAACACTGCTGAAGTATCCCACCAGGTGGCCAACGTTGTGGAGACCCAATATATAATCTTCTTGCTTATTCCAACTTTCACATAAAAATATGAATGGCGTTTTGCGAAAGTGTCGTTCTACGTTGCGAAGAAATGCGTTCTATATTTCTATGCATATGAATGAATGCTTAGGAGAGAGGGGGGTTTGGCTTCGTTGTATGTCTACGTGTAAGCGCTGCGGCAGTGGTGACCTGTGCGCTCATATGATGTATCTCATCCCACGGGTTCGCTAACGAACTGACCTCCTTTGATAAGCGATGGTGTAGGTGAAAGTAACAAATGTTTTGCAGATGGCGCAGCAGAGGGCCAACAGCCTGTGGCAGGAAGTTCCCGAAACAGTTATTATGGCGAGCCTCAGAGCGCTGACACAAGGCACCAGTGTCATGTTTGTCTGAGGCAGTTTCAATGGAAGAGAGATCTACAAAGACATTTAAAAATTCACACTGGTGAAAAACCATTTGAATGTAATGATTGTGGTAAGAAATTTAGTAGAAAGGGTAACTTAGAAAGACATTTAAGAACACACACTGGTGAGAAGCCATATAAATGTAATGACTGTGGCAAGCAATTTAATCAAAATGGTAATTTAAAAGGTCATTTAAGAACACACACTGGTGAGAAACCATTTGAATGTAAGGTTTGTCGTCATCGATTTGCTCTAAACAGTGCATTAAGAAATCACTTGAGAACACACACTGGTGAGAAACCATATAAATGTAATGACTGTGGTAAGCAATTTAATGAAAAGGGTCATTTAAAAGGTCATTTAAGAACACACACTGGTGAGAAACCATTTGAATGTAAGGTTTGTCGTCGTCGATTTGCTCTAAACAGTGCATTAACAAAACATCTGAGAACTCACACTGGTGAGAAGCCATATAAATGTAATGACTGTGGCAAGCAATTTATTCAAAAGAGTAATTTAGGGAGGCATTTCTTCAGAACTCACACTGGTGAGAAGCCATATAAATGTAATTACTGTGGCAAGCAAATTAATGAAAATGGTCATTTAAAATCACATTTAAGAACACACACTGGTGAGAAACCATTTGAATGTAAGGTTTGTCGTCGTCGATTTGCTCTAAACAGTGCATTAACAAAACATCTAAGATCTCACACTGGTGAGAAGCCATATAAATGTAATTACTGTGGCAAGCAATTTAATGAAAATGGTCATTTAAAATCACATATAAGAACACACACTGGTGAGAAACCATTTGAATGTAAGGTTTGTCGTCGTCGATTTGCTCAAAACCGTACATTAAAAAATCACTCGAGAACTCATACTGCTGAGAAGCCATAACATCATCGTTCTTACTTTTTTTCATACAAAACAAATCTCCGAGTTTCTGTAACAACCTGTGTCTACTGCGGCTCGTATTTTAGTTTCGCTTGGAGTCGTTGAACCTTGACGTAATACTATATTTACACGTAACACATAAAACTCTGAACAACCCAAAGGATCGACTGTTAGAGAATGCTGATTAGCAATAAGTCCACGTTTTGTACTCATGGTTACATGTGTTCAACTTTTGTCATCATCATCATTTCGAGTAGGTGTCATGATCAATCGACCATGCACACCCTGGTGTCAGAGTTCTTCGGAACCGCCTCTCGGCCTCTGACGTGTTTCCTTTAACGACTACCAGATGGCAGCCGGGACCACCGGCTTAACGTACCTTCCGACGCACGGATTCATCTTTATTATCAGACAATCAGGTGACTCAAGCCTGCAATGCCCTAACCAAACTGGAAGCAACTAAACAAAGTATGCTTCCGGTGGGAATCGAACGCACGACCCCCGGGTCTACAGGCAAACGCCTTAACCACTGGACCACGGAGGCTGTTCACAACTTTTGTCAATACATGTTTAGACCATAATGTTTTACTATTTTTAGTGTAGAAGTGTTCAAATGGCCTGGCATGCAAACTATCACATAAATATTAAACATATAATTATAATGGAGTTTTCTCTATTACGAGTATAAGTATATTACAATGTATCATCTAAGAAACCAGGTATATCGTTAGGTATACCATAATAAGAATTTTCGATGTATAAAACTTAAATAAATTTAAGGATAGGCCTTTATATGTTATATTCTTTGGAGTTTTAATTGTAAACTACCTTTGCCTGCGGTTTCGCTTACGTGCGATTTCTGTCTCTAATATTGTCGGGATTGCAGTTTTGTGTATATGTTGTTTTGTACAAGCTTCTCAACATGTGAGCCTAATTAATGTATAAGTGTATGTATGTATACTTGTTGTTTGTCTGCGTATGTCTCAAAAAATAAGTCGGATTGCTAACATTCTTTTTAGTTGGACAAGGTATTGCGCAACTAGGGATTAATGCAATTTTTATCAAAATCGGTTAAGGACTTTTGGAAAAAGTAGTTTTTGAAATTATTATTGTATAAAATACTAAAAAATTGAGTCTTGTGTTGTAACAGACTAACTCGACGATACTATATTTTATAATAGATACATATTTAAGTACATCAACATCCAAGAACATGTATAATTGTATTATTTAAAAAATAATAGTAAATATATCGAGTAAGCTTTAATTTGCGTAATAAAGTTTTTGGAAAATTAATCTCCATCTGTATTTTTGTCGAAGGATTGTAACAAAATCTGTGAACGATTTAACTCTGTGCAATTTCTTTTACGAGTGGCTCGTGATGATGTATGTTAAATGAAATGACCGATCCGTCGGAGTATCGAGTAAACATTAAAGATTTAATTTATGAAACAAGTATTTTAATGGCAGCCATTGTTTTGGAGGACGCGGATGCGAGAGAATCAATACGTGTGCGTTATTCCAGCCAGATTTTGTTGAAAATTTACGAAAATCGACATTGAAGTGCAATAGATAATTAGATATAGAGCTTCTGTAAATAGTAAGCTGATTTTTAAATTTGGTAAGCGTATACTTTTTTAATTATTTGATAAAAACAGTTCCGGCTAGAGTAACGTTACCGCAGCCAGATCTTTTTTTGTTTAACGGGAATTTTGAAATAAAAGTTATGTAAATAATTAGATATCAATTTGGTATAAATGGTACAACTTAAATTGTATTTGTATTTGCTATGGTTGCGAAGATATTTGAAATCCTGCTGGAGTAACGGTTTGCCCAATTGCTGTATCTTGGAATTGACTAAGCAGATGATGATGATTTTTGCACAGGACATCTGGCTAATTAGTTATAGTTTATAGCGCAATAAAGGAATTCACAGTAATTAACCGTTTAGAAGTTATTTTCATTAAATAGAAATATGCTTTAATAGGTCCTAGCACTTCCAATAAGCGCTCCATAGACTAACTTTAAACGTTATTATATAGTGAAATACTGTCTATAAATGGTACCAAAGTTTCATTAGTATCCTATACGTAATTAAAAAGTTATGATGAATCTTCGATTTGTTTCGGCCATGGCGCGCGACGGAGTTATTTAACGACCGATTAACCGAGTTTCCTGTACGAGTGGTCACTGAATCTTTTGTAAATAATTAGATATACATGTCAATTTAATACCTAATAAATTTCAGACTTGTAGATTAATTAATTAATGAAATAATTGAAAAAATAATGTGCGCGCGGTTACCCGACCAAATCTAGAATGTTATGAAAAAGCGGCCGCGCCATACATTATACCAACCTTCTTAAACTTACTAGATAATTTCATACTCGTACGTGTTTTGTACAGACGAGCTACATAAGTGATATAATAAAACTTAGTTATAACTAATATTATATTAATATAAAACATTTTTGTATCTTTAGATAGAATACTGTTGACTAGCTCCATGGCGCAGGGGTCAACATGCCAGCCTGCGACACGGAGTGACCGGGTTCGATCCCCGGCCAGGTCAAAATGGAAAATGATCTTTTTCAGATTGGCCTGGATCTTGGATGTGTATAGATACACCATTTATACCAAATTGATATCTAATTATTTACATAACTTTTATTTCAAAATTCCCGTTAAACAAAAAAAGATCTGGCTACGGTAACGTTCCTCCAGCCGGAACTGTTTTTATCAAATAATTAAAAAAGTATACGCTTACCAAATTTAAAAATTAGCTTACCATTTACAGAAGCTCTATATCTAATTATCTATTGCACTTCAATGTCGATTTTCGACAATTTTCAACTAAATCTGGCTGGAATAACGGACACAATCAATACTGCAACATTTGGAGACCGCGCTGTGTGTATGTCACTCACTTGTTACGACGTAACTAGGTAGTACTAGTGTGCGACATACACACAATAGTTGGTCTAACTTTACTTAAAAGATTTGATAACACACACACCCCAAAACAGATGAAACGAAATGAAACACGACACAAATAGCCGGAATATGTAATTGAGCCAACACACTTGTGGCGCTGGCCGATGCAGTAGATGCGGCGATGAGAGTGCGTTACCCCAGCCGACTAAGTGCTCCTTTTAAGAATTGATAAATGCAAATAATTAGATCATTACTTCGTGTAAATGTCCCCGAAAGTAAATAATTTGACACCCCGCCGTTTCAGAGATAATGAGGAAAATAAAATTCGGCTGGCGTAACGTTACCCCAGCCGACTTTTTTTGATTCCGTCGGTTTATCTGGATAAAAAGTATGCACAAAGATAGATTGAATTTGCTCTCAAATGTCCCCGATAAAATTAAATTTGACACCTTTATGGATTTCGAGTTATTTCATTTTCTGCTGCGGTAACGTTTGGTCAATCTCTGTATCTCTGAAACCGTAAGACGCAGAATCATGATTTTTTTTATACGTATAGAACGGAATTTGTCACCATTTGACACCTAGTTATCTTAAATATTAATGGTTTGCGAGTAATAAATATTATTCTGAAAACCATATTTTCGGTTCTAGTTATTAAACGAGGGAACCCTGAAAATTCAAACTAGTCCTAATAGATGCCTCTTATAGAGACATACAAAACATCAAAACTTTCATCAGCCTGATCCATAGCATTGGCAAGTTATAATGATATTACTGGTTCCAGAAAGCCAGAATCTGGGCTCTCGATTTAAACGAGGAAAATAATACTTTCCTTCCACTTGGCTGATTCCATATTTAAACAATAATTAGACACTTTAACCAAAAATATACATACAAATTTTCAGCTTGATATACTATCGTATATAAGAAATAATAAATAAAAACTAAACCTAGATAATTTTTCCCGATTACCCGACCAAGTTCGAATGTGCATCTAAAAGCGGCCGTACGATACATAACGTATACCTTCTAAAATCTGCACAGTAATAATAAGTGGTTGGGTATATTCAAGTAGAAAAATTGTTAGGATTAATTTTAATATTATAAAGACTCGTATTTGATAAATGAAACCTTAGGGTCAACAGCAGAAATAGCCTCCGTGGTCCAGTGGTTAAGGCGTTTGCCTGTTGACCCGGGGGTCGTGGGTTCGATTTCCACCGGAAGCATACTTTGTTTAGTTGTTTCCAGTTTGGTAGGACATTGCAGACGTGAATCACCTGATTGTCCGATAATAAAGATGATTCCGTGCTCCGGAAGGCACGTTAAGCCGGTGGTCCGGCTGCCATCTGGTAGTCGTTAAAGGAACCACGTCAGAGGCCGAGAGGCGGTTTTCCGAAGAACTCTGACACCAGGGTGTGCATGGTCGATTGACCGTGACACCTATTCAAAATGATGATGATGATGATGATGAATGAAACCTTAGGGTGACTTACAGATTTTCTCTTTCAGCAAAACTTTTACTTAAATGGCAATGTCTACATACTAATAATGTAAATAAAATATCTTTTTATATTTTTTTTGTTTGAATGATTTTAAGGCAGACCTCTTAAATAGAGGTCTGCCGCCTGCATAATAGTTCAATCCAACTGTCACCGTAGTTGGTAATCAAAAACCAACGAAAACAAGGTTATATTCTATAAGGTAAGACTATCAAGAGATAAATAAAAAAAAATCTTGAGTGTTATTTATTTTTGCTGCTCTCGCGTAGAAAGTGTCAGTTTTACAAATTGGGAGTAAAATGTGTATCCATCAACTAGGAAAACGCGTCGTTATTAGCTAAACAAATGAACTAGAAGTCCGTATTTCTTTTTCTATATTATGTACTGCTTGTTTTATTAAGCATTGCTTTATGCGAAGATGTAGGGGACATCTTACAAAGTTTGTTCGAAATCAAAAGTAGTCGGTACTACAGTACAGAGTATCAATACTTTTTTGTGTCCTTCTTTGAAAATAAAAAAAATATATATACTAGTTTTTGCCCGCGTCAATGTCGATCCCTCGGGAGTAGTACTATTTCCCGGGATAACAGGTAGCCTATGTCCTTCTCCGCACTCCAGAGAACTTGTATGCAAAATTTCATGATGATCGGTTCAGTAGTTACGGCGTGAAAGCGTAACAAACAAACTCACTTTCGCATTTATAATATTAGTTAGGATTTGTTATTATGCGCGAGCAAAACTAGAGACTATCGCTGCGCTGTCCCGCTCGCGCACATTAGCCAATGAAATTGCAGTTCCGAGCAAGTGCAGTTGTATTTTTTTCTAATTCTTTCTAACAAAGCAAGTATTACATACTCGTATTTCCAATATTACCTATAGCTGCCTTTGGTCTTGCAATAATAGACTTGGTCAATCCCGTTAGGAATCAATACATTATAAAGTATAAGTATGGAGGAAATAAGTAATTCCATTCTATGAGACTAGCTCCGTGGCGCAGCGGTCAACACGCCAGCCTGCGACACGGAGTGACCGGGTTCGATCCCCGGCCAGGTCAAGATGGAAAATGATCTTTTTCAGATTGGCCTGGGTCTTGGATGTTTTTCTATATA
The DNA here is from genome assembly GCA_947532085.1 of Elegia similella. Classification (NCBI taxonomy): domain Eukaryota; kingdom Metazoa; phylum Arthropoda; class Insecta; order Lepidoptera; family Pyralidae; genus Elegia; species Elegia similella. Next base: position 12,795,832 of record OX383950.1, read on the forward strand.
TGTATTTGTTATAAAATATAGTATCGTTGAGTTAGTATCTCATAACACAAGTCTCGAACTTACTTTGGGGCTAGCTCAATCTGTGTGATTTGTCCGTATATATTTATTTATTATTTATTATTATTATTTATTATAAGGCATATATTTTTTTATTAAAAAATTTCCACTCGCCTGTACCATCCAATTTAGAATACAATGCCGTCGAATATGGAAGTATATGTAGTAGTATGCCGCAGCCGCTTTCAGATGCACATCAGAACTTGGTCGGGTAATCGAAAAAAAAATATCTATGTTTAGTTTTTAATTATTATTTCTTATATACGAAAGTATATCAAGCTAAAAATTGGTATGTATGTTTTTCGATAAAGTGTCTAATTATTGTTTAAATATGGAATCAGCCAGGTAAAAGGAAAGTATTATTTTCCTCGTTTAAATCGAGAGCCCAGAATCTGGCTTTCTGGAACCAGTAATATCATTATAACTTGCCAATGCTTTGGATTAGGCTGATGAAAGTTTTGATGTTTTGTATGTCTCTATAAGAGGCATCTATTAGGACTAGTTTGAATTTTCAGGGTTCCCTCGTTTAATAACTAGAACCGAAATTATGGTTTTCAGAATAATATTTATTACTCGCAAACCATATTATTAATATTTAAGATAACTAGGTGTCAAATGGTGACAAATTCCGTTCTATACGTATAAAAAAAATCATGATTCTGCGTCTTACGGTTTCAGAGATACAGAGATTGGCCAAACGTTACCGCAGCAGAAAACGAAATAACTCGAAATCCATAAAGGTGTCAAATTTAATTTTATCGGGGACATTTGAGAGCAAATTCAATCTATCTTTGTGCATACTTTTTATCCAGATAAACCGACGCGATCAAAAAAAGTCGGCTAGGGTAACGTTACGCCAGCCGAATTTTATTTTCCTCATTATCTCTGAAACGGCGGGATGTCAAATTATTTACTTTCGGGGACATTTACACAAAGTAATGATCTAATTATTTGCATTTATCAATTCGTAAAAGGAGCACATAGTCGGCTGGGGTAACGCACTCCGGCGATGATGTCACAGCTTGTTGAGTGTGCTCGCCGCATCAGCTCAGTACACGCAGTAGTTTAAGAAATATCATTAAATATGGTACCATTTTTGGAAATTCTGTTTTAACAGACATGACCTACAAACTCATAACAGATTGTGCAAAAAGAATCAAACTCCTACGCCGTGATCTATTCGGCCAAACGTTACCCCAGCAAAAATTTGAATATCCCAAAAGTCTGAAGACGCACAAATTCTATTTATACAACTACATTTACTACACATCAGCTACTAATTATTGTATTAACTTTCACTCGGATCCGAGAACTTTTTTTGCTGGTGTAACTTTTGAAATGTCATCCTGGCAGAATCAGATTTTAATTAATATCTCAAAAATTAATGGACGCACATATTTCAAACTTTCACACACATTTACATGACGTTACGCACTCATTATATAGTAATATTACGTTTTGATATTAAGTACTTTTTTGCTGCGGTAACGCACACAAGGTTCTCGAACGGCGATCACTTAACGACAAAAAAAGTTGCTGGATGTAGCCGCTTCTTACTCACTTTTTAGGTCGTATTGGAAAGTTTTGGAGGTAACCTATGTCCAGCAGTGACTTCTTGGGCTAAGACGATAACGAAATGCTCAGAGTGATGTCTCGCTCGACCAGATTAAAAATATTTTTATTTTGTGGCCGCCACCTTTGTGTTTATGTGGGGTCCAAGGCAAAGCGAACCGCGTGCGCTGCGAGCACATTTCATGCCAGTTGAATTTGGATTTACATCACCCTAACTGGTCAAAGCAGACTGCCTTATATAGATAAACGTACAAGAATCTGAAAAAGATCGTTTTCCATCTTGACCTGGCCGTGGATCGAACCCGCAATCCCTCGTATCGCAGGCTGGCGTCCGTATACATTTATTTATTTATTCTTAATGTGTATGTATGTTCTGATTTGTACAAAGCTACGATGACGAACATAACACTCCTCTGTCTTATCACAAGTGTGCTCGTAAATGTGTAAGTATTTTACTGTACCGAGTAAATCTACTATGACACTTGTTACATTGAGATGGTTTCTCACCAGTGTGAGTCCTCAGATGTCTTTCTAAATTAATATATGGACGAAATTACATCCCACATTTATGACATTCGTAAGGTTTCTCACTAGGGGAGTTCTGAACAATCGACGACGACAAAGATGAAAAATATTACATTAGGACGGTTTCTCGCTAGTTTTAATCCTTAAATGTGTTTTTCAATGGCCTTTTTCAATAAATTGCTCCCACACCACAATTATTTATATAAATTTAATTTTTTTTTTTGTTTATTAGGATAAATAAAGTTGCTACTTGCTTTTCCCCCATTCATTCGACTAAGTAGTATCCCAGTACATTTATTCCATTCTCAAATAAACACATTCCTATCCTTACCCAGCTTCAACATGCTTGCGATGGGCGTCGGCGTGAACGCACAAGAAGCTTAACAAACTGCGCTCGCCACCCGCCCTCCCAATGTGGTGAGTACGGCGATTTCTTTCCATGGAGAGAAAACTCTTTGGGAACTTCTTGTGGCTGAAATGACGATGATGATGGTTTCTCTCCAGTACGAGTTATTAAATGTGTACGGAATGCACTGTATAGAGCATGTCGACATTGATAATAATTAAATTCCTATGGTTTCTCAGCAGTGTGACTTGAAAAATGTGTTTTCCAAATTAACTTTACAAAGAAATTGCTTTCCGCAGTTCCGCAGATTTATGTGACTTCTCTCACCCGTGCGAATTCTCAGATATATTCCTAAACTATATGAAATATAAAAACAATGAAAGTGAAAAACTGATTTAGACTGACCTTTACGGAAAAAGGATTATAGGAGAACCTCGAGCAAGCCATTGTTTTTGAGCCTGAACAAGATAGTCTGTACTTTAGCGAATCTTAGTTCCTCATAGGATACGTAACATTACATCGAATTCATGTAAAAAAAATGTTGAACGCAGCTGCAATAAATAATTTAAAACCTTTGTATTGCCTACCAGTGGCGCCCTTGGTGGAGTTATGGCGGGCCTTCCGAAGACGACAGTAAACTGGATGTATCAAAATGTATCTACGCTAACATTAGATTAATAGCCAAACAACTGCATGCTTTTCATGTAGCTACATAAGTAGATCAACGCCACACTGTCTCGTATGTGTTTTATTAACCAAATAAATACAGGATCCAAACGAAAAAATAATGTCAACACAATTAAATTCCACTCTTTATTTGCTTATCGAGGTTTACAATCAATTAACGTGTTTAAATATAACTAGGTACCAACAGATTTGCGTTATTTGGTTAAAGTTTGTAGTTTACTTACTGAAGTCATGTCATATATACTGAGAATAAAATTAGTTATCTAAAATAACAATTCTTGTCATTACTTGTTATTGGACCTAGAATTACAAGTCATGTCAACACTTAGGTCTATCGAGGTATTCTGTCGCGGAATAAACTCACGCATTCAATAGCCACAGTTCATCTTCCGTGACAATTGTCGTTAGAGCGTCACGAGCATTAATATATACTCATCGGGTCTTAAGTCAATGTGATAAGGTCTCAAATGAAAAACAGTTAAGTATATACACGCTTGTGACTATAAATACATACAAGCGAACCTAACGATGTCTTAACTATCGGAATTCATCCAGCCGTTAAGATGATACAAGGTAATAAAGAAATTTACAAACATACATGATACGCGCGCGCGAAACACATTACCCTTCTTGGCAGTTGGGTAATAAAAGCGGGTCACTCACGTGCTATGTCGTCGGGAGATATAGTCGGCAATCCCGACAAATAGCGCGTGTGTGACCCGTTTTTACATGATAATAGCCTCTACGTCCAAGTCCGTGAGTCAGCAGTTGTGATAAAATAAAGAATCTTACATACATACTTTAATACATACATCCATACAGATTTACATACAAATTTTTCGAGAAGTTTTAGAGAAAAGCAGTTTTGAAATATCAGTTGTTTCGAATCTACGTGTCTAGTCAAGGTTGAATGACTTACAAAACTAAGACACGCAGCCGCAGTAAATACAGGTTGCTACAGAGATTTTGTTATTTGTTTTGTATGACAAGTACATGTTGGTTTGTTGTCTGTTATTATAATCATCATCATCATCATCATCAGGTCTCTTTAGTCTCTGCAGCAGAATGACCCTCTCTGTACTACCGGAGCCATACTTGGCCGGAGCAGACAGGATTTGGCCTACACTCTCCTCGCTGGCCAGACGGGTTGGAGAGGTCTCATTAATGTTTATGAGCTTTGTTTAGCTTATATTTCCTAAGTCGCCTCTTACAATATCCATGTGAAGACTAATGTTGTTATTATAATGTCACTATACTTTAGTAACCTAGTATATCCGTGGTTTAATGTAGACGAGAATGAAGTTCCCGTGACATTACAAACGATACAAGAGTAGCAGAAACTATTACATCATGTTGGTTTCTCACCAGTATGAGTTCTTAATTGTAATACTAAAGTATCCTTACGATTAAGTTGCTTCTCACAATTATTACAATTATACGGCTTCTCATCAGTTTGTAGACGACTATTCCACTGAAACTGCCTCAGACAAACATGACGCTGGTTCCTTGTGTCAGCGTTTGCGCGCGCGGGTCTCTCTGAGGCTGGTCAACAACCTGCGGCAGGAAGTTCACGAAACAGTAATCAAGACTGTTTCGTGAACTTCCTGCTACACGCTGTTGGCCCTCTGCTGTGTCATCTGCAAAAAAATTGTTACTTTCACCTACACCATCGCTTTACAAAGGGGTCAGTTACTTAGCGAACCTGTGGGATGAGATACATAATATGAGCTCACATGTCACATAATGCAAGGATGCAATTTCTATGAGAAAGTAAAAACTGTTACTCGTGATGAGGACATCCATTGAAACAGGTACTTTGATAGACCTTATTGCACAAGATTTACCGGCTTTCATAGTAAACACAATGACACAGATATGAAAAAATGTTTCAATGGAACAATCCATAGTATCCTTTAACAATTTTTTTAAAAAGAAGAGGATCTAGATAAGAATAAAATAAAAGTTCCGTGTAAGATGTGTTAAAAATTGAATAAGGTTTCTCGTTATCCTCCTTAAGCCTTATGCTGGTTTAGAAACAAAGGAAGATGATAAAGTTAAGAAGAATTCAATTCAACACGACAACAATTCAGTGATAGAAACAGATTTAAATAAGACTGATCAAAAAACGAAAGTAACACCATTACTGTCAAACTATTATTGAATTATGAAATTGCAAATACATGGCGTTAACGATTCGGGTACTAGTGCTTCCTGTGTCGCTACATTTCGTAAACAAATAAAAGAAATCACATTATCGCGGCAAATTGATGGCATTGTTGTCGACAGTTTTTAATTTCCCAAATATATTGTGCCAATACTAACTAAAGTCAAGTACTTTGCAATTATGATTTCACGAAAATTGTCAATTTCATTGTTGCTGTTTTGTTCATACTTTTAATTCAATTTTTCGTAGATATAAATGGTAAATGAGTAGTGAAAAATATATTTTAAAAAGTTATGCTTGTTATGATAGCATATATGTATAGTTAAGCCTATCTACGTCCTCCTTGGTACCAGCTGAAAATCAGCGCTGTGGTCCACCGCCATAAGCATAAAGCTGAGCTGGCTGCCTTTTCGGCTTAACGGCTTCTCTTTTTCTTTACAAATCGATGAGACATCGCTCGGCAATAAATAAGTTACGAAAAGTATTCACGAAAGAGAACAGAGTTACGCATCCAAAAAAATGTTTTAGTTTTTCAAAAAAATAATTACGAATATTAAAGTTTACTCTGTGTTTATTTATTTTTCATTTAATACAATTATCCTATACATTTTCTTGGATGTTATGTATTAAATACCTATCTATTATAAAATACCTATAGTATCGTTGAGTTAGTATGCTACAACAAGTTCACTAATTACTGCTCAAAAAAAATATTCAGTATTTTAGACAATGAAAGAATGTTAGCCAGTTTATTATAAAAATTAAAAACAAATTAGCTTCTTCAAGACCATCTCAAAGAGTACTTAACCGATTTTGATAAAATCTGCACTATTTCCTTATTTTCGCAAATTTCTGCCCCAAAAAAGAAATGTTAAAAATCCGCTTTAGTCTTTGGGATATGCGCAAGCAAACATACAAATATACATACATCTCAATATGTGTGCCTAATTTCTTATGAAATTAGGCACACATGTTGAGAAGCTGGTACAGAACAACATATACAAAAACTGTGCAACCCCGACAATATTACATACATAAGGTACGGGGCGAATTGAGAACCTCTTTTTTAACCAAAAAATTAACCATGGCTTTAAGCCATTACCGTGTTTAAGGCACTACGTGGGTTGACTTTGGAGTTTTGGGTTGTGTTAGTAAGGGAAACCACACGCGAGCGAAGCCGCGGGTAAAAGCTAGTTTACAATAAAACTCCTAACATCTTAAAGCCTATCCATAAATTTAATTAAGAAATAAACAATATTATACATCGAAAATTCGGTTACGTCAAGATTCGGTGACTCTTAAAACTTAAAGACTCAGCCGCAGAAGGTACAGGTTGTTACAGAAATTAGTTTTATATGCAAATTAAATTCATTACATTTTGGTTTGTTGACTGTTATTATAATGTTTCTATACTATAGTAATCTAGTAAAGCCCGTTAGGTACGCATATGTCGCATCCACCCTGAAATATTTATCTTTTATTTATTTATTAACAAGTACATACACAAACAGTTTGTTAGGTAGTTAATTTTGTTACAAAACACGTTCAAACACTTGATAAAAGCTAACCTAACTCACCAATTAAATATGTACGTAACATAACAGCTCAAAATGAGTTACTTTAAAAAAGTTTAATAAAATTAAAAAATAGAGAACTTGGACAACAATGCAGAAATACAGATAGCAAAGAATATATCTACTTTACTTTTGACCTGATTCATTGAACACAATTTGGCATTTTCTTTTAAATGCCGCAAGTGAGTAGAGGAATATGTCAGGACAAGTAGATGAACTTAAAGAGTTATGAAGTCTACACATTCGGTGAACAGGACTATAATGACTAATGTTATTTGAACAACTCGGTAAGTGAAACAACTGAGGAATTCTTTGACGTCGCGATGTCGCTTTAAAGTTAATTTCCGTTAAGATAGCAGTTGACAGCAGTGAATTAATAATTTTATACAAATATGTAAGGTCAGTTTGGGAACGTCTGCAATCAAGGGATGTAAAATTAAAACGTTTTAAGCGCTGTTCATATGTCATTAAGGTATCTCTCAAGCCCAAACGGGTTGTCAATAGTCTCAAAAACTTTTTCTGAATGGTCTCTATTTGCTCAACATGAGCTATGTAATGAGGGGACCAAATAATCGAGGCATACTCTAGCTTTGGAAGCATAAATGTTTTATAAAGGGTCACTAAGTTTTGAAACTTCTTAAAATCTTTCGATATTCTACAAAAGAATCCAAGGAGCTGTTTACATTTGGATGTAACGTTGTCGAGATATTAAGAAAATGACAATTTTGAGTCAAGGGGACCACCCAAATCGCGGGCAGCAGATTTTTTACACAAAGACTGATTTTGAAGTCTATAATCGAATTCAACATAATTGACTTTGCGCGTGATAACGAAACATTTTTACAAACAACTTGTGTTGCATGTGGACGAGAATTAAGTTCCCGTTCCTAACGTGACATTAAAAACTATGCAAATTAGTTGTGGTCCCATTGTTACGGTTTCTCACCGTGAGTTTTTAAATGTCTACGTAAAAAACTTTTGTCACTAAATCGAAGACGACAAACCATACATTCAAATGGTTTCTCACCAGTGTGAGTTCTTAAATGAGTTTTTAAATAGCTTTTGTCACTAAACTTCTTTTCGCAAACATTACACTCAAAAGGTTTTTCACCAGTGTGTGTTCTTAAATGTCTTTCTAAATCACTCTTTTGAATAAATTGCTTGCCACAGTCATTACATTTATATGGCTTCTCACCAGTGTGAGTTCTTAAATGTGTATCTAAATGATCCGTTCGATTAAATTGCTTGCCACAGTCATTACATTTATATGGCTTCTCACCAGTGTGAGTTCTTAAGTGTTTGTCTAAATTAACCTTTTGAATAAATTGCTTGCCACAGTCATTACATTTATATGGCTTCTCACCAGTGTGAGTTCTTAAATGTGTATCTAAATGATCCGTTCGATTAAATTGCTTGCCACAGTCATTACATTTATATGGCTTCTCACCAGTGTGAGTTCTTAAATGTCTTTTTAATGCACTGCTGTCAGCAAATCGACGACGACAAACCTTACATTCAAATGGTTTCTCACCAGTGTGTATTCTTAAATGTAATTTTAACATACTCCTTTGATTAAATTGCTTGCCACAATCATTACAATTATATGGCTTCTCACCAGTGTGAATTCTTAAGTGTCTCTGTAGGTCACTCTTCCTTTGAAACCCCCTCAGACAAACACGACACTGGTGCCTTGTGTCAGGGCTCTGAGGCTCGCCATAATAACTGTTCCGGGAACTTCCTGCCACAGGCTGTTGGCCCTCTGCTGCGCCATCTGCAAAACATTTGTTACTTTCACCTACACCATCGCTTATCAAAGGAGGTCAGTTCGTTAGCGAACCCGTGGGATGAGATACATCATATGAACGCACAGGTCACCACTGCCGCAGCGCTTACACGTAGACATACAACAAAGCCAACCACCCTCTCTCCTAAGCATTCATTCATATGCATAGAAATCTCAGAACAATAACTAAAGCATAGAAGGAGCCCGTTTTTCAGTAAAATATTCATCTCTCTCTTTTCAAAATATATCAGATAGAGATAAATATAAGTTTATCAATAGGTACCAATGTACACTTGGCAAATGTCAATTTGGATACCTTGGTTCTCTTTATGCTACTAATTTAAAAAAAAGTTTTAAAAAGGCCAACTGTCTATGTCTATGTTCAACATATATTGTTCGCATAATACTCTAGCTTGTGTAGCTCTCCTAAGCATTCATTCATATGCATAGAAATATAGAAGGCGTGAATTACGTTATGCGAAAGCTACGTTTCTTCGCAATGTAGAACGTCACTTTCGCAAAATGTCATTCATATTTTTATGCGAAAATTGGAAAAAGCAAGAGGACTACGGCATTGTATTATATTTTATTAACTTACGACATAAACTTCATTTATATTGGGTCTCCACAATGTTGGCCACTTGGTGGGAATACTTGGCAGTGTTGTGCTCTATTGGACTTCAACCTGACCCTGGCCAAAGAATATATGCACTACGTGCCCTGGCAGAACTAAATATGGATCTTTTTCGGCCACACCGATCACTTCAACCCAAAATCCAAATTCCATCTTATCATAGCTATTCAATTAGATGCCTTCACCCCTGGCTAGGTGGTCCGACTTCCACTAACTTCAGCTCGACCGCTAGTTTCAAGTTCAGAAAACCGCATTTGATTCCCTCCACCAAACAGAGACACACACAGAATGAGTCGTGTGAAACATATAACACCATCTGTTTGTTCGGTTGTTAAGAAGCTTACCGTCCGCGTAGTGTCCCCCGCCCCGCGCCCCCGCGTCTTCATCGGAGTCCCGTGTCTCGTCCACGTCAGCCGCGGGAACGCCTGGCACGAGGGAAATGACAGTTAGTGCAATCACTTTCGCACTGTGTAGAGATAATTATTGGCAAATGTTAACTTAGCATTATGACTCTTTCCCAAATATCATCAAAAATTTTATTACCACATGTAAAATTCCTGCTTTCAAACAAGTAACTTCTTCGATGGTGGTCTGGGAGAAAAGAAATACGTAGAATGTACCAGCTGCTTCTCTTTCCACGCAGACCGTAGAAGCCTGCCGAAGGACTGGGCGAAAATCTGTAGAATCATGTCACCAGGCGATGTGACTAGCAACCCACCATTATTTAAAAAGCGCCGTGACTGTTCGTCAATTGGAGATGCAGCTGAAAGAGGCCCTTCTTAATTTGCTTGAGACAAAGTCTGTTTGTGCCGACACAAATGACCCCCCCAGAAATACTATAATCTTTTCTGATAGTGTAGGTCGGGGTATGAGTACTATGTTTAGTAGTTATTTAGAGGACTCATATATCAATTATTGTCTACCTAACGCAACCTTCACACAAATAATTGACAGATTTAAAACAACTCCTATGAACAGTAATTCCACTATTGTATTACTCATTGGAAACTGTTATAAATTATCTAAAAAAGATATTATCAATTGTATAGAAGGCCTAAAATCTTTAAATGTTTATAAAATAATTATTTGTGCATTCCCATATATAAGTTGCCAGCCCCCATCAAGAAATAATAACATTCATTACTTGAATAAATTAATACACACATTGACATGTCGTCATAGCAATAAATTAGTATTTTTTGACACAAATAATTTTATTGGTGAATGTTATTCGACGAAAGATAGTATTTATCTTTCAAAGTTTTTTGACATAAGGTTGCTACATTAGTAGCTTATACTATTAATTTTTGGACGAGTTTACATTGTAAACAAAATATTAGTTCTAAGGTGTCTACAGACTTGCCAAGTACCTGTAATGGTAACTCTTTAGACTTAAATTTAAACTCAAATATAGTTGATTTAAACTAAACACTAGGACAACGGAAAAGCCTCATGAACTAAGAATTGTCCATCAAAATTTGCAAGGCCTTTCCGGCAAAGAATTAATTGTTGAATTGTTTTTACAAGAATCTAATGTGGATATTTTATGTTTGACTGAACATTGGCTTAAAGAGAGTGAGATGATGTTCAGCCTAAACAGCTATGATATTGTGAGCTGCGTTAACAGAAAGTCTGCTGAAAGAGGTGGTACACTGATTTTTACAAAAAATGGTCTCTGCTGTAAAGAACGGAAAGATATTGTCAGACTTTCTGTTGAGCGATGTGCTGAGGTGGCCTGTGCCGAGCTAGAGGATCATATTGTTATCTGCGTATACAGTCCTCCCAAAAGTGATTTTAAATGTTTTGTCAAAGTAATGGATCAAGTTCTAAAAATTGCATCAGTTAGTAAAAAAAGTTTAATTGTATGCGGTGACTTCAATATAGACATATTAAAACAGTCTCCAAAAAGTACTCAATTCTTAAACTTATTTAAAAGTTACAACTTAATTAATGTATTTTGTGAACCAACTCGGATCACTGCCTCAACTGCAACTTGCTTAGATAATTTTTTTTGTGAAAATGGGTACTTAAATAAAGCTATTATTAACAAATTGCCTTCAGATCACACTGACCAATTTGCATCTTTTGTTAAAAAAATTGATATACCATTAAAAAAGGGAAAAATTATATGCAGGCCTATTACTTCTAAAAATATAATTAAACTCAAAAGTAATATTGAAAACAAACAATGTTCGGTTGTGTATTCAGGAAATAACCCGAGTGACCACTATGACAGATTATTCAATGCAGTCTCTACTGAATATGCTAAATCATTAAAACAAAAACAAGTAAAGGTTTGTAATAAATTAACATTTAGTGAATGGGCTACCACTGGTATCTATAAAAGTAGAGAAAAGTTATTTGATCTGTATGCCCAGAAGCAGTATAATTTTGACATACATTTTATTGAGTATGTTCGAAATTATTCTAAAATATTTAAGAGAGTTTGTAAACAAGCTAAAGCCAATCACATTAATAGAAAAATAAATGATGCACCAAACAAAATTAAGGAAACTTGGAATGTCATAAACAAAGAAACTGGTAAAATTAAACCTAGACACAACATTACTCAAATTAAATGCGGAGACAAAACTTATACCACAACTAAAGAAATCGTAAATACATTTGAGGATTTTTTTACAAACATTCCTTTAGTTCTAACGTCAAACATTAACTCTAGTCTAAATCGTGCCGAGGACTTACAAAAAAATAATATTCCTCCTTGTAATTCTAAATTTAAATATAATCATATTAACCCCAGTGTCATTATTGATGCCTATAAACAGCTAAACTTTAAAAACTCGGAGGACCACTGGGGTATGTCTGTTAATGTAGTGAGTCGCATTATAAATATTATTGCTGCTGATTTAGCTTATATATTTAATGAATGCATTGATGGAGGCATATTTCCTAATTTAATGAAGTGTAGTAAGTTAATACCACTATTAAAAAAAGGAGAAAAATCAGACCCTGGTAATTATAGGCCTATTTCTATCTTACCGGTTTTGAGCAAGGTGTTTGAAAAGATAATGCTGAACCAGATGCAATTCCATTTTAAGACTAACAACCTTTTCCATAACCAACAATTTGGCTTTACTGGTGGAAAATCGACCACCGATGCGGGAGTAGCTCTGACTACTCATATTTACAACGCTTGGGAGGATTCACAGGATGCCATTGGAGTGTTTTGTGATCTCTCTAAAGCATTTGATTGCGTTGATCATCAAACACTTTTGCTCAAACTCCGACAATACGGGTTTGAAAATAAGTCATTAGAATTAATAGAATCGTACTTGACAAATAGGCTTCAGACAGTAGATATTAACGGTGTCAAATCAAATGGTACTAATTCAAAAATTGGCGTGCCTCAAGGCTCAATCTTAGGCCCGTTTCTTTTCCTAGCGTACGTCAATGACCTGCCCTATATGGTTGAAAATGAAGCGGGCATAGTGCTGTTTGCCGATGACACGTCTCTCATATTCAAGATGGACCGTCAAAGTGATGACGTTACCGCGGTAAATAGCATATTAGCAAAAATTTCAAACTGGTTTTCAGCCAACAACCTATTGCTAAATGCCCAAAAGACCCAATGCGTTAAATTTACTCTCCCGAACGTGAGGCAGACCGATGTTGACATTTTAATAGATGGTCAAAAACTAGGTTTCGTCAATGATACTACTTTCCTAGGGATCACAATCGACTCAAAACTACAATGGGGTGCCCATATTTCTAAACTTTCTAATAGGCTTAGTTCCGCAGCATACGCTGTTAGAAGGATTAGACAACTGACAGATGAGTCCACTGCTAGGCTTGTATACTTTAGTTATTTTCATTGTTTAATGTCGTACGGATTACTTCTGTGGGGCGATGCAGCCGACATCCAGCTATCTTTATTCTGCAAAAAAGAGCAATTCGTGCCATCTACGGCCTGGGCGCGAGGGACTCACTCAGACAGTTGTTTAAAGAAATTAAAATCTTAACTGTAGCTTCACAGTATATATTCGAGAATATAATGTATGCAAGGAAAAATATTTAGTCGTTCAAAAAAGTTAGTGATTTAATAAATAGACCCTTGCGTAACAATCACAAATTATTTCTTCCGCGATATCGGCTAAGCAGAGTTAGCGAGTCGTTCATGGGAAACTGTATACGCTACTACAACAAATTGCCAAAATCGGTCCTTGATATGCCTGATAGAATATTCAAAAGTTATGTAAAACAATTACTTTGTAAAAAGGCATATTATAGGACCGAAGATTTTATTAATGATAAGAATGTTTGGCTTGAGCTTGGCGCGGACGCCTCGTAATTCTGTATTTATATGACTATAATGTGTGGTACATTCTGTACGTGTTATTTTTAAAGATGATTTTTTATTTTTATTTTAGTAGGTACATAATTTGACATTTTTTTTTTATTTCGGTGTTATTAATTTCAATAATATGACATTATTTTTTAAATTCAATTCGAACATGACATTAAATATACCAATGTATACTCAGTCCACATACTTAATTTCTAAGATTTTCATAAATTGTGAGTTGTCGTCCTTGGAGAAAATGTGCTGTGCAGTTTGTTGCCGCTTCTTCTGCACTCCGCTTTGGAAGCGGCGTTAAACTTAGCCATAAGTAAATTTTTGACGTCAACAATTGTTGAGAAGTGAAATATGACAATTAATAAGTGTTCAAAGAAACCTATATTGAATAAACGTTTTGAATTTTTTGAATTTTTTTTTAATTTACTTCAAGTTCCGTTATTATTATTTTTTTCTATAGGTCGAATGTTCACTGACAGGTGTTGCAGAATATCATCATCAGGTCATTTTATTCTCCACTGCAGGAGCATGACCCTCTCTGTACTACCGGAATCATACTTGGCCATAGCAGACAGAGGATTTGGCCTACACTCTCCTCGCTGGCCAGACGGGTTGGAGAGGTCTCATTGATATTTATGAGCTTTGTTTAGCTTGTATCTCCTAAGTCGCCTCTTACGACATCCATGGAAGGACTTGGAGTGGTCCTATTCTACTCTGCCAGAAACCACATGGCTAATCAGTGTTGTACTCGTACCCCACATGACTAATTTTTATACTCAGCCCATTTGGTTCACTAAAACGCACACTGCATTTTAACATATTTCTTTTCTGTTTCTAGCTATATTGTTATGTTAAGAATGTGGGTATGTTTTTTTTGTGCTGTATTACCTAGGTATACCAGCATGGAAGAGAGTGGGACGTATGGTTAACTTGAACATACATACCCGCTGGGTCCTCATCGTCCGTCGCGGTGTCGCCAGCATCCTCTGACTCTGGCTCAGTTTTGACCATGACCGGTTTTGGCAGCGTACTGTCACAACATTCAGCCACAGAGAAGGACAGCGACGCACACAAGCCAATGGCCGAGCGGTCAATCCGGGATACTAATTTTTCTGTAATCTGAATACAAACAAACATTTAGTACATACTAGAGCGCCCTTCCTCCACCCTCCTCACACCTCCAGTTTGTATTGCTATCTGACTTGTGTGTGATCATTTTAATCACCCATTATGTTACTTGATTCTAGTGAACTGAAGGAAAATACTGAGAGAAAACATACAGATTTGTGATAACCTTAGAAGGCAAAATAATTTACAATGCTAGCACATATTGCACATATTGTTTACACATTGCTTTTACCTTCTATAAAACTTTGTCTAGAAAGTGCGTGCCATCTTGACTGCTTTGTTGCATGGTCCCTGCCATTGCTCAGCATTTTTAAAAACAGAGACAATATAACATAAATACCTCGCCAGCCGTCTCCAACATAGCAGTCAGCGCATGGTCTGCCCTGGTGGCGGTCACCATCAGCTTGTGGCTCTTGCACAACATTGCGCGGCAGATGTAGCATGCTGCCACGGGCCTGTTCCCACTCACGAGCTGGAATGTTGTGCCACTGATATAACAGCTTTTACTTTTACATTGAAAACATACAATGAACAGATTTATGATGCCTAATTTTGTAAATTTTTCAGATTTTCATCTGCCAACAAGTCCTTTCTTTAGTTTGATATAAAACACCATGTACATGTACTTGTCAATCACAAGTATATGTTAGGGAACATTAAGTCCTGTAGTAGCATACATAAGTTGTGATGTTGAACATTTATAAAAATAATTCTTTAAAAGTTTTTGACTACATTACAGAAATCATCTTTAGGGAAGGACTATTTGCAGAATAAGAATGGTTGTGGCGTACAAGAGAACTAACACTATGATTTCTATATAGCGACTTGATTCTACCGCTTGTTCAGATAAATATTATGTAATGTTGAATGTTTCATAGTACACTAACATTTAAAATTTAAATGTATTAGATTAATTCACATACATATATATACATTATGTATCTGTATAGGGGTATTTACCTTTAATAACGAAAATAATTATTATTTTATTATTATTTTGCAAGTGTTTTTTCTTCTACGCTTATAGCTGGTGTTTGTATACTACAATCACGGGTATAGACCAAGTGAAGTAGCAGTAAAGGTAATTTATTGTGGAGTTTCTGTTTCATCCCCTTGCATGAATTTCCTAACTATTCTATACATGTATTTAAAATTGCAGCATTCTGCATATTGTTGTATGAGTTTTTGATAAATCTATAAATTTAAAACTGTGGTGCAAGTGTTAGGGAATTAGCCCTGTCCATGAGATAACTACAGGTACTATATACATATACTTTATCTCCATATCCTTCCATTTATCTTTTAAATCTGTATATAATTTTTTGGTTATTATTTTAGCACGGTTATGAGTGTTGGGAACTGTTATTTTATAATGTAAGCTACTCCTACTTTGTTTAATTTATCATGTAATACTTTATCTGGCCTGGATGGATCTGGCATTTACAACATTTATCATCTGTAATCTGTGGAGGGATCTTTATAATATGTTTGCGGAAGTTTTTAGTATTGATGATTTGATCCTGAATAGCTATCAGTTTCAGGAAAAAGATATTCCTAGATATCAGCCAGTCCTCTACCTCCGTTTGATTGCTTTATTGTCATCCTTTCTACGGCTGATTTTGGGTGCAGATGGTTATGTTTTGTGAGAATTGTGCGAGGTTTTATTTCAAAGTTATTAATCTTTGTTTTGCTTCATATAAGGATTCCAAAAGAATAAGTAAGTACCGGGATTGCGTATGTATTCATAGCCTTAAGAGATTTACCAATTAATACATTTTTACAGATCCTTGCAACTCTACTTTTGAATTAGTGGATAATGATGATTTTATTGATGTGTGATCTAGTTGTTCTGATTCAATGTATCTTAAGTGTTTGTATAATTCCAGATCCATAGCTTTTATAACCTCTTCTATAGCTTTTGTTACCACCAGATATAAGTTTATGTTCGCTGACTTACACTTTTCTAAACCAAATTTTATACCTAAGTTGTGGTGACATCAATAACCTTTTGTATGCCAGCACTTGTTAACATTACTTCACCCCCAACACCAAGCTAGTACAAATTGTAATAACTTTTGTTGTCAATGGTGTCTCAGTCAAGTGACTGTTTTGCAACTAAAGTGGTAATTGGCGCTCAATAGGTTCAATGCTTCATGTACTTCTTATTACTAGTGTATAATTTAATATTGTCTATCTACATAAGATGAGATATTGCAATTTGTGGAATACTTGGTTTTGATCGGTAACCTTTATTTTGACTATTCGGCATTAGCGATGATGGGTTTAAGGCCGGGCAAAACCACACACAAGGCTTTGTTATTACTTCTATTAATGCCGTGCTGTTTTCTTCTAATTTTAGTTCAACATCATGTATAAAACGGGCACAGGACTTGTTCACCTCTACGAGAAAAAAAGCATCTCCTTCAAATCCACGAACATTTCCGCACGGAGTCTCATCGTAATATCGCGCAGACTTAACTAGTGTTAGAATACTTACAAAAGCCCCCGTCAGCCTCTCGTACACGAGCTGCAGGGCAGCGGTGTCAATGTTGCTCATGGGCGCTTCCACTGAGAGGCAGATGCGGCAGACTGCTGGATTCCGATGCATCTTGTTTAAGGTTATTTTATTCTTAAGTCTGCGAATTTATATCAAATAAGCACATCAGCACTAAAACAATATTTGGCTAAAATTGTATCGCAATAGTATATGAACTATTGGCTACACTTAAAACGATACTAAATTTAATAAATTTGGAAAACAAATTGTCGAAACACTAAGCGATTTACAGCCACAGATTTGAAAGAGTATGTCCTAAATTATTCTTCTGAGGTCCTAAACTCAGAACAATATGTATATTATTCTTCTGAGGTCCTAAAGGATTTACAGCTTGGGCCGGCCGAAAGAAATGTCACTTTGACATACTTTTTTTAATGGCTTTTACGAACGACGTATTTAGCCAGTAGCAAGTAAAGCTGGGGAAACAGCGCACAAATACAATTTATATACAGAAAAATGAGCTAGAGCAAAATCAGGAGTGTTTAAAAATATAATATATATATAATTCTCATAGTTCTAATTCTCAACCCAATCATCTTCTTCACAAACGTTCATCAACCCTAAAACGAACCACACCAGTTGTAATTGTAAAACGTATCCCCAAAGGAGCTCTGATGAGCAGATGATAGTTGTGCATGGCGTGGCGTTAGAAGAATGGAACTCGACGAATTAAAAGTACTTTCTTGTTAAGAATATTTATTCCTCATCACTTGCGATGCAAATACAATATTCACGTTCACATATTTCTAGATGGATTACGATTGATTTATATAAGGACAACACCAAATCACAGTCAGGACATTATGGCGGGCTGGCGACCGACGTACTCTTTCAAATCTGTGCGCTTAGTTTACTCGTGACAACACAACAAAACAAAACAACGTTCGTCGTACCAACACTCTAAAATACAATACAGTCAGTCCAGTGCTCAGAACAATAACTAAAGCATAGAAACCGTGTTAAAATAACAACAAAATACAATATTCTACACTGTTTTTACTTATGGCATTGTTAAAGCATCAGAAAGAGATGCATATAGTTACAATGCCATTTGCGTAAATGTGCAGGTTGTCCTGGGGTACTGATGTGATCAGGGTTGTACTATATCGATGAAATATATTTATCGACTAAATGTTTCGTCCTAAGAAAGTCATAAATGTACTCTACTCTGATTGTATCGATTCGTTAAATGAGTACGATTCATAAAAAAAAACAACTAATTGCACTCCAGGAGTGCCGGCAGAAGTGAAAACTCGCCTTTGCGGCATACTCAGGTCCGTGTCCTTCTTACGAATTTTCGATCAATTCACGTGTCCTGACGCGAGTTTTCTGTTTTACCCATCCCAAAAAGTGCACAAAGACGCTAAAGAGGCTTTTACTTTAAAAGTTAAGTCAAGATACACCTAAATAACTCCTAATCGCATGGCGCCGCTTGGCTTCATCTGATAAATAGGTAAAAAAAAAAAACCATACATTACCCACCGCGCGTCTACTGTCTACTGCTGGTCATTAGGCCTTACCCAGTATTGGTCGAACGGCAGAATACCTAATATGATGTCAATCATATTTTTGATTATTTCGAAATTCAAACAGTGCCTACTTACCTACCTTACCTATTACCTATGAATGCGCAAAAAACCCAATGCATTCGATTTACAGTCCTCAATGTGAGGCAGTCCAACGTTGACATACTAGTTGAAGGTAAAATACTAGACTTTGTAAATGATACCACCTTCTTAGGAATCACGATAGACTCTAAATTGCAATGGGGCGCTCATGTATCAAAAGGTAATAAGGTCAGATATATTTTTCACTTGATCAATGGGCCATTCAGCATATTCCAAAACCATCTAAAGTTTTTCCTAGCTAGCTTTGAGGAACAGTCAGTAAAGGAAACATAATCAGGTAGGTAAAGAGAAACACATAATTCGAAGTGATATTTTTTATTTATAAAACTTTTACACTAGGGTTAAAAAGTGTTATTTGGGAAAAATTCACAGTGTTGGTAATAGAAAAACAAGAGGTGAAGAAAAACAAGAGATTACTTTACCCACATTCATTACTGTCAAAAAAAAATTATTTTTCATAATTTTAATTATAAATAATAAAACCGATTCCGTAAATTTTCTTATTACCATTGATTTATAATTCGGCATATATAAATGTAGGTAAAGCATCGTGTTTCAATCGCTTCCATTTAATTTTATATTCGAAATTAATGTATCGGCACGGCAGTAAAATATTTTGAACAAATTCGACTATGTATGACATTTTATGTCCAATATGTCGCTTGAAAGTTCCTCGGATCCACACCTTTTTAATTTCCTTTTACTTCAGGGAGCTGCAATAACATTTCAACAATAATTTTCTTCATATTAGTATAAATCGATTCTTTTTAGGGTTCCGTACGCAAAGGATAAAAACAGGACCCTACTAATATGACTCCGATGTCCATCTGTCTGTCACCAGGCTGTATCTCATGAACCGTGATAGTGAGACAGTTGAAATATTACAAACAAAAATTTTGGGCGTTTTTATAGCTTACGCCCACGGCTCCGCTCGCGTTAATGTCTATCCCCGATAACAGTACCTTATTCTGAGATGTAAGATATGTCTATGTTCTTTTCCGTACTCTAGAGATCGTGCAATGGTGATGATGATGATGCAAAATTTCATGATGATCGGTTCAGAAATTACGGCGTGGAAGCGTAACAAACAAACTCACTTTCACATTTACAATATTATATGTAAGGATGGTACGAAACCCTTCGTGCGCGAGTCCGACTCAAACTTTGCTGGTAGTTTAATTACCATGATGGTTCAATTTGTTACATTACTATTGCATGGCTCAACACTAACAAAAATATCACTGATAGCAAGACCGTCATAAAAAATATCGATATACTCGTAGATACGTGATTTTACCACATCACTAGGAAAAAACTAACCTAATTTGAAATAAGGAAAAAACGATAATTTTAAGCAAAATACCTATAAAAGTTGTCATTTATATGTCGACGCGTCAAGTTTATTCAATGATTTTAATTAGCTAGTAAATAAATTATTTATGATTGCCAATAAGAATATCAAACTAAAATAGACGTAACTTTAATTTTCTTAACCAATCTTAATTACTTATTGAATTTTAAGAATTTAATGAAACATTTTTGATTGTTATTGTTTGGAATCCAAAAAATATTAATTATAATTTAAGTTACATTCAAAGATTTATTGTTTAAAAGTATAGACAATTAATAACGCGATTTATAAATATCGATCGAGGCGTTTTAACCAAACTTGTCATCATTCTTTAAAAATTAACACTGAAACATGCCATGTCAGCCATATTGAAAAGTTTGGTGAAAACACATCCGATTATTATAATTGTTTTTTTTTCGTCATGCGTGAAATGTAATGATTTTTCTGTTATTAAAATTAATAATGAATTAATTTAAAATTTCTGATGCAACAGTTACGTTGCTAAACATTGTTTTTAAGTTTATTGTTTCGCATTTGAAGCGCGTATTGAAATAGTCGGAAGTTGCTAAAACGGCCATGTTGTTTTGACTACTCAACATCGTAAGGACGTTAGGTTTTTGTAATTCATTCGGTTACGAGACTCCGAAGCGGAACTATCTTGTGAGTAAATGTTTTAATTATTTAAAATTGCTGTGTTTAGGATTGATTTTGTGGTTTAACTATAAGTTGTAAAAGTGTGATAAAATTATAAGTATTCCTCTGTTGTTCTGTGTTTCATTGCCTTGCAATGTCTGAGACTAATGATAGCTGTGACGTCAGTAATACTGATGTCACGGTTCCTAAAAATTCCAACGGGGTCCTCCCGCCGTCATATACAATACGTTATATAATTGACAATATTATTATTGTATTTTGGGTTTTAATTATGCACTTTTAATTGAAAAACTTACCGAAGAAAATTATGTTTTACAGAATTTATTTCTGTTCGTCCTGAATGGGATTTACATCGCTCCATTGCATAAGACATTGTTTAGTATAATGGTTATTTGATAACGCACCAACCCAACATCGGTTAATACTTTTTTCCGTGAGAATTTTAGCACAATCCTATATTTAATTTGCAGACATCATAATTCCGCCGCAATGTTTTTCTCGATATATAACCCGATCAAGTCGGCAAGGTGCTAATGTGACAGACGTTGAACTTTAATAAGTTATTTTGAATTTAGTCGGATTTAATGGAGTCCAATAGAGTCCATTGACATTTCAAGTCGGGACAGCCATGAAAATAACAGAAACTGACTGAAGTTTTGGTCTCATTCTGTCATAAACGAAAGCTCATAAGAAAAATACCGTGGCAATTATCTGTTTTCAGTTTCTATTTTTATGCGGCTTCTATGTATATTATTCTTCTGAAGTAGCGTCTCAGAAGAATAATATACATATTATGACAGAATGAGACAAAAGCTTGACATCATATTTCATATCGGTAGTTTAGGAATATATCTGAGAACTCACACTGGTAAGAAGTCACATAAATGTAACTGCGGAAAGCAATTAATTTGGACAAACATTTGACAAGTAACACTGCTGAAAAACCATATGAATTACGTACACATTTAATAACTCATACTGCAGAGAAACCATCATCATCGTCATTTCAGCCACAAGAAGTTCACTCCTGGACATAGGCCTCCTCCGCCTCCAAAGATTTTTCACTCCATGGAAGGAAATCGCCGTACTCACCACGTTGGGAGGGCGGGTGGCGAGCGCAGTTTGTTTAGCTTCTTGTGCGTTCACGCCGACGCCCATCGCAAGCATGTTGAAGCTGGGTAAGGATAGGAATGTGTTTATTTGAGAATGGAATAAATGTACAGGGATACTACTTAGTCGAATGAATGGGGAAAAGCAAGTAGCAACTTTATTAATGTAATAAGTGTGGTGTGGGGAGCAATTTATTGAAAAGGGTCATTTAAAACACATTAAAGAATTGGATACTGGCGAGAAACCGTTCTAATGTAATATTTTTCATAGGCGATTTGCTCAGTACACACACACATTTAAGTATCCCTACTGGTGAGAAACCATTTAGAAGTAACCTTTGTTGTCGTCGATTTGCTGATAATAATTAATTACATACACATCTAAGAACTCCCACTAGTGAGAAACCTTCCGAATAACATAAATGTGGGATGTAATTTCGTCCATAGATTAACTTAGAAAGACATCTGAGAACTCACACTGGTGAGAAACCATCTCATTGTAACAAGTGTCATGTTCGATTTGCTGAGTACAGTACAATACTTACACATTTACGAGCACACTTGTGATAAGACAGAGGAGTGTTATGTTCGTCAACGTAGCTTTGTACAAATCAGAACATACATACACATTAAGAATCCTCATCACACACACACATATAGCTATTTGTTCAAGTAGATATATTCGAAATATGTACAGTACCTGGTGCAGGACACGAGTCCACCAAATGTTTATTGGAACACACCAAATATCGGCGAGCTCCGTGGCGCAGTGGTTATCACGCCAGCCTGCGACACGAGGGTTCCCGGGTTCGATCCCCGGCCAGGTCAAGATGAAAAATCGGCCAAGTGTGAGTCGGAATCGCGCACGAAGGGTTCCGTTCCGTTATCTATAAAAACGGCAAAAAAATCATGTCTGTTGCATGGGAGCCCCCTTATATATTTATAGCGGCAACAGAAATACATCTGTGAAAATTTCAACTAACTATCATGGTTCATAAGATACAGCCTGGTGACAGACGGACAGCGGAGCGATATTAATACGGTCCCGTTTTTACCTTTTGCGTACGGAACCCTAAAAACGATCTTTTTCAGATTCTTGGATGTTTCAGGGTCTTGAATGTTCATCTATTTATGTAATGGTATATAAGTATCTATTACAAAATATAGTATCGGTGAGTTAGTATCTTACGACACAAGTTTACAACTTACTGGGGCTAGGTTTGGTGTATGGCCCAGTTAGGGTGATGTGAATCCTTAATTTGAAACAGGCAAAGAATGTGCCGCATGCGTTACACTTTGCGGCCTTGGACCCCACATAAAAACAAAGGTGCCGCAATATAAAATGTTTTTTAATCGGTCGGAACATCACTGAGCATTTCGTTATCGTGTCAGCCCAACAAGTCCACTGCTGGACATAGGTTTTCTCGAATAATTTCAAATACGACCTGCAAGAAGCGGCCCAGCGCCTTTCTGCGACCGTAGCGAGGTTGTCCGCACATCTGGTGGGTGGGTATCAGACTGCGCTTTTCGTTACATCTCGCCATTCGAGAACCTTTTTGTCTTACCGGCCATGGGCAGGAACTTGGTTATAATCCCGTCGTACCGCATGTACCAATTTAGTTTTTGAAGGATCTCTTGTAATCCAACACATATCTAGGTAACCGATCTGATGCGGATGGCACGACGTGTTTTGAAAATGGAGGCCGCCGCATTGAATCGGTTAACATATTAAGTAGTAATTATAACAAAAAACATCGGTATCATGGAATCTGAAGGATTATAGGCCCAATTCATGCTAGATGCTAGACACCCCTCTCAGGAGTCAGCTCAAACCGAGACGCGACGCGGCTGAAAAGTGACAATGAAATATATCTTTATTTAATAAACGAAAAGGTACACATTTGAAATGGCTCGCGGCGGTGCTTCGCCGGTAGACGCGGCGCAAGAGTGGCGCTGCGCCTCGTGACGCTGCGTTACAGCCCGCTGGTGCAGCTTGAAGCCACTGTGGCGACTTGTCTCTACTATTTCCGTCCAGACTCCGTGTACATCTGAAGCAGCTGACGAGTGCTCGAGTGAGAAATATAACGATAGACTGGGATCTTGTTAGGTATAATCGGACTTCTTGCAGAGGTAGCAAAACTAATACAAAAATAAGGGCTCGCGCGAAACCACATGCCTGTAAAGCATCGTGTCGCGTCGTGTCTCTGTGTTAACTTGCCCTTGGTTTCAGTGTGGCCCGCGGACACAAAGCGCCTGGCCGCGGGACTTCGAGCTTTTCAAGCATCCTTTCACTCGCCTCGGCTTCGCACGAGTAGATATAGGTACTAATTCTATAACATATGTATGTTCATCAAGGATAATGTAGGATTCTAATGGTGAAATAATTTTTCAAATCGGTCCAGTAGTTTAGGAGCCTAATAAACTTAAACAAAACAAAAAATACGTCATTAATTACCAATTAAATTTGATTAAAATATTGGCAAAGGAATGCCTCAGCTTGTGTCGCCACTTGCCTAAGTAGTGGGCACGCTGTGGCAATCTTTCCCCTCTGTATAATAGTGGTGTAGTAGTGTAGATAGGCCTCGGCCACCGGCTGCGGGTGCACTGCCAAGCGATCGGCCACTCGATGCTCGGCGACTATACACCCACAGCGACGCCATGGATAGTGCGCCTCGCAGAATGTTCTTGCTCGCTGCCAGGTGAATATTGTACGGTTGTACGGAACCCTTCGATTTGTTTAAATTTAAAATTGTGCTTGTTCCCCAGACTGGTTCTCCCCTGCCCACCTCGCCCCTCGACATCCAAACGTCAGAGCCCTGCTACTCAGACAGCGAGTTCCTCGAGCGGTGGCGATGCGAGCACACTCAACAAGCTGTGACGTCATCGCCGGCCCTACCTCATCGGCAAGCACCATGAGTGTGTTGGCTCAATTACACATTCCGGCTATTTGTGTCGTGTTTCATTTCGTTTCATCTGTCCCGGGGTGTGTGTGTGTGTGAAGAGTTATCAAATCTCGAAAGTAAAATGGGATCAACTTGTGACACATGCGTGAAGAATAACGTATTTACAAATTACATATTATAATGATATATATTCATCATCGTCATCATCATCTCAGACCGTCTTCCGCCCACTGCTGAGCATAGGCACTTATATTAATTCTGTGGCATAGGCCTCTCTTCGTTTCCGCCATCTGTCTCGATCCTGTGCTGATCTCATACAGGAGCGACCCGCGATTTTGACTATATCGTCAACCCATCTCATCGGAGGACGTCCGACGCTTCTTTCCCCGGTTCTAGGCCACCACTCGGTTAAAATCTTGCTACATCTTCCATAACTCCGTCTGGCCAGGTGTCCTGCCCAGTTCCATTTAAGGTTCATGACCGTTTCTCCGATATCCCGTAGTTTAGTACGTTGTCGAATTACGGTGTTTGGAACACGATCTAGTAACTTGATGCCGAGCATGGCTCGCTCCATGGCTCTCTGTGCGACTCTAAATTTGTACACAGTCTCCTTCGTGAGCGTCCATGTCTCAGCACCATAAGTCATAGATATATATTCATTTAATGAATATTGTTGGGGGATAGGTATTAATATAATAATAATCATTTATTTGTCGACCAACTACAGATCATTTTTTGTTAGTAACACAGAAACCTCAAAAACCTAATGTTAGTACACAAACACAATATATCGCGCAAAAACACATTACACCTGTTCGTTCCTCAGCATATGTATCATTGAACAGTGATTCACATACTGAAAATCGACACGGGAGGCAAATAACCTCAGAATATTGTTGGAGCTGCCCCGAAGTCTATTTGCCAGAGATGAGCACCGTTTGCGCATTGTAGTATAGAAACAATCCACTCGCGCTTCGGCGAACATCCCCGACGCGCTGCAACGTCGAGACAACCCCAACAACACCCTGAAGGCATCATTGTACTGGACACGTAGGGTGTTAAATTGCTTCTTCGTATATTGCACCCATAGGCTGCTCGTGTAAAAGGATGTACAGTATGCTCTAAAAAGAGTTATTTTAACTTGTCTCGAACAACGAACAAACCTACGGGCTATCATATTGGCACGCAGCGATAGCGCCCTACGTTCCCTTTCAATGTCTGTATTGTCCTTCAAGTCGGAAGTCAGCCAGTGTCCAAGATATTTGAATTTATAAACCCTTTGCAAGGGCGACTTATTTAATGTAATAGGTGGATTAGTATCCGGACATTTCCCTCCGGCCTGAATGTATTTTAAGTTGTATTTTAAGCCATGACTGGTGGCGTATCGCTCATACACACTCAACAACCTGTCGAGGCCACAGGCAGAGGCACTCAGCAGAGCCATGTCGTCCGCGTAAGTAATGTTGTTGAGACATAGGTACGTCATCAATATGGCAACCGACATGCAAACTGCTAAGCTCCTCTATCAGCGCATTCACGTACAGGTTGAAGAGTTTAGGCGAAGAAAGCCCTCCCTGCCGTACTCCACATTCCAACCTGTAAGGCTCCGAGAATGCATTCGACCACTTTACAACATTGATCTGGTTGAGATACCAGAATTTAAATAAGTTACTCAGCTCAGGTGGCACATTCTTTTCGTCTAGTTTCTGCCACAAAATATCATAAGAAGCCAGATCGAAAGCCTTCGACAGATCAAGAAAGCAGCCATACACTGGAGTGTTTCGCTCTGTATAATACGTGACAGTCTGCTTCAAACACAAAATTGCGGACTCTGTGGAAAGACCAGCATATTTACTAACTCGAATGACGGGTGTCGATGCCTATGAATTTGATGAGTTGCCATCAAATGGCTGTCAGATTTCAATTTTTGTTAACGTCAGTGTCCAACCGAAATGACGTCATCTCGAGGATAGCCACTTGTTGAAGCAAAGAGGTCTTGACACATTGTATAATCTCTATAGCATGTTGTCTTGGTGATTTGTCTTTGACAGTGAATAACAGAAAAATATGTTGAATTAAAATAAATTAAATATGCTTTCATTTCATCTATGTAAAGTTTATATTTTATCTCCACCCTGCACTCTGTTATAAAGTGAGTACCACATCAACTGCTCACTAATAGGTTATGGGATGGCCCACGCAGGAGATGCGAACATTAATAAAACATATGAGAGATCTGTTGGAATAAATCCTGTAAGTCAAATAAATATGAGTTCGAGCTTACCTACAATAGATAAGCTTGATGGTAGTGCTGACTATTCCACTTGGAAGTTCATGATGGAACTTTATCTAATCCATGAGGACTTGTGGGAATATACCACTATGACTCCGGCTCCTACGGATACTTTAGGCTGCAAAAGGGACCAAAAGGCCAGAGTGAAGATATGTTTAATGATTCAAAAACATTGTTTGGCCCATGTACGCAACTCGAAGACAGCAAAGGAGGTTTGGGATGCCCTGAAGGCTGCTTATGAGGATAAGGGCCTTAATAACCGCTGTAAGTTGCTTTCAAGGTTAGTGAGCCTTAAGTTGGAGCAATTTTCTACGGTAAGAGAATACCTGACGACATTGATGACAGTAGCACAACAACTGTGTGACATCGGGAAAGAAAT
This sequence comes from Elegia similella, assembly GCA_947532085.1. Classification (NCBI taxonomy): domain Eukaryota; kingdom Metazoa; phylum Arthropoda; class Insecta; order Lepidoptera; family Pyralidae; genus Elegia; species Elegia similella. The sequence continues at coordinate 12,823,491 of OX383950.1, forward strand.
AGACGATGAACTACTAGCAGCATTAATGCTCCAAGGACTAACGGAGACATTCCAACCAATGAGATTAGCAATTGAGAACAGCAACATAACATTAACCACCGATTATGTGAAATCCAAGTTATTTCAAATGGAAGATGCATACAATGCTGGCCCAAACAGAGAATCCAGTGCACTTGAGGCTAGAAATGAAGGATTGAAAGTAAAGAAAGTACAAAAAGGAAAGAACCAATCTCGTTCGATAAAGTGCTTTATTTGTGACGGTCCTCATAAAGCGAGAATTTGCCCGAAGAACCCGAAGCATAAGAAGGATGCTATGATGACGTCACTAGCAATGGCGACAGCTCAGGACAGTGGGCTAGGAGTGTGGATTCTGGATTCTGGCGCTTCAAACCATATGACCAATAGGCGCGATTGGTTGCATGACTACAAGACATTGGAGAGAAAGATAAGGATTTCTTGTGCGAATGGGGAAGCAGTATATGCAGAAGGAGTTGGTATGGTTGTCTGTGAGAGTGGGAATGTATCAATCAGCGATGTATTGTATGTTCCAAAGTTAGCGTCAAACTTACTTAGTGTTAGCAAAATAGTAAGTAGAAACCTGTCGATAATCTTTGAGAAGTCTGGTTTTAAAATTATGAAAGCTGATGCATGTAAGGTAACGGGTGTAGTTTCGCAAGCAGGCATTGCAGAGAATGGTGTTTATAAAATACAATATTCTTCGCAGAATGTGGCGTTAGCATCAACTGCTGACTCTGATGAGATGGTGCTGTGGCATAGGCGAATGGGACACCTTGGAGTGAGAAATCTTACATTACTTAAGGATAAGTTGGCGCAAGGGATAAGTTTTTCTAATCCAACTTACAAATTAGAATGCGAAACGTGTGTAATGGGAAAGCAAACAAAGCTCCCGTTCAAGAAATCGGGTGCTAGTCGAGCAAGAGAAGTCCTTGAACTAGTTCATTCAGATGTATGTGGCCCCATGAGTGAGAACTCGTACAGTGGCTACAGATATTTTCTTACATTTATAGATGACTTCACAAGGAAGACGTTTGTTTATTTTTTAAAGTCAAAAGCGGAGGTCTTTGACAAATTTACACAGTTCGTGCACCTTATAGAACGCCAAACAGGAAAATCAGTAAAGATTTTGCGATCCGACAATGGTACAGAATTTGTAAATAAGAGAATGAATGAATTTTGTACAGCAAAAGGCATTCGTCATCAGTTGACAGTAGAATACACCCCAGAACAAAATGGCGTCGCAGAGAGAGCCAACCGGACAATTACTGAAAAAGCGAGATCTATGATAATGGAAGCGGGTCTAGGAGTAAAATTGTGAGCAGAAGCAGTGAACACTGCTATTTACCTCAAGAACCGCTCACCTACAATAGCGTTGAAAAATAAAACACCGGAGGAAGCCTGGACGGGAAGAAAGATCAATCTTAGCTTTGTTAGAGTTTTTGGGTGCATGGCGTATCTTCACCAACCAGATCAAAAACGTAAAAAATGGGACCCAAAATCAAAAGCGTTGGTTCACGTGGGTTATTGTGAAGACACAAAGGGCTATCGTTTGTTTGACCCAATTACAAAAGAAATTTCTAAAGGCAAAGACGTGATATTCTTCGAGAATCAAAAGTATGAGTGTATCAAACAATCATCTTTAGAGCAGGCCGCTCCATTGAGAGAAGCTGTTGTAGTATTGGATAGACTTCCATTAAATCTACAAACCGATGTTGTTCACCAAGAGGAACAAAATCAGAGAGATCCTGAACCTAGAGAAGTTGTTTCTGAGAGTACTGAAGACAACAGAGATCAGAGTGATCATGTACCTACAGAGGCTATGTCTGATAATGGAGGTGAAGACGAAGGCTGGGTGACATCTGATGAGCATGAAGGTGATATATCAGATAATGAGGTAATTTCGAGTCCTGATGATGAGTTGCCGGGTCGGAGGTATCCAATGAGAATCAGAAAACGAAAAGAATTTACTGATTTTGTAACATATGAAGCTATTTCCACTGTAAAAGAGCCAGTAACAGTACAGGATGCACTATTCAGACCTGATAGTAGTAAGTGGAAAGCAGCAATTGAGGAGGAGCTACATGCCTTAAATAAGAATGGGACTTGGACGCTTGTAGAACCACCTAAGTCGTGTAACATCGTTGACTCAAAATGGTTATTAAGAGTCAAAGAAGAGGCGGGGGGAAAAACTCGATATAAGGCACGACTAGTGGCGAGGGGCTTCAGTCAACGTAATGGTATTGATTACTTCGATACATTTTCACCTGTGATAAGGCATAGCTCATTGAGAGCATTAATAGGTCTAGCAGCAGGAATGGGACTAAACATAGATCAGATGGATGTAAAAACGGCCTTCCTTAATGGAGATTTAAAGGAGACCGTCTATATGAAACAGCCAGAAGCGTTTGTTGTGAAGGGCAAAGAAAACTATGTTTGTCGTTTACAAAAGTCTTTGTATGGGCTTAAGCAATCACCAAGAGCATGGAACACAAAGCTTCACTCCGAACTAGTTAAGCTGAATTTCAAGAGGTCAGAGAATGAGCCGTGCGTCTATACGAGGTCCCAGAAGGGAAATATTGTCATTTTAGCTGTTTACGTTGACGATATTCTCATATTTTGGAACAATAAAAAGGAGATGCTTAAAGTTAAGAGTGATCTTAGTGCAACGTTTGAGATGAAAGATTTGGGAAAAGCAGAGCTGATGCTGGGAATTCGCATAGAGCAAAATGACTTCGCCATAAAACTTGATCAGGAGAAGTACATAGAAAAGTTATTAAAGAGCTTTTTTATGGAGAACTGTAAACCAGTAACTACGCCAGCAGTACCAGGTCAAAAGCTTGAAAAGTCTCTTCAGGCAAAGAAGGATACAATTCCGTATCGAGAGCTAATAGGCTCACTTATGTATTTGGCAGTTTGCACACGACCTGATATAGCTCATGTTGTAAACTACCTAAGCCAGTTTAATGAATGCTACGAGGAGCAACATTGGATTGCTGCTAAAAGAGTTTTGCGGTACCTCAAGGGAACCAAAAGTATGGCCTTGAAGTACACAAAAGACAGCAGTAAAATTATTTTGAAAGCTTATGCTGATGCTGACTTCGCTGGAGACAGTGATAGAAGATCCTATTCAGGATCAGTATTCCTTATTCAAGGAGGAGCTGTATCTTGGCAGAGTAATAAACAGCGCACAGTGGCACTAAGCACTGCAGAGGCAGAATATGTGTCCCTATCAGAGGCAACTAAGGAAGTTGTTTTTCTTAGAAGATTTGTGAGCGAGATGACAGGTCAAGAATTTGAGACGGCTACGACAGTGTTGTCCGATAGTCAGTCAGCTATTGCTATTGCTAACAACCCAGTACACCATCAACGTACAAAACATGTGGATGTACGATATCATTTTGTGCGTGATGCAGTTGAGGCAGATATTATTAATTTAAAATATTGCGAGACAGAGAAAATGGTTGCAGATGCCTTGACAAAACCTCTGCCTAGAGGAAAATTTGAATGGTGTGTGAGAGAAATGGGTTTGTGTTATAGAGACATGAGTGAATAAGTGCTATCCATAATGTATGAATGGTTTTGGTTGGATAGTGATGCTTATCCTATTTTTTGTGTGTTTGTTTGTCATGCTTACAAGATTAAGGAGGAGTGTTGAAGCAAAGAGGTCTTGACACATTGTATAATCTCTATAGCATGTTGTCTTGGTGATTTGTCTTTGACAGTGAATAACAGAAAAATATGTTGAATTAAAATAAATTAAATATGCTTTCATTTCATCTATGTAAAGTTTATATTTTATCTCCACCCTGCACTCTGTTATAAAGTGAGTACCACATCAACTGCTCACTAATACCACTCCACCAATAGTTTGACATTTGATTTCGTATCGATAAGCTTTGTTTTGCACTCCGTAACTGAAATGGCTATCAAATCAATCTTCACTTGGTCTATCAAACAAGGACATACTCTTTCAAATCTGTGCTGTCTGTAATCTCACCTGAGATCTTACCCGATTGATTATATTGCAATATTACCATAAATTCTCTATGGTTCTTGAATTTCTTCATTCCTCAGCAGCTGGCAACACTCTTGTCAATGTTAAACTGACATTGACAATACCTGTCATCTCAGAAGAATAATATTGTTCTGAGCCTGTCATAGCGTTTGTAATTTTACCTCAGACCAAAGAAAAAAGAGGACTGGAAATACCTACAAAAAAATCGTGTATACCTACATCAGTCACAGAATCGTTACATAAAATGGCTGCCATTGCCTAGGGTTGTCACTTCCATACTATGTAATGATCTACTTTAAACAGTACTCTTATTTTGTACACAGAGCCGACAGAGCTTATAAAAACATTTTGGGAAAGGATAATAAAATGACAATTTATTTTATAACTTTGTTTACTAAATCATTCCTAAAAAGTATTAATTTGTTTAAAAACCAGCTATCTGAAAGATATTTACATTTAATTTCACTTCTTCCTTACTCTTAGAATTTTACCGCTAAATGGTTCTCTTTTTTTGAACAATTTAACAATTTAAGTATCTTGGGCACTGGTTAACCTCTGATTTGAGGGACAATGTGGACATTGAGAGGGAGCGAAGGGCGCTGTCTGTGAGTTTGATTTTGAGGTTGATTGTTGATAGGGTGGACTAGTGGCTATAGGAATTAAATAAAACGTAAATAATACTTGCAAACATTCCGTTTACTTGTATGAGAGAAAATATATTTTTACATAGTGACACTGTACATCAAAATAAAAAACATAATACAAATGCAGTGCATCATAGACAATAATACGTGGACAGCATTACGACCTTCCAACACCTTCTCCTGATGTTCACTCATGTTGCCGAGACACGTTTCTATAAATGCATTAATCTTGCACAGTGTCTTTCAAACTTTACTTTTGACAATGGTTTTGTCATTACGTCAGCTAACTGAACTTCTGTGGGACAGTAGCTAATATTTATTAATCCATGCACGAAGTGTTCATGTATAAAATGGTACCGCACGTCTATGTGCTTCGACCTTTTGTTGAAGGATCCAGACTTCACAAGTTGAATCGAACTTTGATTATCAACATGCAAATTTATTTTTATATCCAAACCGGTTATTTCTTGCAATAGAGATTTGAGATACAATGCCTCTTTACAACAGTCTGCTGCGGCTATGTACTCGGCTTCAGACGATGAGGAATGAAGAAATTCAAGAACCACAGAGAATTTATGGTAATATTGCAATATAATCAATCGGGTAAGATCTCAGGTGAGATTACAGACAGCACAGATTTGAAAGAGTATGTCCTTGTTTGATAGACCAAGTGAAGATTGATTTGATAGCCATTTCAGTTACGGAGTGCAAAACAAAGCTTATCGATACGAAATCAAATGTCAAACTATTGGTGGAGTGGCTATCCTCGAGATGACGTCATTTCGGTTGGACACTGACGTTAACAAAAATTGAAATCTGACAGCCATTTGATGGCAACTCATCAAATTCATAGGCATCGACACCCGTCATTCGAGTTAGTAAATATGCTGGTCTTTCCACAGAGTCCGCAATTTTGTGTTTGAAGCAGACTGTCACGTATTATACAGAGCGAAACACTCCAGTGTATGGCTGCTTTCTTGATCTGTCGAAGGCTTTCGATCTGGCTTCTTATGATATTTTGTGGCAGAAACTAGACGAAAAGAATGTGCCACCTGAGCTGAGTAACTTATTTAAATTCTGGTATCTCAACCAGATCAATGTTGTAAAGTGGTCGAATGCATTCTCGGAGCCTTACAGGTTGGAATGTGGAGTACGGCAGGGAGGGCTTTCTTCGCCTAAACTCTTCAACCTGTACGTGAATGCGCTGATAGAGGAGCTTAGCAGTTTGCATGTCGGTTGCCATATTGATGACGTACCTATGTCTCAACAACATTACTTACGCGGACGACATGGCTCTGCTGAGTGCCTCTGCCTGTGGCCTCGACAGGTTGTTGAGTGTGTATGAGCGATACGCCACCAGTCATGGCTTAAAATACAACTTAAAATACATTCAGGCCGGAGGGAAATGTCCGGATACTAATCCACCTATTACATTAAATAAGTCGCCCTTGCAAAGGGTTTATAAATTCAAATATCTTGGACACTGGCTGACTTCCGACTTGAAGGACAATACAGACATTGAAAGGGAACGTAGGGCGCTATCGCTGCGTGCCAATATGATAGCCCGTAGGTTTGTTCGTTGTTCGAGACAAGTTAAAATAACTCTTTTTAGAGCATACTGTACATCCTTTTACACGAGCAGCCTATGGGTGCAATATACGAAGAAGCAATTTAACACCCTACGTGTCCAGTACAATGATGCCTTCAGGGTGTTGTTGGGGTTGTCTCGACGTTGCAGCGCGTCGGGGATGTTCGCCGAAGCGCGAGTGGATTGTTTCTATACTACAATGCGCAAACGGTGCTCATCTCTGGCAAATAGACTTCGGGGCAGCTCCAACAATATTCTGAGGTTATTTTTTTTTTTTTTTTTTTTTACTAAATATTGAATTAGGCATTTGTCTCCCATCTCACCTGATGGTAAGTGACCAGTCACCTATTTGCCTCCCGTGTCGATTTTCAGTATGTGAATCACTGTTCAATGATACATATGCTGAGGAACGAACAGGTGTAATGTGTTTTTGCGCGATATATTGTGTTTGTGTACTAACATTAGGTTTTTGAGGTTTCTGTGTTACTAACAAAAAATGATCTGTAGTTGGTCGACAAATAAATGATTATTATTATATTAATACCTATCCCCCAACAATATTCATTAAATGAATATATATCTATGACTTATGGTGCTGAGACATGGACGCTCACGAAGGAGACTGTGTACAAATTTAGAGTCGCACAGAGAGCCATGGAGCGAGCCATGCTCGGCATCAAGTTACTAGATCGTGTTCCAAACACCGTAATTCGACGATAGCGCTACTATAGGCTGCCTCTTGGATGCCCATGATATTGGTCCATCAGCTATCATTAGCACGGAGCCAGAAGTGCTTCTTCGCGTCAATGGATCTCCAGCATAATCCGAGTCGCTGTAAGCATCGATGTTCTCTATCGGTTTGTTTCGCTTGAACAAAATGCCTTTCTCTTTGGTTCCTACTAAATATTTGAATATTTTCTTGACTTTTGTGACGTCTTCTCTAGTGGGGTTTTCAACCTTCCTGCTAACTAGATTGACCGCTTGTGCGATATCTGGTCTGGTTCTGGTAGACAGGTACAGTAAACTTCCCACTGCTTCCCTATAGGGATATTCCTTCTCCTGGGCAGTTTCCTGTATCGACTTTGAATCGCTACTAGCGGGCGTGTCACAAGGCTTGGCATTTTTCATATTGTATTTTTCCAGTACGTCATTTATGTAGGATCTCTGAATAAGAATTATTCCTTCTTTTGAGTTTTTTATTTCCATACCCAGATAAGTACTTGGATTTTCATTCTTTTTCATTTCAAATTTGGTTTCAAGTTTCTTCAAAATAACTTCGATCTTTTTCTTGTCTTTTCCTATGACAAGTCCGTCATCAACGAATAGTCCTATTATTATTGACTTATCTTCGTTTATGAAAACGTATCGATCTGTTTTGATTGTCTTGAATCCCAAATCATACATCGCTTGGGTAAAAGTTCTGTTCCATGTAAATGGAGCTTGTTTTAATCCATACAACGATTTTTTTAATCGACAAACTACTTCAGTAGTATTGCAGTCAGTCTCATAGCCAACAGGTAATTTCATATAAACTTCATCTGTTAACTCTCCGTATAAGAAAGCTGTCTTAATATCAAATGTCATGAAGTAATAAGATTTAGATGCGGCAATTGCTAATAAAGTTTTTAATGCAGATTGACTTACAACTGGGCTATAAATGTCTTCGAAATCCAGGTTGCCTTTCTGCTCGCATCCACGTACGACTAATCTTGCCTTGTACGTACCGTCATCTTTAATTCGAAATACCCATTTGTTCGACAGTATTTTGTGTCCTTTGGCTTCTGACTTGTCAACTAATACCCAGGTGTTATTCTTCTGTAATGATTCCATTTCAGATTGTATCGCCTTCTCCCAATTACGTCTGTCGGTGCCAGTCACAGCTTCTTTGTATGTGAGTAAAGAGCAGTCATAGTCGTCATTATTTTCTGACGTAAACATGGTCACGCAGCGACTTAACTCATAATCTTTGGTCCATGCTGGTGGTCTCACGTCTCTTTGTGGTCTTCCACTTGAGAGAGGTGGTTCATCAACAGAATCTTGACTAGAGCTGGAATAAAGGGGGTTAGGTTCCTGAAAAGGTAAGTTTTCATTAATTTTGTTCCTTTTTTCTGGAATTTATATTTCAATTTGTTCTGTTTCAGGTTCTGGAGTAAGATCTTCGCGTTTCTCAGCAGGAGTAACGCCATAATGCATCTTTTCGATTACTTTTACATCTCTGCTGATAACAACATCATTCCTTTCAGGTATATAGATTCTAAAACCTTTTGTATATTCCGCATATCCCAAGAATACTCCTTCTGTGGCTTTGGCTGTGAATTTTCCTCTTCGGGTTTTGTTCATCACAAACGCTCTACTTCCGAATACGTGTAGGTGATTTCCTGATGGTATTCGTTGTACCCATTTCTCATATGGGGAATTGCCTTTCAGAGCTCTTGCTGGGCTTCTATTAATCAGATAGTTTGCAGTGTTTACTGCTTCTGCCCAAAATTTTTTAGGGATATTGGCATCTACGATCAGACATCTGGCTTTATCCATCAGCGACCGATTTTTTCTTTCACTCATGCCATTTTGCTGAGGAGTATAAGGCGCAGATAGTCTTCGACTTATACCGTTGTCTTTGAGTAATTTATCAAACGCCTTGGACCTGTATTCGCCTCCATTATCAGATTGTAAATTTTTAATTTTTTTCTTATGAAAAAGTTCGACATAATTTTTATATTCCTTGAATTTATCGATTACTTCGCTCTTTTCTTTTAAGAAATATACACAGCAGTATCTTGTATAATCGTCAATAAATGTTACGAAATACTTTGATCCGGCCATCGATTCATTTTCAAATGGACCACACACGTCACTGTGAATTATCTGGAGCACTTCGGTAGAGATTATTTGTCCATGGCTTTGGAATGGTAGAGTGGAAAATTTTCCTTTGATACAAGTCTCACAGGTACCCAAAGTCTTTTCTTTAAAGTCGAGTCCTCGCATCATTTTATTTTTAACCATTTCTTTTAGGTCTCTTTCATTGACGTGACCTAATTTCTTGTGCCATTTCATAATTTCGCTTTCATCACTAGGCGTGAAGATTGCTGTCTCTTCCGGTTTATCAAATTCAAGATAGTATAATCCATTTCTTCTGTAAGCTTTTAATACAGTTTTCCCACCTTTTGTGACACTGGCTTGTTTCTTTTCAAATAGAACCTTATAGCCACGATCCGTAATTTTGCTTGCAGAAATTAGATTATTCGACAAATCAGGTACATATAATGTGTCAGAAAGACTAATTTTTAAAGCGTCGATCCTTTGTATAAAGCTCGGCTTTTCCTTTCCCTTTAACTTCGGTCGTATGCTTTTCTGAAGCTAGCTTTAGAGTGTCAGTCGCGGGGATTAAGTTATGGAGTATACTTTTATCACCCGTCATATGTGACGTACAGCCACTGTCAAGACACCATAAATTGCCTTTACATTTCGACGTTCCTGTCGATAAACAGATATGATATGTCTTTTCTTGACCTTTAGTTTTATTGGGGTTATTGGGTCTCTTCTTTGACCAACAAGCTTCTGTGGAATGCCCTTTCTTATTGCAATCCTTGCAAAATTGTACCTTTTTCTTCGTTTTTGTGTAGAATGCTTCTGAAGTCTGAGGTTCACTCACTTCGGTTTGCCTTCTTGCTTCGTATTCTTCTACGATTTTTATTTTTAAATTGTCAGGACTTGGCAGAACATCTCTCGACTCTATTGCCGTTCGGAAGCTATCGAAATATGTAGGTAAACTGTACAACATCATTATACTTAATAGGTCTGGATGAATTTTGACATCCATATCTTCTAATTTACCTACTACATCCATAAAATTACTGAGATGATCTCTCACATCTTCTTGTGGAGTCATTTTCTTCAATACTAGTTGCTTTAATAGCGTAGCCTTTCTTGCCGGTCCTGAACTTTGATATACAGACTTTAGTTTGTCCCATACCTCCTTGGATGTATTACACCCTTTAATTTGTTTAAGTTCTGTTGGAGATATAAGTAAAAATAGCTCTGACCTTGCCTTTAAGTCTTCCTTTAAGAACGCACTCTTTTCTTCGGCAGTCGCAGTTGCCGCTAACGTTTTTTCACCACTAGCGTATTCCCACAAATCGTCTCTTATGAGAATCGCCTGTGCTTGTAAGCACCAGGTATCATAATTAGATTTTGTCAACGGTTCTATGCTTCTAAAACTCGAGCTCATTTTACAAAATTTTATTTTCTCATTTACTTACTATTTTTAAAATGCTTCTTCCATTTGCCACTATATATTTATCCAACTACGCTCTGCTACCACTGATAGGGATATTCTGGGCACTGGTTAACCTCTGATTTGAGGGACAATGTGGACATTGAGAGGGAGCGAAGGGCGCTGTCTGTGAGTTTGATTTTGAGGTTGATTGTTTCTACACCACGATGCGGAAACGGTGCACATCCCTGGCGCGCAGGGTCAGGGCTAGTCCCAATATTCTCTTGCGAGTCTTCGCAGACAGATTTGATTGTCAGTATGTGAAGCATTGCTGTATGATTCACATACTGACAAATAAGTGACTGGGGCCTATTAGCACTGTTCCACACGTCCTATTGTTTTTATTGTTTTCGTATGAGTCCTTATGTTTTTAAAAATATTATAGGTATGTATTCATTTAATTTTTTGACATTTTTGTATATTGTAATAACTATGTGATATTTTTTTTTTTTTGAAGAAGTGATTTATTTATTTTTAATATGTCAAATCATCAACATATCATTATCTGTGATAATTAGAATTTTGATATTATTATTGATTTGACATGGTTATAATATTCTTATGCAATTTAATAATGTAACTTATATGGACTTGGTAGTCTGAAATAAAGAATTATTATTATTATTATTTAGCGTAGAAAATTCTTAAACCTTTATTGAAAAGTTATTTTGACGTGTTCATTTGTAGTATAGCGAACGGCAAACCGGCTTCACGTGCGCGTCCATAAAAAACACAGATTTGAAATAACTAATTTATTATCAAGAAAACGACATAACTGACTTGAGTCGTAGACTCAAGATTCGGGGTGCATTTCGCGCACGCGCTGAACGGCGAGTCGGTGGCACAGAAATTAGTGGCGGTACATCCACCCCAGTGTTCCCCGCTATAGTAGCAATATTCATACAAAATGTTGATTACTATCGACTGATACATAACATATGCTGTGTTATGCTAGGCAGGCAGTTGAGTATGCAAGCAGAGGACGGATCGTGCAAGCTGTGCAGACTGCTGCTCCCAATACAATAAAATGCGACAGGTTCGGCGTTTACGTGAAGCGTGCCTTCGGTGATAAATAGCCTGCCTGAAAAATAGCCTGCCGCCAAACATGCTGGAAAGATGTAAGTACTTAAGACAGTTTCTGACAAAGAGCACGATCGGAGTGATAAAATTCTGCTAGGAGTTGTTAGAACAACATGAATGAAATATTTATCAAAGCTAGCACTGTTAGATGCACACAAACCTCGTTTGATGCTTAACTTTTTACTTTTGAAACAAATAACCTAAGTTATTACAGAGCTATTATATTCAAATTTTAAACTTCCATTTAGCTCTTAGGGCTAGAAAAATACTGTTCTAGTTTTCTAGTTCAGGTAATGTCTATTAACACTGCTGACAAACAGGTTTCGATAATTCAATTTGCAATACCAAATAATTAAGTCATTATGTGAAGAAACAGTTATTAAATATATTAAAGCAAAACAGGGTTTCAAATGTTATGGATACTGAATAATTACGTACTATTCTAACAATTCTGGAACATTGACAGTCCAGGCACTCCTCCTTGTAACCTGAATGTGTTTGCTTGTTAATGAATGTGTTTGCTTGTTAATGAATGTGTTTGCTCTTGACTAATTTAAATTACTTGTAATGTAACTAGTAACATTGCATTGGATATCTTGTTAAATGTCAGAGGTATATTTTTAAAGGGCCCACGTTCCCAATTCAATAATACTTTACTGTCCTGTTTTCAAAGCAAAGAAGCACTTATATAAAGTCTATTTATGATTTAGTGTTTAAATCGGAGTTAAAATGTGGAACCTCAAGCATTACCTTAATTTTAACTAAACATTTCCTACCTTTATCTAAGCCCAGTTCCATAATTAAAACAATCAAAAATATATTTACTGTTGGACATGATAGTAGGGAGAGGTATTCATATGTTCTGTGTATCATAATCAGGGACCAGAACTATAGCTGCAGCCCCTTTTAACCACTCTGTAGCCCTTGCATTTTTATGCATCTGCCTCACTGGGTTGCGGAAATCCTGAGGATTGGAGATATCTTTCTCTGAGACTCCTAGAACAATAGTAGAAGATACCCTAAATATTGGAGTTGTTAGATAAAATGCCACACTATGTTACCAAAATACACATTATAGTATGTGTATATTACATTAAGCATAATTTACAACTATCAGCTTAAAGGAAACCATTATTGAATCAATTTTACTAAGATATCAGTAGTTTATCAGATAGTTTTAGAAATAAATCTTATATTCATAAAGGCCTTCCCATGTGAATTTACTCTTACAGAATAATCTGTATTTACTGCAAAAGTAATGCTTTTCCCGAACCCCTCTGGAAGCTCCGAAAGCTTTAAAATAAAAAAAGAAGGGGGGGGGGGGGGGGCTGTATAGTGCTTACATCAGTACTAATACTCCATAATATTTATTTTTTTCTTTACCATTGAAGAAAAGAGAAGTCTATTACTTCCTAGCCTTAGTCGCATCGGATGCGAGCTTAAGGACCAATTAGACTGCAAAAAATAAAAAAAGTGAATATAGCTCAGACAGAGTGGATTACTTGAAATAGTGCCTAATACAGTAAATACTGTAGTCAAGTGCCTTTAATAGGACGTGTACAACGTAAAAAATTCTCATGCAGCCCAATTATTGGACATTTGTTCCATACATATATATTTGCTTTGCGGGACAGACAAAACCAAAAGACACAAGGGCGTTGCCAAGGGGGGGCAGGGAGGGGCAGCTGCCCCCCCCTAGAGATTCTAAAAAAGTTGCCAAATATAATGCAACCAAAGTCCTTAGTCTTTGAGTTGATTTGCTTGAAGTTCAAGCCTTGAACAATCATGTCTGTACTGTCACAGAATATATATGTATATAGTACTAAGAAACTGTTGTTATTACAATCGCTGTAGATGTAAGGCTCGTAGTACAAGTGAAAAGCTTCATGGGCTGTCGACTTTACCTACAATTCATACCTACTTTTCTCATTCATAGAGAATGAGAAAAGTATGAATTGTAGTAGGTAAAGTCAACTTGCCCCCCCCTGCGTCATCGGCTGGCGACGCCCTTGAAAAGACATGTAGTCCAGAAGCATATTTGGAGTAGGTATTAATTGGCGTAAAGCCGTACTATTGTCCCATAAATAAGAAAACAAAATAAATTTATCTAATTCAAACTATTTGAGGAAACAGATACATAAGTATACTTATCCTCCTAGAGGCGCTAATCCGAAGGATATGCTACCTAAAGAGAGGTGAAACCGGTCCAAGAGTGACATTTGACCACCCAAGGCCACAGAGGCTGTGTGGTTAAATGTTAATTTGTGACGTTACGGTACCTTTTTGTAAATGTAAGACTTACTAGAATAAAAATCAACTTTTGTATGCCTGACGGCGCAGCATAGCGCACTATGTAATCAATACTAACACCTTTTGTAACCTATGTCTGACAAAAATAAACGAATTATGAATTATTATTATTATTATAATTAAAATGAAGATGCAGTACTTAGTATCCTTAAACACCTGTCATTCTAGGAGTGATGGGATTGCAATCTGCAATGGAAATACAAACCATATTGGTTATTTTATAGGCCATTTTTCATTCAATACATTGTATTACACTTGTTATGGTAAATACATACAAATGTACCTTGTCAGGCATTGCAATGGGCGAGAGGGAGGCGGACGTAAATTATGATTGTAAGTATTCATTTACTGAGTAATATGGTCGTTCTATTAAATATTGTTTTAGTATTGCATAGAACTGTTTGTTACTTGTCATATTTTTTATATTTTTTGGTAATTTATTAAATACTCTTATAGACATAGGATATGGCCCGGAACTGTGAAGTTGAAGTTTTGACGCTATTTGTATAATGTCATTCGGCCTTCGTGATTGGTACACGCGGGGAACGTCTTTTTTTGCAAGATATAGGCATGGATTTGTTTTAATAAATTTACAAAGTTCGAAAATGTAAAGACTAGGTAGGGTTAATATTTTAAGTTGAGTGAAATGTTCCCTACAGCTCTCGCGCTGTCTAAGGTTCAATAAAATGCGGATACATTTTTTCTGCAGAACTAACAGATTATGCGATTCCGTACTGTCACCCCACATGATTATCCCGTATCGTAGCCAGGCGTGGGCATAGGCGTAGTAGGCGGTAAGAGCAGTCTTCGTATTTGTTGACTTTTTTAGTTCTCTTAAGGCATAAATGAACTGTGACATTTTAGCTTTTATTTTCTGTGTGTGGGCTTTCCAATTCAAATTCGTATCCAAAACAACACCTAACAAAGAAAAAGCTGGAACATTTTCTAATATTTGATTGTTATATTTAAAATTAATATTAATTACAGATTTTTGGTATGGTCGGAATTGCATTATTTTAGTTTTTGAAAAGTTAATATCTAAATTGTGTTTATTCATCCATTTTATTATTTCGTCTATTATTAGTGTCAGTTTTTGGTTAATATTTAAAATGTCATTATACGATAAAATTAAAGAGAAGTCATCCGCAAACATAATACAAGGTTCGTTTATGATTTTAGGCAGGTCGTTGATATATATAATAAATAATATACATCCGAGCACCGTACCTTGAGGTATAGAACTGTTTAGGACCTGTTTTTTTGACCTGATTGTGGATATTACACGCGTCTCTTCATTTACATATTCTACCTCCACATACTGCTCCCTATGTTCCAAATAAGATTTAAACCATTTATGCGGTAGTCCTCGAACTCCTATATTATATAATTTTTCTAAAAGGATATCGAATTTTATTTTTTCATATGCTTTTGACATATCAAAGAACACTCCTACGGCATTCTTTCGATCATTTAAAAGATTCAAAATTTTGTTCACATAATGAAAGCAAGCTAAGGTTGTAGACTTATTTTTCCTAAATCCATATTGGGAGCTATCAAAAATATTATATTTTTCACAAAATGAATAAAGACGGGTGGACATAGCTTTCTCAAATATTTTAGAAATAACTGGTAAGAGGGCAATAGGTCGGTAGTTTGTAGGGTCTGACGAGTCATTCTTTTTATATATAGGTTTCACGATAGCTATTTTTAAGGCGTCAGGGAATATACCTTGAGAGAAAGATTGATTGATGAGGAAAGTAATTGGCGATACTAACTCATTTACGCACATTTTTATGAGTGTCGAAGGCAATTCGTCGATGCCGTAACTATTTTTACACTTAAGTGAACGTATTATTTTTTCTACTTCACGCTCATCCACTGGTCGAAGGTACATAGAATTCTCGGAACGAGTCATAGTAGGCTGTACTCGCGGCAACGATTTCGAATGCGACTGAGACAACTGAGTCTGCGGCGCCTGCGCACACGGCACAGAGTGCACAGTGGTCCCGGCGCCGGTAGATGCAAATACGTCGTTGAATGTATTCGCGACGACTTCAGGATCGGTCGTTAGTTTATTATTAATCTCCAGTTTAATATTTTTGTTTCTACGTATGTTATTTATTCCATTTTTTTGCTCTTTTATTATATTCCACATACATTTGGTTTTATTATTAGCTTTATTCATTTTACGTATATATGATAATTTTTTAGCTTTCGAAATAGTTAGTGTTTTTTCATACTGTTTGTAATATTTTAATAGAATTTTGTTTCCGGAATATGTCGCGTGTATTTTCAATAATCGCTTATTTTTACAGGATACCCTTAGTCCACAAGTTAGCCACGAATTTTTCTTATTAGTAATTTTTAATTTCTTTATTGGAATACATTGATTTAAAATTTCATTTAATTTATTATTTAATATATTATAATTATCGTTAATATTTCTATCCTCAGAGAGATAGTCGTGCCAATTAATAGCCCGCAATTTTTGTTTAAATTTTTCTACATTTAAACTAGAATAAATTCTCTTTTCCGTGGTCCAAGGCCTTTGAGTCGTATTTGGTATTTTAGAATTTGTTTTATGTTTTAGATGCAGTATTGCAGCCCGGTGATCTGAAAAACCTAAATCTTGAACAGAAGTGTGCATATTTTCGATAAAATTAGTAAAAATTAGATCTATACTCGTTGCGCTAGTCTTTGTCACTCGTGTAGGATCACTTTTGTTGTATTGTTTAAAGTTATATTCGAGCATTAAGTTTAAGAACTGATTAGAACTCTTAGACTTTACCAAAATGTCTATGTTAAAGTCTCCGCCAATAACTAATCGTCTCTTATTGAATTTAGTTGATACGTATTCCAGCATTAAATTTAATTGTTTGTAAAATATGTCAGCCTCTCTCCCATTCCAGTATAATACAATTAAAATAAGGTCAATGTCACTAATATCTACTGCACAAAATTCAATCACAAATTCTATCGACATATTTGAAATATTTTCTAACTCCTTGTATTCCAGGTCATTATGTATAAGGATGCCGACGCCACCACCGTCATGTTTTTTGCGATGATATGATGCTGCTAAGTGATAGTCGTCAAATTTGATTATGGGCGCTTTGGAATCTGTAAGGAATGTCTCTGAGATTCCAATTGCTAAGTAGGAATCTTTGTATTTTTCTAGAAAAGCTGTTAAGATCTCTTGTTTATTAAATACACTTTGCATATTTTGGAAACATATTTTAGACTCTTTAAAATCGAAAGGAGCGAAAGGAATGGTTTCTAGAGGAATCGTTTGTAGAACCTCTTGTAAAACGTGTGCTTTTACGCATATTACTTATCTGGTGACTATTATTTACCTCAAGCTTTTGAGTTTTGTAGTTATATTTAGCCTCCTGATTATCTAAATAAATTTTGTTTTGCTTCATTATGCAGAAGTGTCCATTTTTTCTTGCCTCTATGACGGCACTTCTTAATATTTTTTGTTCTGTCAATTTTTCTTTGTCCATAACTTCTGATATTACTAATCCCGTTGCTCTAAGTAAATATCTATTTTCCAATAAGTACTTAACCATCCGCTTGCTCAGTAGTTCCACTTTAATGGGTCGTCTCTCTCCATGCTTTCCAAGTCGTACTACTTCTTCGATATAACCAGTCAAATCTACATTAAAAATGTCATAAAGTATATGTATTAATCTGTCTTGCAATTCAATGTCTGTTTCCCATTCATATTCATAAATTCCATATATTACGAACTGCTTGTTAGCTTCTGTATTACTAGAATTATTAATCTTTTCTTCTTTCACTTCTTCTGTTTTTAATTTATTTAATGCCACATCTAACTGCTTTTGTAATTCTGTTAATTCCGCTTCTAATTTTGATGATTTTCCCTGTAGTTCGCAATATGATTATTTAATTTTTTTATTTCTATTTTATGTAAGTTTTGTTCTGTTGTAATTTTATTTATGCTTTTATCCATATGTTGTTTTACCTCGTTTAAAGTTTTATCTTTAATTTCAGTAAGTAGCGATGTTTTCAATTCAACAAGTAGTGTTTTCTTTAATTCCAAAAGTATATTTTTATTGTTTTGTTCAAATTTTTTATCTAAAAGTTCTTCTAGTTGATTTAATGTAATATGTTCAATTTTCGCTTTATTTTCAGTGTTAGGTTCTTCATTAAGTGTATCTCCTATTATACTGTTTTCGTCGTCAAAACTTATCGATATATTGCCATCTGTGCCGGAAGGCAGTCTCCGTACTGTTATATTTTTCTCGTCCGTATGTGTGATCTGAGATGTTAAGACCATGTCATCGTCCCTGATAACGGTATTCATTGTGTACTGTGAACGCACTGGGGTGTTGCTATTATCAGATTTTGGTACTTTACATATACATGATTGGCATTTCCAGTTCTATTTATGTTCTAAAGTCATGGTGTTATTGAATCTGACCAAAGGCACATTTGCACATTCTAAGTCATACATGGTCTTACATAAATAGCATATTAGATGTTCTCTTTTCGGAATATTTTGTAAACATCCTGCACATTTACTTGCCATATTAATGTTAAGGGAATGTGTATTTACTATGACTAACCGAAGTCGTGTAAAGCACCACTGTGCGGCCGGTTCGTACCGGAACGTCGATGGACGAAAGCGGGTTGCGGAGGATGGAGCGGGCGGGGATGCGCGTAGGCATGTAACCGATGCTTGCTTGCAGCGATGTTATGTGTCGTAGGTCAGTTCCAACGATATTATTTAAAACTCACAAATTGTTTTTCGTTGTAGCTCTTGATCGCGAACTCGGGTTTGAATACTGATTGTTGTACGTTGTAGATGGATTCTGAAACTTCACTTTGATACTAAATTGGACGTTTAAAGTACAAAATATACTAGTTATTCTGATTAAAATACGGAGCTTCGGCAAATTTGACTTGTACGGCGGGAGGGCGCCTCCCTTCCGCCATGGCCATAGCCAGTACAGACAGGTATGAGCCACTCCAAATCACAGACCTGCGGAAGGTCCTTATAGATGGATTATTAGCCTGCTTTTAGACTTTAACAAAAATCTAATGTTTTTGGTTATCGGGCCTACAGGCCACAGTCCTTTCCGAGCCATTTCTAATCATTGACCTGCGGAAGGTCCCTATAGGTGGATAATCATTTTATTTTCAGATTTTTTTTGAATCAAATTATTTTGGTTATCAGACATACAGGCCGTAGTTCTGTCTGAGCCATTTCAAATCATAGACCTGTGAAAAATCTTTATAGACAGAATGACATTCTGCTCTAATTTTTATTTTTGGATTTAATAATAATGGCTATCGGACCTACAGGCTACATTCCTGTCCGAGCCATTTCAAACCATATACCTGGGAAAGGTCCTAATATGACCTCTATGGCTTAATTAATTGAACAATACTCTGATAGTACCTTTTTTATACCCAAAATTTTAGGTAACTGACTTACAGAACGACTAGCTCCGTGGCGCAGCGGTCAACACGCCAGCCTGCGACACGGAGTGACCGGGTTCGATCCCAGGCCAGGTCAAGATGGAAAATGATCTTTTTCAGATTGGCCTGGGTCTTGGATGTTTATCTATATATGTATTTGTTATAAAATATAGTATCGTTGAGTTAGTATCCCATAACACAAGTATTGAACTTACTTTGGGGCTAGCTCAATCTGTGTGATTTGTCCGTATATATTTTATATTTATTTATTTTACAAAACAGTTTTGTCTGATCACAGACCTGCGGAAGGTCGCCTAATAATTACCTTTATTAATATATACATTTTTAAACAATATTTTTGGCTAAGAAACTTCCAGGTTCAGGTGGAGGTTGTCCAAGCCATCCCAAAATAAAGACCTGCGGAGCGTCCATATATATTTAACCCTATGGTAGATAAAGAAATTTCTGAAATATTTTTGGCTTTGTGACCACCATATTGACAGATTTGTGGAAACTTCTGATGTAAATATATTCTGATAGTATAGATCCAATGCTTTATGTTACCTGAAGTAACCTATAAGTGCCCACCTGGTCCATTCTATTCCAGATCAGGAACCTGCGGAAGGTTCTTGAGGACACATTGTCATTCCAGGCTCAAAATATTTTACGACCTGTTATTTAATCGTACCTTAGATCCGATCTTTAACTAGTTTAGACCTACTAAATAGATCTTTGTAGATCATAATAATGGAATGACAGGATAAATCTTCCATGATAAAATCATATATAAAAAAAAAAAAAAATGCAGTGTATGTAAATTTTAACTTAATCTCCAAAGATGGATCCCTTAAACTTAGTTTGACAATTGATTCCATCCATGTTCTTTATGCTTACTCTTTAATACACCTTAATAACAACAGCAGAGTTGTAGTCTATTATGAGCCTCAAATGAAGGCCATATTTATATGTATATTTATAAACCTGACCTGCAATTACTATACAGGGCATTAATATAGCATGACAGTGTATAAATAGAGTGTGCCTAGTTTTTTAAACTGAGTGAAAAAGTTCATGGTAGTATGTTAAAATCCATATTTAATTTTATAACAATAAAGGCAAAGCATAAGTATTACATTAGGTACATATTGCAAGCTGGTTAAATTATCTTTTAAAAAGAAAAGTATTAAGTCTGCTTCAAGGCAACTTAGACAATCCAGGCGAGTTCAACCGAACGAGACGGAATAATTTTAGACAGAGGCAATTAAAAAAACAAAAATTGTATTTTCATCAATCATTACTTCCATTCCACCCCTTTAGATATTTTAAAATTGAATCAACAAATTATTAATTGTTTTTATTACATGACAGGGCTTGAGTTTACTTTATTTATATGTAACTTATACTTATAGCAATTTATAAAAGATTTATATTCATTCACATAGCGTTTGTCGGTTGCTCATCATTCCTCATCACCAGCAGATAACAAACAGGTCTCTCATCGACAACGCTCTGTGTTGGAAGGGAACATAATATTACTGTTTTGCATTACAACAAAACAGGTATTATATTATGTGACCGAAAACACAGAGCGTTGAAAGCAAGTACCTAGCTGGATGAAGGAAGACTACTATGACAGGTCTTGTCAATGTCAGTTTAACATTGACAAGTGTTGCCAGCTGCTGAGTGAAGAAATTTAAGAAGAACCACAGAGAATTTATGGTAATATTGCCATATAATCGGGTAAGATTCTAAGAGTAAGGAAGTCTATGGAGAAGCCCTTGTCAACATATATAAATTTTTACTTATACAAATATCAGGCATTTATGGTACAAAGTGTGAAATATAACTTTGTCTCTTTCTTTCTTCAGTACAATTGCATTTGACAAAAGACATACATATTTTAGTTTTTGCTAATTTATGGTAAAAGCTGTCAAAAGTTTAGGTACGTGCCAAAATCCGCCATATTATGTAACGAGTTTCGTGGTAGTTGTGCTGTCAACGGGTGTTGTTTACTATTTGGAAAAGTTGAGATTTGAGACAAAATACGCGAAAATAAGGTAATAAATACGTGGAAGTGTGGGAAAACGGTTTATCAAGTTGACTAAATGTTGTATTGTGATGTGTGGTGCAAGAAAAAACATAAATCAACCATAATTGACTCTTCATAGGTTAGTAACCCGTTTTCTAGCAAGAAAGCTCTTTATTGATTCTAATTTAGAAGCAAAATAAAACACGATCTTAAATTTATGTATAAACTGTTGTTAACTGGTCATATTTTTGTAATACAGTCAGTATTTTCATTTATTTTATTCCTCATTTGTTTACATACTTGAATAGGGTTGTGCATTATCTAAATAAAAAATAATATTTTTTTATAGGTTTCCGATGAATGAAGTTTTGAGGAATAAATGCTTAGAGGCTATCCGGTTCGGAAAAATATTAATCCTCGGCAACAGGATTGGTACATCTGCTCTTTGCATTTTGAGGAAATCTGTTTCAATAGAACGCTTGAAGTTATGATATGAGACTTCGTGACAACTCATCGCCAACAATATTTTCATTTCCGGTAAGTTTAATGTATACAGTTAATGTCAATGAATAAATGTTTTAGGGTTCAGTACCCAAAGAGTAAAAACGGGATCCTAATGATATGGCTCTGGTATCCGTCTGTCACCAGGCTGTATCTCATGAACCGTGATAGTTAGACAGTTGAAACTTTAACGGATGGATATATTTCTGTTGCCGCTATAACGACAAAAACTAAACAATAGAATAAAATAATTAATTAAGGGGGCTTCCATACAGTTTTTTCTGTCAGTATACTAAAAACCGTTGATTTGGCAGGAGTAGCCGGCTCATGCATGCAAATGTACGCAAAGTTATGTGTGACAACGTATTGTCGAATTATGGATGCGATCATATGATATCATGCATACAACAATGCACTTAATAGATACTTGTACATAATCCTTACTAATATTATAAATGCAAAAGTGAGTTTGTTTGTTTATTTGTTTGTTTGTTACGCTTTCACGCCGTAACTACGGAACCGATCATCATGAAATTTTGCATACAAGTTCTCCGGAGTACGGAGAAGGACATAGGCTACCTTTTATCCCGGGAAAAATTACTACTATTCCCGAGGGATCGATATTGACGCGGGTGGAGCCGCGGGCAAAAGCTAGTTTATTATAATTGTGTTCATTATTTGCACGTTTACTTTTCAGCACCGGCTACACAAGAGAAATTTAAACTGCGTGAAACAAGCAATATCAATACTGATTTTGCTAGTACGACGTTTTATTCCTATTACCAGTATCAGATGAAGTTCAGAAAGAGGTATGTAAATAAAACATATTTTTAAATATTTCGATAAAACAATACCTTGAGCCATAATGATCCAACAATAAAAATTATATGCATAATATAACATTTTTTTAATCTGAAATATAATATTAATTTAAGTGTTAAGATACAGGGCGGATGCATGAACTTGTCAGTAATGCGTCTTACTTATTATCTCAGCTGTGCAGTTCAAATCTTTTCATTGGCTGGAGCTAACTAAATACCCCCCCCCCCCCCCCCCCCCCTGAGACAGACAGCCCTGAGACAGAGACAGACTTATTATAAAATTAATAATAAAATATTATGATTTAACTAAGTATATTGAAATTTCAGGTCGTGGAATATGAAAAAAATTAAGGCTGTAAAAGATAATTGTAATTTCTTCTGCTGGTTCAAAACCAGCAGAAGAAATTACAATTTGAAAGATATTATGTTACATATAAATATCACGGTGAAATTAAATGTAAATATCTTTCAGATAGATGGTTTTTAATCAAATTAATACTTTTTAGGAATGATTAAGTAAAGAAAGTTATAAAATAATTTGTCATTTTATTATCCTTTCCCAAAATGTTTTTATAAGCTCTGTCAGCTCTGTATACAAAATAAGAGTACTGTTTAAAGTAGATCATTACATAGTATGGAAGTGACAACCCTAGGCAATGGCAGCCATTTTATGTAACGATTCTGTGATGTAGGTATACACGATTTTTTTGTAGGTATTTCCAGTCCTCTTTTTTCTTTGGTCTGAGGGTAAGATTACAGACAGCTCTCTCATCGACAACGCTCTGTGTTTTCGGTCACATAATACCTGTTTTGTTGTAATGCAAAACAGTAATATTTTCAATTATGACTTGTTGGTTAATCTAGAAACCATAGCATAAATGGATGTCAAAGTGACATTTCTTCTTTCGGCCGGCCCAACTGTCAATGTCAAATCGCTTAGTGTTTCTAAAACTTGTTTTCCATATGTATTAAATTTAGTATCGTTTATATTATATGTAGCCAATAGTTCATTTCATACTATATACAATTTTAGCTACATATTATTTTAGTGCTGATGTGCTTATTTTTATATAAATTCGCAGACTTAAGAATAAAATAACCTTAAACAAGATGCATCGGAGTCCAGCAGTCTGCCGCATCTGCCTCTCAGTGGACGCGCCCATGAGCAACATTGACACCGCTGCCCTGCAGCTCGTGTACGAGAGGCTGACGGGGGCTTTTGTAAGTATTCTAACACTAGTTAAGTCTGCGCGATATCGCGATATTACGATCAGACTCCGTGCGGAAATGTTCGTAAATTTGAAGGAGATGCTGTTTTTCCCGTAGAGTTGAACAAGTCTTGTGCCCGTTTTATACATGATGTTGAACTATAATTAGAAGAAAACAGCACGGCTTTATAGTAGTAATAACAAAGCCTTGTGTGTGGTTTTGCTCTGCCTTAAACCCATCATCGCTAATGCCAAATAGTCAAAATAAAGGTTACTGCTCAAAACCAAGTATTCCACAAATTGCAATATCTCATCTTATGTAGATAGACAATATAAAATTATACACTAGTAATAAGAAGTACATGAAGCATTGAACCTATTGAGCGCCAATTACCACTTTAGTTGCAAAACAGTCACTTGACTGAGACACCATTGACAACAAAAGTTATTACAATTTGTACTAGCTTGGTGTTGGGGGTGAAGTAATGTTAACAAGTGCTGGCATACAAAAGGTTATTGATGTCACCACAACTTAGGTATAAAATTTGGTTTAGAAAAGTGTAAGTCAGCGAACATAAACTTATATCTGGTGGTAACAAAAGCTATAGAAGAGGTTATAAAAGCTATGGATCTGGAATTATACAAACACTTAAGATACATTGAATCAGAACAACTAGATCACACATCAATAAAATCATCATTATCCACTAATTCAAAAGTAGAGTTGCAAGGATCTGTAAAAATGTATTAATTGGTAAATCTCTTAAGGCTATGAATACATACGCAATCCCGGTACTTACTTATTCTTTTGGAATCCTTATATGAAGCAAAACAAAGATTAATAACTTTGAAATAAAACCTCGCACAATTCTCACAAAACATAACCATCTGCACCCAAAATCAGCCGTAGAAAGGATGACAATAAAGCAATCAAACGGAGGTAGAGGACTGGCTGATATCTAGGAATATCTTTTTCCTGAAACTGATAGCTATTCAGGATCAAATCATCAATACTAAAAACTTCCGCAAACATATTATAAAGATCCCTCCACAGATTACAGATGATAAATGTTGTAAATGCCAGATCCATCCAGGCCAGATAAAGTATTACATGATAAATTAAACAAAGTAGGAGTAGCTTACATTATAAAATAACAGTTCCCAACACTCATAACCGTGCTAAAATAATAACCAAAAAATTATATACAGATTTAAAAGATAAATGGAAGGATATGGAGATAAAGTATATGTATATAGTACCTGTAGTTATCTCATGGACAGGGCTAATTCCCTAACACTTGCACCACAGTTTTAAATTTATAGATTTATCAAAAACTCATACAACAATATGCAGAATGCTGCAATTTTAAATACATGTATAGAATAGTTAGGAAATTCATGCAAGGGGATGAAACAGAAACTCCACAATAAATTACCTTTACTGCTACTTCACTTGGTCTATACCCGTGATTGTAGTGTACAAACACCAGCTATAAGCGTAGAAGAAAAAACACTTTCAAAATAATAATAAAATAATAATTATTTTCTTTATTAAAGGTAAATACCCCAATACAGATACAAGATTGTTATGTATAATGTATATGTATGTGAATTAATCTAATACATTTAAATTTTAAATGTTAGTGTACTATGAAACATTCAACATTATATAATATTTATCTGAACAAGCGCTAGAATCAAGTCGCTATATAGAAATCATAGTGTTAGTTCTCTTGTACGCCACAACCATTCTTATTCTGCAAATAGTCCTTCCCTAAAGATGATTTCTGTAATGTAGTCAAAAACTTTTAAAGAATTATTTTTATAAATGTTCAACATCACAACTTATGTATGCTACTACAGCACTTAATGTTCCCTAACATATACTTGTGATTGACATGTACATGTACATGGTGTTTTATATCAAACTAAAGAAAGGACTTGTTGGCAGATGAAAATCTGAAAAATTTACAAAATTAGGCATCATAAATCTGTTCATTGTATGTTTTTTAATGTAAAAGTAAAAGCTGTTATATCAGTGGCACAACATTCCAGCTCGTGAGTGGGAACAGGCCCGTGGCGGCGTGCTACATCTGCCGCGCAATGTTGTGCAAGAGCCACAAGCTGATGGTGACCGCCACCAGGGCAGACCATGCACTGACTGCTATGTTGGAGACAGCTGGCGAGGTATTTATGTTATAATGTCTCTGTTTTTAAAAATGCTGAGCAATGGCAGGGACCACGCAACAAAGCAGTCAAGATGGCACGCACTTTCTAGACAAAGTTTTATAGAGGGCTAAAGCAATGTGTAAACAATATGTGCAATATGTGCTAGCATTGTAAATTATTTTGCCTTCTAAGGTTATCACAAATCTGTATGTTTTCTCTCAGTATTTTCCTTCAGTTCACTAGAATCAAGTAACATAATGGGTGATTAAAATGATCACACACAAGTCAGATAGCAATACAAACTGGAGGTGTGAGGAGGGTGGAGGAAGGGCGCTCTAGTATGTACTAAATGTTTGTTTGTATTCAGATTACAGAAAAATTAGTATCCCGGATTGACCGCTCGGCCATTGGCTTGTGTGCGTCGCTGTCCTTCTCTGTGGCTGAATGTTGTGACAGTACGCTGCCAAAACCGGTCATGGTCAAAACTGAGCCAGAGTCAGAGGATGCTGGCGACACCGCGACGGACGATGAGGACCCAGCGGGTACGTATGTTCAAGTTAACCATACGTCCCACTCTCTTCCATGCTGGTATACCTAGGTAATACAGCACAAAAAAAACATACCCACATTCTTAACATAACAATATAGCTAGAAACAGAAAAGAAATATGTTAAAATGCAGTGTGCGTTTTAGTGAACCAAATAGGCGGAGTATAAAAATTAGTCATGTGGGGTACGAGTACAACACTGATTAGCCGTGTGGTTTCCGGCAGAGTAGAATAGGACCACTCCAAGTCCTTCCATGGATGTCGTAAGAGGCGACTTAGGAGATACAAGCTAAACAAAGCTCATAAATATCAATGAGACCTCTCCAACCCGTCTGGCCAGCGAGGAGAGTGTAGGCCAAATCCTGTGTCTGCTATGGCCAAGTATGATTCCGGTAGTACAGAGAGGGTCATGCTCCTGCAGTGGAGAATAAAATGACCTGATGATGATATTCTGCAACACCTGTCAGTGAACATTCGACCTATAGAAAAAAATAATAATAACGGAACTTGAAGTAAATTCAAAAAAAAATCAAAAAATTCAAAACGTTTATTCAATATAGGTTTCTTTGAACACTTATTAATTGTCATATTTCACTTCTCAACAATTGTTGACGTCAAAAATTTACTTATGGCTAAGTTTAACGCCGCTTCCAAAGCGGAGTGCAGAAGAAGCGGCAACAAACTGCACAGCACATTTTCTCCAAGGACGACAACTCACAATTTATGAAAATCTTAGAAATTAAGTATGTGGACTGTACGAGCTTACCTCGCACAAATTAGCGGCGCCCGGCTACATACAAGTGGGTCGCGTGTCAGCTGTTTTAACACTATAATTAGCATCAAATAATTATCATTTTCGAGATACATATCGATGGCGTCATGAGACACACATCGAACGGGGAGATACTATCGGCCAGCCAACGAGAAAGGACCCGTCACGCCCAACCCGCAAGATGTAACATATCAAGACAACACAATAAAGCAGTTTACTATGTGACGTGGTCTTGTATCTCCACAACATCATCATCATCTGCAACCCAACAGCACATCTCTTCATGTATGGTGTTGGGCCTAACACCATTGCCTGCACCGTACATAATGGTCCTTCGAGCCGGATCAGTGCTGCTTGCATATCCTTTGCGACAGCGAATCGGTTCACTGGCCTCCCACAAGCGGGTCTCACTAGTGAATTGAGAAGGTGCATTTATCGTAAGGGTGCGAGCACACTGCGTACATAATCAGCAGCCACTGGAAATGTGGTAAACCGCTCTCAACAACAATATCAACATCATTGAATAACCATCAAGAGTCCACCTAGTCATCGCAACAAGATCTTTACTCATTATTGAAACACTGCTTTAGGAAGTGGTGTTTTCACCGTCCAGCTAGACATCATCATCATTTCAATCACTAAGACTTTGCTGCATCAAGGCGGTTAAGTCTTGTATCCAGATGGACCCTATCAAGCATTCATGAAGCTTCGCTGCCAGACAAACGGAGGAGTAGCTGCATCATGTACCTACTTCTCATCTCGACATTTTTTCTACTTTGCGTGCCTTGCATTCGCTCGTGGATTGAGTGGCAAACGCACCCGGAGAGAATCGACATTAACTTCAAGGGCCACACCACGTCGCCTTTAGAAAATCGACATTAACTTCAAGGGCCACATCACGTCGCCTTTGAAATATCGACATTAACTTCAAGGGCCACATCACGTCGCCTTTGAAATATCGACATTAACTTCAAGGGCCACATCACGTCGCCTTTGAAAAATTGACATTTTATCATAACATTGGTGGAGTCTTCGCTTCCAGCTGGATACAATCATATCAAAAATCATTGAAGCTTCCCTACTATCAAGTCGGTGAAGTCTTCGCGTCTAGCTCGATGTCAATATCGCTATCATATCAAGAATCAATAGGCACTGTTTCTCTGCAATTAGTACCAGAGTTTTCGCATCCACTGGACATCTACAACACTACATCAAGATTACAGAACAATTATACATGTCTAGGAAGGACATTCGATCGTCATACTATTCATCAAGGATACTGGAATACTCAGAAAGGGTACTAAGATCATGCATCAAGCAAGACGCTATTAAAAATATAAAAAAAAAGTATCCTAACATATTTCATGATTTAATCATTATGAATTGATAAATTTGCAGAATACATATTACGAAAATATAATACGACATGAAAGAAGTGTAAATTCTGCAAGAAATGGATCACATGTTTTGACGCACATCGGCAGGTCAGTGACATGGACATTGACAACAAGGCCGTGCGAAACAAATGCAAGTTTGCAAAAACCACCCGGTTACGTGATAAATTCTTTCCTACTTTACTGTAGGTCAACTAAAATTATTAAAAATATCTTCTTTGCATCACGATCAATATCATCTAATGATACAGCGAGATACAAACTCAAGAGATTTGAGTATCAACATCAACAAATCACATCCTTCAATCTCTGGTTCAATCATAATTCAGAGCTAAATATCACTTAGACGATTTCATCTTAAACATAATATGACATAGTCGTGTTTGAGTGGATTGTTCCTGCGGATCGAGTTATCGGTAAGCAGCGCCGCTGCAGCAGACACGGATCACGCCTTGATGACGCCATGGAGCATCCCCAAGGAAACGAACAATTACCAATCAACAAAGAAACATTGAATTTCCTACTTGTTTTTATATTTTTATTTACATTTTTGTACTTTTTTACACTTTACATTTTATTTAATTTTGTTTAAATTTGTACATTCGTGGCGTTTCCCTTCTCGTTTGGTCCATCATCTTTGGCGTTGGGAGCATGTACGAGCTTACCTCGCACAAATTAGCGGCGCCCGGCTACATACAAGTGGGTCGCGTGTCAGCTGTTTTAACACTATAATTAGCATCAAATAATTATCATTTTCGAGATACATATCGATGGCCTCATGAGACACACATCGAACGGGGAGATACTATCGGCCAGCCAACGAGAAAGGACCCGTCACGCCCAACCAGCAAGATGTAACATATCAAGACAACACAATAAAGCATTTTACTATGTGACGTGGTCTTGTATCTCCACAACATCATCATCATCTGCAACCCAACAGCACATCACTTTCTTGTACGGTGTATCGGCTAACACCATTGCCTGCACCGTTTTTACTGTGATTAGCCGTGTGGTTTCCGGCAGAGTAGAATAGGACCACTCCAAGTCCTTCCATGGATGTCGTAAGAGGCGACTTAGGAGATACAAGCTAAACAAAGCTCATAAATATCAATGTGACCTCTCCAACCCGTCTGGCCAGCGAGGAGAGTGTAGGCCAAATCCTGTGTCTGCTATGGCCAAGTATGATTCCGGTAGTACAGAGAGGGTCATGCTCCTGCAGTGGAGAATAAAATGACCTGATGATGATATTCTGCAACACCTGTCAGTGAACATTCGACCTATAGAAAAAAATAATAATAACGGAACTTGAAGTAAATTCAAAAAAAAATCAAAAAATTCAAAACGTTTATTCAATATAGGTTTCTTTGAACACTTATTAATTGTCATATTTCACTTCTCAACAATTGTTGACGTCAAAAATTTACTTATGGCTAAGTTTAACGCCGCTTCCAAAGCGGAGTGCAGAAGAAGCGGCAACAAACTGCACAGCACATTTTCTCCAAGGACGACAACTCACAATTTATGAAAATCTTAGAAATTAAGTATGTGGACTGAGTATACATTGGTATATTTAATGTTATGTTCGAATTTAATTTAACAAATAATGTTATATTATTGAAATTAATAACACCGAAATAAAAAAACAATGTCAAATTATGTACCTACTAAAATAAAAATAAAAAAAGTCATCTTTAAAAATAACACGTACAGAATGTACCACACATTATAGTCATATAAATACAGAATTACGAGGCGTCCGCGCCAAGCTCAAGCCAAACATTCTTATCATTAATAAAATCTTCGGTCCTATAATATGCCTTTTTACAAAGTAATTGTTTTACATAACTTTTGAATATTCTATCAGGCATATCAAGAACCGATTCTGGCAATTTGTTGTAGTAGCGTATACAGTTTCCCATGAACGACTCGCTAACTCTGCTTAGCCGATATCGCGGAAGAAATAATTTGTGATTGTTACGCAAGGGTCTATTTATTAAATCACTAACTTTTTTGAACGACAAAATATTTTTCCTTGCATACATTATATTCTCGAATATATACTGTGAAGCTACAGTTAAGATTTTAATTTCTTTAAACAACTGTCTGAGTGAGTCCCTCGCGCCCAGGCCGTAGATGGCACGAATTGCTCTTTTTTGCAGAATAAAGATAGTCTGGATGTCGGCTGCATCGCCCCACAGAAGTAATCCGTACGACATTAAACAATGAAAATAACTAAAGTATACAAGCCTAGCAGTGGACTCATCTGTCAGTTGTCTAATCCTTCTAACAGCGTATGCTGCGGAACTAAGCCTATTAGAAAGTTTAGAAATATGGGCACCCCATTGTAGTTTTGAGTCGATTGTGATCCCTAGGAAAGTAGTATCATTGACGAAACCTAGTTTTTGACCATCTATTAAAATGTCAACATCGGTCTGCCTCACGTTCGGGAGAGTAAATTTAACGCATTGGGTCTTTTGGGCATTTAGCAATAGGTTGTTGGCTGAAAACCAGTTTGAAATTTTTGCTAATATGCTATTTACCGCGGTAACGTCATCACTTTGACGGTCCATCCTGAATATGAGAGACGTGTCATCGGCAAACAGCACTATGCCCGCTTCATTTTCAACCATATAGGGCAGGTCATTGACGTACGCTAGGAAAAGAAACGGGCCTAAGATTGAGCCTTGAGGCACGCCAATTTTTGAATTAGTACCATTTGATTTGACACCGTTAATATCTACTGTCTGAAGCCTATTTGTCAAGTACGATTCTATTAATTCTAATGACTTATTTTCAAACCCGTATTGTCGGAGTTTGAGCAAAAGTGTTTGATGATCAACGCAATTAAATGCTTTAGAGAGATCACAAAACACTCCAATGGCATCCTGTGAATCCTCCCAAGCGTTGTAAATATGAGTAATCAGAGCTACTCCCGCATCGGTGGTCGATTTTCCACCAGTAAAGCCAAATTGTTGGTTATGGAAAAGGTTGTTAGTCTTAAAATGGAATTGCATCTGGTTCAGCATTATCTTTTCAAACACCTTGCTCAAAACCGGTAAGATAGAAATAGGCCTATAATTACCAGGGTCTGATTTTTCTCCTTTTTTAAATAGTGGTATTAACTTACTACACTTCATTAAATTAGGAAATATGCCTCCATCAATGCATTCATTAAATATATAAGCTAAATCAGCAGCAATAATATTTATAATGTGACTCACTACATTAACAGACATACCCCAGTGGTCCTCCGATTTTTTAAAGTTTAGCTGTTTATAGGCATCAATAATGTCACTGGTTTAATATGATTATATTTAAATTTAGAATTACAAGGAGGAATATTATTTTTTTGTAAGTCCTCGGCACGATTTAGACTAGAGTTAATGTTTGACGTTAGAACTAAAGGAATGTTTGTAAAAAAATCCTCAAATGTATTTACGATTTCTTTAGTTGTGGTATAAGTTTTGTCTCCGCATTTAATTTGAGTAAAGTTGTGTCTAGGTTTAATTTTACCAGTTTCTTTGTTTATGACATTCCAAGTTTCCTTAATTTTGTTTGGTGCATCATTTATTTTTCTATTAATGTGATTGGCTTTAGCTTGTTTACAAACTCTCTTAAATATTTTAGAATAATTTCGAACATACTCAATAAAATGTATGTCAAAATTATACTGCTTCTGGGCATACAGATCAAATAACTTTTCTCTACTTTTATAGATACCAGTGGTAGCCCATTCACTAAATGTTAATTTATTACAAACCTTTACTTGTTTTTGTTTTAATGATTTAGCATATTCAGTAGAGACTGCATTGAATAATCTGTCATAGTGGTCACTCGGGTTATTTCCTGAATACACAACCGAACATTGTTTGTTTTCAATATTACTTTTGAGTTTACTTATATTTTAGAAGTAATAGGCCTGCACATAATTTTTCCCTTATTTAATGGTATTTCAATTTTTTTAACAAAAGATGCGAATTGGCCAGTGTGATCTGAAGGCAATTTGTTAATAATAGCTTTATTTAAGTACCCATTTTCACAAAAAAAAATATCTAAGCAAGTTGCAGATGAGGCAGTGATCCGAGTTGGTTCACAAAATACATTAATTAAGTTGTAACTTTTAAATAAGTTTAAGAATTGAGTACTTTTTGGAGACTGTTTTAATATGTCTATATTGAAGTCACCGCATACAATTAAACTTTTCTTACTAACTGATGCAATTTTTAGAACTTGATCCATTACTTTGACAAAACATTTAAAATCACTTTTGGGATGACTGTATACGCAGATAACAATATGATCCTCTAGCTCGGCACAGGCCACCTCAGCACACCGCTCAACAGAAAGCCTGACAATATCTTTCCGTTCTTTACAGCAGAGACCATTTTTTGTAAAAATCAGTGTACCACCTCTTTCAGCAGACTTTCTGTTAACGCAGCTTACAATATCATAGCTGTTTAGGCTGAACATCATCTCACTCTCTTTAAGCCAATGTTCAGTCAAACATAAAAAGTCCACATTAGATTCTTGTAAAAACAATTCAACAATTAATTCTTTGCCGGAAAGGCCTTGCAAATTTTGATGGACAATTCTTAGTTCACGAGGCTTTTCCGTTGTCCTAGTGTTTAGTTTAAATCAACTATATTTGAGTTTAAATTTAAGTCTAAAGAGTTACCATTACAGGTGCTTGGCAAGTCTGTGGACACCTTAGAACTAATATTTTGTTTACAATGTAAACTCGTCCAAAAATTAATAGTATAAGCTACTAATGTAGCAACCTTATGTCAAAAAACTTTGAAAGATAAATACTATCTTTCGTCGAATAACATTCACCAATAAAATTATTTGTGTCTAAAAATACTAATTTATTGCTATGACGACATGTCAATGTGTGTATTAATTTATTCAAGTAATGAATGTTATTATTTCTTGATGGGGGCTGGCAACTTATATATGGGAATGCACATATAATTATTTTATAAACATTTAAAGATTTTAGGCCTTCTATACAATTGATAATATCTTTTTTAGATAATTTATAACAGTTTCCAATGAGTAATACAATAGTGGAATTACTGTTCATAGGAGTTGTTTTAATTCTGTCAATTATTTGTGTGAAGGTTGCGTTAGGTAGACAATAATTGATATATGAGTCCTCTAAATAACTACTAAACATAGTACTCATACCCCGACCTACACTATCAGAAAAGATTATAGTATTTCTGGGGGGGTCATTTGTGTCGGCACAAACAGACTTTGTCTCAAGCAAATTACCGTTACAGTTAGAGAGCATGGGCATGGAGTCAGTGAAGGTGGATTGGTTATTTTGACCACAGTTACATTGTTTAAGTAGTGAATCTAGTGCTTCTTGATTGGCTCTCCCGTCTTCTATCAATTTATCCACTGCCAACATGTGTTAAGAAAATGTTTATTCGACAAAAAGCACATACACAAATTAGAAGAGAAACACATTTACGCAATTTACAAAAATAAAAATAATACTACACACTTACAATACAATCTAAACGTAAATCAATTAAATAACACATTATTTAGATTGTGTGCTGTGCTGTGTTGTCAAAAAGGATCCAACTTAGCATATGCTGGCTGTACGTAACTGCCAGCGCTGGTCTTCCGTTGGACCCTTTGTTGACGTCACGGAAATATGCACAAAACAACGAAACAAGCACTTGGACCATTACCAGAGCATTATTCGCGAACAGGCGACTACATCAAACCACCTGCTCAACAATAGCACCCCAGCACAAGTCTACAAGTATTACCACCCGAACAAAAGAAAAAAGAAAGGAAAAAAAAAAACTACCTATAAACAAACAAAAGTGACATTGACCTCAGAACAATAACTAAAGCATAGAAACCGTGTTAAAATAACAACAAAATACAATATTCTACACTGTTTTTACTTATGGCATTGTTAAAGCATCAGAAAGAGATGCATATACAATGCCATTTGCGTAAATGTGCAGGTTGTCCTGGGGTACTGATGTGATCAGGGTTGTACTATATCGATGAAATATATTTATCGACTAAATGTTTCGTCCTAAGAAAGTCATAAATGTACTCTACTCTGATTGTATCGATTCGTTAAATGAGTACGATTCATAAAAAAAAAACAACTAGTTGCACTCCAGGAGTGCCGGCAGAAGTGAAAACTCGCCTTTGCGGCATACTCAGGTCCGTGTCCTTCTTACGAATTTTCGATCAATTCACGTGTCCTGACGCGAGTTTTCTATTTTACCCATCCCAAAAAGTGCACAAAGCCGCTAAAGAGGCTTTTACTTTAAAAGTTACGTCAAGATACACCTAAATAACTCCTAATCGCATGGCGCCGCTTGGCTTCATCTGATAAATAGGTAAAAAAAAATCCATACATTACCCACCGCGCGTCTACTGTCTACTGCTGGTCATTAGGCCTTACCCAGTATTGGTCGAACGGTAGAATACCTAATATGATGTCAATCATATTTTCGATTATTTCGAAATTCAAACAGTGCCTACTTACCTACCTTACCTATGAATGCGCAAAAAACCCAATGCATTCGATTTACAGTCCCCAATGTGAGGCAGTCCAACGTTGACATACTAGTTGAAGGTAAAATAGACTTTGTAAATGATACCACCTTCTTAGGAATCACAATAGACTCTAAATTGCAATGGGGCGCTCATGTATCAAAAGGTAATATAAGGTCAGATATATTTTTCACTTGATCAATGGCAATTCAGCATATTCCAAAACCATCTAAAGCTTTTCCCAGCTAGCTTTGAGGAACAGTCAGTAAAGGAAACATAACCAGGTAGGTAAAGAGAAACACATAATTCGAAGTGGTATTTTTTATTTTATAAAACTTTTACACTAGGGTAAAAAAGTGCCAGTGTGTTATTTGTGAAAAATTCACAGTGTTGGTAATAGAAAAACAAGAGGTGAAGAAAAACAAGAGATTACTTTACCCACTTTCATTACTGTCCAAAATAAAATGTTTTTCATAATTTTAAATATAAATAATAAAACCGTTTCCGTAAACTTTCTTATTACCATTGATTTATAATTCGGCAAATATAAATGTAGGTAAAGCATCGTGTTTCAATCGCTTCCATTTAATTTTATATTCGAAATTAATGTATCGGCACGGCAGTAAAATATTTTGAACAAATTCGAGTATGTATGACATTTTATGTCCAATATGTCGCTTGAAAGTTCCTCGGATCCACACCTTTTTATCCTTTTACTTCAGGGAGCTGCAATAAAATTTCAACAATAATTTTCTTCATATTAGTAAAAATCGATTCTTTTTAGGGTTCCGTACCCAAAGGATAAAAACAGGACCCTACTAATATGACTCCGATATCCATCTGTCTGTCACCAGGCTGTATCTCATGAACCGTGATAGTGAGACAGTTGAAATATTACAAACAAAAATTTCGGGCGTTTTTATAGCTTACGCCCACGGCTCCGCTCGCGTTAATGTCTATCCCCGATAACAGTACCTACCTTATTCTGAGATGTAATTTATGTCTATGTTCTTTTCCGTACTCCAGAGATCGTGCAATGGTGATGATGATGATGCAAAATTTCATGATGATCGGTTCAGAAGTTACGGCGTGGAAGCGTAACAAACAAACTCACTTTCACATTTATAATATTATATGTAAGGATGGTACGGAACCCTTCGTGCGCGAGTCCGACTCACACTTTGCTGGTTGTTTAATTACCATGATGGTTCAATTTGTTACATTACTATTGCATGGCTCAACACTAACAAAAATATCCCTGATAGCAAGACCTTCATAAAAAATATCGATATACTCGTAGATACGTGATTTTACCACATCACTAGCAAAAAAAACTAACCTAATTTGAAATAAGGAAAAAACGATAATTTTAAGCAAAATACCTATAAAAGTTGTCATTTATACAATACGTTATATAATTGACAATATTATTGTTGTATTTTGAGGTATTTTGGGTTTTAATTATGCACTTTTAACTGAAAAACTTACCGAAGAAAATTATGTTTTACAGAATTTATTTCTGTTCGTCCTGAATGGGATTTACATCGCTCCATTGCACAAGACATTGTTTAGTATAATGGTCATTTGATAACGCACCAACCCAACACCGGTTAATACTTTTTTCCGTGAGAATTTTAGCACAATCCTATATTTAATTTGCAGACATCACAATTCCGCCGCAATGTTTTTGTCGATATATAACCCGATCAAATCGGCAAGATGCTAATATTACAGACGTTGAACTGTAATAAGTTATTTTGAATTTAGTCGGATTTAATTGGAGTCCAATGGAGTCCATTGACATTTCAAGTCGGGACAACCATGAAAATAATAGAAACTGACTGAAGTTTTTGTCTCATTCTGTCATAAGCGAAAGCTCATAAGAAAAATACAGTGTCAACTATCTGTTTTCAGTTTCTATTTTTATGCGGCTTCTATGTATATTATTCTTCTGAGACATTGACAGATAACATTTCATTTCAACAACAACAATCTACAAGAATGAGTGATAAGATAAATAAAAGTGAAAACAAGCAAAATATACATTACAGAAGAATTATGATCTTATATATTTAATAAAATAAAATAAGTGGCAAAAATAATAATTAGATCAATGAATGCGATCTAAGCATGAGGGAATGTGTTAATATATTATATTAACTAAATAA
This sequence comes from Elegia similella, assembly GCA_947532085.1. NCBI lineage: Eukaryota > Metazoa > Arthropoda > Insecta > Lepidoptera > Pyralidae > Elegia > Elegia similella. The sequence goes on from OX383950.1 coordinate 12,861,007, forward strand.
ATAACAAAAAACAATGTATGTGTAAGCATTAACTTTAAAACCCTAATAAAATTCCCTATCTATGTTCTTGCTTCCCTTTCTCCCATACATCCCTTCCTTCGCCGAGACGGCCTGTGATTGGCCGAAAACACAGTCGTAAAAATATGGCGTTCGAGTCATGTTGAGCGCGCCGCTTGCGCTGATATAATTTCCAAAAATAACGACTCCTAAGAGCTTCGCTGGCCGAAAACAACCTTAAATCTCATCGCGCGTGTATGATGGTGTACCACCAGTGTAGGCAGTAAGGAAATAATAAAGTTCAAGCACAAGGATCGTCGGCCGGTCGACACGAGGTCCCGTCGAAGGCGAATCCTTATCCAGACTCCTGTTCAAGATTGAATCCAGGTGAGTGTTTACTGAATTTTCCCTTGCTGTGATTCTGGGGTTGATCGGAGAATGCAGTGACTCTTCCAGGAAGTCGCAACATTAATTTATGGTGCCTCCTGTGAGGACATTCCTCACGTACTTATTTCAAATTTACCCACTTAATTTCAATATTTTCAATTAAAGTTATTTCCAAATATGGATAACTAATTTATTCATAAATAGACTTATTATAGATTCAAATTAACTAGGTACTTACCCACCTAGCATTTGTCTATTTGTCTAACAATCTCGGATCAAACAGGAAATTCCATACCTGTGCCATACCATAGTAAATACCTATTGCTTACGAGTACATACTTCTTATCTCGTTAATTCCCTTGTAATAATCCCTTAATCGTTCGATTTGTATACCATAAGGTACTATCTTGTTACTCAGGCTTTCGAACTATTTTGGATAGCCTAGATACCTACCTAAGGTTAATTAATAGCAGCGAGGTGTGTATTTATGATTATAAGTAATAGTCCGTAGTTTTAAAACCTACGTGTTTTGTGAATATCTGTTCCATTACTCAGTTTCCATTTAAACTTTTGCTACCTACCTACCTTACTCGTACTTTCACAATTAGTGCTTAGCGAAAACATGGCAGAAGGAGAATTAATGTCAACCATTAAAAAACGTGAATATGAGTTTAAAAATATGCAAATACTTTATGACTTAGCAAAAATTACGAAAGAAAATAAAACTAAATTGGCATCCTTTCGAGCTAGGTATAAAAGAATTGATATAATTCGTGATAATTTTTTGGAATGCAACGATCGTGTAAACCGGTTGCAACTTAAACTAAATCCTCAATTTGTTATCGATAATAATGATTTGTTGTCATTTGACGAGTTATATTATTTTGTCATTGAGTATGCCGACTCTCTCGACGTAAGTTCGCGCTCGGAACTGTGTCAAGGTCATGCGCATTCGCAAGTGAAATTACCTAAATTGCAAATAGCTAAGTTTGATGGTAATATAGAGAACTGGCAGATGTTTAAAGACAGTTATACGTCGCTTGTGCATAATAATGTTTCGTTGTCGGACACAGAGAAATGTTATTATTTGTTGTCATGTCTGTCTGGGTATGCCCTGACACTAGCTAAGGGTGTTCCTATAACATCAGCTAATTATTCTGTTGTTTATGCAGCGTTGCTGGACAGGTATGATAATAAACGTATTTTAGCCACCGCTTATTTAGAAAAAATAATAAAATTAAATCCGATCCAACGGCCATCATTATCAAACTTATCACAATTAACCAACACACTTTATGAATGTGTTAGTGCCTTGCGCGGGTTAAATATTGATGATTTAAGTGAATTTCTTTTATTTTACATAGCATCTCGGCCGCTTGATACAGAAACTAGGAAAAGGTTTGAATTACAAAATACCGAAGAAATTCCTAAATTTAATAATTTGATTGTTTATTTACAGAATTATATAAAGGTATTAGAGGTTAGTCAACCTAGTAATTTACAGTCATTCAATTCTACAAATAAACAGAACCACAATAATACAAAGAAAGATAATTTTTCTCGGCAATCAAATTCTTCCTTAATTACTTCTTCGAACTCAAATAATAATAAACCTAATCAGGCTGTCTGTGCGTATTGTCATGAAAATCATTCAATATATCGCTGTGGTAAATTACATTCTATGAATATAGGACAGCGACAAAAAATAGTTAGAGTTACAATTATGTCAAAACTGCTTAAGGCCCGGTCACACTAGTGCAGACTGCAAGTCTAAGTCCATGTGTTTCATTTGTAACTCAAAACATAACACATTATTACATGAAGAACATAAAAGTTTATTATCTAATACCATTGACCTAAAGGTTTCTGAGAATTCCAATATGAGCACTTCCCTAACTTGTACAACTCAGCCAAACATGTCAAAGTCACCTATGAGTACCAAAATTATTGGTTCAGCAGTGGTTCGGTTGAGAAGAGTAGATGGTTCATTGCAGTATGCTCGTATAATCATAGATAGTGGCTCGATGGACTCTTTCATTACAAGTAGCTGTGTGCGACAGTTAGGTTTACAAATAAAAAAGTGTAATTTAAATGTAACCAGTCTCGGTCAAAATTATGTTTGTAATATTAAAGGTTATACTTTTGGCTCTATTGTGCCTAGGTCAAATGACTCGCCCCAATTCGATATACCATTAGTGGTTTTGCCTTAAATCACTTCAATGATTCCTTCAACTTCGTTACCGTCTGTTGTCAAGGAAAAGTTTAAACATCTGGATCTCGCCGACCAAGATTTTGATAAATCGGGACCGATCGATCTGTTGTTAGGAGTAGACTGTTTTGACCAGATATATACTGGTTCACGTTATTGCCCAGGTCCTGGTTTTCCATGTGCCCTGTCTAGTGTATTCGGCTGGGTGATCAGTGGTCAGTTTCTTCAAAACGTGGTGGCTCAAACTCCAGCCACACCCGTTACGTCACTCATCGCGTCTTCTGGTGCGCTCGATGAGATCGTTCAACGTTTTAGGGAATCCGAAGAACCGCCGAAATGTAAAATTTCCGGTCCTAAGGATGAAATATGTGAAGTGGCTCAAACTCCAGCCACACCCGTTACGTCACTCATCGCGTCTTCTTGTGCGCTCGATGAGATCGTTCAACGGTTTTGGGAATCCGAAGAACCGCCGAAATGTAAAATTTCCGGTCCTAAGGATGAAATATGTGAAGTGGCTCAAACTCCAGCCACACCCGTTACGTCACTCATCGCGTCTTCTTGTGCGCTCGATGAGATCGTTCAACGGTTCTGGGAATCTGAAGAACCGTCGAAATGTAAAATTTCCGGTCCTGAGGATGAAATATGTAAACAAAAATATAAAAATGGCACATATCGTACCTCCGAAGGTCGTTATGTTGTACCAATTATGCTTAAAGATGATACTCCAGCCTTAGGAGAATCATATCATCAGGCTCTTAACCGTTTTCTCAACTTGGAAAAGCGTCTTGCCAGCCAGACTGAGTTGAAAACGGAATATAAGGAATTTATGCAGCAGTACGAAGAGCTGGGACATATGCAGCCTGCTGAATCTTTGTCTACTGACCGTTATATTATTCCTCACCATTGTGTAATAAGACCCGATAGTACAACGACACGTTTACGAGTAGTCTTCGATGCCAGTAGTCGGATCTCGAATAATCTGTCACTCAAGAATATTGTTCATGTGGGTCCTAAGCTGCAAGTGGATATTGTCGATTTAGTGACAAAATTTAGACTTCACAAAATAGTTTTTACTGCCGACATCCGTCGTATGTATCGGCAAATATTGATAAGACCCGAGAAATGGACTACTAACGCTCCTCGTCTTCTTAAGGATGTTCCTCCTGAATTTTGTCAAAGTTCCAAATCCTTCGATGAATCGGGAATTGAGTTTGTCAAAATATTAGGGATACGATGGAATCCCATTAATGATTCTTTTTCATATGCCTTTTCAGACTCGTTCGAAGTCAAATTTACTAAAAGATCCATACTCTCTTTAGTGGCTCGCATTTTCGATCCACTCGGTTGGATATGCCCAGTAGTCTTTGCAGCAAAATCGCTGTTGCAAGAAATATGGCGGTTGAATTTATCGTGGGATGAGACTATTCCAAAACATTTAACCAAACAATGGCATTTAATAGCGGCCAATTTGTCTGATTTACAAAAAATTTCTATTCCGCGGTTAGTTATACCTTCCAATCCGATGGAAGTACACTTGGTAGGTTTCTGTGATGGTTCTTTGAAAGGCTATGGTTGTTGTGTGTATATTTGTGTGGTTACTAATGAGCCCAGAATTTCTATTGCGACTAGTTTACTGATTGGAAAATCTAGAGTAGCTCCGTTAAAACCTACCACGGTAAATAGACTCGAGCTAAGCGCAGCGGTGCTTCTGGCAAAAGTTCTATCGCATATGAATAATTTACTTAAAGACCATATAACTATTCATTCTATTCGAGCTTATTCAGACAGCAGCACTACCTTGTCATGGCTTAATACCGCCCCTCATTTGTTGAAAATGTATATAGCCAATCGTGTCATTCAAACAACTGATTTGATTAGTCCCGATCATGGATATTATGTTTCGTCTAAGGATAACCCGGCCGACTGTTGTAGTCGCGGAGGTGGTGGCGGTGGTGGAAAGGTCCTTCTTGGCTACAGGATTTGCCTAGTCAATGGCCTAACAAACGGGTTCTACTTCCAAAAGAATACTTACCCGAGTTTAAATCACTAGAAACTAAAAGTCTTCACGTGATTAATGTGAGAAACCCACTTCTGGACTTAATTGCCAGACATTCCTCTTTTACAAAAATTCTAAGAATTGTAGCATGGTGTATTAGATTTATTTCAAATTCGAGGGTTGCAAGGCAAAATCGAATTCTTTCATGTCTCAGTAGTCCTGAACTCGAGAAGTCAACCAAAGTGTTAGTTAAATTGAGTCCGTATCATTATATGTCTTCCGAAGTCAGTCGAGTGCGAGATAATGAACCATGTGTAAAATCCATTCAAAAACTTTCACCTTTCCTGGACGATGATGGGATCGTGCGGGTGGGGGAACGCATCGATGAGGCTAATCTGTCACCATCTGCGTTACACCCTTTTTTGTTACATAAACAATGTCCAATATCTAAAATTATAATAAAACATTTTCATAAAAAATATTTGCATTGTGGACCTCGAACCTTACAATCTCTTATTCAATGCCAGTTTTGGATAATTGGATTGAGACTTCTGATACGTACAGTGCTGTCGAAGTGTGTTAGATGTTTTATTTCGTGTCCGCGCTCTCGTTGGGTCATGCTTAAGAAAATTACCCAGAGATTTTGGCGCGTATGGCAGCGTGATTATCTTCATACATTACAACGAAAGAACAAAAGGTTCGTACATGAACCAAATATTAAAATAGATAACTTAGTCATAGTTAACGAACCTAATCTTCCGCCGATGTTCTGGAAGTTGGCACGTATTGTGCAAGTGCATGCTGGTTCGGATCAAGTAGTCAGAGTAGTTACTTTCCGAACTGCTAACGGAAAGACCTTTCGTAGGCCGGTAGTAAAGGTTTGTCCCTTACCAATTAATTAAGATATTTTTTCATAAATTACTAAAACATAAATACACACTATCCTTAGTCTAGTTAAAACTTATTTATTACTTTATCGTTCGAAAATAATATTTCTAGATATTCTTGCAATAGTGCGTAGCTATTGCTTTTGTTTTTTATCTTTCAATTTGCATTCTCTGTGAAACCCTTGTGGATTTCAGGTGGGGGAAAATGTGTAAGCATTAACTTTAAAACCCTAATAAAATTCCCTATCTATGTTCTTGCTTCCCTTTCTCCCATACATCCCTTCCTTCGCCGAGACGGCCTGTGATTGGCCGAAAACACTGTCGTAAAAATATGGCGTTCGAGTCATGTTGAGCGCGCCGCTTGCGCTGATATAATTTCCAAAAATAACGACTCCTAAGAGCTTCGCTGGCCGAAAACAACCTTAAATCTCATCGCGCGTGTATGATGGTGTACCACCAGTGTAGGCAGTAAGGAAATAATAAAGTTCAAGCACAAGGATCGTCGGCCGGTCGACACGAGGTCCCGTCGAAGGCGAATCCTTATCCAGACTCCTGTTCAAGATTGAATCCAGGTGAGTGTTTACTGAATTTTCCCTTGCTGTGATTCTGGGGTTGATCGGAGAATGCAGTGACTCTTCCAGGAAGTCGCAACAATGTAAATTCACCAAATGTAATTTATATACTATTTAGTATTATTTACTATCTCAGTAGAGATTTTACAATTATTGAAGTGAGTGTTTGCACCATGGCAACGTAAGAATATAAAAATCAAATCAAATGATTATGCCAGCCAGTAAGAAAACTTTCAAGTATGAAGGTTTTAACACTGCCCCTTACTCGAACAAACTATGCAAAGGTATTGCCAGCAAAATGTGAGAGTACAATATTAAAATTGAACCAAATAAAAAAAATAAATTAATTAATACATGTTACACAATACATATTATAGGACATGAAACAAATGTTACATTAAACCTAAGCACTTAATAAAATAATTGTGTTTCACCTTAGGTAAAGCTTTCGTAAAAAGATCTGCCTCCAGCTCAGAAGAAGGCTTGTAATCTTAATTAATTAATTTACGATCAACACATTCTCGTATAAAGTGATGATGAACATCTATGTGTTTAGTCCTACGAAAACACTCATTTTCTACCATTTTCAATGTACTACGATTGTCGTTATAAATGGTGATTGTCTTAGATTTCAACCATTGTGTACAGTTAAGTTCCTGTAAAAAATTACGGATAAATTTCGCCTCTTTTACAGCATTGCCAAGAGCGTAATATTCGGCCTCTGTACTAGAACAGGCCACGTTTTGTTGCTTGTGGCTATGCCAGTTTATGACGCAATTGCCTAATCTAGTTATAAAACCAGAATAAGACTTTCTGTCGTTGATATCCCCCGCCCAATCTGCGTCGGATGAGATTGTAACTTCATTATTTCCTCTTTTAAAAATAAGTCCATAGTCAGTTGTACCCGATAGATACCGCAAAACACGCTTAGCAGCAGTCCAGTGGGACTCATTATAACAGGTGTTATATTGACTAAGCTTACTGCATACAAACGCTATATCTGGCCGTGTACAAACAGCAAGATACATTAAACTTCCTATTAGTTCCTGATACGGAAATCTTGGATCTATTTTATGTGCTTTTGTAAGATTAAAGTTAACTTCCATTGGAGTCGCTATGCTATGACATTCATTCATGCCAAACTTTAATAACAGATTTTTCACGTATTCAGATTGACTTAACTTCAAAGTGCCTTGCTCTCGGTTCCTTTCCACTTTCATACCTAATACTTGTTTTACAGGTCCAAGCAGTTTAATTTTAAAGTTAGAACTAAGTAAATTGTAAAGCAATTTCTTTTCATGTTCATTAGAACTGAATATAAAGAAGTCATCTACATATAAGGCTATAATTACCTTATTTTTGAAATAAACACATTTCTCAGTTTTTAGTTGTGTAAAACCATTTGTAACTAAAACTTACTTTTTCATTCCATGCTCTACTAGCTTGTTTAAGTCCATATAAACTCTTTTTAAGTAAACAGACTTTATTCTGCCCCTCAATCATAAAACCAGTAGGTTGTTCCATAAAAATTCTCTCATTGAGGTCTCCATTAAGAAAAGCTGTATTAACATCAACATGTTCAATGTCCATGTCATTTTGAATACCAATTGCCAAAAGTAAACGTAAGGTACAATGTCTAACGACAGGTGCAAAGGTTTCTTCAAAGTCAATGCCGTATTGTTGAGTAAATCCTTTAGCAACTAATCTAGCTTTGAATTTTTCAAAATTACCACTTGGATCAACTTTTTCTTTAAAAACCCATTTGCATTTTATAACGTTACTATATTTTGGTCTATCAACAAGTTCCCAGACGTTATGCGATAAAAGAGAATTATATTCTTCCTGCATAGCCTCTAACCATTGTTTGCTTTTCTCAGACTTTATGGCTTCATTGTTCGTTCGAGGTTCGCTCCTTCCCAATAAGCCTATTTCATTAAAATAGTTCATTTCATAATCTTGAAATCTTATAGGAGGACAACGGGTACGTACAGGTCTAGAGTTTTCTGCGACCTCAGAATCTGTATCAAATCTTACAGAAGCAGGCTCTATATTTTCAAAAGTTTGAGTATTATTCAATGATGACTCAATAACATTTTGTTCCTCAGGGAAAATCTCATCAATAATAGAATGATCTACAACAGTTTCCTTATTAATATTATTCTGAATTTCAGAATTGATAGATAAATCTGGTGTAGCATATTCATCACCGTCAGATTCAATAATGTCTGCCTGAGGATTGTTCTGATTATAAATCGAAACTTCGACAGTATTCATAGAATCATTTAAATTATTCGACTTATTAGTCTTGTATTCAGTACCTCTAACATTCTCAATAAATTCTACTGAACTAGCTTTAATCATTTTGCTGCCATCAGCTGGATCACCAAGTCTATATCCTTTTGTATGATCACAATATCCTAACATAATGTAGTGTTTTGATTTAGGATCAAGTTTTGTACGTTGGCATTGTGGAGTGAGAGCATATGCTATACAACCAAAGACTTTGAGATGACTAAGGTTAACTTTAGAACCAGTCCACAGCTCTTCAGGAGTAGCCTTCTTTAGAGCAGCGGTTGGACTACGATTCTTTAAATAGCAAGCAGTATTGACTGCTTCAGCCCAATACTTTTTTCCTAAGCCAGCGTCTTGCAACATTGCTCTAGCTTTTTCCATTAAAGTTCTATTAAGACGTTCAGCAACTCCATTTTGCTGAGGTGTGTAACAAACAGTAGTTTCGTGTATTATACCGCATTGCTTTAAATAACTCTCAAAACTTTTGTTGCAATATTCTGTGCCGTTATCACTTCTGACAAGCTTAATCTTTAGATCGGTTTGGTTTTCAACAACATTTTTGAATTCAATAAACGTATTCAAAACAGTAGATTGATATTTTCGATCCAAAAAATAAATAAAAGATTTTCGCGTAAAATCATCAGTAAAAGTAATAAAATAACGACTTCCACTCCAACTATTAATGGACATCGGTCCACAAATATCAGTATGGATTAAATCCAACTTCATCACGCTTCTATGTGCTTGACCACGGGGAAAAGATTTAATCTTTTTTGTTGTTTACCTTCAATGCAAGGAGGACATGATTTAAGATTTCCATTTGGAAAAGTAATACCGCGTGCCAAAGAATCACGAAGGGTTAACATACCTTTAAAACTTAAGTGTCCTAAGCGACGATGCCATAGCTCCAACAAATCTGTACTGGATACAAAAGCTTTACCTTCGGTTGACATCTAAGGCTCTTGGTTATTTAATAAACATTCCTCTTTTTTATTTATTTTGTAAACACCTTGTATATTAATTGCTTCCAGATCACATGATCCAGTAATGGATACATTATCCTTCCTGTAAACATAACATTTATTAATATCAAATACTAAAACATAACCTTTTGCTGCTATTTTGCTAACCGACAAAAGATTTGCTGCTACCTTTGGTACATACAAAGCATCTTTAATAACTTTAACACTGTTATTATTTAATGTCACATTGACATTTCCTACGCCTTCACTATACATTGTATCGCTATTAGCTGTAGTAATTTGGGTTTTAACTTCAGAAGAATAATTAAGTAACCAATCCTTCCGATTAGTCATATGACTAGTGCAACCTGAATCTAAAATCCAGCTATCACGATCACAAACAGTACTAATTAAAGCAGTTTCAGTTGAAAATAAAGAAGTATTAATTCCCTTTTTCGATGATGATGATGAACCATCTTGAGATGAATTATTGTTTAGTTTTTTCTTGAAATTTTTCAACTTTGGACATTTAGGCTTGATATGTCCTTTGACATGACAGTTGTGATAGATAGAAACAAAGTTGTTCTTTGCATTAAAATCTTTTCGGATTGTTCTAAATTTGAATCTATTGACTTTTTCTTGAATTCACTCTGAATTAATTGACATTTAACAAAATCTGATGTCAGCTTTGTATTAGAAGCTTCCATTGCCATAATAAGTGGATCAAATTCAGTTGGCAAGCCAATTAACATGAGTTCTGCCAATTCTTCATCGTCAATATTGCAGCCAATATCTGCTAATTCTTGAATCACAGAAATTATATTTCCTATATAATGATCCATGCAGTTAAAGTCAGCATATTTTATTTGTGCTAATTTCCTTTTTAAAGAAAGCCTTCTGCTTATGCCACAGTTTTCATATGCTGATTTCAAACTCTTCCATGCTTGTGAAGCTGTCACAGCATTCTTTACACACGTAAAGTGTGGATAACATAAAGGTTGAATATTTAGACAAATCTTTGCATACGCCTTTTGATCTTTGGTGGGATTCTTTGAAGCATCACCAGATCCATCCACAAACTCCCATAAACCATTTCATCTGAAATTTCCATGTTGCATAATTGTTGACACCTTCCAATTTACCGATGGACATATTAGAACCGGTATTCACGATTACATTATCGAACGAAATATCTCCATCCATGATGAAAAAATTATATTTCACTTCACAAAAAATAATCACGTAAATAACACATAAATTTATTATTTGTTATTATTTGCCCATAACCAATGTTAATATATTATATTAACTAAATAAATAACAAAAAACAATGTAAATTCACCAAATGTAATTTATATACTATTTAGTATTATTTACTATCTCAGTAGAGATTTTACAATTTTTGAAGTGAGTGTTTGCACCATGGCAACGTAAGAATATAAAAATCAAATCAAATGATTATGCCAGCCAGTAAGAAAACTTTCAAGTATGAAGGTTTTAACAGAATGTCTACTGATCCGGACTACAAAAAATGCAACATATAGCCATACCAAGCTTACGAGAAGAAACACCAGGGTACGTAAAGTTGCTTATATAGCGCTCGTATCATGTTTGAGCATGCCTTGTCTATTTTGGTGTTCTATAAGGAAAGATTTTAAGTGTTTCTTAAAACTGTAAATGCTTTTCAGGTCTCGAATTGGTGGCGGAATATTGTTCCAGCACTTGGACGCAGCATAACGGAAGCTACCTCTGAAAGCAGCAGTACGATGCATCTGCGTCACAAGCTGAATAGAGCACGTCCTGACCCCACCACGACATTTAAAATTGGAAAACCAAGACAGCTTTCCATAAATATAAGGCGGCTCTCTATGTCTTAAGACTCCAAACATAAGAGTGGCTAGATGAAGTTTAAGCCTGTGTCTCATTTTTAACAGTGAGTGTTTATTAAGAAATGGTGTTACATGTGCTCTTAAAGGAATGTTAAAACAAAATCGAGCACAGGAATTTTGAAGGCGCTGAATAAGCCGTTTGGTTTTGTCATGTAACCTTGGGCCAACAACTACATCTGCATAGTTCAATTTGGAAAGGATCAGGGCCTCCACCAGTTGGATTCTTAAAGATTCTATTAAAAAAGGTCTTGCCTTGTAAAGTACCTTTAATCTATAAAAACCATCACGCACAGAGTTAGCAATGTGGGTCTCGAAGCGTAGGTTAGTGTCCATAATTAGCTCTAGATTTTTTACAACATTTACATGCTCTATTGTTTCCCCTAACAAAGTGACACTAGTTGTTGGTTGCAGTTGTGCAAGCCGATATGTGCTACCAAAAATTATCAGCTTAGTTTTGTTAGGGTTTAGTAACAAGCTATTGTTAGTGGACGACTCAGCTATATTGTTCAGATCATTATTAAGTTTCATTATTGTATTGTCTATCTCAGATGGTTTGCATGATATATATAGCTGAATGTCATCAGCATATATATGATATTTGCAGTGTTTAATATGTAATTTGATGTCTGCAGTGTACAGGATAAAGAGAATGGGGCCCAATAATGATCCCTGTGGAACTCCTCTGACTACGGCAGCTTTATCAGATAATAATGGAGATCCATCTGAACCATTCAGTTTAACTAGTTGATATCGGTCACTAAGATAGCTATTGAACCAATCGATAGTCTTTGAATCGAAGCCATAGTAGCGCATCTTAGAAAGCAGCAAATTTTTATTAATTGAATCAAATGCCCGTGAGTAATCTAACATTACCACTAGAGTACACATTCCCCCATCCTGTGCGAAAAGTATATCATCAGTAACATCAAGTAGAGCTGTCACAGTTCCACGCTTTTTCCGAAAACCCGACTGAACTTCTGGTAAAATATCATTTTGCTCAATATATTCTGTTAATTGTAAGCTTATTGCTTTTTCCAATATTTTTGATAGAAAAGGCAAGATACTGATGGGTCTCAAACCTTTTAGTTCAGTGGGGTTGGAAATCTTGGGTAAAGGACGAACCAGTGCAATCTTCCATATATAAGGGAATGTTGCAGTGTCAATTGAAAGATTTATCATATTTAGAATAACCTCCATGGTGTCAGGCAGTGTCATGCAGATCATATTCATAGTTATAGAGTCGCATCCCTCCGCATTTGATTTTATGCCCTTAAATATACTAATTAATGTTTCCATATCAATCTTTTTTAGGTGAAACAGAATGTCATTGTTGTATCTATGAAATTCGAAATAAGTTAGCATTGAAATAGAGATATTTGATGGTCCTGGAACTTATAAAAAATGGTTATTGATAATGTCAGGGTTGTTAAAATTTGACGGCAGATCGGTGTTGGCTTTAGGGATAAGGGTGCTTTTTAAGTTTTTCCACAATAATTTAGGGTCATTGATTTTATTATTAATGTTATGTTTAAAATACGCAGATTTTTCATTAAATAAGGCCTGATTTACAGTTGATTTTAAACTTTTATAATACTCTTTTTTGCTCTCTGATCCGCTCCTACGATACTCATTCAATGCCTCATCTCGTAAACTCATCATTATTTTTATTGTTTCAGTGATCCACGGGTAGGATCGATCCTTTATGGTCACTGATCTGACAGGAGCGTGAACATCAAAGAGAGTCAATATGCATTGATTGAAGGCAGTAACCAAATCGTTGATATCGCAGTGAGCGGATAAGAGATCCCAGCGTATACTATTTAAATCTTTATTGAAGTCCTCAAAACATATATTTTTCATTGGCCTTTATTTCACAACATAAGGTTTGGGCTTTGCACATCTAATATTAAACTCGTAGATGAGTAAAGAATGACCATTGAGACGACCCACATTATCTGCAATTATATCTTTATTAACTGTGAGATCAGTGCAAATCACATCCAGAAGTTTTTGGGAATGGTCCGTAAAATGAGTGGGACTCTTGACGAGTTGAGTGAGGTTACAATGTGTTAGGAAGGTATTGAACTGCAGAGTTTGTCCATCATTTGGAATCAAAAGATTAATGTTAAAATCCCCTAAAAGAATTAAGTTATCGTAGTTATGGAAAGAGTTAACAGAGTCGGTAATAGCATCCAAAAATGTATCTACGCGAATCCATTCGGGACGGTATGCCGTGCCTATAATTAACTTCCTACCATTAATATTGACTCTAATCCACATTTGCTCAACTAACGAGTGAGAGGGATCAACAGGGTGAGGACAATTGCGAATTATTAAATTTTGTCTTAGATAAAAACCTACCCCACCGCCCCTATTGCTGCCACGCGGCTTCGGTCGCGGCGTATGCCGCAATCGATATCCCGCAAGCTGTGGGGCGCGAGCATCCTCACCAGCAAACAACCAGGTTTCATTTATCGCTAATATGTCCATATCGTATCTGTTTACAGCAGCTACAAAATTGTCATGGTTAGCGCCCAGTGATCCTGGATTAAACAAACCTATTTTTAGATGTTTATTATATATAAATGAGGACTTCACAAGTAAATGTTAATATACATAGTGAGACCAAATGGACTAAACAATGTTTAAAAGATAAATTATTGTAAATATTATAAGTATTACTAAAAGAAAATAAGTATTACTAAAAGATAAATTATTGTAAATATATATATTGTAAGTATTATTGTAAATATTATCATCGTATTAACTACTGGTATTCCATTAGAGAAATAAAGTTTATAATGTAAAACAATCGGATCAATAGACATCCCATTATATAAAGCATTAGCGTAATTCCAATTTAACAAAAAAAACAAGATAAGATTTAGTAAGTGAGTATAAGCAGGACCATTACTAAAATATACAAAATCAAACGATCGGTGTACCAAAAACACGGACCAGATCAGCCTCCGTCCGAATGGAGTAAGCCTGCTGTCCGTCACACTGTCGAGCAAAAATACGACCCCGTCTGGTCCACGAATAGCGCCACTGCAGCTTGCGGCATTCCTCGCGTACATGCTGAAATAGTTGGCGGTTGAGCCGTGTCAGCCGCTCATTTACATATACTCGTCGAGGCGCACCACCCTGGCCGAAGTCGGCGGAGGTGACATTACGACGGACACGGGCTGCCCGCAGTAAGTCATCTCGTGTGTGACGACGCGCAAGCCGCACTACGACTCTCCGTCCGCGAACTACACTCTGCGAGTCTCCACTGCTGTCGCTGACCGATACTCCGCGTCGCTCCGCTGGCCCCACCCGTTCTGCGAATACAATATCCCGCTCCTCCAGTGTAACACCTAACTTAGCGGCCAGCGCAATCACAGTATGTTGGACATTTTCTCCCTTCTCCTCCGGGAGATGACCAATATCTAGGTCGGACAAGAGTACCTCCTGGTCCCTGTCATTTAATTCTGACCGAAGCTGGGCCACGGTCTCCTCCAAACGTGTTACCTGTTCAGCCGAAGATGTGTCAGTCCTACTCTCCAGACTCACAAGACGCTTATCGAAGCCATCAAGCCTATCTGTCATATTAATCAAATTGAGGTTCAAGGACTCCTGGATTGCAGTTACATCACTCCTGATTCCCTTTATCTCCCCTAACTCTTTACGCATCTCCCGTATCTCCTGCATGTACCCGGCGAGCTCTAACCGCATCTCCCTAGTCTCATTGTCGGTCGTATTAGTGGGTTTCGTAGGTGAGCAAGATTTAGAATTCGAGCCTGCGGCGGCGTCCTGTACGGTGGAGGGTGCCTGGCTACCACATAAACCCTTAACGGGGGTGCAGCTATTATCGCCTTTACATTGTTTCTTTTTACATTCCGGATATATCCAATCTTTGGGGACTATGGCGGTCTCCGGAATAACAACGCAACCTTTGTGGAAGGTGCCAGGGCAAGTGGTCCACATAACTGCAGCCGATGCAGCCAAAAATTTGCCACAAGTTGCGCATTTGGCCATTATTTACAATTGTGTAACAAATATTAGGATATACAATAAATATTATTCTGTTGTCAACGACACCTACTCTTGGTCCTAATAGATGGCGTTACTAGTGAGATGTCTGTAGTAGTTGTCATTAAATGATTTGTAAATAGGTATTTGAGCAATTTTGTATTTTGTAATGTCTATAATTTTTATTTTAATAAAAGCATAAAACGTTACAATCACTTTTATTTAAGACCTCAACATTAGTTTTATACAGTTACCCACATAAAAAATGTTAGTTAACAGCACTGTCCGGTATTCTAGACCGCACACCGATGCACTACGGTCGATTCCTTGTCTGCGCACACTGACACAATCTGCCGCGACACTCTGCTTTAGTATAATAGTACTTCTCAGATAAAATTATGCGATTTAATAATATTCCGGGCGTCAAACGATTCGAGCGTATGTAGTCGTACAAACGTCCGTGACGTCACTCCGTCTCAAACACTGTTCAGTATTTTGTTTTCGAGCTAGGTCATATTTCATGAATAAATTTGAGTAATCTTCCTGTAATTTATCAATATGAGACTTGGAGTCTATTTTTGTCGACACTGTACGCCTCCCGACTATCCGCCAATTGTTTGTTACATAATTCTACTTGTGATTGAAGTTTATCATAACTTAAGCTACTGGCTTTTAATAAACATGATTTCCTTAAATTATTTTGTGATTTTACATTGGTCTTCTTGATGATTTTATTTAATTTTGATTGTTTTTTAATTTTCTTAAGACTAATATTAGATTTGGTCATATTTAAGTCAATATTACATGAGGATGTGTCATTGGTTAGATCAATCACTGAGGAGTGAGTTGAGGGAGGCACAGGGGCAGTATCAATGAGATCGTCAAAGAGGTTGGATACCTCCACTGACTGACGTGACTCAGCATCTTGCTCGTATTTACTAATTTGCCTATATGCCTCTCCCAGCTCCTTTTCTAATTCGGTGTTACGTCTAAGTGTTTGCTCAAACGTTTCACCGCATTGGCGGAAAGAATCTACTTCTAATGTCAGTTGGTTAAGCTTTTTATATAATTCATCGCAAGTAATAAGACTCTGAGAGCTTTTGTTCGAGAGTAATGATTTTTATACGCATAGCTTCGTATTCCCGATCATTTTCATCCCTTTCCAATAATAATTTCTCTACATCCGCCTTCTCTGCCTTGAGTTGAAGAAGGGCTTCTTTCAGCTGCATCTCCAATTGACGAACAGTCACGGCGCTTTTTAAATAATGGTGGGTTGCTAGTCACATCGCCTGGTGACATGATTCTACAGATTTTCGCCCAGTCCTTCCGCAGGCTTCTACGGTCTGCGTGGAAAGAGAAGCAGCTGGTACATTCTACGTATTTCTTTTCTCCCAGACCACCATCGAAGAAGTTACTTGTTTAAAAGCAGGAATTTTACATGTGGTAATAAAATTTTTGATGATATTTGGGAAAGAGTCATAATGCTAAGTTAACATTTGCCAATAATTATCTCTACACAGTGCGAAAGTGATTGCACTAACTTTCATTTCCCTCGTGCCAGGCGTTCCCGCGGCTGACGTGGACGAGACACGGGACTCCGATGAAGACGCGGGGGCGCGGGGCGGGGGACACTACGCGGACGGTAAGCTTCTTAATAACCGAACAAACAGATGGTGTTATATGTTTCACACGACTCATTCTGTGTGTGTCTCTGTTTGGTGGAGGGAATCAAATGCGGTTTTCTGAACTTGAAACTAGCGGTCGAGCTGAAGTTAGTGGAAGTCGGACCACCTAGCCAGGGGTGAAGGCATCTAATTGAATAGGTATGATAAGATGGAATTTGGATTTTGGGTTGAAGTGATCGGTGTGGCCGAAAAAGATCCATATTTAGTTCTGCCAGGGCACGTAGTGCATATATTCTTTGGCCAGGGTCAGGTTGAAGTCCAATAGAGCACAACACTGCCAAGTATTCCCACCAAGTGGCCAACATTGTGGAGACCCAATATAAATGAAGTTTATGTCGTAAGTTAATAAAATATAATACAATGCCGTAGTCCTCTTGCTTTTTCCAATTTTCGCATAAAAATATGAATGACATTTTGCGAAAGTGACGTTCTACATTGCGAAGAAACGTAGCTTTCGCATAACGTAATTCACGCCTTCTATATTTCTATGCATATGAATAAATGCTTAGGAGAGCTACACAAGCTAGAGTATTATGCGAACAATATATGTTGAACATAGACATAGACAGTTGGCCTTTTTAAAACTTTTTTTTTAAATTAGTAGCATAAAGAGAACCAAGGTATCCAAATTGACATTTGCCAAGTGTACATTGGTACCTATTGATAAACTTATATTTATCTCTATCTGATATATTTTGAAAAAAGAGAGATGAATATTTTACTGTAAAACGGGCTCCTTCTATGCTTTAGTTATTGTTCTGAGATTTCTATGCATATGAATGAATGCTTAGGAGAGAGGGGGGTTTGGCTTCGTTGTATGTCTACGTGTAAGCGCTGCGGCAGTGGTGACCTGTGCGCTCATATGATGTATCTCATCCCACGGGTTCGCTAACGAACTGACCTCCTTTGATAAGCGATGGTGTAGGTGAAAGTAACAAATGTTTTGCAGATGGCGCAGCAGAGGGCCAACAGCCTGTGGCAGGAAGTTCCCGGAACAGTTATTATGGCGAGCCTCAGAGCCCTGACACAAGGCACCAGTGTCATGTATGTCTGAGGGGGTTTCAGAGGAAGAGTGACCTACAGAGACACTTAAGAATTCACACTGGTGAGAAGCCATATAATTGTAATGATTGTGGCAAGCAATTTAATCAAAGGAGTATGTTAAAATTACATTTAAGAATACACACTGGTGAGAAACCATTTGAATGTAAGGTTTGTCGTCGTCGATTTGCTGACAGCAGTGCATTACCAAAACATCTGAGAACTCACACTGGTGAGAAGCCATATAAATGTAATGACTGTGGTAAGCAATTTAATCAAAAGGGTGATTTAGAAAGACATTTAAGAACTCACACTGGTGAAAAACCTTTTGAATGTAAGGTTTGTCGTCGTCGATTTGCTGACAGCAGTGCATTACCAAAACATCTGAGAACTCACACTGGTGAGAAGCCATATAAATGTAATGACTGTGGCAAGCAATTTAATCAAAAGGGTAATTTAGATACACATTTAAGAACTCACACTGGTGAGAAGCCATATAAATGTAATGACTGTGGCAAGCAATTTATTCAAAAGAGTGATTTAAAAAGACATTTAAGAACACACACTGGTGAAAAACCTTTTGAGTGTAATGTTTGCGAAAAGCAGTTTAGTGACAAAAGCTATTTAAAAACTCATTTAAGAACTCACACTGGTGAGAAACCATTTGAATGTATGGTTTGTCGTCTTCGATTTGGTGACAAAAGTTTTTTACGTAGACATTTAAAAACTCACGGTGAGAAACCGTAACAATGGGACCACAACTAATTTGCATAGTTTTTAATGTCACGTTAGGAACGGGAACTTAATTCTCGTCCACATGCAACACAAGTTGTTTGTAAAAACGTTTCGTTATCACGCGCAAAGTCAATTATGTTGAATTCGATTATAGACTTTAAAATCAGTCTTTGTGTAAAAAATCTGCTGCCCGCGATTTGGGTGTTCCCCTTGACTCAAAATTGTCATTTTCTCAATATCTCGACAACGTTACATCCAAATGTAAACAGCTCCTTGGATTCATTTGTAGAATATCGAAAGATTTTAAGAAGTTTCAAAACTTAGTGACCCTTTATAAAACATTTGTGCTTCCAAAGCTAGAGTGTGCCTCGATTATTTGGTCCCCTCATTACATAGCTCATGTTGAGCAAATAGAGACCATTCAGAAAAAGTTTTTGAGACTATTGACAACCCGTTTGGGCTTGAGAGATACCTTAATGACATATGAACAGTGCTTAAAACGTTTTAATTTTACATCCCTTGATTGCAGACGTTCCCAAACTGACCTTACATATTTGTATAAAATTATTAATTCACTGCTGTCAACTGCTATCTTAACGGAAATTAACTTTAAAGCGACATCGCGCCGTCAAAGAATTCCTCAGTTGTTTCACTTACCGAGTTGTTCAAATAACATTAGTCATTATAGTCCTGTTCACCGAATGTGTAGACTTCATAACTCTTTAAGTTCATCTACTTGTCCTGACATATTCCTCTACTCACTTGCGGCATTTAAAAGAAAATGCCAAATTGTGTTCAATGAATCAGGTCAAAAGTAAAGTAAATATATTCTTTGTTATCTGTATTTCTGCATTGTTGTCCAAGTTCTCTATTTTTTAATTTTATTAAACGTTTTTTAAAGTAACTCATTTTGAGCTGTTATGTTACGTACATATTTAATTGGTGAGTTAGGTTAGCTTTTATCAAGTGTTTGAACGTGTTTTGTAACAAAATTAACTACCTAGTTATGCATGGTGCCCCTCATAGAGACATTGTAATGATAAATGCATAGTGCATATTCCCTGTAACGCGCCCACGCAGAATCAGGCCACCGTGCTATGCTTACGCGGCAACGGCCGACCTATTGTTAATAGCATTAAGTTAGTATTAAGACAGTCTGTAATTTGCTCTCTTTTCGAATACATGTCTCTACAAAGTAAAAGTTGTGCTTTTTAAAAAGCTCCCTTACACACCTCGTAACTTAAGTGGCGCAGCCTGTGTAGGATCCGAAGTCCTGCTGCCGGTCTTAGTGAGTGACTTTCGCCCCAAAATCGGTGAAGTGCTTCTACAAAAGTCGGTTTTTCGCGGTTTCGGACTCGAACCAAAACAAATAAATTACTATAAGTGCGGTGTGTGAAAATTAAGGCAGTTGCAGACTCAACGGAAGACATGGCATTGAGCAGCGCGTGAGTAAACCTCTTCACTCCTGTTTTTCATATATGTCCATGTTATTTCCACTTTCCCGACCCCAAATAGTCGAACTTTCGTTTTCGTTTATCTGATTTTGCATGATATAAGACGTGTGGCAATACCTGTCATTGATTAATTTTAGTTAGTAAGATTTAAAAGTGTGTTTTCATTGTTATAAGTGTCGTATAAATAAATAAAATATATAAGATGGAACAAGTAACGATAATTCCCAAAGAAATCTTATGTATTATCCCCAAGTTTGATGGGGATGAAAAACTATTAAATTTATTCTTATCCAAGTGTGATTATGTCATAAAAGCGTTTCAAAAACCGGGAAATAATGCCCAAGATTTGTACATATATCATTCTGTAACTAGTAGGCTTACAGGTAGAGCCGCAACTCTACTCAGTGAACACCAAAATGTGACGTCATGGAATCAACTTAAGAGCATTCTTTTCCAACATTTCGGAGACCCAAGGTCTGAAGACTGTATAGCCATTGAATTAGAGAGTTTAAAAATTAAACAGAATGAGTCATACATCCAATTTTGCCATAGAGTTCAAAATGTTAGGAGCTCTTTATTCGCTAAGGTAAATACAATAACTGATGAGGGAATTAAAGCCGCTAAAATGATCATTTATAATAATATAGCATTAAAAGTTTTTATGTACAATTTGCCTGAGGAAATGTTGCGTATAGTACGTATACGACAGTGTACTACCCTAGAAAACGCATTAAGTGTAGTAACCGAAGAAGTTAATTTTCAAGAACAGTATAACGTAAAGAATAATAAGCCGAAATCTAGCATTGCACATCGCCCTAATAGCCAAAGCTTTACAAAACCTTTTGTCACCTCTCAGCCATTTAATGGAATGCCTAGTCAGCATAATTTTAGATTTGGTAATCCACAAAATCAAGGCTATTCATTTAACAGTATGCCTAACCAAAATAATTTTAAATTTGGCATCCCTCAAAATCAAGGTCATCTTGGTTTTAGGCCTAATTTTACACCAGTAAATAGAGGAATGCTACCCCAAAATCCTAACGTTAATACACAGCAAAATATTACTCAGCGTAATTTAAACCATGGTCCTGTGCAACAGTACCGTGCACCATTCCAACATAGTGGTTTTAAATTTGGTATTCCGCGTCAGCAGCTTCCTTATAATAATCAATTTAAATTTGGCTTACAAAATCAGCAAAACTCGCCCAAATTTAAGACCGACTCTGACGTCTCTATGCGTACCGCTCCTGTAAGGCAAAATATGCTCACTAATGAACTATTTTACTGCGAAGAGCCATACAGTGGTGGTGAATATTATACAGATAATAACGAGTACACCTATTATACTAACGACTCACAAATAGAGTATGATGAGACAGAGGTACCTTCTGTTAATTACGCGGAAACATCTGAAAATATTGAAAATGAAAACTTAAACCCTACCTCTGAAAATTTTTACAATGTAGCCAGCAACAGCCAAGTGAAGTAATAAATTTAAATTACTGTGACAGCATATTGAAATTGCCCCATATTGAAATACCGGAAATTGGTTCTAAATTCCTCATTGACACAGGAAGTAGCAGGTCATTCATTAGCCCTGCTAAAACTCAAGAATTTTTCAACGAATTTAAACAATATGAACCATTCACAGTAGTTAGTACTCATGCACAAAGTACCCATAGTGATGTCATATATATACCGTTACTTAAAACATTTAAAAGTACACTTTATCATAAATTCTATGTATTTGATGTTGATGGAAGGTATGACGGACTGATAGGCTCTGACCTTCTTAAAAAACTATCGGCCAATATAGATATGGCTAACCAATTATTGCAAACACCCAACACATGTATACCTATAATTTATACCCCTCCTTATGAGATACTCCTAGAGCCTAGGACTGAAACGCGTGTACGTATTCCCACAGACTACGGTAATGGGGAAGCTATTTTAGATTTTTTGGAATTTAGGGAAGGCGTACGAATGCCCGCAGCCATAGTAATGTGTAGAAATTTTCTAGCTGAAACTGTAATACAAAATACCACAGAGCAGGAATTTAAGATCACTATAGAAAAGCCATTTAATGTTAGTACGTTTAAACAAGAAGAGTGTCACGTTAATGTAGTTTCCGAAAACCTTAAAGTAGATGATATATTAAAAGAAAATTTACAAAAACTTAGGCTTGAACACACTAACCATGAAGAACGTGAAAGTATTTCTAAGCTGTGTTATGAATACCGTGACATATTCTATTCTGACAAAATTCCTCTTTCTTTCACAAATCAAGTGAAACATAATATTCGCACTGTTAATGAAAATCCAATATATGTTCGTCCCTACAGGCACTCTCCCTCTCAAAACGAAGAAATACAGAGACAAGTAGACAAGCTTCTAACGGACAATGTAATTAAGGAATCTCACTCTCTTTGGAGCGCGCCGGTGCACCTGGTTCCCAAAAAGCTAGATGCATCCGGGGAAGTTAAATACAGGATGGTAGTAGACTACAGACGTCTTAACGAAATCACAGTAGATGACAAGTACCCCTTACCCAACATAAGTGATCTTTTCGATAAACTAGGTAAATCTACTTACTTTACTACCCTAGATCTTGCTTCCGGTTATCACCAAATTGAAGTTAATCCTGATGACACACCAAAAACTGCGTTTACAACCCAGACAGGGCATTTTGAATTTAAGCGTTTACCTTTTGGACTGAAAACAGCCCCGGCAACATTTCAGAGGGCCATGGATAATGTCCTGCGTGGCCTCCAAGGCATTCATTGCATGGTTTACCTAGATGACATAATTATTTTTAGTTCCAGCCTTCCAGAGCACATTTCAAAATTACGAAAGGTTTTTGACAGACTTAGGGAAACAAATTTAAAAGTAACGTTAGATAAAAGTGAGTTCTTGAGAAAGGAGGTTCTGTATCTAGGGCATGTTATTACCAAAGAAGGCCTTAGGCCCAATGACGATAAGATAAAGGCAGTACTCGATTTTCCGTTACCCCGGACCACAACGGAAATAAAAAGCTTCTTAGGACTAGTAGGCTATTACCGAAAATTTATTAATAATTTCGCTAAGATAACACAACCCTTAACTTCATGTCTTAAGAAAAGGAATAAAATAGAATTTACCCAAGAATACATAGACGCATTTGAAAGATGTAAAGAACTACTAGTTAACGCCCCAATCCTACAGTTTCCAGATTTTGAGAAACCCTTTATCCTTACAACAGACGCTTCAAATTTCGCCCTGGGAGCAGTCCTTTCACAAGGACCTATAGGTAGTGATAAGCCCGTTGCCTATGCGAGTAGGACCCTAAATGATGCCGAAACACGGTACAGCACAATTGAAAAGGAAATGCTGGCTATCATTTGGGCCACAAAACACTTTCGACCGTATCTATACGGTAGAAAATTCAAAATATATACAGATCATCGTCCTTTGGCATGGCTGAAAAGCATTAATGAGCCTAATAGTAAGATTACGCGGTGGAAATTACGCCTTGCGGAGTTTGATTTTGATGTTATATATAAAAAGGGTTCACAAAATAGTAATGCTGATGCTCTATCACGTATAAAAGTAAATGCGTTGGGAGATAACGATGACCTATCAATGAAAGTAAATATAGATAGAAAGGAAAAACAGTTACAGGATTATTTAAATGATGTAACAGAGAAGATTTCAGAATTAGGAAAAGAGAAAGAGCGCGAACGATCGTTATCTCCTGCTGTTACGATTTCCTCATCAGACTCCCACAAATCTGAGAATCAGCCTCAAAATAAAGGCCGCCGGTCTCCATATTCTATTCCATCCATAGGTAGTAGTACAGTTTCCGCATCTGAAAACCAAAGTAGTGAAAATACAAATACCATACATTCAGCTCGTGACTTAGATACAGATGGTATACTTATCTTACAGGAAGCCATTGATATGAAACCGAACCAAATACTCGTATATACCTGGAACAGAGATAAAATATCAGTCAAAAATTTATCTAGAGAAAAACAAAAAATATTAGAAGTACACTTACCTGAACATAACCCTGATCTTGTTAAAACATTCCTCTTAGAATATACTAAACCTAAAATAAAATATTTCTTTTATTTTGAAAGCGAATCACATCGTAAATTATTTTCCCAAATTGCTACAACCCTCTTCAAAAAAGGAACTGTAAAATTTTATGAATGTACTAAGCGTATTGTATATGTAGATGATGAAAATGACCAGCGTGACATAATTATCAAATATCACACGGGTAAAAATAGTCATAGAGGAATAAAGGAAACCCTAGCACATCTAAAACGTACATTTTATTGGCATTCTATGGATAAAACTGTCGCTGCTTTAATTAATGCATGTGAAATATGCAGAAAAATGAAATATGACCGTAAACCCTTAAAACCAGAATTACAGCTTTCTCAAACACAAACGAAACCCTTTCAGGAAATATTTATCGACACATTTACAATAGAAGGTAAAGCTTACCTTACAATTATAGATGCATTCAGTAAGTTAGGCCAAGCTATAGAAATTACTAATAAGTCCACACCGGAAGTCGTTAGAGCTCTACTTAAATACTTTTCTATGTATGGAGTACCTAATAGAGTCAGCTCAGACCCCGGTGTTGAATTTAACAATTCCTTAATGAAGGAAATGCTTTCCTTTTATAAGATAGATTTACATGTAGGTACCCCACACAATCCAAATTCGATGGGCTTGATAGAGAGGTTTCACTCCACTATAATAGAAATATACCGTGTAGCCAAATATGAAAGAAAGGCCACAGATGCTACATCAGTTATGACATATGCAGTTATGTCATATAATCACACTATACATACAGCCACCGGTTTAACGCCTTTTGAGGTAGTTTTTGGCCATACCGAAGCTAATAGCATGTTTACAGTAGATTTCGAGAAACAGTACACACAACAACTGGTTAAGGAACATGTAAGAAAAACCAAACATTTATATGAATATTTAACAAATAAGCTTGTCGAGAAAAAACAATCAGTAGTCCACAAGCGAGGAGGTGAAATAGAATTCGATATAGATGTAGGAGACGAAATTTTCATGAAAGGCGTAAACACTAGGAGGAGTAAAGATAAACCGAGATATCAAAAAGCCCAGATTACCGGAACAATTAATAGGAATACTGTACCTGTTATAACTAATAACCGCGAGACTAAAATTCCAGTTAAAGATATTAAACGCCCTCCACAGGTTGTTGCTCCTGGGAGTCCATATGATCCAAAGCCAGGCCCTTCTACTGCACCGGATTGACAAGAATCCCGGATTATTACCAATAAAGGAAGGTAAAGCTTTCGTAAGCTACGATTACTGGACTGTAATTAAAATTTTAGATGTAAGCAAAATATATAATGAAATAGAGTTAAATAGAGATAAGTATATAACATTTAAGAATGATGTTTATAACTGCATCGACACAAAAACGTTGGGAACAGATTTTAGTAATATTGAATTACAAACAGATTATATAATTTCTAGTACTATAGAAAAGTATAAGCAATTATTTCCTAAGGCAAAGGTTAAGCGCGGCATAATTAATCCCCTTGGTTCTTTAATTAAAGCAATAACAGGCAATTTGGATAATGATGATGCTCTAAGATTTGAAGAATTAATTAATAAAATAAAAACAAAACAGGATGCTATAAATGAGAAAATGACAATAGTTACAGAAATGATTAATATCTTTTCGGATGTAGCCAATTCTACTAAAAGCAATTTTATGAAAATAGAAAATAATATACAGGAAATAGAAGTTTACCTAAGCGAGACAGCAAAAAAAGAGAATATTGATAGAATTATACATATTTATATGTCATTTTTATATAATTTCCAAATTCTGTATATTCGACTTAACGAAATTGAAACCGCGCTTGCTTTTAGTAAAATTAAGGTTTTGCATCAATCCATTGTAGACCCGGAAGAGTTTTTATCAATACTTAAGGAAATAGAGTTGACCGATAAGTTAGTTTTCCCAGCTACTTTTGAAAACATTGTTAAAATTGAATTTTGTACAGAATTAAAAGCTTATATCAGACAAAATCAGATAAAGTTCATTCTACACGTTCCTTTAATTTCAGATGAAACATATAATTATTTTAAATTAATTCCTATACCCATTTTGAGTAATAATAAAAGTCCCACTTCTATGATCCTCCCCAAATATCCTTACGTACTTGTGAAGGGGTTGAAAACAATGTTGCTCTCCCAGCCATGTCCTGAAATAGATGAAGACGAATTTTTATGCTATGAAAATGATCTCTCAGCTCAGAGAAAAGATGATTGCGTTACTGAGCTCATGCAGTTTTCCACCAATACCTCAAGCTGTCGCTCTATACCTGTTGTTTTAAAAGACATAAAGATAGAGTCTGTACAATTAAACCGCTGGATCATTTACACCAAGGATGAAAACTTACTTACCGAATATTGTAGTGAGGAAACAGCCCAAGAAGTTATACGAGGAACTTACCTGTTAACCTTAAACAATGACTGTTACGTGAAGATTAAGGAAATTACCTTGAAAAAGCATGTAACGGAAGGAAAGAAGATATTCGACACCAGATTACCTCTACTTCAGCTGCCCAAAGTAAACAATGCCCCGGAGCCGTTGAAGACAATCCCTCTTGACGAGATCAACCTTGCGGATATCCAGTTCCTGAACTTTTTAGTGCGAAAAAGTGATCTTAGTGCCAAAAGTAAAAGTGAAAATTCCCAAAGTGTTTTTACGGTCTTTAGCATAGTAAACTTAGTTATAATCGTAACTCTAGTTTTACTTATTGTAAGTTACAAATATAAGCTTTTGTCAAAAATGTGTAAGCTGAGGAAAACTCGAGATAATCCTGCGGATGATCTCGAACTTGCGGAGGGAGGAGTTATGCATGGTGCCCCTCATAGAGACATTGTAATGATAAATGCATAGTGCATATTCCCTGTAACGCGCCCACGCAGAATCAGGCCACCGTGCTATGCTTACGCGGCAACGGCCGACCTATTGTTAATAGCATTAAGTTAGTATTAAGACAGTCTGTAATTTGCTCTCTTTTCGAATACATGTCTCTACAAAGTAAAAGTTGTGCTTTTTAAAAAGCTCCCTTACACACCTCGTAACTTAAGTACCTAACAAACTGTTTGTGTACTTGTTAATAAATAAATAAATAAATAAAAGATATTTCAGGGTGGATGCGACATATGCGTACCTAACGGGCTTTACTAGATTACTATAGTATAGAAACATTATAATAACAGTCAACAAACCAAAATGTAATGAATTTAATTTGCATATTAAACTAATTTCTGTAACAACCTGTACCTTCTGCGGCTGAGTCTTTTAGTTTTATTTAGAGTCACCGAATCTTGACGTAACCGAATTTTCGATGTATAATATTGTTTATTTTTTAATTAAATTTATGGATAGGCTTTAAGATGTTAGGAGTTTTATTGTAAACTAGCTTTTACCCGCGGCTTCGCTCGCGTTTGATTTCCCTTACTAACACAACCCAAAACTCCAAAGTCAACCCACGTAGTGCCTTAAACACGGTAATGGCTTAAAGCCATGGTTAATTTTTTGGTTAAAAAAGAGGTTCTCAATTCGCCCCGTACCGTATGTATGTAATATTGTCGGGGTTGCACAGTTTTTGTATATGTTGTTCTGTACCAGCTTCTCAACATGTGTGCCTAATTTTATAAGTGTACCTTTATACTTATGAAATTAGGCACACATATTGAGATGTATGTATATTTGTATGTTTGCTTGCGCATATCCCAAAGACTAAAGCGGATTTTTAAAATTTTTTTTGTCGCAGAAATTTGCGCAAATAAGGAAATAGTGCAGATTTTATCAAAATCGGTTCAGTACTCTTTGAGATGGTCTTGAAGAAGCTAATTTGTTTTTAATTATTAAAATAAACTGGCAAACATTCTTTCATTGTCTAAAATACTGAATATTTTTTTTGAGCAGTAATTAGTGAACTTGTTCTAGCATACTAACTCAACGATACTATAGGTATTTTATAATAGATAGGTACTTAATACATAACATCCAAGAAAATGTATAGGATAATTGTATTAAATGAAAAATAAATAAACACAGAGTAAACTTTAATTTTCGTAATATGTTTTTGAAAAACTAAAACATTGTTTTGGATGCGTATCTCTGTTTTCTTTCGTGAATACTTTTCGTAACTTATTTATTGCCGAGCGATGTCTCATCGATTTGTAAAGAAAAAGAGAAGCCGTTAAGCCGAAAAGGCAGCCAGCTCGGCTTTATGCTTATGGCGGTGGACCACAGCGCTGATTTTCAGCTGGTCCCAAGGAGGACGTAGATAGCTTAACTATACATATATGCTATTATAACAAGCATAACTTTTTAAAATATATTTTTCACTACTCATTTACCATTTATATCTACGAAAAATTGAATTAAAAGTATGAACAAAACAGCAACAATGAAATTGACAATTTTCGTGAAATCATAATTGCAAAGTACTTGACTTTAGTTAGTATTGGCACAATATATTTGGGAAATTAAAAACTGTCGACAACAATGCCATCAATTTGCCGCGATAATGTGATTTCTTTTATTTGTTTACGAAATGTGGCGACAGAGGAAGCACTAGTACCCGAATCGTTAACGCCATGTATTTGCAATTTCATAATTCAATAATAGTTTGACAGTAATGGTGTTACTTTCGTTTTTTGATCAGTCTTATTTAAATCTGTTTCTATCACTGAATTGTTGTCGTGTTGAATTGAATTCTTCTTAACTTTATCATCTTCCTTTGTTTCTAAACCAGCATAAGGCTTAAGGAGGATAACGAGAAACCTTATTCAATTTTTAACACATCTTACACGGAACTATTATTTTATTCTTATCTAGATCCTCTGCTTTCTAAAAAAATTGTTAAAGGATACTATGGATTGTTCCATTGAAACATTTTTTCATATCTGTGTCATTGTGTTTACTATGAAAACCGGTAAATCTTGTGCAATAAGGTCTATCAAAGTACCTGTTTCAATGGATGTCCTCATCACGAGTAACAGTTTTTACTTTCTCATAGAAATTGCATCCTTGCATTATGTGACATGTGAGCTCATATTATGTATCTCATTCCACAGGTTCGCTAAGTAACTGACCCCTTTGTAAAGCGATGGTGTAGGTGAAAGTAACAATTTTTTTGCAGATGACACAGCAGAGGGCCAACAGCGTGTAGCAGGAAGTTCACGAAACCGTCTTGATTACTGTTTCGTGAACTTCCTGCCGCAGGTTGTTGACCAGCCTCAGAGAGACCCGCGCGCGCAAACGCTGGCACAAGGCACCAGCGTCATGTTTGTCTGAGGCAGTTTCAGTGGAATAGTCGTCTACAAACTGGTGAGAAGCTGTATAATTGTGAGAAGCAACTTAATCGTAAGGATACTTTAGTATTACAATTAAGAACTCATACTGGTGAGAAACCAACATGATGTAATAGTTTCTGCTACTCTTGTATCGTTTGTAATGTCACGGGAACTTCATTCTCGTCTACATTAAACCACGGATATACTAGGTTACTAAAGTATAGTGACATTATAATAACAACATTAGTCTTCACATGGATATTGTAAGAGGCGACTTAGGAAATATAAGCTAAACAAAGCTCATAAACATTAATGAGACCTCTCCAACCCGTCTGGCCAGCGAGGAGAGTGTAGGCCAAATCCTGTCTGCTCCGGCCAAGTATGGCTCCGGTAGTACAGAGAGGGTCATTCTGCTGCAGAGACTAAAGAGACCTGATGATGATGATTATAATAACAGACAATAAACCAACATGTACTTGTCACACAAAACAAATAACAAAATCTCTGTAGCAACCTGTATTTACTGCGGCTGCGTGTCTTACTTTTGTAAGTCATTCAACCTTGACTAGACACGTAGATTCGGAACAACTGATATTTCAAAACTGCTTTTCTCTAAAACTTCTCGAAAAATTTGTATGTAAATCTGTATGGATGTATGTATTAAAGTATGTATGTAAGATTCTTTATTTTATCACAACTGCTGACTCACGGACTTGGACGTAGAGGCTATCATCATGTAAAAACGGGTCACTCACGCGCTATTTGTCGGGATTGCCGACTATATCTCCCGACGACATAGCACGTGAGTGACCCGCTTTTATTACCCAACTGCCAAGAAGGGTAATGTGTTTCGCGCGCGCGTATCATGTATGTTTGTAAATTTCTTTATTACCTCGTATCATCTTAACGGCTGGATGAATTCCGATAGTTAAGACGTCGTTAGGTTCGCTTGTATGTATTTATAGTCACAAGCGTGTATATACTTAACTGTTTTTCATTTGAGACCTTATCACATTGACTTAAGACCCGATGAGTATATATTAATGCTCGTGACGCTCTAACGACAATTGTCACGGAAGATGAAGTGTGGCTATTGAATGCGTGAGTTTATTCCGCGACAGAATACCTCGATAGACCTAAGTGTTGACATGACTTGTAATTCTAAATAACAAGTAATGACAAGAATTGTTATTTTAGATAACTAATATTATTCTCAGTATATATGACATGACTTCAGTAAGTAAACTACAAACTTTAACTAAATAAGGCAAATCTGTTGGTACCTAGTTATATTTAAACACGTTAATTGATTGTAAACCTCGATAAGCAAATAAAGAGTGGAATTTAATTGTGTTGACATTATTTTTTCGTTTGGATCCTGTATTTATTTGGTATCCTGTATCCTGTATTCTCCTGTATTTAATATATTATTTGGTTAATAAAACACATACGAGATAGTGTGGCGTTGATCTACTTATGTAGCTACATGAAAAGCATGCAGTTGTTTTGCTATTAATCTAATGTTAGCGTAGATACATTTTGATACATCCAGTTTACTGTCGTCTTCGGAAGGCCCGCCATAACTCCACCAAGGGCGCCACTGGTAGGCAATACAAAGGTTTTAAATTATTAATTGCAGCTGCGTTCAACATTGTTTTTACATGAATTCGATGTAATATTACGTATCCTATGAGGAACCAAGATTCGCTAAAGTACAGACTATCTTGTTCAGGCTCAAAAACAATGGCTTGCTCGAGGTTCTCCTATAATCCTTTTTCCGTAAAGGTCAGTCTAAATCAGTTTTTCACTTTCATTGTTTTTATATTTCATATAGTTTAAGAATATATCTGAGAATTCGCACGGGTGAGAGAAGTCACATAAATGTAACTGCGGAAAGCAATTTCTTTGTTAAGTTAATTTGGAAAACACATTTGACAAGTCACACTGCTGAGAAACCATAGGAATTTAATTATTATCAATGTCGACATGCTTTATACAGTGCATTACGTACACATTTAATAACTCGTACTGGAGAGAAACCATCATCATCGTCATTTCAGCCACAAGAAGTTCCCAAAGATTTTTCTCTCCATGGAAAGAAATCGCCGTACTCACCACGTTGGGAGGGCGGGTGGCGAGCGCAGTTTGTTTTGTTTCTTGTGCGTTCACGCCGACGACCATCGCAAGCATGTTGAAGCTGGGTAAGGATAGGAATGTGTTTATTTGAGAATGGAATAAATGTACAGGGATACTACTTATAGTCGAATGAATGGGGAAAAGCAAGTAGCAACTTTATGTAATAAGTGTGCTGTGGGGAGCAATTTATTGAAAAGGGTAATTTAAAACACATTAAAGAATTGGATACTGGCGAGAAACCGTTCGATTTGCTCAGTACACACACACACACACATTTAGGTATCCCTACTGGTGAGACACCATTAAGAAGTAATCTTTGTTGTCGTCGATTTGCTGATAATAATTCATTACATACACATCTGAGAACTCCCACTAGTGAGAAACCTTACGAATGTCATAAATGTGGGATGTAATTTCGTCCATAGATTAACTTAGAAAAACATCTGAGAACTCACACTGGTGAGAAACCAACAACAAGTGTCATGTTCGATTTGCTGAGTACAGTACAATACTTACACATTTACGAGCACACTTGTGATAAGACAGAGGAGTGTTATGTTCGTCATCGTAGCTTTGTACAAATCAGAACATACATACACATTAAGAATCCTCACCACACACACACATATAGCTATTTGTTCAAGTAGATATATTCGAAATATGTACAGTACCTGGTGCAGGACACGAGTCCACCAAATGTTTATTGGAACACACCAAATATCGGCGAGCTCCGTGGCGCAGTGGTTATCACGCCAGCCTGCGACACGAGGGTTCCCGGGTTCGATCCCCGGCCAGGTCAAGATGAGAAATCGGCCAAGTGCGAGTCGGATTCGCGCACGAAGGGTTCCGTTCCGTTATCTATAAAAACGGCAAAATAATCATGTCTATTGCATGGGAGCCCCCTTATATATTTATAGCGGTAACAGAAATACATCATCTGTGAAAATTTCAACTGTCTAACTATCACGGTTCATAAAATACAGCCTGGTGACAGACGGACAGACAGACAGACAACGGAGCGATATTAATAGGGTCCCGTTTTTACCTTTTGCGTACGGAACCCTAAAAACGATCTTTTTCAGATTCTTGGATGTTTCAGGGTCTTGAATGTTCATCTTTATAAGTAATGGTATATAAGTATCTATTACAAAATATAGTATCGGTGAATTAGTATCTTACGACACAAGTTCACAACTTACTGGGGCTAGGTTTGGTGTATGGACCAGTTAGGGTGATGTGAATCCTTAATTTGAAACAGGCAAAGAATGTGCCGCATGCGTTACACTTTGCGGCCTTGGACCCCACATAAAAACAAAGGTGCCACATATAAAATGTTTTTTAATCGGTCGGAACATCACTGAACATTTCGTTATCGTGTCAGCCCAACAAGTCCGCTGCTGGACATACGTCTCCCCGAATAATTTCAAATACGACCTGCAAGAAGCGGTCCAGCGCCTTTCTGCGACCGTAGCGAGGTTGTCCGCACATCTGGTGGGTTACAACCTTTTTGTCCCAGCGGCCATCGGCAGAGACTTGGTTATAATCCCGTCGTACCGTATGCACCAATTTAGTTTTTGAAGGATCTCTTGTAATCCAATACATATCTAAGGAACCGATTCGATGCGAATGGCACGACGTGTTTTGAAAATGGAGGCCGCCGCATTGAATCGGTTAACATAAATTAAGTCTCAATAATTATAACAAAAAACATCGGTATCATAGAATCTGAAGGATTATAGGCCCAATTCATGCTAGATGCTAGACACCCCACTCAGGAGTCAGCTCAAACCGAGACGCGACGCGACTGAAAAGTAGCAATGAAATATATCTTTATTTAATAAACGAAAAGGTACACATTTCATTGACGGCCTTAGGAAATGGCTCGCGGCGGTGCTTCGCCGGTAGACGCGGCGCAAGAGTGGCGCTGCGCCTCGTGACGCTGCGTTACAGCCCGCTGGTGCAGCTTGAAGCCACTGTGGCGACTTGTCTCTACTATTTCCGTCCAGACTCCGTGTACATCTGAAGCAGCTGACGAGTGCTCGAGTGAGAAATATAACGATAGTCTGGGATCTTGTTAGGTATAATCGGACTTCTTGCAGAGGTAGCAAAACTAATACAAAAATAAGGGCTCGCGCGAAACCACATGCCTGTAAAGCATCGTGTCGCGTCGTGTCTTTGTGTTAACTTGCCCTTGGTCAGTGTGGCCCGCGGACACAAAGCGCCTGGCCGCGGGACTTCGAGCTTTTCAAGCATCCTTTCACTCGCCTCGGCTTCGCACGAGTAGATATAGGTACTTATTCTATAACATATGTATGTTAATGAAGGATAATGTAGGATTCTAATGGAGAAATAATTTTTAAATCGGTCCAGTAGTTTAGGAGCTTAATCAACGTAAACAAAACAAAGAAAAACGCATTAATTACCAATTAAATTTGATTAAAATATTGGCAAAGGAATGCCTCAGCTTGTGTCGCCACGTGCCTAAGTAGTGGGCACGCTGTGGCAATCTTTCCCCTCTGTATAATAGTGGTGTAGTAGTGTAGATAGGCCTCGGCCACCGGCTGCGGGTGCACTGCCAAGCGATCGGCCACACGATGCTCGGCGACTACACCCACAGCGACGCCATGGATAGTGCGCCTCGCAGAATGTTCCTGCTCGCTGCCAGGTGAATATTGTACGGTTGTACGGAACCCTTCGATTTGTTTACATTTAAAATAGTGTTTGTTCCCCAGACTGGTGCTTCCCCTGCCCACCTCGCCCCTCGACATCCAAACGTCAGAGCCCTGCTTCTCAGACAGCGAGTTCCCGAGCGGTGGCGATGCGAGCACACTCAACAAGCTGTGACGTCATCGCCGGCCCTACGGCATCGGCCAGCGCCACAAGTGTGTTGGCTCAATTACATATTCCGGCTATTTGTGTCGTGTTTCATTTCGTTTCATCTGTCCCGGGGTGTGTGTGAAGTGTTATGAAATCTCGAAAGTAAAATGGGATCAACTTGTGACACATGCGTGAAGAATAACGTATTTACAAATGCCATATATTATAATGATATATATTCATTTAATGAATATTGTTGGGTGATAGGTATTATATGTTTTTAAAATAATATGACTGAATATTGTTATTATATCATTAAATCTTATTCGATATGTTAACTATTTTTTTTAATTAATACAATTATACATTTTCTTGGATGTTAATGTGAATAAGTACTTATGTATTATAAAATTAGTATCGTCGAGTTAGTCTGCTTCTTCTTCTTCTATCGTGTCAATGGTCCAAACGATTAAATGAATCTTGCCCAGAATGATGCAACCTTTACAGCCGCATCCGTGGCTTTCGCCAAATCCTCTCTCGTACAAGAGGTGGGACGTTCGGGGCATGATAAGATGTGGCATGGATTGCACAGCGCCACAGCTACATCTATCATTAGTAGAAAAGCCCCACTTTTTGCGGTTCTCTCTGCATCTGCCCACACCTACTCGCAATCTGTTGAGAGACTTCCACGTACTCCAGGGCAAGGAGTGACCCGGTGGCAGTTTCTCCGCAGGTGGCAACTGTGAAGCAGTCGTTGTTGGAAACTTTTTAGCCCAGAGTTCCAAGCGCGCAGCGGATGGTTCCTTGTCTAAGGGGAGACATTGTTTAAGAAAGCGGGTTAATTTAAGTTAGTCTGCTACAACACAAGGAAAATTATTTTGTATTTTATACAATAAGAATTTCAAAAACTGTACTATCTCAAAAAGTACTTAACCGATTTTGATAAAATTTGCATTAATCCCTAGTTGCGCAATACCTTTTACAACTAAAAAAGAATGTTAGCAATCCAAATTACAAACAATACAAACAGACAAGGATCATTGTTATGGTTTTTCACCAGTGTGTGTTCTTAAATGTGTTTCTAAATTACACTTAACACTAAATTGCTTGCCACAGTCATTACATTTATATGGCTTCTCACCAGTGTGAGTTCTTAAATGAGCTTTTAAATGACATTTGCGACTAAAATGCTTTTCGCAAACCTTACATTCAAATGGTTTCTCACCAGTGTGAGTTCTTAAATGTCTTTCTAAATGACCTTTTTGATTAAATTGCTTGCCACAGTCATTACATTTATATGGCTTCTCACCAGTGTGAGTTCTTAAATGTATTTTTAATGCACTGCTGAAAGCAAATCGACGACGACAAACCTTACATTCAAATGGTTTCTCACCAGTGTGTGTTCTGAAATGTGATTCCAAAGTAGCTTTTCGATTAAATTGCTTGCCACAGTCATTACATTTATATGGCTTCTCACCAGTGTGCGTTCTTAAATGTCTTTTAAATGCACTGCTGTCAGCAAATCGACGACGACAAACCTTACATTCAAATGGTTTCTCACCAGTGTGAGTTCTAAAATGTGATTCTAAATTACCTTTTCGATTAAATTGCTTGCCACAATCATTACATTTATATGGATTCTCACCAGTGTGAGTTCTTAAATGTATTTTTAATGCACTGCTGTGAGCAAATCGACGACGACAAACCTTACATTCAAATGGTTTCTCACCAGTGTGAGTTCTTAAATGTATTTTTAATGCACTGCTGTCAGCAAATCGACGACGGCAAACCTTACATTCAAATGGTTTCTCACCAGTGTGAGTCCTTAAATGTGATTCTAAATTACCTTTTCGATTAAATTGCTTGCCACAATCATTACATTTATATGGCTTCTCACCAGTGTGAGTTCTTAAATGTCTATCTAAATTAACCTTTACATTAAATTGCTTGCCACAAGCATTACATTTATATGGCTTCTCACCAGTGTGAGTTCTTAAATGAGTTTTTAAATAACTTTTGTCACTAAACTGCTTTTCGCAAACATTACATGCAAATGGTTTGTCACCAGTGTGAGTTCTTAAGTGTCTTTGTAGATGACCCTTCCACTGAAACTGCCTCAGACAAACATGACACTGGTGGCTTGTGTCAGCGCTCTGAGGCTCGCCATAATAACTGTGTCGGGAACTTCCTGCCACAGGCTGTTGGCCCTCTGCTGCGCCATCTGCAAAACATTTGTTACTTTTACCTACACCATCGCTTATCAAAGGAGGTCAGTTCGTTAGCGAACCCGTGGGATGAGATACATCATATGAGCGCACAGGTCACCACTGCCGCAGCGCTTACACGTAGACATACAACGAAGCCAAACCCCCCCTCTCTCCTAAGCATTCATTCATATGCATAGAAATATAGAAGGCGTGAATGACGTTATGCGAAAGCGACGTTTCTTTACAATGTAGAACGTCACTTTCGAAAAATGTAATTCATATTTTTATGCGAAAATTGGTAAAAGCAAGAGGACTACTGCATTGTATTATATTTTATTAACCTACGAAATAAACTTTATTTATATTGAATCTCCACAGCGTTGGCCACCTGGTGGGAATACTTGGCATTGTTGTGCTCCATTGGACTTCAACCTGACCCTGGCCAAAGAATATATACACTACGCGCCCTGGCAGAACTAAATATGGATCTTTTTCGGCCACACCGATCACTTCAACCCAAAATCCAAATTCCATCTTATCATAGCTATTCAATTAGATGCCTTCGCCCCTGGCTGCTCAGGGTGGTCCGACTTCCACTAACTTCAGCTCGACCGCTAGTTTCAAATTCACAAAACCGCATTTGACTCCCTCCACCAAACAGAGACACACACAGAATGAGTCGTGTGAAACGTATAACACCATGTTTGGTTGTTAAGAAGCTTACCGTCCGCGTAGTGTCCCCCGCCCCGCGCCCCCGCGTCTTCATCGGAGTCCCGTGTCTCGTCCACGTCAGCCGCGGGAACGCCTGGCACAAGGGAAATGACAGTTAGTGCAATCACTTTCGCACTGTGTAGAGAATTATCTCTTATTAACAAATGTTAATTTAGCATTATGACTCTTTCCCACATATCATCAAAAATTTTATTACCACATGTAAAATTCCTGCTTTTAAACAAGTAACTTCTTCGATGGTGGTCTGGGAGAAAAGAAATACGTAGAATGTACCAGCTGCTTCTCTTTCCACGCAGACCGTAGAAGCCTGCCGAAGGACTGGGCGAAAATCTGTAGAATCATGTCACCAGGCGATGTGACTAGCAACCACCATTATTTACTTCACGTTCCGTTATTATTTTTTTTTCTTTAGGTCGAATGTTCACTGACAGGTGTTGTGCAGAATATATATCAGTGTCGAACTCGTACCCCACATGAGTAATTTTTATACTCAGCCTATTTGGTTCACTAAAACGCACACTGCATTTTAACATATTTCTTTTCTGTTTCTAGCTATATTGTTGTGTTAAGTATGTGTATGTTTTCTTTGTGCTGTATTACCTAGGTATATGTTTGTTTCATTAAACAAATAAATGGATGTCTATGGCTACGTTTAACACCCACCAACACGCTAAACCTGGCCTTTATGACTTGTAGCCTCAGGCTGGATAATATGATTGTGTGAAGTGTGACACGAAAAAGGGGCGTGATAAGCTTTTTTTCAGTCATGCCACTGGGATCCCCGATTTGAAACCCTACAGGGCATACTACAGAACTTAATTAGTTTTATTTAAACAATTACCTATACCATTAAGGTATAGCTGGAACACTAAAGATCAATGACAGCAATGATAGACACCTCACTGCATACATGAAATCGTAGCTATTATAAACTGTCACTTTTCTTTTTCAAGATGACATATTCATTTCCCTCTATATAAGTGACTTATTTCTTACTCTAGTGGTAAATGGAATCAATTTTGCTGGCAAGGTTAAAGTAACATGCTATCTTAAATTTCCGCTCATTCCCTCGGCAGGCTTCTAGCGTCTGCTCAGGCAGTGAAGTAGCATGTACGTTTTATGTTTCTCTTTTCTCCCAGACCAGCATGGAAGAGAGTGGGACGTATGGTTAACTTCAATTTCAATTTCAATTTATTTATTCATAAACAATACACACATTGCATTCGAATATTAGGAAGATACATGTCAGAAATAATTTTACAATAGGTATTACATTAAATTGAAATAATATTACATTAAGATCAAAAATTCGTTATCATGAGCACATTAGAAGTCATTAACACTATAACAGCACTTCTCCAGCAATAATGTTCGTAGCTTCCTTTTGAAGATAGAAAGTTTACGCTCCGTTTTTAGATCATTGGGTAATTTATTAAATAGGATTACCGTCTGATTACGTAGACAATGAGATACAACTAGCAGTGCTGGAGTAAATTTTTGTTTTAAATTTTTCCGTCTAGTGCCCTCTCGTTGTAACATTTCCTCTTCCGTTTCGAATAAATGTCTATTTTTGATAAAGTTAATTAAAATGACAAAGATGTAAAGAGAAGGAACTGTTAAAATTTGGAGCTTCTTAAAATGATCTACGCATGACTCCCATGGCGGTATTCTGACTATAGTACGTATGGCCCTTTTTTGTGCTATAAAAGCTTTATTTATATTATATTCATAACTTCTACCCCAGAATTTAATACTATACCGAAGTCTCGATTCAACCAAGGCATAATATAGTGATTTTAGTTGATCTGTCATCAGTTCGTCTCGTAATGTTCTAATAGCATAGCAAACACTACTAATACTACCTTCTACGGCATTTAATTCCTGTTTCCAATTAAGTAGTTCATCAATTTGAACACCAAGGAATTTCGCTACTGTCACTGGCTTTATATTAACTTTATTCAACTTTATATCAAGCTTGTCTCGATTACTGGCCGTCGTTTTAAATAACATAACTTTTGTTTTATCAGTATTAAGTTTAAGATTATTTGATGTAAACCAATTGTGGAATAATTCCATAATAATATTTATCTTTCTATTAAGAGCGTCAATGTTGGGATCCCATACTACAGCATTACTGTCGTCAGCAAAAATTACTAATTTTACGTCAGGTTGCGATGATGTCACATAATTAATTAAATCGTTAATAAAGATTATAAATAATATTGGTCCTAAAATAGAGCCTTGAGGGACACCTCTGGTGACTTTAACCATTTTAGAAATTTTAGTTGAGTTTAAAAACTCCCCTTTAGCATCCCTAACTTCGACAAATTGTTGCCGATTGCTTAAGTAGGACCTAAGCAAATTCAGGGTTTTACCTTGAACACCATTAAGCTCTAACTTCATCAAAAGAATATTGTGGTCAACGGAGTCAAATGCGGCACTTAAATCAAGGAAAACTCCAGCAACTTTTAATTTTTCATTCAATTTTCTGGTTACGTCATCTAAAATAGTGTCAATAGCATTAGAGGTGCCGATACCTTCTTGATAACCATATTGTCTTTCACTCAGGATCTTGTTGGTCTTAAGATGTCGAACTAATCTAGATTTGATTATTTTTTCAAAGATTTTGTCTAAAATAGGTAACAGGGCAATAGCTCTATAATTCAGCGGGTCCAATTTTGACCCCTTTTTGTATACAGGAATTACTTTGGCAATTTTCAACTGCTCAGGAAATATCTCATTTTCATAACACTTATTGAAAAAAATTGCTAAAGGCTGTGCCAAAATGTCAATGTTGATTTTAATTATAAATATGGGAATGTCATCAAAACCGGTTGATTTTTTATTTTCCATTTTTTTTACAATGTTAATTATTTCAGATTCAGTAACTGGTGGATAGTCAATTTGGGTTTTAATAACCACATTACCGAAATTATTTAGAAGTTCGGCTGATTTGCTTACACTTCCCAGAGATTGCTGGTTACTATGGTCAAATATATTTGAAAAGGTGTTAGCTACATTTTGCGCGTCCGTTACTAATTGATTGCCGATCTTCAGTGTCATTGTGTCCCTATTTTTATATGCATTTTTATTAAGCCGGTCATTTACTAATTCCCAGATACGTTTATTTGAGTTTATGTGTTTAATAACATCTGCTTGTACACTAAGTCTTTTTGCAGATCGTATAACCTTTTTATATATTCTTAGATAGCGTGATCTATAATCAAAAATGCTAGGGTGGTTGTTGCTTTTATCAAGAATGCACAAGACTCGCTTCATTTTACTCGATGTACGTATACCTTTTGTTATCCAGTTTATTGTACGGTGACTTTTCATATTTATTTTCCTTTTTTTTTTTTTAAAGCATTTTCTGAAAGCGTTACTTAATGTTTGTATAAACGAATTGATACCTAGATTTTTCCAATCTATATTTAACAATTCCTTTCTGAACTTATCTTCACTATTTTTATTAAATAATCTTTTTTCAATAAATGAAATGTTTTCGCGCCCGTGAACAGTGCTTTTATTTACGCACATAATATCTGTCATTATACAGGCATGTCCATCTGAAAGCCCATTATGATCGATATCAGTAGACATTGGGGTATCTTCAGGTATATTTGTTAAGATATTATCGATGCAAGATGTCAAGCCATTTCTAGTAAACGTGATTTTGTCAACTAGGTATCTGAAGTTGTAAGATTTTAGTAAATTCAAGAACTCAGTTCTGTTTGTTGTATCGGTCAATAGATTAACATTGAAATCTCCTGTAATTATACATTTTTTTCTGAAGAAGTGCTGTAGAAATGTTTCAAGTATAGTTATAAATTCATTAAAATTCGTATTATTGTTATAGCAACAAAAAATATGCAAATTAGTGTCAATGTCTTTAATGCCACATATTTCGAAATGTTCATTCTTGCAAAATTTTTTGCATACTTCAAGTTCGTTAACATTTCTTTTCTTATCAACTAAAATTAAAGATCCCCCTCTTTTTTTATTCGTTCTTACGAAATGAGTAACTAAGTCATAATTTGTAAAACTCAGCATTTCAACAGAGTCAACATTCAGAAAGTGCTCACAGATACAAACAAAATTGGGTTTATGTTTTAAGTTTTCAAAATAAAGTTCCAATTGATCTTTTTTGGAATTTATGCCGCATACATTCTGGTAAAAAACTCGAAGCTCAGATTGAGTTACATTTTGTTTAGTGTTCTCGAAAAAATTGCACCCCCTCTAAATTGTTTGGTGAACTACATCTGACCGTGTTCTTGTTGTTATTACTCTCTATATGGAAAAAATCCTGAATTTTTTTTTGTTTATATATTTTTTCCTTTGTACTTACATCTCTTTTTATATAATAATAATCAGTAATTTTCTTCTGTTGAGCCCTTTTTTTATATAAATTATTTGCTAAGTTTAGATCATTAGTTTTTAATTGATTGTTTTTATGCAATTTTGATACATTATTGATAAACTTACAAACATACTCCTAATAATCAATGATAACGTTAATTTTAATAGATAGAATTTCAAGAATGTCAGGATAATTGTAATAGTCTATATTTAAAAATGTACAGTTATGATAGTTCATTGCAATTAATTTTAAGTCATTATTTATTTTTTTAACATTAAGGAAATCATTATAAGGAACACTTAATAATAATATTTTATTTTCCTTAAATCTAGATAAAATATTGCATACTACAGATGTCAGTTCATATGAGTTTTTGTCCATTGTGCCTAAGGATAAGACAATAATATCCTTGTTAGAAATGGATGTCAAGTTATTGCAGCTGCTAAGAATTTGCT
This sequence comes from Elegia similella, assembly GCA_947532085.1. Taxonomy (NCBI): domain Eukaryota; kingdom Metazoa; phylum Arthropoda; class Insecta; order Lepidoptera; family Pyralidae; genus Elegia; species Elegia similella. Next base: position 12,903,197 of record OX383950.1, read on the forward strand.
TCGACCTCGCATAAGGTTTAATAAATCCATTCGTGTCATAGACGTCGTTCCAGTGTTCACTTCTTTTTTTAATGAGTTTTTTAGTTAAACCGCAAACAACTTCTCCGCCAAAAATGTGTATTTTCGGTTTTTGGTTGCAAGTCATTGATTTATTTTGGAAACTTGTGGCGCCATCTGTATTTTCTAGTTGTAAGGTTTGTGGTATGTTTGGTGAAAGATGCGATTGCATTAATGTAGAGTGGTGAGCCATATCTGAAGTAAAATCCAGCCGTGTTTTACATATGCTCTGCCGTTTTTCTTTATATGGAGAAAAATTCTTTTTTTTTGTGCATGAGTCACTGCAAATTTGGGTGAGCTGCTTAATTTTTAATTCATATTTTTTTATAGTACTTTTTAGTGAAGTGTTTTCCTGTATCATATTACATATCTCATTGTCGGCGATGTCCAATTTCTCTTTAAGGGATTTATTTTCTTTTTCTAATAATTCCATTCTGTTTATATCAGTCAATTGTTTTTCCGGACAGCTTCTATTCAGTTTTAATGAAGAACAACTTGAACATACGTACCCGCTGGATCCTCATCGTCCGTCGCGGTGTCGTCAGCATCCTCTGACTCCGGCTCAGTTTTGACCATGACCAGTTTTGGCAGCGTGCTGTCACAACATTCAGCCACAGAAAAGGAAAGCGACGCACACATGCCAATGGCCTCGCGGTCAATCCGGGAAACTGATATTTCTGTAATCTGAATACAAACAAACAGTTAGTACATACTAGCACGCCCTTCCTCCATCCTCCTCACACCTCCAGTTTGTATTGCTGTCTGACTCGTGTGTGATCATTTTAATCAACCATTGTGTTACTTGATTCTAGTGAACTGAAGGAAAATACTGGGAGAAAACATACAGATTTGTGATAACCTTAGAAGGCAAAATAATTTACAATGCTAGCACATATTGCACATATTGTTTACACATTGCTTTCACCCTCTATAAAACTTTGTCTAGAAAGTGCGTGCCATCTTGACTGCTTTGTTGCGTGGTCCTTGCCATTGCTCAGCATTTTTAGAAACAGAGACAATATAACATAAATACCTCGCCAGCCGTCTTCAACATAGCAGTCAGCGCATGGTCTGCCCTGGTGGCAGTCACCATCAGCTTGTGGCTCTTGTACAACATAGCGCGGCAGATGTAGCACGCCGCCACGGGCCTGTTCCCACTCACAAGCTGGAATGTTGTGCCACTGATATAACAGCTTTTACTTTTATATTGAAAACATACAATGAACAGATTTATGATGCTGTAAAATTTTCAGATTTTCATCTGCCAACAGTCCTTTCTTTAGTTTGATATAAAACACCAAATCAAATTTAGTTTTTGTGTACATGTACTTGTCAATCACAAGTATATGTTTGGGAAAATTAAGTCCTGTAGTAGCATACATAAGTTGTGAGTGATGTTGACATTTATAAAAATAATTCTTTAAAAGTTTTTGACTACATTACAGAAATCATATCATTACATTGGAAGGACTATTTGCAGAATAAGAATGGTTGTGGCGTACAAGAGAACTAACACTATGATTTCTATATAGCAATTTGATTCCACTGCTTGTTCAGATAAATATTATTTAATGTTGAATGTTTTATAATAGCACACTAACATTTAAAATTTCAATGTATCAGATTAATTCACATATATATAGATACATAATACATTACAATAAACATCAAAAGCAAACAATATCACACTCAAACGAACATAACATTCTCTCACCACCGCGAGAGGATTGGACCAAAACCCTCCAACAACAACCACAAATCTATACATCGCAACATTAAATACATTGACCCTAAGAACGCCAGAATCTTTACTCGAACTTGAGGAAGCGCTAAGAGATCTTAAATGGGACATATTAGGACTGTGCGAAGTGCGCAGAGAAGGTGAAACAATCAATGAATATACAGATTATAAAATGTACTGCAAAGGGGAACCAGGTGGACAAGGAGTTGGATTTATGATAAAAACACACTTAAAAAGCTATATACTAGATTTTGCCACAGTCAGTGATAGAGTGATTATACTTAATATGAAAATACCCAGCTTCAGGAAAGTACTCACATTCATTCAGATATATGCACCAACAGAAAGAGCCCCAGAATTAGAACACAAATCCTTCTATAACAGCCTCTCTAACTGCTTACACAATTACTCAGATAACATAATTAATTTAATGGGAGACTTCAACGCCCAAGTAGGTGCCAAACAAAACGAAGATGAGATGGTGATGGGGAACTTTGGGTATGGCAAAAGAAGTAAAAATGGAGTGAGACTAATTGGCCTACTGCAAGAACATAACCTAACACTCATGAACAGCATTTTCAAAAAGAATAAAAACAAAAAGTGTACCTGGCTCTCCCCTGGAGGCAAGTATAGAAACGAAATAGATTACATCATCAGCAGCCACCCAAAACTGTTCACGGATACAGTAGTCATAGCTAGATTTAACTTCAATACCAATCACCGTATGGTCAGAGCATCATTTAAAACCAAATCATTTAAACTCCCACGAAAACATTTCTCCAAAACTCACATAGATCCCATCAACACTGATAATAAAGACAAAACACCCAGTAATATGACGGCTATAAGGAATGAGATTATGAAAACTAACACAACAGAAGTGAAAACCAGCTATGCCAAATTTCACAATCTCATCACAAGCACAGCTAGTAACAGTAGAGATCGAACTAAATACAAATATGTCCTGAGTGATACAACACTACAGCTTATCAAGGAGAGAAAGGAGCTTTTCGCCAGTAACATGAGAAAACAACAAACAAAGAAGATAACAGAACTTAGCAAAAAGATTAAAGAAAGCATCAGAAGAGACAGAAAGCTAAAAAGAATACAAACACTGGAAAAATATATCGCCTCAACTGGGGGAACCAGAAAAGCCTTTAAGGAGCTAAAATAATTGAATTCCTGGGTACCCAATCTGAAAAGTAATAATAACCAAAAACATATCACAAACAGAAAAGACATTGAGAAAATGGCTACAGAATTCTATAAAACCCTATACTCCAAGCAAAATACCACAAAGCCAGAAATTAACCAAAATACCAACCCAATGCCTGCATATCTATGCGCTGAACCTGAAATTCTCCAAGATGAAGTGAGAAAAGCAATTCTGAGTCAAAGAAACGAAAAAGCTCCAGGCCCAGATAAAATCACTAACGAAGTACTTAAAGGTACACTAGATGATGTAGTTCCCATACTCACAAAAATCTTCTTGAATGATGTTTTAACAAGGCATCATCCCAGAACAATGGGAAACATCACACATAATTCTTATACATAAAAAAGGCCCGAAAGAACATATAGAAAACTACAGACCAATCAGTCTTATGTCCAACATCTATAAAGTCTTCTCCAAAATAATTCTATACCGAATAAACTCTCTTCTAGACGAAAACCAACCCATTGAACAAGCTGGCTTCAGAAAAAACTATGCCACTACTGACCATATACATGTTGTCAAACAAATTGTAGAAAAATACGACGAATACAATAAACCTCTGTACATGGCCTTCATCGATTATGCAAAGGCATTCGACAGCATCAGCCACCAAGAAATATGGGAGAGTTTAGGGAAACAGGGAGTCCCCAAAGTTTATATAAACATCATTAAAAACATATATACCAAAAGCAAAGCAAGAATACAACTAGAAACAAAAGGAGAAGTTTTCAAAATAGAGAGAGGAGTCCGACAAGGTGACCCACTATCTCCCAAGCTGTTTTCCGCAGTCCTGGAAAATATTTTTCGTAAGCTTAACTGGGAACAACTTGGACTTAACATCAACGGGAAAAGATTAAATCATCTTAGGTTCGCGGATGATATCGTGCTATTTGAAGAAAAACCAGAAAAGTTAGGAAAAATTATACAGGAACTCAAAGAAGAAAGTGAAAAATTGGGACTCACTATGAACATAAATAAGACAAAGCTCCTAACAAACTCAGAAAGCTATGAAATCAAGATAAATGACCAACCTCTTGAATACGTAGAAGAATATATATATTTGGGCCAGTTAATTACACACAAAAACATGAACACAAAAGAGATAGAAAGAAGATAACAAATGGCTGGAAAAGTTATTGGGCACATAAAGAAGTCATGAAATCCCCAGATCTAAGCATTGGAATGAAACGTAGAGTCTTCAACACCTGCATCCTACCCTGCATGACATATGGTTGCAAAACATGGGCACTCACAAAACAACAAAGAGATATGCTGGAGCACTGCCAAAGAGCCATGGAGAGGAGCATGTTAAATATAAAGAAAAAAGACAGAATACGCAACACAATAATAAGGAGAAAAACAGGATTAGTGGACATACTTTCCAAAATATACCAACTAAAGTGGAGATGGACTGGCCATATGTTGCGTAGTAACCAGGACAAGTGGAGCAAAACCCTAACTCACTGGTATCCGAGGGACGGGCAAAGAAACAGGGGAAGACAACATATAAGATGGGAAGATGAATTGAAACTCACTGCAGGCCCTAACTGGAGAAGGGTTGCCAGTGACAGAAAGCAGTGGAAACGGTTGGAGGAGGCCTTTGCCAAGAGGCACACTGAACTCAGAGACATAATATAAAAATAACTAACATAACCCAAGAGTTCAGGATGAAGAGCTTATACAATACAATACAATACATTACAATCTTGTATCTATATTGGGTTTTTACCTTTATTAAGAAAATTATTATTATTATTATTTATACAAGAGTTTTCTCTTCTCAGCTTATAGCTGGTGTTTGTACACTACAATCACGGGTATAGACCAAGTGTAGTAGCAGTAAAGGTAATTTATTGTGGAGTTTCTGTTTCATCCCCTTGCATGAATTCCCTAACTATTCTATACATGTATTTAAAATTGCAGCATTCTGCATATTGTTGTATGATTTTTTGGTAAATCTGTAAATTTAAAACTGTGGTGCAAGTGTTAGGGATTAGCCCTGTCCATGAGATAACTACAGGTACTATATACATATACTTTATCTCCATATCCTTCCATTTATCTTTTAAATCTGTATATAATTTTTTGGTTATTATTTTAGCAAGGTTATGAGTGTTGGGAACTGTTATATTTATAATGTAAGCTACTCATATTCTGTTTAATTTATCTTGTAATACTTTATCTGGCCTGGATTGATCTGGCATTTACTATAATGGAGGGATCTTTTATAATATGTTTGCGGTAGTTTTTAGTATTGATGATTTGATCCTGAATAGCTATCAGTTTCAGGAAAAAGATGTTCCTGGATATCAGTCAGTCCTCTACCTCCGTTTGATTGCTTTATTGTCATCCTTTCTACTGATTTTGGGTCCAGATGGTTGTTTTGTGAGAATTGTGCGAGGTTTTATTTCAAAGTTATTAATCTTTGTTTTGCTTCATATAAGGATTCCAAAAGAATAAGTAAGTACCGGGATTGCATATGTATACATAGCCTTAAGAGATTTACCAATTAATACATTTTTACAGATCCTTGCAACTCTACTTTTGAATTAGTGGATAATGATGATTTTATTGATGTGTGATCTAGTTGTTCTGATTGACTGTATTATAGTGTTTGTATAATTCCAGATCCAGGCTTTTATAACCTCTTTTATAGCTTTTGTTACCACCAGATATAAGTTTATGTTCGCTGACTTACACTTTTGTAAACCAAATTTCTACTCTACAACTACACCCTATATATTGATCCGGCTCGAAGGACCAATATGTAGGGTTCCCTATGTGTCTGTCGCGGTGTAGTTGCGAACGCACTCTGGCTTAAAAAGAATAAATTAAAAGTAAAACTGTGACGCGCGACTTGTGAAGGTCGCGGCATCAGCAAATGCATGTACAGTTCAGTGACACTGTACAGTTACTTCAACCTTGACACCAAGCTAGTACAAATTGTAATAACTTTTGTTGTCAATGGCATCTCAGTCAAGCAACTGTTTTGCAACTAAAGTGGTCATTGGCGCTCAATAGGTTAAATGCTTCATGTACTTCTTATTACTAGTGTATAATTTTATATTGTCTATCTACATAAGATGAGATATTGCAATTTGTGGAATACTTGGTTTTGAGCGGTAACCTTTATTTTGACTATTCGGCATTAGCGATGATGGGTTTAAAGCCGGGCAAAACCACACACAAGGCTTTGTTATTACTACTATAAAGCCGTGCTGTTTTCTTCTAATTTTAGTTCAACATCATGTATAAAACGGGCACAAGACTTGTTCAATTCTACGAGAAAAACAGCATCTCCTTCAAATCCACGAACATTTCCGCACGGAGTCTAATCGTAATATCGCGATATCGCGCAGACTTAACTAGTGTTAAAATACTTACAAAAGCCCCCGTCAGCCTCTCGTACACGAGCTGCAAGGCAGTGGTATCAATGTTGCTCATGGGCGCGTCCACTGAAAGGCAAATGCGGCAGACTGCTGGACTCCGATGCATCTTGTTCGTTATTTTTAAGTCTGCTGGTTAATTCTTAAGTCTGCGAATTTTTATATAAAAATAAGCACACCAGCACTAAAATAATATGTGGCTAAAATTGTATCGCAATAGTATGATATGAACTATTGGCTACAAATAAACGATACTAAATTTAATAAATTTGGATAACAAGTTTTCGAAACACTAAGCGATTTGACATTAACTAACAGTTTGGGCCACAGATATCAATAAATAGTTTGGGCCGGCCGGCCGGCCAATATTATACTACTCTATGGGCCGGCCCATAGAGTAGTATAATATAAGAAACCTCTTTATTATTTTACGATTAGACGTAGACTTGACAGTTGTCGATACGGGGTACTATTTTTGAAATTAAGGCACAGGTCTTGGAGCGATTTTTCCATACAAATATCGCTCGAAGACGATTGTCATACTTTCAAAAATACCCATGGTCCTAAGCGTCCTAAGCTAAATGGGCTAAAGCTAAAGCTCCTATGGGTTACTATTTTTGAAAGTGTTAAACTAGTCCTCGAGCGATTTTCGTATGGAAAAATCACTTTATTAAATTATGTAACAACGGGATACTCACGTAGGAAGTCAGCTACTGGCCGACATGTTTCGACCTCATCCTCTGCCCGCGCCGCCCACGCATCCAATTGCTAGTATCAGTGCGGATCGCGACATCGGACGCGCGTCTCGATCCATATTCGCCCTGAGGAAGACCTCCGGATGATGTTGAAACATGTCGGCCAGTAGCTGACTTCGTACGTGAGTAACCCGTTGTTACAATATTTAGTAATATCTATATCTCAAGTTAGTTTGAATCAAAAAGAAAAGTCGCTTGTTTACGATCGGGGGTACAATTTTGCGATTTTTGTATAGAAAAATAGCTCGTTTACGATCGGCATCATTTCAAAAATAGCACTCATGGTCTTAATGTCACTTTGCCATAAATAGGGATTAAAAACCTCAGATAAAGTTAAAAACTACCATAAACTGTCTTATCTCTATGGTTTTCACCTCGTTTCACCCTCAGAAGAATAATATACATAGAAGCCGCATAAAAATAGAAACTGAAAACAGATAGTTGACACTGTATTTTTCTTATGAGCTTTCGCTTATGACAGAATGAGACAAAAACTTCAGTCAGTTTCTATTATTTTCATGGTTGTCCCGACTTGAAATGTCAATGGACTCCATTGGACTCCAATTAAATCCGACTAAATTCAAAATAACTTATTACAGTTCAACGTCTGTAATATTAGCATCTTGCCGATTTGATCGGGTTATATATTGACAAAAACATTGCGGCGGAATTGTGATGTCTGCAAATTAAATATAGGATTGTGCTAAAATTCTCACGGAAAAAAGTATTAACCGGTGTTGGGTTGGTGCGTTATCAAATGACCATTATACTAAACAATGTCTTGTGCAATGGAGCGATGTAAATCCCATTCAGGACGAACAGAAATAAATTCTGTAAAACATAATTTTCTTCGGTAAGTTTTTCAGTTAAAAGTGCATAATTAAAACCCAAAATACCTCAAAATACAACAATAATATTGTCAATTATATAACGTATTGTATAAATGACAACTTTTATAGGTATTTTGCTTAAAATTATCGTTTTTTCCTTATTTCAAATTAGGTTAGTTTTTTTTGCTAGTGATGTGGTAAAATCACGTATCTACGAGTATATCGATATTTTTTATGACGGTCTTGCTATCAGGGATATTTTTGTTAGTGTTGAGCCATGCAATAGTAATGTAACAAATTGAACCATCATGGTAATTAAACAACCAGCAAAGTGTGAGTCGGACTCGCGCACGAAGGGTTCCGTACCATCCTTACATATAATATTATAAATGTGAAAGTGAGTTTGTTTGTTACGCTTCCACGCCGTAACTTCTGAACCGATCATCATGAAATTTTGCATCATCATCATCACCATTGCACGATCTCTGGAGTACGGAAAAGAACATAGACATAAATTACATCTCAGAATAAGGTACTGTTATCGGGGATAGACATTAACGCGAGCGGAGCCGTGGGCGTAAGCTATAAAAACGCCCGAAATTTTTGTTTGTAATATTTCAACTGTCTCACTATCACGGTTCATGAGATACAGCCTGGTGACAGACAGATGGATATCGGAGTCATATTAGTAGGGTCCTGTTTTTATCCTTTGGGTACGGAACCCTAAAAAGAATCGATTTTTACTAATATGAAGAAAATTATTGTTGAAATTTTATTGCAGCTACCTGAAGTAAAAGGATAAAAAGGTGTGGATCCGAGGAACTTTCAAGCGACATATTGGACATAAAATGTCATACATACTCGAATTTGTTCAAAATATTTTACTGCCGTGCCGATACATTAATTTCGAATATAAAATTAAATGGAAGCGATTGAAACACGATGCTTTACCTACATTTATATTTGCCGAATTATAAATCAATGGTAATAAGAAAGTTTACGGAAACGGTTTTATTATTTATATTTAAAATTATGAAAAACATTTTATTTTGGACAGTAATGAAAATGGGTAAAGTAATCTCTTGTTTTTCTTCACCTCTTGTTTTTCTATTACCAACACTGTGAATTTTTCACAAATAACACACTGGCACTTTTTTACCCTAGTGTAAAAGTTTTATAAAATAAAAAATATCACTTCGAATTATGTGTTTCTCTTTACCTAATCGAAAATATGATTGACATCATATTAGGTATTCTGCCGTTCGACCAATACTGATGTCGAACGGCAGAATACCTAGGCCTAATGACCAGCAGTAGACAGTAGACGCGCGGTGGGTAATGTATGGATTTTTTTTTTACCTATTTATCAGATGAAGTCAAGCGACGCCATGCGATTAGGAGTTATTTAGGTGTATCTTGACGTAACTTTTAAAGTAAAAGCCTCTTTAGCGGCTTTGTGCACTTTTTGGGATGGGTAAAATAGAAAACTCGCGTCAGGACACGTGAATTGATCGAAAATTCGTAAGAAGGACACGGACCTGAGTATGCCGCAAAGGCGAGTTTTCACTTCTGCCGGCACTCCTGGAGTGCAACTAGTTGTTTTTTTTTTTATGAATCGTACTCATTTAACGAATCGATACAATCAGAGTAGAGTACATTTATGACTTTCTTAGGACGAAACATTTAGTCGATAAATATATTTCATCGATATAGTACAACCCTGATCACATCAGTACCCCAGGACAACCTGCACATTTACGCAAATGGCATTGTATATGCATCTCTTTCTGATGCTTTAACAATGCCATAAGTAAAAACAGTGTAGAATATTGTATTTTGTTGTTATTTTAACACGGTTTCTATGCTTTAGTTATTGTTCTGAGGTTTCACCCTAAGATAAAGTATAACACTAGATAGATTACATTTAAGGAGAACTCAGAACATATATCTATCTCATTTTTACATAAACAAAACATAATATGCTTGAAAGAGAAAGAAATAGAGTCTCAAGTGGGTCTAAAACAATTGAATGTTGCCATTTTGACTATATCCTTCTTACTTATAGATATATCACTGCATAGTGATGTTTTCATCGGTAGTCGATAAAGAAAATTCATATGCTTGGCAAATTTGAACATTCTTTGTAATTAATAAAAATATTAAAATACTAACAATTTCCTGCGACTTCCTCCGCGCAAATTATAGCCTATGTCACCCACAGATAAATTACCTTTCTAGGTAAATAATTTTGAATATCGGTCCTGTAGTTTCGGAGCCTATTAAATGCTAACAAACAGACAATCAAATCTTTCCTCTTTATAATATTAGTAACAGTAATATTGTAAAAGGAAAGTGAGATCTATATACTTGCTGAGTTTATCGGAGTGTGTGGAAATAAGATTGTGTGTATTCTAAATACACACGATCTCGCCATTGAGATTAAAACTCAATGGCGAGTAGAAACCGTAAAAACCATCCCATTTATTATTTCCACCACTGGTGTTATCCCTAAAACCTTACATAACAGTCTTAGCAGCTTACAAATTCACCCCCTCACGTACGTCCTTCTGCAGAAAGCTGCAATCCATGCAGAATTCTCAGAAAATTCCTCTCGCTTGAGCTTTAAATTATTAGGTAGGAAAATATTTTTGCTTGGCCAAAAGCCTGTAAAAATATCCGAATCCCCTAAAAAGGGAGTTAGTTATACATATAAATAATAGTAATAGGGAGTTAGTTATACATATAAATAATAGTAACAGTTCTCGCACGAGCAGCAAGTGTGGCAAACAGCTATTTGCCGGTTATTGGTCCTTTTGCACCGTTGACTCACCAATAGATATCTTTACCGTGCCAATACCAATAAACTCACAGAACAAGATGTGCAGTTGGTGGTTCTCCACCGGCTTCAGAGGTAAAGTTAAAAAAGATAATCATTCTGTTCTACGTTTTCATTTAACTTCCGACAATATGACAAAATTGCATTATAATATAAAATACATGTACCTATCGGAATTTCCCGGAATAAAAGGTACCCTATGTCCTTCCCCGGGTCTCAAACTTCAACCAAATTGGTTAAATGGTTGAAGCGTGAAAAGAAGACATACAGACAGTTACTTTCGCATTTATAATATTAGTATGGAAATAGTATGGATAGGTATAATGCTGTCGTATAATGATGATGAATTGACTTTTGATTTTAATTTTCTTATGTCACTTATTATTTGAGTGCATATTTGCAGGCAATCTCATGCCTTGAGTTCATTTAAATGACGATAACATTTTTTTAATGAACAGATTTTGATAAAACAAACTTTAAATGCTTGCTGAGTTAAAACAAAGCAATTGGTTAAAGTTTGAAGTAAATCGGTTCAGTATTTCCGGAGTTAATCGTGATCATACATACAGACAGACAAAAAATTCGATTTTTTTTTTGCTTTCGATTATTCTTTTTAAGTGTCCCTCTATCCATTTCAGTCAAAAATTCTAAATGTACAGACAAAATATTTTTACTGTTTTATTATATGTAATAGATTTAAGTTTTGATAATTACGTTATTGTCTATAAGAAAAATAAGGTTCCTTAGTGGCCACGTGAAAGAAAGAGACGCCACTTCTTTTAAATAATACGCACATTATCTTTTTATGGCAACTAGAAGAGGTTCACTAGTTTTACCCATCATTTCATTTTTTAACTTTCTAAATAAATTTGAATCTAAAACAGACCTACTTGACTTCCTAGTAGTGTAAATTACCTGTAGTATTTTTAGAATCACTTTTTACCAAGACACCCAGACAGAATCATAAGAATAATTGTTGATTACCGCAATCTCTTACTTTATCAAATGCATAATAATGAAATGTCCTTCCGAAAAAACAAATAGGTAAATTGAACTGATTAAAAAAGAAAAATAATAAAATAATAGGTGCTAGTGCGAGCCTACTACCCAGAGCAAACCCAGAGTTATAATAACAACATAGCTTAGCAACTGTCATCGTACTATAACAATTTATATGCCCTCTGGAGCACTAAAGACTTAATGCAGTGACATTTGATGAAATAAAACAAACACAAAAAATTATGACTCGTTTTATTTGAGACATTTAATCAGTTTTATTGACCCTTAAAAATAACAAGTTTGTTAAAGTAGTTTCTTACAATTTCACCGTCCGGTGCAGAAGCCTTTTTGCATTCATGATGAATACGTATTTTCAAATAGTAGTTTACAATGGCTTTGATAATCAAATGTAAATGATTGTTTAATATACAATTGTCATAGCAATGATTAATCAGCTGCGAGAAAACATCCGATCTTGCACATATTTCGAAGACTGTCATTATAATCTTTTCTATATAAAATGGTTTTCCAATGTGAGTAACACCTACTGATATCATATAGCGTCGAAAAATAGATTCAGTTTTTTTACAAATATATACAACGTCAGTTGAAGTTTTGATTAAGCCACCCCTATCTTTTACTTTTAGGAGACAACTGTTGGATGTCTCATTTATAAGTGCTTTGAAACACTCTTCACACAATATTTCCTTTTTAATTTTTCTTACAATAAATCCAGATATATATGTGACCACATTGTCACTATATTCTGATAATACTAAACTGGGGTCGGGGATATAGTCATGATCTATATTTTTCTCATGATAAATTTTTATATCATCATCCAACAGTTTATTTCTTAGTGCAGTTTCATTAATTCCATGTATATATTGCTTCTTATTAGCATGTAGTATTCTTATATCATCGAGTGGCAAACAGTTTCCATTACGACTTATTTTAAATTCAGCGTGTACTAGAAGTTTTTTATAAGCAGTCATAAAAGCTTTCGCTGACGGGTTGTTGTTAAATCCGCCCAAAGACCTGATAGCAGAAAAAAATATTTCAATGTGGTCCTGGGACAGTTTATATGTTGGCAAAAAGGTGAGATACGGATTACCGACTGATATATATTTGTCATAAATAAATAATATGGATTTAATACATATTTGAAATCAAATAAAGCCGGTCTTTCTTCTTGAATTTAAGACACTTGTCCCATCAGAAAATTTTAATCCATTTATATAAATGTATATTTCCTCCATTTTTTCTTTGACTGTATCGATATTTTCGCTGCATAGCGGTTTTTTTAAAATATCTTGAAACTAGATTTCGAGAATTTAATATGTCAAAAATGTCATTGAAGATTCTTACAAATCTAATTGTTGCACTACAGTTCTCAAATCCAGGGATTTCATCTGTTAAACAGAATTCTAGTGCATCAGCAATCGAATTACTTAACAGTTGCGTTGCAAGCCTCACTTTCATCTTTTGTTTATCATATCTGACGTGAGCGGCAGACAGTTTATTTCCGGCATGAAGACCTTCTTCCATTTGTAAAGCATGAAGCATTTCAAAATAATCCCAGGAAATTACATTGTTGTCAGCATCCAATAATGTTTTTTTATCGCCTAAAGTATTTCGGATTAATTTTATATTATGACAAGGGTCATATAATATAGCAACTTCATGCTCATCCACTTCAAAAGTTGTTTTTAAATTAGCCGGATTTAAATCACATCCCAATAGTGTAGCCATTGCTCCATTTGCTGCGGCACCATCAAATGTAAGTGAGACTACTGTTACACTGTCCTTCAATAAGCGCAGGCACTGTTCGACTAAGTTTCTTTTTTGTTGTGCAGATAGTCCATTTATTAAAAAGTATCCCACCGGTATTTTCCACGATTCGTTTATGCATGTTACCATGAAGGTTAGTGCCTCGCATGCCAAAGGCAGATCATCGCCAATGTCTTCGATTCCGAAATCAATATGACCATAATATTTAGTGCCATCCCACTCCAGCTGCTTTCTAATAGCAACTTCATCTATAACTAGTGCGCAATATAAAGTTTTGTTGGCGCAACGGCTTCTCAGTTTTATGATTTCCAACGATTCTTCTGTGAAACCAGGTTTGCAGTCAACTGATTTATACCACCTCGAAATCGTTTTTGGATGTGGCAGCACTGTTTCAAAGCAGTCTCGTACGTGGTTATAAGCCTTTGGCGACAAGAAATGCAGTGTCAATGCAAATTTTTTCACTTCATCTGGATATTCTTTTGGCAAAGAACCGCCCCGTAACTTCATCAAATATCGTGACACAATTTGGTTTTTTACATCCATGGTATTCTTCAAAATTTCGACATGTTCGCCTTCCATCTTTTGATGTAATGCTTGGATAATTGTCTCCATGTCGGCTTTTTTCTTTACAAGTCTATTATACTTACGCTGTATATTCTTCAAATTTCTGCCACGTCTTATGGCTATAGTTTTGTAATGCAGCGCTAACTTCCTTGCCTTTTCCAATTCTTTCTGACAATCCTTATAAGCATCAGTTGTATCTGTTTGAGTCATGCGACTGACTTTCGGCAGGGTACAACGAAGCTAAAAAGAAAGGTTGCAAATGTTAACAAAGAATAATCTTAGCCTTTCCAAAATATATTTATTGATGTCTTTTCTCATCAAAATGACGATATAGGCATTGTTGTGAACCTGGATTTTTCTTATTTTTAATACTGATAAAGATTGCAAGGTATAGACCTCATTGGCTGCCTTTTGACTTGAAATGCCACATGGCATAGGAACAGTTTTGCAAACTCAGACAATCATCTCAGCAAGTTTTATGTGAATATACTCGTATAGAATAACACAGATTAAGCTAGCCCCTAAGTTTGAGACGTGTGTTATGGGATACTAACTTACGATTTTATAACAAATACATATATAGATAAACATCCAAGACCCAGGCCAATCTGAAAAGGATTATTTTCCATCTTGACCTGCCCGGGGATCGAACCCGGGCACCGTGTCGCAGGTATGCGTGTTAACGACTGCGGAACGGAGCTCACCTAGAACATCAGTATACAAATTGCGCTGGAGTGTATATTTTATTTTAAACTAGCTTTCGCCCGCGGCTCCACCCGCGTCAATGTCAAAAATCAACGATACCTCGGGAATAGTACGTTTTCCCGGGATAAAAGGTAGACTATGTCCTTCTCCGTACTCCAGAGAACTTGTATGCAAAATTTCATGATGATCGGTTCAGTAGTTACGGCGTGAAAGCGTAACAAACAAACAAACTCACTTTCGCATTTATAATATTAGTAAGGATATGTATTTTATTAACTATTAGTACTATTCTGCTTAAAGTTATCTTCCATGCTAGTCTGGGACAAAAACGTAGAATGTACCAGCTGCTTCTCTTCTCTCGCTGATCGTAAAAGCTGATCGAGAGAATAGGCGAAAATCTGAGAACTCATGTTAGTAGGGGATGCGGCTTGCAACCCATCACTATTTTGATTCCCTTTTCCTCCTAACGCCCACCAACACGCTAAACGTAACTGTGTTTCTTTTTCCCTTACGGGGTTGACACACATACATTATATATGTTTATCATTATCATCATCGTCATCAGGTTTTTTTAGTCTCTACTGCAGGAGCATGACCCTCTCTGTACTACCGATGCCATACTTGGCCAGAGCACCAGAGCAGACAGAGGATTTGGCCTACACTCTCCTCGCTGGCCTGACTGGTTGAAGAGGTCTCCACTCCATTGATTTTTATGAGCTTTGTTTAGCTTGTATTTCCTAAGTCGTCTCTTACGACCTCCGACTAGGAGTGGTCCTATTCTACTCTGCCGGAAATCACACGGCTATGTTATATATATTTATATATAGTATCATGTATATAAAAAAACAAATAGAAAATGAACCTTCAAAAATAATACTAAGCGTTGAAGCACATCTAGTGAGGATTTTGTAGAGAGAGGGCGATTATATAATAAAATCACCATCCTAAGCTAGAAGGAAAAGGATAGATGCATGGAAAAGTAAGATTCCTTGCTACCAAAACAGATGGAAGGAAAAACTTCTCTACGTCTCCACTTCAATGAATTCTAGCTTAAACAAATACCGTAACCACAATTATTTATAAGTATGATAAACTTACGTCATTTTCATAAGCTGAGGATGTTGATGGAACTGCATCATCATACTTGGCAACCAGTTTCCTCTTAGAGGGTAATTTCTAAAAAAAATTGATTTCTGTTGAATATTACGTGCTTTTACTGTATCATAAAATTAAAAAGGAATTTTTAATTGAGTCCAGTATTCTGTACACAAACGTATTGAACTTATATCTGTGCTTATGAAATAAAAAGATATAAATAAACTGCTATAAGATAATTACATGTAGTCGGAGGCAACTGTTGAGAATTGAAGTATACTCAAAGAAGGCAATATTATAATTCTGTAATGGGTATTTACATCTTTTTAGTTCATATTTAGGGCAGTTGTTATTTGTTTTAAGTTAAAATAGCTAGTTGGGCAGTAAATTATGGTCAGCAAAACTTATTTTCTGCTCTGTCATTCCGGGTGGTCATAAAAAAAAATAACTTAAACCTTTCTGTTCTAAAGCTTATCCAAATGCTCTCTCCGCTGCCCCAATTGTAAAATCTTGCTACCCAAATAATTATTTAGTGGTCCAACTAACTACTTCCTTTTAAAAACATTTTGTTTAATTAAATATACTTACTGGTTGGCAAGACACAGGCAGTTTTGGGAATATTGTAGGCACAGCATGGGAATGGAGCACTCTGCGACCATAACCTTCACGAAAACAAGAGTCCTCAAAGTGTGCAGAACATATTCTTGTATATTGTGTCGGTCTCCAATTATCTCCTTTTCTTACATTGGTTATCCACATGTTTCTTAATTCTATGTCTGCAGGAAACCTGTATAAATTAAAGTTCATTCAAAAACTTTGTTTCATAATATATTTAAAATTTTAATTTTAAGTCCAGGCATAAAAAATTGTGAAATATTTATTGGCTTGTCTGACTGATGTACTAACAAATAATACTAAGAGTGTTTTTGTCAAGCCAATGCCAGGTGACAGAGGCTCATATTTTTTGGATCAATGAAAATATCTAGAAATTTGTAAGTATGTTCATACATACTTTTAGTGTAGTTTCAAGATAATATTCTTTATTTTAAAAGGATTTTAATATGTACTACGTGATATTTTTTTAAATATCTGCATGTTTACTCCCACCACACGAAACAAGGTAATGCCCAGTATTTTATTTTTATAAGTGTTTTATTATCGGTTCTCAATTTATAGGTGTGGTTAAAACAGTACCTACTGCTGTATTGATATTATCGATAGTATTCGAAAATAAGATGACATCCCTATGAGGTAAGTAAAATGTCAAAACATATGAATTATCTTCGTTTTTCTTTCTACTTGCAGAATTGGAAACAGACACAAGCGGGATTAGCCATTGTATCATTTTCTTTAATGTGTAGGTCGTAATTAATAATACTTGCTGCATATAATACTTTCTATCAAGTAATACAGATTGAATTAACTTACCGGTGAAAGGATACTTTTGCATTATTTTCTGTCAAAACACCCACTCTATTAACACAACCAGGCACAGTACACGCCATTTTTTTATGTAAAGTCGTAAATTACACTCAAATCACACTAATATTCACAATGAAACGATATTTCAGACAAAATCGGCAGAAGCGTCTGTTAACCAGCTGGATAACAACCAAGATGGCGAGTTTCGGCTGGTGGAGCGCAGCGTTTAAAGACGGTCAAAAGAGGCTGTCGCTATCTCTTTCTATCACATAAAATAGTGTCATAACACTGTGTAGAGTAAAAGATAGGTGACTTTGTTCAGCTTAAATGTAATCCATCTAGTCTATTCTTTATCTGAGGTTTCACCAATCATCCATATTCATAAATGCGAAAGTAATTTTGTTACATTTTCACGCAGTAATTACTGAACCAATTATATTTTGCGTAGGTACCCGTTGTCTGAGATGCGGAATAGGACATAGGGTACATTTTATCCCGGGAAAAAGTAGAGGGATCGACATTGACGCGGGTTGGACGCGGGCGAAGCGGAAGCTGGTGTTGATTATAATAGCCTATGCATTGATTCAATTTGTCATTTAATTCAATAGAACTTCTCTCTTAAGCTCTGTTGATTTGACATTTAACATAATGAATCACGTCTCTGACGTTAATATTCTTGGATAGGTAGATAGCTTTAGTTATTGTTTTCAGGTAGATAGGTCCGTAAAAAAATTGATTTGATAACGTCTTAAAATCGATGAACACCGGCTGCATTCACGAAACAAGTCACGTTCCGTCATCATCACAATCATATCATAACCATCATTGTGAGAGATAGTTGAGGGTCGTGTAAAGGAGAAGAAAGGGGCTGAAACACTAGATACACTGCTTAGAAAAATATAATAATCTTTAATGCTTTTCGTACAGAAAGAGAGTGACATATATCATAAAAAATATTCATATAATTATGTATATAAACGGGACTTAGCACGAACCTTTTTATTGCGTGGTCGCAACAGTCTCGTTGCGACCACGAAGGATGTAACTCCATTGAAACGTCAACGGAAACAAATAATAAAAAGGTTCGTGCTAAGTCCCGTTTATATACATAATTATGTGTTTAAAGCGCGAAAGTTTAAAAAACAAAAAATATTCATTTCAAAACTTTGGAAGAAATTCAACTGATTCATCCAAACAAGAAAGCCTCTACATCATTTCCGTCTATCTCTCTTCCACTTCCACCATTATCACATAAAATGATCGTCCACTGACCTACTATACAGACCTAGGGTACTATTTTTGTAAGTGTGACACTCGTCTTCGTCTTCGAGCGATTTTTGTATGGAAAATCGTTCACTTACGAACAGCGTCATTTCAAAAATAGCACTCCTGACGGACAATATTTTTTTTTCAAAGAGATACATAGTATCTCTTAGTAGTTTGTGATTAGACTCCCTTGCTCTTAGATTAGAAACCATAGCATAAAGCTCAGACCAAAGAAAAAAGAGGACTGGAAATACCTACAAAAAAATCGTGTATACCTACATCACAGAATCGTTACATAAAATGGCTGCCATTGCCTAGGGTTGTCACTTCCATACTATGTAATGACCTACTTTAAACAGTACTCTTATTTTGTACACAGAGCCGACAGAGCTTATAAAAACATTTTGGGAAAGGATAATAAAATGACAATTTATTTTATAACTTTGTTTACTTAATCATTCCTAAAAAGTATTAATTTGTTTAAAAACCATCTATCTGAAAGATATTTACATTTAATTTCACCGTGATATTTATATGTAACACAATATCTTTCAAATTGTAATTTCTTTTGCTGGTTCAAACGTTTATCTTTTACGGCTTTTTTTTTTCATTTCCACGACCTGAAATTTCAATATACTTAGTTAAATCATAATATTTTATTATTAAACTAGCTTTCGCCCGCGGCTCCGCCCGCGTCAATGTCGATCCCTCGGGAATAGTTCTTTTTTCCGAGATAAAAGGTAGCCTATGTCCTTCTCCGTACTCCAGAGAACTTGAATGCCAAATTTCATGATGATCGGTTCAGTATTTACGGCGTGAAAGCGTGACAAACAAACAAACAAACTCACTTTCGCATTTATAATATTATTAGTAAGGATTATGTACAAGTATAATCTATTATGTGCATTGTTGTATGCATGACATCATATGATCGCATCCATAATTCGATAATACGTTGTCACACATAACTTTGCGTACATTTGCATGCATGAACCGGCTACTCCTGCCAAATCACCCAACGGTTTTTAGTATTGTCTGACAGACAAAACGAATAAACCGGCCAAGTGCGAGTCGGACTCAGGCACGAAGAAGGGTTCTGTACTATTATCTATAAAAACTGCAAAAAAATCATGCTTGCTGTATGGAAGCCCCCTTAATTAATTATTTTATTCTATTGTTTAGTTTTTGTCGTTATAGCGGCAACAGAAATATATCCATCCGTTAAAGTTTAAATTGTCTAACTATCACGGTTCATGAGATACAGCCTGGTGACAGACGGACACCAGAGCCATATCATTAGGATCCCGTTTTTACCCTTTGGGTACCGAACCCTAAAACATTTATTCATTAACATTAACTATATACATTAAACTTACCGGAAATGAAAATATTGCTGGTGATGAGTTGTCCCGAAGTCTCATATCATAACTTCAAGCGTTCTATTGAAACAGCTTTCCTCAAAATGCAAAGAGCAGATGTACCAATCCTGTTGCCGAGGATTAATATTTTTCCGAACCGGATAGCCTCTAAGCATTTATTCCTCAAAACTTCATTCATCGGAAACCTATAAAAAAAATATTATTTTTTATTTAGATAATGCACAACCCTATTTAGGTATGTAAACAAACGAGGAATAAAATAAATGAAAATACTGACTGTATTACAAAAATATGACCAGTTAACAACAGTTTATACATAAATTTAACATCATGTTTTATTTTGCTTCTCAATCAGAATCAATAAAGAGCTTTCTTGCTAGAAAACGGGTTACTAACCTATGAAGAGTCAATTATGGTTGATTTATGTTTTCTCTTGCACCACACATCACAATACAACATTTAGTCAACTGTATAAACAGTTATCTCACACTTCCACGTATTTATTACCTTATTTTCGCGTATTTTTGTCCCAAATTTCAACTTTTCCAAATAGTAAACAACACCCGTTGACAGCATAACTACCACGAAACTCGTTACAAAATATGGCGGATCTTTGCACGCACCTAAACTTTGGACAGCTTTTACCATAAATTAGCAAAAACTAAAATATGTATGTCTCTTTTGTCAAAGGCAATTGTACTGAAGAAAGACAGAGACAAAGTTATATTTCACACTTTATACCATAAATGCCTGATATTTGTATAAGTAAAAATTCATACATGTTGACAAGGGCTTCTCCATAGACTTCCTTACTCTTAGGCATAAAGGGATGTCAAAGTGACATAACTGCTGTTAAAACTGTCAATGTCAAATCTATAGTGGTTTATTTAAGTACATGTTTCCCAAGTTTATTTATTATCAATTTATTAGATAATATTGATTAAGTGTAGCTCATAGTTCTTACTAATGCGATAAAATTTTAGCTATATACTATTTCAGTGCTGATGTGCTTCTTTTAAATTAAATTCAGACTCCTGAGAACAAAATAACCTTAAACAAGATGCATCACAGCCCAGCAGTCTGCCGCATCTGCCTCTCAGTGGACGCGCCCATGAGCAACATTGATGGCACTGGCCTGCAACTCCTGTATGAGAGACTTGCGGGAGCTCTTGTAAGCGTCCTTTATCAATTAGGATTAGTTTGCCTGCTGTAGTTATTGTTTCGTGATAGCGTTTATGATAAGACTGTGCGGAAAGATAATGTTTTTAGTATTTAAACGGCATACTGTTTCTCTCTTAGAACAGAATAAGTCTTTTGCCCGATTTCGCCGTAATTTCGAACAAAAATTTGAAGAAAACAACACGGCTCTATAAAACATGCAACATAAATTAGGTAATATTTATCTGGACAAGCAATTTGCTATATAGAAATCATAGTGTAAGTTCTCTTAAACACCACAGTGATTCCGTTTCCGCACAAAGGTTTTGAAAAATTTAATGAATGTAGTCTCAAAAGTTCTAAAGAAATATCATACACTATAAATGTCTACAATATCACAATTTGTGATTCTACAGGACTTCATTTATGCAATTTTGGTGTTATGTATCAACATGACAAAAGGACTCGGATATGAAAATTAAAGGCCAAGTCCTCTGGCTGCTCTGGCCAAGTATGGCCCTAGGAGTACAGAGAGGGTCATGCTCCTGTAGTGGAGACTAAAAAGGACCTGATGATGATGATGATGATGAAAATTAAAAAATTTTGCAGCTCTGTTTATTTTAGTATTGAAATGCTAAAGTAAAAGCTGTTATATCACTGGCACAACATTCCAGCTCGTGAGTGGGAACAGACCTGTGGCGGCGTGCTACATCTGCCGCGCTATGTTGTACAAGAGCCACAAGCTGATGGTGACCGCCACCAGGGTAGACCATGCGCTGACTGCTATGTTGGAGACGGCTGGCGAGGTACTTAGGTTATATTGTGTTATAATGTTCATTACTTTCTATATTGATATACTAACACAGTCAAACACTACTGTTGCTAAGAATACTGAGCAATGGCAGGGACCACGCAACAAAGCAGACAGGATGGCACGCACTGCCTAGACATTCTCTCTACACAAGAAACATGTTGTAAACATAATTTACAATACAAAGGCAACATGTCCAAGTATTGAAAATTATTTTGCCGTCTAAGATAATAATTTTACACACAAACATGCATGATTTTTTACAGTATTTTCCTTCAGGAGAATCAAGTAACATGGAAATTTCCAGTGTTGCCCTTCCTGCTTTTTTGTCCTCTGTTCATAGTGTAGAAAACCTATTTCAAAATATCCTTAATCAACTTACCTATGAAATTCCCTATGTGGCGGAGGCCAAAATAGTATGGTCAGAGGTAAGTCTAAATTCAAAATTTCCCGACATTCCTTCTTCGCAGAGGCAGTGGGACGAGCTGTTATGCAAAGTTGTTCAGAGTAATCTCCTCCAATCTTCTGACAGCAACCCTGCTGAGTGCGCTCGTCTCCTTGCAACTGCTGAATGGGAGTCTGGTTTATGGTTGCAGGCTTTACCGTCTTATAACCTGGGTACATTCCTAGATGACCACACCTTCCGGTTAGCGACGTGTCTACGTTTAGGAGCCGTCACTAATGTCCCGCATCATTGCCTCTGCGGTGATGCTGTCGACCAGTTTGGACGCCACGGACTTTCATGAACCAGGAGCGCTGGCCGCATAGCTCGCCATGCCAATTTGAACAACATTATCCACCGTGCTCTTGTCACCATCGAGCTACCAGCTGTTTTGGAACCGAATGGCCTGGCGCGAGATGATGGCAAGAGACCAGATGGCATGACTCTTGTGCCCTGGAGATTGGGGAGGCCATTAGTGTGGGACGCCACGTGTGTTGACACACTCGCGCCTTCCCACCTCCATGGCACTAGTTCTAAGGCTGGCGCAGCTGCGGCCACTGCCGAGTCCCTCAAACGTCACAAATATGCATGCCCTGGCAATGGCTACATATTTGAGCCGTTTGGGGTGGAGACTATGGGTCCGTGGGGCCCTTCAGCTCATAAATTATTTAAAGCCATAAATAAGCGACTGGTCGAGGTATCTGGTGACCAAAGGGCTGGCAATTTTTTTGCACAACGCATTAGCATTGCCATCCAACGTGGCAATGCGGCCAGCCTTTTAGGCACCCTACCGGAAGGCAATGATCTGCGTGACATTTTTTATTTATAGATAACTTTTATTTAGTGTACATATTATACTAGTTCTAGTTGTTAGTGAGTATTATTTTTTAAGTTGATTTAGTGTTAATCTTTATTCTTTTGTAAATTATTTGAATAAATGTCATTATTTAAAAAAAAAGTAACATGGTGGTTGAAATGATGACACACAAGTCAGATAGGAAAACAAACAAACTATATGAAGAATTTTTGTTAGATTACAGAAAAGTCGATATCCCTGATTAACGCCGAGGCCATTGGCTTGTGTGCGTCGCTGTCCTTCTCTGTGGCTGAATGTTGTGACAGCACGCCGCCTGCCAGGGTCGCGGTCAAAACCGAGCCGGAGTCACAGGATGCTTTCGACACAGCGACGGACAATGAGGATCCAGCGGGTACGTAATAATAATAAGCTTAGTTTATTTCCAAAATAAAATGTTCACTTTACATTTAAAACAGTTATAAATGAGGTTTTGTTTTTGTAATGAATCCCTATTGGGTAGAGGCCTCCTCTTCCATATCTGTCTTTGGCAGTGTTTATCCAGTTTATTCCTGCAACCTTTATGATGTCATCAGCCCAAGGCTGCTTTGGTTTTACAGTGTGTTTGGGACATATAAAGGTAAGTTTCACTAAATATTGCAAAAAGAAAAAAAAATGTCAAAGATAAAAATAAAAATCCAAAATCATGCTTATTTGAATTTTTCACATACATTTTGAGGTTTTGTTAATACAAAGGGAGTAGACCTTGTTATTACCTACATCCTTGCCATATATCGTTTTTCCACAGGACTTGTAGTTTTGCCGGAAATCGAGATAAACCGTTTCTTACCCTTAAAAGCTCACCCCCTTCCACTCCCGACCTCAGATCGCCCGTATTGGGTTTCATCCTACTATAATTTTATTTCACTTTTTGTTACTTTCAAAGGCTTCGGCACTGGTCTATTTTCCCGTTGCTTAGTTATAAAATTAGAAATTTAATCACGTGGCCAATAAATAATTTTGTGGCTTGACCTGGCTTGACTTATAATTTGCCTTGATATTCTAAAATATAATATGTTCAAAAAAAATAAAATAAAGGCATATGAAGTAAATAATGGTGGGGTCATATCGCATGTTGACATGATTCTACAGATTTTCGCCCAGTCCTACGTATTTCTTTTCCCACAGACCATCATCGAAGAAGTCACTTGCTTAAAAGCAGGAATTTTACATGTGGTAATAAAAATTTTGATGATAATTTGGGAAAGAGTCATAATGCAAAATTTTTATTCTGCCAATAATTACCTCTACATAGTGCGAAAGTGATTGCACTGTCATTTCCCTTGTGCCAGGCGTTCCCGCGGCTGACGTGGACGAGACACGGGACTCCGATGAAGACGCGGGGGCGCGGGGCGGGGGACACTACGCGGACGGTAAGCTTCTTAACAACCGAACAAACAGATGGTGTTATATGTTTCACACGATTCGTTCTGTGTGTGTCTCTGTTTGGGGGAGGGAATCAATGCAGTTTTCTTGATTTATCCTATAACTATAGACGTGGAATTTCAGAGA
The DNA here is from genome assembly GCA_947532085.1 of Elegia similella. NCBI lineage: Eukaryota > Metazoa > Arthropoda > Insecta > Lepidoptera > Pyralidae > Elegia > Elegia similella. The sequence goes on from OX383950.1 coordinate 12,928,015, forward strand.
CCCCAATATGACTATTTTACAAAAAGAAGTATCTTCCTCGTCACACCTTGGAACTGCTCAGTACTATGCCTCTGAGACCCTCGGTACATGTTTATTATTATTTATTACGTTTATGAAATCAGTATTAACTTTAGATAATCAGCTGAAGATGAGGTTACTTGAAGGGTAACTTAAAATGAATGACTCGCGTGTTTAGGTGCCGATATGCCACTGCTTGAATAGAATAGAATAGACTCATTTATTTGCATGATTTACATAGAAAAGTCAATTATAACCAACCCGCATGCAGGCGTGCAAATATTATAAGAATAATGTAATGTACCTACTTACAGTCTTAACATCATAAATTCAAATTAAACAATAAAAAAAAATTGAACTTGCAGCTATTGGCCAAAATTGGTCCTGTTGTTCTTAAAATACGAAGTCTTTGTCCTTCCCCAAGACAATGGGACATAATATTTGTCGGTTGCAGTCATTCCGTTGGCTTTTAGTGTTCAAAGTCGTTTTCAAGTAGCTGTGGAACATTCCCCATATTGCCTGACCTAAAAACCCTTGTAAAAAATTAGACGATCATGAAATATCATACATAAGAACGAGTAAACAATATAATTATGTTATATACTTATGTCTACTGCATAAGGCATACAATTCATAAAATCACACATATTGTTTTTCAAAAACAAATCCAACTATTATTTTTCATGGAAGAAGTTTATTTTGTTTTTTTAACTTTATTTATTTTTTTATGTTTTCTAAGTAAACTCATGTCGTCAAAGACAGCTGTTTTAAACCTATGTATGTTGGTTCCTTAAATTACTTACTTCATTATATTAAGTAAGAATATATTTCTAAAGCATATAAAATGTGTTTCTTTTAAGTCGTTTAAAGGTTGGTTCAGGACATTTATTAAAATCACATATTTTATTTTGTATGAAAAAAAATCAACAATAAAGTTAATTTCTTTAGTAGTGTTTCTCGACTACCAACAGTTTGTGTGACTGCGGCGCCAATCAGTCCATGCCTCACCTTCTGTCGAGACCTAACTGCCCCCTCTACTTGCACGTACAGGACCTCATTGAGGCTAATGATAAGGCGATCAGCGTAGCCAAATACTGGTCAAAAGAAATCTAGGCAAATGAAGAAGAAGGTGGTCACCTTCTTTTCAAGTCGCTTGCTCGTTTGTCCGATATCATGGAAATTATAGTCACAACTTCTTCGATGCTGGTCTGGGAGAAAAGTAAAAACAAAGAATGTACCAGCTGCTTTAAAATCGTATGCAGATCTATTTTAAAATCCGGATTTTGATTACAGAAAAGCCGACATCCGCGATTGGCCGCTCGGCCATTGGCTCGTGTGCGTCGCTGTCCTTCTCTGTGGCTGAATGTTGTGACAGCACGCCGCCCGCCAGGGTCGCGGTCAAAACCGAGCCGGAGTCAGAGGATGCTGGCGACACCGCGACGGACGATGAGGATCCAGGCGGTACGTATGCTTAAGGTGACCAAACGTACTGCTCTCTTCCATGTGTTTCTCTACCATGTTTAGGGTTCCGGCCCTATAAAAGGTAAAAGGAACCCATTAGGATAACCTTATTGTTAGCCTTGCAAGACCGTCTCTCTGGAACTGGTGGACGTATCAAGTTGAAATGGATATCACATATGTATTAATATCTGCGGCCCCTTGAAGCTGTCATAAACTCAAACTTGTAAGTGAACGGAATCAAAATGTTATGTTGCATATTTTGTGAATGTGTGTACTTCCCGTTAACCTACAATCATGATATTTACCAATAAGCAAAGCAAAATTTGTAGTAAGAACTTAAAACGTCTTTTTTGTACTGAACTCTCAGTGCGCGTCCGACGCACGTCTACTAGTGGTGGATTGCTAGCCACATCATCTAATGACATGATTCCTTAGATTTTCGTCCAATCGGCCGGTTGCTACTGTCTAGGCGGAAAGAGAAGCCCTTTGGGGCCTTTGGAAAAGCCAAAGGATAAAAACTGTACCCTATCACTAAGACTCCGCTGTTCATATGTCTGTCTGTCTGTCACCAGGCTGTATCTCATGAACCGTGATGGTAAGACAGTTGACATTTTCGCAGATGATGTATGTTGCCGATATAACAAAAAATACTAAAGACCAGAATGAAATTAATATTTAAGGGGGCTCCCATACAACAAACGTGATGTTTTTGTTCGATATTGATAACGGCAACAGATAGACGCTTGGCATATTTACCGAATTTGGGTTATAATTTCACTTTTAAAATAAATAATTAAATTGCAATAAAATTCGGGTGGCCTATACAACACACATGAGTTTTTTTGTTTTTAAATATCAAGGTACGGAAAGGGTTCCGTATCATGAAGGGTCGTGTGGAGTCGGACTCGCGCTAGGCCGATTTAAATTTTCTCCCAGACCAGCATGGCAGAAGTCACATCCTTGAAAGCAGCAATGTCTTCAAGGGTATTCACAAACATTGAAGGCATTTAGCGAAAGTGACGTTCAGGGACTAATGTTATTTGCGTGCCAGGCGTTCCCGCGGATGACGTGGACGAGACACGGGACTCCGATGAAGACGCGGGGGCGCGGGGTGGGGGACACTACGCGGACGGTAAGCTTCTTAACAACCGAACAAACAGATGGTGTTATATGTTTCACACGACTCATTCTGTGTGTGTCTCTGTTTGGTGGAGGGAGTCAAATGCGGTTTTCTGAATTTGAAACTAGCGGTCGAGCTGAAGTTAGTGGAAGTCGGACCACCCTGAGCAGCCAGGGGCGTAGGCATTTAATTGAATAGCTATGGCACATGGAATATGGATATTGAGTTCAAATGATCGGTGTGGACGAAAGAGATCCATATTCAATTCATCCTGGGTCAGGTTGAAGTCCAATGGCGCGCAACACTGCTGAAGTATCCCATCAGGTGGCTAACGTTGTGGAGACACAATATAAAATGTAAATTAAGTTCATTTCGTAGGTTAGTCAAAAAAAAAATACAGTAGTCCTCATGCTTATTCCAATTTTCGCATAAAAATATGAATGACATTTTGCGAAAGTGAAGTTCTACGTTCTGAAGAATCTTTTTCGCATAACGTCATTCGCGCCTTCTATATTTCTATGCATATGAATGAATGCTTAGGAGAGAGGGGGGTTTGGCTTCGTTGTATGTCTACGTGTAAGCGCTGCGGCAGTGGTGACCTGTGCGCTCATATGATGTATCTCATCCCACGGGTTCGCTAACGAACTGACCTCCTTTGATAAGCGATAGTGTAGGTGAAAGTAACAAATGTTTTGCAGATGGCGCAGCAGAGGGCCAACTGCCTGTGGCAGGAAGTTCCCGGAACAGTTATTATGGCGAGCCTCAGAGCGCTGACACAAGATACCAGTGTCATGTTTGTCTGAGGGGGTTTCAGAAGAAGAGACATCTACAAATATGCTTGAGAACGCACACTGGTGAGAAGCTGTATAATTGTAATAGCTGTGGGAAGCAATTTTATCAGAAGAGTGATTTAGACAGACATTTAAGAACACACACTGGTGAAAAACCATTTGAATGTAATGTTTGCGAAAAGCAGTTTAGTGACAAAAGTCATTTAAAAACTCATTTAAGAACTCACACTGGTGAGAAACCATTTAAATGTAATAGCTGTGGGAAGCAATTTTATCAGAAGAGTGATTTAGACAGACATTTAAGAACACACACTGGTGAAAAACCTATTTGAATGTAATGTTTGCGAAAAGCAGTTTAGTGACAAAAGTCATTTAAAAACTCATTTAAGAACTCACACTGGTCAGAAACCATATAAATGTAATGGTTGTGGTAAGAAATTTTATCAAAAGAGTAATTTAGATAGTCATTTAAGAACTCACACTGGTGAGAAACCATTTGAATGTAAGGTTTGCGAAAAGCAGTTTAGTCAAAAAAGTAATTTAAAAACTCATTTAAGAACACACTGGTGAGAAACAATTTGAATGTAAGGTTTGTCGTCGTCGATTTGCTCACAGCAATACATTGACAAAACATCTAAGAACTCACACTGGTGAGAAGCCGTATAAATGTAATGATTGTGGCAAACAATTTAATGAAAAGGGCACTTTACAATCACATTTAAGAACACATACTGGTGAGAAACCATTTGAATGTAATGTTTGTCGTCGTCGATTTGCTCACAGCAATACATTGACAAAACATCTGAGAACTCACACTGGTGAGAAGCCGTATAAATTTAATGATTGTGGCAAGCAATTTAATGAAAAGGGTACTTAACAATCACATTTAAGAACACATACTGGTGAGAAACCAATTGAATGTAATGTTTGTCGTCATCGATTTGCTCACAGCAATACATTGACAAAACATCTGAGAACTCACACTGGTGAGAAGCCGTATAAATGTAATGATTGTGGCAAGCAATTTAATGAAAAGGGTACTTTACAATCACATTTAAGAACACATACTGGTGAGAAACCATTTGAATGTTCCAAAATTTTAAAGATGCGCGATAGACAGAATCTGTACATGGCGATCCTATTGTTTGGTATTATTAGGTATCGGTGTCCTTTATATCTATTCAACAAATTAAAATGGCGGAATCCGAGAGGACTGCGTGTAACTGTCCCTCCACTCATCGTGCCTCGACATAGAACAGCTGCTTTTCGCAGTAGTTTTTAATATAATGCTACCAAAATCTGGAACAATATTCCACCTCCCATTCGTAACCTTAAGTCACTCTTTTCATTTAAACGAGAATATAAATAACATCTATTTGCCAATGCACTTTTGGTAGCTAACATGTAACATCTGACCCTGTGAGGAAATAAATGAACATACACTTACTATTATTACCCTTAAAATATACTGATAATATACATACATATGAAAAAACCATAATTTAACGAAGTAAACTTGCTTTACTATTTGTGTCTTGAGTAACAATACAATTGCATTTAGTCAACCGACCTATATGTAATAATTATTAATAGTGAGGTAATGGTTATCTTAACATTAATGTGAGCGTTTTGTGGGTAACTGAGTTGTATATTTATATAACATAAATAATCAAGTACACCTTTTTCTCTGAAATTCGTGTTGCTTGTCCGGCCTCACTCTTGGTTCTGGCAGAATTATCAGCGTCGCAGCTCGACTAGTTCGTCTGTGACAATATGCTGAGTCAGGACCCTTCCATTGTCGAGCACATAGTGTAGAAATATTTACAGTACAACCACACTGCACGCTACATAGTTACCTCTGTTATATCTAGGAACACTTTCTTATTTCTTTATGTGATTATCTTGCATATATAATTATATAAATTCCATATAGGTTAACTTCATATTATATCAATGTGAATTGTGTGTTTTCGATGGTGAATAAAGATATTATCTATCTATCTATCTATCTAATGTAATGTTTGTCGTCGTCGATTTGCTCACAGCAATACATTGACAAAACATCTGAGAACTCACACTGGTGAGAAGCCATATAAATGTAATGACTGTGGCAAGCAATTTAATCAAAAGGGTACTTTAGATAGTCATTTAAGAATTCACACTGGTGAGAAACCATATAAATGTAATGACTGTGGCAAGCAATTTAATCAATAGGGTACTTTAGATAGTCATTTAAGAACTCACACTGGTGAGAAACCATTTGAATGTAAGGTTTGTCGTCTTCGATTTAGTGACAAAAGTCTTTTACGTAGACATTTAAAAACTCACGGTGAGAAACCGTAACAATGGGACAACAACTAATTTGCATAGTTTTTAATGTCACGTTAGGAACGGGAACTTAATTCTCGTCCACATGCAACACAAGTTGTTTGTAAAAATGTTTCGTTATGACATTCACGCGCAAAGTCAATTCTGTTGAATTCGATTATAGACTTCAAAATCAGTAAAAGTTTGTGTAAAAATTCTGCTGCCCGCGATTTGGGTGTTCCCCTTGACTCAAAATTGTCATTTATTCAACATCTCGACATCGTCACATCAAAATGTAAATAGCTCCTTGGATTCATTTGTAGAATATCGAAAGATTTTAAGAAGTTTCAAACCTTAGTGACCCTTTATAAAACATTTGTGCTTCCAAAGCTAGAGTATGCCTCGATTATTTGGTCCCCTCATTACATAGCTCATGTTGAGCAAATAGAAACCATTCAGAAAACGTTTTTGAGACTATTGACAACCCGTTTGGGCTTGTGAGATACCTTAATGACATATGAACAGCGCTTAAAACGTTTTAATTTTACATCCCTTGATTGCAGACGTTCCCAAACTGACCTTACATATTTGTATAAAATTATTAATTCACTGCTGTCAACTGCTATCTTAACGGAAATTAACTTTAAAGCGACATCGCGACGTCCCAGAATTCATCAGTTGTTTCACTTACCGAGTTGTTCAAATAACATTAGTCATTATAGTCCTGTTCACCGAATTTGTAGACTTCACAACTCTTTAAGTTCATCTACTGAATTTCCTGACATATTCCTCTACTCACTTGCGGCATTTAAAAGAAAATGCCAAAGAAAAGTAAATATATTCTTTGTTATCTGTATTTCTGCATTGTTGTCCAAGTTCTCAATTTTTTAATTTACTAAACTTTTTTTAAAGTAAATAATTTTGAGCTGTTATGTTTCGTACATATTTAATTGGTGAGTTAGGTTAGCTTTTATCAAGTGTTTGAACGTGTTTTGTAACAAAATTAACTACCTAACAAACTGTTTGTGTACTTGTTAATAAATAAATAAAAGATAAATATTTCAGGGTGGATGCGACATATGCGTAACTAACGGGCTTTACTAGATTACTATAGTATAGAAACATTATAATAACAGTCAAGAAACCAAAATGTAATGAATTTAATTTGCATATAAAACTAATTTCTGTAACAACCTGTACCTTCTGCGGCTGAGTCTTTTAGAATCTTGACGTAACCGAATTTTCGATGTATAATATTGTTTATTACTAATTAAATTTATGGATAGGCTTTTAGATGTTAGGAGTTTTATTGTAAACTAGCTTTTACCCGCGGCTTCGCTCGCGTGTGGTTTCCCTTACTAACACAATCCAAAACTCCAAAGTCAACCCACGTAGTGCCTTAAACACGATAATGGCTTAAAGCCATGGTTAATTTTTGATGTGAGGACGGACAAACACATTAGTACTGATCTTATTAACCGACCTTAAAAAGGAGGTTCTCAATTCGCCCCGTACCGTATGTATGTAATATTGTCGGGGTTGCACTGTTTTTGCATATGTTGTTCTGTACCAGCTTCTCAGCAGGTGTGCCGAATTTCATAAGTGTACCTTTACACTTATGAAATTAGGCACACATAATATCTGTACGTATATTTGTATGTTTGCTTGCGCATATCCCAAACACTATAAAGCGGATTTTAAACATTGTTTTTTGTCACAGAAATTTGCGCAACTAAGTAAATAGTGCAGATTTTATCAAAATCGGTTCAGTACTCTTTGAAATGGTCTTCAAGAAGCTAATTTGTTTTTAATTATTAAAATAACCTCGCTCACTTTCTTTCATTGTCTAAAATACTGAATATTTTTTTTGAGCAGTAATTTGTGAACTTGTTGTAGCATACCCAACGATACTATAGGTATTTTATAATAGATAGGTACTTAATACATAACATCCAAGAAAATGTATAGGATAATTGTATTAAATAAAAAATAAATAAACACAGAGTAAACTTTAATTTGTGTAATATGTTTTTGAAAAACTAATAAATTTTTTTGGATGCGTATCTCTGTTTTCTTTCGTGAATACTTTTTGTCACTTATTCACTGCCGAGTGATGTCACATCGATTTGAAAGAGAAAAAGAGAAGCCGTTTGAATGTAATAGTTGTGGGAACCAATTTAGTCGAAAGGGTACTTTGGAAAGACATTTGAGAACACACACTGGTGAAAAAGCATATAATTGTAAGATTTTTTTAAAATTGAATTGGACTGTTAGTATTCTTAAAAACAAAGCACCTGAATTAAATTCTAACTTTGAAATTCAAATTCATTATTTTTTTGTAAAAAAATTCCTACTACATTTGTACATGGTTTCGGTCGTTGTTGCCTGTGGTGTGTCATCATCGTCTCCTGAGTCTGGTATTACGAGCACACTTGTATGCAACGAACTGACTGTGTCGATACCTCTTACAGTATCGCTATAAGAGTTTCCTAAACCTTGAAGTACTGGTTTCCAAGTGAGAGGTAATGTCCATCCTTCGTCTTGATTAAAAGTCTATTTTTAGTTTTAATAATTTCGAATGTATCAAGGAAGCACTAGAACCCGAATCGTTAACGCCATGTATTTGCAATTTCATAATTCAATACTAGTTTGACAGTAATGGTGTTACTTTCGTTTTTTGATCAGTCTTATTTAAATCTGTTTCTATCACTGAATTGTTGACGTGTCAAATTGAATTCTTCTTTACTTTATCATCTTCCTTTGTTTCTAAACCAGCATAAGGCTTCAGGATGATAACGAGAAACCTTATTCAATTTTTAACTAATCTTACACGGAATTCTTATTTCATTCTTATCTAGCTTCTCTTCTTTTTCAAAAAGTTGTTAAAAGATTCTACCTATAGACTGTTCCATTGAAACATTTTTTTATTTCTGTGTCATTGTGTTTAATATGAAATCCGGTAAATCGTGTGCAATAAGGTCTATCAAAGTACCTGTTTCAATGGATGTCCTCATCACGAGTAACAGTTTTTCCTTTCTTATCATCATCATCATTTCGAGTTGGTGACTCAGTCAATCGACCATGCACACCCTGGTGTCAGAGTTCTTCGGAACCGCCTCTCGGCCTCTGACGTGGTTCCTTTCTTATAGCGTAGTCTATCAATGAAATCCTTGCATTATGTGACATGTGAGCTCATATTATGTATCTCATCCCACAGGTTCGCTAAGTAACTGACCCCTTTGTAAAGCGTCGGTGTAGGTGAAAGTAACAGTTTTTTTGCAGATGACACAGCAGAGGGCCAACAGCGTGTAGCAGGAAGTTCACGAAACAGTCTTATTACTGTTTCGTGAACTTCCTGCCGCAGGTTGTTGACCAGCCTCAGAGAGACCCGCGCGCGCAAACGCTGACACAAGGCACCAGCGTCATGTTTGTCTGAGGCAGTTTCAGTGGAATAGTCGTCTACAAACTGGTGAGAAGCCTTATAATTGTAATAATTGTGAGAAGCAACTTAATCGTAAGGATACTTTAGTATTACAATTAAGAACTCATACTGGTGAGAAACCAACATGATGTAATAGTTTCTGCTACTCTTGTATCGTTTGTAATGTCACGTTAGGAACGGGAACTTCCTTCTCGTCTACATTAAGGACGAACAAGCCGCGAGCTCGAACTCACTGGCGGGCGCGGCCCAAAAGCACGTTGTTTCACCTAGCCTTGTGTCCGACAGAGATAGTATCAGCGATGAGCAGTTAGACCTCAGAACAATAATAAGACGCTATATCTACACGCATACGCCCAGTCGCACGCACACAAACACTACCGTGCGCGTGAAAAATTGCAAAACGTCCTTTGGAAAATGGGGTTTTATGAAAAAACTACTGCGTAAATAAATTATAAATAAAGTTAATTGAAATCTTCGATACTTGAACTTTGTCGGTACGGTCTTTGTTTTCGATATATTATACTTCTTTTATTACTTACTAACTTTCGCCCGCGGCTCCGCCCGCGTCTCTATCCTTCGGGAATAGTACTCCAGAGAACCTGTATGTAAAATTTCATGATGATCAGTTCAGTAGTTACGGCGTGAAAGCGTATGAAAAAAACAAACAAACAAACTCACTTTCGCATTTATAATATTCTTACTATCCTTACTAATATTATAAATGCGAAAGTGAGTTTGTTTGTTTGTTACGCTTTCACGCCGTAACTACTGAACCGATCATCATGAAATTTTGCATACAAGTTCTCTGGAGTACGAAGAAGGACATTAGCTACCTTTTATCCCGGGAAAAAATACTAATCCCGAGGGATCGACATTGACGCGGGCGGAGCCGCGGGCGAAAGCTAGTTAGTATTATAAATGCGAAAGTGATTAGTTAGGATGTACGTAAGATTGTTTATTTTATCATAACTGCTGAATGCCTCACGGACTTGGGCGTAGAGGGTATCATCATGTATACAAACGGGTCACTCACGCGCTATTTGTCGGGATTGCCGACTATATCTCCCGACGACATAGCACGTGAGTGACCCGCTTTTATTACCCAACTGCCAAGAAGGGTATCATGTATGTTTGTAAATTTCTTTATTACCTCGTATCTTCTTAACGGCTGGATGGATTCCGAGAGTTAAGGCATCGTTAAATTCGTTTGTGTGTATTGCATAGTCACAAGCGTGTATATACACAACTTAATTCCATTTTAGACCTTATTACATTGACTTAAGACCCGACGAGTATATATAAATGCTCTTGACGCTGGAACGACAATTGTCACGGAAGCTGAACTGTGGCTATTGAATGCGTGATTTTATTCCGCGACGGAATATCCCGACCAGGATTATATTATCTCTATGATCCCGACAGACCTAAGTGTTCACATGACTTGTAATTCTAGTACCAATAACAAATAATGACAAGAATTGTCATTTTAGTTAACTAATTTTATTCCAGTACTATAACATGGCTTCAGTAAGTTAACTACAAACTTTGCATGCAGTTATATTTTAACACCTTAATTGAATGTAAACTACGTTATGCAAATAAAGAATGGAATTGAATTTAGTGTTGGCATTATTTTTTTTGGTTTGGATCCTGTATTTATGTGATTGAAAAACACATACGAGATAGTGTGGCGTTGATCTACTTATGTAGCTTCATGAAAAGCATGCAGTTGTTTGGCTATTAATCTAATGTAAGCGTAGATTCATTTTGATACATCCAGTTAACTGTCGTCTTCGGAAGGCCCGCCATAACTCCACCAAGGGCGCCACTGGTAGGATACAAAGGTTTTGAATTACTTATTGCAACTGCGTTCAACATTTTTTACATGAATTCGATGTAATACGTATCCTACGAGGAACTAAGATTCGCTTAAGTACAGACTATCTCGTTCAGGCTCAAAAACAATGTCTTGCTCCAGGTTCTCCTATAATCCTTTTTCCGTAAAGGTCAGTCATAATCAGTTTTTCACATTCATTGTATTTTTTATTTCATATCGGTAGTTTAGGAATATATCTGAGAACTCACACTGGTGAGAACTCACATAAATGTAACTGCGGAAAGCAATTAATTTGGACAAACATTTGACAAGTCACACTGCTGAAAAACCATATAATAAATAATAAATAAATAAATAAATATATACGAACAAATCACACAGATTGAGCCAGCCCCAAGGTAAGTTCGAGACTTGTGTTATGATACTAACTCAACGATACTATATTTTATAATAAATACATATATAGATAAACATCCAAGACCCAGGCCAATCTGAAAAAGGTCATTTTCCATCTTGACCTGGCCGGGGATCGAACCCGGGCACTCCGTGTCGCAGGCTGGCGTGTTAACCACTGCGCCACGTAGCTGTCAATATAAATTACGTACGAGTACACATTTAATAACTCATACTGCAGAGAAACCATCATCATCGTCATTTCAGCCACAAGAAGTTCACTCCTGGACACAGGCCTCCTCCGCCTCCAAAGATTTTTTCTCTACATAGAAGGAAATCGCCGTACTCACCACGTTGGGAGGGCGGGTGGCGAGCGCAGTTTGTTTAGCTTCTTGTGCGTTCACGCCGACGCCCATCGCAAGCATGTTGAAGCTGGGTAAGGATAGGAATGTGTTTATTTGAGAATGGAATAAATGTACAGGGATACTACTTAGTCGAATGAATGGGGAAAGGCAAGTAGCAACTTTATTAATCAGTTGCGTGCGCGCATCCCCTTGAGCGAGTCGTACGCGCGAGCTTTTGTTCGCGGCGCCGTTCCGTGTTTTGTAAAATGACGAATGTTGTCAAGTGTAATGTGTGCAATATAATAATAGACGAATTGTTAGCGTATATACAAAATAAAATATCGGTTATTGATGAAGAGACACTAATAAGAATATATACAACGGCCTTTTCAAGTGATGAGATTCAAAATGCAAAGTCGTTGTTATTTGAATCGCTTCCAACGGATCAACGCAAAATTTTGAGGAAAAGGAAAGGTAAAGAGGAACGTGACCTAAATGATATTGTTAACCTGTTCAAGACAGTGGAACCAGATCATATTCCAATATTTGTGGCCCACCGTCTGGAGAAATTACCACCGATTCTCTTCGATCATCTGGATTGCACTAAATTACTGAAGGATTTGACGCGTCTGCAGGTTGATGTTAACAATATCAAGAGTACCTACGCTACTACACAACAGCTCGAAGAACTTAAGAAGGAATATCACCAAATAAGATATGATTCACTACCCCCACATCGAGATGTAACGTAAATTTGCAGCGGGGTGCGTGGTGCCTCGACAGTGGTCCTATGGGTTTTACATTAAATGAAGGTAACATCTCGCAGGAACATTCGGTTATGCAGGAGGAAGTCGCAAAATCCCTTAAAATTAAAACAAATTCATCCATTACTGCGGGTGAGTTGCAACGACAGCTAGCGAGAAAAAGTGGCGCGCCGGTGATGACGCGAGAAATACCGAAAGCTTCTGAAAACTGTGGTATTTCTACAGTTGCGGAGACGTCAGAGGTAATCGTCAGTAGTGCAAGCGTAGAACATGCGACAGAAATGCAGTGTGAAATTAATATGATTCATAATATTCAAAACGGGCGGCAAAGTTCGATGCAAGATACACTAGAGTGTGCAGGTATAGACAGGGGTGCGGGAGGAGTACGGCCGCCCGAGGAGACGAGCGCTCACACCGTTAAGCATCTTTAATATTATGTTATGTTTCGAAGGCAATAATTTATTATTTACTGCCGATTTGACATTGACAGATTGTCAGTGACACTGACAGGAACCGCTTACTAAATAGATGCTGACACCAACTTCAAATACGAGTGCTATTGCTATTATAAAATAAGGGACTCGGCAACTCGCAAAACGTGTAGCTTTCAAACTCACCGCCTGATACGTAATTAGACAGAACCACAAGTAAACATGGCTTTATTCAGCTAAAATTCTACATATTATAATCATTGACACAAATAGAATAATGACAATAAACATCCCATGGTAACATACCATAGAGATACACATCATTCACCCCCTCCTAAGATGTATGGTAATCCTCCAGGTAGGCAGGTGAACGCCTGATGCGTGTCGAGCGACGAACGTCGGGTTGAGGTGTGCCTGCAGACCGTGGCTCTTCTGCCATTGCTTCCCCGGAGTCGTTTACAGGTATAGATGGTTCTTCGACCTCACGATCAGGAAGATCATCATCGTCATCAGAGGATATGGACACATATTCGTCATCTGAGGGAAATGGTGCCAGGTGTCTATTCGATATTGTGCCTTCTCTTCCATCAGGATATCTTACATGAGAATAGGTTGGGTTACTTTGTAGAAGATGCCCTTCTTCAACAATAGGGTCATATTTAGAATGACGCACACTCCTTTTTATTAGAATGGGTCCTGGAGTAGTCAGCCAAGTGGGTAAAGATACCCCATTTGGACTCCTTCGAGGGTGGCTGAACATTCTCTCATGAGGAGTAGCGTTTGTAGATGTACACAACAACGACCGTATTGAATGTAATCCTAAAGATAGGACTTTTTCCCAGTCAGCTATCTCCAGATTTCTGGATTTCAGACTTAATTGGATCGTTCTCCACAAAGTAAAGTTAAGACGTTCAACTTGCCCGTTGCCCTCAGGATTGTAAGGAGTGGTCCGGCTACAAGCTATTCCGACAGACACGAGGTACTGGGTAAGTTCTTGCGACAAAAACGAAGTTCCTCTGTCCGAATGAATATACAAAGGTGTGCCAAATATATAAAATATTTCATTCAAACAGTTAATAACTGTGCTTGACGTCATGTCTTTACACGCAAAAGCAAAAGGGAAGCGACTATATTCGTCAATAATCGTTAGTATATATTTATTTCTCGACTTTGACGGGAGTGGTCCTTTAAAATCAATATTAAGGCGTTCTAAGGGAGCAGTTGCTTTAATAAGCTGTCCGTTTGTATTTGCATAACGGGGCTTAATTTCGGCGCAAATTTTACAATTGGCAGTCATTTGTCGAATGTCATTAATTGAATACGGAAGGTTTTTCGATCGTACCCAGTGATTCATGCGTACTATTCCAGGATGACACAGATTATCATGTATGGTTTTAAGATTGTTTATGTTGATATGCGCACAAACTCTGGTTAATGCATCGGCCACAAAGTTTTCTTTACCAGGCCGATAAATTAAGTCGTACTTAAAACAAGACATTTCTAGCCTCCAACGTTCAATCTTTTCATTCTTTATTTTACTCGAATGGACTTGGTTAAACATAAAGGCTACCGACTGTTGGTCTGTTATTAAAAGAAAGTACCTGCCAATCAGATAGTGGCGCCATTTGCGCAAAGCTTCAACTATCGCCGCAGCTTCTTTTTCAATTGAAGATTGTCGCCTTTCTGATTCATTCAAGGAACGTGAGAAGTATGCTACAGGCTGCCCTTTCTGAGAAAGAGAAGCAGCAAGGGCATTCTCTGAAGCGTCAGTTTCGACCGTAAACATTGCATTTTCGTCAATAGCGGCCAGTGATGATTTTGCTATGTCAGCTTTCATTTCTTTAAATGTATTCATTGCGATATCAGAGAGAGGGAAATTAGTGATAGAAAGTAGCGGTTTGATTCTTTCCGAGAAGTTTTGTAACCATTTCGAGTAGTGAGCGAAAAGTCCTAACGTTCTTTTTAACGAAGCCGCATTCTCGGGTGCCGGTAAGTCGAGCAGGGGTTTCAACCGGTTTTCGTCTGGACAAATAGTATTATTCTTTATAGTATAACCAAGAAGGTTGATAGTTTCTTTGTTAAATACGCATTTGTTTTCGCTCAATGTCAGATTGTACTTGGCGGCAGCATCCTTGAACTTAGACAAATTAATGTCATGTTCTTCTTTCGTCTTTCCACATACAGTGACGTCATCTAGATAAGCAAACGTGCCGCTTAAGTGCTCTTCTTCTATTATATAGCTTAGGGTACGCTGGAAAGCTGCAACACCATTAGTTACTCCGAACGGAATTCTTGTAAATTCATACAGTTTTCCATTAGCTTCAAAAGCGGTGAAAATGCGTTCTTTTTTTATTATAGGTACCTGATGATACGCACTTTTTAAGTCGATTTGACTAAAATAGTTATATTTGGCTGCTTTCGCTACAATCGATTCTATCCTGGGTAATGGAAAAGCATCCAATTCTGTGTATTTGTTTATGGTTTGAGAATAATCTACAACCATTCTCTTCTTGTGTAGACCTCCACCGGCAATTAGGACTTGCGCTCGCCAGGGTGAGATACTGGGTTCAATTATTCCCGCTTCAAGCTGCTTAGACACCTCTGTTTTTATAAAGCGCTCGTCTTCGGCACTATGTCGCCTAGACCGGACTGCGATTGGTTTTAGTTGCGGAGAGAGGTTGGTAAATAAGGATACTGGTGGTACTGATGCTTCCATCACGTTACAGATTCGTAACGGTTCCTGAGTACCTCCGAACTCCAGTTCCAGTGAGGAGTGGTTTTTCAGAATATCGTGACCGATAATAGCATCTGCGCATAAATTGTTGACAATGAGAAGGGGTTGGTGTTTGTACTGATATTTCCCAAGTTGAATATTGACATAACAGATACCTTGGACGTAAGATACGTGGCTCAGGGAAGCCAATGTGATAGTTTGGTTGCTTGGTTTTATCTTAAGTCTCAGTATTTCAACCAAACTCTTATTTATGAAACTAACGGAGCTTCCAGTGTCTATGAGAGCTTCTGCTGTGAAACCGTTGAACCTAATTGGTGAGGTAGCCTTCCTCAAACTACTGGGAGAAGCGGCGGAAATTGCAGACAGTGCGCCATCATACTGAATATTGTCATCAGTGACTGCATTGGCTCTTTGTGGTTGTTTTGACCGACAAACATTGGCAAAATGACCCTTTTTTGAACAAACTTGGCAGGTTTCGTTAGCTGCAGGACATTTAATACGCTGGTGTACATTTCCACCACAAAAGAAGCAGCGTCGTTTTGAATTTTGATAAAGGTTGGGCGATGCAGCTGCTATTTTATTGGTGACACCAGATTCAGGCAAGGCGTTGAGATTCAGAGACGTATTAGTGTTTCCCAATGTTTGTGCATTTATTCCTGCATCTTCAAGAGAAATTGCGAGATTAACAGCTTCTTCTAAACTTAGATTTAATTTTTCTAGTAGTCTCTCCCTTATCTTTTGAGAATTGATACCTGCGATGAACGTGCCGCGCATAGATTCGTTTTGATGCTCCTCCGCCGAAACTTCCGTAAAATGACACTCGAGAGCGAGCAGCTTTAGTGCCTGAATGTATTCTTTCACCGTTTCGTCAGTTCTCTGTTTACGTGTTGATAGCATGTGCCTGGCAAGTATTTCGTTTTTAGGTTTCACAAATATTTTCTCCAGAACGGCGATGGCTTCTTTATACGTCTTACATGCTCGAATATATGAAAATATCGTTGGAGAGATATGATTAACTAAAAGATTCAATTTCATGGAATCCTTGGCTTCTGGGGCACATTCTTCAGTTAAGAAATTGTTAAAAGTGAAATACCAGTGCGTCCATTTCAAATCCGAGCCGGCGCCGCTTGGTTCTTCATCAAATCGTTCGGGGCGAAGATAGCGTAACATATTAGCGATACTTGGCTTTTCAGATTTTGTTTCGTTACCCATGTAGCAGATTATATTACTTTATTCGATAAACAATTTAGCTGAATAAATTGATACGTAATTAGACAGAACCACAAGTAAACATGGCTTTATTCAGCTAAAATTCTACATATTATAATCATTGACACAAATAGAATAATGACAATAAACATCCCATGGTAACATACCATAGAGATACACATCACCGCCCATGTTCCAAGCATTGATGGTTTCATCCAAGTAATGAAATAGTAAAATAAATGTGTTAGCTTTACAATAGCTTAGCACGAATTTGTTATTTCTGTTGATTGCATTTAATAGAGCTCGCTTTGCTCTTCTTCACAATACGATTATTAAAGCGCGAAGACGAAATTTAAGTTTTCGTATAAGACTTCCTATAAGCTAGAATTTAGGGATCTCATCCTAAGTTGGGGACGCTCGCTCACTTCACTCGGTCAGTGTGTTTTAAATAAATAAAATATACAGG
This sequence comes from Elegia similella, assembly GCA_947532085.1. Lineage (NCBI taxonomy): Eukaryota > Metazoa > Arthropoda > Insecta > Lepidoptera > Pyralidae > Elegia > Elegia similella. The sequence goes on from OX383950.1 coordinate 12,945,332, forward strand.
GCTATAGTGAACTAACGCAAAATCTGCTAAAGACGACTTAGATAGGTAAATTATTACTAGCAACGTTTGGTCTATGACTTTTACCTAAACGCAATACATACATAGTAAGATTTTACATACATTAGCTTTTATGTGGACTTCTATCAAACGTTCAGTCTATGCTGCCGGCCGCGTGCCACGTGAGTGTAGATAATAATACTAGGTATTACCGTATATTATTCTTCTGAGGTATTACCTCGTAGCGCTGATTGTCATAGAGATAAGACGAGTAGAATTGCAAAATTGCATTTTAATTTATTTGTATGATAAAAGCAAACATCGAATTACAAAAAGTCATAGAACAAACGTAAAAACTAAAAGGTGAGTTTAAAAACTACACGTTTTGCGTTTCGCTAAGTCCCTCATTCAATAATAGCACCTGAGATTAGTACTCGTACTTGAAGTCGGTTTCACTGACAAACTGTCAATGTCAAATCGGCAGTTTAATAAAATAAGTACTCCACAGGGTCTCAGTCAGTATCACGGCCGACAATCTGCTAATATCGGAACGCAACGCGTAGCGGCCATCTTGCCCACTATCCTACATCTTTTCTGTGATTGGTTGATGCCTTGCTGACGTCATGGTCTGACGTTCGTCGCTGGCGCAAACGTAGGTAGTAGTTTGTGCATTACTGTCATTGTGTGAAGACCTGTGCTTATCCTCTCCACTTTACCAGTAATAGAGCCCTTTGTATTACCCTAGTGCTCCTTGCGTTTTGGAAAATGCCGTATTACAAGTGTTGTGTGTGTAAGTGTTTGCGAAAGGACTCTAGTTATTTACACCGTTAACCTAAAAGTTCTGAGAAAAGACTCAAGAGGTTAGAGTGCCTAAATCGTTACGATTTTATACCATTAGAGAAAGAGATAAACTTAGCGGTTTGTCAAAAACATTTTGAGAAGAGGTTCTTCAGTGAGACTAAACATCGGCCAAACATAAACTAAATAATTGTTTTGTAAAAATTCGAGTTAATAAAAATTACAATAATAATGATAAATGGTATTATTCATTTTCCTTTACCCCCCCATGTAAATAATGTATGCATGATATACAGTATGCATTAAAAAGCACAATAAGTATATATATGAGTATATTAGTTGTATATCTATATGTGTAGTTATCTATATATAACAGCAATGGAAATGCACGTGCACGTTTATTCTTTTGCTCCAAACCTTAAATTATAAAAAAAAAAAATGTCAGTTATGATATTGGAAAATTAAAAAAAAAAAACGCTATGGTTTAAATTTTTTGTTCACAGTTGGCAGTCTGATACGTAGTATCTCTTAGTAGTTTGTGGTCAGTATATATAATATTCATCTATGCACAGGGTAGTTAGTGGGATACCGTAGAGACTCATGTGAATGTGAAATATTTCTTAATATAATAAAATGGAGGAATTGTGCACAGCTTGCCTTTGCATCGGGAGGAATCTGTATTATATTGGCAATACAGAAGATTTTGGTCTTTACTCGCAAATTTTGAATGAAATACCTGTAAGTACTCACCCTTTAATTAAGTAGGTACGTATAATAATCTAAGGGGGATTAAAATAATAGTATGAAGGAGATTAAAATATCTTACAGTAAAATAAAATAAATATTTACTTTTGAAAGTATTAACTATTTACAAAATAACCGCCCAAATAATATAGCGTGAAAAAAAAGGGGGCTTGGGTGTGGGAGCGAGGAGCCCCGCTACAATCAACCCCTCCGCGTTCCACCTAAATTTAAGTCAAATTCACTCGAGAGCCCCTGAAACTGCACCCTACCCACCAAACTTCAATCATCATATCTCAGAAATCAAGGTTACCTTAACCTTTTTAGCCTTGGTAACAGAAGCCCAAAGTGGCAGATAGGGCGGTTAAATTATTCTTGGATTCCTCCCTCCATTGTCACATCACAAAGGCCTTTATCCAGCAGTGGACTTCTTATGGCTGCCATGATGATGATGAAAATGTATATATCTATCTTGTAGGGATTATATTCGGCCAGCAGCCAGCACGCACTTGGCCATTAGTCGTCATCGATTCGCCCAACGATCAAGGTGTGTGTTAAGTAACTATATTATCTGTGTACCCCATAAATACATTGTCTTGGAGTCAACTCTTCGATTTGAAGATCCTTCTGGTAGTTAGTGTTAGGACCGTCCACTTTGTCCTAAGTGGCAGCAATACTTACAGTGGCTTACTTACCAGCTGATAGATTTGGTTTCCAGGTATACAACCCGCCAGAGATATGTGTCCGCGTCTGCTGGGAGTGCCGGGCCTTGCTGCGGCGGCTGCAGAGGTTCCGGCGCCAGGTTCAGCAGTCTTACCAACTGCTCACTCAAGTACATGCAGTAAGTACCATCTTTAAACAGGCGGTTGGAAGAAAACGTAACGTATCTTAAGCAAAAATAAGTATTGCCCATAGCGTGGCTCTACCACAACTCAATACAATACAAGCACACATGTGATTTCATATGTTTTTCAGAACAGCACACTAAGTATCGCGCGCCCCCCGCACCTCAATGTCCAGTGCATCACGAGCATCTCTCTCCCGTTTGATGACATCATACTCAAGCCGGAACCTGATGCACCTGATGCGGGTGAGTCTACAAGATTTTCTAATACATGCATATTATCACGTCTTTATGCCTTACGTGGTAGACAGAGCCAAAGGCCAAGGTTAGCGTGTTTGTGATCGTATAGGTGCAAAAGGGAATATAAACGGTTTTTGAATAAGCACTGTTTTTATCAATCAAAATAATTATAATGTTTCACTTTTTTATTGTATTAGAGAGTACAGTAAGGTTTAGCAATGGACAAATGTCCGCCACGACCACGGTCAGAAATATATTTCACTTTTTGGCAAAATGGCCGTCTATTTCATTAATCACGTCACGAATTTTTGGATTATGAAAGACTGTTGGGTTGCAAACAATTGTCGTTGGTTGTTTGTTGTTGCCGTTGTTTGCAACAATTAAAATGGTTGTTGTTTGAATTGGTTACATGATTAACAAAGTGTTGCCCCCATTTATAGAGATGGTGGTTGGGCCCGTCCCGAATTGGTTTAATTTAACCCACACTCCTCGTTGAGCATCAAAGCCTGTTGGTTTCTGGGTCGGGTCTGAGAGCAAATCTTTTCCTGAGAAAGACAGTTTTCGACGTGATAACATGACCACCGGCTGCATGCACGAAAAATGTCACGTTCCGGAGCAGCAGCAGTATCTATTACGCATCTATCTCTTACCGTTATCACGTAAAATAATCATCCGTTAACCGACTTTACAGACAAGCAACTTTTGTATTGTTAGCTGTTAGTGATCAGATATCAGACCTCCCACCGGGAGATTCTCAAATCGCTTCGAGAACACTCCGGTAAGGACAGTTGGGCCGAGAGCATTTACCGCATTTCGCTTGTAAAAATTAAATGGTATACGATTTGGTCATTTCGAGATATGGACATCCTAACTAATATTATAAATGCGAAAGTGAGTTTGTTTGTTTGTTACGCTTTCACGCCGTAACTACTGAACCGATCATCATGAAATTTTGCATACAATTTCTCTGGAGTGTGGAGAAGGACATAGGCTACCTTTTATCCCGGGAAAAAGCACTTATCCCGAGGGATCGACATTGACGCGGGCGGAGCCGCGGGCGAAAGCTAGTTTTAAGATATGTGCGTTTTGCAAACCGTCTGGAAATTTTTGAGGAACATTTCGTACCCAAACGATTTTCGCCTAGTCCCTAGATCCCCACCTGCTAGAAGAGAAGCAGCTGGTACATTCTACATTTTTTTACTCCCAGACCAGCATGGAAGATAGAGACGGGCCTCTCTATGTTACAGAAGCAGACAAGCCGGAGGTGGATGGTGTGCCGGAAGTGAAGAGTGAGCCCGAGGAAGACACCGAGCATTGTGAGGAGACGTTTGTGAACGCTTTCGACGTGGAACAGCCTGAACACCTACAAACTAAGAGCAAGGTCAGCCAACAAGTTGTGAGACTGCGGCGCTAATCAGTCAGGTGTAGAGGCGAAACACGTGTCGCGAGCACGATGGCTGATATTGCTGCGGCCTCAACGGATGCAGCAGTAGCGACCAGGGTGGCATGCATCAACTATTGGTGGCGGGCATGAAGGGACTAACAGTAGTGGGTGGGCGCTGACCAGCAATAGTTTGCATGAACTAACTGGTGGCGGAAGCACGCAAAGTAAATTGTCTCAAAGTAAATGTAGCTTTGACTTCCGCAAAGTAACACCTCAATCCATTAACAATGAAAAAAAAACGTACACCTACGAATGCACCTCAAAGTTATAGTAACAAGGTATTTGGTTACCTATTTTACTTTTAGGAAAAGTTAGGTAGTGTACTTTAACTCGTGTTTTTAATACGACCGCGAATTTAGTCTTAGTATATCTCATTAATATTTAATACTTAACATTAATATCCAATTATTACAAAAACGGGTTATCGAATTGTGTCCAGGTTAAGCTAATTTGAGGCGCCTAACACTAGAATCCGTAGTCGTGCGGTTTCCGGCAGAGTGGAATAGCACCACTCCAAGTCTTCCCATGGACGTCGTAAGAGCGACTTAGGAAATACAAACTAAACAAAGCTACAACCCTAATTACTTAGCTATCCGACACTAGATGTCAGTAGGTGTAGGAACATCTAGTGACGGATAGATAATTTAAAAAAAAGATAAACATCGAACTTATTAAGTAGTTGGGCTATTCGCCGCTAGATGGATATAAAGGAGGGAGTGAGACACAGAGCAAGTAGAGTGAGACAGATAATACCCCCTCACCCCCTGTAAGTGCCACGCATTGTTTCATAGAAAATATTCCTTAGGGCAACTCCTCTTTGTACATGCTCCGTGCCCATAACACAAGTCTCGAACTTAACTTGGGGCTAGCTCAATCTGTGTGATTTGTCCGTATATAAAAAAAAAAACAACGAAATGATGATATAGCTCATTTCGTTGATTCTACGAAGCCCCTGGCGACAATTCCCACGAATGCACTGGCTTGATCACAGACGACGCAGCGAGGCGGACAACCACCAGCCCGCTGAGTAAATCACCATGACAGTTTAGTTTAGTTATTCCATGTTCCACACATTGTTCATAAAAATGAGCATTTATAAGATTTCACATTATAAAGTCCATTAGAAACAATTTGCAAAACAATCCAAAACAAAATCCGTGTAGTCTGCCGAAATTCCCGCCAAGATCTCCTATGGCAAGCTCCGTGGCGCAGTGGTTAACACGCCAAACTGCGACACGAGGGTGCCCGGTTTCGATCCCCGGTCAGGTTGAGTTAGTATCCTACGACGTACTTACTGTGGGGCTTGCTCAATTTGTGTGATATGTCTCTATATATTTATTTATTATTACATTTTTGTTCGCATTCAGATTGCAGAGAAATCAGTATCGCTGATCGACCGCGAGGCCATTGGCTTGTGTGCGTCGTTATCCTTCTCTGTGGCTGAATGTTGTGACAGCACGCTGCCAAAACTGGTCATGGTCAAAACCGAGACGAAATCAGAGGATGCTGTGGACACCGCAATGGACAAAGAGCTTCCAGGGGGTAAGTTTGTTTAAATGCGAGCGATTATGCTGCGAGGTGTCTATCATTGCTGTCATTCATCTTTAGTTTTTAACCTGTACTCATAGATTTAAAAAAGAATTGCGATGCCTATACTTATACATAATGTAATGTCATTCATCATTTTATTTTTATAAGGCAGTAAGTTCTGTTGAATTCTCTGAGGAATTAAAATGGGGATCCCAGTGGAATAACTGAAAAATAGCTTAATCACGCCCCTTTTTCTTCTCACACTTCAATTATTCCGTCATCAAATGCGGTTTTCTGAATTTGAAACTAGCGGTCGAGCTGAAGTTAGTGGAAGTCGGACCACCCTGAGCAGCCAGGGGCGAAGGCATCTAATTGAATAGCTATGATAAGATGGAATTTGGATTTTGGGTTGAAATGATCGGTGTAGAGGAAAAAGATATATATATTTTTTTCGACTAGTTCCGTAGCGCAGCGGTCAACACGCCAGCCTGCGAAACGAGAGTGCCCGGGTTCGATCCCCGGCCAGACCAAGATGGAAAATGATCTCTTTCTGATTGGCCTGGGTCTTGGATGTGTATCTATATATGTATTTGTTATAAAATATAGTATCGGTGAGTTAGTATCCCATAACACAAGTCTCGAACTTACTTTGGGGTTAGCTCAATTTGTGTGATTTGTCCGTATATATTAATTTTACCTTCACACCATTCATTCCATATTGGTCCTGCCAGGGCCAGGGTGAAGTCCAATGCAGCGCAACACTGCCAAGTATCCCGCCAGGTGGCCGACATTGTGGAGACCCAATATAAAATGTGTATTTAGTTTATTTCGTAGGTTAGTAAAATATAATACAATGCCGTAGTCCTCTTGCTTATTCCAATTTTCGCATAAAAATATGAATGACATTTTGCGAAAGTGACGTTCTACGTTGTCAAGAAACGTTGCTTTCGCACTCAGAACAATAACTAAAGCATTCACGCCTTCTATATTTCTATGCATATGAATGAATGCTTAGGAGAGAGGGGGGTTTGGCTTCGTTGTATGTCTACGTGTAAGCGCTGCGGCAGTGGTGACCTGTGCGCTCATATGATGTATCTCATCCCACGGGTTCGCTAACGAACTGACCTCCTTTGATAAGCGATGGTGTAGGTGAAAGTAACAAATGTTTTGCAGATGGCGCAGCAGAGGGTCAACAGCCTGTGGCAGGAAGTTCCCGAAACAGTTATTATGGCGAGCCTCAGAGCGCCGACACAAGGCACCAGTGTCATGTTTGTCTGAGGGGGTTTCAAAGGAAGAGTGACCTACAGAGACACTCAAGAATTCACACTGGTGAGAAGCCATATAAATGTAATTACTGTGGCAAGCAATTTAATCAAAGGAGTACGTTAAAATCACATTTAAGAATACACACTGGTGAAAAACCATTTGAATGTAAGGTTTGTCGTCGTCGATTTGCTGACAGCAGTACAATAAAAAGACATTTAAGAACTCACACTGGTGAGAAGCCATATAAATGTAATGATTGTGGCAAGCAATTTAATGAAAAGGGTCATTTAGAATCACATTTGACAACACACACTGGTGAAAAACCATTTGAATGTAAGGTTTGTCGTTGCCGATTTGGTCACAGCATGCAGTTACATAGACATTCAAAAACTCACACTGGTAAGAAACCATAACAATGCGACCACAATTTTTCTGGAATAGTTTTTAATGTCACGTTAGGAACGGGAACTTCATTCTCGTCCACATGCAATACAAGTTGTTTGTAAGAGATAAAGATATACAGGGATACGACATATGCGACATAGTACAGAGACTAATAGCAGCCAGGAAACCAAAATGTAATGAATATAGTTTTCATACAAAACTAATTTCTGTAACAACCTGTTCCTACTTCGGCTGAGTCTTTTAGTTTCGCTTAGAGTCATTGAACCTTGACGTAACACTCTAACACTAAATCATAAAAAAGGTTCAAAACAAATGATATTTCAAAATTGATTTTCTCAAAAACCTGTGGATGTTAATGAGTTTTTGTACGACTGCCAAAAAGGCGTGTTAATTACTCTCTTACGTAATTAACAAATAAGATATTGTGAAAAAAATCCACTCGGGCAGGATTTGAACCTGCGACTTGGCCTTGGTACGACCAATGAAACCATAACGACTAATAAAACGACTTGGTACGACTAATAAAACCTCTCGCCCGTGGATCGCCGAGGTGTTCGGTCGTGCCATGCCAATTACTTTAAACAACTAATTTAAATCACCAGAGGTCAAGTTATACTGGACGGCACGCGGATTGGTTCCCCGCGCTCGATTGCAACAATTTTAACTGGACCCCAGGTCAACTTACACTTGACGGAAAGGACGTTTCCGTACAAAAACGTACGGAAACGTCGATACCAGCCATCATTAGAAGACCCCTCGGTCCAACACAGAGTGGTGGACTCCTATTTTACAATAACATGTCGGTAAGGCGTTCGCCCTGTAAAGAATCTAGTTCCACAACACCGGACTTGACAAAAATCACTGACGTCTACTCAGAAAACGCAGCTACTATACAAAATGTCACTTTGCGACAATGTAAAAGAAATTACAGAGACGTTTTGGATGACGAATTGAAATCATCGATGGACGAAATCAAGAGAATGATGACACAACAGAGTGAAGGTCAGAATCGAAAGTTTAGTACCCTTTGTTTGTCTATCAATGAGATAAAACAACAAAACGCAGATATCTCAAAATCACTCGATTTTATGTCAGAAAAATACGAGGAATTGAAAACTCAGTTCGCAAAAAGTGAAGAGGAACGGAAAAAACATCTAGTGCATATTAGTGAATTAGAATCAAGAATTACCAGTTTGGAGCGCTACGCCCGTAATTCTAGCATCGAAATACGCAACCTTCCCCTTAAAAATACCGAGACAAGGGAAGACCTGATAGGAATAGTGAAGACAATTGGCAAAACCTTAAACGTTGAGGTCGAAATCAAAGAAATAAAAGATCTGTTCCGTTACGACTCTAAATCGACCGCCAATAAACCCGTCATAGTCGATTTTACCACTGTCCTCAAAAAAGAGGCTATAATAGAAGCATCAAAGGAATTTAGAAGATCAAATAAAAATTAGTTGAATACATCCCATATCAACTTAGAAGGCCCCCGTGAAACTATCTACATATCTGAAAATCTTCCCGGGTATACAAAAAGATTATATGCCCAGGTACGTAAATACGCCTCTGAAAATAATTACCAATACTGTTGGACCAAGCACGGACAAATTTTCCTTCGAAAAGAAAACGGCTCAAAAGCCAAGAGGATTGAAAGAGAAGAGGACCTAAAGAACCTGGCTACCTCAAATATATTGTGACTAAGCATTTCACTGTATGTACTTTTTCCATATTCTCTCGATCAATTTACTTCAGTGTGTCACACATTATACAACACTTGTAACAGATACCATACAAATATTTTACACCATATACTCCTTACAGTATACCCTACCATCCAAGACTCCGTGTTATCATAGTTAACTTCTTCTCCCCATATTTGTCATTGAATTTACAAAACAAAATTATATATCCACAACTACATGCATTTCTGTTTTACGCTTTATCTGAACATTTAAACCACAAACTTAATTCCGGTTAACCTTCATCTTAATTATGGATAGTAGTATTAATAATATTAACAATGATCTTGATAACATAATTATATCGAACTCTGCCTTAATAGAACCTAAAGATTGTCGAGATTTCATCAATTACGATAACAATAGCTTAAGAATAATTACTCACAACATTAGAAGTGTTTATTGTAACCTAGAAAACTTTATGGCTTTTCTTGAACGACTAAATACTAGATATGATATTCTTATACTAACTGAATGCTGGCTGGCTGAACATAAGTCCCCACCACTGCAAGACAACTATAACTTACACTATTCATTAGTCACACATAATCAAAATGACGAAGTTGTAGTATATGCTCATGAAGATCTCGCGTGCAAAATCAGACAAATAGACTTAGTAGACGCTAACTGTCTCCTCATTGAAATCGAACAAGATACTGCAATTCTAGGCATCTATAGGTCTCCATCTATAAAAGACATTGAGCCTTTCTTATTCTCTCTAGACAGTATTCTCAACACCCTCGCCAAATTCAATACCTGAATTGTTATGGGAGACATCAATATTGATATCAAACCCAATAATGATGACAAAAAAAGTGAACCTTATCTTAACTTACTTGCGGAAAATGGTTTACTACCGGCCCATTGCTTTCCAACTAGAGAATTGAACTGTTTAGACCATGTCATGATGAAAACAGTCTTGGACTCACAAACTTTTGTTATTAACACCCAAATTACGGATCATCTCCCTGTCCTTCTAAATTTAAATAGAAAAACAAATAAAGCCAAACCACTTAAGTATCAAAAAATAGTTAACTATAAAAACGCAGTAAATGACATTAATGACTGTAATCTAAACCATATTCTTAACATAGCTAATCCTGACGAGGCCGCTGAAGCTTTGGTTATACGTTTGAAACAATCTATCGATACCAATACCACTATTAAAATGATAGCAAACAGGAAACACATAATCAAAGCGTGGATTACTCCAGGACTTTTGAGATGCATTACCCATAGAGATGCACTCCATAAAAAAGTAAAGAAGTTTCCACAAAACGAAACTCTCAGAACAACGTATTTACGCTATAGAAATTTTTGTAATGATTTGTTATATCGCCTGAAAAATGAAAGCCAGAAATCGGATATCAATACTTGTAAAAATCCTAAACAAACTTGGAAAGCTATTAGAAAAATTACCAACACGGCTAAAAATAAGAACCCTGCTGAAGAGCTTTTGCATATTCATCCTAATGCGCCTCATACATCTGTTAGCTCTGTCAACGAATATTTTGCAAACGTAGGTAAAACTATTGGCGAGCAAATCAAATCGACGCAGGTAAAACTTAAATGTGATATAAAGAGTTCCACCCATATGAAATCGTTTGTATTACTTCCTACGGACAATACTGAAGTAGAAAATCTAATCCATAGCCTAAAAACCGACTCCGCGACCGGCTCGGACGGTATTTCGTCATCATTACTTAAAGCCATCACAAAAAAGATAGCCCCGATTCTGACTCATATATTTAACCATTGTTTTACCACTGGAATCTTCCCCAATTGTTTTAAACAATCTATCATACACCCCATTCACAAGGGAGGTAATAGGGACCGTGTCGAAAATTTCCGGCCAATATCCATTCTTTCAGCTTTATCTAAAATTCTAGAAAAACTAATAAACTCAAGACTAATGAACTTTTTAGACCAGGAAAAATTAATCTCACCCTCCCAATTTGGATTCCAACCTAAAAAATCAACGGAGAATGCTGTAACACAGCTTGTTAACGATGTCGCTTTAAACTTAGATAAAAAACATAAATGCGTTATTTAAAAACCTGAGAAATGTTCTTAACCCCAATTTACTAAAAACGGTATATTTTGCCCTCGCGCAATCTATTTTTAGTTATTGCATATCGGCATGGGGTGGAGCATGTATAACTAAACTCATTAAGATAGAAAGAGCACAAAGATCAATTCTAAAAGTAATGAGCTTGTAATGAGTTACAAACCGTTTCGATTTCCTACAGACCAACTTTATAGAGAAACCCACGTTCTCACCATTAGACAACTGTTTATCCTTCACGCCACTCTCTTTCAGCACTCAGAGCTCATATATGACCCTCTACTCATTCTATCTAAGCGCAGACACTATAAAGTGTGCAACACGGTTATTCACCATACTTCATTTTTACGACGGCACCTTTATTTCTTAGCTCCCTATCTATATAATAAAATTAATAAAATACTCAGTATTTACCACAAAACACGTCATGCATGTAAATTAATAGTCCAAAATTGGCTTCTCGACCTTAATTATAAGGAAACAGAGTCCTTACTCCTTATTTTGCAATAACCCGAACTTTCTGTATTATATTTTTTTTCTGAGAATGCTTGTTTAAAATATTTCCCACTGTCTGACATAAACCTACACACGCATACATACACACACACCCACCCACCCATACACCCACACACTCACACACAAAACACACACCCACCCATACACCCACACACTCACACACACCCACCCACCCACACACACACACCCACACCCACCCACCCACCCACACACACACACCCACACCCACCCACCCACACACACACACACACCCACACACCCACACACACACACACAACACACACACACACACAACACACACACACACACACACACACACACAAATACATATTCATTCACACAAACACGCACGTGCGCGCACATATATTTTTCATTGCAAATCACATTATAAAGGAACTAATTGGCAACTGGTTGCTACCGTTTTTGGAACCGACCACTGCAGAGACATACGAGGGGTGGCTGATATAAAATCTACTTTGTTAAAGAAAGTTTTGAAAATCGAACTGGCCACTGCAAAATCATATTCTATATTTATTCCTTTTTCAAAATTATGACGCTTATTTTTTTTCGCTTGCTTTTGTTTTTTTGGCGCGGCTTTGATTTCACCATGTCGAAAGAAAATTGCAAAATGATGAAATTTGAGCATCGAGCAGTGATTAAATTCCTAAGTAAAGAAGGAAATACGCCTACGCAGATCAGAGAGCGCATGTTAAAGGTGTTTGGTGATTCAAGTCCTTCTGAATTCGTTATAAAGTTTTGGTCGAAGCAATTTAAACATGGCCGTGAGAGCCTGGAAGACGACCCACGTAGTGGAAGGCCAATTTCTGCTGTTACCGCAGATAATGTTGAAAAGGTGAAGAACCTGATTCTTGCAGATCGGCGAATCAAGCAGTGGGAGATAGCCAGAGATGTGGGCATTAGCAAGGAACGAGTTCATGAAATTATTCACGAACATTTGGGCATGTCCAAGGTGAGCGCGCGTTGGGTCCCTAGAATGTTGACCCCCTTTGACAAACAAAGGCGAGTAGAATGTTGTCAGGCATTTCTAGACCTGGTCAAAGGTAAAGAAGAAGAGACTATCTCTCGAATTGTGACCTGTGATGAAACTTGGATTCGCCAGTGGGATCCGGAAAGCAAACAAGAGTCAATGCAATGGAAATTTAAAGGAGAAAAGCCGCCAAGGAAGTTCAAGGTTCGGCCGTCGGCTGGAAAACTAATGGCCACCGTATTTTGGGATGTCGAAGGGATTTTGATGATTGATTATTTGCCTAAAAATACAACAATGAATGCTGAATATTATGCAAACTTGCTTGACCAGCTTCGTGAACAAATCAAAGAAAAGCGGAGAGGCAAACTCAGCAAAGGTGTTCTGATTTTACAAGACAATGCTCCTGTACACACAGCCTTAACGGCGAGGTCAGCCCTGAGCAAAAACGGCTTCACAGAAATTAACCATCCACCTTATAGTCCAGATCTGGCTCCCTGTGACTATTTCTTATTCAAAGATTTAAAGAAAAAATTGAGGGGTCGCAGATTTTCGACGGACGAAGAAATGAAGGAGGCTGTGACTGACCATTTTGACGAGCAAAATAAAAATTACTATTATAACGGCATGATGTCACTTATTTGCAAATGTCATAAGTGTATTTCACTTGCAGGAGACTATATAGAAAAATAAAAAAAAACTAGCCATCAAAGTATTTTCTTTCATAGTTAGGTAGATTACTTATCAGCCTCCCCTCGTACATATACACAATATTCCATTATAACAAAAGTGCATACAATGATATGAGCACCTCTGGCGTTGTCTTTCATAGGTTAGACCTGGAGGCCTGAAATACAGGGTCGCCCTAGTTTAGGCTCCAGCTCACATTACCTATTTTGACACTTGCAGATTTGTTTTGATGTCTTGGTTGTGTGAGAAAATAAATGATTTTTGATTTTGATTTTTTTTTTGAATGCTTTACCAAGCTACCGCGCTTCGATCCTACACACCGAATATCTCAAGTAAAGGTCACATTGCATGTGTACAATTTGTGTCATACATAATGTTATTTTAGATCATCATGTTTTATTATTTTTAGTGTAGAAGTATTCATATGGCCTGGCATGCAAACTATCACATAAATATTAAACATATAATTATAATGCAATTATTTCTCAATCACGAGAGTATATTACAATGTATCATGTAAGAAACAAGGTATATCGTTAGGTATATCATAGTAATAGTTTTCTAATTAGTTCTTAAATAAATTTAAGGATAGGTTTAAGATGGTAGGAGTTTTATTGTAAACTGGCTATTGCCCGCGGCTTCACTCGCGTGTGGTTTCCCTTACTAACCCAACCCAAAACTTCAAAGTCAACTCACATAGTGCCTTAAAGCCATGGTTCATGTTTGATGTGAGGACGGACAAACACATTTTCACTTAATATTAGTACTGATAATAAGATCAGTAACCGACCTTAAAAAAGAAGGTTCTCAATTCGCCCCGTACCGTATGTATGTAATATTGTCGGGGTTGCACAGTTTTTTGTGTATATGTTGTTCTGTACCAGCTTCTTAACATGTGTGCCTCATTTCATAAGTGTACCTTTGTATGTATATTTTCTGTTTGCTCGCGTATATCTCAAAAACTATGAAGCGAATTGCTAACACTGTTTTTTAGTTGGACAAAGTATTGCGCAACTAAGGAAAAAGTGCAGATTTTATCAAAATCGGTTCAGTACTTGTTGAGATGGTCTTGAAGAAGCTAATTTGTTTTTAATTTTAAAAATAAACTGGCTCACATTTTTGCTGTCTAAAATACTGAGTATTTTTTAGAGCAGTAATTTGTGTACTTGTTGTAGCATACTAACTCAACGATACTATATTTTATAATAGATAGTACTTCATGAAAATGTCTAATATTGATATTGTATTAAATAAAAAATAATAATAAACAATATATATTAAGATAATAAGATTGTATTAAATAAAAAATAATAATAATCAATAACATAGAGTAAACTTTAATGTGTCTCCGAAAGCCAAAAAATGTTGCAATTTTTTTTTAAACATTATGTTTTTGAAAAACTAAAACATTTTTTGGATGCGTATCTATGTTTTCTATTGTGAATACTTTTTGTCACTTATTCACTGCCGAGCGATGTCTCATCGATTTGAAAGAGAAAAAGAGAAGCGGTTTGAATGTAATAATTGTGGGAACCAATTTAGTCGAAAGGGTACTTTGGAAAGACATTTGAGAACACACACTGGTGAAAAAGCATATAATTGTAAGATTTTTTTAAATTGAATTCGACTGTTAGTATTCTTGAAAACAAAGCACCTGAATTAAATTCTAACTTTGAAATTCAAATTCATTATTTTTTTGTAAAATTTTTCCTACTACATTTGTACATGGTTTCGGTCGTTGTTGCCTGCGGTGTGTCATCATCGTCTCCTGAGTCTGGTATTACGAGCACACTTGTATGCAACGAACTGACTGTGTCGATACCTCTTACAGTATCGCTATAAGAGTTTCCTAAACCTTGAAGTACTGGTTTCCAAGTGAGAGGTAATGTCCATCCTTCGTCTTGATTGAAAGTTTATTTTTAGTTTTAATAATTTCGAATGTATCAAGGAAGCACTAGAACCCAAATCGTTAACGTCATGTATTTGCAATTTCATAATTCAATACTATTTTGACAGTAATGGTGTTACTTTCGTTCTTTGATCAGTCTTATTTAAATCTGTTTCTATCACTGAATTGTTGACGTGTTGAATTGAATTCTTCTTTACCTTATTATCTTCCTTTGTTTCTAAACCAGCATAAGGCTTCAGGATGATAACGAGAAACCTTATTCAATTTTTAACACATCTTACACGGTACTTTTAATTCCCTTCTTATCTAGCTTCTCTTCTTTTTCAAAAAGTTGTTAAAAGGTACTACCTATAGACTGTTCCATTGAAACATTTTTTTGTTTCTGTGTCATTGTGTTTAATATGAAATCCGGTAAATCTGGTGCAATAAGGTCTATCAAAGTATCTATTTCAATGGATGTTCTCATCACGAGTAACAGTTTTTCCTTTCTTATCATCATCGTCATTTCGAGTTGGTGACACGGTCAATCGACCATGCACACCCTGGTGTCAGAGTTCTTCGGAACCGCCTCTCGGCCTCTGACGTGGTTCCTTTCTTATAGCGTAGTCTATCAATGAAATCTTTGCATTATGTGACATGTAAGCTCATATTATGTATCTCATCCCACAGGTTCGCTAAGTAACTGACCCCTTTGTAAAGCGATGGTGTAGGTGAAAGTAACAGTTTTTTTGCAGATGACACAGCAGAGGGCCAACAGCGTGTAGCAGGAAGTTCACGAAACCGTCTTGATTACTGTTTCGTGAACTTCCTGCCGCAGGTTGTTGACCAGCCTCAGAGAGACCCGCGCGCGCAAACGCTCACACAAGGCACCAGCGTCATGTTTGTCTGAGGCAGTTTCAGTGGAATAGTCGTCTACAAACTGATGAGAAGCCGTATAATTGTAATAATTGTGAGAAGCAACTTAATCGTAAGGATACTTTAGTATTACAATTAAGAACTCATACTGGTGAGAAACCAACATGATGTAATAGTTTCTGCTACTCTTGTATCGTTTGTAATGTCACGTTAGGAACGGGAACTTCCTTCTCGTCTACATTAAGGACGAACAAGCCGCGAGCTCGAACTCACTGGCGGGCGCGGCCCAAAAGCACGTTGTTTCACCTAGCCTTGTGTCCGACAGAGATAGTATCAGTGATGAGCAGTTAGACCTCAGAACAATAATAAGACGCTATATCTACACGCATACGCCGAGTCGCACGCACACAAACACTACCGTGCGCGTGAAAATTTGCAAAACGTCCTTTGGAAAATGGGGTTTTATGAGAAAACTACTGCGTAAATGAATTATAAATAAAGTTAATTGAAATCTCCGATAATTGAACTTTGTCGGTACGGTCTTTGTTTTCAATATATTATACTTCTTTTATTACTTACTAGCTTTCGCCCGCGGCTCCACCCGCGTCAATGTCGATCCCTCGGGAATAGTACTTTTTCCCGGGATAACAGGTAGCCTATGTCCTTCTCCGTACTCCAGAGAACTTGTATGCAAAATTTCATGATGATCGGTTCAGTAGTTACGGCGTGAAAGTGTAACAAACAAACAAACAAACTCACTTTCGCATTTATAATATTAATTAAAAAGTACTATTCCCGAGGGATCGACATTGACGCGGGCGGAGCCGCGGGCGAAAGCTAGTTAGTATTATAAATGCGAAAGTGATTAGTTAGGATGTACGTAAGATTGTTTATTTTATCACAACTGCTGAATGCCTCACGGACTTACGTAGAGGGTATCATCATTTGTATACAAACGGGTCACTCACGCGCTATTTGTCGTACACAACTTTATTCCATTTTAGACCTTATCACATTGACTTAAGACCCGGCGAGTATATATTAATGCTCGTGACGCTCTAACGATTGTCACGGAAGCTGAACTGTGGCCAATGAATGCGTGATTATATTCCGTGACAGAATATCTCGACAGACCTAAGTGTTGACATGACTTGTAATTCTAGTACCGATTACAAATAATGACAAGAATTGTTATTTTAGATAACTAATTTTATTCCAGTACTATAACATGGCTTCAGTAAGTTAACTACAAACTGCATGCTTGAATAAGACAAATCTGTTGGTACCTACCTAGTTATATTTTAACAGATTAATTGATTGTAAACCTCGATAAGCAAATAAAGAATGGAATTTATATGTGTTGACATTTTTTTTTTGGTGTGGATCCTGTATTTATTTGGTTAATAAAACACACATGAGATAGTGTGGCTTTGATCTACTTATGTAGCTACATGAAAAGCATGCAGTTGTTTGGCTATTAATCTAATGTTAGCGTAGATTCATTTTGATACATCAAGTTAACTGTCGTCTTCGGAAGGCCCGCCATGACTCCACCAAGGGCGCCACTGGTAGGGAATACAAAGGTTTTGAATTATTTATAGACAGCTTCGTCCAACGTATTTTTACATAAATTTAATGGAATATTATATTATGTATATTACGTATCTTATGAGGAACTGAGATTCGCTAAAGAACAGACTATCTTGTCCAGGCTCAAAAAGAATGCTCCTAAAATCCTTTCTTAATCAGTTTTTTACTTTCATTTTGTTTTTTTTTTTTTCATATCAGTTGTTTAGGAATATATCTGAGATCTCACACTGGTGAGAAGTCATATAATGTTATAAGTACGGAAAGCAATTTCTTTGTGGAATTAATTTGGAAACACATTTGAGAAGTCACTCTGGTGAGAAACCATATGAATTTAATTATTATCAATGTCGACATGCTCTATATAGTACATAACTTACTTATTTATTTAATAATTAAGAAAACCAACAGCGTTACAGAGTAAATTTACAATAATCATGATTAAAATTATAGCCAATAAGAGGTTTCCCTTTCTATAACAGCGGTATTTATAAAAGTCGACATTGGTGAACAAAAAAGGAGAAAATTAATATAAAAGTACTAATAATAACTAAACGAAAGTACATACTCATCGAATTCAAACATTGTAGCGAGTTGTTTTCAATTTTAAACTGTATACAATGAACCTAACCAAGAGCACATTAATGTTAAATAAGAATGAATTACTCGATGTTATTTGATTTTAGGTAGGTCTCTGCAAGTTTTACAATTCGGATCTAAGAGATTCAACAATTTTACATTTGAATGCCGCCTTAGAATTGGCAAATGGGTCAATATCATTAAATTTAGAATTAAACTTCCTAGTTAATCTTGCTGTGATCATATTTTGCGCATAGTTGGTATGATAACATGGTACATGGAATAGGGCTGTGTGACGCGTGCGAGTCGACGGGGTTCGATAGCGAATTTCGGACACCAAGTCAGGGCAATCTAGTCTGCTATTCACTATATCATATAGTAGACACATATCTGCAACCGTACGACGCTGTGCCAAGGTGAGAATGCCATGGGCGAGACAGCTTTCCTCATAAGATTCTGGTGGTCAGCGGGCCCGATAATTAAGATGTTTTATGAATATTTTCTGGACGCGCTCTAATTTATTTTTATAAATTATATAGTTAGGTGACCATATTGTACTACAATATTCTAATATACTTCTTACGTAAGAATAGTAAATTGTTTTTTTATCGCTGATACATTTGAAAAAGGTTTGCAAATGCGCACATTTACACTATTCAAATTTTAACATTACAATATTCTATGTGATCAGATAATTGCATTTTATCATCAAAATAAACAAATTACTTACACATTTAATAACTCATACTGCAGAGAAACCATCATCATCGTCATTTCAACCACAAGAAGTTCACTGCTGGACATAGGCCTCCTCCGCCTCCAAAGATTTTTCTCTCCATGGAAGGAAATCGCCGTACTCACCACGTTGGGAGGGCGGGTGGCGAGCGCAGTTTGTTTAGCTTCTTGTGCGTTCACGCCGACGCCCATCGCAAGCATGTTGAAGCTGCGTAAGGATAGGAATGTGTTTATTTGAGAATGGAATAAAAGTACAGGGATACTACTTAGTCGAATGAATGGGGGAAAGCAAGTAGCAAAATTAATTAATGTTATAATTGTGGTGTGGGGAGCAATTTATTGAAAAGGGTCATTTAAAAACACATTTAAAAATTGACACTGGTGACAAACCGTTCTAATGTAATATTTTTCATAGGTGATTTGCTCAGTATACACACGCGCACACATTTAAGTACTCCTACTGGTGAGAAACCTTGCGAATGTCATACATGTGGGATGTAATTTCGTCCATAGATTAACTTAGAAGGATATATGAGAACACACACTGGTGAGAAACCATCTCAATGTAACAAGTGTCATAGGAGATTTGCTCGGTACAGTACAATACTTACACATATAATATTAATAATAATATGGAAACTTACAAATATCTTGGTATGTCACAGTCTTTGAGTATTGTGGATGGGGACATAAAGCAGGCGATGAAAGATGGTCGTGCCACGCTCTATTGGGATCGATCTGTAATCACGGATAGGACTATTGTTGCCAATAAGCCTGACATCGTGCTGACAGATCGATCGAGGCCACAGGCAATGCTCATCGATATCACCATCACCATCCCGCATGACGAGAACCTGGTGAAGGCCGAGAAGGACAAACTTACTAAGTACCTAGACTTGGCCCACGAGGTGACCGCTATGTGGGATGTGGATTCGACGATCATTGTCCCGATAGTCGTTTCAGTGAACGGTCTTATAGCGAAGAGCCTCGATCAACACCTCAAGAGGCTCTCGCTAGATGGCTGGATCAAGGGTCAGATACAGAAGGCAGTACTCCTGGACACTGCGTGCATCGTCAGGAGGTTTCTCTCTCTGTAGCCTTAACTGTCGGTAGCTTGAGCCCTGCCCCGCTGCTGGCAGCCCTCTAGGATTAGGTTTTTATAAAAGTTGTATTTTTTGTATGATATTTTTTTATATTTTACTTTTTATATAAGTTTTATAAAAACCTAGACCTAAGAAATTAAATAAATAAAGAGAATAATAATAATAAGCCATTTATTGCCATACAAATGCCAGGTACATATTAATATATATGTTATTCCACACATTGTTCATAAAAATGGGCATTTATAAGACCAACACCGATTTCACATTATAAAGTCCACTACAAACAATTTGTAAAACAATCCAAAACAAAAGCGTGCAGTCCGCCGAAATTCCCGCCAAGATCTCCTATGGCGAGCTCCGTGGCGCAGTGGTTAACACAAGCCCGGGTTCGATCCCCGGTCAGGTCATGATGGAAAACGATCTTTTTCAGACTGACCTGGGTCTTGCATGTTTATCTATATAAGTATCTATTATAAAATATAGTATCGTTGAGTTAGTATCCTACGACGTAATTACTATGGGGCTAGCTCGATTTGTGATATGTCCCTATATATTTACTTATTATTAAATTTTTGTTTGCATTCAGATTACAGAAATTCAGTATCCTGGATCGACCGCTCGGCCATTGGCTCGTGTGCGTCGCTGTCCTTCTCTGTGGCTGAATGTTGTGACAGCACGCCGCCCGCCAGGGTCGCGGTCAAAACCGAGCCGGAGTCAGAGGATGCTGGCGACACCGCGACGGACGACGAGGACCCAGGGGGTACGTATGCTTACGGTGCCATAAATCCTGCTCTCTTGCATGCTAGACTGGAAAAAAGAACAAACGTAGAACGTACCAGCTTCTTCTCTACCCGCACAGAGGGTAGAAGCGGTCGAGGAATGTAAGCAAGAATTTCTATGGTTATGTAGGTGTATATAAAATTGCTGACATTCTACGAAAGTGTAATTTTGATATACTTTGAATGCGAAAGTATCCCTTTTGACTATTTGCAAAAGTGACGTTCCACGTCTGCGTGTCGCTGTCTCGGGCACTAACTGTCATTTCCCTTGTGCCAGGCGTTCCCGCGGCTGACGTGGACGAGACACGGGACTCCGATGAAGACGCGGGGGCGCGGGGCGGGGGACACTACGCGGACGGTAAGCTTCTTAACAACCGAACAAACAGATGGTGTTATATGTTTCACACGACTCATTCTGTGTGTCTCTGTTCGGTGGAGGGAATCAAATGCGGTTTTCTGAACTTGAAACTAGCGGTTGAGCTGAAGTTAGTGGAAGTCGGACCACCCTGAGCAGCCAGGGGTGAAGGCATCTAATTGAATAGCTATGATAAGATGGAATTTGGATTTTGGGTTGAAGTGATCGGTGTGGCCGAAAAAGATCCATATTTAGTTCTGCGCCAGGGCGCGTAGTGTATATATTCTTTGGCCAGGGTCAGGTTGAAGTCCAATGGAGCACAACACTGCCAAGTATTCCCACCAGGTGGCCAACGTTGTGGAGACCCAATATAAAATGTAAATGAAGTTTATTTTGTAGGTTAGTAAAATATAATACAACGCCGTAGTCCTCTTGCTTTTTCCAATTTTCGCATAAAAATATGAATTACATTGCGAAAGTGACATTGCGAAGAAACGTCGCTTTCGCATAACGTCATTCACGCCTTCTCCGTGTAACAGCTTCCGTGGTCCAGTGGTTAAGGCGTTTGCCTGTTAACCCGGGGGTCGTGGGTTCGATTCCCACCGGAAGCATACTTTGTTTAGTTGTTTCCAGTTTGGTTAGGACATTGCAGGCTTGAATCACCTGATTGTCTGATAATAAAGATGATTCCGTGCTTCGGAAGGCACGTTAAGCCGGTGGTCCCCGCTGCCATCTGGTAGTCGTTAAAGGAACCACGTCAGAGGCCGAGAGGCGGTTCCGAAGAACTCTGACACCAGGGTGTGCATGGTCGATTGACCGTGACACCTACTCGAAATGATGATGATGATTCACGCCTTCTATATTTCTATGCAAATGAATGAATGCTTAGGAGAGAGGGGGGTTTGGCTTCGTTGTATGTCTACGTGTAAGCGCTGCGGCAGTGGTGACCTGTGCGCTCATATGATGTATCTCATCCCACGGGTTCGCTAACGAACTGACCTCCTTTGATAAGCGATGGTGTAGGTGAAAGTAACAAATGTTTTGCAGATGGCGCAGCAGAGGGCCAACAGCCTGTGGCAGGGAGTTCCCGGAACAGTTATTATGGCGAGCCTCAGAGCGCTGACACAAGGCACCAGTGTCATGTTTGTTTGAAGGAGTTTCAGAGTCATCTACAAAGACACTTAAGAACTCACACTGGTGAGAAACCATTTGAATGTAAGTTCTGTCGTCATCGATTTGCTCAAAACAGTGCACTAAAAAGACATCAGAGAACTCACACTGGTGGGAAGCCGTATAAATGTAATGATTGTGAGAAGCAATTTAATCAAAAGAGTAGTTTAAAATCACATTTAAGAACACACCTACGATGTAAGCTTTGTCGTCGTCGATTTACTGACTACAGTGCATTAAAAACACATCTGAGAACTCATACTGGTGAGGGACCATTATTCGAATGGTAAGGTTTGTCGTCGTCACTGCGGTGACACTCCCTGTACGTGTGACTTCAGGCCTCCGTGACCTTAAATCGCAACGGTTAAGCGTTAATCGCTAAGGTTGACACCACGGAACAAGAAAAAAGAGGACGTAGGATGGATGACTTAATCTTTTGTAAGGTAAAATGACAATTATTTATGAAATTCATTGTTTCAATGTAGTGTAGCAAATGATTGAGACCGTGGGATCTCGACCCGTCCCGGCGCTCTAGTCGAGTTCCCACATAAAAGGAAGTAGAGAACAGGAGACTCGACACAACAGATTAAATTTATTTGTCACAGCTTAACTTCTTTAAATATAATAATGTATTACAGATCAGAGACCGTAGGAAGATGATAGTACAATGAGCGATGACTGAGAGAAATGATCTGAAAAATGGAATGAAATGAAATTTGAAATAAAATGAGGAATGAAAAGTGGACAGGATGAGAAAGATTTGAGGTTGGAAGAGATGCAGCATGCAGCAACGTTACAAGACTTAATATTTTTAAAGTAAAATGATAATTACTAACGAAATTCATTGATTCTATGTAGTGTAGCAAATGATTGAGACTTAATATTTTTAAAGTAAAATGATAATTACTAATGAAATTCATGGATTCTATGTAGTGTAGCAAATGATTGAGACTTTATATTTTTTAAAGTAAAATGATAATTACTAATGAAATTCATTACTCAATACTCAATACTTTATTGCTCCTTAAATACATGCAGACTGTTTGCAGTATTGTATGATCCTACAATCATTTAAGGACCCTGTTGGGCACTGCAAAGCAGAGAGGAGGAATCTCGCCATAGTTATTTATAATTACAAATTCAATTTATTTATTATTATTATTATTTCATATGTCATTAGTTTAATATTATTATGTCATTGCTTAATTAATTTATATCATACTAATTTAATTTATCGTCAAGGTACTCTGACACAGAATAATAACATTTAGAAAGTAGAAGCTGCTTTATTTGTTTGTTTAATAAATGTTTTATTATTTGGTTGCATTTTTTATATGTTCTGGAAGTTTATTGTATATTTTGACTGACTTAGCTAGAGGGCTATCCGAGTGTAATGTTAATTTAGAGTTTGGTAGTTGTAATTTGTTTTTGTGTCTTAATTCATACCTATTAGTTAATTCTATTCTTTTTTTGAAGAAAGTTAAATTGTTTTGAGCGAATTTGCATGTTTCTAATAAACATGGTAGAGGCAAGATTTCCAATTTTTGGAAATGAGGCTTGCAACTTTCTCTTTGCTTTATATTTGTTAATATTCTTATAAGCTTCTTTTGCACTTTGAGTAGACTTTCTGAATCAGTACTATCTCCCCATAGCAGCACGCCATAGCTCAGCCAAGCGTAGGCGTATGCATAGTATGCAGAAACAGCTGTTTGTAAGTCAGTTGTCTTTTTTGTTTCCCTTACTGCATATTGTCGCGAAGCTCCCAGAACAGAATAGTCTAGAACATTTCCGAACATCGTCGGTCGCGCTCATACATCTTCCATCCTGCTCACACATATGTATTCTATCCCGCTCATACACATACTCGAATATTCTGGAATGTCTTAGTTATCGGCCGTCTGGACCGGAAGTATATGGAACTTTCTAGAGACCTATAAGTCAGTATATAAGGGAGCGGACGTGGCGATCGTGAATCAGTTTACCGCGAGTGTTCTTAGTGAGCGATACTAATACGAGTGATTTGTGTGCGACTGATAAGTGATAATTTCTACGACCACAGCAACGGACCAGGACTACGAGTGCTTTGCGTTTTGGATATTCGACGTGTTGGAAGACCAGTCAGTGTTGGGATTCCGTAGTGAATAAATTCCCTCTGAAGAGTTTGGTGTTTTACTCCAAATCCTGAACCCTAACCACGTAACATTTGGTGTCAGAAGTGTGGGATTTGGAAATGCCAGTGTTGCCGAGGGACGAAGAAGATAAGGAAGGCGTCAGGACCCGGGCTCAACGTGCAATGGAGGCTACCGCAGCAGCCACCCAAGTTGCATCCGCTCGACATGCGCCAGCCGCCCAAAACATCGCAGCCGAGCAACTGCCGCCCGTAGCCCCAGAAGTCGCAGCCACCCAAGACATGGCAACCGCCCAGGACATGGCAGCCGCCCAAGACATTGCAGCCGCCCAGGACATGGTAGCCGCCCAAGACATGGCAGCCGCCCAAGACAGGGCAGCCGCCCAAAACGTCGCGACCACCGAAGCCGTCACAGCCACCCAAGAAGTTACGGCCTCCCAAGAGATTGCCGCCGCCCAACAGATGCCAGCCGCCCATCATCAAGCCACGTTTCCTAGCCCCTCTTACCAGGTTCCCACTCAAGCATCTTTTGATTTTGGTAGCTTGATGCAAATGTTGCAGTGCATAAATGAGAACCAGAGTAAACTGCAACGCATCAATGTGGAACTTAATGGAGAAATACAAAATATGCGGGAAGAGCAGAAGAAGGAACAAAAGCGCTCGAGGGATGAACAAAAGCGTATGCAGGAAAAGCTGCATCACATGAGTGAGGACCAACGAATGGTATTAGCAGCTGTCAGCAAAGTCAGCAACGTGGTGGACCAGATCCGTAAGGATGTGGATTTGGTGGATAATCGCGTGACAGGTCTGGAAACAAACTTCTCCAGACTAGAGAAGAAACTAGCTGAATTGGAAAAGAAGATACAACGTTTGGAGGCAGTAGGCGTTACAGTAACGCCGAGCGCTCCCATCACTGCTGTAACGGGACCCAAGATAAAAGTGCCATCTTACGATGGGACCACTTCTTGGGCCGCTTACAAACAGCAATTCCTAACTGTCGCTACTGCAAACGGATGGACTGATGAGCAAAACTTGACAGCCCTCACCATCGCTCTAAAAGGATCGGCTTTATCAGTATTAGAGGCACTGCCTAACACAGGCCGTAAGTTCGGAAACTTAATAGAGGCACTTGAAGCAAGGTACGGAGAACGCCACCTGGAGCACGTATTCCGAGCCCAGCTTCGCGACAGAGTCCAGCGCTCAAGCGAGGGGTTACAACAGTGGGCACTAGAGATCGAGAAGCTCGTAAGGAAAGCGTTTCCCTCAGAAGACCCCCGGATGGTGGAGAAAAATCTACTGCAAGCCTTCGTGGATGGAATTAAGAATTCAGAGGTAAGAGCTACAGTAAAGCTCCAACATCATACCTCGCTTAAAGATGCCCTTGCACACGCCCTTGAAGTAGAAGCAGTAAGGCAAGATGAGCGACATAATAAAGGCCGAGAAATTAGCGAGGTCGAGGAAGTCAGAGCGATAAGAGACACACCCAGGAAAACTAATAAAACTGGACGTATGTGTTACAAATGTGGTGAGAGAGGCCATCTACAACTTAGCTGTCCAGAAAAGGATAGGCTTGTAAATAAACAAGGGGATAGTTGTCAAGCAGGTAAATGGCGCAGATTGACACTATTGAGTGAGCCCCGGTATGAGCAGCGTCCACAACGCTGCAACCGGGACAAGCGCGATTTCCACGGGAATTCTGAGAGATTGGCTAAGTTTAACGTGAGACCTATTGGTGATTGTGACTCCAGACTCTCTTACAATTGGCGAACTGAGGGGGACTTTAACAGTTCAACGAGAACCGCTAAGGGAATGAAGGAGAGTGTCTTTGGAGAAGGAGCATTGGTTTGGGTATTCAATCCATTACACCAAAGGAGAAAGTCTACAGAGTCACAAGCAAGATGGGAAGGCCCATTCAAGATAGTAGCCCAATTGAGTGACGTGACATATGTGATTCAACGACGACCAGGTGGATCACTAGAGATGGTACATGTGGACCGCTTAGCGCGCTATCATGGCGGCAAAAGTGACGCTCGGGACGAGCGTCTCTAAGAAGGGGGCAGTGTCGCGAAGCTCCCAGAACAGAATAGTCTAGAACATTTCCGAACATCGTCGGTCGCGCTCATACATCTTCCATCCTGCTCACACATATGTATTCTATCCCGCTCATACACATACTCGAATATTCTGGAATGTCTTAGTTATCGGCCGTCTGGACCGGAAGTATATGGAACTTTCTAGAGACCTATAAGTCAGTATATAAGGGAGCGGACGTGGCGATCGTGAATCAGTTTACCGCGAGTGTTCTTAGTGAGCGATACTAATACGAGTGATTTGTGTGCGACTGATAAGTGATAATTTCTACGACCACAGCAACGGACCAGGACTACGAGTGCTTTGCGTTTTGGATATTCGACGTGTTGGAAGACCAGTCAGTGTTGGGATTCCGTAGTGAATAAATTCCCTCTGAAGAGTTTGGTGTTTTACTCCAAATCCTGAACCCTAACCACGTAACAATATGCAAAGCTAGTATTAGAATTTATTTTTAAGTCAATTGGTTTTCTTTGGTGAGGACGAAATGATATTAGTTTAGTTTTCCGCAGGTTAACTTCAAGGTTGTGATTTATCATCCATTCGTTTATTATTTTTAAAGCGGATATTGACTTTTTCTCTAATTTATTCACGTCACCGGCCGATATAAGCACCGAAACATCATCCGCGAACAAAACACAAAACTCAGTCATCATACCTGGGAGGTCATTGATGTATATCAGAAACAGCAGGCAACCCAGGACAGTACCTTGTGGTATTCGTCAATACCACAAGGTACTGTCCTGTATAACCAATCCATTTACCGGTACCGTTGTATTATAGAGGTACCGGTACTTGATTTTTACCGTTACCAAATGTACCGGTACCAAAACAATTACCGGTACTGTCGTTTCATAGAGGTACCGGTAATGGATTTTTACCGGTACCTCAATAAAACGACGGTACCGGTAATTGAAAGAAGTACCTGTACCAAATACCGGTAAACAGTACCGGTACTTAGTACCGGTACTCGTATTGGGAATTATCATTTCGTTAATGTGTGTCGTTGCCGTGTTGTGCATGTGCGGCGTGAGGCGGGGGCCCACAATAGGGCGGCACTTTTACAGTCGAGCGAGTCCCATGCGGTAGACGGCAACAATGCGTAGGTACCGGTAAAATTAACGCAATTTTAATACCGTTAAAATTTGACAGAATAGAGGTACCGGTACTTACCGGTACTTATAATGTGAATTTGGTACCGGTAACAAGTAGCGGTAAAATTACCCAACTTGGGCGTAGGGAGACAAATTGATACCACAAGTGATGAGTTAATACTGACTTTTATTTCAATAGCATGTTCTTATAAATATGATTACATAGTCCTCCTCTACATCTCCTTCGCAAGGAAAAATTAAAATAAAATACAGTTTTATTTTAATTTCATTATAGCAATACACCATAAAATATTTTTAATATGTCTATAAACGGTACTGTATTTTTTTTTAAAACGGTACTGTATTATATTGTACCTTACTAAGAATATTATGTTATTTACCGTATTACATTATGTATGTACCGTGCAGGGATAAAATATATGTAAATATAAAAAAAATATTGCTTAAAGTCACCTATATGACTAAAAAATATCTATATAATTATCTAAAAAAATAAACTTTTATTTTAACTATAGTTTCTTATCTTTATTTCTATCTTAATATTAGTTTTAATTATTCCAATATATATTTACTACATACCTATTGATCGTTAACACAACATAATGAAATATAAATTGAATTGATCACCGCTATTAACAAGGCAACTTTCATATAAGGCTCAGTGCAGGCTAAAAATAGATTACGCCGATGCGCTACATACAATACGCAAGAATACATTATAAGTACCTAAATAATGATATCACATAGTTGATTCATAATACAATTTTGTCCTATTCTTATGAACTAAGTCTATTTTGTTATTTTTAATAATTTCCACATTTGGAGAAATTTCCTTCACAACTCTGTAAGGGCCAGAATAAATACTTTGAAGTTTATTACCAGTTTCGTTTTTTAATAAAATAAGATCATTCTCTTTATACGTAATTGGGTAACAATTACGGTCGTACTTTTCTTTCCTTCTAATTTTACTTTGTATTAACTTATCTCGCGCTTCCTTCTGAGAAGTTTGAATCCTATACTTTAACTCTAAAGGATAGCTATCAACATTATATACGGGATCAATATAATCTTTCGTAAGATTTGAAGGTAAAATACATTTCTTACCGAATACTAGCTCGAACGGCGTAAATTTCGTTTTACTGTGAACTGACGTGTTGTGGGAAAAACACCAAAATGGGAGCCATGAACTCCACGACTCAGGGTGTTTTTCACACTGTATACGTAAATAGTTACCTAAACTTTTATGTGTATTTTCCAAACTTCCTAGTGTTTGATGATGGTAAGCGGTAGACTGCAATTTTTCTTTATGTAACAGTTTACAAATCTCTTTGAAGACTGGCGACAAAAACTCCGTACCTCTGTCAGTCGCTATGATTTAAGGTATACCATATCGTAGTATAAATTCGTTCACTAGTTTTTGAGCCACTTCCACACTAGTTTTTGTAGTCATAGGATATGCTTCAACATACTTGGTTAATTCACATTGGACCGTAATTATATATGAAAAATTGTCATTGTCTCTATCTATAAGTCATACAGTATCCAAAAAAAATTTCTCGAACGCTGAGTTCGCTGTAGTTGTGATAACCATGGGCTCTTTCACATAATGTGAAGAATATTTCATTCTTTGACACTTATCACAACGCTTGACGAATTCCTTTACGTCATTTTCTAGCCCTGGCCAATAATAATATTTTTTAATATTGGTAAACATCCTCCTAATGCCCGCGTGGCCACTCGTAGGCAAAAGTGGAAGTCATTTAAAATCACTCGTTTTTCATCCTTATCCTCTATCCTTTTAATTCCATTTAAAACACATAGTCTTGGTCCGGACCAACTTATAATTCCTTTTATAGCGCTTATTAATTTTTCTATAAAAATATAGTTATATTCATTTCTAATAAAATATACCTCTTTTATATCGCTCACTTTACACAACTCACACAGCTCTCTCGCAAATTCGCCTGACGAAATTTGTGATTGAGAAGCCGGATTAATTAAAATTATCGATTTTTCCTCAACATATATGAGCGTATTAGTTTTACTACTTTTATATTTTAACTTTCTCGTATTTTTCATATCTATCTCGCTAGCAAATCGCAGTTCCACAGATGTCTTCGGCTGAATATGTGTGCCTACGACTCTTGGGTGATCAGTCCAATCATCGGCAGGTACCATATTATTCCCAGAATCCTGGATCTCCTCATTCTTACTGTTCAGCCATCTCTTTTAACTCATCAGATGTTATACATACGCGAGATAACGCATCTGCAGCCGCATTATCTGCGCCTCTTATATACTCTACCACAAAATCATACTCTTCCAAGGCTATCCTAAATTTCATCAGCCTACTAGACGGATCCTTCATATTGAATAAATAAACAAGAGGTTTATGATCCGTTTGTATAATGAACTTACGGCCGTAAAGATACGGTCGAAAATGCTTCACAGCCCATACTATCGCGAGCAATTCTTTTTCAATAGTATGATAATTCTTTTCCGCTTTGTTAAGGCTCCTACTGGCGTACGCTACGGGCCTTCCATCGTTGTTATTTAATACTGCACCTATACCATATCCAGATGCATCCGTCTGTATTATAAATGTATTTTTCTGAGATAAATCGGGGTATTGTAAAACAGGATGAGATATAATGGCATTTTTGAGAGTTTCAAACGAATTTTGGCAATTTACATCCCATATGAATGAAATATTTTTTCCACATAACCGATTTAAATAATAAGCTTTTTCCGCAAAATTAGGCACAAATCTCCGGTAATAATTAACGAAGGCTACGAAACGTTTCACCTCCTCTGTTGTTTTTGGTACAGGGTAGTTCTTAACAGTTTTAATTTTATCTGGATCTGGTAATACGCCAGCGGATGACACTACATGCCCTAGATATAAAATGTCTTTCTTTAAAAATTGCATTTTTCGGGATTTAATTTAAGGTTGACTTCCCTTAACCGTTCAAAAATATCTTGCAGATTTTTATTGTGATGTTCTAAACTTTTTTCCATGCAAATTAAATCATCTTGATATACCATACATTTTTCATACGTCAGACCTGCCATGGCTATATTCATCATCCTCGAAAATGAGCTAGGACTCGTTTTTAGCCCCATGGGCATCCTAGTCATCTGCGGGGCTATTTACTAAAATTGTTAGTCACTGTGGCTATCAAACTTGGGTTGTCAACCGAGCTTTGATCGCCACAGTGGATATCATGAAATCGGTACTCCGTAACTGTTTTCACGGTAGTGGCTATCGACTGAAATGAAGTGACTATAAGTATTTTCAGGTTGGCAGCTCTTTTTTCCTATCGACGTTATCACAGACAAAATTGAGGTGATATTCTCAAATTGTAATGCAGTTTTTCTACTGCGCCGCTAGAGGGAACACAGTTCCTAGTTTAACCGACTAAATCAAACCTGTTTTTCACTGCTATAAATACTTAATGTTAGGTGAATTTTTGATTTAATTACGTTATAGGTAATACTTTGGCGGTAAATTTAATTGTAATGTATAAGATAAAAGTTAAATATCTCGGTTATGCGTGCGAGTGTTTTATATTCTTTTGTTTTATCAATATTTTTATAGATTAATGTGCCACTCAGAAGAATGCTCTCACTACGAAGGGTTCCATACCATTATCTACTAAAACGGCAATAAAATCATGTCTGTTATATGGGAGCCCCCTTTTAATATTTATTTTATTCTATTTTTTAGTATTTGTTGTTATAGCGACAACAGAATTACATCATCTGTAAAAATTTCAATTGTCAAACTATAACGGTTCATGAGATACAGCCTGGTGATAGACGGACGGACAGACAGATAGACAGCGGAGCGATATTAATATTGTCCTGTTTTTACCCTTTGGGTGCGGAACCCTAAAAATGAGAGACATGCGCCGCGTTGAAATGTGCAGCTGTAAAATATACTTTATCTGTATTATATCTTTACGGAGTAGATAGACAGAACCAAATATTAGGTACCTATGTCATGTCAAATCATTTATTAAGCTCCGTATCTCAGGCTACTGGAATAACTTCGGAATTAAGTATGTAGCTACTTACTCGTACTTAATTATATTTAAGCATAAGTTTACAAATATGAATACTCTCTCATAGGGATTCTACAACATGCTTTGCGTCTAAAATGGAGATGGGCAGGCCACATCGCCAGATTAAATGAAAAAAGAAAGGCAGTTGCAACAACAAAATGGACTGGACCTATTAGTAAAAGACCCACGGAGCAGAGAAAAGACCCAAAGGAAGACCAAAGCAGGGTTGGGCTGATGAAATCATAAAGATTGCAGGAACAAACTAGATGAAAAATGCTAAGCACAAAGAAAGATGGAAGAGGAGGCTTCTACCCAATAAGGATCCATACGAAAATAAAACCTAATGTAAAGTTAACATTTTATTTTGGAAATAAACAAAGCTTATTATTATATAGGGATTCTTGCATATAGCATAACACTATAAATGATATTTATTTATTTATTTAATATAGGCACGCTTACAACGGTTACATACAGGTATTATTTTTAAAACACTGCACACAGTTTGGTTCATATGTACATGCCAATTAATAGCATACACAACATTCTCTAGTACAGTCAATGAAGACAAAAATCAGCCACAACCTCCGATTTCGTTGAACCTCCATAGATTTGGATAAAAATTTGGGATTGAGTATGTTTTACCCTCTACTTCAAAAGTGACATATGCTCGTCTTGCGCTTTTTGCATTTTAGGGGTGAAATTCACCCCTATGGTTAAAAATGGGAAAAATGAAGATTTAACCATTCCAACTTAAGTAATTGTGTTTAATTAGATAAAATACATGTGTTTTAATATTTATATGCATGATTTTAATAAATTTTTCAACCCTTTTAGCAACCACACCTTAAACCGAAAATATTTTTTTTGTATTTCTGAGTTCTAAAATCGCATATTAACATTACACAAACAGTTTGTTTATATGATATAATTTTTGGTTGATCGTGAAATTTCATCCCTTAACAACTACCCCCATACTGCAGAATCAGTGTAAAAATTGGTTTCAAAAACTTTAACCTATTAAATAGTACATTACTGAAGTGAAATCTTATTTACTGAGAATTCAAATATATATTTATTTATTGCATAATTTTTCACCCTTAAAAACTACCCCTTATCATAATAATAAAGAAATATTTTTTTATCAGCTTTAATTAGAATCGTTTTTAATAGATAAGATAAATCTATACTATAATATTATATAGCTCAAGAGTTTGTTTGAACGCGCTAATCTCATGAACTACTGGTTCAAATTGGAAAATTCTTTTTGTGTTGGATAGTCCATTTACTGAGGAAGGCTTTAAGCTATAAAACATCACGCTAGAAGTAATAGGAGCGAAGCATCAATAAAAAATGTTTTGAAAACGGGGAAAATTATTCATCTATACTAATTCATCACAATAACAGAAATTGCCTCGGACAAAGTCGCGGGCAACAGCTAGCTTTTATTAATTTATTTCAAACTTTTCTTTCACTTTCTCTACCTTCAAAATACATATACAAATACCCATAACTGTAGGTTCCCTATAATAAATGCATACCAAATCTCTGCTCTAATTTTTTTTCCAAATAAATATAATTTGTATTTTTACCATAACTCCGTTAATTTTTAAGATATCATGTTCATCTAAAAACCATTTGAAAAGTAATTTTAAGAGCTATAAGATCATCTTAAATAAAGAAATTTAAAGCCCTTATTTTTTAAAAGATAAAGGGTTAAAGGGTAGCGGTTACATGGTTCTCGCAGTAAAAGTTAGGCTTTGAACATCTCTATCTCGGTTATTTTTCATCCTATAAAAATAAAAAAGAAATCAAAGTCTTTTTTTAAAAACAACTCAAATTTTGTTCTTTGTCATTTTTTACGAATATCCAATATTTTTTAAGTTATTTTCAAAAGAAAAAGAAATTTACGAAAATTTGAAAAATTTGGATTTTATTAAATCATACTTTTTTTTCGAAAATAAGCACTCTAAATCGGGAAAAATGTTTGAGGTCATCATTTATGCTAAGAAAAAGAAAGTCCTTTAGGGATATTCATAAATTTGAATTTTTGTTGAAATGGTAATGGTTTTATTTTCGTTTTTTCAAAAAAAAATGAATGTGTCATCTTATTTTTATCATAACTTGGTCAATTTTGATGCTATTAACTTTTACAGTGCTCATTAGAAAGGTATTTTAAGATAATTTAAAAAATGTTCAGGAAGTATATGGCATAAAATTTCCCGGTTTCCCGTTATTTAAGTTTGAATACTAAGATTGAAGTACTCGCCGAAAAAAATATACATAAAGTTATAGCTACATAAAGTTATAGCTATAGCTCAATTTGGATTAATATTAGAAGGTTTTTCAAAATAGTGATTTGTTTGTTTTTTTATTAGCTTCAATTTTATTAATTACACATTTTTTGTAAAAACTAATATTTTTTGAGTTATTTATGAAAAACCGCTTGAAAACATGTATTTTTATGACGAAAAATCACAATCTTTGATCTTTAATAACTCAGAAAGTATTGATTTATTTCAAAAACTTTATATAACAAATTTTTCTTAGAATTTATCTCTTTAGCGATTCCTGGGGTAATTTTTATTAAAAGAATTTTCACCCCTGAGAAGGGGTGGCATCCATCCCCAGGGCAATAGCGCAAGTTGGCACTATGTCACTTTTGTTTCTTAAGGTATTCCCCACCTCCTCACCAATTTTCATGAAAATCGATCGAGATTCAACGAAAACAGAGGTGAAGACCTTCATTGACTGCACCACTCTAGGTATATTAATTCACTACCGTTATTAACAATAATAATGAAAATTAATTATACATATCAAAGAATAAAAAGGAAAAAATATATATTCAATATATATATTTATCAGTAAAACAGCAAGTTATAAATAGTTTTAGTTTTCGATTAATTGTTTATCTATAAAGTGTTCCAGCATTTTAGATTACTTTTATTTCACAAGACGACACTAGTATAAATAAATAATAAGCCATTTTTATTCTGAATTTTCTAGTTGTATTATACATTAGTGTTTAGGGTTTTCTAAATTAAGTATGTTGAGCAATTCTGTGTGCTACCCTTCTCCAGTGATGGCCCGCTGTGAGTTTCAAGTAGTCTGTCCATCTCACTTGTTGGCGTCCTCTATTTTGTTTTCGCTCTCTGGTGTGCCATTCTGAGACAGTTGTGCTCCACTTGTTTTGCTTGTCGCTGATCATGTGGCCGGTCCATCTTCATTTCAATTGGTCGATACGTCTAAGAATATCAGCTACTTTGGTTTTTTCTCTTATTATGCTGCTTCTTACTTTGTCTTGTTTCCTTATTCCTGTCATGCTTCTCTCCATTTTTTATTTTTATCGTTTATTCCTAAATTTGAGTGCGTTTGACCTCCATCTTGCCTGATGGGAAACAACGATGAGGTCTAGGATAGTACACGCAAACTCAAATAATGCCTATTCACTCTTGCCTTAAAAATCCCTAAATTGTACGAGTCGGGAAACAGCGACGCAGGAAGGGAATTCCATTCCTTCGCGGTTCGCAAAATGAAGGAGGAGGCGAATCTAGAGGTGCGATGAGCAGGAATATCGACCACATATGGATGGAATCCCTGTCCACGCCGTGTCGTCCGAAGATGGAATGGTGCAGGGGGAATTAGATCGTGCAGTTCCTGTGCGCACTCACCGAAATGCAGTCTGTAAAAGACACTCAGACTAGCTACTAATCGGCGGCGTTTAAGGCTCTGGAGTCGCTTTACCGTAAGCATCTCATCACCGACGAGTCTTCTGGCACGTCTGTCGATAGCTTCCAGGGCTTCGAGCTGGTAGCGGGCGGATCCATCCCACAGATGGGAACAATACTCCATACAGGAGCGGACTTGAGCTGTGTAAAGGCTCAATAGCTGGCCTGAAGAAAAATACTGTTGGACCTTGGAGAGGATGCCCAGTTTTTTTGAAGCAGTCTTAGCCCTGGATTCGATATAGCTACCGAAGTTAAGATTGGAGGATATGTCAATACCAAGAAGTTCCAGATGATTTGTGACGGGAACAGGAACATTTCGAAAAGTAGGAGCCAAGTTGAATGGGCTCTTCTTTGCGGTGAAAAGACATGCCTGTGTCTTCGAGGCATTAAATCTTACAAGATTGGCATCGCCCCAATCGGAGACAGCCTGCAGAGTAAGATTGGTGCGGTCCACCGTTGCCTCTCTTAGATCATCGATTTCTGATTTTTTTGCCCTTGCACTTGAAAAATATCTTTCCGCAACGGTGCTATCGTCTGCGTACCCAATAATTCCTGGTTTTAACAGATCATAATGTGTAGCAAAAAAAGCGTTGCGGAAAGAACAGATCCTTGTGGTACCCCAGCACTAATAGCCAATAGGTTCGATGAGCAGCCGTCAACAACTACTCGAATAGACCGTTCTCTCAGGAAATCTGAAATCCAAGCACAAAGACTGGCGGGGATACCGTAGGTTGGAAGTTTCGCCATAAGACCGTCATGCCAAACCCTGTCATATGCCTGACACTGCTCTCGACCCGTTGCTATAAAATCCTGTTTGATAGATCAAGTGAAGATTGATTTGATAGCCATTTCAGTTACGGAGTGCAAAACAAAGCTTATCGATACGAAATCAAATGTCAAACGAAGAAAATGGCTATCCTCGAGATGACGTCATTTCGGTTGGACACTGACGTTAGTGAGTACAAAAATTGAAATCTGACAGCCATTTGATGGCAACTCCATCTATTTAGTAAGCGTTTCCTTAGTACCCTGATAGAACTGTTTCAGATTTTGATATACGATATTAACCCTTAACGCTTCAAGAATAGAGAGCATAATGCTGTGCAAAAAATTCTAGGGTAAAGTGAGACGGAAATACCTCGGCATTTTTTCCCTCTCGCACCCTTGCCATTGCATAAAAATGTAAATAATGGAAGAAAATGGTAGTAAAGCAAAACAGCAATATTTAATTAATAATGAAATAATTCCTGTTTTATTTTACATGGAATAATTAATTTATTAACTAAACTGTATGTTTCAGTTAATTTTGATTTTTTTCTTATCGAAAATAAAAGAGCAATCTTAATATAGTATTAAATTTAAATTTACTCTAGCAACCCTAGTACAATCTCAACATTGCCGCCATATTATTAACTAGCTGTTGGCCGCGGCTCCGCCCGCGCTAATGTCGATCCCTCGGGAACAGTAGAATTTCTCGCAATTAAACATACCCTATGTCCTTCCCCGGGCCACAAACTACCTCCATACCAAATTTCATGCGAATCAGTTCAATGGTTGAAGCTTAAAAAGACGACAGACAGAGTTACTTTCGCATTTATAACATTAGTATTAGTGGATATTATTTATACTTCTAAGTCCAGAAATGAGAAAATTTCCATAAAAACTTTACCCTCCCATTTTACCCGATTCAGGGGTGATTTTTTTCACTCACTTAATTTTTTAAATTAATTTGTAATCGAGAGCTTACATACCTTTTTATTTTCATACTTCATAGTCCAGAAATGAGAAAACTGCCAAGTTCCATACAAACCTTACCCCCCTCCCATTTTGCCATTTTAGGGGAATTTTGTCCATTTCACAGGGCTTTTTTTGTTGTAATCAAGAACTTATATTCCTATTTTATACTTCTAGGTCTAGAAATGTGAAAATTTCCATACAAACTTTACCCCCTTTACCCCCTCTGGGGGATTTTTCCAGTTGACCTACACAGATCTTTTTCAATTGTAATCGTAAATTTATTTACCTATTTTCATACTTCTAAGTTTAGAAATAAGTTAATTCCTATACGAACTTTACCCCGCTATTTTACCCCTTCAGGGGAAAATATCGTCCATTTTACCTACACAGATATTTTTTATTGTAACCTAGAACTTATATATTTATTTTCATACATCTAAGTCCAGAAATGCGAAAATTTCCATAGGTACAAAGTTTATACCACCCATCCACCCCATTTTAATCCTTAAGGGGGGAATTTTGCAAATTTCATCTACAAATATACTTTTTATTTGGAATCAAGAACTTATATACCTATTTTTATACTTCTAAGTGTAGAAATGAGAAAATTTTTGTTCAAACTTTACCCCCCCTATTTTACTCGTTCAGGGGAGAATTTTGTCTAGTTTACCTACACACATGTTTTTTAATTTTAATCGAGAACCTATATACCTACTTGCAGACTTCTAAGTCCAGAAATGACAAAATTTCCACACAAAGTTTATACCACCCACCCTACCCTATTTTATTAACCCTTAAGGGAGGAATATTGCAAATTTCATCTAAATTTATCTTTTTTAATTATAATCGATATAACTTATATACCTACTTCCATACTTCTAAGTCCAGAAATGAGAAAATTCCATA
The DNA here is from genome assembly GCA_947532085.1 of Elegia similella. Classification (NCBI taxonomy): domain Eukaryota; kingdom Metazoa; phylum Arthropoda; class Insecta; order Lepidoptera; family Pyralidae; genus Elegia; species Elegia similella. Next base: position 12,983,439 of record OX383950.1, read on the forward strand.
TTTATTTTACCTCTTTAGAAGTTAAATTTCTAAAAATCCTTTCTTAGCGCTCACTCACATCATTAAAAGGCGCAGCAGTTTCAGTTACGTTGATATAATAAGTCAGGTTTGCCGTTTGCCCGCGGCTACGCCGCCGCCGATAGTGTCCATCCCTCAGGAACAGTAGAATTTCCCGGAATAAAAGGTACCCTATGTCCTTGTCCTATGTACCCGGGTCTCAAACTACCTCCATACCAAATTTCATTATTATTATTATTTTTTGCTATATATTTGCAGGCAATCTCATGCCCTGACTTCATTCAAATGACGATAACTTTTTTTTTAATGAACCGATTTTGATGAAACAAACTTTAAATGTTTTGCTGGGTTAAAACAAAGCAATTGGTGAAAGTTTGAAGTAAATCGGTTCAGTATTTTCGGAGATAATCGTGATCATACATACAGACAGACAGACAGACAGACAGACAGACAGACAGACAGACAAAAAAATTCGAAAAAATTTTTTTTGCTTTCTATTATTCTTTTTAAGTGTCTCTCTATCCATTTCCGTCAAAAATTTTAAATGTACAGACAAACTATTTTTACTGTTTTATTATATGTATAGATAAAAAATCCCGCAGCCTTCGAATTTTTTAAGCAGACTGAAAGAGTAAAATAATATAACTTGTTGTTTCAAGAAATCTCGAAGCGACAGTGCAGTGCATTGTGCATTATCCTTTCTCAGGTAAATAACATAACCGTTTTCAGTTAGTAAATGTTGTGCCTTGGCTAGGGTGTCCATCTTATCTGCCGAGTTTGTTGAATCTGATTTATCAGTAATGTGTACTTATAGGTACTTCGTACATAAAATCCATATTTCCATACTAATATTATAAATGCAAGAGTAACTCTGTCTGTCTGTCTGTCCCCTTTTCACGCTTCAACCATTCAGCCTATTTAAACCAAATTATTCTCTTATCATTTTGACGTTTTCTCATATGCTTATGTAAACTTATAAGTTTGTTCCCATTGAGTCACAGCAAGATGAGTAACACTGCTACTCAATGGGGAAAAAATCTCGTTGTGTAGCAGCATCATAACAGATTGCAGAATTATCTTTTTCTCAATGAGTAATGCAGTTACTCATTTGCACTCTGTATTGCTGTTCAGTAACAGTTATTAAGAAATGTTCTAATAAAAGCATTTCCAATATTTGTATTACAATAAGTAATAATTGTAAAATAATATGTAACAATTTAGCGTAAAATTTAATTAATTATTTTAACATTAACTTACAAATATTATTTTGTAAACAGATTACAATCAATTTTCAATGACCTATTAAGTACTATATAACGATGATTATTATTTCTGTCTTTATAATAAAGGTAAAAGCCAACTTAGTATTATAGCATTAAGAGAACTTACGTTATAAGCCATTGGTGTATATCTCAGGTGTTAACTTTTGCTGGAAAGAAAGTAAAATATAAGTAACTAGATTGACAGTGGGAATGTTGTAAGTAGGTAGCATATATCAATGTGATTATGTTCTATTTAAGAATATTATGAAGAGAATGACAAATTTGTATTTATAGTAAATACCTGTTAATAGTAATATTGAATTACAGAAATAACTCAGTTCCTATAATAATAGTGAGAATAATACTAAGAGTAAGGAAGTCTATGGAGAAGCCCTTGTCAACATATATGAATTTTTACTTATACAAATATCAGGCATTTATGGTACAAAGTGTGAAATATAACTTTGTCTCTTTCTTTCTTCAGTACAATTGCCTTTGACAAAAGAGACATACATATTTTAGTTTTTGCTAATTTATGGTAAAAGTTGTCAAAAGTTTAGGTACGTGCCAAAATCCGTCATATTATGTAACGAGTTTCGTGGTAGTTGTGCTGTCAAAGGGTGTTGTTTACTATTTGGAAAAGTTGAGATTTGGGACAAAAATACGCGAAAATATGGTAATAAATATGTGGAAGTGTGAGAAAACTGTTTATCAAGTTGACTTAATGTTGTATTGTGATGTGTGGTGCAAGAAAAAACATAAATCAACCATAATTGACTCTTCATAGGTTAGTAACCCGTTTTCTAGCAAGAAAGCTCTTTATTGATTCTGATTGAGAAGCAAAATAAAACACGATCTTAAATTTATGTATAAACTGTTGTTAACTGGTCATATTTTTGTAATACAGTCAGTATTTTCATTTATTTTATTCCTCATTTGTTTACATACTTGAATAGGGTTGTGCATTATCTAAATAAAAAATAATATTTTTTTATAGGTTTCCGATGAATGAAGCTTTGAGGAATAAATGCTTAGAGGCTATCCGGTTCGGAAAAATATTAATCCTCGGCAACAGGATTGGTACATCTGCTCTTTGCATTTTGAGAAAAGCTAGATATGAGACCTAGTGACAACTCATCGCCAACAATATTTTCATTTCCGGTAAGTTTAATGTATACAGTTAATGTCAATGAATAAATGTTTTAGGGTTCGGTACCCAAAGGGTAAAAACGGGATCCTAATGATATGGCTCTGGTGTCCGTCTGTCACCAGGCTGTATCTCATGAACCGTGATAGTTAGACAGTTGAAACTTTAACGGATGGATATATTTCTGTTGCCGCTATAACGACAAAAACTAAACAATAGAATAAAATAATTAATTAAGGGGGCTTCCATACAGCAAGCATGATTTTTTTGCAGTTTTTATAGATAATACTACAGAACCCTTCTTCGTGCCTGAGTCCGACTCGCACTTGGCCGGTTTATTCGTTTTTTCTGTCAGACAATACTAAAAACCGTTGGGTGATTTGGCAAGAGTAGCCGGCTCATGCATGCAAATGTACGCAAAGTTATGTGTGACAACGTATTGTCGAATTATGGATGCGATCATATGATGTCATGCATACAACAATGCACTTCATAGATTATACTTGTACATAATTCTTACTAATATCCTTACTAATATTATAAATGCGAAAGTGAGTTTGTTTGTTTATTTGTTTGTTTGTTACGCTTTCACGCCGTAACTACTGAACCGATCATCATGAAATTTTGCATAAAAGTTCTCCGGAGTACGGAGAAGGACGTAGGCTACCTTTTACCCCTGGAAAAATTACTACTATTCCCGAGGGATCGACATTGACGCGGGCGGAGCCGTGGGCAAAAGCTAGTTTATTATAATTGTGTTAATTATTTGCACGTTTACTTTTCAGCACCGGCTACACAAGAGAAATTTGTAGTGCGTGAAACAAGCAATATCAATACTGATTTTGCTAGTACGACGTTTTATTCCTATTACCAGTATCAGATGAAGTTCAGAAAGAGGTATGTAAATAAAACATATTTTTTAAATATTTCGATAAAACAATACCTTGTGGCATTATGATCCAACAATAAAAATTATATGCATAATATAATATTTTTTAAATCTGAAATTATAATATTCATTTAAGTGTTAAGATACAGGGCGTATGCATGAACTTGTCAGTAATGCGTCTTACTTATTATCTCAGCTGTGCAGTACAAGTTTCAAATCTTTTCATTGGCTGGAGCTAACTAAATACCTCCCCCCCCCCCCCCCTGCCCTGAGACAGAGACAGACTTATTCTAAATTTAATAATAAAATATTATGTATTGACTAAGTATATTGAAATTTCAGGTCGTGGAATATGAAAAAAATAAAGGCTGTAAAAGATAAACGTTTGAACCAGCAGAAGAAATTACAATTTGAAAGATATTATGTTACATATAAATATCACGGTGAAATTAAATGTAAATATCTTTCAGATAGATGGTTTATAAACAAATTAATACTTTTTAGGAATGATTAAGTAAACAAAGTTATAAAATAAATTGTCATTTTATTATCCTTTCCCAAAATGTTTTTATAAGCTCTGTCGGCTCTGTGTACAAAATACGAGTACATAGTATGGAAGTGACAACCCTAGGCAATGGCAGCCATTTTATGTAACGATTCTGTAATGTAGGTATACACGATTTTTTTGTAGGTATTTCCAGTCCTCTTTTTTCTTTGGTCTGAGGAATAATATAGAACTTTACAAATCTTGTTTTAAAAACTTTGTTTTGCCTGACAGACTTTGACATTGACAGCATTCTTTTTTTTTTTTTTGGTTTATTTTACGGCCTTGGAAATGAGTGCTTTAGAGCCTTTCTTTAATTATTTCATCAGTTTATAAACATGGGCATTTATAACTCCAAATTACATCGATTTCACATTATAAAGTCTATTAGAATCACTTTGAAAACAATCCAAAAAAAAAAACCGTGCATTCCACCGAAATTCCCGCCAAGAACTCCTTGACATCATTCTCTGATCGATCACTAATCAATCACTCACACTCAACACATCACACATGTGCGTACTTACATACATTCATACATCATAGCCCATTCACGAGGGATTTTTACGCAAGAAGACGTACGCGTCTACAAGTTAGTTTTCCAAGTTACGCAGCTCAAGTTTAGAAAGAGTAATTAGTGAGAGTTTTTTCGGTCGGTCGGTCGAGTACGAGTACGTCCTAAAGAGAATTTAGATAATTGTAACATATACAAACATTATTGGACGTTGAAGTGCCCATCAAATCGTTGTACACCGTAGTTTGTGAGTAGGCCGACTGGCCGATTTCTACACTTCTACCATCTGTTGTCTATCGTGTTAACAAACCTTATTTCATCATGAATTAATATTAAATTAGAAACTGTAATTATTTATCCAAATATTGCAGATTTATTTGCCATTCTGGAATGTTCTGAAGGCTGTTTGTATCTGGCGGCACGTGCCTTATCTTGCTCAACGCGATCCTCTTCAAAGCTGGTATTCCCGCATATAATATCTTGTTATTTATGAGCAATAAATTTCTAAAATACTTTCACTATCCAGTTATTTATTGAAAAATAATTAGGTACTGACGTACTATGAAACGGGCTATTAATAAAGAAAATAATTGAAAATGATTATTATTTGCAATTCAAGCTTAGATAAGGTTTGAAATACTTATTTAATATTTGTTATTATTTAAAAGACTTGAATTACTTACTCACTTTTGCATTTAAAGTAAACTACACTAGGTTTTTACCTCTCCATATTACACAACTCCAGCCTTTTCCTTTACTTCATCCAAATATGCTCTTCTTGGTATTCCTTTCCACCTCTTGTGAAATGCAGAACTTCTTTAACCATTTTTATTCTAATTTTATTTATAATTGTTTTCTTTTTTGTTGTTGCTATTTTATTTTGTATAATTATCTAAAATCAAGCTTTAATTGTAAAACATGTATGTGTTTGCGGTCAACGAGTGTCGACAATTAGCTATTGTGTTTTGTGCTTTCGAGTTCGAGTAAGTAATGCTCACTAAAATGGTCAAACTGGTGGCGGCGTTGTGTGTCGGGTCGTTGAGTTCCCTCAAATATGGTTGAGCTTAGCGATGGCTGATCCATGCGTCAACTCGTGAACGGGTGCTGCCGGGGGGACAAGTCTGCCCGACCTCTTTGAGACTTCTATCTTTTATCTTATCTGTTCTTTCACGCTTGATCGCTAGCATAACGTGTTCCACAACATTATGTAACTTGAAATTGTATATACCATGAAATCAGAAAAAAAAAGAAAAGATAAAAAACTACCTCTATACCAAATTAGAAGAATTTTGGGATGGAGGTAGTTGCAGGCCAGGGTAAGAAATTCTACTGTTCCCGAGGGATCGAGACTAAACTCCCCTTGAAAGGGTAAAATAAGGGGGGTAAAGTTTGTATGGAATTTTTCTCATTTCTAGACTTAGAAGCATAAAAATAGATACATAAGTTCACGATTACATTAAAAAAAGATCTGTGTAGGTTAACTCTGTCTGTCTGTCTTTCACGTTTTCACGCTTCAACCATAGAACCGATTTGGATGAAATTTGATATGGAAGTAGTTTGAGGCCCGAGGAAGAACACAGGCTACCTTTCATTCTGGGAAATTCGACTGTTCCCGAGGGATCGACATTAATGCTGGTGGAGCCGCGGGTAATAGCTAGTTATAGAATAAAGTTTCAAAGGCGTACTACGAACATCTCTACTGTTGCTTTTCCCTTCTACAGTTGCTATTTGTCAATAAATGATCATAGCATAGGGTCTCATCAATAATAAAACAAATAAAATAACTTTATTTTCTCTTCACATTGCGAAAGTTCATAGTTACTAGTGATTTATATTATAAGACTAACCTATGACAAGAACTTGCAAGCCTTGTGAAGAGACTAGTTCCTGAAATAGGTCTCCTAAGAGACCTGTACTAAAGGTAACTAGGCCCCTCCCTTGGAGTACTTGTTAGTCATTGGCGCTTAAAAAACTAATGTGGTAACCATATGCATGTTTGCTTATATTGAATACATTTATTTTTAATCTTATGATATTATTTCGTTTTTTTTAGTTAGTATGGCTTTACTTACGTACTAGTTTATATTTATACATATTTAGAATTTTATATTTTGGCTGATTATGACTATCTATGAAGTTTGTAATGTGTGCGTGTTTGTCACCGACATAGGTACCTACCACAGAAATATATCAGGATAGAATGACTACGCGTGGACTTTGCAAAGGGAACGCGTTTGTCAGTTTTTGCATAAACTACGCCACCACCATTACGTCATTACTAGCGAAGTGTGTAGTAACTGCCTTCGTGGTCCAGTGGTTAAGGCGTTTGCCTGTAGACCCGGAGGTCATGGGTTCGATTCCTACGGGAAGCATACTTTGTATAGTTATTTCTAGTTTGGTTAGGACATTGCAGGCTTGAATCACCGGATTGTCTGATAATAAAGATAATTCCGTGCTTCGGAAGGCACGTTAAGTCGTTGGTTCCGGCTGCCATCTGGTAGTCGTTAAAGGAACCACGTCAGAGGCTGAGAGGCGGTTTCGAAGAACTCTGACACCAGGGTGGGCATGGTCGATTGACCGTGACACCTACTCGAAATTATGATGATGATGAGCGAAATAGTAATGTGACATCCACAGAAATAAATCGCGTCATTTCGATAAACAGTCATTTGTATTTGTCGATTGGCTTGCCTTTCATTCATGTACATCAAAACGCGACTTTTGATGTATTTTAACTTTTTGTATGCCAAAGTGCGAATTCTTTTCGTAACATGCATTCCATAATAGTTACTGATAAATATTTTAATCAACACATGGGAGCAACCTGAATAATATGAGATAATAATGTTAACTATTAAATATTATCGATAATATCAGTTCGAGTGCAACAACGCAATGCTAATGCAGCTTTCGTGTTGCTATCACACAATTGAATTTACATTGCGCGTTCTCCTTGGAACGAGCTTTATAAAATGTTTTTAGAACGCGTATTGGATGTGAATTAGTTGTATTGTCGTTTTATATTGAAAATCGTGATAGGTCTTTTATTTTTATTTCTTTTTGTTGTTAATCACGATTTTAGTTAAAAAAAGTATTGATCCATGAAAAAAATACCTTGTTTCAACCTATTTACTTTCATACTTTTGTTTTTATAATTAAATACCGCTTAATAAAGCATATGATCAAGGGGAGACGTGCGCGCTGACTGAATGAACGTTTAACGAATCTCGTACGATCGTACAAGATTGAGAAACGCGTATACCACCCACTTAGCCGTTCTATCCTGATATATTTCTGTGGTACCTACCTAAGTACTTCATGTCCGAGAAATCTATTCTATAGTTGGTCACCCTACTTTAGAGCGAGATAGAATTCCGAAGTTTGTCTTCGCTTTCTGCTCCAATTATTACTATGAGAGCTCAGTCCTTCTACTATAACGTCCTTGGGCAACTCATCAAATTGATAGGCATCGATACCCGTCATTCGAGTTAGTAAATAGCCCCGCTGAGCCTAACCACATCTCTTTTAGGCAGTCGTGCTTTACTGATTTGACAAATTGAATCGTGTGTAGAACGTTTGTTTTCTTTAAGTCTTCAAGTAATGTTCATATCTGTGCAATAACTACGTTACATTTTCAATTATGACTTGTTGGTTAATGTAGAAACCATAGCATAAATGGATGTCAAAGTGACATTTCTTTCGGCCGGCCCATAGAGATAATATAACTTTTTTCTTTGGTCATTGTAATATAATGGGCCGGCAATGACCAAAGAAAAAAGAGGACTGGAAATACCTACAAAAAAATCGTGTATACCTACATCACAGAATCGTTACATAAAATGGCTGCCATTGCCTAGGGTTGTCACTTCCATACTATGTAATGATCTACTTTAAACAGTACTCTTATTTTGTACACAGAGTCGACAGAGCTTATAAAAACATTTTGGGAAAGGATAATAAAATGACAATTTATTTTATAACTTTGTTTACTTAATCATTCCTAAAAAGTATTTATTTGTTTAAAAACCATCTATCTGAAAGATATTTACATTTAATTTCACCGTGATATTTATATGTAACATAATATCTTTCAAATTGTAATTTCTTCTGCTGGTTCAAACGTTTATCTTTTACAGCCTTTATTTTTTTCATATTCCACGACCTGAAATTTCAATATACTTAGTTAAATCATAATATTTTATTATTAAATTTAGTTAGCTCCAGCCAATGAAAAGATTTGAAACTTGTACTGCACAGCTGAGATAATAAGTAAGACGCATTACTGACAAGTTCATGCATACGCCCTTAACACTTAAATGAATATTATAATTTCAGATTTAAAAAATATTATATTATGCATATAATTTTTATTGTTGGATCATAATGCCACAAGGTATTGTTTTATCGAAATATTTAAAAAATATGTAATATTTACATACCTCTTTCTGAACTTCATCTGATACTGGTAATAGGAATAAAAGGTCGTACTAGCAAAATCAGTATTGATATTGCTTGTTTCACGCAGTACAAATTTCTCTTGTGTAGCCGGTGCTGAAAAGTAAACGTGCAAATAATTAACACAATTATAATAAACTAGCTTTTGCTCGCGGCTCCGCCCACGTCAATTTCGATCCCTCGGGAATAGTAGTAATTTTTCCCGGGATAAAAGGTAGCCTACTCGTATGTCCTTCTCCGTACTTCGGAGAACTTGTATGCAAAATTTCATGATGATCGGTTCAGTAGTTACGGCGTGAAAGCGTAACAAACAAACAAATAAACAAACAAACTCACTTTCGCATTTATAATATTAGTAAGGATTATGTACAAGTATAATCTATAGTGCATTGTTGTATGCATGACATCATATGATCGCATCCATAATTCGACAATACGTTGTCACACATAACTTTGCGTACATTTGCATGCATGAGCCGGCTACTCCTGCCAAATCACCCAACGGTTTTTAGTATTGTCTGACAGAAAAAACGAATAAACCGGCCAAGTGCGAGTCGGACTCAGGCACGAAGAAGGGTTCTGTACTATTATCTATAAAAACTGCAAAAAAATCATGCTTGCTGTATGGAAGCCCCCTTAATTAATTATTTTATGTATTGTTAAGTTTTTGTCGTTATAGCGGCAACAGAAATATATCCATCCGTTAAAGTTTCAACTGTCTAACTATCACGGTTCATGAGATACAGCCTGGTGACAGACGGACACCAGAGTCATATCATTAGGATCCCGTTTTTAACCTTTGGGTACCGAACCCTAAAACATTTATTCATTGACATTAACTGTATACATTAAACTTACCGGAAATGAAAATATTGTTGGCGATGAGTTGTCACGAAGTCTCATATCATAACTTCAAGCGTTCTATTGAAACAGCTTTCCTCAAAATGCAAAGAGCAGATGTACCAATCCTGTTGCCGAGGATTAATATTTTTCCGAACCGGATAGCCTGTAAGCATTTATTCCTCAAAGCTTCATTCATCGGAAACCTATAAAAAATATTCTTTTTTATTTAGATAATGCACAACCCTATTCAAGTATGTAAACAAATGAGGAATAAAATAAATGAAAATACTGACTGTATTACGAAAATATGACCAGTTAACAACAGTTTATACATATGTAGGATCATCAGAAGTGCCGTCAGGATCAGCCATGGTTATACGTGGGTATATGGGCGTACTGTTAAAATCAATTGAAACAACGTATCAAAAAATCACTATCTTATAATTTTAACTCGAATTAATTACAAGATCCACTTCTTAAAATAATTCAGAATATTAAGAAATCAAACTTTGAATAAAATAATTAACGATCACACCGAATTTTAGCGATTCGTCAAAGGCGTGGTGCGCGGTCGGTCTCCACGGCAAGGCAAGAGTGCGTTTCAACATGGCCGCGCTAACCATCAATATGACGCTTCGCTAGACTGACAGCTGTCAGTCTTGTTCGGTAGTAATTTGACAGGTGACGTTTGTAGATGCATCGTCCATTTGACAGATGTCACTGCCAGACTTGCCAGACTGCACGCGCCGTCACGGCCAGACTGACCTGCAGACGTCCTCGGATGCTTAGTGCAATAATCCTGTAACAAAGTTTTCAAGTATCAACCCTTGCTAAATTCAATCATCCGCTCGTCCACCCTGACAGGCCAGTGAACAATCAGTACCAAAACTATAGTCCAAAAATAAACCCTGCTAAACATACGTGTGTCCTTCCAACTAACCATTCAGGTTTAGCCCGGTACGACACGTTTTTACCAACTTTTCTAACACCCACACTGTTAATCTGCACAGAACAAGTATGTCCTCTCAACCAACCACACAAGTATGGCCCGGTACGATACTGTGTTCAGATCAAAATTAACTCGTTAAAGAGCCTAGACCAGACGAGTGTGTCCTTACAATCAACCACACAGGTATGACCCGGTACGACACTGTCTTTTTGTCCAGCTTTACTTTTACTTCACATTTTATTGGTTTTCAACAAGCATAGTCTCGTTTTGCAATAAAATCTTGTAAGAACATAGAATCGCTTACCAACAGTTACGGATCATTCTGCTCAGCGTGTATCATAACTTCGTGTTCAATTAAATCATGCTCTGAGCTGATACTGAGGGTATCTGAATTTGCACTGACAGTTTCAGAATTGGCTGTCATAGTATCAGAATTAGCAGTAACGGTATCCGAGTTTGCTGTCCATGTATCGCAGCGATTATCGAGAGACCCTGAATTGAGTTCTACGTCTACTGGCGCCGTCTCGGCCTCCTCATCATTAACTAAGCTAGTAGATATCTCTACCTTCATGTCCTTGGGGTACTGCTCGCAAATTCTCGTGCGCGTATTTATAAAGGCGATGTGAACCATTTATGCTCTTAAGCTCATACCTATCATTGTCTAGTATCGCGGTTATGACAAAAGGACCTTTAAATTTTCTATCGAGCTTAGTCTGATTTCGCTCACTACTTTTAATAAAGACATATTCCCCCTTTGAAAATGGTTTGATCATAGCACGTCCTCGATTAAACCGTACAGTGTCAGAAGCTGCCGCCTTTTTTATATTCTCGGACGCTTCTTTTCGAATAGAATCAAGATCTAACCGGTTGGGTACCTCGGAACTGGTTGAAGAAATTCTTGACAATCCTAAAGACTGTGCGCGTATTCCAAACATTAGCTCAGTCGGTGTAAATTTTGTGACGGTAGATTTAGTGCTGTTAAGAGCTAATTGAACATTTTCTAACTCGTCACGCCATACTTTGTTAGGGTCATTTTCGATTATGGTAAGCAAACTTTTAAGTGTTCGAATAACGCGCTCCACTTGCCCTACTAGAGCCCGTAGCTATGAAGTGCAATTCAATATCATAACGCGCGCAAAAGTCTTTAAATTCTGAGCTAGCATAACATCGTCCCTGATCAGCAACGATACGCTTTGGTGCCCCAAAGAGGCAAACTACTTTTTTAAGAGCTCGGATTGCGCTAGCTGCATCTACCGAAGTTGTATGTTCCAATACAACATATTTCGTAAAAGCGTCTATTGTTACTGAACAGTACTCTTTGCGATCACTTTTTCCGCTCAGCTTACCGGTAAAATCCACATGAATTGTGTGCCATGGCACGGAAACTTTAGGGATAGAATGAAGTTGAACAGCCTGAGCTCCCGACGGACCCTTAGACGCCTTGCAAATAATACAAGAGTCAATAAATTTTCTCACGCACTTAGACATTTGTGGGAACCAATATTATTCGTACAGTTTATCTAGTGTCTTTTCACTGCCTAAATGTTGAAGTTCACTATGAACATGGTTAATTAAGGTCCATATCAAGGAGCGAGGAACAACCGGAAGCCATGAGACAATCTTATTACGAATGACCTTTCGGTAAAGAACACCTTCTCTGACATCATATGTCTGGCCTACATTATCCGGGAACTCATCATTGTTGTGTTTCGCAATGAGGTCCTGGATTTCACTATCGCGTTTTTGTTCCACAGATAACCAACCTTGATGTAGTTCTACAAACTGGACTGATTTGGTGACGGGTGTATCATTTACTGTAGAAGTTTTGTCAGGTACGGGATTTCTGGAAAGAAAGTCTGCGTGTTCCATTCTATGTCCTTCACGGTAAATTATTTCAAAATCATAGGCTTGTAGGAAAGCCCACCACCGATGCACACGTGGAGTCAGATCTGTTTTTGATTTTGATGCCTTAAGAGAATTACAGTCTGTGAACACCTTAAAGTGTCGACCATAGAGATAATGTCGGAAATGTTCTACCGCTCGTACTACCGCCAGGGTTTCCAGCTCGTACGAGTGGTAACGGGACTCTGTCTCTGACGTACGTCGGCTAAAGTATTCTACAACATGTGGGAACTGGTTTTTCTTTTGAATTAGAATCGAGCCATAACCTTCTGAACTAGCATCGCAGTGTAATTCAACAGGAAGCTCAGGGTCGAAGATCGCCAAAACAGGTTCTGATGTAAGAATTCGGATGATTTTATTTCGAATATCTTCGTGTTTGGCATTCCATTTGATGGGTCCTTTCAGTTTTGTAAGGGGGTATAATGGACCAACAATGTTTGTGAAGCCGGGAATAAATTTCCGAAAGTAAGACGCAAGACCTAAAAATTGGCGAACATGTGTAGCCGTTTTAGGCTGAGTTGCATCCACAAGAGCCTGTATTTTACGAGAATTTGGGCGTACTTCGCCGCATTGAATGGAATATCCTAAATATTCAATTTTCTGTTTTAAAAACCTGCATTTTTTAAGGTTAAGTGAAAAGCCGGCTTCAGACAAAGCCATAAGAACCTCATCAAGACGGCGCAATCCCTCAGGAACGTTCTCAGAATGACAAAGAACATCATCCATGTAGATAAGAGGTTTATTCTTTATATGGCTTAAGGCTTTAGTTATGCATCTTTGATATATTGAAGGTGCATTGCGCAATCCAAACGGCATGGCTAGGTACTCGTACTGAGCTTCTGACGTAACGAATGAAGTTCTTTCTACCGAATCAGGATGAATTGGAATTTGGTGAAAGCCTGAAGCTATATCAAGAGACGAAAACAAATAAGCATCACTCAGCTGGTCGATCTGATCCTCTATCCGAGGTAGAGGGTAATGTTCGGGTTGAGTATTGGAATTAAGCTCGCGATAATCAATACACATTCTATCCGATCCATCCTTTTTCTTTACCAAAAGGATGGGACTAGCAAACGGAGAAGAACTTTCCCGAATAACACCTGCATCCAGAAGTTCCTGAATCTTTTTCTTAACCACTTCTTTTTCTACCGGTGCTAACCTATAAGGACACCTTTGAACTATTTTATGCGGCTCAATAAGTTTAATATTCAATTCTCCCGTTTTTACACGCCTAGTAGGTATACCTTCAATAAAACAGTCCGAATATTTACTTAGCAATCTAATAAGTGCTTCCTTATCTTCGCCTACTAGATCAGTGTCGACTTGAGTAAAATCTGTTATAGAAAAGCAAACGTTGATTTCCTTTTTATAAGAAAACTTCAGAGTATCGTTATTTATCTCAACTTTAACACCGGTCCCTAAAATGTCTCTGCCTATGATCACAGGTTCCGAGATACACGAATCAGGTACTATATGAAAAGTTAAAGTAACTGCAACCGCCTCGATAGTTACATCAGTCAAAATCTGTGTCATGGACTTTATTTCGTCACCCCCTATACCCGTAAGATACACAGGACACGTGCGCACAGTACCACCAAACTTATTACAATAACTTTCTTTTAATAGCGAGCAAGAAGAACCACTATCAAATAAAAAGGAGACTGGCTCACCAGATGACGTTCTCAGGGTTCCTCTCGATGCACGCTGCTCGCAGACATTGACTTCCTTTATTGCAGCTCGGTCGCCGTTCTTCTTGTCAGGGCAAACTGTGGCTAAATGCCCGGGTTTACCACAGGCGTAGCAATACACGACTTTGTTCTTCTCCAGCGTATGCGATGAAGTAGGGATATCACTTCGCTTGGATGTTCCAGGTTCATCTCGTCGTTTTCTACATTCGGTAATTCGATGTCCAGATATTCCACACCAATGACATTTACCGGTAAACTTTGTATTACACGAGGTCGTTTAGCGTCAGGTTATGAATTTTCATTTGTCTGACCTTCTTGTCGTCTTTTGAAAGAGATACTTCCAAGTAGTCTAAACAAATGAGCCCGCGTAGTGATGACATGTGCACCTAGCTCGCGACGAATCAGACTATCTTTTTGGCATAGCACTGACACAACAAATCCCGTTATTATTTCTTCGGCCATTACAGTATTCGGAATACGCTCAATCATATTCCATAACCTCATAGCAGCTTCAGGGGCTGTTTCTTTTATTCCGATTTGAAAACGTAAGATTTCGTCAAAATGATCTTGGGGAAGCTTTTAGAAAATTTTGCCAAAAGGGTCTGCTTAACCACATCCCATGTCAATTCTTTTAGATTTAGTCTAGTAAGGCATTTTGAAGCACGGCCCTTTAGTGCACTGGTTAAAGCTAGCAGTAAATCGACGCCTTCTAGAGATTTTTTATTAACAATCAAATCTGTAACTTCACACCAGCCTTCTATATCTGCGTCCGAATCATCTGGGTCAAATTGCACAAGCTTAGTAATATGGTTGGAACTCACGGTCGAACTTTGAGGCATTTCCAATACTCGAGCCAATAACGCTTCCATAGTAGTCAATAATTTTATAGTACTGCTTTCGTTTGACGTCTGTTTTTCTTCCCGTTGTAGCCCATTGTATCCCACTTCTGATGTAGGATCATCAGAAGTGCCGTCAGGATCAGCCATGGTTATACGTGGGTATATGGGCGTACTGTTAAAATCAATTGAAACAACGTATCACAAAATCACTATCTTATAATTTTAACTCGAAATAATTACAAGATCCACTTCTTACAATAATTCAGAATATTAAGAAATCAAACTTTGAATAAAATAATTAACGATCACACCGAATTTTAGCGATTCGTCAAAGGCGTGGTGCGCGGTCGGTCTCCACGGCAAGAGTGCGTTTCAACATGGCCGCGCTAACCATCAATATGACGCTTCGCTAGACTGACAGCTGTCAGTCTTGTTCGGTAGTAATTTGACAGGTGACGTTTGTAGATGCATCGTCCATTTGACAGATGTCACTGCCAGACTTGCCAGACTGCACGCGCCGTCACATAAATTTAAGATTGTGTTTTATTTTGCTTCTCAATCAGAATCAATAAAGAGCTTTCTTGCTAGAAAACGTGTTACTAACCTATGAAGAGTCAATTATGGTTGATTTATGTTTTTTCTTGCACCACACATCACAATACAACATTTAGTCAACTTGATAAACAGTTTTCTCACACTTCCACGTATTTATTACCTTATTTTCGCGTATTTTTGTCCCAAATCTCAACTTTTCCAAATAGTAAACAACACCCGTTGACAGCACAACTACCACGAAACTCGTTACATAATATGGCGGATTTTGGCACGTACTTACCTCAGAATTTTTTTTTTTTTTTTTATTTATTTATGGCTTTCACGCGTTACGTATTTAGCCAGTATCAAGTATAAATGAGTTTTCCCGCGCTTTTTTCTAAGTCTTGTTATCAATGAAACGATGGTGTAGTTCATTTCATTGACTCTACGGAGCCCCTGGCGACAATTCCCACGAATCCACTGGCTTGATCACAGACGCAACGAGGCGAGGCGGTCCACCAGCCCGCTAAGTAAATCTCACTACAGCCGCACCGTGACAGTTTACTTCGGTCACTCCATACACTGTTCATAAACATGGGCATTTATAACACCAAATTACACCGATTTCACATTATAAACTCCACTAGAAACAATTTACAAAACAATCCAAAACACAAGCCGTGCTCTCCGTCGAAATTCCCGCCAAGAACTCCCCTCAGAATTATTGTTCTGAGGCACGTACCTTAACTTTTGACAGCTTTTACCATAAATTAGCAAAAACTATAATATATATGTCTCTTTTGTCAAAGGCAATTGTACTGAAGAAAGAAAGAGACCAAGTTATATTTCACACTTTGTACCATAAATGCCTGATATTTGTATAAGTAAAAATTCATATATGTTGACAAGGGCTGTTCCATAGACTTCCTTACTCTTAGTGGGCCGGCCCAACCAAACTGTTCAGCGTTGCCAGAAGGTTACATTTCTTACATTTTTCGTAACTATTGACCTTCTCGCGTAACATGTAAGTAATTTTTATATTTAAGGCAATTTTCGTAACTTTTGAGAACAACGAGTTTGTAATACTAGATTTTGATTGCAATTCAACGCATTCGATTTGAACGCACCTAAAACTGGTGCGTCTTAAAAGTATTTCACTACATATCACAATCAGAGATGGTTCTGAAATAGAAAGCGCCATATTATCAATTTATCATATCATATAAATAGTCTTGTCTTGTTAATACGTAATTTCTGCACTCCAGCCAGAGTAATGATTACCCAGTAAGGTATAGACATCGTGATGATCTAGATCTAAAGCTGGCATTGGAAATAAATAATGCAAACGACTATCAATTACTGCAACAGGATATAGACGCTATTCAACAATGGAGCATTCAAAACAAAATGTCGTTTAATATTAGTAAATGTTCTGTAATGACGTTTGGACGAAAAGTATTAAAAGTACGCTATGATTATGTTTTGAATGACCATAAAATTGATCGTGTTGAATCAGTCAAAGATCTGGGTGTAGTATTTGATTGTAAATTAACGTTTCACCATCACGTATCCTCTTTAGTCAAAGACAGTTTTAAACGACTTGGTTTTGTTTTGCGAAATTGTAAAGATTTTCAAAATCAGCATGCAGTCAAATTGTTGTATTTTGCACTCGTCCGTAGCAAACTCGAGTCCAGCAGCTGTGTATGGAACCCACATGAGGCTTCCTACACACTCATGTTAGAAAAAGTTCAGAAGACATTTCTAAGATATTTCTATATACGTATTTATGGGTACTACCCCTATTTATATCCAACTCTGTACTTACTTGGAATCCTAGGTCTTAACTCATTAAAAACTCGTAGAGATTTATGTCAGTTAGTGACATGCTTAAAAATCCTACGTGGTTATATCGATATCCCTGAACTTCATAACCAGCTATGTCGTCTTAACGTGCCGAATAGATGTTTGCTCCAGCGCACATGCCAACCGTGAAAACTGTTCGCACCACCTATCACATGCACTATATCGCATGCGAAATCTCCTCTCTGTCGCATGCTCTTAGACATTAACGAATTTCTGAGCCAGCAACCAGAGTGTGATGTGTTTGTGGATGGATGCAATCTGCTTGTTAAGCAATTCTTACTATTTTATGAAAGGGATGAATGTGAGTCTACTTGTACGTAATAAGTTCTATTTTAAATAATTATTTATCTTTTTTGTGAAACTTATACTGCCTAAATACTGTAAGTGGATGTTTATACCGTGGTATTTAGTTATATAATAAATAAATAAATAAAACATCTTAGAATATTTTTTTTTGTGTTTTGGAAAAGACAGACTTAAATATGACACAGACATAATAATGGGACAGGGCAGGTTGGTACAGGTTTAGGTGGTATTATCTCTATTATTATAAACAAAAGTCACCGCCGGTAAATGCGCAATATGGTCGACCGATTAAATGCCGCAAAGCGTTATGCTATATGTTAGTGACCACTTTATAGGATAGCGCTGTGTGGAGGGTTATACTCCGACCCCAAAAACACGTAAATTAAAAAAATTACAATATTGTAACTTTTGCTGCAAAAATGTAACATTTCAGGAAACAAAACGTAACTTACGACTCAAGGGCCCTAGCAACACTGAAACTGTTAGTTAATGTCAAATCGCTTAGTGTTTCGAAAACTTGTTATCCAAATTTATTAAATTTAGTATCGTTTATTTGTAGCCAATAGTTCATATCATACTATTGCGATACATTTTTAGCCACATATTATTTTAGTGCTGGTGTGCTTATTTTTATATAAATTCGCAGACTTAAGAATTATACAGACTCAAAAATAACCTTAAACAAGATGCATCGGAGTCCAGCAGTCTGCCGCATCTGCCTTTCAGTGGACGCGCCCATGAGCAACATTGACACCACTGCCTTGCAGCTTGTGTACGAGAGGCTGACGGGGGCTTTTGTAAGTATTTTAACACTAGTTAAGTCTGCGCGATATCGCGATATTACGATTAGACTCCGTGCGGAAATGTTCGTGGATTTGAAGGAGATGCTGTTTTTCTCGTAGACTTGAACAAGTCTTGTGTCCGTTTTATACATGATGTTGAACTAAAATTAGAAGAAAACAGCACAGCTTTATAGTAGTAATAACAAGGCCTTGTGTGTGGTTTTGCCCGGCCTTAAACCCATCATCGCTAAACTGCTCAAAACCAAGTATTCCACAAATTGCAATATCTCATCTTATGTAGATAGACAATAGAAAATTATACACTAGTAATAAGAAGTACATGAAGCATTTAACCTATTGAGCGCCAATGACCACTTTAGTTGCAAAACAATTGCTTGACTGAGATGCCATTGACAACAAAAGTTATTACAATTTGTACTAGCTTGGTGTCGGGGTTAAAGTAACTGTACAGTGTCACTGAACTGTACATGCATTTGCTGATGCTGCGACCTTCACAAGTCGCGCGTCACAGTTTTTACTTTTAATTTATTCTTTTTAAGCCAGAGTGCTTTGCAACTACACCGCGACAGACACATAGGAAACCCTACATATTAGTCCTTCGAGCCGGATCAATGTATAGGGCGTAGTTGTAGAGTTGAAATTTGGTTTACAAAAGTGTAAGTCAGCGAACATGAACTTATATCGGGTGGTAACAAAAGCTATAAAAGGGGTTATAAAAGCCTGGATCTGGAATTATACAAACACTATGATACAGTCAATCAGAACAACTAGATCACACATCAATAAAATCAGCATTAGCCACTAATTCAAAAGTAGAGTTGCAAGGATCTGTAAAAATGTATTAATTGGTAAATCTCTTAAGGCTATGAATACATATGCAATCCCGGTACTTACTTATTCTTTTGGAATCCAAAATCAGTAGAAAGGATGACAATAAAGCAATCAAACGGAGGTAGAGGACTGACTGATATCCAGGAAGATCTTTTTCCTGAAACTGATAGCTATTCAGGATCAAATCATCAATACTGAAAACTACCGCAAACATATTATAAAAGATCCCTCCATTACAGTAAATGCCAGATCGATCCAGGCCAGATAAAGTATTACAAGATAAATTAAACAAAATATGAGTAGCTTACATTATAAATATAACAGTTCCCAACACTCATAACCTTGCTAAAATAATAACCAAAAAATTATATACAGATTTAAAAGATAAATGGAAGGATATGGAGATAAAGTATATAGTACCTGTAGTTATCTCATGGACAGGGCTAATGCCCTAACACTTGCACCACAGTTTTTAATTTATAGATTTACCACAAACTCATACAACAATATGCAGAATGCTGCAATTTTAAATACATGTATAGAATAGTTAGGGAATTCATGCAAGGGGATGAAACAGAAACTCCACAATAAATTACCTTTCCTGCTACTTCACTTGGTCTATACCCGTGATTGTAGTGTACAAACACCAGCTATAAGCGGAGAAGAACAAACTCTTGCAAAAATAATAATAATTTTCTTTATTAAAGGTAAAAACCCTATACAGATACAAGATTGTAATGTATATATATATATATGTATGTGAATTAATCTAATACGTTTAAATTTTAAATGTTAATGTACTATATAACATTCAACATGAAATAATATTTATCAAGCAAGATGAGCAAGCAGTGGAATCAAGTTGCTATATAGAAATCATAGTGTTAGTTCTCTTGTATGCAAAAGCTGTTAAAGAATTATTTTTATAAATGTTCAACACCACAACTTATGTATGCTACTACAGGACTTCATTTTCCCAAACATATACTTGTGATTGACAAGTACATGTACACAAAAACTAAATTTGATTTGGTGTTTTATATCAAACTAAAGAAAGGACTTGTTGGCAGATGAAAATCTGATAGTGAATTTTACAGCATTAGGCATCATAAATCTGTTCATTGTATGTTTTCAATGTAAAAGTAAAAGCTGTTATATCAGTGGCACAACATTCCAGCTCGTGAGTGGGAACAGGCCCGTGGCGGCGTGCTACATCTGCCGCGCTATGTTGTACAAGAGCCACAAGCTGATGGTGACCGCCACCAGGGCAGACCATGCGCTGACTGCTATGTTGGAGACGGCTGGCGAGGTATTTATGTTATATTGTCTCTGTTTCTAAAAATGCTGAGCAATGGCAGGGACCACGCAACAAAGCAGTCAAGATGGCACGCACTTTCTAGACAAAGTTTTATAGAGGGTGAAAGCAATGTGTAAACAATATGTGCTAGCATTGTAAATTATTTTGCCTTCTAAGGTTATCACAAATCTGTGTTTTCTCCCAGTATTTACCTTCATTTCACTAGAATCAAGTAACATAATGGTTGATTAAAATGATCACACACAAGTCAGATAGCAATACAAACTGGAGGTGTGAGGAGGGTGGAGGAAGGGCACGCTAGTATGTACTAACTGTTTATTTGTATTCAGATTACAGAAAAATCAGTATCCCGGATTGACCGCTCGGCCATTGGCTTGTGTGCGTCGCTTTCCTTCTCTGTGGCTGAATGTTGTGACAGCACGCTGCCAAAACCGGTCATGGTCAAAACTGAGCCGGAGTCAGAGGATGCTGACGACACCGCGACGGACGATGAGGACCCAGCGGGTACGTATGTTCAAGTTAACCATACGTCCCACTCTCTTCCATGCTGGTGTGGGAGAAAAGAGAAACATAAAATGTACATACTGCTTTTCTGCCCGAGCAGACGCTAGAAGCCTGCCGAGGGAATGAGCGGAAATTTAAGATAGCATGTTACTTTAACCTTGCCAGCAAAATTGATTCCATTTACCACTATTTAAGAAATAAGTCACTTATATAGAGGGAACATGAATATGTCATCATGAAAAAGAAAAGTGACAGTTTAGAATGGAAAATAATAAATCAAGCCACAAAATTATTTATTGGCCACGTGAGCAAGCTTCTAATTTCATTACTAAGCAACGGGAAAATTACATAGCCTCTAATAAACTAATTCGTCTTTTTTACACCGCCAACTAAATATTCTATAGAAAGCGTCAAATAAAGATCATCAATTATTATGACTTGTCCTTCTTATTTATACGTTGCCACCTAATTTACTAACTCGGCCACGGATTTTATATTTCGTCACTATTTTCTTTTTTACAGCATCAAAACTATGTCCTCAAAAAAATATAATTCAAGCTCCTACAGTCAGCATCATTTATTATAACTTAGCATGTAAAATAATACATCATATTCTTTTATCGTAAAAATAGCCACTACATGATATGGCGTGATGCATGTATCGATAGGCAGGAGAGCTGGTACCAATTTTTGGGAAGGTATATATTTGAAGCAAGTTGAAAAATTGTTACATACCTCTACCTCAACACGGAACTACAGACCTGCCTGGTGAGTAGCGGGACTAAATCAACCCCTATTTTTTTTAATATTCTTTTTTCATTACCAAAAATATAGATATTTTTGGCAATATGCAATTTTTTATGTTTTACGTATAAAAAATATAAGCCAGACGATTTAGTCGGGGTTTTAACATTACCAGATGCGTGCAAAAAACTTTGCAAAAAAAATGTAAAAAATGTATGTGACAAGTTTTCAGCTTGCTTCAAATACTTGCCCAAAAATTTGTACCAGCTCTCCTACTATTACTATTAGTAAAATTATGGAAAGTTAATAAACATTTTTTTTCAAAAATAAGGTCTTATTTTGTCTCTCCTCAATAGCTACTTGGTAATATTAGTGTCCATAATATACTATTTGATGACAATTTTAGCTAAATATTGACGATCAATTATATCGGGGTAAGTTACATTTAAACATGCTAAGTAAAAAAAATAGAAGCTAAATAAATATATTTTTTGATGTCGAATATTATTATTTTAGAAGTTTACTGTAAGAATGCAAGTTACAAATTTAGATGCTAAATAATAATCATCATGCTGAGTTGTATTTAGAGTGGCTTACATAGAAGATAACTAGTGGCTAAGATGGTATTATTTAGATGCTCGTTAATTGTGGCTGACTTAGTAATTTAGAAGGCAACATACATTTTTAGAGGCGGATAATGCTATTAAAAAAAAATCCTGTTTAATTAGCACCCAAATAGCTACGATTTCATGTATGCTGTGAGGTGTCTATCATTGCCATTGATCTTTAGTGTTCCAGCTATACCTTAATGATATAGGTAATTGTTTAAATAAAGCTAATTCATCATCATCATCATCATATCAGCCGCAAGAAGTCCACTGCTGGACATAGGCCTCCCCCAATGATTTCCAGAATGACCGGTTGGAAGCGGCCTGCATCCAGCGCCTCCCTGCGACCTTTGTCAGGTCGTCCGACCACCTGGTCGGTGGGTGTCCGACGCTGCGCTTGCCGGTACGCGGTCGCCATTCCAGAACCTTTCTGCCTCATCGGACATCGGTTCTACGCGCTATGTGCCCCGCCCACTGCCACTTCAAAGAACTAATCCGCTGAGCTATGTCGGTGACTTTTGTTCTTCTACGGATCTCCTCATTTCTGATTCGGTCTCGTAGAGAAACACCGAGCATAGCCCTCTCCATAGCTCTTTGGGTGACCTTGAGCTTTCTTATGAGGCCCATAGTAAGGGACCACGTCTCTGAGCCGTAAGTCATCACTGGTAACACACATTGATTAAAGACTTTTGTCTTTAGGCACTGAGGTATTGCGGACGAAAAGACAGTGCGGAGCTTCCCGAACGCTGCCCAGCCGAGTCGGATTCGTCGAAAGACCTCGTCCTTGAAGCCGGAACTGCCTACCTGGATCAACTGTCCGAGGTAGACATATTGGTCTACAACTTCAAGGCTGGAGTTCCCAACATAAACCGGTGACGGCGTAACATGGGCATTCGACATGATCTTCGTTTTGTCCATGTTTATTTTAAGGCCCACCTGCTGTGAAACTCCATTGAGGTCATTGAGCATGGTACTTAAGTCCTCCAGCGATTCCGCCATGACAACGATATCGTCGGCAAATCTAAGGTGAGTGATATACTCGCCATTAATGTTGATGCCAAATCCTTTCCATTCCAGGAGCTTGAAGGCATCTTCCAAAGCAGCAGTGAACAGTTTCGGAGAAATGACGTCTCCCTGTCTCACGCCTCTCTGCAGTGGAATAGCCCTCGTGCTCTGCTCCTGTACTCGGACTGACATAGTGGCGTTTCTGTATAAACACTTCAACACTTCGATATACCGATGGTCAATGCGACACCGCTGGAGAGACTGAAGCACAGCCCATGTTTCGATCGAATCAAAGGCCTTCTCATAGTCCACAAACGCTAAGCATAGTGGCCGGTTATACTCCTTGGTCTTCTGTATAACCTGCCGCAGCGTATGGATGTGGTCTATGGTACTGAGGCCTTTTCGGAATCCGGCTTGTTCGGGAGGCTGGAAGGCATCAAGCCTGTTAGCGAGACGATTCGTGATAACCCTCGAAAACAGCTTATTGACGTGGCTCAGGAGCGTGATGGGTCTATAGTTCTTTAGTAGAGTATTGTCACCCTTTTTAAAGAACAGAACCACCACGCCCCCGCTCCAAGCCTCTGGCGTCACGCCCTCGAGCAAAACGGAATTAAAGAGCCTCTGAAGGACTTTTAGTACCGGCGTTCCGCCCGCTTTCAGAAGCTCTGCTGTGATTCCGTCTTCGCCCGGCGCCTTGTTGTTTTTGAGCTGTTTGAGGGCAATCCTAATCTCGTACAGGCTAATGTCCGGGATGTCTTCAGTATGGTGTCGGGTTAGCTTGGCTCTAGGGTCTTTAGCCAGGCTGTCGATGGGTTTAGCAATTGAGGTGTAGAGCTGTCCATAAAACTTCTCGATCTCCCTCAGTACCTCGGACCTTGTCGACGCTACTTTGCCGTCCTCCGTCTTCAGCTTTGATAATCGGCTCTGCCCAATAGACTCCACTCTTGCGAACACTTTGGAGTCTTTGTTCTGCTCAATCGTCTCCTTTATACGCTCGGTATTAAAGGAGCGAATGTCGTGCCGCAGAGACTTCTGGATTCGTCTATTGAGCCGCCGATGTATATCAGCATCTTCGGAGGTCTGCAGTACCATGGAGCGTCGTTCAGCCATCAGTTCTAGGGTCTTAGGAGAGATTTTTTGAGATTTTTGTTTACGGCAGGACTTAAAAATCTTAGATCCCACCGACTGGACAGCTTCTACAAACCCATTGTTTAATACGTCCACTGAAACGCAGTCGTCTAGGCATTTGAAGCGATTAGAGAGCTCAAGCTGAAAGATCTCATGGTTCTGGATATGGGCATGAGATGGTCGGATCGTAGACCTCATCAGCCGACCCCTCTCATGTCTAAGATCGATATTCAAGATGCCTCTTACCATTCTGTGATCGCTACCGATTTTCATCTTGCTGATCACGGAGACATCATTGAATATCTCTCTCCTAGTCGACATGATGAAGTCTATCTCCTGTTTCACTGGGGCCTGGCCCTTCCTAGTTGGACCTATCCAGGTCCATTTCCTTTGTGATGGCTTCTTGAAGAAAGAGTTCATCGCAAAGAGTCCCTCTTTCTCCAAGAAGTCAGCCAGCATATGGCCCCTATCGTTTCGATCCCCATATCCGAATCGCCCCACCCTGAACTCTCCGTCACTTCGTCTGCCCAGTCTCGCGTTAAAGTCCCCCATAACCACCGTAAAATAGGTTTTGGAAGCATATATAGCCCTACTGATGTCCTCATACACGCTTTCCACCTCTTCATCTGAGTATTCCTCGGTCGGCATGTATACCTGTATGACCTTCAGCGAGTAGTTTTTAGATACTCTGAGTATAAGGTATATCACCCTGCTAGAAATACTTTCGATGGTTAAGACGTTGTTTACGAGGGACCTGTGGACGAGAAACCCGACACCATGCTGGGACTTTTTAAAGTCACCCTCCAAGTGATAGAGTAGGTTACCAGACTTTAGGGTTGTCATGCCCTCTCCCTCTTTTCGGACTTCAGACAACCCTACTACGTCCCATCGTAACCTACTCATTTCCGCTTCCACTTCCTCTACCTTTTCGTCAAGCCTCATCGTGCGTATATTGTGTGTTACCAGGGCCAGTTGTCGTCGGGGGTGGTAGCCGGTTCGTATCCGGGGATTCTTAGCACCCCCTGCCCCGCCGTTACCGTGACCGCTACCTAAGTCAGGAATAGCGGGGCTGCCGGAGACTGGGGGCCTGGTCCTTCTTTTCATATTCATAGAGGGGATATTGCCATACTCACCACGCTTGGCAGGCGGGTTGGCGAGCGCAGTTGTTTTTTTCTGGCTTTATGCACTTCCAACGCTGCTGCCCGTCGAAAGCGTTTTAAGCTAGGGATGGATGGGAATTGGGTGAACTTGGGAAATAGGAAAAAAGGTGGTTGGGATACTACTCACTCGGATGAATTGGGGATGAGCAAGTAGCAGCTCGGGGAGCCGGGCGCGCGTACCCGAAGTCATATCTACTACCACCGGACTGGCAGTTGAGAATGGCACCCCCTGACTATCTACTGCTGACAGCTAACTAATTAGAATAAGAAAGCTAATTAAGTTCTGTAGAATGCCCTGTAGGGTTTCAAATAGGGGATCCCAGTGGCATGACTGAAAAAAAGCTTATCACGCCCCTTTTTCGTGTCACACTTTACACATTCATATTATCCAGCCTGAGGCTACAAGTCATAAAGGCC
This sequence comes from Elegia similella, assembly GCA_947532085.1. NCBI lineage: Eukaryota > Metazoa > Arthropoda > Insecta > Lepidoptera > Pyralidae > Elegia > Elegia similella. The sequence goes on from OX383950.1 coordinate 13,009,710, forward strand.
AGGTTTAGCGTGTTGGTGGGTGTTAAACGTAGCCATAGACATCCATTTATTTGTTTAATGAAACAAACATATACCTAGGTAATACAGCACAACGAAAACATACACATACTTAACACAACAATATAGCTAGAAACAGAAAATAAATATGTTAAAATGCAGTGTGCGTTTTAGTGAACCAAATAGGCTGAGTATAAAAATTAGTCATGTGGGGTACGAGTACAACACTGATTAGCCGTGTGGTTTCCGGCAGAGTAGAATAGGACCACTCCAAGTCTTTCCATGGATGTCGTAAGAGGCGACTTTGGAGATAAAGCAAAGCTCATAAATATCAATGAGACCTCTCCAACCCGTCTGGCCAGCGAGGAGAGTGTAGGCCAAATCCTCTGTCTGCTCTGGCCAACGATGGTTCCGGTAGTACAGAGAGGGTCATGCTCCTGCAGTGGAGAATAAAAAGACCTGATGATGATATTCTGCAACACCTGTCAGTGAACATTCGACCTATAGAAAAAATAATAACGGAACTTGAATTAAATAATGGTGAGTTGCTAGTCACATCGCCTGGTGACATGATTCTACAGATTTTCGCCCAGTCTTTCGGCAGGTTTCTACGGTCTGCGTGGAAAGAGAAGCAGCTGGTACATTCTACGTATTTCTTTTCTTCCAGACCACCATCGAAGAAGTTACTTGTTTAAAAGCAGGGATTTTACATGTGGTAATAAAATTTTTGATGATATTTGGAAAAGAGTCATAATGCTAAATTAACTGATTACGATTTAGATTCTGTGTTCGATCGTCATACGATAAACTTGTGCCCGATTTTGATAATAATTTAACGAGTACCCACAGTAAAAATGGTGTTAAAAAAGTGTTCCAATTGTAATACAAATATTACTCAGAAGCTGCCAGGGTTGGAAATTAGCCGATGTAATAAGATTGTGCACGCAACGACTACCTGTGCGAACCTTACTAACAAGCAATTAGCAACCCTTCGAAATGCTGAAGGTCTAGAGTGGAGCTGCGAAGATTGCTTACGTAATGTGTCGAGGCGATCTTCTTACTTTCTCCCAGATGACTCTGATATCGAGGAGGAAGTCAAAGAAACGGGTAGGGCGAGAAGCTACGATAAATTAGTGAGTCAGATCAGCTGTGAAACTAGGAAAATAGTCAAGAGTGAATTGGAGGGCTTGACGTCGGCTGTTGAATATCTAAACAGTCAAGTAGCAGACCTAGAAGGCATCGCAAAACAGCAGGAGAGCACAATCAAAATGCTGGTAAATAAAAATGCTGAATTACTGAAGAAAAACCAAAATCTAGAACTCCGAATCAGTGCCATAGAGCAAAGAGTGCTAGAAGTTGACCAAAAACTTCTGTGTAACAATGTGGAGAGTGCTGGAGTGCCAGAGCTGCCTAACCAGGACGCGGTCAGTGTAGTTAAAAAGGTAGCTGAAAAACTGAAGATGTGCAGCCAGCAGGTCATAGGAGACCGGCGTGTTACATCAAGGCGCAAGGGGCAGTCAGATCATATCGTTGTGGAGCTGCAGTCCAAGGGAATATGCGAGCAGTGGATATCAGCAGCAAAAACTCAAGAAATACAGGCCGGCAGCATTTGGACCGAGCTACCCGCGGAAAAGGCGTCAAGTCGAGTGTATGTTAGGGCGGCTCTCACGCCACATACCAAGGCATTGTTGTATAGGGCTAGAAACATCTTAGGTAGTTCTTTTAAGTACATTTGGTGTAAGGATAGCAAAATTTATGCCAAGAAAGATGACGCTAGCAATAAAGTAACTATTATACGCAGTATTTCTGACATGGAGTCCCTATGTGAACCCAATTTTCAATAAAATATATATATATATATAATAGTTACACTTCAAAGTATTTTTTAGATTAAAGTCAATTTTTTTTATGGATAAGGTTATAGAAATACACAATTGCTCATCCATCAATGTATTTATAGACAAAACCCCATACACTGACACTGATTTGTTTTGCTTACACGTAAACATTCGCTCAATGATTCGAAATTTCGATAAAATACTAGTTTTACTTCAATCCTCTAAATGGCAATCTAATAATCCTATTTGGTTGGTATAATGTATGGCGCGGCCGCTTTTTTATAACATTCTAGATTTGGTCTGGTAACCACGCGAACATCAATTTTTTCAATTATTTCGTTAATTAATTAATCTACAGGTCTGAAATTTATCAGGTATTAAATTGACATGTATATCTAATTATTTACAAAAGATTCAGTGACCACTCGTACAGGAAACTCGGTTAATCGGTCGTTAAATAACTCCGCCGCGCGCCATGGCCGGAACAAATTGAAGATTCTTCATAACTTTTTAATTACGTATAGGATACTAATGAAACTTCGGTACCATTTATAGACAGTATTTCACTATATAATAACGTTTCAAGTTATTCTTTAGAGCGCTTATTGGAAGTGCTAGGACCTATTAAAGCATATTTCTATTTATTAAAAATAACTTCTAAACGGTTAATTACTGTGAATTCCTTTATTGCGCTATAAACTATAACTAATTAGCCAGATGTCCTGTGCAAAAATCATCATCATCCGCTTAGTCAATTCCGAGATACAGCAATTGAGCAAACCGTTACTCCAGCAGGATTTCAAATATCTTCGGAACCATAGCAAATATAAATACAATTTAAGTTGTACCATTTATACCAAATTGATATCTAATTATTTAGATAACTTTTATTACAAAATTCCCGTTAAACAAAAAAAGATCTGGCTACGGTAACGTTACTCCAGCTGGAACTGATTTTATCAAATAATTAAAAATGTATACGCTTACCAAATTTAAAAATTAGCTTACCATTTACAGAAGCTCTATATCTAATTATCTATTGCACTTCATTGTCGATTTTCGACAATTTCCAACAAAATCAGGCTGGCGTAACGGACACAAAAAGCTCATCCTGACGGATTTATTGATATAATAAATAAACTTCACAATTTTAAAGCTCCCGGGAAAGACAATATAAAAACATTAGACATCAAAAAAATTAGCTATAATATTTCCATCGCAATTGCTAATCTTATTAACACTAGTTTGTACACTGGAATTTATCCCGATGAACTGAAAAGAGGGTGTGTCCGCCCAATATATAAGAAAGGGAAACAATCCGATGTAGCTAATTTTCGACCAGTTACTCTATTGTCTAATATTAACAAAATTGTTAAGAAATATGTGAGCAGCCAAATTCACACTTTCTTTGAAGAAAAAAAATTAATTAACAAAAATCAGATTGGGTTTCAACCGCATAAAAGTACAACTATGTTACTATCTGAATTTACAGATGAAATTAATTCATATTTGAATAATAGAAACCATGTATTAGTATTGTTTATTGATTTTTCACGTGCATTTGACACCCTAAATCACTTAATATTAATAAAGAAGCTTGAAAATCTTGGTATTCGTGGGCTTCTACTAGAATGGTGCAAAAATTATTTGAAAAATAGATCAAATTGCGTTAAAGTTGATAATTGCTTCAGCGACGCCTACATTGCTGACGAAGGCACAGCTCAAAGTTCTGTGCTTGGACCACTTCACTTCATAGGGTATGTCAACGACATGAATAATGTAATTAAGCATGGAACATACCAGTACGCTGATGACACATGCATCATTGTTGCAGATCGTGACCTTGATTCTGCCTTAGAAAAATTGCAGGAAGATTTTGACAATCTAAATAAATGGTGTCATGACAACAAACTAGTTCTGAATAGTAATAAAACAAAACTAATTCATATTCGATCACCGTATGCTAGAAATCAAGCTGTGATTAATAACAAATTGTTTGCTCACGATCATTTGTGTCTTCATTCTAAAAACCTGTCATGTAAATGCCCTACTATTGAAAGTGTGGACAAACATACTTATTTAGGATTAGTCATTGATAGCATCATTTAACTGGTTTCCTCATGTATGTGAGAAACTGCGGGCGTTTTTAGCCAACATATATGTAATTAATAATAGGATTACTTTTCAGACTAAACTAATGCTGTACAATGCACTTGCTGAATCAATAATGGGATATGGACTGACAAGTTATGGCAGAACTTTTAAAAGTTACCTTGATTGGGTTTATAAACTTTAGGTGAGAATAATAAAAATGATCGTCATTTTTTTGTTGTAGGTACCTACAAGCATTAAGCAAAAATATGAAAATGACGAATTAGGTCTTTTTAAATACTGTAAAATACCGCCGATATGTAAAAATAAGATATACCTTGTTAAAAGAACAATATTTTAATAGTAATATACAAAAAAGAAATTACACATCAGATTAATACGAGACAAAAAACAAATAATAAACTTTTAATTACTGCTGCAAGAAATACATATGGCGAGAGAACAACGTCATATTTATTCATTTATTCATGTATTACATTGCATTACATATGATCTAACACATAAATATACAATATTTTTTATAAATACATATGTACCTTGTCAGGCATTGCAATGGGACGAGAGGAAGATAGACAACATAATGTACTTATAACTAAAAATCATGTAAATATTCTGTGACGGAATAATAGGACTTTTTTAACAGATATTGTTTTAGCAATTTCAAAAACTTTTTATTATTTGTTTCATCCTTTAGATTGAAAGGCAATTTATTATATATTTTTACTGACATAGGGTAAGGTCCGACGCTATAAAGTTCTAATTTTGAAGGTATTTGTACCAAGTCATTTGGTTTCCGCGATTTATATCGGCGGGGTATGTCGTTATATTTACGGTATAGACTTGGGTGTTTTCTCACAAATTTGCATAATTCTAAAATGTGATGCTTGGTAGGGTTAGTATACTAAGGTCCGAAAATGTTGTCTACAGCTCTGCGGTTGCTTTATATTGGCCAGAATTCGAACACAATTTTTCTGTAGCACTAGCAGATCGTGAGCGTCTGTGCTGTCACCCCACATCATCACTCCGTAACTCAGCCAAGCGTACGCGTTCAATTGCGTTTAATTCCACGCCTCATTAATAATTTAGAATTAGCTTTAAAAGAAAGCATCACACAGAAAAATATTAAGTGTAAACTTAAATCACACTTCTTGAACAGCCTGTAGATGACGTATGCAAAACCGGTCTTGCGGGCGCTGCGATCTTATCAGCGAGCGTGAGTTGGAATGGTTATTTTATTTATTCGTATGTTATAATAAGGAATTACCATGATTAGATATAAGCACACAATTGTTAATTTGAGTACTAAACTGGAAGATTGAATGTAGATGATATGCAACCCGGACAAACCTACGTGGTTTTTGGGTTGTAAAATAGTTTAAATATTGTTATTATTTTGGAAATAAATAAATAAAAAAAAAAAAACATTCTGCCAATAATTATCTTTACACAGTGCGAAAGTGATTGCACTAACTGTCATTTCCCTTGTGCCAGGCGTTCCCGCGGCTGACGTGGACGAGACACGGGACTCCGATGAAGACGCGGGGGCGCGGGGCGGGGTACACTACGCGGACGGTAAGCTTCTTAACAACCGAACAAACAGATGGTGTTATATGTTTCATACGACTCATTCTGTGTGTGTCTCTGTTTGGTGAAAGGAATCAAATGCGGTTTTCTGAATTTGAAACTAGCGGTCGAGCTGAAGTTAGTGGAAGTCACCCTGAGCAGCCAGGGGGGTAGGCATCTAATTGAATAGCTATGGCACATGGAATATGGATTTTGAGTTCAAATTATCGGTGTGGACGAAAGAGATCCATATTCAATTCATCCTGGGTCAGGTTGAAGTCCAATGGAGCGCAACACTGCTGAAGTATCCCACCAGGTGGCTAACGTTGTGGAGACACAATATAAAATGTAAATTAAGTTTATTTCGTAGGTTATTAAAAAAATAATAATACAGTAGTCCTCATGCTTATTCCAATTTTCGCATAAAAATATGAATGACATTTTGCGAAAGTGAAGTTCTACGTTCTGAAGAAACTTTTTCCGATAACGACTTTCGTGCCTTCTATATTTCTATGCATATGAATGAATGCTTAGAAGAGAGGGGGGTTTGGCTTTGTTGTATGTTTACGTGTAAGCGCTGCGGCAGTGGTGACCTGTGCGCTCATATGATGTATCTCATCCCACGGGTTCGCTAACGAACTGACCTCCTTTGATAAGCGATGGTGTAGGTGAAAGTAACAAATGTTTTGTAGATGGCGCAGCAGAGGGCCAACAGCCTGTGGCAGGAAGTTCCCGAAACAGTTATTATGGCGAGCCTCAGAGCGCTGACACAAGGCACCAGTGTCATGTTTGTCTGAGGCAGTTTCAGTGGAAGAGTCATCTACAAAGACACTTAAGAACTCACACTGGTGACAAACCATTTGCATGTAATGTTTGCGAAAAGCGGTTTAGTGGCAAAGGTAATTTAAAAGCTCATTTAAGAACTCACACGGGTGAAAAACCATTTGAGTGTAATGTTTGCGAAAAGCAGTTTAGTTACAAAAGTTATTTAAAAACTCATTTAAGAACTCACACTGGTGAGAAGCCATATAAATGTAATAACTGTGGCAAGCAATTTAATGAAAAGGGTGATTTAGAAAGACATTTAAGAACACACACTGGTGAAAAACCATTTGAATGTAATGTTTGCGAAAAGCAGTTTAGTCACAAAGGTAATTTAAAAGCTCATTTAAGAACTCACACTAATGATAAACCATTTGAATGTAATGTTTGCGAAAAGCAGTTTAGTCACAAAGGTAATTTAAAAGCTCATTTAAGAACTCACACTGGTGAGAAGCCATATAAATGTAATAACTGTCGCAAGCAATTTAATGAAAAGGGTGATTTAGAAAGTCATTTAAGAACACACACTGGTGAAAAACCATTTGAATGTAAGGTTTGCGAAAAGCAGTTTAGTCACAAATGTCATTTAAAATCACATTTAAGAACTCACACTGGTGAGAAGCCATATGAATGTAATGATTGTGGCAAGAAATTTAGTCGAAAGGATACTTTAGAAACACATTTAAGAACACACACTGGTGAGAAACCATTTGAATGTAAGGTTTGTCGACGTCGATTTACTGACAGCAGTACATTAACAAAACATCTGAGAACTCACACTGGTGAGAAGCCATATAAATGTAATGTTTGCGAAAAGCAGTTTAGTCACAAATGTCTTTTAAAAGTTCATTTAAGAACTCACACTGGTGAGAAGCCATATGAATGTAATAGTTGTGGTAAGAAATTTAGTCGAAAGGATACTTTAGAAACACATTTAAGAACACACACTGGTGAGAAACCATTTGAATGTAAGGTTTGTCGTCGTCGATTTGCTGACAGCAGTTCATTAAAAACACATCTGAGAACTCATACTGGTGAGAAACCAATTGAGTGTAATGTTTGCGAAAAGCAGTTTAGTTACAAAAGTCATTTAAAAACTCATTTAAGAACTCACACTGGTGAGAAACCATTTGAATGTAAGGTTTGTCGTCGTCGATTTGCTGACAGCAGTACATTAACAAAACATCTGAGAACTCACACTGGTGAGAAGCCATATAAATGTAATGATTGTGGCAAGCAATTTAATCAAAAGGGTACTTTAGAATTACATTTAAGAACACATACTGGTGAGAAACCATTTGAATGTAATGTTTGCGAAAAGCAGTTTAGTCACAAATGTCATTTAAAAACTCATTTAAGAACTCACACTGGTGAGAAGCCATATAAATGTAATGACTGTGGCAAGCAATTTAATAAAAAGGATCATTTAAAATCACATTTAAGAACACACACCGGTGAGAAACCATTTGAATGTAATGTTTGCAAAAAGCAGTTTAGTGGCAATAGTTATTTAAAAACTCATTTAAGAACTCACACTGGTGAGAAGCCATATAAATGTAATGGTTGTGGTAAGAAATTTAGTCGAAAGGATACTTTAGAAACACATTTAAGAACACACACTGATGAGAAACCATTTGAATGTAAGGTTTGTCGACGTCGATTTGCTGACAGCAGTACATTAACAAAACATCTGAGAACTCACACTGGTGAGAAACCATATCAGTGTAAGTTTTGTCGTCGTCGATTTGCTTACAGCAGTGTATTAACAAAGCATTTAAGAACACACACTGGTTAACAATGATCCTTGTTTGTTTGTATTGTTTGTAATTTTTTTATTGTACAAAAACAAATAAAACAAATAAATCAGTTATATGTTAAAAAGATAATTTGCACAACGGCGGACTTATCCCTTGAAGGGATCTCTTCCAGTCAAACAAGTGACTGAAAGGATATACGAGAGGCATAACGGCAATAGTGACAAGATGTAAATCTAATAAATTACATTAATATACATGTAATACATAAATAATTGTAATAATACATATATAAATATATATAATAATATAAGAAATAACCCGATTTTGGAAAATGCCAACCCACGCATTACCAATAGTTATAGGATCGACCGGAACAATAGCCAAAAGCTTACACAGATACTGCAACTTGCTTCACTCAAAATAAATATACACATACTACAGACACAGGCAGCTATTCATACTTCCATTATTTTAACTAAAGTTTTGGGGAATACCATTTTCGTAGAGAAGAATCCTGATTCTCCTTCTCCTTGAGGGTCTCGAGGCGGGAGATCGAGCGTTAAAAAAACGTGTGCGTTACCCCAGCAAAAAAGTACTGAATATCAAAACTAAATATTACTAGATAATCAGTGCGTAACGTCATGTAAATGTGTGTGAAAGTTTGAAATTTGTGCGTCCATTAATTTTTGAGATATTAATTAAAATCTGATTCTGCCAGGATGACATTTCAAACGTTACGCCAGCAAAAAAATTTCTCGAATCAGAGTGAAAGTTAATACAATAATTAGTAGTTGATGTGTAGTAAATGTAGCTGTATAAATAGAATTTGTGCGTCTTCAGACTTTTGTGATATTCAAATTTTTGCTGGGGTAACGTTTGGCGGATTGCTAGATCTCACAATCGGCAAGGCGTAGGAATTTGATTTTTTTTACATACTCTGTTATGAATTTGTAGGTCATGTCTGTGAAAACAGAATTTCTAAAAAGTCAAAAAAGTCAAAAGTCAAAGATTTTTATTTAAAATTGGATACATGTATCTCTTTTCGAACGTCATATTTGTATTTGTTATATTTGTTTAATTTATTCAAAATCGAAATACTACTAGCGTTTCGCAACGACCACTGGTGAAAAGAATACGCCGAAAGAAACTCAATCCTGACTTGGTCCCTATGTGCCTGAAGGGCTCCGATTACATTGTTTACATATAATATATCATCAAATAAATTTATATTAATTGCCAAGCATTTTTATCAATTATACCGGGTGTTACATAATAGCGAAATAATCCTTATGGAGCATGTAGGATAGCCCAAATGCAAAGGCCTAAAAGTGTTCCTTACCCTGTAAAATTATTTTAAATCAGTAAAAGCTAATTTTAAATTTTCTATTAGCTTGGTCGGTGCCAACCCTAAAATCAGCTGTTTCTTCAAGTTCATGGTTAAATGAAAGCAAAAGCTTTTATCCTGCTCTCTCTCCATTTTTATTGGATTAAAATTGACACACTGAAACTTCATAACGATGGCAGAAACTACCTACCTTTTATCATATTGACAAGGACATGGAATGTCTCTTTCACGCTCTTGAATATTGTCAAAAGGTTCTGTAGTTCAGTTTCCAAATGTAAAAAAGGCCTAAAATGAGACTTATTTACCAGGACATCATAAGTTATAAAGATTATTCAAGTGGGGTTTTATGCAAATCAACTTTGAACCCTAAATTTGTGGAAAAATTTCTTTAATTTCTACCAGAATAGCATGATTATTAAAACTTTTCTAATCGTAAATAAAGTTTTTCAAGGTGTTTGTATGTCAAAAAGTTTAAAGTTTGTTTGTATGTCAAAAAGTTTAAAGTTAAATACAGAATTATGTTACTAGGAGATAATGACACATAAGAACAGTTTTAAAAACTTGATCTTTCAAAAAGGTTTCATGTAATTCAATACTTCTTGAGATAAAATTTGAAAAAGTTGTTTATCATTACTGCTTTGTTCACTAGGGTGTAATAACACAGAGAAGTAATTTCTTCAGATTTTAATTTGTAGTAAGACCTCTTTAGAATAAAGTAAAAAATAAATTAAGACATGACAATCCACGTATGTCATGTCAATCGTGACTCGTGCGTGACACTTAATCTGTACTAATGTTTATTATTTATGTAAAATAATTAATTATTTAAAGAATATTGTAATAAAAGTTCTACAAGATATTAAATTGTAATGTAAATGAGTACTTTAATGTGAAAAAGTGTGTTTCCGGATTAGTTTTGAGTTGTGGTGTGTTCATCTAGACAAACTTTGATACCTGCGTTTTAAATAAGTATGAAAGGAAAATTTACCTACATGGATGGTGCAGTGGTCTAGTGATATTTATTTTCGTATAATTTTAACGTGGGTAACTGTAAGACGAGCATGTAATACTGAAATAAAACATTGTTAAATAATACGATTGCTTTGTTATGACAACCAAGGCTGTGACAAGATGCGCGAGCATTGATGCGCACAAAAGTTTAGAACCAGGCCTCCAGGAGTTCATATTGTAAGTGAGTGCCACATATCTAACTTCTAGCAGTATTGCGCAAGTGTTTGAGGGTTGTCACCAGTGCACTCTCAAAATGTAAATGTATGAAAAAGAATATTTTTGTGCTGTGGTGTGAGATAGTCAGCAAGCTTTTTGTTATGGGATACCCGATACGCTCACGGAGTATTATCTCGTTATTATGTAACACCCGGTATAATCAGCAATGCAATAATATGCTTTTTTTACTAATTGGTATTTTACAGTCGCTTGAAACTTAAGTATAGGCAGACCTAATATTTCTGCAGGAATTTTATTATAGAAGCGAAAATGTTACCATTCAAGGATTAAAAATGAAAATATGAAATCAGGTATTTTGATTCCAGTACTTTAAATATGGGACCTAGAGACTAATTGTTGACGTTAGTTTTTACCTAATAATTGCCTACAATGCCTAGGTAAGTTCAATCAATATGATATCTTAAGTATTAAATAAGTTATGAGTAAAAGTACCATAACTCGGTCGCCCGGAATTTCGACAGCCGATTTGATCAGTTTTTCTATTAGTTTGGAAGTTGATAGTTATCGCACTATTTGTAAGGGTAAGTTAACTTTTAGTTCGCAAAAAATCAGCTCAGTCCACGCAGTAGTTTAAGAAATATCATTAAATATCCAACCGTAGGTGAAATACCATAATAAGCCGACCATTTTCGGGAGTATAGCAAAAAGCGATGCTGCCGTATATATTGCTAACCATCCTAAATTAGCAGTTGTATTAACGTAAAATAGTACAGTCGTATACATCATTGAATTCAAGCTATTTTAACTTATCCAAAACTGTTGTTTGTTTACAAAGTAATCTTAAATCTTAACTTCCCGCGAACAACGTGCAAACCTGCGAGCCAGCATGTTCGCTCTCACCGAGAATTTTTTTTGCTGGCGTAACGTTTGATATGTCATCCTGGCAGAATCAGATTTTAATTAATATCTCAAAAATTAATGGACGCACAAATTTCAAACTTTCACACACATTTACATGACGTTACGCACTGATTATCTAGTAATATTACGTTTTAATATTCAGTACTTTTTTGCTGGGGTAACGCATACTAAAAAAACCGACATCAAAGTCGAGATGAAAGAAATTTCAGCAACTTATAAATATATATAAATAGACTTTTTCAGATTAAATTTAAATGAATCAGCCGAGGGAGTCATTCTAATGTCGAGTGGAAGCGAATTCCACAGCTGAGCAAGTTCCGCGAAAGACTTGGCATATGTCTGTGATGAGTGGCCTGGAATCTGAAGTATGGGAGTCCCACTGGCACGTAGTCGGGTGTCAACATCTCATCCTTCTTACTTTTGCATAGTTTTTTATGTCACGTTAGGAACGGGATCTTCATTCTCGTCCGCATTCAACACAAGTTTGTAAAATATGCGTGTGTTGCGACTTTCTGGAAGGATTACTGCATTCTCCGATCAACCCCAGAATCACAGCAAGGAAAAACAGTAAGCACTAACCTGGATCCAAGGTGGACAGGAATCTGGGAAGGAATCGCCTTCGACGGGGCCTCGTGCCGGCCGGCTAGCGATCTTCTTGCTTGAACCGTATTTTTTCTCACTGCCTACACTAGTGGTACACCATCACAGATACGCGGTGAAGATTTAGGGTTGTTTTGGCCAGTAAAGTCCTTAGTAGTCGTTATAATTGGAAATTATATCAGCGTACGCGCGTTGTTCAACTAGATTCGCACGCCATATTTTTTTACTAGTCACCGGGCGACCAATCACAGACCGTCACGGCGAATATGAAGTATGTATGGGGAAACGGAAGCAGGATATAGATAGGTAATTTTATAGTTAATGCTTACACATTTTCCCCCACCTGAAATCCACAAGGGTTTCACAGAGAATGCAAATTGAAAGAAAAAAACAAAAGCAACAGCTACGCACTATTGCAAGAATACCTAGAAATATTATTTTCGAAAGATAAAGTAATAAATAAGTTTTAACTAGCCTAAAGATAGTGTGTATTTATGTTTTAGTAATTTATGAAAAAAAATCTTAATTAATTGGTAAGGGACAAACCTTTACTACCGGCCTACGAAAGGTCTTTCCGTTAGCAGTTCGGAGAGTAACAAAATTTTGACTACTTGGTCCGAACCAGCATGCACTTGCACAATACGTGCCAACTTCCAGAACATCGGCGGAAGATTAGGTTCGTTAACTATGACTAAGTCATCTATTTTAATATTTGGTTCATGTACGAACCATTTGTTCTTTTGTTGTAATGTATGAAGATAATCACGCTGCCATACGCGCCAAAAGCTCTGGGTAATTTTCTTAAGCATCACCCAACGAGAGCGCGGACACGAATTTTCACTTATTGGTTCTTCGGGCAGGGTGACTAAAGGACCTCCCGTTAGAAAATGTCCCGGGGTTAAAACGTCAGACTCCGACGGATCTGTTGATAACGTACAGAGTGGACGAGAGTTCAATAAAGCTTCCACCTTAGGTAATATTGTGAAGAATTCCTCAAGAGTGAGAACCTGAGAACCGACAACACGCTTAAGGTGATACTTTGTGGATTTTATGCCACTTTCAAATATGCCCCCGAAGTGAGGGGCGCCGGGGGGATTAAATTTCCATTTTATATGGCGGTTCGCTAGACCATTTGACACTTCAGGATAATGCTTATGGAGCATGTTAGAAACTTCATTCAGATACTTGTTGGCGCCTACAAAATTTGTCCCACAGTCAGTTACTATCGTATGACATATTCCACGTCGTGAGACAAAACGGTCTAGAGCAGCAAGAAAAGCTTCTGAACTCAATTCGGTTACGGCTTCCAAGTGTACAGCCTTTGAGCTTAAACATACGAATAGACATAAATAAGCTTTATATGTTTTTGCGCCACGACGGCGACTCTCTTTAATGGAAAATGGGCCACCTAAATCGATTCCAGTGGTATCGAAGCAACGAGAAGGTTGAAACCTGGCTGCCGGAAGCTTGCTCATCATTGGCTGACAAGCGATTGGATTTACTTTAAAACATCTAACACACTTCGACAGCACGGTACGGATCAGAAGTCTTAATCCAATTATCCAAAACTTGCGTTGAATAAGAGATTGTAAGGTTCTAGGTCCACAATGCAAATATTTTATATGAAAATGTTCTATTATAATTTTAGATATTGGACATTGTTTAGGTAACAAAAAAGGGTGTAACGCAGATGGCGACAGATTAGCCTCATCGATGCGTCCCCCCACCCGCACGATCCCATCATCGTCTAGAAAAGGTGAAAGTTTTTGAATGGATTTTACACATGGTTCATTATCTCGCACTCGACTGACTTCGGAAGACATATAATGATCCTGATTCAATTTAACTAACACTTTGGTTGACTTCTCGAGTTCATTACTACTGAGAAATGAAAGAATTCGATTTTGTCTTGCAACCCTCGAATTTGAAATAAATCGAATACACCATGCTACAATTCTTAGAATTTTGTAAAATAGGAATGTCTGGCAATTAAGTCCAGAAGTGGGTTTCTCACATCAATCACGTGAAGACTTTTAGTTTCTAGTGGTTTGAGCTCGGGTAAGTCTTCTTTTGGAAGTAGTACCCGTTTGTTAGGCCATTGACTAGGCAAATCCTGTAGCCAAGAGGGACCTTTCCACCATAAAGGATGGTCTATAAGCTCTGGACAGGACACACCGCGACTACAACAGTCGGCCGAGTTATCCTTAGATGAAACATAATACCAATGATCGGGACTAATCAAATCAGTTGCTTGAATGACACGATTGGCTACATACATTTTTAACAAATGAGGGGCGGTATTAAGCCATGACAATGTAGTACTGCTGTCTGAATAAGCTCGAATAGAATCAATAGATACATTGTCTTTAAGCAAATTATACATGTGCGATAGAACTTTTGCCAGAAGCACCGCTGCGCTTAGCTCGAGTCTATTTACCGTGATAGGTTTTAAAGGAGCTACTCTTGATTTTCCAATCAGTAAACTAGTCGCAGTAGAAATTCTGGGCTCATTAGTAACCACACAAATATACACACAACAACCATAGCCTTTCAGAGAACCATCACACATTCATACATTATCAGGGGTACCACAAGGCGGCGTTTTATCTCCTTTACTTTTTTCAATATTTATTAATTCTATATCTTCTCAACTTCACTCCTCTTACCACCTGTATGCAGACGATCTCCAAATTTATTTTCAGATTGACTTTGATAACCTCAACATTGGGATTACTAACATTAATAATGATTTGTCACGAATATCTGACTGGAGTAGAAGTCACGGCTTGATAGTCAATCCTTTGAAAACCCAGGCCATTATTATAGGTAGTCCTTACTACATATCACGTACTAATTGGCGTTCTCTTCCTAAAATAGTATTTGATGGAGTTGACATTGAATTCAGCGAAAGTATTAAAAACTTAGGCATACTCATGGATAGAACCTTGTCGTGGCGTCCTCAAATTAATGAAGTCAGCAGGAAAATGTTCGCAGCGGCGGCTTCCCTTAGAAGAATCCGTAACTTTCTGCCAGTCAAAACTAAAATTGCGTTAGCACAATCTCTCCTTCTTCCTATCCTGGATTACGCTGATTCCTGCTACCTAGACCTCACGCAAGACCAATTGAATAAACTTGAGAGACTTCAAAATTTGTGCATTCGCTTCATATTTGGGCTTCGTAAGTTTGATCACGTTTCTAATTTTCGTTCCGATCTCAAGTGGCTCCCAATCAGGCAACGTCGCCATGTCCATATCCTTTCTTTACTTTATTCCATTTTGTTTAATCCTGCTACCCCTTGCTACCTTAAAGAACGCTTTTCCTTTCTGCGTGAGGTGGGTGATTCTTGTTCACGTGATTCAGTTTCCCTACGGCTTAGATATCCTACACATTCCAGTTCCTATTATTCAAATTCTTTTACTGTACAGGATATTAAACTCTGGAATGCTTTGCCATTAGACATTCGGAAGGCACAGACAGTATCGAAATTCAAAAGTCTAGTGTCGTCACATTACTTTTCTTCTCTTTGAATCTTATTATTTTTTTTTATTTTTTTTGTTTTTTAACTTTTTATCTTTTTCATTAGGGTATATGTACATTAATATCTATATAAGTATACATATGCATATATAAATATATATTTATATATATATAATTTAAATATTTTTAATATGTTTTTTTTTTATTATTATTTTATGAAATCTGCGCCTACCATGCCTCTGTTTACATTATCTTCTACCCAAAGGTTGGCTGGAAGAGATTGCGTTATGCGATAAGCCCGCCTTTGTACCTTCCATAAACAGATAGTATCCTTTTTTGTTTACTTTTAAGTGTTGGTGCAATAAAGAATATTCATTCATTCATTCATTCATTCATCATAGAAACCTACCAAGTGTACTTCCATCGGATTGGAAGGTATAACTAGCCGCGGAAGAGAATTTTTTTGTAAATCAGACAAATTTGCCGCTATTAAATGCCATTGTTTGGTTAAATGTTTTGGAATAGTCTCATCCCACGATAAATTTAACCGCCATATTTCTTGCAACAGCGATTTTGCTGCAAAGACTACTGGGCATATCCAACTGAGTGGATCGAAAATGCGAGCTACTAAAGAGAGTATGGATCTTTTAGTAAATTTGACTTCGAACGAGTATGAAAAGGCATATGAAAAAGAATCATTAATGGGATTCCATCGTATCCCTAATATTTTGACAAATTCATTTCCCGATTCATCGAAGGATTTGGAACTTTGACAAAATTCAGGAGGAACATCCGTGAGAAGACGAGGATCGTTGGTAGTCCATTTGCGTAGTTCAAAGTGAGCCTTTGCCAACAAAGATGTGATATCAGCCTTCAGTTTGATCGCCTCTTCAAGGGAAGAGCCGCCAGTTGTGATATCGTCCATAAATGTCTCCTGTGTGATAACCTGAGCTACACGACTTGAGTACTCAGAACCATGATCTTCAACAAGTTGATGAAGTGTTCGAATGGCTAAATAAGGTGAACTACTAACTCCGTACGTGACCGTCTTAAGTTCGTACTCCTTTAAGATCTCAGTTGGATCATTACGCCAAAGAACGTGTTGGTAATGCCTTCCCTCGGGTCTTATCAATATCTGCCGATACATACGACGAATGTCGGCAGTAAAAACTATTTTGTGAAGTCTAAATTTTGTCACTAAATCGACAATATCCACTTGCAGCTTAGGCCCCACATGAACAATATTATTGAGTGACAGATTATTCGAGGTCCGACTACTGGCATCGAAGACTACTCGTAAACGTGTCGTTGTACTATCGGGTCTTATTACACAATGATGAGGAATAATATAACGGTCAGTAGACAAAGATTCAGCAGGCTGCATATGTCCCAGATCTTCGACCTGCTGCATAAATTCCTTATATTCCGTTTTCAACTCAGTCTGGCTGGCAAGACGCTTTTCCAAGTTGAGAAAACGGTTAAGAGCCTGATGATATGATTCTCCTAAGGCTGGAGTATCATCTTTAAGCATAATTGGTACAACATAACGACCGTCGGAGGTACGATATGTGCCATTTTTATATTTTTGTTCACATATTTCATCCTCAGGACCGGAAATTTTACATTTCGGCGGATCTTCGGATTCCCAAAAACGTTGAACGATCTCATCGAGCGTACTAGAAGACGCTATGAGTGACGTAACGGGTGTGGCGGGAGTTTGAGCCACCACGTTTTGAAGAAACTGACCACTTATCACCCAGCCGAATACACTAGACAGTGCACATGGAAAACCAGGACCTGGGCTATAACGTGAACCAGTATATATCTGATCAAAACAGTCTACTCCTAACAACAGATCGATCGGACCCGATTTATCAAAATCTTGGTCGGCGAGATCCAAATGTTTAAACTTTTCCTTGACAACCGACGGTAATGAGGTTGAAGGGATCATTGAAGTGATTTTAGGCAAAATCACTAATGGTATATCAAATTGGGGCGAGTCATTTAACCTAGGCACAATAGAGCCAAAAGTGTAACCTTTGATATTACAAACATAATTTTGACCGAGACCGGTTACATTTAAATTACACTTTTTTATATGTAAACCTAACTGTCGCACACAGCTACTTGTAATGAAAGAGTCCATCGAGTCACTATCTATGATTACACGAGCATACTGCAATGAACCATCCACTCTTCTCAACCGAACCACTGCTGAACCAATAATTTTGGTACTCATAGGTGACTTTGACATGTTTGGCTGAGTTGTACAAGTTAGGGCAGTGCTCATATTGGAATTCTCAGAAGCCTTTAGGTCAATGGTATTAGATAATAAACTTTTATGTTCTTCATGTAATAATGTGTTATGTTTTGAGTTACAAATGAAACACGTGGACTTAGACTTGCAGTCTGCACTAGTGTGACCCGGCCTTAAGCAGTTTTGACATAATTGTAACTCTTTAACTAATTGTTGTCGCTGTCCCATATTCATAGAATGCAATTTACCACAGCGATATATTGAATTATTTTCATGACAATACACACAAACAGCCTGATTAAGTTTATTATTATTTGAGTTCGTAGAAGCAATTAAGGAAGAATTTGATTGCCGAGAAAAGTTATCTTTCTTTGTGTTGTTGCGGTTTTGTTTATTTGTAGAATTGAATGACTGTAAACTATGGTTATACGGTTGATTAACCTCTTATACTTTTATATAATTCTGTAAATAAACAACCAACTTATTTAGGAATTTCTTCGGTATTTTGTAATTCAAATCTTTTCCTAGTTTCTGTATCAAGAGGCAAGATGCTATGTAAAACAGTGACGTGCACAGACATTTATCATAGGGTAGACATAATTATAAAACTTACCTTACAAATATACCACCTATATACCTTACCTTACTATACGGCTAGTTATCTACAACTCGTTTAATATTATGATAGTCTTTCGAACTTCGACCGCAAAAGTATTCAAAACAAGCGAAAGTGAGATATGATTACAACCTGCGAACCACGTACACGTACTCGTATCATACGGTTTAAGATGAAACTTTAGAATAACTAACCCTAACTAACCAGTTACTTGATTTGTTTAAAAGCGTGTTCACAAACACTTTATATTTCGGTTTCGGCATGCAAACACTAAGCGACACAACTTTCACATGAAAATATTTTTGTCACAAATGAAATTTAACTGATAAAGCAATTAATTCTAAAATAAAACTTTCCTCTTGGATTTTTTGTAAACACGTAACGTGAATCAATGGCATCGTTTATGACATTGACATAAGTATGAATAATATCTATAATGACATTGACAAGTGACGATGACATTTACATCGCGCGCGGCAGCCAATAGGAACCTCGGAGACACTGTCTCAAATTCACACACACAGCGCAAATTTGCTTTGCATGTGCGAGCCGATGAAAGATGTTTACTTGTTCTACTACAAAAGCGATTTCCTGTCGGTGTATAATAATTTTCTATGTGTGCGTGAAAAGTCAGACCTTTGAAATTTTGTCTTTAGAGATACTGCTTAGCGCGGCCACGCGCGCGGGCCGCGGCCGCAGCGCCGTACTTGAACAAAATCGACTATAAAGTATTTGCTAGCAGAATTTTGCAGGCGCACCGAATATAATTATTTTTTTGTAAGAAAAATAATTGTATTTATTTAGCGACTGCAGGGTAGACAGTGTCTAACAGTCTATATGGACTGCACGTCACTGATGTAAAATAAAAGAAATTCACTTAAATCATCAATATTTAACCCGCGCAATGCACTAACACATTCATAAAGTGTGTTGGTTAATTGCGATAAGTTTGATAACGATGGCCGTTGTATTGGATTTAATTTTATTATTTTTTCTAAATAAGCGGTGGCTAAAATACTTTTATTATCATACCGGTCTAGTAACGCTGCATAAACGACACAGTAATTAGCTGATGTTATAGGAACACCCTTAGCTAGTGTCAGAGCATACCCAGACAGACATGACAGCAAATAGTAAAATTTCTCTGTGTCCGACAACGAAACATTATTATGCACAAGCGACGTATAACTGTCTTTAAACATCTGCCAGTTTTCTATATTACCATCAAACTTAGCTATTTGCAATTTAGGTAATTTCACTTGCGAGCTAGGATGCGCATGACCTTGACACAGTTCCGAGCGCGAACTCGCACCGACGGCGTTTACGTCGAGGGAATCGGCAAACTCAATGACAAAACAGTATAACTCGTCAAATGACAACAAAGCATTATTATCGATAACAAACTGAGGATTTAGTTTCAGTTGCAACTGGTTTACACGATCGTTGCATTCCAAGAAATTATCACGAATTTTATCAATCCTTTTATACCTAGCTCGAAAGGATGCTAATTTAGTTTTATTTTCTTTCGTAATTTTTGCTAAATCATAAAGTAGCTGCATATTTTTAAACTCATATTCACGTTTTCTAATGGTGGACATCAATTCTCCTTCCGCCATGTTTACGCTAAGCACTAATTGTAGAAGGTACGAGTAATGTAGGTAAGTAGCAAGTTTAAATGGAAACTGAGTAATGGAACAGATATTCACAAAACACGTAGGTTTTAAAACTACGGATTATTACTTATAATCATAAATACACACCTCACTGCTATTAATTAACACTAGGTAATAGGGTATCCAAAATAGTTCGAAAGCCTGAGTAACTAGATAGTACCTTATGGCATACAAATCGAACGATTAAGGGATTATTACAAGGGAATTAACGAGATAAGAAGTATGTACTCGTAAGTAATAGGTATTTACTATGGTATGGAACAGGTATGAAATTCCCTGTTTGATCCGAGATTGTTAGACAAATGCTAGGTGGGTAAGTACCTAGGTAGTTTGAATCTATAATAAGTCTATTTATGAATAAATTTTAGAGTTATCCGTATTTGGAAATAACTTTAATTGGAAAGATTGAAATTAAGTGGGTAAATTGAAAATACTCGCGTACTTACGCGAGGAATGTCCTCACAGGAGGCACCATAAATTAATGTTGCGACTTTCTGGAAGGATTACTGCATTCTCCGATCAACCCCAGAATCACAGCAAGGAAAAACAGTAAGCACTAACCTGGATCCAAGGTGGACAGGAATCTGGGAAGGAATCGCCTTCGACAGGGCCTCGTGCCGGCCGGCTAGCGATCTTCTTGCTTGAAACGTGGTACACCATCACAGATACGCGATGAAGATTTAGGGTTGTTTTGGCCAGTAAAGTCCTTAGAAGTCGTTATAATTGGAAATTATATCAGCGCACGCGCGTTGTTCAACTAGATTCGCACGCCATATTTTTTTACTAGTCACCGGGCGACCAATCACAGACCGTCACGGCGAATATGAAGTATGTATGGGGAAACGGAAGCAGGATATAGATAGGTAATTTTATAGTTAATGCTTACACAGCGTGATATATTAAACCACGGGCTTTACTAGATAGTATTAAGAAATTATAAAAGCAGCCAGGAAACCAAAACTAACCAAAATGTAATTTTGTACAAAACAAATCGCCGAGTTTCTGTAACAACCTGTGTCTACTGTTGCTGCGTATTTTCGTTTCGCTTGGAGTCATTGAACCTTGACGTAACACTATATTTAACACGTAACACAAAACTCTCTGAACAACCCAAAGGTTCGACTGTTAGAGAATGCTGATTAGCATTAAGTAGTGTAGTTATGTTAACATGTGTACAATTTGTTTCAATACTTAATATTATTTAAGACTATCATGTTTTTGCTATCTTATCTATCACATAAATATTAAACATTAATGATATGCAGTTTTCTCAATTACGAGTATAAGTATATTACAATGTATCACCTAGAAACCAGGTAGGTATATTAATAAATAGTATGTTTAATTCTGAAATAAATTTAAGGAAAGGCTTTTATATGTTATATTCTTTGGAGTTTTAATTGTAAATACCTTTGCCTGCGGTTTCGCTTACGTGCGATTTCTCTCTCTAATATTGTCGGGATTGCAGTTGTGTATATGTTGTTTTGTACAAGCTTCTCAACATGTGTGCCTAATTTATAAGTGTATGTGTGTATACTTGTATGTTTGGCTGCGCATATCTTAAAAATTTCAAGTCAGATTGCTAACATTCTTTTTTAGTTGTACAAGGTATTGCGCAACTAGGGATTAATGCAAATTTTATCAAAATCGGTTCAGTACTTTTTGAGATAGTACCTCCGTGGATAGTACAGTTTTTGAAATTCTTATTGTATAAAATACAAAATATTTTTTCTTGTGTTGTAGCAGACTGACTCGACTATATAGTTATACTTATTCACATTAACATCCCAGAAAATGTATAATTGTATTAATTAAAAAAAGATAGTAAACATATCGAGTAACCTTTAATGATATAATAACAATATTCAGTCACATTATTTTAAAAACATATAATACCTATCACCCAACAATATCCATTAAATGAATATATATCATTATAATATGTCATTAGTAAATACGTTATTCTTCACGCATGTGTCACAAGTTGATCCCATTTGACTTTCGAGTTTTGATAACACTTCACATACACAGGCCCCGGGACGGATGAAACGAAATGAAACACAACACAAATAGCCGGAATATGTAATTGAGCCAACACACTTGTGGCGCTGGCCGATGCCGTAGGGCCGGCGATGACGTCACAGCTTGTTGAGTGTACTCGCATTGTCACCGCTCGGGAACTCGCTGTCTGAGAAGCAGGGCTCTGACGTTTGGATGTCGAGGGGCGAGGTGGGCAGGGGGAGCACCAGTCTGGGGAACAAACACTATTTTAAATGTAAACAAATCGAAGGGTTCTGTACAACCGTACAATATTCACCTGGTAGCGAGCAGGAACATTCTGCGAGGCGCACTATACATGGCGTCGCTGTGGGTGTAGTCGCCGAGCATCGTGTGGCCGATCGCTTGGCAGTGCACCCGCAGCCGGTGGCCGAGGCCTATCTACACTACTACACCACTATTATACAGAGGGGAAAGATTGCCACAGCGTGCCCACTACTTAGGCACGTGGCGACACAAGCTGAGGCATTCCTTTGCCAATATTTTAATCAAATTTAATTGGTAATTAATGACGTTTTTCTTTGTTTTGTTTACGTTGATTAGGCTCCTAAACTACTGGACCGATTTGAAAAATTATTTCTCCATTAGAATCCTACATTATCCTTGATGAACATACATATGTTATAGAATAAGTACCTATATCTACTCGTGCAAAGCCGAGGCGAGTGAAAGGATGCTTGAAAAGCACGAAGTCCCGCGGCCAGGCGCTTTGTATCCGCGGGCCACACTGAAACCAAGGGCAAGTTAACACAGAGACACGACGCGACACGATGCTTTACAGGCATGTGGTTTCGCGCGCGCTCTTATTTTTGTATTAATTTTGCTACCTCTGCAAGAAGTCCGATTATACCTAACAAGATCCCAGTCTATCGTTATATTTCTCACTCGAGCACTCGTCAGCTGCTTCAGATGTACACGGAGTCTGGACGGAAATAGTAGAGACAAGTCGCCACAGTGGCTTCAAGCTGCACCAGCGGGCTGTAACGCAACGTCACGAGGCGCAGCGCCACTCTTGCGCCGCGTCTACCGGCGAAGCACCGCCGCGAGCCATTTCCTAAGGCCGTCAATGAAATGTGTACCTTTTCGTTTATTAAATAAAGATATATTTCATTGCTACTTTTCAGTCGCGTCGCGTCTCGGATGAGCTGACTCCTGAGAGGGGTGTCTAGCATCTAGCATGAATTAGGCCTATAATCCTTCAGATTCCATGATACCGATGTTTTTTGTTATAATTATTGAGACTTAATTTATGTTAACGGATTCAATGCGGCGGCCTCCATTTTCAAAACACTTCGTGCCATCCGCATCGAATCGGTTCCTTAGATATGTATTGGATTACAAGAGATCCTTCAAAAACTAAATTGGTGCATACGGTACGACGGGATTATAACCAAGTTCCTGCCCATGGCCGGTGAGACAAAAAGGTTCTCGAATGGCGAGATGTAACGAAAAGCGCAGTCTGATACCCACCCACCAGATGGACGGACAACCTCGCTACGGTCGCAGAAAGGCGCTGGGCCGCTTCTTGCAGGTCGTATTTGAAATTATTCGGGAAAACCTATGTCCAGCACTGGACTTGTTGGGCTGACACGATAACGAAATGCTCAGTGATGTTCCGACCGATTAAAAAACATTTTATATTGTGGCACCTTTGTTTTTATGTGGGGTCCAAGGCCGCAAAGTGTAACGCATGATATTACTTATATTTTGACGATACTATATTTTGTAATAGATACTTATATACCATTACTTATATAGATGAACATTCAAGACCCTGAAACATCCAAGAATCTGAAAAAGATCGTTTTTAGGATTCCGTACGCAAAAGGTAAAAACGGGACCCTATTAATATCGCTCCGTTGTCCGTCTGTCACCAGGCTGTATCTTATGAACCGTGATAGTTAGACAATTTCACAGATGATGTATTTCTGTTGCCGCTATAAATATATAAGGGGGCTTCCATGCAATAGACATGATTTTTTTGCAGTTTTTATAGATAACGGAACGAAACACTTCGTGCGCGAGTCCGACTCGCACTTGGCCGATTTTTCATCTTGACCTGGCCGGGGATCGAACCCGGGAACCCTCGTGTCGCAGGCTGGCGTGATAACCACTGCGCCACGGAGCTCGCCAATATTTGACTATTTGTAAGGGTAAGTTAACTATAAGTTTGCAAAACATCAGCTTAATACACGCAGTAGTTTAAAAAATATAATTAAATATCCAACCGTAGGTGAAATACCATAATAAGCCGACCATTTTCGGGAGTATAGCAAAAAGCGACGCTACAGTATATATTGCTAACCATCCTAAATTAGCATTCACGTAAAATAGTAAAGTTGCAAACTTATAGGTAACTTACCTTTACAAATAGTTTGATAGCTGTCGACTTCCGAACTAATAGAAAAACTGGTCAAATCGTCTGTCGAAATTCCTGAAGACCTAGATATGGTTCTTTTTCCTCATAACTAATTTAATACTTAAGATATCATATTGATACTTACCTAGGCATTGTAGGCAATTATAAGGTACAAACTAACGTCAACAATTTGTTTCTAGGTCCAATATTTAAAGTACAGGAGTTAAAATACCTGATTTCATATTTTTATTTTTAATCCTTCAATGGTAACATTTTTATAAATTCTGTTTTCACAGACATGACCTACAAATTCATAACAGTGTAAGTAAAAAAAATCAAACTCCCACGTCGTGCCGATTATGAGATCCAGCAATCGACCAAACGTTACCGCAGCAAAAATTTGAATATCGCAATACTCTGGAGACGTACAAATTATATTTATACAAGTACATTTACAGCACATCAACTACTAATTATTGTATTAACTTTCATTCGTATCCGAGAAATTTTTTTGCTGGCGTAACGTTTGAAATGTCATCCTAGCAGAATCTGATTTTGATTAATATCTCAAAAATTAATGGACGTACAAATTTAAAACTTTCAACTACATTTACACGACGTTACTTACTAATTATCTAGCAATATTACGTTTTGATATTCAGTACTTTTTGCTGGGGTAACGCACACAAAAGAAATACGGACTTCTAGTTCATTTGTTTAGCTAATAACGACGTAGTATTCACTCTAGACATTTGGTCGATCCCGCAGGAGTACCACAGACCGCTCTGTAGCAGCGCCATCTAAATATCAGTTTCTGAACTAAACACTAAGTTTACTCCACTCATAACTCTGTAAATACACAGCAATTTTTAACTCATTATTTATTTTAAATTAGGACATTTAGTTAGTGGTAAATAATATGCTAGTATTTCATACTATGTCTCATTCATAATTGGCGATTTTAAGCGTCAAACGGAAAGAAAAGAATGAGTTTACCGCTCAAATATATAGAGGGCGTTTACTAATATTGTAAAGAAAGTATCAACCCCATGAATGCACTCTCCTTATCAGCGTTGCTAAATGCTGGTCAGTGACTCATTCTTGTCATGGCCACAAACTAGTTAGAACTTGAGATCCCTGTCAAAGTAATATAAATGTACAGATCTATAATTTTATTCTGTGTTCTGAGAAGTGAAATATGAGCTTTATCGTATACCTACCTATATGTGGTGTGCATGCGGCCGGGTGAGTCGTGGAATGGGGGCGTATGGCCAGACTGGCGCATGGATACCGGTATTCTGAAATACCGGTGTAGTGTATCGGTAAACATTTTCGGTATTTCGATACAGTGATCTATTTTTGCAAGGTATTAAGGCAGTATGTTATCATTTATTCACACAAAAAATTATAAAACAAAAAGTAACAAATATACAAAAAAAGGAAAAAAAAAAAAAAAATTGTCAAAAATGCCACCCCGAATTGTACCTGGCTCAAAAGTACCCATTGCAAGGTTGTTTAAAGACTAAGAAAGCCCGATTTCTTAATGCCGTTTATACTGCTGATGAGTTTTTATATTCATAGCGTAGAAAAGCTGCCTTAATCGCTCTCTGCAAACAAGACTTCCTCCTCCTTCAGACGTTTGAGCGTCGTGATGCCCTCGACCTGAACAATACTTACCAATCGTTATTGGAATTATTTAAACATTAACGGCCATACAATAAAACTTTACATTTACTTTTTTTACCTCCCTGATTTCTGATCAACTGAGTTGGCAACCCTAGTGGCGCACGCAACTAAGCGCGCGAAGCGCATAGTCGTGGTCTTGTGAAGCACTCTGCCACTCGTCATATAAAAAAACCAATGAGACATCACATGATAACCTGTTAGGGAACCACCAAATAAACAAATATATAAATCCAAAACTATATCTACATTAAGAGTGTAAGTGCAGCGGCCCGGTTGACGGAATGAGAATCGTACTCATTGAAATAGGACTGTTGGGCACATTCCAATTGAGATTGTATCATAAGTAAAATATAAAAAATGTGGTCCTAAGCAAACAATAGTTTTGTAGAAGTTAAAAAAAAAACTTGAATTTAACGATGTACGCGACTGTACTATTTTACGTGAATGCTAATTTAGGATGGTTAGCAATATATACTGTAGCGTCGCTTTTTGCTATACTCCCGAAAATGGTCGGCTTATTATGGTATTTCACCTACGGTTGGATATTTAATTATATTTTTTTAAACTACTGCGTGTATTAAGCTGATGTTTTGCAAACTTATAGTTAACTTACCCTTACAAATAGTTTGATAACTGTCGACTTCCGAACTAATAGAAAAACTTTTCTCATAACTAATTTAATACTTAAGATTTCATATTGATACTTACCTGGGCATTGTAGGCAGTCATAAGGTACAAACTAACGTCAACAATTAGTTTCTAGGTCCTATATTTAAAGTACAGGAGTTAAAATACCTGATTTCATATTTTCATTTTTGATCCCTGAATAGTAACATTTTTAGAAATTCTGTTTTTGCAGACATGATCTACAAATTCATAACAGTGTAAATAAAAATAATCAAACTCCTACGCCGTGCCGATTATGAGATCCAGCAATCGACCAAACGTTACCCCAGCAAAAATTCGAATATCGCAAAAGTCTGGAGACGTACAAATTCTATTTATACAAGTACATTTACAGCACGTCAACTTCTAATTATTGTATTAACTTTCATTCGGGTCCGAGAAAATTTTTTGCTGGCGTAACGTTTGAAATGTTATCCTAGCAGAATCTGATTTTAATTAATATCTCAAGAATTAATGGACTTCAAATTTAAAACTTTCAACTACATTTACACGACGTTACTTACTAATTATCTAGCAATATTACGTTTTGATATTCAGTACTTTTTTGCTGGGGTAACGCAGACATTTCTTTTTCTATATTATGTACTGCTTGTTTTATTCTGCATTGCTTTTGCGAAGATGTAGGGGACATCTTACAAAGATTTGTAAGATGTCCCCTAAATCAAAAGTAGTCGGTACCACAGTACAGAGTATCAATACTTTTTTGTGTCCTTCTTTGAAAATAACATATATATTTGTTATTATGCGCGAGCAATACTAGGGACTATCGCTGTCCCGCTCGCGCACATTAGCCAATGAAATTGCAGTTCCGAGCAAGTGCAGTTGTATTTTTTTCTAATTCTATCTAACAAAGCAAGTATTACATACTCGTATTTCCAATATTACCTAAAGCTGCCTTTGGTCTTGCAATAATAGACTTGGTCAATCCCGTTAGGAATCAATACATTATAAAGTATAAGTATGGAGGAAATAAGTAATTCCCTTATATAAGGCATATATTTTTTTCTTAAAAAGTTTTCCACTCGCCTGTACCATCCAATTTAGAATAAAATGCCGTCGAATATGGAAGTAAATCTAGTAGTATGCCGCAGCCGCTTTCAGATGCACATCAGAACTTGGTCGGGTAATCGGAAAAAAATATCTAGGTTTAGTTTTTAATTATTATTTCTTATATACGAAAGTATATCAAGCTGAAAATTGGTATCTATGTTTTTCGATAAAGTGTCTAATTATTGTTTAAATATGAAATCAGCCAGGTAAAAGTAAAGTATTATTTTCCTTGTTTTAAATCGAGAGCTCAGAATCTGGCTTTCTGGAACCAGTAATATTATTATAACTTGCCAATGCTTTGGATTAGGCTGATGAAAGTTTTGATATTTTGTATGTCTCTATAAGAGACATCTATTAGGACTAGTTTGAATTTTCAGGATTCCCTCGTTTAATAACTAGAACCGAAAATATGGTTTTCAGAATAATATTTATTACTCGCAAACCATATTATTAATATTTAAGATAACTAGGTGTCAAATGGAGACAAATTCCGTTCTATACGTATAAAAAAATCATGATTCTGCGTCTTACGGTTTCAGAGATACAGAGATTGACCAAACGTTACCGCAGCAGAAAATGAAATAACTCGAAATCCATAAAGGTGTCAAATTTAATTTTATCGGGGACATTTGAGAGCAAATTCAATCTATCTTTGTGCATACTTTTTATCCAGATAAACCGACGGGATCAAAAAAAGTTGGCTGGGGTAACGTTACGCCAGCCGAATTTTATTTTACTAATTATCTCTGAAACGGCGGGGTGTCAAATTTTCGGGGACATTTACACGAAGTAATGATCTAATTATTTGCATTTATCAATTCTTAAAAGGAGCACTTAGTCGGCTGGGGTAACGCACTCCGCGTGACCGACCCGTTTGTATACATGATGATACCCTCTACGTAAGTCCGTGAGACATTCGGCAGATATGATAAAATAAAGAGTCTGACATACGTACTTTAATACATACATCCATACAGATTTACATAAAATTTTTCGAGAAGTTTTAGAGAAAAGCAGTTTTGAAATATCAGTTGTTTTGAATCTACGAATAACATATTTTTAAAGAATATAGTGTCTAGTCAAGGTTGAATGACTTACAAAACTAAAACAGGCAGCCGCAGTAGATACAGGCTGCTACAGAGATTTGGTTATTTGTTTTGTATGACAATTACATGTTGGTTTCTTGTCTGTTATTATAATCATCATCATCATCATCATCAGGTCTCTTTAGTCTCTGCAGCAGCAGCATGACCCCACTTATATTTCCTAAGTCGCCTCTTACGATATCCATGTGAAGACTAATGTTGTTATTATAATATCTCTATACTATAGTAATGTAGTATATTCGTGGTTTAATGTAGACGAGAATGAAGTTCCCGTGACATTACAAACGATACAAGAGTAGCAGAAACTATTACATCATGTTGGTTTCTCACCAGTATGAGTTCTTAATTGTAATACTAAAGTATCCTTACGATTAAGTTGCTTCTCACAATTATTACAATTATACGGCTTCTCACCAGTTTGTAGACGACTATTCCACTGAAACTGCCTCAGACAAACATGACGCTGGTGCCTTGTGTCAGCGTTTGCGCGCGCGGGTTTCTCTGAGGCTGGCCAACAACTTGCGGCAGGAAGTTCACGAAACAGTAATCAAGACGGTTTCGTGAACTTCCTGCTACACGTTGTTGGCCCTCTGCTGTGTCATCTGCAAAAAAACTGTTACTTTCACCTACACCATCGCTTTACAAAGGGGTCAGTTACTTAGCGAACCTGTGGCATCCCACCATCTCACCATCTCATCAGATACATAATATGAGCTCACATGTCACATAATGCAAGGATGGTTGATTGCTATGAGAAAGTAAAAACTGGTACTCGTGATGAGGACATCCATTGAAACAGGTCTTTGATATACCTTATTGCACCAGATTTACCGGCTTTCATAGTAAACACAATGACCAGAAATGAAAAAATGTTTAAATCGAACAATCCATAGTATTCTTTAACAAATTTTTGAAAATGAAGAGAAGCTAGATAAGAATGAAATAAAAGTTCCGTGTAAGATGTGTTAAAAATTGAATAAGGTTTCTCGTTATCGTCCTTAAGCCTTATGCTGGTTTAGAAACAAAGGAAGATGATAAAGTAAAGAAGAATTCAATTCAACACGACAACAATTCAGTGATAGAAACAGATTTAAATAAGGCTGATCAAAAAACGAAAGTAACACCATTACTGTCAAATTATTATTGAATTATGAAAATGCAAATACATGGCGTTTACGATTCGGGTACTAGTGCTTCCTCTGTCGCCACATTTTGTAAACAAATAAAAAAAAAACATCGCGGCAAATTGATGGCATTGTTGTTGACAGTTTTTAATTTCCTAAATATATTTTGCCAATACTAACTAAAGTCAAGTACTTTGAATTATGATTTCACGAAAATTGTCAATTTCATTGTTGCTGTTTTGTTCATACTTTTAATTCAATTTTTGTAGATATAAATGGTAAATGAGTAGTTAAAAATATATTTTAAAAATTTATGCTTGTTATTATATCATATATGTATAGTTAAGCTATCTACGTCCTCCTTGGTACCAGCTGAAAATCAGCGCTGTGGTCCACCGCCATAAGCATAAAGCCGAGCTGGCTGCCTTTTCGGCAATTAACTTTTGTAGGTATAGTTCTTAAGTATTTTTCATTTGATTGATGTTATTATTTTTTGCCGAATAAAGTTTTTCTATCTTTCTTCCTTGATACATTCGAAATTATTAAAACTAAAAATAGACTTTTAACCAAGACGGAGGATGGACAAATTCTGAAGAAATTTATATAACACATTTTATGTGTAAGGTGCGGTTCGGAGGCCGGCTTTTTATAACTATAGTCCGTCTATTTAGATAGTTTGCGCGCTTTGACATGGCGACGCCCTTCACAGGCGCTATCAGCAGCTTCAAAGACTCGGCACGCAGTGTATAGACGCAGTCAATTCTGATGCGTTGCACGGAACGGCTATTTAATTTTGTTATGCAGTGAGTAAAGTACACGAATAAACATGAGTGTTCTACCGTGGGAAGATACAATTTGTTTAATTTTAATGTTTTGTCTAGTACAAAATATGAAAATTAAACAAATTGCTAATAACTGGTGGATAAAAAACATTTTCCAAATTAATAATTTTATCATATTCATTTATGTTTTAAAGTTCCTTGTTTTACTGCAAACCATTTGCCCGGACAGACTGTACAGCGTGTAACATCAACAACGACGTTCCCGTGAAGGGGTGAGTCAGCCCCTCAAAATGAACAACTTTTCCTGTAGACCAACGCTGGGAACTCAAAAAAATTACATTTTCATACAAATAATGTTCGACCGGCTCGGCAATTAGTATAAAAATGTCCAAAAAAAATGAGATTCCATTGGTCCTATAGCAAAAGTTGTTCACTTTAACGGGCTGAGTCACCCCTTCACGGGTACGTCGTTGGTTATGTTACACGCTGTATAGCACTTTATATTAAAGCTTCTTACAAAAAAAAACTTAGTTTTTACAAAATATTGTGTTATTTCCTGACTCATGCTGATTACCAAGATGTGTTTTACCTCTCACTTGGAAACCAGTACTTCAAGGTTTAGGAAACTCTTATAGCGATACTGTAAGAGGTATCGACACAGTCAGTTCGTTGCATTCAAGTGTGCTCGTAATACCAGACTCAGGAGACGATGATGACACACCACAGGCAACAACGACCGAAATTTCGACAGCCCCTCCACATATCTTATATTCATTTTCGATCCCTTTCGATCGAGACATCATAATAGACAGACGTGTTACTCGCTACTTACATACTTTATT
Organism: Elegia similella; assembly: GCA_947532085.1. NCBI lineage: Eukaryota > Metazoa > Arthropoda > Insecta > Lepidoptera > Pyralidae > Elegia > Elegia similella. The sequence continues at coordinate 13,041,570 of OX383950.1, forward strand.
TCTTTCCGAGTATTCAAAAGTGATCTTTGTTAATACTAACTCTCGGTGCATTTTTGGATTGAACCAAATATTAAAATTCGAAAATTAAAATATCATCGAGTGGCAGCTGACATCGGCAGAAAGCGCAACCTAGAACACTGACCGCACGTAACCTTTGCTGGAAATGAAGGTAGATATTACAACATCTTAACCGCACACGTGTATCCATTTCTAACACCTACTCGTACATCGTCTACGCCGCTGCGTAGACTGAGCTACGACAACACAACGCAGTGTGCTACGAATAATAGTGTGGGGACACGCATCTGGCGGTTTCTGCACTACGACGTTTGGTCGCTACGGAGAGACGCAACTGCACTAATCTCCGTGTGATACAAGCCTAATACGAATTCTACATTCTAGTTCTTCTACGACACAGCAAGTTACCAACATCATGTCTCTCCGCCGTACTCCCCCAAGCACACCAAGTTCTTTTAATGCCGATATTGATAATATTAACCCCACAATGCCGCGGGTTGCCGTTCCAAGAACAAATTTGCCAGGAAAAGCCTATGATTCAGATACTCAAGCGGAGCGTAATGAGTTTGGGAATACCGGCGGGCGGGCAAAGCGAAGGCGCGAGGTTGACAGCGGCATTGTCAAGCTCAGACAAGAAATAATGGACCAATTCATTAACATTTCAGACAAATTAGAAAACCGCTTTTCCGAAATCAAGAAACAAAATGACACAAATAATACCGACCTGATCGCAAGCATCCAATTGCTCTCCGATAAATATGAAAGAACCTTAAGAGCTAAAAATCTTGAAAGAGGAAAGAGAACAAGACAAAAAACAGATTCATATGCTGGAACAAAAATTAGAGGAATGCGAAAGAAAGTTTAAATCTAGTGGTTTACAAATACGGAATGTCCCGAACCTGAAAGATGAGCAGGGCTACGAAACTAAAGAGGCTATTGCTAAAGTTGTTAAAAATCTGGCGTCTGCTGTTAAAGTTGACCTACAAGATTCAGAAATTAAAGACGTCTACCGAATCAACAATAAAGATAGTATGAAAACCATTATTGTTGATTTCTGCAGCGTTCTCAAAAGAGACAAAATCCTCCAAGCTGTGAAGCAATTTAACAGGTGCCGGGCTAAAGGCGATAAACTTCACATGGGGCACCTTAAGATTACAGAAGCAGACAGACCTGTGTACGTGTCCGAAACACTGACGTATAAGGCACAAGGACTCTACTCCAAAGCCCGCCACTTTGCTCGAGACAACGGGTACTCCTTCTGCTGGACCGCAAGAGGGAGGGTGTACTTGCGTAAAACGGAAGGACTACCTATAATAGGCATCGATTCGGACGAGGACCTAAGCAAACTCCCACAATCAAAACAATGACTAAATCTTGCCTGTAATTCCCTAGAGGTACATTTATTTAGAACTATGTATTTTAAGCTATTAATTAGATTATTTCCCTTGCTTACTAATTTATATACTTATATAAAATCACTTTACGTAGTTAACGTGTGTCTAAAATTAATTGAATTGTCGTACCAAACACCTTACACACAAAACTATACCCTTACTCATTCCCCATACACCATAGTCTTAACTTGTAGAATCTACTTACTTAATATACTTCCGTATAAATTATGCCGAAATATGCGTAGGCTCCTTCATTTTCGTAATATCTATATATTATTCGTAATATCTATGTACAATATTGCACAATCTCTTTCAAATAGAACAGAAATAGGCTAAAGTATAGAAATAATGTTTGCTTACCTACATCTGCAACGACAACAATAATTGTCTAGAGGGAGGGGTCTAGTCACCTGTAACACAGGTCCTTATGGACCTATAACAGGAACTAGTCTCTTCACAATGTAGTCTACATTGTTACAACTTAAGTTGAGGATAATTAGATAACATTATATAAGTTTTACTTACCTTATACTTTCATTGTGAAGAGAAAATAAACGTTTTATTATTATTATATTTGTTGATAAGTTTTCTCTCCTCGTAAAGAGGGTATACGCCAAATACGCGGGCCAAAGCCAAGCGTAAGTGGGGGAATTATTGTATAACGTAAGTTGACGTGTATGTTGAAGAGCTAAGGAACTATTATTATTATTATGTTGTCTCTTAAGTAACCACGGGCCGAAGCCCGGTCTTTTGAGGCTTGCATGGGGACACATGTCCAACATGTAGAGGCCTTGTGAGACGTTTGCTATAAAATGGGGTGGGGCACTATCCAGGTCATGACAGTAAACACACTATAGAAATGTGCTCACAGACAATCCCTAGAAGGTGCAAACCTATTGATATAAAGGAACACTACTCTTGGACTATTGGGATGAATGGCTAATGGTTAGTATCTGGGCTATGGGAATAACTATGGCACCTGCCTGACCAATGTTGATACACACGGAAAAATAGGCAGGTGGTGACTCGCCGACTCAGTCAATGGGCCCCAGAAACGGCTGCACGACGCAAAAATGTGCAGCAAAGGGGCAACATTAGTTGAGCGGTTAAAGGGCGGAGAGGTGTCACTGGACTTTAAACGTACGATCACTTGCATCCTTAGAGGGTCCCATCACGCACGCCCACTCGCCACTTATGTTTCACATCCACCCTTTGAGCATATAGCTCTCGCGACTCCACTCTGACCGGCCGATTAAGGCAAGTCAGAGGTAGGGGTTCCTGTTACCTCTTCGGTGTCCACTCCGATCGGCCATCTAAGGCAAGTCGGAGGCGAGGAACAGGGGCCTCCCCTGGGAGCACTCAGGTCCGTGGGGTCGCTACTCCCCAACAGCTCGCCACAAGCTGCCCTGCGGGCTTATTATTATTATTTTACATTTTTCAAACTGTCATAACCCGGAAAGGAATCAGTAGCGACATTTTGCATATTTGGTCTTTGTCGATTGTGAAAAAGTCGTATGTCGTTTTACATTGAATATCATGGTAGGTTTTTGTATTTTCATTTTAAGGTATGTTGTTTAATCACGATATTAGTTAAAGCTAACTACTGATCCATGGAAAGTAACAGGTACCTCCTTTTGACCTATTTTCTCACTTTCATACTTCTGTTTTTACAATTTAAAACCGCACAACAAAGCACAGTCAGGAAGAGCGCGCTGGCTGAATGAACGTTTAACAAATCTTGTACGATCGTACAAGATTGAGACACGCGTGTCCCGCCCACTTGGCCGTTCTATCCCGATATATTTCTGTGGTTGTTCGTCTAAGATCACCCCAAGATATTTTACGTTTTCTATACTATTACATTTACAAATGTAGTAGGGAAGAATTTGACAAGAATGAACTCGAATTTCAAAGTAAGAATTAATTCAGGTGCTTGATTTTAAGAATACTAAAAGTCGAATTCAATTTCAGAAAAATCTTACATTTACCTATGGTTTTTAACTAGTTTGTGTTCTCAAATGTTTATGCATTGTACTGCTCTGGGAAAATTAACGACGACAAAGCTATTCAAACGGTTTTTCACCAGTGTGTGTTCTCAAATGTCTTTCCAAAGTACCCTGTCGACTAAATTGGTTCCCACAATTATTACATTCAAACGGCTTCTCTTTTTCTCATTCAAATCGATGAGACATCGCTCGGCAGTGAATAAGTGACAAAAAGTATTCACGAAAGAAAACTGAGATACGCATCCAAAAAAATGTTTTAGTTTTTCAAAAACATATTACGAAAATTAAAGTTTACTCTGTGTTTATTTATTTTTTATTTAATACAATTATCCTATAAATTTTCTTGGATGTTATGTATTAAGTTCCTATCTATTATAAAATACGTATAGTATCGTTGAGTAGGTATGCTACAACAAGTTCGCAAATTACTGCTCAAAAAAAATATTCATTAATTTAGACAATAAAATGTGAGCCAGTTTATTTTAATAATTAAAAACAAATTAGCTTCTTCAAGACCATTTCAAAGAGTACTGAACCGATTTTGATAAAATCTGCACTATTTCCTGAGTTACGCAAATTTCTGCGACAAAAAACAATGTTAAAAATCCGCTTTATAGTGTTTGGGATATGCGCAAGCAGACATACAAATATACATACATCTCAATATGGGTGTCTAATTTCATAAGTGTAAAGGTAGATACACTTATGAAATTAGGCACACATGTTGAGAAGCTGGAACAGAACAACATAAACAAAAACTGTGCCACCCCGACAATATTACATACATACGGTACGGGGCGAATTGAGAACCTCCTTTTTAAGGTCGGTTAATAAGATCAGTACTAATGTGTTTGTCCGTCACATCAAAAATTAACCATGGCTTTAGCCATTACCGTGTTTAAGGCACTACGTGGGTTGACTTTGGAGTTTTGGGTTGTAATAATAATAATAAAAAAAAAAAAAAAAAAAAAACCGCTGTCAAATTGAGTCTTGTTCTTCATTTTCAATTTTATTATTTAAGTTTTTGGATACATAATCGTTTTAATAATAGATAATAAACAGTGAACAGACATAATTATACATTAAAATATATATATTCACCCTCCAAAATGGCAGTTATCCTAATATTTTCTCAAAAAAGAAAACTGCAAATACAATTAATCTGTCATGACATAATTGTCATTGTCATTGACACAAGAAAACACACATAAATTGTAAAATGATAACAAGATCCAAGAAAAATCGAGCGGAACAAGTCGCACGCCCTCCACCTCCACCCGCGTCGTCGTCCAGCTCCTCGCCAACATCGTCGGGTGACGAGTTCGCCACGGCGCCCGGCACCAGCGAGTCGAGCGACGACGAGCGCGGGCCGTCGGCCGCGCCGCCGCCGCCACCTGCGCGACGTGGACGACCCCCGCTGCCGGCACGCTTGGGGCCTGCGAGGCAACCTGCCCCGCGCCCGGCTCCCGCTACCGGTGGTGTAGTGCGTCGCATGCGATGGACTCAACAAAATAATGAGAACTGCATGCGCGCCTATTATGAGGCTACAGAGGGGGAAACCAACATGACTGCGTACCGTGATCGGATGTTGGCTCTGTTTCAGGTCCTTGAGCCAGCCATCACCGTTTCCGCACAGCGACTATCGGATCAAGTGCGTGTCATTCAACGGTGCAAACGGCTGGATGACTCTGTGCTTGATCGGCTACGACTGGAGACGCTACCTGCTCGCACGGCTCCCACCATGGCACGGGACACGTCAGCTGTTTTGGCGGGTCCATTTATTAGGACTCAGCCAATGAATGATGAAATCCATGATGAAATCCATAGTGCTGATGGGGGGAACAGTGTGACCATAAGCGTAAGTACCCAGGCCCATGAGCACTTGAGGAGGACTTTGGGGGAGACGATCATGCAGTATCGCGCCACATCGGACTCTAGGCCGCGTATACCTCGTCTGCCTACGAATAGACACAATTTGGCGCTAATGGGAGCCCTGAATGATCTGCTAGCCCCGTATTTAGAGGCTAGTGAAGATCTTGTTGATACGCACTCAATCTTGTACTGTGGGGCCATTGCGGCGTGTCGGGTTGCTCGAGTCAAGTTTCCTGACGTTGACTATGCAGCTCGGCCCGTTGGCGGTGTCCCTGCATGGCAAAAGCGGATTGAGCGACGTATCAGCATATTCAGGACTCTCATTGCAAAGCTAATATGCTTCAGGGGGGGCAATAATCGCCCCCGTGTCATGCGTTTCGTAAACCAGGCATTTGCGGGTACTGGTATTAGACCCAGCGACTACATTGCCTGTGTTACGGAACGCATTGACTTCCTGAAGCAGAAAGTCTATGCGTGGGCGGGACGTATTCGCCGCTACAGAGAGCGTGTGGAACGATTCCAGCTAAATCGGCTCTTCCAAAGTGACCAAAGGAAGGTGTACAGGAAGTGGGAGGGAACTGAACAATGTGTGATCGACGGGCAGCTGCCGAATGCTACTGCTATGAATAATTTCTGGCGTAGTATTTGGTCGGTGCCAGTCGAACACACCGAGAGTGATTGGATGACAGTGGTTGAACGTGAATGTGAGCCTATCGAGTCCATGGGGGCTGTAACTATCAACCCCGATGACATAAGATGTGCGATTCGTACGGCGCAGAACTGGAAAAGTCCTGGGCCGGATGGATTGCACAACTTCTGGATAAAGTGGATTCGAAGCTCACATGAACGTTTGGCCACACAATTTCAACAAGCTCTCGAGCTTGGTTCCCTACCTTCTTTCCTTACGACAGGAATCACCTTCCTGCTCTATAAATCCGGTAGTACCACGGATCCCAAGAATTTTAGACCTATCACATGCTTGCCAACTCTTTACAAGCTCCTTACATCCATCTTGAGAGCGAAAATTAACCAGCACATAGTTGCGAACAAAATCATGGCTTCCTCTCAAAATGGATGTAGGGTTGGGTCCCGTGGTACTAAAGAGCTCCTCCTCATAGACATGACCATCTGCAAGCAAGTTCAACGGAAAAAGGCAGCCCTTTCAACTGCCTGGATTGACTATAAAAAGGCCTATGATTCAGTGCCTCATTCATGGCTAGAGAGGGTCTTAGAGTTGTATAAAGTTAATACAACTTTAAGATCCTTTCTTGGCACGTGTATGAGACAATGGGCCACGGTCCTCTGTCAGCCAGGTAAAGGAAATGGCTCCTCGGATCCGATGGACTTGATAAGGATCGAGCGAGGCATTTTCCAGGGCGACAGTTTGAGTCCATTATGGTTTTGTCTGGCTTTGAACCCCCTCAGCAACCTACTGAGGGATTCAAGACTAGGCTGCCGCCTCCGAAGTGACGGGGAGATTGTTTCTCACCTGTTATACATGGATGACTTAAAATTATTTGCACCAAATCCCTCTGACCTGGTGGAGCTATTGAAAATCACAAGAGATTTCAGTAGTTCTATCAGGATGGAGTTTGGTGTAGATAAATGTGCTGTCATGCATGTCCAACGGGGAAAAGTTGTAAATTCAACAAATTTACAACTTTCTGAGATAATGTCCCTCAGATCTCTCGCGGAGGAGGAAACTTACAAATATCTTGGTATGTCACAGTCTTTGAGTATTGTGGATGGGGACATAAAGCAGGCGATGAAAGAGCGTTTCTTTTGTCGACTGACAAAAGTACTTAAAAGTCTTTTGTCAGGTGGTAATAAGGTACGCGCTTTCAATGCCTGGGTAATGCCCCTACTCACTTACTCCTTTGGCATACTAAGATGGACCCAAACTGAGTTAGATGCCCTGGATAGGAAGGTCCGTCAACAGCTGACAGCGCATCGCATGCTTCACCCACGCTCATCCGTTATGAGACTGTACATCCCACGTAAGTGTGGAGGTCGTGGATTTTTGAACGCCAAGACTCTCCATAACCGCGAGGTGTACAGTCTTAGGGATTATTTCCTTAAAAATGAGTGTGGGATGCATCGCGACGTTGTTGCAGTAGATAGGAGCTTTACACCGCTCTCCTTAGCAAGCGAGAACTGGCACAGACCAACGGTGCTGAGCACCGAAGACCGCAGGGACATATGGAAGAGCAAGGAGCTGCACGGGCGGTTCTACCGGGCCTTAACAGGGCCTGATGTAGATCTGCTCGCGTCGGTAAACTGGCTACGCTTTGGTGACCTCTTTGGAGAAACCGAGGGTTTTGCTTGTGCAATTGCAGACGAAGTCATGATGACGAACAACTATCGGAGATATATCCTGAAGGACGGTACGGTCGACATTTGTCGAGCATGCCGCCGTCCTGGCGAATCACTCAGGCATATTATCTCCGGTTGTTCTCATCTGGCTAACGGAGAGTACTTGCACAGACATAACCTTGTAGCCAGAATTATCCACCAGCAACTTGCTCTTCGTTATGAGCTTGTGGATTCCGAGGTGCCGTACTATAAGTACACACCAATGCCGGTTCTCGAAAATGGTCGTGCCACGCTCTATTGGGATCGATCTGTAATCACGGATAGGACTATTGTTGCCAATAAGCCTGACATCGTGCTAACAGATCGATCGACGCGCCAGGCAATGCTCATCGATATCACCATCCCGCATGACGAGAACCTTGTGAAGGCCGAGAAGGACAAACTTACTAAGTACCTAGACTTGGCCCACGAGGTGACCGCTATGTGGGATGTGGATTCGACGATCATTGTCCCGATAGTCGTTTCAGTGAACGGTCTTATAGCGAAGAGCCTCGATCAACACCTCAAGAGGCTCTCGCTAGATGGCTGGATCAAGGGTCAGATACAGAAGGCAGTACTCCTGGACACTGCGCGCATCGTCAGGAGGTTTCTCTCTCTGTAGCCTTAACTGTCGGTAGCTTGAGCCCTGCCCCGCTGCTGGCAGACCTCTAGGATTAGGTTTTTATAAAAGTTGTATTTTTTGTATGATATTTTTTTATATTTTACTTTTTATATAAGTTTTATAAAAACCTAGAACTAAGAAATTAAATAAATAAAGAGAATAATAATAATAATCGTTTATTTCAGATATGCATCCATAATTTGCTTACAAAATATTTATAAAGAAAAATAAAAATTGAAATCAAATCAAATCAAATTAAAATTTATTTATTAGTGCCAAGATGGATTCTCATCCAGTGTTTATATATGGGATTGTCCATCTTAGCACTCAAAGTCTTTAGGATGCCGCTGCCACTGTCCCGACAGCGACGCATCAGGGAGGCCGTTCGTTTGCGTATAATGGCGTAAAAGTCGTCCGTACGCGCTTCGGCAAACATTCCTGACGCACTACAGTATCGGGCAAGTCTCAGCAGCATCCTAAAACTATTATTATACTGGACGCGTAGGGCATTGTGTCCTTTTTGTAAAGCTGACCCACAGGCTGCACGTGTAGAAAGTTTGACAGTATGCCTTAAACAAAGCTATTTTTACTTCTGTTGTACACCGCGCAAACCTGCGTATCAACATATTACATCTGACTGCCAACGCCCTACGCTCCCGTTCTATATCAATATCGTCACAGAGATCATCTGTGACGATATGTCCTAAATACTTAAACTGAGTCACACGGGCAAGAGCAACTCCACCGAGCGTCACGGGCGGCACATGCGATAGACTCGCGTGGCCCGCCCGAAACACCAGCAACTCACTCTTTACTACATTGTATCTCAAGCCGTGCAACTCAGCATAAGTCTCACAGACTCTTGTCAGCTTTCTAAGTGAGCTGATTGTCGGTCCCAGCAACACCATGTCATCCGCATAACTTATATTATTGACCATGGTTCCATCAATTGAGCATCCAACCATGGTGCTGCTGAGCTCAACAATCAGATCATTTATATACAAATTAAAAAGTGTGGGGGATGTTAGACCACCTTGCCTAACCCCACACTCCAACCTATATACATCCGACAAAGAATCAGCCCACCTTACATAGTTACATTGATTGCTGTACCAATACTTAAAAACAGAAGTTACGTCTGTAGGTAAATCTAGGCAATCTAGCTTTGACCACAATTTATCATAATTCACCAGGTCGAAGGCCCTAGAAAAATCCAAAAAGCTGGCGTAGACTGGTGTTTTACGATCCGTGTAGTACTTTACAGTCTGCTTGAGCGTCAAGATAGCACTCTCGGTTGACAGTCCCGCTCTAAAGCCAAATTGACCGTCATGTAAATTTACACATTGTTGGAGGTGCCGCTCAAGCAGACCGTCAAGTACCTTGGCAATTATAGTTGCCAAGGAGATAGGGCGGTAATTCGTCTTGTCAGATGTGTCCCCAGTTTTGTTTTTAACTATTGGCACAACAATCGTTTTCATGAGATCCGGCGGTAAGTATGAATGTCGCAAACAAATTTTAAAAAACATTGCCAGCACTCTACCAATATGAACCCCACCATTTGCCAGGTGTTCGACGCTGAGGCCATCGTGTCCCGGAGACTTCCCTCGTGTCATATTATTTATAATTGTTGACACCTCCTTTGCTGAGATGTTGATAGGAGTCCCCGACGCACGAGACCCAGCCCCAAGCACAGGCTCAGCGCTCGGTAGTAACGGCGACTGCACTTGAAAGTGTTCTCTAAACAGGTCAGCAATCTGTTTAGAGTCACTCACACCTCCAACACTCACAGGGACGCTCGGTCTAGGATTCAATTTATTTGTTTGTTTCCAAAACGATTTAAACTTTTTATCTCTGTGATATGATGAGTAAGGAAAACCACACGCGAGCGAAGCCGCGGGTAAAAGCTAGTTTACAATAAAACTCCTAACATCTAAAAGCCTATCCATAAATTTATTTAAGAAATCAACAATATTATACATCGAAAATTCGTACTTTTTTTGAGATATAGTGTTACGTCAAGATTCGGTGACTCTAAATAAAACTAAGAGACTTATCCGCAGAAGGAACAGGTTGTTACAGAAATTAGTTTTATATGCAAATTAAATTCATTACATTTTGGTTTCCTGGCTGCTATTATAAAGTTTCTCTATACTAAAGTGATCTAGTGAAGCCCGTGGTTTAATACATTAGGTACGCATATGTCACATCCACCCTGAAATATTTATCTTTTACAAACAACTTGTGTTGCATGTGGACGAGAATTAAGTTCCCGTTCCTAACGTGACATTAAAAACTATGCAAATTAGTTGTGGTCCCATTGTTACGGTTTCTCACCGTGAGTTTTTAAATGTCAATGTAAAAGACTTTTGTCACCAAATCGACGACGACAAACCTTACATTCAAATGGTTGCTCACCAGTGTGAGTTCATACATGACTTTTTAAATTACTCTTTACATTAAATTGCTTGCCACAATCATTACATTTTTATGGCTTCTCACCAGAATGACTTCTCAAGTGTGTGTTCAATGTACTGTTTAGAGCAAATCGACGACGACAAACCTTACATTTGAATGGTTTTTTACCAGTGTGTGTTCTTAAATGCAATTTTAAAGGACCCCTATGATTAAATTGCTTACCACAATCATTACATTTATATGGCTTCACACCAGTGTGAGTTCTTAAATGTGTATCTAAATTACCCTTTTGATTAAATTGCTGGCCACAATTATTACATTTAAATGGCTTCTCACCAGAATGAGTTCTCAAGTGTATGTTTAATGTAGTGTTTTGAGCAAATCGACGACGACAAACCTTACATTCAAATAGTTTCTCACCAGTGTGTGTTCTTAAATGTCTTTCTAAAACACCCCTTTGATTAAATTGCTTGCCACAGTCATTACATTTATATGGCTTCTCACCAGTATGAGTTCTCAAGTGAATTTTGAATGCACTGTTTTGAGCAAATCGACGACGACAAACCTTACATTCAAATGGTTTCTCACCAGTGTGTGTTCTTAAATGTGTTTCTAGAGTACCTTTTACATTAAATTCCTTGCCACAGTCATTACAGTTATATGGTTTCTCACCAGTGTGTGTTCTTAAATGAGTTTTTAAATGACTTTTGTCAATAAACTGCTTTTCGCAAACATTACATTCAAATGGTTTTTCACCAGTGTGTGTTCTTAAATGTCTTTCTAAGTCCCACTTTCGATTAAATTGCTTGCTACAATCATAACATTTATATGGTTTTTCACCAGTGTGTGTTCTTAAATGTCTTTCTAAGTCCCACTTTCGATTAAATTGCTTGCCACAATCATAACATTTATATGGTTTCTCACCAGTGTGAGTTCTTAAATGAGTTTTTAAATGACTTTTGTCACTAAACTGCTTTTCGCAAACATTACATTCAAATGGTTTTTCACCAGTGTGTGTTCTTAAATGTCTGTCTAAATCACTCTTCTGATAAAATTGCTTCCCACAGCTATTACAATTATACAGCTTCTCACCAGTGTGCGTTCTCAAGCATATTTGTAGATGTCTCTTCCTCTGAAACCCCCTCAGACAAACATGACACTGGTGCCTTGTGTCAGCGCTCTGAGGCTCGCCATAATAACTGTTCCGGGAACTTCCTGCCACAGGCTGTTGGCCCTCTGCTGCGCCATCTGCAAAACATTTGTTACTTTCACCTACACCATCGCTTATCAAAGGAGGTCAGCTTGATCGTTAGCGAACCCGTGGGATGAGATACATCATATGAGCGCACAGGTCTCCACTGCCGCAGCGCTTACACGTAGACATACAACGAAGCCAAACCCCCCGCTCTCCTAAGAATTCATTCATATGCATAGAAATCTCAGAACAATAACTAAAGCATAGAAGGAGCCCGTTTTTAAGTAAAATATTCATATCTCTCTTTTCAAAATATATCAGATAGAGATAAATATAAGTTTATCAATAGGTACACTCGAACAAGTTATTCTTTTTTTTTATGTATATCCGACGGCAAACGAGCAGACGAGCCACCTGATGGAAAGTGGTCACCGTCGCCCATGGACATCTGCAACACCAGAGGAGCTGCTGATGCGTTGCCGACTCTTAAGATACCTGTAAACACGCCTTTTGAAGGACCTCAAGTCATAGCACACAGGGAAAACCTCGGGGGGGAGTCCATTCCACAATCTTGCTGTACGAGGAAAGAAACCACGTGACGCTCTGACATTTTTGGAGACCCAAGTGTCAAGGATGTGGGGATGGACTTTACTCCTGTGGCGAGCGGTGCGGTGGTAGAAAGGTGACGGTGGCACCAATTCAAAAAGTTCTTCAGATCACTCCCCATAGTATAGACGGTAAAATACACACAGAGAGCCAACGTCTCTCCGTAGACTGAGGGTGTCTAAATCGTCTGTGAGTGTGGGATCGTCGATAATACGAATTGCCCGGCGTTGGATGGAATCAAGAGGAAGGAGTTGGTATTGTAGTGCACCAGACCAGATATGAGAGCAGTACTCCATGTGGGGCCGGACTTAAGCTTTAAATAACAAAAGTCTATGACCCGGAGTGAAGCACTGCCTCGCTCTATTGAGCACCCCAAGTTTTTTAGAAGCCATTTTGGCTTTACCTTCCAGATGATTCCGGAATTGGACCTCCTTCGTTATATCGACGCCAAGGATCCCAATACTCTTAGAAATGGTAAGAGAGGTGTCCCGGAACTTCGGTGCCATGTTAAATGGGGTCTTCTTAGCGGAAAACACGCCACACACACGACTTGTGTCTTAGTAGGGTTGAATTGAACTAGGTTTAGTTTACCCCATTCAGAGACCTGCTCCAGAGAGGTCTCAATGTCAGTCACAAGTCTCTTTCTGTTCTCCTCCACCTGTGTTTGAGGGCTATTTGCACGACCTGCATAATATGCATCACCCGTGCTGTCGTCTGCATAGCAATGGATGCTACTAGTGTTAAGCATGTCGTTGATGTGCAGAAGAAACAGCGTAGGTGATAAAACAGATTCTTGGGGGACGCCAGCATTGATGGGCATGATATCGGAGCATAATCCGTCTACAACGACCTGAATGCTACGCCCAGATAAGAAACTAGCGACCCACAAGCATAGTCCCTCAGGAAGCCCGAAAGATGGTAACTTCGCGAGAAGAGCCTTATGCCAGACCCGGTCAAAAGCCTTTGTGACATCTAGACTAAATGCCAGTGCTTCTCCCTTGCTCTCGATGGCGGCTGCCCATCGGTGCGTTAAGTACACAAGAAGATCACCAGCACTACGCCCGTGGCGGAACCCGTATTGACGGTCACTAATTAGCTGATGATCTTCAAGGTAACCAAGGAGTTGGATGTTTATCACACGCTCCATCACCTTAGAGAGCAGGGAGGTTATCGCAATAGGCCGATAGTTAGACGGGTCTGTGCGGTCACCCTTTTTAGGAATAGGGTGAACGTAAGCTACTTTCCACGAAGACGGGACTTTTCTTGAGGAGTAAGATAGCGAGAATAGGCGTGCTAACACCGGAGCCAACTCAGGGGCGCATGTTTTGAGCACAATTGCTGGAATGCCATCAGGCCCGCTGGACTTCCTGACGTCGAGGGAAAACAGAGCACGTCGCACTGCACTTTGAGTGAAGCGAATTTCCCGCATTGAGTGCTCGCATCGCGGTAAAAAGGGCGGCGATGCTCCTCCGTCGTCAAGGGTAGAATTTGACGCAAAGAGAGTAGCCAAGAGATCGGCCTTCTCTTTTGCGGAGTGAGCCAGCGAGTCCTGACGATTGTGCAGAGATGGAAGTGAAGGGCGACAGAAATTCCCCTGCGCTGCCTTAGCAAGAGACCAGAATGCTCTACTCCCGGAGGGATAGCCAACCAATCTCTTACCAATGCGTGTAGTGTGCGCAAACTTTGCTGCAGTGATCTGCTTCTTGTAGGCTCTTGAAGCTGCGTTGAACCGCTTCTTCAAATCAGAAGTATTGCGATTCTTGACATTTCGCGCAGCAACCCAGGTTTCGTAGGCTTCGCGCTTGAGGTGGGCGGCACGCAAAGACGAGCAACGAAACCAAGGTTGAGACCGCCCTCCGATACGAACCGCCGAGCTGGGAATGTAGCACTCCATGCCCAGCAGTATCGCCTCGGCGACAGCTTTCGCACAAATGTCAGAATTTTCTGATGAGAAGCACAACCGTCTCCAATGGAAGGATGCATAAAACTCTCGCAATCCATCCCAATCTGTTAACCTATAATGCCACACACGACGCATACCAGGTGGTCTGGATTGCGTGGTCTGACCAGATGGAACCACAGCACGTACCAGGCAATGATCCGAGGTTCCTAGAAGGGCATTACGGAATACCTGGTAATCGTTTGGATGTGAGGTCAGCAGAAGATCCAACAAAGCAGGGTTGTGTCCTTCAATGTCAGGTATTCTGGTAGGACCATCAACTAACTGGTTGAGGTCATTTGTTACAGCAAAGTTGTATGCAGCCTTCCCAGCGTAGTCGGTTTTCAGTGATCCTAGCCACTCAAAGTGGTGAGCGTTGAAGTCCCCAAGGATCACTACCTCCGCCGATGGGTGCTGCTGGAGAATTTCGTCTATGCCCTTCTGTACATGCCCGAGAAGTCGGTCTGTTTCGGCATCACCGCTATGGGACCTGTAAAGGCACGCATAGAACCGGATGCGGTCACCGTGATCTACGCGCGCCCATAACAATGACAAGTTTCTGTCTTCAAGGCTGCTGAGACGTCGACAACATACATCCTCCCATACGTACATACACACCCCAGCATTGGGCATAAACTTGTACTCCAAGCTGAAACCGGGATACAAGAGATATGTGACGTCGGTCGGAGAGGATATTTGCGTCTCAGTCAGGAAAAATAAGAGTCGGCTTTGTCGTCTCCAAGTGATGATGGACGACATTGAGGTTGGAATGCATTCCTCTGACGTTGAAGAAGTCCACATTGAATGTGGAAGGGGGTGCCGCTGTAGAAACATGTTTTCTATTTTTCGATCTTGCCATAAAAAAGGTGGTTAACAGGGAAAAAAATTGAGGATTGCCGTAGTTACGACAGTTACATAGGCAAAGTTAAGGAATGATGGCCCGCAATGAATGACCAGTGAGGTGCGCTGCTGGCACGGGGGACGGAAGGGCCCCCGATCCAACACAATGATCAGCCGCCGTGTTCCACTCCGGTCTCCCAGGCCGGCACGACTAATCACGAGCTTTTGACACTGGCGGCAGGACAGCCTCCCTAGCCGGGACAGCCAGGGTTCGGGTCCTCTACGTACCAGCGGGCGGCCAGCGGACAACCGTTTCATCGGGTCTCCCTGGCCCCCGCGCCAACGTCGCACCCCCAATCAGACAGTGCAAGACTCCAGTCCCTAAGGGACCATAAACTGTCGGAACTACGGGAATCGGGAATGGGGATTGGCTCTCACGCGCAACCGTCGAAACACACCCAACGGTGCTTTACGATAGATTTCGGCATGAGGGTGGTCGCCAGCCAGTCGGACCCCACGAGGTCCTACCACCGAGCATGTCGGGTATTTTTTCTCGCCTCTTACGAGATGCCAACCTGACGGGCAGTGGGGAATTGTATTCTACTCCGTCCCCACACGGCGAAAATATATTCGGTTTGCAGGGCACACACGCATCATTATATTTTAATGTGCGCGTTCTGAATGGCCGCGGCCCTAATAATACGCAGGTTCATTTGTGTGATAATCCTTTTATCTAAACACACACCAGCACATCACATCTTTTCAACCAAGTCATTTAAGATAAACAAGTTTAATTTGTTACAAAACAACTTTTTGTAGTAAAATGTTATTCGTAATTTCAGCACAGGGCATTATAGCTATGGTAGGCCAGTGGCTAAGATAACCGACTATTACTCTTATACTATACTATTGACCCCGAGTTCGAATCTCACTAGGATGACTTAATTTTTGTTTGATTATTTTCTGTTGTTGTCTCATAGAAATCGTCAGAAATAAGCATTAATGTAACTTGACAATTATTTGCATTGCTACCTACAGATTAATAGATTATTCAACTCTGTTT
The DNA here is from genome assembly GCA_947532085.1 of Elegia similella. NCBI lineage: Eukaryota > Metazoa > Arthropoda > Insecta > Lepidoptera > Pyralidae > Elegia > Elegia similella. Next base: position 13,057,892 of record OX383950.1, read on the forward strand.
ATATTTGTTGAGGGTCTTGAGTATTTTTTATAAGTGCACTTGTTCAATAGCATCGAATAGGAACGCAGCTCTGCTTTGAGCAATTACATAATATAATTTTGAGTATCTTATTTTGTGGAGAATACACACATAAGCATAATCAAAAGGACGGAGATAGTCATTTTATATGAGCAAAATGTTTCAATAAGTAAAATCGCTCGGCGCTTAATGATTCTTCTTCTTCTTAGTCGGTACACTCTTGCCAGAGCGGTCGTGGTCATCATTATGAATCACGATGAGTGATGATTTTGGTAATACGGCGCCATTCGTCGCGGACTGCAGCTTTCCGGGTACATTTGTAAACCGAGCACTTAGTTGCGGCCTTAATCTGGTCTGTCCATCTCATTGGTGATCTACCCGTGGCCTGGTGCCTTCTACTTTTCCCTGCACTACGAGACGCTCAATGGAGTCATTATCACGACGAGATACATGGCCGAAGAAGGTCAAAATGCGTGACTGCACTGTGGTTGATAGGCGCTGTCTGAAGCCGAGTTTTTTTAATATGGAGTCATTGGTTCGAAACTCTGTCAACGATACTCCTAGCATCCGTCTCCAGCACCACATCTCCAACGCGTCAACTTTCTTCTTCTCGGTTTCACGAAGAGTCCATGTCTCCGGCGCATAGAGACAAATGGGGAATATTAGGCAATAAACGAGCCTGGTTTTCGTGGTCATGGTAATGTTCCTATTACTCCAAACCTTTTTTATTTTATCCATAGAGGACCTAGTAATCGCCATGCGCCGCTTGATTTCGTCTATGCAACCGCCTTTGTTGTATATTAACGTCCCAAGGTAAATGTATGACTGGATAACCTCGCAATTCCCTATGTGAGTGATCTCTGGCAAGTTGTTATTGGCGTGGTCGACAATCATCATTTTGGTTTTTGTGTGATTTATTTTCAATCCAAATTCTCGGCTTGTAGCTTCCATCTTTAGCAGCAGTTCTTCCATATGACGATCACTAGTTGCGAACAAGGTCGTGTCATCCGCATATCGTAAGTTAGATATCCTTCTACCGCCAATTACGACCCCGTCCCTCCAATCTTCCAAGGCAATTGTCATTATCATCTCTGTATAGATGTTGAATAGTATGGGTGAAATAATGCAACCTTGGCGTACCCCTGACTCAGGATGGAAATGACCAGACATCGTTTCATCTGTTCTGACTGATGCTGATCCACTCTCGTATAGACGCTTGAGTAAGTGAACAAGATGCTTCGGCGTGCCCACCTCCAGCAAGACTTTCCATAAGACTGGCCACTTCACCGAGTCGAACGCTTTCGAGAAATCAACAAAGCAAATGTATGTAGGTTTGTTAAACTCTCGTGCTTTCTCGATGATCTGGCGTACAGTAAAAATTTGCTCACGGGTTCCCTTTCCTTTTACAAAACCTTGCTTGCTCAGGGACAATTTATTTCGAGAGAAAGGTCTTAAGGCGCTCGTTCAGAATGTGAAGCAGTATTTTACTTGCATGAGATATTAATGCAATGAGTCTATAATTACCGCAGACTTTTGTGGAACCTTTTTTATGAAGGGGAATGAAAACTGTATGCACCCATTCTTTTGGCCATGTACCGGTCTGCCAGATTTTATTGCATATAGTATGAAATATGTCGACACCATGATCTCCTACCTACATATTGATACATGAAAATTATGACTATGAATGAAATGAATAAGTCTTCTTGTTAGCTTCCAATTTGATTATAGGTAATTGTTAATACTGCGCAGTTTTTATACCTAAAATTAAGTAAAGAATAATTATTATTTTGTTTCATATCTTCCGCAGAGATGAACTGTGCAATTGTGGGTGCATAGATATGCGGACTCAGGGCACATTGACCACGTTCGGCCTGGTCCAAAAGGTGGCAGCTATACTGATGCATCACGCCGTCATCGTGACATATAGCTGCACATTTGGAAGATCCATTCAAGACTACGCGTTCGACGGCAACCGTAGAGGGAGTGGCTCTTCAGACAGTGCGAAATCATTTGCGTGCTGGTGGTTTAAGGTGTAGAAGACCGGCTAAGAAAATTTTACTCAGTGATGTGCATAAGTGTGAAAAACTAAGATTCGCAGAACAATATAAAAATTTCGATTGGTGCAACAATGTTGTGATATTTACGGCTGTAAAGTCTTTTAAATCGGATAAGGATGGGCGTAAAATTTTGTGGCGAAAAACAGGGGAACGCTATAACGTTCTTCCATGTCGATCTAGCGGCCGACAGATATGTGTTGGAACATGGAGGCAGGTATGCGGGATAGGTTAGAATTAATTATAAAAAGTCAAGGATCACCGATAGGTTATTAAATATTTTCTTTGTTTTCTATACCCCAATCTTAGATATTTAGTATCATTCCAAAATGTTTATAAAAAAAAAAGGTCGATACATAAAAGAGAGATGTTTATTGTTATTGACGTTTTTCCGTAACGTCAATTAACATGTTTATTCTCTCACATGCGGCTGACCTATTTATAAAAAGATCGCTTGATAATTACGTCCATTCTTGTCCGATTCTGTAGTTAGGTAAATACATATATAAATAAACATGGCAGTAGGAAAAACGACTACATTTGTATTTCAGTTTAAATTATTTTGTAGAAGTATTTATTCCTCAGCAGTATACTATACAGAGTTATGTATAAAAGACAGTACTCAAATTACCCATTTATTATTATGTGTGAAGTAATCTACTTAGTAATTAACAATGAGTTGCTTTACTATAAAATGATCCCGTTCTGTTATGTATATACTTACTTATATTTAAATTGAATAATAAATAATACTGTGCAATAAAACACTATTTTTTTTCACGTAACCTCATTTCCTTTTATGCTTATTAGTTTCAAACATGAATGAACACTGAAAAATATCGAAACAATGAATAAAAAGAATATACGAATAAAATGTTTCATTCATAAGTTAATTTATAAGCATTAGGCAGAATAGAACCTGCAACTTTCACATGACTTAAGTTGGTTCCCTAGAACACTCTGCCAATCAAGTTGCTGACTAACTCGGCGAAATTATTGATAACGCTTTGACACTAAACGTATCGTGTCGCTAGATGTCGCTAGATGGTTATGCGTGTGTTGCATAAAACGAAATCATTGATTGTAAGATTTACCCACACAAGTGTTGCAAGATTTTTATTGGACGGCATATTCGCCAGTGTGATGTTGACTTGCACACGAACAAAAGGGGTGCATACCGAATACATTTGCTGACTGTACCAATGTACACTTGGCAAATGTCAATTTGGATACCTTGGTTCTCTTTATGCTACTAATTTATAAAAAAGTTTTAAAAAGGCCAACTGTCTATGTCTATGTTCAACATATATTATTCGCATAATACTCTAGCTTTTGTAGCTCTCCTAAGCATTCATTCATATGCATAGAAATATAGAAGGCGTGAATGACGTTATGCGAAAGTGACGTTTCTTCACAACGTCACTTTCGCAAAATGTCAATAATATTTTTATGTGAAGTTGAATAAGCAAGAGGACTAATATATTATACGTTTTTTTTACTTACTTACAAAATAAACTTAATTTACATTTTATATCAGGTCTCCGCGACGTTGGCCACCTGGCCGGATACTTCGGCAGTGTTGCGCTGCATTGGACTTCAACCTGACCCTGGATGAATTGAATATGGATCTCTTTCGTCCACACCAATCATTTGAACTCAAAATCCATTTTCCATGTGCCATAGCTATTCAATTAGATGCCTTCACCCCTTTCTGCTCAGGGTGGTCCGACTTCCACTAACTTCAGCTCGACCGCTAGTTTCAAATTCAGAAAACCGCATTTGACTCCCTCCACCAAACAGAGACACACACAGAATGAGTCGTGTGAAACATATAACACCATCTGTTTGTTCGGTTGTTAAGGCGCTCCTATAGTGGACGTTTGAGTATCTGAGGGGGTGAAGCAGACGCAGTGGCTATTGCACGGGCGGGGGCCCCGCGCAGCGCCACTCTCTCCCCTCGCGCAGCCCGATGACGTCCTTATTCTGATAACTGATTACGGACGGCCGTATTCTGTAACTTATGGTACCGGAATTCGAAGTGAGTATATCGAAGTGTTGAAGTGCTTATACAGCAACGCCGCCATGTCAGTTCGAGTTCAGGAGCAGAGCACGAATGCTTTACCATTACAGAGAGGCGTAAGACAGGGAGACGTTATATCTCCGGAGGATGCCTTCAAGCTCCTGGAATGGAAAGGACTTGGCATTCATATTAATGGCCAGTATATCACTCACCTTCGATTTGCTGATGACATTGTTGTCATGGCGGAATCGCTGGAAGATCTAAGTGTCATGCTCAATGACCCCAATGAAATTTCCCAGCAAGTGGGCCTTAAAATGAACATGGACAAGTTGAAAATAATTTCGCATGTCCATGTTGCGCCTTCACAAGTTGGGAGCTCCATACTTGAAGCTGTTGACCGGGGTCTATCTATCGGGGTCAGTTGATCTAGGTTGGAATTTACGGATTCAAGGATGAGGGCTTACGACGAATCCGACTCGGCTGGGCAGTGTTTGGGAAGCTCCGCAGTGTGTTCTCGTCCAAAATCGTCTTCAAGTCCAGTGAAAACTTATGGGTCCGAAACGTGGTCCTTTACTATGGGCCTCATAAGAGAGTTCAAGGAAGCTCAACGTAGCTCAAAGAGCTAAGGAAAGTGCTATGCTCGGTATTTTTTTGCGAGATCCAATCGAAAACGGGGAGATTCGTAGAAGAACAAAGCCGCAAGAATTCACTACTGGACATAGGCCTCTCCAGAAGATTTCCAAAATGACCGGTTGGAAGCGGCTTGTATCCAGCATTTCCTGCCTTGATCAGGTCGTCCGACAGGTGGAGGGTGTTTGACGCTGCGCTTGCCGGAACGTGGTCGCGGTTTGAGAACCTTTTTACCCCATTGGCTTTCGGATCAACGTGCTATGTACCCCCGCCCACTGCTACTTCAAACAGCTAATTTGCTAAGTTGTTTCGGTGACTTTCGTTCTTCTACGGATCTCCTCATTTCTGATTCAGTCTCACAGACAAACACCGAGCTCCTCTCCGTGGCTCTTTAAGTGACCTTGAGCTTTTCTATGAGACCCATAGTAAGGGACTATCGTATATGATAAAAATAATAGACTGAATTCGTAATTACCGGTCATTCTAATTTGATTTCAGTATGTCTTCTGTATGTGTTGAAGTTGAAAATGTTCCAGCGGTTCCGGATATAAAATCCTTTTTTTCCCTTTTTAAAATAAAACAAAATGGTTTCGAGAAAATAATTACTTTCAAACGAAATTTATGAAATTCCGGAATTTACAACATTTGAAGATTTCCGGAATTCTGACGTTGTGTGAATAAGTATGTGACGTAGCTTTCTCCGAGCCAGCCGTCACAAACACCGGACTACAGAGATACGGAGTTCGTAGGCAAATAATGTAAGCTCACGCACACAGCGATGAACCCGGCGTTCGCTCGCTTGGTCACGTAGGCCGGGGCTGGATCTAACCGGTTACGGCCCTATATAAGCAACGACGTTCGCCTAGCAGCGGGCATTCCTCGGCCGGCGGTCGGTGCGGGCTCATCCGCGTCGATAGCCGGTTCTCCTCCCTTCCCCCTCACGGTGGTCGGTGCGGGCTCGTCCGCGTCGATAGCCGCTCCCCTTCCCTTTCCCCTCACGGTGGTCGGTGCGGGCTCGTCCGCGTCGATAGCCGCTCCCCCTCCCCTCTCGGTGGTCGGTGCGGGCTCGTCCGCGTCGATAGCCGCTCCCCTCCCCCTCCCCTCTCGGTGGTCGGTGCGGGTTCGTCCGCGTCGATAGCCGCTCCCCTCCCCTCTCCACTCCCGAAGGGCTGTTCTCCGACCACCGGGGGTATACTGGACGTAACGGAGACGACAGTACGGACGGGAGTCTCGCGGATCCTCCCGGGGTGCACAACGCCAGAGGGGCGCTGGCCAAAACCGGATTGCTCCAGCAGGAGCACGGGCCCCGCACGGATGCGGGGGTCGGGGAACGCGCCGCGAGAACGTTGTTCCCCTACGGTAGCGAATCCCCCGGTTGGGGGACGCACGGAGGGTGCGTCCTCCAAACGGGTGGCGGGGCACCTGGGTAACGCCCGCCAAAACCTCTGCCACGGGGCGGAGGGGCGAGGGACGTGCAGAAGGCATGTCCTCCGAGGGGGTGCGCGGCACCCCGCAACGCGGGAGGGGGGCGCTGATGCCACCCCAGCACAAAGACGGGGCAAGGAGTGGAGAGGGGAGGGGAGCGGCTATCGACGCGGACGGAACCCGCACCGACCACCGAGAGGGGAGGGGGAGGGGAGGGGGAGGGGAGGGGGAGGGGAGGGGGAGGGGAGCGGCTATCGACGCGGACGAGCCCGCACCGACCAACGAGAGGGGAAAGGGAAGGGGAGCGGCTATCGACGCGGACGAGCCCGCACCGACCACCGTGAGGGGGAAGGGAGGAGAACCGGCTATCGACGCGGATGAGCCCGCACCGACCGCCGGCCGAGGAATGCCCGCTGCTAGGCGAACGTCGTTGCTTATATAGGGCCGTAACCGGTTAGATCCAGCCCCGGCCTACGTGACCAAGCGAGCGTCCGCCGGGTTCATCGCTGTGTGCGTGAGCTTACATTATTTGCCTACGAACTCCGTATCTCTGTAGTGCGGTGTTTGTGACGGCTGGCTCGGAGAAAGCTACGTCACAAGTATATCCAAACTTATATGTAATAGAAAAAAATATGTGTTGTATACATTGTGGTTAACATCCTAGTTTCAATTTTACTAAAAAACAATTCAACTTAATATTAAACATAATTAATAACAACATAAAAATAAAAAATTATAAATAACTTACAAATAAAAAACTTCTTCCAACGCACCACATCGAGGCAAAGTACCCAAAATGCTGGCAGCATTTCCCCGTTGCACAGCGAGTCCGATACGTTGTGCAAAAAAACTGCCAGCTCTTGGATCACCAGTTGCCTCGATGAGACGTGTTGTCAATTCCTTATAGAATTTTTTGGCTTCAGTGCCCCAGGGACCCAAAGTTTCTACAGCAAAAGGCAAGAATATAAAGCTGTCGGTCAATCCCGCGTATTTTCGCCGGCACATATAGAAAAAGAATTATAATTTATATTCCCTTTTAAAAATTGGCCATTGATCCAGCATGTGATTAATAAATCCTTTAACCCAATTTTAACAGATCATTTGAAATAAATTATCGCATAAAGTCAATTACCCATCATCATTATTAGTTTTCTTTATGGCATCTGTATGTGTTGAGTTGGCAATAAAAATCTTTATCTACACTACACTCAAAAGTAAACTGTATTTTGTTATATTTTTATTTTTCACTAATTCTGACGAAACGCTGTTATGCTATAGATTGAATCACTATACCTAATCTATTTATTAACTATCACTTTTTAAAAGTGTTTCAGTGTTTTTTCAAGGTTCAGTACCCAAAAGGTAAAAATGGTACCCTATTCATATGACTTCACTTTCCGACGCGACGGTCTGTAACCAACCATGCTGTATCTTATGAACCGTGATAGTGCTAGACAGTTGAAATTTTCACAGATGACTTCATTCGACATAATACCTGTCTGTCAGAACAATTATATTATTTATATCATTTCTTATTTCAAGTAGCCGTCCCATTGTACGTTTATTCTTTTTACATTGTGATTACCCATATTTTGATAATAATTAGAAAGTTAATCATGTAGTATATCCGTATGGGTGGCACGCGGGAAAAACTTGCACAGAACCGTCGCTGACAGTGGTCACAGGCGTACTGACGGTGTCAAACGAGGTGAATTAGCGAGCGCGCGGTGTTGCCGTGCGGGTTAAAAGAGAAATCAAGTAATTGTAAATTATTTAGTGTACGTATCGTAAAAATCTCGTGCAAAATTTTTAATTCATAGAAGAGCTATCGAATAAAGCAAATTTAATGCGTATATGTGTTGTAGTACTTCTAATATAACCTAATATTCCCAGAATTTGTCAAAAGAAAGCATATTTTCAAAAAATAAAACTATCGAGGAAAAATCTAGCAATCGTGTTTCTGTCGTACTTTATTATAATTGAAGAACTGAATATATACATACAAATAAAAAATACAATTGAAAGATGTGTATAAGTCTGGTTATATGCTTTCAAAAAAGGTATTTTCGCTATACAGAGCGCCTTAAGAAGCTTACCGTCCGCGTAGTGTCCCCCGCCCCGCGCCCCCGCGTCTTCATCGGAGTCCCGTGTCTCGTCCACGTCAGCCGCGGGAACGCCTGGCACGAGGGAAATGACAGTTAGTGCAATCACTTTCGCACTGTGTAGGGATAATTATTGGCAAATGTTAACTTAGCATTATGACTCTTTCCCACATATCATCAAAAATGTTATTACCACATGTAAAATTCCTGCTTTTAAACAAGTAACTTCTTCGATACTGGTCTGGGAGAAAAGAAATACTTAGAGTGTACCAGCTGCTTCTCTTTCCACGCAGACCGTAGAAGCCTGCCAAAGGACTGGGCGAAAATCTGTAGAATCATGTCACCAGGCGATGTGACTAGCACCCACCATTATTTACTTCAAGTTCCGTTATTATTATTTTTCTATAGGTCGAATATTCACTGACAGGTGTTGCAGAATGTCATCATCAGGTCTTTTTAGTCTCCACTGCAGGATCATGACCCTCTCTGTACTACCGGAACCATACTTGGCCAGAGCAGACAGAGGATTTGGCCTACACTCTCCTCGCTGGCCAGATGGGTTGGAGAGGTCTCATTGATATTTATGAGCTTTGTTTAGCTTGTATCTCCTATGTCGCATCTTACGACATCCATGGAAAGACTTGGAGTGGTCCTATTCTACTCTGCCGGAAACCACACGGCTAATCAGTGTTGTACTCGTACCCCACATGACTAATTTTTATACTCAGCCTATTTGGTTCACTAAAATGTACACTGCATTTTAACATATTTCTTTTCTGTTTCTAGCTACATTGTTGTGTTAAGTATGTGTATGTTTTCTCTGTGCTGTATTACCTAGGTATATGTTTGTTTCATTAAACAAATAAATGGATGTCTATGGCTACGTTTAACACCCACCAACACGCTAAACCTGGCCTTTATGACTTGTAGCCTCAGGCTGGATAAACACGTAATATGAATATGTGAAGTGTGACACAAAAAGGGGCGTGATAAGCTATTTTTTCAGTCATGCCACTGGGATCCCCGATTTGAAACCCTGCAGGGCATTCTACAGAACTCACTTTGTTTTATTTAAACAATTACCTATATTATTAAGGTATAGCTGGAACACTAAAGATCAATGACAGCAATGATAGACACCTCACAGCATACATGAAATCGTAGCTATTCTAAACTGTCACTTTTCTTCTTCCTCTATAATAAGTGACTTATTTCTTACTCTAGTGGTAAATGGAATCAATTTTGCTGGCAAGGTTAAAGTAACATGCTATCTTAAATTTCCGCTCATTCCCTCGGCAGGCTTCTAGCGTCTGCTCGGGCAGAAAAGCAGTATGTACATTTTATGATTCTCTTTTCTCCCAGACCAGCATGGAAGAGAGTGGGACGTATGGTTAACTTGAACATACGTACCCGCTGGGTCCTCATCGTCCGTCGCGGTGTCGTCAGCATCCTCTGACTCCGGCTCAGTTTTGACCATGACCGGTTTTGGCAGCGTGCTGTCACAACATTCAGCCACAGAGAAGGAAAGCGACGCACACAAGCCAATGGCCGAGCGGTCAATCCGGGATACTGATTTTTCTGTAATCTGAATACAAACAAACATTTAGTACATACTAGCGTTCTCTTCCTCCACCCTCCTCACACCCCCAGTTTGTATTGCTATCTGACTTGTGTGTGATCATTTTAGTCAACCATTATGTTACTTGATTCTGGTGAAGTGAAGGAAAATACTGGGAGGTAAAATACTCGGGGTTCCGTACCTCAAAAGGTAAAAAGGAACCCTTATAGAATCACTCGGTTGTCCGTCTGTCTGTCTGTCGGTCGGGTCGGTCTGTCAAGACCCTTTTTCTCAGGAACGCGTTGAGGTATCAAGCTAAAATTCATGTCTATTGTCCCTTGTAGCTGTGAAAAATCAAATCATCTTCTAAGACAACGAAATCAAAAGATACAGCCGTTTATGCCGCAAATTTTGTGTTTTTCGACATTCGCAAGGGAATCAAAACCTACAGGGTACTTCCCGTGAACTCAGAATCTTGAAATTTGGTATGAAGCAACGTCTTATAGCACAAATAAAGGAAAAATTGCGAAAACTATAAATTTTTTGTTACATTATGTAATTAAAACATTTTTAATCAATTTTAACTTGTTATAGATAACGGTACGGAACCCTTCGTGCGCGTCCGACTCGCACTTGACCGGTTTTTTTAAAGACCACCCGGAACCATTGTAAGGGCAGAAGGGAAGTTAGGTTAGGGGGTCCAGGGTCCCCCATATGGTTTCCATGGAGCCTCTTTTAAAAACTGTAGGAGGGGCCGCTAGCTTTTTAATAGCTAGCTAGTTAATGGGTGAACTCTCGCTACACTCACAGTCGTGGGGGAAGAGGAGTACCGATGATAGGGTGTGCTGTATGTACTCCGCGGCCGACAATTGGTGGGCCTCGGTCACCTTTTTGGTTAGCAGAGGCCAAACTTAGGGCTAATCGATCGGCTGAAAACGGTATTTCGTCGTTCGACAGACAGCCCTCTCAATTGACACGTCGCTGTGTCAGTGATGACTTCGACGACGGCTGGCTGAGGGCCTCTTCTACAGGGCGCTATTCAACAGGGCTCTGACAAATACTTATTTTGCCTTTCACGGGACCTCAGATTTACCGCTCACACTCGTCTTAAAAAGGACTGGAATTCGTTTTGGGCTTCTAACGGCACACGTGCAGCAAAACATTATTCTAAAATCCAACCAGATATCCCCGTAAAACCCTGGTTTTATAAATACCGAAATCTCCATAAACACCCTACATCGGCAATTATTCGATTACGCCTAGGACATGTATGCTCTCCGGTATTTCTAGCAAAAATCAGAGTTAAAGACAGTTCGCTGTGTGAGTGTGGCCTGGACGAGGGTACCCTGGAACACCTCTTTTTTGAATGTCCCAAGTTGTCTGTGTCTGTACGACTCACTTCCTTGTAATATTCCACGACCAGTCAATATTTCTTTCTTACTAACTTTAATATTTTCTTCGTTTGTAAATGTCTTAGCTAAATTTATCAAAAATAATAATATTTACTTATAAACTTATTTTATATATATACTGCCCACTCCCTTTTCCATTATTATCATTTTCCTACTTCCTTAATTGTTTGGTCTCACCTTCTCTTACTAATCTTCTCTTACTGATCAATTGATCTTATGTAGCTATAGTTTACTAACACTACTACTAACTTATTTGTGTTGTGTTTGTTTTAGGTTACACTCAGCTCCTGTACCGATTAATTGCCTGTAATAGTCTGTTGTGTCATCTCCAACCTTGACATTGGCAAAATCATCGTTTGGCTGAACGATGGAGCCATAAACTAAGAAAAGAAGAAGAGGGCCTCTTCGACCCCTATCATAGAGAGGGTACCGGAGTTAGGTGGGGCTGCGAAGTAGCAGGCGGCATCGGGGCGGTGGAGTATATGGAATGAGACGGCCCTGGCATTATGCGGAGTAGATTATGACACCGCGTGGTTTAAGTGGGTTAAAGTTCTACATATTTGTCAGACTTCCCTGGCCGGATGGACGAAACGAGTCTTTCCACACATTAAAAAAATTGGGGGGTCAATCTATATCTTGAATTTTCTCTTAAACTATAAAAAATATAAACGTGCAAATTTATATTAAGAAAGGCTTCATTAAAATCTTTGTGTATATAATTTTTTATGTTATTATTTATAGTTTAAGAGAAAATTCAAGATATAGATACAGGGCCTGGCAAGGTATCTCTGTCGCTGACTGTACAACAGGGTTACTCCCCCCCCCCCCCCCTGCTGTCACAGTGGTTCCAAGTGGTCATAAAAAAATAACCTAAACCCAGCTCCCCTTCCCCTTCTAGGCGGAATGGGAGCTGGGTTTAGGTTATTTTTGTTTCGGTTGTTCCGGGTGGACATCAAAAATTACCTGAACCTAACTACCCTTCCGCCCATATTTCACAGTGGTTCCGAAATGGTAAATTCTTAAAAATTATTTGCAAATTTATTTAATTTTTAAGAATTTATTTCTAATAAACTATGTTGTTGGCTAGCTCCGTGGCGCAGCGGTCAACACGCCAGCCTGCGACACGAGAGTGCTCGGGTTCAATACCCAGCCAGGTCAAGATGGAAAATGATCTTTTTCAGATTGGCCTGGGTCTTGGATGTTTATCTATATATGTATTTGTTATAAAATATAGTATCGTTGAGTTAGTATCCCATAACATAAGTCTCGAACTTACTTTGGGGCTAGCTCAATCTGTGTGATTTGTCCGTATATATTTATTTATTTATAGCTTGAAACTAATTATTGAATTACTGATTTATGATCATAAACTTAAGGAAACCTTTATACCTCTATTGCAAACTTTATTTCATTTCAAACCCTACTGTTCACTATTTTGAATAACACACAAAGTGGTTGTCCCGTGAGGATCGAACCGCGACCTCTGGATCAGGAATCTTAGTATTAGACTGAGGAAGGTAAACAAAGCACTGAACAATAAATTATTTGAAATTCTGAAATTTGACTAGGAATTATTTGGCACTTTAAATATACATCTAGCAACTTGTGGCGAGTCGTCCATTTGAAGACACATACATTTCGATTATAAAATTTTGTTAAATAAAAACTTTTGGTCATTTTTGTTCTTCTTTTGGAATTTGCTTGATGAAATTTTGATTTTATAATATGTAACCAGTATAAAAATATAGAAAGTAATGAACATTACAAGACGAAATAACCTAAATACCTCGCCAGCCGTCTCCAACATAGCAGTCAGTGCATGGTCTGCCCTGGTGGCGGTCACCATCAGCTTGTGGCTCTTGCACAACATAGCGCGGCAGATGTAGCACGCCGCCACGGGCCTGTTCCCACTCACAAGCTGGAATGTTGTGCCACTGATATAACAGCTTTTACTTTTACATTGAAAACATACAATGAACAGATTTATGATGCCTAATGCTGTAAAATTTTCAGATTTTCATCTGCCAACAAGTCCTTTCTTTAGTTTGATATGAATCACCAAATCAAATTTAGTGTACATATACTTGTCAATCACAAGTATATGTTTGGGAAAATTAAGTCCTGTAGTAGCATACATAAGTTGTGATGTTGAACATTTATAAAAATAATTCTTTATAAGTTTTTGACTACATTACAGAAATCATCTTTAGGGAAGGACTATTTGCAGAATAAGAATGGTTGTGGCGTACAAGAGAACTAACACTATGATTTCTATATAGCGACTTGATTCTAGCGCTTGTTCAGATGAATAATATTTAATGATGAATGTTTCATAGTACACTAACATTTAAAATTTAAATGTATTAGATTAATTCACATACACATATGTATATATATATATATATTGTCCTCCTTTCGGCCGTTGTTGATCAGGCCGAAATCCGATATAATTGTTGATCAACCTTTACCCGCCTCTAACTCTGAAAGTTTTGGGTCTATCGTGCTCTTTCTGCTATATATGAATTCTCCTCGTTACGACACTTTGCTTAATTGTGCCGTAAAGTCTAATACTCGTCATAAATTATCACGACAATTATTGATCAATTAACCGCCTTTTTTCATGCACTGAGGATACTTTTGTTGATCGAATATATACCGCGTTTGATCAATATTTGCTGCGAATTATTGCTTTCGAGCAACGCGGCGGCAGAGCGGCAACGTCGCAAAAAACGAAATGGAAGTATGTTAAAGTGAGATAGAAAGTGTGCGCGTGCAGTCGGTGTATTTCGTTGGATGATGTGTTTTTAAGGTCTTATGATTACGTATTTTTGTTTAGGAGACGGACGACATAAGTATGTAAGAACTTATTTTACTTTTATATTCCATACTACCAGTATCCATATCCATACTAATATTATAAATGCGAAAGTAACTCTGTCATATTGTCTGTCTGTCTGACTTCATAGACACTTCATCTGTCTTCATTCAGAAAATTTCCATACATACTTCCCCCTGAAAGGGTAAAACAGGGGGAAAGTTTGTATGGAAATTTTCTCATTTCTATTTATTTATTTAATAACGCTACAGCAGTACTTTCTAGACTTGGAAGTATACAAACAGGTGTATGAGTTCTCTATTACAATTAAAAAAGATTATGTAGGGGAAACTGGGCAATATTCACCCCTAAAGCCACGAAGGGTAAAATGGTTCAAAGGCGAGGGCAAAGCCCGAGCCATTGAGGATTCAGCACGACCCCCCCCCTTCTACCCCAAGTGTGCTGCAGTGCCGCCGCAGGCCGAACTGCTGAACACTAGGGCCGTGAGGCCGTAGACCGAGCCCCACGGCGAATGCGAAGCCCGAGCCGTCGAGGATTCAGCACGACCCCTTCCTCCTAACTCCCCACGACCAAGTGAGCTGCAGTGAGGCCGCAGGCCGAACTGCCGGACACTTGGGCCGCGAGACTGAAGGCCGAGCTCCAAGGTGAGGGTGAACCCCGAGCCGTTGAGGATTCAGTATAACTCCCCCCCCCCCCCCCCACCCCCCGGTGAGGTGAGTGAGGCAAAGACTATATGAATAATACGTTTATTATTACACATTGCACAGGTGAACAAAGTTGCAGCAATATCGGTTCTGTGAAAGCTGTCTACCTAGTGATAGTATAGAAACATCAAATACATTGTCGTTTGTTATAATAACTGTATGACTATAGAAAGAAACCGGCCAAGTGCGAGTCGGACTCGCGCACTAAGGGTTCCGTACCATTATCTATAAAAACGGTAAAAAAATGTCTGTTGTTTGGGAGCCCCCCTTAAATATTAAGTTTATATTAATTTAATTATTTATTTTTGAAGTGAATATATAACATTATCAAGCAAAACTGAGCAAAAAAAATCACGTTTGTTGTATGGGAGCCACCTTAAATATTTATTTTATTCTGATTTTAGTATTTTTAAGGGTTCCGTACCTCAAAAGGTTAAAAGGTACCCTTATAGGATCACTCGGTTGTCCGTCTGTCTGTCGCTCTGTCAAGACCCTTTTTCTCACGAACACGTTGAGGTATCAAGCTAAAATTCATACCAAATATTCAAGTCTACTGTCCCTTGAAGCTGTAAAAAAATCAAACTTCTAAGCCAACGCAATCAAAAGGTACAGCCGTTTATGCCGCAAATTTTCATGTTTTTCGAACTCCAAAGGGAATCAAAACCTACAGGGTACTTCCCGTGAACTCAGAATCTTGGAATTTGGTATGAAGCAACATCATAAGGCACAGATAAAGAAAAAAATGCGAAAGGTCTTCATTTTTTGTAACATCATGTTATCATAATATTATTAAATTTGAATGCCGCAAATTTTCAACATTCGCAAGGGAATCAAAATCAATAGGATACTTCCCGTGAACTCAGAATCTTGAAATTTGGTGCAAAGCAACGTCGTAAAGTTTTCGCACAAGTAAAGAAAAAATTGCGAAAAGTGTAAATATTTATTTACAACATATAATATAAATATATTAAATAATTAAATTTTGCTATGCAATAATGCTTATTATAGATAACGTGCGCGAGTCCGACTCGCACTTGATCGGTTTTTTTTTGTTATAGCGGCAACAGATATACATCGTCTGTAAAAATTTCACACTGGCAAACTGTCACGGTTCATATGATACAGTCTGGTAACAGAAGGACGGACGACAGACAGACAGACGGGCAGCAGAGCCATACTAATAGGATCCTGTTTTTACTCTTTGGGTACGGAACCCTTAAAAGGGTACATATCAAACCTTTCTAATATTATAAATGCGAAAGTGAGTTTGTTTGTTTGTTTGTTACGCTTTCACGCCGTAACTACTGAACCGATCATCATAAAATATTGCATACAAGTTCTCTGGAGTACGGAGAAGGACATAGGCTACCTTTTATCCCGGGAAAAAGTACTATTCCCGAGGGATCGACATTGATGCGGGCGGAGCCGCGGGCGCAAGCTAGTTTTCTATAAACTTGCGTCTGCGACAGGTACCTGACTGTACGTCAAAATATTTATCTACCAATATTCATATAATGAACTGAATTCGTTATAGAGTTATGGAGGAACATACATAGATGCATACAAAAAAAAATCTAAAAATCGTCAATTTAGTTTCAGTGTCATGTATAAAGCTTATAAACACGATATCTCTGAAAACAAAGTAACTTACTCCATGACCGACCCTGACAAGTTATTTATTAGTAGTGATATAATAGTTATAGGATTATAGGTAGGTACTTTAATCTTACCACAAAAAGGTATTAAAGTGACGTCATTACTTCGTAATTGTAGTAAATATGTGTTTTACTTCGTTAATTAAGTAATTGTTATGACCTGTCTTAGGTAGCTTGTTTTAGATTTCCCTTTAATTAAATCATTCATTCATCTCGTGTAGGTGTCACGGTCAATCGACCATAAACATCCTGGTGTCAGAGTTCTTCGGAACCGCCTTTCGGCCTCTGACGTGGTTCCTTTAACGACTACCAGATGGCAGCCGGGACCAACGGCTTAACGTGCCTTCCGAAGCACAGAATCATCTTTATTATCAGACAATCAGGTGATTCAAGCCTGCAATGTCCTAACCAAACTGGAAACAACTAAACAAAGTATGCTTCCCGTGGGAATCGAACCCACGACCCCCGGGTCTACAGGCAAACGCCTTAACCACTGGACCACAGAGGTAGTTTAATAATTACAGAGGAGAAATTAAATGATTGATTACTTGTGTTATCTATCATTTATCCTTAGTACCATAGGTAGGAAGGTAGTATTGATACCCAATCCTCATAGAAAAAAAAAACACTTGCATCCTTACTAATATTATAAATGCGAAAGTGAGTTTGTTTGTTTGTTTGTTTGTTACGCTTTCACGCCGTAACTACCGAACCGATCTTCATGAAATTTTGCATACAAGTACTCTGGAGTACGGAGAAGGACATAGGCTACCTTTCATTCCGGGAAAAAACACTATTCCCGAGGGATCGACATTGACGCGGGCGGAGCCGCGGGCGAAAGCTAGTACTTTATAAATAGTAGTGTCCGATCCTTGAAGGGATTCTCAATCCTAATTCAGCCCATTGATATGAAAAATTTTACAACTATGGGACCAATGAATGCCGAGACAGTCGTTGGCGAGTTACATACTTTACTCCAAATTAAACATAGCATCGTTAGGAATAGAATTCATATGTAGCAAAATTTGCAACATATGAATTCTCTTTGCTTTAAACTGAACACTTCCTAAGTAAGAGGCCGGTACAGGTGGATCAACAATTAATGCGGATTTCAGCCTGATCAACAAAGGAGGCAAGGGGTGTCATCCTAAACTGTATATCCGGTAGTTGAAGTAATGCTTCTTGCTTTACCAGTGTTAGTAGTATCCCAATACCTTTATATCCTTCCTTAATCCAATAAATTCATATCCTTCCCCAGCTTAAAATCACTTCCGTTGGGTAGCAGCGTCGGACGCACAAGAAGCCAAAGAAACTGTGCTCGCAATCTCGTCTGCCAAGCATGGTGAGTATGCCAATATCCTCCCATTGAACGAATAAGTATCCTTGGGAGAGGCCTTCGTCCAGCAATAGACTATTTGCTGCTGTATTGATGAATGATGATGATGAACAATAGCCGAAAGGAGGACAACACAGGAAAGGCTACTTCTGATTTTAGTATTTTTTTGTTACAGCGGCAACAAAAATACATCATCTGTGAAAATTTCAACTGTCTTACTATCACGGTTCATGAGATACAGCCCGGTGATACACGGACGGGCAGACGGACGAAAAGCGGAGCCATATTAATCGTTCAATACACTTCGATTTTGCAAAGAAAATATTTTTGTAACTATTTCTCTTTAGCCAAGTCAAGAAAGAGATCAAATATTTTACAATTTTGAAAGCAGCAAAAAGATTGGGAATCATTAGATCCCAAGATCACTTAAGAGAAGGTCGCTCAAAGAGCAATGGAGAGGGCTATGCTCGTTGTTTCTCTGCGAGACAAAATCAGAAATGAGGAGATCCGTAGAAGAACGAAAGTTACCGACATAGCTCAGCGGATTAGCTCCTTGAAGTGGCAGTGGGCGGGGCACATAGCACGTAGTACCGATGGCCGATGGGGCAAAAAGGTTCTCGAATGGCGACCACGTACCGGCAAGCGAAGCGTCGAACACCCACCTGCCAGGTGGTCGGACGACCTGAACTAGGACGCATGGAAACGCTGGATGCAGGCCGCTTCCAACCGGTCATTTTGGAAATCATTGGGAGAGGCCTATGTCCAGCAATGGACTTCTTGCGGCTGATATGATGATGATGATGAGATCCCAAGAATGTCAGGCAAGGCTTGATGCTGGTTGAGAACATCAGGCTGCATCTCGCTTAGCGGAATCCTATGCTACTCGCGAAGCTCACCTGAGTGCTGATTGTGAGCGTCATACGTCATCTCGCGATTCAGAAATTTATATACAACGGGAATCACGCCGTATGCTGTCATAAAAGGCGATCTTTGCTAACAATCCATTCATAGATAATATATATAGAACTATCTATTATCTATGCTGTGATAAAAGGCGATCTTTGCGAACAATCCATCTAAAATAAATTGGTATATAGTATATTTTGTAGGCGTGTTATATTTGATTGCTAGCTGATGCCTGCGACTTCGTTCGCGTCGACTGACGTTCATGATCAGTACTCTGTAGTGCACTCTAAAACAAGTGAGGAACGTGGATCGCAACTGAGACCTAGACGTGGTTGTGCATATACCTACGGCAAGAAGTCAATCGCACATCACGTTCCTCACTGGTCTCTAGATACCTAGACGTAGACGTGTTAATACGTTGAGAACTCAGGCGTGATTCTCGATGTATGTTAATTTTTGAATCGCGAGATGACGTATGACGCTCACGATCAGCGCTCAGATGTGCTTCGCAAGTCGAAGAGGATTCTGCTGAGCGAGATGCAGCCTGATGTTCTCGATCAGCATTAAGTCTTGCCTGAAATTTTTGGGATCTAATCTTTCCCAATCATTTTGCTGCTTTTAAAATTGCAAAAGATTTGATCTCTTTCTTGACACGGCTAAAGAAAAATAGTTACAAAAATATTTTCTTTGCAAAATCAAAGTGTATCGAACGATTAATATGGCTCCGCTATCCGTCCGTCTGTCTGTCCGTCCATCCGTACGTTTGTCAACAGGCTGTATCTGATGAACCGTGATAGTTAGATAGTTGAAATTTTCACAGATGATGTATTTCTGTTGCCGCTATAATAAAAAAAAATATTATAATCAGAAGTAGCCTTTCCTGTGTTGTCCTCATTTTGGCCATTGTTCATCATCATCATTTGAATAGCTCCGTTGCGCAGCGGTCAACACGCCAGCCCGCGACACGGAGTGACCGGGTTCGATCCCCGGCCAGGTCAAGATGGAAAATTAACTTTTTCAGATTGGCCTGGGTCTTGGATGTTTATCTATATATGTATTTGTTATAAAATATAGTATCGTTGAGTTAGTATCCCATAACACAAGTCTCGAACTTACTTTGGGGCTAGCTCAATCTGTGTGATTTGTCCGTATATATTTATTTATTTATTTATATTTATATCATTCATCAATACAGCAGCAAATAGTGCATTGCTGGACAAAGGCCTCTTCAAAGGATACTTATTCGTTCCATGGAATGATATTACCATACTCACCATGATTGGCAGGCGAGATGGCGAGCGCAATTTCTTTGGCTTCCTGTGCGTCCGACGCTGCTGCCCATCGGAAGTAATTTTAAGCTGGAGAAGGATAGGAATTTGTTGGATTAGGAAGGGAATAAAGGAATTGGGATACTACTACCACTGATAAAGCAAGATGCAGCTCGGGCGGCTGGGTGCGCGTTCCCGATGCCATCACTTCGACTACTGGATAGGCAGTTGAGAACGACAACTCTTACCTCCATTGTTGATCAGGCTGAAATCCGCATTAAATATTGATCCTCCTTTACCGGCCTCTTACTTAGGAAGTGTCGAGTTTAAAATTTTGCTACATGTGAATTCTCTTTCTAACGATGCTTTGTTTAATTAGGAGTAAAGTATGAACTCGCCAACGACTGTCACGGCATTCATTGGTCCCATAGTTGAAAAGTTGTTCATATCAACGGGCTGCATTAGGATCGAGAACCCCTTCAAGGCTCGGACAGGGTTTTCTTTACATATTGTATGTATTGATTTACTACTATTTACAATGTATGCAAGTGTTTTTTTTCTATGAGGACTGTGTATTAATTCTACCTTCCTACCTATGGTATGAACGATGAATAACAGATAACACGAGTAATCAATCATTTAATAAAGAACAATTACAAGCTACCTAAGACAGGTCATAACAATTAATTAACGAAGTTAAACACATATTTACTACAATTACGAACTAATGATGACACTTTAACACCTTTATGGTAGTATTGATTAGCTGGTAAGATTAAAGTACCTACCTATAATCCTATAGCTATTATATAACTACTAATAATAAATCTGTAAGGGTCGGTCATGGACTAAGTTACTTTGTTTTTCGAGATATCGTGTTTATAAGCTCTATGACATGAAACTAAATTGATGAATTTTAGATTTTTTGTATACATGTATGTATGTATGTTTATCCATAACTCTTCTATACATATAATATCTATACATATAAAACAGTAAAAATATTTTGTCTGTACATTTACTATTTTTAACTAAAATGGATAGAGGGACACTTAAAAAGAATAATAGAAAGCAAAAAAATTTTTTTCGAATTTCTTGTCTGTCTGTCTGTGTATGATCACGATTATCTCCGAAAATACTGAAACGATTTACCTCAAACTTTCACCAATAGCTTTGTTTTAACTCAGCAAAACATCTAAAGTTTATTTTATCAAAATCGGTTCATTAAAAAAAGAGTTATCGTCATTTGAATGAACTCAAGGCATTAGATTGCCGGCAAATATACACGGTAAATTTTTTTATCGCTTTGGACCCTTAAAAGTGTGACTCAGTCGTCAAAATGAACAACTTTACCTATGGGAACAATGCTGGGAACTCAAAAAAAATCGACATTCCCATACAAACTGGCCGGGCGGCGGGACTCTTTAATATGGAAATGAATTTTTTTTTTGAGTTTCCAGCATTGGTCACATAGAAAAAGTTGTTCATATTTATGACCTGAGTCACCCTTTAAGGGGCTTTAAAAGCCTTAAAATAGCACTTAAATAGTAAGAGATTAAATAATAAGTGACATAAGAAAATTTAAATACAAAGTCAATTCATCATCAGTATACTACAGCAATATACCTACACATACTATCCATACTAATATTATAAATGCGAAAGTAACTGTCTTCGCGGCTCCGCCCGCGTTAGTGACGATCCCTCGGGAACAGTAGAATTTCCCGGAATCAAACATACCCTATGTCCTTCCCCGGGCCACACACCTCCATACCAAATTTCATCCAAATCAGTTCAATGGTTGAAGCGTAAAAAATGACAGACAGAGTTAAATGCGAAACATCTATACTAATATTATAAAGCTGAAGAGTTTGTTTGTTTGAACGCGCTAATCTCAGGAACTACTGGTTCAAATTGGAAAATTCTTTTTGTGCTGGATAGTCCATTTATTGAGGAAGGCTTTAGGCTATAAAACATCACGCTGCGACTAATAGGAGCGAAGCATCAATAAAAAATGTTTTGAAAACGGGGGGAAATTGTTCGCCTATACAAAGAAAAAACATAATTAATCATAATAACAGAAATTGCCGCGGACGTAGTCGCGGGCAACAGCTAGTAAATAAATAAGTTCATTAAATGAAACTTGGTAGATAAACATTTCGATTTACAGTCAGGTACCTGTCGCAGACGCAAGTTCATAGAAAATACATCAACGCGTCATCACATTTCTCTGATGATTTTTTCGAATGACAGATATGAACAGTCGGTCCAAATATTATGTAATTGGATATGTACCCTTTTTAGGGTTCCGTTATTAAAGGGTAAAAACGGGACACTATTAATATGGCTCCGCTGTCCGTCCGTCCGTCTGTTACCAGACTGTTTCTCATGAATCGTGATAGTTAGCCAGTTGAAATTTTAACAAATGATGTATTTCTGTTGCCACTATAACAAAAAAAAATTCAGAAAAAAATAAATATTTAAAGGGGCTCCTATACAACAAACGTGTTTTTTTTTGCTCATTATTGCTCAATGGCAATATGTAGACGCTTGAAATATTCCCAGAATATTTAATTATATATTAATTTCAAAAATGAATAATTTAATTGATATAAAATTTATATTTAAGGGGGGCTCCCATACAACAGAGATACTTTTTTGCCATTTTTATAGATAATGGTACGGAAACCTTAGTGCGCGAGTCCGACTCGCACTTGGCCGGTTTTTTCCTATAGTCATACAGATATTATAACAAATGACAAAGTATTTGATGTTTCTGTCACTAGGAAGTCAGCTTTCACAGAACCGATATTGCTGCAACTTTGTTCACCTGTGCAACGTGCAATAATAAGCGTATTATTCATAATACTTTATCTTGTATCTCATGAACCGTGATAGTTACAGTTGAAATTTTCACAGATGATGTATTTATTTTGCCACTATAAAAAAAAATACTAAATTCAGAAGTAGCCTTTCCTGTGTTGTCCTCCTTTCGGCCATTGTTCATCATCATCATTCATCAATACAACAGCAAATAGTGCATTGCAAGACCTCTCCCAAGGATACTTATTCGTTCCATGGGAGGGTATTGCCATACTCACCATGCTTGGCAGGCGAGATAGCGAGCGCAGTTTCTTTGGCTTCTTGTGCGTCTGACGCTGCTGCCCATCGAAAGCAATTTTAAGCTGGAGAAGGATAGGAATTTGTTGGATAAGGGAGGGAATAAAGGTTTTGGGATACTACTAACACTGGTAAGGCAAGACGCAGCTCGGGCGGCCGGGTGCGCGTACCCAATGCCATTACTTCGACTACCGGATAGGCAGTTGAGGATGACACTTCTTACCTCCATTGTTGATCAGGCTGAAATCCGCATTAATTGTTGATCCACCTTTACCGGCCTCTTACTTAGGAAGTGTTGAGTTTAAAGCGAAGAGAATTCATATGTTGCATATTTTGCTACATGTCATACATACATTGTCGCAGATCGTAAGCCGATCAAGGGATTGGGATAAAATCTGCAGAATCATGTTAATAGGCGATGCGGCTAGCAACCCATCACTCATTTGACAACTAATTTGATTCCGTTTTCCACCTAATGCCCACCAACATGCTAAACGTGACCTTCAGGTCTTAAAACTTAGGCTCTGTCTACCCTGCAAGGGCAAAAGACGTGATACTAAAAATCGTCAATTTAGTTTCAGTATCATGTATAAAGCTTATAAACACAATAACTCTGAAAACCAAGTAACTTACGCCATGACCAACCCTTACAGATTTACTATTATTACTAGCTGTCCCGACGAACGTTGTTTCGCTATAAAATAAACACTCTTTAAAACAATCTTATCTTTTAATTTGGACCAAATTACAGATAATTATAAAGTTTGTTCAAAATCTAAAAAATTTGTAGTTTTAGATTTTATCCCGAACATACATCGTGACACTAGATTGTTATATACAAGAATTTCTCGTATATGCTATACTTTATTTACTAAACTTTCCAAGTCATTGTATGTCCTCTGTAAACTTTATTATTATTATTTCGAGCTCTTTTTTATGTTTTTCTTTCCCAATTTTTACCCATGACCAAGGCCAAGTGCAAATGAAAATAAAAAGGAAATGTCTATTTCTGTATGAATTTTATTATTATTATTTGTATCTCTTTTTAAGTCATGGGACATGCCCCGGTCCTTTGAGAATGAGCTGAATGAGCTTGCGTGGGAATATAGATCCAACACTTAGAGGCCCTTTGGAGAAGTTGATGTAATGTGTGTCTCCAGCCAGAAACCGTTCCTGGAAATAGTAATATATAATATGTTCTTAAACAGGTCTTGGCCGGAGGAGAAACTATTGCATTTTAAAGAGAAATTACTGGGTTATGTTATTGAAATGTGGTTGGACTTGTGTTGGGTTATTGCAAAGGGCCGGACACCTGCCATAATCATTGGCGGTTGTGCTGAATCCTTAAAGGCTCAGGCTATGCCCTCGCCTTGGAGATCGGCCTGCGGCCTCGCGGCCCAAATGTTTGGCAGTTCGGCCTGCGGCCTCACTGCAGCATACTTGGGGGAGGGAGTGGAGGTGGCGATCGTGCTGAATCCTCAACGGCTCACGCTATGCTCTCGCCTTAGAACACGGTCTGCGGCCTCGCAGCCCAAGTGTTCGGCAGTTCGACCTGCGGCCTCACTACAGCACACTTGGGGAAGTGGGGGGGGGGGGGGAGGGGGGGATTTCTGAATCCTCAATGGCTCAGGCTGTCCCCTCACCTTGGAGCTCGGTCTGCGGCCTAAGTGTTCGGCAGTTCGACCTGCGGCCTAAATGCAGCACCAACCCGGGGGGGGGGGTCGTTCTGAATCCTCAACGGCTCAGGTTATGCCCTTGCCTTGGAACTCGGTCTGCGGCCACGCGGCCCAAGCCTTTGGCAGTTCGGCCTGCGGCCTCAATGCATCACACTTGGGGGAGTGGGAGGAGGGGGGGGGGGTCGTGCTGAACCCTCAGCGGCTCGGTCTCCGCTCTGAGCTCGGCCTGCGGGCTTGCGGCCCAAGTCTTTGGCAGTTCGGCCGGCGGCCTAAATGCAGCACCATGGGGGGGGGGGGGGGCGGAGGAGCGGGGGAGGGGGGTCGTTCTGAATCCTCATCGGCTCTGCCCTCGCCTTGGAGATCCTCAACGGCTCAGGCTGTGCCCTCGCCTTGGAACTCGGTCGCGGCCCACGTCTTTGGTAGTTCGGCCTGCGGCCTCAAAGCATTACACTTGGGGGAGTGGGGGGAGGGGGGGGGTCGTGCTGAATCCTCAGAGGTTCGGGCTCCGCTCTGAGCTCGGCCTGCGGGCTAGCGGCCCAAGTTTTAGGCAGTTCGGCCTGCGGCCTCAATGCATTACACTTGGGGGAGGGGGGGGGGGGGGTCGTGCTGAATCCTCAGCAGCTCGGGCTCCGCTCTGAGCTCGGCCTGCGGGCTCACGGCCCAAGTCTTTGGCAGTTCGGCCTGCGGCCTCACTGCAGCACACTTGGGGGAGTGGAAGGGGGGGGGGCGTCGGCTTTGCCCTCGACACTCCGATCATCGGTTCGGGCTGCGCCCTCGCCCCGTAGCTCATAACTTATTGCCTACAAACATAACATAATTAATTAGTAATGTACGCGAACGGAGTCGCGGGCACTGCTTGCATTCTATAATCCTAATAAATAGGTAACTACAGAGAAGATGACAGGTCGTTCCATCACAGCTGTTTAGCTAACAGTTGTGATGCGATCTAGAGCGAAGTGGCAACAGCGCACAATGGACTCAGCCAATCGTAGAGCAGGAAGCCTCTCATTGGCCCATTTGAATCTGATCAATAATTGACGGAGTGGAATTGTATAAAAAAGTTCAATTTTCTGCCACCAGAGGGCTGGCAATTATTGATCTAATCTGAGATCGGATTGCTCACAATGTACGCAAAATCCAGCATTAGATCAATAAATGCTGTCCTGATCAACAATTGCCAACTGATCAACAATTAACTGATGCCACGAGACGTTCGATCAACAAATGTCGAGTGGAGATATCTATATATATATATATATATATATATATATATATATATATATATATATATATATATATACATTATAATCTTGTATCTGTATTGGGTTTTTTCCTTTAATAAAGAAAATTATTATTATTTATGCAAGAGTTTTCTGTTCTCAGCTTATAGCTGGTGTTTGTACACTACAATCACAGATATAGACCAAGTGTAGTAGCAGTAAAGGTAATTTATTGTGGAGTTTCTGTTTCATCCCCTTGCATGAATTCCCTAACTATTCTATACATGTATTTAAAATTGCAGCATTCTGCATATTGTTGTATGAGTTTTTGGTAAATCTGTAAATTTAAAACTGTGGTGCAAGTGTTAGGGATTAGCCCTGTCCGTGAGATAACTACAGGTACTATATACATATACTTTATCTCCATATCCTTCCATTTCATCTTTTAAATCTGTATATTATTTTTCGGTTATTATTTTAGCAAGGTTATGAGTGTTGGGAACTGTTATATTTATAATGTAAGCTACTCATATTTTGTTTAATTTATCATGTAATACTTTATCTGGCCTGGATGGATCTGGCATTTAAGACATTTATCATCTGTAATGGAGGGATCTTTTATAATATGTTTGCGGTAATTTTTAGTATTGATGATTTGATCCTGAATAGCTATCAGTTTCAGGAAAAAGATTTTCCCGGGTATCAGTCAGTCCTCTACCTCCGATTAATTGCTTTATTGTCATCCTTACTATGGCTGATTTTGGGTGCAGATGGTTATGTTTTGTGAGAATTGTGCGAGGTTTTATTTCAAAGTTATTAATCTTAGTTTTGCTTCGTATACGGATTTCAAAAGAATAAGTAAGTACTGGGATTGCATATGTATTCAAAGCCTTCAGAGATTTACCAATTAATACATTTTCACAGATCCTTGCAACTCTACTTTTGAATTAGTGGATAATGATGATTTTATTGATGTGTGATCTAGTTGTTCTGATTGACTGTATCATAGTGTTTGTATAATTCCAGATCCAGGCTTTTATAACCCCTTTTATAGCTTTTGTTACCACCAGATATAAGTTTCCCTTTTTTATGTTCGCTCACTTACACTTCTCTAAAGCAAATTTCATACCTAAGTTGTGGTGACATCAATAACCTTTTGTATGCCAGCACTTGTTAACATTACTTCACCCCCGACGCCAAGCTAGTACAAATTGTAATAACTTCTAAACTAGTGCTTTCATTTGGATTAATAATTATGTTATTATATGTCGTAATTTGTTTTGTGTGTCAATAAATAAAATAAATAAATAAATAAACTTTTGTTGTCAATGGCATCTCAGTCAAGCGACTGTTTTGCAACTAAAATGGTCATTGGCGCTCAATAGGTTAAATGCTTCATGTACTTCTTATTACTAGTGTATAATTTTAAATTGTCTATCCACATAAGACGAGATATTGCAATTTGTGGAATACTTGGTTTTGATCGGTAACCTTTATTTTGACTATTCGAAATTAGCGATGATAGGTTTAAGGCCGGGCAAACTCACACACGGCTTTGATATTACTACTATAAAGCCGTGCTGTTTTCTTCACGAACATTTCCGCACGGAGTCTAATCGTAATATCGCGATATCGCGCAGACTAGTGTTAGAATACTTACGAAAGCCCCCGTCAGCCTCTCGTACACGAGCTGCAGGGCAGTGGTGTCAATGCTGCTCATGGGCGCGTCCACTGAGAGGCAGATGCGGCAGACTGCTGGACTCCGATGCATCTTGTTTAAGGTTATTTTATTCTTAAGTCTGCGAATTTATATAAAAATAAGCACATCAGCACTAAAATAATATGTGGCTAAAATTGTATATAGTATGATATGAACTATTGGCTACATATAATATAAACGGTACTAAATTTAATACATATGGAAAACAAGTTGTAGAAACACTAAGCGATTTGACATTGACAGTTGGGCCGGCCGAAAGAAATGTCACTTTGACATCCATTTATGCTATGCTTTCTACATTAACCAACAAGTAAAAAAAAAAATTCTAAAATTCTATTTTTTTTTAAATCTATTTAAAAAAATTCTCAATGACGACGAAATTGACGTTAGTTATGCAACAGAGGCCAGAGACGCCTGGCGAGTTCTAGCTCCAAATTCCAAATTTCCTGATTACCCATCCTCGCAAAGACAATGGGATGGGCCGCTTTGCAAAATTGCTCAAGATAATTTACTTGAGACGTCTGGCAATTCTGTAGAGCGTGCCCGCCTTTTGGCTGTGGCGGAGTGGGAGTCCGGGCTTTGGTTGCAGGCCCTACCGTCAGCCAACCCAGGCACACTGCTACACAATGACGCTTTCCGTCTGGCAACAGCACTACGACTAGGCGCCACGTGTATAGTCCCTCACCGTTGTCCTTGTGGGGATACCATCGATAGCTTTGGTCACCACGGCTTATCTTGCATTAGGAGTGCCGGCCGTTTGGGGCGACATGCCGCCCTAAACAATATTATCCACCGCTCTCTTGCAACCATTAATATACCGGCCGCGTTGGAACCCACTGGTTTGGTCCGGGATGATGACAAGAGACCGGATGGAATGACTCTGGTGCCCTGGCGATTGGGGCGGCCTTTGGTATAGGATGCTACATGCGTTGATACCCTAGCGCCGTCTCATCTTCAGGTCACCAAGTCAAAGGCCGGTACAGCAGCAGCCACAGCGGAAAACCTCAAAAGGCGCAAGTATGTAGGTATCGGATAAAAGGCTGGCAATTACCTGGCTCAAAGGATAAGCATTGCCATCCAACGTGGCAATGCTGCCAGCCTTTTGGGCACGTTGCCGCAGAATGACGGTTTGCAGGGACTGTATAATTTGTAAATAATTATATTTTTTAGGTAGTTTTAATTATTATTACTTAATTAGTATTATTTTAGATCAGTTTAAATTAAATGAGAATATAAAACTAAAATAAATGACCTTTTACCAACAAGTCATAATTGAAAATATTACTGTTTTGCATTACAACAAAACAGGTATTATGTGACCGAAAACACAAAGCATTGTCGATGAGAGGGCTGTCTGTAATCTTACCCGATTATATGGCAATATTACCATAAATTCTCAGTGGTTCTTCCTCAGAACAATAACTAAAGGTTCTTCTTAAATTTCTTCACTCAGCAGCTGGCAACACTTGTCAATGTTAAACTGACATTGACAAGACCTGTCATAGTATCGGGGGAGGACATTTCTATGGGATGACGTTTGAGAGAATTGATGTGGCGCCATCTCTTCCTTTGAACTTGAAACTAAGTTTCTGTTGAGATAAAATGCCGATAGATGTCTCTGAGTGTAATAAGTAATTAATTTAAAAATAAAATTAATATGTGGAATTTACACGTTACAATAATTAATCATTGAAGTGATATACTTCGTCTTTTAATTTTCGTAATTAATGAGTTTGTTATTTTTCAGCCTTGCAACACTGATACGGAATGATTAGTGTTGGCAACCTGTTGTGTAAATTCAAAATTGAAATCACACGAAAGTTGCTGCGCGTACGACTGTGTTGACCGTGTGGTGTTTTTTTGTGATTAATTGTTGGTATTTAATCGTTTTCTCCGCTAATAACATCGAGTTGAGATTACTCCTCCGTGTTAGTGTCGAGGGAGTATATGGAAATCAGTACTCTGTGTTGTGATACCACATTTGCGAAAGACGCTAAATTTGCGAAAAATACGCTATTTTGTGTAGTTTTATTAAAACTATCGAAGATCAATCTCGACAAAATGCCTCACTTATGTGCATTTGGATGTAGAGTAAAAGGTACGTAGGCTTGTATTACAAAAACTTAATTCGTATTTGAAAGCGGCTAGCTGACTTACAGTTAGTTTTCTTCCAGTACAATTCTTGTATTAAACCAATAGGTTCTTTCAATGTTTAAACTGTTATTTGTATACCTCATCATATGTTCGCCGTGTGGTTTCCGGCAGAGTATAATAGGACCACTCCAACTCTTCACGTGGATGTCGTAAGAGGCGATTTAGGAAATACAAGTTAAACAAAGATCATAAACATCAATTTGACCTCTCAAACCCGTCTGGTCAGCGAGGAGAGTGTAGGCCAAATCCTCTGTCTGCTCTGGCCAAGTATGGCTCCTTTAGTATAGAGAGGGTCATGCTCCTGCAGTGGAGACTAAAAGGACCTGCTGACGACGATCATATGTTTACTATTATTCAAATATCAAATCAATATACCACGTGTGAAATGTTCTTACTTAATAATATCTATTCATTTCACTGCACTTAAATAGTCACAATGAGTCTAGTTTAATACTTAAATATTATTCATACAGAATATAATTTTATTACAGATGTTCCGGTACATGTGTTTCCCAGTCCTGATAAATTCCCAGAGCGTTTCAAAACTTGGGTCAGTCTAGTTGGTGGCAAACTAGAAACATCATCTGATTATGATTTTTACAAAAGGAAGAGGATTTGTGATATTCACTTCATAGAGGCACATAGAAGTCGTTTCAAACGACTTAATGCATTAGCAGTTTCAATTTTACATATACCAAGTAATTAAAGTATTCAAATTCATGCATAAATCTATTTATAATTAACACTTTTGCTGACACTGAACCAGACACAAAAAAAATAACAATAGAATTACGTCTACAGGCGGGCAGTGTCAGCGAAAGTGTTAATAAATGGCCGTGGTTGATCGTGCAACTAGTATTTTCCTCATATTTTATTTTCCACTAGCTATCCCGGCAAACTTCATACTGCTTCTATTTTAGATAGTTGGGTAAAACGTAGCCGTATTAATTGAGGGTTCCTACCTGCATAACACATTTCATCAAAATGTCCAGCCTTTGTTTTATTTATACCGAATTTATTGTCAACCTTTTAATACTACAGCAACTAGTATATAAAAACCTAAATTTAGTCACGTAAAGCATAATTAATAAATGTTTAGTTACCAAATTAAATATTTTGATACCATTTTCTTCTCCCTTAATTTGGTATTGAAAATATATAAGTTGTAATATGAGACATCAACTCTAACTGAAAATTTCCTTGTATATTTTCAGATACATCATCAACTCTTAGCGTTAATGCTGCTATGGACTATCAACCTGCTGATAACACTCATCCAGCTGATGCAATGGGTAATCATATGCATATTGATCATCTTAAAAATTTAATTCTCTAATTTATACTCGTCATATCTATCTTATCATATCCATCAACATGCTAAACGTAGCCTTTCGGTCTAATGGCCTTAGGCTCTGTCTACTACGTAAGTGATAAAGACGTGATACTATGTATGTTTATCTATCTTCATCACATTTAATTTAATTTACAGATGCTTTTGGAATCCAACATCAACAGTCCCAGTTACCCGTTTATAGCCCATCTTCTATCTCCTGCTCTGCTCTACGACCGAAGTTTTAGGTAACTGTAATATTAATAATTAAATTATTTAATTACTATATACCTTAATATGCATTACTAACTTAGTTACTTGAGACTATTAATTTTATAAGTGTAACAATAATAACATTTAAAAAATATTAAGTCAGAAAACTTGGTGATTCATTTATAATTTACTAGCTTTCGCCCGCGGCTCCGCCCGCGTAAATGTCGATCCCTCGGGAATAGTACTTTTTCCCGGGATAAAAGGTAGCCTATGTCCTTCTCCGTACTCCTGAGAACTTGTATGCAAAATTTCATGATGATCGGTTCAGTAGTTATGGCGTGAATGCGTAATAAACAAACAAACAAACTCACTTTCGCATTTATAATATTAGTAAGGATGCAAGTATCAAATTAAATCTTGGTTTAAATATGTTTCCCTTCCCTCTTTGTATATTCCGAAAAATAAAATGAATCATCGTTTTCAGAACCATCTGAACATGTGAATGCTACCTTGGACTATCAAGATTCGCATCCTGCGCCAGACTGTTTCGGTAATCACATTTTTATTTTGAATATTTACGTAAATAAAATACTATTACTTAAACTATAGTTTACTACTAAGAATTTTTTAAATGTTAATATGTAATTTATAAATAATTAATGTAACTTAATATGGAAAATATAATTTTCAGGTCTAATTGACAACGGGGCTTCCGTGTTCGCTGAGCATTATTACAGTGTGATGACCCATTTGTACAACAAACCTTCGATAAAAGGTATATATTGTTATTTCATTTAATTATTGATTAGAAATGTCTATCATAAAAAAACAGTGACAGACTGCTTATATCATAACCAATTTAATTTGCTTTGTTTCAGATACTCCTCGGAAAAAATGCTCAACTGCTTTAAGACCGCTTAAGACTTAAGACCGCGAAGGCATAAGAAAGTGAGAAACCTGCAGAGTGAGATACGGCGTTTGCGTAAAAAAGGACTATCTTATAAAGAACGAATACAAAATGCTACAAATATTTCCAACGGTGTCGCATTCCAACTTTTGACAGAGCAAATGACAGGACCAGCTAAATTATTCCTAGAAATGCAATTGCAAATAGCAAAAAAGTCAAAAGGAAGACGTTTCTCCACGGAACAAAAATTATTAGCTTTGTCTTTGTACAAAAAAAGTCCAAAAAACTACGGCTTGCTCTCCAAATATTTTTGTGTGCCTTCAAGCAAACCATGAAGCGTTTGCTTTCTCAAATTAATATTAAACCAGGTATAAATAAAGTAATATTTGAAAAAATTTAAAACAAAATTCGCACACAAGCCTTAGAAGACCGTGTATGCAGTCTTATTTTTGACGAAATGTCCATAACACCTCATGTTACTTATGTCGGGCATAAGGATACTTTAGAAGGATTTAGTGAGAATGGTAATTTTGCTGATCATGTCTTAGTATTTATGCTTAAAGGAGTGAAAAATAGTATTAAACAGCCTATAGCGTATTATTTTACTACTAAATTAAATAAAGGAGACTTGAAAAATATGATTAAAAATGTCATAAAACATTGTATCCAATCTGGAATTATTATAATCAACACAGTTTGTGATCAGTGCCCTGTTAATGTTGGGGCTTTATCACAATTAGTTAAAGAGTCAAAAGAAAGATAAACCAAATTTGCCAAAAAGTGGGGTTATAGCAATGTGATGCGAATTTCTGGTCTCAGCATAGTTCCGCTTTACGATACGCCTCACCTTATTAAAGGGTTAAGAAATAATTTATTAAGCAAAGATTTAAAATACATAATAAATGGCGAGGAAAAAATTGTAAAGTGGAGCTATTACCAAATGGTATACAATACGGACAAATCATATGAAGAATTAAGGTATCTAGATAAAATTACAGAGGAGCACATTAATTCAGAAAAAATAAATAAAATGCGTGTTAAATTAGCCACGCAATGAGGATCCGTAAAGTTTTTAGTTGAGAATGCAGGATTATAGAGCTAAGAAATCCATAACATACAGTGCAAAAATTATTGTTCTACGATAAAAATTGACGAAGTTATGACCAAATTACTAGCAAAATTCACTGGCCGGCCGGCGCGGTGGCTGTGACGTCACTGTGACAGACGCCGCTAGTCGCCCGTTGGCAGTGACAAGGCGCGCAGTGTTTTGTGTGGTAATTGCGACTTTAAAACAAATTATTTATGTCTAATTTATATTTTTAACTATGTACAAATATTGTATAGTCCCGAACTATACAAATACTTCTTTTAAAACGCCAGAAAAACTATCTTTTAACGTGCCGAAAGACACAAAACTTCTGGAAAAATTGATAATTTTTCACGAAGTTTTGTAACTTGTTCTTTTTACAACGGAATACAATTTAAAATTATATTCCGTTGTAAAAAAGGATGATTAGAAGACTCCACTCTCTACCCAGGCTAGTAGACATTGTTGTGAATATCATTTCGAAGTCAGTACCTACATAATTATTCTTACCTTTTATTAAGTTGACATATAAATAAGTTAGTACATACCTATGTATTCTCTTTTTATAAACCGGATGTTTAAAAAAAA
The DNA here is from genome assembly GCA_947532085.1 of Elegia similella. NCBI lineage: Eukaryota > Metazoa > Arthropoda > Insecta > Lepidoptera > Pyralidae > Elegia > Elegia similella. The sequence continues at coordinate 13,091,834 of OX383950.1, forward strand.
ATCATACCTTCTTATTTCTTTCTAGTTTGGTGGACAAACCTACTTACCTTCCAATACTTCCGTTTCCATTTCTATGTAATATTCCAAGGTCAAAACAATGACACAGGGACGTACTGGAGTAAAAAGCAAATAGTGAATGATATAATATGTATCTGCCCCAGTTATGCCTGATTGTTGTAAGCAAATAAGTTAATACAGGATGTAAGGGTGAACACTGTTGTACCTAAAACAATTAAATCAGCCCGTCTAAATGAACAACGTATGGGACTCAGGATTGGGCTAGAAAACAATATCGACATTTTTATACAAAAATGTGAGGCCGATTAAAATATGGTATTATTTTATATTTATATATTTCAGGTGGAAAAAGACATGGAAAATTACGTTAAGTTTAACTGAAGAAGGGAGTTTTGACTCATTAGTTTGAATGTCAAAAGCTTTCGAAAAAACCGGCGAAGTGCAAGTTGGCCTTGCGCACCGCACGTATAAGTTTGAAGTTATTATAAATATATTTCTTATATGATGTAGCTTAAAATGTATGTTTTTCGCAATTTTTCCATTATCTGTGCTAAAAGACGTTGCTTCGTTACCTAATTTTAAGATTCTGAGTTCATGGGAAGTTCCCTGGTAGGTATTGATTCCCTGCGAATATAGAAAAAACACGAAAATTTGCGGCACAACCAGCTGTATCTTTAGATTGCGTTGGCTTCGAAAATTTGCGGCATAAACGGTTTGTTTTTTTCATAGCTCCAAGGGACAGTAGATCTGAATATTTGATATGAATTTCAGCTTGATACCTCTACGCTCTTAAGTTCCTGAGAAAAAGGATCTTGACAGACAGACAGACGGATAACCAAGTGATGAAACGAAACCCTTATAGGGTTCCGTTTTTTCCTTTTGAGGTACGGAACCCTAAACATTATAGACCTGCTTTTAAGAAAAGATAAGAAATAGAACATTTTTAAAGAGTTTTAAGTACGGACAGATCCAACCCAAAACCTAGCAGACGAAGTTTTGCAAACAAAAACGATCGCTGATATAAGCGATAAATTCTCGTTGAAAGAAGCATATGGAAGTTGAAAGACTATAAAATGATCGGACCTCACGCATATGTCCATGTTTCATACTTTTTTTTGATAATATTGTAACAATAGCATGTGATTTAGTTAATTTACAGGATTACCTTTAAAGCAATCAAGAGTAAAAAAAAATCTTTATTTGCTTTGTTTTTCTTTATTAGTTCCCATAATAAGTACGTTTTATACGTAAATATTACAAAAATTACACTCTAACAACACTTTATTTCAATAAGTTGTTAAATATAGCGACGAACCGCGTCGCCGTCTCTCAGTCGAATGATCGCTCTATGAGTGCCGACTGCCGACCGCGCTCGGATCGTCACAGTGACGTCACACGCACCGGCGTGCAATGCCTTTTCGCGGCAGGAACGGCATGATGTTTATTATTAATATCTTCGTAAGTAATTGTCCGATTTGGATAATTCAAAAAGATATATCATTGTAATGTCATGAAGAATAATGTGGATATTAGTCCTACTGAATTTGCAACAACTTTACTGATCCTCATTGTTTAGCCACAGTATGGCTGTGGCCACAGAACATTTAACGGCACGGAACAATTTGCCAGAAGAATTTCGACAAATTATACCAATCACGTTATTATTAGACAATCTATTCGACTCTTTAAATATAAGTTCTCTATGTATACCAAATGGAAAAGTATATAAAGGGCCTGTAAAACGAAATTCGCCTCATCATGAGTTATGGAAAAAAGCCAAAGTAGTATTAAGAAGTGTTAAATTTATTAAGATAATAAAAAATGGAGATAAAATCCGATTGGTTGAAACTGATATATCATATGTAAAGAATTTAATCAAAACTATCGAGGGAATGGAAATTCTTTGGAAATTGTTATCCAGTAAAAAATATGGTTTTGATGCACTTTTGACTAGAAACTTTAATCAGGACCCATTAGAAAATTTCTTCGGTAACATTAGGAGTTATGGAGCAAGAAATATATCTCCTAATACTGTGGCATTCGAAGGTGCATTTAAATCACTCTCCCCATTCAGGGAGAGGTAACTGCGAAGAAGACAATAATGAATTTCTCCAGACATTAGAATTTATGCTAACAAAAACAACAGTCAATCGCAACTACAACTCCGGATGTTTCTGAAGAAAAAGAATTTACTTTAGATACTGAAATATGTATTGACCACCCACAAGCAGGTGATGGTGGCCAATGTAATTATGTTTGTGGATGGGTACTGAAAAAATGTTTACAAAAGGTTGTAAAAAAATGTCAAAAGTGCCGAAATACCTTATTAGATTTGAATAAACGGAATGAGAATAATGTATTTATAAAGAGAAAGGAATATCAAAATAAAAATTGGTTATGTTACCCCAATAAATACTGAAGCTTGTTTTAAAGACATCAAAAATGTAACCGCTCAGTTCCTAAAAACAAATGTACCGAAAAATAATTTAAAGCGGTTTATAATTGCCAGTGTAGACAATCTTGTCGAATATCCATTTGAATGTAACATGCATAAAGAAAAACTGAAAGCAATGTTTGTGAACACAGTAATAAATATATTAATTTTTAGCTGGTGTCGATCGATTAATCGGATTTTGTCAGGGAAACTAAGTTATGTGGGGGACGATGATGTAAAAACGGCAGCGCAGAACTATTTTAATAAGCATAAAAATTATAAAAACAGAAAATAAACATATGTATTACCCACGCCACACGCCTTTTTTATTTTTCATACATTCCTAATATTTTATACCTATGATATTTTTCTAAACACGAGTTGTATTATTCTGTTTCGTTCTTGATGTTTCAGAAAATAATTTGAACAATGACATCAAGAAATACAGAAAAACAATTTCGTGTTTGGAAAAAAATAATGATCTTATTTGAAAAGCAAGCAAGAAACTGTATGTATATACCTATAAGTATATATGTATATATATATATATATATATATATATACCTATATACATCATTAGTACCCGATCAGTAATGTAGGCGTCGCTTCAAAACGAGCTGCATAAAAATCCCACAAGAGGGCTCTCTATCCCCATATATTATACTACTCTATGATGGCAACTCATCAAATTGATAGGCATCGACACCCGTCATTCGAGTTAGTAAATAGCCCCGCTGAGCCTAACCACATCTCTTTAAGGCAGTCGTGCTTTACTGATTTGACAAATTGAATCGTGTGTAGAACGTTTGTTTTCTTTAAGTCTTCAAGTAATGTTCATATCTGTGCAATAACTACGTTACATTTTCAATTATGACTTGTTGGTTAATGTAGGTAGAAACCATAGCATAAATGGATGTCAAAGTGACATTTCTTTCGGCCGGCCCCTCAGAAGAATAATATACATAGAAGCCGCATAAAAATAGAAACTGAAAACAGATAGTTGACACTGTATTTTTCTTATGAGCTTTCGCTTATGACAGAATGAGACAAAAACTTCAGTCAGTTTCTATTATTTTCATGGTTGTCCCGACTTGAAATGTCAATGGACTCCATTGGACTCCAATTAAATCCGACTAAATTCAAAATAACTTATTACAGTTCAACGTCTGTAATATTAGCATCTTGCCGATTTGATCGGGTTATATATTGACAAAAACATTGCGGCGGAATTGTGATGTCTGCAAATTAAATATAGGATTGTGCTAAAATTCTCACGGAAAAAAGTATTAACCGGTGTTGGGTTGGTGCGTTATCAAATGACCATTATACTAAACAATGTCTTGTGCAATGGAGCGATGTAAATCCCATTCAGGACGAACAGAAATAAATTCTGTAAAACATAATTTTCTTCGGTAAGTTTTTCAGTTAAAAGTGCATAATTAAAACCCAAAATACCTCAAAATACAACAATAATATTGTCAATTATATAACGTATTGTATAAATGACAACTTTTATAGGTATTTTGCTTAAAATTATCGTTTTTTCCTTATTTCAAATTAGGTTAGTTTTTTTTGCTAGTGATGTGGTAAAATCACGTATCTACGAGTATATCGATATTTTTTATGACGGTCTTGCTATCAGGGATATTTTTGTTAGTGTTGAGCCATGCAATAGTAATGTAACAAATTGAACCATCATGGTAATTAAACAACCAGCAAAGTGTGAGTCGGACTCGCGCACGAAGGGTTCCGTACCATCCTTACATATAATATTATAAATGTGAAAGTGAGTTTGTTTGTTACGCTTCCACGCCGTAACTTCTGAACCGATCATCATGAAATTTTGCATCATCATCATCACCATTGCACGATCTCTGGAGTACGGAAAAGAACATAGACATAATTTACATCTCAGAATAAGGTACTGTTATCGGGGATAGACATTAACGCGAGCGGAGCCGTGGGCGTAAGCTATAAAAACGCCCGAAATTTTTGTTTGTAATATTTCAACTGTCTCACTATCACGGTTCATGAGATACAGCCTGGTGACAGACAGATGGATATCGGAGTCATATTAGTAGGGTCCTGTTTTTATCCTTTGGGTACGGAACCCTAAAAAGAATCGATTTTTACTAATATGAAGAAAATTATTGTTGAAATTTTATTGCAGCTCCCTGAAGTAAAAGGATAAAAAGGTGTGGATCCGAGGAACTTTCAAGCGACATATTGGACATAAAATGTCATACATACTCGAATTTGTTCAAAATATTTTACTGCCGTGCCGATACATTAATTTCGAATATAAAATTAAATGGAAGCGATTGAAACACGATGCTTTACCTACATTTATATTTGCCGAATTATAAATCAATGGTAATAAGAAAGTTTACGGAAACGGTTTTATTATTTATATTTAAAATTATGAAAAACATTTTATTTTGGACAGTAATGAAAGTGGGTAAAGTAATCTCTTGTTTTTCTTCACCTCTTGTTTTTCTATTACCAACACTGTGAATTTTTCACAAATAACACACTGGCACTTTTTTACCCTAGTGTAAAAGTTTTATAAAATAAAAAATATCACTTCGAATTATGTGTTTCTCTTTACCTACCTGATTATGTTTCCTTTACTGACTGTTCCTCAAAGCTAGCTGGGAAAAGCTTTAGATGGTTTTGGAATATGCTGAATGGCCCATTGATCAAGTGAAAAATATATCTGACCTTATATTACCTTTTGATACATGAGCGCCCCATTGCAATTTAGAGTCTATTGTGATTCCTAAGAAGGTGGTATCATTTACAAAGTCTATTTTACCTTCAACTAGTATGTCAACGTTGGACTGCCTCACATTGGGGACTGTAAATCGAATGCATTGGGTTTTTTGCGCATTCATAGGTAAGGTAGGTAAGTAGGCACTGTTTGAATTTCGAAATAATCGAAAATATGATTGACATCACATTAGGTATTCTGCCGTTCGACCAATACTGGGTAAGGCCTAATGACCAGCAGTAGACAGTAGACGCGCGGTGGGTAATGTATGGATTTTTTTTTTACCTATTTATCAGATGAAGCCAAGCGGCGCCATGCGATTAGGAGTTATTTAGGTGTATCTTGACGTAACTTTTAAAGTAAAAGCCTCTTTAGCGGCTTTGTGCACTTTTTGGGATGGGTAAAATAGAAAACTCGCGTCAGGACACGTGAATTGATCGAAAATTCGTAAGAAGGACACGGACCTGAGTATGCCGCAAAGGCGAGTTTTCACTTCTGCCGGCACTCCTGGAGTGCAACTAGTTGTTTTTTTTTTTTATGAATCGTACTCATTTAACGAATCGATACAATCAGAGTAGAGTACATTTATGACTTTCTTAGGACGAAACATTTAGTCGATAAATATATTTCATCGATATAGTACAACCCTGATCACATCAGTACCCCAGGACAACCTGCACATTTACGCAAATGGCATTGTATATGCATCTCTTTCTGATGCTTTAACAATGCCATAAGTAAAAACAGTGTAGAATATTGTATTTTGTTGTTATTTTAACACGGTTTCTATGCTTTAGTTATTGTTCTGAGGCCGGCCCCTAAGAGTAAGGAAGTCTATGGAGAAGCCCTTGTCAACATATATGAATTTTTACTTATACAAATATCAGGCATTTATGGTATAAAGTGTGAAATATAACTTTGTCTCTGTCTTTCTTCAGTACAATTGCCTTTGACAAAAGAGACATACATATTTTAGTTTTTGCTAATTTATGGTAAAAGCTGTCCAAAGTTTAGGTGCGTGCCAAGATCCGCCATATTTTGTAACGAGTTTCGTGGTAGTTGTGCTGTCAACGGGTGTTGTTTACTATTTGGAAAAGTTGAAATTTGGGACAAAAATACGCGAAAATAAGGTAATAAATACGTGGAAGTGTGAGATAACTGTTTATACAGTTGACTAAATGTTGTATTGTGATGTGTGGTGCAAGAGAAAACATAAATCAACCATAATTGACTCTTCATAGGTTAGTAACCCGTTTTCTAGCAAGAAAGCTCTTTATTGATTCTGATTGAGAAGCAAAATAAAACATGATGTTAAATTTATGTATAAACTGTTGTTAACTGGTCATATTTTTGTAATACAGTCAGTATTTTCATTTATTTTATTCCTCATTTGTTTACATACCTAAATAGGGTTGTGCATTATCTAAATAAAAAATAATATTTTTTTTATAGGTTTCCGATGAATGAAGTTTTGAGGAATAAATGCTTAGAGGCTATCCGGTTCGGAAAAATATTAATCCTCGGCAACAGGATTGGTACATCTGCTCTTTGCATTTTGAGGAAAGCTGTTTCAATAGAACGCTTGAAGTTATGATATGAGACTTCGGGACAACTCATCACCAGCAATATTTTCATTTCCGGTAAGTTTAATGTATATAGTTAATGTTAATGAATAAATGTTTTAGGGTTCGGTACCCAAAGGGTAAAAACGGGATCCTAATGATATGGCTCTGGTGTCCGTCTGTCACCAGGCTGTATCTCATGAACCGTGATAGTTAGACAATTTAAACTTTAACGGATGGATATATTTCTGTTGCCGCTATAACGACAAAAACTAAACAATAGAATAAAATAATTAATTAAGGGGGCTTCCTTACAGCAAGCATGATTTTTTTGCAGTTTTTATAGATAATAGTACAGAACCCTTCTTCGTGCCTGAGTCCGACTCGCACTTGGCCGGTTTATTCGTTTTGTCTGTCAGACAATACTAAAAACCGTTGGGTGATTTGGCAGGAGTAGCCGGTTCATGCATGCAAATGTACGCAAAGTTATGTGTGACAACGTATTATCGAATTATGGATGCGATCATATGATGTCATGCATACAACAATGCACATAATAGATTATACTTGTACATAATCCTTACTAATAATATTATAAATGCGAAAGTGAGTTTGTTTGTTTGTTTGTCACGCTTTCACGCCGTAAATACTGAACCGATCATCATGAATTTGGCATTCAAGTTCTCTGGAGTACGGAGAAGGACATAGGCTACCTTTTATCCCGGAAAAAAGAACTATTCCCGAGGGATCGACATTGACGCGGGCGGAGCCGCGGGCGAAAGCTAGTTTAATAATAAAATATTATGATTTAACTAAGTATATTGAAATTTCAGGTCGTGGAAATGAAAAAAAAGAGCCGTAAAAGATAAACGTTTGAACCAGCAAAAGAAATTACAATTTGAAAGATATTGTGTTACATATAAATATCACGGTGAAATTAAATGTAAATATCTTTCAGATAGATGGTTTGTAAACAAATTAATACTTTTTAGGAATGATTAAGTAAACAAAGTTATAAAATAAATTGTCATTTTATTATCCTTTCCCAAAATGTTTTTATAAGCTCTGTCGGCTCTGTGTACAAAATAAGAGTACTGTTTAAAGTAGATCATTACATAGTATGGAAGTGACAACCCTAGGCAATGGCAGCCATTTTATGTAACGATTCTGTGATGTAGGTATACACGATTTTTTTGTAGGTATTTCCCTCAGAAGAATAATATACATAGAAGCCGCATAAAAATAGAAACTGAAAACAGATAGTTGACACTGTATTTTTCTTATGAGCTTTCGCTTATGACAGAATGAGACAAAAACTTCAGTCAGTTTCTATTATTTTCATGGTTGTCCCGACTTGAAATGTCAATGGACTCCATTGGACTCCAATTAAATCCGACTAAATTCAAAATAACTTATTACAGTTCAACGTCTGTAATATTAGCATCTTGCCGATTTGATCGGGTTATATATCGACAAAAACATTGCGGCGGAATTGTGATGTCTGCAAATTAAATATAGGATTGTGCTAAAATTCTCACGGAAAAAAGTATTAACCGGTGTTGGGTTGGTGCGTTATCAAATGACCATTATACTAAACAATGTCTTGTGCAATGGAGCGATGTAAATCCCATTCAGGACGAACAGAAATAAATTCTGTAAAACATAATTTTCTTCGGTAAGTTTTTCAGTTAAAATTGCATAATTAAAACCCAAAATACCTCAAAATACAACAATAATATTGTCAATTATATAACGTATTGTATAAATGACAACTTTTATAGGTATTTTGCTTAAAATTATCGTTTTTTCCTTATTTCAAATTAGGTTAGTTTTTTTGCTAGTGATGTGGTAAAATCACGTATCTACGAGTCTATCGATATTTTTTATGACGGTCTTGCTATCAGGGATATTTTTGTTAGTGTTGAGCCATGCAATAGTAATGTAACAAATTGAACCATCATGGTAATTAAACAACCAGCAAAGTGTGAGTCGGACTCGCGCACGAAGGGTTCCGTACCATCCTTACATATAATATTATAAATGTGAAAGTGAGTTTGTTTGTTACGCTTCCACGCCGTAACTTCTGAACCGATCATCATGAAATTTTGCATCATCATCATCACCATTGCACGATCTCTGGAGATAGACATAAATTACATCTCAGAATAAGGTACTGTTATCGGGGATAGACATTAACGCGAGCGGAGCCGTGGGCGTAAGCTATAAAAACGCCCGAAATTTTTGTTTGTAATATTTCAACTGTCTCACTATCACGGTTCATGAGATACAGCCTGGTGACAGACAGATGGATATCGGAGTCATATTAGTAGGGTCCTGTTTTTATCCTTTGGGTACGGAACCCTAAAAAGAATCGATTTTTACTAATATGAAGAAAATTATTGTTGAAATTTTATTGCAGCTCCCTGAAGTAAAAGGATAAAAAGGTGTGGATCCGAGGAACTTTCAAGCGACATATTGGACATAAAATGTCATACATACTCGAATTTGTTCAAAATATTTTACTGCCGTGCCGATACATTAATTTCGAATATAAAATTAAATGGAAGCGATCGAAACACGATGCTTTACCTACATTTATATTTGCCGAATTATAAATCAATGGTAATAAGAAAGTTTACGGAAACGGTTTTATTATTTATATTTAAAATTATGAAAAACATTTTATTTTGGACAGTAATGAAAGTGGGTAAAGTAATCTCTTGTTTTTCTTCACCTCTTGTTTTTCTATTACCAACACTGTGAATTTTTCACAAATAACACACTGGCACTTTTTTACCCTAGTGTAAAAGTTTTATAAAATAAAAAATATCACTTGGAATTATGTGTTTCTCTTTACCTAGCTGATTATGTTTCCTTTACTGACTGTTCCTCAAAGCTAGCTGGGAAAAGCTTTAGATGGTTTTGGAATATGCTGAATGGCCCATTGATCAAGTGAAAAATATATCTGACCTTATATTACCTTTTGATACATGAGCGCCCCATTGCAATTTAGAGTCTATTGTGATTCCTAAGAAGGTGGTATCATTTACAAAGTCTATTTTACCTTCAACTAGTATGTCAACGTTGGACTGCCTCACATTGGGGACTGTAAATCGAATGCATTGGGTTTTTTGCGCATTCATAGGTAAGGTAGGTAAGTAGGCACTGTTTGAATTTCGAAATAATCGAAAATATGATTGACATCATATTAGGTATTCTGCCGTTCGACCAATACTGGGTAAGGCCTAATGACCAGCAGTAGACAGTAGACGCGCGGTGGGTAATGTATGGATTTTTTTTTTACCTATTTATCAGATGAAGCCAAGCGGCGCCATGCGATTAGGAGTTATTTAGGTGTATCTTGACGTAACTTTTAAAGTAAAAGCCTCTTTAGCGGCTTTGTGCACTTTTTGGGATGGGTAAAATAGAAAACTCGCGTCAGGACACGTGAATTGATCGAAAATTCGTAAGAAGGACACGGACCTGAGTATGCCGCAAAGGCGAGTTTTCACTTCTGCCGGCACTCCTGGAGTGCAACTAGTTGTTTTTTTTTTTTATGAATCGTACTCATTTAACGAATCGATACAATCAGAGTAGAGTATAAATTTCTTAGGACGAAACATTTAGTCGATAAATATATTTCATCGATATAGTACAACCCTGATCACATCAGTACCCCAGGACAACCTGCACATTTACGCAAATGGCATTGTATATGCATCTCTTTCTGATGCTTTAACAATGCCATAAGTAAAAACAGTGTAGAATATTGTATTTTGTTGTTATTTTAACACGGTTTCTATGCTTTAGTTATTGTTCTGAGGTATTTCCAGTCCTCTTTTTTCTTTGGTCTGAGGCCGGCCCAAACTGAACCAAATCTTTCAAATCTGTGCGTAGTATCTCTTAGTAGTTTGTGGCCCAAACCGTAGTGATTATATACTCTTTGGCCCAAACTGTTAGTTAGTTAATGTCGTGTTAATGTCAAATCGCTTAGTGTTTCGAAAACTTGTTATCCAAATTTATAAAATTTAGTATCGTTTATTTGTAGCCAATAGTTCACATCATACTATTGCGATACATTTTTAGCCACATATTATTTTAGTGCTGGTGTGCTTATTTTTATATAAATTCGCAGACTTAAGAATAAAATAACCTTAAACAAGATGCATCGGAGTCCAGCAGTCTGCCGCATCTGCCTTTCAGTGAACGCGCCCATGAGCAACATTGACACCACTGCCTTGCAGCTCGTGTACGAGAGGCTGACGGGGGCTTTTGTAAGTATTTTAACACTAGTTAAGTCTGCGCGATATCGCGATATTACGATTAGACTCCGTGCGGAAATGTTCGTGGATTTGAAGGAGATGCTGTTTTTCTCGTAGACTTGAACAAGTCTTGTGCCCGTTTTATACATGATGTTGAACTAAAATTAGAAGAAAACAGCACGGCTTTATAGTAGTAATAACAAAGCCTTGTGTGTGGTTTTGCCCCTTAAACCCATCATCGCTAATGCCGAATAGTCAAAATAAAGGTTACTGCTCAAAACCAAGTATTCCACAAATTGCAATATCTCATCTTATGTAGATAGACAATATAAAATTATACACTAGTAATAAGAAGTACATGAAGCATTTAACCTATTGAGCGCCAATGACCACTTTAGTTGCAAAACAATTGCTTGACTGAGATGCCATTGACAACAAAAGTTATTACAATTTGTACTAGCTTGGTGTCGGGGTTGAAGTAACTGTACAGTGTCACTGAACTGTACATGCATTTGCTGATGCTGCGACCTTCACAAGTCGCGCGTCACAGTTTTTACTTTTAATTTATTCTTTTTAAGCCAGAGTGCTTTGCAACTACACCGCGACAGACACATAGGGAACCCTACATATTAGTCCTTCGAGCCGGATCAATATATAGGGCGTAGTTGTAGAGTTGAAATTTGGTTTACAAAAGTGTAAGTCAGCGAACATGAACTTATATCTGGTGTTAACAAAAGCTATAAAAGGGGTTATAAAAGCCTGGATCTGGAATTATACAAACACTATGATACAGTCAATCAGAACAACTAGATCACACATCAATAAAATCATCATTATCCACTAATTCAAAAGTAGAGTTGCAAGGATCTGTAAAAATGTATTAATTGGTAAATCTCTTAATGCTATGAATACATATGCAATCGCGGTACTTACTTATTCTTTTGGAATCCTTATATGAAGCAAAACAAAGATTAATAACTTTAAAATAAAACCTCGCACAATTCTCACAAAACAACCATCTGGACCCAAAATCAGTAGAAAGGATGACAATAAAGCAATCAAACGGAGGTAGAGGACTGACTGATATCCAGGAACATCTTTTTCCTGAAACTGATAGCTATTCAGGATCAAATCATCAATACTAAAAACTACCGCAAACATATTATAAAAGATCCCTCCATTACAGTAAATGCCAGATCGATCCAGGCCAGATAAAGTATTACAAGATAAATTAAACAAAATATGAGTAGCTTACATTATAAATATAACAGTTCCCAACACTCATAACCTTGCTAAAATAATAACCGAAAAATTATATACAGATTTATAAGATGAAATGGAAGGATATGGAGATAAAGTATATGTATATAGTACCTGTAGTTATCTCACGGACAGGGCTAATCCCTAACACTTGCACCACAGTTTTAAATTTATAGATTTATCAAAAACTCATACAACAAAATGCAGAATGCTGCAATTTTAAATACATGTATAGAATAGTTAGGGAATTCATGCAAGGGGATGAAACAGAAACTCCACAATAAATTACCTTTACTGCTACTACACTTGGTCTATACCCGTGATTGTAGTGTACCAACACCAGCTATAAGCTGAGAAGAGAAAACTCTTGTATAAATAATAATAATAATAATTTTCTTAATAAAGGTAAAAACCCAATATAGATACAAGATTGTAATGTATTATGTATCTATATATATGTGAATTAATCTGATACATTGAAATTTTAAATGTTAGTGTGCTATTATAAAACATTCAACATTAAATAATATTTATCTGAACAAGCATTGGAATCAAATTGCTATATAGAAATCATAGTGTTAGTTCTTATTCTGCAAATAGTCCTTCCAATGTAATGATATGATTTCTGTAATGTAGTCAAAAACTTTTAAAGAATTATTTTTATAAATGTCAACATCACTCACAACTTATGTATGCTACTACAGGACTTAATTTTCCCAAACATATACTTGTGATTGACAAGTACATGTACACAAAAACTAAATTTGATTTGGTGTTTTATATCAAACTAAAGAAAGGACTGTTGGCAGATGAAAATCTGAAAATTTTACAGCATCATAAATCTGTTCATTGTATGTTTTCAATATAAAAGTAAAAGCTGTTATATCAGTGGCATAACATTCCAGCTCGTGAGTGGGAACAGGCCCGTGGCGGCGTGCTACATCTGCCGCGCTATGTTGTACAAGAGCCACAAGCTGATGGTGACCGCCACCAGGGCAGACCATGCGCTGACTGCTATGTTGGAGACGGCTGGCGAGGTATTTATGTTATATTGTCTCTGTTTCTAAAAATGCTGAGCAATGGCAAGGACCACGCAACAAAGCAGTCAAGATGGCACGCACTTTCTAGACAAAGTTTTATAGAGGGTGAAAGCAATGTGTAAACAATATGTGCTAGCATTGTAAATTATTTTGCCTTCTAAGGTTATCACAAATCTGTATGTTTTCTCCCAGTATTTTCCTTCAGTTCACTAGAATCAAGTAACACAATGGTTGATTAAAATGATCACACACGAGTCAGACAGCAATACAAACTGGAGGTGTGAGGAGGGTGGAGGAAGGGCGTGCTAGTATGTACTAACTGTTTGTTTGTATTCAGATTACAGAAAAATCAGTTTCCCGGATTGACCGCGAGGCCATTGGCATGTGTGCGTCGCTTTCCTTCTCTGTGGCTGAATGTTGTGACAGCACGCTGCCAAAACTGGTCATGGTCAAAACTGAGCCGGAGTCAGAGGATGCTGACGACACCGCGACGGACGATGAGGATCCAGCGGGTACGTATGTTCAAGTTAACCATACGTCCCACTCTCTTCCATGCTGGTCTGGGAGAAAAGAGAAACATAAAATGTACATACTACTTCACTGCCCGAGCAGACGCTAGAAGCCTGCCGAGGGAATGAGCGGAAATTTAAGATAGCATGTTACTTTAACCACTAGAGTAAGAAATAAGTCACTTATATAGAGGGAAATGAATATGTCATCATGAAAAAGAAAAGTGACAGTTTAGAATAGCTACGATTTCATGTATGCAGTGAGGTGTCTATCATTGCTGTCATTGATCTTTAGTGTTCCAGCTATACCTTAATGGTATAGGTAATTGTTTAAATAAAACTAATTAAGTTCTGTAGTATGCCCTGTAGGGTTTCAAATCGGGGATCCCAGTGGCATGACTGAAAAAAAGCTTATCACGCCCCTTTTTCGTGTCACACTTCACACATTCATATTATCCAGCCTGAGGCTACAAGTCATAAAGGCCAGGTTTAGCGTGTTGGTGGGTGTTAAACGTAGCCATAGACATCCATTTATTTGTTTAATGAAACAAACATATACCTAGGTAACACAGCACAAAGAAAACATACACATACTTAACACAACAATATAGCTAGAAACAGAAAAGAAATATGTTAAAATGCAGTGTGCGTTTTAGTGAACCAAATAGCCTGAGTATAAAAATTACTCATGTGGGGTACGAGTACAACACTGATATATATTCTGCACAACACCTGTCAGTGAACATTCGACCTAAAGAAAAAAATAATAATAACGGAACGTGAAGTTAATAATGGTGGTTGCTAGTCACATCGCCTGGTGACATGATTCTACAGATTTTCGCCCAGTCCTTCGGCAGGCTTCTACGGTCTGCGTGGAAAGAGAAGCAGCTGGTACATTCTACGTATTTCTTTTCTCCCAGACCACCATCGAAGAAGTTACTTGTTTAAAAGCAGGAATTTTACATGTGGTAATAAAATTTTTGATGATATGTGGGAAAGAGTCATAATGCTAAATTAACATTTGTTAATAATTATCTCTACACAGTGCGAAAGTGATTGCACTAACTGTCATTTCCCTCGTGCCAGGCGTTCCCGCGGCTGACGTGGACGAGACACGGGACTCCGATGAAGACGCGGGGGCGCGGGGCGGGGGACACTACGCGGACGGTAAGCTTCTTAACAACCGAACAAACAGATGGTGTTATATGTTTCACACGACTCATTCTGTGTGTGTCTCTGTTTGGGGGAGAGAATCAATGCAGTTTTCTTGATTTATCCTATAACTATAGACGTGGAATTTCAGAGACCCCAATATGACTATTTTACAAAAAGAAGTATCTTACTCGTCACGCCTTGGAACTGCTCAGTACTATGCCTCTGAGACCCTCGTACATGTATATTATTATTTATTACGTTTAAGGCGTTAATGAACAAACTACTAAAATCTGGCTGGAAATCAGTATTAACCTTAGATAATCAGCTGAAGATGAGGTTACTTGAAGGGTAACTTAAAATGAATGACTCGCGTGTTTAGGTGCCGATATGCCACTGCTTGAATAGAATAGAATAGAATCATTTATTTGCATGATATACATAGGCAAGTCAATTGTAACCAACCCGAATGCAGGCGTGCAAATATTATAAGAATAATGTAATGTACCTACTTACAGTCTTAACATCATAAATTCAAATTAAACAATAAAAAAAATTAAACATGCAGCTATTGGCCAAAATTGGTCCTGTTGTTCTTAAAATACGAAGTCTTTGTCCTTCCCCAAGACAATGGGACATAATATTTGTCGGTTGCAGTCATTCCGTTGGCTTTTAGTGTTCAAAGTCATTTTCAAGTAGCTGTGGAACATTCCCCATATTGCCTGACCTAAAAACCCTTGTAAAAAATTAGACGATCATGAAATATCATACATAAGAACGAGTAAACAATATAATTATGTTATATACTTATGTCTACTGCAAAAGGCATACATAAAGTATGCATTCATAAAATCACACATATTGTTTTTCAAAAACAAATCCAACTATGATTTTTCATGGAAGAAGTTTATTTTGTTTTTTTAACTTTATTTATTTTTTTATGTTTTTTAAGTAAACTCATGTCGTCAAAGACAGCTGGTTTAAACCTATGTATGTTGGTTCCTTAAATTACTTACTTCATTATATAGTTTGCGCACACTGCGCGCATTGGTAGGAGACTGGTTGGCTATCCCTCCGGGAGTAGAGCATTCTGGTCTCTTGCTAAGGCAGCGCATGGGAATTTCTGTCGCCCTTCACTTCCGTCTCTGCACAATCGTCAGGACTCGCTGGCTCACTCCGCAAAAGAGAAGGCCGATCTCTTGGCTACTCTCTTTGCGTCAAATTCTACCCTTGACGACGGAGGAGCATCGCCGCCCTTTTTACCGCGATGCGAGCATTCAATGCGGGAAATTCGCTTCACTCAAAGTGCAGTGCGACGTGCTCTGTTTTCCCTCGACGTCAGGAAGTCCAGCGGGCCTGATGGCATTCCAGCAATTGTGCTCAAAACATGTGCACCTGAGTTGGCTCCGGTGTTAGCACGCCTATTCTCGCTGTCTTACATCTCAAGAAAAGTCCCGTCTTCGTGGAAAGTAGCCTACGTTCACCCTATTCCTAAAAAGGGTGACCGCACAGACCCGTCTAACTATCGGCCTATTGCGATAACCTCCCTGCTCTCTAAGGTGATGGAGCGTGTGATAAACATCCAGCTCCTTGGTTACCTTGAAGATCATCAGCTAATTAGTGACCGTCAATACGGGTTCCGCCACGGGCGTAGTGCTGGTGATCTTCTTGTGTACTTAACGCACCGATGGGCAGCCGCCATCGAGAGCAAGGGAGAAGCACTGGCATTTAGTCTAGATGTCACAAAGGCTTTTGACCGGGTCTGGCATAAGGCTCTTCTCGCGAAGTTACCATCTTTCGGGCTTCCTGAGGGACTATGCTTGTGGGTCGCTAGTTTCTTATCTGGGCGAAGCATTCAGGTCGTTGTAGACGGATTATGCTCCGATATCATGCCCATCAATGCTGGCGCCCCCAAGGATCTGTTTTATCACCTACGCTGTTTCTTTTGCACATCATCGACATGCTTAACACTAGTAGCATCCATTGCTATGCAGACGACAGTACGGGTGATGCATATTATGCAGGTCGTGCAAATATCCCTCAAACACAGGTGGAGGAGAACAGAAAGAGACTTGTGTCTGACATTGAGACCTCTCTGGAACAGGTCTCTGAATGGGGTAAACTAAACCTAGTTCAATTCAACCCTACTAAGACACAAGTCTGCGTGTTTTCCGCTAAGAAGACCCCATTTAACATAGCACCGAAGTTTCGGGACACCTCTCTTACCATTTCTAAGAGTATTGGGATCCTTGGCGTCGATATTACGAAGGAGGTCCAATTCCGGAGTCATCTAGAAGGTAAAGCCAAAATGGCTTCTAAAAAACTTGGGGTGCTCAATAGAGCGAGGCAGTACTTCACTCCGGGTCATAGACTTTTGTTATATAAAGCTCAAGTCCGGCCCCACATGGAGTACTGCTCTCATATCTGGTCTGGTGCACCTCAATACCAACTCCTTCCTCTTGATTCCATCCAACGCCGGGCAATTCGTATTATCGACGATCCCACACTCACAGACGATTTAGACACCCTCGGTCTTCGGAGAGACGTTGGCTCTCTGTGTGTATTTTACCGTCTATACTATGGGGAGTGTTCTGAAGAACTTTTTGAATTGGTGCCACCGTCACCTTTCTACCACCGCACCGCTCGCCACAGGAGTAAAGTCCATCCCCACATCCTTGACACTTGGGTCTCCAAAAATGTCAGAGCGTCACGTGGTTTTTTTCCTCGTACAGCAAGATTGTGGAATGGACTCCCTCCCGAGGTTTTCCCTGTGTGCTATGACTTGAAGTCCTTCAAAAGGCGTGTTTACAGGTATCTTAAGAGTCGGCAACGCATCAGCAGCTCCTCTGGTGTTGCAGATGTCCATGGGCGACGGTGACCACTTTCCATCAGGTGGCTCGTCTGCTCGTTTGCCGTCGGATATACATAAAAAAAAAAAAAATATTATGTAAGAATATATTTCTAAAGCATATAAAATGTGTTTCTTTTAAGTCGTTCAAAGGTTGGTTCAGGACATTTATTAAAATCACATATTTTATTTCGTATGAAAAAAAATCAACAATAAAGTTAATTTCTTTAGTAGTGTTTCTCGACTACCAACAGTTTGTGTGACTGCGGCGCCAATCAGTCCATGCCTCACCTTCTGTCGAGACCTAACTGCCACACTACTTGCACGGTACAGGACCTCATTGAGGCTAATGATAAGGCGATCAGCGTAGCCAAATACTGGTCAAAAGAAATCTAGGCAAATGAAGAATAATAAATAAATAATAAATATATACGGACAAATCACACAGATTGAGCTAGCCCCAAAGTAAGTTCAAGACTTGTGTTATGGGATACTAACTCAACGATGTCAACAAGAAGAAGGTGGTCACCTTCTTCTTTTCAAGTCGCTTGCTCGTTTGTCCGATTTCATAAAAATTATAGTCACAACTTCTTCGATGCTGGTCTGGGAGAAAAGTAAAAACAAAGAATGTACCAGCTGCTTTAAAATCGTATGCAGATCTATTTTAAAATCCGGATTTTGATTACAGAAAAGCCGACATTCGCGATTGGCCGCTCGGCCATTGGCTCGTGTGCGTCGCTGTCCTTCTCTGTGGCTGAATGTTGTGACAGCACGCCGCCCGCCAGGGTCGCGGTCAAAACCGAGCCGGAGTCAGAGGATGCTGGCGACACCGCGACGGACGATGAGGATCCAGGGGGTACGTATGCTTAAGGTGACCAAACGAACTGCTGTCTCCCATGTGTTTCTCTACCATGTTTAGGGTTCCGGCCCTTTAAAAGGTAAAAGGAACCCATTAGGATCACCTAATAAAATTCTTAGTCTTGCAAGACCGTCTTTCCCAGGACCTGGTGGACGTAAAAGTTGAAATGGATATCACATATGTATTAATATCTGCGGCCCCTTGAAGCTGTTAGAAACTCGAACTTGTAAGTGAACGGAATCAAAATGTTATGTTGCATATTTTGTGAATGTGTGTACTTCCCGTTAACCTACAATCATGATATTTACCAATAAGCAAAGCAAAATTTGTAGTAAGAGCTTAAAACGTCTTTATTGTACGGAACCCTCAGTCCGCGTCCGACGCACGTCAACTAGTGGTGGATTGCTAGCCACATCATCTATTGACATGATTCCTTAGATTTTCGTCCAATCGGTCGGTTGCTACTGTCTAGGTGGAAAGAGAAGCCCTTTGGGTACCCAAAGGATAAAAACTGTACCCTATCACTAAGACTCCGCTGTCGAATGTCTGACTGTCTGTCTGTCTGTCACCAGGCTGTATTTCATGAACCGTGATGGTAAGACAGTTGACATTTTCGCAGATGATGTATGTTGCCGATATAACAACAAATACTAAAAAACAGAATAAAATTAAATTTAAGGGGACACCCATACAACAAACGTGATGTTTTTGTTCGATATTGATAACGGTAACAGATAGACGCTTGGAATATTTACCGAATATTGAGTTATATTTTCACTTTTAAAATATCACGGTACGGAACCCTTCGTACGCGAGTCGTACTCGCACTTGGCCGATTTAAATTTTCTCCCAGACCAGCATGGCAGAAGTCACATCCTTGAAAGCAGCAATGTCTTCAAGGGTATTCACAAACATTGAAGGCATTTAGCGAAAGTGACGTTCAGGGACTAATGTTATTTGCGTGCCAGGCGTTCCCGCGGCTGACGTGGACGAGACACGGGACTCCGATGAAGACGCGGGGGCGCGGGGCGGGGGACACTACGCGGACGGTAAGCTTCTTAACAACCGAACAAACAGATGGTGTTATATGTTTCACACGACTCATTCTGTGTGTGTCTCTGTTTGGTGGAGGGAATCAAATGCGGTTTTCTGAACTTGAAACTAGCGGTCGAGCTAAAGTTAGTGGAAGTCGGACCACTCTGAGCAGCCAGGGGCGAAGACCTAATTGAATATTGCAGTTGAAATATGGATTTTAGGTTGAAATGATCGGTGTGGACGATAAAGATCCATATTTAGTTCTGCCAGGGTCAGGTTGAAGTCCTATAGAGCGCAAGACTGCCGAAGTATCCCGCCAGGTGGCCTACGTCGTATATAAAATAAAATAAAACATGTAAAAGAAACTTTTGTAGGTTAGTAAAATAAAATACAATGCAGTGGTCCTCTTGCTTATTCCAATTTTCGCATAAAAATATGAATGGCTAGAAAAAATGGGACTTCCAAATACAGTCTATTTACTTCCCGCAATATCCTACAGTTAGGATATTGCGGGAAGTAAATAGACTGTATTTGCATAGGTACTGGATATAATGGACAAAAATTACAAAGTTGGAGATGTGTGTTAGAACAAAAGCCAAACTGAAGTGTCATCTAAATGTTGAATGTAACTCCCCGCAGTGTTGCCCGCGCGAGAGTTTGCGTTTTGTTTCATAACAATGACATTTTGCGAAAGTGACGTTCTACGTTGCGAAGAAACGTCGCTTTCGCATAACGTCATTCACGCCTTCTATATTTCTATGCATATGAATGAATGCTTAGGAGAGAGGGGGTTTGGCTTCGTTGTATGTCTACGTGTAAGCGCTGCGGCAGTGGTGACCTGTGCGCTCATATGATGTATCTCATCCCACGGGTTCGCTAACGAACTGACCTCCTTTGATAAGCGATGGTGTAGGTGAAAGTAACAAATGTTTTGCAGATGGCGCAGCAGAGGGCCAACAGCCTGTGGCAGGAAGTTCCCGACACAGTTATTATGGCGAGCCTCAGAGCGCTGACACAAGGCACCAGTGTCATGTTTGTCTGAGGCAGTTTCAGTGGAAGAGTCATCTACAAATACACTTAAGAACTCACACTGGTGACAAACCATTTGCATGTAATGTTTGCGATAAGCAGTTTAGTGACAAAAGTTATTTAAAAACTCATTTAAGAACTCACACTGGTGAGAAGCCATTTGAATGTAAGGTTTGTCGTCGTCGATTTGCTGACAGCAGTGCATTTAAAAGACATTTAAGAACGCACACTGGTGAGAAGCCATATAAATGTAATGATTGTGGCAAAAAATTTAATGTAAAAGGTACCTTAGAAACACATTTAAGAACACACACTGGTGAGAAACCATTTGAATGTAAGGTTTGTCGTCGTCGATTTGCTGGCAGCAGTGCATTAAAAATACATTTAAGAACTCACACTGGTGAGAAGCCATATAAATGTAATGACTGTGGCAAGCAATTTAATCAAATGTTTCATTTAAAATCACATTTAAGAACTCACACTGGTGAGAAGCCATATAAATGTAATGATTGTGGCAAGCAATTTAATCGAAAAGGTCATTTAGAATCACATTTAAGAACTCACACTGGTGAGAAACCATTTGAATGTAAGGTTTGTCGTCGTCGATTTGCTGGCAGCAGTGCATTAAAAACTCATTTAAGAACTCACACTGGTGAGAAGCCATATAAATGTAATGACTGTGGCAAGCAATTTAATCAAAAAGGTAATTTAGAATCTCATTTAAGAACTCACACTGGTGAGAAACCATATAAATGTAATGATTGTGGAAAGCAATTTAATCAAAAGGGTAGTTTAGAAAGACATTTAAGAACTCACACTGGTGAAAAACTATTTGCATGTAATGTTTGTCGTCGTCGATTTGCTGACAGCAGTGCATTTAAAAGACATTTAAGAACGCACACTGGTGAGAAGCCATATACAAGGCGACTTGTAAAAGGTATATAAAGCCGTGACAAGGCCATACCCCGAGGGTTATGAAAATCATATGGCGGTGGAAAGAAACGAATATCTTGTTAAGATATTTTCCATACAAATGTAGAAAAACATATTTTTTTTGTTTTGGTCACACCCCTATTATGCATAATATTAGAAAGAAAAGAAAGACTCATTGATAAATTTCGTTACTCGCGGCAAAGCCCTTGTATGTCATATGCTCCTAGTACTTTTGTAGACACATCCTAATAATAGCAATTTATTACTAAACACAAACACAGCTGAGAGCATTTCGAACTCTTGCTATGTTCTGCTAGCCTAGTACAATTCAGACACCTACCTATTTGTTGACACCGCGCCGGCCGGCGCGCCGCTCTTTCAAAGAAGCCGCCTTCACTTTGCGGCAAATCGCTTTGCGGAACTTAGCAACAACATTGTTTCACAAATTTGACACTTATGTCCTTCTGTCGAAGGTTGAAAATCTGTTGCGTTCAAAAAAAAACACTGATTTCGAGTTTTGAACTGGATTAAATGAAAATTTAAGAATCATACACGACACGTATCACCACTTAGATTTAGGTACACAATTCAGCAGTGACGTGCACAGACATTTATCATAGGGTAGACATAATTATAAAACTTACCTTACAAACATACCACCTATATACCTTACCTTACTATACGGCTAGTTATCTACAACTCGTTTAATATTATGATAGTCTTTCGATCTTCGACCGCAAAAGTATTCAAAACAAGCGAAAGATAAGAGATATGATTACAACCTGCGAGCCACGTACACGTAAGGTTTAAGATTAAACGTGGATTAAACTTTAGAATAACTAACCATAACTAACCGGTTAGGTACTTGATTTGTTCTTTTGCGTGTTCACAAAACACTTTATATTTCGATTTCGGCATGCAAACACTAAGCGACACAACTTTCACATGAAAATATTTTTGTCACAAATGAAATTTAACTGATAAAGCATTTAATTTTTAAATAAAGCTTTAATCTTGGATTGTTAGTAAACACGTTAATCAATGACATTTACATAAGTATGAATAATATCTATAATGACATTAACAGGTGACGTTGACATTAATATCGCGCGCGGCAGCCAATAGAAACCTCGGAGACAGTGTCTCAAATTCACACACACAGCGCTAATTTGCTTTGCATGTGTGAGCCGATGAAAGATGTTTACTTGTACTACTACAAAAGCGATTTCCTATCGGTGTATAATAATTTTCTATGTGTGCGTGAAAAGTCAGACCTTTGAAATTTTGTCTTACGCGGCTTACGCGTATAGATACTGCTTGGCGCGGGCACGCGCGGACCGCGACCGCAGCACCGTACTTGATCAAAATCGACTATAAAGTATTTGCTAGCAGAATTTTGCAGGCGCACCGAATATAATTATTTTTTTGTAAGAAAAAAAATTGTATTTATTTAGCGACTGCAGGGTAGACATTGTCTAATAGTCTATATGGACTGCACGTCACTGCAATTCAGTTAATTTCCGGCTCAGTGTCCTCCACCACGATCTCTGCACAATTGCGTCCTCTTTTGGATTGAGCTTACGACGTTCAAAAGCATATCCGCCGGGACAGATTGAAACGCCGCAAGTATCAGCCCACGCATTTCTTCCGGGCTCTCACATTCCACGGCATACACTTTTGTTTTTATGTAACCCCACAAGAAGAAATCGAGTGGGGTTAAATCAGGTGATCGTGGCGTGAACTTGCCACGCGGGAAGCCTTCGGGTTCTCGTGCGCCCAGACGTGCTCATTGTGGCAGTTAAAGAGGCCCCTTCTTGTGAAAGACGCCTCGTCTGTCCACAGAATGTTCATGGCCACCGTCGGGTCCCTCGTGACTTTGTGATCGTACCACGTGCAGAACTGAACACGAGAGGCAAAATCCCGAGTCAGGAGCTCCTGGGTCTTCCGGTAGTGGTAAGGGTGTTGCCCATCAGTGTTCAGTGTTTTCCACACTTTCCACTGTGACACTCCTAATACTGCTCCACAGCGACGTGTGCTGGTGTCCGCCGAAAAATGGTCCAGGATCTGGTCTTCCAAGTCACTTCGCCCGCGCGGTGGGCCCTCGCCAGGGCTCGGTTGTAGCCTGCCGGTGGTGTGCAGCCGGTTCACGAGGTTCCTGAAGCACGCTTAGGAAGGAAGCAGACCCTTCCAGTCTAACCGTCGTGTTTACCAAAGTTTATGGACAGCAGCTGCGATATCAAAAATCTTTTGAAGATGTGAAAAATCTTACAACTTCTGTACGCAATTTTTTGTATCTGAGGTATCTGGTGTAATTTATGAATCGGTATTATGAAAAAAAAATGTTTTTATGTGAAGAGCGAAAAACTAAAAATAATAATTCGTGATGACTGTTTTTTCTGGTCAGTGGGATTCCAACATTGCCCTTGGCGGTACGTGGTCGTTATGAGAGAACTTTATTACCCCAATGGCTGTCAGTCTTGCGCGTTAGTGCCTCGCCCACTGCCACTTCAAGGATCTTAATTAATTCAATTCATGTACGAATAAAGTTTTATAAAGCTAAGTTAACATTTAGTTCATCGTTCCAGTAACAGTTAAAAAAAACTTATTAATCTGATAGCAAAAAACGGAATTTAAAAAATTTAATACGGAACCTAGCCTAAAATATCAAAAAATAAAGCGAATAATGAGAGAGCTAGACAGAAAATTACGTGCATGAAGATGAATAATATTCGCAGAAGAGATAATGCATTGCATCTAGGTAAATTGTTTCTACTTTGGAAATGACATGAATGTTTTTTTGTATTTTTAAATTTAATTGTTTATTGTTAATTCAAGCATTAATTTATGTCAAGATTTTACATACCTACGATTTGATATCAGCTGTTTTTACTTTAAATGATGGGCTTCTACTCTGTAAGAAGATTTAACTTTACCCGTAATACCAGTGACATTTTTTGTGGACGGACAGGATTTTTTTTATTATTAATGTTATTGATATGTAATAAAAATCAAAACCAACTAGCAAGTTTGTCAGAAAACCACGCATAATTAAATCCAATTGTTTGATTCGCCGTTAAATTATTTTTAAAAATTACGATGCAGTTTGCTGATTATGTTTTACGTAAGTAAATTATTTCATTTAGTGATAATCACTAATTGACAGATTTTAAATTTAAGTGATTGAACTACCACTTAAATTAAAAATCCGTCTCTCAGAGACACAAGGATCTTGGGCAATGATTATTCGTTATGGTCGTTGTTTAGTCTTTGTAATTGTAATTTCTTCGCTCCTGGTATTCTAGGTCATTGGTCAAATGATAGTAAAAATTGTAGATTTTCGTAATGATGAATGACAACAGCTGATGCAGGGTTGGTACCTTAAGATTTTTGTCTAATTATGAAATGTTAATTAACTCGGTATTGTGACGCTTTTCTTACAAGATGTTATTTTATCTAGCATGTCGATATGATACCTTACCTACCACTTTTCGCTTTATATACCTCTTACCAGTCACCTTGTAAATGTAATGACTGTGGCAAGCAATTTAATCAAAAAGCTACTTTGGAATCACATTTCAGAACACACACTGGTGAGAAACCATTTGAATGTAAGGTTTGTCGTCGTCGATTTGCTGGCAACAGTGCATTAAAAATACATTTAAGAACTCACACTGGTGAGAAGCCATATAAATGTAATGACTGTGGCAAGCAATTTAATCAAATGTTTCATTTAAAATCACATTTAAGAACTCACACTGGTGAGAAGCCATATAAATGTAATGATTGTGGCAAGCAATTTAATCGAAAAGGTAATTTAGAATCACATTTAAGAACTCACACTGGTGAGAAACCATTTGAATGTAAGGTTTGTCGTCGTCGATTTGCTGACAGCAGTGCATTTAAAAGACATTTAAGAACGCACACTGGTGAGAAGCCATATAAATGTAATGACTGTGGCAAGCAATTTAATCAAAAAGCTACTTTGGAATCACATTTCAGAACACACACTGGTGAGAAAGCATTTGAATGTAAGGTTTGTCGTCGTCGATTTGCTGGCAGCAGTGCATTAAAAATACATTTAAGAACTCACACTGGTGAGAAGCCATATAAATGTAATGACTGTGGCAAGCAATTTAATCAAATGTTTCATTTTAAATCACATTTAAGAACTCACACTGGTGAGAAGCCATATAAATGTAATGATTGTGGCAAGCAATTTAATCGAAAAGGTCATTTAGAATCACATTTAAGAACTCACTCTGGTGAGAAACCATTTGAATGTAAGGTTTGTCGTCGTCGATTTGCTGGCAGCAGTGCATTAAAAACTCATTTAAGAACTCACACTGGTGAGAAGCCATATAAATGTAATGACTGTGGCAAGCAATTTAATCAAAAAGGTAATTTAGAATCTCATTTAAGAACTCACACTGGTGAGAAACCATATAAATGTAATGATTGTGGAAAGCAATTTAATCAAAAGGGTAATTTAGAAAGACATTTAAGAACTCACACTGGTGAAAAACTATTTGCATGTAATGTTTGCGAAAAGCAGTTAAGTCACAAAAAATATTTAAATGCTCATTTAAGAACTCACACTGGTGAGAAGCCATATAAATGTAATGATTGTGGCAAGCAATTTAGTGTTAAGTGTAATTTAGAAACACATTTAAGAACACACTGGTGAAAAACCATAACAATGATCCTTGTCTGTTTGTATTGTTTGTAATTTGGATTGCTAACATTCTGTTTTAGTTGTAAAAGGTATTGCGCAACTAGGGATTAATGCAATTTTATCAAAATCGGTTATGTACTTTTTGAGATAGTACAGTTTTTGAAATTCTTATTGTATAAAATACAAAATAATTTTCCTTGTGTTGTAGCAGACTAACTTAAATTAACCCGCTTTCTTAAACAATGTCTCCCCTTAGACAAGGAACCATCCGCTGCGCGCTTGGAACTCTGGGCTAAAAAGTTTCCAACAACGACTGCTTCACAGTTGCCACCTGCGGAGAAACTGCCACCGGGTCACTCCTTGCCCTGGAGTACGTGGAAGTCTCTCAACAGATTGCGAGTAGGTGTGGGCAGATGCAGAGAGAACCGCAAAAAGTGGGGCTTTTCTACTAATGATAGATGTAGCTGTGGCGCTGTGCAATCCATGCCACATCTGTTATCATGCCCCGAACGTCCCACCTCTTGTACGAGAGAGGATTTGGCGAAAGCCACGGATGCGGCTGTAAAGGTTGCATCATTCTGGGCAAGATTCATTTAATCGTTTGGACCATTGACACGATAGAAGAAGAAGAAGCAGACTAACTCGACGATACTAATTTTATAATACATAAGCACTTATTCACATTAACATCCAAGAAAATGTATAATTGTATTAATTTAAAAAAATAGTAAACATATCGAATAAGATTTAATGATATAATAACAATATTCAGTCATATTATTTTAAGAACATATAATACCTATCACCCAACAATATTCATTAAATGAATATATATCATTATAATATATGTCATTTGTAAATACCTTATTCTTCACGCATGTGTCACAAGTTGATCACATTTTACTTTCGAGATTTCATAACACTTCACACACACCCCGGGACAGATAAAACGAAATGAAACACGACACCAATAGCCGGAATATGTAATTGAGCCAACACACCTGTAGCGCTGGCCGATGCCGTAGGGCCGGCGATGACGTCACAGCTTGTTGAGTGTGCTCACATCGCCACCGCTCGGGAACTCGCTGTCTGAGAAGCAGGGCTCTGACGTTTGGATGTCGAGGGGCGAGGTGGGCAGGGGAAGCACCAGTCTGGGGAACAAACACTATTTTAAATGTAAACAAATCGAAGGGTTCCGTACAACCGTACAATATTCACCTGGCAGCGAGCAGGAACATTCTGCGAGGCGCACTATCCATGGCGTCGCTGTGGGTGTAGTCGCCGACCATCGTGTGGCCGATCGCTTGGCAGTGCACCCGCAGCCGGTGGCCGAGGCCTATCTACACTACTACACCACTATTATACAGAGGGGAAAGATTGCCACAGCGTGCCCACTACTTAGGCACAATACGTGGTGACACAAGCTGAGGCATTCCTTTGCCAATATTTTAATCAAATTTAATTTGTATTAATGACTTTTTTCTTTGTTTTGTTTACGTTGATTAGGCTCCTAAACTACTGGACCGATTTGAAAAATTATTTCACCATTAGAATCCTCCATTATCCTTGATGAACATACATATGTTATAGAATAAGTACCTATATCTACTCGTGCGAAGCCGAGGCGAGTGAAAGGATGCTTGAAAAGCTCGAAGTCCCGCGGCCAGGCGCTTTGTGTCCGCGGGCCACACTGAAACCAAGGGCAAGTTAACACAGAGACACGACGCGACACGATGCTTTACAGGCATGTGGTTTCGCTAATATATTGTTTTCTTATAGGTTACAGATCCAGTGGTAAGTATGAAGTATTTTAGTTTTACATTTATCCTAATATTTATTTTTTATATTTTCAGAAGCAGCGTGTCGTCAACATTTTCCTCCCCAGTGTTGCCAGAGCGACACTCATCAGGACGCATAAGTGGTGCCACGCGAGTCACAGGTCGTTTCATCACACCCGTCTTTGTCCTAACGTCTACTACCCTAATCCGTCCGTCGGCACCAGGGTATACCTTAACGATTATACCTTTAGGCCAGGTATTACGCGGCGATGATGGGTCGGCCACAACTACTAGGTCCCCTACGTTAAGTTGCAATCCTTCCTGAGACCACTTCCTTCGGGGAAGGAGAGCTGGCAGCACTTCTTTCATCCAGCGTTGCCAAAACAGATCCGTTAAACGTTGGGAAACACGCCATTGACGTCTGAGGTACAAATCACCATCATCGAATACACCCGGAACAGGTAAGTTTGACGAACTTCCAATCAAAAAATGATTGGGAGTGAGTGCCTCTTCACTGCGTGGGTCCACTGACACATGGGTCAAGGGTCGACTGTTAATTATATTTTCGACTTCGGCTAGAAGAGTGATTAAGGTTTCTTCCTTCGGAGCCCTTTCTTTCAGCACGACCTTCAGTGCAGTCTTCACGCTTCTTATGAGGCGCTCCCAGGCTCCTGCCATATGAGGGCTAGCCGGTGGTAAAAAACGCCAAGTCACGTTCTTGTGCAGTGCTTCGGCAGCCAATGCTGTTTGATCAAGCTCCTTGAACGACTTCTTCAGCTCTGTGTCGGCTCCTCTCATATTAGTCCCATTATCTGACATTATTGTATGGGGCCATCCACGACGCGCAGCCATCCTTCTCAAGGCCATAATCAATGCGTCTGTAGTTAGGGATGACACGATCTCAATATGTACGTCGCGTACAGTTAAACAGGTAAAAATAACTCCATATCTTTTATGCCTTTGTCGTCCCACAGCAACTTCTACAGGGCCGAACAGATCGGCTCCACAAATTGTGAACGGCCTCTGATGGTGTGTCAAGCGACCTTCAGGAAGGTCACCTAAACGTGCAGGGATAGGGGTCGCCCTTCGCATCCGACAAATCATGCATTGAGAAGCTACAGTGCGAACAGTAGGCCTGAGGTTCAAAACCCAGTACTTTTGCCGGAGCTCGTTCACCACTAATTCAGTGTAGCCGTGATGAGCGCGAACGTGGTACTCCTTCACTAGCAGGCGCGACATATGATCTTTGCCATCCAGGATTACAGGCCTCTTAACTGCTTCGTTTACTCCTTTAGCAGCGTCAATACGCCCGCCGACACGGAGAATTCCGTCGCTGTCCAAAATTGGGGTCAATGAGCGTAAACGGCTGTCTTTTTTAAGAGGTAAGTTATTCTTTAACACTTCTATTGCTTAAGAATGTCTTATTAACAATATTTCTGCTTGTTTCAGTAAATCAGCGTCCAGCTGTCTGACATTCGTCTTTTTGCATTTCTTTATAAATAATAAAACCGATGCAGCTGTACGTAATAAACGTAACCAACAGGAAAAACGTCGAGGGTCAGGAACTGGTAAGTATAATATTTTATTTTTTTTACTGGATACGGTGTGTATTCTTTCTAACACTTCATCACTAATAATTTCTTTATTTATAGGGTCGCGCGGCCAGTGTTGCGGGTCTTGATATAAAAACAAGGGGCCCGTAAACCATATCGAGTCATTGTCCAAAACGTGATCGCTCTTCTTAGTGGCCAGATCAGCGGGATTTATTTTAGTCTGTACATAACGCCACTCAGATATTCTACTAAGATCGCATATTTCACCTAACCTGTTCGCAATAAAAACTTTGTAATTTTTATTTTCGTTTCTGATCCAATGCAGTACGGTCGTAGAATCTGTCCAATAAAAACATTCATTGATTTTAACACGATGTTCTGATTTTATTGTCTGCGCTAACCTACACCCCAACAATGCTGATTGCAACTCGAGTCGGCTTATACTCGTATATTTTAAACCGCTGACACGATTTTTACTAGCAATGAAAGCAACTTGCACGGATCCATTACTGTTTAGCTTACGAAAATATCCTACTGAGGCATAGCCAGACGGCGATGCGTCGCAGAAAACATGTAATTGCAATGCACTTGTCTCATTCGATGTCCGCTCGGTCGTGCTACGAGCCGCGTCGGAGTCGAACGAAACGCGACCTTCTGTGCTTGGATTAAAGTACCACCGTGGAATCCGTATGTTGCTTACCGTAAATAATTGTTTTAACCAATCCTTGAATGAAATAAATAAATCTTCTGTTATTTCTTGATCCCATTCTATGTTAGCCTTCCAAGTTTCTTGCATTATGATTTTTGCCTTTATAGTAACTGGGCCTAGAAAGCCATGTATATCAAAAATGGACATGACGATGCGAAGGATCTCACGCTTAGTAGGCTTTCTTTTAGCCTTCAGCACATCACTTTGTATTCGGCTAAGTGATAGATCAAAACTTAAAAGGTCACTAGCGGGATACCATAACAAACCTAATGTACGTTCCGGTTGATTTTCAACATTGAACCTTACCGCCTTATCATTTAAGGTTTCTTTTGGCGTGTCACTCAGTACTTCTGGACAATTACTAAGCCAGTTTCGCATTAAAAAACCACCTTGTTGATGGATATAGTAAATATCTTTAATTATTTTCTTTGCAGTCGATGTATCAGTGTGGCTGTCAATATAATCGTCCATATATTGATTTTTGCGAATCGCATTGACAGCCTCCGGCATAGTCGATTCAAATCGCTCAGTGTTTTTGGTTTGATTTATATATTGCGCGATGAACGGAGAGCAACATGCGCCGAACACTAAGGACGTCATTATATATTTTTTATTTTCCCATAAAAACCGAAATGCGTTACAATCTTCTTTTTTTATTTTCAGTTTCAGAAACATATCTTGAATATCTGCGATCGTGCCTACCGCGTTTTCCCTAAAACGAAACATAATTCCCAGCAAGGATTGCCACAAATCCGGCCCTTGTAGTAAAAAATAGTTCAAACAAAAACCTTCACTTTTGGCGGCCGCATCAAACACAAGTCTTAGTTTTCGTTTTTTTGGGGTTGTCTACGCCAAAATGTGGCAGGTACCAAACACGACCTTTAGAACACTCATCATCGTCGCGCAACTCACGAGCGTAATTATTAGAAAATAAATGCTGCATTCTATCTTTATAACGCAATGCATAGCCGTCTTTATTAGCTAACATTTTATTCTCAATCGATTTTAATCGTTTTAAGGCATTAGGGTAAGAATCAGGCATACTAAAATTGTCATAACGCCATGGTAAGCCGACTGTCCATTGATTGTCAACTGAAACAGCGGTGTTATCTAAAATAGCAATAGCTCGCGCCTCACTTTTTTGACGCGGCTTTGTACCTATACCTATCGAATCCAAAGCAAATGATTTTCTAACTAAGTCATGCAACTGTGCATCACTCAAAATATGGCTTTCGGACGAGAGAGGAGACACGAGTTGTGATGCCGATTTGCTATTATTTTCAATTGTAAACAAATGATAAATATTGTCAGTGTTTTCTCTCTCCTGCTCCGAATGGTCATGTACGAGTGAGACGAAACGACTAGACTGCGTAAAATCACTTACCAGTGGTCCGTGCACGCACCACCCAACAGCTGTTTTCGTTAGATAAGGCTCACGCTGCTTCTTACCTCTAACACACACAATAGGGGCAATCAAATCGTGATTATTTTGACCCAAAAGCACTTTAGCTTGAACACCACACTCACAAACCTTAAAGTCCTTAATCTTCTGTATATGTTCGTACTTAAGGTCCATAGCCGATATTTTTTGTACGGGTAAATTTAACTGTTTTATTTTACGCGCGGAAAACGTAAAGCGATCGCCGGTATGGTTAGTAATATCAACGCTCACTATTTCAGACTCACACACTAACTCGGCGCCGTCCCAGGCGCTACGCGCGCGCATTTCGTGTTTCCGACCGTGGAGCCCTACCTGATCAGCGATATCAGACGAGATGAGAGACACAGACGACGCTTCGTCTATTAACGCGTGGACGTGTATACTACCCATGGGTCCGTGTACAGGCAATGGCACTATTTTAAGCAACACTTTGGGCACTGCGTCGAGACCGTATGCACCGTATGCGTCTCACGTTGATCATCACGCGCCGACTCAGAATCCGATTGCTGTTGCTCCTCTTTCTTCTTGGGGGCGACCCAGTGCAGCAGGCGGTGGTGCGGCTGCTCGCACCCATCCACATCACAATTGCTGCCTTTGCACGCTGATGCATCGCTATGCCGAGAGCCCAGGCACTTGAAACATAGTCGGTGTGTAAGCATTAACTTTAAAATCCAAATAAAATTACCTATCTGTGTCCCGTTTCCGTTTTCCTTCCCATACATACTTCTTTTTTGCCGTCGGCGGCCTGTGATTGGTCGCCCGGACAGTCGAAAAAATATGGCGTGCGAGTCGAGTTGAACAGCGCCTTGCGCTAATATAATTTCCAAAAATAACGACTTCTAAGGACTTTCGCTGGCCGAAAACAACTCTAAAGTTTCATCGCGCGTGTGTGTTGGTGTACCAATAGCGTAAGCAGCAAGAAATTAATAAAGTTCAAACCAGGGAGGTTCCCAGCCAGCCGCCACGAGGCCTGCCGCGGGCGATCCTTCCCAACGTCCTGTTCACAAATAAATCCAGGTCAGTGTTTACTGTTTCACTTGCTGTGATTCTGGGGTTGATCGGAGAATGCAGTGACCCTTCTAGAAAGTCGCAACATTAATTTATGGTGCCTCCTGTGAGGACATTCCTCACGTACTTATTTCAAATTTACCCACTTAAGTTCAATATTTCCAATTAAAGTTATTTCCAAATATGGATAACTAATTTATTCATAAATAGACTTATTATAGATTCAAATTAACTAGGTACTTATCCACCTAGCATTTGTCTATTTGTCTAACAATCTCGGCTCAAACAGGGAATTCCATTCCTGTTCCATACCATAGTAAATACCTGCTTACGAGTACATACTTCTTATCTCGTTAATTCCCTTGTAATAATCCCTTAATCGTTCGATTTGTATGCCATAAGGTACTATCTTGTTACTCAGGCTTTCGAACTATTTTAGATAGCCTAGATACCTACCTAAGGTTAATTAATAGCAGCGAGGTGTGTATTTATGATTATAAGTAATAGTCCGTAGTTTTAAAACCTACGTGTTTGTGAATATCTGTTCCATTACTCAGTTTCCATTTAAACTTTTGCTACTTACCTACATTACTCGTACTTTCACAATTAGTGCTTAGCGAAAACATGGCGAAAGGAGAATTAATGTCAACCATTAAAAAACGTGAATATGAGTTTAAAAATATGCAAATACTTTATGACTTAGCAAAAATTACGAAAGAAAATAAAACTAAATTAGCATCCTTTCGAGCTAGGTATAAAAGAATTGATAAAATTCGTGATAATTTCTTGGAATGCAACGATCGTGTAAACCAGTTGCAACTTAAACTAAATCCTCAATTTGTTATCGATAATAATGCTTTGTTGTCATTTGACGAGTTATACTATTATGTCATTGAGTTTGCTGACTCTCTCGATGTAAGTTCGCGCTCGGAACTATGTCAAGGTCATGCGCATTCCAACTCGCAAGTGAAATTACCTAAATTGCAAATAGCTAAGTTTGATGGTAATATAGAGAACTGGCAGATGTTTAAAGACAGTTATACGTCGCTTGTGCATAATAATGTTTTGTTGTCGGACACAGAGAAATTTTACTATTTGTTGTCATGTCTGTCTGGGTATGCCCTGACACTAGCTAAGGGTGTTCCTATAACATCAGCTAATTATTCTGTTGTTTATGCAGCGTTGCTAGACAGGTATGATAATAAACGTATTTTAGCCACCGCTTATTTAGAAAAAATAATAAAATTAAATCCGATCCAACGGCCATCATTATCAAACTTATCACAATTAACCAACACACTTTATGAATGTGTTAGTGCCTTGCGCGGGTTAAATATTGATGATTTAAGTGAATTTCTTTTATTTTACATAGCATCTCGGCCGCTTGATACAGAAACTAGGAAAAGGTTTGAATCACAAAATACCGAAGAAATTCCTAAATTTAATAATTTGATTGTTTATTTACAGAATTATATAAAGGTATTAGAGGTTAGTCAACCTAGTAATTTACCGTCATTCAATTCTACAAATAAACAAAACCACAATAATACAAAGAAAGATAATTTTTCTCGGCAATCAAATTCTTCCTTAATTACTTCTTCGAACTCAAATAATAATAAACCTAATCAGGCTGTCTGTGCGTATTGTCATGAAAATCATTCAATATATCGCTGTGGTAAAGTACATTCTATGAATATAGGACAGCGACAACAATTAGTTAAAGAGTTACAATTATGTCAAAACTGCTTAAGGCCCGGTCACACTAGTGCAGACTGCAAGTCTAGTCCATGTGTTTCATTTGTAACTCAAAACATAACACATTATTACATGAAGAACATAAAAGTTTATTATCTAATACCATTGACCTAAAGGCTTCTGAGAATTCCAATATGAACACTTCCCTAACTTGTGCAACTCAGCCAAACATGTCAAAGACACCTATGAGTACCAAAATTATTGGTTCAGCAGTGGTTCGGTTGAGAAGAGTGGATGGTTCATGGTAGTATGCTCGTATAATCATAGATAGTGGCTCGATGGACTCTTTCATTACAAGTAGCTGTGTGCGACAGTTAGGTTTACATATAAAAAAGTGTAATTTAAATGTAACCGGTCTCGGTCAAAATTATGTTTGTAATATTAAAGGTTATACTTTTGCCTCTATTGTGCCTAGGTCAAATGACTCGCCCCAATTCGATATACCATTAGTGGTTTTGCCTAAAATCACTTCAATGGTTCCTTCAACTTCGTTACCGTCGGTTGTCAAGGAAAAGTTTAAACATCTTCGGGTCCGATCGATCTGTTGTTAGGAGTAGACTGTTTTGACCAGATATATACTGGTTCACGTTATTGCCCAGGTCCTGGTTTTCCATGTGCACTGTCTAGTGTATTCGGCTGGGTGATAAGTGGTCAGTTTCTTCAAAACGTGGTGGCTCAAACTCCAGCCACACCCGTTACGTCACTCATCGCGTCTTCTAGTGCGCTCGATGAGATCGTTCAACGTTTTTGGGAATCCGAAGAACCGCCGAAATGTAAAATTTCCGGTCCTAAGGATGAAATATGTGAAGTGGCTCAAACTCCAGCCACACCCGTTACGTCGCTCATCGCGTCTTCTTGTGCGCTCGATGAGATCGTTCAACGGTTTTGGGAATCCAAAGAACCGCCGAAATTTAAAATTTCCGGTCCTGAGGATGAAATATGTAAACAAAAATATAAAAATGGCACATACCGTACCTCCGAAGGTCGTTATGTTGTACCAATTATGCTTAAAGATGATACTCCAGCCTTAGGAGAATCATATCATCAGGCTCTTAACCGTTTTCTCAACTTGGAAAAGCGTCTTGCCAGCCAGACTGAGTTGAAAACGGAATATAAGGAATTTATGCAGCAGTACGAAGATCTGGGACATATGCAGCCTGCTGAATCTTTGTCTACTGACCGTTAAATTATTCCTCACCATTGTGTAATAAGACCCGATAGTACAACGACACGTTTACGAGTAGTCTTCGATGCCAGTAGTCGGACCTCGAATAATCTGTCACTCAATAATATTGTTCATGTGGGTCCTAAGCTGCAAGTGGATATTGTCGATTTAGTGACAAAATTTAGACTTCACAAAATAGTTTTTACTGCCGACATCCGTCGTATGTATCGGCAAATATTGATAAGACCCGAGAAATGGACTACTAACGCTCCTCGTCTTCTTAAGGATGTTCCTCCTGAATTTTGTCAAAGTTCCAAATCCTTCGATGAATCGGGAAATGAGTTTGTCAAAATATTAGGGATACGATGGAATCCCATTAATGATTCTTTTTCATATGCCTTTTCAGACTCGTTCGAAGTAAAATTTACTAAAAGATCCATACTCTCTTTAGTAGCCCGCATTTTCGATCCACTCGGTTGGATATGCCCAGTGGTCTTTGCAGCAAAATCGCTGTTGCAAGAAATATGGCGGTTAAATTCATTGTGGGATGAGACTATTCCAAAACATTTAACCAAACAATGGCAATTAATAGCGGCCAACTTGTCTGATTTACAAAAAATTTCTCTTCCGCGGCTGGTTATACCTTCCAATCCGATGGAAGTACACTTGGTAGGTTTCTGTGATGGTTCTCTGAAAGGCTATGGTTGTTGTGTGTATATTTGTGTGGTTACTAATGAGCCCAGAATTTCTACTGCGACTAGTTTACTGATTGGAAAATCTAGAGTAGCTCCTTTAAAACCTACCACAGTAAATAGACTTGAGCTAAGCGCAGCGGTGCTTCTAGCAAAAGTTCTATCGCACATGTATAATTTGCTTAAAGACCATATAACTATTAATTCTATTCGAGCTTATTCAGACAGTAGCACTACCTTGTCATGGCTTAATTCAGCCCCTTATTTGTTAAAAATGTATATAGCCAATCGTGTCATTCAAGCAACTGACTTGATTAGTACCGATCACTGGTCTTATGTTTCGTCTAAGGATAACCCGGCCGACTGTTGTAGTCGCGAAGTGTCCTGTCCAGAGCTTATAGACCATCCTCTGTGGTGGAAAGGTCCTTCTTGGCTACAGGATTTGCCTAGTCATTGGCCTAACAAACGGGTTCTACTTCCAAAAGAAGACTTACCCGAGCTCAAACCGCTAGAAACTAAAAGTCTTCACGTGATTAATGTGAGAAACCTACTTCTGGCCTTAATTGCCAGACATTCCTCTTTTACAAAAATTCTAAGAATTGTAGCATGGTGTATTCGATTTATTTCAAATTCGAGGGTTGCAAGGCAAAATCGAATTCTTTCATTTCTCAGTAGTCCTGAACTCGAGAAGTCAACCAAAGTGTTAGTTAAATTGAGTCCGTATCATTATATGTCTTCCGAAGTCAGTCGAGTGCGGGATAATGAGCCATGTGTAAAATCCATTCAAAAACTTTCACCTTTCCTGGACGATGATGGGATCGTGCGGGTGGGGGAACGCATCGATGAGGCTAATCTGTCACCATCTGCGTTACACCCTTTTTTGTTACATAAACAATGTCCAATATCAAAATTATAATAAAACATTTTCATAAAAAATATTTGCATTGTGGACCTTGAACCGTACAATCTCTTATTCAACGCCAGTTTTGGATAATTGGATTGAGACTTCTGATACGTACCGTGCTGTCGAAGTGTGTTAGATGTTTTATTTCGTGTCCGCGCTCTCGTTGGGTCATGCTTAAGAAAATTACCCAGAGATTTTGGCGCGTATGGCAGCGTGATTATCTTCATACATTACAACGAAAGAACAAAAGGTTCGTACATGAACCAAATATTAAAATAGATAACTTAGTCATAGTTAACGAACCTAATCTTCCGCCGATGTTTTGGAAGTTGGCACGTATTGTGCAAGTGCATGCTGGTTCGGATCAAGTAATCAGAGTAGTTACTTTCCGAACTGCTAACGGTAAGATCTTTCGTAGGCCGGTAGTAAAGGTTTGTCCCTTACCAATTAATTAAGATATTTTTTCATAAATTACTAAACATAAATACACACTATCCAATCCTTAGGCTAGTTAAAACTTATTTATTACTTTATCTTTCGAAAATAATATTTCTAGATATTCTTGCAATAGTGCGTAGCTATTGCTTTTGTTTTTTTTATCTTTCAATTTGCATTCTCTGTGAAACCCTTGTGGATTTCAGGTGGGGGAAAATGTGTAAGCATTAACTTTAAAATCCAAATAAAATTACCTATCTGTGTCCCGTTTCCGTTTCCCCTCCCATACATACTTCTTTTTTGCCGTCGGCGGCCTGTGATTGGTCGCCCGGACAGTCGAAAAACTATGGCGTACGAGTCGAGTTGAACAGCGCCTTGCGCTAATATAATTTCCAAAAATAACGACTTCTAAGGACTTTCGCTGGCCGAAAACAACTCTAAAGTTTCATCGCGCGTGTGTGTTGGTGTACCACTAGCGTAAGCAGCAAGAAAATAATAAAGTTCAAACCAGGGAGGTTCCCAGCCAGCCGCCACGAGGCCTGCCGCGGGCGATCCTTCCCAACGTCCTGTTCACAAATGAATCCAGGTCAGTGTTTACTGTTTCACTTGCTGTGATTCTGGGGTTGATCGGAGAATGCAGTGACCCTTCTAGAAAGTCGCAACAGTCTGTGTGTTTTTGCAAAACGCCAACGATTTTTTCTCAAAGCTCGCTTGAATTTTGGGCAGTTACATATCTCATGAGCGTTGTATGACAGAAAGAGCACTTATCATTTTCTGTGTTTGTATCGGTCAATAGCACGGCGTGCGGTGGGTTCTTGCGATCATCAGGTTTTCGTTGACTATAAATATGACTTACGCCTGATTCGGCAGTCTTGACAGCCTCCAAGTATAGAAAATCCGCCAACTTTTCTAATTTCGCTGCTGGGCTGTCACGATGACTGTAAACATAGTCGGTCCACTTACTAATTAGTGAATTGGGGAATTTTGCAATGACCGTCGCAGCCATCTCAGGGCTCTGAAGAAACTCACTTTGCTCGACAGCCCTTACCGCCGTTACATAATTTTTTATCTTCAAGGCAAAGCTCACTATATGGTGGTGGTAGTCATCTGGCAAGACAGGAATCATTTTTAGTTGCAGCACTAATTTATTCAATATAGTTTCAGGCCTTCCAAACCTTAACTCGAGTACTTCTATTACTTGTTCGGTTGTGGTATTCCCCGTCAGCAATGATGCAGCTGCTTCCTTGGCATCCCCGCGGAGACATTTGCGTAGCCGCCACATATTTTCATTATTGGAGTATTTACATAACCGTGTGGACTCAACAAAGGCTTCTTTAAAGTGCAACCACTCCAACGGGTCTCCGGAAAATATCGGAAGGTCTTTAGACGTAGCCAATCTAGTCATCAGCTGATGATTTTCTGTTTTAGACGAAGTAGTGATGGCTTTCTGAAGTGCGTGGGCCAACTTTTCGATATCACTCTGAGGTTGCTCGCCGTGATTCACTGGCGGCGACGGTTGCGGCGGCGGCCGCGCTGAGCCCGCGCTGGCGTCCAACCAATCATACACTTTATCCTTGCATGACACAGCGGAACTTGATGCTGACCGAGAACACTTATCTAACTCGCTCAAATCTGCTGCCAATTCCTTTTCCAGCAGGTCGGACTGTAGCTTGGCTTTTTTCTTAATAATTTCGGCTGTTTTCTGAGCAGCTGCAGCTGCTGCATCTCCTTTTGCCGCTGCTGCCTCCGCGTCTGCCGCCTCCATCTCCAGCTTAGCTTTAGCACGCGCTGTCTCGAGCTCCAGCTTTCGCTGACGTGCCACGGTCGACGACGTATTTGCTGACCTGGCTGTTCTCGCTGTTTTTCGTGAGCTAGTGACACTTGGCGGCTTTTCAACAGCTTCACTTTTCAAACTCACTGGCACTAGCTTTTCACTTTCTTCACCATCGTGCGACGAACATTCTGGACGCGCAGACGCACCACGTAACACTTTTTTCTTACGCGGCGTTTTCGGCGTGTGAAACATGATTTTAACGAAGGATCCGGCCGAAGTGACCAGACAATGTTGGTGATAGGATCCTGGTAAAAGGTTTCAATGAAAACAACCGTGGATTTGGCGAATCGCGGTGCGCGGAGGACATGAACACACAAGCGTCCTGTTGCATCTCATTAGTGCGACTGACCCGGCTGTGCGGAGGGGGCCGTCTTTTGAAGTAAAGCATAGGTAAGTACATAGATGCTTATGAGTACCTTCCTCCTTGCATATTATTTTATTAATATGTTGTTTTCTTATAGGT
Source organism: Elegia similella (assembly GCA_947532085.1). Classification (NCBI taxonomy): domain Eukaryota; kingdom Metazoa; phylum Arthropoda; class Insecta; order Lepidoptera; family Pyralidae; genus Elegia; species Elegia similella. The sequence continues at coordinate 13,131,954 of OX383950.1, forward strand.
TACAGATCCAGTGGTAAGTATGAAGTATTTTAGTTTTACATTTATCCTAATATTTATGTTTTATATTTTCAGAAGCAGCGTGTCGTCAACAGTAACAAACAAACAAACTCACTTTCGCATTTATAATATTAGTAAGGATATGTGGCGATTCTTTAAAACGGGCGTAAAATGATTTCTTCAGATATGGATAGCAACGTGTAATAGAGTTCATATGTTTGTTTACAAACTTATAAAAAACTAGCTTTCTCCCGCAGCTCCGCCCGCGTCAATGTCGATCCCTCGGGAATAGTACTTTTTCCCGTGATAAAAGGTAGCCTATGTCCTTCTCTATACTCCAGAGAACTTGTATACAAAATTTCATGATGATCGGTTCAGTAGTTACGGCGTGAAAGCGTAACAAACAAACAAATAAACTCACTTTCGCATTTATAATAAAATTTAATGAGAAACTTGTGCTTAGTCACCTTGAGATTCTGAGGGTATTAAATGAGTTTATACACTTCTAGTTGGTATTGTCGTCGAGGTTTTGAATATGGTTTGAGATGCTCAGAAGTCAGTCATACGATTTTAAGTCGGACTGTCGGCGGATCTTTTTGTGAGCGAAACAATTCTTTTCCGATCTCCACACAGAGCATTGTATTGATTTAGTGTCAAGGGACTGTTTCTTTTATACCTACCATAGTTCTATTTAAAGGGTACGAAAGTCAACTAGTCCTTGTATATCTGTCACTCATGTATTCTTGGCTAAATTGCCATACAAAATACAGAGCCGTAATTTTTTTTGAAATCTATGCCGAGACGCTTTTTTTTTAAATCTATGCCATGCAATCTCTATTGTATTACCCTGTTTGCTTACTTTTGTGTTGAACTCTTATGTTTTTGCTAACTCGGCACACTTGTTTACGTATAACATTTTACTGTACTGAAAATGTAATACTTCACATGTTTTTATTAATAATAGCTTTATTTTCAGATACAAGATCCATAAAAAATTACCATATACATCAAAACACCTATTAAATTATGTTGCAAATTAATAATTTGGAATGAATTTTTTTTGAAGCATTCAAACTTTTATTTTTCTTTCTCACTGAATTTAAACCTGAACATCTCATCGCGACCTCAGGCAATGTTCCTGTGTCGCGTAAAATGTTTCTCCTCCAATAGAAATACCTAAGGCTCACGATTTTTTAAATGTTATGTTAATGTAAAGGAAACTTTAACTATATTATAAAAGCAGTTTCTATTTATAAACCAGGATAAAGAACACAGACTCCAAAGAATGTGTACTTGCCATTTCTATGGACGGAGCTGATCAACGTAAGTCATAACAACAAAGAGGCAAAGAAGGTAAGAACAAACAACCCATCACTTTGATTCCGTTCACCAACTGCCACCTACTAACCGCAGCCTTTAGTGTTACGGCCATAGGACCTGCTGACCTCGTAAAGACGAACACGTAGTTAGTTTGTCTCGCGTGTGACTCCTGTCTTTCGCCCTTGTCTTTGCCAGAGCCGGCAGCGTCGGCTGCGCGGCTCGCGCCTGTTCAGAGGCCTGTTAAAACGCTAGGCAAAATAGTCATAGTAAACCTGAAAAAAGACACCAGGTACTGAACCTTTGTAACTCTGCAGTAACCACATCACGCTGAGCTCCGAATTTATTTACTTTCCAGTCCACGCCGCTTCTCGCCTGAATTTATAGGTCAGTGACGGTGAGAAATACGTTATTATATTATTAATATTGCAATAACTTTTTAGGTGATTTGATAAAATAAATGCTTTATAAATTATTTTTAGAAAATTATACAAATAAAATGAAGAAAAATTGCGTTTATAGATCGTAGTGGTACCGGTCGGGCCCCCGCTTCACGCAATTGGACGTTACGCGATGATTGAAGTCCTAGCTTGATGATATGTACCTTTTTGAAAAAGCTGGACTTATACTCTATTAAATATATAATAACTTATTTCGCCGAAAACTATAGTTTCTGAGTAACAATAGGCATATAAAATTTTGCCTATTTTACAAAAAAAATTCTAAATAACTTCACAATTATCAAAAATACACGTTACATGTCTGGAAATCAATTATGGAGCATATTAGATATTACCTTTCAAATAAAGTAAAAATTAAAGAAATCGGTTCAGTATTAATCAATACATATAAAAAAGAGTACAAAATATGTCTGTACATTGAATATATTTACAAAATAATTATTTATGGCGTCGGAGACATACGGATTCAAATGAAACTTTTGTATAGCTATCAAGCCTGAGCAACATATAGGGTATAATTTATTTTGAAAACTGGAACACCTGATGCAGAACTGTAATGGTCCAGCTAAACTATAAAAAATATAAAAATGACGCCTTTATAAAAGTTGTTTAGCGTGATGAGCATTTTCTGCGAAGTCATTAAGCCCACGAGAACAAAGTCGCGGGCATCAGCTAGTCGAATTATAAAATAAAAATTAAAGCCATCTTTGAAGGAGCCCTGCTCCTTGGTCCACCATTTTATTTATATACGACTCACAGATTCGTACTCCTGACGTCACAAGGATCCCACGATACCAGTCCCAGGTATTTCCAAGGCGTGCGATTAGAAAAAGTCACTTTTGTTCTAGCGTAAACCAAACTACAAGCTTTACTCAAATCCACACTGTAAATAGTGTTTTCTAAGACAAATCGAATGAGCCCAAACACGTTTGTTTTACCTTGTTTAGTTGAGTTCCGATGGCCACCTTCCGACTCCATCATCAGACCAGCGCAACGAAAATTAATTTTATTTTAATAAAACGTAAAAATAATAATAGTAATACCATTTATTTCAGATATTGATATGCATATTAAGTTAGTAAATAAGTATAATCTGAAATTGGTATACTTGTGTGTACAGACATTGGTAGCCAGCAGCTTGCAGGAAGCTGTATGCAGCGACATGACAGCGGGGAGTTCCATCGGTCGGCCAACGCGCTCAGAATGGTGTTCGATGCGCTACGCACTCGCCCACAGCGATACATGCATGCATGCGTATACAAGCAGTCGGCGAACATACACGACGCGCGGCAGAAACGCGGCAGACCGAACAACATTCTGAACGCGTTATTGTACTGACATGCCCGCCGCGTGAACTTGACCCACAGACCGCGTGTAAAACGAGTGACAGTAGGCTTTGAAAAGCGTCAGATTGGCTTGTTTGCTACAGCGTGCAAATCTGGAAATCAACTTATTAATATATTGCGCATATGTCGTATCCACCCTGTATATCTTTATCTTTTACAAACTTGTGTTGCATGTGGACGAGAATGAAGATCCCGTTCCTAACGTGACATTAAAAACTATACGAAAGTAGGAGGGAACCTTTTTTATGGCTTCTCACCAGTGTGAGTTCTTCTTAAATGTTTACGTAAAATAACCGATCTGACCAAATCGACGACGACAAACCTTACATTCAAATGGTCTTTCACCAGTGTGTGTTCTTAAATGTGTTTCTAAATTACACTTTTGATTAAATTGCTTGCCACAGTCATTACATTTATATGGCTTCTCACCAGTGTGTGATCTCAAATGTTTACCTAAATGACTGCCGTTAGCAAATCGACGACGACAAACCGTACATTCAAATGGTTTCTCACCAGTGTGACTTCTCAAATGTGAACGTAAATGACTGCTCTGAACAAATCGACGACGACAAACCTTACATTCAAATGGTCTTTCACCAGTGTGTGATCTCAAATGTTTACCTAAATGACTGCCGTTTGCAAATCGACGACGACAAACCATACATTCAAATGGTTTCTCACCAGTGTGTGTTCTCAAATGTGTACTTAAATTACTGCTCTGACCAAATCGACGACGACAAACCTTACATTCAAATGGTCTTTCACCAGTATGTGTTCTTAAATGTCTTTCTAAATTACACTTTTTACTAAATTGCTTGCCACAGTCATTACATTTATATGGTTTCTCACCAGTGTGTGATCTCAAATGTGCACGTAAATGACTGCTGTTAGCAAATCGACGACGACAAACCTTACATTCAAATGGTCTTTCACCAGTGTGTGTTCTTAAATGTGTTTCTAAATTACACTTTTGATTAAATTGCTTGCCACAGTCATTACATTTATATGGCTTCTCACCAGTGTGTGATCTCAAATGTTTACCTAAATGACTGCCGTTAGCAAATCGACGACGACAAACCGTACATTCAAATGGTTTCTCACCAGTGTGACTTCTCAAATGTGAACGTAAATGACTGCTCTGAACAAATCGACGACGACAAACCTTACATTCAAATGGTCTTTCACCAGTGTGTGATCTCAAATGTTTACCTAAATGACTGCCGTTAGCAAATCGACGACGACAAACCATACATTCAAATGGTTTCTCACCAGTGTGTGTTCTCAAATGTGTACTTAAATTACTGCTCTGACCAAATCGACGACGACAAACCTTACATTCAAATGGTCTTTCACCAGTATGTGTTCTTAAATGTCTTTCTAAATTACACTTTTTACTAAATTGCTTGCCACAGTCATTACATTTATATGGTTTCTCACCAGTGTGTGATCTCAAATGTGCACGTAAATGACTGCTGTTAGCAAATCGACGACGACAAACCTTACATTCAAATGGTCTTTCACCAGTGTGTGTTCTTAAATGTGTTTCTAAATTACACTTTTGATTAAATTGCTTGCCACAGTCATTACATTTATATGGCTTCTCACCAGTGTGTGATCTCAAATGTTTACCTAAATGACTGCCGTTAGCAAATCGACGACGACAAACCGTACATTCAAATGGTTTCTCACCAGTGTGACTTCTCAAATGTGAACGTAAATGACTGCTCTGAACAAATCGACGTCGACAAACCTTACATTCAAATGGTCTTTCACCAGTGTGTGATCTCAAATGTTTACCTAAATGACTGCCGTTAGCAAATTGACGACGACAAACCATACATTCAAATGGTTTCTCACCAGTGTGTGTTCTCAAATGTGTACTTAAATTACTGCTCTGACCAAATCGACGACGACAAACCTTACATTCAAATGGTCTTTCACCAGTATGTGTTCTTAAATGTCTTTCTAAATTACACTTTTTACTAAATTGCTTGCCACAGTCATTACATTTATATGGCTTCTCACCAGTGTGTGATCTCAAATGTGCACGTAAATGACTGCTGTTAGCAAATCGACGACGACAAACCTTACATTCAAATGGTTTCTCACCAGTGTGTGTTCTTAAATGATTTTTTAAAGTATCCTTTTTATTAAATTGCTTGCCACAATCATTACACATATATGGCTTCTCACCAGTGTGAATTCTCAGATGTCTTTTTAATGTACTGCTGTCAGCAAATCCATGACGACAAAGCTTACATTCAAACGGTTTCTCACCAGTGTGAGTCCTTAAATGACTGTTTAAATTACCCTTTTGATTAAATTGTTTCCCACAGCTATTGCATTTAAATGGCTTCTCACCGGTGTGAATTCTAATTTGTCTTTGTAGTGCACCCTTCCTCAGAAACCCCCTCAGATAAACATGACACTGGTGCCTTGTGTCAACGCTCTGAGGCTCGCCATAATAACTGTTTCGGGAACTTCCTGCCACAGGCTGTTGGCCCTCTGCTGCGCCATCTGCAAAATATTTGTTGCTTTCACCTACACAATCGCTAATCAAAGGCGTCAGTACCTTAGCGAACCCGTGGGATCAAATACATGGTATGAGCTCACAGGTCATCACTGGCAGGTGGAAACAAACGAAAGAAGCTTACCGTCCGCGTAGTGTCCCCCGCCCCGCGCCCCCGCGTCTTCATCGGAGTCCCGTGTCTCGTCCACGTCAGCCGCGAGAACGCCTGGCACAAGGGAAATGACAGTTATTGCACGAGACAGCGACACGTTAGTATGTTTCAGATGTTGAACGTCAATTGCAAATGGTAAAAATGGTCACTTTCGCAATTAAAAAGTCTATCAAAATCACAGTTTCGCAGAATGTCAACAATTTTTTTCTACACATATATAACCATAGAAAATATTGCTTTCAATCCTCGGCTGGCTTCTTCCCTCTGTGCGAGTAGAGAAGCAGATGGTACATTCCACGATTGTTCTTTTTTCCAGACCAGCAACTAGAGAGCTGGACTTATGGCATCTTTAACATACGTACCCCCTGGATCCTCATCGTCCGTCGCGGTGTCGCCAGCATCCTCTGACTCCGGCTCGGTTTTGACCGCGACCCTGGCGGGCATCGTGCTGTCACAACATTCAGCCACAGAGAAGGACAGCGAAGAACACAAGCCAATCGTCTCCCGGTCAATCAGACATATGGATTTTTCTGAAATCTGAATGCCATTTATACTGTTGTGTCTCTATATAGATGTACAGGGTTAAATGTGCGGAGTCCAACGAAATTCGTAATATAAAAATACACCTTAAGAACTTTATTTGACACAAACGAATTTACATTGCACGGCGGGCGGAGGAGGACTGAGGTGGCTCGGTGGCCGCTGCTCTTACGCTCACCACAATACGATTTTAAATTAGAGTAATTGATTACGCATTTAAATAAAATCACTTTGATAAAAATAAACCAACTTGTAAGACCTGTAAAATCCAATATCCCATTACAAGATGCAAGAGTATATAAAATTGACTGTGAGTGTGGTTTATCATACATTGGGCAAACAAAGAGAAGCATCGGTACCCGAATTAAAGAACATATTGCTGACATGAAAAATAGACGCTCAACCAAGTCTGCAGTCTGTGAACATGCCTTAGACATACCGAACCACTAAATGCGTTTTGATAATAAATAAATAAATAAATATATACGGACAAATCACACAGATTGAGCTAGCCCCAAAGTAAGTTCGAGACTTGTGTTATGGGATACTAACTCAACGATACTATATTTTATAACAAATACATATATAGATAAACATCCAAGACCCAGGCCAATCTGGAAAAGATCATTTTCCATCTTGACCTGGCCGGGGATCGAACCCGGTCACTCCGTGTCGCAGGCAGGCTTGTTGACCGCTGCGCCACGGAGCTAGTCTATCCTCAAGTCCTTGCAAAGGAAAACAGATAAATTCCAAGAATGCTTTGTGAGGCTATTGAAATTAAATAACATCCTCATTTCAATAGAGAGGATGGTTGGCAGTTACCACCAGCTTGGGGTCCTGTCAATTTAATAAAATCTCAAGCTCATCACAAGACTGCGAGACCTTCAGACATCGTGAGCCAATACTGAGTACATCCGGAACGTTATCAATAAATATTGTAGGCGGTAGTTTTGTATAGTTCTTATAACACAAAGACAAATGTCAACATAGTCTACCTGCGACCATGAAAACTAAAGTTTTCGAAACGTTAGGTGTAAGAATAATGTAATATACGCGATAATACCGCATTAAAGTGATTTTATTTAAATGTGTAACAATCGCGAAAACATCAGAAACCATAATTGATTACAGTCGTGCACTGTTGACAATGTCTAGCGCTGTAGGCAACGGCCGCCATTCCGCCTGCTTCATTGCATGGCCCCTACATTGCTCATCACAAGGACATTGGTTCATCATCATCATCATCATCAGGTCTTTTTAGTCTTCACTACAGGAGTATGACCCTCTTTGTACTCCCGGAGCCATACTTACTTAGCTATAGCAGACGCCAACTATAAAGTGTTTGTCTGTGTGTCAAAGTAATATAATACATGCTAAAAAGAGTTTGCATATTTCTTTGTTGGTTTCTTTTTATATATTTTTTTGTTTCTAGCTTTCATGGTTAAATTAATTAAACCAAACATCATAAAATTTTCATATACATTATTTTGACATAAGCTACCTTTCATCCCGGAAAAAAGAAGTTTCTGAGCCATTGACATTAATAATGAAAGAAGCTCCAGGCTCCAGCTCCAAACTAATTGTCAAGGGTATTTTAACAAAGACTGGCCAATGTCGAAATTGAATAAAAGAAGCTGCGTGCGAGATATTAATGTCACTTTTTTTTTGTAAGGCCTATTAATGCCATTATGGAATATGACATTGTTTAAATGTCCGCTGAGGCTTCAAGCAGTGGCATGGATCCGAGCGGTCCAACTTTCTATGACTCTGCTGCATAAATCCGGCTGAATCGCAATGGCTTGCATTATGCACAACTTGTTTTATTTAATTTTAACATCGGCCAGTCTTCGTTGCAAGACCCTTTATAACTTAACTAGCTTTCGCCCGCGGCTCAGCCCGCATCAATGTGGATATCTCGGGAACAGTCCATTGTCCCGATATAAAATGTACCCTATGTCCTTCTTTGTACCCCAGATAACGTGTATGCAAAATTTCATGATGATCCGTTCAGTAGTTACAACGTGAAAGCGTAACAATCAAACTCACTTTCACATATATAATACTAGCTTTCGCCCGCGGCTCCACCCGCGTCAATGTCGATCCCTCGGGAACAGTACTTTTTCCCGGGATAAAAGGTAGCCTATGTCATTCTCCGTACCCCAGATAACGTGTATACAAAATTTCATGATGATCGATTCAGTAGTTACGACGTGAAAGCGTAACAAATAAATAAACAAACAAACTCACTTTCGCATTTATAATATTAGTTAGGATTAGGATAAGACTATATATGAATGAAATACCTCGTCAGGCTTCTCCAAAATAGCAGTCAGCACATTGTCTGCCCTGATGGCCGTCACCATCAGCTTGTGGCTCTTCTTCAGCTTAGCACAGCAAATGTAGCATGCTGCCACGGGCCTGTTCCCACTCACAAGCTAGAAAATTAGGCCATTGACATAAGAACTTTTGCTCAAACACCAAAATCATCAATTTAGACAAAATCACTAGGATGTGGGGCACACAGAATCTCAAACGATGATTTTTATATGGCAATAATATATCTCACTTTTGTTCAAGATTGCCCCACGGCTCATGTCGGCTGCCGGTGATAACAGGGCTGGCCGGTTTTTCCGCCCAATGGATTAGCATAGCTATCCAAAGGGGGAACGCAGCCAGCGTTCTTTCCACCATGCCACACTGGCAAGATTTCGGAAAAAAAAAATCTAGTGCTTTTTTTTCTTTCACTTCATGTTTATATTGTATATAGTTAGTTTTAATCACTGTAATCTTAAATAAATAATCATTGAAATCATTAAAAAATGTTATCATGTACATAATCTAAGTTGCAATGTACTGTAGCACAAAACTGGTTTTAAGAATTTTAGAATACCTGTGTGAAGACTTTAAGTTGAGTAGTTTCATTGTAATTTTGTTAAAATCATGTCAAAAAAGGGTAAAAACTACCCAAATGATATATAATAAAGGCGTAAAAGTTATACAAATATATATATATAAGTTGGTAGACTAAGTCTAACCAGTAACAACCCATGTAGCTTATTGGTAATCGTACAGCAAGTGTCTTTAAATCACAGGGACTCAGGCTCAAGATTGGCCTGGGTCTTGGATGTTTATCATTATGTAAGAGTTAAAAATATATAATCGTAGAGTTAGTATCCCATGACACAATGCACAAGTTCGTATGGGGCTAGCTCAATCTGTGTGCTTTGTCCCTGCACATTTATTTCTAACTAGTAGATCACACTTACAAGGGCACCCGTCAGCCTCTCGTACACGAGTTGCAGGGCAGTACCGTCAATGTTGGTCAGGAGCGCGTCCATTGAGAGGCAGATGCGGCAAACAGCTGGACTCTGATGCATCTTGTGAAGGTTATGTATTAAGAGGACTGTTTTATTTCAAATTGCTGTATCAGTACCTACAGAATGTAAATAGCAACGATTGTATCGCAGTTGTACGACTCTTGGGTTACTACAATACACGATTTATAATAAAATAAAAAATAATTGGCGAGGGACCAAACTAGAGAACGATAGGGATGGGTAAAAAATATCGATATATCAAAATATTGATATTTTTTCATAAAAATATCGATATTAATTAGCGATATTTTTTCCCGCGATATATCAATTTTCGATATTTATTTTCAGATATCAAAATCGATATATTTTTAAAGCTCTGCGTCACACAAATCATGATTTTGACCAATCCGATTTCTTAAATTTAGAAAATATGCAGTAGGCTGTATGAGTTTAGTTTCTTTGCTTCAATATGACAATGACATTGCTTGTTGGTTTTGTTGGTATCACTGCACTCTCAGAAGAATAATATACATAGAAGCCGCATATAAATAGAAACTGAAAACAGATAGTTGACACGTGTTTTTCTTATGAGCTTTCACCTATGACAGAATGAGACAAAAACTTCAGTCAATTTCTATTATTTTCATAGTTGTCCCGACTTGAAATGTCAATGGACTCCATTGGACTCCATTAAATCCGACTAAATTCAAAATAACTTATTAAAGTTCAACGTCAGTCATTTTAGCATCTTGCCGACTTGATCGGGTTATATATCGAGAAAAACATTGCGGCGGAATTGTGATGTCTGCAAATTAAATATAGGATTGTGCTAAAATTCTCACGGAAAAAAGTATTAACCGGTGTTGGGTTGGTGCGTTATCAAATGACCATTATACTAAACAATGTCTTGTGCAATGGAGCGATGTAAATCCCATTCAGGACGAACAGAAATAAATTCTGTAAAACATCAACAAAACAGCTAAAATTCTCACGGAAAAAAGTATTAACCGGTGTTGGGTTGGTGCGTTGTCAAATGACCATTATACTAAACAATGTCTTGTGCAATGGAGCGATGTAAATCCCATTCAGGACGAACAGAAATAAATTCTGTAAAACAATTTTCTTCGGTAAGTTTTTCAATTAAAAGTGCATAATTAAAACCCAAAATACCTCAACATACAATATTAATATTGTCAATTATATAAAGTATTGTATAAATGACAACTTTTATTGGTATTTTGCTTAAAATTATCGTATTTTCCTTATTTCAAATTAGGTTAGTTTTTTTTCCTAGTGTTGTGGTAAAATCACGTATCTACGAGTATATCGATATTTTTTATGACGGTCTTGCTATCAGGGATATTTTTGTTAGAGCCATGCAGTAGTAATGTAACAAATTGGACCATCATGGTATTAAAACAACCAGCAAAGTGTGAGTCGGACTCGCGCACGAAGGGTTCCGTACCATCCATACATATAATATTATAAATGTGAAAGTGAGTTTGTTTGTTACGCTTCCACGCCGTAACTTCTGAACCGATCATCATGAAATTTTGCATCATCATCATCACCATTGCACGATCTCTGGAGTACGGAAAAGAACATAGACATATCTTTCATCTCAAAATAAGGTACTGTTACCGGGGATAGACATTCACGCGAGCGGAGCCGTGGGCGTAAGCTATAAAAATGCCCAAAATTTTTGTTTGTTATATTTCAACTGTCTCACTATCACGGTTCATGAGATACAGTCTGGTGACAGACAGACAGATGGACATCGGAGTCATATTAGTAGGGTCTTGTTTTTATCCTTTGGGTACGGAACCCTAAAAATTATCAATTTCTACTAATATGAAGAAAATTATTGTTGAAATTTTATTGCAGCTCCCCGAAGTAAAAGGAAATTAAAAATGTGTGGATCCGAGGAACTTTCAAGCGACATATTGGACATAAAATGTCATACATATTCGAATTTGTACAAAATATTTTACTGCCGTGCCGATACATTAATTTCGAACATAAAATTAAATGGAAGCGATTGAAACACGATGCTTTACCTACATTTATATTTGCCAAATTATAAATTAATTTTAATAAGAAAGTTATCTCATAATAAAAAGTAATCTCTTGTTTTTCTATTACCAACACTGTGAATTTTTCACAAATAACACACTGGCACTTTTTTACCCTAGTGTAAAAGTTTTATAAATAAAAAATATCACTTCGAATTATGTGTTTCTCTTTACCTACCTGATTATGTTTCCTTTACTGGCTGTTCCTCAAAGCTAGCTAGAAAAAGCTTTAGATGGTTTTGAAATATGCTGAATGGCCCATTGATCAAGTGAAAATATATCTGACCTTATCTATTGTCGAAAACCTGGTTGTTTCTATTTAAGGATTGTATTCCATTTCAATGAGTTTATTTAACTTAAAACTACATACATTACCCACCGCGCGTCACTGCTGGTCATTATGCCTTACCCAGTATTGTTCGAACGGCAAAATATCTTATATGATGTCAATCATATTTTCGGTTATTTCGAAATTCAAACAGTGCCTACTTACCTACCTATTTATCAGATGAAGCCAAGCGGCGCCATGCGATTAGGAGTTATATAGGTGTATCTTGAATCTTGAAGTAACTTTTGAAGTAAAAGCCCCTTTAGCGGCTTTGTGCACTTTTTGGGATGGGTAAAACATAAAACTCGCGTCATCTCAAGTGAACTGATCGAAAATTCGTAAGAAGGACACGTGACCTGAGTATGCCACAAAGGCGAGTTTTCACTTCTGCCGGCACTCCTGGAGTGCAACTATAGTTGTTTTTTTTTTTTATGAATCGTACTCATTTAACGCATCGATACAATCAGAGTAGAGTACATTTATGACTTTCTTAGGACGAAACATTTAGTCGATAAATATATTTCATCGATATAGTACAACCCTGATCACATCAGTACCCCAGGACAACCTGCACATTTACGCAAATGGCATTGCTCAGAAGAATAATATACATAGAAGCCGCATAAAAATAGAAACTGAAAACAGATAGTTGACACGGTATTTTTCTTATGAGCTTTCGCTTATGACAGAATGAGACAAAAACTTCCGTCAGTTTCTATTATTTTCATGGTTGTCCCGACTTGAAATGTCAATGGACTCCATTGGACTCCATTAAATCCGACTAAATTCAAAATAACTTATTACAGTTCTACGTCTGTCACATTAGCATCTTGCCGACTTGATCGTGTAAGGAAACTCCGTTAATGATTAAATATTTTATTTTGAAATCACTCATTTTACAGAATATCGAAATTAGTTAAATACATCTTACCTTAAATATACAATCTCCACACTTTACGGAAAACTATTTAAAACAATACTTCACAACAAGTAAAGGTTAATTACGTCTTAACGTTACAGCTGCGCCCAACAGAATGCCCGAGTCGTCGATCTAACCACACAAGAGCGATCGTCCCCGCCACTCCATGACGTCTTGCTAAAATGGAGTGGTGGGTACCAACAATAATTACACTCGATACAACCAGTGTTGCCATTGTTGCTGTTTTTGAGATATAAGTATTACTATTTTAAATAATACTTTAGATACGCAAAAATACGTTTATTTATACTGGGTTTTCATATAAATCGCTAACAGCTCGGCCATCCTGCAATAGCGGGTCCCTCCGCTATATGAAGCTTTACACACTTAAGCACTGCCTATTTTGAACAAATATTTTAAAGTAATAGAATACACAATAACCTTTTGCACACCAGCGCTTGTTTACGTTACTTCACGCCTGACGCCAGGCTAATACAAATTGTAATAACTTTAGTTGTCAATTGCGTCTCAGTCACGCGACTGTTTTGCAACTAAAGTAAGAAAAAAAGGTCAATGGCGCCCAATAGGTTAATGAAGGTACTAATAGGTGTTTCAATTTCGTGATCAAGCGCAGTATTTTGATTCACATGACATACTAATAATAACAGGAGTACTAATTTATAAAATATAGAATTTACCAGGCACTTAAAATGTTAACGAATTCAAATAACAATTATCTTAAATTCTCATAAAATTAATTATCTGAACAGTCATCGGCATCAGATTCTGATGTAACGATATCTCTATTAAATATAGGCCAAAGTTTCAGATTATCTACCGCTACATTTTCATACCGACGTAGGCTACGCTTGCGAGTCAATGGTGTATCCTCTACTAAATAGCGGTCATTAGGTAAAACTTTAACGATCCGATAAAGGCCTTGAAATTTAACAGCTAGTTTTTTTTATATTATTTACCATGACATGTTATTTCTCGTTTTAGGTTCACCAGATTGCCGCAGTTATAACCAACCTTGAACCGCTTCAAGTCAAATCTAGTTTTATCTTTAGTTTATTTGTCCTGCAATGCGTTTGCATGCTTCTTTACGAACCTGATCTAAATTATCTAATGGCGTGTCCCTATAATATCATCTATTACTTCACTAAGGACATTTTTTCAGGGCCACTGTTGATTTTGAACTCAAATAGTAATTCTGATGGAGTGATCGAGTTTAAAAAAAACTTAGTTTTCTGAAATTTACGACACTGAGGACCCTAACATAGCTTTCAATAATTTTATAAATTTGTTTAAAATGTTTTATGATTTCTTTTTCCCTCAAAAAGAACTTGTAATAAAAGTTAATCATAAAATACTTCTTTGGAAATGTAGAATAAACCCATCTAAATCACATCAAATTAAATATCATAGATATTCAAAACTGTTTTTTTTAAATATTGAAAGATTAAAATTAAGTCATAATTATAAAACTAACTTCAAATAATACATTTAAAACAACATGGCAAATGATAAATAATAACACATTTGCATAGCTAACCGATAACTCGTCTTAAAATTGATAATGATTACATAACAGATCCAATCAAAATAGCATAGGCATTTATTGACTACATTGTATATGAAATTAAACCCTTTCTGAACTAAGGATTAAATATTAGCTCAAATATTACACGTAGTTTACAATCTATGTTTATGCCCCCTAGTATACCATAAGATATTTAAATGATAATGACAAAAAATATAAAACAACACTGAAAGTGTTGGTAACGATGGCATTTAAACTTAAATAATTAAAGCAGTAAATGACTTTATATATATGCCGTCATCTTAGACATATTATAAATCTTTGTATAGAATCTGGCGTCTTTCCATAAGATCTGCAAATATCTTGTTATAAAATCTTCATTTAACAAAAACAATAGAGAGTTACATTTTAGACCAATTGCTCTGTTATTTTTTTTTTTTTTAATAAGTTATTGAAAAATATTTTAAATGAAGTGGACAAAAAAAAACGTGTTTGTGCCGTCTAATGCGATATGACGCAAGCATTTCATTATGTGCATCATAATATACTATTAGACAAGCTTGAAGTATATGGCAGTCGAGGTAACGTATTACAATTGGTCAAATCTTATTTATCAGATCGTTGTCAAATCACAGAAATAACCTAACTGGATGTTTACTCTTAAACAGAAAAAAAGATACACGTCTGACGAACGCTTTGGTATTCCACAGGGGAGTATTTAGGTCCTCTTCTTTTTATAATTGATATAAATGGCCTTCCCAATAATATAGAACATAGCATGACATTATTTGCCGATGATAGCACAGTCACTATTAAATCCACTGACATCAATTCGTACAATTTTAATATAAATTCAACATTGGCATCAATAATTACGTGGTTAGATAATAATAACTTAAAATAAATCTTGATAAAACAAATATAATGCATTTCAGCCAAAGACCTTATTAGACTACTTAATTACTTAATTGGAATATCATGGCAGCATAGCAAATAGTGTTGGTGCGAACAGCTTTCTCGGCATAATAATCGACTCGCGATTAAATTAGAAACCACAGATAGAAAATCTTTGCAAATGACTTAGTACTTCAAGTTATGCTTTATTTAGACTTTCGAGAAAAGTAGATAATGATGAACTATTAACAGCATATTATGGCTTAGTAGAATCCATTCTTAGTTATGGTACCAATGATTTTAACATAATATCAAAACAGTGTAAGGAGTTAAACTTGATACTTATTAAGAAAAAGCTTAAAATATTGTTATGCGAAAAATGTTATTAAAGTATTAACAAATTATTATCTGAAAATCTGAAGTATTGTATTTTTTTGGACATGGATTCTTTGCAAATACTAAAACATTATTTGCCCTTTTATTTTAATTCTTGTATTTTTAAACTTAGGTAATTGCATGCCTTCTGAACTTATATGAATTCGCACACCAGTAATGGTAAACATGTCGGTCTTCTTATAACATATCCATATAATGTATTTTACACATGTTTATGCAAATAATTAATGGGTCAGCTCATACATTCGTCTTCTATAGCTATATATAACTTGATGTAGTAATCTCTACTTTATTGGAGATCTGCTTTCGCGACTGATTAGTCAGTCTTACTATTATCGGCTCTCTGCTTCTTGATCTGCTTATTGGATACTTGCGGAGGTACGATCGAGTAGGCGTACGATTGCGGCTTTGCCTGTCATTAACCAGGCTATTCCGCCCTTTCGTATGATCGGATAGGTATACGCTTGCGGCTTTGCCTGTTATTAACCAGGCTCCCTGCCACTCCATCGTATGATTTAATTAAAGAACGTTTACGGACTTGCCTGTTACTTATCAGACTCCCATCCGCTCCCTCGTTTTTATCGTGCCGTTGCCGTGGGGACTGCCATACACTTGCAGGCTCACCCTCCACGTTATAGCGGCTGACCACATCTCCAACAAAAGATGTAGTCTCCATATCTGAATGTTAAATTGTCATTAATAATAATAATTATTTATTTCAGAAATTGCATTCCATAATGTTTTTAAAAACAAAATCATTTTAATTCAAATTGTCAATTAAATTAAAATTATTTACTAAATTACAATTGAATTAAATTACAATTGAATTAAATTACAATTGAATTAAATTAAAATTGAATTAAATTATAATTGAATTAAATTACAATAATTAAATTACCCTATTCTAATACCTTCTCACCTCAGGCATTACAGCAACATGTCTATTGCTGCAATGTCGGAGGTAAGGGCAGTCCAATCTGTCTCCAATCATTGTTATTGTTTTGTAACGTTATCTTTTTGTTATTATTTATGATAATAATAAATTTCTTTACTAACTTAATACATTACAGTTTGACATTACGTTCGTGGCTTCCACGCTAGGCTGTGCCTGTATCGTAGTAGCCTGGTTACTGTTGTTACCTTAAACATATAATAGCTGTTCCTGATGGAGTAGACACTTAGACGCCGGCACGCGGAGCAAATTTATATTCAGATAACAATTTAGTAAAAATAAAATATATTGTGGTGTAAATGTGTGTGTAAGTGTGTATGAGTGAGTGTGATGTGTTCGTGTTTATGCATATGAGCGTAAGAGATGAAGGTGTATATATGTATAAGTGAATGTGTGTGAGACATAAATATATTTTTTATTGATTTATTATATTAGTGTTTCATTTTGTTTTTATTTGTACTTGTATGAAAAGTTTACAAATTAATACGAAATTACAGATGAAGTAATTTTAATTTATATTAATGTTGACATAAAGAAATGTTCAATTAAATGCATGTGTAACCCAAAAGTAAATAATTATGACTTTGTCAATTATAAACTAATTATATTTATTTTAATGAAATATTTGTCTACTGTTTCCAACAGTTAAATAGGCAGTTCTTTTTTTAATATCGATATCATACCCTATTTCACACAAATAAATGATTGATTGAATAGAATAGAATAGAATAGAATAGAATAGAATAGAATAGAATAGAATAGTCTTTATTTGCCTTTGTATAGGGTATACAGAAGATGGTCTACAAATAATGATCTCCTACACAGCCATTAAATTATAGCATGCAAATACTTACAATTATAGAATAAAAAAAAACAGGAATTGTTTGCCTACAGGTATTACAATTTTTACTAATAACAATATTAAGAATTAAACTATTGTATTTTATAAATAAGGAGTCATATTGTTTTATGTCAATATTTACAGATTCTATTATATATTAATAATTGTAACAGTTATTGAAATTGAGAAATTCCTGCGTTGTATAAAACCCGTGCTCATTTAGCCACTCGAATAGGTTTTTTTTGAATGCATTAAATGTCATATTTTTTATCGAATCAGGTATTTTATTATATATAGCTATACACATACAATAGCAATTTTTTTTAAAACGTACAGTCTTAGGAACTATGTCCAACACTAGACGATTGCCGTTTCTGGTATTTTTAGTATACACGTCTTTTGCTTCTTTGAATAAGTTGTAGTTTAGTTTGACAAATTTTGCAACTTCGAAGATATACAGACAAGGCAGAGGAAGCACTCTTAATGATTTAAATAAAGGCTTACAAGATGTATCAGGTGTAACACCACATATTGATTTTACACATCTCTTTTGGGCAATGAAGGCCTGCTGTATATCTGTACTATTACCCCAGATTATAAGGCCATATCGTAATACCGACTCGACATAGGCAAAATATGCAGTAAGGGCTGTACTTTTTGAGACCGTCTTAGCTAATTTGTAAAGTGCAAAGGAAAATCTATTGATTTTATTACAAACATTTGCTATATGTTTTTTCCAATCCAGCTTATTATCAACAGATAGGCCTAAAAATTTACCAGTATTTAAATCTTTTAGATTATGTCCGTTATAATTAATATTCAAATTTTCCGTCAAATTATTAAAATTTATAAAATGTGTCTTGTCAATATTAATTTGTAAATTATTATTTGTAAGCCATTTAATTATTATATTTAAGGTAGTATTTATGTCATTTTCATGTTCGGTTATGTATTTTTTGCTATCAGTTGTTACTATAATTGAGATATCGTCAGCAAAGAGGATGCTTTTATATTCGGTAATGTTAGGCAGGTCGTTTATGTAAACAAGGAAGAGTAATGGTCCAAGTACGCTTCCCTGTGGAACGCCCAATTTGTTTTCTTTATACTCAGACCTGTAATTCTTTGTGTGTCGTTTATTTTCTAGCTGAGTTATCTCAACAGTTTGTGCTCTTTTTCTTAAATATGTTGCAATCCAATTTAAAGCATTTCCTCTAACGCCATAACGCTCTAACTTTGCTAACAATAACGGATGAAAGACCAGATCAAATGCCTTCGTCATATCAAAAAATAGAACTGTGGTATTTTTTTTCTCATTCATGTTTTTAAGAGTAGTATGGACTAAGTCAAAAATTGCTAGTGTAGTGGATTTCTTTTTTTGAAATCCATACTGACTTTTACTCAGTAAGTTGTATTTGTTGAAAAAAGACGTTAACTTATCATACATAATTTTTTCATAGATTTTTGAGAAGATTGGATTTATTGTTATTGGGCGATAATTATTAAATATAGTTCTTTTCCCCTTTTTATACAATGGTTTGACTATTGACAATTTGAGTCTGTTAGGAAAAACACCAGTTTCCATAGATATGTTTATTAAATATGCTAATACTGTACTAATTACCTCTTTGCATGCTTTTAATACGCGAGTACAGACTTCGTCATAACCTTCTGAGTTTGTGTTGTTTAATGACATGATGACTTTTCTAACATCATGTTCGTCAATTGGAGAGAGATATATCGAATTATTTGTATGAGGTAAGTGATTATTAAAATTTATATTATTATTAGCAGTATTTAATGTATTATTATTACGTATATCATTATGTGTATTAATGAAAAATTTATTGAATGTATTAGCTATATCTTGGGGATTATTAATGATATTATCATTTAATTCCATTTTATCTATGATATTATCACTTTTATGACTATTATTAGTTTCATCTTGTATAACTTTCCACGTGGCTTTGCATATGTTCTTACTATTTTTAATATATTTATTATTTGTTTTCTTTTTTGCATTAAATATACACTTTTTTAGTAGTTTAGAGTATTGTTTGTATTTATTTTTATCATATTTTTTCTTGCTTTTATAATAATTGCGTCTTAAAGTCCTACTGGTCATACAGCTTTTTTTAATACCTCTTGATATCCAGTTCAAATGTTGCCTAGTGTGTACCCGAATTCTTGTTATAGGAAAACATAATTTATATAATAAACAAAACCAGTCATGAAATTTATCAAATGCTACAATTGGATTGGATTCATCATACACTTCTTGAAAAGAGAGCATAGATAAGTAATTTTTAAATTTTTGTATGTTTTCGTCTGAATAACATCTTTTATATACATATGTGAATTTCGGGGGCACGGATTTCAACTCCACGTCAAACTTTAAGAACTGTGCCATATTGTGATCCGATAAAAACAGTGGGAGGGTAGTTCCAGTTGCATTTTTTACGTTGCTGATAATGTGATCCAAACACGATTTTTCCCTAGTCGGCTCATTAATGTGCTGTTTCAGATTGTAGTTTTTGAGTATATCTGCATACTGTTTTGAATAATTGTCATCTATAAGAATATTTATATTGATGTCGCCTACAATGATTATTTTTTGCTTTCTATACTTGTTCAAATATGTGTTAAGTAGTGACTCTAGACTATTGAAAAAGTATTCATAGTGTCTTTTTTTTGTAGCAGTAGAGGTCCTATATACGCAAATGATCACAAGTTTATGAATTGGAATTATAATGGCACACATTTCGAAATGAAAACTTTTTGCTGATTTATCAAACGTGTCTAATTTAGTATAGGGTATTCCTTTTTTAACCATAATACAAGTGCCACCTCTTTTTTGATTTCTTGAATAATGGGCTGCAAGTTCATATTGTGATAAGTTCATGTTTCGTTCATCTCCAGTTTTTACAAATGTTTCCGAGAAACATAGCACGTCTGGATAAGAATCAAGATTTGATAAGGTAATTTCAATTACTTCCTTTTTTGATACTAGGCTCTGAATGTTCTGGTGAAAAATTGTAAACTTAGTTGTTAATTTGGGGACGAAAAAAATCTGTTTCTTGGTTTATGTTTACTTGAGAAGATTTTTTAAGCTTATTTACGACTGGAAAGTAATGGAGTATGGAATATTTATTATTATTTTTTAAATCATGCTTAATCTTATCTGCAACTAGGGTATTTCTCAATTTCGAATAGTTATGTACATAGTCTTTCTGGTATCTTAATGAATTTATTTCTATATTTAACTTAAAACTAATTAAATAACTAAGTGAAGTGTCAGTTTTAAAAATATAATTAGTCAAGAGATGATCGATGTCAATATATATACAATTTTTGTAATTTTTTAGTGTCAATTTCAATTTGTAATTTAGTTTATTAACATTTAAATAATTATTAAATTGTATACCTAAAAGAAAAACTTGACATTCTTTAAAATTGTACAATATATTCGATAAGTTAGTAATAATAGAATAAGGATTGTTGTCATTCGATCCTAGAGATAAAACTAAAATATCGTTTTTGTTTATACCGTTTTTAATCGAGTCGCAGGTGTTAAGAATGTGTTCGCTCGAGGCAAATGGTTTCAACATGCCTCTAACCTCATAATTGTCATTCCATTGACCGAAACGAGACTTTATTATTTGTTCTGTTACACCTCGTAATTGTTCGTCTCCTACGATATAAATTTTAGCCTTTAATCCATTTTGCTCATTTATTGAGGTATCATTTAATGTTTCCACTGACGATAAATTACGTGTTGATTCTATGTGGTTTTGCTCTATTTTTTCCCTAGTTGTTGTGTCCTCTGTGTTCTCTTCAGAATATAATAATTTTGTACACTCTGTTTTGTTTGGTTTTTTTCTTATGGTAACATTTTTCTTTTTCGTGCTGCTGTTACAAATGTCACTGAGAAATTTTGCCTTGGTTTCGTATTTAAGCAATTGTTTTTTTAAATCGTGGTTTTCTTTTAGTAAATTTTCAATTTCATTATCGCTTATTTGTATTTTTTCTTCCAAAAACTTATTCATCTTTTCTAATTTCTCTACTTTTTCTTCTAAGTCTATTTTTAAATCAGGACAGCTATTATGCAACCTACTTTCATTTATCGGCGATGTAAATGTGATTGTAGATATGTCGTCATCTGACAGTGGGTGTAAAGATCTGTTTGGATTTGGAGATATATTTTCCGATTGAGAAGTGTTTTGCATAGATGCTAAGCAGTTGTTGCAGCTCCAATTTGTTTTGTTAGTTTTTGTCATAAGGTTAAATCTCTTTAATGATATGCTTGTACAATCTATATGATAGCTAACGTTGCAATTTTTGCATTTCAAATAATCTTTTTTGTTTACAGATTTAGTACATTTTTTACAACGTAGGTCCACCTGGCGGCTATCTGTAGAAGTTTTTGCTACGTTTTTATTCATTGTGCTGCTTCTCATTATTAATTTATTTTTATACTTCCTCCTGATTTCAAACTGCTACCTCGAGTTGTCAACAGATGGCGCAGTAAAGTATAATATTGTCAAAATTTAATATGTAGACTGCTTTTCTAATCTAATCTAATGAATAAATAATTCAAAAATAGATGTGCGGGCGGCGCGTCTCGAACCAGCGACGATATCGTATAAGTCGCTTCCCTTAGCCGCTAGGCCAAGTTCGCATACGGAGTGATGATGAAATTAAGACTCAGATATGTAAGGTTGTTGAAAAGTTCGTTGGAGTGAATCATATGGGTATGAGATGCGATTTTGGACACACAATTAGTTTTTAAGTTACCGCACAAAACTGATAATTTTAACAGAATTAGTTTGTTACTAAATTATGAATATTTCACATGATATTAGTCACAGTATTACTTATAATTTTGTTCTATTTCGTCAAATAAAAAGTTTTTATTGATGATTTTTTTTTTATGAAATAGGCACAATAATTACACTTTTTAATGTTTTTATTTACCACTGTTTTGATTAATAGTTTTATTTGTTACACTGTTTATTTCTTTTTGTTTGTTTTTGTATGTTTTTTTGCTATTTTATTATTTTATGCACTTATTTACACTGTTCTTGTCACTTGTTTGTTTATAGTTTATATTTATATTTCACACTGTATAACAAGTCCACAGGAGAAACGTAATACTTTGTTTATATTTACACTTGTTTACTTCAATTACATACTGTTTAAATATTTTTAACAATTAATTAATGTGGAGCGTAATTTTATGCGGGTTTGCTAAGTGGCGCCCTCTGACGATTCCTTGAAGATGAAGTGTTTTGAAGAAAGTAGATTTTAATTATTTATTTACTGCCTCCGTAGTCATAAACAAAGCCTCTCTTCTCAATATGGAAGCTCGTAGACAGTTGCACCTCGCGAGTTTACTTTTTGACATAATGAGGGTTTAAAAATACCTGACTATCTTTACATGAAATTGCAGTTCACTTCGCAACGTCATCCGAGGGCCACTCGTCCTGTACTTTATATACAGAGCAAAGTCAAAGTCAAAGATTTTTATTCAAAATTGGATACATGTATCTCTTTTTGAACGTCATAACAAGACAAAGGACAGTAGCATTTATGCGGCAACGAAGTATTGGAATAATATTCCTGCTCCTTTAAGAAATTTAAATAAGAAATTAACATTTAAAAAGCTACTGAAATCACATTTACTTACTCTTCAGAAAACGGACATTAATTCAAAAATACTTTGCTTGTCGCAAAGCTAAAACTTAAACTGAGCTCTTCCTTAAATAATAATTAGTATTAATAACAAGTATTTTAGTATTTTATCTGCCATTTGTTGAATAATTTATTATGTGTTTCACCCATTGACTTTACACTTTGTGAGACAACCTGTTCTGTGAAATTGTTAGTGCGCGTCTTCTAAGGTGACAGCTGAAAATCAGTAGTTGCTCACTAGAGTAACATTTCGCTGAGCTGTAGCCTTTTTGTGATAAAATGGCACACATACATATATTATGTTAAGTATTAAGTTTTATTGTAGCTTTCTGTTTTATTATGTGTGTTACAATGAACAAATAAAAATATGTTATCTATCTAGTACAGTGGTAAAGGCGTTTGCCTGTTGACCCGGGGGTCTAGGGCTCGATTCCCACGGGAAGCATACTTTGTATAGTTTCCAGTTTGGTTAGGACATTATAGGCCTAAATCACCTGATCATCCGATAATAAAGATGATTCCGTGCTTCGGAAGGCACGTTAAGCCGTTGGTTCCGGCCGCCATCTGGCAGTCGTTAAAGGAACCACGTCAGAGGCTGAGAGGGGGTTCCGAAGAACTCTGACGACAGGGTGTGCATGTTCGTTCGACCGTGACACATACACGAAATGATGATGAATTATTGATGTTATGCTAGTATGATATAACAGTATTGAATAATGGCACGGATTTATGATATTTATTAATGTATATATTTGCTCAGGTGGGGTTCGAACCCAGAATTTAATTATAGCAGTTTTAGTACGATGACCAATGCGTCGTAAATTTAAATCTTATTCACCAATAAATTCAATTCTATTTGTTATTATATTACATTTAGTCTACATTCTATTTAAAGTGTTTTGGAAGCACGTCTAAGATCATGACGTTTATTTATTTGACGTCGTAATCAAGTGATATTATTCTTTGTTCAGAGAACAGTATTATTTTTTCTTTTGTTAAAACAGTTATCAACTGTAGCGATGTAAAAGAAACAGTAAATTGATACAAGATCTCTGTCAGACACAAGCAGGACCTACAAACAGTTTTGTGGGTGTTAGCTACTGTCACATTGAAATGTCTTTTTACTTTAAATGTAATGTACTCACACGTCCAACAGAATGAGACAATAAAGTAAATAAGTATACTGCATAATTCCGTAACCAGTAATAGGTTACTCACCTGCAAAACTGTACATGTTATTAAAATAGCCTGCCATGATATTGGCTATAAGATTTATAGTGCATGTTCAATATTATTTCACTATAAAAACAGTTTTACATTATTCAACCGTATGCGTTAATATTTTTAACGATATGTATGCTTATACAGAAGGTTCACGGTTCGTATGTATTTTATAAAATTTCCGAATGAAATAATACATTCTAGAGTGTAGGCTTGGACAATGAATTGATTAAGTCGTACACACATAAAAATTCTAGGGGTACCCTAGCAAATTGCAATGTCACTTATAGTTCCTTTTGTTTATAAATGCTATAGCAACGGTTTGAAGATTATTCCTAGATTGTAGCTCCAGCATAATGAGCATAATGATCCACATATACGGTAAACAATCCGAGGGAGTGCCCTAGCTAATTGTATACCATAAACTATATACCGTGAACCCAACAATAAAGCAATCGTAAAATTCACCTCAGAAAACTACTACGACAAGATCAAATGTAAAACTGTTGCAATATAGTAATATCATTACCAGGAGTCGCCTTTCGTTATTAAAATGTAATGGTTAAAATTATATATAATAATATAAAATACTGTTATTGTGGGCGGGATTAACGGAATAAGTATAAAAAAAAGAAAATTATTCCGCTGATCCTACTTCTGATATGTAAGGAAACTCCGTTAATGATTAAATATTTTATTTTGAAATCACTCATTTTACAGAATATCGAAATTAGTTAAATACATCTTACCTTAAATATACAATCTCCACACTTTACGGAAAACTATTTAAAACAATACTTCACAACAAGTAAAGGTTAATTACGTCTTAACGTTACAGCTGCGCCCAACAGAATGCCCGAGTCGTCGATCTAACCACACAAGAGCGATCGTCCCCGCCACTCCATGACGTCTTGCTAAAATGGAGTGGTGGGTACCAACAATAATTACACTCGATACAACCAGTGTTGCCATTGTTGCTGTTTTTGAGATATAAGTATTACTATTTTAAATAATACTTTAGATACGCAAAAATACGTTTATTTATACTGGGTTTTCATATAAATCGCTAACAATCGGGTTATATATCGAGAAAAACATTGCGGCAGAATTGTGATGTCTGCAAATTAAATATAGGATTGTGCTAAAATTCTCACGGAAAAAAGTATTAACCGGTGTTGGGTTGGTGCGTTATCAAATGACCATTATACTTGGTTGCGCCAAATAGTTCAAGCAAAATCTCACTAGAGGTCGTAACTGTCCCGGAGCCCCGATTCTAAAGTTGACGAGCCTACCGCGCGACCCTCGCGGCAAGAGGGGGCCAGTAGCCTACTTAACGCCGTCGCGTGAGGTGATCTCCAGAGGTGACACGAACTGTCCTTCTGCCGCTTGTGACTTCATACGCTGTGAAGTTTGCTTGCCCGCTTAAAATCCGCAAGGCCGACTAAATTGGCCAGGGTGAAAGACCCACCGCTATGATAAATAACCCATGAACCTTATATACGTGTGGATGGTGAATAAGTGAGAGTGTGCCGATTGTAGCTGTCGTAAGCTGTTGCTGGTTTCCTGGTTTCCTGAGAGGCTGGACTGCGAACTGGTAAGTCACTTTGGGGTCGGGATATCCTGAACAGATGCGAACGTTTGAGGGATTTGCTTGAATTACGAAGGGAATTTTTGGATCCACAATAGTATCCGCAACCGCTAAGAGACGCAGCACGCCGCGGCGTCTCCATATTTGGTCCAATCGAGCCGCATAGGTATTTCGAACCATTTAATTTAATTTGGATTCATAATAAGTTCAAATTTCTCGATAAAAAATTATTGTAATAATATCTTTGTTGCACATCGTCACACGACTTTCGACCATCCTGCTTATGCATTAGGGTTCAATTTGTCATGCTGTCATATTGACTACCGCATTTGAAAATATTCATAATATTTCTTATTTTCGCATATTCCATAGGTAATCTATACATTACTATGATTTAATGCATTGATTTATATCGCCTAATAAGTTAATTCCCGCAAAAGTGTTAATTTCGTTGAGATAGCATTTATTTTTATAGAATCGGGTAGTTTAACCCATCGTCGCATGATCGAGACACGCCCAGAGCCGCGCTTTTGTTCAACTTTAATTTCGAACAACTAATCGTCTGGGTTTGATATCATTCGCGTATATGGTATCCATTCATGTTATGAATTTTGTTATGTTTGAATTAATGTCATTCAAACACTAATTTCCGCTTTTCGCTATAGTAACTCTGTACTAGTGATCGTAGTTCACTCGACTACCGGCCGTATACTTACGTAATGCGCTAATGCCTGGTGCTAACGATTAGCATTTTTATTTCGGATGATTTTTATTCGATCACTTGTACAGTTTTTCCGCATATTTAAGTAATAAACAGTCCACTCCGCTCACCGCATTATACATAAGTCTGGTATCTTCTCAATCTCGCATAAAGCTATTTGTTTGTTACACTTATAGCTATTATTTTTCTTTTTTTATTTATTTACCGTTCGTAATCATGAATGACGAAATTCAACTTAAGTTGTTTACGGCTAAGCGTAATGCGATTTTCGCCCGTATTCAAGCAACTTACGACAGTTCGTCAGTGCTTATCACTGATAAATTACGTAATAGTTTTATCGCTAAGGCTAAACAGACAGACTTATGGCGAATTGAGTTTGTTGCAATACTGGACAAAATTAATATTATCTCGCTTTCATTAGACGAAAAATATGAGGTCAGTTATACTTCATTAAATTCATTCGACGATTTAGCTAGTGAAATAAAATACAAGCTTAGCTCGTTGGTTGAACCGCTGACGAAACCGTCATCTCATACGGAAAATATAGGTCACAAAACCTTAAATATGAAGGTACCGCGAATCGAACTTCCTAGTTTCGAAGGTGACCTTGAAAGTTTTCCATATTTTTATGAAACTTTCAAACGTGTTATTCATACTAATTCCGACTTATCGGACGGTGAACGAATTCATTATTTACTTCATTGTCTCAAGGGTAAGGCGAAAAATGTAGCTGCCGGTATCACCCCTTCTGCTGAGAATTATCGTATTGTATGGGACGCGCTCATAGCTAAATATTTAGATTCTCGCGCGCTTGCTACTAATTATTTAAACCAATTGTTTACGCTCAAGCTTACCGGCGCACCGACACCCGCTAATGTTGAGAAAGTTTTTGATAAATTTACCGCTATGGTGGCCGGACTTAAACAATTAAAAATCGATGACTTAGCTAATTTTATTTTTACGCATTTGGGTCTCAAGTTAATAGATTCAGACATGGCTAAGCATTATGAGATGTCATTACGATATCAACAAGACTCGCAGAATGTTGATTATGATTATTTTGTGAGGTTTGTTCGCGAACAAGTTAAGATCATGTATCGGACTTTGCCCGCGCGCTCGACCGCAACGCCTTCCTCTTCTTCTTCACCTGCTCCCAAGGTGACTCGCGCGCACATATCAACCAATGAAAAATGTTCACTCTGTAATAAGGTGCATAATCACCTATTCCAATGTGACACCTTTAAAACCCTGACGGCTAAAGCTAGGTATAATTTCATAAAGGACAAAAAAATGTGCCTTAATTGTTTGAGCCATCGACATACAGTTTCTAAATGTCATTCGAAAGGTACATGTAGGGAATGTCAAGCTAAGCACCATTCTCTGTTGCATTTTGAGACGTCATCATCGCCGATGACGGTGACTTCAGCCGCGCGCAGTCCTTCTAATGAAACCGTCGCCGCGCCCGCCGCATCTAACGTTTCCTCGAACCCGCCGCCCGCTCCGCTCGTCACTTCTGATCGTGTAGCCTTATGCACGCACTCTGCAGCTTACGGCACTAATTGCACGACAGAAATTCTCGCTACTGCTAAAGTGGTAGTAGTGAACAAAAAGGGGAAAAATGTGCTAGTACGTTGTCTGCTTGACCCAGGTTCGCAGAAAAATTATATTACTTCGCGCTGCGTCCGTATGCTCGGCTTGAGTGTGCGAGCAGACGACATAAGCATTGTTCGAGGAATAGGTGGTACTTCTCAACCTGTACGAGGTTCCGTCGACTTCACTTTTAGCTCGCGTCTCCGCTCACAACCTAAGTATAGTATCAACGCGCTGGTGCTCGATGAAATAACGGGTCAAATTCCTTTATGCCGTATTAACACTAGTGAATTGCACCACATCGACCCTAAGTTACTGGCTGATGACGCTTGGGGAGTTCCGGGTAACATAGACGTGTTACTTGGTGTCACGCTTTTTGCTAAATTGCTGCGTCCGGGTCATGTTACTGATACGCCAGGTTGTCCTGACGCCTTGGAAACCGTGTTAGGCTATATTCTTATGGGTCAGGCTCCTATCTCAGAGTCACCCACGGACACGCTTTCATTTCTTTCAACATCGTGTATCGATTGTTGTGACTTACGCAAATTTTGGGAAATTGAAGAAGTATCGCCGCCTTCCACTTCGAGTGTGGATGATGAATACTGTGAGAAATTTTATCGTTCTACCACAACTCGTACACCGTCCGGTAAATATGTCGCCGCTTTACCGTTCAAGTCTGTCATACCCGTTTTAGGTAATTCTTTTGATATCGCACGCCGTCGATTTTACAGTCTTGAACGAAAATTTAAATCGCACGCAAATTTAAAATTACTTTACGATGAAGTAATTAGAGAATATTTAAATAACGGCTATATATCGTTAGTAAAACATGATCTAAAGGACATGTCACAAGTAGGACAAGCTCGTGAGCGATCCGTTACCTACTATATTCCTCATCATCCTGTGATTCGTGAGGATAAATCAACCACTAAATTACGTGTGGTTTTAGACGCTAGCGCACGAACGGACAACGTTTTGTCGCTCAATGAGGTCCTACACGCAGGTCCCGCCCTTCAGGCGGACCTTCTCAACATTTTGTTGAATTTCAGACTTTCATCGGTCGCACGTCTTTTTGACGTTATGGGCCTTGTGGCACCTATCATTTTGTACGCCAAGCTGCTAATTAAAGAGCTTTGGCTACTCAAACTCGATTGGGACGATGTTCCCCCAACTCGAATTATCCGCTTATGGGAGCAATTTCAGAGTGAGTTGCCCCTCATTTCGCAATTAAACTTTCCGCGTCACGTCGGTGTTATAGATCACTTTAAGATATCTTTAGTCGGATTCGCTGACGCCAGCGAAAAGGCTTACGGTGGAGTTGTCTACGCCCACGTCGTTAGACCTGACGGTACTGTGGTCGTGTCGCTGGTCTGTGCTAAGTCCAAACTGTCCCCACTACGGGTAGTCAGCTTGGCCCGCCTCGAGTTATGCGCTGCATTGCTCTTGTCGACTCTACTTAAAAGAGTTTACTCGCTTTACGCTCCTCGACATGCCATTGAGGCTGTCATCGCCTTTTCCGACTCAACAGTGGCGTTGAGTTGGATTCATTCAGCACCACACCGCTGGCACACGTTTGTGGCCAACCGCATCGCTAAAATACATGACAATTTGTCAGCAGATCACTTTTTTCATGTCAGAGGATTGGAAAATCCCAGTGACTGCCTTTCACGCGGCCTTACCCCGGCCCAGTTAGTCCAGCATCCTTGGTGGTTAACTGGCCCGCCGTGGCTGGCATCGTATCGCTCTGAATGGCCTATTAAGCCTTTCACATCCAGTGAGTCACAGGAGCTTCCCGAAATGAAGCCAGTCGCTCTACCTGTGCTCTCACACGCAAGTTCGAACGGTACTATTCCGTCCGAGAATATATTATACGCTAGAGCTGCTAGATTTTCTTCCTGGCAAAAATATTTAAAAACAATTTGTTTTGTTTATAAATTCGCAAAACGACTCCCTAGAGGACCTATTACCGCGTCTGATTTAGATTTCGTCGAAAATGTCGTATGGAAATTGGTACAAGAGGTTCATTTCGCATCTGAGATCCAACATTTGTTTCGCAAACAACTTTGTTTTAAACAAGTGCAGAGACTGAGTCCATTCCTTCATCATGGACTTATTCTGTTTGGAGGTCGACTCGCAAATTCTGAGTTAGAATTTACCGCTCGTCATCCTATCCTCCTGCCTAGTCAGGATCACATAGTAGAAGCCTTGTTGAATTCTAGACCGTTGTACCCACTCAGTTCTGATCCGTCAGAGCCGACCGCATTAACCCCCGCGCATTTTTTGCATACGAAACCTCTCGTGTTTTTGCCCGCTCGCGACGTCGACGAAACACGTTTGCACCTTGTTACGCGATATGAATTAATGGATAAATTAGTACATTCCTTCTGGAATCGGTGGCGTAAAGAATACTTGCACACCTTACAATCCAGACAGAAGTGGAACACTCCTGCCTTTCCTGTAAAGGTCGGCATGGTAGTTGTCTCTATGCAGGATAATGTCATGCCCTTGCAGTGGCCTCTAGGTGTCATTACCGAACTCTTTCCGGATAAAAACGGAATAGCTAAAGTCGCCTCGTTAAAGACTAAAGGCGGGGGGTTATACTCAACCGCCCAGTTGTAAAGCTGTGTACTTTACCGACGCAATAGTTAAATTAATGCTTATCTTAGGTTAGGTCATAGTTCATAAGCTTGCACACGCGTGCATTAGATTAGTTTATTCTATCGCTATTATACCGCTCCGCAGGGTCGTAACTGACTCATAGATTCAGGTAGAGTTTGTGACGATGTGCAACCTACAACTAGTTCACTAGTTTACTTTGATTATATTTTTTTTTCTCTCTTTCGTTTCGCTTCCCTCTTTGTTGGGTTTTGAAAGTAGGTTCTTTCAAGCCGGGGAATGATGGTTGCGCCAAATAGTTCAAGCAAAATCTCACTAGAGGTCGTAACTGTCCCGGAGCCCCGATTTTAAAGTTGACGAGCCTACCGCGCGACCCTCGCGGCAAGAGGGGGCCAGTAGCCTACTTAACGCCGTCGCGTGAGGTGACACGAACTGTCCTTCTGCCGCTTGTGACTTCATACGCTGTGAAGTTTGCTTGCCCGCTTAAAATCCGCAAGGCCGACTAAATTGGCCAGGGTGAAAGACCCACCGCTCATGATAAATAACCCATGAACTTTATATACGTGTGGATGGTGAATATTTAAGAGTGTGCCGACTGCAGCTGTTCGTAAGCTGACGCTGGTTTCCTGGTTTCCTGAGAGGCTGGTCTGCGAACTGGTAAGTCACTTTGGGGTCGGGATATCCGGAACAGATGCGATCGTTCGAGGGATTTGCTTGAAATTCGAAGGAAATTTTTGAGTCCATATAGTTTCCGCACCCGCTAAGAGACGCAGCACGCCGCGGCGTCTCCAATACTAAACAATGTCTTGTGCAATGGAGCGATGTTAATCCTATTCAGGACGAACAGAAATAAATTCTGTAAAACATAATTTTCTTCGGTAAGTTTTTCAATCAAAAGTGCATAATTAAAACCCAAAATACCTCAAAATACAATATTAATATTGTCAATTATATAACGTATTGTATAAATGACAACTTTTATAGGTATTTTGCTTAAAATTATCGTTTTTTTCCTTATTTCAAATTAGGTTAGTTTTTTCCTAGTGATGTGGTAAAATCACGTATCTACGAGTATATCGATATTTTTTATGACGGTCTTGCTATCAGGGATATTTTTGTTAGTGTTGAGCCATGCAATAGTAATGTAACAAATTGAACCATCATGGTAATTAAACAACCAGCAAAGTGTGAGTCGGACTCGCGCACGAAGGGTTCCGTACCATCCTTACATATAATATTATAATTGTGAAAGTGAGTTTGTTTGCTACGCTTCCACGCCGTAACTTCTGAACCGATCATCATGAAATTTTGCATCATCATCATCACCATTGCAAGATCTCTGGAGTACGGAATAGAACATAGACATATCTTACATCTCAGAATAAGGTACTGTTATCGGGGATAGACATTAACGCGAGCGGAGCCGTGGGCGTAAGCTATAAAAACGCCCAAAATTTTTGTTTGTAATATTTCAACTGTCTCACTATCACGGTTCATGAGATACAGCCTGGTGACAGACAGATGGACATCGGAGTCATATTAGTAGGGTCCTGTTTTTATCCTTTGTGTACGGAACCCTAAAAAGAATCGATTTTTACTAATATGAAGAAAATTATTGTTGAAATTTTATTGCAGCTCCCTGAAGTAAAAGGAAATTAAAAAGGTGTGGATCCGAGGAACTTTTAAGCGACATATTGGACATAAAATGTCATACATACTCGAATTTGTTCAAAATATTTTACTGCCGTGCCGATACATTAATTTCGAATATAAAATTAAATGGAAGCGATTGAAACACGATGCTTTACCTACATTTATATTTGCCGAATTATAAATCAATGGTAATGAGAAAGTTTACGGAAACGGTTTTATTATTTATATTTAAAATTATGAAAAAAATATTTTTTTTTGGACAGTAATGAAAGTGGGTAAAGTAATCTCTTGTTTTTCTTCACCTCTTGTTTTTCTATTACCAACACTGTAAATTTTTCACAAATAACACACTGGCACTTTTTTACCCTAGTGTAAAAGTTTTATAAATAAAAAATATCACTTCGAATTATGTGTTTCTCTTTACCTACCTGATTATGTTTCCTTTACTGACTGTTCCTCAAAGCTAGCTGGGAAAAGGTTTAGATGGTTTTGGAATATGCTGAATGGCCCATTGATCAAGTGAAAAATATATCTGACCTTATATTACCTTTTGATACATGAGCGCCCCTTTGCAATTTAGAGTCTATTGTGATTCCTAAGAAGGTGGTATCATTTACAAAGTCTAGTATTTTACCTTCAACTAGTATGTCAACGTTGGACTGCCTCACATTGGGGACTGTAAATCGAATGCATTGGGTTTTTTGCGCATTCATAGGTAATAGGTAAGGTAGGTAAGTAGGCACTGTTTGAATTTCGAAATAATCGAAAATATGATTGACATCATATTAGGTATTCTGCCGTTCGATCGAATACTGGGTAAGGCCTAATGACCAGCAGTAGACAGTAGACGCGCGGTGGGTAATGTATGGTTTTTTTTTTTACCTATTTATCAGATGAAGCCAAGCGGCGCCATGCGATTAGGAGTTATATAGGTGTATCTTGACGTAACTTTTGAAGTAAAAGCCTCTTTAGCGGCTTTGTGCACTTTTTGGGATGGGTAAAACAGAAAACTCGCGTCAGGACACGTGAACTGATCGAAAATTCGTAAGAAGGACACGGACCTGAGTATGCCGCAAAGGCGAGTTTTCACTTCTGCCGGCACTCCTGGACAATAACTAGTTGTTTTTTTTTATGAATCGTACTCATTTAACGAATCGACACAATCAGAGTAGAGTACATTTATGACTTAGGACGAAACATTTAGTCGATAAATATATTTCATCGATATAGTACAACCCTGATCACAACAGTACCCCAGCACAACCTGCATATTTACGCAAATGGCATTGTGTATGCATCTCTTTCTGATGCTTTAACAATGCCATAAGTAAAAACAGTGTAGAATATTGTATTTTGTTGTTATTTTAACACGGTTTCTATGCTTTAGTTATTGTTCTGAGTGGCATTGTATATGCATCTCTTTCTGATGCTTTAACAATGCCATAAGTAAAAACAGTGTAGAATATTGTATTTTGTTGTTATTTTAACACGGTTTCTATGCTTTACTTATTGTTCTGAGACTGCACTGGACCCTCAGAACAATAACTAAAGCATAGAAACCGTGTTAAAATAACAACAAAATACAATATTCTACACTGTTTTTACTTATGGCATTGTTAAAGCATTAGAAAGAGATGCATATACAATGCCATTTGCGTAAATGTGCAGGTTGTCCTGGGGTACTTATGTGATCAGGGTTGTACTATATCGATGAAATATATTTATCGACTAAATGTTTCGTCCTAAGAAAGTCATAAATGTACTCTACTCTGATTGTATCGATTCGTTAAATGAGTACGATTCATAAAAAAAAAAACTAGTTGCACTCCAGGAGTGCCGGCAGAAGTGAAAAGTCGACTTTGCGGCATACTCAGGTCTGTGTCCTTCTTACGAATTTTCGATCAATTCACGTGTCCTGACGCGAGTTTTCTGTTTTACCCATCCCAAAAAATGCACAAAGCCGCTAAAGAGGCTTTTACTTTAAAACTTACGTCAAGATACACCTATATAACTCCTAATCGCATGGCGCCGCTCGGCTTCATATGATAAATAGGTAAAAAAAAAATCCATACATTACCCACCGCGCGTCTACTGTCTACTGCTGGTCATTAGGCCTTACCCAGTATTAGTCGAACGGCAGAATACCTAATATGATGTCAATCATATTTTTGATTATTTCAAAATTCAAACAGTGCCTACTTTCCTACCTTACCTATTACCAATGAATGCGCAAAAAACCCAATGCATTCGATTTACAGTCCCCAATGTGAGGCAGTCCAACGTTGACATACTAGTTGAAGGTAAAATACTAGACTTTGTAAATGATACCACCTTCTTAGGAATCACAATAGACTCTAAATTGCAAAGGGGCGCTCATGTATCAAAAGGTAATATAAGGTCAGATATATTTTTCACTTGATCAATGGGCCATTCAGCATATTCCAAAACCATCTAAAGCTTTTCCCAGCTAGCTTTGAGGAACAGTCAGTAAAGGAAACATAATTAGGTAGGTAAAGAGAAACACATAATTCGAAGTGATATTTTTTATTTATAAAACTTTTACACTAGGGAGTGTGTTATTTGTGAAAAATTCACAGTGTTGGTAGTAGAAAAACAAGAGGTGAAGAAAAACAAGAGATTACTTTACCCACTTTCATTACTGTCCAAAATAAAATATGTTTTTCATAATTTTAAATATAAATAATAAAACCGTTTCCGTAAACTTTCTTATTACCATTGATTTATAATTCGGCAAATATAAATGTAGGTAAAGCATCGTGTTTCAATCGCTTCCATTTAATTTTATATTCGAAATTAATGTATCGGCACGGCAGTAAAATATTTTGAACAAATTCGAGTATGTATGACATTTTATGTCCAATATGTCGCTTGAAAGTTCCTCGGATCCACACCTTTTTAATTTCCTTTTACTTCAGGGAGCTGCAATAAAATTTCAACAATAATTTTCTTCATATTAGTATAAATCGATTCTTTTTAGGGTTCCGTACGCAAAGGATAAAAACAGTACCCTACTAATATGACTCCGATGTGCATCTGTCTGTCACCAGGCTGTATCTCATGAACCGTGATAGTGAGACAGTTGAAATATTACAAACAAAAATTTCGGGCGTTTTTATAGCTTACGCCCACGGCTCCGCTCGCGTTAATGTCTATCCCCGATAACAGTACCTTATTCTGAGATGTAAGATATGTTCTTTTCCGTACTCCAGAGACCGTGCAATGGTGATGATGATGATGCAAAATTTCATGATGATCGGTTCAGAAGTTACGGCGTGGAAGCGTAACAAACAAACTCACTTTCACATTTATAATATTATATGTAAGGATGGTACGGAACCCTTCGTGCGCGAGTCCGACTCACACTTTGCTGGTTGTTTAATTACCATGATGGTTCAATTTGTTACATTACTATTGCATGGCTCAACACTAACAAAAATATCCCTGATAGCAAGACCGTCATAAAAAATATCGATATACTCGTAGATACGTGATTTTACCACATCACTAGCAAAAAAACTAACCTAATTTGAAATAAGGGAAAAACGATAATTTTAAGCAAAATACCTATAAAAATTGTCATTTATACAATACGTTATATAATTGACAATATTATTGTTGTATTTTGAGGTATTTTGGGTTTTAATTATGCACTTTTAATTGAAAAACTTACCGAAGAAAATTATGTTTTACAGAATTTATTTCTGTTCGTCCTGAATGGGATTTACATCGCTCCATTGCACAAGACATTGTTTAGTATAATGGTCATTTGATAACGCACCAACCCAACACCGGTTAATACTTTTTTCCGTGAGAATTTTAGCACAATACTCTATTTAATTTGCAGACATCACAATTCCGCCGCAATGTTTTTGTCGATATATAACCCGATCAAATCGGCAAGATGCTAATGTGACAGACGTTGAACTGTAATAAGTTATTTTGAATTTAGTCGGATTTAATGGAGTCCATTGGAGTCCATTGACATTTCAAGTCGGGACAACCATGAAAATAATAGAAACTGACTGAAGTTTTTGTCTCATTCTGTCATAAGCGAAAGCTCATAAGAAAAATACCGTGTCAACTATCTGTTTTCAGTTTCTATTTTTATGCGGCTTCTATGTATATTATTCTTCTGAGACTGGACCTCAGACTTCTGCGGGATTATTTACTAACTCCAATGACGGGTGTCGATGCCTATCAATTTGATGAGTTGCCATAGGTTGCCATCAAATGGCTGTCAGATTCCAATTTTTGTACTCACTAACGTCAGTGTCCAACCGAAATGACGTCATCTCGAGGATAGCCATTCCACCTATAGTTTGACATTTGATTTCGTATCGATAAGCTTTGTTTTGCACTCCGTAACTGAAATGGCTATCAAATCGATCTTCACTTGATCTATCAAACAGGATTTTATAGCAACGGGTCGAGAGCAGTGTTTTACTGATTGTTAGTAACTCTAACATTTTAGTTAAAACTTTTTAATATTGTCTATGCTATATTTCTATTTTTAATCTGTGAACATTTTGTACTCTTCTTCCGCTTCTATCGTTGATGGCGAATACACGTAACGCTCAGATAAAGAATAGACTAGATGGATTACATTTAAGCTGAACAAAGTCACCTATCTTTTACTCTACACAGTATTATGACACTATTTTATGTGATAGAAAGAGATAGCGACAGCCTCTTTTGACCGTCTTTAAACGCTGCGCTCCACCAGCCGAAACTCGCCATCTTGGTTGTTATCCAGCTGGTTAACAGACGCTTCTGCCGATTTTGTCTGAAATATCGTTTCATTGTGAATATTATTGTGATCGAGTGTAATTTACGACTTTACATAAAAAAATGGCGTGTACTGTGCCTGGTTGTGTTAATAGAGTGGGTGTTTTGACAGAAAATAATGCAAAAGTATCCTTTCACCGGTAAGTTAATTCAATCTGTATTACTTGATAGAAAGTATTATATGCAGCAAGTATTATTAATTACGACCTACACATTAAAGAAAATGATACAATGGCTAATCCCGCTTGTGTCTGTTTCCAATTCTGCAAGTAGAAAGAAAAACGAAGATAATTCATATGTTTTGACATTTTACTTACCTCATAGGGATGTCATCTTATTTTCGAATACTATCGACAACCGATGAAAACATCACTACGCAGTGATATATCTATAAGTAAGAAGGATATAGTCAAACTGGCGACATTCAATTGTTTTAGACCCACTTGAGACTCTATTTCTTTCTCTTTCAAGCATATTATGTTTTGTTTATGTAAAAATGAGATAGATATACGTTATGAGTTTTCCTTAAATGTAATCTATCTAGTGTTATACTTTATCTTAGACGTAACGAAACACCTCCGGACCTTTTATTTACCAGCACCTAATTTATACAGTCTTTTCCACAATTACTATTTTTAACACTGATATACACTATTATACGCCAAAAAAAATTGGTGGTTGTTTTTGTTGTGAAGTAGATTATGTGACTACCATTACGTTTTGTAGGTTAATCCAATATTCGTTTCGAATTAATATCTGTGGTTTTGAGTCTCTTCACAAAGTATATGGATAAGGTGGTTAATCTCTTAGGTTAATCTCAGATAAATTGGTCGTCGATACTAGTGTCGTCTCAGAAGAAATTTCTCGAATTTGGACCATATCCACACAACAAAGCAAATAGTAGAGAAATACAAGGAATACAGGAAATCCATATATATGGCATTCATTGACTTCATTGACTACTCAAAAGCCTTCGACTGTGTATATCACAAAGCAGTATGGGAGAGCCTAGAACATCAAGGGCTTGCCTCAAGATCATCAAGAATATATACTTGAATAGCAAATCTAGACTACAACTGGAAACCATAGGTAAAGAGTTCAATATTCTCAGGGGCCTAAAACAACTGTCTCAGAATGTTACCCCAGAGAGGGAAAACAAAATAGAGGACGCCAACAAGTGAGATGGACAGACGACTTGAAACTCACAGCGGGCCATCACTGGAGAAGGGTAGCACACTGAATTGCTCGACATACTTAATTTAGAAAACCCTAAACACTAATGTATAATGCAACTAGAAAATTCAGAATAAAAATGGGTTATTATTTATTTATACTAGTGTCGTCTTGTGAAATAAAAATAATCTAAAATGCTGGAACACTTTTTAGATAAACAATTAATCGAAAACTAAATTTATAACTTGCTGTTTTACTGCTTCAATATATATATTTTTTCCTTTTTATTCTTTGATATGTATAATTAGTTTTCATTATTATTGTTAATAACGGTAGCGAATTGATATACCTAGAGAATGTTGTGTATGCTATTAATTGGCATGTACATATGAACCAAACTGTGTGCAGTGTTTTAAAAATAATACCTGTATGTAACTGTTGTAAGCGTGCCTATATTCAATAAATAAATAAATATAAATTATAGTGCTATGTTATATGCAAGAATCCCTATATAATAATAAGCTTTGTTTATTTTCAAAATAAAATGTTAACTTTACATTTAAAAGTTATTAATGAGGTTTTATTTTTGTGTGGATCCTTATTGAGTTGAAGCCTCCTCTTCGGCGCATGTCTCTCATTTTTAGGGTTCCGCACCCAAAGGTTAAAAACAGGACAATATTAATATCGCTCCGCTGTCTATCTGTCTGTCCGTCCGTCTGTCACCAGGCTGTATCTCACTCATGAACCGTGATAGTTTGACAATTGAGATTTTCACAGATGATGTAATTCTGTTGTCGCTATAACAACAAATACTAAAAAATATAATAAAATACATATTAAAAGGGGGCTCCCATATAACAGACATGATTTTATTGCCTCTTTTAGTAGATAATGGTATGGAACCCTGCGTAGTGAGAGCATTCTTCTGAGTGGCACAGTAATCTATAAAAATATTGATAAAACAAAAGAATATAAAACACTCGCACGCATAACCGAGATATCTAACTTTTATTTTATCTTGCACATTACAATTAAATTTACCGCCAAAGTATTACCTATAACGTAGTCAAATCAAAAATTTACCTAACATTAAGTATTTATAGGAATCAAAAACAGGTTTGATTTAGTCGGCTAAACTCGGAACTGTGTTCCCTCTAGCGGCGCAGCAGAAAAACTGCATTAAAATTTGAGAATATCACCTCAATTTTGTCTGTGATAACGTCGATAGAAAAAAAGGAGCTGCCAACCTGAAAATACTTATAGTCACTTCATTTCTGTCGATAGCCACTACCGTGAAAACAGTTACGGAGTACCGATTTCATGATATCCACTGTGGCGATCAAAGCTCGGTTGACAACCCAAGTTTGATAGCCACAGTGACTAACAATTTTAGTAAATAGCCCCGCAGAGCTCCTTTGGGGATACGTTTTACAATTGACCATATGACAAAAAAGTATGTTGCTGTAACAAAAAAAACCGTTTCTAGATTTGCCCTTATATAGTTTGAGAAAAATAGTTTTAAATTTTTTAAATGTATATTTAGGGAGAAAAAAAATAAAATATACAAAACCTTTCGTGACGTCACAGATTAACCGTACTCAAGAGTATGCCTTTGCTCGCGACAATACGTTATAAGGATTATATTATCTCTATGCGTTATACTATACGTTTTACAATTACAACTGGTGTGGTTCGTTTTAGGGTTGATAAACGTTTGTGAAGAAGATGATTGGGTTGAGAATTACAACTATGAGAATTATATATATATTATATTTTTAAACACTCCTGATTTTGCTCTAGCTCATTTTTCTGTATATAAATTGTATTTGTGCGCTGTTTCCCCAGCTTTACTTGCTACTGGCTAAATACGTCGTTCGTAAAAGCCATAAAAAAAAATTGAAAAAAGTATGTCAAGGTGACATTTCTTTCGGCCGGCCCAAGCTGTAAATCGCAGTGTTTCGACCTCAGAACAATAACTAAAGCATAGAAACCGTGTTAAAATAACAACAAAATACAATATTCTACACTGTTTTTACTTATGGCATTGTTAAAGCATCAGAAAGAGATGCATATACAATGCCATTTGCGTAAATGTGCAGGTTGTCCTGGGGTACTGATGTGATCAGGGTTGTACTATATCGATGAAATATATTTATCGACTAAATGTTTCGTCCTAAGAAAGTCATAAATGTACTCTACTCTGATTGTATCGATTCGTTAAATGAGTACGATTCATAAAAAAAACAACTAGTTGCACTCCAGGAGTGCCGGCAGAAGTGAAAACTCGCCTTTGCGGCATACTCAGGTCCGTGTCCTTCTTACGAATTTTCGATCAATTCACGTGTCCTGACGCGAGTTTTCTATTTTACCCATCCCAAAAAGTGCACAAAGCCGCTAAAGAGGCTTTTACTTTAAAAGTTACGTCAAGATACACCTAAATAACTCCTAATCGCATGGCGTCGCTTGGCTTCATCTGATAAATAGGTAAAAAAAAAATCCATACATTACCCACCGCGCGTCTACTGTCTACTGCTGGTCATTAGGCCTTACCCAGTATTGGTCGAACGGCAGAATACCTAATATGATGTCAATCATATTTTCTATTATTACGAAATTCAAACAGTGCCTACTTACCTACCTTACCTATGAATGCGCAAAAAACCCAATGCATTCGATTCACAGTCCCCAATGTGAGGCAGTCCAACGTTGACATACTAGTTGAAGGTAAAATAGACTTTGTAAATGATACCACCTTCTTAGGAATCACAATAGACTCTAAATTGCAATGGGGCGCTCATGTATCAAAAGGTAATATAAGGTCAGATATATTTTTCACTTGATCAATGGGCCATTCAGCATATTCCAAAACCATCTAAAGCTTTTCCCAGCTAGCTTTGAGGAACAGTCAGTAAAGGAAACATAATCAGGTAGGTAAAGAGAAACACATAATTCGAAGTGATATTTTTTATTTTATAAAACTTTTACACTAGGGTAAAAAAGTGCCAGTGTGTTATTTGTGAAAAATTCACAGTGTTGGTAATAGAAAAACAAGAGGTGAAGAAAAACAAGAGATTACTTTACCCACTTTCATTACTGTCCAAAATAAAATGTTTTTCATAATTTTAAATATAAATAATAAAACCGTTTCCGTAAACTTTCTTATTACCATTGATTTATAATTCGGCAAATATAAATGTAGGTAAAGCATCGTGTTTCAATCGCTTCCATTTAATTTTATATTCGAAATTAATGTATCGGCACGGCAGTAAAATATTTTGAACAAATTCGAGTATGTATGACATTTTATGTCCAATATGTCGCTTGAAAGTTCCTCGGATCCACACCTTTTTATCCTTTACTTCAGGGAGCTGCAATAAAATTTCAACAATAATTTTCTTCATATTAGTAAAAATCGATTCTTTTTAGGGTTCCGTACCCAAAGGATAAAAACAGGACCCTACTAATATGACTCCGATGTGCATCTGTCTGTCACCAGGCTGTATCTCATGAACCGTGATAGTGAGACAGTTGAAATATTACAAACAAAAATTTCGGGCGTTTTTATAGCTTACGCCCACGGCTCCGCTCGCGTTAATGTCTATCCCCGATAACAGTACCTTATTCTGAGATGTAATTTATGTCTATGTTCTTTTCCGTACTCCAGAGATCGTGCAATGGTGATGATGATGATGCAAAATTTCATGATGATCGGTTCAGAAGTTACGGCGTGGAAGTGTAACAAACAAACTCACTTTCACATTTATAATATTATATGTAAGGATGGTACGGAACCCTTCGTGCGCGAGTCCGACTCACACTTTGCTGGTTGTTTAATTACCATGATGGTTCAATTTGTTACATTACTATTGCATGGCTCAACACTAACAAAAATATCCCTGATAGCAAGACCGTCATAAAAAATATCGATATACTCGTAGATACGTGATTTTACCACATCACTAGCAAAAAAAACTAACCTAATTTGAAATAAGGAAAAAACGATAATTTTAAGCAAAATACCTATAAAAGTTGTCATTTATACAATACGTTATATAATTGACAATATTATTGTTGTATTTTGAGGTATTTTGGGTTTTAATTATGCACTTTTAACTGAAAAACTTACCGAAGAAAATTATGTTTTACAGAATTTATTTCTGTTCGTCCTGAATGGGATTTACATCGCTCCATTGCACAAGACATTGTTTAGTATAATGGTCATTTGATAACGCACCAACCCAACACCGGTTAATACTTTTTTCCGTGAGAATTTTAGCACAATCCTATATTTAATTTGCAGACATCACAATTCCGCCGCAATGTTTTTGTCGATATATAACCCGATCAAATCGGCAAGATGCTAATATTACAGACGTTGAACTGTAATAAGTTATTTTGAATTTAGTCGGATTTAATTGGAGTCCAATGGAGTCCATTGACATTTCAAGTCGGGACAACCATGAAAATAATAGAAACTGACTGAAGTTTTTGTCTCATTCTGTCATAAGCGAAAGCTCATAAGAAAAATACAGTGTCAACTATCTGTTTTCAGTTTCTATTTTTATGCGGCTTCTATGTATATTATTCTTCTGAGGTTTCGACAATTTGTTTTCCAAATTTATTAAAAGAGAATGGGCGCTTTGGCCCCAGTTGTGTATCAAGTTGAGAGATACGTCATTTGAAAGGTTATAATAATACGTTCAATTTATTGTATGACACCAACATTGAGACTTGTGCAGGAAAAAAACTACGATTTTAACAAAAATATATTTTTCAATGTAAAAGTATACTTTACTTACTGTATTATATTTAACCTTTTATGCAGTATGGCTAGCCGTCTGTAT
Organism: Elegia similella; assembly: GCA_947532085.1. NCBI lineage: Eukaryota > Metazoa > Arthropoda > Insecta > Lepidoptera > Pyralidae > Elegia > Elegia similella. The sequence continues at coordinate 13,175,461 of OX383950.1, forward strand.
GGCTTCATGATCATACTTCTTTATTCACAACATATACTCTCTTAAAATCATAAAAACAACCCCCAAGCACATAGCGGCCGAAATGGGCCACGCATCTATTGTTAAAACTGCCTCCGTGGTCCAGTGGTTAAGGCGTTTGTCTGTAGACCCCACGTTCACATACGATTCCCGCAGAAAGCACACTTTGTTTAGTAGTTTCCAGTTTAGTTAGGACATTGCAGGCTTGAATCATCTGATTGTCTGATACTTAATTAAGATGATTACGTGCTTCGGAAGGCATGTTAAGCCGTTGGTCCCGGCTGCCATCTGGTAGTCGTTAAAGGAACCATGTCAGAGGCCGAGAGGCGGTTCCGAAGAACTCTGACACCAGAGTGTGCATGGTCGATTGACCGAGTCACATACACGAAATGATGATGATGATCTGTTGTTAAACAATAATGTTATAACAAAAACCGGTATCAGGTTACTCGGAACAATAATCAGGTATCAAAAAGAGCGAGAAAGCAATAAGAGCTTGGTCTCGCATAGCCAAGAGCGAAATCGAAAGAAGCGGGTTGCTTGTTGTGCCTATTGTTTATGATTGTGTGTCTTCTATAGTAAATGACAACAAAATATACTTTTAGGTTAGTTTGATATTTTCTGCAGTACGCACATCGCTCGCCTTTCGTTGCTATTCAGATTGGATTGGAACTGTTTTGCATTTTTGACCTCTGCACGTTTAATGGAATTCGTTTTTCTTACTTCTAACTGTGGCTAGTTTATACGGACCTGATTGCTATTGGATTGGATACATTTTAATTATGGAACGTGTAAATCATTGTGTAATAAGTGATCGAAATAATTTAGATTTAGACTATTAAATACTTTTTTTTATTATTTATTTTTCATCCAATTAAAATAAAAACCAAAGATACTTCATAATTAAACGTCTACTAAGCTTGTACCTATTTAAAAAGGAAGCTCTTATACCTAAAGTAAGATTTAGTTTGATAAATTCCTTCAAAATCAGATAGAAAACAAAAAGAAATCATAGTTTTTTCCCTGCACATATTTCAGAGTTGATGTCATACAATAAAATAAAGCTACTTAAATGTCCTTTAAAAATACACAAGCCCAACTTGATACAGCCTGGGGACGGGGCCCATACTAAAGTTCCCATTGTCCTTTAGTATCGTTTTAAGTGTAGCCAATAGTTCATATCATACTATTGCGATACAATTTTAGCCAAATATTCTTTTAGTGCTGATGTGCTTATTTGATATAAATTCGCAGACTTAAGAATAAAATAACCTTAAACAAGATGCATCGGAATCCAGCAGTCTGCCGCATCTGCCTCTCAGTGGAAGCGCCCATGAGCAACATTGACACCGCTGCCCTGCAGCTCGTGTACGAGAGGCTGACGGGGGCTTTTGTAAGTATTCTAGCACTAGTTAAGTCTGCGCGATATCGCGATGTTACGATCAGACTCCGTGCGGAAATGTTCGTGGATTTGAAGGAGATGCTGTTTTTCTCGTAGAGTTGAACAAGTCTTGTGCCCGTTTTATACATGATGTTGAACTAAAATTAGAAGAAAACAGCACGGCTCTATAGTAGTAATAACAAAGCCTTGTGTGTGGTTTTGCCCTGCCTTAAACCCATCATCGCTAATGCCGAATAGTCAAAATAAAGGTTACCGATCAAAACCAAGTATTCCACAAATTGCAATATCTCATCTTATGTAGATAGACAATATAAAATTATACACTAGTAATAAGAAGTACATGAAGCATTTAACCTATTGAGAGCCAATGACCACTAGTTGCAAAACAGTCGCTTGACTGAGATGCCATTGACAACAAAAGTTATTACAATTTGTACTAGCTTGGTGTCGGGGTTGAAGTAACTGTACAGTGTCACTGAACTGTACATGCATTTGCTGATGCCGCGACCTTCACAAGTCGCGCATCACAGTTTTTACTTTTAATTTATTCTTTTTAAGCCAGAGTGCGTTCGCAACTACACCGCGACAGACACATAGGGAACCCTACATATTGGTCCTTCGAGCCGGATTAATATGAAGGGTGTAGTTGTAGAGTTGAAATTTGGTTTACAAAAGTGTAAGTCGGCGAACATAAACTTATATCTGATGGTAACAACAGCTATAAAAGAGGTTATAAAAGCCTGGATCTGGAATTATACAAACACTATGATACAGTCAATCAGAACAACTAGATCACACATCAATAAAATCATCATTATCCACTAATTCAAAAATCTGTAAAAATGTATTAATTGGTAAATCTCTTAAGGCTATGAGTACATATGCAATCCCGGTACTCACTTATTCTTTTGGAATCCTTATATGAAGCAAACCAAAGATTAATAAATTTGAAATAAAACCTCGCACAATTCTCACAAAACAACCATCTGGACCCAAAATCAGTAGAAAGGATGACAATAAAGCAATCAAACGGAGGTAGAGGACTGACTGATATCCAGGAACATCTTTTTCCTGAAACTGATAGCTATTCAGGGTCAAATCATCAATACTAAAAACCACCGCAAACATATCATAAAAGATCCCTCCATTACAGATGATAAATGTCGTAAATGCCAGATGGATCCGGGCCAGATAAAGTATTACAAGATAAATTTAACAAAATAGCTTACATTATAAATATAACAGTTCCCAACACTCATAACCTTGCTAAAATAATAACTGAAAAATTATATACAGATTTAAAAGATGAAATGGAAGGATATGGAGATAAAGTATATGTATATAGTACCTGTAGTTATCTCGTGGACAGGGCTAATTCCCTAACACTTGCACCACAGTTTTCAATTCATAGATTTACCAAAAACTCATACAACAATATGCAGAATGCTGCAATTTTAAATACATGTATAGAATAGTATGGGAATTCATGCAAGGGGATGAAACAGAAACTCCACAATAAATTACTTTTACTGCTACTTCACTTGGGCTATACCCGTGATTGTAGTGTACAAACACAAAAGCTGAGAAAAGAAAACTCTTGCAAAAATAATAATAATTTTCTTTATTAAAAGTAAAAAACCCAATATAGATACAAGATTGTAATGTATAATGTATACATATATATATGTGAATTAATCTAATACATTTAAATTTTAAATGTTAGTGTGCTATAAAACATTCAACATTAAATAATATTTATCTGAACAAGCAGTGGAATCAAATTGCTATATAGAAATCATAGTGTTAGTTCTCTTGTACGCCACATCCATTCTTATTCTGCAAATAGTCCTTCCCTAAAGATGATTTCTGTAATGTAGTCAAAAACTTTTAAAGAATTATTTTTATAAATGTTCAACGGGTAGATACATATTAAAATCCCAAAATACATAACACCTTTATTTAAAATGTACGAGCCCAAAATACCCGAATTCTAAATACCGTATATTTAAAATACCAAGTGTTTAAAAAATAAAATATTTAAATTACCTTATGGTTGAATAGCTCAAGCACAAAACATCTTATTACAGAATACCTTATCCATAAATACCTGACTTTAAAAAGACTTAACCTAATGTAACTGATTTTATAAGTTCGAAGAAAAAACGAGCTGCTACACGAATATTAGTTAGGTTAGTACTGCGATCCAAAAAGAAAACGAATCGCCGTCAGAAACGAGCTGCTACCAGAATATTAGTTAGGTTAGAACTGTGACCCACCAGAAAACGAATCGCCGTCAGAAACGAGCTGCTACCAGAATATTAGGTTAGGTGAGAACTGTGACCCACCAGAAAACGGATTGTCGTCAAAAACGAGTTGCTACCATCATCATCATTTCGTGTAGGTGACATGGTCAATTAACCATACACCCTGGTGTCAGAGTTCTTCGGAACCGCTCCTCGAACTTTGACGTGGTGGTGACGAGTTGCTACCAGAATAGTAGGTTAGGATGGGTTAGAACTGCGACCCCACCAGAAAACTAATCGCCGTCAGTATCGAGCTGCTACCAGAATACGAGTATTAGGTTAGGTTGGGTTATTTATTTTATGCATTTCATATTTTGGAATTTTAATGTAAGGTTAATTGAAAATTTAATATTTTAAGGTTTGGTATTTTAAAAATCTGACATAATAATGTTTTAGTGTTTCGAATTCTGGCATTGTAAAGTAAGGTGAATTCGGTTCAGGTATTTTAAATCTTAAGGGATTTTGAGTTCGGGTATTTTGGGTTCGCACATTTTAAATAATAAAAATTATAAAGCTGAAGAGTTTGTTTGTTTGTTTGAACGCGCTAATCTCTGAAACTACTGGTTCAAATTGGAAAATTCTTTTTGTGTTGGATAGTCCACTTATTGAGGAAGGCTTTAGGCTAAAACATCACGCTGCGACCAATAGGAGCGAAGCATCAGTAAAAAATGTTTTGAAAACGGGAGAAAATTATTCATCTTTACTAAGAAAAACCTAATTAATTAAAATAACAGAAATTGTCGCGGGCAACAGCTAGTTTTAAAAAGGTATTATGTATTTTGGGATTTTAATATGTACCCTGTTCAACATCACAACTTATGGAGGACTTAATTTTCCCAAACATATACTTGTGATTGACAAGTACATGTACACAAAAACTAAATTTGATTTGGTGTTTTATATCAAACTAAAGAAATGACTGTAGGCACATGAAAATCTGAAAATTTTACAGCATAAGCATCATAAATCTGTTCATTGTATGTTTTCAATGTAAAAGTAAGTGCTGTTATCAGTGGCACAACATTCCAGCTTGTGAGTGGGAACAGGCCCGTAGCGGCGTGCTACATCTGCCGCGCTATGTTGTACAAGAGCCACAAGCTGATGGTGACCGCCACCAGGGCAGACCATGCGCTGACTGCTATGTTGGAGACGGCTGGCGAGGTATTTATGTTATATTGTCTCTGTTTCTAAAAATGCTGAGCAATGGCCGGGACGCGTATTGCCAAACTGTATACTGACCCAGACACCCATAGTCTGTACCGAACTACATCGTGCTCATTAAAATCACAAACAAATTGGAGCAAAGTACATACGAGCTCAGAGCAGTCTGAGATGGTATGCACTCTGCTCGCTTGTATGTAAAGCAAACTGTGACATGCGAATATCTTTAACTAACTATACAACGTTTCCGTATTTTTCTCGTATATTTTTTATGCTGTTGCGATTTTTAGGTATCCTATCCGTGAAACTGAACAACTTTCCCAAAAAAACATAGCTATTGTGAAGTAATTTAAGTTTTAATTAAAGAAAAGCCGTTGTAAGTATGACTAAAAATTAATTTGAACTGCAACAATTATAGAGGGTGTTAAAAAACTATAAGTGTTTCCAATTTAGTATTTATTAATTTTTCATAAGAAAGATGCACTGACACAAAAAATTGTACCTATTTGTTATAATTTCGGTGTAGATAATAATAAAATGAATTAACTGAATTAAGTCGATATGATAAGTGATTGATAACAAAGTAAATTAATGAATCAAGAACAGAAAATGGGAAATTTTCATTAAACGCCAAAAACTCAAATAGCAAGAGATGGCGTCACACCACGCCTATTGTGCTTTTTTTCCCTATCGACAATAGCACAAATACAATAGCACAAATACAAAAACTGATAAGAAAAAGGGAATAAAAAGAATTAATAAGTAATTTAAACCGACTGTAATTTTTTTTTGTTAATAACCGCAAAGTGCGAAATAAACAAATATTTTTTTAAAGTTAAAATATCAGTAAATAAGTATGCCAACTGTTTTTATACCAGCATACTCGTACCGCAAACTAGATTTATTCAAATTATTAAAGCTTACACCGATCTATAAAAAACAGTTTAAAATTCGGTTTATTTTTTAAAAGTAACTCTATTTAAACACTCTATTTAATCAACACGTGCGTAGTTGCTAATAAAGTTACGACCACTGGCGAAAAAAAGGAGTCAAGGTCGAAAGCGGCGCAAATTTTAGAAGACGAGGCAGGGAAATAAAACATGTCTGCATTTGCATGCATTTTGTTCTAAATTATCATGCCATTACATACTACACCAGACGCTGGAAAGTATGCACGTCTGGACTCGTATGTATTTTGCTCAAGTATTTTAAAGCAAAATGTATTTTGATACAGACACTCGCTGAATAAGTATACAGTTTGCTCTTCAACTACAAAGGCAAACTGCGATCGAACTCAGAGCAACCCCGGTCTGGGTCAGTATTCAGTTTGGCAATACGCGGCCGGGACCACGCAACAAAGCAGTCAAGATGGCACGCACTTTCTAGACAAAGTTTTATAGAGGGTGAAAGCAATGTGTAAACAATATGTGCAAAATATGTGCTAGCATTGTAAATTATTTTGCCTTCTAAGGTTATCACAAATCTGTATGTTTTCTCCCAGTATTTTCCTTTATTTCACTAGAATCAAGTAACATAATGGTTGATTAAAATGATCACACACGAGTCAGATAGCAATACAAACTGGAGGTGTGAGGAGGGTGGAGGAAGGGCGTGCTGTATGTATTAAATGTTTGGTTGTATTCAGATTACAGAAAAATCAGTATCCCGGATTGACCGCGAGGCCATTGGCTTGTGTGCGTCGCTGTCCTTCTCTGTGGCTGAATGTTGTGACAGCACGCTGCCAAAACCGGTCATGGTCAAAACTGAGCCGGAGTCAGAGGATGCTGACGACACCGCGACGGACGATGAGGATCCAGCGGGTACGTATGTTCAAGTTAACCATACGTCCCACTCTCTTCCATGCTGGTCTGGGAGAAAAGAGAAACATAAAATGTACATACTGCTTTTCTGCCCGAGCAGACGCTAGAAGTCTGCCGAGGGAATGAGCGGAAATTTAAGATAGCATGTTACTTTAACCTTGCCAGCAAAATTGATTCCATTTACCACTAGAGTAAGAAATAAGTCACTTATATAGAGGGAAATGAATATGTCATCATGAAAAAGAAAAGTGACAGTTTAGAATAGCTACGATTTCATGTATGCTGTAAGGTGTCTATCATTGCCGTCATTGATCTTTAGTGTTCCAGCTATACCTTAATAATATAGGTAATTGTTTAAATAAAACTAATTAAGTTCTGTAGAATGCCCTGTAGGGTTTCAAATCGGGGATCCCAGTGGCATGACTGAAAAAAAGCTTATCACGCCCCTTTTTCGTGTCACACTTCACACATTCATATTATCCAGCCTGAGGCTACAAGTCATAAAGGCCAGGTTTAGCGTGTTGGTGGGTGTTAAACGTAGCCATAGACATACATTTATTTGGTTAATGAAACAAACATATACCTAGGTAATACAGCACAAACAAAACATACACATACTTAACACAACAATATAGCTAGAAACAGAAAATAAATATGTTAAAATGCAGTGTGCGTTTTAGTGAACCAAATAGGCTGAGTAAAAAAATTACTCATGTGGGGTACGAGTACAACACTGATTAGCCGTGTGGTTTCCGGCAGAGTAGAATAGGACCACTCCAAGTCTTTCCATGGATGTCGTAAGAGGCGACTTTGGAGATAAAGCAAAGCTCATAAATATCAATGAGACCTCTCCAACCCATCTGGCCAGCGAGGAGAGTGTAGGCCAAATCCTCTGTCTGCTCTGGCCAAGTATGGTTCCGGTAGTACAGAGAGGGTGCTGCAGTGGAGAATAAAAAGACCTGATGATGATATTTCGTTCCTCTTCGCCCGTAGACTTAACTGAGAGCAAACGCGTATTTTGTTAAATCCTTAAATTTTGCTAAAACTGCAAGCAATTAAGACAACTACATAACATTGTTTTATGTGCGAAGTTCGCATAACTTAAAATATTGAAATAAATAAATCGTCGCCGCGTCAGTGATTCATTTGGTCGAGCCACGGCAAGCGGCAGCGAGCACCTCTCCTCGCACCGCACCTCCTTTCACCCCCGCGAGAACAAACGGCTGCATTTTTCGTCCCGTGTCAACAACGAGCCCGCTACGGAGGACCCCCACCCCACGCCGAGCGCCTGAGTTTCGTCGCTTCGAGCTACGAGTCTCCACTACATTGATGCTACGGAGTGTGTGAACAAGGTATACATACATCGCTAGCGCTGCTTCGTGTTAGCCGCTACGCCGCTGCACCGAGACGCACACAAAACATACGTAACTGACTCACGCGACTATCGGCTACAGTACTTCACCACAACTCTCGATTTATCTTATCTAAGCCAAGCTATGCTACATTCGCCAGTTAATAAACAAAGCCTTTTTGGTTCAGCGCCAGATATTAGCAGTGAAAGTCCTGATCGCGACGCGGTCACCTTGCGCACTAATAAAAGACGAAGGCAGTCTGAGTGTGAATGTGGCTCCAGTTATGAGTCAAAAATAGACAAATTTATAAAAGCCGTGACGGAGTGGAGACAAGCCACGGATGTCAAACTATCGGATATTCAGTCATCCATAACTGATATACAGCGTCAAAACTACGAGATCATTGCTTCGAACGCCGAAATTGAAACAGCTATTGTAGGCTTATCGGAGAAATATGAGAGTATGTGCACCCGATTGTCTTCTTTTCAAATACAATCGGATGAATGCCTTAAGCGTGTGGATAATTTGGAACTTGTGACTGAGGAGATTGACCGATCATCTCGTAGTGCTTGTCTTGAGCTGCGCAACATTCCTCATAACTCAGGCTCAACACAACAAGACCTGCTGAAAATTGTAACCTGTGTTGCCAAGGAGCTTTCAATTGTACTCTCAGCCACCGATGTATATGATATTCATCATTTGCCAACCAAGTTAGATAGCAAAACTATCCTGTTATCCCTTAACTCAGTCCTAACAAAAAACAATATACTGAAGGCTTACAGAGAGTACAACAAATCAAAGACTGGAAATCGGCTTAACTCCAGCATCCTGGCTCCTGGCTCCCAACAGCTTATTTATGTGGCTGAACATTTGACGCCCAGGGCCCGCCGTTTACACTACCTCGCCCGGGAATTTGCTTCTGAACAACAGTACAAACACTGCTGGACCTCAGGAGGCAGGGTCATGCTGAGGAAGGACGATACAGCTAGACCTATAATAATTAAGTCAGAAGCACAACTAGCTGCACTAAAATAAATACACTTTCTGTCAACAAAGCCGTGTTATTGTCTTTGTTTTTATTTTTGTTCTTATTATTACATAAAATAAAATATAAGTATAATATAAGTAAAAAATATGTTCTTTACTTAGAATATTATTAGTACAGTTGAGTTAGTATCCCATAATACAGGGAAACCTTTCTTGGGGCTGGCTCAATTAGCTTATATATTCAATACGTACATTATAATATTAATTCTAGATTAGAGAAGTGCTTGATTCCATGCCTATTAATATATCTATTCATATCAACAGACTGTATCCTTTATTTACTTATTGCTAATATTCATACCGTATCATATTACCATAAATAACGTTAATCCTCAACCATAATAAATAGACACGTATTCACATACTGCATTTTATTCATTTATTTATTCTTTAAAATGAACATAAACAAAGACATATTAAATAATATTGATAGCATCTCTGTAGCTACGTCTTCCCTGTGTGATCCCCAGGAAGTACATAGTAAACTCCCGTCACATGCCAGGTCCCTAAACATCCTCACGCAAAATATTTGCAGCCTTTCAGCCAATTTGCCCAGTTTTGAAATACTTTTACAAAACCTAGACATTGATCTTGACGTTATAGTACTGACTGAATGCTGGCTCCCTCACAACCCCAATATCCCGCCTCTCCAAGGCTACACACACTTTTCTACAACCACTCCTGCGAATCAAAATGACGGCGTCGTAGTCTACTACAATAGCTCACTCGCTGGTGTTACAATCTCCGAACCAAAAATTAAGGAAGCTAGTTGTCTACTTATTAAAATCAACTCGGAGATAGCTATATTAGGCATATATCGCCCGTGTGCCTTTCGAAACTACCAGAATTTCATACACTCACTTAACTCGGTAATTTATACTTTACGTGGTTTTAAAAATATCATTTTGATTGGAGACATCAATATTGATATTATTCCGACCAGACTAGATGATGATAATGATGAGTACCTTAATATATTAGCCCATCAAGGTCTTCTGCCCGCTCATACGCTACCCACCCGTGGACAAAGTTGCTTGGATCATGTATTCCTAAAGAGTACTCTTCCCGCTCACTCAATCGTAATCCAGTCCGCTATAACCGACCATAGCTCAGTATTGTTATCACTCAGTACTAAAAAAACTCTTATTTCAAACACTCCAGTAACACGTATAGATTACCCTAAGTTATCCTCTATTCTTCGAACATTTGATTTTTCTGCAATATTATCCTGTACAGACCCTAATGATGCTACTAACCTCTTGATTTCTATGCTACAGTCTCTAATAAAACAACATTCTACATCAACTTATGGGCCTAGACGTCGCAGGATTTTAAAACCCTGGATCACACCCGGTCTCCTCAGATGCATTAGGAACAGAAACAGCCTATATAAAAAGTATATTAAAAACCCAATAATGAGACCCTACGTGTAACTTACTCTCGATATCGCCTTTTCTGCAATTCTGTGCTTAAATCAGTCAAAATAAATTACGACAAAGATTTGATTAAGAAAGGTTGCAAGAATTCCAAATCTCTATGGAAGGCAATTAAGAGTGTAATGAACTCATCTCAAGTCTCTGTTCCTTCTAATGAGCTCTTAACAAGTATGCCAACAGTCAAGAGTTCACTTGATCATGTCAACACACACTTCGTGAATGCTGGCAAATCTCTTGCCGATAATATAAAAAACCAAAATCTATCTATAACCCCACACAATTTACATTCCTCCCCTAACTTAAACATTTCTAGAAAAAAAATTGATAACTCAACATCATATGGATCCTTAGTCTTACTTCATGCGACTAATGAAGAAATAGAACATATTATCGATACCTTGAGAGAGGACTGCTCAGTTGGCTGGGATAACATCTCAACATCCCTGATCAAGCGTAATAAAACAATCCTTAGCCCCTTAATTACACATATATGTAATTTATCTATTTCTTCTGGTATATTTCCTTCTGCTTTTAAAAAAGCGCTCGTACATCCCATTTACAAATCAGGTGACCGCAGTCAAATAAATAATTATCGCCCCATTTCAATATTAACGGCCCTTTCAAAAATATTAGAAAAAGTGATAAATTAACGCTTGACATCTTTTCTTGAGAAATTTTCCATTCTATCACCAAATCAACATGGTTTTCGCTTCGGGAAATCAACAAACGGTGCGGTGTCGGACCTCACTGATTTTATAGCTCGCAGTTTAGATGCGGGTAACAAGTGCATGTCTATTTTCTTGGACTTAGCTAAGGCATTTGACACGATTTCAACTCAAATACTCCTCGAAAAGCTTGAATCTATCGGTGTCAGAGGTCTACAGCTTAAACTCTTTGAAAACTATCTTACAAATCGCACACAATGTGTTATTATAAATAAACAAGCAAGCGGCGACCTTCCTATTCAATATGGAGTACCCCAGGGTAGCATCCTAGGACCCACCCTCTTTCTAGTCTATATTAATGATCTGCTATCCCTGGATATTCCAAATTGCAAAATAATATCTTACGCCGATGATACCGCTCTGCTTTTCTCCGGCAATACATGGCAAGAAACCTATCAGCATGCACAACGTGGTTTTGATTTAGTGTCACAATGGCTGCGACTTAACTTACTTACCTTAAATATTGCAAAGACCCAAGTAGTAAACTTTTCTATCTATAATCTCTCATTCAATAATATCCTAATCTTTCTATTACTGCTCACTCGCACGCCAGCACCAATGATTCCTTATGTAACTGTCCTTCTCTTTCGTCTGTTGATACAGTTAAATATCTTGGAGTTTTCATTGATAATAACCTAAGCTTCCGGCAACATATCAATCATACTTCTGGCCGAATACGTAAATTAATTTATATTTTTAAACGTCTAAGACATGTAGCTGACCCAAATATCGTGAGGATGGTTTACTTCGCCCTAGCACAATCCTTGCTCACGTATTGCATTACTTCTTGGGGTGGTGCATGCAAAACAATAATAATAAAGCTCGAGAGAGCGCAGAGAGCACTACTCAAAGTATGCACCTTTAAGCCCTTCCAGTATCCCACTTTCGATCTTTTTCAATTTTGCGAAGTCCTTACGGTTCGTCAATTATATATTTTATACACCGTCTTACAGCAACACCGTGTCACGGACTACAACAGTAACCGTTCTAAACGCAACCGTCTCGTTGCAATCTTGCCTGCTTTAAATACTAATTTCTCTCATAGATTCTTTTGTTTTCTAGGTCCCTTTCTTTATAATAACTTTAATGCAAAACAAAAATTTTGCATCTTCCTTACTATTCATGTAAATTAACTGTGACAAAATATCTGCTTTCCCTTAATTACAATCAGACGGAAGACCTAATTATTCCACTTACATAAACTTTATCTCAGCTCAGCGACCTTGTTCGATTTGATTGATAAATTAATTTTTCCCATAATAACAACACACAGTTACCTGCTTTAACTAGACAAACTTAAAATCTAAATTTTTGCACTCTTTGTGACATACCATTATTTATTTATCATATTTTATCTATGTACATAACATACTACCCCCACGATATCTAATTAGTATTATTTAAAAAAATTATAATATTTATTTACTTATTAACATCAATAGCAAAATATGTAGACCTAAGCTCTAGAGGATAAGCAACTATGATTATGGAATATGTTTTTGTAATTTATATTTAGTTAAAAACTACCGTGTGTACGGGTGAGGAGCACTGGAGTAACTGTGACACAGGCTTGGCCTTCTTCAGGCTCCAGTCTCCATAAATCTTTAGTATTAAGCGTATAATAAAAAACCTTCTGTATTTTATGTTTCTGTTTTAGATTAATGGAGAGAAATAAATATATTTTTATCTTTATCTTTATCTTTTTATATTCTGCAACACCTGTCAGTGAACATTCGACCTATAGAAAAAAATAATAATAACGGAACTTGAAGTCAATAATGGTGGTTGCTAGTCACATCGCCTGGTGACATGATTCTACAGATTTTCGCCCAGTCCTTCGGCAGGCTTCTACTGTCTGCGTGGAAAGAGAAGCAGCTGGTACATTCTACGTATTTCTTTTTTCCCAGACCAGTATCGAAGAAGTTACTTGTTTAAAAGCAGGAATTTTACATGTGGTAATAAAAATTTTGATGATATGTGGGAAAGAGTCATAATGCTAAGTTAACATTTGCCAATAATTATCTCTACACAGTGCGAAAGTGATTGCACTAACTGTCATTTCCCTCGTGCCAGGCGTTCCCGCGGCTGACGTGGACGAGACACGGGACTCCGATGAAGACGCGGGGGCGCGGGGCGGGGGACACTACGCGGACGGTAAGCTTCTTAACAACCGAACAAACAGATGGTGTTATATGTTTCACACGACTCATTCTGTGTGTGTCTCTGTTTGGTGGAGGGAGTCAAATGCGGTTTTCTGAATTTGAAACTAGCGGTCGAGCTGAAGTTAGTGGAACTCGGACCACCCTGAGCAGCCAGGGGTGAAGGCATCTAATTGAATAGTTATGGCACATGGAAAATGGATTTTGAGTTCAAATGATCGGTGTGGACGAAAGAGATCCATGTTCAATTCATCCAGGGTCAGGTTGAAGTCCAATGCAGCGCAACACTGCCGAAGTATCCGGCCAGGTGGCCAACGTCGTGGAGACCCGATATTAAATGTAAATTAAGTTTATTTTGTAAGTTAGTACAAAAAAGTTTATTATATTAGTCCTCTTGCTTATTCAACTTTACATAAAAATATTTTTGACATTTTGCGAAAGTGACGTTGTGAAGAAACGTCACTTTCGCATAACGTCATTCACGCCTTCTATATTTCTATGCATATGAATAAATGCTTAGGAGAGCTACACAAGCTAGAGTATTATGCGAACAATATTTGTTGAACATAGACATAGACAGTTGGCCTTTTCAAATCATTTTTTTTAAATTAGTAGCATAAAGTGAACCAAGGTATCCAAATTGACATTTTCCAAGTGTATTGGTATCTATTGATAAACTTATATTTATCTCTAACTGATATATTTTGAAAAGAGAGTCATGAATATTTTATTGAAAAACGGGCTCCTTCTATGCTTTAGTTATTGTTCTGAGATTTCTATGTATATGAGGGTGAATTTCAACAAGAGATTTTTATGTATCATTTCGGTGGGATTTTTTTATTTCAATGCAATCTATATATTTTTAGTGACAAATAATACTTTAGTCTATTTTATAACATTGTGCGTGAGTGGACATCAAATATAATCAAAACTTACATAAATATTTAAGGATAAAGTTTTAAGAGTCCACTGAAATTAAAAGTGTCCACCGAAATGATAAAAATTACCACCGAAATGATAAATCCACCGAAATGATACAGCTAAGAACAACCGTGCCCCCAGCCAGGGTTCCGTACTTTGTTAGGTTTGATTTCCACAAATTTTAGATAAACACTGAGACAGGACAGTACACAGTTTTTTTAATATCATCATTAATATACAGATATTACAGTTAGTATTATTACATATATCATTCTTTGAGGTTACAATAACCTCAAAGAATGATATTAATGTAATGTAATGTTTATTATGATATGAATGAATAGTTTCTTTACTTTTATAACCTTTGGTAATTTTTGTGGTTGTTGTTGTGTGAAAATGTTGGAAAACTTTATCGTAAATGCTGGTAACCTTAAATAAATATGTTTGCTTGTTTATGTACTAATACTAATTTACTTGATATATTTTCAAAAGAATCAACGTATCGCGATTAGAAAGCTTAAAGTTTCTGATTAATATGATGGTTGCATTTGTAAGTTATGCCATTAATAGTAATACCTAATGTCTACCTATTGCACTAAGAGAAAAATGCTAGGTATAATTTAGTTAAATTGGTAACGAGAGGAGAATAGTGTTTCTACAGGTATATCAGTAAAACTTCTAAAATTAAATCAACTCTTATATTTTTAAAATACAATAAATGAATAAGAAACATTATAAAAATATCTTAGTAGTAATAGCTTAGTACTTTTAATCCTTTTACATAAACGTATGAAACATAACAGAAACCTGAGTTTGAGATCACTTTATTCTTAAATTACTACAACAATAGAGAAACGTACATATCTAAATAGAACAAAAAACAACAAAGTTTTGTTCTACCTATAACTATAATTCGCAATTATGTATAAGTAATTCTTATACCTAATGCGAATTATAGTTATTCCAATAAAACAGTCTTTCTGGGTACGTATTTACGAGTAGGTTCAAGTATGTAGCTTAAAGATTAATTTTTCATCATGTCACTTTAAATCACACAATTATTTCTCAAATTCACTAATCAGCCTCTTTTCATGACTATAAATATAGGTTTTTAATTTAGATATGTACCTAATAAACAAATCTTCTTTAATTATCACACCACAGCACGTCTTTACTATAATTATTATAGTCATCAGTCTTCTTTAATAAGTTTAACTTCCTACCTAAAACAAGTCATGCCATTAAATGACAGCAAATATTTAAAAAACTAAATATACAATAACAAAAATCAAAAAATATTCAAATCAGAACTGGACGAAGACGAAGATAATCTTCTTACTTTTCTCTTCTTGGCTGTAATCATGATTTCTTCTTCGCTGTCAATATTTCTTGTCCGTTCATACTTTTCAATAATTTCAGTATCATTGTTTTCAAAAAATGAACACGATGGAGTGCTAAATTCATTGAAGTTTTCATATTTTTCGAGCAATGATTTGGGTATTATCGATGATTCCTGCTCATTCTCTCCTTTTTGATTATTCATTCCATCAAAGGAATGGGATGTTGAGGGCTTAATAATTGATATTTCAATGTTTGTGATTGAGTGTGTGTGTGGTTCATGTATGAAACTATTCCTTTGTAATTTTTTGGAAAGATTCTTTTCATTGAATGGCTTGGGACGTAGTACTAATTTTTCTGACAGTTGAATTGGACGCAGATGTGCTATATTTGTATTATTTGCAAAATTCGTTGATTGAATCCCAGTGAAGTCATGAAAACCTAAATGCTTGCCGTGAGGGCACCTAATAGTTTTATTTAGGCATTCTCTTTCAATACAGGACAGATGTCGAAGTGCCAAACGGTTTCCTGACTCTTTAGACCAAACAACTTGGTGAACTTTCATAGTTCCCGGAAAAGTCTTTAAGTCTTTGGGCAAGAGCCAATCTTTTTCTGTCACCTGATAATCTTCAACTGTTTCAATTTTCACACCTTTAACATAACACTGTAGGTTTTGTACCAGCGATTCAATATTGGTAATATCATGTTGATATGAGACTTGTTTATCTAGCGTTCTCTTTAATACTCCACCCACTCCATCTGCTGCGCTTTTTCCATGACCACACTCACAATAGTTCCAAATTATGTGGGTCAGCATCGGACAATAGGAGGATAACTGAGTTATTATATATAATATATTTTTATTCCTGTATTGCGCAGATGGTGAGTCAGAAATAACGTAAAGTTTACGAACCAGAGGAGCAGTTATCTCAATTTCTTGCAAAACAGGAATGAGGTGTGCCCATACTGCAGCAGCATCATGCCTTAAAGAGGTACTTACAGTACAAAATGACTGAGTTTTGCAAGTTTCGTTGTCGAGTTTGAAATATATTACGACAGTATGCAAAGTGAACTGTTGTCTGCTACCACCAAAATGAAGGGATTGAATTTCGGATCCATATTTGGCATTATAATTTTCACTGAAATCAATTTGTATAATACAGTCTTCCGTAGTCATATTTTCTTTTAACGTTTTGAAAGCTTGATTTTGATTTTTATTATTGACGCAATGTTTAAGGAATGGTTTCAGGCTATCTTCGAATTTTTTTATTAAATCTAGTGGTTTCACCCAACGCCTTACTTTTTCAACTTTAATAGCAGATTTTTCTACATTATTTTTGACATATATGCTTTTATTCTTCTCCCAACCCCAATACGCTATGTTCACTTCATTATTAAACTCTTGATAATCAATGTGTCTATTTTTACAACTTGAGCATATTCTTTGCAGACAATCGATGTTATCTTTACTACAACATAGGCTACTTAAAACGTCGGATATTGTATTTTCTTTGATAAGGCGGTTTCTTTTCATAGATTCAATCAAAAGTTTCATATTTTCGTGCTTTTCACATAGGCATGTATTTCGTGCATTCACATTTGGTTGAGTGACCCAGAAAGGCTTCATTCTTGAAAATGTTGAATAGCTTATCGGTGGTTCTCCTGATCCCAAATATTTCAAGTGTAAATTTTTAAGTGTGTCTGTCAATAGTCTTTTTTGTTTTTTTAATCCATGTCTAGATATGGTGTCATTTTTTCCAGGACACAGTGTTGAATTTTCATCATCTTCTAAAAATTTCACCACCCTCCTGAGAATTCGATTTTTTTTTTCATCAGGTTTTATGACTTCTACTGCTGGTTTTTCTCCTTTTTGGGTACTTTTCTTCAAAATCATATAATTGCTTTGTAGTCTGTTACACCTTTTTTTGAACATTTCTTTTTCCTTAGTGACCTGTAATAATTTGTTTTGTAATTCTGTTATTAGCTTAGTTTTAGTTTTTTGATATTTTCGAAATTTGTCTTTAAGTCCTCGCTTGAATTCTACAGATGTAATTGACGAGTCTGAAACAGGGCTGTTGGGGCATAATGTTGACTCGATACTACTTAGATTTGATGGACATGTTATTCGTTGTACGCCACTTGGTTGTACACAATGAGTGCCAGTTACTACATTGTCATCAATATGATGTTGAATATTGGAACCAATTGTACTATCGCTATTCATCGGCAAGCAGCGCCGAGCCGAAGATGGATTCCCTTGACGAGAAGTGCTTGGACCAGGATTGCTATAGTCAAAATTTACAAAATTTTGATGCGTTGATAGCAGGGTTTGTCGTGGACTGCTTGTGTATACCCGATGAAAGCTTCTAGCTTCTGTAGTATTAGAACGTTGGATTTGGATATTCGTACTAATACTATTGCTGTTCAATCGTAAGCTGCGCCGTAAAGTAGGCAAGAAGGAACTGTGACAGGAAGTGCTTAGTCCAGGACCATCACTTTGATCCCCAATTGTCTCATCCAGAGGGTTAGCACGAGCCGCTATAGGAGCTGGAGCTGCTCTATTTTTTTTTCTTTGGTAATAAGCAGCAGCACTTATTTTGTTTTTTCTTCTTAGGATTCTTAATTTTTTAGGGGTCATTAGATGCCTTGAAACAATTAATCCCGCTGCTTTTTTTCTGGCATACCTTTCTCTGTCTTTTCTCAAAAACTCTTCGCGTGAGACTTCATTGCTCTTAATTCTCTCTTTTCTTCTTCTTTCATACAACCTCCTTTTTTCCAACCTTTCTTCTCTAGTCTGTTGCTTAGGCCGCGGCATCCTAAAATCAAAATACACGCTTTTCAATTTTCTTCTTTCTCATATCCACAGACATACATTCATACACACTATACTATGATCCTATAAAATACTATACCTTCAGATACACCACGCGCTCACACACTAGCTCTCTTGCATTGACTCAGACAAACACTCTCACAGGCAATTTCTCATCACATAGGTATATCTCTTTTTTTTTCATATAACGTTTAAATGCTCTTTAACTTATTTGTTATATCTTGTAAAATTAAGAAATTTTGTAATTATATCTAATATTATTTATTATTGTTATTTACTCGTAATAAATGATATAAAAATAAAGGTAAGTGACTTATATTGAAGGTAAACCCTCGAAATAATTATTTTGTTGACAATTAGTAGGTATAATAATCTACACTGTGGTGACCCACACACTCATCACATTTTCGTTGAGCCGAACAAATGTGTATCTAAAGTATAACATTACAAAACTATGACTTTGTATTTGACACCAGGATCTCTAAAACTTTATGTTTTTATCATTTCGGAGATACTTTTAATTCCGGTGGACTGTAATTGGTATAACAGTCCACCGAATCCACTGAAATGATAACACTGAGATGATAAAATAGAGGTTAGTTCTACATTTAACTCCGAAAAAAAATTATTTAAAAAATATGAACACTACTCAAACAAAACAGTACTTACTGCGAATTTAATACACAATTTTGAAACAAATTAAACAAATCTAGCACGAGTTATAACAGCCACCGAAATGAAACTATTTTTGTCCCCATATTACTGAAATGATAAACTTACTTTTTTGGCGGGAAACCGCAAGACGTTGGGACCGGTGCGTTCGCGCCGAGAGCTTAAGCCGGACTGATCCGGAGTGAGAAAAGGTGAAAGGGGCGTAACAACGCAATGTTGATGTGGCTATTCTACTAAAACTTACTGTCCTCTGAAATGATAACTTTTTTCCAGACAAAAGTTGACTGCCTGTCAAATCCATGAGAAAGAAGATAAACAAACAAAAATTGTTTTATTTGATCGAATATATTATAATTTAATGATAACAAAATCAATTTAAATCCATATTACGAATGTATTTGCAGGAGAAGGTATGTTATGAGCGGAATTGGGTTCAGGACAGGTCACCGTGATGATAAAATAACACTTTGTAATTTTTTTTTTGGGTATATTAGTGGGTAGATACCAATGATTTTTTTTGCCAAGGTAGAGAAATACTTACGTTGTTGAGAAAAAATATATAAAATTAATAATCAGCACATTGCACTACCGTTCTCAGGTTTGCCGTGTATTTTTTTGCTTGGGCAATTCACCCATGAATGAATGCTTAGGAGAGAGGAGGGTTTGTCTTCGTTGTATGTCTACGTGTAAGCGCTGCGGCAGTGGTGACCTGTGCGCTCATATGATGTATCTCATCCCACGGGTTCGCTAACGAACTGACCTCCTTTGATAAGCGACGGTGTAGGTGAAAGTAACAAATGTTTTGCAGATGGCGCAGCAGAGGGCCGACAGCCTGTGGCAGGAACTTCCCGAAACAGTTATTATGGCGAGCCTCAGAGCGCTGACACAAGGCACCAGTGTCATGAATGTCTGACGGGGTTTCAGAGGAAGAGCCACCTACAGAGACACTTAAAAATTCACACTGGTGAGAAGCCATATAAATGTAATGATTGTGGCAAGCAATTTATTCAAAAGGGTAATTTAGACAAACACTTAAGAACTCACACTGGTGAGAAGCCATATAAATGTAATGATTGTGGCAAGCAATTTATTCAAAAGGGTAATTTAGACAAACACTTAAGAACTCACACTCGTGAGAAGCCATATAAATGTAATGATTGTGGCAAGGAATTTAATGAAAAAGGTACTTTAAAAACACATTTAAGAACACACACTGGTGAAAAACCATTTGAATGTAAGGTTTGTCGTCGTCGATTTGCTCAAAACAGTGCATTCAAAATTCACTTGAGAACTCATACTGGTGAGAAGCCATACAAATGTAATGACTGTGGCAAGCAATTTATTCAAAAGGGTCACTTAGACAAACACTTAAGAACTCACACTGGTGAGAAGCCATATAAATGTAATGATTGTGGCAAGCAATTTATTCAAAAGGGTAATTTAGACAAACACTTAAGAACTCACACTGGTGAGAAGCCATATAAATGTTATGATTGTGGCAAGCAATTTATTCAAAAGGGTAATTTAGACAAACACTTAAGAACTCACACTCGTGAGAAGCCATATAAATGTAATGATTGTGGCAAGGAATTTAATGAAAAAGGTACTTTAAAAACACATTTAAGAACACACACTGGTGAAAAACCATTTGAATGTAAGGTTTGTCGTCGTCGATTTGCTCAAAACAGTGCATTCAAATTTCACTTAAGAACTCATACTGATGAGAAGCCATATAACTATAACTAGAAATGTAACTATAACTAGAAATGACTGTGGCAAGCAAATTAATCAAAAGGGTAATTTAGATACACATATAAGAACTCACACTGGTGAGAAGCCATATAAATGTAATGATTGTGGCAAGCAATTTAATGAAAAAGGTACTTTAAAAACACATTTAAGAACACACACTGGTGAAAAACCATTTGAATGTAAGGTTTGTCGTCGTCGATTTGCTCAAAACAGTGCATTCAAAATTCACTTGAGAACTCATACTGGTGAGAAGCCATACAAATGTAATGACTGTGGCAAGCAATTTATTCAAAAGGGTCACTTAGACAAACACTTAAGAACTCACACTGGTGAGAAGCCATATAAATGTTATGATTGTGGCAAGAAATTTAATGAAAAAGGTACTTTAGAAACACATTTAAGAACACACACTGGTGAGCAACCATTTTAATGTAAGGTTTGTCGTAGTCGATTTGGTGACAAAGTATTTTACATAGACATTTAAAAACTCACATCGGTGAGAAACCGTAACAATGGGACCACAACTATTTTGCATAGTTTTCAAGGTCACGTTAGGAACGGGAACTTAATTCTCGTCCACGTGCACAAGCATACAAGTTGTTTGTAAAAGATAAATATTTCAGGGTGGATGCGACATATGCGTACCTAATGTATTAAAGGGGCTTCACTAGATCACTTTAGTATCAAACTTTATAATAGCAGCCAGGAAACCAAAATGTAATGAATTTAATTTGCATATAAAACTAATTTCTGTAACAACTTGTACCTTCTGCGGCTGAGTCTTTTAGTTTTATTTAGAGTCACCGAATCTTGACGTAACACTATATCAAAAAGTACGAATTTTCGATGTATAATATTGTTTATTTCTTAAACAAATTTATGGATAGGCTTTCCGATGTTAGGAGTTTAATTGTAAACTAGCTTTTACCCGCGGCTTCGCTCGCGTGTGGTTTCCCTTACTAACACAACCCAAAACTCCAAAGTCAACCCACGTAGTGCCTTAAACACGGTAATGGCTTAAAGCCATGGTTAATTTTTGATGTGACGGACAAACACATTAGTACTGATCTTATTAACCGACCTTTAAAAGGATGTTCTCAATTCGCCCCGTACCGTATGTATGTAATACTGTCGGGGTTGCACAGTTTTTGTATATATTGTTCTGTACCAGCTTCTCAACATAATATCAATATGTGTGTCTAATTTCATAAGTGTACCTTTACATTTATGAACTTAGGCACACATATTAAGATGTATGTATATTTGTATGTTTGCTTGCGCATATCCCAAACACTATAAAGCGGATTTTTGACATTGTTTTTTGTCGCAGAAATTTTGCGCAACAAAAGGAAATATAGCGCAGATTTTATCAAAATCGGTTCAGTACGCTTTGAAATGGTCTTAAAGAAGCTAATTTGTTTTTAATTATTAAAATAAACTGGCTCACTTTCTTTCATTGTCTAAAATACTGAATATTTTTTTTTGAGCAGTAATTTGCAAACTTGTTGTAGCATACTAACTCAACGATACTATAAGTATTTTAGATAGGTACTTAATACATAACATCCAAGAAAATGTATAGGATAATTGTATTAAATGAAAAATAAATAAACACAGAGTAAACTTTAATTTTAGTAATATGTTTTTGAAAAACTAAAACATTTTTTTGAATGCGTATCTCTGTTTTCTTTCGTGAATACTTTTCGTAACTTATTTATTGCCGAGCGATGTCTCATCGATTTTTAAAGAAAAAGAGAAGCCGTTAAGCCGAAAAGGCAGCCAGCTCGGCTTTATGCTTATGGCGGTGGACCACAGCGCTGATTTTCAGCTGGTACCAAGGAGGACGTAGATAGCTTAACTATACATATATGCTATTATAACAAGCATAACTTTTTAAAATATATTTTTCACTACTAATTTACCATTTATATCTACGAAAAATTGAATTAAAAGTATGAACAAAACAATGAAATTGTCAATTATCGTGAAATCATATGAGGATCCGTAAAGTTTTTAGTTGAGAATGCAGGATTATAGAGCTAAGAAATCCATAACATACAGTGCAAAAATTATTGTTCTACGATAAAAATTGACGAAGTTATGACCAAATTACTAGCAAAATTCACTGGTCGGCCGGCGCGGTGGCTGTGACGTCACTATGACGGACGCCGCTAGTTGCCCGTTGGCAGTGACAAGGCGCGCAGTGTTTTGTGTGGTAAATGCGACATTAAAACAAATTATTTATGTCTAATTTATCTTTTTAACTATGTACAAATATTGTATAGTGCCGAACTATACAAACACTTCTTTTAAAACGCCAGAAAAACTATCTTTTAACGTGCCGAAAGACACAAAACTTCTGGAAAAATTAATCATTTTTCACTAAGATTTGTGTAAATTTTATATCATCTCCTTTTACAACGGAAAACCATTTAAAATTATATTCCGTTGTAAAAAGGGGTTGATTATAAGACTCCACCCTCTACCCAGGCTAGTAGACATTGTTGTAAATATCATTTCGATGTAAGTACCTACTTAACATCGAAATGATATTTACAACAATGTCTACTAGCCTGGGTAGAGGGTCAGTTTCCATTTCTATGTAATATTCCAAGGTCAATACAATGACACAGGGACGTACTGGAGTGTAAAAACTAAAATAGTGAATGATATAATATGTATCTGCCCCAGCTTTGCCTGATTGTTGTAAGCAAATAAGTTAATACAGGATGTAAGGTGAACACCGTTTCTAAACCATTAAATCAGCCCGTCTAAATGAACAACGCATGGGACCCAGGATTGGACTAGAAAACAATATCGACATTTTTCTACAAAAATGTGAGGCCGATTAAAATATGGTGTTGTTTTATATTTATATATTTCAGGTTAAAAAAGACATGGAAAATTACGTTATGTTGGTTGGAGGAAAGCTTTAACTGAAGAAGGGAGTTTTGCCTCATTAGTTTGAATGTCAAAAGCTTTCAAAAAAACCGGCGAAGTGCGAGTTGGCCTTGCGCACGTATAAGTTTGAAGTTATTATAAATATCTTTATTACCTATATGATGTAACTAAAAATGTATGCATATCGCATTTTCATTATCTGTGTTATAAGACGTTGCTTCCTACCAAAATCTAAGATTCTGATTTCACAGGTGTACCCTGAAGTTTTGATTCCCTTGCAAATATCGAAAAATTATTAAAAATATTTTTCTTATATGATGTAGCTTAAATGTATGTTTTTCGCAATTTTTCCATTATCTGTGCTAATAGACGTTGCTTCGTACCAAATTTTGAGATTCTGAGTTCATGGGAAGTTCCCTGGTAGGTATTGATTCCCGATCCCGCGAATATCGAAAAAACACGAAAATTTGCGGCACAACCAACTGTATCTTTAGATTGCGTTGGCTTCGAAAATTTGCGGCATTAACAGTTTGAATTTTTCATAGCTCCAAGTGACAGTAGACCTGAATATTTGATATGAATTTCAGCTTGATACCTCTACGCTCCTAAGTTCCTGAGAAAAAGAGTCTTGACAAACAGACAGACGGATAACCAAGTGATGAAACGGAACCCTTATAAAGTTCCGTTTTTTCCTATTGAGGTACGGAACCCTAAAAATTATAGACCTGATTTTAAGAAAAGATAAGAAATAGAATAGTAGAGTTTTAAGTACGGACAGTTCCAACCCAAAACCTACAGCAGAAGAAGTTTTGCAAACAAAAACGATCGCTGATATAAGCGATAAGAGTTCTCGTTGAAAGTTGAAAGACTATAAAATGATCGGACCTCACGCATATGTCCCATGTTTCATACTTTATTTTTGATAATATTGTAACAATAGCATGTGGTTTACTTAATTTACAAGATTGTCTATATAGCAATCAAGAGTAATAATAAAAATTCATTTTTTTTGCTTTGTTGATCTTTATTAGTTCCCATAATAAGTAAGAACACTTTATTTCAATAAATTTTTGAATATAGCGACGAACCGCGTCGCCCCGTCGCTCAGTCGAATTATCGCTCTATGAGTGCCGACCTCAGAACAATAACTAAAGCATAGAAACCGTGTTAAAATAACAACAAAATACAATATTCTACACTGTTTTTACTTATGGCATTGTTAAAGCATCAGAAAGAGATGCATATACAATGCCATTTGCGTAAATGTGCAGGTTGTCCTGGGGTACTGATGTGATCAGGGTTGTACTATATCGATGAAATATATTTATCGACTAAATGTTTCGTCCTAAGAGAGTCATAAATGTACTCTACTCTGATTGTATCGATTCGTTAAATGAGTACGATTCATAAAAAAAAAAACAACTAGTTGCACTCCAGGAGTGCCGGCAGAAGTGAAAACTCGCCTTTGCGGCATACTCAGGTCCGTGTCCTTCTTACGAATTTTCGATCAATTCACGTGTCCTGACGCGAGTTTTCTATTTTACCCATCCCAAAAAGTGCACAAAGCCGCTAAAGAGGCTTTTACTTTAAAAGTTACGTCAAGATACACCTAAATAACTCCTAATCGCATGGCGCCGCTTGGCTTCATCTGATAAATAGGTAAAAAAAAAATCCATACATTACCCACCGCGCGTCTACTGTCTACTGCTGGTCATTAGGCCTTACCCAGTATTGGTCGAACGGCAGAATACCTAATATGATGTCAATCATATTTTCGATTATTTCGAAATTCAAACAGTGCCTACTTACCTACCTTACCTATGAATGCGCAAAAAACCCAATGCATTCGATTTACAGTCCCCAATGTGAGGCAGTCCAACGTTGACATACTAGTTGAAGGTAAAATAGACTTTGTAAATGATACCACCTTCTTAGGAATCACAATAGACTCTAAATTGCAATGGGGCGCTCATGTATCAAAAGGTAATATAAGGTCAGATATATTTTTCACTTGATCAATGGGCCATTCAGCATATTCCAAAACCATCTAAAGCTTTTCCCAGCTAGCTTTGAGGAACAGTCAGTAAAGGAAACATAATCAGGTAGGTAAAGAGAAACACATAATTCCAAGTGATATTTTTTATTTTATAAAACTTTTACACTAGGGTAAAAAAGTGCCAGTGTGTTATTTGTGAAAAATTCACAGTGTTGGTAATAGAAAAACAAGAGGTGAAGAAAAACAAGAGATTACTTTACCCACTTTCATTACTGTCCAAAATAAAATGTTTTTCATAATTTTAAATATAAATAATAAAACCGTTTCCGTAAACTTTCTTATTACCATTGATTTATAATTCGGCAAATATAAATGTAGGTAAAGCATCGTGTTTCAATCGCTTCCATTTAATTTTATATTCGAAATTAATGTATCGGCACGGCAGTAAAATATTTTGAACAAATTCGAGTATGTATGACATTTTATGTCCAATATGTCGCTTGAAAGTTCCTCGGATCCACACCTTTTTAATTTCCTTTTACTTCAGGGAGCTGCAATAAAATTTCAACAATAATTTTCTTCATATTAGTAAAAATCGATTCTTTTTAGGGTTCCGTACCCAAAGGATAAAAACAGGACCCTACTAATATGACTCCGATATCCATCTGTCTGTCACCAGGCTGTATCTCATGAACCGTGATAGTGAGACAGTTGAAATATTACAAACAAAAATTTCGGGCGTTTTTATAGCTTACGCCCACGGCTCCGCTCGCGTTAATGTCTATCCCCGATAACAGTACCTTATTCTGAGATGTAATTTATGTCTATGTTCTTTTCCGTACTCCAGAGATCGTGCAATGGTGATGATGATGATGCAAAATTTCATGATGATCGGTTCAGAAGTTACGGCGTGGAAGCGTAACAAACAAACTCACTTTCACATTTATAATATTATATGTAAGGATGGTACGGAACCCTTCGTGCGCGAGTCCGACTCACACTTTGCTGGTTGTTTAATTACCATGATGGTTCAATTTGTTACATTACTATTGCATGGCTCAACAATAACAAAAATATCCCTGATAGCAAGACCGTCATAAAAAATATCGATATACTCGTAGATACGTGATTTTACCACATCACTAGCAAAAAAACTAACCTAATTTGAAATAAGGAAAAAACGATAATTTTAAGCAAAATACCTATAAAAGTTGTCATTTATACAATACGTTATATAATTGACAATATTATTGTTGTATTTTGAGGTATTTTGGGTTTTAATTATGCACTTTTAACTGAAAAACTTACCGAAGAAAATTATGTTTTACAGAATTTATTTCTGTTCGTCCTGAATGGGATTTACATCGCTCCATTGCACAAGACATTGTTTAGTATAATGGTCATTTGATAACGCACCAACCCAACACCGGTTAATACTTTTTTCCGTGAGAATTTTAGCACAATCCTATATTTAATTTGCAGACATCACAATTCCGCCGCAATGTTTTTGTCGATATATAACCCGATCAAATCGGCAAGATGCTAATATTACAGACGTTGAACTGTAATAAGTTATTTTGAATTTAGTCGGATTTAATTGGAGTCCAATGGAGTCCATTGACATTTCAAGTCGGGACAACCATGAAAATAATAGAAACTGACTGAAGTTTTTGTCTCATTCTGTCATAAGCGAAAGCTCATAAGAAAAATACAGTGTCAACTATCTGTTTTCAGTTTCTATTTTTATGCGGCTTCTATGTATATTATTCTTCTGAGGTGCCGACTGCCGACCGCAATGCCTTTTCGCGGCAGGAACGGCATAATGTTTATTATTAACTAGCTTTCGCCCGCGGCTCCGTCCGCGTCAATGTCGATCCCTCGGGATAAAAACTACGCTCTGCTACCAGAAAATGTTGCCTAAAACTACTCTGCTACCAGAAAATGTTAATTAAAATCTAACACTACGCTCTGCTACCAGAGAATGCTGATTAAAACTATGTTACCCTGTGCGGGGGGGTCAGCCCGACAGAGGTTACCCCGGCAAGGGGACAAACAAACTTACATACAAACAAACGACGCAGCTCTGCTACCACCCTAGGTCTAGGGACTTACTAAACTACTAATAACCTAACCTAAAATATATTAAACTAATGACAAATGGATTAGTTTTAAATGAGTCACAACACTAATTTAAATAGGCACCACTCCGCGTTCACGCGGTTATCAAACAAACGACAAGTACACTGATTTACGTATATATAGTACTTAATCTATGGCACACTGCATCACAAACAATAGATCATCCCAACAGGGCATTTATCAAACTATAATCGATTAACACTTAGCCCGGACTCCATGACTAGTAACAAACGAAACGTAATAAGTCGCGACCGCGCGACCTGACCAATCCAGCGAACTGTCTCAGCCGGCGATTCGATGCCTCGTTCGTCCATGAACTATACCGTTAGCAACCACACACACTCAGCGTGCAGGCGCCATCGCCTCGTCGCTCAACAATTTTATACAAACTATGTAGGTAGACATATAAAATATCTGCGCTGGCGCAGTGAATACCTTTTTTACAGAACAGGTAACCTATGTCCTTCTCCATACTCCAGAGAACTTGTATGCAAAATTTCATGATGACCGGTTCAGTAGTTACGGCATGAAACCGTAACAAACAAACAAACTCACTTTCGCATTTATAATATTAGTAAGGATAAAGATATCTTCGTAAGTAATGGTCCGATTTGGATAATTCAAAAAGATATATCATTGTAATGTCATGAAGAATAATGTGGATATTAGTCCTATTGAATTTGCTACAACTTTACTGATCCTCATTCTACTCGTCTTATCTCTATGACAATCAGCGCTACGAGGTAATACCTAGTATTATTATCTACGCTCACGTGGCACGCGGCCGGCAGCATAGACTGAACGTTTGATAGAAGTCCACATAAAAGCTAATGTATGTAAAATCTTACTATGTATGTATTGCGTTTATGTAAAAGTCATAGACCAAACGTTGCTAGTAATAATGCACCTATCTAAGTCGTCTTTAGCAGATTTTGCGTTAGTTCACTATAGCCCTGTATATTTTATTTATTTGAAACAAAGCGACCGAGTGAAGTAAGCGAGCGTCCCCAACTTAGGATGAGACCCCTAAATTCTAGCTTATAGGAAGTCTTATACGAAAACTTAAATTTCGTCTTCGCGCTTTAAAAATCATATTGTGAAGAAGAGCAAAGCGAGCTCTATTAAATGCAATCAACAGAAATAACAAATTCGTGCTTAGCTATTGTAAAGCTCACACATTTATTTTACTATTTCATTACTTGGACGAAACCATCTTGTGCAATGCTTGGAACATGAGCGGTGAGTTTGAAAACTACACGTTTTGCGAGTTGCCGTGTCCCTTATTCTATAATAGCAATAGCACTCGTATTTGAAGTTGGTGTCAGTGTCACTGACAATCTGTCAATGTCAGATCGGCAGTAAATAATAAATTATTGCCTTTAATCTTAGGACATACTCTTTCAAATCTGTGCTTTAATCGAAACATAATATTCAAGATGCTTTAATCAGGCTCTCAGTATCTCTACTCTATATTGCTCTCAGATCAGTCAGCTACATACACCACAAGTTTGTGGCACATTACGAAGAAAATACTATATTACAGCCAGCGTAGTTTGTGGAATTGTGTGTAACCGTTTATTTTGTAATCACTCATAAACTTGTTATCGTTTGGTTTAGTTTTAGTATTGTGTTACCTTAACCAACGCCGTGCGGAAATGTTCTTAAGATTTGGAGGTGATGTGGTTTCTCTCGTAGATCTGAATAAGCCCTTTGCCTGTTTTCGACATGATTTTGAACTTAAATTAGAAGAAAGCAACACGGCTCTATAAAACAGTCAACATGAAATAATATTCAACTGAACAAGCGGTGGAATCAAGTAGCTATATAGAATCATAGTATTAGTTCTCTTGCACGCCACTACCATTATTTTTCTGCACATAGTCTTTCCCTCAAGATAATATTATAATTCCCAGAAAACATGTAGTCTAAAAGTCCAAGGAAATATCATTGTAAATGACTTCAACTTAATTTTTGCAAACAAATACTTGTGGTTTGCAAGTATGTGTATGAAACACATTGTTTTGCTTTAGTGTTTTGTTTCCATGTGAAGAAAGGATTAGGACATACAAATCTATAAATTTTGTATTTAAGTATTAAGTTCATTTAAGTATTGAAATGTTATATGTTTCACACGATTCGTTCTGTGTGTGTCTCTGTTTGGGGGAGGGAATCAATGCAGTTTTCTTGATTTATCCTATAACTATAGACGTGGAATTTCAGAGACCCCAATATGACTATTTTACAAAAAGAAGTATCTTTGTCGTCACACCTTGGAACTGCTCAGTACTATGCCTCTGAGACCCTCTTACATGTTTATTATTATTTATTACGATTAAGGCGTTAATGAACAAACTACTAAAATCTGGCTGGAAATCAGTATTAACCTTAGATAATCAGCTGAAGATGAGGTTACTTGAAGGGTAACTTCAAATGAATGACTCTGACTTGCAACTGTTGGCCAAAATTGCTCCTGTTGTTCTTAAAATACGAAGTCTTTGTCCTTCCACAAGACAACAGGACATATTTGGTTGCAGTCATCCCGTTGGCTTCTAGAGTTCAAAGTCATTGTCACGTAGTGTGAAACATTCCCCATACATAGATATTTTATCGTTGGATACCAAAGAGTTGAACTAAACGCGTTGACAGTTCCCCTTTTGGTTCGAGTAGCTAAGGTGTGGAATGAACTGCCTGCATCTATATTCCCCGACAAGTACAGTCCCGGGACATTCAAAAGTAGAATAAATGGGTATCTCTTGGATAGGCATGTAACATCCTCGTCTTCATCGTCACTTACCATCAGGTGAGATGGGAGACAAATGCCTAATCCAACATTTAGTGAAAATAAAACCCTTTATTGCACATAGAAAAAAAAATTACAACTAAAGTTAGTAATAGGAAAATGCGCAAAAGGCGACCTTATCGCACAGCAATTTCTTGTAGGCAACCTTTTCTTTAACAAATCGCTTGAAATTAAAGCAGGTAGGCAGTGCGGGGTAGTAAAATACTATTGAAAGGGATATACATATAATTACTCACTAAATACATATAAATACTAATAAACTTAAATGAATACAAATAATATTGCCTTGTCAAAATTTAGACGATCTTAAATATCGTATATAAGAATGAGTCTTCTTCTTTTCTTTCTCAGCCCGTGTTCACCCATTGTTGGGTATAGGCCTCTTCAAGGCTTTTCCACTTGACCCGGTCTTTTGCTGTGCGCATCCAGGTCTTCCCCAATAAGAACGAGTAAACAATATAATTTATACCTTATGTCTACTGCATAAGGCATACAATTCATAAAATCACACATATTATTTTTCAAGAAAGGAGTTTATTTTGTTTGTTTAACTTTATTTATCTTTTTATGTTTTCTAAGTAATCTCATGTCGTCAAAGACAGCTGTTTTAAACTTATGTATGTTGGTTCCTTAAATTACTTATTTCATTATGTTAAGTAAGAATATATTTTTAAAGCATATAAAATGTGTAGTATTTCTTTTAATTCGTTTAAAGGTTGGTACAGGACATTAATTAAAACCACAAATCTTTATCTCGTATGAAAAAAAAAATCAACAATAAAGTTAATTTCTTTAGTAGTGTTTCTCGACTACCAACAGTTTGTGTGACTGCGGCGCCAATCAGTCCATGCCTCAACTTCTGTCGAGACCTTACTGCCCCACTACTTGCACGGTACAGGACCTCATTGAGGCTAATGATAAGGCGATCAGCGTAGCTAAATACTGGTCAAAATAAATCTAGGCAAATGAAGAAGAAGGTGGTCACCTTCTTTTTTTCAAGTCGCTTGCTCGTTTTCCGATATCATTAAAATTATAGTCACAACTTCTTCGGTGCTGGTCTGAGAGACCAGCTGCTTCTCTTCCCGCGCAGATCTATTTTAAAATCCGGATTTGGATTACAGAAAAGCCGACATCCGCGATTGGCCGCTCGGCCATTGGCTCGTGTGCGTCGCTGTCCTTCTCTGTGGCTGAATGTTGTGAGAGCACGCCGCCCGCCAGGGTCGCGGTCAAAACCGAGCCGGAGTCAGAGGATGCTGGCGACACCGCGACGGACGATGAGGATCCAGGGGGTACGTATGCTTAAGGTGACCAAACGTATTGCTCTCTTCCATGTGTTTCTCTACCATGTTTAGGGTTCCGGCCCTATAAAAGGTAAAAGGAACCCATTAGGATAACCTAATTGTTAGCCTTGCAAGACCGTCTCTCTGGAGCTGGTGGACGTACAAGTTGAAATGTATATCACATATGTATTAATATCTGCGGCCCCTTGAAGCTGTCATAAACTCAAACTTGTAAGTGAACGGAATCAAAATGTTATGTTGCATATTATGTGAATGTGAGTACTTATCGGTACACCTACAATCATGATATTTACCAATAAGCAAAGCAAAATTTGTAGTAAGAGCTTAAAACGTCTTTATTGTACGGAACTCTCAGTGCGCATCCGACGCACGTCTACTAGTCACGTCCCAGCCAGGGGTGAAGGCATCTAATTGAATAGCTATGATAAGATGGAATTTGGATTTTGGGTTGAAGTGATCGGTGTGGCCGAAAAAGATCCATATTTAGTTCTGCCAGGGCGCGTAGTGTATATATTCTTTGGCCAGGGTCAGGTTGAAGTCCAATGGAGCACAACACTGCCAAGTATTCCCACCATGTGGCCAACGTTGTGGAGATCCAATATAAATATAAATGAAGTTTATTTCGTAGGTTAGTAAAATATAATACTATGCAGTAGTCCTCTTGCTTTTACCAATTTTCGCATAAAAATATGAATGACATTTTGCAAAAGTGACGTTCTACGTTGCGAAGAAACGTCTCTTTCGCATAACGTCATTCACGCCTTATATATTTCTATGCATATGAATGAATGCTTAGGAGAGAGGGGGGTTTGGCTTCGTTGTATGTCGATGTGTAAGCGCTGCGGCAGTGGTGACCTGTGCGCTCATATGATGTATCTCATCCCACGGGTTCGCTAACGAACTGACCTCCTTTGATAAGCGATGGTGTAGGTGAAAGTAACAAATGTTTTGCAGATGGCGCAGCAGAGGGCCAACAGCCTGTGGCAGGAAGTTCCCGAAACAGTTATTATGGCGAGCCTCAGAGCGCTGAACAAAAGTGAAAATTTTTAATCGCACTTCTTGGAAATACCTACGACTGGTATCGTTGTATTCCTTGTGACGTCAGGAGTACGAATCTGTGAGTCGTATACAAACAAAATGGTGGACCAAGGAGCAGGGCCCCTTCAAAGATGGCGTGGGGGCCCTTTTGTTTTTATTTTATAATTCGATGAATACTGGACTGATTTTTATAAACAATTTAATTCCTTCTTCTTTATTTTCTATTTTTCTTTATTTCAAAGGTACCTGTGTGTACATGTATTTTTGATAATTGTAAAGTTATTTATAAAATAGTTTTTTTTAAACACATCGTTAGAATAGTATTGTTTGATGACTCAAAAACTATAAAGTTTTCGGCGAAATAGATTATTATGTATTTAATAGGGTTTAATTCAGCTTTTCACAATAAATAAATAAATATATACGGACAAATCACACAGATTGGGCTAGCCCCAAAGTAAGATCGAGACTTGTGTTATGGGATACAATGTTACATATCATTCAGCTAGGCCTTCAAATCATCGAGTAAAGTCCATCTGCGTGAAGCGGGGGCGGACCGGTGTCGCTACGCTCTCTATATTTACGCTATTTTTATTTTCGAAAGCTAGTTTCGTTGCATGTATTGTTGTAATTCTTTAAACGGTATGTCTCACTGTCACTGACCTATAAATTCAGGCGAGAAGCGGCGTGGACTGGAAAAGTAAATGAATTCGGAGCTGGGCGTGATGTGGTTACTTGTGTATTATTCACGCTTTAATACACGCTGTCCCAACGCTATTTGATGATCTAGATAGAAAATAGGGACTAGACTAGAAACTATAATACATGGACGCGCACTTCATTGGTGAACATACATATCCAATTTCTTAAATACGGTAGGTAGGTCAGAAACGTACAAGAGAAAAGGCTGTTAGAAAATATCAAAGTCAGAAAAATATAAAGTATTGTGTTAAAATTAATTATTAGCACGATCGGCAGTATTGCTCCGAGTAGTTATGACCATGTAGTGTCACGATTTCAAGAAGCATTTGCCCAAACTTGGTCGCGGCTGGCCGAGATGTATGTGTTTGACAGTGCGACACTACATCCAGGAGTTAACACAGCTTCCACACAGTCATAACAGGCGATAAAGACACTTCCATGTGGCCCAAGGAAGCTTGTAGCCTGGGGATAGCTCCTCGGATGGAGGAACTGGTTACGTCGAGTTTATTGCGAGACCCATTATAGGTAAAAGAGAAATTGTGAGGGTAGCTCTGTTAATAACGGATAATTATTAACCTTAGGTATTAAATCTGTTAAAAAAACTGAGTAGGAAACCAAAGCATGACTTCTATGGAACCAAGCATGTAACTTTTCCCCGTTAACATATAGAGATAGGACAGTTATGTATACTCGTTTCCTGATAAAACGACAATGTCACGAGATATTTTAAGAGTGTGGCAATACTTGTATTTCGTCCTCGTTAATTGTGCAACAGGTTGCCACCTTTGTCTTTGTGTATGTGTACGCATCTTCACCAGTACCTAGGGATGTTCATGGGAGATCACACCGAAATGCCGATCGATATTTTCAGTGACCCGCCGAACAGCAAAGTCGGATAAGTTAGTTCATGTTATGGGCCCCTAGTGTATAATGAGCTGCCGCCTGATGTAAAAGGGCACCATCTTTAGAAAAATATAAAATTAGGCTAAAGAAAAATGGCTTCTTGAGCACATACTCGTACTCTATAGCTTGGAAGACTTTTATAATATTTCATCATAAATAAGTAGACTGATTATAGTTAATAATAGATACATAATGATATAAATTATACGAAATTGTGATATATACTTATAATTATGTAATATTTTAATCTGAATAATATTGTATGTCGACCTCAAACTAATGAATTTAATGGAAATTTGACGTGTATATTTTATTCACCAATAAATGATTATGATACGTAGTATCTCTTACCTAATAGTTTGTGCGCGTTTACTACGCGGCGATTTTCTTTGACGTTAAATTGATTTCATTAACAATATTTTATTCAAAATTGTTTCACTAACGAGCCAATCAATATTTTTTGCTCTACAGTCTAAAGTATTGGGGAGGAAAAGGTCAGGCCAGCATGTACCGTCCTTAATCTTAGAAGGTAGGTAACATGTAGTATACGAATACGGAGATTATAAAATCCATATTTATTGAGTAATAAGACCTTAGAAATAACTAACATAACACTATGTTGTTCTTCCATTTGGTCTGAGAGAAAGGAAAACCGTTGAATGTACCAACTACTTATCTTTTGGTGAAGATCGTAAAAGCCGATTAAGGGGATGGGCGAAAATCTGAGGAATCATGTAAATAAGAAGCGATGTGGCAACACATCACTATTCCGATTCCGTTTTTCACCAACACGCTAAATGTGGACTTTAGCTCTCATTGACCTAGGCTCTGTCTACCCCGCAAGGGAAAAGACGTGGTAGTATGCATGTATATGTATGTAGGTTGTATTTTTACATGTACATAGGCGAAGGAAACTATAACCTTACATTATTTCATTTAATTCGCACACGAAAGAGATAGGATTATCTGTGCCATGTGGCCATTAGATAACGACCACATGGTAGAAAATATTTATGTCCATTGCCAATTGTGAGACCTCGAGACAACCAGCTGCAACAGACATGGCATGGAGTACAATTATAGGCTGACACGGTCATGTGTTCAAATAGTAAAAATAGGCTTGTTTTGAGTAGAACTTCACCGGATGACAAGCTGCTGGTAATGGCTGGATATGTCGTTATCAAGGATCTAGTATAATATAAGTATAATATGGATGGAAATGGTTTAAAATGACCATACTGAAAATAGGCTCAAAGATATTGAATAGAACTTGACTGGATTACTTTAAGCTACTGAAAGGGATGGATATGTCGATATCAAGAATCTAGAGATATTGAATAGAACTTGACTGGATTACTTTAAGCTACTGAAAGGGATGGATATGTCGATATCAAGAATCTAGTATAATGCAGTTAGGTACATGGAATAGAGGAAAAATACCCCGTTTGCTTTCCATTTTAAGGGTTCCATACCCCAAGTGTTAATGACACGTTGAACTAAACGGCTCATTCGGCACCTGTAAAATAAATAGAAAAATAAATGTTAAAAAAAGTAAAGTAAAATAATTAGAAATATATAAAAATATAAACTTACCTTTTATAGCTGTACAACTTTTGTGTTCTGTCCATGTTCCTGTAAACAATTGATCAAAATAAATGGTTCGTGAAGCTCCCGAAGGAGGCAAGGGTATGTGTATGTACTTGTGTCGCACACGCGGTGGTGGGACGGCCCGCGCTCGCGCCCTTCCCCCGCGCCGCCTCACTCGACGCGACACTCGAAGGATTTTTCAGTTTAAAATTTTGCCTAATACTGCGTACACGCACGCCGCCGCGCGCAATCCAAAACAAGGCACCCTTCGGAAGCTTCTACAACTTAAAACCTACCTTGATTCGTTTTTCTTCGCACCCCACGCATCCCCAACACCAAGGTTAGAAGAGGACCCTGTTTTACTGTTTGGGTACGGAAACCTAAAATTCCCTATTTACAACAATTCCCTATTCATGTTATTATTCTAAGATCTTAATGTAGGACCGCGCCCGGGTTTGCTTGCCATGCGTAACGTGATGATGCTCACGACCACTGGCCAGCGGGCTCCTCTATACTACCAGTGGACCGAGTACCTCCGTGGTCCAGTGGTCAAGGCGCTTGCCTGTAGACCCGGGGGTCGTGGGTTCGATTCCCACGAGAAGCATACTTTGTTTAGTTGCTTTCAGTTTGGTTAGGACATTGCAGGCTTGAATCACCTGATTGTCTGATAATAAAGATGATTTCGGGCTTCGGAAGGCACGTTAAGCCGTTGGTCCCGGCTGTCATCTGGTAGTTGTTAAAGGAACCACGTCAGAGGCCGAGAGACGGTTCCGAAGAACTCTTGACACCAGGGTGTGCATGTTGACCGTGTCACCTACACGAAATGATGATGAACGAAGGTAAGTCAGTGTAATAATGAAACAAGCGCTTCGAAATAGGCTCTAAACTCTAAGCGGCATAGACCGCGCTCCATGGCTCCCGCATCCCGTCCACAGCATCGGCACACTGTTGAACAACAACAGTTGTCGTACTGCGTCTGTCTCCGGCTGAGCACTGGTGACACTCCGCTGTCCGCGCGGCAGCGACGTCGGGCAAGTCGGGTCCATGGCTATGTTGTCTCCTCGCCGGCTCCTGCCGCCATCGATGTTCCTTGCACTCTGGCACCCAGAGGCGTAGCACGAGATGATGGCGAGAGACAACGAACATTGGGATCATGAGGTCCTGTGCGATAGGGTTCTTGTAGGATATCACTTCAAGGCTCATTGCCGCTGCTGGTGACGAGAGAGCTGGCAGTAACTAGCCAGGAATGACAGCCAGCGTGCTTGACACCTTTCCTGACGACCCTTGGAATATTAATTGGTAAGGCATTGCTCGTACAAAGACCAAGTCGCCGGTTAGAACCCTGCCTGAGAGTTTTATTGCACAAAAACAATACAAATAATAGAGAAATTCACAATTGATGCACAATGCAACGCTTCTGCAATCTCTTCCAGGGAACCAGAGTGAGCAGGAGACATTAAAACAAAAATAGGTGTAAGTACATATTTTATTTCATAATCTAATTAGAATATCAAAACAGCATTGTAAATATAAAGAAAAAGAACCCTTATACAAAAATCCACTACAGCCCCACCTTACCCCTGGCCATACCCCTGGTGGTACGGTGGGGTTTTAAAGTTAAACAATACCACTGACTAATAGTGATGTGGTGTCGGGATCTATACTCATCTCTGCTGAAATATTGGCTCTGCCATTAGTTAAGCTTAAGACTGCTGTTAAAAATCAATTACCTACGAGTACTTTAAATGACTATCTAACAGATAAAACTGCATACATTGAATAAATGTTTAGTATTTTATACAAGAATATCAGTCAACCAGTTTATTTTTTTAATTAAAGCTATCTCAAAAAGTCCTGAACCGATTTTAATAAATCTTACGCTATTCCCTTGTAAATGAAAGGCAGGTTGGACCAAGACTGGTTTTTATTTAGATACCCGCAAGTATATTCACAACATCTTTCCCTTACAAAAATCAAAGAAGTAAATACTTTACTAATTGTTACGAGTCAGCAACTTAGAACACATGTAGCAAATCTCTCTTCTCTTGCACTATTTTATAAGTTGTTAACACTAAAAGCTTAATTATTCATATACATAGCAAAAGGATATAAATTTAAAATTAATAACAAAAAGTAAAAGACTAAAGAAGGCTTCTTTTAAAAGTAATATTACGTACATTTTGTATAAATTTGTTGAGTAACAAAAACGAACTTAAATACCTATTTTATTATTAGAAATAAGAATTATTTTTTAAAGGCATTATTTATTCTTCTTACTTAGTTTGGCAATGTTGGTGCGAGCCGCCTCAGGCGCTGCGTACGCGATCTAACCGGTTGTACTTCCTATCATCACCCCCTGAGTCGACAGAAAGA
This sequence comes from Elegia similella, assembly GCA_947532085.1. Taxonomy (NCBI): domain Eukaryota; kingdom Metazoa; phylum Arthropoda; class Insecta; order Lepidoptera; family Pyralidae; genus Elegia; species Elegia similella. Next base: position 13,214,140 of record OX383950.1, read on the forward strand.
CGTGACGACCCGTCCCCGCTGGTCAGCGCATACGTAGGGTCGTCTGCGCTGTTATCGGTTTCAGCCATTGACCAGTCCTCTTTGTTATTGTAACGATCCGGCTCCTCGGATGGATCTTGGGGTGGTGGAGCAGTAGCTGCTTCCACATTAAATAAATGGCGTCTATTTCTTCGGTATCGTTTTCCTGTGGAGTCTCTCACAAAGTAGGAGCGTGGCTACGGCGCCCGAGCCTCGACCTTCCACCGGCGTCCACCATCACCACGTGTTGCGGCCACCGTTGCAGCTCCGGCTCTTTGATAATAATACTGCTTGTTACGGGCTTGCTTATTTATGATAGCCTCGTAATCGATACTGTTGTCGCGACTGGGTTGCAGTTTAGAACCGTGAGAAGGGAGCCTTGTATTAAGTCTGCGTCCCATGAGTAACGGCGACGGTGAGCTAACTCCATCTCTAGGAGAAGTTCTGAGGTTTAGCAACCTAAATAAATAAAAATCAGTTCCTGATGATAGAGATTTAGTTAGCATACTTTTACTACGTGTACCGCCTTTTCACTCCGTCCATTTGATGCTGCGTAATTCGGCGAACTCGTAACGTGCTGGAAGCCCCATTGTTTACGAAATGTCGCAAATTCTTTAGATGCATACGCTGGCCCATTATCAATAACCAATTCCAGCGGGATGCCGTGTCTTGCAAATTGATCCTTCATGGCCGTAATAACCGACTTAAGTCGTCCAGAATTAGAAAATACTTATTACCATTTTGAAATATGTCAGGGTAGGCTTGGGATATCATGTGGCATGAGTGGTTCACGCGTGGGCCGCGCCGTCCTTTCTACTATATCTACCATACGGTGTGCCAATTGTACACAAATCAGCACTGTCGTCGTCGAGCTGGATCATCCAAACCCTGATCGGCGTCTAATTTACTGAAGTACCTCGCTCCCTCCAGTTTGGTGGCGATATCTGTGAGCGTCGGCAACGGGTAGTGTGCTTTATTCAGCGGGCGCGGATCGAGGCACACCCGGATACTGCCATCCTTTTTCGCCGCTACTACGATTGCGTTCACCCACGGGGTCGGGTGCGTTACCCGTCTAATATCTCCTAGATTCTCCATACGATCTAGTTCAATTCGTAACTTATCGCCACGTACGCCCACGGGTATTTTTCTAACAGGACAGACTGACGGCTGAGCGCCCAGCTGAAAGCTGAAAGACGTCAGCGTACATTCATTGTTAAGTTTTTTAATTTCTACTGATTGTTGTCGATTTTAAGGTAGCTGCTAATCCAGACTAGGGTTCTTTAACTTAGCACACGCACTTTTAAAATGTCCCCGTTCACTGCACCAAAAACACCGTCCTATGGCCACCGTCGCACTGATCCTTCATACAAGCCCGCCGTACCCGCGGGTCCGCCTCCGCCTGCGCCGCCGTACACCTTGGTCCCTTCTGTCTGCCGTCTCTTCTCTGTAGACATCTCGCTAGCTTGACAAATCTTTACGGCTCGGGCGAGGGTTAGATCGTCAGCCTGTAATCGAGCACGTAAGTAATTTTCCATCGAGAGCACCGCAAACTATACGATCGCGTATGAGGCCTTCCTCGAGATGCTCAGACTCACAATGCTGGGAAAGTATTTTAATGCTGTGACGTATTCACCGATAGATTCAGCATTTTCTTGACTTCTCGTAAAAAATTTAAAGCGATTAAGAGCCATGGTTGTGTTTTGTTTCGTCCCGAAATGCTCATTATATTTTTTCACCGAATTGTCGAGATTGTCGCGATCAGTCTCTTTTTCCAATTTAAATGTGGTATACATCATAATCGTGTCACCCGATCAGGTTTATAAGCAAACTAGCTTGCACATCCGTTGCTTCCTTATGTTTATAAGTTCCTGGAGGTGTCGGGAGTTTTCCCGACGCCTCCAGGAACACCGGAAACTGCTTGTACCATTTTTGCCACGCCTCGGCGCGGTTTGCCGGCCCGCCTTCTAGGCATAATTCCAACGGCGGACGCGCGTGTTCCATCACAATATCGAAAAACGATCACTTGCCAACTGGATTTACACCTATTTTCACCCAACGTATGAGTATCTACACCGAAACTGTAATTAAATATACGCGACACCTGACACCATGTTGTAAATGAAAGGCAGGTTGGACCAAGACTGGTATCTATTTAGACACCCACAAGTATATTCACAACAGGAACATTGTAAGCATCAACAAGTTGGTGTATATACGGCTTATGCCCAACCATGGCCTTTATTTCTTTGTGCAAGTTGAATGCGTCGTGTTTAAGATTAAGTTCTTCTTTAAATTTACACTTGTTTATGTACCAGGAGTTTCGAACGAACCTCTCTACGTATTTCTTTATCCAGGTCGTCGTACTTGGTCTTATCTATGGTTTTGTAACGCCTGCGTTCTTCCATAAGCCGATATATTTTACCCGTCATCCATTCTTGCTTTGGATCCAATCACTTTGTCTGAGAAGTGTTTCATTTATTGAGGCGATCACAGTTTTCAGTGATAACCATGTGTCTTCCACTAATTCTGATCCTACAGGTTCGATTTAACTGCCCACTCATTAATCGCGATAGAGACTTTAGGTTTTATATCTTCATCATAAATTCTTCTTGTGTTTATTTTCTTAAGGGTACAGGATAACACAGCAGCGAGCAGGTTGTGATCTGACCGGATATCTGCCCCAGGTACGTTTTGGCACTCTTGATGCAGTTCTTAAAGCGACTATTCACAATAACATAGACAATTTCATTGCGGACTATATTTTGGGAGGTATGTCGGGGTGAGGTCCAAGTGTACAATCGTCTTGGTGGCAGCTTGAAGAAAGTGTTCATGATGACGAGCTCATTTTCTGACAAAACTGTACAAGACGGTCTCCTCTCTCATTCCTGGTTCCTAAACCATATCCTGCAACTACACCCGGTACCTCTACCTGACCCACTGACATTCATGTCGCCAATCACAATGTTGATTTCATGTCTTTTTGTTATTTTAAGCAAATCTTCTGCCTCATTGTTCAACTCTTCTACCTCTTGTTCTGTACTTTCCGTTGTTGGAGCATAAAGCTGTATGATGTTAAGATTTCTCGGTGTTTCTGAAGCATCATTGCACGGTTTGATTTTGGCAGAAATTCCACAGATGTTCCGACTTTGTTCGTGTTAATGATTACTCCCACGCCATACTTATTGGATGACTCATCCGACCCGGAGTAATATAAAATATGGTCCTTATCAACGAAGTGCTTACCACTTCCTTTCCACCTCACATCACTTAACCCTAAAACATCAATATTCAGGCGTATCATCTCCTTGTTGACGTTATAGACTTTTTCCGGGCTCATCAGGCTGCGGCCATTCCATGTACCTATCCTAAACTCTTGGGGTTTGCTCCTGGGGATTCTCCGCACCCCTGTCCCATCTAAGGGACGCCGGGAACTCGGGGCCAGAGGCCTTCTAGGGAAGATAGTATGCAGAGGTTTCCCCTTGCCTTCTGCATCTGATGTATTTTAGGGGTTATTTAAGTCCCAAGGCCGCCAAAGCCTTTTCCAGTCAGTTGCCCAACCAGGTGTATGGTTATACCGCCACTGCTCGGTCGCCAGAGCCTCGTCCGTTGTCTAGCAGGAAGCGTGGTATACACCACGCCGCCGCCAGGTGAGGTTGGCATTAGGGCCGGATAGATGGGAGTTCCCCATGCATCCTGTATATCTATATACATATTTTACAAACTTGTGTTGATGAAGATCCCGTTCCTAACGTGACATTCAAAAATATGCAAAAGTACGAGGGAAAGTTCCCTCGTACTTTTGCATATTTTTGAATGTTATGGCTTCTCACCAGTGTGAGTTCTTAAATGTTTACGTAAATAACTGCTCTGACCAAATCGACGACGACAAACCTTACATTCGAATGGTTTCTCACCAGTGTGTGTTCTTAAATGTCTTATTAAACTACCCTTTTCATTAAATTGCTTGCCACAATCATTACATTTATATGGCTTTTCACCAGTGTGAGTTCTCAAGTGTTTTTTTAATGCACTGCTGTAACCAAATCGACGACAACAAACCTTACATTCAAATGGTTTCTCACCAGTGTGTGTTCTTAAATGTCTGTCTAAAGTACCCTTTTCATTAAATTGCTTGCCACAATCATTACATTTATATGGCTTCTCACCAGTGTGAGTTCTCAAGTGTTTTTTTAATGCACGTAAGTGACCAAATTGATGACGACAAACCTTACATTCAAATGGTTTTTCACCAGTGTGAGTTCTTAAATGTGACTCTAAAGTACCCTTTTCATTAAATTGCTTACCACAATAATTACATTTATATGGCTTCTCACTAGTGTGAGTTCTTAAATGGGCTTTAAAATTATATTTGTGACTAAACTGCTTTTCGCAAACATAACATTCAAATAGATTTTCACCAGTGTGTGTTCTTAAATGTCTGTCTAAAGTACCCTTTTCATTAAATTGCTTGCCACAATCATTACATTTATATGGCTTCTCACCAGTGTGAGTTCTCAGATGTTTTGTTAATTTACTGCTTTCAGCAAATCGACGACGACAAACCTTACATTCAAACGGTTTCTCACCAGTGTGTGTTCTGAAATGTGTTTCTAAACTACCCTTTTGACTAAATTTTTTGCCACAATCATTACATTTATATGGTTTCTCACCAGTGTGAATTCTTAAGTGTCTTTGTAGATGACCCTTCCTCTGAAACCCCCTCAGACAAGCATGGCACTGGTGCCTTGTGTCAGCGCTCTGAGGCTCGCCATAATAACTATTTCGGGAACTTCCTGCCACAGGCTGTTGGCCCTCTGCTGCGCCATCTGCAAAACATTTGTTACTTTCACCTACACCATCAAAAGGTATATTTTAGACATTCAAACCTGTAGGACCTAACCAGTCGTTCTGTGTTTATATATTTATATTTACTTTATCTTATTTCTTGTAATTTACACTATTTAAATAAACATACTTTAAACTCATGAGCATATTGTGAAATGGTCCTTATTACTGTTGCCGTCTGGCGGCGCAAGCTCGCTTTTATAACTGGTCCACGGAAGACCAGTGGCGTGTACATTTTGGTACTTATATATTTTTATCTGTTTTAATGTTTTGTTAAATTAGTTTTTGTGCGTTATTAAATTTGTCTTGAGTACCAAATAAATTATTTTTCTTTCTTTCTTTCATCGCTTATAGCCGCATCAAATTAGCTTAACCTGGACATAATTTGATAACTCGTTGTTTTTATTATTTTATTGGATATGAATGTTAGGTATCAAATATTAATGAGATATATTAAGTAAAAAAATTGCGGTCGTAACCATATTATATTAAATGAGTTAAAGTATACTACGTAACTTTTTCCTAAAAGTAAAAAAGGTAACCAAATACCTTGTTAGTATAACTTCGAGGTGCATTCAAATGCGATTACGTAATAGCAAAATGAAACTGAAACCTAATTTGCATGTATGTTTGTTTTCCACAACTTTCATCTTATTTTATTATTTAGTTAACCCAAAATGTTAACTATGATAGTTCATTATGTTTAAGCTATATTATGTCTTTTTGGACATTTCAGACAAAAATTGAACATTTATTTTTGACGGTTCAAAAATAATGTATATCCCGCACCCCGGCGACGCCCACATCGCTGGTGTTGCCTAGCTAGTTAGCGGGGGACCTTCGACACATCACCACGGATGGTTGCTAAATTAAAAAAGATTTAAAAAATTAAAAAAAAAAATCTTAAATTACATGGTTAATGTAATTGGTAGTTATGCATGGTTTCGGTTATTTTTTTATATTTAAATTAAATAATTAAATGTTTAGGTACCTGCCCTAGGCCCGTAGTTTTATCATTTCTCCTGTTCCCAAGGGAACGACATTAACGCGGGCGGAGCCGCGGGCAACAGCTAGTAAGGTAATAAAATAATAAATACAGGTGTGATAGATGGGTATAGGCACTCATTTACACAGGAACCATTAGCCAAATTTTTCGTGTCTATTCTCTGTTGCAACAAAAGGCTCACAGACACCAGAAAACTTAAAAACCTGCAATTCGCAGATGAAATTGTCCTTTTTGGTTCCACATCAGCAGAACTACCGGAATTGCTCGAAGATCAGCAAGGCAACTCTTGAGGTTGGACTTTCAATGAATCTATCTAAGCCCCAGTTATGACCAACATCACGAAAAGTAAGATCAAGGTCGGGCAAGCAATTAACTAAGTCGATGAGTATATAAATAAATAAATATAAATATATACGGACAAATCACACAGATTGAGCTAGCCCCAAAGTAAGTTCGAGACTTGTGTTAAGGGTGGTGGCGCCAAATAGTTCAAGCAAAATCTCACTAGATGTCGTAACTGTCCTGAACCCCGATTCAAAAGTTTGACAAGCCTGCGCGCCCATGCCGCGAGGGGGTGGCTAGTAGCCTCCGTACCGCCGTCGCGTGAGGTGATCTCCAGAGGTGACACGCTATGTCCTTCTGCTGCTTGTGACTTCATACGCTGTGAAGTTTGCTTGCCCGCTTAAAATCCGCAAGGCTGACTAAATTGGCCAGGGTGATAGACCCACCGCTCGTGATAAATAACCCATGAACTTTATATACGTGTGGATGGTGAATATTTAAGAGTGTGCCGACTGCAGCTGTTCGTAAGCTGATGCTGGTTTCCTGGTTTCCTGAGAGGCTGGTCTGCGAACTGGTAAGTCACTTTTGGGTCGGGATATCCTGAACAGATACGAACGTTTAAGAGATTTGCTTGAATTACGAAAGGAATTTTTGGGTCCATATAGTTTCCGCACCCGCTAAGAGACGCAGCACGCCGTTGCGTCTCCATATTGTAACAAATAATTTGTTATTACGCTAAATGCCTGATTTGGTCGGATATTGTCGAGCCAGTCGCATCGTGAGCGATGAGCGCGCGCGGAGTGTGCGGCGAGACGGGGGAAGTTACCGCGGCCGGCTGACCGCGACGCCAGAGGCGATCGGATCGTATGGTAGGCGACACTGTGCCAATTGTCGCTCGCCCGACACTGAACATCGAGTACGCGACTGCGAAATTTGATAAGTCAAATATTCTGATTGTGTTCTTCGGGCTTCTGATAATGTATCTAATACGTGCTCCTACTAAATTGTAACTACTAGTTATTCCCATACTGGGTAAGTTGTGCATTCTTATTTTTAAAGCTTGTAGGATGTAGGTGATTAAATAATTTGGGTTAACCTTCAATCACAGGTTACTTTACCCCGTATCACTTTTATAGCCTACAGTATTTATGATATTGTAACCGTTCTCATTTTGCCAATATATATAAATCAAAATAGCTGCCACTCCATCCTAGAACTATTGTAAATAATTTAATTAATCATTTAGCTGGTATGCACCTCCCCTATGCCATTCTATATCCATTCTGAATCTTTGATTATCTGCGATTGTTTCACGCTTCGCTTGAACGGGGCTTAACATGAACCACCGTGTGCATTTCAGGAACTACGTCGGGATTAAAAGACACCTTGGCGAGACAACTATTTCGACGGGATCAACGGGTGTCCCTCGCTATTGTCTCTCGATTCCGCTGAGTCACCTTACTACCGGGGGGAGTACAGACGTCCCTCGGCATTGCTTCTCGGTTCTGCCAAGTCACCTTACCACCAGGGGAGTGCATTGTGTTTTTTTTCTTATTTAATAACCAACTTACTGTCTACCTCCGGCCCTGAGTGCTCACATGTACTGCTATAATTAGGTATTTAACTAGTTTAGTTTCTGAAGAGTACTTTAATTGGTTAGTAATTACTTTAGTTAAGGCTTAGATTAATTAGTTGGTAATTAATTTAGATAAGGCTTAGATTACACCTGTTACTTATATAATATATTACTATATATAACATTTTGTACGTTTTATTTTATTTGATCAAATTAAAACGTGACAATATCTCCTTCGAGCCGGATAGGTATTTCGAACCATTTAATTTCATTTGGATTCATAATAAATTCAAATTTCTCGATAAAAAATTATTGTAATAATATCGTTGTTGCACATCGTCACACGACTTTCGACCATCCTGCTTATGCATTAGGGTTCAATTTGTCATGCTGTCATATTGACTACCGCATTTGAAAATATTCACAAAATTTCTTATTTTCGCATATTCCATAGGTAATCTATACATTACTATGATTTAATGCATTGATTTATATCGCCTAATAAGTTAATTCCCGCAAAAGTGTTAATTTCGTTGAGATAGCATTTATTTTTATAGAATCGGGTAGTTTAACCCATCGTCGCATGATCGAGACACACCCAGTGCCGCGATTTGTTCAACTTTAATTTCGAACAACTAATCGTCTGGGTTTGATATCATTCGCGTATATGGTATCCATTCATGTTATGAATTTTGTTATGTTTGAATTAATGTCATTGTTCAAGTTGCGAACAATAGGGGGAGCTTCACGGTGAAACACACACACACACACTGACTCCACACATTGCCGCAGCCGAGGTTCAAAAAGAGCGACCGTAGTAGGCTAGTTCTTCCAACCCTATAGAGGAATATTTGCGACAAACCATAGCGCGTTTTATATTTGCCATTAGCGCCATCTATCGGTGGATAAAATAAACTTTAGGGTTCGTGTCAAAGTCGAACGCTGCGGCTATTAACATAACATAGGCTGTTTTGCAGTGATTATTAACATGAACTTCAACAGTCATTCAAACACTAATCTCCGCTTTTCGCTATAGTAATTCTGTACTGGTGATCGTAGTTTACTCGACTATCAGCCGACTACTTACGCAACGCGCTAATGCCTGGTGCTAACGATTAGCATTTTGCCTATTTCGGTTGCTTTTTATTCGATTACTTGTACAGTTTTCCGCATATTAAAGTAATAAACAGTCCACTCCGCTCACCGCATTATATATATGTCTGGTATCTTATCAATCTCGCATAAAGCTATTTGTTTGTTACACTTATAGCTATTATTTTTCTTTTTTGATTTATTTACCGTTCGTAATCATGAATGACGAAATTCAACTTAAGTTGTTTACGGCTAAACGTAATGCGATTTTTGCCCGTATTCAAGCAACTTACGACAGTTTGTCAGTGCTTACCACTGATAAATTACGTAATAGTTTTATCGCTAAGGCTAAACAGATAGACTTATGGCGAATTGAGTTTATCGAGATACTGGACAACATTAATACTATCTCACTTTCGTTAGACGAAAAATATGAGGTCAGTTATACTTCATTAAATTCATTCGACGATTTGGCTAGTGAAATAAAATACAAGCTCAGCTCGTTGGTTGAACCGCTGACGAAACCGTCATTTCATACTGACAATATAGGTCACAAAACCTTAAATATGAAGGTACCGCGAATCGAACTTCCTAGTTTCGAAGGTGACCTTGAAAGTTTTCCATATTTTTATGAAACTTTCAAACGTGTTATTCATACTAATTCCGACTTATCGGACGGTGAACGAATTCATTATTTACTTCATTGTCTCAAGGGTAAGGCGAAAAATGTGGCTGCCGGTATCACCCCTTCTGCTGAGAATTATCGTATTGTATGGGACGCGCTCATAGCTAAATATTTAGTTTCTCGCGCGCTTGCTACTAATTATTTAAACCAATTGTTTACGCTCAAGCTTACCGGCGCACCGACACCCGCTAATGTTGAGAAAGTTTTTGATAAATTTACCGCTATGGTGGCCGGACTTAAACAATTAAAAATCGATAACTTAGCTAATTTTATTTTCACGCACTTAGGTCTCAAGTTAATAGATTCAGACATGGCTAAGCATTATGAGATGTCATTACGATATCAACAAGACTCGCAGAATGTTGATTATGATTATTTTGTGAGGTTTGTTCGCGAACAAGTTAAGATCATGTATCGGACTTTGCCCGCGCGCTCGACCGCAACACCTTCCTCTTCTTCTTCACCTGCTCCCAAGGTGACTCACGCGCACATATCAACCAATGCAAAATGTTCACTCTGTAATAAGGTGCATAATCACCTTCCAATGTGACACTTTTAAAACCCTGACGGCTAAGGCTAGGTATAATTTTATAAAGGGCAAAAAAATGTGCCTTAATTGTTTGAGCCATCGACATACAGTTTCTAAATGTCATTCGAAAGGTACATGTAGGGAATGTCAAGCTAAGCACCATTCTCTGTTGCATTTTGAGACGTCAACATCGCCGATGACGGTGACTTCAGCCGCGCGCAGTCCTTCTAATGAAACCGTCGCCGCGCCCGCCGCATCGAACGTTTCCTCGAACCCGCCGCCCGCTCCGCTCGTCACTTCTGATCGTGTAGCCTTATGCACGCACTCTGCAGCGTACGGCACTAATTGCACGACAGAAATTCTCGCTACTGCTAAGGTGGTAGTAGTGAACAAAAAGGGGAAAAATGTGCTAGTACGTTGTCTGCTTGACCCAGGTTCGCAGAAAAATTATATTACTTCGCGCTGCGTCCGTATGCTCGGCTTGAGTGTGCGAGCGGACGACATAAGCATTGTTCGAGGAATAGGTGGAACATCTCAACCTGTACGAGGTTCCGTCGACTTCACTTTTAACTCGCGTCTCCGCTCACAACCTAAGTATAGTATCAACGCGCTGGTGCTCGATGAAATAACGGGTCAAATTCCTTTATGCCGTATTAACGCTAGTGAATTGCACCACATTGACACTGAGTTACTGGCTGATGACGCTTGGGGAGTGCCGGGTAACATAGACGTGTTACTTGGTGTCACGCTTTTTGCTAAATTGCTGCGTCCGGGTCATGTTACTGATAAGCCAGGTTGTCCTGACGCCTTGGAAACCGTATTAGGCTATATTCTTATAGGTCAGGCTCCTATCTCAGAGTCCCCCACGGACACGCTTTCATTTTTTTCAACATCGTGTATCGATTGTTGTGACTTACGCAAATTTTGGGAAATTGAAGAAGTATCGCCGCCTTCCACTTCGAGTGTGGATGATGAATACTGTGAGAAATTTTATCGTTCTACCACAACTCGTACACCGTCCGGTAAATATGTCGCCGCTTTACCGTTCAAGTCTGTCATACCCGTTTTAGGTAATTCCTTTGATATCGCACGCCGTCGATTTTACAGTCTTGAACGAAAATTTAAATCGCACGCAAATGTAAAATTACTTTACGATGAAGTAATTAGAGAATATTTAAATAACGGCTATATATCGTTAGAAAAACATGATCTAAAGGACATGTCACAAGTAGGACAAGCTCGTGAGCGATCCATATCCTACTATATTCCTCATCATCCTGTGATTCGTGAGGATAAATCAACCACTAAATTACGTGTGGTTTTAGACGCTAGCGCACGAACGGACAACGGTACGTCGCTTAATGAGGTCCTACACGCAGGTCCCGCCCTTCAGGCGGACCTTCTCAACATTTTGTTGAATTTCAGACTTTCATCGGTCGCACGTCTTTTTGACGTTATGGGCCTTGTGGCACCTATCATTTTATACGCCAAGCTGCTAATTAAAGAGCTTTGGTTACTCAAACTCGATTGGGACGATGTTCCCCCAACTCGAATTATCCGCTTATGGGAGCAATTTCAGAGTGAGTTGCCCCTCATTTCGCAATTAAACTTTCCGCGTCACGTCGGTGTTGTAGACGGCTGTAAGATATCTTTAGTCGGATTCGCTGACGCCAGCGAAAAGGCTTACGGTGGAGTTGTCTACGCCCACGTCGTTAGACCTGACGGTACTGTGGTCGTGTCGCTGGTCTGTGCTAAGTCCAAACTGTCCCCACTACGGGTAATCTTGGCCCGCCTCGAGTTATGCGCTGCATTGCTCTTGTCGACTCTACTTAAAAGAGTTTACTCGCTTTACGCTCCTCGACATGCCATTGAGGCTGTCATCGCCTTTTCCGACTCAACAGTGGCGTTGAGTTGGATTCATTCAGCACCACACCGCTGGCACACGTTTGTGGCCAACCGCATCGCTAAAATACATGACAATTTGTCAGCAGATTACTTTTTCCATGTCCGAGGATTGGAAAATCCCAGTGACTGCCTTTCACGCGGCCTTACCCCGGCCCAGTTAGTCCAGCATCCTCTGTGGTTAACTGGCCCGCCGTGGCTGGCATCGCATCGCTCTGAATGGCCTATTAAGCCTTTCACATCAAGTGAGTCACAGGAGCTTCCCGAAATGAAGCCAGTCGCTCTACCTGTGCTCTCACACGCGAGTTCGAACGGAACTATTCCGCCCGAGAATATATTATACGCTAGAGCTGCTAGATTTTCTTACTGGCAAAAATATTTAAAAACAATTTGTTTTGTTTATAAATTCGCAAAATGACTCCCTAGAGGACCTATTACCGCGTCTGATTTAGATTTCGTCGAAAATGTCGTATGGAAATTGGTACAAGGGGTTCATTACGCATCTGAGATCCAGCACTTGTCTCGCAAACAACTTTGTTCTAACCAAGTGCAGAGACTGAGCCCATTTCTTCATAATGGACTTATTCTGGTTGGAGGTCGACTCGCGAATTCTGAGTTAGAATTTAACGCTCGTCATCCTATTCTCCTGCCCAGTCAGGATCACATAGTAGAAGCCTTGTTGAATTCTTACCCACCCACTCAGTTCTGATCCGTCAGAACCGACCGCATTAACCCCCGCGCATTTTTTGCATACGAAACCTTTCGTGTTTTTGCCCGCTCGCGACGTCGACGAAACACGTTTGCACCTTGTTACGCGATATGAATTAATGGATAAATTAGTACATTCCTTCTGGAATCGGTGGCGTAAAGAATACTTGCACACCTTACAATCCAGACAGAAGTGGAACACTCCTGTCTTCCCTGTAAAGGTCGGCATGGTAGTTGTCTCTATGCAGGATAACGTCATGCCCTTGCAGTGGCCTCTAGGTGTCATTACCGAACTCTTTCCGGATAAAAACGGAATAGCTAGAGTCGCCTCGTTAAAGACTAAAGGCGGGGTTATACTCAACCGCCCAGTTGTAAAGCTGTGTCTTTTACCGACGCAATAGTTAAATTAATGCTTATCTTAGGTTAGGTCATAGTTCATAAGCTTGCACACGCGTGCATTAGATTAGTTTATTCTACCGCTATTATACCGCTCCGCAGGGTCGTAACTGACTCATAGATTCAGGTAGAGTTTGTGACGATGTGCAACCCACAACTAGTTTACTAGTTTATTTTGATTATAATTTTTTTCTCTTTCTCTTCGCTTCCCTCTTTTGTTGGGTTTTGAAAGTAGGTTCTTTCAAGCCGGGGAATGATGGTTGCGCCAAATAGTTCAAGCAAAATCTCACTAGATGTCGTAACTGTCCTGAACCCCGATTCAAAAGTTTGACAAGCCTGCGCGCCAATGCCGCGAGGGGGTGGCTAGTAGCCTCCGTACCGCCGTCGCGTGAGGTGATCTCCAGAGGGGACACGCTATGTCCTTCTGCTGCTTGTGACTTCATACGCTGTGAAGTTTGCTTGCCCGCTTAAAATCCGCAAGGCTGACTAAATTGGCCAGGGTGATAGACCCACCGCTCGTGATAAATAACCCATGAACTTTATATACGTGTGGATGGTGAATAAATATTCACCATCCACACGTAATTAAATAAGACTGCAGCTGTTCGTAAGCTGATACTGGTTTCCTGGTTTCCTGAGAGGCTGGTCTGCGAACTGGTAAGTCACTTTTGGGTCGGGATATCCTGAACAGATACGAACGTTTAAGAGATTTGCTTGAATTACGAAAGGAATTTTTGGGTCCATATAGTTTCCGCACCCGCTAAGAGACGCAGCACGCCGTTACGTCTCCAAAGGGATACTAACTCAACGATACTATATTTTATAACAAATACATATATAGATACACATCCAAGACCCAGGCCAATCTGAAAAAGATCATTTTCCATCTTGACCTGGCCGGGGATCGAACCCGGTTACTCCGTGTCGCAGGCAAGCGTGTTGACCGCTGCGCCACAGAGCTAGTCCTATGTCTATTTGGGCCAGAGAGTTTCCTTCAGTAATAGGCAGAAAAATAAATAAATCGCCTTATAGATAACGCCTGCAGGAGCCACTGGTCCATGAAATAGCTTATGAAGGGAAAACTTCCATTGTCACCAAATCGTTAACTCATCGTCCAGTGGTTAAGGCGTTTGCCTGTAGACTCGGGGCTCGTGGGTTAGATTCCCACGGAAAGCATACTTTGTTTAGTTGTTTCCAGTTTGGTTAGGACATTGCAGGCTTCAATCACCCGATTGTCTGATAATAAAGATGATTCCTTGCTTCGGAAGGCACGTTAAGCCGTTGTTCCCGGCTGCCATTTGGTAGTCGTCAAAGGAACCACGTCAGAGGCCGAGAGGCGGTCCCGAAGAACTCTGACACCAGGGTGTGCATGGTCGATTGACCGTGTCACCTGCACGAATAGATGATGATCGACATGTGTATCTTGCTCATCCCAACTTACGGCGGTTGGATTTCGTCATTGACTAAGGAACAGAATTCCAAAGTCAAGACTTGCCAGAGAGTGATGGAATGAAGCATGTCAGGTGTATAGAGGCTGGATAGAGTTCCATCGCTCTCAAATACAACTTATATAAAATTATGAATTAATAATGGGACACAAATTATCACCAGCATGGAATCCACTGATTGACAAAATTAAACCGCGTCGTCCGGAGTCGAACAAAAGATCGGACACTGTTAGTGTAGTGTGTACCGGGACTAATGCCTAAATACAAAACTTTATGTGGGTAGTGAAATTATCAAAATTATTAGTGAAACTGCGTCCACCACCACAAGATGACACCGCAGTACTCCAGGCTCGTTGCTACCACGATGGATGTAACTCCATTGAAATGTCAGCGGGAACAAATAATAAAAAGGATCGTGCTAAGTCCCGTTTATATACATAATTATGTTCGTCGTGTGAAACATATAACACCATCTGTTTGTTCGGTTGTTAAGAAGCTTACCGTCCGCGTAGTGTCCCCCGCCCCGCGCCCCCGCGTCTTCATCGGAGTCCCGTGTCTCGTCCACGTCAGCCGCGGGAACGCCTGGCACAAGGGAAATGACAGTTAGTGCCCGAGACAGCGACACGTTAGCATGTTTCAGAAGTGGAACGTTACTTTAGCAAATAGTCAAAATGTCACTATCGCAATCAAAGTCTATCAAAATTACAGAATTTTAACAATTACTTTATACACATACATATATATTATATACATAACCATACAAAATCCCGCTCTCACTCCTCGGCTGGCTTCTTGCCTCTGTGCAAGTAGAGAAGCAGCTGGTACATTCTACGATTGTTCTATTTTCCAGACAAGCGACTAGAGAGCTGGACTTATAGCATCTTAAAAATACGTACCCCCTGGTTCCCCATCATCTATTGCAGTTTCGCCAGCATCCTCTAATTCCGGCTCGGCTTTGACCGTGACGTTGGCGGGCGGCGTGCTATCATCAAATTCAGCCACAGAGAAGGACAGCGAAGAACACAAGCCAATCGTCTCCCGGTCAATCAGGGATATGGATTTTTCTGTAATCTGAATACCACAGTATTCAATTTTGAATTAGAGTGATTTATTACAGTCACACACTATTCATAATTCATTTATTTACTTAAAGTTGTTAATATTACATGCATTTAACAAATATTTAATACAAATTTAACCTTTTATTAAATTAAGAA
This sequence comes from Elegia similella, assembly GCA_947532085.1. Taxonomy (NCBI): domain Eukaryota; kingdom Metazoa; phylum Arthropoda; class Insecta; order Lepidoptera; family Pyralidae; genus Elegia; species Elegia similella. Next base: position 13,229,844 of record OX383950.1, read on the forward strand.
ATAAAATATGGTGAAAAAATTCCGAGCGGGCGGGATTTGAACCTGCGACCTTAAGTCTATGCGACTAATTGTGATTTTTTACAATAACTATGTCGAAGTACACTAGATTACAGTCTCAATGTATGTCTTCATTTATTTAGCTAATCACTTATTTATCAAACAATAATGTCAATGTAGTAATCATTCAAAAATCATTTAAACAGAATAAAATCCTTATCCTTACTAATATTATAAATGCGAAAGTGAGTTTGTTTGTTTGTTTGTTACGCTTTCACGTCGTAACTACTGAACCGATCATCATGAAATTTTGCATACAAGTTCTCTGGAGTACAGAGAAGGAAATAGGCTACCTTTTATCCCGGGAAAAAGTACTATTCCCGAGGGATCGACATTAACGCGGGCGGAGCCGCGGGCGAAAGCTAGTATAATATTATAAATGCGAAAGTGAGTTTGTTTGTTACGCTTTCACGCCGTAACTACTGAACCGATCATCATGAAATTTTGCATACAAGTTCTCTGGAGTACGGAGAAGGACATAGGCTACCTTTTATCCCGGGAAAAAGTACTAATCCCGAGGGACCGACATTGACGCGGGCGGAGCCGCGGGCGAAAGCTAGTTGTTAATATTTTTGTTATATTAATTAATCGTCAATGATATAACTACTAAACACATAAAATAATTGATATAGTCTGGATTATAATTGAAATATCATTAAAATATTTATTTACATTTTAATAACTTTTATCAGTTAACAGCCTTTTCCGTTGCATGTTAAATTAATTTCCTTGGAGGACCTTTATTAATTTTGGTAGGTGGTTTGGTAATACTCGTACACTCTTATAGCCATATAGTATGGACTGTTTTTATATAACGTGAGATGCGGTGTGGATAATTGCGAGCCGCGTAACGGTTCGTCCTATCATTGTGTCGTTCAAAATAGTTTGTATGTTCGGACAAATCAACACAACTCGAAGATATACATACACGTCACCGTCAATATTTTAAATGTAATGAATAAGTCTCGGCACGTTTCTCTTAGTCTCGTGAAAGTTATAATCCTAACACAGCGCTTCTGCAGAACAAACACAGCTTGAACATCGGTGGAGTTACCCCAGAGGATAATGCCGTATCGTTTTCAAGTTATCCGGGAACTTTCCGTCGTCATATGATTGATTTAATGTCAATGGTTTGATAAATTCGTCTACACACACAGTATACTAGCAAGGTAGTAGGTATTTCGTCATAACCGCTGGTTTTGTCACGCTTTAGCTTTTAAATATTTTTTTTATATCAGCTTCAGTCACACATCCCAAGTAAATTGAATTTGATAGTGGAGATGTAAGCGGTTGATATGTCATACTTTTGATCCACTTTATTTTATAGTTCTTATTTACTGTAATTATTTTTCTGGGTATGTGACTATTCAAAATTCTTTAAATTTCATTTTTAAAAAATATTATAATTTTTATTTAAATCATTTCTGGATGATAATATCGTTTGCCAGCTAACTTTCCCTAGTTCAATTTTAAAAGCTTCCATATTTTGGTTTAACGACGGTTTAACGGATTTGTTTTCTTATTTTAAAAGATATCAAAGTTTTTCGAAGGTTGTTTTGTAATTGGAGACTAAGAGTAAAATAATACCAAAGTAAATTAATATGGAATATCAGACCATAGCTTGGTCTGATATTCCATATTAATTTACTTTGGCTGTCATATTTACGTTTTTGCTAATAATAAACAATGTCTAGCGCTGTAGGCAACGGCTGCCATCCCGTCCCGCCTGCTTCTTGCATGGCTAAATAATTACTCACCACAAGGATGTTTATAGCTTAACTATAACGTGTTTGACGTTTATTTAGTATAAACATTGTCTTGGGTACAGTGAAGGACATAGGCTACCTTTCATCCCAGAAAAAGTACTGCTCCTGCGCCATTGACAAGAGCAAAGCTGCAGACAAAAGTAACTTTAAGATCATTATGAACTAAATACCTCATCAGTCTTCTCCAAAATATTAGTCAGCACATGGTCTGCCCTGATGGCCGTCACCATCAGCTTGTGGCTCTTCTTCAGTTTAGCACAGCAAATGTAGCATGCTGCCACGGGCCTGTTCCCACTCACGAGCTAGAAAATTAGGATAAGAATGTCTGCTCCAACACCAATTCACCAATTTAGACAAAAAATACTAGGATGTGGGGCCAACAGAAACTCATGCTATGATGTTTTGGTAATAATATTTCTCATGTTATATAATAATAATTGCCAGCCATTTATTCTGAATTTTTTAGTTGAATACATTAGTTTAGGGTTTTCTAAATAATGTCAAGCAATTCAGTGTGCCTCTTGGCACAGGCCTCCTCTAGCATTCTCCATTGGGTTCTGTCGTGTGCTACCCTTCTCCAGTGATGGCCCGCTGTGTGTTTCAGGTTTTTCTAATTCTCATGTTAGTCCAACTAAATATTATCTTCTATATATACATATAATAAAACAGTAAAAATATTTTGTCTGTACATTTAGAATTTTTGACTGAAATGGATAGAGGGGCACTTAAAAAGAATAATAGAAAGCAAAAAAATTTTTTTCGAATTTCTTGTCTGTCTGTCTCTCTGTATGTATGATCACGATTATCTCCGAAAATACTGAACCGATTTACTTCAAACTTTCACCAATTGCTTTGTTTTAACTCAGCAAAACATTTAAAGTTTGTTTCATCAGAATCGGTTCATAAAAAAAAAGTTATCGTCATTTGAATGAACTCAAGGCATGAGTTTGCCTGCAAACATATAGCAGAAAAAAATAAAATAATAAGTGACATAAGAAAATTCAAATCCAAAGTCAATTCATCATCATTATACGACAGCATTATACCTATCCATACTATCCATAGTAATCCATACTAAAAAAAAAGAAAAACTGACTGACTGACATATCAACGCACGGCCTAAACTATAAGGGTTAGGAACTTGAAATTTTGCACAGGGGTTCCTTTTATAACGTGGGGGAGCACTAAGAAAGATTTTTTGGAAATTCATATTCTAAGGGGGTAAAACGGGTTGCAAAGTTAGTATGAAACTTAGTCGTTTTTGAAGTTATTCAAATGAAATTCAGCATGAAGGTTCTTTACTGAAAGGTATGAAACACGGTAAAATATTTTACTCAAAAATCATCCCTTAAGGGAGTAAAATAGGAGTGCAAAGTAATTATGAAACTTTGCCATTTTTGAAGTTAGTCGAATGAAATTCAGCATGAAGGTTCTTTACTGAAAGGCATGAAACACGAGTAAAATATTTTTCTCAAAAATCATCCCTTAAGGGGGTATAACGGGGATGCAAAGTTAGTATGAAACTTACCGTTTTTTTAGTTATTCAATTGAAATTAAATATTAAGGTGTTTCATTGAAAGTATGAACTAATGTATTCCGGGTAATTCTACTGTTTCTGAGAAATCGACACTTACGCGGGCGGAGCCGCGGGCCAAAGGCAAACCTGACTTGTATATCAACGCACAGCCAAAACTACTGTGCCCAGAAACTTGAAATTTGGCACAGGGATTCTTTTTATGATGTAAATGAGCACTAAGAAAGGATTTTTAGAAATTCAAAGGGGGTGACGTTTTACGGAATTTTCTCATTTCTGGACTTAGAAGTTTGAAAGAAGGTACATAAGTTCTCAATTAAAATTAAAAAAACATCTGTTTAGGTGAACCAGACAACATTCCCCTTTAAGGGGTAAATAGGGGGTAAAGTTTGTATGGAATTTTTCGATTTCTAGACTTAGACTTATATAAAAATAGGTATGTTACAATTAAAAAGATCTGTGTAGGTGAAATGTATAAAATCCCCTCCTTAAGAGGCAACATCCCCCATGGGAGGGGGCGGGGGGTTAAGTTTGTATGGACATTTTCTCATTTCTGGACGTTCTGGATTACAATTAAAAAGATGTATGTAGGTAAAACCGACGAAATTTTCGCCTGAACGGATAAAATAGGGGAGTAAAGTGGGTATGGTATTTTTTTCATTTCTACTGTTCCCAAGGGACATTAACGCGGGCGGAGCCGCGGGCAACAGCTAGTTATGTATATAAGATTGGCCTATGTCCAGCAGTGGACTTCTTGCGGTTGATATGATGATGTATGTAACCTTCAAATCTTTTAAACTTAAATATAAGGAATATCTATTGAGTATGCAGAAATTAACTTGTGCTGTGTTGTATGGATACTATTATAATTTACTCCATTTTCTTATTTTTACACATTGTAAATCCCTATTGCAAACAACCTTAAATAAAATATTTACATTTTTACCATTTAATTAATCATCATTTGTATCTATATGTTAAATTCATAATTGTTAATTTATTGTTAAATTATAATATGTCAATGGTTCGGTGTGTCATTTCAGCAAACAGTAGTACTGCCAGTGTCTCCGGAAGCCCAGGGTCGGGGTGTTGCAAAATGCCTAGACTCATGCTGAGTGGACCTCGGATTAGCAGTATCATCATCATCAGGTCCTTTTTAGTCTCCACTACAGGAGCACGCGCTCTCTGTACTACTAGAGCCATACTTGGCCAGAGCAGCCAGAGGACTTGGCCTACTCTCTCCATGCTGGCAGTATGTTTAGGAAATTAATGTACCAAAATGTTATATTTCAAATTGATATATGATGCTAATAAACAATTTTTCTTTCCTTCTTTAACCTAGTTCATGTTCATAACTAGCTTCAGTAATTTTGATTCAAAATCATGTCTGAAAGGGTTAAAAACAGCACCCGGTCATAGGATTTCATACTACTGGTCTTTGAGCACAGAGTTATCACAAATGATATAGCTTAATGGTACATTTGGGTCACACACAATCACCAGTTAGGTCAAGATGGAAAATAATATTTTTAAGATTGGCCTGGGTCTAGAATGATCATCTTTATGTAAGTATTATAAAATATAGTTGCCTTGAATTAGTATTCCATGACACAAGTCCAAAAGTAAGTAAGCTCAATCTGTGTGATTTGTCCCTGTAACTATATTTATTTACCTATTTATTTATTTATAACTAGTAGAACACTTACAAGAGCACCCGTCAGCCTCTCGTACACGAGTTGCAGGGCAGTACCGACAATGTTGGTGACGGTCGCGTCCATTGAGAGGCAGATGCGGCAGACTGCTGGACTCTGATGCATTTTGTGAAGGGTTATGAATTATGAGGACTGTATAATATTTCAAATTCTTACGTCAGTACTCAATGTAAATAGCTTCAACTGTATCACAGATGTACGACTCTTGGGTTACAATACACGATAGTAATAACAAAGAAAATAATTCTCTGACGAGAGATTGATGATTAGTTAGTTAGGTACAAAATAAAAACGATTTGACGTTGACAGCTGCTGATGCTCAGAATCATAGTGTTAAAACCTTCATACTTGAAAGTTTTCTTACTGGCTGGCATAATCATTTGATTTGATTTTTATATTCTTACGTTGCCATGGTGCAAACACTCACTTCAAAAATTGTAAAATCTCTACTGAGATAGTAAATAATACTAAATAGTATATAAATTACATTTGGTGAATTTACATTGTCTTTTTGGTTATTTATTTAGTTAATATAATATATTAACATTGGTTATGGGCAAATAATGGCCAATAATAACAAATAATAAATTTATGTGTTATTTACGTGATTATTTTTTGTGAAGTGAAATATAATTTTTTCATCATGGATGGAGATATTTCGTTCGATAATGTAATCGTGAGTACCGGTTCTAATATGTCCATCGGTAAATTGGAAGGTGTCAACAATTATGCAACATGGAAATTTCAGATGAAATTGGTGTTGATTGACCATGGTTTATGGGAGTTTGTGGATGGATCTGGTGATGCTTCAAAGAATCCCACCAAAGATCAAAAGGCGTATGCAAAGATTTGTCTAAATATTCAACCTATATGTTATCCACACGTAAAGAATGCTGTAACAGCTTCACAAGCATGGAAGAGTTTGAAATCAGCATATGAAAACTGTGGCATAAGCAGAAGGCTTTCTTTAAAAAGGAAATTAGCACAAATTAAATATGCGGACTTTAACTGCATGGATCATTATATAGGAAATATAATTTCTGTGATTCAAGAATTAGCAGATATTGGCTGCAATATTGACGATGAAGAATTGGCAGAACTCATGTTAATTGGCTTGCCAACTGAATTTGATCCACTTATTATGGCAATGGAAGCTTCTAATACAAAGCTAACATCAGATTTTGTTAAATGTCAATTAATTCAGAGTGAATTCAAGAAAAAGTCAATAGATTCAAATTTAGAACAATCCGAAAAGATTTTACTAGCAAAGAACAAATTTGTTCCTATCTGTCACAACTGTCATGTCAAAGGACATATCAAGCCTAAATGTCCAAAGTTGAAAAATTTCAAGAAAAAAATAAACAATAATTCATCTCAAGATGGTTCATCATCATCATCGAAAAAGGGAATTAATACTTCTTTATTTTCAACTGAGACTGCTTTAATTAGTACTGTTTGTGATCGTGATAGCTGGATTTTAGATTCAGGTTGCACTAGTCATATGACTAATCGGAAGGATTGGTTACTTAATTATTCTTCTGAAGTTAAAACCCAAATTACTACAGCTAATAGCGATACAATGTATAGTGAAGGCGTAGGAAATGTCAATGTGACATTAAATAATAACAGTATTAAAGTTATTAAAGATGCTTTGTATGTACCAAAGGTAGCAGCAAATCTTTTGTCGGTTAGCAAAGTAGCAGCAAAAGGTTATGTTTTAGTATTTGATATTAATAAATGTTATGTTTAGAGGAAGGATAATGTATCCATTACTGGATCATGTGATCTGGAAGCAATTAATATACACGGTGTTTACAAAATAAATAAAAAAGAGGAATGTTTATTAAATAACCAAGAGCCTAAGATGTCAACCGAAGGTAAAGCTTTTGTATCCAGTACAGATTTGTTGGAGCTATGGCATCGTCGCTTAGGACACTTAAGTTTTAAAGGTATGTTAACCCTTCGTGATTCTTTGGCACGCGGTATTACTTTTCCAAATGGAAATCTGAAATCATGTCCTCCTTGCATTGAAGGTAAACAAAAGATTAAATCTTTTCCCCGTGGTCAAGCACATAGAAGCGTGATGAAGTTGGATTTAATCCATACTGATATTTGTGGACCGATGTCCATTAATAGTTGGAGTGGAAGTCGTTATTTTATTACTTTTACTGATGATTTTACGCGAAAATCTTTTATTTATTTTTTGGATCGAAAAGATCAATCTACTGTTTTGAATACGTTTATTGAATTCAAAAATGTTGTTGAAAACCAAACCGATCTAAAGATTAAGCGTGTCAGAAGTGATAACGGCACAGAATATTGCAACAAAAGTTTTGAGAGTTATTTGAAGCAATGCGGTATAATACACGAAACTACTGTTTGTTACACACCTCAGCAAAATGGAGTTGCTGAACGTCTTAATAGAACTTTAATGGAAAAAGCTAGAGCAATGTTGCAAGACGCTGGCTTAGGAAAAAAGTATTGGGCTGAAGCAGTCAATACTGCTTGCTATTTAAAGAATCGTAGTCCAACCGCTGCTCTAAAGAAGGCTACTCCTGAAGAGCTGTGGACTGGTTCTAAAGTTAACCTTAGTCATCTTAAAGTCTTTGGTTGTATAGCATATGCTCTCACTCCACAATGCCAACGTACAAAACTTGATCCTAAATCAAAACCCTACATTATGTTAGGATATTGTGATCATACAAAAGGATATAGACTTGGTGATCCAGCTGATGGCAGCAAAATGATTAAAGCTCGTTCAGTAGAATTTATTGAGAATGTTAGAGGTACTGAATACAAGACTAATAAGTCGAATAATTTAAATGATTCTATGAATACTGTCGAAGTTTCGATTTATAATCAGAACAATCCTCAGGCAGACATTATTGAATCTGACGGTGATGAATATGCTACACCAGATTTATCTATCAATTCTGAAATTCAGAATAATATTAATAAGGAAACTGTTGTAGATCATCCTATTATTGATGAGATTTTCCCTGATGAACAAAATGTTATTGAGTCATCATTGAATAATACTCAAACTTTTGAAAATATAGAGCCTGCTTCTGTAAGATTTGATACAGATTCTGAGGTCGCAGAAAACTCTAGACCTGTACGTACCCGTTGTCCTCCTATAAGATTTCAAGATTATGAAATGAACTATTTTAATGAAATAGGCTTATTGGGAAGGAGCGAACCTCGAACGTACAATGAAGCCATAAAGTCTGAGAAAAGCAAACAATGGTTAGAGGCTATGCAGGAAGAATATAATTCTCTTTTATCGCATAACGTCTGGGAACTTGTTGATAGACCAAAATATAGTAACGTTATAAAATGCAAATGGGTTTTTAAATAAAAAGTTGATCCAAGTGGTAATTTTGAAAAATTCAAAGCTAGATTAGTTGCTAAAGGATTTACTCAACAATACGGCATTGACTTTGAAGAAACCTTTGCACCTGTCGTTAGACATTGTACCTTACGTTTACTTTTGGCAATTGGTATTCAAAATGACATGGACATTGAACATGTTGATGTTAATACAGCTTTTCTTAATGGAGACCTCAATGAGAGAATTTTTATGGAACAACCTACTGGTTTTATGATTGAGGGGCAGAATAAAGTCTGTTTACTTAAAAAGAGTTTATATGGACTTAAACAAGCTAGTAGAGCATGGAATGAAAAAGTTCATAAAGTTTTAGTTACAAATGGTTTTACACAACTAAAAACTGAGAAATGTGTTTATTTCAAAAATAAGGTAATTATAGCCTTATATGTAGATGACTTCTTCATATTCAGTTCTAATGAACATGAAAAGAAATTGCTTTACAATTTACTTAGTTCTAACTTTAAAATTAAACTGCTTGGACCTGTAAAACAAGTATTAGGTATGAAAGTGGAAAGGAACCGAGAGCAAGGCATTTTGAAGTTAAGTCAATCTGAATACGTAAAAAATCTGTTATTAAAGTTTGGCATGAATGAATGTCATAGCATAGCAACTCCAATGGAAGTTAACTTTAATCTTACAAAAGCAGATAAAATAGATCCAAGATTTCCGTATCAGGAACTAATAGGAAGTTTAATGTATCTTGCTGTTTGTACACGGCCAGATATAGCGTTTGTATGCAGTAAGCTTAGTCAATATAACACCTGTTATAATGAGTCTCACTGGACTGCTGCTAAGCGTGTTTTGCGGTATCTATCGGGTACAACTGACTATGGACTTAATTTTAAAAGAGGAAATAATGAAGTTACAATCTCATCCGACGCAGATTGGGCGGGGGATATCAACGACAGAAAGTCTTATTCTGGTTTTATAACTAGATTAGGCAATTGCATCGTAAACTGGCATAGCCACAAGCAACAAAACGTGGCCTGTTCTAGTACAGAGGCTGAATATTACGCTCTTGGCAATGCTGTAAAAGAGGCGAAATTTATCCGTAATTTTTTACAGGAACTTAACTGTACACAATGGTTGAAATCTAAGACAATCACCATTTATAACGACAATCGTAGTACATTGAAAATGGTAGAAAATGAGTGTTTTCGTAGGACTAAACACATAGATGTTCATCATCACTTTATACGAGAATGTGTTGATCGTAAATTAATTAATTTAGATTACAAGCCTTCTTCTGAGCTGGAGGCAGATCTTTTTACGAAAGCTTTACCTAAGGTGAAACACAATTATTTTATTAAGTGCTTAGATTTAATGTAACATTTGTTTCATGTCCTATAATATGTATTGTGTAACATGTATTGATTTATTTATTTTTTAATTTGGTTCAATTTTAATATTGTACTCTCACATTTTGCTGGCAATACCTTTGCATAGTTTGTTCGAGTAAGGGGCAGTGTTAAAACCTTCATAGTTGAAAGTTTTCTTACTGGCTGGCATAATCATTTGATTTGATTTTTATATTCTTACGTTGCCATGGTGCAAACACTCACTTCAAAAATTGTAAAATCTCTACTGAGATAGTAAATAATACTAAATAGTATATAAATTACATTTGGTGAATTTACATTGTTTTTTGGTTATTTATTTAGTTAATATAATATATTAACACATAGAGTAGTATAATATATGCTCAGAATGCTGATGAGTCGTAATGTCACTTGGCCATTAGATAGGGTTTCCATCATAGAAGTATGAAGTCTCTAGAAGAAGCGCATTGCTTGATGCGTCTTGTTACATATGCCATTAAAAGTAGTGTATGCTATACACTCGGCTTCAGTCCTCTGACTAGTATCTCTTAGTAGTTTGTGCCTCTGACGCCTGTCGAGGGGTATGTAACGGAGTGGAATTTAATTTTTAAAATTATAAACATGCCAATTTATGAAGTTCTGTCCTTCTAAAATACTAAAATGAATATTAAAGTAAACTATCGCGCTGGCACTTTTCACATTTAAGTAATGCAAGTTCATTTTATTTACAATATTATAAACATATTTATCCTCCATTAAAAATGTCAAATTCCATTGTCAGTGAAAGGCGGCAAGACGCATAGTGATGCACTTAGTTATTTTTAGACAAATATCGATAATTAACATGAATACAGATGAGTGTACAACTAATAAAGTTAATGCCAATAAATAAATAATAATAAATTCCATGACTTTCCCGAAAATTTATTATTTTTGGTGTTCCGTTCCCTAAGAGTAAAAATGGAAAGGTAATACTAAGCCTTCGACGTCCATCCGTCCGTCCATCTGCCAAATGACTGTATCTATTGAACCGAAATACATAATATTTCAAAAGGACAATGCCGGTTATTGGCGTCTTTTTGTTTTCGCGCGGCCACTAACATATATAATATACTAAAGTCATAAGGAAACATATACCTCTTAACTCAGTCCGAACTGAGTTATAAGGGTGAGAAGTTGCTAAATATTCATAGGTTTTTCACTAAGTTCATTAAAAGTTGCAATTAAATAATAAATGAAATTATTTTGGACATTTTAATAACTACTATACTTCTTTGTAGCCTTTCTCATCAACGATACAGCAGCAGCAGGCTCTTCTCTGCTACCTCCTTGAAGTGAAGAGTACCTATATAGTAACTGTTTATTGGGGCAGTCTGAAGTAGCTTTTGATAGATACTTGATGCATTAGGTAGGTCTTTTTGTTTTTTGCTTAGCCGTCGTCTTCACTGTTTCGCTTCACTCTTGAAGTACTGGTGCAGCCGATAGCATAGTGACGACAGCTTTGACCTACCCAGGCGAGGGCTTGGTGCGTCACGAGGTAACACAATAAGTACCGTAAACTGTACTTGTTGTTGCTGTCCATGTTCACTCCCATATACTAACAGCGCAACTGCCACTTCATTAGTTGCCATCATTAGTAGTTGATCTGCTTCATAAACAACTGTGAGAGCTTTCGTGGCACCCCGCTCAGCGCTTGGGCAGCATGATGACCCAACAGTGACCCGCGGGGTCACTTCAGCAGATAGCGAACTACGTTATGCAGTAGGCAGACCATACGTTGCACTTGGAACACAATGGAAGTAGGCTTTCGACAATCATCCTGGTTTTGGTTATAACAAAAGTGTTTTACTCAAATGGCGCCCCCTCTTTCGGTCTGCGCAACTCCATAAAAGATGTACTCCAATAAATACAGGACTTAAGAGAGCCTAACCCGTCTTACTTTTCATACAAACGCTCGTACGTGATTATGGCGTTGTAACAAGCTTTTTTTAAATCTTTTTAACTTACAGTTATCTTGTGCGCTATTTCTAGGTGTCTATTGAAATAAAATAAAATATGAGAAATAAATTCAGTATAATCCTTCAAAAATCCCATTTTATAATATAGTAATGGCTAAAGACGTGATTAGTAATTACATACCTACGTGTATGCATATATAAATAATAATAAAATTCATATAAATATATGATTTCACTGTGGTGGCACTTAAATGAAATTGTAATAATTACCAATTTCTAATTCTGATAACTCTGTGTAGACTGAGTTTACAGTTATATATGTCATAATAAGTTTTGTTAATAACGCTATTATCTGTTAGAAAATAAAAGGCAGGGTCGGTGGCCGCGCGGAAAAAAGAAGTCGCCACTTCCCATCGGCATCAGCATTGTCCTTTTCACAGATTTTGTATACCTTTTGCCGCTAAAACAAAAAATAAAAATAAAAACTTGTTTTTTTTTTGTGTTATTTCTAGATTCTGCGAAGTAGCAATTCATTTATTACTGAGAGTTCAAAACACAGAAAATCAAGAAAAATAGTGTTTTACAAGTAAGAGTTTGCACCTCACAATCGCGTAGAGGAGGTTTCATGTGTATTTTTCGATATCGACATTACGCTGTATTGATACATCTCTTATGACAGCGGCGTCAAAAGTCAGGTGTGCTATTTTCATACCGTCGACTTTATTAATGACAGATTTTTATATGGAAACTTGTACGTCTTTATCGAATCGCCCGTTCACAAATAGCACTCCTGAAACCACGCCTCCCTGTCCTCTACCTCACACCCCCGCTAATGACACACTAGGTTCCCGTTATTGTTCTGAGCAAAGTAGATCTTTGGTTCTGAGGTTCCCATACAAAAATAACATTATGAGACATCTATACAGAGAGACGAAATTTTTTTTTTTAAATCTATGGTTTCCATCGATAGTGAAATGAAATTCGTTTATTAGTAAGCAGTGTTACATAATTTTGTTGGTCTGACACCAAAGAGTAAAATAATATATAGGGAAAAGAGAGCCATCTTGAGGCGTTTTCGTGCAAACCGAATTGACGGAACTGCCACGCCCTCTGTAAATTTATCCCAAACTAACGTACATACCTATTGACACCTATCTATATATATGTACAGTACATTGGACATTTGCTCCAGTTAAAACCGCGTATTGTAAATTAGCCAGCTATTTACTTATTTAATTTTGAGATTTTATATTAAACTCAAAATTAAATCAGATAATAGCTAGCTAATTTACAATACACGATAGGTATTTATGTACGGAAAGAAAATAAAACTCAGTTACATTGAAAACACGTACATTTATTTTAATATATATAATATTATCTTTTACATCATACTTACATTTATAACTTTCTGAAAACTAAAAAAAGTTATAATGCGTTATTATTATTTTCTATTTTTATAATGTTTGTGTTTTTCAAAATACAATTTAGCTGCATTTTTTATTTCGTCGTCTCCTTCGTAATTAATTTTACCAGCCAAAATGCGATTAACAGACCTGCACCAACTGTGTAAAAGAACGTTAATTATTAAATTAGTAAAATATTTACTTAATTGGTCCTTATGTTTTGGACATTCAAATGGGTAATCAACAAGCAGCTCTGTAAAGGACAATATAGTCTTTTTAATGTTGTATTTTGGGACATTTTCTTTCAAAAAAGACGTTGTTATATTTTGAATCTCGTGGAAGCAATTCTCTATATTTTTACTAGGATAACACAACCATTTTTTATTTTTACTATATTCTTTGGCTTTAATGAAGGAATTTTTAGTGTTTCTATTTTCATTGTCTAATAATGTTTTTCTGCAATGTTTACATGATTTCACAATATTTTTTAAACATTTGGTCAGGACCCAGCCACATACATAATTTCTTTGACCAGCATCTTCATGGTTATCTTCAATTAATAATTCATTATTAAAAAATACTTTTTCATTTTCTTCTTCTTCTAGTTCTGCTGCCTCATTGGGAACATCAGAAGATTGTATATTTTCTTTTAAGAAAAAATCCAGCGTTTGTAAACATACGTTACTGTCGTCCTCACAGTTAGATTTTTTTGAGTGAGGAGTATTATAATTATTCAGCAATAAAGCCTTGAATGCTCCTTCAAATGAGACTGTATTAGGGGCAATATTTCTTGCCCCATAACTTCTGATGTTCCCAAAGAAGTTTTCTATCGGGTCCTGATTAAAATTACGCGTTAACATTGCATCAAAACCATATTTTTCCGACAATAACTTCCAAATTGCTTCCATTCCTTCAATTGTCTTTACAAAATTTTTCACAGATGGTATGGTTGTTTCTATTAATCGGACTTTGTCCCCTACCTTCTTTTTATAAATGAATTTTACAGTATTTAATACCTGTTTAGCTTTGAGCCACAGAGCATGATGAGGCGAATGTCTTCTTATTGGGCCTTTGTAAATTTTCCCGTTTGGTGCAATTTTCAATGTATTGCCATTGAGACTGTCAAACAAATTGTCTAATAAAATAGTAATTTCTATTAATTGTCGACATTCTAATGGCAAGTCTCCTCTGGCCGTGTAATGCTCCGTGGCTGCCGCTACACTACGACTAAAAACTTGTGTCGCCGTTTTCACTCTCATTTTATTAATTTTTTGTTCATTAAGATGTTCCTCAGTTAGTTTATCTAATAAACATAGCTCTCCATATCTTTTATCTGCAGTTTTCACCATTTGGTAATATTCCCACTTTACAATTTTTTCTATGTTATCTATTTTGTAAGACATATCTTTATTTAACAAATTATTACGTATGCCTTTAATTAAATGAGGAACATCATAAATTGGTATTATACACTGTTTATTTACAGTAAACAAATCATGACGCCATGTCTTATTATTTCTTAAATAATTAGATTTTGCATCACTGACAAGTTCTGATACTGCACTGACATTAATTGAACTTTGGTCACATACTGTATTTAGTACAATTAAACCACATTTTTGAGCGTGGTCAATAACCGATACAATCAATGTTTTTAATTCTGATTTATTAAGGCCTTTCGTAAAATAGTAAGCAATTGGTTGTTTGAAATTATTAAGAACACCTTTGATCATAAAAACTAGAGCATGGTCAGCAAATTTAGATTTTTTATCACTGGTGAATCCCTCTAACGTATCCTTGCTAGTATTATAATATATCTGAGGCGTTAATGACATCTCATCAAAAATAAGACTGCACAATCTTTCTTTTGTATCCATAAGTGATACAGTAGTTTTCATTCTTTCAAAAATGATTGGGTTTATTCCTGGAGTTAATTTAATTTGACTGAGCAGACGTTTCATTGCCCTGGCTGATGGTAACGTAAAATATTTATACAAAAGTCTATAGCACTTTGGACTTTTCTTGTACAGAGATAAAGCAAGTACTTTTTCGTCAATACTAAAACGTCTTCCTTTAGGTTTTTTAGTACATTGTAATTGCATATGTAAAAAAAGTTGCGCAGGTTTTTTCATAATACCGACAGTTTTCTGAAAAGCTAGATCGTCAGCTAGCTTTTTTGCGTTAGCTAACCTGTCCTTGAACGATTGACTTCTTTTACGAAGGCGGGTAATCTCTGTGCGTAGATATTTTACTTGTTTCTTCAGAGACTTCAAACATGTGTAGTTGTAATTTTGTTTCTTCTGGTTAACATCTGCAAATAAATTTTTTTAATAAGTAAATTAAAGTAAAAAAATGATAAGGAGGCTCCTATACAACAACGTGACGTTTTCGCAAATTTTTGCTCGATATTGATAACGGAAAAAGGGAGATATATTTGCTTGAATATTCACTTTAAAATAAATAATAAATTTAATATTAAAGAGGTCTCCCATACATCCGACATTTTTTTTTTTTACATTCATATAGATAATGGTACGGAAACCTTCGTGCACGAGTCCGATTCTCACTTGGACGGTTTTTTTTTTACATTGCTAGTTTTGTGATTTGTGTGTTGCATTTTCACCAATCGTTGCAACACAGGCGATATTAATTCAGCATAGTAGTCGCCGAGCCATAAAAGGTCAACATTTTAAATGCTTACCTTCTCTATATAGAGTCCTCTTTTTCTTAGCAGCCACACTGTAACTGTGTTCCATCATCATAGCAGCAACATTGACTTTGTCACAAGTTGTTCCTGAAATAAATCGATGATAGTTTAAGTATTTGTACTTATATAAAACATATGTATAAAAAAGACATTTAGGTCCTGTATAATTATACTCATAGTGTAGAAGTAGTTATCTTTGTAAAAATAAATGTCTAGTTAATTCAAAAAGGATGCTAAGAAATTAAGCTAAACGTTTGAATAACGAAAAAACGTTTGAAAAACAAAAAAGAAATAGATTTTTTTTTTAAGAACAATTTATTTTATGTCATATGGTACAAAAACAATAGTACCTGAATGTATTTCCTGATTACACGCATGGGCTTGAGATGTTGCAACGACACTATTATCAGGCACAGCTGAAAACATAAATAAATACCAATTTATCAGGAGGAATTACCTCAAAGGGATATTCATACTTTTGTTTGATACACCACAAGTAAAAAAAGCATAGGTTTTGCGAACCGAGTTCTTGTTGCTTTGGTTTTTAATATAAGTAAACTTCGATTCGTGGAACCAAAAATTATTGTAACAATGGCGGTTAGATACAAAGGCGGTCTTATCTTAAAAGAAATGGCGATAAGGCGCAAAGGCAGTTTACTTCAAAAAAAATGTTCGTGTTTCTAAAGACAATAGTATTTATTTTGTTAATCTTTTGTACTATAATGGAAATTTTGTTATCAATACACGGCAGCCTTTTTTTTTAGGTAACATTGGTAACAAAAGCAAATGTTAACAAATGCAAACTAATACGCAGACAATTTTAAAACATATACCCATAAAAAAACAAACTTACTTGAAGGTTCCAGTTCCTGTGCCACAGGTAATATATTTTGGTTTGAGATTGCAGGAATTACTGAGACACCTGTAAAAGAGACATCAAAATAGTAAAAATACAGGCAATGTATTACACACAGAATTTTTAGATTTATTTCTATACTAGCAGTGTCAATACTAGGACTCCGTTCGCATACATTTTATGTTATATTTGTGTGGGGGCTACGACTTATCATAACTGGAGTTAAAAATTAAGTAGCCTATTAGTTAGCCTGTGTCCTGTACTTCTAAATATATCTACCAAGTTTTATAAAAATC
Organism: Elegia similella; assembly: GCA_947532085.1. Classification (NCBI taxonomy): domain Eukaryota; kingdom Metazoa; phylum Arthropoda; class Insecta; order Lepidoptera; family Pyralidae; genus Elegia; species Elegia similella. The sequence continues at coordinate 13,246,843 of OX383950.1, forward strand.
AGTCAATTTCTTTAAGAGTTATGGAGAAACATGCATACAAACAATACATACACAAACAAATTCAAAAAATTGTCAATTTAGTTTTAGTATTATGTATAGAGCTTATAAACACGATATCTCTGAAAATAAAGTAATTTACTCCATGACCACCCCTTAAAGATTTTTTAATAGTATTGATGATACCTTTACAGGTTCAGCTTTGTATTACGTGTAAGATAATTACACAATATAAAATGTGTGTACTGAGTGAGGGAGTATCTTTATTATTTGTTATACGTATGTGTGAGAGTAATTTAGTGTAAGATATTTCAGCTTGAAAAATTCTGACATCGTGGCTATAGTCATTCAAAATTAAAACAAATGACAAACCTTTTAAATGGAGAGATGGTACTGCTAAAGCATTTAAACGGTTATTACGGTTTCGCTCTCGGTCTGTGAAATGTATATCACATACTTTCATCTTCCTATAATATTCATAGTCTGACGAAGATTCTAGTTTGCCTCCAACAAGACTGACCCAGGTTTTGAAGCGGTCAGGACATTTGTCAGGATTTGGGAAAGAATGCAGCGTTACTCCTGAAATAAAGTAATTATGATATGTTAGATATGATATAAAATTAAAACTACTAAGTAATTTTTTGTAAATGTGTTTATTAAACTGAATAAATGGGTACTATTAATTTGCAATAAGTTAGCTGATCAACAAGTAATGATGTGCAAGTTTAATTTCCGAAATTATTTGGATAACAGAAAAAAGAATCAACAAGAATATGGAAAAAATTAAATGTATAAATGATAGGTAGAGCAACTTACCAAGGGGTCGGCAACCGAATGAACACAATCTTGGCATGGTTGTAATATAACTTATAAACTAAAATACACAAGATTATCACATAAATAGTGTCCGTATCGCAAATATAACGTCTCTGTCGTAAAAACGTCCTTTCGTTAAAATATTGCGGAGGAACTTCAATCAACTCAACGCCACACAACACACACACACAACACAGTGCGAAGCACGAAAAATTAATCGGCAGTAGAACGGAGGAACAGTAATAGCTCAACTCGGGTCTCACTGGAGATTTCACAGAGAAATGTAGACAAACTGCGAAAATGCGTGAGCGCAAGTTAATCTATTGGAAGCCATTAATTTGAAACTTGTTTGAAACTCAGTGCCAAGAAATGTTACCAGGATAAAAAACAATATTATTTTGCCAGGATGTTAAATATTTGAACATCATTAAAATTATTTTAATTTTGATCATACCGATGTAAACAAAATCATGTAATTTACTAAAAATATTTTCTTTTTAGAACTCCTTATATTATGTTTTTTTTATCTTAAAAATATAAACTGCGTCTGCACACCGACATCTAGCGATTTAATAATAAACTAAGTGATTGGGTTATATTACGAGATGGCGCCACCATAATTGTTGAAATGTCAGTTGTTCTAGCTGTCACCCCCCTGTCTGACACCCACGGTAGGTTTCCCTGTGGTATGGGAGTCAGGCTCTTTCCTAGTAGACAATCTCAGTAATCTTACTAACTAGTTAAAATGTTACAAATTTTCTTCCTCTTTTAAAATATAATAGAAGCCGATTTAAAAAACCTTAAATATAATTAAGTTGATTTTGCATAAAAATAATTATTAATTTATTAGTATATATTGACATACCTCTAATATGTAAATTAAGTACAAGATTCAATTTAATAGAGCGGGAAGATCTCGGGAAGATGAACTTTATGAGCGAGAAAAGATACTCTTACAAGTCCATAATCTGAGCCTACCACATCTCTTTTAGGCAGCCGTGCTTTACCGATTTGACAAATTGAAATGAAATGATTTACTAATTTACATGAAACATGGTTAAAATGAAAGTGGCCAAGTCCAAGTCCTCTGACTGCTCTGGCCAAGTATGGCTCTAGTAGTACAGAGAGGGTCGTGCTCCTGTAGTGGAGACTAAAAAGGACCTGATAATGATAATGATGATGGTTAAAATGTGACAAACAAAAAACAGGGTCCAACATGTTTCGCCATCAACATGGCATGTAAATATTTATTTATTGAATCGTGTGTAGATCGTTTCTTTTCTTTAATAAGTCTTCAAGTAATGTTCATATCTGTGCAATAACTACGTAACATTTTCAATAGACTTGTTGGTTAATGTAGAAACCATAGCATAAATGGATGTCAAAGAGACATTTCTTTCGGCCGGTCCAAACCTCAGGTCCAAACAGTCAATGTCAAATCGCTTAGTGTTTCGAAAACTTGTTTTCCAAATTTATTAAATTTAGTATCGTATAAGTGTAGCCAATAGTTCATATCATACTATTGCGATACAATTTTAGCCAAATATTACTTTAATGCTGATGTGCTTATTTTGACATAAATTCGCAGACTTAAGAATAAAATAACCTTAAACAAAATGCATCGGAGTCCAGCAGTCTGCCGCATCTGCCTCTCAGTGGACGCGCCCATGAGCAGCATTGACACCACTGCCCTGCAGCTCGTGTACGAGAGGCTGACGGGGGCTTTTGTAAGTATTCTAACACTAGTTAAGTCTGCACGATATCGCGATATTACGATTAGACTCCGTGCGGATTTGAAGGAGATGCTGTTTTTCTCGTTGAGTTGAACAAGTCTTGTGCTCGTTTTATACATGATGTTGAACTAAAATTAGAAGAAAACAGCACGGCTTTATAGTAGTAATAACAAAGCCTTGTGTGTGGTTTTGCACGGCCTTAAACCCATCATCCATTACCGATTAAAACCAAGTATTCCACAAATTGCAATATCTCATCTAATGTCGATAGACAATATAAAATTATACACTAGTAATAAGAAGTACATGAAGCATTTAACCTATACAGCGCCAATGACCACTTTAGTTGCAAAACAGTCGCTTGACTGAGATGCCAGTGACAACAAAACTTATTACAATTTGTACTAACTTGGAGTTGGGGGTGAAGTAATGTTAACAAGTGCTGGCATACAAAAGGTTATTGATGTCACCACAACTTAGGTATGAAATTTGGTTTAGAAAAGTGTAAGTCAGCGAACATAAAAAAGGGAAAGTTATATCTGGTGGTAACAAAAGCAATAAAAGAGGTTATATAAGCCATGAATCTGGAATTAAACAAACACTCAAGATACAGTCAATCAGAACAACTAGATCACACATCACTAAAATCATCATTATCCACTAATTCAAAAGTAGAGTTGCAAGGATCTGTGAAAACGTATTAGTTGGTAAATCTATTAAGGCTATGAATACATATGCAATCCCGGTACTTACTTATTATTTATGGAATCCTTATATGAAGCAAAACAAAGATTAATAACTTTGAAATAAAACCTCGCACAATTCTCACAAAACATAACCATCTGCACCCAAAATCAGCTATAGAAAGGATGACAATAAAGCAATCAAACGGACGCAGAGGACTGACTGATATCCAGGAACATCTGTTTCCTGATACTGATAGCCACTCAGGATCAAATCATCAATACTAAACACTACCGCAATCCCTCTGTTACAGATGATAAATGTTGTAAATGCCAGATCCATCCAGGCCAGATAAAGTATTACAAAATAAATTAAACAAAATATGAGTAGCTTACATGGTAAATATAACAGTTCCCAACACTCATAACCTTGCTAAAATAATAACCGAAAAATTGTATACAGATTTAAAAGATGAAATGGAAGGATAAGAAGATAAAGTATATGTATATAGTACCTGTAGTTATCTCATGGACAGGGCTAATCCCTAACACTTGCACCACAGTTTTAAATTTATAGATTTACCAAAAACTCATGCAACAATATGCAGAATGCTGCAATTTTAAATACATGTATAGAATAGTTAGGAAATTCATGCAAGGGGATGAAACAGAAACTCCCCAATAAATTACCTTTACTGCTACTTCACTTGGTCTATACCCGTGATTGTAGTGTACAAACACCAGCTATAAGCAGAGAAGAAAAAACTCTTGAAAAATAATAATAATTTTCTTTATTAAAGGTAAAAACCCAATACAGATACAAGATTGTAATGTATATATATATGTATGTGAATTAATCTAATACGTTTAAATTTTAAATGTTAGTGTACTATATGGATACACGATGGAGAGGGTGCTAGCTCTGCGTAGCACAATACTGGCTCTGTGTAAATAATTTCTTAAAAATAGTAAACGCTAGAAAAGTGATAAACTTATTATATAAATGAGTTAAAAAGACAATAATAATATCATGAAAGTGTTATTTTCGAAAAATCTAAAGTAATCAAGAAATAATTAAGGCAAGAAACAGAATAGATGTTTTTCAAGTGTGAAGTGAAGTGCTGGCAGTGAGGCTTTATTGTGAGTCCCAATTGGAAGAATTATTTTCGGTACACTCCCACAGGATTGTTAAAAAAGCAACAAGACATAAGGTACCAAAATTAGAAACCAAATATCAAACTTGCAATATCATCGTCACAATAACAGCATTTACGCCAGCACCATCTACCAACTCCTAGGAAGATCAACTATAACAAAAAAGCAGAAACAAAAGCACATACTTAAATAAAAACCATTGTCGCACTTCATTAAAATATTATTGAAAACCACTAGATGGCGTTACCAGTATCGTAATTGATAATCAATAGGAATATCGCTAGAGGGCGCACCCAGTATTACATCTGTAGATTAACTGATAAATCGCAAGGGCGTAACTGATATTTATTCACACAATCATCATTAAAAATGACAACTATACAGATGAAATGTGCGGGATGCCAAATAGAAATTACCAATAAAGAATACTTGGATTGTACTTTATGCAATGAACGTTACGACTTGGAGTGTGCCAATGTCTCTAGTAAGAGATTCTATAACACAATGACGAGGGAGCATAAACAATCATGGAGTTGTCAAACTTGCCTTTGTAAAATCCCAAAGGGAGACAACTCAAACACTCCCATACGACATCGTGACCAACACGACGTATATGGTTCTTGTCCCCAAACTGAAACCTGTAACGTAACAAAGCGAAATATGAAAAAAACTCTTCCTATCAATGACTCTATCAGCTCCGAAAATGTAAGCCTCCTTGGAGATACTATAAACAAAGATAACGCCAACAACAAGACTGAATTGACCCTCGAAAATTTAAGTGAGTTGATAGCTTCGCAGCTAAAGGAAAATAATAAATCAATAATAACGGACTTAAAAAGCACAATCACAACGGAAATAAACAGAGCAATTTTGAAGCTACGGGAAGAAATAAAGCGAGATACTTCTTCATTATCTGAACAAAACAATCAAAGAAAAAAAGAAATTGATGATATCACTATCAAAATAGAAAAGCTAACTAAGGATAATGAAACATTACTAAGGGAAATTAAAGAAATCGAAACCAAAGTTACAACCCCAAGACAACAACTTCCATCTGAAAATAACAGCAGAAAATTTGTGCTCTATGGCCTACCCGAATACAATAAAGAACCCGAACACATGCTTCATGGTAGAGTGGCTGAAGTATTTCATGAAACCTTCAATATAGATCTACTTGGATACATTGAGGATACACGTAGAATAGGAAAATTTAATAACAATAAAACTCGACCACTAATCATTGAAATAATAAGTAAAAAAATGACTAGATATATTTAAAAAAATAGCCGTTGTCTCCGTGGCACTGGCCTTTCTGTTTCAGAGATCATGGATGGAAACGAATATAAAACAAATGAAATTGATAAGGGAAGCAATGTTCAAGGCGCGAAGCAAAGGAAAACATGCTGTAATAAAAAACAACATGCTCTTCATAGAAGGGAAAAAAATAGAGTTACATAGAGATGAAATTGATCATCAATCTAACACAAGCAGTACCACAATAACTAGAAACAGTCATTCCTTTCGGAGAAGAACCGCCTTTTAAAATATTGTTCCAAAATTTCCAGAGTATCAATAACAAACAGCATCTTCTAGAAGCTTTTATTGACCAAAATCCCAGTTATAACGCCATATGCGTTTCGGAATCGTGGCTTACAGAAGAAAAAATCAACTTAATAAATTTCAACGGATATAAAATAGCAGCATCGTACTGCCGAAAACAACGCGACGGAGGTGGAGTTTGTATCCTACTTCAGGATCAAATAGAATCAAAAGAGAGAAAGGATATCACAAAAATGTCAATTGAGTATAATTTGGAATTATGTGCCGCAGAAATACCGAAGGAAAATGTTTTATTGATTTCATTGTACTGGAATGGAAGAGAGGCTGATGTTTTTATTAAACAGTTAGAAAAAATTCTAGACTACATAAGCAGTAAATACCCGAAATATAACATAATAATAGGCGGTGATTTTAATATAAACACTCTAAAAGATAAACCAAAAACCAAACGATTTCTGAATCTAATGGCAGGCAGAATAGATTCACGCAATACATAAATGAACCTACACACTTTACGGCTACTTCGGCAAAATGCATAGATTTGATATTCACTAATTTTAATTTTAATAATAGTATATAAACAAGAGTTGAGAAACTTGGATTTACGGCTCACTCTGCGACAGAAATTTGCTTTAAAATAACTCAAAATTTAAAAAATAATAATATTTGGTATACCGAAAAAAGACTTTTTAACGAAAAAAATATAAATAAATTTAAATTAAAACTTAAAAAAACTAAATGGCGCGATATCTTATCAGAGCATAAAAATGTAACGGAAAATTATGAAATATTTTTCCAAACACAATGATACATATATTAAATCATAGTATACCGAAACAAAAAATAAAAATTAATAAAACTTTAAAAAAACATTGGCTTACAGTAGGTATAAAAGAATCCTACAAAAATAAAAGATTGCTCAAACTCCTTACATTAAGAACAAATAAAAATGAAGTATTAAATAACTATTACAAAAGATACGAAAACTTATTAAAAAAATCAGTATCTACAGCAAAAAAATTATACTATAAAAAACGCATCCAAAACTCAACAAATAAAGTAAAAACAATGTGGAGTGTTGTTAACGAGTGTACAAACAAAAAGATCTGTGAGGATATAAGCAATATAAAATTACACATTAACAAGACAACGATTACCGACCCCAAAGCAATAGCAAAACATTTTAATAACTTTTTTGCATCGATAGGTATAAATAATGTTGGGAACAAAACAGGCAGACCAGTACACTCTCCTACTGAAAACAGCATGTTCTTAGGTCCTGTAGATGCTAAAGAGATATATTATATAATTAAATGCCTGAAAAATACAAGAAGCCATGGAATAGACGAACTGCCACCAAATTTGTTTAGAGAATGCGCGGATGAATTAACTTTTCCCTTCACACTATTAGTCAACCAATCGTTTAAAGAAGGTGTATTCCCAGACCTTTTAAAAATTTCATTAATAAAACCTGTATATAAGAAAAATAAAAAAACCGACTTGAATAATTATAGACCAATAGCACTCTTACCAACAGCTTCTAAAATTTTCGAAAGAGCAATGGCTAATCGTGTATACAAATTTTGTGAAAAATATAATATACTCGACGAATGCCAGAATGGATTCCGCAAAAACCGTTCGACTATATTAGCTGTATATAAATACGTCCAAGAGGCACTGAAAACACTTGATAGGGGTAAATATGGCATAGGAATATTACTAGATATGACCAAAGCATACGACAGGGTCCAGTACGACATCCTATTAAATAAACTTCAAGGAATCGGGATCAGGGGAATCGCCAATAAATGGTTTTGTTCATACCTTAGAGACAGAAAACAGTTTGTGGAAATCGAGTATTTTGATAACGAAACTAATTCGATTCAACACATCCGATCACAGTGCAAGTCAATTCATCGTTCTATCCCTCAAGGCAGCGTCATCGGTTGTCTCCTATTCCTTTTGTACATCAATGATCTCCCAAAAATAATGGATGAGCACTGTGTCCTGTTTGCTGACGATATCTCAATCCTCACGCCAGTTGACAATAATATTAATTTATCTCTACATCTTTCAAATATCCTGAAAAAAACGGAAGCCTGGCTAAATGAGCATAATTTGGAAATTAATTATCCTAAAACAAAACTAATGGTGTTCCACCCTTATCAAAAACCACCTTTAGATATAAATTTAAACTTAAACGGCATAGACTTAGAAGTAGTAAAAGAATTTACACTATTGGGCGTAAGCATAGATAGTAACATAAACTGGAAGTCTCACATAAACCAACTTTGCGCTAAACTATCCAAGTTTGCATATGCGCTTAGAGAATTTAAGAAGTCCACAGACATTGAAACTGCTATTGTCACCTACTATGCTTACGCATATTCATGGCTTAGCTATGGTACCAACCTATGGGGTAACGGAACCGACTGGTGTAGAGTCTTTACGTTACAAAAAAGACTACTTCGAATAATAGCTAACATTAAGCCAAGGGATAGCTGTAAGCCGTATTTCAAAAAGTACAACATACTAACCTTGCCGAGCATTTATATTTTAGAAACGTGCAAATTTGTCCGAAAATATCAACACTTTTTCGAAAAAAGAAAAGACATAGTGACAAAATACATACTTAGACACAAAAATAAACTACAACTACCTACTTCGCGCCTCCAGCTGCATTCATCTAGTCCTCTCGTAATGGCTGTAAAAATATATAAAAAACTCCCAGAAGACATAAAAGATACAGAAAATTATAAAACATTCCTAAAAAATATAAAAAAACTGCTAGCAAATAAATGTTCTTATACAATTAATGAATATTTAAAAGATAAGTAAACATAAGATTCTTATTTTATTTTATTGTATTTATGAATAATATAGATTGGCTTAATATAAATAAATAATAATGAATAATTATGTAATGTACAAAACTATAATAAGATATAAATAACCATTGAATATATATAATATAATAAAAACTATTCATCATCATCATCATCAGGTCCTTTTCAGTCTCCATCACAGGAGCACGACCCTCTCCGCACCACCAGGGCCATACTTGGCCAGAGCAGCCAGAGGACTAAAACTATTAATCATATACAATATATTTTTAAAAATCTAAATCAACTAAACATAATCATGTTTGAAACTTAAAAGCACCTCTCCCATTGCAGCGCCCGTCAGGGTCCTTAATGTTTATACTAATATTTAAATTAAGACCTATATGTTATGTACATTAAGGAAGCAATAAATGATTGATTGATTGATTGATTGATATAACATTCAACATGAAATAATATTTATCAAGCAAGATGAGCAAGCAGTGGAATCAAGTTGCTATATAGAAATCATAGTGTTAGTTCTCTTGTATGCCACAACCATTCTTATTCTGCAAATAGTCCTAAGCAAAAGCCCTAAAGATGATTTCCTAATGCCAAGATAACTGTAATGTAGTCAAAGGCTGTTAAAGAATTATTTTTATAAATGTTCAACATCACAACTTATGTATGCTACTACAGGACTTAATTTTCCCAAACATATGTATACTTGTGATTGACAAGCACATGTACACAAAAACTAAATTTGATTCGGTGTTTCATATCAAACTAAAGAAAGGACTTGTTGGCAGATGAAAATCTGAAAATTTTACAGCATTAGGCATCATTAATCTGTTCATTGTATGTTTTCAATGTAAAAGTAAAAGCTGTAATATCACTGGCACCACATTCCAGCTCGTGAGTGGGAACAGGCCCGTGGCGGCGTGCTACATCTGCCGCGCTATGCTGTACAAGAGCCACAAGCTGATGGTGACCGCCACCAGGGCAGACCATGCGCTGACTGCTATGTTGGAGACGGCTGGCGAGGTATTTATGTTATATTGTCTCTGTTTCTAAAAATGCTGAGCAATGGCAAGGACCACGCAACAAAGCAGTCAAGATGGCACGCACTTTCTAGACAAAGTTTTATAGAGGGTGAAAGCAATGTGTAAACAATATGTGCAATATGTGCTAGCATTGTAAATTATTTTGCCTTCTAAGGTTATCACAAATCTGTATGTTTTCTCCCAGTATTTTCCTTCAGTTCACTAGAATCAAGTAATTAAAATAATGGTTGATTAAAATGATCACACACGAGTCAGACAGCAATACAAACTGGAGGTGTGAGGAGGGTGGAGGAAGGGCGCGCTAGTATGTACTAAATGTTTGTTTGTATTCAGATTACAGAACAATCAGTATCCCGGATTGACCGCTCGGCCATTGGCTTGTGTGCGTCGCTGTCCTTCTCTGTGGCTGAATGTTGTGACAGCACGCTGCCAAAACCGGTCATGGTCAAAACTGAGCCGGAGTCAGAGGATGCTGGCGCCACCGCGACGGACGATGAGGATTCAGCGGGTACGTATGTTCAAGTTAACCATACGTCCCACTCTCTTCCATGCTGGTCTGGGAGGAAAGAGAAACATAAAATGTACATGCTGTTTCTCTGCCCACGCAGACCTTAGAAGTCTGCCGAGGAAAGGAGCGGAATCTTAAATTGCTATTTTTATTGCATGTTAATAAGCCGAAGCGGCTAGCAACCTTGCCAGCAAAATTGATCCTATTTTCCATTAGGGTAAGTCACTTAATGTAGTAAGAAAATAAATATGCCATTGTGAACTGTTTACAAAGAAAAGTGTCAGTTTGATGAATGGCAAATGGCAACGATTTCATATATGCTGTGAGTCATTTATCTTTAGTTTTCCAGCTATACACATAGTCAGTTCTGTTGGATCCCCTGTGTGATTTAAATTCGGGATCCCAGTGGAATAACTGTAAAAATGCCTTAATCACGCCCACGTGTTTAGGTCTCGATATGCCACTGCTTGAACTTGGAGTGTTGATCAATAATTGCTCCTGTTGGTCTTAAAATACGTAGGCTTTGTGTGGAAGGCCACAAGAAAACAGGACATATAACAATAAGTCGGTTGCAGTCATCCCTTTAGCTTTTAGTGTTTAAAGACATTGTGTCGTGACTGTGGAAATTCCCCCATGTTGCCTTGCCAAAAACCCTTGTCCAAAATGAGACGATCATAAATATCGTATATAAGAACGCGTAAACAATATAATTTATACGTTATGTCCATTACATGAGGCATACAATTCATAAAAACATACATATTTTTGTTCAACAACAAATCCAGCTATTTTTTTACAGAAAGAAGTAAACTGCTTCCTTTGTTTGTTTGTGTAACTTTATTTATCTTTTTATGTGTTTCCAAGTAGGTAATCTTATGTCGTCAAAGACAGCTGTTTAAAACCTTTATTAATAAACAATTATTTCATTATATTAAGTAAGGATATATTTCTAAAGCATATAAAAAGTGTTGTATTTCTTTTAATTTGCTTAAACTTAAAGACATTCAACATCATATTTTTCTCTTAAAAGAAAAAAAAATCTTCAACAATGACGAGTTACTTTCTTTTTCTACGTAAATTAAAAATGAATGATTAAACCGTTTGGGATTTACTCTTATTTTATATCACTTACCATCAGGGGTTTCTCCACCAACAAGTTGTGTGACCTAACCTAACTGCCCCACTACTAGCACGGTACAGGAACTCAATGAGGCTAATGACAAGGCGATCAGCGTAGCCAAATACTGGTCGAAAGAAATCTAATCAAATGGAACCATTTCGACTCGGAAAGAAGAAGCTGACCCGCTTGCTCGTTTGTCCGATATCATAAAAAATTACGTCACTACTTCATTCATGATTACGTGAAAGTGGTGTGTTTGGTGTCGTAAATGGATATAATGGGAATGAAATAACTTGAACCACCGCGAACGTGATAGTTAAGGTGAAAAGTGACATAACCTATACAACATCAAAACGCAATAATTCAAATACCTGGATTCTTTTGTGATAAAATAATATTCGCATCAAGCTCGGGATTCGATGCCCTATTAAACAAGAAAGACACAATTCGAAAACGCTAGGATGTTAACTCAAATGATGTTTAGGGATCTCCCTAACTCTTTGCTGTTACAACTAGAAAACAAAAGTTGTATACTAGTTGTAACAGCAAAGAGTGACAACAACAGAGAGAGATTGTACGGAACTCTCGGTGCGCGAGTGCGACGCACCTCGATCCGCTAAACGTGCCCTTTATGTCCTGTGGTGTCAGGCTCTGTCTTAACGTGATAATATGAATGAATAAATGTTTGACGAATAAGAGGCTCTTGTTTTATTTAAAAAAAAAAACGTAATTTTGCTAAAATGACATTACGTTAATACATTACGGAATCTACGTACTTAAATAGTGGTGGGTTGCAAGCCACATCGCCTATTGACATGATTCCTTGGAATTTCGTCCAATCCTCCGGCTAGGGAATGCTGGTCCGGTTGTTTTAAGATCCGGATTTTGATTGCAGAAAAGCCGACATCCGCGATTGGCCGCTCGGCCATTGGCTCGTGTGCGTCGCTGTCCTTCTCTGTGGCTGAATGTTGTGACAGCACGCCGCCCGCCAGGGTCGCGGTCAAAACCGAGCCGGAGTCAGAGGATGCTGGCGACACCGCGACGGGCGATGAGGATCCAGGGGGTACGTATGCTTAAGGTGACCAAACGTACTGATCTCTTCCATGTGTGTCCAATTATAGGGTTCCATCTCCATAAGAGGTAAAAAGGAACCCATTAGGATCACCTAATTGTTAGTCTTGCAAGACCCTCTTTCTCGGGACCGGGTGGACGGATCAAGTTGAAATGGATATCTGCGGCCCCGTGAAGCTGCCAAAAACTTGTAAGTCAACGATGAGACAGCTGTTTATGTCGCATATTTTGTGAATTTGCTCTCGCAAGGGAATCAAAACCTATAGCGTACTTCTCGTGATTAGTTCTATAGTAATGGGTACATATTTTTGTTATCTTTCAACATATACTGCCGAGCTTAATGTCAGTGTGTAAATATTAAAAGCGAAACTAATATTGAGAAGCCTGCCTTCCACATAGGGCATGGATACCGGTGTACCGGTTCACCGAAATACCGGTATACCGGTAAAAAAATAGGTATTTTGATACCGGTATTTGAGGATGAAATACCGGTATTTCGATTTTTTTTATTTATTTCTGCAAGGGTGTTTAAAGTTCATGAAGAACGTTTGATTTATATGGTTCATAGTGTTGGTCATACTGTTGATGAGTTTTCATATGCATAAATCATGAATAATTTCGATTAAAAAAATATATCAACGAAATCAACTACTCAAGACACTGCATGTCATGAGACCATTGGCTCGCATGTCCTCCCTTGGGTTTCTTCCTTCTGCCGGGACTCGGTGGAGGCGGCATGGCCAGACAATTGTTCCCTATGTAATTTCCTGGTTTTCGCAAAACATGACCGTACCAGCGTAGGCGGCTCTGCAGGAGAGTTGTCTGCTACTGGTATGTGACGGACATGGAGGCTGCCGCGAATGTGTGAGTTCCTTATGTGGCCCGTTCGCGAACCTCTACTATTCAGCAGCTCCCTATTGAGCCGCTCACGTAGCCTGTGCTTCACTTCCATATAAAAGGACAGGTCTAAAATGTCCTGTCCTTTCAGTTTAACCGACGTTTTTGGGTCACAAATGATAGCAGTCACCACGCGCCACTTTGTCCACGCTGCCGATATGCAAGGTTGGATATCTCCGGACGCGTAAAGGTCAGATCCCATGTATTTAAACTGGTCAGTACGCTCGACCACGTTTCCGCCTATGCGTACAAGACGGAATCTGTAACGTTGCAATCCATGTAGTCAGTCTACGCCACATTTAGTTTCAAGTCGCCGTTCTCAAGCGACTCCTTCCACATATTCACGCGTCGCACACGTCTTCCCCTTTCCGCATCTGCCAGTGCGATGTGTGCGTAACCCCAGCAGGAAAGTACCTCGTAGAGTAATATGAGTAGACCGAATAATTCGTTCTCATCATCATCATCATCATCATCAGGTCCTTTTTAGTCTCCACTACAGGAGCACGACCCTCTCTGTACTACTAGGGCCATACTTGGCCAGAGCAGCCAGAGGACTTGGCCTAATTCGTTCTCATTGTGCTGTAAATGTGCCCTGAATAAAAAATTTGTGCTCTTTGTAATTTTGAAAAAAAAAAAAACGAAAAAAGCCATTCCTGTTGGGGTAACGTTGCTTCAGCAGGAAGATCCTAAACGAATAGTGGGAGCGAGAAAATTTGTGCATGAGCAGATAGCTTATATTTGTGCTGGAATATGGCATGAGCGCTTGTGAAAAAAATATACACGTAAAGGTCTTGATTTGTGCTCATTTGTGACCTAACTAGATTTAAGTATTAATATTTATAAGTAACAAGTAATCACGCCTTTTTAAAAATGTGAAAAGAAAATCCCGCGCCTAAACGAAAATACCTAACACTTCACTGAAACCTCTATTCGATGCTTCTCGACACTCATAATTATTATAAAAATATTCAAAAGGGTACTAACATGCGTTATTGAGTAATGTTACTGTAAGTCAACATAACGGTATCACAACCTAAAATAGATGGGTAGACCAAAAATCAGTTCCTTTAATAAACTATCATAGTGCAAAGTTTCAGCTTGGAATCTTTCGCACATAAAAAGATATAATAAAAAAACCAGAAAACGATAATGACGCTGGTTATCCGACCAAACTCGAGTGACCCCGCAGTATGTTTCATAACAACGACATTTTGCGAAAGTGACGTTCTACATTGCGAAGAAACGTCGCTTTCGCATAACGTCATTCACGCCTTCTATATTTCTATGCATATGAATGAATGCTTAGGAGAGAGGGGGGTTTGGCTTCGTTGTATGTCTACGTGTAAGCGCTGCGGCAGTGGTGACCTGTGCGCTCATATGATGTATCTCATCCCACGGGTTCGCTAACGAACTGACCTCCTTTGATAAGCGACGGTGTAGGTGAAAGTAACAAATGTTTTGCAGATGGCGCAGCAGAGGGCCAACAGTCTGTGGCAGGCAGTTCCCGACACAGTTATTATGGCGAGCCTCAGAGCGCTGACACAAGGCACCAGTGTCATGTTTGTCTGAGGGGGTTTCAGATCAAGGGTCATCTACAAGTACACTTAAGAACTCACAATGGTGAGAAGCCATATAAATGTAATGCCTGTGGCAAGCAATTTAGTCGAAAGGGTGATTTAGTAAGACATTTAAGAACTCACACTGGTGAGAAACGATATCAGTGTAAGTTTTGTCGTCGTCGATTTGCTTACAGCAGTGCAGTAAAAAGACATCTGAGAACTCACACTGGTGAGAAACCATATAAATGTAAAGATTGTGGCAAGCAATTTAATGATAAAGGTACTTTGGAATCACATTTCAGAACTCACACTGGTGAAAAACCATTTGAGTGTAATGTTTGCGAAAAGCAGTTTAGTCACAAAAGTCATTTAAAAACTCATTTAAGAACTCACACTGGTGAGAAACCATTTGAGTGTAATGTTTGCGAAAAGCAGTTTAGTCACAAAAGTAATTTAAAAACTCATTTAAGAACTCACACTGGTGAAAAACCATTTGAGTGTAATGTTTGCGAAAAGCAGTTTAGTCACAAACATCATTTAAAAGCTCATTTAAGAACTCACACTGGTGAGAAGCCATATAAATGTAATGACTGTGGCAAACAATGTAGTCAAAAGGGTGATTTAAAATCACATTTAAGAACACACACTGGTGAAAAACGTGTGCGTTACCCCAGCAAAAAAGTACTGAATATCAAAACGTAATATTACTAGATAATCAGTGCGTAACGTCATGTAAATGTGTGTGAAAGTTTGAAATTTGTGCGTCCATTAATTTTTGAGATATTAATTAAAATCTGATTCTGCCAGGATGACATTTCAAACGTTACACCAGCAAAAAAATTTCTCGGATCCGAGTGAAAGTTAATACAATAATTAGTAGTTGATGTGTAGTAAATGTAGCTGTATAAATAGAATTTGTGCGTCTTCAGACTTTTGTGGTATTCAAATTTTTGCTGGGGTAACGTTTGGCCGATTGCTAGATCTCAGAATTGGCATGGCGTAGGAGTTTGATTTTTTTTACACACTATGTTATGAATTTGTAGGTCATGTCTGTGACAACAGCATTTCTAAAAATGTTACCATTCAAGGATTAAAAATGAAAATATGAAGTCAGGTATTTTGATTCCAGTACTTTAAATATGGGACCTAGAGACTAATTGTTGACGTTAGTTTGTACCTTATAATTGCCTACAATGCCTAGGTAAGTATTAATATGATATCTTAAGTATTAAATAAGTTATGAGAAAAAGTACCATAACTCGGTCGCCAGGAATTTCGACAGCTGATTTGATCAGTTTTTCTATTAGTTCGGAAGTTGATAGTTATTGCACTATTTGTAAGGGTAAGTTAACTATTAGTTCGCAAAAAATCAGCTCAGTCCACGCAGTAGTTTAAGAAATATCATTAAATATCCAACTGTAGGTGAAATACCATAATAAGCCGACCATTTTCGGAAGTACAGCAAAAAGCGACGCTGCCGTATATATTGCTAACCATCCTAAATTAGCAGTTGTATTAACGTAAAATAGTACAGTCGTGTACATCATTGAATTCAAGCTATTTTAACTTATCCAAAACTGTTGTTTGTTTACCACCACATTTTTTTATGTCGCACTTATGATACAATCACAATTGGAATGTGCTTAATAGTCGTTAACCAGTCAATCGGAAACGAACTCACAATCTGTGCACGACGGCGCAAGTAGCATCAAATTAGGTACAGCCGTTCCATAGTTATAGCCATAGTTATAGGCGAAAATTGTAAATAGTTTATACCTCTTTTTTTTGTTTGGTAGGCTAAATAACGTTTTCAATCAGTTATCGAAGTTTGTATTAGAAATAGACGTATTTTTAGATTGCTATCTTGTGTTGTAAATAGTAGTATACTAATCAATGTTTTCTACTTATGTTTAAAATTTTAGCTTTTAGGTATTATGTTATGACTTATATGTATGTTTTTTCAATAAAGAAACATGTTTTTGTTGTTTTATTTATGGGACAGGCTATAGGGAATTGAGATATAGCGAACCAGACAGAAATAAAGTCAGGTTTCCCATACTTGAAATTCATACTAAGTCTCACATGTAAAATAGTAAATAGACAGTACTTAACAGTTAGAAATTAGCATAGTTAGGTCATAGGCGTCCTAGATAGGTAGATGTGAACACTAGGCACGCTAGGTCGCGTCTGGAAGTTTCGCGTATTCGCGAAACAGTATTTAAATGGCCCCCCTGGCGCGGGGCGCGGGGGTAAGCGACGCGGAGCGTCGTTTTTATACTCGTGATTTTCCATCGCGATTTTCATGGAAACTAGCGTGTCTAGCACGATGAAAATTGTGTAAATAGGTAGCCTAGATTAAGATCTAACTAGTGATATAAGTTTTAATGTTAAGAATGTGTGTTTGCATTGTAAAAATTTAAGAAATAAAGTTAAGCGGGGCGCGGGGGAGTGCGGAGGTGAGGTACGACCAGAAACGGTATAAAAAGAGCGCGGTTTCACTACCGCGCCAGTGCTTCAGTTGGCCGCGGAACAATCAAGAAGGAAGAACTCTGGAAGAAAATTCCGGAAGAAATCTCTGCCTGGTCGTGCTGCCCGTCCACGCTCTGCCACCCTGCTAGCCAGCAGTATTCTGCGTTTTATTTACCATCCCATTTCTTTGTATCATATTGTTTCTTGACACGTCAATCAAGGGTGTAACAACCCTCCATACTGTTTCTTTGGCGTCAGTCAATCCGAATCTTCGTGAGGCCGCTGCCGCCCGCCGACCTTAAGAGCCCACACGCAAGATCAAAAACTTACAGTCCACCCTCTGCTCTCCACACCTCGAAGTGAAAAGGAACGGCACAGCGTCGCCCCCCGCCGAGCTATCGAAGACGAGTCTGTGCTGTTCATTTGGTCCTTCGTCGTCGGATTAACGCCAGCGGAGCTTAGCGAAGATTCAAGAAACCCAAGATACGTCAAGATGGTCGTCACGCGGAGCCAGCAGGGTGATGAGAGGCCGCAACCAGACAACACGAGAAGAAACCCGGTCGACTGCGCTCAGCCAGGTGTATTAGTTGGAGCCGCCGAAAACGTCGCACGCCCGCCACCTGTATTGGACGCGTTTTTGTCGACATCAACCGCCGCCGCCGCCGCCACAGCCGCCGTTGCTGCCGCCAGTTCAGTCTCGCCGCATCAGGAATCAACCGCGGGAATGTCAACGGAGGAAGAAAGAAGTACTCACGCCCGTAGAGGAGGAGGTTCAACGAGATCGAGCACGTTAAGGCCTGGCACCGCGCGGTCTGTCCGATCGGCGGCCTCCCGCAAGAGACTCCTCGTGGAGTTGGAGGCCAAAGAAAGGCTGGCCGAGCTGAAAATTAAAGAAGCACAGGAAGAAAGGGAGCTACAGAAGCTACGCCTGCAGCGCTTACAAATTGAAGAAGAAGAAGAAGACGAAGAATCCGAGGAGGACCGTGAAGACGAGCTAGAATCGGTCAGAATCCAAGAATGGATAAAGAGGACACCGCTCAAGGATAAGGACACTGCACAGCGCCGCCCGAGGAGAATAAAGTCGCCGAGGAAAAACCGCAACAAAAGGAAGATAAGGCACACGACAAGACGGAAGAGACAAGACGGGCTTCGGATGAACAAGGGACCACCCGTCGAACTCAGCCGGTCGTAGATGTTGCAGCCTTGGCCGCGTCGCTGCTCAACGCCGCGCGCAGTACCCGGGAGCCGCCGAAGTACATACAAGAACTTCAATTTTTCAACGGCAGCAATTACGAGTGGTTAGGATTCCGGGCCGCCTACGAGAATTCAAGCAACTACTTCACGCCTACGGAGAACCTCGCCCGTATAAGAAAATGTCTGCGAGGTGTCGCTAAGGAAGCCGTCGGGTGCCTACTACTGAGTCAACCCGACCCGAAATCGGTGTTGGACGCGCTGGAAAGAAGATTTGGACGACCAGAAGCACTCATCCACGCCGAGATCGAAAGAATGAAGTCCCTACACAAGGTCACGGACAATCCACGGGACTTATGCATATTCGCCGGGAGCGTGAGCAACATCGTCGGTACTATAGAAGCATTGAAGAAGCCGCACTACCTATTTAACCCCGAGTAAGCGCGCATCGTGGTCGACAAATTAACACGGATTCTACGCAGCAAATGGTACGATTACGCCGCTAAAAAAAAAGAAGAATCGCCCGACATCAAGATTTTGTCGACGTTTTTAAACGAAGAAGCCGACAAGTGCGGCGCTTACGCCCTTCCGGAAGCAATAAGGCAAGAAAGAAGTTTTCAAGAGCGAAAAAACTTCAAGAAAGAACGCACTTTCACCGTGAAGAAAGATGAAGCTGACTACACGCAATGCCCGTTATGCAAGAAGCAACACAAACTCACTGAATGTAAAGAATTCCTGCGTGCCACAGTCAAGGACAGGTGGGAAATAGCGAAGAAGCATCGCATATGTTTTCGCTGCCTGAAAAGCAAACACAGAAGAATAGCCTGCAAAGCCGCGCCGTGTGGAAAACAAGGATGCACAATGCGACACAATAAGCTGCTACACTACGAGCTACGTGAGTCGGCGCCGCAAGAACAACAACAATGTGAAGCTGTGACGTCGGCAAAAGAAATCATCGCCACGGCTAACAACACGTCGTCAAATCGCCGCGCGTATTTGAAGATTATTCCGGTTGTACTCAGCGGGCCGACATCGAGCATCGAGACTTACGCTTTATGTGACGAAGGCAGTACAGTGACACTCGTCGACGCATCCATCGCAGATGTCATCGGAGCGGACGGCCCTAAGAAGAGTATGTGGCTACAAGGCATCGGCAGCGAGATGCGACAAGAAAATAGCAAGTCAGTCAGCTTAAAAATAAGAGGAAGATATTCGTCAGAAGAGTACAAAATAGAAGCCGCGCGCACGGTCAACCGATTGGACTTCGCGCGCCCGAGTCAATCAAACGAGAAAACATGGAAGCCTGCACACACCTAGAAGATATAATGGAAGAAATCGTGTACGAACGTGCTTCGCCGAAAATACTACTAGGTCAAGACAACATTCACTTGATCGTCGAAGAAGTCGTTGAAGAAAACTGCGAGCAGGCGGGAAACACCAACCTGTGGCGTCATATACCCAGCTGGGATGGGTACTACACGGGTGTCAGAGCTCTCTCACTGGCACTTTCGACTTCTGCGGCAACATCAAACAAGTCAAGAAGAATGATGAAGACATGGAAGAGCTCATCAAGAACCACTTCAAGCTCGAGTCACTATGCATTGAGCCGAAGAAGCCACGTGAAGATCCGGAAGAAAAAGCTCTCATCATTCTACGCGAGCGAAGTCGCCGTTTGCCAGATGGAAGATTCGAGACCGCTCTACCTTGGCGGGATGAAAACTTCGTCATACCCAACAACTTCACGCAAGCCGAAAGAAGACTTCATTCGCTGGAGAAGAAGTTAGATCGCGATGAAGAATTGAAGAAAAAATATCAAGAAAGAATAGACAACTTGCTGAAGTCGGGCTACGCGGAGCGCGTCTCATCCCCACCCCCGCGCAATCGCACGTGGTACCTACCTCACTTTCCTGTCGTCAACGCAGCGAAGCCACACAAACCGCCGCGCCTCGTACACGACGCAGCAGCCAAATTCGCCGGTGTCAGCCTCAACGATATGTTACTCTCCGGTCCAGACTTGCTACAGTCACTGCCAGGCGTCATCATAAGATTTCGTCAACATCCGTACGCCGTGTCTGCCGTCTTGAAAGAGATGTTTATGCAGATAAAAGTACAAGAAGAGGATCGTGACACACTCAGATTCCTGTGGAGAGACGACCGGCGGGAGGGCAAGCCCGACGAGTATAGAATGACATCGGTCATTTTCGGCGCGACATCATCACCATTCACAGCGCTATACATCAAGAATTGAAACGCAGAAGACTTCCAAGAAAAATATCCTCGGGCGGCGGCGGCAATAGTGAAGAATCACTATATGGACGACTATCTACAAAGTTTTGGAGAAGAAGCAGAAGCAGTCGAGATAGCGAGACATGTCGACTTCATACACAAGCAAGCAGGCTTTACACTCGACGGATGGGCTTCAAACAGTCGAGAAACCCGAGAAACACTCTGCAGAGATGGAGAAAACAACACCGCCGTGTCCATAGGCGGGAAAAAGACAGAAAAGGCGTTGGGACTACAGTGGAACGTCAACGAGGACTACTTCAGCTTCAGAGCCAACCAATTGAAGACACCAGCTGACATATTGGAGGGCAAGAGAAGGCCTACGAAGAGAGAAGCACTCAGTATCATCATGGCCCTTTTCGACCTTTTGGGCCTCATTTCGCCAATCACTACGCCGGCGAAACGAATTTTTCAAGACACGTGGAAGTACAAGATCGAGTGGGACGACCCCTTACCTGAGGAACTTGTGCCTAGATGGGCGAAATGGATGGAGAATTTACGCAACATCGAGAAACTACGCATACCCCGCTGCTACGACTACGAGCCAGTGTCAAGACGACAACTTCACACTTTCGTCGACGCCAGTGAAGAAGCCTACGCATCGGCCGTATATTGGCGGCAAGAACATCCCGACGGCAGCGTAAAAGTGACACTAGCGGCAGCCAAGAGCCGCGTAACTCCGACTCGACCGGTCTCCATACCACGACTCGAACTTCAAGCAGCACTACTCGGGGCCAGACTCGCACAAACGGTCTTGGATGAACACGAGTACGAAGTGGAGAAGAAAGTGTACTGGAGTGACTCGCGTACAGCGTTGGCATGGATAAGAGCCGAGCCGCGAACATTCAAGACATTCGTGGCGCATAGACTCGCCGAAATCGAGGAAACCACTAAGAAAAATGAATGGCGATGGCTACCTACCAAGGACAACGTGGCCGACGACGCAACGCGGGCCACCCCGACCGACTTCGACTCTCAACATCGTTGGTTTGAGGGCCCATCGTTTCTCAAACTACCGGAGGATCAGTGGCCGCAAGAAACGAAGCTCGAAACCCCCAAAGAGGCCGATGAAGAAAGAAAACCGGAAAAGTGCAATGTCGGTGAACTGAAGACTGAAGATAGACGACATCCACATTTGCCACGCATAGAAAAATTCTCGAGGTGGACAAGACTCATACGTACTACAGCCCGAGTCCTGCAGTTTGTGAGAAAAGTGAAGAAAGAAAAAACTGGGTCGACATACGCAACAAGAAAACGCACAAGAAAAAATAAAGACGCCGACCCCAGCTGGACGCGGATAAAAAAGAAAGACGCACCGCCGCAACAACGGATCCCCCGCGCCCCGTCGAAGCAAGTCAACTACACTGAGTTGTCGGCCGACCTACTTATCGAAGCCGAGAAACTATGGGTGAAAGCAAGCCAACAAGATAGTTTCCGCGAAGAAATAACACGCATGGAGAAGAATGCGAAACCTACGAGTGGCGACCGGCTAGCGGCCTTAACTACTTACATTGATAAACAAGGCATATTGAGGTTGCGCGGCAGGGTGGCGGCGGCGAGCGACATAGAAGAGGAACAAATCAACCCGACTATACTAGACGGGCGACATACCTATACCCGCCTATACATACAGCACGTCCATGCGAAGCTACATCACGGCGGCGTCGAGATAGTAGTCAACGAGCTGCGACAGCGAGCGTGGATAATAAAAATAAGACCTACGGTGCGTGACGTCATCAAGTCGTGCATCACGTGCAGAATCGCCAAAACGAAACCTTCGTGCCCAGTCACCGGAGGGAGACCTACCTGCCGCGCGCTTGGCACACCATGCGCGGCCGTTCACCTTCACTGGACTCGATTACTTCGGCCCTATAGAAGTCACAGTGGCGAGACATCGAGAAAAACGATACGGCGCACTATTCACGTGTATGACGTCGCGGGCGATACACATCGAAATCGCTCACTCACTTAGCGCAGATTCGGCTATCTCGGCGCTAAGGCGTTTCATCGCAAGAAGAGGATGTCCCAAAGAAATATGGAGTGACAACGCGACGTGTTTCATGGCAGCAGAGAAAGAGCTAGCAGAGGCAGCGCTGGACGGGCTACAGCACGAGGTTACGGCGCGTCACATCAAATGGAAGTACATCCCACCGGGGGCGCCCTTTATGGGGGGGCCTGGGAGCGTATGGTACGAGCCGTCAAAGAAGCCCTGAAGACGACCCTGCATGAGAAGTGTCCATCGGACGAGACGCTGGCCACGCGGCTCATCGAAGTCGAAAACACGGTCAACTCCAGGCCGCTCACACACGTGGCAGTAACACCGGACGAGCCCGAGGCGCTAACACCGAACCACATCCTCATCGGGCCAAACTGTCATGTACCACC
Source organism: Elegia similella (assembly GCA_947532085.1). Taxonomy (NCBI): domain Eukaryota; kingdom Metazoa; phylum Arthropoda; class Insecta; order Lepidoptera; family Pyralidae; genus Elegia; species Elegia similella. Next base: position 13,270,156 of record OX383950.1, read on the forward strand.
ACCAGGGTACTTCGAGATGGGGGACCTGACGGCCAAACAGCAGTGGCGGCGCGCACAAGCCTTAGCAGACATCTTCTGGCGACGATGGGTGCGCGAGTACCTGCCTATACTTCAACACCGGCGGGAGCCCTACAACGCTGAAGTTCCACCGAAGGTCGGAGACTTCGTCCTCATCTGCGACCCCAACCTGCCAAAAAACACGTGGCCGAGAGGGACGATCATCCGAGTCTACCCGGGAGCAGACGGCGAGGTGCGAGTCGTGGACATCCAGCTGCGCGGCGGCAACGTGCTCCAGAGGCCTACGAGGAAGGTCGTCGTGATCCCAGGAGTCTCGCCATCCGGCGACGGCGGGAGAAATGTGCACGACGGCGCAAGTAGCATTAAAATAGGTACAGCCGTTCCATAGTTATAAGCGAAAATTGTAAATAGTTTATACCTCTTTTTTTTGTTTGGTAGGCTAAATAACGTTTTCAATCAGTTATCGAAGTTTGTATTAGAAATAGACGTATTATTAGATTGCTATCTTGTGTTGTAAATAGTAGTATACTAATCAATGTTTTCTACTTATGTTTAAAATTTTAGCTTTTAGGTACTATGTTATGACTTATATGTATGTTTTTTCAATAAATAAATATGTTTTTTTGTTTTATTTATGGGACAGGCTATAGGGAATTGAGATATAGCGAACCAGACAGAAATAAAGTCAGGTTTCCCATACTTGAAATTCATACTAAGTCTTACATGTAAAATAGTAAATAGACAGTACTTAACAGTTAGAAATTAGCATAGTTAGGTCATAGGCGTCCTAGATAGGTAGATGTGAACACTAGGCACGCTAGGTCGCGTCTGGAAGTTTCGCGTATTCGCGAAACAGTATTTAAATGGCCCCCCTGGCGCGGGGCGCGGGGGTAAGCAACGCGGAGCGTCGTTTTTATACTCGCGATTTTCCATCGCGATTTTCATGGAAACTAGCGTGTCTAGCACGATGAAAATTGTGTAAATAGGTAGCCTAGATTAAGATCTAACTAGTGATATAAGTTTTAATGTTAAGAATGTGTGTTTGCATTGTAAAAATTTAAGAAATAAAGTTAGTTAAGAAATAAAGTTAGTTAAGAAAAAAAGCGGGGGAGTGCGGAGGTGAGGTACGACCAGAAACGGTATAAAAAGAGCGCGGTTTCACTACCGCGCCTTCCGACCCCGTCGCACTCGCCACCGGAATAGAGTGCGTAGAGTAGGATTAGCTCCGATTACTGGTGACCGCCCGGCGGTCCCGGGTGACTTGCACCCAGGATAGGCCCTTCTGGCAACGTAGCTTTCTGCCCATAAGGCAAAAGATGAGAGTTGCTGCTCTCTAAAGGCTTTTGCCATTGTTTCTCAGATTGGCTCTTCAGGCTTGCATGCACGCATACGCGGCCCATCAGGCAATATGAGTGTTTGCTGTCTCTCCAAGCCTTGCGCACACAGGCAACGCCTAAAGCCGAGGTCCGTCCCTCCTGGGGCCCTTTGGTGATGTTGTCTATAAAGGTTGAGGGCACTCTGCCCTCGCCTCAAACGCCCGGTGAAGTAGCGAAAGCTCACTTGGAGCTAGCTACATAGTCCTTTCAAAAAAAAAAAAAAACTACCGCGCCAGTGCTTCAGTTGGCCGCGGAACAATCAAGAAGGAAGAACTGTGGAAGAAGACTCTGGAAGAAAATTCTGGAAGAAATCTCTGCCTGGTCGTGCTGCCCGTCCACGCGTTTATTTACCATCCCGTTTCTTTGTATCATATTGTTTCTTGACACGTCAATCAAGGGTGTAACAACCCTCCATACTGTTTCTTTGGCGTCAGTCAATCCGAATCTTCGCGAGGCCGCCGCCGCCCGCCGACCTCAAGAGCCCACACGCAAGATCAAAAACCTACAGTCCACCCTCTGCTCTCCACACCTCGAAGAGAAAAGGAACGGCACAGCGTCGCCCCCCGCCGAGCTATCGAAGACGAGTCTGTGCTGTTCACAATCGAGTTTTAATTGTAATGCGACCAAATCGAAATTTCCTTTTTTAAAATTTCGCCGTTCGTAAACGAGTGATTTTTATATACAAAAATCGTTCGAAGACGAATGGTCATACCTTCAAAAAAAGTACCCCGGGTTTCTTGGGAGCTGAAGCTGACAGGTTAAAATAATAAATCGGAGAATTGTGAACCAGACTCACGCACGAAGGATTATCTATAAAAACGGCAAAACATCATGTTTTTTGTATGGGACTCCCATACAAAAAACCCTTAAATATTAATTTTATTTAATTTTTATTTCTAAAGCTAATATAAACTAAATATTCTGTCAATATTTCAAGCGTCTACCTGTTGCCTTTTTCAATATCGAGCAAAAAAATCACGTTTGTTGTATGGGAGAACCCTTAAATATTTATTCTGTTTTTAGTATTTATTGTTATAGCCATAACAGAAATATATCAACTGTGAAAATTTCAACTGTTTATTAATCACGGTTCATGAGATACAGCCTGGTGACAGACGGACAGACAGACAGACAGACAGGCAGACGGAAAGCGAAGCCATATGAATAGGATTCTGTTTTTACCGTTTGGGTACGGAACCCTAAAAATGAGTGAAAAAAATATCATATTTTTACAGGGTATGGGTGAGATAAACTGAAATTGTTTCGTTCAGAATTAGATATTTAGATGGCGCTCCTGCAGAGTGGTGTTCCTGTGGGGTCGACCAAATGCCTAGAAAATGAATAACACGACAGTTACCTTTTTTGTGTTGACGTCGCGGTATCGCACTTAATCTCAGAACAAGGACTAAAGTTAGTACATAGATGTTTTATAGATGTAGATCTCTACTATCGACAGCGTCAAATTAAAAAACTAAAACTTTGATTTTGATCTCCAAAACTATATGCGATTTGATTCGTAGTTTGCAATTGAAATAAACATTATATACTTATTTAACAAAAACTAAACAAGAGGGAAATCCGGAAGCCTCCAAAAAGTAATTTTTCCTACTCGTCGTAATAGGTATTTTGTAAACGCCTAGTGTTTTACTCAAAAGAAATAAGAATAGGTGATTGGATACACATATTTTATACCTGAGTACCTAGTTATAAAATATATGTCATATAAATCCTGCGTGGCAGGCACCAGCAAGCCTCCTGAGTGGCATAAATCCAATATGTGCTTGTGCATTGTATATTATTTGGTATGCATGCGAATACTTCAGTACTCACAAGTACCGCAAAAATTCACGGAGTACACGACCAATTTCAGTAACACAGCCAAATATACGGTACCGTCGCTTTTTGCTATACTCCCGAAAATGGTCGGCTTATCATGGTATTTCACCTACGGTTGTATATTTAATGATATTTCTTAAACTACTGCGTGGACTGAGCTGATTTTTTGCGAACTAATAGTTAACTTACCTTTACAAATAGTGCGATAACTATCAACTTCCGAACTAATAGATAAACTGATCATCGGCCGTCGAAATTCCTGGCGACCGAGTTATGGTACTTTTTCTCATAACTTATTTAATACTAAAGATATCATATTGATACTTACCTAGGCATTGTAGGCAATTATAAGGTACAAACTAACGTCAACCATTAGTCTCTAGGTCCCATATTTAAAGTACTGGAATCAAAATACCTGATTTCATATTTTCATTTTTAATCCTTGAATGGTAACATTTTTAGAAATGCTGTTTTCACAGACATGACCTACAAATTCATAACATAGTGTGTAAAAAAATCAAACTCCTACGCCATGCCAATTCTGAGATCTAGCAATCGGCCAAACGTTACCCCAGCAAAAATTTGAATATCACAAAAGTCTGAAGACGCACAAATTCTATTTATACAGCTTCATTTACTACACATCAACTACTAATTATTGTATTAACTTTCACTCGGATCCGAGAAATTTTTTTGCTGGCGTAACGTTTGAAATGTCATCCTGGCAGAATCAGATTTTAATTAATATCTCAAAAATTAATGGACGCACAAATTTCAAACTTTCACACACATTTACATGACGTTACGCGCTGATTATCTAGTAATATTACGTTTTGATATTCAGTACTTTTTTGCTGGGGTAACGCACACGTGAAAAACCATTTAAGTGTAAGGTTTGTCGTCGTCGATTTGCTCAAAACAGTACATTAAACACACACTTGAGAACTCATACTGGTGAGAAGCCATTTAAATGTAATGATTGTGGCAAGCAATTTAATGGAAAGGGTCATTTAGATACACATTTAAGAACTCACACTGGTGAGAAGCCATATAAATGTAATGATTGTGGCAAGCAATTTAATGGAAAGGGTCATTTAGATACACATTTAAGAACTCACACTGGCGAGGAGCCATATAAATGTAATGATTGTGGCAAGCAATTTAATGTAAAGGGTAATTTAGAAAGACATTTAAGAACTCACACTGGTCAGAAACTATTAGAATGTAAGATTTGTCGTCGTCGATTTGCTCAAAACAGTACATTAAACACACACTTGAGTACTCATACTGGTGAGAAGCCATTTGAATGTAATGATTGTGGCAAGCAATTTAATGGAAAGGGTAATTTAGATACACATTTAAGAACTCACACTGGTGAGAAACCATTTGAATGTAATGTTTGTCGTCATCGATTTGCTAAAAACAGTGCATTAAAAAATCACTTCAGAACTCATACTGGTGAGAAGCCATATAAATGTAATGATTGCGGCAAGCAATTTAATGTAAAGGGTAATTTAGAAAGACATTTAAGAACTCACACTGGTCAGAAACTATTAGAATGTAAGATTTGTCTTCGTCGATTTGGTGACAAAAGTCTTTTACATAGACATTTAAAAACTCACGGTGAGAAACCGTAACAATGGGACCACAACTATTTTGCATAGTTTTTAATGTCACGTTAGGAACGGGAACTTAATTCTCGTCCACATGCAACACAAGTTGTTTGTAAAAGATAAATATTTCAGGGTGGATGCGACATATGCGTACCTAATGTATTAAACCACGGGCTTCACTAGATCACTTTAATATAGAGAAACTTTATAATAGCAGCCAGGAAACCAAGATGTAATGAATTTAATTTGCATATAAAACTAATTTCTGTAACAACCTGTTCCTTCTGCGGCTGAGTCTTTTAGTTTTATTTAGAGTCACCGAATCTTGACGTAATACTATATCTCAAAAAAAGTACGAATTTTCGATGTATAATATTGTTTATTTCTTAAATTTTATGGATAGGCTTTTAGATGTTAGGAGTTTTATTGTAAACTAGCTTTTACCCGCGGCTTCGCTCGCGGGTGGTTTCCTTTACTAACACAACACAAAACTCCAAAGTCAACCCACGTAGTGCCTTAAACACGGTAATAGCTTAAAGCCATGGTTAATTTTTTGGTTAAAAAAGAGGTTCTCAATTCGCCCCGTACCGTATGTATGTAATATTGTCGGGGTTGCACAATTTTTGTATATGTTGTTCTGTACCAGCTTCTCAACATGTGTGCCTAATTTCATAAGTGTACCTTTACACTTATGAAATTAGGCACACATATTGAGATGTACGTATATTTATATGTTTGCTTGCGCATATCCCAAACACTATAAAGCGGATTTTTGACATTGTTGTTTGTCGCAGAAATTTTGCGCAACTAAGGAAATAGTGCAGATTTTATCAAAATCGGTTCAGTACTCTTTGAGATGGTCTTGAAGAAGATAACTTATTTTTAATTTTTAAAATAAACTGGCTCACATTCTTACATTGTCTAAAATACTGAATTTTTTTTGAGCAGTATTTTGCGAACTTGTTGTAGCATACTAACTCAACGATACTATAGGTTTTTTATAATAGATAGGTACTTAATACATAACATCCAAGAAAGTGTATAGGATAATTGTATTAAATAAAAAATAAATAAACAGAGAGTAAACTTTAATTTGTGTAATATGTTTTTGAAAAACTAAAACATTTTGTTGGATGCGTATCTCAGTTTTCTTTCTTGAATACTTTTTGTCACTTATTCACTGCCGAGCGATGTCACATCGATTTGAAAGAGAAAAAGAGAAGCCGTTTGAATGTAATAATTGTGGGAACCAATGTAGTCGAAACATAACTTTGGAAAGACATTTCAGAACACACACTGGTGAAAAACCGTTTGAATATCTTTGTCGTCGTTAGTTTGCCCAGAGCATGAGTTCATTCTTGTCAAATTTTTCCCTACTGCATTTGTAAATGTAATAGTATAGAAAACGTGAAATATCTCGGGGTGATCTTAGACGAACAACCACAGAAATATATCGGGATAGAACGGCCAAGTGGGCGGGACACGCGTGTAACAATCTTGTACGATCGTGCAAGATTTGTTAAACGTTCATTCAGTCAGCGCGCACTTCCTGACTGTGCTTTGTTGTGCGGTTTTAAATTGTAAAAACAGAAGTATAAAACTGAGAAAATGGGTCAAAAGGAGGTGCCTGTTACTTTCCATGGATCAGTAGTTAGCTTTAACTAATATCGTGATTAAACAACATACCTTAAAATGAAAATACAAAAACCTACCATGTTTTTCAATGTAAAACGACATACGACTTTTTCACAATCGACAAAGACCAAATATCCAAAATGTCGCTACTTATTACTTTCCGGGTTATGACAGTTTGAAAATGTAAAATGAATATAAGATATGTGGAGGGGCTGTCCAAATTTCGGTCGTTGTTGTATTACGAGCACACTTGAATGCAACGAACTGACTGTGTCGTTACCTCTTACAGTATCGCTATAAGAGTTTCCTAAACCTTGAAGTACTGGTTTCCAAGTGAGAGGTAAAACACATCTTGGTAATCAGCATGAGTCAGGAAATAACACAATATTTTGTAAAAACAAAGTTTTTTTGTAAGAAGCTTCAATATAAAGTGCTATACAGCGTGTTACATAACCAACGACGTTCCCGTGAAGGGGTGACTCAGCTCGTTAAAGTGAACAACTTTTCCTATGGGACCAATGGAATCTCAATTTTTTTGGACATTTTTATACTAATTGCCGAGCCGGTCGAACATTATTTGTATGAAAATGTAATTTTTTTGAGTTCCCAGCATTGGTCTACAGGAAAAGTTGTTCATTTTGAGGGGCTGACTCACCCCTTCACGGGAACATCGTTGTTGATGTTACACGCTGTACAGTCTGTCCGGGCAAATGGTTTGCAGTAAAACAAGGACTTTAAAACATAAATGAATATGATAAAATTATTATTTTTGGAAAATGTTTTTTATCCACCAGTTATTAGCAATTTGTTTAATTTTCATTTTTTGTACTAGACAAAACATTAAAATTAAAACTTATTTTTATTCGTGTACATACTTTACTCACTGCATAACAAAATTAAATAGCCGTTCCGTGCAACGCATCAGAATTTACTGCGTCTATACAGTGCGTGCCGAATCTTTAAAGCTGCTGATAGCGCCTGTGAAGGGCGGCGACACTTCTTTTGTCGGCTGCCAGCGTCGCCATGTCAAAGCGCGCAAACTATCTAAATAGACGGACTTTAGTTATAAAAAGCCGGCCTCCGAACTGTATCAAGGAAGAAAGATAGAAAGAAAGAAAGAAAAACTTTATTCGGCAAAAAATTATAACAACAATAAATGAAAAATACTTAAGAACTAAGTATACCTACAAAAGTTAATTGCCGAAAAGGCAGCCAGCTCGGCTTTATGCTTATGGCGGTGGACCACAGCGCTGATTTTCAGCTGGTACCAAGGAGGACGTAGATAGCTTAACTATACATATATGATATTACAACAAGCATAACTTTTTAAAATATATTTTTAACTACTCATTTACCATTTATATCTACGAAAAATTGAATTAAAAGTATGAACAAAACAGCAACAATGAAATTGTCAATTTTCGTGAAATCATAATTCAAAGTACTTGACTTTAGTTAGTATTGGTACAATATATATCATTAAAACTAACGTGAGATACAGACATTATGTACTAAAAACGGGTCACTCACGTGCTATTTCGTCGGGATTGCCGACTATAGTTTCGGACTCGTCAGGAGCCCATTTTCAAGGCGAGTGCGAGACGCGCGGCGGAGGGTCCCGAACTAACTGCTCTCGACGCACTGCTCGTGCGGCGGCTCGTGCCGCCCTTTTGGAGGGGAGAGCCAGGTCGGTCGCAGGACCCTGGTGAATAGTCACGGAGGTAGTGGATCCCATTTTTTTCCTCGTCGGTGTCTGGTGACGGTACGTGTGTGTGGAAAGAGCTAATCGTATCGGCCTCTACTGACTTTGTGTGCTTTAAGTTACGAGTATCATTCCCTTGAAGAATCGGTTTCCAGGTTGCGGGTAATGTTCAACCTACATCCCGATTAAAATTTGGACGTCGACTTATTTCTATGGCCTCTCTTATTTTTCGGGGAACGAATGCCTTTTCTCTAGATAGGACTCTGGCCTTGTCAAACCGGATATAATGGGTGACGTCCTCTTCCAAAGTATGTTCGGCGATGGCCGACCCATTCCTGTCCAAATTCTTTAAGCTTCTGATGTGCTCCTTCAGCCTGGTGGATACATTGCGGCCAGTTTCACCAACGTATCTCTTCCCACAGTCACAAGGAACTTCGTATACTCCCGAGACATTTAATGGGTCTCTATCCTTCGGAGAGCGAACCAACCGCCTTATTTGTGTAAGAGGCCGGAAAATGGTCTTAATGCAATATCTACGGCGTACTAATTGTCCGATTTTGTCCATAACCCCTTTCACAAATGGCAGGTATAATAATGCTCTATCCGCTGATGGTATGTGCACGGCTTCATTTGCGGTTATTCTCCAACTTTGCCTCCAACCATAACCATTTGCTTCTAAAACGTGCCTCACGTGAGCTAGCTCTGACCCTAGAAACCGAGGGTCACATAGTCTCAGCGCTCTGTTAATGAGAGAACGTGGTACCGACGCTAAGTGGGCTGGGTGGTGGTGCGAATCTGCTCTTAGGTAGCGATCTGTATGCGTCGGTTTCCGATATACAGTATGTGTCAACACTCCATTTGGTTCTCTCATCACTAAGACATCTAGAAAAGCTAGAACGCCATCTTTTTCTTGCTCCGTGGTGAACCTTATTCTTGGATGGATAGAATTAAGGTGCTCCAGAAATGGCGTTAAATGGTTTTTATTGAGAATTGCAAAGACATCATCTACGTACCTCCACCAATGTCTCGGTCTATCCTTCGCAGTGCTAAGTGCTCTCTCCTCAAACCATTCCATAAATATATTTGCCACCACTGGCGCTATAGGTGACCCCATTGCTACTCCATCGGTTTGGGTGTAATATTCGCCTTGCCACACGAAGAAGCCGCTTTTTAAACAAAATTCAATGATACGCGATATAGCGATGATAGTTGTGTCAACTTTTCTCGGTAAACCGCTGTATCGACTATGACCGTTGCGTTGCCCTTGTCAGCTGGTAATACAACGGTCATAGTCGATACAGCGGTTTACCGAGAAAAGTTGACACAACTGGTGAGTGATACTTCTACCTATAAAATAGTCAATTATAACCCTACCTCACGAGTTACAGCTGGGCTTGATAAGCTGTTGCGATCACTGTCGGACGACGACCTGAGAAAACGCCTACGTCCACAAAACCCCACCACGCCGAAAATCTACGGGCTTCCTAAAGTACATAAGGAAAACTGGCCATTGAGACCTATTGTGAGCCAAATAGATGCACCTACGTACAAAACATCTCGTTTTATGGCAGATATTTTACAGCCGCTAACGGGAAAAACGGGAAGTTACGTAAAGGACTCGGCCCATTTCATCGACTTGCTACAAGGGGTCCGGCTAGCCGACGAAGAATTCATGGAAAGCTTCGATGTGACTTCATTGTTTACAAATGTACCGGTAGAGGACACCATAGAGATTATTTCAAAGTTAGCAAACTGCAGCGTTCAATGATACGCGTGTACTATTAAGTACACGCGTATCATTGAATTTTGTTTAAAAAGCGGCTTCTTCGTGTGGCAAGGCGAATATTACACCCAAATCGATGGAGTAGCAATGGGGTCACCTATAGCGCCAGTGGTGGCAAATATATTTATGGAATGGTTTGAGGAGAGAGCACTTAGCACTGCGAAGGATAGACCGAGACATTGGTGGAGGTACGTAGATGATGTCTTCGCAATTCTCAATAAAAACCATTTAACGCCATTTCTGGAGCACCTTAATTCTATCCATCCAAGAATAAGGTTCACCACGGAGCAAGAAAAAGATGGCGTTCTAGCTTTTCTAGATGTCTTAGTGATGAGAGAACCAAATGGAGTGTTGACACATACTGTATATCGGAAACCGACGCATACAGATCGCTACCTAAGAGCAGATTCGCACCACCACCCAGCCCACTTAGCGTCGGTACCACGTTCTCTCATTAACAGAGCGCTGAGACTATGTGACCCTCGGTTTCTAGGGTCAGAGCTAGCTCACGTGAGGCACGATTTAGAAGCAAATGGTTATGGTTGGAGGCAAAGTTGGAGAATAACCGCAAATGAAGCCGTGCACATACCATCAGCGGATAGAGCATTATTATACCTGCCATTTGTGAAAGGGGTTACGGACAAAATCGGACAATAAGTACGCCGTAGATATTGCATTAAGACCATTTTCCGGCCTCTTACACAAATAAGGCGGTTGGTTCGCTTCGGAGAGCGAACCAACCGCCTTATTTGTGTAAGAGGATAGAGACCCATTAAATGTCTCGGGAGTATACGAAGTTCCTTGTGACTGTGGGAAGAGATACGTTGGTGAAACTGGCCGCAATGTATCCACCAGGCTGAAGGAGCACATCAGAAGCTTGAAGAATTTGGACAGGAACGGGTCGGCCATCGCCGAACATACTTTGGAAGAGGACGTCACCCATTATATCCGGTTTGACAAGGCCAGAGTCCTATCTAGAGAAAAGGCATTCGTTCCCCGAAAAATAAGAGAGGCCATAGAAATAAGTCGACGTCCAAATTTTAATCGGGATGTAGGTTGGACTCTACCCGCAACCTGGAAACCGATTCTTCAAGGGAATGATACTCGTAACTTAAAGCACACAAAGTCAGTAGAGGCCGATACGATTAGCTCTTTCCACACACACGTACCGTCACCAGACACCGACGAGGAAGAAATGGGGTCCACTACCTCCGTGACTATTCACCAGGGTCCTGCGACCGACCTGGCTCTCCCCTCCAAAAGGGCGGCACGAGCCGCCGCACGAGCAGTGCGTCGAGAGCAGTTAGTTCGGGACCCTCCGCCGCGCGTCTCGCACTCGCCTTGAAAATGGGCTCCTGACGAGTCCGAAACTATAGTCGGCAATCCCGACGAAATAGCACGTGAGTGACCCGTTTTTAGTACATAATTGGTACAATATATTTGGGAAATTAAAAACTGTCGACAACAATGCCATCAATTTGCCGCGATAATGTGATTTCTTTTATTCAAATACAAATACAAATACAAATAATATATTTGTTTACGAAATGTGGAGAGGAAGCACTAGTACCCGAATCGTTAACGCCATGTATTTGCAATTTCATAATTCAATAATAGTTTGACAGTAATGGTGTTACTTTCGTTTTTTGATCAGTCTTATTTAAATCTGTTTCTATCACTGAATTGTTGTCGTATTGAATTGAATTCTTCTTTACTTTATCATCTTCCTTTGTTTCTAAACCAGCATAAGTCTTAAGGACGATAACGAGAAACCTTATTCAATTTTTAACACATCTTACACGGAACTTTTATTTCATTCTTATCTAGCTTCTCTTCTTTTTAAAAAATTTGTTAAAGAATACTATGGATTGTTCGATTGAAACATTTTTTCATTATGGTCATTGTGTTTAATATGAAAGCCGGTAAATCTTGTGCAATAAGGTATATCAAAGACCTGTTTCAATGGATGTCCTCATCGCGAGTAACAGTTTTTACTTTCTCATAGCAATTAACCATCCTTGCATTATGTGACATGTGAGCTCATATTATGTATCTCATCCCACAGGTTCGCTAAGTAACTGACCCCTTTGTAAAGCGATGGTGTAGGTGAAAGTAACAGTTTTTTTGCAGATGACACAGCAGAGGGCCAACAGCGTGTAGCAGGAAGTTCACGAAACCGTCTTGATTACTGTTTCGTGAACTTCCTGCCGCAGGTTGTTGACCAGCCTCAGAGAGACCCGCGCGCGCAAACGCTCACACAAGGCACCAGCGTCATGTTTGTCTGAGGCAGTTTCAGTGGAATAGTCGTCTACAAACTGGTGAGAAGCCGTATAATTGTAATAATTGTGAGAAGCAACTTAATCGTCAGGATACTTTAGTATTACAATTAAGAACTCATACTGGTGAGAAACCAACATGATGTAATAGTTTCTGCTACTCTTGTATCGTTTGTAATCAAACTTCATTCTCGTCTACATTAAACCACGGATATACTACATTACTATAGTATAGAGATATTATAATATCAACATTAGTCTTCACATGGATATCGTAAGAGGCGACTTAGGAAATATAAGCTAAACAAAGCTCATAAACATCAATGAGACCTCTCCAACCGTCTGGCCAGCGAGGAGAGTGTATGCCAATCCTGTCTTCTCCGGCCAAGTATGGCTCCGGTAGTACAGAGAGGGTCATGCTGCTGCTGCAGAGACTAAAGAGACCTGATGATGATGATGATGATTATAATAACAGACAAGAAACCATAGATTTGAAAAAAAAAATTTCGTCTCTCTGAATAGATGTCTCATAATGTCATTTTTGTATGGGAACCTAGTGTGTCATTAGCGGGGGTGTGAGGCAGAGGACAGGGAGGCGTGGTTTCAGAAGTGCTATTTGTGAACGGGCGATTCGATAAAGACGTACAAGTTTCCATATAAAAATCTGTCATTTAGTAAAGTCGACGGTTTGAAAATAGCACACCTGACTTTTGACGCCGCTGTCATAAGAGATGTATCAATACAGCGTAATATCGATATCGAAAAATACACATGAAACCTCTTCTACGCGATTGTGAGGTGCAAACTCTTACTTGTAAAACACAATTTTTCTTGATTTTCTGTGTTTTGAACTCTCAGTAATAAATGAATTGCTACTTCGCAGAATCGAGAAATAACACAAAAAAAAATCAAGTTTCTTGTATGGGAAGGGTTCCTTTAGTTAAAGTTTCTATTTTTATTTTGTGTTTTAGCGGCAAAAGGTATACAAAATCTGTGAAAAGGACAATGCCGATGCCGATGGGAAGTGGCGACTTCTTTTTTTCGCGCGGACACCGACCCCGCCTTTTATTTTCTACCAGATAATAACGTTATTAACAAAACTTATTATGACATACATAACTGTAAACTAGACAGAGTTATCAGAATTAGAAATTGGTAATTATTATAATTTCATTTAAGTGTCAGCACAGTGAAATCATATATTTATATGAATTTTATTGTTATTTATATGTATATGCATACATGTATATAATTACTTATCACGTCTTTAGCCATTATGGGGTAGACAAACACCAGAGCTATATGATCTAAAGGGTACGTTTGGCTTTGTTTGGTTGACGTGTAGGTAGATGAAGGAATCCAATAGCGATGGGTTGTAGCCGCATCGCCTTGGACATAGTCCGAGATATTCATATGAGACATTTGCTTGATATTTTAGATTATTTTTTTATTATTCATCATCATTTCGAGTAAGTAACTTTTTATTATTAATTCCCGCGAATGTCTTTTTCGCTCTGCTTTTACACCGCACATGGTTTTTGCTTATGTCGTAGACCAGCATGATAGAATTATATTTTAATTGTTTATGACATAATAACATAACCCTTCTGTACCCTTCTCCACCAAACTGCATACGATTCGAAATGAGACGTATTTTGAATTATCGCTAATTGTGCAAACAAAGCACATTGGGCCCTTCCCGGCCCGTTGAAAAGCTTGTTGTTTCATGCATTTGACTAACAAACAAGTGAGAATGTGATAACATTGAATGAAAAACTTGTTCCAAGTAATACGTGTTTTTCAGTAAACCTTGCAAGTTAGTGAAATAAATGTTTTTTATTTAGAATGTTCATTACATTTGCAAGGTTTATATAAAAACATTTTCTTTACTTTTACTGTTTATGAGTACTTTGTGAACGGCCAAAGTCCAGGTAAAATATGTACAAAAATAAGTTTTTTGGAGGCTTATACTGAATTTATTTCTCACTTTTTTTTTTTATTTCAATATAAACCTAGAAATAGCGCACAAGATAACTGTAAGTTGAAAAGATTAATAAAAAGCCTGTTACAACGCCATAATCACGTACGAGCGTTTGTATGAAAAGTAGACGGGTTACGCTCTCTTAAGTCCTGTATGTATTGGGGTACATCTCTTATGGAGATGCTCAGACCGCAAGAGGGGGCGCCATTTGAGTAAAACACTTTTGTTATAACCAAAACCAGGATGATTGTCAAAAGCCTACTTCCATTGTGTTCCAAGTGCAACGTATGGTCTACCTACTGAATAAGGTAGTTCGTCAGCTCCTGAAGTGACCCCGCGGGTCACTGTTGGATCATCATGCTGCCCGTGTTCTGTTCTGTTAATGAAGCAGATCAACTAGTTACTAATGATGGCAACTAATGAAGTGGCAGTTGCGCTGTTAGTATATGAGAGTGAACATGGGCAGCAACAACAAGTACAGTTTACGGTACTTGTTGTGTTGCCTTGTGACGCACCAAGCCCTCGCCTGGGTAGGTCAAAGCTGTCGTCACTATACTATCGGCTGCACCAGTACTTCAAGAGTGAAGCGAAACAGTGAAGACGACGGCCAAGCAAAAAACAAAAAGACCTACCTAATGCATCAAGTATCTATCAAAAGTAAAGTTGTATCCTTCGCTGATGACACGGCCTTAATATTTAAGGGCCAAACATGGAAAGACACCTTTAATTCCGCTCAACTGGGGCTAAACCTTGTCAAAAAATGGCTAGATTCAAATTTTTTGACATTAAATGTCAGTAAAACTAAGTACATGGCCTTTAGTATAAGAAATGCAAATCTTCCTGACTCCAATACATGTCAATTGTATGCCCATGCCTTTACGTCTTCAGATTGCAGTAGTGGCAGTTGTAACTGTCCTACATTAGAAATGACCACCACTACTAAATATCTAGGAGTTTTAATTGACTCAAACCTTAATTTCTCCCCACATATTACCCAACTTTCTGCCCGAATCAGAAAACTTCTGTACATTTTTAAGAAATTACGGTTTATAGCGGACAATAATATTCTCCGAATAACATATTTGGCTCTTTGCCAATCGATTATCGCCTATTGCATAACGTCTTGGGGTGGTGCATCAAAATCACATCTGCTCGTTGCTGAAAGGGCACAAAGAGCCGTCCTAAAAGTATGCACATTCAAGCCATATAGGTACCCTACATCAGACCTATATAGGGATTGCCAGGTACTGACAGTGCGGCAGCTCTTTATCCTCTCGACAATTATGCAGCAGCATTCACAACTCCCTTTCAACCCTCGACTACTAACAAGAAATAATAGACTAACATATCCCCTCCCTGTGTTCAATACTGAGTTCATAAAGAGATTCTTTTGTTTTTTAGGACCATATTTATATAAAAAAATAAATTCCAATGTTTTCATATATGCACTCAATAATTATAATTGCAAAAAAGTTATCACCGAATTTTTACAAAACCTGTCGTATGACCAGACTGAGAGCCTTTTGCAAATTGTAACCTAAGCTTAGCTATATTTATTATGTAATAGGCACCTGCACTTCTTACTAATTTTAAAATTATCTTTACAACATTTATTAAGTAGTATTTTTTTTTTCCCTGCGTTTTTGCACTAGATTTATTTATTGTATTTTTGTTATAATTATAGTAATCATGATTTAATTGTTAAATTATCCTAGAATTAATGTCGAGTCCTGGTGACCCGTAATACAGGTTTTTTACAGAAACCTAGTATGGGCGCCAGTTCTCCATAATATGTTTATAGTTAGTCTTTTTATAATATTTTTTACATTTCGCAGTTATATTGTACATGTCATAGTTATAGGATTTTTTGGCGAAAAATAAAAGTTATTATTATTATTATTATCAAAAGCTACTTCAGACTGCCCCAATAAACAGTAACTTTATAGGTACTCTTCACCTCAAGGAGGTAGCAGAGAAGAGCCTGCTGCTGCTGTATCGTTGATGAGAAAGGCTTCAAAGTTATTAAAATGTCCAAAATAATTTTATTTATTATTTAATTGCAACTTTTAATGAACTTAGTGAAAAATTGTGCAAAAACCTATGAATATTTAGCAACTTCTAATCCTTATAACTCAGTTCGGACTGAGTTTAGAGGTATATATGCCCTTATGACTTTAGTTTATTATGTTATTGACTATCGGGAAAACAAGGTATGGTTAGTGGCCGCGCGAAAACAAAAAGACGCCAATAACCGGCATTTTCCTTATGAAGTATTATCTATTTCGGTTCAATAGATACAGTCATGTGGCAGATAGACGTCGAAGGCTTAGTATTACCTTTCCGTTTTTACTCTTAGGGAACGGAATACTAAAAATAATATTTTTTCGGGAAAGTCATGGAAAGGTATTATTATTTATTCATCATCATCATCATCATCAACCTATACTAGTCCACTGCTGGACATAGGTCTTTCCCATGGCACGCCACTGAGCTCGGTCTTGAGCTTTTCTTTTCCAATCACTGCCAGCAACCTTCCGTATATCGTCGCTCCATCTAGCCCACGGGCGTCCTACACTACGTTTGCCAAGACGTGGTCTCCACTCAAGTACTCGTTTTCCCCAGCGGTCATCGGTTCTGCGGCATATATGACCAGCCCATTGCCACTTCAGCTTACTAATTCTCTGGGCTATGTCGGTAACTTTAGTTCTCTGTCGGATCACTTCATTTCTGATTCGATCCTTCAGAGATACTCCGAGCATAGCCCGCTCCATAGCTCGCTGAGCGACTTTGAATTTGTGGACTAGTCGCACCGTGAGTGTCCACGTCTCGGATCCGTACGTCATAACAGGCAGGACGCATTGATTGAAGACTTTAGTCTTCAGACTTTGGGGTAGGGGCGACGAAAAGACCCGACGAAGTTTACCAAATGCTGCCCATCCCAGCTGTATTCTCCTATTGGCTTCCCTCTCGAAATTGTTCTTACCCAATTGTATTGTTTGCCCAAGGTAAACATACTCCTTAACAATTTCGAGAAGCAATCCATTAACAGCAATCGGTTTCGGAGCGACCAGCTCGTTGAACATAACTTTGGTCTTGTCCAAGTTCATCCGTAAACCGATGCGTTGAGAGGAATCAGCTAGACTGGTCAGCATCTGTTGCAGGTCTTGCAGCGTTTCCGCAACAATGACGATGTCATCCGCAAATCTCAAGTGTGAGATGTGTTCGCCGTTGATGTTAATACCACGACCTCTCCAGTCCAGTGTCTTGAACATATCCTCCAGAGCATTCGAGAACAATTTAGGGGAAATAACGTCCCCTTGTCTCACTCCACGTCTTAGAGGAATAAGTCCAGTCTGCTGGTTCTGGACCTGTACGGTCATTGTGGCGGTGTCGTATATATTATTATTTATTACTTGGCATTAACTTTATTACTTGTGCACTCATCTGTATTCATGTTAATTATCGATATTTGTCAAAAAATTACTAAGTGCATCACTATGCGTCTTGCCGCCTTTCACTGACAACGGAGTTTGACGTTTTTAATGGAGGATAAATATGTTTATAATATTGTAAATAAAATGAACTTGCATTACTTAAATGTGAAAAGTGCCAGCGCGATAGTTTACTTTAATATTCATTTTAGTATTTTAGAAGGACAGAACTTCATAAATTGGCATGTTTCTAATTTTAAAAATTAAATTCCACTCTGTTACATACCCCTCGACAGGCGTCAGAGGACTGAGGCCGAGTGTATAGCATACGCTACTTTAAAGGGTATACGTAACAAGACGGATCAAGCAATGCGCTGCTTCTAGAGACTTCATACCTTCATACTTCTATGACTTTAATAGAAGCGTTTTACCCATAGAAGTATGAAGCAATTTTTTTTTAAATCTGTGGTTTTACCTGAAATAAAACGCATAATAAATACTTACTTTATTTGAAACTGTAATTTAATTCCTGCCTGGGTACGTATTTCGTCTCAATTATTCTAAGATGGCGGGCGCCCCTACAAGGGCCCCCCACCCTGCCTGGTGAGATGAGATGGTGGGATTGTGCGAGCGAGACAGCACTATATAGGTAGAAAGAGAAAGAAGAAAACACAGGGCCTATTTAAATATGTACATCAATACATATAATAAAAACAGTAAAAATATTTTGTCTGTACATTTAGAATTTTTGACTGAAATGGATAGAGGGACACTTTAAAAGAATAATAGAAAGCAAAAAAAAATTATTTGTATTTCTTGTCTGTCTGTCTGTCTGTCTGTATGTATGATCACGATCCGAAAATACTGAACCGATTTACTTCAAACTTTCACCAATTGCTTTGTTTTAACTCAGCAAAACATCTAAAGTTTGTTTCATCAAAATCGGTTCATTAAAAAAAAAGTTATCGTCATTTGAATGAACTCAAAGCATTAGTTTGCCTGCAAATATACAAGATGAATTTTTTATCGTTTTGGACCCTTAAAGGGGTGACTCAGACCATCAAAATGAACAACTTTTCCTACGGGAACAATGCTGGGAACTCAAAAAAAATTCGACATTTCCATACAAACTGGCCGGGCGGCGGGACTCTTTTTTTATGGAAATGACGAATATTTTTTTGAGTTCCTAGCATTGGTCCCATAGAAAAAGTTGTTCATATTGATGACCTGAGTCACCCCTTTAAGGGTCCAAACTGTTCCTGAGGGATGGACACTAACGGCGGCAGCCGGCGTAGCCGCGGGCAAACGGCAAACCAACCGACCCTGCTGCGCCTAGAAACTTGAAATTTGGTACAGGGGTTCTTTTAATGATGTGAGTGTGCGCTAAGGAAGGATTTATAAGAAATTTTACTTCTGAAGGGGTAAAATTTATATGGAATTTTCTCATTTTTGGACTTAGAAGTATGAAAGTAGGTATATAAGCTCTCGATTAAAATTAAAAAAGATATGTGTGGGTTGATGAAATTTGCAAAATTCCCACCTTAAGGGTAAAATGGGGGTGGGTGGGTGGTATAAACTTTGTATCGAAATTTTCTCATTTCTGGACTTAGACGTATGAATTCTAGGTTACTATTAAAAATATCTGTGTAGGTGAAATGGACGATATTTTCCCCTGAAGGGGTAAAATAGCGGGGTAGAGATTGTATAGGAATTTACTTATTTCTAGACTTAGAAGTGTGAAGATAGGTAAATAAATTCACGATTACAATTGAAAAAGATCTGTGTAGGTCAACTGGAAAAAAATCCCCCAGAAGGGGGGTAAAGTTTGTTTGGAAATTGGAAATTTTCTCATTTCTGGACTATGAAGTATGAAAATAAATAGGTATGTTCTCGATTACAATTAAAAAAGATATATGTGGGTGAAATGGATAAAATTCGCCCCTAAAGGGGTAAAATGGGAGGGTAAAGGTTTTATGGAAATTTTCTCATTCCTGGACTTAGAAGTTTAAATAATATCCATACTTCCATACTACTACTAATATTATAAATGCGAAAGTAACTCTGTCTGTCGTTTTTTTACGCTTCAACCATTGAACTGATTTGGATGAAATTTGGTATGGAGGTGTGAGGCCCGAGGAAGGACATAGGGTATGTTTGATTCCGGGAAATTCTACTGTTCCCGAGGGATCGACACTAACGCGGGCGGAGCCGCGGGTAACAGCTAGTTTCAAATAAGTTGAGTATTTAATATGCGTTTTATTTCAGGTAAAACGCTTCTATTTTGTTTATGCAGATTTAATTTGTTAATGCCGTTTTATGTTTGCTTTGCGAGTTTTACTGTTTACTTTTTACATTTTTCTGTAATGCATTTTTATTTGTAACTACATATGATAATTGTTGTGCGTTTCACTTTTTGGCTTATATAACTATGTTGTTAATTACATATTGTATTTTTGCTTGTTACAGATTACCCTTGCGGTAATTCTACAAACTGCTCTAGTATCGGGCAAAGCATTAATACAACAAAATCAGCAAGCACAGCAGCAGCAGTTGGTACAGAAGCCTCCAAATGTAAATACAGCGCAGCGACGAGTCGGCTACGACTACCCTGCGCCCTCCCACGACCTTGTCAATCCCTTCCAAGATCACGATGACCTTCATTCTCACGGAGATCACCACGAAGTGATTGACCACGGCGACGATCATCACGATCACCACGACCACCACGACGCACCTGTGCACTTTGACCATCACGAGCACCATGATGAGCACCACATTGAGGAGCACCATGAGGAACACCACGATCACCACGACCACCACGACCCTGGATATTGGAAAAAGAAATTGATCTGGAAGCCCGGATGGAAGAAAATTTGGAAGCCGGCTAAGAAACAGATATGGAAACCGTCATGGAAAAAAATATGGAAGCCGATTTGGGTGCCAACTAAAATTCCAGTTTGGAAAAAGATAAAGGTGCCTGATTGGAAAAAGATCTATAAGCCTGAATGGAAGCCCATAAAGGTGCCTGCGTGGAAAGAAGTCAAAGTCCCCGATTGGAAAAAGATAACAGTTCCTGTCTACAAAGACATTGTCGTACCTGGTTGGAAGGAAATACAGGTCCCAGCATGGAAGAAGATATTTGTACCAGAATGGGTTAAAGTTGGTGTTCCTGGAGAAAAATATCTTGGTAAAGACCATGATGGATGGGAGTATACATCCCATGATCTTTGGAAGAAAAAACTAATTTGGAAACCAGTCTGGAAAAAGTACTGGAAGCCTGCCAAAAAGCAAATCTGGATTCCCGACAAAAAACTAGTTTGGAAAGATAAATGGGAGCAAATATGGAAGACTGAAAAGAAACAGATCTGGGTAGACGATAAGAAATTGGTTTGGAAAGAGGCTTGGCAACAAATTTGGAAGCCATCCAAAAAACTTATCTGGGTGCCAAACAAGAAGTTGGAGTGGAAGGAGGCCTGGAAACAGATTTGGGTCCCAGACTGGAAGCAGATATGGGTTCCAGGAGTGAAAAAGATCTGGAGGCCAGTATGGATATCAGAATGGTTCCCTTCGCCAGACCACCATGAGCACGTCCACGAATCCCACGGTTGGGATAGAAGCGACAACAACACAGCGACCCAAAAGTCATTGGCCGCTAAAGAAGCTCCCAAGCAGCCGGCGCCCAAACAGCCAGATCAGGCGACGTGGCAGTTCCCTAAATAATAATTTAAGTGTTATTCAGTATTGTAATTGTAAACACTTATGAGACAAATAAGTTTATTATTTGGGCAGTTGTATGTCCTCGTCGATGTTGGTTTGGAGCTTGGACAGCCACGTACTAAGACTGGGAAATGGAAGATGAAAGTGACGATACATCGCTGCCGTTTAGGTAATTTTTAATATTTTTATAGATTGTAATAAAGCGATGCGAAAATACCCACCTAAGGCAGCGATGCGATTGGTCTTAATTGAAAATCTAACGAAATAATAGTACTTGTTCCAGTTCCATTATGGGAAGCTTTAAACAGTCATTAATTATTTTAGTTACCATACCATAAGGCTGAGATGTGTGTGTGTGTGTGTTATGTTTATTAGGAAGAAAACTTGTCGGATCAAGTGAAGTTTGTACCCACTGTTGCTTTGTGTTTTGTTGATACTTGTATATTGTTAAACTTTTTTCTTATTTAGCTTTAAGTTTATGCGAAGCCAATGAAGTAAAATAAATGTTGTTTTATGTCGAATTTCCTTAACATTATTTCACTCTCACAGCCATTTAGCAGTTTCAGCATTTTAACTAGAATTTAATAGAGTTAGTAATGTCTAAAGTAAAACAGAATTGACGTTTATCGTTTTCACTTTCATAAACATGAAAGTAGGGCAGATTACAATAGAGTTTGAAACGGCCTTTTGTGCACCCCAACTAGGGCATGGAATACCGAAAAGATGTTCATACTATTGTATTTCATCGTATTGAAATTTCGAAAACCGGTAATTTCGGTATCTTTTCGGTATTTTTTTAAAACACTGCTAATTACTG
Organism: Elegia similella; assembly: GCA_947532085.1. Taxonomy (NCBI): domain Eukaryota; kingdom Metazoa; phylum Arthropoda; class Insecta; order Lepidoptera; family Pyralidae; genus Elegia; species Elegia similella. The sequence goes on from OX383950.1 coordinate 13,292,341, forward strand.
TGTAAACTAGTAGTTCGCTGGGAACGTGGACCTCGCGATTATTTAATTTTTCTGATAATTTCGTGAGCTAGCCACTATTATACTGATTTTGATAAGCATGTTGTCATAGTGCTATTGTTTAGATGAAGCACTCTTTTTATTTTACTCACCACGACTTATTTCAAATTAACATACAATGAACACGATGACCTTACTTTTTTGTAATAGTTAACATTAATTTCTATCCAAACAAATAAACTACCATACAATGTTAAACCCCTTTTTTATTACTGTTGCACGAATAGTTGAAATAGTTTTTCCCTTCCAATCCCTAAATTTACGAGTAGAATTTCATCTAATTAATATGACAAAATCAAAACCGGGTTTCAATACAACAACTGTGAGGCATTTAGCTGCTCTCGATAGTGCAACGTGTAGCTGAAGAGCTGCGTTGCACTATCGAGCAAAATTTGAGTAGGTCCTCAGAGAAAAATAAGTATAATTTCACTAAGGGACAAATAAATGTAAATGTTTCATCATATCTGAAAGACTATGGTTATTAACGGAATCACAACACGGACATTTTATAAAAATAATTTTCGTACCAAATATTCCACAGGCGTTTTTGAATGTTTGAAAATGTCAATGTCCCCCCCCCCCCCCCCAGCTCAGTTTTCATTTGGCTTTTGTTTTTGTTTCTCTCGCAGAGTGCTGCACTCCCATACTCCTCTTTCTATGCTGCGGCTTTACCTTCCAAATATTATGGTGTTCGTACGTTTGGATTCTACATCTGTACTTATCTTTCGCCCACCGAACCCCATTTCTTTGTCTTTATTGTGTCTGTTCTGCGGAATTATTTGTCTCTTCTTACACTACTTTTTTCATTCATTTTTATTATTCCGTACATAAAGGGTAAAAACGGGACCCTATTAATATCGCTCCACTGTCCGTCTGTCTGTCTGTCTGTCCGTCCGTCTCTCACCAGGCTGTATCTCATGAACAGTGATAGTTAGACAGCTGAAATTTTCACAGATGATGTATTTCTGTTGCCGCTATAACAGGAAATACAAAAAAATAGAACAAAATAAATATTTAAGGGGGCCATACAACAAACGTAATTTTTTTGCTTGTTTTTGCTCGATATGGATAACAGCAAGTAGACGATTGAAATATTCATAGAATATTTCGTTATGTATATATCCTTTAAAAATAGATGATTTTTTTGCCGTTTTTATAGATAACGGTACGGAAACCTTCGTGCGCGATTCCGACTTGCACCTGGCCGGTTTATTACCAGCTTTTATTGTGAAAGGATTGAAACTGTAAAATGGTGTAAACGGGATGTTCATCATTAAATAGCTCGTCATCTTCAAATCAGATCAGTGATTTTTTATAATTATCTTCCACCACCATAAAGTAAAGTACAATGCGAAATTGCAGTTAAATAACTGCTTTAATTTTTGGTTGCAGGCTTACACCCGAACAAACATATACATACTTAAAATAAAGATAAATAATAACTTATTAAAATATCCTTACGTATTTTTGGACCTCAGTCTCCATCTGTTGGAGAAATTTGGAACTAACAAGAATTTATTATGGAAATTTTCATGGACTGGTATTTTTCTGTTCTAAAGGAACGAAATGTTGTAAATTAAAAATAAGAAAGTCACTTGGAATTTAACTTGGAACAGACAGCGAAAGAAATATTTGCAATCATTAAAAAATAAAATTTTCTTGCGCGGCTCGAAGTCTAATGTTTTCGATCGGGTAACTACCGTACTGCGACTGAGCCAACCATTCGATAAGTATAGAGGAGAAAGTACCGTTCTAGTTTATAATTGTTCATTTTTTGTAAGTAAATTTAAATTGAATACACAAGGCATGGACAAAGCAGGCTTCAACGAAATGCTGCCACCTAGCGGCGGCTGTGGTAACCTTCAAAATTAAAATTTATTGCAGCGCCATCTTGTAACATATTCAGCCTAAACGTCATTTTCAATTTTCACTTTCGAAATTCTTGAACATTTATTTAAATATCTCGTAAACTGCTGAACCGATTTTGATGCCCAACGAACTTAAAAATTGTATTTATAAGACCTATATACATTCTAAGTTTCATCTTAATTGGAGCATTGGTTCAAAAGTTATCGTGGAACAAACATACATACATATATACATACTAGTGATGTAACGAATATTCGCATTCGCATTCGCATTCGCGGATATTCGCATATTTTTGCATATTCGCATTCGCATTCGCATTCGCGAATTTAATGCGAATGTTTTTGCGAATATTTTTTTTAAAAATTTTTTTTATTGTTGGTTGATATAATAAAACAAAATCTATACATTAACTATGTTTTAATTCAAGAAAATTATTTAACCTCGTCATCACATAATCAGTCTTCTCTTTATCATTTGGTTGTTCAACTTGTTTACGAAAACACCGGCACCATAGACTACAGAATGACATTTTACTCGGATGCGTTCGTATTGGCGCGTATTAATGGCCCGTACTACCTCACACTGCTTTGCATGATTGACTGTTATATCAATAATAATTAAATACTCAAGTTGAAATAAAAATGCAGCATCATTTGGTTGTTCAACTTGTTTACGAAAACACCGGCACCATAGACTACAGAATGACATTTTACTCGGATGCGTTCGTATAGGCGCGTATTAAGGGCCCGTACTACCTCACGCTGCTTTGCATGATTGACTGTTATATCAATAATAATTAAATACTTAAGTTGAAATAAAAATGCAGCAAAGTTCAGGACTAACTCTGGTAACTATATGACTCAAAAACACGATTGCGTTAAATTTTCTCGATAGAAAAAAATTGCAAATTTGCCTCCAAATCACGTCTAATTTACTCGGTATATAGCATTATTCACCAAATACATTAAAATTTACCTTGAAACTTTTGATTATAATTGCATTACAGATAAGGCAGCCATCATATGTTTTTCTTTTTCGAATAACCCTTGAATATTCCTAAAAATCGAAAATATCCAAAGTAGCCAACGCGTTTAGACCATCCGCGTTTGTATCGCCACGCCGCCTGGCATATGGCGGGCTCTTAAGTCGGCTATTCTCGAAACAAAAATCAAATCGAACGCGCTTCGCCTCGTTCGAACGGAACTGCTATCAAGGTCACCAAGCGATAGTGAATTGGCGCCAAATTTAAACAAAATCTGAATATTCGCATTCGCATTCGCATTCGCGAATGTCCAAAATATGACATTCGTTACATCACTAATACATACATACATACAAAAAAAGTCTTCGCCCCAACTTGAATTGAAGACCTCGCTCGCTTAGCTCGCTCGGTCAATTATATATATATATATATATATATATATAAATAAATATAAATATATACAAATCACACAGATTGAGCTAGCCCCAAAGTAAGTTCGAGACTTGTGTTATGGGATACTAACTCAACGATACTATATTTTATAACAAATACATATATAGATAAACATCCAAGACCCAGGCCAATCTGAAAAAGATCATTTTCCATCTTGACCTGGCCGGGGATCGAACCCGGGCACTCCATGTCGCAGGCTGGCGTGTTAACCACTGCGCCACGGAGCTGTCAAATTGGTATATATTAATATATACATTATTATATATATACCAATAGCGATTGGTAAGTCTTGTTTCCGGAGAGCGATTAAAGTAGTTTCTAGGCTATGTGATAGAAACACTGAAACCTTAGCAGGAGAAGAAAATATACGTAGCGGTGTGGAAGCGGATGTGGGGGCCCGCTGTCCTTAACGAGTGGGTGCCCGTGCCCAAGCCGCCGCCAGGTTGGGTGAAAGGTGATCTGAGAGGCTTTGCTATTAAGAGAGTACCATATTAGCTGATTGTAGGACATTGAACGAGACGCAATTGAAGTTTTATTCACATTCAGTGTCCAGGAAGGTAACATGTTAATTAACAACCAAAGATACGATTATTTAGGATTTTTATTTATTAAGTACATTAAATTAATATAAAGTATTTTTGAAGTTTAATTTTAGATACAATCTCTTTTTACGAGCGATGTATGTGTACTCGCAGACGAGTAAATAAGTTATGAAGTCTCTAGAAACAGCGATTACTTGATCCGTCTTCACACACATACCCCTTTTTTTAGCAATTTGGAATGACGTCACTCGGCAAGCGACGTATATTATTTACATTATAAATTATGCCAAGAAACAAATAATAATTAATTCACTTCCTTGACTTTTCCAAAGATTGTTTATCTTCCATGCCGGTCTGAAAGAAAAGAAAAAACCTAGAATGTTCCAGCTTCTCGTCCCGCGCATATCGTAAAAGCCCATCGAGGGAATGGGCTAAAATCTGCGAGAACATGTCAAAAGGCGATGCGGCTAGCAACCCATCACTATTTGATTCCGTTTTCCATCACACGCCCTCTAATATGCTAAATGTGGTCAAATGGTCTTATTGACCTAGGCTCTAAGAGACGTGATACTATGTGTGTATGTAGGTATGTAAATGTTTATTTTTAGAGTTCCGTTCCCAAGGAGTAAAAATGCAATGGTAATACTAAGCCTTCCACATCCAACCGTCAGTCCATCTGTCACATGGGATACTCCAAAATTTTTACAGAAAATAAAAATAAAAACTTTAACTAAAGCTTTGATTTTTATTTGGTCGGTGATACGAGAAAATTCTATATTTTGTGTTATTTCTCGATTCTATCAAAGTAGCAACTCATTATTACTGAAGTATGAATTACTGAGTACATCTATATAGTAAGTGTATAGAACGTCCTTGACTGAGTATTTATCACAGATAATCAAGAAAGAAGTGTCTATCCCTCAGGTCTATCCATACCAAAGTACATCTTTGGTCCATACAAGAAAGAGTTTGCACCTCACAATCGCATAGGTTTCATGTGGTAAAGCGTTGTTTTGTAGTTTACACTTTTTGTTTCTTTGGATAGAATAGGATCCAAAACTACTGGACCGATTTAAAAATTATTTCAAAAAAAGAATCCTACATTATTTCTAATGAACTATAGAATAAATACCTACATAACATAGATATGTTACCCTGGGTAGATATACCCGTCCAAAGCCGAGGAGGTCCGCTAACTTGTCCGTACTTGGTCAGTTATATTAATTTATGAACTACGTTAAAAATATATTGCAGTTACCTTAACCGTCCTTTTTTATATATTATTTATTTATATCAAACATTTTGAATGTAGGATTTATATTGCAATATTCCCATGCTTAATCACTGACAGTGTGTGATCTTAGTCTACCAGCAATAGGAGTTTTTGTCTTAGAGGACACACTGGGGCTTGTAATTAAACCCAAAATACCTTTTAAATACGCTTAAATACTATAAAAACTTTAATATTACACTTTGGATGCACAACCCGCACGGCTTTAGTAGACGAGAGTGCGGTAGGAAAAATAATTAATAACATTGCGACGTTTGGATGTCCTGTTGCATTTTAAGAGCAAAAATGACGCAGTGGTTTTCGTTGCACACCCAATAGTCACAGTCATGCCGCAACATCATACCGCCACGTTGAAAGGTACTTTCAATCTCGAAAGTCTGCTTCCACTGGAAGGGGGCAAAGTCGAACTAGAGGACGACGGACGACCCCTCTGGTAGTATTGACATCTGCGACTCTTGTGATACCGTCCGGTCCTGGGAACAATTGTGCAAATCTTCTAAGTCTCCAGCACAAAGGGGGTACATTGTCCTCCTGATATTTTCTTCAAAATCGATTCCCCTCATGGGCCACCATAATATGTCTTAGAGGACACACTGGGGCTTGTAATTAAACCCAAAATACCTTTTAAATACGCTTTAATTCTATAAAAACTTTATTATTACGATTTGGATGCACAACCCGCACGGCTTTAGTAGACGAGAGTGCGGTAGGAAAAATCTATACATACATAGGGCGCACTGTAAGTTTCCGGAACTGGCCACTTACATAAACAATATTTAAAAATTTATTGCAACATTTGAAAATAGAACTCTTTGGCTGTAGAATGCAGTTTGTTTCATTTGACTGTCTTCTGTTTTTACCTTGTGGCGCCATTTAAAAAATTGTGTGTCTGCATCAACATGGATTTAACTCGGGAAAATTTTCGTTGTATGATTTTCTACGTATTTAAGTGTAATTTGACAGCTCAACAGAGCATCGCTCGGCTTGAAACAGCTTTTGACAATGAAGCACTATGCAAGACAACTGTTTATAGCTGGTTTGCAGAATTCAAGCGTGGTCGTATCAATCTCAGTGACGAATCTCGCGATGGTCGGCCGTCCACCGCTGTGACCAACAAAAACATCGATGCTGTGCGCCGTATGATTGAAACAGACAGGCATGTGACCTACCATGAAATTCGCGCATCCTTAGAAATAGGCATGAGTCAAATACAATTAATCCTACACAAACATTTGGGTGTGAGAAAGCTGTGCATGCGGTGGATCCCACACAACTTAACCGAGGCTCAAAAAACGGACCCCGTCACTTGGTGCAGTGCCATGCTTACCAGATTCAACGAAGGTGCGTCAAATTTGGTGTGGGACATAGTAACAGGTGACGAAACATGGATTTATTGCTACAATCCCAAAACATAGCAGCAATCGAGCGTATGGGTCTCTCAAGATGAGCCGAAACCAACCAAAGTGGCGCGCGTGAAAAGTGCATCTAAGCGGATGATTGCTTCTTTTTTTAATAAATCTGGACACGTGGCTACTGTTGCTTTAGAGAATCGTCGTACAGTGAATAGTGACTGGTACACGACCATTTGTTTGCCGGAAGTTATTGACGAACTCCGTAAAAATAACCGTAAACGCCGTATCATCCTGCACCACGACAATGCTAGTTCTCACACGGCCAGACAGACAAACGACTTTTTGAAGGCGAAAAATGTAGAACTCATGAGTCATCCTGCATACAGTCCCGACCTGGCACCTTGTGACTTTTTCTGTTCCCAAAAATTAAGAACCAATTACGCGGTCAACGATTTTCATCACCAGAAGAGGCTGTCGATGAGTATGAAAAACACGTTTCAGAGGTCACCACAGAGGAGTGGCACAAAAGTTTTCAAAACTGGTTTCATCGAATGAAAAAGTGCATAGACGCCAAGGGAGATTATTTTGAAAAACAATAAATTAATTTTGTACCTTTAATAGTATTTTTTCATATTCATTCCGGAATATTTTGTCTGTACATTTAGAATTTTTGACTGAAATGGATAGAGGGACACTTAAAAAGAATAATAGAGCATATAAGCAAAAAACATTTTTTTCGAATTTCTTGTCTGTCTGTCTGTCTGTCTGTATGTATGATCACGATTATCTCCGAAAATACTGAACCGATTTACTTCAAACTTTCACCAATTGCTTTGTTTTAACTCAGCAAAACATTTAAAGTTTGTTTCGTCAAAATCGTTTCTTAAAAATAAAGTTATCGTCATTTGAATGAACTCAAGGCATGAGTTTGTCTGCAAACATATAGCAAAAGAAAATATAAAAGAAAATAATAAGTGACATAAGAAAATTAAAATCCAAAGTCAATCATCATCATTATACGACAGCATTATACCTTATACCTATCCATACTATCCATAGTAATCCATACTAAAAAAAAGGAGAAGCTGACTGACTGACATATCAACGCAGGGCCTAAACTATAAGGGTTAGTAACTTGAAATTTTGCACAGGGGTTTCTTTTATAACGTAGGGGAGCACTAAGAAAGGATTTTTGGAAATTCATCTCCCAAGGGGGTAAAACGGGTTGCAAAGTTAGTATGAAACTTTGTCGTTTTTGAAGTTATTGGAATGAAATTCAGCATGAAGGTTCTTTACTGAAAGGTATGAAACACGAGTAAAATATTTTACTCAAAAATCATCCCATAAGGGGGTAAAATAGGGGTGCAAAGTAAGCATGAAACTTTGCCATTTTTGAAGTTAGTCGAATGAAATTCAATATTGAGGTGTTTCATTGAAAATCATGAACTAATGTATTCCGGGTAATTCTACTGTTCCTGAGAAATCGACACATACGCGGGCGGAGCCGCGGGCCAAAGGCAAACCTGACTTATATATCAATGCACAGCCGAAACTACTGTGCCCGGAAACTTGAAATTTGGCACAGGGATTCTTTTTATGATGTAAATGAGCACTAAGAAAGGATTTTTAGAAAATCAAAGGGGGTGAAGTTTTATGGAATTTTCTCATTTCTGGACTTAGAATTTGAAAGTAGGTAGGTACACAAGTTCTCAATTAAAATTAATAAAGATCTGTTTTGGTGAACCAGACAACTTTCTCCTTTGAAAGGGTAAATGGGGGGGATTTTTTTTCATTTAGACTTAAAAGTATGAAAATAAGTATATACGTTCTAGATTACATTAAAAAAAGATCTGTGTAGGTGAAATGTACAAAATTCCCCCCTTAAGGGATAAAGGGGGGGGGGGGATTGTATGGAAATTTTCACATTTCTAGACATAGAAGTATAAAAATAAGTTTAAATGTTTACATTACAATTAAAAAGATCTGTGTAGTTAAAATGGACGAAATTTCCCCTTGAAGGGGTAAAATAGGTGGGGTAAAGCTTGTATGGATTTTTTTTATTTACTTAGATATATGACGATAAGAAGTTCCCCATTACAATAAAAAAATATCTGTGTAGGTGAAATGGGCAAAATCCCCTCCTTAAGGGCTAAAGATCTATGCAGGTGAAATGTATTAAATTCCCTTAAGGGGAAAAGGCAGAGGGGGAGGGTTTTGTATGGAATTTTTATCATTTCTACTGTTCCCAAGGGAACGACATTAACGCGGGCGGAGCCGCGGGCAACAGCTAGTAATTAATAATATTGCGACGTTTGGATGTCCTGTTGCATTTTAAGAGCAAAAATGACGCAGTGGTTTTCGTTGCACACCCAATAGTCACAGTCATGCCGCAACGGTTTTATTTTAGCAATAGTAACTATAAGTCAAGACTTATAAGAGCTTTTGTGTTTTTTTTTCTAGAAATTTTGTCGAATCAACTAATTCCACCACTTTATTTAGGTAACAACTAAAATAGTGGGCAAGTGCTAGTAGTGTTTTTAGCATTTAGTAGGAAATTATTAGCTGTACCACCACTCTAATACCTGGGGTTCTACAAACAAATAGGTTTTTCACTATAATAGATAGATAATACGAAACCAATACATAGAACTTAGGTAGGTATTAATTTTACATAACAATAATTTCCACAAACAGATGTTTTGATACACTTTGATAGGATTACTAAATACTTAACATAATCAAAATAAAGCTTTTTTTTATTATTTCAAAACTGACTTCGTTCGTTCCGTCTGTAAGTATTAATTGTATTTACCTATTACCCTCTATCTTTATCCTTTATATGTAAGTCACAAAAAAAATTGTGTTGAATTTCCTTGAAAATTGGAGTCCGCCATCTTGAATCCCAAAATTGAAATTGTTATATTAGTGATCTGCTCCTCAAAATACCTTGAAAACGGCGCAGAACGACGGCCTCTGTAACGCAGTAAGTATTTAGCAAGCCAATCGGCACCGGGTTCGATTCCCGCGGCGCGGGCAAGTACTTGTATTATTTGTCCGCGGTTCTGGAGCTACCCTAGTAGGGAGTTCTTTTTCATCACATATTTTCAATTTTAATAATAAACCGAGCATAGTAATGCTATTTAAAAAACAATTTAAGTAAGTAAAACCTTTCTTCAATTTAATCAACTTTCTATTCATCGGATATGAATGAAGTAAAATACCACACTACTAAAGAATAGTGAAGAAGTACGCATGCTTGAAATGCGTATACCCTACGGGGTAATATGTGATGAAAGAATTCGACGCGATGATTCCAATTCACGGTGGTGTAATGGTATCACACTTAGGGCGTTAACCTAAGGGACGTGGGTTCGAATCCTTCCTGTGGCCGAGTTCTTTTTCATCACATATTTTCAATTTTAATATAACTGTAATAGTACTAAGTATAAACTTTTTACTACAGTACATTGTAAGTCCTTCTGTACATAAACTTTAACTGTGCCAAATTTCATACCTTATTCCTCTATACGCGTAATTTTCGTGAAAATGTAAGGTATGTTTTTAATTCATATCGGTACTCAGTATTTATTATTTTAGTAACAGAAAATAATAATAATAAAGCCTTTTTTATTTCCTTAATAAAAATTGATAACAAATATAAGGGCATGCTTTTTATAAAATCAACTATATTTTTATAATAACTGAATCAATTTATACAAAGCAATTTAAATCTCAAATTTCAACTAATAATTCAATTTACTAATATGTCATTTTTTTTTTTTTGTTATTTATTAAGGACCTCTTTAGAGTAAAGGCCTCCTCCAGTTTTCTCCATTTAGATCTGTCACTTGCTTTTCCAATCCAATTTTTTCCCGCTACTTTTTGAATTTCGTCGAGCCATCTCTCTGCCGGTCTGCCACGATTTCTCTTGCCGTTTGGCCTCTTCCATAAAGTTATCTTTCTTGCCCATCTGTCTACGTTCATTCGAGCAATATGGCCGGCCCACTTCCATTTCAATTTTTTACAATATTCTAGAGCATCTATCAAATTTGTTGTTTTTATTATATCTGTGCTTCTCTTTTTATGTTTTAATTTTAGATTTAGTATGCTCCGTTCCATGGCTCTTTGGGTTGTTAGTATTTATTCTCTGTGAATTTTGTTAAAAATCCATGTTTGGGATGCATATGTGAGAGATGGCAAGATACAGGAGTCTAATACAATTTTCTTCATCTTCACTGAAATATTTGATGTGAGAATTTCTTTGAAACTCCAAAATTTATTCCAGGCTATGTTTACACGTCTCATTAACTCATCTGTGTGTCTAGATTTTGCAAATGGTACTTGTTTGCCTAAATATATGTACTCTGGCACATATTCTAGTAAGACACTTTTAATATAGATTGGTGTGTTTGTGCTGTTTGTCATAATTCTTGTTTTTGTTGTATTTAGTTCTAGACCAATTTCATTACTGACACAGTTAATTTTGTTTATCATCGACTCTAGTTCCGATGCGGTTTCTGCAAAGAGTATGAGGTCATCGGCGAATCTCAGATTGTTTAGAAATTGCCCGTTGATGTTTATACCTTTGTTTTTCCACTTCAGTGTCTTCATTATATTTTGTAGAACGGTAATAAAGATTCTGGGCGAGAGTGGGTCGCCTTAACGAACGCCTCTGCATATATCGATTTCAGTGCCTGTTCTGTCCAATATTACTCTACTTTTGCTTTTCTTATATATATCTTGAATGAGCTCTATGGTTTCTGTTGGTACGTCACATTCTTGTAAAGCACTCCACATGCTGGTATGGGATATTGAGTCAAATGCTTTAGCGTAATCGATGAATCCTAGGTAGAGCGGGCGTTTTATTTCTTCGTATTTCTCTATAATGAGTTCCAATGAGTGTATGTGGTCTATAGTAGAATATGTACTTCTAAATCCTGCTTGCTCAACTGGTTGGTGCTCTTCGGTGTATTTTGCAAGGCGTTTCTCAAGGCAGCAAGCAAACAGTTTGTAGAGGTTTGATTGTAGGCTGATTGGTCGATAGTTGCATATGTCATTTGGGTCTCCTTTTTTGTAGAGCAGTACTATGTCTGATTTAGCCCATTCAGTAGGAATTTTTCTCTCGTCCAGGATTTTGTTGAACAGCGTGGTTAGAGGTTGTACTAGAAGAGCCCTTCCTGTTGAAATGGCTTCATTTGAAATGCCGTCCGGACCCATGCTTTTTTCTTTCCTTAACGCCATTATTTTTGTGAAAATTTCTTGAGCAGTGAACCGAGGTAATTTTGCATCATTTTTCTGAAGGGGTAGAGACTTTATACTCGACGGCATTTTGCAAAGATCTTTATAAAATTCCGTGGCAACTTTAATTATTTCTGTCCTAGAAAAAGTATTTTTGCTAGCGGTAGATTTATTTTTCAAGGAAGGTAACCATTTTTTTGCTGTTTCTAACTCTTTTAAACTCTTTTTTTACACTTACTGATTTCTTTAGATGTTTTTTAATCGTAGCTAGTCTGTGATCTTGATATTCTTTCCTAATAGTTTTATGAATGTTTTTAAATAAGAAACACTTCTCTTTTTTCTCTTCTGATGTTAATTGATTTTTGTTTACCAACTCGTTTCTTCTTTTTATGAGGTCTCTTGTTTCATCTGAAATAATAAAGTGACTTTTTGCACTTGTGACATCACCACATATAGATTTCAAACTTTTATCAATAGCTTGCTTTATTGTCTTATAGTAAGTCTCTACTTCATCATTTTCTTGTAGATTAATATTATGTACATTCAATTTTAAAGCTTCAATGTATTTCTCTTGTACTTCTTTAGTTTTTAGTAAAAAATTGTAAGTTTTATACGTTATTCTAGATTTCTTGTTCTTAGTTAGCAATAGAGTGCTTCTCAAAAGTCGGTGGTCACTCGGGAATGATAAATTGCTTATTACTTCAAAGTTTGTAAATTTGTTTTTTATATTAGACAATATGTAATCTATCTGGCTTTTTCTTTTACATGGGGAAAGCCATGTCCAGAGATGCTTGTTTCTCTTTTTAAATAGGCTATTGATAACGAAAAGATTATTTTCCCAGCAGAATTGGAGTAGAGTTCTTCCTCTCTTGTCTCTTTTTCCAAAGCACGAGTTTCCCAAAATTCTGTCTTCGCCTTTGATTTTTTGACCGACTCTGGCATTAAAGTCACCCATGATTATAACGTTTTTGCTACAGTGTTTTAGAGTTTCTTGTAATTGCTCATAGAACTCTTTTATTTCCAGTTCGGATGCTTCAGAAGTCGGCGCATAAGCCTGGACAATAGATAGATTTGTATTCTCCAAATTCAAGTGTAGTGTGCAAAGCCGTTCATTTGTTGCAGTGAAGCATTCTATACAATTTTTTAAGTGTTTTTTTTATAAGGAATCCTACACCATATTGGCCTTTAGTCTCACCAAAGTAGCAGAATATATGATTTGCGATTTCTTCTATGTTATATCCTGTACGTCTGATTTCTGATAGACCAATGATGTCGTATTCAATAGTTGATATGGCGTGCTTGAACTCTAGTAGCCTTTCATGTGATAGTAATGACCGAGCGTTGTACGTACATATGTGTATAGGGTGGTGTGGAGGGTTGTGGTCTGGGACCCCCGCGGTGACCGGCCGTATTGGGGGACTAGAATAACAGATACCATATCATAAATTGACGATACAATTCCACATTTGCATATTTTTTCCATAGACGAAAAGACCTGTATCGATATCGGCATTTAATATGTACTGGCACATCACTAGGTTATGTTCTTTTGTCTATGGAAGTGTACATTTTAATTCCAAAAGGCTCCTTCTATGCTTTAGTCTTTGTTCTGAGGGCCCAAACCACTGGACAGATCGGGCTGAAATTTGGCATGTAGGTAGATGTTATGACGTAGGCAACCGCTAAGAAAGGATTTTGATCAATTCTACCCCAAGGGTATATACACTGAAGGTAAGTCACATATACACTGAAGGTAAGTCGTTAAACAGACTGGAAATTTATATCTTTAATATTATACCCAATTTCCTAAATTAGGGTTCATGTCGACCTTCCACACTGCAACAGCTCGTGTTGTAGTTGATAAGAGAATTCACAGCAGCAACCTGTGAATGCAATATTAAACGCTTAGTGAGAATAAATGCATGATACTAGCATATATTATTTTTGTATCTCGTCTGCCGATGAAAGAGATTGCGGATAGCGGGCCTCTACATGGGAACTATAAAATATCTGATACATTGTAAACATTTATGAACAGATTACCAAGGCCTGGTAATTTTTTGTCCTAAAGTATGCAGTTAGTACAATCATAATACAAAATAAAGGAAGCAATCGTCTTAAGTAGGCATGTATCTGTATTAGTTCTAAAGCCTAAGAAAGGCTTCAATATGATGTTATCGTTTGTATTTATATAACACTAGCTTTCGCCCGCGGCTCCGCCCGCGTCAATGTCGATCCCTCGGGAATAGTACTTTTTCCCGGAATAAAAGGTAGCCTATGTGCTTCTCCGTACTCCAGAGAACTTGTATGCAAAATTTCATGATGATCGGTTCAGTAGTTGCGGTGTGAAAGCGTAACAAACAAACAAACAAATAAACAAACAAACAAACTAACTCACTTTCGCATTTATAATATTAGTAAAGATTCATGTTAGATCTCAGCGGGGTGAGATTATTTGAGCTGATGAACTACTATTAAACAAGTATAATATGTAATGTATAGGAACTTACATAATTTATAGTAGTCTGATTTCCCAGTAATCAGGTACAGGACCAGACTAATCGTATAACTTTTGGGAATTTTAAAAAGAAACAATGCGTGTAACTCTCTTTGCCGAAGATACGCGGCCGAAGCTCGGCGTGATGATGCCTGCGATACTATTTGTATGAGAGACACACTGTGCAGAAACTACGCCTCTTTATCGCGTACAGCCGATCTTCGGCGGCGCGTAGGTTCGGCGACTTTTCGGCGGCGACAGCAACACACTATACTTTCAAGTCAGGAGGTGTCATACGTATACATATAGTTAAGGTCCAGTCAGGGAAGGCTTCAATACTAATTATAATTTAATTCTTATTAAAAAGAGACATTCTATTATTGCCAAATGAAAGAACATTAATTCTGTTATAAAATATAGTAGGAATCGTTGAGTTAGTAAATATCCTACGACAAAAGTTATCAACTTACTGTGGGCTAGCTTAATTTGTGTGATATGTCCCTAATATTTATTTATTATAAGGTGAGAGTATTTATTGTTATACATAGGTACAACAAAATATTTTTAATTAAATAATAAAAACATTTTTTCTCTTTTCTTCGCGAGAAACGTGTGATTACTTTCTCCACAATCCAATACATTCAATGGGTATGCTTTTGTGAAGTTAAGCATTTTTACGTTTTTTGAGCACGAACAAACAGGCAGACTATGCGACTTCCACCTGCTAGTCGGGGACGGGTTGACACGCGGTATTATAAATACTTTCGTCAATAGTAGGGCGCGCGCAATATTCCTTGCTTTGTGTTGGAACCTATGTATATAGCTCAAGGGGGGGAGGAGGGGTCATGTCCCCATGACCCCCATCCCTGGATCCGCGCTTGGATGACACGTCGCACTGAATGGACAACTTGCGATCAAGCGGAAGTGCTACTTTTTATTTATGCAAAAAGGCGATCGATAATACAACTTTCTCTCAGATGAATATCTGTGAGTGTCAGAGTACTTACGAGTAGACTATCGGATATGAGTATGTGAAATCACAATAATTTTTCTTTCAACTGAATCTCTCTCCTTGTGGATTATTGGTGTTGACCGTGGACCTACGTCAGCTTTATGATAGCAGCTTACCACTCCGCAGTTCGGGTCTTCCACGTGTAGCTTTCATTCTTATATTTCCAGATAACATAAATCGTTATTAATCCCCATTTAGAGGATGCTGTTTGACTGTGCAGATCCTTGATGAAGCATTGAAGCTATAGCAAGATTTATCAATCTTTTATAAAGTATGTCATTCTTAATAATTGGATTCTTCATTTGATTCCCTTGGCGTTCGTTTTTTTATTTTTATATGTTCAAACTGTTTATAATAAAATATGAAATTGCATTTAATTACACACAGCTTCATCGAATAGGCATCACTTTTGGTCAATTTGGTAAAGAAATGCCTATACCATTTTAAGTTTTCACTGCCAGTGAAAAATGAATTACAAGTATCCTGACTTGACATTACGAGTTCCCAGGCAAAAAAACATACTTGAAACAAATAACTTGTTATCATTTCCAAAAGAAACTATACAAGTATAGATCACTTTGTTGTCCGTCTGTCTGTGTGCCATGACTTCATAACCTTTTCTCAAGAACGCGTGGAGGTAGGTATCAAGCTGAAATTCATAGTAATGACCCCTTTACTCAGGAACGCTCGGAGGTATGAAGCGGAAATTCATATCAAATACTCAAGTATACTGTCCCTTGGAGCAGTGAAAAAATCAAACTTCTAAGCCAACGCAACCAAAAGATACAGCCTTTTATGCCGCAAATTTTCAAATGTCGAAAATTTGCGGCATACAAGGCTGTATCTATAGCAAGGGAATCAAAACCTACAGAGTACTTCCCGTGATCTCAGAATCTTTAAATTTGGTATGAAGCAACGTCTTATAGCACAGAAAAAGGAAAAATTGCGAAAAGCATACATTTGTAGTTACATCATATAATTAAAAGATAAAAATAAAAAAAAAAACTTATAAAGCCTCGTACAAACTGACGCGGTGAGCGGTGGCGGGTAGTTGTAATTGTAAAGTTGGGAACAGAAGGACACTATAAACAAGCGCGGGCAGCGCGCGGTCCCGCGGCAGTTGCCCGCCACCGCAAGCTACGCCCCCTTCGCCACCGCGTTGTACTAGCGAGGTCCGCGAGCACAACGCGGGCGCGGTGGTCAGTTGTAAATATACTCATCTGACCGCGCGGACGCAATTAATACAAAGTTTTATACGATACCTCACATGCCGACTACAAAAATAACAGAACATACGAAAATATTGCTGAAATTGTTAAGGAACAAGATGAATGCATAGATTTCAATTTCAAAAAAGTTTATACATATATGTGTAATATAGTTTTATATAAGTGTAGGGGTACACTCATACATTGTTAAAATCAAATTCAGCAAATTCTTGTAGCGCAGGCGCACGGCAGTCGCCCTCCGCCTGTCTCCGTTCCCACTCGCGGACTCTTGTCCTATAATGTAATTTACGTTCGATTTAATTTCGTAACTTGTACTTGTGTTTGTGAAAAGTTATTGACAACAATATACCCGGACTTTCGTGAACTGCATTCCTGTTGTTTTACTGTGAACACTGAACCTACCTACTAGTTAGTTTTCATCGAGTCATAATTATTTGGAGTCAGATCAACCTATACCCACTAGTAATACCGTAACGTGACCGCACATGCCTTACAGTGGTGACACCCGTGTGCAGTAAAATAACTCTCAGTGCAGTGACTTTTTATATTGGGGGCGACTCAATTTAACGGGTTCGGAACAGGCTCGGTGGTAACACTACCACCCATCAGTTCACTCTCCGAGGACAGTGATTTCACGAACTTTTAAAATGGCTGAAGAAGAAAAACCGGAAGTGGTCTTGATCTCGGTATCGGCACGCATCCCGGAATTTTGGACGGACCAACCCGCGTTATGGTTCATCCATTTCGAAGCAGCAGTAGCCCCGCAGAAGGCAAGTGACCAGTCGAGGTACCAACTACTCATTGCGAAACTAAGTAAACAAGTTATACAGCAAGTAGCTGGTTTCCTAGAAGCGCCACCCGTCGCCAACAAATACGAAGCACTGAAGGCACATCTGCTTAACATCTACGAGGAATCAGAAACCAAACGTATTCAGCCACTCATGAGTGAAATGCAGCTGGGTGACCAGAAGCCGTCACAACTCCTCAGGCGGATGCAGAGTTTAGCAGGCAACCGCGTCTCGGCACAGACGTTGCTGGTTTTGTGGCAGAACCACCTTCCGACCGCAGTACGAACGGTGCTAGCAGCTACCACCTTAGAGGACGCCGAAAAGCTCGCGGCAGTAGCAGATAAAGTGATGGAGACAACTCGGCCGATGGATATAGCAGCTGTAAGTCAGGAGCAACCAAACCATTTGACTGAAGCCATAGAGAAGCTTAGTTTAGAAGTCGCGGAGCTACGGAAGGAGAGGTTTGGCGCGCGCAACCGCAGCAGGTCGAACCAGAGACATAGAAGACGCAGTAATAGTCGAGCGAGAAACGGATCGGGCGCACGAAAGAAAAATAATTTATGTTTTTTCCACTATAGATTTGGAAAAGAAGCGAGGAAATGTCGGGATCCTTGTGCATGGAAGTCGGAAAACTAGCAGCCGTGCAATCGTCGACGGGAAGCTGTATTGGTGGATCAAACCGTCGGTTATGTATAATGGATAAAACTAGTAAGTTTAGGTATTTAATAGATACTGGTGCCAATGTGTCAGTCCAGCCCTCACATCTTTTTAAACGCAGCCATACGAATAATTCAGAGGGTTCCGTATTATTTGCAGCGAATGGCACTCAAATTAAAACTTATGGCATTGTCACATTGACCCTAGATCTTAACCTTAGACGAGCATTTCGTTGGACATTTATTGTAGCTGACGTCAAACAGCCTATCATAGGCGCGGACTTTTTGAGCCACTATAAATTGTTAGTCGATCTAATCAATAAACGATTAATTGATACCCTTACAAATTTAAATAAAATAACACGCGTTCAGTGTTGTAATGATATGTCTATCTCGACTTTATCCGTAAATAATCCGTATCACGATTTACTTAAACTATTTCCAGACATAACCAAACCAATGTCTTTTAAAGAACCTCCACAGCATTCAGAGAAGCACTACATCGAAACAACGGGACCACCGGTTCACGCTAGGGCGAGACCTTTACCTCCAGAGCGTTTGCAGAAGGTGAAAGAAGAGTTTAAGGTAATGGTAGAATTAGGAATTTGCAGGCCATCGAAGAGTGCGTGGGCAAGCCCACTACACGTGGTACAGAAGAAAAATGGGGACATTCGCCCGTGCGGTGACTACCGGCAGCTGAACGCCATCACCAAACCGGATAGGTACCCCATTCCACGACTGCATGATTTCACCTACTTACTATCAGGTAAAAATATATGTTTTCAAGGATTGACGTAAATAGGGCGTATCATTTTATTCCTATAAATGAGGATGATATTCCCAAGACAGCTTTGATTTCCCCGATCGGTCTTTACGAATTTACCAGAATGAGTTTTGGACTGCGCAACGCTGCGCAATCTTTTCAAAGGTTCATGAATCACGTAGTTTTAGAAGGTTTAGACTTTCTTTTCAGTTACATCGATGACGTCATCATAGCGAGTGTGAGCGAGACAGAGCATCGCGAGCATCTCCGTTTGTTATTCGAGCGTTTAAATAGGTATGGTTTAACAATTAATCAATCTAAATGTGTTTTTGGTGTCTCAGAGTTGGAATTCGTAGGATTCCATGTTTCGAGAGAAGGCATCCGACCTCTACCAGATAAGGTACAAGCTATTTCTGATTTCCCAAAACCAACGAATGTTAACGAATTAAGACGATTTTTAGGCATGGTTAATTTCTATAGGAAACATATTCCACACGCGGTTCAGAGTCAAGCTATTTTGTCTAGGTATTTACATAACGCTAAAAAGAACGACAAATCACCTATTGCATGGACGCCGGATGCGGACGCAGCATTTCTGGAATGTAAGTTACAGTTACAGAATGCTGTCACGTTGTGGTACCCGAGCAGCGACGCTACGTTAGCACTGTTCACGGCCGCGTCGAACACGTGTACAGGGGGTGTTCTACAACAACTCGACAAGGGTGTGTGGAAACCTTTAGGCTATTTTTCTAAACGCTTATCAGATACACAGCAACGTTATAGTACATACGATCGAGAACTGCTGGCGATCTACCTAGCTATCAAACATTTTCGTAAGTTGTTTGAAGGAAGACCTTTGACAATATACACTGACCATCGACCTTTGGTGCATGCTTTTTCAAAAATTGCCACGGACTCCGAAACACCACGACGATCAAGGCAACTCTTATTCATTAGCGAATTTACGACGGACATTCGACACGTCGTAGGCAGCGACAATGTGGTCGCTGACGCGTTATCGCGCGTCGCGACTATATCCTGTCCCACAAGCATTGATTACGAGCAACTAGCTGAATTGCAAAGACGCGACGAGTTCGTAATACAGCACGAGGCAGGAAATGTAAGTAATAACAAGGTTGTAATCAAACGCATGTTTTTACCCACGGTTGAAAAAGAGGTGTTTTGCGAAGTTTCTACAGCAAAATTAGGCCATACTTACCAGAAACCTATAGACGCATAGCTTTCGGTAGCGTGCACGAACTGAGTCATCCAGGTGTACGCACCACGCGTAAATTAATTTCTGACAGATTTTTCTGGCCCAGCATGAATGCCGACATAGGCAGATGGGCAAAAACTTGTGTTAGTTGTCAAAAAGCGAAGATCGGCAGACATACCATTTCAGAGTATGGTATATTCCAGCAGGCAGATCGGTTCGAGCATATCCACGCAGATCTGGTGGGGCCCTTACCCATTTCATGCGATGGATTCAGGTACTGTCTAACCATCATTGACAGAGGTACACGGTGGCCTGAGGCTATACCGATCAAAGACATAACGGCGGAAACAGTTGCCAAAGCTATCTACGAGAACTGGATAACTAGATATGGATGTCCAGCCAGATTGACAACTGACCAGGGCCGACAGTTCGAGAGTCAGCTGTTTACAAGTCTAATGAAATATCTGGGTGTGAAAAAGGTAAGAACTTCTAGTTACCACGCGCAGGCTAACGGCCTGGTGGAACGCTGGCACCGTGGCTTGAAGGCTTCGTTGATGGCTCGTTTAACCAATAAGTCATGGGTGGACGAGCTACCAACCGTGCTTTACGGTTTAAGAGCAGCTGGACGCAGCGAGAGCGGCATCAGCGCAGCTGAGTATACGTTTGGAAGGCCACTTAGGCTCCCTAACGATTTTTTTAGTGCATCGAAAACTATACTTGACGACTCGTATACGTTTATAGAAGACATTCGGCAATCTATTGAAAAACTAAGGCCGATTTCCAACAAACATAGGGATATTCGTAAATGGTTTGTTCATTCGGATTTAGAGTCATGTACACACGTATTTGTAAGAGACGATTCGGTCAAGAAACCATTAAAAGCTCCGTATGATGGGCCATATAAAGTAATTAAAAGAAACGAAAAAATATTCGAAGTTCAGTTACAGAATCGTCGTTCAATAATTTCAATAGACAGACTCAAACCAGCCTATTTGATAAATACAAACGAGCAAACACCGGCGTCAAGTATAGTTAACGATAACGACACAGGTAAGCAGACCTCGCAGCGAGACCAGCCCGGCAACGCAGCGAACAACAAGTAGAGGCCGCGTCATCAAAAAACCCGTGCGTTTTAGTTAGAAAATAAGTTTATTATCTAGGGCATCCGTGTTCGATTCCTCCAGAGCATCATTTTTGTCTCATTTGGCATACACCTTCGATTCAGATAGTTACTATCTTCTTGAGCTAACAAAAAATATTGGTCGTTTTTAATAATCTCAAAATGGGTCAATATACTACCAAAGTAGAGGAAACAAGCTATACTCAAAACAACGTAAACCAAGTGACCAATTTAAAAGCGAAAATGGAAAATTTTAACATCGTGGTTATTTGCATAAGCATCAGTACAGCCCTTGTTTTATGTTGCGGTATGTATTTTTGTTGCATGAGATGTACGAAAGGCGTGAAGAAATGGCTCGAAAAAAGGTTAACAGTAACTCTGGCGGAAGCGGCGGATCAGCGGTCGCAGACGACACAGGGAGAGAGAGGTAAACCAAAAATAGTTTACGCTTGAATCCTGTCTACCTGTGTCTGAAAATAGTTTATAGATACCTTATTGTAAGGATATTTTTTTTTGCGAGTTCACATTTTTTTCGCAGAAAGAACATTGTTTAAAATGTAAATAAAACATTCAACATTGTTTTATAAATTCCAAGTGTAATAAATACTAAGTCATAACATATATTTTAGAAAATAATGTAACATTATGAAATTGTCATCTGTTTTATAAAAATTACTGTATTCGGTCACTCATAAAATGTTTAAAATGTATCAAATATTGTTTTCAACTTTTACGATGATAAGAGTATATTAAGTTGCAGCTTAGCGACGATGATGTCACACCTTACACATTGCATTGTATTCAGTCAACCTATAGTAGAGTACAGAAGTGGCACCTGTTTCTTGTGTGATTGTAAATGAATTATATTTATTTTGATTAAAATTTGTCGATATCCTGCCAAATTTTAGGAGGGGTGTGATGTAGGGGTACACTCATACATTGTTAAAATCAAATTCAGCAAATTCTTGTAGCGCAGGCGCACGGCAGTCGCCCTCCGCCTGTCTCCGTTCCCACTCGCGGACTCTTGTCCTATATTGTAATTTTCGTTCGTTTTAATTTCGTAAATTGTACTTGTGTTTGTGAAAAGTTATTGAGAACAATATACCCGGACTTTCGTGAACTGCATTCCTGTTGTTTTACTGTGAACACTGAACCTACCTACTAGTTAGTTTTCATCGAGTCATAATTATTTGGAGTCAGATCAACCTATACCCACTAGTAATACCGTAACGTGACCGCACATGCCTTACATAAGTATTATTAATGAAATAAATGCTTCGTCTTCTAAGTCTGCGTTAGGATGTCTTAACATACTTATTACTTTGAACAATACCGCATAAATGCGCGCCTGCTTGCCCGCGCTGCCGGCAGCCAATGCTGGCCACGCCTCCTTCGCCAATGCAGCAGTCTGATCACCATGTGCCCGCACGGTCATACCGCCACCGTCACCGTCCCACCACCGTGGCTTTGCGCGTGGCTTTTTTAAGATTATAGTACGGAACTCTTCGTGCGCGAGTCCCACCTGCACTTGGCCGGTATTTTTCCACGCCAGCGCGGAATAAATATAATGAGCTTATATTAATTACCATCGTGCCACCATAACACCATCAGGCGTATCCTTTATTTCATAAGGTAGTAACTAACATTATTTTAAATATTCAATGGCAATAAAATATTAGCATAATTTATGGTAGGTATTTGATTGATCATCGTCTATTTCGCAACTCTTGCACAACCGCGCAGATTTTCAAATATAGCTGATTTAATTGGTGTTATGTAAGAGAAGATGTCGTCGTTGGCTAAATCACATTTATATCTGACTAGCTTTCGCCCGCGGCTCCGCCCGCGTTAATGTCGATCCCTCGGGAATAGTACTTTTTCCCGGGATAAAAGGTAGTCTATGTCCTTCTCTGTACTCCAGAGGACTTGTATGCAAAATTTCATGATGAACGGTTCAGTAGTTACGGCGTGAAAGCGTAACAAACAAACAAACAAACAAACAAACAAACAAACTCACTTTCGTATTTATAATATTAGTAAGGATGAGACTCATCTGCACGTGAATGGCACGCACCGAGTCCTGGACTCAACGATCTCTTAGTCTGTGCAGAAACAACATAAACAATCTTATTGTAAAATGCCGACTAACTTTAGTACCTAGCTTAAACCATTATCCGTCCAAAACAAATTGACAATGACAGTTTACTAACGTCTAAGTGATAAGCGACATCTTGGTTTGGTCGGATAATAGTTTAAACCAGGTACTAAAGTTAGTCCTCGTTTTATAATAAGACGGTTTAAGACTAAAGTCGAGATTAAATTACAGATACGCCAAACTTTATTTAAACCGGTGACACTAGAAAATTAATCAGGCCAAGTGCGAGTCGCACATTGGGTTCCAAAGAAAATTTAACTGCAATACCCACGCTTCTTGTATGTGGACTCTGATGTACAAGGACGCATGAAACCTATTAGTCCTCGACCTCTCTAGTGAGGTTACCCGAACTCTTGCATTGACATTATTCTCAGAACAATAACTAAAGACATCATTATTCTTAATTATCTGTAGTTTCACGTCACAGTAATAAATATTTCTGTCAGAGTTTAACAAAATCCAGCAAAATCAAGGCTCTTGTATGGGGATCCCTTCAATTTATAATGTTATTGATATAATAACTTTAAATCAATAAACACCGGCTGCACGCACGAATATGTGTCACATTCCGTGTGCAAGCGAGGGAGCGGAACAAGCAATAGAGAGGCACGGTCGGACTAAGTGTTCAGCTTGTGACGCATCTATCTCTCGCCGTTGCCACGTAAAATTATTTTTGTTAAGCATGCTCGGAAATATAGGCATTATTGTAGTTAAATGAAGCCACCAAGTTTGTAATTCTTGGCTTGTCCATTACTTTACCGGCCTAGGCCAGGAAAGTAAGTATGAAAATTCATTCCTGGCCGCTGCTCTAAACTTTTTAATTCATACGTAACTTGTACTATGTGTTAGCGATTTATATGAAAACCCAGTATAAATAAACGTATTTTTGCGTATCTAAAGTATTATTTAAAATAGTAATACTTATATCTCAAAAACAGCAACAATGGCAACACTGGTTGTATCGAGTGTAATTATTGTTGGTACCCACCACTCCATTTTAGCAAGACGTCATGGAGTGGCGGGGACGATCGCTCTTGTGTGGTTAGATCGACGACTCGGGCATTCTGTTGGGCGCAGCTGTAACGTTAAGACGTAATTAACCTTTACTTGTTGTGAAGTATTGTTTTAAATAGTTTTCCGTAAAGTGTGGAGATTGTATATTTAAGGTAAGATGTATTTAACTAATTTCGATATTCTGTAAAATGAGTGATTTCAAAATAAAATATTTAATCATTAACGGAGTTTCCTTACATATCAGAAGTAGGATCAGCGGAATAATTTTCTTTTTTTTTATACTTATTCCGTTAATCCCGCCCACAATAACAGTATTTTATATTATTATATATAATTTTAACCATTACATTTTAATAACGAAAGGCGACTCCTGGTAATGATATTACTATATTGCAACAGTTTTACATTTGATCTTGTCGTAGTAGTTTTCTGAGGTGAATTTTACGATTGCTTTATTGTTGGGTTCACGGTATATAGTTTATGGTATACAATTAGCTAGGGCACTCCCTCGGATTGTTTACCGTATATGTGGATCATTATGCTCATTATGCTGGAGCTACAATCTAGGAATAATCTTCAAACCGTTGCTATAGCATTTATAAACAAAAGGAACTATAAGTGACATTGCAATTTGCTAGGGTACCCCTAGAATTTTTATGTGTGTACGACTTAATCAATTCATTGTCCAAGGCTACACTCTAGAATGTATTATTTCATTCGGAAATTTTATAAAATACATACGAACCGTGAACCTTCTGTATAAGCATACATATCGTTAAAAATATTAACGCATACGGTTGAATAATGTAAAACTGTTTTTATAGTGAAATAATATTGAACATGCACTATAAATCTTATAGCCAATATCATGGCAGGCTATTTTAATAACATGTACAGTTTTGCAGGTGAGTAACCTATTACTGGTTACGGAATTATGCAGTATACTTATTTACTTTATTGTCTCATTCTGTTGGACGTGTGAGTACATTACATTTAAAGTAAAAAGACATTTCAATGTGACAGTAGCTAACACCCACAAAACTGTTTGTAGGTCCTGCTTGTGTCTGACAGAGATCTTGTATCAATTTACTGTTTCTTTTACATCGCTACAGTTGATAACTGTTTTAACAAAAGAAAAAATAATACTGTTCTCTGAACAAAGAATAATATCACTTGATTACGACGTCAAATAAATAAACGTCATGATCTTAGACGTGCTTCCAAAACACTTTAAATAGAATGTAGACTAAATGTAATATAATAACAAATAGAATTGAATTTATTGGTGAATAAGATTTAAATTTACGACGCATTGGTCATCGTACTAAAACTGCTATAATTAAATTCTGGGTTCGAACCCCACCTGAGCAAATATATACATTAATAAATATCATAAATCCGTGCCATTATTCAATACTGTTATATCATACTAGCATAACATCAATAATTCATCATCATTTCGTGTATGTGTCACGGTCGAACGAACATGCACACCCTGTCGTCAGAGTTCTTCGGAACCCCCTCTCAGCCTCTGACGTGGTTCCTTTAACGACTGCCAGATGGCGGCCGGAACCAACGGCTTAACGTGCCTTCCGAAGCACGGAATCATCTTTATTATCGGATGATCAGGTGATTTAGGCCTATAATGTCCTAACCAAACTGGAAACTATACAAAGTATGCTTCCCGTGGGAATCGAGCCCTAGACCCCCGGGTCAACAGGCAAACGCCTTTACCACTGTACTAGATAGATAACATATTTTTATTTGTTCATTGTAACACACATAATAAAACAGAAAGCTACAATAAAACTTAATACTTAACATAATATATGTATGTGTGCCATTTTATCACAAAAAGGCTACAGCTCAGCGAAATGTTACTCTAGTGAGCAACTACTGATTTTCAGCTGTCACCTTAGAAGACGCGCACTAACAATTTCACAGAACAGGTTGTCTCACAAAGTGTAAAGTCAATGGGTGAAACACATAATAAATTATTCAACAAATGGCAGATAAAATACTAAAATACTTGTTATTAATACTAATTATTATTTAAGGAAGAGCTCAGTTTAAGTTTTAGCTTTGCGACAAGCAAAGTATTTTTGAATTAATGTCCGTTTTCTGAAGAGTAAGTAAATGTGATTTCAGTAGCTTTTTAAATGTTAATTTCTTATTTAAATTTCTTAAAGGAGCAGGAATATTATTCCAATACTTCGTTGCCGCATAAATGCTACTGTCCTTTGTCTTGTTATGACGTTCAAAAAGAGATACATGTATCCAATTTTGAATAAAAATCTTTGACTTTGACTTTGCTCTGTATATAAAGTACAGGACGAGTGGCCCTCGGATGACGTTGCGAAGTGAACTGCAATTTCATGTAAAGATAGTCAGGTATTTTTAAACCCTCATTATGTCAAAAAGTAAACTCGCGAGGTGCAACTGTCTACGAGCTTCCATATTGAGAAGAGAGGCTTTGTTTATGACTACGGAGGCAGTAAATAAATAATTAAAATCTACTTTCTTCAAAACACTTCATCTTCAATCAATCATTTATTTGTGTGAAATAGGGTATGATATCGATATTAAAAAAAGAACTGCCTATTTAACTGTTGGAAACAGTAGACAAATATTTCATTAAAATAAATATAATTAGTTTATAATTGACAAAGTCATAATTATTTACTTTTGGGTTACACATGCATTTAATTGAACATTTCTTTATGTCAACATTAATATAAATTAAAATTACTTCATCTGTAATTTCGTATTAATTTGTAAACTTTTCATACAAGTACAAATAAAAACAAAATGAAACACTAATATAATAAATCAATAAAAAATATATTTATGTCTCACACACATTCACTTATACATATATACACCTTCATCTCTTACGCTCATATGCATAAACACGAACACATCACACTCACTCATACACACTTACACACACATTTACACCACAATATATTTTATTTTTACTAAATTGTTATCTGAATATAAATTTGCTCCGCGTGCCGGCGTCTAAGTGTCTACTCCATCAGGAACAGCTATTATATGTTTAAGGTAACAACAGTAACCAGGCTACTACGATACAGGCACAGCCTAGCGTGGAAGCCACGAACGTAATGTCAAACTGTAATGTATTAAGTTAGTAAAGAAATTTATTATTATCATAAATAATAACAAAAAGATAACGTTACAAAACAATAACAATGATTGGAGACAGATTGGACTGCCCTTACCTCCGACATTGCAGCAATAGACATGTTGCTGTAATGCCTGAGGTGAGAAGGTATTAGAATAGGGTAATTTAATTATTGTAATTTAATTCAATTATAATTTAATTCAATTTTAATTTAATTCAATTGTAATTTAATTCAATTGTAATTTAATTCAATTGTAATTTAGTAAATAATTTTAATTTAATTGACAATTTGAATTAAAATGATTTTGTTTTTAAAAACATTATGGAATGCAATTTCTGAAATAAATAATTATTATTATTAATGACAATTTAACATTCAGATATGGAGACTACATCTTTTGTTGGAGATGTGGTCAGCCGCTATAACGTGGAGGGTGAGCCTGCAAGTGTATGGCAGTCCCCACGGCAACGGCACGATAAAAACGAGGGAGCGGATGGGAGTCTGATAAGTAACAGGCAAGTCCGTAAACGTTCTTTAATTAAATCATACGATGGAGTGGCAGGGAGCCTGGTTAATAACAGGCAAAGCCGCAAGCGTATACCTATCCGATCATACGAAAGGGCGGAATAGCCTGGTTAATGACAGGCAAAGCCGCAATCGTACGCCTACTCGATCGTACCTCCGCAAGTATCCAATAAGCAGATCAAGAAGCAGAGAGCCGATAATAGTAAGACTGACTAATCAGTCGCGAAAGCAGATCTCCAATAAAGTAGAGATTACTACATCAAGTTATATATAGCTATAGAAGACGAATGTATGAGCTGACCCATTAATTATTTGCATAAACATGTGTAAAATACATTATATGGATATGTTATAAGAAGACCGACATGTTTACCATTACTGGTGTGCAAATTCATATAAGTTCAGAAGGCATGCAATTACCTAAGTTTAAAAATACAAGAATTAAAATAAAAGGGCAAATAATGTTTTAGTATTTGCAAAGAATCCATGTCCAAAAAAATACAATACTTCAGATTTTCAGATAATAATTTGTTAATACTTTAATAACATTTTTCGCATAACAATATTTTAAGCTTTTTCTTAATAAGTATCAAGTTTAACTCCTTACACTGTTTTGATATTATGTTAAAATCATTGGTACCATAACTAAGAATGGATTCTACTAAGCCATAATATGCTGTTAATAGTTCATCATTATCTACTTTTCTCGAAAGTCTAAATAAAGCATAACTTGAAGTACTAAGTCATTTGCAAAGATTTTCTATCTGTGGTTTCTAATTTAATCGCGAGTCGATTATTATGCCGAGAAAGCTGTTTGCACCAACACTATTTGCTATGCTGCCATGATATTCAAATTAAGTAATTAAGTAGTCTAATAAGGTCTTTGGCTGAAATGCATTATATTTGTTTTATCAAGATTTATTTTAAGTTATTATTATCTAACCACGTAATTATTGATGCCAATGTTGAATTTATATTAAAATTGTACGAATTGATGTCAGTGGATTTAATAGTGACTGTGCTATCATCGGCAAATAATGTCATGCTATGTTCTATATTATTGGGAAGGCCATTTATATCAATTATAAAAAGAAGAGGACCTAAATACTCCCCTGTGGAATACCAAAGCGTTCGTCAGACGTGTATCTTTTTTTCTGTTTAAGAGTAAACATCCAGTTAGGTTATTTCTGTGATTTGACAACGATCTGATAAATAAGATTTGACCAATTGTAATACGTTACCTCGACTGCCATATACTTCAAGCTTGTCTAATAGTATATTATGATGCACATAATGAAATGCTTGCGTCATATCGCATTAGACGGCACAAACGTTTTTTTTTGTCCACTTCATTTAAAATATTTTTCAATAACTTATTAAAAAAAAAAAATAACAGAGCAATTGGTCTAAAATGTAACTCTCTATTGTTTTTGTTAAATGAAGATTTTATAACAAGATATTTGCAGATCTTATGGAAAGACGCCAGATTCTATACAAAGATTTATAATATGTCTAAGATGACGGCATATATATAAAGTCATTTACTGCTTTAATTATTTAAGTTTAAATGCCATCGTTACCAACACTTTCAGTGTTGTTTTATATTTTTTGTCATTATCATTTAAATATCTTATGGTATACTAGGGGGCATAAACATAGATTGTAAACTACGTGTAATATTTGAGCTAATATTTAATCCTTAGTTCAGAAAGGGTTTAATTTCATATACAATGTAGTCAATAAATGCCTATGCTATTTTGATTGGATCTGTTATGTAATCATTATCAATTTTAAGACGAGTTATCGGTTAGCTATGCAAATGTGTTATTATTTATCATTTGCCATGTTGTTTTAAATGTATTATTTGAAGTTATTGTTTTATAATTATGACTTAATTTTAATCTTTCAATATTTAAAAAAAACAGTTTTGAATATCTATGATATTTAATTTGATGTGATTTAGATGGGTTTATTCTACATTTCCAAAGAAGTATTTTATGATTAACTTTTATTACAAGTTCTTTTTGAGGGAAAAAGAAATCATAAAACATTTTAAACAAATTTATAAAATTATTGAAAGCTATGTTAGGGTCCTCAGTGTCGTAAATTTCAGAAAACTAAGTTTTTTTTAAACTCGATCACTCCATCAGAATTACTATTTGAGTTCAAAATCAACAGTGGCCCTGAAAAAATGTCCTTAGTGAAGTAATAGATGATATTATAGGGACACGCCATTAGATAATTTAGATCAGGTTCGTAAAGAAGCATGCAAACGCATTGCAGGACAAATAAACTAAAGATAAAACTAGATTTGACTTGAAGCGGTTCAAGGTTGGTTATAACTGCGGCAATCTGGTGAACCTAAAACGAGAAATAACATGTCATGGTAAATAATATAAAAAAAACTAGCTGTTAAATTTCAAGGCCTTTATCGGATCGTTAAAGTTTTACCTAATGACCGCTATTTAGTAGAGGATACACCATTGACTCGCAAGCGTAGCCTACGTCGGTATGAAAATGTAGCGGTAGATAATCTGAAACTTTGGCCTATATTTAATAGAGATATCGTTACATCAGAATCTGATGCCGATGACTGTTCAGATAATTAATTTTATGAGAATTTAAGATAATTGTTATTTGAATTCGTTAACATTTTAAGTGCCTGGTAAATTCTATATTTTATAAATTAGTACTCCTGTTATTATTAGTATGTCATGTGAATCAAAATACTGCGCTTGATCACGAAATTGAAACACCTATTAGTACCTTCATTAACCTATTGGGCGCCATTGACCTTTTTTTCTTACTTTAGTTGCAAAACAGTCGCGTGACTGAGACGCAATTGACAACTAAAGTTATTACAATTTGTATTAGCCTGGCGTCAGGCGTGAAGTAACGTAAACAAGCGCTGGTGTGCAAAAGGTTATTGTGTATTCTATTACTTTAAAATATTTGTTCAAAATAGGCAGTGCTTAAGTGTGTAAAGCTTCATATAGCGGAGGGACCCGCTATTGCAGGATGGCCGAGCTGTTAGCGATTTATATGAAAACCCAGTATAAATAAACGTATTTTTGCGTATCTAAAGTATTATTTAAAATAGTAATACTTATATCTCAAAAACAGCAACAATGGCAACACTGGTTGTATCGAGTGTAATTATTGTTGGTACCCACCACTCCATTTTAGCAAGACGTCATGGAGTGGCGGGGACGATCGCTCTTGTGTGGTTAGATCGACGACTCGGGCATTCTGTTGGGCGCAGCTGTAACGTTAAGACGTAATTAACCTTTACTTGTTGTGAAGTATTGTTTTAAATAGTTTTCCGTAAAGTGTGGAGATTGTATATTTAAGGTAAGATGTATTTAACTAATTTCGATATTCTGTAAAATGAGTGATTTCAAAATAAAATATTTAATCATTAACGGAGTTTCCTTACATATGTAACTTGTCATACAGCCAATTTGCTAACATTATAAAAAAATGCACTCATGGAGCATATAAGTATATGAATATGACAATAGTTTTATTAAAATGTTGGTATAAAAAAGCACACTAAAATATGCTTAATTTTCGTTGCTAAAGAAAAAAAACAATAATATATGGTATTGTTTCTTTTGTGCAAAATATTACTTAGCTGTATGTTTCCTAAGCACTAATTGAAAATTGAAAATTAAAAAGAAAATAACGCGGGAATGTACTATTGAATGTATTATTCATAGAGATAATATAATCCTGGTATTATTAGAGTTTCGGCGGACGGCACGTTTTTATTTTCGATTGTTTTGTAGATTGCTTCTAGTGAATTTTTTCATGTAAAAGCAGTGTAATTTGGTGTTATAAATGCCTATGTTATGAACAATGTGTGGAATAACTAAAATGTCATTGTGCGGCTGTAGTGCAGATTTAGAGATTTAAATAGCGGGCTGGTGGTTGCTCGCCTTACTGCGTCGTCTATGGATTTATATTATTTTAGCTACAAACAATTAATTAAATGAATTAATTGTTTATAGGTAAAATAATTCGGTTATCAACATCTAATAGTCGACAATTATTAGATATTTAATTGATAGGGATTATATAAGAATCAAATTCGATATTATTAAAATCTAAATATTCATAACTTCAGTATCATTGATGACCAATTGACTTTAAAGTAATTATAGGATTATTTAATTCATCTAATAAATATAAAAACGTAATGAAGGTAGGGCAATAAAAATTAATGTAATAGCTGGTAAAATAGTTCAAATTAATTCAATTATTTGATTTTCTAATAAAAATCGATTAATATATTTATTAAAAAATATATTGATTATTAAGTATCCTGCTAAAATAGTAATTATAATTAAGATAACTGAAGTATGGTCATGAAAAAAAATTATTTGTTCTATTAAAGGAGATGCTCTATTTTGAAGATTAAAGTTTGATTATGATGCAATTTAAAAAAACAAGGATAAATCCTTTATAAATGGGGTTTAAATCCATTACATATAATCTGCCATATTAGAAGTTTCTTAAAATAGGAAGTTCATTATATGAGTGTTCAGCTGGAGGGAGATTTTGATATCATTCAATAGAAGAAGATAAATTTAAAGAAAATAATACTATTCGTTGGTTAATTATTGATTCTCAAATAATAATAAGTATTAATATAATAGCTAATAGAGAAATATATGATCCAAGAGATGAAATAATATTTCAAGGAATATAAGCATCAGGATAATCAGAATATCGTGGAGGTATTCCTGCTAAACCTAAAAAATGTTGAGGGAAAAATGTTAAATTTACTCCAATAAATATTGAAAAAAAATTGAATTTTTAATAGAAAAGGATTTATAGATAAACCAGTAAATAAAGGATATCAGTGAATAAATCCCTCTAAAATTGCAAATACTGCACTTCTTTTATTCCTCCTTCTCTTGAATGTGGTATTCTGCTTTTTAATAAATTCTTCTTTACACTGCTAGTATGTCATAAAAGAGACTGATAGTATGTTAGTTAGCTAATAGGCCGGCTTGTGCCAGCCAGACCAAAGCGGTTGACGAGCGGTAAGCGCGGCGTCGCCTCGTCGTAGCCGAGTCTACGTCAGGTTGACGTCTGATGGACTCGGCGCGGCGAAAGGCGATATGGCGTCGGTCCCTTTCCGAGTTGATAAGTATGCTGTGACCTTAAAGGCACGTTAAGCCGTTGGTCCCGGCTGTCATCATTGATGGCAGTCTTTAAGTTATGACAGATGCCTTTTGGCAGTTTGTAAATCTGACACCAGTGTTGGTCACATATCACACACGAAAAACAAATAAACAACAAATATTAAAATAGGATTGTAACTATACAGCGTGATTTCGAACTTCTGAACTATATTGAAATCCTGTAATCAGAATCCCTGATAAAATAAGAATTGCGAGAAAAAAAGCTTAAAGCTCAAAAAAATAGGCTTCCCATACAAAGTGATCGATCAACTGGACGAATTTCTATGGAAGGTCAAATTTTATTTTTCAATGTTTTTTTCTTTCTTGATTTCAATATAGTTCGGAGGTTCAAAATCACGTTGTATTATTGTAGCCAATCGCTTTCGTTATATTATAACTATTTTAGCATAATTAAGCTAACGAGCTTGATTGCAAATTTGAACCCGTAATTTGCATCATAAACCTGGTTTAATTTTACAAAATTCATCAAGACGAGCCACCTTGGTCACAAAATTTTACAGCATAAACCCCCGACCTTCCCCCGACCAGGTCAAGATGGAAAACGGTATATTTTAGGTTGGCCTAGGAAGTTTTTCTATATAAGCATTGTTATAAATAAAGTATTGTTGAATTAATATTTTATGACATAAGTTCATAACTTACTGTGGGTTTAGCTTAATTTTGTGATTTTTCCCAAGGCATTATTTGTTAACAAAACAAAATCAACAGTTCTACATAAAAAAACCATTTAAGTTTGGAACAGCAGCCAACATCATGTTTATAGTACAGTCAATGAAGGCAAAAATCAGCCACATCCTCCGATTTCGTTAAACCTCCATAGATTTGGATTAAAGTTTGGGATTCAGTATGTTTTACCCTCTACTTCAAAAGTGACATATGCTCGTTATGCGCTTTTTGCATTTTAGGGGTGAAATCCACCCCTATGGTTAAAAATGGGAAAAATGCAGATTTAACCATTCTGACAAAAGTAATTGTGTTTAATTAGATAAAATAAATGTTTTTTAATATTTATATGCATGATTTTAATTAATATTTCAACCCTTTTAGCAACCACCCCTTAAACCGATAATATTTTTTTGTACTTCTGAGTTCTAAAATCGCATATTAACATTATACAAACAGTTTGTTTATATGATATAATTTTTGGTTGATCGTGAAATTTCATCCCTTAAAAACTACCCCCATACTGCAGAATCAGTGTAAAAATTGGTTTCAAAATCTTTAACCCATTAAATAGTACATTACTAAAGTGAAATCTTATTTACTGAGAATTATAATATTTATATATTTATTGCATAATTTTTCACCCTTAAAAACTACCCCTTATCATAATAATAAAGGAATATTTATTTATCAGCTTTAATTAGAATCGTTTTTAATAGATAAGATAAATCTATACTATAATATTATAAAGCTCAAGAGTTTGTTTGAACGCACAAATCTCAGGAACTACTGGTTCAAATTGGAAAATTATTTTTGTGTTGGATAGTCCATTTATTGAGGAAGGCTTTAAGCTGTAAAACATCACGCTGCAATTAATAGGAGCGAAGCATCAATAAAAAATGTTTTGAAAACGGGGGAAAATTATTCATCTATACTAATTCATCACAATAACAGAAATTGCCTCGGACGAAGTCGCGGGCAACAGCTAGCTTTTATTAATTTTTTTAAACTTTTCTTTCACTTTCTCTATCTTCAAAACACATACAAATACCCATAAATGTAGTTTTCCTATAATATATGCATACCAAATCTCTGCTCCAACTTTTTTTTCCAAATAAATATAATTTGTTTTTTTACCATAACTCCGTTAATTTTTAAGATATTAATTTCATTCAAAAACTATTTGAAAGGTAATTTTAAGAGCTACAAGATCATTTTAACCCGTCAATCGCGGAAACGCAGACACAATGGAGTTTTAATTGTTATGCGGCCAGATCTGGCCTCTTGGGGGCTGAAGGATTAAATAAAATAAATTAAAGCCCTTATTTTTTAAAAGATAAAGGGTTAAAGGGTAGCGGTTACATGGTTCTCGCAGTAAAAGTTAGGCTTTGAACATCTCTATCTCGGTTATTTTTCATCCTATAACAATAAAAAAGAAACCACTGTCTTTCTTTAAAACCAACTCAAATTTCGTTTTTTATAATTTTTTACGAATATCCAATATTTTTAAAGTTATTTTCAAAAGAAAATGAAATTTACGAAAATTTGAAAAATTTAGATTTTATTAAATCATACTTTTTTTCGGAAATAAACACTCTAAATCGGGAAAAATTTTGAGGTCATCATTTATGCTAAAAAAAAGAAGGTCCTTTAGGGATATTCATAAATTTGAATTTTTGTTGAAATGGTGAAGGTTTTATTTTCGTTTTTTCCAAAAAAAATTGAAAGTGTCATCTTAATTTTATCATAACTTGCTCAATTTTGATGATATTAACTTTTTACAGTACTCATTAGTAAGGTATTTTAATATACTTTAAAAAGTGTCTAGAAAGTATATGGCATAAAATTTCCCAGTTTCCCGTTATTTAAGTTTGAATACAAAGATTGAAGTACTCGCCGAAAAAAATATACATAAAATTACCTATAGCTCAATTTTAATTAATATTAGAAGGTTTTTCAAAATGGGGATTTGTTTGCTTTTTTATTAGCTTCAATTTTATTAATTACATATTTTTTGTAAAAACTCATAGTTTTTGAGTTATTTATGAAAAACCGCTTTAAAACATGTATTTTTATGACGAAAAATCACAATCTTTGATCTTTAATAACTCAGAAAGTATTGATTTATTCCAAAAACTTTGCATAACTAATTTTGCTTAGAATTTATCTCTTAATCGTGATCTGCCCTTCTTCTATTACTGACCATTTTATAATAATACTGGAACTATCACTCAATCAGCCTCCGCCCACTAAAAAACGAATTAAAGCAAAGACTGATTACAAAGCAGTCGTACGCGAATTGGAATTGGTCGACTGGTCTACGGTAACCAATGGTACAGATGTCAATGAAGCAACTAATAAATTTATTGACTATATTGATTCATCGATAAGAAATAACACTGTAGAAGTAGTTACCAGTCGTACTAAGTTTAATTTGAAACCGTGGATAACCCCAGGTCTGATGAAATGTCAAAGGGTTAGGGACAAACTACATCAGGAAGCTAAAAACGATCCTTCGAACCAGATTGCACAAACTACTTACAAAAGATACCGCAACTTCCTCACTGATTTGTTACATAAACTAAAAACGGAATACTATAGTAAAATGATCGAATCCAACAGAAACAATCCGAAAAACTTGTGGAAAAGCATAAAAGACGTATGTTATTTAAATAAACAAAACAACTCTGTGTCCTCCCATCTGACTAAAATAAAATCCAACACAAAAGAATCTTTAAATTATTGCAACGAGTATTATGCTAATGTTGGGAAATCGCTTGCAAACAATACATTATTAAAGATTTCATCCACCGAACATACCCTCGCTTCATCTGTTAAAATGAACAAACAATTGACTAATTCCTTTTTTATGCAGCCAACCAATGAAAATGAAATCAACGACTTAATAATGGAACTAAAAATTGACTGTGCTCCCGGATATGATAAATGTAACGCATTTATCGTCAAACAACTAAGACAAATAATTTTAAAACCCCTGACCCACATATTTAATTTAAGCCTGTCAAGCGGTGTATTCCCTGAACTGTGGAAATTAGCCTTGATAAGTCCTATACACAAAAATGGTTCTGAAAATTCCCCCACAAACTATAGACCTATTTCGTTACTTCCAATCTTTTCAAAACTTCTAGAGAAAGTCGTTAATATCAGATTAAAAACATACCTCGAAAAGATCGCACTTCTGCCTGATCGCCAATTTGGCTTTCGTCAAGGAAAGTCAACCGAAGATGCAGTGGTTCTTTTGACGGAAGTTGTTTCTTCCGCCTTGGATGGAAATGAAGCCAGTATTGGAGTATTTCTTGACTTCGCAAAGGCGTTTGACACGATTTCCGTCAAAATATTAATCGAAAAACTTGAAAATTTTGGAATACGTGGTATAGCTAAAGAATGGTTCAAAAGTTACCTCACAGGAAGACAACAAATGCTCAAAATAGATAATAATTTTAGCGATGCTACTCCAATAAATTACGGCGTCCCTCAAGGTAGTATTCTCGGACCAACCCTTTTCATTCTCTACATTAGCGATATATTTGACATATGCCTGGAAGGTGGAGAGGTCATTTGCTACGCAGATGATACGGTAATTTTATTTAGTGGTAAATCATGGGCGCAAGTTTACGAAAATGCGGAAAAGGGAATGGCTACGGTAAATCATTGGTTGTCCAGTAATCTTCTGACCTTAAACATCACAAAGACCCAGTACCTGGCATTCCATAAGACTCTAGCTTCACAACCTCCCAAGAACAAAATTTTAAAACTACACAATACTAAGTGTCAATCACGAAACAGTCTCTCGGTCCCCTGTGATTGCGACAATATTTCGCGCGTGTCTAGTCTGAGATACCTCGGTGTTGTTATAGATGAAAAGTTGTCCTTTAAAGCACACGTTACCTACCTCGCAAATCGAACTCGTAAAGTTATTCACATAATGAAAATGCTTCGACAGTGTGCAGACCGCAACACAATTATTCTGGTATACAAATCAATTTGTCAATCGAATCTTATATACTGTATCAAATCATGGGGTGGTGCGGCAAAATCTTCAATGCTCATTCTAGAACGTGCTCAGCGCGCAGTCCTCAAGGTTATGCTAAATAAACCGTACAGATACAGCACTGATCTTTTGTATAGAGAATGTAACGTCTTGAGAGTTCGACAGTTATTCATTCTGAGAGCTACTATTGCATTGCATAAAACTGTACTTAAATCTAGCGATTACAACGTGCTTATAAGCAGGAGAGTACCTAGACTTAGGATCCCATTTGTGAAAACTACTTTTGCACAGCGTCTTCCACCCTACATCTTCACATATATTTATAACCAAGCCTGTCGCGCTATCCCTGATATGATGAGACGTACCACATTTGGAGCTAAAAGTGCCATTGAGGAATGGTTAAAGACCCTGGACTACTCACAAACCGAAGACATCTTACCATCAAGTGACAACTAACACTTATACATTTATTCACATCCATCCTATACACACCACACAATCACAACACTCTGACAGAAAATCTGTGTTATTAGAGCCGATGATAAATATGTAAATATGAAAGTGTAAATATAAATTGGACTCCTGCGACACAAGCTTCGCTTAGTGCAGGGTCCAAAGTGAAATTAAAGATGAATGCAGTAACTGTAGTTTTTAAGGATCTTTGTAATTGGTATTTATATAGATTAATAAAGAATTATTATTATTATTATTATTATATAATCGATTCCTGGGATAATTTTTATTAAAAGCATTTTCACCCCTGAGAAGGGGTGGCATCCACCCCCAGGGCAATAGCGCAAGTTGGCACTATGTCACTTTTGTTTTTTAAGGTATCCCCCACCTCCTCACCAATTTTCATGAAAATCGATGGAGATTCAACGAAAACGGAGGTGAAAACCTTCATTGACTGCACTATTATTTGGCATAGCAAACCTTGACTGTTGTTATACAAATAAATGTATTTATCTTGCATACGTGACTTGGATCTTGTTTACCCGAACAATGCTATTGGCACGAGGGCCTGCGTCGCATTCAAGCTGAACTTTATTTAATCGACAACCAATGAGGTAATCGCCATCTTAGCTGCACTTTTACCCGGGATAAGATGTGACGTGACAGGCAGGTCATGAAACACGTTGCAGCTCCAGTTTTGCGTTATTGCCATTTTCAAGCAGTTACTTCACGAAATAATATCGGTAGTTTTGTTTTCAAGCAAAAACACTGTTGAAATATCTGGTGTTTGACGTCTCATTAATAAATAAGCAGCATCTATAACAAAATCGAGTAACATCGCCAGAAGAATACGTTTCTTGTATGAGAACCCCTTTTAATTATTAATCTTATTTTGATAATTCGGTGAAAATTTCATGTCTCTACGTGTTACGGTTAATACATACATACAGTACAGGCCTGTGACACACGGACGAACGGACATCGGCGGCTTAGTAATAAAGGTTTTGGCACGTTTTGGGTACGGTATTCTAAAAGCATTGGTCATTTAGCTAGGCTCGCTCCGTGGCGCAGCAGTCAACACGCCAGCCTGCGACACGAGTGTCCGGGTGCGTATTGCCAAACTGTATACTGACTCAGACCGGGGTGCGTATTGCCAAACTGTAAACTGACCCAGACCGGGGTTGCTCTGAGTTCGGTCGCAGTTTGCCTTTGTAGTTGAAGAGCAAACTGTATACTTATTCAGCGAGTGTCTGAATCAAAATACATTTTGCTTTAAAATACTTGACCAAAATACATACGAGTCCAGACGTGCATACCTTCCATCGTCTCGATTTCTAAAATTTGCGCCGCTTTCTACCTTGACTCCTTTTTTTGCCAGCGGTCGTGACTTCATTAGCAATTACGCACGTGTTTATTAAATAAAGTGTAAAAATAGAGTGACTTTAAAAAAAAACCCAATGTTAAACTGTTTTTTATAGATCGGTGTAAGCTTTAATAATTCGAATAAATCTAGTTTGCGGTACGAGTATGCTGGTAGAAAAACCATTGGCATACTTATTTACTAATATTTTCAACTTATAATTTTTATTTCGCACTCTGCGGTTATTAACAAAAAAAAAAATTACAGTTTTTAAGTCGGTTTGAATTACTTAATAATTATTTTTATTCCCTTTTTACTTATCCGTTTTTGTATTTGTGCTATTGACAATTTTCGGTAGGGAAATAAAGCACAATAGGCGTGGTGTGACACCATCTCTTGCTATTTGAGATTTTGCCGTTTAATGAAAATTTCCCATTTTCTGTTCTTGATTCATTCATTTACTTTTTTATCAATCACTTATCATATCGACTTAATTCAGTTATTATTATCTACACCGAAATTACAAATAGGTACAATTTGTTGTGTCAGTGCATCTTTCTTATGAAAAATTAATAAATACTGAATTGGAAACACTTATAGTTTTTTTAACACCCTATATAGTTGTTACAGTTTAAATTAATTTTTAGTCATACTTACAATACAACGGATTTTCTTTAATTTCAAACTTAAATTACTTCACAATAGGTATGTTTTTTGGGAAAGTTGTTCAGTTTCACGGATAGGTAGGATACCTAAAAATCGCTACAGCATAAAGAAATACGGGAAATTACGAAACACGTTGTAAAATTAGTTAAAGATATTCGCGTGTCACAGTTTGTTTTACATACAAGCGAGCAAAGTGCATACCTTCTCAGAATGCTCTGAGCTCGTATGTACTTTGCTCCAATTTGTTTGTGATTTTAATGAGCACGACGTAGTTCAGTACAGATTATGGGTGTCTGGGTCAGTATACAGTTTGGCAATACGCGACCGGGGTTGCTCTGAGTTCGATCGCAGTTTGCCTTTATAGTTGAAGAGCAAACTGTATACTTATTCAGAGAGTGTCTGAATCAAAATACATTTTGCTCTAAAATACTTGACCAAAATACATACGAGTCCAGACGTTCATACTTTCCAGCGTCTGGTGTAGTATGTAATGGCATGATAATTTAGAACAAAATGCATGCAAATGCAGTCATGTTTTATTTCTCTGCCTCGTCCTCTAAAACTTGCGCCGCTTGCGACCTTGACTCCTCTTTTTCGCCAGTGGGCGTGACGTGACTCATGTGTTTATTAAATAAAATGTAAAAATAGAGTTACTTTTAAAAAATAAACCGAATTTAAAACTGTTTTTTATAGATGAGTGTAAGCCTTAATAATTTTAATGGCGTACTTATTTACTGATATTTTTAACATATAATTTTTATTTCGCACTTTCCGGTTATTAACCTAAAAATATACAGTTTTGAAGTCCCATCAAGTGCGAAAACGCAGACACAATGGATTTTCTATTGTTATGCTGCCCAATCGGACCGCTTGGTGGTTGAGAGGTCAAGTTTTTTTTTTTTTTTTTATGTATATCCGACGGCAAACGAGCAGACGAGCCACCTGATGGAAAGTGGTCACCGTCGCCCATGGACATCTGCAACACCAGAGGAGCTGCTGATGCGTTGCCGACTCTTAAGATACCTGTAAACACGCCTTTTGAAGGACCTCAAGTCATAGCACACAGGGAAAACCTCGGGAGGGAGTCCATTCCACAATCTTGCTGTACGAGGAAAAAAACCACGTGACGCTCTGACATTTTTGGAGACCCAAGTGTCAAGGATGTGGGGATGGACTTTACTTATAAAGTTCTTTTAATTCCCTTTTTACTTATCCGTTTTTGTATTTGTAGTGCTATTGACAATTTTAAGGTACAAAAGGCGTGATGGAATGCCATCACTTGCTATTTGAGTTTTTGTTTTTGGCGTTTAATGAAACTTTCCCATTTTTTGTTCTTGATTCATTATTTTCTTTGTTATCAATTACTAATCATATCGACTTAATTGAGTTATTATTACCTAGACCGAAATTTCTAATAGGTACAATTTGTTATGTTAATGCATCTTTCTTATTAAAAATTAATAAATACT
Organism: Elegia similella; assembly: GCA_947532085.1. Lineage (NCBI taxonomy): Eukaryota > Metazoa > Arthropoda > Insecta > Lepidoptera > Pyralidae > Elegia > Elegia similella. The sequence continues at coordinate 13,334,079 of OX383950.1, forward strand.
AAATAGGAAAATCTTACAGTTTTTTTATCACCCTCTATAGTTGTTACAGTTCAAATTAATTTTTAGTCATACTTACAAAGGCGTTTCTTTAATTAAAACTTAAATTACTTCACAATAGGTATGTTTTTTGGGGAAAGTTGTTCAGTTTCTCAGATATGATACCAAAAATTGCAACAGTATAGAAAAAAATACGGGAAATTACGAAACACGTTGTATAGTTCGTTAAAGATATTCGCGTGTCACAATTTGCTTTACATACAAGCGAGCAAAGTGCATACCTTCTCAGACTGCTCTGAGCTCGTATGTACTTTGCTCCAATTTGTTTGTGATTTTAATGAGCACGACGTAGTTCAGTACAGACTATGGGTGTCTGGGTCAGTATACAATTTGGCAATTCGCTGCCCGGGTTCGATCCCCGGCCAGGTCAAGATGGAAAGTGATCTTTTTCAGATTGGCCTGGGTCTTGGGTGTGTATCTATATATGTATTTGTTATAAAATATGTGTAAGTGTGATTTGTCCGTATATATTTATTAATTTATTCACCTATCACCCAATAGGCGACAATAAAGTTAACGTCACAGGACACCCGTGGATGAGAGTAGCACATGACGAACACCAATAGCAAATGACGGAATATAAAAAAAATAATAATATGGATTTCAATCTGCTGACCTGTTCTTTTCATAATTTTCTTGAACCGCTAGAATCACTTTATGAAATTTATATTATCGGCTTGGGCCGGTTGGTAACTTGGTACAGATATTTTGGACCGCTGGGAGTATGTCGCAAATTGGAAGAGATATGGATAGCAGTGGACCGATGACCTGAGGAGGGTCGCTGGTAGTAGCTGGATGAGGAAAGCGGGAGATCGTGCACTGTGGCGTGCCCTTGGGGAGGCCTACGTCCAGCAGTGGACTGCAATAGGCTGATTGATGCATAACGGTAGGCAGGAGATGCCAATAACTTTACCTATATCGTCAACCCATCTTTGAATATATTCTCGAGTAAAAGTCCACCCTTCTTTGACGATATATTCTAAGTGGGTTGCAACTAAACTGATAGGAATGGAGATAATTAAATATATAGGGACATATCACACAAATTGAGCTAGCCCCGCAGTAAGTCGTGAACTTGTGTCGTGGGATACTACCTCAACGATAATATATTTTATATAGATTTTCGTTATATTTCGTTATCCATCATGACCTGACCGTGGATCGAACCCGGGCACTCTCGTAACGCAGACTGGAGTTAATCACTGCGCCACGGAGCTCGCCGAAGCGGATGGATTGCAGGAACGAAGAGAGCCCTAAATTTAGCCACAGGCGGAAGATGGTATAACAATATTCGATGATGATACCAATTGTGAAACGACGGCTGAAATTCTTTTATCAATTTGTTAGGGTTTTAAATACCGAAATCCTTTTTACAAACCTAGTTTAAATATTAGCTGTGTTGTGTTTACAAACAACACATTGACACCTTGCACTGTCACCTCACACATTGGCAGGTCAACAACCGAGCCCGTTCCAAAACGACGTAAACCGCCTGCGGTTTACAGACTTCGTAATTGGCGGTGTCATGTCGGAAAAGTACCGTATTTGTGGCACAATCGTCGCCTCTCGGAGGCTAACTGCCAGTTACATATAGCGTAAGAAGGCATATAGCATTCTTTCAATTATATATAATTTTTTGTCTATTTCTTACAAAAAAGCACACTGGATAGCATACCATTTAAAAAAAAATATGCGAGTTCTGAAGTAACCAATATCAAAAAATACAACTGAAATGATAACCTCCTCCTTTTTTTGAAGTCGGTAAACATTAAGGGACCTGCTGTTATGAACGATTCCGTAGTATTGTATTGCCTTCCAATTTACAGATGCATACAAAATTTTAGCACAATCGATAACCGGGAAGTAAATCTTATTTAACTCGCAAGTTTTGATTACAGACAACCCGTCACGATGTTCGTCTGTAGCCAAAGCTTGTAAAAAAGTGTCCTCAAAAGTTTTAATAAAATGATGTCCTATTATTAACACTTTCATGCAAGGCGGGAGACCGCCTGTGTAATTCTATTGTTATTTCTTGATCAGTGTCCGTGATATACATATAAATTTTAATATTATTATTTTAATATAAATAATTATTCATATTAAACTGTCTCTTTTGGCTTTCGTTTCATTAATTTAATCAAAAGTAAAATGCAGATGTCTAGACGTTGTGTTTTAGATAATGTCTCTGATATAATCATGAGTAACATCACACGCACAATGTCTGTGTGAGATAGTCATGATACTAGCAATTTACCCTGTTTTGCGTAAGTTTTAAATTTTGCTTTACTGGGGATCCAAGTGGGAATCTCGGAATATTTCGTTTACGAGTATCGATCCAGAGAAGTCTCAAGGGCGGTCCACACCGCCAGCGAGCGAGCAAAGTGAGCGAAGCGAACGAAATTATGAGCTAAGCGATGTGGTTCACACACGGAGTAGATACTTTATATCTACTCCGTGGGTTCACACCGCGAGAGTGCTAACTAGCGATGCGTGCGAGGCTCGCTAGCTCTTTTGGATATCTGCGGCCGCATCGCTCATATACTTCGCTGAGTGAACCAAAGTATGAAGGTATGGAAAGAGCTGAAACGATGTTCGCCGGCCTCGCTCGCGTCGCTCGCTTGCTAGCTCTCTTTAGACCAGTGCCGAAGCCTTTGGAAATAATTAAAAGTAAAATATAGTAGGATGAAACCCATTGCAAAAGGAAGAGAATACCTATATAAAAAATTAAAAGAAATATAAATTAGGGGCGATCTGAGGTCGGGAAGTGGAAGGAGGTGAGCTTTTAAGGGTGAAAAACGGTATATCTCGATTTCTGGCAAAAGTCCTGTTTAAAACGTTATATCGCAATGATAATAAGTTCTACTCCTTTTGTATTTACACTTTTTTTTCATTACCTCAAAATGTATGTAAAAATCCAAATAAGCAAGGTATTGGTTTTTATTTTCATCTTATACAAAAATGTTTCTTTTTTTCACGAAATTTAGTGTAATCTTACCTGTCTATGCCCCAAACACACTGTAGTTTTTTTTATCTAAAATATTTATTTTTTCACCCTTTTATGACTTAAATATCGATAAACCACCCTAATTTTCAATCGAAAATTCTGACGTCAAAATATCTGTTTTTTTAACGTTGGTTGGCTTTATGTACGTTGAAATCTATACTTTCTGACGGTGTTAAAAAATATACATTACTATGGTAAATGTTCTCAGAAATGTAAAGAAACGAAACAAAGAAACGAAAAAAACTCGAACCATGAAAAACAAATATTTTGGATCAAAAAATTTTACAGTGTGTTTGGGGTATAGAAAGGTAAGTTTTTACCAAATTTTGTGAAAGAAGAAACATTTTTGTAAAAGATAAAAATGAAATACCAAAATCATGGTTATTTGAATTTTTCGCATTAAATTACGTTTTAAAAGTTATCGGCTCTGGTCTACTCGGATATCTTCGGCCGCATCCCATAAATAGTTCGCTGTGTAAACCGATGTATAAAAACAGATGAAACTATGTTCGCTCACCTGTCTCGCCTCGATAGATGATAGAAAACAAGGTTTAATAAGCTGGTTAATCAAGATATATCTATCGGACGACCAGAGGACTGGCAATTTCCTTGGACATAGAATAAGTATTGCCATCCAACATGGCGCAGCAATGCCAGCCTTCGCATGTCAGCAACCTGCAGGACATTTTTATATGGTGTTTCAAGTATGTCTTTTTTATTTTGAATTAAAATGTAGTTTTTACTAATATTAATAATGTAAATAGTTATAATTTTAGTAGATTAAAGTAGTATTATTTTTCTGCGATTTCTTAAATCACTACATAGTTTAAAAAAGACGCTTCCCGCGGTCTATCTGTCTCTATGTAATTGTAGATATTTAAAACTATGCAACGGATTTTGATGCGCTTTATCTAACAGATAGAATGATTCAAGACGTAAGTTTATATGTATAATTTATTGCACCCGAGCGAAGGCGACAAAGGTGGCTAGTTACTAAATATAAATGGAAAAATTGCTAAATTGTTGTGAATGTCATAGAACTAAAATAATTGCCGTGTTTACAACAAAGTTATAACTAGCATAACTAAAAAGGGTTGACGTAAAAGCAAACAAAATTTTTGGTAAATCTCACGGTTGATAATGCAATAATTCATATAATAATGTGTATTATAGCAACAACAATAAGTGCATCATTTAAAACAGTCCTCCATGAACGAACATACATATTAATATTTACATATTGTATAACAATAGTAAAGATAAATTTCAAGTATTTGCATACGCGTCTCTGTGAGTTCCCAAACGTAACAATAGGCCTAGCTAACGAATAAATGAAGATGAAACAGTACACAGAGCTTGATAACATTTGTATATCTAGGCTGGTGACTGGCTTGTCACGATATATCGATATTTAGTATCAATATCGTGACAACCCTAATTTATATCGCGTGCTTTGAACCTCTGAACTATATTGGAATTCTGGATTCAGAATCCCTACTGAAAAACAGAATTGCAGGCATTTCATGAAAAAAATCTATGGCAGATATTTTGTTTTCGCTTTTTACCTTTTTACTTTAATTTCTGGTTTCATTCAAAATAAAAAAAAAAAAATTCAAAACGTTTATTCAATATAGGTTTCTTTGAACACTTATTAATTGTCATATTTCACTTCTTAACAATTGTTGACGTCATAAATTTACTTATGGCTAAGTTTAATGCCGCTTCCAAAGCGGAGTGCAGAAGAAGCGGCAACAAACAACATTAGAGTTAAGAGGTTCAAAATCACGCGGTATTTTATACACTTCTTCTTATTCAAAAGTGTCCCTGTTAGATAATGAGATACTTTATTGGCGTTATAAGGTCTCATAAATAGTTGAATGCCGGCTCCACGCACGAAAATGTGTCACGTACCGTGAGCAAGCGTGAGCGCGGAACAAGCTGTATAGGGGCACGATCGGCCTAAACGTTTTGCTTGTGATGCATCTATCCCTATTCCACCGTTATCACGTAAAATTATCGTCCGTAAACCGACTTAATAGACGACCAATATTTTAATTAATGATTTCGAATCTAACGGCAAGCTCAGTCAAAATGTTTATGATTTTGAATTGCCGGCGGATAACGGAATCATAACACCGACAACTTCTCCACCCACTACTGTATTACCTACCATATAATACATACCTAATAGCTAACTGGAAAATGGATATATTTATATGCTTAGCGAAAGGAATTCGCCTTGGAACGAGATGTAAACACGCAAGTTTCCATGTAACATTACTAATAATAGTATTTCATAATCAGGTCTTTTTAGTCTCCACTGCAGGAGCATGACCCTTTTTGTACTAACGGAGTCATACTTGGCCAGAGGAGACAGAGGTTTCAGCCTACACCCTCCTCGCTGGCCAGCCGGATTGGTGAGGTCTCATTGATTCGCTTGTATTTCCTAACTCGCCTCTTACCACCTCCTAGGGAAGACTAGGAGTGGTCTTATTCTAGTCTGCCGGAAACCACACGGCTAGCGGAAACCACACGGCTAATATTATATATACAATATACAAATAAGAATGTAAACTCTTAAATTTTATATATCCACAATTCCTTGTCCCTGGTATTACTTTATTTGTTAGTTGACGTCACCTACAGAAAATTGCTGGTTCTTCTGCACTTGCACTATGGATAATGTCCATAGTTAAACTTAGCTTTAAGTAAATTAAATTACTGAAGTCTACAATTATTTTGAAATCAATTACCTATACGATATCAAAGTTATGAACCTAAATATTTATACGTAATATGTAAAAACGTGTAAGAGCTTATTACGGCGGTGATATTGTAGCCTATTTAAATATTTTCTAATGTCAAGAACCATCTATTATATTGGTACCATTTATATGAGCTGCACGACAGAACAATAAGTAAAATAATGATCGATAAACACAAGATGCCAATCTAATCGACACCGATTAGTTACATCACTAGTGCGGCGAACAATGGGCTTCCAGTGTGAATATTGTGTAACAACATTGTTTGTTTGTGCCGCTGCTAGCACAAGCAACAGAAGGTAATGTTCGGATACTACAAGACGAACATTGACTAGTATAATTTGTAGTTATTGATCATATTATTTAAACTATAGACCATATAGGTATATAGACAATTGGACGCAATTAGTATCACAGACCACAGTCCAAATTGTAACAAAGGCCGAAAAGTGGTTTAAAAAAACAGGCCAAGTGCGAGTCAGACTCGCGCACGTAGGTTTTCGTACCGTTATTTATAAAAATGGCAAAAAAACATGTCTGTTGTATGGGAACCCCCCTTTAATATTAATTTGATTTATATTTAATTATTTATTTTTAAAGTGAATATATAACGAAATATTCTGTGAATATTTCAAGCGTCTACCTATTGCTGTTATTAAAATCGAGTAAAAATAAGCAAAAAAAATCACGTTTGTTGTATAAGAGCCCCTTAAACATTTATTTTATTCTATTTTTTAGTACCTATTTGTTGTTATAGTGGCAATAAAAATACATCATCTGTGCAACTGTCTATTTATCAGGGTTCATGAGATATAGCCTGGTGACAGACGGACAGATGGACAGCGGAGCAATACTAATAGGGTCCCGTTTTTACCCTTTGTGTACGGAACCCTAAAAAGAAAAATTCTAATTAAAATCCCACTAATATTTGTAATCGATAAAGTCAAAAACTGCTCTGAGGTTGATCATCATCATATGTGTTGTTAATTAGTAGACGTTAAGGTTTAGTCCAGCCAAATTCTACTAATATTATAGAAGTGAAACTTTGCATTTAAGTCAATTGCGTTTCAATCAACAAATTCATTTTATATGTTCATTACTCAGACCAAAGAAAAAAGAGGACTGGAAATACCTACAAAAAAATCGTGTATACCTACATCACAGAATCGTTACATAAAATGGCTGCCATTGCCTAGGGTTGTCACTTCCATACTATGTAATGATCTACTATAAACAGTACTCTTATTTTGTACACAGAGCCGACAGAGCTTATAAAAACATTTTGGGAAAGGATAATAAAATGACAATTTATTTTATAACTTTGTTTACTTAATAATTCCTAAAAAGTATTAATTTGTTTAAAAACCATCTATCTGAAAGATATTTACATTTAATTTCACCCTGATATTTATATGTAACATAATATCTTTCAAATTGTAATTTCTTCTACTGGTTCAATACAGCCTTTATTTTTTTCATATTCCACGACCTGAAATTTTAATATACTTAGTTAAATCATAATATTTTGTTATTAAATTTAGAATAAGTCTATGTTGGATCATAATGCCACACGGTATTGTTTTATCGAAATATTTAAAAGATATGTTTTATTTACATACCTCTTTCTGAACTTCATCTGATACTGGTAATAGGAATAAAACGTCGTATTAGCAAAATCAGTATTGATATTGCTTGTTTCACGCAGTACAAATTTCTCTTGTGTAGCCAGTGCTGAAAAGTAAACGTGCAAATAATTAACACAATTATAATAAACTAGCTTTTGCCCGCGGCTCTGCCCGCGTCAATGTCGATCCCTCGGGAAAAGTAGTATTTTTTCCCGGGATAAAAGGTAGCCTATGTCCTTCTCCGTACTCCGGAGAACTTGTATGCAAAATTTCATGATGATCGGTTCAGTAGTTACGGCGTGAAAGCGTAACAAACAAACAAACAAATAAACAAACAAACTCACTTTCGCATTTATAATATTAGTAAGGATTATGTACAAGTATAATCTATTAAGTGCATTGTTGTATGCATGACATCATATGATCGCATCCATAATTCGACAATACGTTGTCACACATAACTTTGCGTACATTTGCATGCATGAGCCGGCTACTCTTGCCAAATCACACAACGGTTTTTAGTATTGTCTGACAGAAAAAACGAATAAACCGGCCAAGTGCGAGTCGGACTCTGGCACGAAGAAGGGTTCTGTACTATTATCTATAAAAACTGCAAAAAAATCATGCTTGCTGTATGGAAGCCCCCTTCATTAATTATTTTATTCTATTGTTTAGTTTTTGTCGTTATAGCGGCAACAGAAATATATCCATCCGTTAAAGTTTCAACTGTCTAACTATCACGTTTCATGAGATACAGCCTGGTGACAGACGGACACCAGAGCCATATCATTAGGATCCCGTTTTTACCCTTTGGGTACCGAACCCTAAAACATTTATTCATTGACATTAACTGTATACATTAAACTTACCGGAAATGAAAATATTGATGAGTTGTCACGAAGTCTCATATCATAACTTCAAGCGTTCTATTGAAAGCTTTCCTCAAAATGCAAAGAGCAGATGTACCAATCCTGTTGCCGAGGATTAATATTTTTCCGAACCGGATAGCCTCTAAGCATTTATTCCTCAAAGCTTCATTCATCGGAAACCTATAAAAAAAATATTATTTTTTATTTAGATAATGATTACCCTATTAGTAAACAAATGAGGAATAAAATAAATGAAAATACTGACTGTATTACAAAAATATGACCAGTTAACAACAGTTTATACATAAATTTAAGATCGTGTTTTATTTTGCTTCTCAATCATTATCAATAAAGAGCTTTCTTGCTAGAAAACGGGTTACTAACCTATGAAGAGTCGATTATGGTTGATTTATGTTTTTTCTTGCACCACACATCACAATACAACATTTAGTCAACTTGACAAACAGTTTTCTCACACTTCCACATATTTATTACCTTATTTTCGCGTATTTTTGTCCCAAATCTCAACTTTTCCAAATAGTAAACAACACAGCACAACTACCACGAAACTCGTTACATAATATGGCGGATTTTGGCACGTACCTAAACTTTTGACAGATTTTACCATAAATTAGCAAAAACTAAAATATGTATGTCTCTTTTGTCAAAGGCAGTTGTACTGAAGAAAGAAAGAGACAAAATTATATTTCACACTGTACCATAAATGCCTGATATTTGTATAAGTAAAAAATCATATATGTTGACAAGGGCTTCTCCATAGACTTCCTTACTCTTAGGTTCATTAACATATTAGACTTAAGCCTAAATTACTGGTGGCTGGCAAACTATTTCCCGCAAAGGCGATGATTGGAAACAAAAAGTGAAGGCCTTTACCTAGCAGTGGGACACCTAATCTTAATATATATAAATCTCGTGTCACAATGTTTGTCCTCAATGGACTCCTAAACCACTTAACCGATTATAATAAAATTCGCACACCATGTGCAGTTCGATCCAACTTGAGAGATAGGATAGTTTTTAACTTATGGCGAAACGAAGTTCGCCGGGGCAGCTAGTATTAGAATATTTCTAAATAACTGTTATTGAAAGGAAATACAGAGTGCCAATGAGAAACAGTGTTACTCATTGGGAGAAAGATACCTAGTTCCAATGTGTAACACTGCTACACAACGGTATTTTTTTTCATCGAGTAGCAGTGTTAGTTACTCATCGCGGTGTGACTCAATGGAAATAAACTCGTAAAAGCAGCGACTGCTCAACAATTAAAAAATATTCCGCGTTGTTGGTGTTGTCCTTCAATTATCAATTTGTGCAGATTGTTGTGGAGTCGAGACGGTCGGTCCATGGTGCCCGTAAACCAAGGACTTTGTTTGGAGATCGGTCGTGGCTACAGCTCTCCACCTGGTACCTGATTCAGGATATCCATTGCTATCCAAAGGGGAGACGCAGGTAGCATGGATACCTGTGAGCTAGGTACAATGCAGAATGGCATTTTGATTGAATTTATTTTATGTAGGTAGGTATGATTGGTTTTATCTATTTATATATGTTTAAAGTTATAATAAATGTGATATAAACATTGAAACGTATATAAATGTGGTTTAGGAGGGAGGTTAAAGCCACAATAATTTACACTGTTTCCTTCCACATAAAATGTGCCGATCGAAAATAGATTAATTATTTTTATCTATCTGGAAAAAAATATTTTCGGATCAACAAGTTACCTACTGCGACGGAAGGGAAGAATACCTACATACTTACACTACACCGATAAAGCAGATATTTCCGTCCATGATATTTGTTGATTGTTTGTGTGTTAATTTGAAGTAAATAAACTCAAAAATTATTACAATCGAAATTTTAAATATTCTTTCATCTTCAAAAGCTGTGTATCACATCAGTGAGTAACTAGGCTACTACTGTACGCAGAGGAAGTTGCGGAACAAGCTATATTTAAATTCGTATCTAGGCGGATCCTTTAAGAGTCATAAGTATACATAAACGCGATGAAACTGAGCTTTTTGGAGATCGATCAAATCCCATGACGGACTTAACGGTTAATCAGGCAAATTGTTCGCGGTCCTTACGTAATCTGAGGACGCGCTGCACTGGCTGGGGCTATCGACCTGTCCGCGGTTACTTGAAATAACTGTTAAGTTGTTGGAAATAACTTGATAGCAAGACCCGCGCAGGGCGGCCAGTCAGCCGCGTAAACGCATCAGCTCTCGGGAAGGCACTTGTTTTACCGATCCCCTAACTTTTGCGCGCTTAATCAGGCAAAAACATGTATTCGAAACTTATTTACCTGTGCTTTATATTGTCGGCGAAGGCGGCTCCCCATGTGTATGACCAGTCTCAAAACGGAGGAACGTGCAGGTGGATTTGAAGGACATTCAGATTTTCGCATTATTAAGTGGCAAACATGAGGAGTATTATGAGGTGCGTATACTAGATATTAAGGGATTTAGGAAAGTTAACATTCAAGATTCCTACTGAAATGTAAAATAATGTTCTTTGTGAAGATTGTGTCACAAGTTTCCTTTGGAAACCTATTTCAGGAACCAGACCTTCACAAAGAAGGTTTTCCATAGAACCTCACCTGATTTCGTATCCTTCAAATTTTATGTAGTTACTCGTTTTCTGAAAACTATTGTGAAGGTAAAATAAAAAGTAAAGATTCAATAATATCATTAATTACTTACACTATAATATATTAATTGATAGAGATGGAGGTAAAACTCTGAGCAATTAATAGGTATATAGCTTGGTGATTATTTGTATATTTACATGTATATAATAATAGAGCACTTTGAGTGCGCAAAAAAAGAAACCCAGTATATTATCTATACTATACTAATATTATAAAGCTGAAGAGTTTGTTTGAACGCGCTAATCTCAGGAACTACTGGTACAAATAGGAAAATTATTTTTGTGTTGGATAGTCCATTTATTGAAATTGAAAACATCACGCTGCGACCAATAGGAGCAAAGCATTAATAAAAAATGGTTTGAAAACGTGGGGAAGTTATTCATCTATACTAATAAAAAAAACTCATTAATCATAATAACAGAAATTGCCGCGGACGAAGTCGCGGGCAATAGCTAGTTAGGCTATAAAACTGTAAAAAGTACTAATTTTATTTAACAAGTCATTAAAAAATTACAATATACTTTGCTACATCGAAAGTTCGAGGCAATATCCTCAAAAGGTTGTCAAGGCTTGATAAGTTTACTTACTGTATGTTCTAGTACTGTGACATATTCTTGTCCAGTGATTTGAATGTGCGGAATTGAAGCATGGATGCCAACGCTACGTCCGACCGACAACAATACGCGTTCGGTAACGCTGGGCAAGGCATGCAGGACAAGGCTCGCCGGACTGGCAAACTCGCACTCTTGCAGTGTCATTGCTTTGAGCGCCCTTTTTGTTGATGGAGCGGCCAAATATTTGTGTCATCCTGAGCAGAAACAGCAGGGTGCAAATTCGCCACTGTCGGCACCCTTCAGACCCGGCATCCCTGGTCAATCACCCACTTCACCCATCCCTAACGCTCTTACTAATTTCAGCAGACAAGTAGGCTTGGAGTGACGGAATATAGATATTCTGATATCTTGATGAACGATTGTGGTGCTGTGAGATCGGCAATATTCGACAGGTACAGCAGTCAGGTTTGTAGGTCGGTTAGCGATCATCTAAATCAGAACATCTGTCCCCTCACTAAATATGGAGGTAGACCATCAGACTTGTTCAGCCTTGAAAATGACGCTATCCGATGGATTCAGCAACTAATACTATCACTTTAACCATTACTTAGAACGATTGTTAAATTGCCATACGAATAAATAAATATGCATAGAAGAATGAAGAGCATTTTTTTTAAATCTATGTAAATATGGGATATAGTCATAGTGTCTAAGGAGACTCGCACTTGTAAATAATACAGATTTGTAAAATATTAACCCTAATAAAATAGATCTTTACATATCCAGTTTTTCATTTGAGTGTACATTTTCTGCCATAAGACGATTCTGCCCAATCCAGATTCTGCCAAAACCAGATTCTGCCGTATACCGACGACGGAGCGATTAGTAATACTGATGGTCATATGACCAGAACGGTCTTCAAATTGCGGCTACATGTTGGCATCAGGTTAGGATGCAATGGGAAGCTCCAGTGCGTACGCATTGTTAGCCCTTACGTATGTTGAGCAACCGGGTGTGGTTACCATTAGGATCGTTGACCACAAGTGGTACAGAAATATTTCGAGCTCTTTCGTGCTTCGGAAGGCATGTTTCTTAGCTTTCTATATTAGATGACAGTTATAAGGCTGTTAGGGACGTCATCCTCAACTGCTTGTCCGGTGGTTACAAGCAGGTATGGCGTCGGGTACGCGCGCACGTCCTTCCGAACTGCTACTTGCTTTCCCTCATTCATCCGAATGAGTAGTATCCCACTACTTTTTATACCCTCCTAAAGCCAACAGATTCCTATCCTTCCCCAGCTTCAAAATGCTTGCGATGGGCAGCAGAATTGGAAGCACAAGAAGCCAAGGAAACTGCGCTGACCAACCCGCTTGCCAAGCGTGGTGAGCATGCAATATCCTCCCATGGAACGAAGAATTCTTGGGACGGTCCATGTCCAGCATGGACTTTTTGTGGCTATAATGATGATGATGGTTAGGCTATGAAAGACGTCGTTACGCAGCTTAAAAAATGAATCCGACACGAGTGTTGGCCACTTATGCCCACCAAAAACAAACAAACAACTTGCCAGCGATCCTGCATGCAAAGTATAACTACATCCACTAAGTGGGTAGTCAGATGTCGGACGTTAATGGTAAGCGAAGCGTTGGTAACCATAGAGCAGCGGTCGAAAAGGTTGGAAAAAAGCAGGTCAAAAACTCTAAACCATCTATATAATTTCATGGTCAAAACTGGTTTGACTTGCAAAAGTCAAAGATTTTTTTTCAAAATTGGATACATGCAGCGAAATAATGATACATGTAGATTGTAGGTGTATCTCTTTTTGAACGGCATATTTCTATTTCTTAAATTTTTACAGAATCGAAATACTACTAGTTCGGAACGACCACTGATGAGAAGAATACGCCGAAAGAAACTCAATCCAGACTTGGTCCCTAGGTCTCATCGTCATCATCATCATCAGGTCTTTTTAGTCTCCACTGCAGGAGCATGACCCTCTCTGTACTACCGGAGCCATACTTGGCCAGAGCAGACAGAGAATTTGGCCTACACTCTCCTCGCTGGCCAGACGGGTTGGAGAGGTCTCATCGATGTTTATGAGCTTTGTTTAGCTAAAAGGACCAAGAAAACAGAAGAATTTTTTAGAGAACTCAGTGTTAAATGATGGGATAGAAAGGTTAATGATCCTGTATTTACCTCAATTATTAAATATAATATTGACTTACTATATATAATGTATCTAATAAGTAGTACGTCTTAGAAACCTATAATTAAAAATTAAACCTAAATTAAAGCGAAAATAAAAATTGAAAAAATTAATTAATAATTTGTTAAGCTTGTATTTCCTAAGTCGCCTCTTAAGACATTCATGGGAAGACTTGGAGTGGTCCTATTCTACTCTGCCGGACCACACTGCTATCGTATTAGCCGTAAAATAATAGTAAATAAAAAAATAGTTAATGGCCCGTAAGCTTGTGTTGTAAATCAAATAATCATAGAGCTAGATTTGATTGTAAAAGATAACAAACTTTCGTTCAAGTATCTTTATTCATATATAATACTAGCTGTTGCCCGCGGCTCCGCCCACGTTAATGTCGGTTCCCCGGGAACTGTAGAATTTCCCGGAGTTAAAGGTACCCTATGTCCTTCCCTGGGCCTCAAACTACCTCCATACCAAATTTCATCCAAATTGGTTCAATGGTTGAAGCGTGAAAAGCAGACAGACAGACAGACAGACGGACAGACAGAGTTACTTTCGCATTTATAATATTAGTATGGATATACTGTGTCAAACTTAAACAATATGTAGAAGGATCTAATAAGAACAATTAATCAATAAGTATAAATTAAAACTATAAACTAAAATTACCTAACAAAAAATAAATTATATAATAAATGGAACTTAAATCGCTTAGGTCGGCGGCATTTCCTCGTTGGATGGCCAAACTCAATCTTTGAAAAAAAATACAAAAATTTTTCAATCCGTTACGAAATAGCATACTATGCAATCAGAAAACGCTTCGATGAAAAATATATTCTATATCACCATCCCATAGCCTTTTGTATCGCACAGGCACCGTATGGTTTCCGGCAGAGTAGAATAGGACCACACCAAGTCTTCCCATGAATGTCGTGAGAGGCGACTTAGGAAATACAAGCTAAACAAAGCTCTTAAACATCAATGAGACCTCTCCAACCCGTCTGGCCAGCGAGGAGAGTGTAGGCCAAATCCTCTATCTGCTCTGGCCAAGTATGGCTCTGGTAAAAAAGAGTGTTGCTCCTGCAGTGGAGACTAAAAAGACTTGATAATGTTGATTATTTTACGCACATAAAATATTATGAAGGAGGTAGCGTCTCGAGTTTCCGACCTATAATAAAACAATCCGCTGTATCATATCGCAGCCTCTCCAAACATAATTCTAATTTCGTATGTCCGAGCGGGGTCACCGGCCTCACATGCACCTAGTGATCATAGTGCGCGTTACATAAGCATTACTTAACGAATTACTTTTATCTTGCGTATGACCCGCGCTACTTCTCACGGTAATATAGGCTAGCTTTCGCCTGCGGCTCCCCTTGTGTACTAGCTTACGCAAACATTTTTATTAGAAAGTAGCTGACCCGATAGACGTTCTTCTGCCTCAAATATAAATAGACGCCAACTGCCAAACGCCTGTCAATACGATCATCATCATTTCGACTGGGCGACACGGTAAATCAATCATGCACACCCTGGTGTCAGAGTTGTTCGGGACCACCTCTCGGCCTATGACGTGGTTCCTTTAACGACTACCAGATGGTAGCCGGGACCAACGGCTTAACGTGCTTTCCGAAGCACGAAATCATCTTATATCAGACAATCAGGTGATTCACGCCTGCAATGTCCTAACCAAACTAAAAAACAACTAAAGGAAGTATGCTTCCCGTGGGGATCGAACCCACGACCCTCGGGTTTACAGGCAAACGCCTTAACCACTGGACCACGGAGACAGTTATGTCAATACGATCATCATATCAGCCGCAAGAAGTCCACTGCTGGACATAGGCCTCCCCCAAGGATTTCCAATACGACCGGTTGGAAGCGGCCTGCATCCAGCGTCTTCCTGCGACCTTAGTCAGGTCGTCTGACCATCTGGTCGGTGGGTGTCCGACGCTGCGCTTGCCGGTACGTGGTCGCCATTCGAGAACCTTTCTGCCCCATCGGCCATCGGTTCTGCGCGCTATGTGCCCCGCCCACTGCCACTTCAAAGAGCTAATCCGCTGAGCTATGTCGGTGACCTTTGTTCTTCTACGGATCTCCTCATTTCTGATTCGATCTCGCAGAGAAACACCGAGCATAGCCCTCTCCATAGCTCTTTGAGCGACTTTGAGCTTTCTTATGAGGCCCATAGTAAGGGACCACGTTTCGGACCCGTAAGTCATCACTGGTAACACACATTGATTATAGACTTTTGTCTTGAGGCACTGAGGTATTTTGGACGAGAAGACACTGCGGAGCTTCCCGAATGCTGCCCAGCCGAGTCGGATTTGTCGAAAGACCTCGTCCTCAAAGCTGGAACTTCCAACCTGGATCAACTGACCCAAGTAGATATATTGGTCCACAGCTTCAAGGATGGAGCTCCCAACAGATACCGGTGCAGGCACGACATGGACATTCGACATTATTTTTGTCTTGTTCATGTTCATTTTAAGGCCCACTTGTTGGGAAACTCCATTGAGGTCATTGAGCATGGTACTTAAGACCTCCAGCGTCTCCGCCATAACAACGATGTCATCGGCAAATCGAAGGTGAGTGATATACTCGCCATTGATGTTGATGCCAAGTCCTTCCCATTCCAGGAGCTTGAAGGCATCCTCCAGAGCAGCGGTGAACAGTTTTGGAGATATGACGTCTCCCTGTCTCACACCTCGCTGCAATGGTATAGCCTTCGTGCTCTGCTCCTGTACTCGGACTGACATGGTGGCGTTGCTGTATAAGCACTTCAACACTTCGATATACCGATGGTCGATGCGGCATCGCTGGAGGGACTGAAGCACGGCCCATGTTTCGACCGAATCAAAGGCTTTCTCATAGTCCACAAACGCTAAGCATAGTGGCCGGTTATACTCTCTGGTCTTCTGTATAACCTGCCGCAGCGTATGGATGTGGTCTATGGTACTGTAGCCTTTTCGGAAACCGGCTTGTTCGGGAGACTGGAAAGCATCGAGCCTGTTCGTAAGACGATTTGTGATCACCCTTGAAAACAGCTTATAGACGTGGCTCAGGAGCGTGATGGGTCTATAGTTCTTCAGTTGAGTATTATCACCCTTTATGAAGAACAAAACCACCACACCCCTGTTCCACGCCTCCGGCGTAATGCCCTCGAACAGAACGGAATTAAAGAGCCTCTGAAGGACTTTCAGTACCGGCGTTCCGCCCGCTTTCAGAAGCTCTGCTGTAATTCCGTCCTCGCCCGGCGCCTTGTTGTTCTTTGGACTTTGGAGCCCTTATTTTGCTCTATCGTCCCCTTAATACGCTCGGTACTAAAGGAGCGAATGTCGTGTCGCAAGGACTTTTGGATTCGTCTGTTGAGCTGCCGATGCACGTTTGCGTCTTCGGAGGTCTGCAGCGGCGTGGAGCGTCGCGCGGCCATCAACTCTTGGGTCTGGGGCGAGATCTTTTGAGGTTTGTATTTGGGGCAAGACCGCAAAAAACTTTGATCCCACCGCTTGGACAGTTTCCACAAACCCATTGTTTAGCTCGTCCACTGTAACGCAATCCTTCAGGCAATCAAAGCGATTTGAGAGTTCCTGTTGGAAATTGTCGACATTCTGGATATGGATCGGTGATGGTCGGAGCGTAGACTTCATCAAGCGAGCCCTCTCTCATCTGAGATTGATATTCACGATGCCTCTTACGATTCGGTGATCGCTACCGGTTTTAATCCTATTGATCACAGAGACATCGTTGAATATCTCTCTCCTCGTCGACAAGATGAAGTCTATCTCATTTTTGACAGGGGGTTGGTCTCTTCTGCTGGGGCCCATCCAAGTCCATTTTCTATGAGGCGGCTTCTGGAAGAAGGAGTTCATCGCATAGAGTCCCTCTTCTTCCAGAAAATCAGCCAGCCTATGGCCCCTGTCATTCCGTTCTCCATATCCAAATTGTCCCACACTGGACTATCCATCGCTCCGCTTGCCGAGTATTGCGTTGAAGTCCCCCATAACAATCGTAAAATAGGTTTCGGAAGCGTGTATGGCCCTACTAATGTCCTCATACACCACTTCCACCTCTTCATCTGAGTGTTTCCTGGTCGGCATATATACCTGTACTACCTTCAACAAGTATCTTTTAGATACTCTGAGAATCAGGTATATTACCCTGCTGGAAACACTTTCGATGGCTACAACGTTGTTGATGAGGGACTTGTGGACGAGAAACCCAACACCATGCTGTGACTTCTTAAAGTCACCCTCCCGGTGATAGAGTAGGTTACCAGACTTCAGGGTTGTCGTGCCCTCTCCCTCTCTTCGGACTTCAGACAGACCCACTATGTCCCATCGTAACCTACTCATCTCCTCTTCCACTTCCTCGACCTTCTCGTCTAGCCTCATTGTGCGAATGTTGTTACCAGGGCCAGTCTCTGTTGGGGGTGGTAGCCGGATCTCTTCCGGAGATTCTTCGCACCCCCTGCCCCGCCGTTACCGTGACCGCTACCGGAGTCAGGAATAGCGGGACCGCCGGGGACTGGGGGCCTTGGTATATTTTCTATAACCATGGGGGGTTTTGCCATATCATCACGCCTGGCAAACGGGTTGGTGAGCGCAGTTTATTCGGCTTAATGGGTTCCGGTGCTGCTGCTCATCGAAACCACTTTAAGCTTGGGAAAGGAAGGAATTTATTAGGCTGAGGGAACGGGAAAAGGTATTTGGGATGCTACTTGCTCGGAAGGATTGGGGATAAGAAAGTAGCAGCTCGGGGAGGCCGGGCGCGCGTACCCGATGCCATACGTCTAATTACCGGACTGGCAATTAAGTATGACACCCCTGGCCGTGTCAATACGATACTAAGGTTATATTTAAAAAAATAGGCCGTCACGTATTGTAATTTTTAACCCTTATTTTGTTTCATAGAAACCTTCTCCTGAGAAAAACTAATACGACAAAAAAATAATTGGTCAAATCAGTCAAGCCGTTCGCACAAGATTCATTTTTGGGGTTCCGCAATCCACAAGGATCCCTTATAGTTTCGTCATTTCCGTCCGTCCGTCTGTCTGTCCGTGCGGGCTCGTACTTCGCCGCTACTGCACCGATTGTCACGAAAATTGGTGAAGAGATAGATATTGAAGTTCCAAAAGTTGTTTATTAAAATTATGAAAACAATGATTTGTTTTTGCAGCTTGTGGTAGAAGCATACAACTTAAAGTGAATTTAAAAAAATCAATTGGACTAACCCTAACGTATGGGGTAACGTTGAAAAGTTTACTCTTCTTTCATGAAGAAAATAGCCGTCTATGGCGGTTAATTTGATATAATGAACTTTGAAATGTTGGGTAATGTGTTAGTAAAAGGTAAGCATATTTATCCTAATAGGTATCTATTTCTGTTTAAAACTCCCTCCCAAATAAGTGTTTTTAATTTGCCTAATCTCACTGCTTGGCAACCAGTGATAGTCAAAAATTACAAACTCTGTCTTCGCTTCTACTTAGTAATTCTTCATTGTTGGGAGAGAAAATTTAAATCCATGCTGCCAGGATGAGTGCCATCTTTTTAAATACACAAATTTAAAAAGAATGAAAATTGGCGAGCTCTCTGAGCACAGACAATATAACCTTTTAGAGTGACATTATCTTTGAATAATGTTTTAGTACAATGCTTTTTACACTATATGTCGCTATGTGCAACAAAATCACATCGACATAAGTATTTAAATAAAGATTTAATCAATTAGACCATAAAATTTCAAGATCCTCGTATTTTTCCTATGTTTGATCTCATTGTTAAAAATTAACAATGGTTTTACATTAAATAAAAAAGCTGTATTTGGGGACATAGTAATTAGTCTTTATATAATTTATTAACATTTGATTGGTATTATTATCAACCATTCTCCTTTTATTTTCGGGTTTTAACGGCGAAATATCAACCCAAAAACCGTAGGCGTAAGACGACTTGAAAATAAGATAAAACAATTTGGAACAAAAAGAAATCAGCAAAAACGGACGTAGTTAAGTGTGGATTAAAAATAAATGATTGAATACCTATTTTTGAGACATTTTATTTAAAAACAATCTCACGTTACTTCGAAACCTAACCTAAATATCATAAATAGTTCAAAGTTATCGCATGAAACATTCTTGTCGAGTGCTACCGACCATTCGACCTATATCGAACGCTAGCAGTAGATATTTATCGAATGTGATATAGTGAGAATAGCACAATTCGATATCCGCCATGTTGTTTCGATATATATCGACTTCGACTTCATGTCGAGCGTGCGAGAATGGCCCCCGTATAGCCCCTGTAGTATTTTATGATACAGGCTTGTTTTATTCGCACACTGAAAGTGCTTTTATCAGGCATATTTTTTTATGGATGGAGAAATATATATATATATATAGTACTTGCTTGTTTTATCGTGATTTTACCTTCATTTTAAGTTACCACCTTATTAAATGTTTTAGGATTGATACAGCTTAACAAGAAATAAGTATCGCACACTACATACTAAAATCATACCCATAAAAAAGCGGCTCAAGTGCGAGTCGGACTCGCTCATGAAGAGTTCCGAGCAGCAAGTAACATAAAATAAAACGTTCTTGTAGTAAAAAAGATAGTAATACAGTGAATTGTAATAATTTAGTTTATTTTACCCATTAATTTAAATCATCAATATTTTGTTTATGTTAAAATAATTCAATATTAGAAATAACCTTATTTTTAGAATTTAATTTGTTTTTCTCATAGAAGGAATTAAAAAGCAAAATGTGTGTCGTGTCTCGGGACTAACATAATACTTTTACTTCATTCATATTTTGACTAGCTCCGTGGCGCAGCGGTCAACACGCCAGCCTGTGACACGGAGTGACCGGGTTCGATCCCCGGCCAGGTCATGATGGAAAATGATCTTTTTCAGATTGGCCTGGGTCTTGGATGTGTATCTATATATGTATTTGTTATAAAATATAGTATCGTTGAGTTAGTATCCCATAACACAAGTCTCGAACTTACTTTGGGGCTAGCTCAATCTGTGTGATTTGTCCGTATATATTTATTTATTTATTATTTAATATTCTGAATACCTCGCTTCACTCAGGAGTCTACTTTAGATGCTAGACTCCTTCGTTCCACTCTGGATTCAAAATAATATCCTCACCAAAAAGTATTATGTGAGCCCCTTGAATCACAATCTACTATTATTTAATTATACTAGGTACTTAATATCATCCCTCTAGTAATGTGAACGATTACAAATATATCACAAAAAATGTAACAAGACCAAACTGTTGAGAAAAGTAATCCTGACCTTTTCTGCCGCCTGACCCACGGCATACTGAATAATGTACTCTCGCCAAATCATAAAATGTCAGTTCTAATTAAGCGCAAATACTTTTAAAGTTGGCACCCATAAGCTAGAAGTAAGCTAGTTTATTTTGCTATAGAAGCAAAATAAAAATAATAGACACGCTAGTTATTGAGGTATCTGGCCCTGAACATTTAGAAAAACAGACGAAAAAAACCCCTTGTGTACAAAAAAATAACACTTTCTTGGCCAACATTTTTTAAATTATTATCTCCTATGGATACTAAGTCAGTTACGTGGGCGATTAAAACAACTGATATATCGATTTTAATAAAAAATGTGCGGAGACATAAAAATGGGGGTTGGGGGGTCTGGGGTAGGCTTATTTCTGCTCCCCCCGAGGTGGTTCCCGGTTTGTCGTACCGGGGGGGCTCAGTACCCGTGGTTAGCCACAAGCCACGGGGAAGCGAAGAGGAACCCGCGCGAGGGCGCTCCTGCTGCCTGACACACCAGCAGCGAGCGCCCACATTGGGGCGGCGGGGGAGTGGGAAGTTCTCCCCCCACCCGAGGAGGGGCGCTCCCGCGGGCTCGGCTTCGGCCTTGAGCCTGCTGGGATGCGTCCAATGGGGCGGCGGGGGAGTGGGAAGATCTCCCCCCACCCGAGGTGGAGCCGCCGGGAGGGGAATATTTTATTGCCCTCCCGGCGCTTCAGGCGGGGCGGGTGAAGTGACGTTCGAGCCCATCAAAACCACCAGCCTTCTCGCCGGCTAATATTTATTAGCCGTAGCGAGCAGAGCGCCCAGCGCTTTACTTTTAAGCGTTGGCGGGGACCACCTGAACAATCTATTCCGGGACTGCGCTTCGTTTGCCTTGATCTCCTGAGTACCTGGCCTCCCACCAGCGGGTCTCACCAGGGAAAGGGGGGGAGAGGTAGGCCAAGCCGCGGTCCAGACGGGCTGCGTCAGGTGGCTACCCCCCTGAGCGCGTCTTCGCTCCAGTATGGAGCACAACGCACCGGAGACGGAGGCGGCGTCTTCTCGCCCCTCCGGTCGACCGCAACCTGATCCCCCGGGAACGCCCACCGCACCCCGGACGTCGTCGGAAGGAGCAGGCACAGCGCCACCCGGCGCAGCACTGTCGCCGAAAGGACTGTTCAACCAGGACTGCATCGTCCTGGCTCGGATAATCAACTCCGGCATCCTTTCGGAGGGCCTGCAGCGTTGGATGGCGATGTACCTGCGAATCGTCGCCGCCGAAACGCAGGGGAACCCACCCCTTGACGAGGACCGAGAAGCGTTGGAGCGGGCATTCACGGGATGCCTGTCCCAGCTGCCCCCATCGCTACCTCCCAAGTTGGGATTGAAGAGGCGTGGCCGTGACGAAGAGGCCGAAAACTCTTCGCAAAAGAAACCGCGGGCACACTCAAGCCCACCGCAATCTCGGCGCGACGTTTCCACGGAGGAATTTCGCAGACCCTACCCTCCTCAAGGGACTGCTACAACCCCGGCGCGTGCCCCAAAGGGCACTCAACCCGCGTCCGGACTCTCCCAGAGGGACCCCCGAAGGCGCCGCTTCACGCAGACAGCGCCCGAAGATGTCGCCCCCGGTCCGTCACAGGACCTAGATACGCCCCCAGCGGACGCCACGAACACCCAGGAGGTGTTTGAAGACGCCGAATCAGCACCCCGGGACATGCCAAGCCTCGAGGTGTTCGACTTCAACGAAGAATCGCCACCGACACCGGCGCCGCGTAATTTATTACGCGGCGAAATCACAACAAACAGAGCGACGAGCGACACAGCCTCCTCGTCGCACTGCAAGGTTGGTACTGGCGAGTCGGACCGTAGCGGAGGAATGCGAGGAATGCAGCCGGCCGCCGCCTCGCATACTTCACGCATTCCTTGCGTGTCTGGACATACGGCGCAGTCCTATGCAGCCGCAACCGCGCCAGAATCCCGGCCCCGTAGCACCAGTGGGACCTGAACAGGAGCGCCAATTGCCCCGAGCCTAGCAAGTGGCTCTGCCCAGGGCAATAAACCAAAGACGGACGCGAAGGCCGACGGAAAACCCCAGGACGTACCAACAACGTCCACGGCGGCCCAGGGCCTAGCACAGCGTGCAACGCCGGCCCAAGGAGCAAATATTGACGCCCCCAAGTCGAGCAAAACAAGATACCCGCCCATAGTGGTTGAACGCCTGCCAGACTGGCACCACCACTTCAAGGTCCTGCGCGACAAACTGGGCCGCCCCCCAAATGGCCGCCCTTATGGAACGGGATTCCGATTCTCGCCAACTGATGAGAACGAATTCCGCCAGCTTCAAAGATACCTGAGCGACCTCGAACGGCAAGATAACATATCGTGGTTCTGCTACGGATCGCCGGCGGAACGCCACCTGAAGGTGGCTATCAGAGGTCTCCCGGCGGAGACTGAAGAGAGCGCCATCCAGGAGAAGCTAGAAGAAATGGGCTTCCAGGTGGAGGCAATAAAAGGTATCCGGGCCCGTGGCGGACGGCCCGGCTGCATCTATTATTGCCTCATACGAAAAAGCGAAGGCTACCTGGGAGTCTACGACGTGAAGGAGCTGCTACTCATGCCGGGCATCAAGATTGAAGCCTGGAGGGGGAAAAAGGGACCAGCGCAGTGCCATAGATGTCAGCAGTTCAGGCACAGCAGCCACAATTGCCACCGGCCTCAGGCGTGTGTACGCTGCGGAGGCCCCCACAGCGCGCGCGATTGCCCGCGCCCGAGAGAAGAGCCCGTCACCTGCGCAAATTGTGGGGGCCCACACCCCGCAAACAACGCAGCGTGCCCCGCATTCCGCCAAGAGGCCCGCAACAAACGCGCTGGCACTACGGCACGCACCGCACATACCGCACCCCCTCCCCCAGCCAGGGAAGTCGCAGAAACAGCTCCTGCCTCCTTGATGGCGCCTGCAAATCCGCCCACTGGGCGTAGCGAGGCGCTGAAAAAGAAAAAGAGGAAGAAGAAGACTCCAGCCTCCACAGCGCCTCCCTCCGCCCAAGCGGGAGCCGCTAGCAAGACACAGAAGCCGGCGGCCGCATCCAAGGCGGCCCCCCCCCAAGAGCCAGGCGCCCCCGGCCCCGACTCTACAAACACCACCCGCCGTAGACCTCTCCTCGCCGCAGATAGCGGCAATGACGGAGGCCATCACAGCGGCGGTCCTCAGAGGGCTATCCGGACTGCTTCCTCTTCGCGGGTAGCCCTCTGAGATTGGTTCATTGGAACGCCCAGTCCCTCACGGGGAAACGCAGACTACTGGCGCAGTTTCTCTGTGAGCACCGCATCGACGTCGCACTTGTCAGCGAGACTCGCCTTCGGGATGGTGAACACTTTACCATCCCGAACTACTTTGTATACCGGAAGGACGAGAAGTCACCGGTCTCCGGGCAAGCATACCGCGGTCTGGCGGTGCTTGTGAAGAGGAGTATCGTCCATCAGGCCATACCAGTTCAAGAGTTCCAGTCACTGTACGCGCTTGGCGTTCTGCTCAGCATTGCTGGCCAGGAGCTGAGGGTGTTCGCAGTATACGCCCCACCGAAGCCGCACAAACTCAATGAAGAAGAGGTCCGCGCTCTGCTGCGAGCGCCCACGCCGACTATACTGGCCGGCGACCTGAACACCAAGCACACGCACTGGAACTCTACCAGGGACAGCCTTGAAGGACGAGCTCTGCTGCAATGCGCCATAGACCACCACTTCGACGTGATGGGCCCGGACGAGCCGACGCACTACGACCAGTTCGGGAACGGCGACGTCCTCGATGTGGTGGTCTGCAAGCACATCACAACACCGCCAGAACAAATGGTCTCGTTGGAGCTACCCTCAGACCACAGACCGGTACTTCTTGCCCTTCAAGAAACACCGGCCAGGGTCTCGCTGACAAGAAGACGCCGCAAGACGGACTGGGCCGCATTCCAGACCTACGTCAACAAATCTTGCCCACGGACGCCAGTCTCCACCACTGCTGAGGTTGAAGAGGCAGTGGGCGCGCTCACCCATTGCATCCGCAGCGCCCTGGACTCCTCGACGAGCGACGTGCCGATTCAGGGGAAACAGCCCCCACTTCCGGCCGCCCTGAAACAACTGATCGAGGAGAAGAGGAGGCTGCGGAGACGGTGGCAGCAAACTCGCTGCCCTGTCATGCGCCAGGACCTCAACAGACTGGTGGAGAAGGTCAAGGACGCCCTTGAAGAGGAAGCAGCCAGATCGTGGGAGAGCCATCTCCTCACGGTGGGCGATCACGTCCCCTCCGTGCATCGCCTTTGCCGACAGCTGTCGCGCGAGCCTCAACCCGCACGGCCGCTGCTCGGCCAGGATGGCCTCCCACGATTTAAAGCCCAAGACCGCGCCGACATCCTGGTGGAGCATCTGGAGCGTCAGTTTACGCCGAACGCCGTCACCGACCTGGAACACAACGCCATGGTCGAGAACAACGTGCGAGAGTACCTCGCAGCGCCGCTAGCAGCCGATGAGGATCCCATCGTCGTCTCGCCGGGCCAGGTGCAGCGGGTGATCTGCCGCTTGAAGCCCAGGAAAGCCCCGGGCGAGGACCGTATCACGAACGAGGCGCTTCGCCATCTGCCGCCGCGAGCCATCGCAGCGGCGACGCGCCTCTTCAACGGGATACTTCGCTCGGGACACTTTCCTTCAATCTGGAAGGACGCCCGGGTCATCATGCTGCCCAAGCCGGGCAAGGATGCGAGACGACCCGAGAACCATCGGCCCATCGCGCTGCTGAGCAAGCTCTCGCAGTTGTTCGAACGGCTAGTGCTCCGGCACATTGCTCCGCACATCACACCCCGTGCGGAGCAATTTGGCTTCAGGCCGGAGCACTCGACGACGCTCCAGGTGGCAAGGATGCTGCACAGGATGTCGGAGAGCGCCAACAAAAAGGAGTGCGTGGCTGCCGTACTCCTTGACTTCGCCATGGCGTTCGACAGGGTGTGGCACGAGGGGCTAGTGCACAAACTGTCGACGTCAACAATGCCCAGAAGACTGGTCAGGATCGTGGCCTCCTTTCTGCAAGATCGAAGAGTCCACGTGGCGGTTGAAGAAGCCGTGTCGGAGGCGCGACCCGTCAAAGCGGGAGTGCCTCTCGCCGGCCTGTTATGCCTGGTTCACTGACGACATCCCAGTCGTCGGTCGGGTAGAGCTGGCGCTGTATGCGGACGACGCGGCATACTACGCGTCGTCCCTGAATCCGCTGCACGTCTGCAAGAAGCTGCAGCCCACCTTGGACGCTCTACCTGACTGGCTCTCCAAATGGAGACTGTCAGTGAACGTCAGCAAGACACAGGCCATTCTGACGGGTGGCCGTCATCAACCGCCTCCTCTGCAGTTACTCGGCGAGCCAGTGCCGTGGCAGCCGCACGTCAAGTACTTGGGGGTCACAATCGCCAAAAGATTGACGCTGAAGCCGCACGTCGATGATGTCGTGGCGAAGGTGAAGCTGGCCAGGGCGAAGCTGCGTGGATTCCTGTCCTCGCGCTTGCCCCTGAAGACGAAGCTCGGGATCTATAAGACCGAGGAGGGGCCGCGTTGGCGGCCAGCCGCGCCGGGGTTCGCGGTTGTATTTCCGTTCCCGTGTCCCCGGCAAAAGCGGTTGTGATGGAACTCCGAAGGTTTTTTAGTGGGTAGGCACGTCACTCTGGCGTGGAGTCCCACATAACCCGACAGCTTCCCCTGCAAGCTGTCGGGTATCCGTAAAAGGGATCTTTCCGTCGTTATAAAAAAAAAAAAAAAAAAAAGGCTTATTTCTGCTAACAGACGGGGTGGAAGGGTTTGCACGGCGATGACGTCAGCAATATTTTGCAAAATAAACAAACATATTTTGTAAAGATTAAAAGATTATAGCAATGTTTATGTAAGCTTGGGGGGAAGAGCTTTTCTTTCTTTTGCTGACAAGGGGAGGAGGGGGTTGAAAATAACCGATATAGTGCTTACGTAATAGTTGAACGGTCCCTTTGCTACTAAAGAATTTCTTTGACCTATGAGACCCAGCCCTAAAAATATTTGCGCTTAATTTAAATGGACCTTGTATAGCAGCTAAAATGCTGTCATAATAATATACACCGGGCTTCCACGTATCACGGCTAAGGATGCACAGAAAAGCGAAAGTAACTCTGTCTGTCTGTCCGCTTTTCACGCTTTAAAAAATAACAAAATAAATAAAGGCCACCATGCTCTGCCCATAATGGACATAGAATAATTAGTTAGTAAAAAATATCAGATACTAGGTACCTATTGAAACTAAAAATTAAAAAATAAATTAAAAATCGCATAAATTGTACATATTATTTATCAAATTTATCATTAAAGAAATCGTCAAGCGTATAAATAAATAAATAAATACATACGGACAAATCACACAGATTGAGCTAGCCCCAAAGTAAGTTCGAGACTTGTGTTATGGGATACTAACTCAACGATACTATATTTTATAACAAATACATATATATAGATAAACATCCAAGACCCAGGCCAATCTGAAAAAGATCATTTTCCATCTTGACCTGGCCGGGGTTCGAACCCGGGCACTCTCGTGTCGCAGGCTGGCGTGTTGACCGCTGCGCCACGGAGCTCGCCAAATCTTTCGTATAGTAATATTTTTCAGTCAAAAATAATTTTAATTGATGTTTGAATGGTTTATCATTTAGCTCCTTATAATTGTCAGGTAATTTATTGTACATAACTGGTGCCATACTAAAAATACTTCTTCTATATGGGTTGTTTTATGAAAAAGAATAGATTTTTTTTATTTAAATTTGGATATCATGTACCTCTTTCTGAACGTCATATTATTATTTTTAATATTTGCGAAATCGGTAAGCTACTAGCGTTTCGAAACGACCACTGCTGAGGAGAATACGCCGAAAGAAACTCAGTCCAGTATGGTTACCAGTTGCTAATTTATACTTATACTGTGATCTTATCTGTTCTGACCTCTTTCTTGTTTCATGTAAGGTCGCAAATAGATGTGAATTAGATTTAACAAATACACTTATTTCCAATATAGAAATACATGTTAATGTTAATAATATGAGGGACTTAAACAAAGGTACACAGCTTTCTCTTGGTTTCAATCCGCACATTGATCGCAAACATCGTTTTTGATGTTTATAAATGTTATTTTTCCAATTGGAATTGCCCCAAAATATTACACCGCATTGTAATGTAGGTGTAACTAAACCATAATACGCCACAAGAACTACCTCTAACTTTTTTTTGAAAATTTAAATAATGCATATGCTGATTTACTCAGTTTTTTACAAATATGTTCAGCGTGGGCTTTCCATGTCAATTTGCTGTCTAATAAAGTCCGAGAAATTTAGTTGTCTCAACTTTTTCGATTTTCTGCCCTGTGTGATGAAATTTGGTACAGTGGTAGTTTGAGGCCTGGGAAAGGACATAGGGTACTTTTCATTTCGAGAAATTCTACTGTTCCCGAGGGATTGACTACTGTTCACGGGCAGAGCCGCGGGCAAAAGGCAAACCTAACTTATATAACAACGTGCAGCCACAACTATACTGTGCCTAGAAAATTGAACTTTGATACAGAGGTTCTTTTTATGATGTTAATGAGCGAGTACCTTTAGTTCTGCAATATTCTACTGTTCCCGAGGGATTGACATTAACACGCGCGGAGCCGCGGCTAAGCTAGTACTAAATAAAATTTAAAACGGCAAACAGAAAATTTAAATAGTAGTATAGATAGCAGAACTGATCTTCGGATCTTGTAAAAAATAATACGATCGACTGCCGCTTTGATAGTTTACTTGCACTCATCGTAATTATTTTTGAAGCGAAAACTTCTTTATCTTCGCTAAATTCGTAAGACGGACACGTGACATTCCAAAATATTTAAAAATGCACAGCGTTAATGTTTCGTATGTTAATGTTCAAGTGTTCTGCCGGCATTCCCGGAGTGCAACTCGTTGTTTTTTTGTTAACGTCACAAAGCCTTTGACACAACAAGGCATCACTAGATTGGTATTCTTTCCCGGAGGAAAGAATACCAATCTAGTGATGCCTTAGCTAAAAATTGGTGAAGCCGTTTGGGTTGCAAAAGGTAAAAAAGAAACAGACATATTTTTCAGTTGTATGTAAATAGTATTACCCTCCTTAACTAATAACTAATTAATTCATAATAACTGAAAAATGCCGTGTGGTACCCGGCAGAGTAGAATAGGACCACTCCAAGTCTTCCCGTGGATGTCGTAGAAGGCGACTTAGGAAATACAAGCTAAACAAAGCTTATAAACATCTAAGAGACCTCTTCAACCCGTCTGGCCAGCGTGGAGAGTGTAGGCCAAGTCCTCTGGCTGCTCTTGCCAAATATGGCCCTAGTAGTACAGAGAGGGTCGTGCTCCTGTAGTGGAGACTAAAAAGGACCTGATGATGATGATGAACTGAAAAATATTATCCTCCCTTGGTTCTAAGTTAGTCAGGAAAAGTATCCTTTTTGCCCAACTGGCTAAGACACCAGAGGGAGGGTAATGTTTTCGGTCACCAAAATCATTCATAACATAATAATGCAACATCTGGCGGCCAGTAAAATGAGATGTACTCGTATTTTATTTTGAGACAAACTCATTATGCATAATACATATGTCATTCAGTTCAGTCTATAAACGCTTGCCCTGATTCTAGACAATAGTCTGAAATATTGTCACGACCCGCAGTTACAGCGAAATTACCTCATAAACATCCACACGCCATTAGCCGACAAGTATGTCGTATTTTTTATTCTAGCGTCGAACGCTTTCGATTTCATCTGGGGACTATTTCGTCATCACAACAGTGTAGGTCATAGAGATAGAGGTGATACAAGTATTATTGCGTTTTTGATAGATTTATGATTTATGGTCAGAGTGGCACTAACAAACTAGTGAAAAGAAAAATAATAGCATTTCTACGTGTTAGATAGGTGTTAATTGCCTGATTCGATGGGTCAACGAATTATTTCACTAAATGTATCTATGTCATTATAGTAATGAGCACGGAACTAGACTCCGCGCAGAAACGAAAAATTATGTGTCGTTGGAGGTGCGGATTGCGGGGGGAAACGGGAATTAATAAAAAGGATCGTAGTGTGCACCCGCGTACCGTGCGTGTACATTGCGTACGTATTGGTGTGTACATGCGCAGATTAGGTCTAGTTTCCTGCCGGTACCTGTACCATATACCTATAGCATTCGAATGAGGTTCTCACGTGATGTGACGCAAGCGTGACGCGTACTAAATGATAAAGTGTAACATACGAGTCATCCATAACCAAAAATGTACTTAAAATTTAGAAACTTACCTAGGTATAAGACCCACCTTTGTAAAGGAGAAAATAAACGTTTATTATTATTATAGCTTTAACTTAATGGAACGTTTTCAAAACGCCTATCATTTTTGACGTGATAATGTTTTATAAATCTATGAACACCACCTGCACGCACGAGAAACTGTCACGTTCCGTGTGCAAGCGAGAGCGTGAAACAAGCGATAGATATGAAAGATTGCCTTAAGCGTTTAGCTTGATTCACATCTCTTAAATAGGTATCGATAAAAAGAAACAAAGTAGTCACTGTTTATCTTTTTACGATATGTGAAAAGGCCTTGCCATCGTAGGTCACTAACCTTTCCGGGAAACGTGGGATCACACGACGAGATACTTCCTATGTCTGTCTCTAGGTCGCGCGCTACGTCCATACTTCTATCTCGCTCTAATGAGGTACATTCATTAGAGGCAGGAAGCGAAGATGAAAGTAAGACCTTGAAAATGATCATGTGCATGTGATATTCATACATCTTGTCTTGCAGCTTAGCGTTTTTGCAATTTGGACTAACAATTTACTTTTACTGCTTGTACTAGAATATGCTTACTCGTATTTAAGAGTACCTTCCTGGACGTGTGCCAACGGGTCCCGTTCATAATCAAGTTTAGAGGCGTTACTAAGCCTCTGCTGTCCGTCAGTCTGTCACGGGCTGTGTTTTTTAAATCTTAATACATTGTACACAGTTAAAACAAAATAAAGTTAAAAAGAGGAGGAAAAAATCATTTCTTGTCTCCTTCCACAAGAAATGATTCTTTTTTTTGGATTATCTTATATCTATGGTTTTTTAACCTTTTTTTAATTCTTAGAATAATTATTATTACTCATTCGTAGGCTTAAACTCTCAGAACAATAACTAAAGCATAGAAACCGTGTTAAAATAACAACAAAATACAATATTCTACACTGTTTTTACTTATGGCATTGTTAAAGCATCAGAAAGAGATGCATATACAATGCCATTTGCGTAAATGTGCAGGTTGTCCTGGGGTACTGATGTGATCAGGGTTGTACTATATCGATGAAATATATTTATCGACTAAATGTTTCGTCCTAAGAAAGTCATAAATGTACTCTACTCTGATTGTATCGATTCGTTAAATGAGTACGATTCATAAAAAAAAAACAACTAGTTGCACTCCAGGAGTGCCGGCAGAAGTGAAAACTCGCCTTTGCGGCATACTCAGGTCCGTGTCCTTCTTACGAATTTTCGATCAATTCACGTGTCCTGACGCGAGTTTTCTATTTTACCCATCCCAAAAAGTGCACAAAGCCGCTAAAGAGGCTTTTACTTTAAAAGTTACGTCAAGATACACCTAAATAACTCCTAATCGCATGGCGTCGCTTGGCTTCATCTGATAAATAGGTAAAAAAAAAAATCCATACATTACCCACCGCGCGTCTACTGTCTACTGCTGGTCATTAGGCCTTACCCAGTATTGGTCGAACGGCAGAATACCTAATATGATGTCAATCATATTTTCGATTATTTCGAAATTCAAACAGTGCCTACTTACCTACCTTACCTATGAATGCGCAAAAAACCCAATGCATTCGATTTACAGTCCCCAATGTGAGGCAGTCCAACGTTGACATACTAGTTGAAGGTAAAATAGACTTTGTAAATGATACCACCTTCTTAGGAATCACAATAGACTCTAAATTGCAATGGGGCGCTCATGTATCAAAAGGTAATATAAGGTCAGATATATTTTTCACTTGATCAATGGGCCATTCAGCATATTCCAAAACCATCTAAAGCTTTTCCCAGCTAGCTTTGAGGAACAGTCAGTAAAGGAAACATAATCAGGTAGGTAAAGAGAAACACATAATTCGAAGTGATATTTTTTATTTTATAAAACTTTTACACTAGGGTAAAAAAGTGCCAGTGTGTTATTTGTGAAAAATTCACAGTGTTGGTAATAGAAAAACAAGAGGTGAAGAAAAACAAGAGATTACTTTACCCACTTTCATTACTGTCCAAAATAAAATGTTTTTCATAATTTTAAATATAAATAATAAAACCGTTTCCGTAAACTTTCTTATTACCATTGATTTATAATTCGGCAAATATAAATGTAGGTAAAGCATCGTGTTTCAATCGCTTCCATTTAATTTTATATTCGAAATTAATGTATCGGCACGGCAGTAAAATATTTTGAACAAATTCGAGTATGTATGACATTTTATGTCCAATATGTCGCTTGAAAGTTCCTCGGATCCACACCTTTTTATCCTTTTACTTCAGGGAGCTGCAATAAAATTTCAACAATAATTTTCTTCATATTAGTAAAAATCGATTCTTTTTAGGGTTCCGTACCCAAAGGATAAAAACAGGACCCTACTAATATGACTCCGATATCCATCTGTCTGTCACCAGGCTGTATCTCATGAACCGTGATAGTGAGACAGTTGAAATATTACAAACAAAAATTTCGGGCGTTTTTATAGCTTACGCCCACGGCTCCGCTCACGTTAATGTCTATCCCCGATAACAGTACCTTATTCTGAGATGTAATTTATGTCTATGTTCTTTTCCGTACTCCAGAGATCGTGCAATGGTGATGATGATGATGCAAAATTTCATGATGATCGGTTCAGAAGTTACGGCGTGGAAGCGTAACAAACAAACTCACTTTCACATTTATAATATTATATGTAAGGATGGTACGGAACCCTTCGTGCGCGAGTCCGACTCACACTTTGCTGGTTGTTTAATTACCATGATGGTTCAATTTGTTACATTACTATTGCATGGCTCAACACTAACAAAAATATCCCTGATAGCAAGACCGTCATAAAAAATATCGATATACTCGTAGATACGTGATTTTACCACATCACTAGCAAAAAAAACTAACCTAATTTGAAATAAGGAAAAAACGATAATTTTAAGCAAAATACCTATAAAAGTTGTCATTTATACAATACGTTATATAATTGACAATATTATTGTTGTATTTTGAGGTATTTTGGGTTTTAATTATGCACTTTTAACTGAAAAACTTACCGAAGAAAATTATGTTTTACAGAATTTATTTCTGTTCGTCCTGAATGGGATTTACATCGCTCCATTGCACAAGACATTGTTTAGTATAATGGTCATTTGATAACGCACCAACCCAACACCGGTTAATACTTTTTTCCGTGAGAATTTTAGCACAATCCTATATTTAATTTGCAGACATCACAATTCCGCCGCAATGTTTTTGTCGATATATAACCCGATCAAATCGGCAAGATGCTAATATTACAGACGTTGAACTGTAATAAGTTATTTTGAATTTAGTCGGATTTAATTGGAGTCCAATGGAGTCCATTGACATTTCAAGTCGGGACAACCATGAAAATAATAGAAACTGACTGAAGTTTTTGTCTCATTCTGTCATAAGCGAAAGCTCATAAGAAAAATACAGTGTCAACTATCTGTTTTCAGTTTCTATTTTTATGCGGCTTCTATGTATATTATTATTCTGAGCTTAAACTACGAGCTTTATGCACTTTCTCTCGATTTGACAAACATCATATTTTACATCACAGATAACTAAGAATAATAGTGTCCGCGCAAAAAAGAGTTTGATTATCCTTGGATGACAATTCTTGGTTATCTTTGTGACATGTGACGTTATTCTAAATCCAACATGGCGGAATACCCAATGATGTCTGACTATTTTTGATGGACTCCGATAATATGGATATCAAAATGGCTCGCTGAAAATAACACGAAACATAAATCTAAACGTTTTATGAATTCATGACTCATATGAGTAAATGAATTCATAACTGAGTTATGGGAATTAGTGTTCACAGAATAAGTAAATAAACTTATTCAATATTCTGTCGTCTCGGGCATTACATGACGTGGAACCGGTAGTGGGTAGTAGTGTACCGACCGGTGTGATATGAAGACGTTGTGTATAGCTGGCGGGCCGATACCCAAATTTACAATAGCACAAGTAAACAGAACACTACATGGGTGTTACCCCGGGCTTTTAAAACGCTTATGTGGGGATATAGATCTAACACGTACAGGCCAATCTTTCAATCTTTGGAGAAATTGATGTCATAAAGGTCTCCAACCAGAACCATTCCTGGAAATACTAATGTATGAGACGCCCTTGAACAGGTCTCAGCCGGAGGAAGAACTATTGCATTTTTAAAGAATAATTAGGAAGTTATTTTATTGCAACGTGGGAACGTGGGAACTCCTGCCTTAAATAATCATGATAACTGACTAATTTTGGCAGTTGGTAACTTGCCGCCTACTAAATGGGCCGTCATACTAGCTGACGATTATTGCTGGCAACAGGGGCATCACTTAAAATCAGTGATATTCTTTTATTTCACTTATAAACATGCTGAATGTGGCCACAAAGTCTTATTAGACCTAAGTTCTGTCTAACCCGCTAGGGAAAAATGGTACTAGGTAAATGTATGGAAAAAGATAATAAAGCTACTGTAAGAAAAACTGTTTATGTTGACTGATCCGCCCTTCTGTTTGAGAGTTTCATGAACAAATACACAACGTAACACAATGATGTGTGAATTGAAAAACATTAAGAGACAGCGAGATTTCAGCGATGTATGGCTTGATAATTGATCAAGCTAACTCAGCCACCATCAATATTGAACCGAGCACGTAGACCTCTAATGGACATTGAGCGCGCCGCCGGGTCGACGTGCATTTACAATGCAACTACGAAAATGGGTCTTTCTTTACACAGGTCTATAGCATGTAAGTGCCGGGAATATCATTGGATAAGTAGTAAATTTGGGCGGACGATTAATAAATGTACAATACAAAACCAAAATTCTGTATTGCACCATATTAGAAATACAAATGTATAATTTAAACCAAACTACAATATTTTGGTTGTTTGAACGGGAGAATTGTATATTATTTTATATTTGCATCATATATTTTTGTGATCTTCTTTAAAATTGCAAAAAACTTCTTTTTACACTCGTTATTTTTAGGTGCTTTAGAGCTCCTTATTAGATTTGCTATTACTTCACTGCTTATGCTTAGTGTACTGTACAGTCAAGACGCAACTCGCGATACATCGCGAGTTTATTCATTTAGTCTTACAGTAGTTAAGATACATCTTATGTTAATGTATGAGAGACTAAACGAACAAATTAACAGACATGAAAGATATGACATGAAAAGAATAAAATAAAAAGACATTCGTAACGGCGCAAATGTTAATCTTCCTTTATTGGGGTGAAAATTGTCATATAATAAGCCTGAGACATATACACGGTGAAATTTTGATCGTACTGGACCCGTAAAGGGCAGATTTAGCTCATTGTTATGAACAACTTTCCATATGGGACCAATGATATGATCTCAAAAAAAAAAAATGGCCATCTCCATACAAAAAATTTCGGCCGCCCGGTTAATTTGTGTGGGAACGTCAAAATTTTTTTAGTTCCTAGCATTGGTCCCATAGGAAAAGTTTATATCAACGGGCTGAATCATCCCTTTAAGGGTCTAGAACGATTAAAATTTCACCGTATATATTCACTTTGTGTATTTTTCGTCTCTTACATTATTAGAGGTCTATGTATGTGACTTTGTTTGGAGACAACTCGGTGGCTTGTCAATGCCCACACGCGATGTTTACTCAAGCTGCGAGCGTAAGTATTCCTTGCACATAAGGTTGTATTTCTAGTTGACAAGACCTTGACCCACACGATGTTTTGGAACCATCCGAGGGGACGAAACTGCGTATTAATTGGTGAAAGGTTATTTGGACTCTGAGTAATTCATCTTTGATAAGAAGGTCGAACTATTCGTAATTTCGTTTATTTAATGACTTCAATCGTAAGAGGCAATGCAATGTCTTTCATTCTCTCATTTAGTTATGCAATGTCCCTACTGCCAATTTGCGTGACATATCTATTCCTTGAAATTCCGTCACGTGTTTTGTGCCTCTTTTGGCAATTCGTGTAACTCGTGGACGATCACATCTTTTATTTGTACCTTGTGTGACAAAAATGAATTATGAAAATGTAGTGCATCGGAAAACCGCTATTATTTATAAATAGATATGAAAATATAAATGGACAAATCAAACAGGTAGAGCTCACCCCAAGGTAAGTTCGAGACTTGTGTAATGGGATACTTTGTCAATGGTACTATATTTTATGACAAATACATATATAGATAGATATCCTAGGGATCGAACCCGGGAACTCTGATGTGGCAGTCTGGCATGATGAGGGTGTTATGATTTGTCAAAGTCTCAGCCGGCTGACTGCCTGACGACTACCTTCCTTTGATAAATCCAGAACAGCGGATAAATATATCTAAATATATATATAACTCAAAGGTGACTGACTGACATAGTGACCTATCAACGCACTGCCCAAACCACTGGACGGATCGGGCTGAAATTTGGCATGCAGGTAGATGTTATGACGTAGTCATCCGCTAAGAAAGGATTTTGATCAATTCTACCCCCAAGAGGATAAAATAGGGGATGAAACTTTGTCAATTTTAAACCGATCGGGCTGAGACTTTGCATGCATATAGCTACCATGACTACTACTTCTTAACGCGAGCGCAGCCGCGGGCAAAAGCTAGTGTGAAAATAAAGTACAAGTGTTTCTCGCATCGAGAATCGTACCCGGTGCATTGTGGAACATGTAGGCGTTTCCCTCTATTCAACTAAAGCCTTACAATTCCAATCAATGCAGTCTCAAGGAGGTAATTTCGAACACAATCTTAAAAGAGCACCTCAGTATAATACGCATGCGAAATATATAAGGTCAATTTAAATTAAGGGCAAATAATTAAAGAGCTTTAGAAATAAAATTAAAAGTCTACTCGCTAGTGTTAGATATTATGACTTTAACATTTAGAAAAACAGACGCAATACCCACCCTGTGCACAATAAAACATTTTCTTGGCATACAACTTTTACTATAATGGAAATCAAATTACTGTCAATCAAAACGACTGATTTGATTTATCGACAATCATTTAAAAGGAGAGACGGGACGGACTTGGCGGGAGAGCACGGCTTGTGTTTTGGATTGTTTTGTAAATTGTTTCTAGTGGACTTTATAATGTGAAATCGGTGTAATTTGGTGTTATAAATGCCCATGTTTATGAACAATGTGTAGAATAACTGAAATAAACTGTCACAGTGCTGGCTGTGAGATTTACTTAGCGGGTTGGTGGGCTGCCTCGCCTCTTTGCGTCGTCTGTGATCAAGCCAGTGCCATTGTAGAATCAATGAAATGAACTACACCATCGTTTCATTGTTACAAAACTTAGAAAAAACACAGGAAAACTCATTATACTTGATACTGGCTAAATACGTAAAGAGTGAAAGCCATAAATAAAAGAGAAATAAAAAAAAAAAAAAAATGTACATAACATGCGCCTCAGACATGCGCGTCGATTTCCTACAATTTTCTTCTAAAACATTCCATTCACCTTGAAAGCCAGCCCTTAAAATTATTTGTCCTTAATTTAAACGGGCCTATACAGTGTGTTAATTGACCCTCGACGTTCCCTTAAAGGGATGACTAAGACCATTAATATGAACGACTTTTCTTATAGGATCAATGCAAAGAATTACAAAAAATCGGCATTTCCTTACAAAAGAGTTCTGCCGCCCGGTCAGTGATGTCGAATGTCGGGGATATCGTTCTTTTTATTTTATTTCCCAGCATTGTTCTCTTAGGAAAAGTTGTTCATATTGATGGGCTGAGTCACCCCGTAAAAGGAACGTCGAGGGTCAATTTGCAAGCTGCATAGGTAAGAAAAAAGAAAGACTTTAACCAAACTCCTGAATCAATTCTTAAACTGCAAGCATTTAAAAAATATATCGTGCCTATCATAATAAATGCAAATGTGTCATAACATAATTGAATTGCCAATGAACATAATAAATAAATAAATATATACGGACAAATCACACAGATTGAGCTAGTCTCGAAGTAAGTTCGAGACTTGTGTTATGGGATACTAACGCCTTCTTTCCGCCGTCCTTCCTTTATTTCCTCCCCCCAACTCCTTCAAAGGCCGGTAACGCTCCTATTGTGAATATGTGTGTAATAAATATTCTTGTATATTCTTGTAAAAGGCAATACTAGCCTACCACTAATCCTATTTATCGTATTCCACCTTCCATACAATTTTCTATATAATTGAAAGAAATATAATACAGCAATAACATAATTGAATAAGTTATTTCGGTTTTCTTAAAAACTAAACGAGGTGCACAAATTGTGTTTGGGCTCATTTGATTTGTCTTGCTTGGAAAGCACTTACTTTACAGTGTGGATTCGTTTATAATAAAACCTTGTGAAAAAAATGAAATTTTTGCAGAAATACTTGTTTTTAGGGAGGACAGTAGTTGTATAAATCTTTTTATTCTTCTACCGAGTCTTAAAATAGCTATACATTTAGCCAAGTGAAAGGATGCGCCAATCGCAGATTGTTGACCAAGGTGCGCATAGGGGGTTCAATACGTCACACGGGAGGGTCATTTACATGCACCTCAATATATCAGTTGTATAAATGAAAGACTCATACCTATCTGAAAAAAATCTTTTTTCATCTTCACCTAACCGGAAATCAAACACTGGATACCACAAATCAAAGGCACTTGCGGCACCACTAAGCCACACAGATCCATAGAAGATTTTAAAAAATGATGTGTTTGAAGCCCACTTATCAGGTTCATAATCAGGGGTAAGTCTTTAATTTACCCCTGAAAACATCAGACGAATAAAATTTTCTCCAAGCTTTGAATTTTAAAAGAACTACGACTAAGTTTAAAGCCATAAAAAAATATGAGAACAAAGTAGCTTTGACCTTCGGAAAGTACCTATAAAGATATAGGCCACAAGCTAAGCTGTGGAGTATTCGGCCACACATTTATGAGCAAGTAATACCGCCGTCACAAATGCGGTTTTGAGATCTTTCCTGTCGTTTCTTTATCACTTTAAGCAGAATATTTAACCGATATTGGAGATGAGCTTATTGCAAAGATACTTATTCGTTCTCAATACATGTCAAGTCTTCAACATGGGTTTCCAAAGCAGCTGTTTATGGGCAAGCTTAGGATCTGTGGCGACTATTCACTGTAAGAATTAATAACATGAGCACTATAAACAGTACATTAAAACGAGATGGTGCTTAGCAATCCTAAAAGTCACAAACAAAAGAATTTATTCGAATTCTGACCTCAAAAACAACGTCTAAGGTCGGAGCCGTACGGTTCCTGAAGCACACACTTATCCTGGCGGGAAGATATTCCCTTTGTGGCTACTGAAGATTTTTTATAATTAAACTTATCACAGGCGCCTAACGGCCCAATCGTCATCATCATTCCAGCCGTAAATGTCCACTGCTGGACAATAGCCGTTCCCAAGGATTCTTCATTTCATGGGAGGATATTGCCATACTCACCATGATTGGCAAACGGGACGGAGCTGCGCATCGAAACCGTTTTTTAAACGGAGAAATGGGATGAATAAGGGATGAGTAAGCAGCAGCTCGGGGAGCCGGGCACGCGTACCTACCACCGGACAGGCAGTTGAGAATGGCACCCCCTAGCCTTAATGGCCCAACGGAAATGTATATTTATAGTACTTATACATATGTTAGGCAACCACAACTATATTAACACTGGATAGATTACCACAAATAACAATAAAATTTCTCGAATTCTTTCACGCTTTGGAAGGCACGCTGAACTTTGGTCTTATACCTACCACTAAAAATATTGTTTGTCTGTAAAGTCGGTTTACGGATGATAATTCTACGTGATAACGCTGGAAGAGAGATAGATGTGTCACGAGCCTAACGCTTAGGCTGATCGTACCTTTTTGTCACTTGTTCCACCTTATAGCTTGCACGCGGAACGTGAAACTTTTTCGTACGTACAGCCGGCGTTCATCGATTTATAAGACGTTATCACGTCAAAAACATGCAGAGATCGGATATTCTAGTGCATTTTATTGTAAAAATCCTGTTTTATGATTAACAAATTTAAATGTAAGGAGTGTGTACACCTCACTCCATACACTTACTTTCGCGAAACTAAAACACCCTTGTTAGGTTGTAATAGTGTGCAATCGGGCCTAATAAAACTCAGGGAATATTAGTACTTTGTAAGTGCGCGAATGAAACGGCAAATTATACCTAAATACTGGAATTTTAATGATGATATAAATATTTAAAGAAGCTGTTCACTTCGTTCTTAAAAAAAGAAAAAAAAGTAAAATGTCAACTGTGATTTGACAGGACAGAAAATATTCACTTGGTGAAAAAATGTGACACACTTTGTAATGGTGCCGGTTAATTGGAAATAAATTTCGCTTAGTACCAAGGACTTTTAATCAAATAAGCCTCTTGTGATCAGAAGCCGCTGCCGTAATATGTGAGCCAAAAATCAACTTTAGGTAAATACGCAGTGGAAATACTTGGAATATCCTTTCTCTGTAATGAGATAAGTTGTATATATAGGAAAAATAAATTCACGTAACGTTGTAGACCGAGCGCGTACTAAAACGTTATAATCAAAGTCATTGACGTGCGTGACGGAACCCAATCCGCAGCGGTTCAAAGTGCGGCACTCTGCGATGCACGGCAGGTCCAGCGGCATTCACCGCAGCCCGCGGTTTGTCAATACCGTACGTGGCGAATGTATATAGCCTTAATGCGGCCCTGTACTGCATTAAGCAGTTCCTTAATGCATTTTATGACTACGGAGCGACTGCATGCTAATTTTCAATGGAAAAATAAATTTTACTATATCTTATGTTTTTTAGCCTTTTGTGAGATAACACCATATTTTAACGCTTTATAATGCAGGTCTGTTTTGCATTTATGAAATCAATTTTACTGTGGATAGTATGCATGTTAATTCTTAGTCAAGATAACATTTTATTGCTGTATTTCATATAGTATTTTCTTTTTACTAGCTATGTGTGACATGCGACGAATATATATAGCTATAATATGACCCTGTTTTGCATGAAGTAGTTTTCTTTAATGCTTCTAGTCTTACTGAAATCGATTTTACGGCCACAAAGCTCATTGCATGCTAAATTGATCAATAAGATAAAAGTACAGTCAGGTTTTTTTAAAGGTTAGAGAAGCCTATTGTATTGTTTCCAAGGGACCGACATTAATGCGAGCGGAGCCGCATGCTAAAGCTAGTTATTTTAGTTAGTAAGAATTATATTTTTGAATCACAGAGTTTTGTTCTTTAATTATTACTGTAAATTTTTTTTTATTTCACTGTACTGTTCTTAAGAGAGGTCCCGACAGCCTCCGTGGTCCACTGGTTAAGGCGTTTACCTGTTGACCCGGGGGTCGTGGGTTAGATTCCCACCGGAAGCATACTTTGTTTAGTTGTTTCCATGTTTGATTGTCTGATAATAAAGATGATTCTGTGCTTCGGGAGGCACGTTAAGCCGTTGGTCCCTGCTGCCATCTGGTAGTCGTTAAAGGAACCACGTCAGAGGCTGAGAGGCGGTTCCGAAGAACTCTGACACCAGGGGGTGCATGGTCGATTGATCGTGACACCTACTCGAAATGATAATGATGAGGAGAGGTCCTAGTCGCCGGAAGGAAAAATAAATAAAATGAAACTCGGACTGCAATCCGAGTCAATTGCGGTACCAGTTGACGAAAGCCTTACCTATCCACCATCCATATAAACGTTGGTCCAAGTAAACTTTCATATTACATCGTAATTCACAATAGCTCTAGTAAAATCTAGTACTTAAATGGCAAAAAGTTGACGTGGTAATAGTATTCACTAAAAAGATTTGATCATGCCAAATACAGAAGAGTGAGGCCACTGGTAGACACTCGCAAAAGAGATGTAAAACTGGCACAGTTTTGAAATGAAGTGCACGAAAATCTTCAACATTTCTAGTCTAACTGCTGTAATGTGTGTGTAGCGCTCTACTATCTACATTATGATTGGTCCAACGCTGCGCTGTGCTTACCGGCAAGTGTTCACCATAAACATTTCTTTATTCTGCTCGCTGTGTCCCAACCACTATCACTTCAAATAGTGAATCCGCTGATTTATATTAAGGAATATAAATCAGCGGATTCACTGTATAAGACCTTCATTCTCGGATCTCCTCAGTCCTACTTCGGGCTCGTATAGAGAAACAACGAACATAGTACACTCGAGCCCCCTGGGAACCCGTAAGTCTTCACTGGTAACCAATTACCAATTAACCAGCTGGTAACACACATAAATAGACTTTTGTCTTTAGGCACTAAGGTATCAAGCAGTACATTGGATCACAATATTGCGACAAAAAGTTAAATATCTTAGATGTCGATAACAAGCAGAAAAGTAAAAAATAGGGTCTCTAAAGTATATCATTTTGATGATTGTTTTGAAATAACGGCATTAGGAAAGGCTGTCGCAACAGCTTAAGGATTCAAGTGAGTCGTTGAGACGTGCTTAATCGCGTTGTGAAATGGCAAATACGCGTAATTTGGTAGGAGGCTGTTTAGCCACGCGATGTTCCAATAACGACGTCATGTTCGCTAAAATGTAGTGCTGGCACAGAATAAGTATAGTACTTACATACAGAAGTCGCACTCTGCAAAGGTATTCAAAGACATGTGAACTCAATTTAGTTATCCATACGGTGTAATTTACCTCGCGTCAGAACGCAGCACCTTTTAATTAAGATACCTACAGCAAGCCAATTTTATACTTATAGCTCTGAACAAACAATTCATAATCGTTGAATCGGTGCGTCGTTCCTACCAGATTTGTTCAGTTTTCCCCTGTGAAGGGGTCGCTGCGCGTAGGCATGTTACCGGTACCGACACGGGGAGTGAGACAGCCTTGGCGCTGGTCCACTTGGTCGATCTACGCATCGGAAAGACCGTCTGTGAGTGTGGGTTCAAATAGTACGCGGTGCGACATGTAACTTGAGTTTGTTGATCGAACTGTAATTTTTCATACTATGACTTGCTAACGGTGATGAAACCGTTCACGTTTGTAAAAAACACGGTTTTACTCACGTTTATTCAGTTGGAATCGCCAACTAGTTTCGATTTTCTTGCAATTCTGTATTCCATTAGGGATTCTGATTCCCAGATTTCAATATAGCTAGGAGGTTCAAAGTCACGCTGTTTTCAACACGAGTGATGGTGAAGTGATCAATTCATATTATGTGGGCTAAGACTATGCTTTGTAAGAAAAAGGGAAGGAAGGAATACCATAAAAACACCCAAAAACAACAAAATTTATTATATATTCGAATTAAAAATAGCATTCAAGTTATTTTAACTTGCAAATTAGGTACTCAACTCAACATACGTTATCTCTTACACTCAAAACATGAAATAACGTTGTTGTCTTCACTTTCATCCGGTAAATGTATTCAATGTTGTGACGGCGCGAGTCATTAGCATTCGTTGAATTTTAATGTTATTGGCTTTTAGCAAATTCGGAAGTAGGCGCCATGCCTCGGACGAATGCCGAGAATTGTGATGTTTATTTGAGTGTAAACAAACACAGTCAAATCATTCTTCTTGATAAAACTTTAGTTGAATAACTTAAATATATATATTTTTAATCCTTACAACTAGTTCTTTTATTTTAAAAGGATTTTTTGTGAAGAAGGCAAAACGACCCCACGGCAGTTCCTTAACTAAATAATCATTTAATTTCACTACATGTTTGTGTTTGCGTCACTTAAACCTATTAACTCATCAATCGCGAGAATCGCAGACACAATTGACTATCTATTGTTATGTTTCCCGATTGGGGCGTTCAGTAGTTGACCGGTCTTAACCAATTTACTTCGAATCTAATAGCCTGGTGAAGTTAAAATTTGGCACACTTATGTGCCAAATTTCAACTTCACCAGGCTATTAGATTCGAAGTAAATTGGCTGTGACCACAGAGATGTATAGAGTGGGCTCGGAGGCGTGGCAAGTGCGAACGCGGTCAGTCGTAAGTGTATCTTATATAAAATGACGCTTTTATAAATAAAAAATATTTTGTCATGGTGTGCGGGAAACTTGTGTTCTTATTCAAATTTGTATGTACATGTATCTGATATATATGGTTGAGACAGACGGACAGACCGACACAAGAGTGATCCTTTATGGGTTCTGTTATCTCAGTTGGTCGTATGGAACCCTGAAAAATAGGTACTTTTACAACAATGATAACTAAGCAAGGCTATAAAAAAAAATTGTCCTTTTATTTTTCTCGAATTTAGGGCAAAATATTTCCAAACCTGGCTACTCTAAAAACTTGGGTGTCAATGTTATCATTATTCGACAGATTGGCAATAACATTTATAATGTCATGTGATTAAGGCGCTGTATCCCTTAACCGTTTGTAGCGGACATCGCGCGATATTTTATATATTTGTGTCATACCTGTCGTCAGTCTCAGTTCAAATCCGTGTCTGCCATTTTCGTGTTATTTTCACTTTTAATTTAATAATTCAATAATTATAACCAAATATTGTATTTTTTGTAGGTATCCATTTTGCTTATTTAGTTATACTTTTTATAGACGTATAAAAGTTGGTAGTTGTCGCTGAAAATATCAAGTAACT
Source organism: Elegia similella (assembly GCA_947532085.1). Classification (NCBI taxonomy): domain Eukaryota; kingdom Metazoa; phylum Arthropoda; class Insecta; order Lepidoptera; family Pyralidae; genus Elegia; species Elegia similella. Next base: position 13,379,052 of record OX383950.1, read on the forward strand.
CGCGACGAAAATTTTTATGGATATAGCTTTTTCGCTATTTTATTTAGTTAGGTTTTAAATATTTTTTTAAACATATTTTGATGTATCCATTTATTTTGATCTTTGAACTGTACTTCATATTTTTTTCATGCTAGTATTCTTTGAAAAATAAGGCTAACTGCGCGACGAAAAATACACGTTTTACGGTATTCTTCTGATGCACAGCGCCTTAAGCATCGGAATATTGCGTTATAAAACCTACATTAGGAATTTTATCAAAATATAAAAAATTGAGACTTGGTTTAAAAAAATTAAGAATATTGGGAGTATTTTTAATCATTAGGTGTACTATCGATTGCATTAATTGTAAAAGGCGTGTTTACAGGTATCTTAAGAGACGGCAACGCATCAGCACCTCCTCTGGTGTTGCAGATGTCCATGGGCGACGGTGACCACTTTCCATTAGGTGGCCTACCTATAACAACTGAACTGAATATAATCTTATTTAATTACTAGCTATCCTCGCGACTCCATACGCATACATTACGATTTCTAAACTATCCTTTATCCTGTGCCGAATGTTTATCTCGAAGTTACATAAAATTCAGTTAATTTGTTGAAGATGTAAGGGAGGAACATACATACATAAAATACCGGCCAAGTGCCAGTCGGACTCGCGCACGAAATTATCAAAAACTAGACAGACAAACAAACAATCAAATCTCTTCTCTTTATAATATTAGTGTAGATATGTTTATGATGTAACTCAATATTCGCTTTTCGCATTTTTTCCTTTATCTGTGTTATAAAACATTGCTTCGTACTAAATTTCTAGATTCTGAGTTTACGGGAAGTAGGCCCTGTAGGTTTTGAATCCCTTACGAATGTCGAAAATATACTAAAATTTACGGCATTACCAGCTGTATCTTTTGATTGCGTTGGCTTAGAAGTTTGATTTTTTTCACAACTCCAAGGGATAGTCGAACTGAGTCATCATTATCATCAGATCTTTTTAGTCTCCACTGCAGGAACATGACCCTCTTTATACTACCCGAGCCAAACTTGGGCAGAGGATTTGGCCTACACTCTCCTCGCTGGCCAGACGGGTTGGAGAGGTCTCATTGATGTTTATGAGCTTTGTTTAGCTTTTATTTTCTAAGTCGCCTCTTACGACCTCCATGGGAAGACTAGGAGTGGTCCTATTCTGCCAGAAACCACACGGACAGTCGACCTGGGTATTTGATATGAATTTCAGCATGATACCTCTACGCATTTCTGAGAAAAAGGGTTTTGACAGACAGACAGACAGACGGACAACAAAGTGATCCGATCAGTGAAATGATGAAGGGTTAAATTTTTTCCTTTTGGGGTACGGAACCCTGAAAAAAACTAAATATCATCAATTGTTGAAACACGATATACTCGTACGTGGTCAAATTTTTATCGTTCTGGACCCTTGAAGAGATGTTTCAGCCCGTCAATATAAATAACTTTTTATAATGGGACCAATGCTGGGAACTCACTTTTTTTTGACGTTCCCATATAATTGACCGGGCGGCCGAAATCAGCCCATTTTTTTTTGAGTTCCAGCATTGTTCCCATAGGAAAAGTTGTTCATATTGATGGGCTAAATCACCCCTTTAAACGGTCCAGAACGATCAAAATTTCACCGTATATATGAAAAAAAAACCGGCCAAGTGCGAGTCGGACTCGCGCACGAAGGGTTCCGTACCGTTATCTATGAAAACGGCAAAACATGTCTTTTGTATGGGGCCTATAATATTAATATTATTATTATTTAAGTATTTATTTTTAACAAGAATATATAACTAATTATTCTGTGAATATTTCAAGTGTCTACCTATTACCGTTATCAATAACGAGCAAAAACAAGCAAAAAAATCACGTTTGTTGTATGGGAGCCCCCTTAAATATTTAATTAATTCTGTTTTTTAGTATTTGTTGTTAAAGCGGCAACAGTAACTCATCGTCTGTGAAAATTGCAACTGTCTAACTATCACGGTACATGAGATATAGCCTGGTGACAGACAGACAGACAGACGGACAGCGGAGCGAAATTAATAGGGTCCCGTTTTTACCCTTTGGGTACGGAACCCTAACAAAGTAATTTACACCATGACCAACCCTTACATATTTATTCTTACTATTGATTGACGAAATAAGATACCTATCGGGGAAAAATTCTACGAGGGCAAGATCCCGACATTAATTTTATTATAATAGTGAATACACGACAGAAGATTCCTCCAGGAATATTTTCGGATAAGGCAGAGTAAGTGGTTCAATCACATAGTGTGACGAAATTATATTGTACCTATATAAACCCTCGTAAAATTAATTTATGATGGATGACACAACAATAGAATAAACTTTAAGTAAGTCAACTCGTAAAGTCGCGTGAATGGCTCACAAAGCAGAAGTATGCCTTTCTTCATATAATTATGTATGGTAATGTGCATTCCTACTCGATTTCTATGGGTTAATTTATGTATATTTCTCTATTATGGTCACGTGGTGGGCGACCATGCTGTGTGGAGGTGTTATCTTGCTGCCTTTGGTTATTAGACCCTATAGAGTACTATTTCCAAACACGCGACTTCAAAAAACGAACTATTTTCTTGAGTTTTTCGTACAAAAATAAAAATATATATGTTCAATATGAATTGTTTGGCTGGCTAAATATTACGGTAAAGGTTTTTTATAGTTTTATGCATTAGTGTTCATATTAACCTTGAAGGATTCATTCACCTCTTCAAGGCTACGTCGAGGCTTGTCGTTGGACACAGTGATTAGTTGTACAATGTTTTCTTTTAGCAGATCTATTAATTTATTTTTTTCTTTAAAAAGGTCTATACTGAATGAGAGTAGTACCTATAGATGGAGTGACCGAAAAGATGATCGTAACGATTCTTCTATCCGATCTTTTACGTCTTTCACAAAATATCAAGAAGATACTATACCATATCTTCGTTCACCACCTATAAGTCATTATGTGATGGTATAATATATATACATATACAACGTGTAAATGTACCCTCGACATTTACTTAAGGGGTGACACAACCCATCAATATGAACAACTTTTCGAATTTCAAAAAAAAATTCGTCATTTTCATACAAAAGAGTACCGCCGCCCGGCCAGTTTGTATGGGAAGGGCGATTTTTTTTTTGAGTTCCCTGCCTTGTTCCCATAGGAAAAGTTGTTCATATTGGTTGGCTGAGTCACCCCGTTAAGGAAATGTCGAGGGTCTATTTACACGGTGTATAGTATCACGTCTTTTTCATAGTATCAGTCAGTTAAAGATGGTAAATGATCTTTTTCAGATTGGATTGGTTCTAAGATGTTTATCTATTTATGTACCTATTTGTTATAAAATATAGTATCGTTGAATCAGTATCCCATAACACAAGGATCGAACTTACTTTGGGACTAGCTCTATCTGTGTGATTTGTCCGTAGGTATATATTTATTTATTACTAGCTGATTCCCGCGACTTCCTTCGCGTGGACTTTATAACTCTGCAGAAAATGCTCATCAGGCTAAACAACTTTTGATAAGGCGTCATTTTTATATTTCTTATAGTTTAGTTGGACCGTTATAGTTCTACATCAGGTGTTCCAGTTTTCAATTTAAATTATACCCTATATGTTGCTCAGGCTTAATAGCTATACAATGAAAAAGGTTTCATTCGAATCCGTCCAGTATTTCCGGAGATTAGCGTGTATAAACAAACAGACATTTTTTTTAAAATTCTTACTCTATTAGTATGTTGCTATCACGGTTCATGAGATACAGCCTGGTGACAGACGGACAGATAGCGGAACGAAATTAATAGAGACCCGTTTTTACCCTTTGGGTACGGAACCCTAAAAATGACTAAGTGCCTTTTTTTTGTAAATGTGAATATTTTACATTTAAGCTAAGTTCAAGTTTATTTTCAGTACAGTACAACGAAAAGCGATTTAAATCCTCCTGAAACTTGAGATGATCATTATTGTCTTCAATGGCGCCGTAGATTTTTAACCTTTTGACCGCGAACGTCGGATAAATCCGACAAACATTTTCATAGAAAGTGTAAGTCGGATTTATCCGACGTTCGCGGTTAAAAGGTTAAGTCGTCCGCGTAAAGAAGAAAATTACAGTGTTTAAAGCAGTCTCCTATGTCGTTAATGAAAAGCACAAATAACAAAGGCCAGAAAATGGACCCCGGTCTTTAAGACCTAAAAGCCACGTTTAGCGGCTGTTGGTGGGCTTTATGTGGATAACAGACAGTCTCTCTTATAATTTTTGGTCGACGATGTTCTTGTTAAAGTTATAGATCCTTATTTTAATATGACAACAAATGAAGTCAATGAAGCTCCCGTCTCATCATCTATCAATATCTTATTTTCTCTCGATCTTAAAAAAAAGAAGGCTGTCAATTCGGTTTTATAAATATTTTTAATGTTTGTTACTTCAAAACTGCGTCATTTATGAACCGATAATAATATGATTTGTTCAAAAGGGTATGCTTTAAAATTAGTCCCATTTAAATTTCATCACAATTGGTTCAGTTGTTTGATTAAAGTCGTTTTTTTAGTATGAAAGATTATTCAAACGTTGGGTCGTGTGTGTGGGTGTAAACGGAACGTAGCGGATGAGAGATGATAATGTGTTTATTCAATAAATTATTGGATTTCGTGTTATCGTTAGCTAATATATTTTTATGACGCGCAGAAGTCACCTGGTGACTCATCTGTTGTTTTAATTCAGAGTTTTCAACACCATGGCAGGGGTCATAAACAACTAAAATATTGCCTTGGGTTTAATGAATGTATTATATGAGGGTTAAGTTAAGAATTTTGCAAAAAATATGTTGCTAATATGTTTGGAAATATTAGATGTCATGCAATAATATTTTATATCAGTTAAAACATTGTTGATCGAGCTAACGGAGCGATAAATTTGTTTTTTATGTGCGTAATGTCCGAGTTATCGTATAACTCTCAAACCATGCCCGTTTATAAATCATTTTTAGTGTTCCGTACCTCAAAAGGAAAAAAACGGAACCCTTATAGGATCACTTGGTTGTCCGTCTGTCTGTTAAGACCCTTTTTCTCAGGAACGCGTAAATGTATCAAGCTGAAATTTATATCAAATATTTAGGTCTAATGTCCCTTAGAGCTTTGAATAAATCAAACTTCTATGCCAACGTAATCAAAAGATACAACTGGTTATCAGCTGGTAAGCAAGGGAATCAAAACCTACAGGTGATTCCCATGATCTCAGAATCATGAAATTTGGTACGAAGCAACGTCTTATAGCACAGATAAAGGACATATTGCAATAGGTAAGCATACATTTTTAGTTACATCTTTATTAAAAATATTTTAATAATTTCAAACTTATTATTTAAAATGTACGGAACCCTAAGTGTGCGAGTTCCACTCGCACTTGGCCCGTTTTTTACGATTTGCAAGGAATAATAAGACTTTGTACGTTTTTATTAGTACATGGAAGACAAATAACTTTTATTTTATCTGTTCAACAAAACAAAGAACTGTTGCGAAAACAGGGTCTTAAATACGTTTTCATTAATAATTTTAGGGACCGAACCCAAAGGGTAAAAACGGGACGCTTTTACTAAGACTTCGCTGCCTGTCCGTCTGTCTGTCTGTCACCATGCTGTATCTCATAATCCGTGAAAGACAATTGAAATTTTCACAGATGATCATTTTCTGTTGCCGCCATAACAAATAGTAGTAAAATATATTAAAGGCCTATGTCCAGCAGTGGACTTCTTGCGGCTGATATGATGATGATATTAAAGGCGGCTCCCATACAACAAACGGTAACGAACAGACCATAATGGCAACAAGTAGACGCTTAAATATTCACAGAATATTTAGTGATATATTCACTTTAAAAATAAATAATTAAAATAAAATTTATATTTAACCTCCCATACAAAACCCTTAGTGCGCGACTTCGACTCGCACTTAGATGGTTTTATATTTCTGAGGGTTTTATACTATTATAATCCGAAATTACAGTGACCCAAAAAGTCGAATCATATTGTTACTGGCCAGTTACATTTTAAAATAAAAACATAATTGGGAGTATGGAGTATTTTAAATGCAAGCAAGCTAAGTAAGGCATATTTTTTTATGAAGGAGTAATAAAAGAGTTTATGTAATATGAAAAAAAAATATTTATTTGTTCATCGTATTTTTACCTTCATTTTATTTACTAACCAAACAAATGTAAAACTGGTACAGCTTGATAAGAAATACTCATATTTATATTAATTTATTCATCACTTCATGTCTTATGTGTACAATCTACAATGTCGTGTCATTTTCATGTACATATGTATGTTTGTTAGGATGTTGCGATATAAATTTAAAATACGTCACTGAATTTTGTGCCGTACTCCAGTTATACTTATTACATACTAGCTTTCGCCCGCGGCTCCGCCCGCGTCAATGTCGATCCCTCGGGAATAGTATTTTTTCCCGTGACAAAAGTTAGCCTATGTCCTTCTCCGTACTCCAAAGAACTTGTATGCAAAATTTCATCATGATTGGTTCAGTAGTTACGGCGTGAAAGCGTAACAAACAAACAAACAAACAAACAAACAAACAAACAAACAAACAAACAAACAAACAAACAAACAAACAAACAAACAAACAAACAAACAAACAAACAAACAAATAAACAAACAAACAAACTCACTTTCGCATTTATAATATTAGTTAGGAAGTTAGGATATTAGTTAGGATAAGAAAACATAATTTGAATACCAAAATATAATATTTTCCTTCTAATTAAATAATAATTTTTTATGTATAAATTTCAATGTTAAAATAACTCAATATTATAGAAGGTAGCTCATTTGTTTCACTTAGAGGGAATTAAAAACCAGAACGTTTACTCAGGACTAAATGAATACTTTTAAATCAGGTAACATACTTTTACTTTAGAATCCTTCGCTAAAAAGTATTATGTTAGGCCCTTGCATCACAATTTACTTCTATTATGAACTTTAGTAAACATAAATCCAATATAATATTTAACATTTGTGCCTAATACGAAGTATTTCTAGGACTTAAATAACCATGCTACGTTGTCATGTAACCTTCGATCGTAACCTCGGCAGGTCAAACTCCCCAGCCTGGTACTAGGATATTAGCGCTATCGAGGAGATCTCCAAGTTCGCGACGCATGCGTGTTAGTACATCGATGAAATGAATTTATACGGAGTTGGCTATATGCAATAAAGACAAACAGACTTCATATTGATTTCAGTATTGCTGTCTCTAATTTCGCTCGTCTTGCACGCGAACATGAGGCTGTACTAACCTGTTTATGTGCGTGTTATCCTAGTGAAATGTTGTACATACACTACTATTTATATCTCATAAGATCGCAGCTGTTTTGTAAAATGGTTTTTGGCGGAATTTCTAGCATAAGGCACGGTTTTAATTTAACTTATTTTGTAAATGTATTCAGTGGTCTTTATAATGTTAAATCGTCGTTGTTTCTTCGTATAAAAACCCATGTTTAAGAACAGTTTGTGAAATGACTAAAATAATCTGTCATATTGGGACTAGTGAGATTTACTGAGTAAGAGACTATGGTGAAAAGCATAATTGTTTTGAGTGAAGATAATACTTTGCCCGTTGTTCCATTTGTCTATATGCTCACGGATTGTTGTCATAATTAATCATTTGTTTATGTGTGTCACGATCGGCATGAAATTTTGTGTATGTAATAGTCAGCACTAAGAAGGTCATAAGGCATAAAAAAAATTACAAAGCCTATTATTATCCTAAACACCGCGTCGCGTCCCACTGTCGACATTATCTAATTAATTAATTTCCGTGATCATATTATGTCTAGTACTGTCATTAAAGTATTTAAAAAATTACGTAAGTTACAGTTAGATCCTTTGTGCTATATATTATAAAGTTACTATTATATACTTATAATTTATAATCTAATTAATGAGTCGCTTTTCTCAGGAGTTCCTTCGATACCTCTGATACTTTTTTTAAAGGTACCTTTCTTCTACATGTAAGAGATATCCCTCATAACTTGTACACAAAATTTCATGAAAATCAGCTAATCAATTAGTATGATTAGGTAAAATATGATCGGTCTATCTAACCGACAGAGTAAATTTCGTATTTATGATATATTATAGGACCACTCCAAGTCTTTCCGTGGATGTCGTAGAAGGCGACTTAGAATAAACAAAGCTATTAAACATCATAACCTCTCCAACCTCCAAATTCTCTGTCTGTTCTGGCCAAATACGTGTATGCTTTGATAGTACAAAGAGGGCCGTGCTCCTGTTGTGGAGGTTAAAAAGACCTGATGATGAGGAATATATTCATGTGGATAGTCTGGAAATATCCAGACTCATTGATAATAATTAAGTTTGACCATTACAAACAAACATTCCTATATTCTCTTATCATATTAAATTATAGCATGAATTTTTAATTTCTAATCCCTGTAAATAACATAGTTATTGGCGAGCTCCGTGGCGCAGTGATCAACGCGCCAGCCTGCGACACGAGGGTGTCCGTGGATATTTAACCCTTTTTGAGAAAACGGGAATATTTTTTCCCGAAAAAAAGTGGTTGTATAAATATTTCCATTGCCTTAAAAAGGGTTAAGAGCTAGGCTCTTGTCGGTGCCATGGTGTGGAAGTAAATGCAATGATGTGTTTGTGTTTACCATTGCCTTCTCTATTTTACACACTAGTGAACAATCTACTAGTGTGAAGGTTGCCTCATCATGTTTTCCTTAACAGTAAGCAAGCAGGTAGCCTGCTTCCTGTGGGGTTCGGGCGTGGTTTGATCCCGTGATCTTTCGCTTAAAGGTTGCATTCTTAGACTAATGAGCTACACACATTTTGGGAAGGGTGGTTGTCTCTTTTTTTTTAAGAACTATTAAACACTAGCTGTTGCCCACGGCTCCGCCCGCGTTAGTGTCGATCCCTCGGTACCAGTAGAATTTCCCGGAATCAAACATACACTATGTCCTTCCTCGGGCTTCACACCTCCATACCAAATTTCATCCAAATCAGTTCAATGGTTGAAGCGTAAAAAAACGACAGACAGAGTTACTTTCGCATTTATAATATTAGTATTATTATGGAAGTATGGATATTATTTATACTTCTAAGTCCAGAAATGAGAAAATTCCATATAAATTTTACCCCTTTTAAAGTTAAATTTCTTAAAAATCCTTTCTTACCGCTCACACACATCATTAAAAGAACCCCTGTACCAAATTTCAAGTTTCTAGGCGCAGCAGTTTCGGTTGGTTTGCCGTTTGCCCGCGGCTACGCCGCCGCCGTTAGTGTCCATCCCTCAGGAACAGTTTGGACCCTCAAAGGGGTGACTCAGGTCATCAATATGAACAACTTTTTCTACTTTTTCTATGGGACCAATGCTGGGAACTCAAAACAAAAATTCGTCATTTCCATAAAAAAAGAGTCCCGCCGCCCGGCCAGTTTGTATGGGAATGTCGAATTTTTTTTGAGTTCCCAGCATTGTTCCCATAGGAAAAGTTGTTCATTTTGATGGTCTGAGTCACTTCTTTAATGGTCCAAAACGATAAAAAATTCACTGTGTATATTTGCAGGCAAACTAATGCCTTGAGTTCATTCAAATGACGATAACTTTTTTTTTAATGAACCGATTTTGATGAAACAAACTTTAGATGTTTTGCTGAGTTAAAACAAAGCAATAGGTGAAAGTTTGAAGTAAATCGGTTCAGTATTTTCGGAGATAATCGTGATCATACATACAGACAGACAGACAGACAGACAAAAAATTCGAAAAAAAATTTTTGCTTTCTGTTATTCTTTTTAAGTGTCCCTCTATCCATTTCAGTCAAAAATTCTTAATGTACAGACAAAATATTTTTACTGTTTTATTATATGTATAGATGATCTTTCCCTACGGGTTATCCTTCTGCATCTCTTTTCCTTCAACATTTCTTGAGATTCGTGTATTATTTAATTACTGTTTAGTAATACATTGCCAGTTGCCACACGTCTTAATTATCCTATGAAATTTAATAGTTTTGCAAATCGCTTGGTTATACATAGGTTGTTTGAATATTATAGACAGCATTGCTAAATCATAAATAATAATTATATGTTGTAGCAAAAACTTGAGGTAAAACGTTGAGTATTGACTAATGTTTTTGCTATTAAACTGGCGTTAAATACGATAAGCACCAAGGTATGTGTGTGGGTAGGAAAAGTCTTGATCCAGCATATTGAAATGTCTGCTGCGGGTGGCAGTATCAAGGCATGCAAAAGTCATAGTAAAATCTGTCATAAAAAAGGAATTTTGAACAATGTACATCATGGTTCATGATCAAACTAGCTATTTCCGTTCGTCCGCGAAGAAAGACGAAAATTTATATATATAATACAAACTATATATCCCTTTTTCACACCCTTAGGGGTAGAATTTCGGGTAATCCTTTCTTAATGCTAACTTTCTAAAGTATAGAAAGGTACCAAATTTCAAGATTTTAGGTTCAGTAGCTTCGGCTATGCATTGATAAATAAGTCAGTGAGTCAGGTTTGCCATTTATACTCTTATACATTTGACTAGCTCTGTGGCGCAGCGGTCAACACGCCAGCCTGCGACACGGAGTGACCGGGTTGGATCCCCGGCCAGGTCAAGAAGGAAAACGATCTATTTCAAATTGACCTGGGTCTTGGATGCGTATCTATATATGTATTTGTTATCAAATATAGTATCGTTGAGTTAGTATCCCATAACACAAGTCTCTAAGCACAGAATAAGTTATTACTTTTTCTGTGCTTAGAGACTTGTGTCTAACTAACTAACTAACGTCTCTAAGTTAAATTCCACTGGAACTTAAACAACTTAGTAGTAAGTACTATCATCTGTTAAAATTAGTTATACAGTGTAATATATATAGGACAGGTTATTAAGGGGTATCAGAATCTATAATGTGATGTGATGTGAAAGTGTTGTAACTTTTCTTATATATAAATTCTAATCACGTCCTCATCCTTTACGGAATAGACAAAGTCTAGGGCTATAGATCTATAGGCCTCGATTAGCGTTAAAATGGTCGTATATATGGAAAAGGAAACCAAAATAGTTATTTGCGAGGTTATCTTGAGGTTATAGACAGCCACTAGACAGTCATTACAAATTGTATTTGTCGTAACAAAGAACTTGTAGCTTTCTATGACCTTCAACGAACAGTTGCATTCAGACTCAATAAACTGAAGCATCTGTGAACATCTTGCATAACAACGGGTTCTCATGTTTACGAGCTATAAACTCAGCCTCACCAAACAAGGAACCTGACTATTATTCAATCAAACAACATAAAATGTAAGCAATGCGTGTATTGTTTACATTCTCTGTTAACAACAATAACGACGGTTTAAACCTGTTTGGAATGGCTTATTTTATTGAGTTACCATTGGTTCCAAATGAAAAGTTGTTTATATTGACGGGCTGAGTTACCCCTTTCAAAGAAAGTCGAAGGTACATTTATAAGCTATATATACAGTACAGGTATTTAGTCATTTTGATGACATTTTTTTTATATATGACGGCCTCCGTTATTGCGGCAAACGACCAAGCGTGTCACCTGATGGTACGCGATCAATGCTGCCCATGGACAACTGGAACACCAGGATGTGACAGGAGCTTCGCCGGCCTTTCAAGGAGTTGGGGGAGGACATCGGGTCTTCATTTACCGAACAAAGCATAGAAGCGGTAAAGCTTCTAATAATAGATACGTCAGTAAAATCCTAATTCCTGAAAACGTGAAACCACTCATTAAACTGTCGTGAAAATAATATCTGTGAATATAAAACAGATTCTAAATCTTTTGCACGACAACAATGACGGCTTTCTTAATATATCTGGCGGCATCACTGAAGCGACAAGTCTGGTAAACTCTTATTGGGGACCAATGTGCCGGTTTTTGTCGCGTTTTGGAAAATTGTCCAATAACAGCGCTTTATCAATTCATACTATTGTCATTGCTGTCATATAGTGACAAGTATACCTAACAACCCTCATTGCTAAGCATACTGCAAGTTGAGTTGGAATAGGTCCTTAGCAATGTTGGTGTAACGTGCGATGACCTTACGCGTTATAAGAATTGGTTAGCTAGAGTTAGGTGTCACTTAACAGCCCAATCAAATTTGCACAGTCATTTGAAATATTACCACACGATCATAGAGACGAATTTTTTTTTTAAATCTATGATAGCGCTGGTAATATTATAATAAATCGGTCATTGGATAGTTATATTAATATAAATAATCACATAATTAGTGTCATATAGTGCAAGCATGCATAATAGGCAATAATAGGCCTCGGTCGGCGCCATGTTGCGTAACATCCGAGGATGGAAGATTATGTTAATTTAATTCAGAGATGGCACTAGTCAAGTGAATGTGAATATGAATATAATGTTTGTTAATAGAAAGAATAAGACTGATTTAAGAAAAAAAAAACCGTTTTCAAAACTATCTCAATAAGTATAGAACCGATTTTAATGAAACTTGCACTATTTCTTATGCTGTAAGAAGATGAACCATACCTACTTAGTTCAATAAAAAAATACTTTTTGCAATAAGACTTATAGTTTTTGGGATATGCATAAACAAATAAATTTGGGATATGTATAAATAAGCAAATATATTGATTATAAAGTGTGCCACGTGTATTTATTTCATTTTCTGTTTGTTTATAGACTGACATCTTTAAGAACCGTGCTCTTGATTTTTTTTTACGTTGATTTGATTTTATTACATCAACACGGGTCAAATAGAAAACCTTCTTTTTTTAAGTCAGTTTAAAACCGCTCGTCTACTACCGTTTCACCTATACGTAAGTACCAGTCTAGTACTCGTTCTGTGCCTAGACTATGCGGACGTCAACCCCTCCCGCTACAATAGACCGCGATCAGGGTTTATCGCTCGTTCAATTAATCGATTTGTCATAAGATGTCATCGGCAAACTTGACGACTATAGCCGCTCAACAAAAGATTCCGATTATAGAATTTGTTATTTCATAAAAACAAGTAAAATCCATATCATACTTCCATATTAATATTATAAACGAGAAAAGAACTCTGTCTTCTTTTCACGCTTCAACGATTAAACCAATTTGGATAAAATATGGTATTGAGGTAGATTGAGGCCCGCGGAAGGATATACGGTTCCTCTAATTCCGGGAAATTCTATTGTTCCCTATGGATCGACGCAAGCGGAGCCGCGAGCAAAATCTGGTCTAGTTATACATAAAAATAATCTTCCAACGCGCCACAGGGAGGCAACGTGCCCTAAACATTGGCAGCGTTTCTTCGCTGTATCGCAAGATTTATACGTTGAGCATCATCATCATTTCGAGTAGGTGTCACGGTCAATTGATCATGCACACTCTGGTGTCAGAGTTCTTCGGAACCGCCTCTCTGCCTCTAACATTTCCTTTAACGATTCCTTTAACGACTACCAGATGGCAGCCGGGACCACCGGCTTAACGTGCCTTCCGAAGCACGGAATCATCTTTATTATCAGACAATCAGGTGATTCAAACCTGCAATGTCCTAACCAAACTGGAAACAACTTAACAAAGTATACGTTGAGCAAAAAGCTGCCAGCTCTCAAGTCTCCCGTAGTCCACGAGGCGCGTCGTGATGGCATTCTGATTGTCTGTCAAAACATCTCATAAGCCTTGTATACAATTTCCAATAATCTTCGAATGTCATACAGTCGAACATGAACGAAGTGTCGACACTTGGCAGATATACTTGTGAAATTAAGCTCCATAAACCTCGCACCGTCTTGTAAATTCTAATTCAGCCAAATTTAAATGTCATCTTCGTAACTGTTGTGTAATTTATGGAACTTTTTATGGCACTATAAAAAGTATACTATTTGACCCAAACAACAAAAATTATAAGATATTAACAAGTTACTTGATACTGGCTTAACAGCACGCGTAAAGGCCATATAAATATAAACAATAACTGTCAGATTCGTTTGTTTTACGTGTAAGTGTTAGTGGCCAACACTGGTGTCAAGTTTTTCAGACTGCCCAACTGACAGAAATTACGACTTAACGTGCCTTCGAAACCATGGATAGTTTATGTCATTTGTGATAAGCAGCACACAAATTATGATTTTAAAAAACGGCCAATTGCCAGTTACACTCGATCAGTACCTAGGGGTGCCGTATCGTAAAAATCACGTTTGTTGTATGGGTTGTTGTATGAAATATTTAGTTTACTTTAAAAATTAATTATTTTTACAGTGAATATTTCAACTAAATATTCTGTGAATATTTCAAGCGTCTACCTGTTTCCGTTATTAATATAGAGTTAAAACGACGTTTGTTATATGGGAGCACTTAAATATTTATTTTATTCTATAAAAAAAAAAAAAAAAAAAACATTTATTTCACCAAGATACCTACATTATTCGGAGTACAAAAGGACTACTTAAAACTAAATAACGACGCCAATTAGGGCAGATCCACCTGACAGATCGACACCAAACTAGGTAGGTGGCTATCTATAGTATTTGTTATTATCTGTGAAAATTTTAACTGTCTTGGTAGCAATACAGTTGTACTCGTATTACGGTTCATGAGACACGCTGTAACAGACAGACAGATAGAAAAATAGTAGAGAGAGAGTAATAGGGTCCCGTTTGAGTACTGAACCCTAATAACGCAAACTTCGGCACTGTCCACATGCCATAAACCTTATTTTGGATTTAAAATATTTTAAAGCTGAAGAGTTTGTTTGTTTGAACGCGCTAATCTCAGGAACTACTAATTCAAATTGGAAAATTCTTTTTGTTTTGGATAGTCCATTTATTGAGGAAGGCTTTAGGCTATAAAACATCACGCTGCGACTATAGGAGCGAAGCATAAATAAAAAATGTTTTGAAAACGGGGGAAAATTATTCATAGTTAAGGACATGCGTAAACGGTTTAAGTTACCCAAAAAATGTGTTTCTCTTTAAACGAACTAAAAAATGTCCGCGACAGTATATGTCTATAATAACAGAAATGATGATGATGAAAGGTATGTATGGTGCCAGACTTGGTGTTAGGCCTAACACCATACATGAAGAAATGTTGCTGCTTCCTGGGTTGAAGGTGGTGGTGTGGAGATCTATAAGATCACGTCACGGAGACAGTAGTTTATTGTTCTTGCTGGTTACATGATGGCTGGGTATGACGGATCCTTTCTTGATGGCAGTGTCCAGGCGCTATAGTATCGCCGACCGTTCGATGTGTGTCTCATGACGCCATCGATATGTATCTAACGTTAACGTTTGTGTTGAACGTTTTTATGAAACTTTAAATAATGTAATTTCTGAGTACACTCCAATGAAAAAAATCTGCAATAATAATTTCCCAATATGGTTCTCGGATTCACTTAAAGCATGTCTTAAGGAAAAAGCACACTATCATAATAGATACAAAAAGTACAAAAATCCTAGAGATTATGATACTTTTTCCATGCTGCGTAGACGTTCCAAATTACTTATAAAAAAATATTATGATTCTTTTATATCGTCCGTCGAAGAATCTCTTCACGGAGGAACTAAATTGTTTTTCTCTTTTGTAAAAAGTAAAAAGGTTAGCAATCATTTTCCATCGACAATGAGGCTGGGCTCTAAGTCAGCATCAACGGGACCTGAGGTTTGTAATTTATTCTCCGAATACTTTGCGTCTGTATTTCAAGCTGATGATAATAAGCCTATAGCATTTGAGAATGATAATAATTATACCTCTAGCCTCTCGAATATATTATTGTCAGTAGATGATACCTTAAAAAAGTTAAAATCGCTCGATATCAACAAAGGTGCTGGTCCGGATGGGATTCCGCCTTACTTTATTAAATCATGCGCTAGCGCTTTGGCTGTTCCTTTAACTATAATATATAATACATCTTTATCTAGCGGAATATTTCCAGAAAAATGGAAGGTAGCCCACATTGTACCAATTCACAAGTCAGGAGATCAAAGTCTATGTAATAATTTTAGACCCATCAGTATTCTGTCTCATTTTGCTAAGGTTTTTGAATCTGCTACCCATGAGAGCATTTACTCTCAAGTACAGTCAATTCTTGTTGACGAACAGCATGGTTTTATAAAAAAAAAGTCGACTGTGACAAACTTACTCGAGTACACAAACTTTCTTTGTAAATCTTTCGATAAGCAGGGACAAGTTGACACTGTCTATACAGATTTTCAAAAAGCCTTCGACCGAGTAAATCATAGGCTTCTTATTCATAAGCTCTCGGTTGTTGGAATTCATGGCAATCTTCTCCGTTGGGTAAAATCTTACATCTCTAACCGTAGTCAACTCGTGGCCGTGAACGGATTTCTATCAGCACCAGTTTCTGTGTTATCTGGTGTTCCACAGGGCTCCCACCTGGGCCCACTTTTGTTCGCTATATATATTAATGACTTGGTGCTAAATCTTCAGTGTAGGTGTTTGCTGTATGCTGATGACTTGAAGTTATTTGCTGCGGTAAATAACCAAAACGATTGTTTTATACTGCAGCGGGATCTTGACTTTCTGCACAATTGGTGTTCCGAGAACTATATGAGCCTAAACACCGAAAAATGTTTTGTAATCACATTCACGCGTAAACTTAATCCTATCAAGTTCGATTATAAACTGCATCAAAAGTCATTGAGTAGTAAATCTGCGGCTCGTGATTTAGGTGTTACTTTTGATGCAAAACTCACATTTTCTCAACATCTTGATAATGTAACATCAAAATGTAAACAGCTACTTGGATTCATATGTAGAATCTCCAAAGACTTTAAGGACGTTAAATCATTGATAACGCTTTACAAAACATTTGTTTTTACCAGGCTTGAATATGCCTCTGTCATCTGGTCACCTTATTATATTACCCACGTAGAGCGAATTGAGTCAGTACAAAAATGCTTCTTACGATTTTTAGCGACGCGCTTAGGCCCAGGGATTTATATCGATACCATGGAGGAGTATCGATACTTTTACACGAGGAGTATCGATACCTTTTTATTAATATCTAGGTATTGAAATCAGGGATTTATATCGATACCATGAGGAGTATCGATACCTTTACACGAAGAGTATCGATCCCTTTTTACTAATATCTAGGTATTGAAATAAAGTGTATTCTGTAATAATAATATGAACTATAGGTTTTATTAATACCAAAGTATCGAAATTAATATCAATATTTAATATATGTGTGTGTGTGCGACAACATCAATGCCCATAAATAACAACTGCTCTCCTTTTCTTACATCCTTCGATTATTAATACCAACTAGATGTCGGGTCAGCGCATAAAAAACGGCTCGGCAAATAGCCCCTCACTCAAGCAGTGAGGGGCTATTTTATTTAGTTCGGTCCAAACACAGCCAACGTAACGAAGTGTCACGATGCCGCAGTGTGCACTAAAAACTTGTCGAAATAATGGCCGAAAAAATAATTTTTCGTCCGGAGTATCTTATTTTCGGTAAGTAAATGAACTATTTTATACATTTTACCTTTTAACTAATAATAAACATTTTGAATAAAAGTTACCGATTTTCAACCACGGCAAGAAATGTTTTGCCAAGCTAGCCAACATCCGCACAAACATTTGAAGAAGCAAACAGAAACGAAACAAAACGACGTAACTCGCAATGTAATCAAAGAGAAAAGTACTTTATGATTAGCGCAATAAGGTTGTCATCACAATGGATGTTCTTAGACAAAATGATTCTTCGTTTCTAAGTGACAGGTGTTATTTATTACTTTGCTAGTCTTCGTGACGAATAATCGTAAACATAAGGTAATTGTTTTAAAAAAAGCTACTTTATTGTAAGGTGATATGGTCTGAAATATCTTGATATTAAAATGGTTTTAAAACTTAAGTCTCTGTTTATTAGTAGTAGATGTAAAGCTATATGTTCGAGCGGACAGAATTTTGCTACGATTTTGTAGGTAATGCGTTATCTAGTTGGTATTAATGATCGAAGCTTACATCGGATAAATGAACAGGACAGAAGAGCGAACGACGGCGTAGCGCGTTGGTTGCATTTTCATGTTTGTTCATGTTAATTCGAGTTCGTGTGTAGTGAATGCAACTTACCTTTTAATAGAACAAATTAAAAACAAAGTAGTTGACTACACTGTCTGTCTTTTCTTTTAATGTTAAAAGGGGCTTAAAAAAACAATAACATGAAGTACAAAAAGATTAACATATTGGAAGACGGATCGACCAAATGTACTTTATTCAATAAGATTTTAAAGGTTTGTAGATATTTACAATATATTTATAATATAGTGTGACGTTCGATTGAAATATACATAATTATAGGCATTGTGATGTAACAGTATTCTGTCTTCATACAATCGATCAGAATTTGGAACATACCTACGCGCTCGGTACACAACAGTCGCGAACGAACGTTTCGTGGAATAAGTAGAAAAAAATCAAGAAATATTCCAAACATCATTAAAATCAAAACATATAAATTGTAAAGTAGCTGCATGTAGGCATTTATAACCAAGACATTTCTTTTTCTCTTCTTGTTCAAGTTTACTTACCAAAAGTACTCGTACGTACTGGGCGGCTGTAGGTAACGCGGTAATGATATCTAACATCCTTGAACTAAATACCTACTTCAAGGATGTTAGATAATATGGGCGAAGTTAAAGCACATCGTCTTCGCTGGCTTGGCCACGTCGAAAGAATGGAGGAGGATCGAGGGGTGAAGAGAGCATACCTGGGCCGGCCGATCGGTCGCAGGCCGGTGGGCCGTCCCAGATATCGCTGGAGTGACGTGGTGACGGCGGACCTGCGCGAGCTGCAAGTTGGCGACAACTGGCAAGAGCTAGCAAAAGACCGAAAGCGCTGGCGTTCTCTTGTGCTAGAGGCCAAGACTCACTTTGGGTCGCTGAGCCAGGATAGTAAGTAAGTAAGTAAGTAAGTAAGGATGTTAGATATCATTACCGTGATAGGTAGTTAAATAAATTACGACTTTATTAAAATCAGCTGCTACAGTTTTGTAAGATAGACAAGTACAGCTACCTAACCCAGTTACCATCGATCAATGATTTACGGGTAAATTCACCCATGTAGGCCGATAATTATTATGGCAAAAAAATATATTTTTTTAAACAAAAGCTGATTAGTGTCGTGTGTGTGTGTGTGTGTATGTGGCTAAAATTTAAAAAAATATTAAAAAGTATCCATTAGAAGGGCGGGCCTAGAGGGAAGGGCGTACCATATTTGGTACAGTAGGTTCTATAATAATAATAATATTTATTTACTAAAACAAAGTACGGTTGGACAGATTTTGATAAAATTTTATATTGAAGTAGCTGACACACTGGATTAACACATAGGCTACTTTTTAACCGACTATCTAAAAAAAGGCAGTACAATTTTCACCGGGCCAGTTAGTATAACACATTATTGCTCTAGACTAGACCATTGATGCTTCACGTAATTTCTACAATTCTTGAGGGAGTTGGCGATTGTCACCACCAGTGGCAAGATGAACAGACTGTCAAAAATTTGTAGGAAGAAGGAAGAAGACGATGTACTCATTAATAATTTGCCTTAAAACTTGCTTCGAGGAAAATAAGACTTGCTGTCTCTACCTCTTCCAAAAAACTAGAGATCCTCGTGAATCCCAAGAACCCTTACAAAAACACGTTAAGAAACGAGACTACGAATATGAACTACGGATCTCCTCGTTTCTGATTCGATCTCGCAAAGAAACACCGAGCATAGCCTTCTCCATAGCTCTTAGAGCGACCTTGAACTTTATTATGAGGCCCATAGTAATGGACCCCGTTTCGGACCCGTAAGTAAATTCTGGTAACAAACATTGATTATTGACTTTCGTCTTTAGGCACTTAGGTATTTTGGTCGAGAAGACACTGCAGAGCTTCTCAAACGCTGCCCAGTCGACTCGGATTCCTCGAAAAACCTCGTTGTCGAAGCTGGAATTTCCAACCTGGATCTGACTCAGATAGATATATTGGTCTACAGCTTCAAGTATGGAGTTCCCAATGAAAACCCGAGAAGCAACATTCGATATTTGACAATATTTTCATCTTGTCTATGTTCAGTTTAAGGCCCGCTTGTTTGGAAACGAATCCATCTGGCATAGCTGTTGGGTCTATAGCTTGTAGGATAGCTCCAGAAGTGTGCAAACTCCACTCATCTCTCCAACTCTGCTCGAGATGAAAATTACGCAGTTTTTGAGCTGTGACATATACAGGATGCCTGGATTTGAGCCGTTGGGGAGGAGGATGACCAAGAAGCCGGTGAATAGGCAGGTCCTGTGGCATTTGTATCTTTTCAAATTCTTTCTTCAATGCTAGCATTCTGCGAAGGTGTGGAAGAGCAATATGACTAAGAGCTGGGAGCCATTGAAGCGGGGTAGATCAAATTGTGCCTGATATACATCGCATTTGGACATGTGCGCTTTAAGGCCACACGGGACTACAGTATTCAGCAGCAGAAAAAACCAGTGCTACAGCCGATGTTTGGAGGCATTCTGCAGATGCACCCCAGGTAGTGCCGCAGAGTTTATGAAGAATGTTAATCCGTGTGCTTACCTTTCCAGCCACTTTCGGAAGATGTTCCCTATACGTCAAAGTTCTGTCCAATGTCACACCAAGGTATTTAGGGAAAGGGTTGTGCTTCAGGGGCTCTCCACTGAAGAAAACAGCTGGTTGGTAGTTAGCGAGACGATTATTAAGGTGGAAGCAGGCCACTTCAGTCTTGCTTACGCTTGGAATTAGGCGCCACGCTTTGAAATACTTGCTTAGCTTATCTAAATCGCATGACAATATTTCCTCTCCAGTTGTGAAATCTTTACTTTGGTAAACAAGAGCTATATCATCAGCATATATAAACTTAGTGGATTTAGTAGATGGCAGATCATGTATGTAGAGGTTAAAGAGAATTGGAGTCAGTACAGAGCCTTGTGGCAAGCCATTGTTTAGTCTTCACTTGCGGCTCTTTGCTACTCCTAAGTAAACTTCAAATTCCCTATCACTAAGCATGCTCATGCATGATAATGTCTGCTATTTCTCTGCTTGGAATCGTTTTGAGAATCTTGTATATTAGGCCTTGTTTCCAAACAGTATCGTACGCAGCGGTAAGGTCCACAAAAACTGCAGTGGATTTTAATTGTCTTTGAAAGCCGGCTTCAATATGCGTGGTTAATGCTAAAACTTGATCCGTACAGCTTCTGCCTACTCTAAAAC
This sequence comes from Elegia similella, assembly GCA_947532085.1. Lineage (NCBI taxonomy): Eukaryota > Metazoa > Arthropoda > Insecta > Lepidoptera > Pyralidae > Elegia > Elegia similella. The sequence goes on from OX383950.1 coordinate 13,400,352, forward strand.
CAGCCTGCTCTGGCGGCTGGCGGAACAACAGCTTCTACGTGTGGCGTTATTCTAGTCAGAATGAGACGTTCTAAAAGCTTATAGGTACAACTGAGAAGGGAAATTGGTTGGGAGTTTTCAGGTCGGTCGTCCGTTTTGCCAGGCTTTAGGATCGCGATTACTTTTGCCAGTTTGAATTCCCTTGGTAGGTAGTTGTTTTGTACTATGTGGTTGAAGAAAGCAGTAAGCCAGCCAACACTTTCTGGGCCCATGGCTCGAATAAATTCATTGTACATTTTGTCTAGGCCTGCTGCTTTGCGGTATTTTAGAAGCTTTATGCCTTCCACAACCTCGCCAACACTAAAAGGTCTTGAGAGATGTTGACCTGTTGGAGCACTTCTTCTAGGGGTTTTCAGTGTTTTCTTCACTTGTTTAGTAAATATTTTGTCCCTCTCAGTTCTAGAACTTCTACCATCCGGTTTGCGATAGCGTCGGGCTTTATATTCAGGTTTAGTCTCTGTAAGTGTTCTTTTCCTGATAGCTGATGCAGGACCTTCAATGCCTTTCTACTCGACCTTTTGAAATCCATACTGTTGACGGTAGACTCCCACTTCTCCCTCCTATGTTGGTTCAAAGATTGGAGTAATATGGTTCCAGTATTGTGGTCCTCAGTCTCCTGATACTGCTGGTATAAATTTTCACTGTCATTATTCCATCCGGGTACGTACTCATTCCGATAGCCCCTTGGGATGTTCACTTTAGTTACTTTAATAACCATAATTTGAAGTAATAGGCGCCAAGTTACTTCAAATTATGGCAAATTTGTCGATTGAGCATGGTACTTAAGTCCTTCAGTGACTCCGCTATGACAACGATATAATCGGCAAATCGAAGGTGAGTACTTGCTGTTGATGTTAATGCAAAGTCCATCTTATTCCAGGAGCTCAAAGGCATCATCTACAGCAGCGGTTTCAAAGATATTACGTCTCTCTGTCTCACACCTTTCTGCAATAGAATGAGCTATTCTATTGCAGAGAAATGTGAGATAGGGAGTTTCCTGCTTCTGTACTCGGACTAACATGGTGGCGTTGCTGTTTAAGCACTTCAACACTTCAATATAGCGATGGTCTATGCGGCATCGCTGGAGAGACTGAAACACAGCCCATCTTTCGATCGAATCAAAAGCCTTCTCATAGCCGACAAACGCTAAACATAGTGGCCGGTTATACTTCTTGGTCTTCTGTTAAACCTGCCGCAGCGTATGGAAGTGGTCTTTGGTACTGTAGTCTTTTCGGAAGCCGGCTCGTTCGGGTGGATGCAAGATATCAATCCTGTTCGTAAACGATTCGTAATTACCCTTAAAACAGATTAAAGACGTGGCTCAGGAAAGTGATGGGTCTATAGTTCTTCAGAAGAGTATTATGGCCCTTTTGAAGAACAGAACCACTACACTTCTGTTCCACGCCTCTGGCGTTATGCCCTCGAACAGAACGGAATTAAAAAGCCTCTGGCGAACTTCACAACTGTCGTTTAGCCTGCTTTCAGAAGCTCTGCTGTAATTCTGTCCTGGTTGACAAGGTGCCGGACCTTGTTTTGTTCTTCAGCTGTTTAAGGGCAATCGTAATCTCGTACAGGGTGATGTCCGGGATATCTTCGGTATAGTGTTGGTATAGTGTCGACGAGCTTGGCTATCGGTCCTTTGGCCAAGCTGACAATGGGTTTGACTACTGAGGTGTAAAGCTGTCCACAAAACCTCTCAATCTCTCCCCGCACCTCGGTCTTTCGACATCGCACTTCTGTCCTTCTTCTTCAGCTTTGTTAATCGACTTTGCCACAAAACTTGCGAAGCCTTTGGAGCCCTTATTATGTTCTATCGTCTCTTTGGAGCCCTTATTATGTGATACGCTTGGTATTAAAGAAGTGAATGTCGGACTCGGTAGGAAAGGATTTTCGGATTTGTCTATTAAGTTTTCGATGCACGTTTGCGTCTTCGAAGGTCTGCAGCGGCGTAGATCGTCGCACGGCCATAACTTTTGGGACTAGGGACAGAAATTTTGATAAACTTTGATACCACACAAGTTGGGACAGTTTCTACGAACCCATTGTTTAACTCGCCCTGTAACGCAATTCTGAAGGATTGCGTTACAGTAGACAGTTACGTGGCAATCAAAGCGATTTAAGAGTACCAGTTGGAAACTATCAACATTTGAATATGAGCTGGAGATGGTCGGAGCATAGACTTCATCAAGCGAGTCTCTCTCGTCTGAGAGCCGCTTTATATAAAATTTACTTGGATAGGCCCCAGCCAAAGGGACCACCTCTTTTCGACGACGAAAGAGATATTCATGATGCCTCTAAAGATTCGGTGATCAAAGAGACATCGTTGAATATCTCTTTCTTCGTCGACAAGATGAAGTCTATCTCTTTTTTGATATAGAATTGGGCCTATCCAAGTAAATTTCTATGAGGCGGCTTCTGGAAGAAAGAGTTCATTGCATAGAGTCCCTCTTCTTCCAGAAAATCAGCCAGCCTATGACTCCTATCATTCCGTCATTCTCCATATCCAAATTGTCCCACACTGGCCTCTTCATCGCTCCGCTTGCCAAATATTGCATTGGAATCCGCCATAACAATCGTAAAATAGATTTCCGAAGCGTGTATGGCCCTACTAATATCCTCATACACCACTTCCACCTCTTCATCTGAGTGCTTTCCGGTCCGTAAATATTTATACCTGAATTACCTTCAACGAGTTTCTTTTAGATACTCTGAAAATCAGGTATATTTTCCTGCAGGAAACACTTTCGATGGTAATGAGGTTGTTACTGAGGACGCGAAGTCACCATGCTGTGACATTTTAAAGTCACCCTCCCGGTGATAAATTAGGTTACCAGGCTTTAGGGTTGTCATGCCCTCCCCTCTTTTCGGATTTCAGACGATCCACTATGTCCCATCGTAACCTGCTCGTCTCTTCTTCCACTACCTTGACCTTTTCGTCTAGCATCATTGTGCAAATGTCGTGTATCGCCAGGATCAGTCTCTGTTTGGGGGTGGTAGCAGCAACTCTTCCGGAGATTCTTCACATCGTTACTGTAACCGTGACCGCTACTGGAGTCAAGAATAGCAAGGGCGCCGGAGACTGGGGGAGACATTGATCGATGTTAACTAGGCAGGTAGGTATGTCTATCTATCAAAACTGTAGCAGCTGATTTTAATGAATTAGTAATTTATTTTAATACCTATATCACGGTAATGATATCTAACATCCTTGAAATAAATACGTACTGGGCGAACGTAAAAATACTTTTGGAAGGTAAACTTGAACACGAAGAGAAGCGCCGAATTTTACATTTAAAGAAAAGGTGTCTACCTTTACCCTAGTGCAGTCAACTACTTTGTTTTTAATTTGTTCTAATAAAAGGTAAGTTGCACTCACTACACACGAACTCGAATTACATGAATGAACATGAAAATGCACCAATGCGCTACGTTGTAATAAGTCAATCTTTGCTAAGTTTCTTAGAATGATTTTGATTATACTGTGAATTTAGCCCTAAATAGCTTCGGGAGGAGTGTGATATTTATATCAGTCTTACACAGACAAAATAATTGTGTATTAGCGACCACAGAGAGCAACAACACCGTGCCACTCGAAAAATAGATTCAGATAACTGACAAAGAAATTAAATATATTTATCAAATAAAATATTAATATTTTTATCGATATAAGGTATTGATAAAAATATTAATATTTTTATCGATATATCGATAAAAATATTAATATTTTTATTGATATAAGGTATTCATAAAAATATTAATATTTTTATCGATATAACGTATCGATAAAACTTGATAAAAAATACTAAAACATTGAGTATCAATATTTTTACTGATATTTTGTTAGTATCGATACTAACAAAGTATCGATATTTTCATCCCTGCTTAGGCCTTAGAAATAGTTTAATCACTTATGAACAGCGCCTGGAACACTTTAATTTTACGTCTCTTAGCTGCCGACGTTCTCAATTAGACCTGACATACCTGTATAAAATTGTTAATTCAGACCTTTCAACATCTGATTTATCTGACATTACTTTTAGAGCGCCATCGCGATGTCAAAGAATTCCTCGACTGTTTCACATACCTGCTTATGCAAATAACATTGGTCACAATAACCCTTTGAACAGAATGTGTCGACTTTATAATTCTATGAGTTCATCAACAGATTTTCCAGACATGTTTTGTACTTCACTCTTGGCATTTAAAAGGAAATGCCTCACAGTTGTCAATGATGTGAATTCTTAAGTATATATTGTTTTCTTTTTCTTCCAATTATTATTGTCCTGTCTGCGTACTGTTACATAAATTGTTAAATGTTTTTTGATTTGAGCTTATGCACGTTATGTACACATGTTATTGGTCAGTTTCGTTAATTTTCAAATGCATAATGTTTCTTTTAGTTTATAATCATGTACCTCCTTAACTAACTGTTTTGTGTGCTTATGAATAAATAAATAAATAAAAAATCTCGATATGTTTTAAGATAATAGAGCTATTTATATTATTAAAATAGCTGATACGCGACCTACATGATGTAAGCCGCGAGTCGCCCAAATGTGCGAGGTAAGCTCGTACAGGTATGTATTTAATCACATCAATAAACATCCAAGACCCAATCCGAAAAAGATCATGTTTTTCAGATTGTCCTGGGTCACCGTTATATTTTGTGTGCGGCCTTCCAGCGTCTAGCGTTCTTTTAATAGTAATTATTTTGTGCTATAATAGGCTAGTTTCCTGGGTCGTAATAATAACATAACAATTAGTCCGTTCGTTAGATAATCAAAAAAATATTGAACACGTATTTTTTCTTATGTCAAATAAACAATAAATAATAAAGATAAAGCGTGTCAAAGTTCAGGAGTGGGGGCTCGTGACGTCAAAGTTTGCTAAAAATTGTAGCAAACTATGACGTCACACGGAACTTCAAAGGGACTATATGTTTATCATTTTTTGTTTAATCGACAAAAGAAAAAATACGTGTCCAATATTTTTTGAATATCTAACTGACGGACTAATTATATTTTTTTAGGAAACTAGCCTATGGGTAATTTATGACTTATAACAAGTATGTGCGAAGTTTTTTCGAAATCCGTTCTGTGTTTAAGGGTTATAGACAAGCGTAGCGTTTATATTTTACGTCTAGGATGCAAACATAATATGTTTGTCCGTCATTAAAAAAACAAGTTACTTACTGTGTAAACGATCTTGATCCTATGTGGTTAAGTAATAAAACAATATACTTTTTGATACTTGAAATAAACTTAAAAGTACATAATCAACAAGTTATAAATAGTCGGCTTAAAGAGAAAAATTATCGTGATAAGTATTGTTTTTTGTAAGTTCGTTCTATAAATGATAATTGTTTTAAACATTCCAAAAAGGTAACATATTTCGACAAGATCTTTTGCACCTTGAGCTCATCCTACGCTTCCTTGACCGGTATCACACATCGAGATCTTGCGGTAAATTGTAAAGGCAGGTCTAGAATATTGCTCTTAAGACAATGGATTCAAATCCTTGCCTCTCGTGAGAACTCTTGGAAATGATTCTTCAGGAAATACGGCTACCCCGACAGCTTTGTATTGTTGCTAGTAAGATTGATAGAACGAAGTTGATGGCGCTAATGGAGCTTGCTTTTTGTGTGTGCAAGTGGCCAACCCTGGTGTCTGATTTTTCAAGCTGTCCTACGACATCTGTAACAGTATTGGCACTAACATTTAAAGTATTTACTTATTATACCTAATTTCATATTTTTTTATTGTTCCTTTACTAAGATTTAATATTGCCGGATCAATACCTACTTACATTATATTTTTTTATCGTTCATTTACTAAGATTTAATATTACCGTATCATCATTATTTCGAGTAGGTCACGGTCACGGTCAGTCGACCATGCACACCCTGGTGTCAGAGTTCTACGGAACCGCCTCTCGGCCTCTGACGTGGTTTCTTTAACGACTACCAGATGGCAGCCGGGACCAACGGCTTAACGTACCTTTCGAAGCACGGAATCGTCTTTATTATCAGACATCAGGTGATTCAACCCTGCAATGTCCTAACCAAACTGGAAACAACTAAACAAAGTATGCTTCCCGTGGGAATCGAACCCACGACCCCCGGGTCTACAGGCAAAAGCCTTAACCACTGGACCACGGAGGTAGTTACCGTATCAATACCTACTTACATTATACTTTAAACAATTATGAATATATGACACGTTTGTAATTTTTTTGAATGAATTTCTTCCGTAAGTTGTCCAGTTATGAAAAACTAAACTATTTTACTCAATAGTAATAAAGTATATGTTTATGTAGATAAAGAAAAATAATATATATCCATGTTATTGTAATTTGCATGCTATTATATATAGATTATCATCTATTCAAGATGATAATCTCTATATTTTTTTAAACTCTTAACTGTGTATGTATTTATTCAAATGGGAATAAATAATGTGTCGCCTTCAACGATAAACCTATGCCCAGCGAGGATATGGCGGAAAAGAAATAATTTAATAAACGATTTACAAACAATACTACTTCATTTTAAATTGAAAATGTTAACAGTTGTGTCTATTTATACTAGAAACAAATAAAACACGCCCTTTTAGCTTATATTAATAAAATATCATTTTGATTGCGTGATAAATATATTATTATCTTATAGGTATATAAAATTCTCGTGTCGCGGTGTTCGATAACAAACTCCTTCGAAACAGCTGGACTGATTTTTATTAAATTTTGTTTGCATATCGGGTAGGTCTAAGAATCGGCCAACATCTATTTTTTATAATGAAACGAAGTTCATCGGGACAGCTAGTTTCTCTTTAAAATTATAATATCCTCGTGAAATTTTGTAAGTAGGTTCGATAGTGTTTCATATTTTGATAATATTTATATTTATTGACCAATAAAATTAAACAGTCAGTTACAAAATTTAAAATTAACAAAGTTTATAACATTTTTTGTACACTGTTGGATAGTGGACCCTGCACTAATCGGAGCTTGTGTCGCAGAAGTCCAGAAGTTATTATATTTTCCATATGTACCTATATCTAGTATAAAGGTACATATGGAAAATATATAATTTATATAAGTCGATTTAGTTTTTGGTTTCAAGCGCAAATTGACATAAAGGTCCTCACTGGGGTCTATAGCGCTGTGATAAGTGTCGCGGGGATAGAACTTCAGTGTTAATATAAAACAAGTACTAAAGTTAGTAGGTTTAACTTAAACCTACTAACTTTAGTACTTGTTTTTGTACTTGACTTGGACCACGGCTTAAACCGTTTAAGCCGTGGTCCAAGTCAAGTACTAAGGAAAATTATATTATAAAACGAGGTTTATCGTTTAACCCATAGATGATCCTAGGCCTAAAGATAAACCTACAATTCCTTAGTTTATCTCTAGTACTAACTTATTTTGTACTAACAAATGGGTCACTTTTCACCAAAAAATAAATGCTTTGATACTAAAATCTATGTCAAATCCAATTACCCTATTTGCAATGAACAAAAACCTGGAAAATGCGTAGAAATAAATAAAACCAACACATAATATAATTATGAAAAATTATTTTAATTATTTGCAGTTTAACATATTAGAACATTTAATTAAATTATTTTGATCGATTTTGTCGTCATTTATAGTTCACAACCGCCACAAAACAATGACTTTTAGGCACCTTCATTTTATATTAGGAAAAAATAGTTTTTACAAATTTAAACAAACTTTTACACAATATTCACGTCAATTTTATCTTACAGCAACTACAAAACAATTACTTTCGACACACTGCAACGTTAAAATAAAAAACGTTTTTTTACAATCATATTTGTAAACAAACTTTGAGGTTACTTTGGAACAAATTACAATTTGTTGCGCGCGCACACGCGTTCCGTTTTAGGTTTGTAAAATGATTGATCGTTTTATATAAAGTATGATTTTTTAATCTGACCACTGAATATATCGTTTATGACAAAGTAAACATGTTTCTCCTTTAAATTTTATTATTTTTAGTTTTATACTAGTTTCAAACAATACATTTAATAATTTATTTTATAGGTGTACTTAGTAGCATGCTATACGAATGATTGAATGAATCCCGCTTCCAGGTTAGATCATCCAGAGATAGTCTCAGGTCTAAGTCAGTCTTGATTAAGTTAACTTTTTATAGTGAAATTAAAGTTTAATTTGCTAAACCTAGGGTAATCCATCACTAGTCCAAACTAAAGTAGACCAGGTTTAAACCTGGGTTTTGCCATAAGATTTTTAATAACCGAATGAATCACCAATCAATGGTATTTCCTCTCTTTTACTCGACTCAATGTTCATTTAAGAATGTTGCGCAATAATCAGTGCGCCTTGTTTCGGGAGATGTCAAACCTAAGCTGAAGTAGAAACGCTACAGGCAACGAGCATTCTAGTTCTAGCCTATTGTGTCTGCGTCAGTGTACCCCTCGCCTGCGTCCAAGGTCGCCGGCATTCATCACAAACCCCATTGTCTTGAAACTCTGTTGGAAATGGCTTCCGGATATCATCTGCAGTACATAACTGCCGTTTTTACATTAATTGTGGATGATTTGTGTTATTTTTGCACCTATTTTGTAGTCATCGTTATTTCAGACGCAAAAAGTTTGCATGTGATGATATGAAATTTTATGCCCACTTTAATCTTTGTAGTTATGTCTTTTCAAGGCTCTATATATCTATTTTGAGAGTATTCGATGTACCATAAAGTGCGTTTTAACAAGGCGCATACTGTCGCGCCCTACGACGCGTATATTTGTCTGTCTATCTGTATTAACTAATCTGTGAAACTATTGGACATCGACTTTACATTCATACATGAATGTAAAAACTTAATACTCTTTTTTGGCCAGTCGTGTAAAAAACTGTGGATCAGGTGTTCTCAAGCCTGTACCGTAATATGAAGATACAGCCATGTGTCGTTGCCGTGTGAACTTGCGTTCGGAAGCATTACTCAAGCTCCAGATGACACCATTCTTCGTGCATGAGCCACCATGGACCTAGGAATAATATGGACCGGGCGTGAGGAACGTCAAAGTGAAGCAAACTTTGGTTACATGTGTGCAGTATAGGGTGACCATTGTCATCAAAAATTACCCAATAATTAGGGTAAATAAATTGTGAGTGGTACTGATGCCTAGTAGCACTAATATTATTTTTCGATTTTTTTTATACAAAAAGTAACATCTGTATCCGGGAAGTATTATGAATTTAGATATAATGATCCATAAGGGCTACTGTGAATCCAACGCATCTTTGAGCGACCTCAGACGTTTTGGGTAGCTGAAGCACCGACTCGACAAAATGAATAAAAAAAAATTTATATTTTATAAATTTTTGATTTATTTACATTTAATAATTTAACAAAATACCAGTGGTACATACACACATACCAAGATACCAAAGAATAATAACCAAATAAATCAACATTATCATATCAGCTGCAAGAAGTCCACTGCTGGACGCTGCGCTTGTCTGTATGTGGTCCCCATTCGAGAACTGAGTCAGTTTTATGATCTACACCCAGAGCTGCTCCGAAAACGTCAACCAAGTCGAATTTCCATAAATAGTGGTGATGGCCATCTTGAAAACTAAAAATGACTTCAGTTTAAAAAAACGACACTTAAGTGGACTTTCCATGAAAAGTGATATCAGCCATCTTGGATTAAAAAATCATCTCACTTCATACATTTATCATCAAGACATACCTACATCGAATTTCCAAGTTTATTTCGTAAATGATGAAGTTATGACATAAAAATATGTAAAAGGAAATACAACTGGAACTTCTCCTTTTTTTGAATTCGCGTAAAAATGTTATTTAGAAACGTACCTTTTTTTGGGCACGCGATCTTAATCAACCGGTGATATGCTCCTTTTATTGTATAAAAATCACAATTGTTGAAAGGTTTGAAACAAATAAATTAATAATTTGATGGTACCCAGGATGCATCATTTCTATTTCTCCTAATAATATCAATCCATTATTTTTTTTCATAAACAACACGATTGGGGAACCTTAAAAAAAATAAACAATATAAAATTTTATATTAAAAATAAAGAACAGGAATCTTGAAATCGCATTCTGGCAACACCGACAATCCGACTTAGCGCCCCGCTGTCACCGTGTCATTGACTTTTGCGGCGCAAAGAAAATTACAAAATCATATTAATTTAATTTAAAAATGTAGTTGAAACGTGTGATTAGGTTACCAACTAATTCGTACACACGAGTAACTGTGGTGTTGTTTGTGTAAATAGTGTAATTAAATAAAAAATATGCGATTGAGTGAAATACTTACATAGTCTCGAAAACAACAAGAAATTCGTACTTACCTATGATACGTGATACCATCCGATTTTATGTGTATTTTACTATAATTTTTGCATTCTTACCACCCAGATCGGCATGTATATTATTTTCAACGAATTTCAAAAGGCGCACCAACTTCGCCGTAAGTACTAGTTTGACATTTGGTAAGTTTGACATTTCGACCAGGGAAATCGTGCATCCATTTGAATGCCGACGTGTGCGTGAGTTTCGTGTCACGACACGTCTGATACATTTTGATTTGCTTCACTGCCACATTCTCAAGGCCCTATCCTGATTATTCTTAGATCCATGTGAGCCACATACCGAAATGTGTCATGAACTAAAATATAATTGCCATTATTCTTATTTTTTTGTCATCTAAACTACGGTTCTCTAGGTCCAGACTTAGAGTACCGATTATTTCGATTTGGCTAAGCTTCTACCCCCGCCTGCCTGGAGCTAACCTTCTTTGGGTAGCTCCTAACTCAAGGACAAATTTATGTGAAAAAGTGCGTAAGGGAGGACATGGTTAAGAAGGAGGGTAACAAACGATATGTCCAGCGATAGATTGAAGTGGAAGAAACTGAAATGCTGTTTTAACCCCACATAATAGTAGTAAAAGGCTAACAAGAAGTGAAGTCCCATGATTATACCTGTATATTTATCTGTAAAGTAACCTTAGAAACTATTGGTGTGTAACATCAAATCAGTACTATTGGACACTTGTCTCAAACTGAAGATATATCTGTTCTTTAATTATTAAATTAAGAAATAAAATATGTTAAAAAACTTCCACGCGGGCGGAGTTTCAACCAGTTACCTTAGGTCTATCTGGCTTCTTGTGTGTGTGACTTAAATAAACACTAAATAATATAAAATAAATAAGGGAATAATAATTTAAGGGGCTCCCATACAACAAACGTGATTTTTTTGCTTGTTTTTGCTCAATATTGATAACGCACTTGAACGGTTTTTAATTTGTAGCCCTAACACTAGTGTTCAGGTTTGCCTCAGAATGTTTTCCTTCACCGGCAGTACGCAGTGGTCGATGAAATTAAAGACTTCTACAGATTAAAACTAACGTATTATGTTCTCCGAAATACCACACCCTAGGATGCAACAAGGGACCACGTTTAAAAAGATAATGACGATTATACATACTTGTGTAATGTAGAGTCACATTTAACATATTTATAGGCATAAATTTTTCTTTTTTAAGAAAAAGTAGTGACCCGGACTCCGGCTTCGCAAGGGTGTAATGTACATATACACTTTACCCTTGAATCAAACTATCTATTTAAAAAAAAAAACTGGCCAATTCCGTGTCGGGCCATGCACAGTGTAGGGTTCCGTAGTTGCGAATGCCAGCTTTGAGTTCACGTAGGACGGTGGTAACTGAAGAAAGAGTTATAAAATCCTACTTCACAAGGGAAATTAGAAAAACATATTATCCATTTGAGTACCACCCCGAGTAGAGGCAAGCGCTGGTAAGTAACTGTATTATTTACTTTGACTCTCGAGCGCAATAGGTACCAAGAGGCCTCTTATCATTCCGCCAAACGCCATGCGCTGTCAAACGTAAACACATTGCTATTATTTTAGGTATTATTATTAAGGCTGATATGATTTTATATTCACTTAACTTTACATGTTTTGTTAATTAATATTCAGTTGTTGTTTTACGCAGGTAACTAACAACTGTCTTTTAATTCAATTTGTATGAAATATTACTATTTGGAGTACATTTATAAGTTGGTCAACTATAACTCTTTAATTTAGAAACTCTATTTAGCTCTAAAAGTTTTTCTTTAAACTTCATTATATACTACTGCCGTGAATTTTTATATGAACTCCATCAAAATCCGTTGCGTAGTTTTAAAGATCTGAGCATACATAGGGACAGACAGACAGCGAGAAGCGACTTTGTATTATATTATGTAGAACACGTCATGTAAAACCACGACTGCTCGACCTAAATATTTAAGCCATTCTTCCTAATTGGCTCTGCCAATTGAATTTTTTTACCATATTTTATTTCTTAATTTAGTAAGAGTATATGAAAGTAGCATTGTGAATGCAACTTATATAATTACTAGCTTATGCCCGCGACTTCGGCCGCGTGTAATTCCATATAAACTTCGCTCCCTATTTCGCCCCCTTAGGGGTTGAATTTCTAAAAATCCTTTCTTAACGGATCCCTACGTCATAATATGCCATAAATTTCACTCCGATCCGTCCAGTGGTTTGGGCTGTGCGTTGATAGATCACTATGTCAGTCAGTCACCTTTGAGTTATATATATTTAAATAAAGATATCTGTTCTTTTTTTATCTAGCCGTGTAAAAACCGAGCCTGCAGATGTTCTCGAGTTGGTAGCGTAGGTAATAGATGTTTGTCTTGCACTCGCGTTTGAGTGCATTGCTCAAGCTCAAGATGTCTCTCGACGCCGCTGTCACTTCGTGATGTAATACGAAATAGCCCTATAGCGTATGCGTTACCAAAATATAATCACCATCATTATCTGTCTTTCATCTCACTTACGGCGTCCGTTTTATAGGTATTATAATTATTGGGCAAAGACAAAACCATTTTGGGTAAAAATCTCCTCGAGTGATGTTGTAATCACTAGACTACATGGCTGGTTGTACTACCAAAAATATTACATTCCATGCTAGTTTGGAGCAGAAACTTCTGACTATTTTTAACCAACTTCAAAAACGGAGAAAGTTATTAATTCGGTTGAATGTTTTTTTAAATGTTTTATATTTTTTTAACATTACCTTAGAACTTTGTCATTTATAAGACGATTTGAAAAATTCTTTTTTTATTATGAAAGGGTATGCTTTAAAGTTGCTGTCCGTTTACATTTCATCAAATACGGTACAGTAGTTTAAAAAAATATATGTTTAAAAATCGATTTCAATCAAATGATTGAAGTCGATTTCTTATATGAAAGATTATAATTATGTTTGATATATTTAATACACGACTGGCAGAAAAAGGAGTGTATTGTTTTATCAATTTATGTATCATGTATGTAAGTATGCATGTATGTGCGTTTCTTTATTTCGCAATAACTTATGGCGAAATAAGGCTTTAATATTTACGTAGAGATTTCGTGGTTTTATTTTTCTTAAAAAATAAACTTGAATTTCTATCAATATATCAAACGTGATTCTGTATACACAGTTTATATGTATAATCGCCATTATCTCTCTACGCGTGGTCCTGTTTGCATCTCAGGATGTGTTATTTCAGAGGAAATAACACATTATTTTTAATTTGTAGGCGACTTTAATTTCATCGATCACTTAGTGCTGCCGGTGAAAAAACTGTGAGGCAATCTGCTCACTAGTGTGTGAAAGGCTTTTCATTAATTTGCATTTGATTAATTAAGAGGATAGTTGGCAGTTATCAACAATTATCAATATAGTATAGTATAGGTAGGTTATTTCGATTTAATTTATTTTAAAAAAGGTATATCAATTATAAGTACATTTTATAGTTATTGTATTTATGTACTTAATAAATAATATTAAGTATACGTTATTTGAATGATTATATAAAAACAATTTTCCTCACACATTATCTTATACAATAATAAAAAGAAATACCAAATATTTCAAGCAATTACCGAAGTAAAGTTTTGGATATTTTTAATTTGATCCTATTTAAGTCCAACAAATCCCTTTCCATCCCCAGCTTAAAATGCTTCCGATAGGCAACAGCGTCGAAAACACAAGAAGCCAAAGAAAGTGGTGTAGTGGTGAGTACGGTAATATCCTCCCATGGAACGAACAATCCTTGGAAGAGGCCTTGGTCTAGCAGTGGACTCCTAACGGCTAGAATGACGATGATGATGCTGGTGAAGAGTTCATGAGACCCAACGTCGTAATTAAAGGTATTGGTAGACATATACTTGTAGCCGTAAACACGAACACAAAATATTGTAACTAGGTAGGCGCATCACTATAATCATGGTCCGACATAACTGCGCAGATCATCGTAGATCCACATGGACAACAAAATCACTTTCTACGGGACTTACGAGTATATTGCGTGACATGCTCAGTCCTTAATTCCACCTCTGTCATAAAGATAGCAATAATTACATGACCATTTCATAGCGTCGCTCGCAAACAACGCCATTACTAAGGTTTTCGAAACTTATATACAATTTCACAAGGCGTCTGTCTGTCACACCCCACGCGGAAGTGCAGCCAAATGCATTATTGCGCGGCCAGTGCATCGAGATAAATAGGCATGATGACACTGCATGACATTACTTACACAAGCCAGCACAGAATACTGAGGATTAGTAAATGAAGTCATGTCCTTATATTTTTTTATAATAGGGCATGTCGGAATAAGATATATCTGCAGTGGCTAGCAATTCTTACGTAATTTTTTGATGCAGAGCAAAGGTTAAGTTTTGAAATTCATATAAAATATTAAATTTATTCGCCATAACATATTTTAAACTAGCTGTTGCCCGCGGCTCCGCCCGCGTAAGTGTCGATCCCTCGGGAACAGTAGAATTTCCCGGAATCAAACATACCTTATATGTCCTTCCCCGGGCCTCACACCTCCATACCAAATTTAGCGTAAAAAAACGACAGACAGAGTTACTTTCGCATTTATAATATTAGTATTAGTATCAAAGAATGGATATTATTTATACTTCTAAGTCCAGAAATTAGAAAATTTCCATAAAACCTTTACCCTCCCATTTTACCCCTTTAGGAGTGAATTCAGTCCATTTCACCCTATAATCTTTTTTAATTGTAATCGAGAACTTACATACCTATTTATTTTCATACTTCATAGTCCAGAAATGAGAAAATTTCCAAACAAACTTAACCTGCCTTCTGGGGGATTTTTTTCCAGTTAACCTACACAAATGTTGTTCAATTGTAATAGTGAATTTATTTACCTATTTTCATACTTCTAAGTCAAGAAATGAGTAAATTCCTATACAATCTTTACCCCGCTATTTTACCCCTACAGGGGAAAATATCGTCCATTTTACCTACACAGATATTTTTAATTGTAACCTAGAACTTATAACTTATTTTCATACGTCTAAGTCCAGAAATGAAAAAATTTCCATACAAAGTTTATACCACCCATCCACCCCCATTTTACCCCTTAAGGGGGGAATTTAGCAAATTTCATCTACCTACACACATCTTTTTTAATTTTAATCTAGAACTTATATACCTACTTTCATACTTCTAAGTCCAGAAATGAGAAAATTCCATATAAATTTTACCCCTTCAGAAGTAAAATTTCTTAAAAATACTTTCTCAGCGCTCACTCACGTCATTAAAAGAACCCCTGTACCAAATTTCAAGTTTCTAGGCGCAGCAGTTTAGGTTGGTTTGCCGTTTGCCCGCGGCTACGCCGCCGCCGTTAGTGTCCATCCCTCAGGAACAGTTTGGACCCTTAAGGGGGTGACTCAGGTCATCATTATGAACAACTTTTTCTATGGGACCAGTGCCGGGAACTCAAAAAAAAATTTCGTCATTTCCATACAAAAGAGTCCCGCCGCCCGGCCAGTTTGTATGGGAATGTCGAATTTTATTTTAAGTTCCCACCATTATTCCCGTAGGAAAAGTTGTTCATTTTGATGGTCTGAGTCACCCCTTTAAGGGTCCAAAACGATAAAAATTCACCGTGTATATTTTCAGGCTAACTAATGCCTTGAGTTCCTTCAAATGACGGTAACTTTTTTTTAATAAACCGATTTTGATGAAACAAGCTTTAAATGTTTTGCTGAGTTAAAACAAAGCAATTGGTGAAAGTTTGAAGTAAATCGGTTCAGTATTTTTCGGAGATAATCGTGATCATACATACAGACAGACAGACAGACAGACAGAAAGACAAGAAATTCGAAAAATTTTTTTTTGCTTTCTATTATTCTTTTTAAGTGTCCCTCTATCCATTTCAGTCAAAAATTCTAAATGTACAGACAAAATATTTTTACTGTTTTATTATATGTATAGATATCATTCGGTGAACCTTAAATTTGACATTGAAAATATTTTTGAGGTTAGTAAATATTTTTTCTCAAACATGTTTGGAAATTGAAACATTATTTTAATGCAAATATGATAATCCATATTTGACGTGTTTTAGCTATCTTAGGAATTGTGACTTATAATATATTATAATAACAGATTTTCTGCTGGCAACAGATTCCTTTTCTAGCTAAATGCCGAACTACAAATGGTAGGTGTGGTTTTTACCTAACTTACTCCGGACTATCCTGTAAGGTTTATAGATTCATATGTATAGTCTTCTGCAGTGATAGCGGGGTATGAGGGGTAGCAAGCTTTAGCCAGACGGATCAATACCTCCCTGTCTGATTTCTCAACCGCCATTTAGTGCTGAAGGCTGAAGACGGAAGTCACTAGGGACGAATAACAGCTCTGAAAATAAAATCTCCAGGGACCCGGATATAACCGGGAATCATGACATACAATCACCATAAGTGCATAACTAGATGGCAGCGTTTTATCAAACTGACAACAATCAATACGTATCCAGTCTGCCAGACTGATTGTGACAAGGTTTTATTTAAATTTCAATGCTTGCAGTTGCTGATAAATTGGCAGGTCTTACAGCGCGTAGAACCAATGGCCGATGGGGTAGTTAGGTTCTTAAATGTCGACAACGCACTGGAAAGCGCAGCGTCGGACACCTACCAGACGGTCGGACGATATGAACAAGGTAGCAGGAAGGCCGCTTTCGATCGGTCGTTTTGAAAATCCTTGGGGGAGGCCTATATCTAGTACAGGATTTCTGCGGCTGATATGATGATATAATGATCAATTTATTTCTTAGGATAAAGCGTCAACTCTGTACATTTACTAATTTGCGCATAAGGAGAGTGTGTTCCAATTTCACAGCTCAATGTTCACCATCATTTATTGTAATGTTCAGTATTATATACAAGTATATAATACAAATTACTCCAGTTTTGCTTGCTATGCGATCCAGATAAGCTTACTGTGATGACTTTACATCGAGATTTAAATAATATCAATTCACTTTGTTTCTCCAGACTTTGAGTTGAAAACTACTTTGAATAGAAATTTGATCTATGTAATGATGCGATAGCTACAAGTATCAGCCATATTGAAGAAATCCAGTTTGAAAAAAGCCCATCGCTAAGGCTAAGAGTCGTACATATGTTGAAGATTTTTTTCTTGCATTAGAATTTGATAAAGTATAAAAGTACTTCCTATTCTAATCTTTTATTGAATATGATAGGAATAGCAAAACGATTCCATAAAACCATTTTGGAAGTAAAGATCGAAGTCTGTAGAGGGAAGTGAAGGCCTAAGAAGGTATTTAGAGATTATATAAAAGAAAAGGCCAACGTCGTGTCGTATAAAGAGGTTAAGGAGATAGCGGAGGATAGGAAAAGATGGAAAGTACTCCACTGACAAGCATGTAGTAATTTTGCAAATAATTATAATGATAAGCTTATACTTATTGTCTTTTCAAATAACACACAACCACAGATAACGGTTCACTTTCTTCTTGTATCGAGGATTGAATGGACACAAAAACAAATAGAAGTTTCCGATGGCCAGATTAGTGTCCTACATCTTGGCCAAAGATCGGCATTGCCATCTAACGTGGCAAAGCTGCCAGACTTCTGAACAAATAACAATAAGGTCCATATTCATTCACATAAAAAAAATATTTCCATATAAATAAGATTCAAACAAGGATTGGATAAATGGTGACTTTGAAAATTCTTGGTCATTGCCTTCTATAACCTCAAGTAACAGTTACAATAATGCTTATAACAACAATATATCAAGTGTTTGCAGAAGCGACAACATACACCAACAACAATAATATGGAACATGCGCGGTGGATATCACAAGTTTACTGACGCTAATTTTTTGTGTTACATGTGTGCATCACTGCAACTTACAGCTCCGAAACGTGGTCGTTTACTATGAGCCTCACAAGAAAGCTCAAGGTCGCTCAAAGAGCTATGGAGAGGGCTGTGCTCGGTGTTTCTCTGCGAGATCGAATCAGAAAGGAGGAGATCCGTAGAAGAACAAAGGTCACCGACATAGCTCAGCGGATAAGCTCTTTGAAGTGGCAGTGGGCGGGGCACATAGCTCGAAGAACCGATGGGGCAGAAAGGTGCTCGAATGGCGACCACGTACCGGCAAGCGCAGCGTTGGACACCCACCGACAAGGTGGTCGGACGACCTAACCAGTGTCGCAGGAAGACGCTGGATGCAGGCCGCTTCCAACCGGTCATATTGGAAATCCTTGGGGGAGGCCTATGTCCAGCAGTGGACTTCTTGCGGCTGAGATGATGATGATGATGTGCATCAAGGTAGGTACTAATTTAACATTTGTTTGAAAATGAATTTCCTAGCATGTTTGACAAAATAAATGTAAAGGCTTTTAAAATTACCTTTACCAAGAAATGTGTTTGTTTTGATGAGTACATATTAAAATCCCAAAAATCATAACACCTTTATTAAAAAAGTACGAGCCCAAAATACCCAAACTCAAAATACCTTCAGATTTAAAATACCTGAACCGATTACACCTTACTGTGCAATGCCAGAATTCGAAACACTAAAACATTATTATGTCAGATATTTAAAATACCAAACCTATAAATATTATTTATTTTCAATTAACCTTAAATTACAATTCCAAAATATGAAATGCATAAAATAAATAACCCAACCTAACCTAATATTCTGGTAGCAACTCGTTTCTGATGACAATCCGTTTTCTGGTGGGTCACAGTTCTAACCTAACCTAACCTAATATTCTGGTAGCAGCTCGTTTCCGACGGCGATTTGTTTTCTGTTGGGATCGCAGTACTAACCCAACCTAACCTAATATTCTGGTAGCAACTCGTTTCCGACGACAATCCGTTTTCTGGTGGGTCACAGTTCTAACCTAACCTAACTGATATTCTGGTAGCAGCTCGTTTCTGACGGCGAATTCTGTTTCTGGCGGGGTCGCAGTTCTCATTCAACCTAACTTAATATTCTTGTAGCAGCTCGTTTCTTCTTCGAACTTATAAAATCAGTTAAATAAGGTTAAGTCTTTTTAAAGTCAGGTATTTATGGATAAGGTATTCCGTAATAAGATGTTTAGAGCTTGAGCTATTCAACCTTAAGGTAATTTAAATATTTTATTTTTTAAATACTTTGTATTTTAAATTTTATTTAATTCAAAAACACATACATTCTAATAATAACAATTAACATACAGAAATAAAATTAAATATATATATATATATATATATATATACTTAAACAATGAACCTAAAACTAAAAACCTTAAAAATATAATATAATAACTAAAATAAATTATTAAGAGGAGTCCCTTTAGGCAAGGTTCCGAAGATACTGGCAGCGTTCCCCCTTTGAATAGCTAGACTAATTCTTTGTCCGAGGTAGCTGCCAGCTCTTCGGTCTCCTGTGATGTCGACTAACCTTTTTGCTTTTTCCTTAAAAAGCCCTATAGTGCTAGGACCCCACGGACCAAGGGTTTCGACACCAAATGGGACAAAATCATATTCGGAGCCTAGACCCCTGTATTTGCATGCTTTAGCTTTTTCAGCCGCTTCACAAGCCGCACCAGCTCTATTGTTGGTTCCATGTAGATGGGAAGGGGCCAGCGTGTCTGAACAGGTTGCATCCCATACCAGCACCCGGCCCATCTTCCATGGAATCAAACTCTTGCCGTCCGGTCTCTTGCCATCGTCTCTTGCAATACCAGTCGGCTCAAGTAGACTTGGCACGTTAACGGTGGCAAGGGACCGGCGTATGATATCGTTAAGTGCGGCATGTCTAGAGAAGCGGCCTGCACTTTTTTGGCATGACTGTATGGCACCGTTAGTGCAAGTACAAAATGGGAAGAGTTGGGTACCGACGAAATAACCAAACTCCACGAGTGCTGTTTGTACACTGAATTTATTGCATAAATTAGGTCAAAGAACATATTGCATGGTAAGCAGATTGCAATTATGCATAACACTCACATACATATATTTTATAATTATCGATGACATTAACTGAAATGCATGTACTTTGTACATCCTGCCCTCTCCAAAAAAAAAGAAATTATACAAAATATAGAAAACATGAGAAAATCTTAGTTAGCAATTGTTAACATCACAATTTATCTATTACGTTAAGTATTAATGACATAAGCTTAAAAATTATAGTTAATTTTAGCAAAAAATAGATTTAAAGTAAGGGAAATGTAGGTTTAATAGGTCCTGTCCAGTTTGATTTTACTTCACTACACTTCAATGATTATCACTTCATTCACTATCACTCACGGTTGGGATGTTGAGTCGCACAGATCGTGGAATAGCCATCGGCGCTGAAAGGGTCGACTTATCCACGCCTACTGTAGAAGTACATATCCCGCTGTGAGCCGCACGTGAAACCTCTTCCTGTTGAGCGTGCGGGGCTGCGCCCGTCTCGAACACCACCGGAGTGGCTGCGGCCGCCGCCAAGTGCCACCCGCGTCTCACTTTTCGCCAACGCATCGCAAAGTATGTACATGCCAACAGACCTAGTATGGCTATTATACTATACATCACCGAGTATTGGTGGACGTCATGCACGCTTAATGGTCCATCAGACTGCGACTTCATATCCTCGATGCGTCTCTGTAGATCGTGCCAAGTGTATTCGTGGTTCTTTGATATGAAAGACTCAGGTAAAGTCGAGTTAGTAATATTGTTTAGAACCGATGTAGTAGGATCGACTAATAACTCGTTCTTAACATCTATCTGACTGAATAAATTCTTGTGTCCGTAAAGTGAAAAGGATTCCCCTTAAATCACACAACTTTGACCTATGTCAATGAGTCCATTGCCGGTCAAGGTAATCAGCTGTACGTTATCGGAACAGAAAATGCGCAGCGAGCGTTTCTCACAACAAGTAAATAGCCACCTGTTATCAATGTTATGCAATTTGATCCATCGCTCCTCGCACCGCGTTTGTTTCGCACTGCATATTGTTCGGTTACTTATCAGCATGTCGCATATGTGTTGTGTTATTCTAACACTGTAGATTTGTTTATTAAGGGAGCACAATGTTTTTTGTGAAGATACATCTATACAAGTTTCCATTTCCTTCTCGGTCATTAGGAGAAGTAAGTCTTTCTGCAAATTGAACGCTATATACGGAGCCAGGGTTTCCATTACATAGTTATTCACAGGTAAACTATAAACTTGGTCAACTTCATATTGTTCTTTTTTAACTAATGGTATTCTTACTTCTATAATTAGAAACCTAGTTCCTACCTTAGCATTAATTTTAAGTAATTTATACAAAGTTGGTATATCATTCTTATCTACAGGTAAAGATAAGTCATTTGGAATGTGACCTGATATCATATTGATCTGCTCTTCAAATTGCTTAGGAGGCAAAATGTATGGGTCCATATGACCTTGCCAAATATCGGTTACAGTATTAATCAAGTCCTTTTGAATACTTTTAATGTTGGTAATAATTATTTGAGCAGATAATAATGACGATAAAATATTTAATTCATTTTGATTCTGTAACTGAATACGATTTAATGTTAATGACATATTTCTAATATGCTCATGTATAATACCAAACTGTTTATTCATGGTATCTTCATTTCTACGTAAAATATTATACTGCGCCTCTATAACACTAGTCTGGTTTTTAAGCAAGAGTCGCAAATGATTTTCGGTCAGTTGTACCTTCTCTACATCTTTCTCGTACCGTTTTAAAAAACTATTATCAAGCACACCAAACAAGCTGTTTGCTAAGTAACCAACTCCGTTGATCAAGCCCCTTTTTACCCTACTATTTTGGTTGTGAATCATAAGAATATCATTGTAGTAGCTTATTTCGGACTAGCTGTTGCCCGCGGCTCCGCCTGCGTTAGTGTCGATCCCTCGGGAACAGTAGAATTTCCCGGAATCAAACATACACTATGTCCTTCCTCGGGCCTCACACCTCCATACCAAATTTCATCCAAATCAGTTCAATGGTTGAAGCTTAAAAAGACGACAGACAGAGTTACTTTCGCATTTATAATATTAGTATTAGTATGGAAGTATGGATAATTTTTTATACTTCTAAGTCCAGAAATGAGAAAATTTCCATAAAATCTTTACCCTACCATTTTACCCCTTTAGGAGTGAATTTTGTCCATTTCATCCACATATATGTTTTTTAGTTGTAATCGAGAACTTACATACCTATTTATTTTCATACTTCATAGTCCAGAAATGAGAAAATTTCCAAAAAAACTTTACCCCCCTTCTGGTGGATTTTTTTCCAGTTGACCTACACAGATCTTTTTCAATTGTAATCGTGAATTTATTTACCTATTTTCATACATCTAAGTCTAGAAATAAGTAAATTCCTATACACTCTTTACCCCGCTATTTTACCCCTTCAGGGGAAAATGTCGTCTATTTTACCTACACAGATATTTTTAATTGTAACCTAAAACTTATATACTTATTTTCATACGTCTAAGTCCAGAAATGAGAAAATTTCCATACAAAGTTTATACCACCCACCCACCCCCATTTTACCCCTTAAGGAGGGAATTTTGCAAATTTCATCTACCTACACACATCTTTTTTAATTTTAATCGAGAACTTATATACCTACTTTCATACTTCTAAGTCCAGAAATGAGAAAATCTAATATATAAAATTCTCGTGTCACAGTTTTCGTTGCCATACTCCTCCGAAACGGCTTGACCGATTTTGATGAAATTTTTTGTGCTTATCCGGTATCTATGAGAATCGGCCAACATCTATTTTTCATCCCCCTAAATGTGAGGGGTAGTCCACCCCTAAATTTTTATTTTTATTTTTTAGACATTATTTATATGGCAAAACAACGTTTGCCGGGTCAGCTAGTTCCATATAAATTTTACCCCTTTAAAAGTTAAATTTCTTAAAAATCCTTTCTTACCGCTCACTCACATCATTAAAAGAACCCCTGTACCAAATTTCAAGTTTCTAGGCGCAGCAGTTTCGGTTGGTTTGCCGTTTGCCCGCGGCTACGCCACCGCCGTTAGTGTCCATCCCTCAGGAACAGTTTGGACCCTCAAAGGGGTGACTCAGGTCATCAATATGAACAACTTTTTCTATGGGACCAATGCTGGGAACTCAAAAAAAAAATCGTCATTTCCATAAAAAGAGTCCCGCCGCCCGGCCAGATTGTATGGGAATGTCGAATTTTTTTTGAGTTTCCAGCATTGTTCCCATAGGTAAAGTTGTTCATTTTGATGGTCTGAGTCTCTCCTTTAATGGTCTAAAACACTGTGTATATTTGCAGGCAAACTAATGCCTTGAGTTCATTCAAATGACGATAACTTTTTTTTTAATGAACCGATTTTGATGAAACAAACTTTAGATGTTTTGCTGAGTTAAAACAAAGCAATAGGTGAAAGTTTGAAGTAAATCGGTTTAGTATTTTCGGAGATAATCGTGATCATACATACAGACAGACAGACAGACAGACAGACAGACAGACAAAAAATTCGAAAAAAAATTGTTTGCTTTCTATTATTCTTTTTAAGTGTCCCTCTATCCATTTCAGTCAAAAATTCTTAATGTACAGACAAAATATTTTTACTGTTTTATTATATGTATAGATAACTCATGTTCTAGTTGGAATTGGATACCTTGGTATTGCGGTGGTACCTCTATATCACGTTTATTTTTATTTAACTGAGTGACATATTTACTGATGCTTTGTAAACCTGTCCAATAAGTGGACATGTTATAAAATACGACTAACTTCCATTCATCGCGAACGAGACTCATGTCTTTTATTTTATGAAAGTAAATGCCTTGATTGTTATCAAAATAAGAGATATTGTAAAATCCACGTACAGAAGGTACAGTAAAGAGAAATAGCATAAAAAACGTTAATATAAAATTGCAAAGACGATTACGTGGGCCTCTGCGTACTCGTTGCTGAGGCTGTGACGCGGCGGTGACGTCACAAGCCTTGGTTTGAACGTCAGGGGGCGACGTCACTGTTTTTGTTTCCTCTTTCACCGGCAGAGGGACATGTTTAATAATTGGCCTTTTTATAACGCCATTTTTTGTTTTAACAGACACGACTCGAACTCTTCCGTCTTTGCCGGCATGAGTCTCCACAATTCTCCCCAGAGCCCACTTGCCAGGAGGCAGATTTTCTTCTTTGATGACGACTACATCGTCTATCTCTAGATTTTTTGTTGGTTTACGCCACTTAGAACGTGTCTGCAACTCCTATAAGTATTCGGCAGACCACCTTCTCCAGAATTTTTTATTCATCGATTGTACCATCTTCCATCTTGTGGTCAAATTAATAAGCTCGGGGTCTGTCTGTGGTCGAGAGAGTAAAGATCCGCCCACCAGAAAATGTCCAGGGGTAAGATACTCATCCTCTGGGTTTTCTGTTAAAGCAATCAGCGGGCGAGAGTTAAGACAAGCCTCTATTTGAAGGAGGACGGTGATGAATTCCTCATATGTGAGCTTTTGCTCACCAACCACTCTTTTAAGGTGATATTTCATTCGCTTGACGGCCCCTTCCCACAGGCCCCCCGCCTCAGGATTTCCGGCCGCGTTGAATACCCAATCAATGTTATATGTATTAATATTTTTTGATTAAAACTAACGCGAGATAATAACATTATTTATATGTGAATTACGGGTTACTCACGTACGAAGTCAGCTACAGGCCGACATGTTTCAACCTCATCCGGAGGTCTTCCTCAGGGCGAATGTGAACCGAGACGCGCGCACGGAGTCGTCCCGATTCGCACTGACACTAGTGACGAGCGACGCGGCATGCGTGGGCGGCGCGGGCAGCGCGGTCCGCGGCTCGCTGAGCTCTCTGTGACAGTGCTGGGGTTGATGGGGGTTGCTGATGTTCTGCATTGATGATTCCCGTAGCTTTTCTGGGATCCCCATTTGCGTCTTCATCATCATCATCAGTGGCTGACATTGCGCGTACGTGAAAAGAGCTCACTGTGTCAAGTTCTGCTGGCTGAACATGGCTTCTACTGTCCGTTTTCTGAAGCACTGGTTTCCAGGTGACGGGTAAGCTCCAACCTCCATCGCGATTGAAATTCGGGCGTTTACTAATCTCTATAGCTTCTCGTATTTTACGAGGAACAAAGCTTTTCTCTCTCGCTAAGACTTTAGCTTTGTCAAAGCGGATGTAATGCGTAACATCCGACTCTATCGCGTGCTCGGCGATGGCTGACCCGGTGCTGTCCAATTTCTTCAGACTCCGTATATGCTCATGCAGCCTTGTTGACACATTTCGTCCTGTCTCTCCCACATAGCTCTTTCCACAGTCGCAAGGGACTTCATACACACCAGGCACATTAAGTGGATCTCTGTCCTTTGGGGAACGTACAAGCTGCCTGATTTTTGTAAGGGGTCTGAATATGGTCTTGATGTCAAATTTCCGACGTAAGAATTGACCAATTTTGTCCGTCACTCCCTTAACAAACGGTAAGTACAATAGCGCTCTCTCAGCTGATGTCGAATGTACGCTCCCATTGGTACTAATTCTGAGACTCTGTCTCCACTTATACCCGTTGCTTTCCAACACTGTCTTTACGTGTGCTAGCTCTGACTCAATGTATTGCGGATCGCACAGTCGTAGAGCTCTGTTTATGAGTGATCGCGGAACCGACGCTAGATGGGCTGGGTGATGGTGTGAATCAGCTCTCAGATAGCGGTCTGTATGCGTCGGTTTCCGATACACTGTCTGTGACAGTGTTCCATCGGGTTGCCTCATAACCAAAACGTCGAGGAAAGCAAGGGCACCATCCTTTTCTTGCTCGCTCGTGAATTTTATTCTTGGGTGTAGCGCGTTTAGATGTTCAAGAAAAGGTGTCACGTGAGCTCTATTCAGAATAGCAAAAACATCGTCCACGAATCTCCACCAATGTCTAGGCTTGTTATCCACGCTATTAAATGCTCTATCCTCAAACCATTCCATAAAAATGTTGGCCACCACTGGAGCAATAGGCGAGCCCATTGCCACTCCGTCAGTTTGAATGTAATATTCGCCCCTCCAGATAAAGAAACCACTCTTTAGGCAAAAATCCATTACACTTAAGTATTCAGTAGGTATGTCTGTGTTATTTATAATCTCACTTATAATATTAATAGTGTCCTCTACTGGTACATTTGTGAATAGGGACGTTACGTCAAAACTCACCATGATTTCTTCATCTGTTAGCCTGACATCCTTTATTAGACTGACAAAACACTATTAATATTATAAGTGAGATTATAAATAACACAGACATACCTACTGAATACTTAAGTGTAATGGATTTTTGCCTAAAGAGTGGTTTCTTTATCTGGAGGGGCGAATATTACATTCAAACTGACGGAGTGGCAATGGGCTCGCCTATTGCTCCAGTGGTGGCCAACATTTTTATGGAATGGTTTGAGGATAGAGCATTTAATAGCGTGGATAACAAGCCTAGACATTGGTGGAGATTCGTGGACGATGTTTTTGCTATTCTGAATAGAGCTCACGTGACACCTTTTCTTGAACATCTAAACGCGCTACACCCAAGAATAAAATTCACGAGCGAGCAAGAAAAGGATGGTGCCCTTGCTTTCCTCGACGTTTTGGTTATGAGGCAACCCGATGGAACACTGTCACAGACAGTGTATCGGAAACCGACGCATACAGACCGCTATCTGAGAGCTGATTCACACCATCACCCAGCCCATCTAGCGTCGGTTCCGCGATCACTCATAAACAGAGCTCTACGACTGTGCGATCCGCAATACATTGAGTCAGAGCTAGCACACGTAAAGACAGTGTTGGAAAGCAACGGGTATAAGTGGAGACAGAGTCTCAGAATTAGTACCAATGGGAGCGTACATTCGACATCAGCTGAGAGAGCGCTATTGTACTTACCGTTTGTTAAGGGAGTGACGGACAAAATTGGTCAATTCTTACGTCGGAAATTTGACATCAAGACCATATTCAGACCCCTTACAAAAATCAGGCAGCTTGTACGTTCCCCAAAGGACAGAGATCCACTTAATGTGCCTGGTGTGTATGAAATCCCTTGCGACTGTGGAAAGAGCTATGTGGGAGAGACAGGACGAAATGTGTCAACAAGGCTGCATGAGCATATACGGAGTCTGAAGAAATTGGACAGCACCGGGTCAGCCATCGCCGAGCACGCGATAGAGTCGGATGTTACGCATTACATCCGCATTGACAAAGCTAAAGTCTTAGCGAGAGAGAAAAGCTTTGTCCCTCGTAAAATACGAGAAGCTATAGAGATTAGTAAACGCCCGAATTTCAATCGCGATGGAGGTTGGAGCTTACCCGTCACCTGGAAACCAGTGCTTCAGAAAACGGACAGTAGAAGCCATGTTCAGCCAGCAGAACTTGACACAGTGAGCTCTTTTCACGTACGCGCAATGTCAGCCACTGATGATGATGATGAAGACGCAAATGGGGATCCCAGAAAAGCTACGGGAATCATCAATGCAGAACATCAGCAACCCCCATCAACCCCAGCACTGTCACAGAGAGCTCAGCGAGCCGCGGACCGCGCTGCCCGCGCCGCCCACGCATGCCGCGTCGCTCGTCACTAGTGTCAGTGCGAATCGGGACGACTCCGTGCGCGCGTCTCGGTTCACATTCGCCCTGAGGAAGACCTCCGGATGAGGTTGAAACATGTCGGCCTGTAGCTGACTTCGTACGTGAGTAACCCATAATTCACATATAAATAATGTATTAATATCACGAAAAAAGTCTTGATTTATAGTTTTTATGATCTCCTCGTACTCCTTTTTAAGCAGCCTGTTAGCGCCAACAAAGTTGGTTCCGTTGTCGCTGTACACTCGACTTGGACACCCTCGTCGGGCACAGAACCTTCGAAACGCAGCTAAGAACCCCGGAGTACTGAGATCAGAAACCAGCTCTAAGTGCACTGCCTTTGTGGACAGGCAGATGAAAACCGCTACGTAGCTCTTAGATGTTTAAATCCCACGTCCTTTATTTATTTTTGTATCAAAATGTCCCGTAAAATCCACACCACTGTGCGTAAATGGACGTGGGGAAGGGGTGACCCTAGGCTTAGGAAGATCAGCCATCAATTGTTGTGACTTCTGTTCGCTAAAGCGCCTAGATTTAACACATTTTCGTAACTCCCGTTTGACCGTGCGCAGCCCACTAACTATCCAATATTTCTCCCTGATGAACGAAAGAGTGAGCCGAGGCCCACCATGGAGAGTAAATGCATGTGCCTCAGAGATTATTAGATTAGTTAGTCGGCTGTGGCTCGATAGTATTATAGGGTGTTTCGCCGACGAGCTTAAAAGTGAGTTATTAAGCCTTCCCCGGACTCGCATAAGTCCATCCTTTTCGTCTATATAGGGGCATAGGCTTGATAATTTACTGTTTTGTCGAACGTTTTTAGTGTTCATTAAGCGTTGATAATCCTCTTCAAAATCATATCTTTGCATAGTTTTTATAATGACATCATAAGAACGTTGCATTTCCGAAGAGGTTAGGTAGCTAAGTCGTGATACGCTTTGTTTATTGCGCAACCATGCTACGTAACGTGATAGCCAGCTCAGGTTTCCGGCCGCACGTCTCACCGAACTGCATTCGTTTATTAATTGAATAATAAATGCATTGTTATCTCGTAAGGCTACGCTCACACTAAATTCTAAGGGTTTACTTTTAACCTTAATATCGGGGGGAGGGTAACATTCGCTTTGTATGTTTTTAATGTCGTATTCACGAAGCCATTCTGGGCCCTCCCACCACAATGAATGCCCTTGTAATTGTGCGGCGGTCATTCCTCTCGTTGCACAATCTGCTGAATTTTGCTTTGACTCTACGTGACGCCAACATGGGGGTGGAATGACGTCAGTAATTTTCTTGGTCCTGGAGGCCACGAATTGCTTCCACCTGTTTTGGTCTCCGTGGATCCAGCCAAGTACAATGATGCTGTCTGAAAAAGCGTATATTTTGTCTATTTTATCTTGTAGTGCATCTTTAACTTTCGTCATAAGGCGTGATAACAATAATGCACTACAAAGTTCGAGTCTTGGTAACGTCAACTTATTTTTTATTGGCGCTAACTTTGTTTTTGCGGTAAGTAGCACCGTTGTGCACTCACCCTTAGCATTCCTAGTGCTTACAAATATTGCACTCGCATACGCCTTTACTGAGCTATCACAGAAGGCATATATGTTTAATTTATCGCCGTCGCCAATAAATCTGGGTATTTCGAACATTTCAATGTTCTGGAGATCTCCCTTAAGTTGTTGCCACTCCTCTACTAGGTGAGGCGGCAATTCTTAATCCCAGGACAAACAGTTCTCTGACCAGGTTTTTTGGAATAAAAGTTTAGCCCTGATGGTCAGCGGGGCGAGCCATCCCACGGGATCAAAAACTTTAGAAATGTTTGACAGCAATTGTCGTTTAGTAAAATGTGTTTCGATTTTATGATCCTGGAAAATGTTTTTAAAGGAAAAGTTGTCTGTTTTAGGGTTCCATCGTAAGCCCAGCGCTTTTCTGGACTCCGAACATCTGGATTCCAAGGAGGAGTCCACGTCCTCCGATGATAAATTTTGAATAAGTGCAGGATCGTTACTACTCCACTTACGTATTTTCATGCCTGCCCCCTTCAATATATCGATCAACTGTTGCTAAAGTTCCCTAGTCTGTTCGAGATTTCGGGACCCTTCTAAAAGATCATCCATGTAAAGTGAATGTTTCAAGGCCGCAGCAGCTAAGGGATACTTTTGCGCGTCATCCTCTGCAAGTTGCCGTAGTGTGCGCATGGCTAGGTATGGGGCGGCTTTTGTACC
Source organism: Elegia similella (assembly GCA_947532085.1). Classification (NCBI taxonomy): domain Eukaryota; kingdom Metazoa; phylum Arthropoda; class Insecta; order Lepidoptera; family Pyralidae; genus Elegia; species Elegia similella. Next base: position 13,430,608 of record OX383950.1, read on the forward strand.
GTAAGTGATGGTAGTAAGTTGATACTCTACCAACGGATCTTCTCGGGATGTCCTCCACACTATGCGTTGAAGATGCTGGGCTGACTCATTTACGAGAATCTGTCGGAACATTTTCTCGATATCCGCAGTAATAACGTATTTATGTTGGCGCCAAATTAAAATAAGGCTGTGTAGATCATTTTGTAAATTTGGCCCCCGCTCCATCAAGTCATTCAGGCTGTTACCTGATGATGTTTTTGATGAAGCGTTAAAAACCGTCCTTAACTTAGTTGTAGTTGAGTCAGCCTTTATAACTCCGTGGTGTGGGAGGTAACATGATGGCCCTAGTTGATTGTTATCAACAGGTTTCATATGACCGAGGTCCAAATACTCGGCCATGAATTGTTTATAACTTTGCGAAAATTGCTCATTGTTAGCTAATTTCTTTTCCAAAGTTATGAATTGGGCAATGGCCTTGTTTTTTGAATCGCCTAATTTCTGTTCGGAATTCGGCTTCATAGGAAGCGCAACTTCGTACCTACCGCCCTCTAAACGTTTGGTAGTACTTTGATAAAGCTGTTCGCAATATTTCTCATTTTCCGTCATATCAGTGGCAGACTCGTTTACTTCCTCAATTTCCCAATATTTCGACAACTCAGATATATTATTAATAACAACACTGCAATTGAAAGTTCTCACATTACCTGATAATATCCAGCCCATCTTTGTTTGTTGGGCAATGGGCGCTTTGCTAGGGCCTTTAATTAGGCCGATCATTAAGATGTCGGAATAAACACTGGCATCTAATAATATATCTATGGGTTTTGAAATGTTATATTCCGGGTCTGCCAGCTGAATACGCTGGAGGTGTTCCCAGGTCTGTTTGCCGAAGGAATTATTGGGTAAATCGTTTATTATATGATTAATGACTAGCGCTTGTGTTTCAAACGCGTAATCATCATATATTGACTGACAAGAGAGATTTATTACTCCCTTGCTCTGTTTTGCACCATAACCTATACCGGAAATGGATGCATGGTAACGAGATCTCGGAAGACCAAGCCACTGTGCAGCGTTTTCTGAAATAAGCGATATTTGAGAGCCCTGGTCGAGCAAGGCCCTCAGTGTTATGTATGAACCGTCTGCCGCCTTCACTTTAACTAATAACGTAGTGAGGAGAATCTCTTCATCATCATTAGTAACGTAGTTAACGTTATGTTGTTTTGGAGGTGAATTTTGCATCTGCTGGTACTGAGAGGTCCCAGAACTCAGCTTCACGCTCGTATCGACATTGGGTATAGAAGCCTTGAGTGGTGCGTGTGCAGAAATGGACTCATACCCCGAGTTACTAGCGACGGTGGTTAGAGAAGAAGGGGCGAGATGTGACGTAAATGAGTCGTGCAAAATAGAATTATGTTTGCCCTGACAAATCTTACACAACTTTGTGGAATTGCACGCGTTGCCATTGTGACTGAACAAACAATTAGCGCAGATATCCAATTTCTCTATTGTTTTTAGTTTTGCATCCGGTCCCAATTTCGCAAATTTGTTACATTTAAATAAAATATGTTTTTGCTTACAAAATGGACAATTCCAAACACGTGCAGCATTGGTTTGAAATTTTCCATTGCTGCTCGACGAACGGAATCGGTTAACATTATTTGATTTGCTTGATGACGATTGAGATGTATTAGAACTAGATTTATAAACAAACGATATATCTTTTTTGCTGATTTCTTCAAGGGCCGTAAACTTGCCCTCTAGGAAGCTCATAAGCTCTTGAAGGGAGGGCAAGTCACGAGGTGACTTACGGGCCTCTTTGTAATCATTGTAAGACACGGAATCCAATTTCTTACAAATCAAATGAACTAATATTGGATCCCACGAAGAAGTGTCGACCCCTAAATTTTGTATGGCATGTATGCAGTCCATACTAGTGTCATAGAGACGTTTTATTTCAAAGGCTGCTTGCTTTTGAACACTAGGTTGATTCAAAAAAGTCTCCATGTTTTTAGTAAATAACAGTTGGGTATTATTATACCTACGGGTTAACAGTTCCCAAGCAGTATCATAATTATCTGCAGAGACGTTAAGGTGCTGCACTAATCTCTCCGCTTCCCCTTTCAACTTCCCCTTTAAATGTTGCATTTTTTTGGCATTTAGTTAAAAAGTTATTGTTATTAATAGTTTCATTAAATAAATCAAAGAAAGTAGGCCACTGAATATACTTTCCTGTAAAAACCGGAATTTCGATTTTAGGGGTTGATTGTTGAAGATGGGAAGTGGATGACAATTTTTGATTTATTGACCTTTTCATGTTTTTGTACATTGTTTCATAATAGCTAAATTCACCATCATATTGAAGGTTGGAACCCTGGTATATATTATCGATTTTGAGATGTAATTTATCAATCTTATCCCAACGCGTTTGCAAAATGCGCAGTTCGTCTTCCAGCTCCCATTTATCTGTCATGATATCTAGATCCATACCTTTTATTTGCCTCGAAAGAGCTCTAAAGTTGGTCTGTTGCTGCGACAGTAGTTCAGCTGAATCTGTCGACGGTAAGGGTGCGGGAGCGGGCTGCTGTTGAAGGTCGCGCGGCGCCGGGGTGGCGGGCGCACGCGGCGGCGCGGGCGGCGCGGGCAGCGGGTTGGGCGGCCCGGCTGTAGGGGTTGCGTCGCCTGGAGCGCTGACTCCTATTAAAAGTTTCTTAGCGGTGTCCTGGTTACCTACGTCCGGTTTGCTGTCAAACGATGGAACTGGTTGATGGGACGCTATCAAATAGCGAACCCCGTTGTAGTATTCTTTCGCTTGGTCGTATTGATTTTCCGCGAAATAGGCAGAATCATCCCTAAACGCCTCTAGTTTGTTATCATTCGTGTTAAACTCCGACCAAAGCTTATCGATAGTTTCAAGTCTAGCGTCTAAGTATTGACGTGTTTTACGGCCACTAGAATCTTTCTTAAAATTACGCTCTACTTGTTTGATGGTCTCAAGAATCTCAGACTGACGTTTGATCAGCATCTCCATGGTATGAGAAGTAAAATGGAATGATCTTACTTGAGAAGCTCGGGTTGTTGCGCCTTACGATCGGGTCCTGGGTCCTCAGCGAACGTGCGTAGAGGTCACACCGGAGCTATCCTTAGCTCACAGTGCAAAAATCCAATCCCAACGAAGCAGACACTATAGGTCAACACTAATGTCTTGCGTTTCACTGAACACCAAGTCACGTGTTAGGAAAATGTGACTGTGTTCCACTTGTTAAAATGTCCGAAATCCGAATAAAAATATGCTGTAAGCACGTTTGTGACTGTTATCACTAGTATCGAAGGACCAAAAAAAAAAATGTATGGCACCGTTAGTGCAAGTACAAAATTGGAAGAGTTGGGTACCGACGAAATAACCAAACTACACGAGTGCTGTTTGTACACTGAATTTATTGCATAAATTAGGTCAAAGAACATATTGCATGGTAAGCAGATTGCAATTATGCATAACACTCACATACATATATTTTATAATTATCGATGACATTAACTGAAATGCATGTACTTTGTACAATGACAGTCCGTGATGTCCTAGCTTGTCAACATCACTGCCACAGGGACATTTATGAGGGGCACATACCGGAACCCCAAGCCGTAGACAGGTTGCGATTCGCAGTGTGTCAGGCTCAAGAAATGTTCCTGTATTTGACAAAGGGTACGCGTGAAGCCAGTAGCCGGCCTCATGCGCACCCAAGGCCAAAAGCCTAGCACGCGCCGAACCTGTACCACAGCTCAAAAGATTATCATAAGTCAATTTGCAGTTTATGTCGTCCCAGCTCCTCTGTGAATTTGGAGAAACTGGAAAATTTTGATCTGGGCATGCAATTAAGAAAGCGTTTCGAGCTTCTTCCAAGCCAGCAATCTCAAAGTTTGAAGGGGATGCCCTTAAAATTTTACTTATAAGATTTACTGAACTATGGACAGAAGATAGGGAGGCTGGTAAAGCGACACTGGAAATTTTGCAATTACCTAAACCACCATAACGGATGGGTAGGGATGCTTGTGTCCAAGATTGCTCGTTCAGTTGCATATTAAGAATCGATTCTAAGCTAATTTTTATTAAGTCGTCTACTTGTGTCAATAAATCTGGGTGCTTCCAAAAGGAGCAGCAACGGAGCACATACGTAAATTTTGGGACAAAAAGACAGAATTTTAAGATGCAAAGTGCATAATGTGGACTAATTTCAAAGAGACGGTCAGCAGAATTTTGAAATTTAGTAATTAAATTATTAATATACTCAGAAAAAGATTCATCAAAAATTGGACAACCTAAAAGGTAAAGGGAATTACTGTTTACTATTTTAATATTTGGAGCCAAAATATTAAATTTTTGTCTTACATCATTTAAATTTAAGTCGCAGTTATTTATAAAAAGTTCGCATTTACTAAAATTAAGCTCCAAACCAATGGTTTCAAATTTATTTTTGATTAAAAAAAGGTCCGAAAACACGGTATCCACATCACCTCCTAGGGTTCCGTCGTCCAAATACCAAACGTTGAATTTAGAATTTAAATTTTTGATTATCGGGTTAATGGCCAAACTAAAAATTGCAGGCCCAAGGGGATCACCTTGTTGACAACCTACTTCCAAGGACAGTTCATTAGAATGATATAACAATTTTGTTGGGTCAGCGTAACTGAGAAGAAGATAATTGTATATTTCCGGTATATGTTGTTTTATTTCCGTCAACAGGGTATCCCTATTTACCGAATTGAATGCATTTTTGACATCAATTTTGAGCAATACGTCAGGCTGTCCGTAAGTTAGGAAAGAGCGTAAAGCATGGACGGCTGCCTCACACCCTCCTTTTACACCAAAGCCTAACTGTACGGGTTCAAATTCCGAATTTAATTTTGGTAAAATATGTCGAACAGCAATTTTGGAGGCCAGACGTCGTAGTGTTGATCCAACAGCAATTGGTCTCAACCCTCCGTCCTTATTGGTGAAGGCAATGAGGTTCGCGCCGAAAAGAATCGGAACAATTTCTGGATTGACATTACCGGAAAACATAAAGTTGATTAATTTTGTGATCGAATTTACAAGTTGCTCGCCTGCATCACCCACAGAATGCGATGTTAAGTCTTTCAAATGTTGGGGTGAGATTCCATCCAAACCTGCAGCCGAACCTGGTTTAAAAGATAAAATGGCATCCGTAACATCTTTGTTTTGAATTTGAAGGCATGCTTGCCCTGCTGTTGGTGGGTCCAGAAAATATGGATTTACTGGAGCTGGAGGATGTTTTGTCCGTAAGGCCTGAAGGGTGTCAGGGGTATCTGGTGATAGCACGTCGTTGGAGAACAAAAGGCGAGCGGCACCTTTGAGATCTCCGTCACAGATTTTGTTTTCGATGAGTTTGTTGCGATTACGAGGAGCATCATGTTTGATTAGAGGTGCGGGAGAGGGCGAGCTTACAGCACAGTTATTCTTAATCTTTTGTGTTAAGGATAAATTCGGTTCATAAGTTTTTATTATAATATGTAGTGTGCTGTATGAAAATAAAAATAGGTTCTGCCAGTCTTGAGTACAATTGCTTATGTATTGCTTATGTAACATTTCTGGATTAAATGTGATAAATGTGTAGCAACGGTTATTCGAGCTCCTCGAGGGATTCTTTTAACTATGGGTATACTATTTTTCAAATGGCTAAGATATGTGTGGAAAGGAGTTGGATCGTTTGCTACATAAGTAGGCGCACTTGAAATAATGGGATGAATGTCTAAAGGTGAGCTATTTTGGCTAATACATTTCCTGTGTGTTTTTGTAGTGTGTATGTTGAGGCCTTTCAAAGATTTGAAAGACTTGTTACACTGTGTGAGTCGCGTTCGAGTTGCCATCACAAGATTGGGTCCCGGAATGCATTCACAACATTCACTAAAAATAATAACTTAAAACAAATGTAAAAACACAATAAAATAACTTAAATGTACACTGTAAACATAAAAAAATCAAAGTCAAAATAAGACGCATGCGTCTTGTGGTGCGTCACACAGGATGGACTTGCGATTGGACGCTGCAGTGGAAGCTCAGAGTGAAAGAGACCTAGCGACCTAGCAACGCATGTGGTCGCTAGGACAACCGATGGCGGCCTTAGCAACCGCGTATATGAAGTCAGAACTGGCTGACAAATTTCGACCTCATCAAGAGGACTTCAGGGAGAACGCCAATGTGAATGCGAACGCGCCATAGAGACAAGATAAATGGAATGCGCATACCCGATAGTAAATTTTAGTTTTGTGTGATGTCCTGGATTCACTATATAGAATAAATACTTAGCTCAGGTAGGCAGTCCGACACCTTTTGCACTCCTTAGAATTTGACAGCGTGAATCCAGAAGATAATGTAGTCTGGTGTTCATTGAACCTCGACACCATGCATTCGAAGCAAATCCGCCGCAAATAACCACATTTACTATTTTAACGGCAAAAGTGAGAAAACCGAGATGCTGGCCAGATGACAGCTGTCATTGTCATTGTCATTGTATTTTAAATATACGGTATTTAGAATTCGGGTATTTTGGGCTCGTACATTTTAAATAAAGGTGTTATGTCATTTGGGATTTTAATATGTACCCGTTTTGATACACTCTTTGATACTCGCACGCACACAAGTGGAGTGTGTGATGCGAAGAAACATGTAAATTGACGTAACGCGTACAAGATGTTTTAATTATAGAATGTTTCCCCAAAAGCAGTCCAACCTTATTGTAAGCCCTATTACGTATTATTAAAGTCTATAATTTCTTGCTAACTGCCCAATTTGCAAATTAAGACCGGGAAGTGAAAACAACTGTCAATTTTCGAGTATCTTATATCAGTTTATGGTTAATTTCTTATATTTTTATGTTTACTTTAGTACGTAACGATGTTATGGTAATATCTTTAACTTTTAAATTCTTATTTATTAACCGTACGAAACCTTATAAGGAAACGTCGCAAGATTATTATTTTTCCTTTTAGAAAAACATTTCTCTGGCGTATATTAAAAAAAAATCTTTTATTGGAAACAATTTGTTTGTACTGAGTATTGAATAATGTTGATTATTTTCGAAACAATTTCAATAATTTTGATTTGAGCAGATAATGTTCGCGGTGCGGGAAGCAGACTTTCATACCAACATTCACGAGGCTAATGAATGAGAAAGATTGTGAATGGAGTCCCTTTCACCGTTTGATCCTTGATTAATTAAAAACTACTTGTGGCGAACTGTTGACTACTTGAGGGTACTTGACACCACGGACCCGAGTGCTTCAGAGAGTCGGTCAGAGCCTTCGCCCTCGACGTTTCTTCATCGGTCAGGGTAGAAATCCAAGAAATCTCGCAGGACTCTCGGCTTTGGCTTCCTTAGTTGGCCGACCAGAGAGCAGTCGTGAGCCACCACCTGCCAATTATAGTCAGTTATCATGATTATGGCAGGTGTCCGCCACCCATATTTCAATCCCATAACCCCCTTTTTTCTTAAGTGTAACAGTCCCTCCTCCGGCCAAGACCTGTTCAAGGGCATATCATACATTGATATTTTCAGAAACAGGTTGTGGCTGGAGACCAACATTACATCAACTTCTCCAAAGGGCCTCTGCGTGTTGGATCTATAACCCCACGCAAGCTTCTCAAAGGAGCGAGGTAACACCCGAGAACCGTAAGGAGATACAAAACTAATAATAATAACAGACAAAAAGCAGGTTGCTGGTAAGAACTGGATTGCTAAGGCTAATGATAGGGAAGAATGGCGCAGACAAAAGGAGGCTTATACTCATCAGTAAAAGGTATTATTTTTACCTTAACTTAGCTAAATGTAGGACTTTTAGCTTCCTGTATTATTTTAATATTTTCACGCAATAACAGCGCGTCTTATTTCCGGATAGTAAACATGAGCTGAGGAGATGACACATCTAAAAGGAGGCGCAGTAAAATGAAGAAATTCGTTTTTGCTAGAAGCATGAATGGGCCGGCTCGTCCAGGGAAGCAGTACCACACTCTTACATTTATTCAACTCAACGGCTTAACGGCACGGAATCATATGATCTTTATTATCAGACATTCAGGTGATTCAAACCTGCAATGTCTTAACCAAACTGGAAACAACTAAACAAAGTATGCTTCCCATGGAAATCGAACCCACCACCCCTGGGTCTATGCCTTGCAAATGCCTTGACCACTAGACCACGAAGGTAGTAGTGGCACTCTCACAGAATATAAACGTTTGAAAAGAAGCTTTGCCGCTTTTATGCTTCGATCGGTGAGTGAGAAAGTCGGAGGCCCATTATTCCCTCCATTTCCTCCCCCATGTCCTTCCCCCAACCTCTTGAAAGGCCGGCAACGCTCCTGTCATACCTTGGTGTTGCAGTTGTCCATGGGCAGAGCTGATCGCTTACCATCAGGTGACTTGCTTGCTCGTTTGCCGTCCTATATCATAAAAAAAACACTCAAATTCGGTGCTTTAATTTAATAATAATAAAGAACGTTTATTTCCTCTTCACAAAGATGTTCTCATATACTTATATGTAAGTATAGTTATAACATGACATAGAAGACTTTGTGAAGAGACTAGTTCCTGAAATAGGTTCGTATGGACTTGTGCTACACTTACCTACTGCTGTTTCTCGACCGGCTACATGCATGATCTAGTCTTTTTGCCTACCCGAGGAGGCGCCGCTTATTACAAAACTCAAATGGACAATGCAAATCGAGTAAATATGCAATAGCAATGAAACATTCTTTCATTGTCCCGACCTCCACTGTTTGCATAATTAGGAATTAATTATAATAATAATAAGCCATCGTAACATTATTGTGATATAAACAGCATATATCGCGTTATTTTATTGGTGACTAGAAAACACGTTCGCTTCACGCTTAATAATTAACTACTTTGGTTATATACAAACATAGATACACCAGGACAGATGAAACTAAATAAAAGTAGGTAAACAAGGAAAAAATGTGTGTTGGTGAGAACACACATTTTGTTGTTGTTAATTAAAAGTCTTTTTTTCTATCAATTAAAAGTTGTCAAAGCTTGATTTAGTCATTGTGAAAATTTAAATGGATGAAGATAACACTTTTATGGTTTGTACATACATAAACATTCTATTTAAAAAACATATTTATTTATTTTAGAGTTATAAACAGTTTAATAATATATTACTAAAACTTACGCAGGATGACATATGTAAATGAAAAAACAACAGTTTACTTACGTATTATTATCACACTCGCCTTGAAGATGGCCTTCAATATAGGCTTAAACTTGTCAGCGATACCGACCAATGATACATGAGTAAACCGTTCTTTTAGCATTTAATTTTAATAATAATAAATATGTATCTAATATAATAAACAAATATAAAAATATATAGCTTATATAATATATAGCTAATAAACAAAGGGGTTAGACAGAGATGTCCACTCTCGCCGCTGATATTTAATATATTCATAGAAGGCGCTATTAGAAAGATAATTGAAGAAAACAAGGGCGATGTGAAAATAACTGGAGAAATTATACACTTTATACGATTCGCGGATGATATTGCAGCTATGGCCGAAGATTCAACACAGTTAGAAAACCCACTACAAATTATGGACCAGACTTTTAATACATACAAACTCAAATTACTTGTAAAAAAACTAACATAATGTTATCATCAAAAGAAAATGATATAAAGAAAATCAATAACCCTATTACAATCAATAACGTCAAATTAGAATAAGTCAATACCTCTAAATGCCTAGGGAGTATTATCACAAGCGAGTCCAGGTGTACCCAAGATATAGTAGCAAGCAATGGCACAAACCGCATTTTATAGTAAAAAACATCTACTAACATCACAAATTTAAAAATAAACTCGTATACGGGTTATCAAGGGGTACATCTGGAGCATTGCTCTTTACAGCTGCGAAACGAGGACCTTAAAACGGAAAGAAAAAAGTTGGAAGCATTTGATATGTGGTGCTGAACAAGAATGAAGAAAATTAGCTGGAAAGATAGAATAACAAACGAAGAGGTTTCAAATAGAGTAGGAGAAAAAAGATCAATTTTAACTGCCATAGACAACCGCCACAGCCACAGAAGTCGTCGAACATATGTCTAAACATTTATATTATTATCAAAGTCAAAGTTTTGACCAAGCGCTTTGGTGTTTATTCAGAAAATATTCGGCATTTGCAGGCACATTACATTACATACATTGCAGTACATTATTCATGTCAATATAGGTAAAAAATAAAATAAAATATAATATTCAAAATAGAGGTGGGATTGAACATGCTATTTTTATTAAACTGCTTTTGTACCAAATGTGTCGAATTCACCAATTTAAAATGCAATTTTAACATTGTCTATCTGTGTGTCTGTCTATCACCAGGCCGTTTCTCACGAACCGTGATTGTTAGACAGTTGAAATTGTCACAAGTGATGTGTTTCTGTTGATGCTATAACAACAATTACAAAAAAAAAATAGAATAAATTATATATTTAAGGGGGCTCCCATACAATAAACGTGACTTTTTTGCTTGTAATTTGACATTAAATAGTAATCTTTCCCAAACATTTGCTGACATAACTAAATGGTTAGAAGATCATAATTTAAAAATAAACTTATCTAAGACGAAAATTATGCAATTTCGACCGTCTCAAAAGCCCAAATTGAAAATTAATTTTGTATTTAATGGAAATACTATTAATTGCGTTGACTCCTGTACATTGCTTGGTATAGAAATTGATACGAAAATAACATGGAAACCTCATATTAAAAAAATAAAAAGTAAACTCTCTAGTTTTGTGTATGCACTATCGGAGCTAAAACGCAGCACTGATTTAAAAACGGCACTCTCCGCGTACTAGGCCTATGCTCACTCACACACAGCTGCAGTAAGTATGGCATTATATTATGGGGAAACAGTACCACGGTAAAGATATCTAACAGTATTGTAACTCGGGCCTGTTCTTGAAATAAATGCCTACCGCCGCGCGGTACATTAACACGCGCTAGGGCTACCCACGTCTACAGTGTTTTTCCTTTTATCCCAGACTAGCATGGAAGTCATCACATTTAATGTAAATATCTTCTAGGTAGTTAACTAGCAATAATTACTAGTATAACCATTTCATAATGTTTTTGCTCGCTCAAAAATAAATAATTCAATAAAAATAAAAATAATATGAAAAAAAGAACATGTTGTATAAGAGCTACCCTGGCTTCCATACAACAGACATGATTTTTTGCCGTTTTTATAGATAACGGTACGGAACCCTTCGTGCGCGAGTCCGACTCGCACTTTGCCAGTTTTATATTAGTCAGCCAGCAGTCAACACAGCACCCAACACACTGCAAAGTTAAGCTATTTATTCAGTTAGTGCGATAATAAATCGCGCTGTTGCGAAAAATTGCTTTAGCGTTTCTCTTTTACCGTTCAATTTTATAAGGATTATTGATTAGTGTTAAAATTATTAAATGCTATTTAAAATATCTTGTCTTGTTTTAGTTTGGATCAAGTTTTGCAATCCGAATTAGAATTTATTTTACGTAACTTAAATTTAACATGTTTATTAAGTGGTGATGACAATGCATTTTTTGGTATGAGTGACGTTCAGTATTGGCTCCCGATGAGGGAAATCCACGACGATGAAATTTATCATACTTATGTTAGTTTCTTGGTAAAGACATGTTATATCATCACCGACCTGATCCGGCTCCCGATGAAGGAACTCCTTAACAGTAAACAGCATGACGATTATATTTGGCATACTTATGTTAGTTTCTTGGTAAAGCCATGTTATATCATCACCGACCTGATCCGGCTCCCGATGAAGGAACTCCTTAACAGTAAACAGCATGACGATGATATTTGGCATACTTATGTTAGTTCGTAAGTAATGGCATATTATGGTATCATCGACCTGATCTGACTCCAAGGCCACGACAAGGATACTCCTCAACGATCAATAGTAAGACAATGAAATTTGATATCCTTATGTAATTTCAATAGTGATGTTTTATATAATTATTATGGTATCACTTACCTGATCTGTCTCCTAAAAAGGAAACTCCTCGACGATCAATAGCAAGGTAATGAAATTTGATATACCTTCTTTTGTCATTTCGATGGTTATGCCATATAGCGATGCGAAATAGATAGTGGCTGTAACAGTATTTTAAAGAATCAAAAATTAGTTGTTAAGAATATTACTAGGTATTAAAATTATTAATAGTATTATAAGTTAATTAGTATTATTTTAGTATAAATATATTGTACATATTATGAAATATATAAGATTAGATGACGGATTTTAGGCGCCATAAGATTTACAACTGAATTATGTATATAGCGACGCATATTGGATATTTAGAAGTGTTATATGCAATTTTATTTATTAGGTCTATTAAACTAATAGGTAAATTATTTAACCCACCTCTCATTCTTTTACCATTTATTTTTTCTTTCTATTCTTCGTAATTATTGACACACACAGGATGCTTTATTATAAAATATAATAATGTTTTAATGAATACGGTTTTGTGGATTTTACAAATTTTATTACCTCAATAAATAAGCGTTTACAACATAATGCGCGGACAAATAACGATTATTTTGATATTTTAAAATGGCTGCCTTGTTGAAAGCTAAAATATGTATGTAATCATTCATGACATACTTTTATTTTTATTAGTCATGAATAAATATGATCAATTCATTGCTAAAATAAAAAAAAAAAAGGTTTTGTTTTACCATTACTATACGAGTAATGCTAATATTTAGTATTTTGCTATAATGTAAATAATATCAAAATATATGAAATTTAAACTACAGTTTAACAGGTATATTACAAAGTTTTTTTCGTGCCTTAAACTTATTATGGAAACCGAAAAAAGTAATTTTATGAAATTTATGAAATATTATAACCTATTAGATAAAGGACTTATACTGGTGACGTATCAATAGGGACATTTCGTTCAGTTTACCTTTCGTTTTGAAAAAACATTTATTAACCCTGTATATAGTTTAAAGTTGAGTTCTTATAATAAATAACAGAAATAATCATTAAAAACTAACCGACTTTAAAACTGTAATTTAGTGATTGATAAACTCTAATCTATCTAAGTATCTTAAATATATAGTTAAGAAGAATTAAAAAGGACACGCTTTTATTAAAAAATAATAATATAGGCAGAAAACAATACCTAAAACATATTTGTATTATTTAAAAAAATAGCGTGGAGCCCTTTTCATATCAAGCTCCCCACGTTTTTTTATAAATAATACTAATATTTATGCCACGCATCCTAGCGGGACCCAGTGTTGCTTAAAATGCGTAAGTGCTTATAATGAGTACACCGACTGGGCCATCGAAAACTCTCATCATAGAGTCCCTTTGTTGATAAGTGCTAACCTTAAACCGATGAAGACGTACATTCTTTTATCTGTATGTAACATCAAGTTGTTATTGTTACGCGAACGAACCAGCTTACCATATCCAAACATATCAATTTGATAACCATTACAAAAAATTGCACCAAACAAGTTTCAAAATATTCCGGTCGTGAACTTTCCATCTTGCGTCTCGCACGCACGCAAGTCTGTACTCTATGAATGTTAGATAATCCATTGTGGTCGTGATGAGGTCGACTAATTAAAGCTTGCGTGGAAAAACACAATGTGGTTTGATGATTTGGAGTTTATATTCGCACTAAATGTATTTCTTTTTATATGTCATCCATATCTTTAAAAGAAAGCCAGCGCGACATTAAATCCAATTCAGTCAGGCGGCAATTCGACCAGACACGACAAACCCGTTTCAATGTACATAACAAATGTCAGATATAATCATTTGACCGTATTGCAAGATTTGATTTATGTTGCTTATCTGATTAAGAAATTTGGTAGAGTTTTCAGAAATTATTTTATGAGTCCTTCTATGAGAAAGTGTTTTGTGCATAACTGGTGAATAAAAATATCCATAGTATCTCAGCTACCTCCTGCTGCGCAGATTGTAAAAGTAAATGAAGAAAATGATCCCTTACTGTTACACCGAGGGAACATTTCATTCTGATTTTGACCACGTATCATCATTATAGTTAGTTTATTATCCTTCCAGCGCTATGACTTCATCTGTTATCTGTGCATCTCATGAGATGCTTAACCCATTGATACTCAAGCCAGCCACTCCTACCTCTAACGTCCATGTATGTTATTATATTACTGTCCATATATCCATATCTTTTCTATGTATAATATTATATACACTGATTTGATTCGATTTCGACTGAAAAAATACTGAACTGGTAGTCCTAAATTGATTAATGTGAACTGTCGGTAGCCGATGGTGGGGGTTTTGTTTCCGCCACTACTGGTGCTAATTAAGTTATTGTTAAATTATTTACTTCAATTCAAGTTGGGGCGAAAAGACATTTTTTGTATGTATGTAGACATGTTAGTTCCACGATAACTTTAGAACCAATGCTCCTATTAATATGAAATTTAGAATATGTGTAGGTCTTATTAATACAATTTTCAAGTTCGTTGGGGATCAAAATCGGTTTAGCATATTACGAAATCTATATATATAAAAGGAGAAGCTGACTGACTGACTGACTGACTGACTGACTGACTGACTGACTGACTGACATATCAACGCAGGGCCTAAACTATAAGGGTTATAAACTTGAAATTTGGCACAGGGGTTCCTTTTTTAACGTAGGGGAGCACTAAGAAAGGATTTTTGGAAATTCATCCTCTAAAGGGGTAAAACGGGGGTGCAAAGTTAGTATGAAACTTTGCTGTTTTTGAAGTTATTCAAATGAAATTCAGCACGAAGGTTCTTTGCTGAAAGGCATGAGGGGTTAGAAACTTGAAATTTTGCACAGGGGTTCTTTTTATAACGTAACGGAGCACTAAGAAAGGATTTTTTGAAATTCATCCCCTAAGGGGGTAAAACTGGGGTGCAAAGTTAGTATGAAACTTTGTAGTTTTCGAAGTTATTCGAATGAAATTCGGCATGAAGGTTCTTTACTGAAAGGCATGAAACATGAGTACAATATTTTTTCTAAATTCAACCCTTAGGGGGTTAATCGGGGGCGCAAAGTTAGTATGAAACTTTGCCGTTTTTGAAGTTATTCGAATGAAAGTAGTTTATTGAACGTTATGAAACACGAGTAACATATTTTACTCAAAAATCATCTCTTAAGGGTGTAAAACGGGGATGCAAAGTTAGTATGAAACTTTCCATTTTTGAAGTTATTCGATTGAAATTCATGAACGAAAGTCATGAACCAAATCCATACTAATGTTATAAATACGAAAGTAACTCTGTCTCTCTGTCTGTCTTCTTTTCACGCTTCAATTTAGATAAAATTTGGTTTGGAGTTAGTTTGAGGCCCGGGGAAGGACATAGGGTACCTTTCATTCCGGGAAATTCTACTGTTCCCGAGGGACCCACACTAACGCGAGCGAAGCCGCGAGTGAAAGGGAAACCTGACTTATATATCAACGCACAGCCGAAACTACTGTGCCTAGAAGATTGAAATTTGGTACAGGGGTTTTTTTATGATTAAATGAATACTAAGAAAGTATTTTTAAAAATTTAACCAATTAGAGGCTGAAATAGGGGGGTGAAGTTTATATGGAATTTTCTCATTTCTGTACTTAGAATTCTCGATTACTTATAATTTACTTACTTATAATTCTCGATTAAAATTAAAAAAGATCTGTGTAGGTGAACTAAATAAAATTCCCCCTAAAGGGGTAAAGTAATATGGATTTTTTCTCATTTCTAGACTTAGAAGTATAAAAATAGGTATATAAGTTCTTTATTACAATCAAAAAAGATCTGTGTTGTTAAAATGGACAAAATTGCCCCCTGAAGGGTTAAAATAGGGAGGTAAAGTTTGTATGGTTTATTTTTCATTTCTAGATTTAGAAGTATAAAAATAGGTATATAACTCGATTACATATAAAAAACCGGCCAAGTGCGAGTCGGACTCCCACACGAAGGGTTTCGTACCTTTATCTATAAAAACAGCAAAAAATGTCTGTTTCCCTTTAATATTTATTTTATTTTTATTGTTTTATGCTGTCAGCCTTCTAGGTACCTTTCCGCGTGACAACGAACTGCGGGACATTTTTTATATATAATGGTTATTTTTAATTAAGTAGGGTGGGCTATTTTATTTTTAGTTAGTTTTATTTAATTATTTATTTGTAAAGTGAATATATAACCAAATTTTCTGTGAATATTTCAAGCAGATACCTGTTGCCGTTATCAATATCGAGCAAAAACAAACAAAAAAAAACACGTTTGTTGTATGGTAGCCCCCTTAAATATTTATTTTATTCTATTTTTTAGTATTTGTTGTTATAGCGGCAACAGAAATACATCATCTGTGAAATTTTCAACTGTCTAGCTGCTCTCAGTTCATGAGATACAGCCTGGTGACAGATGGATAGACAGACAGACAGACGGACAGCGGAGCGAAATTAATAGGGTCCCGTTTTTACCCTTTGGGTACGGAACCCTTAAAAGATCTGTGTTGGCAAAATAGACGAAATTTTCCCCTGAAAGAGTAAAATAGGTAAATTTATATTTTATATATAAGTCATCATTTCGAGTAGGTATCACGGTCAATCATGTACACCCTAGTGTCAAAGCTATTCGGAACCGCCTGTCGGCCTCTGACGTGGTTCCTTTAACGTCTACCAACGTGCCCTCCGAAGCACGGAAACATCTTTCTTATCAGACAATCAGGTGTTTCAAGCCTGCAAATCCTGCGGTCTACAGGCAAACGCCTTAACCACTGGACCACGGAGGCAGTTAAAATGAGGTATATAAGTTCACGATTACAAATAAAAAGATCTGTGTAGGTGAACTCTGTCTGTCTTTCTGTCGTCTTTTCACGCTTCAACCATTGAACAGAAATTTGGTATGGAGGTAGTTTTAGGCCCGGGGAACGAGATAGGTTACTTTTCATTCGGGGAAATTCTACTATTCCCGAGGTATCGACATAAACGCGGGCGAAGCCGCGGGTAACAGCTAGTTTGGAATAAATGTATAAATACTTAGGTACCTACTGCAAATAAACTTACATAAATACACATTAAGAATTATAAACTTACATAATTATATGAAATATATAAACCTACTAGTAAGTATATACATATACATACATAAATATACTAAACTTACACAGGTGGAAATAATATGATAGCACTCATTAAGGAAAGGATCATAGAGATAAGAAATGTGATTTAACCTGAGATTTAAAGCTGACTAGCGTTTGAGCGCACCGGATAGAGAGTGGTAGGGAACCATAGACGAACGGCTCGAACAGTAAAAGATCGCGAATAGAAATCAGTGGAATGTTGTGGTATTATTAAACGAAGGTTCTCTGCACTGCGTAGGTTACGTTTCTGAACATCTCTGTGAAAGGTAAAAAGCTTTCTTAAGTAGTTGGGAGAGGTAGGATTGAAAAGAATGGTATATAGTAGTGAAAGGGTATGCCAGTCTCGGCGACGTCGAATAGGGAGCCACTTGAGTTGATTACGAAAGTGAGAGACATGGTCGTATTTACGTAGACCATAAATAAATCGAATGAAAAGATTTTGGAGACGCTCAAGTTTGTTAAGTTACTCCTCAGTAAGGTCTAGGTAGCATGTGTCAGCGTAACCTAAGATAGGTAAAAGGATGGAGTGTGCAAGCATAATTTTGGTGTCAATAGGTAAGAACCTATTAAGTCTCTTGAGTGAGCCGAAAGCAGCAAAGATCTTTCTGCCGAGTTCCGAAACTTGAGCAGTCCAAGAAAGAGTTCTGTCGATGTGAATACCTAAATTTTTGACACGGTCGCTACACTCAATTATAATTCTATCGAATACTATTTTGGGGAGATGAGCATTATCCAATTTACTAAGAAGCCTAGAACTACCTACGATAATGCATTGAGTTCTCAGTGGATTGACTACAAGACCATGATTTCTGCTCCAAACTGCAATGCTTTCCAGATCTCTATTTATGGTAGAAATAGCAGAGGATATATTCTCGATAGTAGCACTCGTATAAATTTGCAGATCATCTGCGTAAAAGTGGTAGGAAGACTGAAGTTGAAAAGTAATAGAATTAATAAATATTGAAAACAGAAGAGGGGATAGCACACCACCCTGAGGAACACCAGCAGTAATCTTACACCAGGACGAGTAATGATCCTCAATGCAGAAACGCTGCTGTCTTCCAAACAGGTAAGATTGAAACCAGCCGATTACTGTTGGAGATAGATGTCGATATTCTGCTGGGCGTTCTATACTCTCTTAACTTATCTACAACAGTAATCGGCTGGTTTCAATCTTACCTGTCTGGAAGACAGCAGCGTTTCTGCATTGAGGATCATTACTCGTCCTGGTGTAAGATTACTGCTGGTGTTCCTCAGGGTGGTGTGCTATCCCCTCTTCTGTTTTCAATATTTATTAATTCTATTACTTTTCAACTTCAGTCTTCCTACCACCTTTACGCAGATGATCTGCAAATTTATACGAGTGCTACTATCGAGAATATATCCCCTGCTATTTCTACCATAAATAGAGATCTGGAAAGCATTGCAGTTTGGAGCAGAAATCATGGTCTTGTAGTCAATCCACTGAAAACTCAATGCATTATCGTAGGTAGTTCTAGGCTTCTTAGTAAATTGGATAATGCTCATCTCCCCAAAATAGTATTCGATAGAATTATAATTGAGTGTAGCACCCGTGTCAAAAATTTAGGTATTCACATCGACAGAACTCTTTCTTGGACTGCTCAAGTTTCGGAACTCGGCAGAAAGATCTTTGCTGCTTTCGGCTCACTCAAGAGACTTAATAGGTTCTTACCTATTGACACCAAAATTATGCTTGCACACTCCATCCTTTTACCTATCTTAGATTACGCTGACACATGCTACCTAGACCTTACTGAGGAGTAACTTAACAAACTTGAGCGTCTCCAAAATCTTTTCATTCGATTTATTTATGGTCTACGTGAATACGACCATGTCTCTCACTTTCGTAATCAACTCAAGTGGCTCCCTATTCGACGTCGCCGAGACTGGCATACCCTTTCACTACTATATACCATTCTTTTCAATCCTACCTCTCCCAACTACTTAAGAAAGCTTTTTACCTTCCACAGAGATGATTCATTACATATATATGTAATGAATATAAATCGATCGATATCAAAATCTATTAGAAATGTTGGCTTCACGTCTAGCTCTGCTAAAATCACACAAGATCGTAGATACCACAATGTGCCATATCTTGCGTCTTGTCCCGCACCCAAGCGCGGCGGCGCGTATTTTTCTGTATGTAGGCGCATGCTCTGCGCTACGCCGCGTGATGCGCTGCAGTGTGCGAATCGCCTAACTTGTTAATCGGAGAGGGCGGTAAACTTGTTGTAAGCGGCGGGCAAATCAAGTTTACACTTGATAAGTTTCTACACGTGTACATGTGCAATTCATCGAATGAAATTGTTTAAAAGGGCTACTACTTGCGACATAAAGATAAAGAATCTGTTAAAGTTCAAAGCTCTATGAAAGTTCATGCTCTAGTTCAAATTGTCCGGCTGTCAGTCAGTCCAAGTCCTCAATTAAAATGGTATTAACTACTTGAGGGAAGAGAGCCAATGGGTACAAGACCAATGACCACTTTTAGGTCGGTATGAGCTTGGTTATAGATTTTTACTATAAAATTAGGTGACATAAATAAAACATCATATATTACTATTTGATAGTGTTACAAAAAAATAACTGTAACTTATTTAGACTTAAATTTAGTTATTTCATTATTTCCGTGGCTTGTGTGTTGTGCTAAGCCCTACGAATAAGTAAGGTATAATATTGCGGATACAATTACAAAATATACTGGCTACAACTTCTTACTTATAAATAAACCCTAAGTATTCTGTCGCCTGAGCAAAAAAATACAAGTACCTACATTAGGCTTATTGTGAAAAAAAATATTTTAATTGCATTTTTCTCTTAGACTTTTCAGTTATTAGTAAGATTTTAGAGTAAACGTACGATTACGTAAGGAACGATAAAGTCCTCTTGAATCACTCTTTGTATTTAAAAAAGAACCGCCAAGTGCAAGTCGAACTTGCGAATGAATGGTTCCGTACTATTACCTATAGTAAAATAGAAATATTATTGCACAAAAGACTTTTAAATGTTTATGAATGTATATAATTAATGACAACAACCTTAAAATCGCCCAACCCGTCTCTCTTTTCACACAAACGCTCTTAAGGCGTTGTAACGCCATAAGAGCGAAATCTATACATATAATAAAACAGTAAAAATATTTTGTCTGTACATTTAGAATTTTTGACTGAAATGGATAGAGGAACACTTAAAAAGAATAATAGAAAGCAAAAAATTTTTTTTCGAATTTCTTGTCTGTCTGTCTGTCTGTCTGTCCGTCTGTCTGTCTGTCTGTCTGTATGTATGATCACGATTATCTCCGAAAATACTGAACCGATTTACTTCAAACTTTCACTAATTGCTTTGTTTTAACTCAGCAAAACATTTAAAGTTTGTTTCATCAAAATCGGTTCATTAAAAAAAAGTTATCGTAATTTGAATGAACTCAAAGCATGAGTTTGCCTGCAAACATATAGCAAAAATAATATAGCAAAAATAAAATAAAATAATAAGTGACATAAGAAAATTAAAATCCAAAGTCAATTCATCATCATTATACGACAGCATTATACCTATCCATACTATCCATAGTAATCCATACTAAAAAAAAGGAGAAGATGACTGACTGACATATCAATGCAGGGCCTAAACTATAAGGGTTAGGAACTTGAAATTTTGCACAGGGGTTCTTTTTATAATGTAGAGGAGCACTAAGAAAATGATTTTTGGAAATTCATCTCCTAAGGGGGTAAAACGGGTTGCAAAGTTAGTATGAAACTTGGTCGTTTTTGAAGTTATTCAAATGAAATTCAGTTTGAAGGTTCTTTACTAAAAGGCATGAAACACGAGTAAAATATTTTTCTCAAAAATCATCCCTTAAAGGGATATAACGGGGATGCAAAGTTAGTATGAAGCTTACCGTTTTTGAAGTTATTCAATTGAAATTCAATATTAAGGTGTTTCATTGAAAGTCATGAACTAATGTATTCCGGGTAATTCTACTGTTCCTGAGAAATCGACACTTACGCGGGCGGAGCCGCGGGTCAAAGGTAAACCTGACTTATATATCAACGCACAGCCGAAACTACTGTGCCTAGAAACTTGAAATTTGCCACAGGGATTCTTTTTATGATTTTAATTGAGCACTAAGAAAGGATTTTTAGAAAATCAAAGGGGGTGAAGTTTTATGGATTTTTTCCTTTCTGGACTTAAAAGTAGAACTGAACTTTGAAAGTAGGTACACAAGTTCTCAATTAAAATTAAAAAGATCTGTTTAGGTGAACCAGACAACATTCTCCCTTGAAGGGGTAAATAGGGGGTAAATTAGAATGGAATTTTTCGATTTCTAGACTTAGACTTATATAAAAATAGGTATGTAAGTTCTCGATTATAATTCAAAAGATCTATGTAGGTGAAATGTATAAAATCCCCTCCTTAAGAGGCAACATATTGGGGGTTAAGTTTTGTATGGACATTTTCTCATTTCTGGACGTTCTGGATTACAATTAATAAGATGTATGTAGGTAAAACCGACGAAATTTTCGCCTGAAGGGATAAAATAGAGGAGTAAAGTTAGTATGGTATTTTTTTCATTTCTAGACTTAGAAGTATGAAAATAAGTATATACGTTCTAGATTACAAATAAAAAAGATCTGTGTAGGTGAAATTTACAAAATTCCCCCCTTAAGGGATAAAGGGGGGAGGATTGTATGGAAATTTTCTACTTTCTGGACATAGAAGTATTAAAATAAGTATATATGTTTACATTACAATTAAAAAGATCTGTGTAGTTAAAATGGACGAAATTTCCCCTTGAAAGAGTAAAATGGGTGGGGCAAAGTTTGTATGGATTTTTATATTTACTTAGAAATATGACAATAAGAAGTTCTCCATTACAATAAAAAAATATCTGTGTAGGTGAAATAGGCAAAATCGTCCTTAAGGGCTAAAGATCTATGCAGGTGAAATGTATTAAATTCCCCCCTTAAGGGGAAAAAGCAGAGGGGGAGGGGTTTGTATGGAATATTTATCATTTCTACTGTTCCCAAGGGAACGACATTAACGCGGGCGGAGCCGCGGGCAACATCTAGTGAGCAATAAATTCAATATAAGCCTCCAAAAATTTGGTTTTTGAACAAATTTTAGCTGAACTTCGGCCGTTCATTAAGTACTCATAAAAAGTAAAAGCAAAGTAAATGTTTTTATACAAACCCCGCAAATGTTATGAATATTCTAAATAAAAAACATTTAAGAAAGGGGCGACCTCCGAGACGTACATATAAATATTGTCATGTGAGAATTATTGTTTTAGACGTAAAAAATACAAAGTTTTCAAAGAAAAATGCTTTTAGATATCATACCGTATTAATATCATTTTATATTTCATATGTATCTGTTTCAAATTCCAACAAGACGGCGATCTTGTTCAAAATTGATATAAATTATACAAATACTTTTGATGTATTTAATTATTTCAGTTTATTAATCTTTTCCATAAGAGAGTACGGCTATAGCAACCTTACCCAGACTTAATACCCGCTAATATTTTTCACTTCCTATCACTAATTATAGGTTAACATTACTAATACTCGTAGAAAACAACGGCACAGTACTACTATCCGGTGCAGCGCGTTACGTCACGCGGTCGACCGAGGGTCGCGGGTCACCATCCGTTATGGAGATATGCAGTTTCACCTCACCACTCTTCGTTCAGATGTACAGATATACCATTACTCATAATTGATGTTGAATATATTCCTCATTGCCGAGTGTTATTAACATGATATTGAGTGACAAATACTCCTGCAGGGAGCAAAAGGATCGCCATTGTAAGTTACTTTGTAATTTTATACCTTTTAACAAGCTTTTATATAAACAAGCTTTCACCCACGGATCCGCCCGCGGTAATATTGATGCTTTGGGTGGGAATAGTACTTTTTCCCGGGATAAAATTTATAGTGTAAATTAAATTTAAAGTCCTTCTCCGTACTCCAGACAACGGGTATGCAAAATTTTATAACGATTGTTTCAGTAGATAGGGCGTGAAGGCGTCACAAACAAACTCACTTTCGCTGTTATAATATTAGTAAGCTATCTCGAGCAGCTCCCTGCTTCAGAAGGTAGTTTAAGCCGTTGGTTCTCTCTAAAACCATTAGATGGTAGTGTTTTAAAATATGTAAGTAACTTTGAGCAGCTATCACTTCCAATTTATTAAGGGCGGCCAGTGCATCAAAAGCTGCAGGAGCTAAAGAACGCTCTTAAAGAAGAGGCAGTGCTATCTGTTCTTCTACCTGTAATTTAGATAGACCTTATAAGGTTTATTTAAGTTACAAGTAGATCGGTCGGTTCCGCTATATTATAGGGGAACACAATGCGGTCATCACAATGGCTGAGGTCGCCCAGAGTGGCCCTTCTGGGAGGGGAGACCAAAAGTGACATAAAAATATCCTGAGCTCCTCCCTGCTTCATAAAGTAGTTTAAGCCGTTGGTTCTCTCTAAAACTATTAGATGGTAGAAGTTAGTAACTTTGAGCAGCTTGTCGCAGAAAACAGTGTCGGCATCTCAAGCGGGTGCCGCGCGAACAAAAAACTATGGAAGCGTAACTCTCATACAACTAACGATTCATTATCAGTCCCATTTACGCAAACAAATTTAACTCAAATCACAACGACAAACTTACGCACTCATAGACGAAGATAGTTTGCGATTGGCCGCGTCAAGGTCACGAGGTGGTGCCAACATTTCTAATGTACGCTATGGTGTCAACATAGCGGAGGTAGGTAGACATCGCTCACGACAGTAGCTCGCCTCGCTCGCTATGTATAAGTTACTCCAGTGTCAGTTTTCCTTCTTTCCTTGCGTTTCCTGCACCACTTTATTACACAAGAAGTCATTTTTATCATATTTATATTTATTTATTTATATATCACAGCACTTACAGTTACCCAACACGCACATGTGAGCCAGAGCAAATTATACAGAATAATTAGAAAAAAATATCACACAAAAATAAATTTGTTACCATTTCGCCGATATTCACAAAAAATATGTCGTTAAATGCTTTTGTCGACGCGTCCTTCCGTCACGGAGCGCGTGGCAGACTAGTTCACGAAAAGATATACTTTTTAAGCCCCGCCCGTTTTGATATACTTTGCGTGGTGTCAGTTTTTGAGCGCAATGCTGCTTCCATAATTTTTCTAATTCAATGCGCTACTGCGCAAGCCATTAGGCGATTAGGAAAAAAATGATTTCATCAGAGATTTGTCTGAATATTTTCATATTTTTATAAGATATTTATATTTTTATAAAATTAGAAATGCGCGACCTCCGAGATGTAAATATAAATATTTTCATGTGAGAATTATTGTTTTAGACGTAAAAATTACAAAGATTTCGAAGAAAAATGTTTTTAGATATCATAACATATACTATGATTTCTAAATTTCATATGTATCTGTTTCTAATTCGAACAAGAAGATACGATATTGTTCAAGGATCAACCTATATTATACAAATACTTTTGATGTATTTCATTAATTCAGCGCATAGTACTAGTGATTTGAAAACACGTCATTTTCACAATTTCGTGCAGTACCGTCTTAAACACACAACATCTTCTAAAAAAGATTTATCTATGATGAAGTCGGCTGAATAGCAAATAGTAATAATTGTTTTTCTTTTTAATAAACCATATATTAAATCAAATCATAACTGAAATGAGGACTTGTAGATGCATCTTAGAAATATTTTATGGCTAGGGAATTCGTTCTCTGCACCTCCTCTTCGTTATCTGTTAAGTTTCTCAAACTATCCTCCAGACTCCAGACCCGTCGATTTACACAAGTTTTTCAAACTATTTTAAGACAAGTAAAGTTACTATTTCAACATTATCTTTAGACAAGTTTTTCAAACTATTTTAATAAGTTATATTTTGAAAACGGGTCACTCACGTGCTATTTTGTCGGTAATGCCGACTAGTTTCGGACTCGTCAGGAGTCCATTTTCAGGGCGCGTTCGGGATGCGTGACGCCGAAGAATCCCCGGCCTGTACTGCTCGCCCTCCGCGTGACCAGCACGTGAGTGACCTGTTTTTGAAATACAATCTGTCTTAATAAAAAACAAGAACTACTTCAGACCATTATCTGACCGCAATAAGACTTACTTATCACTTTGACGTTTGGCTAACTGTCATTGTCAATTTGTTTTGGATGGTTTAAACCTGGTAAGTACTGATAGTCCGCGTTTTATAATAAGGCTCTCACGTTAGTTTTAATGATATGATATCTTAATAAGTGTTTAGATATTTTTATTCTTTAGATATTTTTGTTTATTACTTATGATTGTATGATGATTGTATATTTAAGTATTACAAACAACCCGGCATAGAATTTTAAATATACATATAATTGGTTTTACGTAAGTATTGCAGCGTTTATTATCGTGGGAACGCAATAATTACAGTCGTAATAAAAGTTGGTAAAATACCTACATGCGGAAACTTGTGCTTTGATACATTATGAAGCAAGGCTTCCACTGTATGATTATGAGTGCGAAAGTAGCTTTTTGATGTGTGGGAGAAAAGTTCATGAATGGAGGTTTACGATGAAGTAAGATCATCATTTCGAGTAGGTGACACGGTCAATCGACCATGCACACCCTGGTGTCAGAGTTCTTCGGGATCGCCTCTCGGCCTCTGACGCGGTTCCCTTAACGACTACTAGATGGCAGCTGTGCCTTCCGAAGCATGGAATCATCCTAATTATCAGACAATCAGGTGCTTCAAGCCTGCAATGTCCTAACCAAACTGGAAACAACTAAACAAAGTATGCTCCCCGTGGGAATATAACCCACGACCCCCAGGTCTACAGGCAAACGTAATAACCACTGGACCACGGAGGTGTAATATTCAATGGTAATATTCAGCTATTACAGCGAGATAAGATCGATCGAGCCCGATGGGTCAGTGGGTCTGAGAATTATTAGCGTTTAAGTATGTTAAGCAACCTCGGTGCGGTCCCCACTGGGATGTGACTGCAAGTGGCATTAAAATATCTCGAGCTCCTGCGTGCTTCGAAAGGCACGTTTAGCCGTTGGTCCCGACTGTGATCATTGATGGAAGTCGTTAAGGTATGTCAGATGACTTTAGACTTCTTGAAAAAGTTAGTCGTCGAATATAATCTTTTAGGGCATTTGATTGCTTTTCGCGTGTTTTTCAATAAACTGGTGCAAGATTTTACATGGACTGGTATATTTTTCTGTTCAAAGGAACAAAATGTTGTAAATTAAAAATAAGAAAGTAACATGGAATTTAAATTGGAACAGATAGCGAAAGAAACATTTGCAATCTTTTATATCATAAATAAAATCTTCTTGGCTCGAAATCTGATCTTTTCGATCCGGTATCTACCATATTGCGACTGAGCCAACCATTCGATGATAATAATTATAGAGGAGAAAGTACTACCTATTCTAATCTATACCATTTTTTAATTGGTACACAACAACGAAATACCGCCATCTTGCGGCGGCGGTAGTAACCTTCAAGATGTAAAAGAATTAAAATAATTTCAGTGCCATCTTGTGTCATTTTTAGGATAACGTCACGAAATTATTTGACATTTATTTAAATACTAGCTGTTACCCGCGGCTTCGCCCGCGTTTATGTCGATACCTCGGGAATAGTAGAATTTCCCCGAATGAAAAGTAACCTATCTCGTTCCCCGGGCCTAAAACTACCTCCATACCAAATTTCTGTTCAATGGTTGAAGCGTGAAAAGACGACAGAAAGACAGACAGAGTTCACCTACACAGATCTTTTTATTTGTAATCGTGAACTTATATACCTCATTTTAACTGCCTCCGTGGTCCAGTGGTTAAGGCGTTTGCCTGTAGACCGCAGGATTTGCAGGCTTGAAACACCTGATTGTCTGATAAGAAAGATGTTTCCGTGCTTCGGAGGGCACGTTGGTAGACGTTAAAGGAACCACGTCAGAGGCCGACAGGCGGTTCCGAATAGCTTTGACACTAGGGTGTACATGATTGACCGTGACACCTACTCGAAATGATGACTTATATATAAAATATAAATTTACCTCCTATTTTACTCTTTCAGGGGAAAATTTCGTCTATTTTGCCAACACAGATCTTTTAAGGGTTCCGTACCCAAAGGGTAAAAACGGGACCCTATTAATTTCGCTCCGCTGTCCGTCTGTCTGTCTGTCTATCCATCTGTCACCAGGCTGTATCTCATGAACCGAGAGCAGCTAGACAGTTGAAAATTTCACAGATGATGTATTTCTGTTGCCGCTATAACAATAAATACTAAAAAATAGAATAAAATAAATATTTAAGGGGGCTACCATACAACAAACGTGTTTTTTTTTGTTTGTTTTTGCTCGATATTGATAACGGCAACAGGTATCTGCTTGAAATATTCACAGAAAATTTGGTTATATCTTCACTTTACAAATAAATAATTAAATAAAACTAACTAAAAATAAAATAGCCCACCCTACTTAATTAAAAATAACCATTATAAATAAAAAATGTCCCGCAGTTCGTTGTCACGCGGAAAGGTACCTAGAAGGCTGACAGCATAAAACAATAAAAATAAAATAAATATTAAAGGGAAACAGACATTTTTTGCCGTTTTTATAGATAAAGGTACGAAACCCTTCGTGTGGGAGTCCGACTCGCACCTGGCCGGTTTTTTATATGTAATCGAGTTATATACCTATTTTTATACTTCTAAATCTAGAAATGAAAAATAAACCATACAAACTTTACCTCCCTATTTTAACCCTTGAGGGGGCAATTTTGTCCATTTTAACAACACAGATCTTTTTTGATTGTAATAAAGAACTTATATACCTATTTTTATACTTCTAAGTCTAGAAATGAGAAAAAATCCATAATACTTTACCCCTTTAGGGGAAATTTTATTTAGTTCACCTACACAGATCTTTTTTAATTTTAATCGAGAATTATAAGTAAGTAAATTATAAGTAATCGAGAATTCTAAGTTCAGAAATGAGAAAATTCCATATAAACTTCACCCCCCTATTTCAGCCTCTAATTGGTTGAATTTTTAAAAATACTTTCTTAGTATTCATTTAATCATAAAAAAACCCCTGTACCAAATTTCAATCTTCTAGGCACAGTAGTTTCGGCTGTGCGTTGATATATAAGTCAGGTTTCCCTTTCACTCGCGGCTTCGCTCGCGTTAGTGTGGGTCCCTCGGAAACAGTAGAATTTCCCGGAATGAAAGGTACCCTATGTCCTTCCCCGGGCCTCAAACTAACTCCAAACCAAATTTTATCTAAATTGAAGCGTGAAAAGAAGACAGACAGAGAGACAGAGTTACGTTGTATTTATAACATTAGTATGGATTTGGTTCATGACTTTCGTTCATGAATTTCAATCGAATAACTTCAAAAATGGAAAGTTTCATACTAACTTTGCATCCCCGTTTTACACCCTTAAGAGATGATTTTTGAGTAAAATATGTTACTCGTGTTTCATAACGTTCAATAAACTACTTTCATTCTGAATTTCATTCGAATAACTTCAAAAACGGCAAAGTTTCATACTAACTTTGCGCCCACGATTAACCCCCTAAGGGTTGAATTTAGAAAAAATATTGTACTCATGTTTCATGCCTTTCAGTAAAGAACCTTCATGCCGAATTTCATTCGAATAACTTCGAAAACTACAAAGTTTCATACTAACTTTGCACCCCAGTTTTACCCCCTTAGGGGATGAATTTCAAAAAATCCTTTCTTAGTGCTCCCTTACGTTATAAAAAGAACCCCTGTGCAAAATTTCAAGTTTCTAACCCCTCATGCCTTTCAGCAAAGAACCTTTGTGCTGAATTTCATTTGAATAACTTCAAAAACAGCAAAGTTTCATACTAACTTTGCACCCCCGTTTTACCCCTTTAGAGGATGAATTTCCAAAAATCCTTTCTTAGTGCTCCCCTACGTTAAAAAAGGAACCCCTGTGCCAAATTTCAAGTTTATAACCCTTATAGTTTAGGCCCTGTGTTGATATGTCAGTCAGTCAGTCAGTCAGTCAGTCAGCTTCTCCTTTTATATATATAGATTAGTATGGATAGGTATAATGCTGTCGTATAATGATTATGAATTGACTTTGGATTTTAATTTTCTTATGTCACTTATTATTTTATTTTATTTTTGCTATATGTTTGCAGGCAAACTCATGCCTTGAGTTCATTCAAAACTTTTTTTTTAATGAACCGATTTTGATGAAACAAACTTTAAATGTTAAACTGAGTTAAAACAAAGCAATTGGTGAAAGTGTTAATAATACGTTACTTTTCAATTGACTAGTTTCTTCTTTTTCGTTTAGTACTTAGTACATTTGGGAAGGCTCTACTGTATTCCCCAAAACTCAATAGCCAAAACAATACGCGTCTTAGGATGTACCAACCACTCCTTTTGCCGTGCAGCTTAAAAGCCAGGGGATAATTTGAATAATGTGCAAAAAGGCAAAGCCACTTTTTTAATACCTTGTTCCACGACATCACAGAACAATCATGAACAGAACATCACAGTCGTTCAATTTTGAATACGTTCTGCAAGGGTCCTCGAGTTTTTATTCTCGAGTACAATAATTACTCTAAAGCTACAATTCTATGTTGAACTCCATTCGGTTATGTAAGGAGAGTTGCGTAGTTTTTTTTGATGATTGGTAATAATAATATTGTGTAAGGTATGGTTCATAGGCTCGGGTCGGACTTGCGCAATCAATTTGCAGTACAGCCCATAGGTCAAACGTCCACACACGTAGATGTGATGAAATTTTACTTAATTAGCTGAAACTTTCTTGACTTACTTTTACACTTACAAGTGGTTCTGTGAGTTGTTGATCTCGCGATCTTTCAATACCACAACGGACTTGCAATGGTTGTAAGTGCTATAGACTCCAATAGCGACTTAGGTCCTTAGTCCTTAGATGGCTGATCCATGCGCCAACTCGTGAACGGGTGCTGCTAGGGGACAAGACGGGTCTGCTCGGACTTTTTGACACATAACATTCACACATATGTTCCTAAAATAATCATGTATATAATAAAAATTGTAATGATTACTAGAAATACTTTTTTTTATTTCTAGTAATCATTACAATTTTTTATAAAGCATTCTTGTCGAATTTATTCTACTTTCATGCTTTTACTGTTACACCCAACTCATTGAGAGTTGGGTGTGACAGTTCTATACATAAGTGTGTGGAACAATACTCCATATTTAAAAAGACCACATCTGTGTGGTCTTTTTAAAGCCTTTTCCAGCCTTTAGCATTTCGTCAAGGGCCAGCTTTCATACAATTTATCGCTTATTCAACACCTTGACTAGCTCCGTGGCGCAGCGGTCAACACGCCTGCCTGCGACACGGAGTGACCGGGTTCGATCCCCGGCCAGGTCAAGATGGAAAATGATCTTTTCCAGATTGGCCTGGGTCTTGGATGTTTATCTATATATGTATTTGTTATAAAATATAGTATCGTTGAGTTAGTATCCCATAACACAAGTCTCGAACTTACTTTGGGGCTAGCTCAATCTGTGTGATATGTCCGTATATATTTATTTATATTTATATTTGTATTTGAAATGCACTATCCATGTTTTAACAAACATGGATGGTGGAGGTCAAGTTGATGTCATCTATACGGATATGGAGAAAGCCTTCGACCGTGTAGATCACTCGATTTTGCTAGACAAATTAAATAGGTTAGGAATCCATGGTAGCTTGCTCCGGTGGGTACAGTCATATTTGGAAAATCGATCTCAGGCGGTTGTTCTCGGTGGATATCGGTCAGACTTCATATCTGTTCCTACAGGCGTCCCGCAAGGATCTTATTTAGGCCCGTTATTTTATAACGCTTACTTATATGATATAGACAGCTGTTTTCAGTCTACTAAGTACCTTATGTACGCTGACGACAAAAAAATTTTTTGTAAAATAAGTTCCCAATTAGATTGTCAATAAATGCAAAGGGATCTAGACTGTCTTCTGACTTATTACACTGAAAACAAATTAACCATTAATATTAAAAAATGCCAGTGTATTACTTTTTCTCGTAAGCCAAAGCCCATAATTTACGATTATACTTTTAACGGTATTGCAATAGAGAGAACTAACGTTGTAAAAGATTTGGGTGTTTATTTTGATGATAAAATGCAATTATCTGATCACATAGAATACTGTAAAAATAAAGCTTATAAGAATCTTGGTATCATACTGCGCATTTGCAAACCTTTTTCAAATGTATCAGCGATTAAAACAATATACTATGCTTACGTTAGAAGTATATTAGAATATTGTAGTACAATATGGTCACCTAACTATATAATTTACAAAAATAAATTAGAGTGCGTCCAGAAAATATTCATAAAACATCTTAATTATCGGGCCCGCAGACCACCAGAATCTTATGAGGAAAGCTGTCTCGCCCATGGCATTCTCACCTTGGCACAGCGTCGTACGGTTGCAGATATGTGTCTATTATATGATATAGTGAATAGCAGACTAGATTGCCCTGACTTGGTGTCCGAAATTCGCTATCGAACCCCGTCGACTCGCACGCGTCACACAGCCCTGTTCCATGTACCATGTTATCATACCAACTATGCGCAAAATATGATTACAGCAAGATTAACTAGGAAGTTTAATTCTAAATTTAATGATATTGACCCATTTGCCAATTCCAAGGCGGCATTCAAATGTAAGATTGTTGAATCTCTTAGATCCGAATTGTAAAACTTGCAGAGACTTACCTAAAATCAAATAACATCGAGTAATTCATTCTTATTTAACATTAATGTGCTCTTGGTTAGGTTCATTGTATACAGTTTAAAATTGAAAACAACTCGCTACAATGTTTGAATTCAACGAGTATGTACTTTCGTTTAGTCATTATTAGTAATTTTATATTAATTTTCTCCTGTTTTGTTCACCAATGTCGACTTTTTTAAATACCGCTGTCATAGAAAGGGAAACCTCTTATTGGCTATAATTTTAATTATGATTATTGTAAACTTACTCTGTAACGCTGTTGGTTTTCTTAATAAATAAATAAATAAATAAACTCTTTCATATACATTTTCAAACAATCCTTAACACTCTTTCCATTCCTCTCAAACTTTCTTGATCCATTAATATTTTGCCATTCTTTTCTCTGATCTTATAGAGCTCTGATTTTGTGTATTTGCCTCTTACTCTTTTTATATCTTTCCAAAAATATTCGACATTGCTCTTAAAATCTTGAGACAAACTTCTATCAAAATGATACTCTTGCTTTTTTCGTTTACAATTTCTTTTACACACACATTCATCTTTTAAAAATCCTTATTAACAGCAAGCAAATCATCATCAGACCTATTACAATCAGATTATTCAAAATAATTCTAAAATAACAATGGTAACTAGATGATGGTCAAACTTTGTTTGAAAGGATATAAAATTAAAAAGCCCTTCAGGCGAATAGGCGAAAAAAAGTTCTTTTGGGTTTTCTTCTCTGCAGTGGTCGGTTCCTTTTGCACATTAATTACCACTATAAATATTACAAAATTAGATCCCTTAAAATGTGTTTTGGGCGTGAACGAATTTAATACTATTTTCTGAATAAACTTTATGATTTTTTTTAGTGCCCCGCTAAAAATCCTTAAAACTTGATAAATCTATCTATGTAATTATCGATCTCGCTTATAAAAATTCACGGGTATCGACTAGGAAATGTACGGCCTATAGAGGAGAACAGCTGGACAGTCCCTTCGCGCCGTATAGAAATTCCATATATTTCTGAGAAACAATATTTATCCTTATGGACTGGGAGGCTAACTGCTGTCAGAGTTTCGACTTGTCAGTGGCATATGACCCTATCCACTAAAGATAAGATTCCACGGATAATTAAACACGAAATTATAAAATAAATAAATATATACGGACAAATCACACAGATTGAGCTAGCCCCAAAGTAAGTTCAAGACTTGTGTTATGAGATACTAACTCAACGATACTATATTTTATAACAAATACATATATAGATACACATCCAAGACCCAGGCCAATCTGAAAAAGATCATTTTCCATCTTGACCTGGCCGGGGATCGAACCCGATCACTCCGTGTCGCAGGCAGGCGTGTTGACCGCTGCGCCACGGAGCTAGTCAAATTGCGACAGTAATTGTCTCCACCCATCAACACGTTATTTCCAAGAAAAATAAAATCGCGGCTGCTGTATCAATAGTCCATGTCATTCGGAACTCCGAATTCGCTGAGGTATTTACTACGTTTAGCATGTAGGCGGAGTGGGCGTAATGATTGAAATTGATAACAACAACAGCATTGTATTTTATTTTCCAAGTTAACCAGTAACCGTATAATTCAAATTTTATTTATATTTTATCACTTAATATGGTTGAATTGCGTTTATTACATCATTTTTACACCTAATGTTTCGACTGTAACTTAGTCTACCTGCGATCATGAAAACTGCAAAGTTTTCGGAACGTTAGGTGTAAAAACACGCGATAAAACCGTTCATTTAAATAACATTTGAATTTAAATACAATTTTATAGTTCTCCCGCTCGTATGTCCAGGGGTAAGTATGGAAGTAGAATAATTTAGGATCCGAATCATGGATGTGGAAAACACGGTGCGAAAAATTTTAAAATGTTTCTAAAAAGGTGGATAAGGTGATCCGATAGAAAAATGAGTCGGATAGCAACATGCAACATGAAAGAGTCATAAAGCATAGTTAATTGGAATTTTATTATCCAACTGTGCCTCCGGGTACTCCCCTAGCATTCAGACCTTGCCTCATAAAAATATTCTCAAAAGACAAATTTAATATTATCAATAGTTTTCGCTCGCCCAATAACGAAGTCTCTAGGCAAATATTTAATACCTTAGTTATTGATATTTGCGAATAGATCTCCAATTTTTCGAAAAGGTTGTTTAGTTATAATCTTCTTCTTCTTATTTAAACTTACATACAAGTAAAATTATAAACATCTTGCTTAAAAAAGAACTCCTTCCAACGCATTTCCCCGTTGCACAGCGAGAGCGATACGTTGTGCATAAAAACTGTAATTACCAGTACCAGTTACCAATACTTCGAGGAGACGCGTTGTCAGTTCCTTATAGAATTGGTGGTAAATAGGATGGAGCTAAAGTACTCATATCTACAAAAATGGCACCCCAAACTAGACATTTACCTTGTCGTCACTGGATTATAGAAAGACCATCTGGTCGCTTACCATCGGTGTGGAAGATTCAATTTGTTTCTAAAACTAACGGAACATTGACAGTGGCAAGTTGTATGAATTATGTCATTCAATCAAATCTATAGCCTATCTTTACTTGCTGATAAATTAGCTTTCTATTCGCAATGACTTTTTTAAATTGCTCCAGTTGCTTTAAGATTAATACATTCCTAAGAAACACACAAGTAAATCATTTCTCTTCATAATATTAGTTTAGATAACCTACTCTTATTAACTTCAGAATACCTAATACAATATTTATTTTTATTGAACGTGTACTTACAAATAGTAAGCTTAGGAATAAAGGTGTCAAATCTAATATAAAAGATATTTAAGATCTATCGTTATAAATATTCTTTATATGAAACAAGCTGTTTCCCATCACTGCATTCACGTAGTTCTTAATTTAGTCAGTCTATCCGGACCCCGGACCAACCCCGGCTTCCGGGAAACAAGCATCTCAGGTCAGTATATAACCGGAAACACACTTAGATTACAGAGAAATAAATAGTTTTTGCAGCGCTTCCTGGCCTAATAAGACATTGGGTTTATCGAACGGAGTATCAATTCTTTTGAAAAGAAAATATTGCTTCTTTTCGAGTCAAAATGGTTATTATTTCTCTCTTATACAGTTGTTGACCTGAAATGTAACTTGTCGCTGATAATGTAGTTTACTATGAAGCTTGTACGAGATAATGCGTCTTCATCCAGTTTGGACAAACATTCTTACGTATTTCTCGCTTTCTAGCTGTTTTCTTCTATAGCCCTCATTTGTAAAACTCTTCTCGCGAGTCATTCGATAATACATAGATTACTGTATTCATTTTTTGTAATATTTTAAATATCAATTTATTTCGTTGCATTTCATATTGTACAGTACATCAGCTTTAACAATATCATCACTGCGCTGTAATTAAAATAGGTACAAAATGAATCCTGTTGGACGTCGCAGAAATAAAGTTAGAACGGCAAGGGAGTTTTAAAAAAATAGATTTTAATAAAGTAGACTACCTAGTTAATTACTATAGTATAGAGCAAGTATTACTTACTAGTCCTTTTCTTTTTATTATTATATGTTAAGGGCCCGTACTACCTCACACTGCTTTGCATGATTGACTGTTATATCAATAATAATTAAATACTCAAGTTGAAATAAAAATGCAGCAAAGTTCAGGACTAACTCTGGTAACTATATGACTCAAAAACACGATTGCGTTAAACTTTCTCGATAGAAAAAAATTGCAAAGTTGCCTCCAAATCACGTCTAATTTACTCGGTATATAGCATTATTCACCAAATACATTAAAATTAACCTTGAAACTTTTGATTATTATTGCATTACAGATAAGGCAGCCATCATATGTTTTTCTTTTTCGAATAACCCTCGAATATTCCTTAAAAACGAAAATATCCAAAGTAGCCAACGCGTTTAGACCATCCGCGTTTGTATCACCACGCCGCCTGGCATATGTCAGGCTCTTAAAGTAGCATTTGATTTATGTCAATATTGCAGTTTAAAAATTTACTATTACGTCTTTTTTCCTTGCAGGATAGTCAGAGCCTTAATCTTTAAGACCTAAGCCAGTGCTCTTAGTGGGCATTAGACAGAAAACCTATGAAAGTGGCAACGGAATCAAAATAGTGACATGATTCCTCAGATTTTCACCCATCCCCTCGATTGCCTTTAAATATCTGCTCGGAAGGAGAAGCAGCTGGTACATTCTTCTTTTTTTATAGTAGCATTGAGTACGTTCAGTACGTTTGAACTTGATCTTACCTGATAAGAACAGGCAACGATAATGTAGACCTTATTGTTGCCATTTAAATTTTGACGATTTATTCTACGTTTCTTTTTTTTATGTAATAGGACGGCCAACGAGCAAGCGGATCACCTACACGAAATGATGATGATGATGCTGATAATCTGATGGTAAGTGATCACTGCTGCCCGTGGACAACTGCAGCACCAGGGTGTGACAGGAGCGTTGCCGGTCTCTCAAGGAATTGGGAGGAAATGGGGAGGGGAGAGTCCTCTGGCTGCTCTGGCCAAGTATGGCCCTAGTAGTACAGAGAGGGTCGTGCTCCTGTAGTGGAGACTAAAAAAGACCTGATGATGATGATGATGATGGGGAGGGGAGAGTTGGAAGGATGGGCCTCCGGCTCTCTCACTCACAGAAAGCATAGAAGCGGTAACGCTTCTACTTAAACGTCGATTTTCTGTAAGAGTGTGCTACTTCCCTTTTCTCTGATCTTATAGAGCTCTGATTTTGTGTATTTGCCTCTTACTCTTTTTATATCTTTCCAAAAATATTCGACATTGCTCTTAAAATCTTGAGACAAACTTCTATCAAAATGATACTCTTGCTTTTTTCGTTTACAATTTCTTTTACACACACATTCATCTTTTAAAAATCCTTATTAACAGCAAGCAAATCATCATCAGACCTATTACAATCAGATTATTCAAAATAATTCTAAAATAACAATGGTAACTAGATGATGGTCAAACTTTGTTTGAAAGGATATAAAATTAAAAAGCCCTTCAGGCGAATAGGCGAAAAAAAGTTCTTTTGGGTTTTCTTCTCTGCAGTGGTCGGTTCCTTTTACACATTAATTACCACTATAAATATTACAAAATTAGATCCCTTAAAATGTGTTTTGGGCGTGAACGAATT
This sequence comes from Elegia similella, assembly GCA_947532085.1. NCBI lineage: Eukaryota > Metazoa > Arthropoda > Insecta > Lepidoptera > Pyralidae > Elegia > Elegia similella. The sequence continues at coordinate 13,467,749 of OX383950.1, forward strand.
TAATACTATTTTCTGAATAAACTTTATGATTTTTTTTAGTGCCCCGCTAAAAATCCTTAAAACTTGATAAATCTATCTATGTAATTATCGATCTCGCTTATAAAAATTCACGGGTATCGACTAGGAAATGTACGGCCTATAGAGGAGAACAGCTGGACAGTCCCTTCGCGCCGTATAGAAATTCCATATATTTCTGAGAAACAATATTTATCCTTATGGACTGGGAGGCTAACTGCTGTCAGAGTTTCGACTTGTCAGTGGCATATGACCCTATCCACTAAAGATAAGATTCCACGGATAATTAAACACGAAATTATAAAATAAATAAATATATACGGACAAATCACACAGATTGAGCTAGCCCCAAAGTAAGTTCAAGACTTGTGTTATGAGATACTAACTCAACGATACTATATTTTATAACAAATACATATATAGATACACATCCAAGACCCAGGCCAATCTGAAAAAGATCATTTTCCATCTTGACCTGGCCGGGGATCGAACCCGATCACTCCGTGTCGCAGGCAGGCGTGTTGACCGCTGCGCCACGGAGCTAGTCAAATTGCGACAGTAATTGTCTCCACCCATCAACACGTTATTTCCAAGAAAAATAAAATCGCGGCTGCTGTATCAATAGTCCATGTCATTCGGAACTCCGAATTCGCTGAGGTATTTACTACGTTTAGCATGTAGGCGGAGTGGGCGTAATGATTGAAATTGATAACAACAACAGCATTGTATTTTATTTTCCAAGTTAACCAGTAACCGTATTATTCAAATTTTATTTATATTTTATCACTTAATATGGTTGAATTGCGTTTATTACATCATTTTTACACCTAATGTTTCGACTGTAACTTAGTCTACCTGCGATCATGAAAACTGCAAAGTTTTCGAAACGTTAGGTGTAAAAACACGCGATAAAACCGTTCATTTAAATAACATTTGAATTTAAATACAATTTTATAGTTCTCCCGCTCGTATGTCCAGGGGTAAGTATGGAAATAGAATAATTTAGGATCCGAATCATGGATGTGGAAAACACGGTGCGAAAAATTTTAAAATGTTTCTAAAAAGGTGGATAAGGTGATCCGATAGAAAAATGAGTCGGATAGCAACATGCAACATGAAAGAGTCATAAAGCATAGTTAATTGGAATTTTATTATCCAACTGTGCCTCCGGGTACTCCCCTAGCATTCAGACCTTGCCTCATAAAAATATTCTCAAAAGACAAATTTAATATTATCAATAGTTTTCGCTCGCCCAATAACGAAGTCTCTAGGCAAATATTTAATACCTTAGTTATTGATATTTGCGAATAGATCTCCAATTTTTCGAAAAGGTTGTTTAGTTATAATCTTCTTCTTCTTATTTAAACTTACATACAAGTAAAATTATAAACATCTTGCTTAAAAAAGAACTCCTTCCAACGCATTTCCCCGTTGCACAGCGAGAGCGATACGTTGTGCATAAAAACTGTAATTACCAGTACCAGTTACCAATACTTCGAGGAGACGCGTTGTCAGTTCCTTATAGAATTGGTGGTAAATAGGATGGAGCTAAAGTACTCATATCTACAAAAATGGCACCCCAAACTAGACATTTACCTTGTCGTCACTGGATTATAGAAAGACCATCTGGTCGCTTACCATCGGTGTGGAAGATTCAATTTGTTTCTAAAACTAACGGAACATTGACAGTGGCAAGTTGTATGAATTATGTCATTCAATCAAATCTATAGCCTATCTTTACTTGCTGATAAATTAGCTTTCTATTCGCAATGACTTTTTTAAATTGCTCCAGTTGCTTTAAGATTAATACATTCCTAAGAAACACACAAGTAAATCATTTCTCTTCATAATATTAGTTTAGATAACCTACTCTTATTAACTTCAGAATACCTAATACAATATTTATTTTTATTGAACGTGTACTTACAAATAGTAAGCTTAGGAATAAAGGTGTCAAATCTAATATAAAAGATATTTAAGATCTATCGTTATAAATATTCTTTATATGAAACAAGCTGTTTCCCATCACTGCATTCACGTAGTTCTTAATTTAGTCAGTCTATCCGGACCCCGGACCAACCCCGGCTTCCGGGAAACAAGCATCTCAGGTCAGTATATAACCGGAAACACACTTAGATTACAGAGAAATAAATAGTTTTTGCAGCGCTTCCTGGCCTAATAAGACATTGGGTTTATCGAACGGAGTATCAATTCTTTTGAAAAGAAAATATTGCTTCTTTTCGAGTCAAAATGGTTATTATTTCTCTCTTATACAGTTGTTGACCTGAAATGTAACTTGTCGCTGATAATGTAGTTTACTATGAAGCTTGTACGAGATAATGCGTCTTCATCCAGTTTGGACAAACATTCTTACGTATTTCTCGCTTTCTAGCTGTTTTCTTCTATAGCCCTCATTTGTAAAACTCTTCTCGCGAGTCATTCGATAATACATAGATTACTGTATTCATTTTTTGTAATATTTTAAATATCAATTTATTTCGTTGCATTTCATATTGTACAGTACATCAGCTTTAACAATATCATCACTGCGCTGTAATTAAAATAGGTACAAAATGAATCCTGTTGGACGTCGCAGAAATAAAGTTAGAACGGCAAGGGAGTTTTAAAAAAATAGATTTTAATAAAGTAGACTACCTAGTTAATTACTATAGTATAGAGCAAGTATTACTTACTAGTCCTTTTCTTTTTATTATTATATGTTAAGGGCCCGTACTACCTCACACTGCTTTGCATGATTGACTGTTATATCAATAATAATTAAATACTCAAGTTGAAATAAAAATGCAGCAAAGTTCAGGACTAACTCTGGTAACTATATGACTCAAAAACACGATTGCGTTAAACTTTCTCGATAGAAAAAAATTGCAAAGTTGCCTCCAAATCACGTCTAATTTACTCGGTATATAGCATTATTCACCAAATACATTAAAATTAACCTTGAAACTTTTGATTATTATTGCATTACAGATAAGGCAGCCATCATATGTTTTTCTTTTTCGAATAACCCTCGAATATTCCTTAAAAACGAAAATATCCAAAGTAGCCAACGCGTTTAGACCATCCGCGTTTGTATCACCACGCCGCCTGGCATATGTCAGGCTCTTAAAGTAGCATTTGATTTATGTCAATATTGCAGTTTAAAAATTTACTATTACGTCTTTTTTCCTTGCAGGATAGTCAGAGCCTTAATCTTTAAGACCTAAGCCAGTGCTCTTAGTGGGCATTAGACAGAAAACCTATGAAAGTGGCAACGGAATCAAAATAGTGACATGATTCCTCAGATTTTCACCCATCCCCTCGATTGCCTTTAAATATCTGCTCGGAAGGAGAAGCAGCTGGTACATTCTTCTTTTTTTATAGTAGCATTGAGTACGTTCAGTACGTTTGAACTTGATCTTGCCTGATAAGAACAGGCAACGATAATGTAGACCTTATTGTTGCCATTTAAATTTTGACGATTTATTCTACGTTTCTTTTTTTTATGTAATAGGACGGCCAACGAGCAAGCGGATCACCTACACGAAATGATGATGATGATGCTGATAATCTGATGGTAAGTGATCACTGCTGCCCGTGGACAACTGCAGCACCAGGGTGTGACAGGAGCGTTGCCGGTCTCTCAAGGAATTGGGAGGAAATGGGGAGGGGAGAGTTGGAAGGATGGGCCTCCGGCTCTCTCACTCACAGAAAGCATAGAAGCGGTAACGCTTCTACTTAAACGTCGATTTTCTGTAAGAGTGTGCTACTTCCCCGGACGAGCCGGCCCATCCATGCTACAAGCAATAATGAATGATGAAGACTGGCGACGTCTGCAACTCACAGAGCCTTCTAATTATAATTGCACCAGCTACCGACAGGAAAGCCATAACGAAACGCCATAAACCTTCCTTCAAAGGTTGTTTTGGAAAGTACTAAAGGTCTCTTGATAAGTATTCCAGATGGGTGCAAGCTATGGGCCCAAAGGTTGCCACATTTGCCTTGAATAAATTTGGCGGAAATATATGCTGAGCATCGCGCGAACTTGACCCGAAGCACATGGTAGTGCAATATCTGTTGTTTTCATCATGCGTTTCGACAGGTTCATTATGGCTTATGTAACGAAAATTTTAATAAACAACGTGAAATTTGCTTTAATTTGGAATTGCAAATTTTAGTGTATGGTGGAGGGATTTTAAGTTTAAATGATCATTGTGTAAGCGTTAGACCGTGACTTGTGTTTTATCCATGTTTCCGGCCAAGAATTAATATCTTATTTAATCTTACATTTAAAAAAACCTTTGTCTTTGTAGTATTTCGATCAGTATTTCTTTTCATTCTAAGCCCCTAATTAGGGATTCAAACCTTTTTTCATCTCCATCTCCACGTAGACCCTTTTTTTTCTTTGAAGCTAACGGAAAGGGAAACGGGGAAAGCCCCCTTTCCCTTTCCGTTCTCTTCGTCATTTTTAACACTAACGTAGAGACTCGCTTCTTTACTCCATACCAACCATACTGCCGCATTCTCAGTGGCTCAGTGTTACCGCAAGTAACTTTAAATATCTGGGTGCCGAGTTCGATCCCCGGTCAGGTCAAGATGGAAAATTATCTTTTTCATAATCGTTGAGTTAGTATCCCATAACACTAGTTAAAAACTTAGCATGCTACTAGCTCAATATATGTGGTATGTACCTACATATTTATTTATATGTCTATTGACATCTAATTGTGACCTCATACGATATACTACATAATATGTAGTAAAGGAGCTGTTCGGAGTACCCGAAACCGTAGAGCATGTATGAGGAGAATAATGAGTGTAGAAGAAGCTAGAGATATATGTCAGGATCGTAGCAAGTGGAGATCCATAGTCTCTGCCTACCCCCATGGGAAACAGGCGTGATAATATGTATGTATGTATGTATTAAATTGTAGGTACTCTAGGTTACTAGACTGTCCTATAAAAACTAAACACTTCTCCACCGATTATGATTATTATATGGTGTGAGAGGATAATAATAAACTTATTGTAAAGTTTTGTTTCCAATAAGTTGACAAACTAAAATGTCAAGTAATCGAGCGATCAATTCAGTCATTGTCTCGTATGGTGGCAGTTGACGCTATCAACTGTATTAAATGAAACGTCCACAAAATCGAGCGACAAGTCCAACAGTTTGGGATTTTGACCAGACTTTTTGCAAAATCAATCATCATTATCGCAAAACAAAAAGTCCACTGCAGGACATAGGCCAGCCTAAGGATTACCAGAATGACCGGTAGGAAGTGGCCTGCATAGGTACAGTGTTTTCCTGCGACCTTTGTGAGGTCATCCGACCACCGGTAAGTATGGTCTTCTGTTTTCTGATGCGGTCTTGTAGTGAAACACTGAACCCTCTCCACTCCATTGCTTTTTGGATGATCTTAAGGTTGCATTTGCGGCCTTATGAGGCCCATAGTAAGGAAAAACCAATGACGAAGATCAATTTAATGTACGTAACGGATGACAAAACACTTCGTTCGTAAGTAACACTGGAGGGGCATTCATATGTAGATGAGACAATCACTGACCAGACTGACCAAATCTGCCTAGTCATCATGAATGAGTAATAATGTGATATTCAAAAATATTACTCCATTACTCCTTCCTTACGTTATTTCCTCCAAACTAACGACATTTAAAAGCACCGCATGCGCAGTACACGTTATTACGCACGCGATTATCCGGTCTTCGTTATGTCACAGAAAACAGCGATTTGACTGGAATTTCAATGAAATTGAGGGAGACACGTACGCACAGGTCACTCTGTTATGCGTATGTAATAGAAACAGTTCTTGTAAATGTACCAAATAGTTATTTTGTCTCGGACAGTTCGTGCATATGGCGGGCTTTTCTGATTATAATTAATTCTAAAATACAATGGGTTTTTTGGGACGAAATTATTAATTGGTGTTATAAGTTAGATGTGACGAGTGGGTTGTTTATTTGTGATATACAAATAAATACACCAACTGTCACATCGGCGCCGTAGCTCTCTAATTTTGATGTACTAGCTTTTTGTTTGATAGGTAATCAATATCATAAGTACCAATTAATCTGTAAGTGTTGGTCATGGAGTAAGTTACTTTGTTTTTAGTGATATCGTTTAGAGATATGTTTATAAGGTCTATATATGATATGGAACCCAAATTATCGTTTTTTAGTTTTTTTTTCTGTATGTAACTATGCTCCTCCATAACTCACGAATTAACTGAACTTAATTAAACTTGGTAGATAAAAATTTAAACGTAAGGGACACAGGATAGGCTACTTATTGTTTTCTCTGGTTATGATAAGACTTGGCCCCTTTACAAATGTACACGAATGGAGTCGAGCACAGCAATTTTCATATAAAATTGATAAAATATGACCTTTTATATTTAAAAATAAAAGAGACTTCAATCAAACTACTGAACCGATTGTAATGAATTTAAAAATGGCAACAACTTGAAAGCATACCCTTATAAACAAATAATTTTTAAAATCGGTTTATAAATGTCGTCGGAGTTCAACCTCTTATTTGGTTCTGCTATTTTTATAAGCCAGTGTTTTTGTAATGGGGGTTATTCACTTTTAAATTTTATCTTAATTGTCACCCAATTATATTTACAAGTCAATTTAAATTGAGCGCAAATAGTTTAAGGGCTGGGTCCCTTAGGTCAACGAATCGCTTTAGTAGCAAATTTTAAGAAATCGACACTCTAGACTTTTTTATTATTTTTTCATACAAAATAAGAGAAAGTGTTTATTTGTACACAGGGTGTTTTTTTTTCATTTTTTATTTTAAATGTTCAGGTCCAGATTCTCAAATACTAGCATGCTGATATTTTTTATTTTGCTTCTAAAGCATTTTTCTAGCATAGGGGAGTCAGCCTTTAAAATATTTGCGCTTCATTTAAATTGACCTTATATAGTGTACTAACATAATATTTAAAGGTTCATGATCCCTAGGAGCAAATAAAAAAAACCACGGATTGCACTCCAGGAGTGCCGGCAGAAGTGAAATCGTGAACATTGACGTCACAGCAGGAGCAGGTAACATTTTCCCTGCGCCGGCGATCTCAGGCAACCTGTTCGTCTTACGATTTTTATTTTTTATGTTTATTTTTTTCAATTCAAATTTTCGATCAGGTCACGTATCCTGATGCGAGTTAAACATTTATTACCCATCCCAAAAATTGTTTTATTTCATTAGTTTATATAGAAAGCTGATTGTATATTTTGTATGAAAGGCTGATTTAGTATTCGTTTTATAGATTTTAAAAAATTTAATAAGTTTTTATCATTATCAGGTATAATAATCTTTGTATGAGAAAGCCGCATCTTAGCTGAAAAGCGGTTTTTGAATAAGGCATTTCTTTAGCCGTGTGGTATCCGGCAGAGTAGAATAGAACCACTCCAAGTCTTCCCGTGGATGTCGTAGAAGGCGACTTAGGAAATACAAGCTAAACAAAGCTTATAAACATCTAAGATACCTCTCCAACCCGTCTGGCCAGCGTGGAGAGTGTAGGCCAAGTCCTCTGGCTGCTCTGGCCAAGTATGGCCTTAGTAGTACAGAGAGGGTCGTGCTCCTGTAGTGGAGACTAAAAAGGACCTGATGATGATGATGATTTCTTTAGGATACTTCACGTCAGGGGTGTCATCCTCAACTGCTTACCCGGTGGTAGCAGGCATGGCATCGGGTACGCGCGCCCAACCTCCCGAGCTGCTACTTGCTTTTCCCCTATTCATCAGAGTGAGTACTATCCCAAAACCTATCATTCCCTTCCCAAATCCAACAAATTCATATCGTTCCCCAGCTTCAAGCATTTTGAAATGAATTTGATGATTGGTGGATGATAAATAAATATATACGGACAAATCACACAGATTGAGCTAGCCCCAAAGTAAGTTCAAGACTTGTGTTATGGGATACTAACTCAACGATACTATATTTTTATAACAAATACATATATAGATACACATCCAAGACCTAGGCCAATCTGAAAAAGATCATTTTCCATCTTGACCTGGCCGGGGATCGAACCCGGTCACTCCGTGTCGCAGGCTGGCGTGTTGACCGCTGCGCCACGGAGCTAGTCAGCAATGATGAATGGCAATAGGTAACGTCGTAAGTACAAGAAGCCAAAGACACTAAGCCTGCCAACCTGCCTGCTGAGCGTGGTAAGTATGGCATGTCCTACCATGGAACGAAGAATCCTTGAGAGAGGCCCTAGTTCAGCAGTGGACTTTTTGCGGCTGTAATGATGACGATGATTAGGATAGTTCATAATTTATAATTTTATTGTACTCATGAACTACTTTCAAAACATCATTCATAATGTAATGCGATGTGTTAAATTTATTTTTAGAAACATGCACGGAAATTACCGCCATGAAAATGCAGGCATTGTGTAATTGGAAATTAAATTTACATTTATAAACTTACGTCAGATCAAACGTCTGTTGTAAGCAACAATAAAGAAAGAACTTTAGTTTTCTTCTTACAAGTATAGGACCTAAATAAGGTGATAAAGCGATCAGCTTAGCCAAATAATGGTCGAAGGAAGTTTGATCAATTAAAACCATTTCGACTCGAAAGAAGAAGTGTTATTTTCTTGGTAAATATAAATAATAAATAAATATATATACGGACAAATTACACAGATTGAGCTAGTCCCAAAGTAAGTTCGAGACTTGTGTTATGGGATACTAACTCAACGATACTATATTTTATAACAAATACATATATAGATACACATCCAAGACCCAGGCCAATCTGAAAAAGATCATTTTCCATCTTGACCTGGCCGGGGATCGAACCCGGTCACTCCGTGTCGCAGGCTGGCATGTTGACCACTGCGCCACGGAGCTAGTCAAAAATTGGTATCTGTACTAACATCATCAATGATGATAGCTAGGACCAACGGCTTCACGAAGGAGTTTGATTTTTTTGCTGTTGTGATCACACATTCCAGTCTGGTGTTGCTTAACTTGCGTAAGCAACAAACAGTTTGTTTCTTACGCACGGTTTGGTGGCCATCAGCTATCAACTCCTCTCAGGGTAGTTACTAAAACCTCTATCGGTAGGCCCAAGCAGTAAAATGCTACGAGTTTGTTATGATATTCAATGTAGCAACACTGGATATATGCAAAAACCTACCACTAATTGTATCTCAGTATGCCGACGATTTCGTACTCTATGCTAGCCATGAAAAAGTTTCAGAAGCTGTATCCACTGTTCAAGATGCTTTGGAAGTATTGAATGATATGGTAGAGAGCATAGGTTTAAGTATATCTCACAGAAAAACTAAATTTTGCGTATTTTCTAGGGGTATTAAGCGAAACCTGACTTCAGATGGTGTAGCTCTAAAAGTTGATAACAGAAGGATAGAAAGAGTGGACAGCGTAAAATACTTAGGAATGTGGTTGGACAAAAACTTGCGATGGGGAAAACACATAAATGAGACTATTAAAAAAGCTTGCAAGTTTTTAAATGTCTTTAAAGTCTTGGCAGGTTCAAAATGGGGTATTCATCCAAAGCATCTAAGACGATTATATATTGCTATTGTAAGAAGTAGATTAGACTACGGCAGTTTCTTATATGATAATAGTGCTTAAAGTCATTTGGTTAAATTGGACAAGGTGCAGAATCAAGCAATGAGAGTCATAGGCGGCTTTCTAAAAAGCACGCCACTGCATGTTATGGAAAGTGAGCTGTGTCTTCCACCTTTATTTATTCGAAGACGATATCTTGCCGCCAAATTCGGGTTCAAATCTAAAGCTGTCGACACAAATGCCACTATTGATGCTATTAAGGATTTGAATAATTCTAGTATGCATATAGCCAACCAAAATTACTGGTGTAGGAAAAAGTTGCCTATTTTGGTCGATATTCATAGAAAGTACGATAGAACTCCATTACAATCAACTAAATATGTCCCTATGTACTGTCTTAATAGCTGGATAACATCCTTTGATATATCAGAGATTATTGTTGTTACGGTTGATGGCGTCGAACTAGCTAAAAAGCAAATCAGCGAAACAGAATTAAAGAAATCCTGTAATGACTACCTAAGGAGACAATATCATAATTTTTATGAAGTTTATACTGATGGGTCTAAGGATGAAACGGGATGCGGGGCGGCATTTGTTGACCCACAATTGAATGTTTCAGACAAATTTAATATCACTGGCGATATCTCTATAATGCACTGTGAATTAATCGCAGTATCCGAGGCCATACAATACGTAGCATCATTAAATTACTCGAAGAGCGCCCTGTTACACTTGGCTCGGATTTCCTCGAATAGTCGAGGATATCCGATAGCCTATAAAATCCTTGACTCACTTGATAAGCTACGCTCCTTAAATAGAGTAGTCATTCTGCAATGGATCCCAGCACATATTGGTATCAGGGGTAATGAGGAGGCTGACGTAGCAGCGAAAGAAGCTGTAAGTGATGGAATCTCCTATGAGTGTCTACGGCTCCACAGCGAGGCTCTTAAAGAAGCAAGAGTGGACTGTCATCGAACATGGAACGAATATTTTGACGAGAGATCACGGCACAAAGGGATTAGGTACAAGACGCTGCAATGTCAGCCTCCTCGCTACCCGTGGTTCGACGATCACTGCGGTGGCAGAAGTGCAATAGTCGCTCTGATGAGGCTTCGATCCGGACACATTCTATCAAACAAGTTTAAGCATATCGTGGGACTGGCTGACTCTCCAAACTGCACTGAATGCGATACCGTAGAGGACGTACACCATGTGTTGATGGAGTGTGTTCGGAACGAGGCACTCCGCTTCGACATGGGCTTAAGGCGGGACGTGGGCGAGTGTAACAGCATTCTGGCCTCCCCATTATCTGAGGAAGCCAGAAAGCTGTTGCAGTTGTATTTTGCCATATTATGAACTATAACTAATGTTATATCATTATTGTATGTACCTACTAATATGTCTAGTGTATATCTAGTGTATACCTTACAGGGGTGACATATCACTGCGTGACAAAACCCCTTTAAATTATTAAAGATTAAAAAAAAAAAAAAAAGAGTTTGTTACGAGGATAGTGATAAACAACGACTTTTAGTAATGACAATGAATTGTGTAATATGGACTTAAATTATAAATTTAAATTGAATGGAAATTGAAAACATTTCTGTATTGATTTACTTTCTATAGGGCGCACTATAAGTTTCCGGAATGAATATGAAAAAATACTATTAAAGGTACAAAATTAATTTATTGTTTTTCAAAATAATCTCCCTTGGCGTCTATGCACTTTTTCATTCGATGAAACCAGTTTTGAAAACTTTTGTGCCACTCCTCTGTGGTGACCTCTGAAACGTGTTTTTCATACTCCTCGACAGCCTCTTCTGGTGATGAAAATCGTTGACCGCGTAATTGGTTCTTAATTTTTGGGAACAGAAAAAAGTCACAAGGTGCCAGGTCGGGACTGTATGCAGGATGACTCATAAGTTCTACATTTTTCGCCTTCAAAACGTCGTTTGTCTGTCTGGCCGTGTGAGAACTAGCATTGTCGTGGTGCAGGATGATACGGCGTTTACGGTTATTTTTACGGAGTTCGTCAATAACTTTCGGCAAACAAATGGTCGTGTACCAGTCACTATTCACTGTACGACGATTCTCTAAAGCAACATTAGCCACGTGTCCAGTTTTATTAAAAAAAGAAGCAATCATCCGCTTAGATGCACTTTTTACGCGCGCCTTTTGGTTGGTTTCGGCTCATCTTGAAAGACCCATACGCTCGATTGCTGCTTTGTTTTGGGATCGTAGCAATAAATCCATGTTTCGTCACCTGTTACTATGTCCCACACCAAATTTGACGCACCTTCATTGAATCTGGTAAGCATGGCACTGCACCAAGTGACGCGGTCCGTTTTTTGAGCCTCGGTCAAGTTGTGTGGGATCCACCGCGAGCACAGCTTTTTCACACCCAAATGTTTGTGTAGGATTAATTGTATTTGACTCATGCCTATTTCTAAGGATGCGCGAATTTAATAGTAGGTCACATGCCTGTCTGTTTCAATCATACGGCGCACAGCATCGATGTTTTTGTTGGTCACAGCGGTGGACGGCCGACCATCGCGAGATTCGTCACTGAGATTGATACGACCACGCTTGAATTCTGCAAACCAGCTATAAACAGTTGTCTTGCATGGTGCTTCATTGCCAAAAGCTGTTTCAAGCCGAGCGATGCTCTGTTAGCTGTCAAATTACACTTAAAATCGTAGAAAATCATACTACGAAAATTTTCCCGAGTTAAATCCATGTTGATGCAGACACACAAATTTTTAAATGGCGCCACAAGGTAAAAACAAAAGACAGTCAAATGAAACAAACTGCATTCTACAGCCAAAGAGTTCTATTTTCAAATGTTGCAATAAATTTTTAAATATTGTTTATGTAAGTGGCCAGTTCCGGAAACTTACAGTGCGCCCTATGTAATTGTACTCTTGTATTAGGTGTCGTTAAATTTAGTTTAAAATTGGAAGGACAGTCTGTTTTTTTTTTTTTAAATTAATTTGAATTTATTTCTTATTGTCTACCTATATGTGAGGTCCATCGTATTAAAGCTGGTATAGGTAGGACCGGACATAGTTTGCTCTTGTTGAATATCATTCTGCTACCCCGTAGACGATAAAAGATTTATGTGTGTGTATTTTACAGCAGCTCTGTTAGCAGACGTCGACATACAAGAGTGTATTAGCTCCACAGCCTAATATTATTATGCTTGTAAAGCAACCCCAGCCGTTCCTACTAGGATGGGTGACCATAAGTGCCGGTTGGTCATGACTCACACCATTAGATGGCAGTGGTTTTTATCAGATGCCTTGGCAGCTTGAAAAGTCTGATACTATTGCTGGCTACTTACATACATACACGAAAAGCGACGAGTGCTTCGACCCGTTTTTCTGACCATGAGTTCACGTCATAATATATTGCTATGTCTACAAGCAAATTTGACTAAGATCGTCGGCCGTCCGAGGGTCAAGAGTGTAAACACAACGCGTATCGCATAAAATGTGCGGCCTTGACAGACGGTTAGGGCGACTATATGCAATGATGACTTATTCCAGTGAAATATTCCAGTACCCTGATTCTGACACACTCAGGCAGAAACTAGAACATTTGTTATCAGTAGGTTGATTAAAAAATACAGTTTAGTATGTACGTGGCCTCAGTTGCCGGATTTATTTTATTTTAATCAAAAATGCATCCCTTAAATAGTATGTTTTTTTATTAGCTGGGAATTATGTAAGATGTTGTTTAAGTATAATGGTGTTACCATTATACTTAAACAACATCTTACACCTTATATCTCACTGGTAAGGCTGATTTTGTGATAGACAATTATAAACTTATTCGTAATTGTTACATAGTGATAGGTACTCGTAGCTTAAGAGCCCGCCATATGCCAGGCGGCGTGGCGATAAACGCGGATGGTCTAAACGCGTTGGCTACTTTGGATATTTTCGTTTTTTAGGAATATTTAAGGGTTATTCGAAAAAGAAAAACATATGATGGCTGCCTTATCTGTAATGCAATAATAATCAACAGTTTCAAGGTTAATTTTAATGTATTTGGTGAATAATGCTATATACCGAGTAAATTAGACGTGATTTGGAGGCAACTTTGCAATTCAGTGAGGTAGTACGGGCCCTTAAATAATAAGACTTACTTGTCTTATTTTCCTTTGTCCCCTGGGCCCTGGTTGGGCCATAGAGCCGCTACAGTTCAGATAATTAGAATGGTATTCAAATGGATACATTATTTTTTAAATTACTAATGCGAATGAGAGTGTGTTTGTTACGCCTTTACTTCTGAACAAATTCTGGTGAAATTTTGTATACACGTTGTCTAGAGTATTGAAGAGGACATAGGTTTAATCCCAGAAAAACGCAGTGTTTCCGAGGGATCGTCATTAATGCAAGTCGAGCCGTGGGCAAAAGCTTGTTATTTTAGTGCGTAAGAAAGATATTTATGCTCAGTGGTAGGACCTCGTGGGGTCAGACTGGCTGGCGACCACCCTCATGCCGAAATCTGTCGTGAAGCACCGTTGGGTGTGTTTCTACTGTTGCGTGTGAGAGCCAATCCCCATTCCCGATTCCCGTAGTTCCGACAGTTTATGGTCCCTTAAGGACTCGATTCTTTCACTGTCTGATTGGGGGTGCGATGTTGGCGCGGGGGCCAGGGAGCCGCGATGAAACGGTTGTCCGCTGGCCGCCCGCTGGTACGTACGAGTAGATGACCCGAACCTTGGCTGTCCCGGCTAGGGCCCTTCCGTCCCCAGTGCCAGCAGTGCACTTCTCTGGTCATTCATTGCAAGCCATCGTTTCTTACCTTTGCCTGTGTAACTGTCCTCAATTTCCCCTGATAACCTCCTTTTTTATGGTAAGGAAAAATAGAAAACGGCGCCCCTTTCCATATTCAATGTGAATTTCTTTAATGTCAGAAGACTGCATTTAAACCTCAATGTCGTCCATCATCACCTGGAGACGACTAAGCCGGCTCTATTTTTCCTGACTGAGACACAAATATCCTCTCCGACCGATGTCACATATCTCTTGTATCCCGGTTTTAGCTTGGAGCACAAGTTTATGCCCCGTGCTGAGGTGTGTATGTACGTACGGGATGATGTATGTTGTCGACGTCTCAACAGCCTTGAAGGCACCTGTCATTGTTATGGACGCGCATAGATCACGGTGACCACATCCGGTTCTACGCGTGCCTTTACAGGTCCCATAGCGGTGATGCCGAAACAGACCGACTTCTCAAGCATGTCCAGAAGGGCATAGACGAAATTCTCCAGCAGCACCCATCGGCGGAGGTAGTGATCCTAGGTGACTTCAAAGCTCACCACTTAGAGTGGTTAGGAACACTGAAGACCGATTACGCTGGGAAGGCTGCATACAACTTTACTGTGACAAATGACCTCAATCAGTTGATGTGTTGATGGTCCTACCATACTACCTGACATTAAAGGACCTGTCGTGCGTGTCGGAATTACAATATTTCAGACGTCAGGGGTGTCATCCTCTACCAGGCCAGTGATTGTAGGTATGGCATCGAGTAAGCACGCCCGGGCTCCCGAGCTGCTTCTTGATTTTTCCCCATTTCATCCGAGTGACAAGTATGATTTTTTTTTTCTATATGTTAGATTAGGCATTTGTCTCCCATCTCACCTGATGGTAAGTGACGATGAAGACGAAGGGAATGAAGTATCCCAATATCTTCATTCGCTTCACAAATCCAATAAACTCTTGTCCCTCCCAGGCTTGAAAATGCTTCCGATAGGTAGCAGCGTCTGAAGCACAGATAAGTTGATTATATCTCGTTCAAACAACTTTCGGTTAAAAGTGTTCATTGAGATCTATAGTATATTTTTTTAGACTTTTTTTTATGTTATAGGTCGGCAAACGAGCAAGCGAGTCACCTGTTGGTAAGCAATCAACTGCGATCAACGCTGCCCATGGACAACTGCAACACCAGAGTGTGGCAGGAGCATTGCCGGCCTTTCAAGGAGTTGGGGGGAGGACAATGGGAGTAGGGAAAAATGGGGGACATGGAGGAAGGGAGAGAAGGATAGGCCTTCGGTTCTCTCACTCCGCGAACGAAGCATAGAAGCGGTAACGCTTCTACTTAAACGTCGATTTTCTGTGAGAGTGTGGTACTTCCCCGGACCAGCCGGCCCATGCATGCTACTAGCAAAAATGAATTATGCCGGTAGCGTGGCTCTACTCTCTCTGTCAGACACACATTTTACCACTTTGGTAGTGTCTATTTTTCAAAAGATTGACATATCTATAGAAATCCCGCACGTATAGGTTTATGAACGAACGATACGAAAATATTTTTTTTAGATTCCGGTACATATATAGAGAGCCACCACTAATTTTTTATGAACAGTTCACAGAATATATTTACTTACCAAATTTCAACTGTGTTGCCTTAATAGTTTCGGAATAAATAGGCTGTCACATTCGGACGTACAGACAGATAGCCACGACGAAACTATAACAAGTTCACAACTTACTGTGGGGATAGCTCAATTTGTGTGCTATGACCCTATATATATATATATATATATTTATCGATTTAGGTACAACTATTTCAACGAGCCTTAATTTCGTTGTGCTATGAAAAGAGCTCTCAAAAATACAATTAAATCTCTTGAATGGGCCTTTTCAACCAATTTTAACCAATATAAAATTAAAAGTGCCCTTAGCAGTTCTTTTAACCTAGATGCTTACATAATATTTTTTTTTAATCTACGTTTTGTTCTAGTTCACCATAATCTACTTTTCCTTCAGTGCAGCGCAGGAGTGCACTAAAGGGGGAGATCCCTACTGTTCGCGACAATGATCCTAAGAGGGCGACCTCAAGTGTTAGTTTATTCCTCGTTTCATCGCTATGAAAGTTATTGAGAAATGGATAACTGAGCTACATACGTTAACGAACAGGCAGACAACATATCATTCATAATTTTATTCACAGAGTTTATTTGTATCAGGTGTTGCAGTATTTTACGGTGGTACACTTATCTGTACCAAAACTGGCACTATCGTATTTGGGAGTAATGCCAAATCTTTGCGTCAACGACCGCGAGCGACCTCTCGCGTCAAACTACTCTTCGCTTTATTGATATGTAGACTATGGAGTAATAACAGTTTGGGTGATTTTAAGCGTTGTTTCGTAACCTTTATTTTCGTAAATGTCTTCGCACACGTACGTATATGTAGGTGTATGTACAACAATAAAGATTCATCATCATCAGATCCTTCTTAGTCTCCACTGCAGGAGCATGATCCTCTCTGTACTACTAGAGCCATACTTGGCCAGAGCAGACAGAGGACTTGGCCTACACTCTCCACGCTGGGTTGGAGAGGTCTCACAGATGTTTATAAGCTTTGTTAAGCTTGTATTTCCTAAGTCGCCTTCTACGACATCCACGGGAAAACTTGAAATGGTCCTATTCTACTCTGCCGGATACCACACGATTATCAAAAAAGTATAATAATAAATAAATAAATATAAATACCTATATAGGAACATATCACACAAAGTATTTTAGATACTATATTTTATAATAGATGCTTATACCTAGATTAACATCCAAGACCCAGGTTAGTCTAAAAATATCGTTTTCCATTTTGACCTCATCGGGGATCGAATCTCGGTAAATTTAATCCATTCAAACAATAGGCTTAAAACATGTTACTCTACGGCAGACAAAGTTTGTTGCATCTTTTCTTTGAGAGAAATGCCGACCTTAGCGACAATGACCGCGAGTAGCCGACCTCACGTGTCAGATGCGTGGTTGACAACGTAGTTTTTTGAGTAATTATATGGCTTTTATCATGCTTTTATCAATCAACATATCTGTGTCTTCCTGATTGTTGTCTCTGAACAAAAGCACGGGTTGCCGAATGTGAAATGATAATTATTTATTTATGACAATGTTCCGCGATTCTGTTCGCGTAATTGAAGCCCGCTTATTATGTAGCATTCTATATAAGAATGAAAAAGCGGCCAAGTGCAATTCGGACTCGCGCACGAAGGGTTCCGTACCGCTATCTATAAAAACGGTAAAAAATCATGTCTCTTGTATGGGAACCGCCCTTTAATATTAATTTAATTTTATTTAATTATACATTTTTAAAATAAATATATAATTAAATATTCTGTTCATATTTCAAGCATCTACCTGTTTCCGTTATTAATATCGAGCTAAAATAACCAAAAAAATTACGTTTGTTGTATGGGAGCCCCCTTACATACAAATGTTAAATGTCTAACTATCGCGGTTCATGAGATACAGCCTGGTGAAAGACGGACAGACAGAAAGACAGACAGACGGAAAGCGGAGCGATATTAACAGGATCCCGTTTTTACCCTTTAGGTACGGAACCCTAAAAACACGTTTTTATAGAAAATAGGCCGTGCAAGATCTGTGTTTGTTTAAAATATACATCTTAACATTTATTTCTGTAACTATACAGTTTACTGCCCAATTAGTAAACAACCTTTCAATCATTTGGCTGGTTGACTGGTAGAGATCCCTGTATGGGTTAAGTCCGCAGTTGTACTTTTCTAAAACTATGTTTTATGTTCCGCGTTTTTTCTTTTCGTACAATAAAGATATTGCAAACAAACAAATATTTTAGGTAAACACATATGTTTGCTTATCTATATATATAAAAGGAGAAGCTGACTGACTGACTGACTGACTGACTGACATATCAACGCAGGGCCTAAACTATAAAGGTTATAAACTTGAAATTTGGCACAGGGGTTCGTTTTTTAACGTAGGGGAGCACTAAGAAAGGATTTTCGGAAATTCATCCTCTAAAGGGGTTTTACCCCTTTAGAGGATGAATTTCCGAAAATCCGGGGGTGCAAAGTTAGTATGAAACTTTGCTGTTTTTGAAGTTATTCAAATGAAATTCAGCACGAAGGTTCTTTGCTGAAAGGCATGAGGGGTTAGAAACTTGAAATTTTGCACAGGGGTTCTTTTTATAACGTAAGGGAGCACTAAGAAAGGATTTTTTGAAATTCATCCCCTAAGGGGGTAAAACTGGGGTGCAAAGTTAGTATGAAACTTTGTAGTTTTCGAAGTTATTCGAATGAAATTCGGCATGAAGGTTCTTTACTGAAAGGCATGAAACATGAGTACAATATTTTTTCTAAATTCAACCCTTAGGGGGTTAATCGGGGGCGCAAAGTTAGTATGAAACTTTGCCGTTTTTGAAGTTATTCGAATGAAATTCAGCATGAAAGTAGTTTATTGAACGTTATGAAACACGAGTAACATATTTTACTCAAAAATCATCTCTTAAGGGTGTAAAACGGGGATGCAAAGTTAGTATGAAACTTTCCATTTTTGAAGTTATTCGATTGAAATTCATGAACGAAAGTCATGAACCAAATCCATACTAATGTTATAAATACGAAAGTAACTCTGTCTCTCTGTCTGTCTTCTTTTCACGCTTCAATTTAGATAAAATTTGGTTTGGAGTTAGTTTGAGGCCCGGGGAAGGACATAGGGTACCTTTCATTCCGGGAAATTCTACTGTTCCCGAGGGACCCACACTAACGCGAGCGAAGCCGCGAGTGAAAGGGAAACCTGACTTATATATCAACGCACAGCCGAAACTACTGTGCCTAGAAGATTGAAATTTGGTACAGGGGTTTTTTTTATGATTAAATGAATACTAAGAAAGTATTTTAAAAAATTCAACCAATTAGAGGCTGAAATAGGGGGGTGAAGTTTATATGGAATTTTCTCATTTCTGTACTTAGAATTCTCGATTACTTATAATTTACTTACTTATAATTCTCGATTAAAATTAAAAAAGATCTGTGTAGGTGAACTAAATAAAATTCCCCCTAAAGGGGTAAAGTAATATGGATTTTTTCTCATTTCTAGACTTAGAAGTATAAAAATAGGTATATAAGTTCTTTATTACAATCAAAAAAGATCTGTGTTGTTAAAATGGACAAAATTGCCCCCTGAAGGGGTAAAATAGGGAGGTAAAGTTTGTATGGTTTATTTTTCATTTCTAGATTTAGAAGTATAAAAATAGGTATATAACTCGATTACATACAAAAAACCAGCCAAGTGCGAGTCGGACTCCCACACGAAGGGTTTCGTACCTTTATCTATAAAAACGGCAAAAAATGTCTGTTTCCCTTTAATATTTTTTTTTTTTATTGTTTTCTGCTGTCAGCCTTCTAGGTACCTTTCCGCGTGACAACGAACTGCGGGACATTTTTTATTTATAATGGTTATTTTTAATTAAGTAGGGTGGGCTATTTTATTTTTAGTTAGTTTTATTTCATTATTTATTTGTAAAGTGAATATATAACCAAATTTTCTGTGAATATTTCAAGCAGATACCTGTTGCCGTTATCAATATCGAGCAAAAACAAACAAAAAAAACACGTTTGTTGTATGGTAGCCCCCTTAAATATTTATTTTATTCTATTTTTTAGTATTTGTTGTTATAGCGGCAACAGAAATACATCATCTGTGAAATTTTCAACTGTCTAGCTGCTCTCGGTTCATGAGATACAGCCTGGTGACAGATGGATAGACAGACAGACAGACGGACAGCGGAGCGAAATTAATAGGGTCCCGTTTTTACCCTTTGGGTACGGAACCCTTAAAAGATCTGTGTTGGCAAAATAGACGAAATTTTCCCCTGAAAGAGTAAAATAGGAGGTAAATTTATATTTTATATATAAGTCATCATTTCGAGTAGGTGTCACGGTCAATCATGTACACCCTAGTGTCAAAGCTATTCGGAACCGCCTGTCGGCCTCTGACGTGGTTCCTTTAACGTCTACCAACGTGCCCTCCGAAGCACGGAAACATCTTTCTTATCAGACAATCAGGTGTTTCAAGCCTGCAAATCCTGCGGTCTACAGGCAAACGCCTTAACCACTGGACCACGGAGGCAGTTAAAATGAGGTATATAAGTTCACGATTACAAATAAAAAGATCTGTGTAGGTGAACTCTGTCTGTCTTTCTGTCGTCTTTTCACGCTTCAACCATTGAACAGAAATTTGGTATGGAGGTAGTTTTAGGCCCGGGGAACGAGATAGGTTACTTTTCATTCGGGGAAATTCTACTATTCCCGAGGTATCGACATAAACGCGGGCGAAGCCGCGGGTAACAGCTAGTAGTAAATATTCCTTTCCATAAAGATTTATGGATTATTCAGAATAGCTATTTTTATACTCACAAATCATTGCCATAAAGATAACACCTTTGAAAAATCCATCGCTTTAATAGTAAATATTCCTTGATATGCCGAAGAGAAATTCTCTGTTCTCGTGAATTCCTTCTTACGGAAATTTGCGGCAAAATTTTGAATAATGGTATCACCTGAATGACATGGGTGACCACAGATCGTAAAAATATATCGAGCTCCTTGTTTGGTCTTTAGGGCCCAAGTATTATCATTAAGTAAGTAAATATACAATACACACTTATAAAATATATGGAAGAAAAAAGCAAACAAATGTACAAAACTAAAAAGAAAACTTAAATCAGTGTTCATTCGAAGGCAGTCGTCAACTTGTCAGATGCCTTAGGGCAGCTTGGAAAATCTAACCCCAGTATTGGCAACTCATCATCATCATCATTTCCTGTAGCTGACATGGTTAATCGACCATGCACACCCTGGTGTCAGAGTTCTTCGGAACAGCCTCTCGGGCTCTGACATAGATCCTTTAACGACTACCAGATGGCAGCCAGGACCAACGGCTTTACTTCCTTCCGAAGCAAGAAATCTATATATTCAAGCCTGCAATGTCCTATCCAAACTAGAAACAACTAAAGATAGTATGCTTCCCGTGGGAATCGGACCCACAATCCGGTCTACTGGCAAACGCCTTAACCACTGGACCACGCAGGCAGTTACAACTCACACTCACAGGTAACATAATGTCATTGAATTAGAAAAACTCTGGCAGCGTAACTCTTATACAAGTAACGATTCAATATCAGTCTCATTTACGCAAACAAACTTAACTCAAGTCACAACGAAAAACTTACGCACTCATAGACAAAGGTAGTTTGATATTGGCCGCGTCAAGGTCACGGGGCGGTGTCAACATATAATATAGTCATAATGAATGCTATGGTGTCGACAAAGCGGAGATAGGTTGGCCGAAGTTTGCCTCGCTCGCAATGATAAGTTACTCCAGTGTCACTTTTCCGTCTTTCCTTGCGTTTACTAAACAAGAAGTATTTTTTTTTCATAATTCGTTAAGATTTCGCCGATGTTCCCAAAAAATATGTCGTTAAATGCTTTTATCGCCGCGTCCTTCCGTCACGGAGCGCTTGGTAGACTAGTTCGCGAAAAGATATACTTTTTAAGCCCCGCCTGCTTTGATCTACTTTGCGTGGTATCAGTTTTTGAGCGCAATGCTGCTTCTTTAGTTTTTCTAATTCAATGTATAATATTTTCTAATGTTTTCACGATTGTCACACATTTAAATTAAATCACTTAATACAGCTTTATCGCATTTATAACATTATTACTACATTTAAAGTATTGAAAACTTTAGAGTTTTCATATTTGCAGGTAGACTAAGTTGTCATTCGTCTATAAGAACTAATACAAAGCTACCACCTACAAAAGTTACTTCTTCCATGCTGGTTCGGGAGAAAATAAAAAAATGGAATTTACCAGCTGCTTCTCTTCTCCGCAGATTGTAAAAGCTGATCGAGGGTATGGGCAAATCTAACGAATCAAATTAGAAGGCGATGCGGCTAGCAATCCATCTATATGTTCCACTTTCCACCTAACGCCCTCCAACATGCTAAACGTGGCTTTTATCTCTTAAAGACCTGATCTCTGACTACCCCGTAAGAGAAAAAGACGTGATACTATGTATGTATGTATGTACAACATTTATAGATAGAATATAAACAAAGATCAAAGAAACTATTTTAGGGGGTTATCAGCCATAATACAGTTCACATAAAATCTGTGTCTTCAACTGCCCGTACTCGGGAGGTGCGTTGAAGTCTTTTGTATCGATACACTCGTGCGCCGGCTAGACCGCAATAATTGTACTACATAGTCATGGACTTTTGCGGTTTCCTATAAGTGAAATTTGTAGTTTTTCTTTTGGTGGTTATTTTTGTGTGTTTCCAGCAACTTTATTACATTTTTAAGCTGCTTAAAAACATCTGGCAGTCTTCGCGGGCACAACATTTTCTTTTTTATTTCGGATGATGTTCCAAAGTCAATATGATAAGGGTCTCCAAGAGAAATATAACTCATGGTAAAAATGAGTGAATTTAAATACACATAAGTACTTAAGATGGACCTTAAAATAAGGAAGGTCGTAGAGTAAAATGAGTAGCTTAAAATAAATAACTTACCTTTGTCAATATATGTATATGCAAATACTTGTAGGTAGCCAGAGGATCTGACCTTAGTATGGCCAATACCACAGATTACTAAATAGTTAGTACTAAGGCCATTTATAAAATATACCATAAACCTCTCTTTAAAAAACATGACTATGTTTTTTTTTTAATGATACACCATAAGTTATCCTTAGTTACCTTACGAACGAATGAATCAAGTAGGCTGTATGCATCCGAATCCGTGACACATCATCATCATCATCATCTCAGCCGCAAGAAGTCCACTGCTGGACATAGGCCTCCCCCAAGGATTTCCAATATGACCGGTTGGAAGCGGCCTGCATCCAGCGTCTTCCTGCGACCTTGGTTAGGTCGTCCGACCACCTTGTCGGTGGGTGTCCAACGCTGCGCTTGCCGGTACGTGGTCGCCATTCGAGCACCTTTCTGCCCCATCGGCCATCGGTTCTTCGAGCTATGTGCCCCGCCCACTGCCACTTCAAAGAGCTAATCCGCTGAGCTATGTCGGTGACCTTTGTTCTTCTACGGATCTCCTCGTTTCTGATTCGATCTCGCAGAGAAACACCGAGCATAGCCCTCTCCATAGCTCTTTGAGCGACCTTGAGCTTTTTTATGAGGCCCATAGTAAACGACCACGTTTCGGACCCGTAAGTCATCACTGGCAACACACATTGGTCGAATACTTTCGACTTGATGCACTGAGGTATTTTGGACGAGAAGACACTTCGGAGCTTCCCGAACGTTGCCCAGCCGAGTCGGATTCGTCGAAAGACCTCATCCTTGAAGCTGGAACTTCCAACCTGGATCAATTGACCCAGATAGATATATTGGTCCACCGCTTCAAGTATGGAGCTCCCAACAAGCACTGGAAAAGGCGCAACATGGACATTCGACATTATTTTCGTCTTGTCCATGTTTATTTTAAGGCCCACTTGTTGGGAAACTTCATTGAGGTCATTGAGCATGGCACTCAGACCCTCCAGCGACTCCGCCATTATAACAATGTCATCGGCAAATCGAAGGTGAGTGATATACTCGCCGTTAATATTAATGCCAAGTCCTTTCCATTCCAGCAGTTTGAAGGCATCCTCCAGAGCAGCGGTGAACAGTTTTGGAGATATCACATCTACCTGTCTCACACCTCTCTGTAGTCGTATAGCCCTCGTACTCTGCTCCTGTACTCGGACTGACATTGTGGCGTTACTGTATAAGCACTTCAACACTTCGATATACCGATGATCGATGCGGCATCGCTGGAGAGATCGAAGTACGGCCCATGTTTCGATCGAATCAAAGGCCTTCTCATAGTCCACAAACGCTAAGCATAGTGGCCGGTTATACTCTCTGGTCTTCTGTATAACCTGCCGCAGCGTGTGGATGTGGTCTATGGTACTATAGCCTTTTTGGAAACCGGCTTGTTCGGGAGGCTGGAAGGCATCGAGCCTGTTCGTAAGACGATTCGTGATTACTCTCGAAAACAGCTTATAGACGTGGCTCAGGAGCGTGATGGGTCTATAGTTCTTCAGTAGGGTATTGTCGCCCTTCTTGAAGCACAACACCACCACGCCCCTGTTCCACGTCTCTGGCGTCACGCCCTCGAGCAGAACGGAATTGAAGAGCCCCTGAAGGACTTTCAGTACCTTTCAGAAGCTCTGCTGTGATTCCGTCCTCGCCCGGCGCCTTGTTATTCTTGAGCTGTTTGAGAGCAATCCTAATCTCGTACAGGCTGATGTCCGGGATATCTTCGGTATAGTGTCGGGTAAGTTTGGCTCTAGAATCTTTGGCCAAACTTATAATGGTTTTGGCTACTGAGGTAAACAGCTGTCCATAAAACCTCTCGATCTCGCCCAGCACCTCGGTTTTTGACGATACCACGCCTCCGTCCTCCTTCTTCAGCTTAGTCAATCGGCTCTGCCCAATAGACTCCACTCTTGCGAACACTTTGGAGCCTTTATTTTGCTCTATCGTCTCCTTAATACGCTTGGTATTAAAAGAACGAATGTCGTGTCGCAAGGCCTTCTGGATTTGTCTATTGAGCTGCCGATGTACGTCCGCGTCTTCGGAGGTCTGCAGCGGCATAGATCGTCGCGTGGCCATCAATTTTAGGATCTGGGGCGAGATTTTTTGAGGCTTTTGTTTCGGGCGGGACTTAAAAAACTTCGCTCCCGCCGCCTGGACAGTGTCTACGAACCCATTATTTAACTCGTCCACAGATACACAATCCTTCAAGCAATCGAAGCGATTCGAGAGTTCCAGTTGGAAACTTTCGACATTTTGGATATGGGCCGGAGACGGTCGGAGCGTAGACTTCATCAAGCGAGTCCTCTCTCGTCTGAGATCGATATTCAAGATGCCTCTTACTATTCGGTGATCACTTCCGATTTTAATCCTGTTGATCACAGAGACATCATTGAATATCTCTCTCCTCGTCGACAAGATGAAGTCTATCTCATTTTTGACAGGGGCCTGGTCCTTTCTGCTTGGACCCATCCAGGTCCATTTTCTGTGAGGCGTCTTCTTGAAGAAGGAGTTCATCGCGTAGAGTCCCTTCTCCTCCAAGAAATCGGCCAGCCTATGGCCCCTTACGTTCCGCTTTCCATATCCAAATTGCCCCACTCTGGCCTCTCCGTCGCTCCGCTTGCCAAGTATTGCGTTGAAATCCCCCATAACAACCGTAAAATAGGTTTGGGAAGCGTGTATGGCCCTACTGATGTCCTCATACACCACTTCCACCTCTTCATCTGAACGTTCCCCGGTCGGCATGTATACCTGAATTACCTTCAACAAGTATGTTTTAGATACTCTGAGTATCAGGTATATTACCCTACTGGAAACACTCTCGATGGTTATGACGTTGTTAATGAGGGACTTGTGGACGAGAAACCCGACACCATGCTGTGACTTTTTAAAGTCACCCTCCCGGTGATAGAGTAGGTTACCAGACTTTAGGGTTGTCGTGCCCTCTCCCTCTCTTCGGACTTCTGACAACCCCACTATGTCCCATCGTAACCTTCTCATTTCCTCTTCCACTTCCTCGACCTTCTCGTCTAGCCTCATAGTGCGAATGTTGTGTATCGCCAGGGCCAGTCTTCGTTGGGGGTGGTAGCCGGATCTCTTCCGGAGATTCTTAGCACCCCCTGCCCCGCCGTTACCATGACCGCTACCGGAGCCAGGAATAGCGGGGCCGCTGGGGACTGGGGGCCTTGGTATATTTTCTAAATCCATGGGGGGATTTTGCCATACTCACCACGCTTGGCAGACGGGTTGGTGAGTGCAGTGTATTTGGCTTATATCGCTTTCGACGCTGCTGCCCATCGAAGACGTTTTAAGCGAGGGATGGGAAGGAGTTTGTTGGATTTTGGGAAAACGGGATAAAGGTCTTTGGGATACTACTCACTCGGATGAATCAGGGATGAGTAAGCAGCAGCTCGGGGAGCCGGGCGCGCGTACCCGTAGTCATTACCTGCAACCACCGGTCAAGCAGTTGCGAATGGCACCCACTGGCTCTATATCCGTGACACATTTTGAAGTTATGGTGAAATAAACTAACTCACATACTTACAAATGTACATCTATACTCAAAAAATAGTACACTCCTTTCTGGGCCACCATGTTATAAAAAAATATGACAAGTAAACAATTATAATCATCATTTCATTTTAAATTAGAAAAGTATTATCAAGACTTTTTGAATTATCATTTAATATTATCTGTCCCAACCCCCAAAATTTTATATCTAAATCCTTTATTTCACTAATAATCTATTTCTAATGCTTTGAATATAGTATTGTCATCCGATTTACACATGTATGCAAAATTTCAGGTCAATCAGTAACCAGGACGTGGAATACATTTAACAGAACTCGTGAACAAATTTAACTTGCAAGATTTAATTATAAACAAACACTGAGACAGATAAAACTAAATAAAAGCTTGTAAAGAATACTGTATGAATTATTATAAAAGTTTGCAATGCAGTAGTACAGACTCGTACATTAGAATAGCACGGTATAAATTACCCGCACTAAGTTGCGGAATGAAACATCAAGATATTATTCAAATCAAGCCGTTAATTCAGAAAATCGGCCATTGCAAGCAAGTCACATTTAACGTGATCTTATTTAGTAACATTTATTAAATTAATTATTACTGTTCAAAAGCCACATACTACTAGCGTTTCGGTACCGACCACTGCAGAGACGAAACGGTGCGTAAAACATTTCAATATTGGTCGCCTACTTGTATAATTATTATACAAATTTAAAAAAAAACACAATTTAATTAGGATTATATGTTAATATATATTTGTTTGTATGTTAGAATATATACTAGTACTATCTTATAATTTATTTAAATGTAACTAAATATTTCAGTACATGAAGTATCCTCCCAAAGAAAACTGAGTAATAACAGTTTTACCACGTAAAATTATAGTATTATGTTTTTATTACCTGTTCTATTTGTAGTATTTTCAACATTCTACTTAGTTTCCCGATTTAATTAAGCAGAATGTTCTATAATTTTAGTCTTTACGTTACTATTATATTAGTTGCTGTCAGTGATAGTAACCACTATATTACTCTATTGACCATCACATGTGCAGCGTACTAACGATATTGATTTACATACAGTTGCAGGGTGTTATAGTAATCCGCGCGCAATCCGCCAACATTGAAAATCTAAATTTTCTTAGAAAGTCCCGATCAGTATGGGGCGCTCATCTCCGCACTCGAGAGAGGGGCCGCCGCATAAAAACCAGTGCAGTGCCCAAACACCTGCAGTCGCCGCCTCGGCTCGTCACTCCGTCAGATATGAGGATCCTAGCGCTCACGGTGGGTGCTGTGAAGTGATGTGACAGTGGATTATTATTTCGTGTGAATTTGTTACTATCGTCAAATACTAGTCTACGAAAAGATTTAAAATTACAATGATTTTTTTTTTAAATTTAAAAAATTGTCTTTATACTGTGGCAAATATCCAAGTTTCTATCGTACGAGTAGAAATGTGATATATTACAACGTTTACGTTACTAGAAGTGACTAGAAAAGTTCATGAAAGACATCATACGAGTAAAATCGACAGCTCCGTGGCGCAGTGGTTGCCTGCGACACGGAGTGCCCGGGTTCGATCGCCGGCCAGGTCAAGATGGAAAATGATCTTTTTCAGATTGGCCTGTGTCTTGGATGTTTATCTATATATGTATTTGTTATAAAATATAGTATCGTTGAGTTAGTATCCCATAACACAAGTCTCGAACTTGGGGCTAGCTCAATCTGTGTGATTATTCCGTATATATTTATTTATTTATATTTAAATTTAATAACAGTTTAAAAAGTTATAAAATCAAATATATATATTTAAATTAACGATTGACAGACTGTTTTAATTCTATGGTAAAAAATAAATGAGTTATCAAACTCATTTATTTTTTACCATAGAATTGTAAATTCAGTTTTTTATTGGGCTGGATTGTTTCTACGATTATTTCAAGTGTCGCATAGTGCTATTTCTATTGCGCAGGCGCATTCACCGCAACATTACGTCCTTTTGCGACGAAACTCAAATATTTGTTCCAAAGTTGGCATTGCCAACATTTTTGCACGTGAATATTTAGATTTACAGATTTATAACAATTTGTAGTTTGCTTCATTATTATGTAAATTGAAATGATTATAAAATTAATTGGATTACCTCAAATTGAAAGATTAAAAAAATATTAAAATTTGAGAATGTGGAAAGCTAAACTCTTAGGAATTTATCTTTCGCTCTAATGAGCATAATGATGTTCTAACAATGTCGTTTGTTGCAGCTGTGGGGGGTGCTGGCGCTCGCCGCCGCACTCGCCCTCCCCGTCCAAGATGTGGACCAGCCCTTGTCCCGGGAGAAGCGTTCTCCTGGAGGATGGCACTCTCCGCCACCAGAAGGAGTTTGGAAGAAAAAACTCGTCTGGAAGGAGGATTGGAAGCAGATCTGGAAAACAGAGAAGAAGCTAGCCTGGAAGATAGAGTGGAAAAAAGAAAAAGTCCCCGCCTGGAAAACCGAACAAGTGCAACAGTGGAAGGAAGAACAGGTTCCCGCCTGGAAAGTAGTACAAAAACCCATATGGAAGGAAGTGCAGGTCCCGATCTGGAAAGAAGTAAAAGTTCCTGACTGGAAGAAGGTCTGGAAACCAGTCTGGAGGGAAATCCAAGTCCCAGTTACCAAGACCATACAGGTACCCGAATGGAAACAGAACTACATCCCTGCATGGGTCAAGGAGGGCATTCCTGGAGAAAAATACCTTGGAAAAGACGAACACGGCTGGGAATACACCAGCCACGACCTCTGGAAGAAGAAGATGATCTGGAAGCCAGTGTGGAAGAAAGTGTGGAGAACCGAGCACAAACAAGAGTGGGTCACTGAGAAGAAACTCGAGTGGAAAGAAGAGTGGAAACAAATTTGGAGAACTGAGAAAAAACAAGCTTGGGTAACGGAAAAGAAGCAAGAGTGGGTAGAAGAGAAAGTACAGATCTGGAAGACTATCAAGAAGGAGATCTGGGTACCTGTACAGAAAAAAATCTGGGTAGAGAAATGGAAGCAAATCCAAGTTCCCGTCTGGAAGACCGTGGAAGTCCCTGCGTGGAAAAAAGTGTGGAAGCCAGTATGGCAGAAGGTCTGGGTGCCCATCCACCATGAACACCACGGATGGGACTGAGTAGGTACGATCATGACAAATTTGTAAATAGAACGTATTCACATAGTCATTTGTTAACTTATTGTTACCTTCGATACCAAGTATTTTGTTTGTAAATATGTTGTAATACTCAAAAGGCCTTGTTTTGGTGAGTACCTGGAGTAAGGCGTACACGGAGGCGAATGCTCTTGGCTTGCATTAAACTTTTTTGTAAAAATGTTTCCCTGGCGAATGAATACATACGGCTTTGCGTGCGCCTTAGGAAGTGGATATGAAGATTACAGTTACCAAAAAGTTATTTTTTTATAATTTTGTATCCACTTCTTAACTGGACTACTGTATTTGGTCCGTTTTAATACATTAATTATTTTTCAAAAGTTTATTTTGAATATGAATAATTGATATGTTAAAATTCTGCTCTTCCAAATTATTTGAGGCTCTTCAAAGACTTGTGCGCACCTTTGTTGTCAAAACAGACGTACACATTTAGTTTGTTAATATTAGTTATTCGAACTAACGACAATGTTTTCTAAGAAAGCATTTATTAAACTGGACTGTATTTAGTTTTATATTTGTTCTTGTTTTGTCCAAACGAGGCTCTTAGCTCGGAATTGTTTCGAACGTGAAGTACAAGTGTGTTTTTTATGTTTTTATTATGACTTTTTTATAAGTCTTAGAAATAAATGGTTAAGAAATAAAGTGAATTTTATTTCAAATCCTGGGAAAGACAGTAATACGAGTACTCTTCTAAATAATCTTATGTTTCTTATTGAAATAGCATTAAACCAGATTTTTGCGGGGTTTTTGAATAATCAGAATTTGTATTGAGTATACTTTCAAACAAAAAACAAGAAATATTTGTGAAGAAAATAAGGCACACAACAAACAATAGTCACAATATTTTTTGTGTTTGTTTCATCTGACATTAGAAAAAAAGCAATTATCATATTATGACAAGCTCTGTAGCTCAGTGGTACCGCAAGTGGCTTGACCGCAAGTAGTTGTGGTAGAGCCAAGCTAAAATCATGAATGGGTCGGCTCGTACGGGGAAGTACCACACTCTCACAGAGAATCGATGTTTGAGTAAAAGGTTTTTCGTTCCTATGCTTCGTTCGATGAGTGAGAGAGTCAGAGGAACATGTCCTCTTTTCAACTCATTGAAAGGCCCACAACGCGCCTGTCACACCCTGGTGTTGCAGTTGTCTATGGGCAAAGGTGATCGCTTACCATTCGGTCCTAAATCATAAAAAAGTGCCATTCAATCGCAGAGTCTTGAGTCCTACTACCCCCCCTTCCTATTCGCGGCCTGGTCAAGATGGAAAACCATATTTTTCAGATTATCCTGGATCTTGGATGGTTATCCATTTAAGTCATCATCATCATTTTCAGCCCGCATCAGCCCACTGCTGGGCATAGGCCTATATTTTTTACGTCATTCTCTATGGTCCTGTAAGTATTTATCGTGTAAAATATAGTATCGTTGAATAAGTATCCCATAACACAAGTCTCGAACTTACTTAGCTTGCTCAGTCCATTCATATTTATTTATATATTTTATTTGATTGAACTTAAAGACCTGGGCTCTATCTATCCCGCAAGGGTACAAGACGTAATATTGTGTATGTATGTCAAATTACTCCTGAACAATATATGTAGGTACAAGTGAAGAGGAAATAGCAAGACTACTAAACAGGTTGGAGGTTGTGAGTCTTGAGTATGGACTCAAGATCAATCGGTATACTGAAATCACATTTCACAATTCAGTACAAGATCATCTACCCTAAGGTTGACTGGAAGAGATCGCTAAAGCAATAAGTC
Organism: Elegia similella; assembly: GCA_947532085.1. Lineage (NCBI taxonomy): Eukaryota > Metazoa > Arthropoda > Insecta > Lepidoptera > Pyralidae > Elegia > Elegia similella. The sequence goes on from OX383950.1 coordinate 13,499,198, forward strand.
CGCCTTTGTACCAACTTTGTAACTTTGTTTCTATCTATACATAACAAATTTGTCTGTTATTTGTTGCAAAAAAGAGTATTCGAGTATTCTATTCTATCACATATCAGCTCTGTGATAGACGGACGGACGGATAATTGGATACCGGCTTAGTAATTGCGATCCGTTTTTACACTTTGGGTTCAGAACTCTTATATACTAAACCTAGTATCAACTTAGGAAACCGACTTCAAATACACTGATTGAACTGATTTAGATAAAATTTAAATTGAATAAATTCGGAAGTATACCCTTACAAATAAAAAAAAACACTTTAAATCAATGAATAAATTATCGAGTTTTTGCGTGATTAGCATACAAATAAATATGTACTGAAATTGAAAGGTGAAAAATAAGTCAAAATAAGCAACAAAGGCTTCATTTGTGGTAGAGCCACGCTATTGGTTTTTTTTTTTTGCTAAATGTTGGATTAGGCATTTGTCTCCCATCTCACCTGATGGTAAGTGACGATGAAGACGAGGATGTGACATGCCTATTCAAGAGATACCCATTTATTCTACTTTTAAATGTCCCGGGACTGTACTTGTCTGGGAATATAGACGCAGGCAGTTCATTCCACACCTTAGCTACTCGAACCAAAAAGGAACTGTCAAAGCGTTTAGTTCGACTCTTTGGTATTCTAACGATAAAAGGGTGAAATTTATTTATCCTATAAAATAACGATAGGCAAGCGACTTTACGGCGATGCTCCAGGGATTGCAATTTCCTATTTGAGACCACGTCGTTGTTTATGAGCCTGCGGGCTCTTCGGTCAACAGAGTCCAATGCTTCAAGCTGAGTTATCCCAGAGGTGTCTGCAATACTCCACGCAAGAGCGAACCTGGGCTGTATAAAGATTGAGCAGCCGTTAAACTCATTTTTGCTTGTAGCATGAATGGGCCGTCTCGTCTGGGGAAGTACCACACTCAAAATCGACAGTGAGTCGGGGGCCCATCCCCCCCTCGTTCCTCCCTTCCCCCATGTCCTCCCCACAACTCCTTGAAAGGCTGGCAAAGCTCCTGTCATATCCTGGTGTTGCAGTTGTTCATGGGCGGTGGTGATCACTTATCACCAGAATATTTTCTTGCTCGTTTGTTGTCCTATAAATATATAAAAAAAAACTGTGTTCAAAATACTGAATAATTTTCCCCTTTGTTAATCAAATATCCGAATAAAGCTGTCTCTCTGATCTCATTTATTCCATTTAGATGGTTTGTTTTTGGTTATAAGAAAAAAATGGAAAATAAATTACCCCTTGGCCAGTTCTTCCATTGAAACAGGACTTAAATACTGAATATACAATTTTATCGATCAAAACATACGCCACGTAGCTAGAAAATAGCTTGATAAATTCATTACTAAAAACACAGGGTTTGTACAACCCTCATTTTGGCTTCATCCCCTCAAGCTTCCCTAATTGCAACTAGATGGCGCCGAACGAAGTTGAAACTCGCTATTGCTGTTTTTTCGCCGCGAACTTACTCATCTCGACTCATCTGTGCTTTCAAACATCCACTCATATCTGACAATTTTTTGGTGCCCCACGCATTTCGCGATTTAGTGGGGTCAACAATTTTAAATATAAACGTATCATAAAGAGGAAATAGAAATCAAGATTTCGGTACGGTTACTAAGCCGGTAGAAATTGTACCAACTTAGTTGATACTAGATAAAGGTGATAATAATAATACTTTGAAAAGAGTATTTAAATTATGGTTGACACTGTTTGTTACAAAAATTCAGTGACAGATCATGGAATCAAAAATTTTTAAAAGCAAATTACCTACTGAACTTTCTCGAGGCCCTTATCTATACTAATATTATAAAGCTGAAGAGTTTGTTTATTTGTTGGAACGCGCTAATCTTAGGAACTACTGGTTCAAATAGGAAAATTCTTTCTGTGATGGATAGTTAATTTATTGAGGAAGGCTTTAGGCTATAAAACATCACGCTGCTACCAATCGGAACGAAGCATCAATAAACAACACCCCAGTCAACCAGCCAAATGATTGAGAGGTTTTTGCTAATTAGGCAAAACTACGTACATTTAGGTACAAAAGAATAAAATATAAACTGCTTGTATAAAAATAAATATTACTCGTACGATGTATATTTTAAACAAACACATAGCTTGCATGTCCTATTTTCTATAGAAACGTGTTTCTTTAGGGTTCCGTGCCCAATGGTAAAAACAGGACCCTAATAGTATCGCTCCGCTGTCCGTCTGTCTGTCTGTCCGTCTGTCACCAGGCTGAATCTCATGAACCGTGATAGTTATACAGTTGATATTTTCACACATGGTGCATTTCTATTGCCCATCTTTATATTATAACAACAAATAGGAACTAAGAAATAGAATAAAATAAATATATAAGGGGCCCCCATACAACAAACGTAACTTTTTTGCTTGTTTTTGCACGATATTGATAGTCGCTAGAGGTAGAAATGTAAAGTTCTGCGAAATATTCACAGAATATTAAGTTTTATATTCACTTTAAAATTAAATAAAAATTAAAAATAAAATTAATATTAAAGGGGGGTTCCCATACAACGGACATAATTTTTTGCCGTTTTTTTCATCATCATTAGCTAACGGCACGGAACCTTTCGTGCGCGATACCGACTCGCACTTGGCGGGTCTTTTTCATTTGTGTTAGCTTTATAGTTATGATTTAAGATGAAATATCTATTGCTTATTAATCCATATATGATTTTCATAAGAAATATAATACAAAAACATGTTCTCCACTATAGTCATGATTAGATTAGACTTTTGTTCTTAACAAAAGTTGTATCCTAGGTTTGCTGACTTATTACGTATTTGGCAGGTTCTCACGGTTTATTCAACCGTCTTCGCGATCGACTGCAAGCAGCTAGTCAAACTGGTCATGTTATGTCACAAATTATAACCTGTAATCCTTAAAGCGTTAATGTGAGCGTAGACTACTTGCTTTTCCCCATCCATCCGAGTTTGTAATATCCCAAAACCAATCCCTTCCGAATCCCACCAAATTCCTATCCTTCCCAAGCATAAAAAGCTTCAGATGAGCAGCGTTGGAAACACAAGATCTCAAAGAAAAGTGTGTGTACAGCCGCAAGAATCCACTGCTGAACAAAGGCCTCTCCCAAAGGATTATTCGTTCCATTGGAGGATATTGCCATTCTAACTACGCTTGGCAGGCGGGTTGGCCAGCGCAGTTTCTTTGGTTACTTGTACTTCTGACTTTGCTGCCCATCGAAAGCATTTTAAGTTGCGGAAGAATAGGAATTTGTTTGATTTAGGAAGGAAATTAAGTATTGGAATACTACTCGCTTGGATAAATGGGAGAAAGCAAGTAGCTACTCGGGAAGGCCGGGAGCGCGTACCAGATGCCATACCTGTGACTACCGGCCTAGCAGCTGAGGATGACACCCCTGCCTGATCTCAGCAAGAAACATCAAAACATAATACAAAATGACCGTTATTACATCTCATAACAAACTGGTTCTCGTGGAGTGCTGGTCTGTGAGTGAAGGGCGTGGATTAAGGACGGCCTTTTTTTTCTTTTTTGTTTTTTTATGTTGTAGGACGGCACACGAGCAAGCGGGTCACCTGATGGTAAGAGATCACCGCTGCCCATGGACAATTGCAACACCAGGGTGTGACAGGTGCATTGTCGGCCTTTCAAGGAGTTGGGAAAGGAAATGGGGAAGGAAGGGGAAAGGATGGGCCTCCGGCTCTCTCACTCACCGAACTAAGCATAGAAGCGGTAAAGCTTCTACTCAGACCTCGATTTTCTGTGAGAGTGTGGTACTTCCCCGGACGAGCCGGCCCAGTCATGCTACTAGCAATTCATTTTGTCGGTAGCGTGGCTCTACCACGACTAAAAAGGCCTTCAGAACGCCGTTGGTGAGATCTAGATCATCATCATCATCATTATCAGGTTTTTTTAGTCTCCACTGAAGGAGAATGACCCTTTCTGTACTACCGGATACCATACTTGGCCAGAGTAGACAGAAGATTTGGCTTACACTCTCCTCGCTGGCCAGACGGGTTAAAGAGGTCTCATTGATGTTTATGAGCTTCGTTTAGCTTGTATTTTCTAAGTCGCCTCTTACGACCTCCATGGGAAGACTAGGAGTGGGCCTATTCTACTCTGGAAACCACACGGCTAATGGCACGGAGATCTAGATCCTGAACAATAAAAGGACGGCGCTTTCCTTTTTGCCCTGCGCGTTGAAAATAATTTGCTGTCCGATCATCCGTCAGTCTGCCTGCCTGTTGTATCCACGTGTGTCAAGACGTTTCTTTTTTCAAAAACGCGTAGTGGTTGTACAAATAAAAAGAATCGAATATATTAAAATCTGCGGTCCTGAGGCTGTAAAAAATTAAGTTTCCTTTCGGATATTTTGCGGGGCGAATATATTGACTAATTCTTAAATGCTCATACTAATGTTATTTAATATACTTTTATATAATGATTGAATTTATCCAATGATATACCGTTTTTTTGATATAATAATTACCTACCTAATGTACTGCCTCCGTGGTCCAGTGTTTAAAGCGTTTGTCTATAGATCCGGGGAAGTGGGTTCGGTTCCCACGGGAAGCATACTTTGTTTAGTTGTTTCCAGTTTGGTTAGGACATTGCAGGCTTGATTCACCTGATTGTCTGATAATAAAGATGATTTCGTACTCCGGAAAGCACGCTAAGCCGTTGGTACCGGCTGCCATCTGGTAGTCGTTAAAGGAAACACGTCAGTGGCCGAGAGGTGGTTCCGAAGAACTATGACACCAGGGTGTGCATGGTCAATTGACCGTGTCACCTACACAAAATGATGATGATGATGACCTACCTAATTTTATTATAAAAAAAAAGATGTTATAAATATAATAAGAGTATTTATTCATAATAAAAAAAATGTAGTCTCTTGGAAATAAAATCTTATTTATACTCTGTATAAATGCGATTTTATTTCGGGCAACTATTATTTGTATTTCGCATAGATGCGGTGAAAAAACATTTTATAAACGTAGGTTTTTTTCTCATCTTTGATCTCAGTTATTGTCTTTAAAACCAACACGTATACAAAGTGAAGTTTAGAAAAGTGAAAGCTAAGATAAGCTCATAATGTCATGTATCTAGATTCGTGACGTAACATAGACCTGTCTGACTGCATGCCTGGCGACGGTCGATCACGAACAGGTTGAATAAACTTTGGGAACATGACTTCAGAGGACGAGCGGTTTCCATAAATCGTACGTTTTCGAACAGTCACCACGTTGAAAAATTATGAATTTCGTTCGAGGCTTCGATGTAACATATCAAAACCAGTCAAGTGCGAGTCGGATTTAAACACACACTACCTATTAACTTTGAAGTTAGGTGGCAGTGGCAGGCCCCGTGTCGGTGTCCACTTCAAAGCGGTAAAACCGGGCAAATCCAGTAGGAACGATGCGCTTTTAGTCACATGTATTCACCAATGTCATCGAATGAATCGTTTGTTCAGAGCTATAAGAATGAAATTGGCTTGCACTTGATTCTGTTGGCATCTAAAAGAAAAGGTGCTGCGTTCTGACGCGAGCTAAATTACACCATACCGCTAACTACATTGAGTTGATATTTCGTTGAATACCTTTGCAGACTGCGGCTTCTGTACGTAAGAATGGCCGGTGGCACAAAATAAGTACTAGTACTTAGTTTGTGCCATCGGCAAGTATCGAGAATATTATATGAAATGGACCTCAGCGCCACCGGAAGCACTGTAAACAAAGTCGGGTTTGTTCTTACTGTAATATATACTTTAAAATAAAAATAAAATGCAACAAAACAAACCTTTTATCATAAGTCATAATCATTATAATTTACTCATAAGCATCTTCCTTGTGTAGATGCAAAACGAGAAGCTGCAAAATTATAGGAGGCTAGAAATAAAGCTTGTGTAAGAAGACAAAAAGCTTGCTACTGGCTGGGCCTTACATTTGACTCCACACCTTCATTTTTATTTAAAGCGGCTAAACTTATAGCAATTAATTAGGTAAGGAGATTTTTTAGGGTTCCGAACAAGGAACCCTTATAGTTTCGCTATGTCTGTCCGTCTGTTCGTCCGCGGTTTTACTCAGAGACTATAAGTAATAAAGAGCTGTAATTTGGTATGGATATGTATATTATTCATGCCGAAACGACAGTAAAATAAAATCTAGAAAAAAAAGAATTTTTTATGGTTGTTCCCATACAAGTAAAAAGGGGAGTAAATTTGTTTTTCTCGGCTAACCCAACGTGTAGGGTGTTGTTGAATAGGTATTTTAAAAATATTGCAAGCTTGTGAACATCATTTTTCAATTTATTTATTCGTTTCGGAAATATTTGGTTTTATAGTCCAAATTTTTGTTAGAGTCCAGTGTCCCCCCCTTCTATCTACTAAATAGTTGTATGAACAAGTGAAAAATTCACGGCAGTAGTATATATAGTAGTTATATATTTATTTATAGTAGTAGATAGATAGATAGATAGAAACCCTTTATTGCACATCAAGGAGAAACAAAATGGATACATGTCTCATCTTATAATCTAGAAAATGCGCAAAAGGCGGCCTTATCGCAGAGCAATTTCTTACAGGCAACCTTTTAAGAAAAATCACTCTAGAATACAGTGGGTGCGGGGTAGTTAAATCATTACTATAATTATTTATATAATTATAGTAATGACTGTTACCCGCGGCTTCGCCCGCGTTTATGTCCATACCTCGGGAATAGTAGAATTTCCCCGAATGAAAAGTAACCTATCTCGTTCCCCGGGCCTAAAACTACCTCCATACCAAATTTCTGTTCAATGGTTGAAGCGTGAAAAGACGACAGAAAGACAGACAGAGTTCACCTACACAGATCTTTTTATTTGTAATCGTGAACTTATATACCTCATTTTAACTGCCTCCGTGGTCCAGTGGTTAAGGCGTTTGCCTGTAGACCGCAGGATTTGCAGGCTTGAAACACCTGATTGTCTGATAAGAAAGATTTTTCCGTGCTTCGGAGGGCACGTTGGTAGACGTTAAAGGAACCACCTCAGAGGCCGAAAGGCGGTTCCGAATAGCTTTGACACTAGGGTGTACATGATTGACCGTGACACCTACTCGAAATGATGACTTATATATAAAATATAAATTTACCTCCTATTTTACTCTTTCAGGGGAAAATTTCGTCTATTTTGCCAACACAGATCTTTTAAGGGTTCCGTACCCAAAGGGTAAAAACGGGACCCTATTAATTTCGCTCCGCTGTCCGTCTGTCTGTCTGTCTATCCATCTGTCACCAGGCTGTATCTCATGAACCGAGAGCAGCTAGACAGTTGAAAATTTCACAGATGATGTATTTCTGTTGCCGCTATAACAACAAATACTAAAAAATAGAATAAAATAAATATTTAAGGGGGCTACCATACAACAAACGTGTTTTTTTTGTTTGTTTTTGCTCGATATTGATAACGGCAACAGGTATCTGCTTGAAATATTCACAGAAAATTTGGTTATATATTCACTTTACAAATAAATAATTAAATAAAACTAACTAAAAATAAAATAGCCCACCCTACTTAATTAAAAATAACCATTATAAATAAAAAATGTCCCGCAGTTCGTTGTCACGCGGAAAGGTACCTAGAAGGCTGACAGCATAAAACAATAAAAAAAAAAAAAATATTAAAGGGAAACAGACATTTTTTGCCGTTTTTATAGATAAAGGTACGAAACCCTTCGTGTGGGAGTCCGACTCGCACTTGGCCGGTTTTTTATATGTAATCGAGTTATATACCTATTTTTATACTTCTAAATCTAGAAATGAGAAATAAACCATACAAACTTTACCTCCCTATTTTAACCCTTCAGGGGGCAATTTTGTCCATTTTAACAACACAGATCTTTTTTGATTGTAATAAAGAACTTATATACCTATTTTTATACTTCTAAGTCTAGTAATGAGAAAAAATCCATATTACTTTACCCCTTTAGGGGGAATTTTATTTAGTTCACCTACACAGATCTTTTTTAATTTTAATCGAGAATTATAAGTAAGTAAATTATAAGTAATCGAGAATTCTAAGTACAGAAATGAGAAAATTCCATATAAACTTCACCCCCCTATTTCAGCCTCTAATTGGTTGAATTTTTAAAAATACTTTCTTAGTATTCATTTAATCATAAAAAAACCCCTGTACCAAATTTCAATCTTCTAGGCACAGTAGTTTCGGCTGTGCGTTGATATATAAGTCAGGTTTCCCTTTCACTCGCGGCTTCGCTCGCGTTAGTGTGGGTCCCTCGGGAACAGTAGAATTTCCCGGAATGAAAGGTACCCTATGTCCTTCCCCGGGCCTCAAACTAACTCCAAACCAAATTTTATCTAAATTGAAGCGTGAAAAGAAGACAGACAGAGAGACAGAGTTACTTTCGTATTTATAACATTAGTATGGATTTGGTTCATGACTTTCGTTCATGAATTTCAATCGAATAACTTCAAAAATGGAAAGTTTCATACTAACTTTGCATCCCCGTTTTACACCCTTAAGAGATGATTTTTGAGTAAAATATGTTACTCGTGTTTCATAACGTTCAATAAACTACTTTCATGCTGAATTTCATTCGAATAACTTCAAAAACGGCAAAGTTTCATACTAACTTTGCGCCCCCGATTAACCCCCTAAGGGTTGAATTTAGAAAAAATATTGTACTCATGTTTCATGCCTTTCAGTAAAGAACCTTAATGCCGAATTTCATTCGAATAACTTCGAAAACTACAAAGTTTCATACTAACTTTGCACCCCAGTTTTACCCCCTTAGGGGATGAATTTCAAAAAATCCTTTCTTAGTGCTCCGTTACGTTATAAAAAGAACCCCTGTGCAAAATTTCAAGTTTCTAACCCCTCATGCCTTTCAGCAAAGAACCTTCGTGCTGAATTTCATTTGAATAACTTTAAAAACAGCAAAGTTTCATACTAACTTTGCACCCCCGTTTTACCCCTTTAGAGGATGAATTTCCAAAAATCCTTTCTTAGTGCTCCCCTACGTTAAAAAAGGAACGGCTGTGCCAAATTTCAAGTTTATAACCCTTATAGTTTAGGCCCTGCGTTGATATGTCAGTCAGTTAGTCAGTCAGTCAGTCAGTCAGCTTCTCCTTTTATATATATAGATTACTATGGATAGTATGGATAGGTATAATGCTGTCGTATAATGATGATGAATTGACTTTGGATTTTAATTTTCTTATGTCACTTATTATTTTATTTTATTTTTGCTATATGTTTGCAGGCAAACTCATGCCTTGAGTTCATTCAAATGACGATAACTTTTTTTTTAATGAACCGATTTTGATGAAACATACTTTAAATGTTAAACTGAGTTAAAACAAAGCAATTGGTGAAAGTTTGAAGTAAATCGGTTCTGTATTTTCGGAGACAATCGTGATCATACATACAGACAGACAGACAGACAGACAGACAAGAAATTCCAAAAAATTTTTTTTGCTTTCTATTATTCTTTTTAAGTGTCCCTCTATCCATTTCAGTCAAAAATTCGAAGTGTACAGACAAAATAATTTTACTGTTTTATTATATGTATAGATAAATGTACTCGGTAAAGTAATTTTTCATACAAATTGAATTAAAAATTAGATAAGAGAGTTGTTATTTACGTAAAACAACTAATGAATATAAATTTTTGAACTACGTAAAGTTAAGTAAATATCAAATCATACCAGATTCAATAATAATAATAATACCTAAAATCATAGCAATGTGTTTACGTTCGACAGCGCGCGGCGCTTGGCGAAACGATATGAGGTCGCTTGGTACCTATTGCGCTCGGGAATCAAAGTAGGTAATATACCTAGGGAAACTTGTTACCAGCGTTTGCCTCTACTCGTGATGAAACTCAAATGGATAATATTTTTTCTTATTTTCCTTGTGAAGTACGACTATATAAATCTTTCTTCAGTAACACCATCGTCTTATGTGGGCTCGTTTTTAGACGTTAGTAAATGTTAGTCTTCGATCACAAATTTTCCTAAATAAATCATACGTGCACTTTCCCACAGAACTAAAGTCAAGATCAGGATAAATAGGCTTATAGTATTTATAAAAAAAAAATGGTTGTCAGTAAAGACGATAATTTTACGTAAGAGTGAAAGATGCATCACAAACCGATCGCTTATGCTGATCGTGCCTCTCTGCGCTTGCACCGTGTACACTTTTTTGTGCATGCAGCTGGCATAAATCGATTTATAAGACGTTATCACTTCAATAAAATAAAGCCCGGATAGATTAAGTTGTTGCCCCGCGGTATAGTATTAAGAAGGCTTTTGTAGAGCCCTAATAGATGTCAGTGATTGATGTTGCTTTATTATTTGACGAAGTTTTACTTCTGCACTTGAAGTGTTTTGAGCGTTAATTCGAAACTTAATTTTCATTCAAGGCAAAAATAATTATGAAAACATGAAATTGTCTATTGTGTGGGTTATCTCGGCTGATAATCGTATCGCATTCGGCCATTGTTTCGTTCTCGAATTTGCGGCGGATGGTATCGACATTTTTTTGAAGAATTAACTGACTAGTGTTTTGTTAATTATTATTTACTAGACTTGGTAAATCATCATAACATAGAGCCTAAGGGCTCCAATTGCGATTGTACATCCCTCGAGACTAGAAACGTTTATGGGAATGCAATTTGACATTTTTTTCATATTATTGAGCATCAAAATGTTATTCTGCATGAAAACATTTTTGGTAAAATTCTAATATCCCGTTTAGAATAAGTTTATTATTATTTTTTATTATGCGTGGCGGTTGCTATAATTCTTTGATTGCATACATGTCTTACAATATATAGGTAAATATATATTTGTATACCATAGGGCCGAACATATTGAGTTTCACCTATTATACTTGTAACATTGCAATACATGTACGTTCCTATACTGTAAAACTGTAAACATCTTTCATAAATAATTTATCTTATATCATACATATTTCTTTAGAATCGTTTCAGTGGTTGAAATATGCAGAAAGAAAGACAGGCAAATATACAAAGCTGGTTTCATATTTATAATAGATGGAAATATGGATATAGATTTCGTACAGTATTAATCTTAATAGCTCGGGAAGTCATAATTATTATGTATGTCCGCTCAACACCTATTTGAAAGTATCGCCGATAACTCCCATGAAGGAAGTACAAAGTATATTTATTCTTATGTGACGAGACACTCGAGTTGACGTTTAGTCCGGTTTGTGTCTCAGTCTACGAATAAGTAATAAGTCGCCTCAGTTTGTCTTTTGCAGAGGTTGTCTTCGTAGGTATTTGCTTAGAGCATCAGAGCTGGGAAGTAGAAAAAAAAATTAAGTGTTTTATTTTGCATTCACAACGCTATTTTGATACACTCTTAATGAATTAAGAAATAAGATATGGTGAAAACGTTTATCAAGATTGTATCAAAATAGCATTGTGAATGCAAAATAAAACACTTTTAAAAATATTGCATCTACATTAGTTGATTTTTAAATTCATTATCAAATACCTCACTTGTAAAACTCGGGTAGTTGTATTAGGCGATGTAAGCCTTAATACGTATAAGGGGAATGGGACTATAAATAATAAATAAATAAATATATACGGACAAATCACACAGATTGAGCTAGCCCCATGGTAAGTTCGAGACTTGTGTTATGGGATACTAACTCAACGATACTATATATTATAACAAATACATATATAGATAAACATCCAAGACCCAGGCCAATCTGAAAAAGATCATTTTCCATCTTGACCTGGCCGGGGATCGAACCCGGGCACTCCGTGTCGCAGGCTGGCGTGTTAACCACTGCGCCACGGAGCTGTCCGGATATGGTGGAGAATTTCGGCACCGAGATTGAATCGTGCGGTAGCTCAGATGGCAGAGCGTAGGCCGTACATAGACCTGGGTCGCCGGTTCGAGACACCCTCATGAAATTTTTTCACCATATTATATTTCTTAATTTATTAAGAGAGAAAAACCCCTTTAGGGGAACACCGAGGGTACATTTACATGCTGTATAAGCTGCAAGGAGTCTACTGCTGGACAAATGCCTGCATTTACTTTGAGACAATTTAATGAAAATGCCTGCCCCAAACATTTACAAAATGTCCGATTGAAAGCGGCTATATTTTACAGTTTTTTGGTTCAAAGTTGAACGCCGCAAGGATAAAAGGTGACTTTCGCTCACTTACTATTTAAAAAGACGCTAATTATTTTGTACAGTGAGCGTTAAAAATGCTATAGTAATTTTATTTTTTTTGGGCCTTGACTTTCAAGGCTTAATGGTTACATAAATACATGCTTAATGAGGGATTCCCAGAGTCACATTAGTATTTTTCTTAATATATGTCGTTGATACAAGTTCAGTGCTAGGGCGCTAGGTGTAAATAAAACTTACAAAATTTTACCATTCATAACATAGACACTTGCCTTTTTAACCAACTTCAAAAGGAGGAAGTTATTAATTCGTTTGTATTTTTAAAAATGTTTGTTACAGAACTGAAATCCCTCATTTATGAACCGATTTTTTTTGTTTGAAACGATATGCTTACTAGGTCCCATTCAAAATTCATCTCAATTAGTTCTGTAGTTTGATTAAAGTCGGTTTTTAACCGATTTTTGAAAAGAAAGGAGGAGGTTATGATTTGGTTGTATTATTTTTATTTTATTTTAATGTTTGTTACCTCAGAACTCTGTCATTTATAAACCGGTTTTAAAATTTCTAAGAGTTGCTTATATTAGTTAAGTTGGTCCCATTCAAATTTCATCGCATTCGGTTCAGTTGTTTGATAGAAGTCGACTCTTCTATATGAAAAATAACAACCTTTTTGTAGACTCATATTATACCCAGAGCCGTTAAAGAGCCTTTCTTCATTTATTTCGCCAGTTGGCGGGTTAATCTTGTTCATCAACAAAATTACTGTGTTGTTTTTCTCGTTGGCGTCAATTCCTCACGAATCCACTGGTTTGATCATAGGTTACTCAGTAAGGTGCAACCACCAACCCGCTAATTAAATCTCACTACAGCCACACCATGACAGTTTAAAAAATATATATTTCTCTTTTTCTTCCGACGTGTATTCCAAAATGGACTCTCTGTATCTGACTCCCGTGTGATACGGTCTTTTTTTTTTACTCAGAGGACCCTGGTGAACCGAAGTTCACGAAGATCCCCTGAGGGTTCGGGCTGGGGGTCCTGGTAGACTTTTCTACAAATGTAACTTGGACGACAATACAACATTTAAACTCAATTCGTAGACGAAATATGATAAAATTCAAGTGTAAGATTTGAATAATCACACATGTCATAAATATAATGCTAAAGAAATACTCGCAATAAACAATAAGAGTCCTAACACTTTTTTCGCCGAGTGTACGATCTTTTTGTGGTCTCATTGATTCACGTCGGTGTAATTCATAGACGTTGAATGAATGAAAGCAAAAGTAAAGTTAATAGCACATGTACGAGAATAATAGCTTACTCGGCGATTATAAGCCGTAATAGTAATGACTTGAAAACATCATTTTACTTGGTAATTAAATACTCGTCCATATGTGTACTGCTCTTAATTAATAACGCAATAAGATAATTCCATGCTGGCCTGGGAGAAAATACACACACTTAATAACTTTTAATGTAGGTACCAGCTGCTTCTCGGTCCGTGCAGACCGTAAAATCTAGTCGAGGTATGGCGCGAAAAATATTTGGAATCATGTCAATTGCCTATGCAACCAGCAGTCTATCACTACTTTGATTTTGTTTTCAATTTATACGCAACACAATAAACGTTGCCTTTGGCCTTAAGGCCTTAGGCTCTATCTGCCACGTAAGGGTTAAAGACGTAATTAAACGTCTGTATGTATAAGATAAGGCCAAAAATCTTACGTGAACCTAGTTACGGATTTGATTACTGCCCGCCTGGATTTTTCTCATGAGAGTTTTTAAGTACAGCCACTTCGTTTTTTCGAGCCGAAAGGCGGTCCCGTAGAACTCTGACACCAGGGTGTCACCTACGCGAAAAAAAAAAATACACTTGCATTCGAATGTTCAAAACGGTCTGTAAGTACGTGTAAGTTTTAATTACTAGTATATAGGAATCACATTGCTTCTAGTAATATAAGTACTATTTATTTGAAGAGCTACATATTTGGTCCAATGTGGTGAAGATATTGGTAACAATGACACTAACGAGAGCCTAGGTCTTAAATATGAGAAACATGGTTTAGCAGACGGATGCATTTTTCAGGTTCCGCAACCTTACCCAAAGGGTTAAATGCCAGCTAACACGGTTCATGAGATACAGGGTGGCGGAGAGACAGACGGACTAAGTTATATATTTATAGGATTCCGACCATTTAATGTGGGTTCACTGTCCATCCGTCTGTCATGAAAGTATATCTCATGAACCGTCATAGACAGTTTAAATTTTCACAGATGATTATTGTTGCCGCCATAAAACAAAAACTAAAAATAAAATAAATATTTATGGGGCCTCACATACAACAAACGTGACTTTTTTCCCGTATTTGCACGATATTAATACCATAATACCAACGATTTATATGTTCTCTTCAAAAATAAATAGTTTGATTAAAAATAAATTACGTGGGTTTCCATACAACGAATGTGAAACTATAAAAACGGTTTATAATACCGCGTGATTTTGAACCTCTGAACTATACTGAAATCCTGGAATCAGAACCTCTAATGGAATATAGAATAACAAGATAATAATAAGGTAAAAAAAACTAGGCTTCCCAAACAAAGTCGCCGATTAGCAACGAATTTCTATGGACGGTATTTTTTTGCTTATTACCTTTTTTGTTGTAATTCTATATTCCATTAGAGATTCTGATTCCAGGATTTCGTTATAGTTCAGAGATGCAAAATCACGCGGTATGGTGTCTAATGCTGTAAAGATAATGGAGCAAAAACACTTTGTGCGCGAGTCCGACTCGCACTTGACCGATTTTTATTTACTTAGGGCGTGACTAGCGCTAAATGAATCAGTACAGACGGCATAAAAATGACATAAATTCCTGCGTGTTTTGAAAACTACTTTAGGCTGTTGTTGCATAAACCTCCGGCTCAAAAAGCTTTACGAATGTGCTTTCTTTGTGTGTCGTCATTACTTAGTAATTGGTAAGCTATGTCAGCCCTTAGTTGGAAATCAAACCCAATACCTCTCAAAGGAGTAGTGTGAGGTGGCTATCGAGCAAGATACGGATTATCATGGCTTATACAAAGTATTTCCACACACTTGATGGCGGAAGCGGGGAGCGAAAGGGCGCGTGACGCAACAGGTCAGAGGGTTAACGGTACAGGATGCGCCGTGCAGTTATGGGTCGTGGAGATGTTACATGACCCTATCTTACTTAGTTTGGGATCCAGCTCATGGTATCCTACTTCATCTGGTGAACGATGCTTTTACATAAACTTTTCAGACAACTTTAACATAATTTTTACTCCTAATTTGAGCATTTTTTCGGTTTAATCCTCAGCTTAGGTACGTCAGAACCTATTATTATACTAATTTTATATAGCATGTATGCTATATAATGAGCTGCATAATGATTTCGCTAAGCTTCTACAGCTGACCTCTCTGCTTGTATCGAGGGTTTGAATCAAATCTAATTGGTAAGAGCGCAGAGATCTTCGTCGGTCGTATAAAAGTCACACGACCTTATCTACCTTAGTTCAGCGACCCGAGGATGGTTTTCTACTTCCCACGACTCACGAAGGTGCCAGGAAAAATAATCATGTGTTCATTGCTTTGGAGTATTTTAACATAAAAAAATATGAAAAACCTTTTAAAAAAAGGAGTAAACATGGTACGTCTCGTGGTTTACAGCATGTGCACTCTAAGACTAACCATGACGGCCTTCGTGAGTAATTAATACTCCAGCTTGCGACACGAGGGATAGCGGAGTCGACTCCCGACGCAAATACTTGTATGTACTTAATGCTCAAACGCGAGGTTGCAGGGTTAAGTAACTTTAAAATTAATAATATGATATGAAAAAGATGACAGTATTTATGATAAGTATTATGTCTTATTGAAGGAAATTAGATCAAAGGAGATGAAGAGAGTGGCAAACAAATAATATTGTACTACATACAAAATACATAATGGTCGTCTATCAGATGAGAAGGAATACCACGAGGTGGGATGCCGAACTATCCGTTACTAACACAACAGCAGCCATCATCGAGGAATACATAATGTAATGTTGTTGGGGTTAACTTATCTCTATGATGTAATAATTATCTCTATGATGTTATCACAAATGCTGTCATTGGGAGGACAATAAACCTTTTTTTTTCAAAAAGATACCCCTCTTGAGGTTCACACGTAAGATGGGGTATGTCTGTGGCTGTATTTTTTTTTTTTTCACTTGTAAGTATTTAAATCTAGATCTAGCGGGCTAGCTTCTTAATTAATGAAATTTAATGATATATGGGATTGATATAAAGCGATGGATTGTACAATGTTGTGTTTACAGATTTGTTAAGTTAAAAAAAACAACTATTCCTTTCATACTCAATTTCCTACGATCAGTTTTATAGGATTGCTTATTGTATGGAATTATTTTAATGTTCTAAAAGTTGGCATTAATATTTTAGATAATTTAATTAATAGCAAAAGCAAACTTGCAGTTTGCCTTTCATAGGACTTGGGTAGGGATGGCAAAAAATAGAGCGGAATGGAAAAAGAAAAGAGAGGCTTTACCCAGCTAATAAAAATAATTATGAGAGGTAGGGAAGTAATAAATATAAAAGAGTTTTAAAACAAATAATTTCCAAAATTAAATTGTCGTATGACGCAATAGGTCACATCAAGAATCATGACCTTCGCAAAGTATTAAGAACTATCTTTTTTCTGCAAGTCATGCAGCATCATCCATTAACATAACTGGTAACTTTTTATTTAACATTACACAAACAGCTAACATTACAAATAAATCATACAGCCTTCCCAAGCTCTAGTGCGGTTCACATAGTTTTACTATTTATTAAATTCGTTGGCACGCGGCACTAATTACGCAGAAATAAGTGCTGATACTTACCTCTGCTTAAATCCGACAATACGTACTATCACATCTCAGGCCAAGGCCGCATGTTGGTCGGCATGCAATTAGAAATCAAAACAGTAACACAGGGTTGCTAGCCGCATCGCCTTTTGATATCATTCTGAAAATGAAAATGAATAATTTTTATTCAAAATACGATACATGTATCGCTTTTTAAACGTCATTTGTTTCTGTTGTTTATTTTTCTTTCTTTTATGTATGTAGAATCGAAAAACTACTAACGTTTCGGAATGACCACTGCTGAGAAGAATACGCTGAAAGAAACTCAGTCCAGTTTTGGTCTCTATGTGCCTAAAGGGCTCGGATATAACAACATATTTTACAATAATTAAATTAAATTACTTACATTAAAACATACATGGGTGCTAATAGCTAATGAGTATATAATACTACAGTTGTGCCAATAGAAGAGAAGAAAAGAGAAGACGAGTGAATAAATGAATACAAACTTCATTGCTTTAGTCTCCTGAGTTCTAGTAATATAGAGCAGTATGATAGTAGGACGCGGCGGGGGGTGTCGTAATGAAAACACTTATTTGTTGGAGTACTGGTCTCCCAACTTGAACTGATTTATTGTGGTTTCTACAGATGCTTATATACTATGTGTTTACGTAAATAGATACGTCACATGACCTTTACTTAATCTAGTACATATTTTACAAGATAACATCGAACAAAGGGTTTATTGCGATCATCCTGACGAGCCAGTGACGCGTGACGTCACGTGCTACGTCATGCACTATGTAGGAGGATCGAAGTGATCGTAGCTGTGATAGTTGCGTGTCGTCACACACTACACCTTCCCCCTTTTTTTTTGAAGACAAAATTTATGAATTTTTTTTGCCTATTTATCTTAAGTTTACATAGTACACCTTCCTTCCTTTCTTTTTTTTAAATACAATATTAAGGAATCACAAAGCAACTTTAGTATTTATAAGAACATATTTTGAATAGAACCAGCTCCTTTTGTTTTTGTTTTGTTATTTTTTTTTCTTTAGGTACATAATACAATAATAAGCATACATAAGTTATATCTTATTTCTATCATAATTTTAATATGTAATGATAAAATATCTCTAAAAATAGCAAGTGTATTGGATTACAATGCCTTTAATTATTACTTATAACTATTATAGAGAAAAAAAAAAACAAATCTTTATACAATTTCTTATCTATTCATGACTATAATATTAGGATATTACAAATACATTATACATAGTAACTAGTCAGATGAATGCTGAGTACGTATTACAAGATTTATACGTCACAGATCTTCCTATTTCAACTTGTTGCAATAAGTAATATGAAGATGCATTTCCAAATTAAGGATAGCTTATTAATTCCTTTACCATTACGTCTCCTGGACTGTGTGTGATATTGTGCGTTTTTTTTTTTTTTTTTTTTATTCCTTATATAGAGTAGTATTATTTTTATGTATAAGGTAATCTTTTTTACTAATTAATTTTTTTACATTTTCGCCTAGATCTTTTATTACTGAGTAGAGTCCTGAATAGATTGGATCTAATTTTTCTCTATTTTGTTTCTTAATTAATATTAAATCTCCTAATTTATAGTTAATTTGATTACATTTTGTATCATATATGATTTTTCTATTTTCCTTAGATAAAAGTAAATTATTCCTAGCATCCTCTTGGGATTTTTGTAATCTATATTTTAATTCTAATGGATATGAGTCGTAATTATATACTGGATCTATATTATGATTAATTATATTGCTAGGTAATCAACAGCTTTTCCCAAACACAAGTTCATACGGTGTATATTTTGTTGAAGTGTGCACCGATGTATTATATGAGAAACACCAATATTGTAACCAATCGCTCCACTTATGAGCTTGGTTGTCTGTTTGTATCCTCAAAAATGCTCCTAACGTTTTATGAGAATTTTCTAGCGAGCCTAGACTTTCATGATGGTAAGCCGTAGATTGTATTTGTTTTATATTTAAGATTTTACAAACATCACGCATAGTTGATGAAATAAATTCGGTACCTCTATCTGTACCTATTTCAAGAGGTATTCCGTATCGTAGTATAAAGTTATCTACGAGAGCGCGTGCTACTGTCTCCGTTTCCTTATTTAGCAGTGGATATGCTTCGACATACTTGGTAAGTTCACACTGTAGTGTTAATATATAGCAATATCCATTTACATCCTTAGTTAAGGGACCTACAAGGTCTAAGAATATTTTATCTAGGGCTGTAGTAGCCGTGCTTGTGATACACATCGGTTGCCGAATATTTTTCGCATATTTCTGTTTCTGGCACTTATCACAAGTTGTCACAAATTCGTATATGTCTTTACATATATGGCGGGTCATCTAAATCAGCCCAAAGAGTCCATAAAAAGTGTACGGCGGTATCAAGGAAAGAAGACAAGGCCTGCAAACATTACAGTGGAACTACATAGCGAAGAAGACAAAGAAAAATGGATTGTGGCTGCCAAGAGTATCAAGGCAACCGTATCAGATATTATCAGTTCAGATAGAAATAATAAGAATATCGTTTATGTTCACGAAGCGATGACAAAACTAAACAAGCAAATTTTCTGGAATGCTAAGCAAGAGCTCAAGATCAACCATAATTTCAAGTACGTTTGGTTTAAAAGAGGGTATGTCAGGGCACGTCAAGAAGACGGAGGCAAAACCTTCACTTTAAGATCACTCGAAGACGTACAGACTCTGTCCAACACGGATAGACACGCGTAATCTATACTCTTCTTACAGCTTAACGTCTAATATATATATATTAAATAGATAAATAAATCCATATATATTACTAAAAAAAAAAGGTCAAGTGTATCGGACGACATACACGAAATTAGTAATTGTGTAAACATAAACGATTTTCTTGATAGCGTACCGAATATTTCTAATTTAAGGTTGCTTTGCATCCACATAAATATTCGATCAATGATAAAAAACTTCTCAGTTCTTGAACAATGTATATACACTTCTAAAAAATGTATAGACGTCATAATACTAAGCGAAGTTAATATTTCGGTTGTTGTTTGTATAATATTAACGGCTATCGAATGTTCACTGATTTGCGAAAAGTTCGAAGAGGTGGTGGTATCATTATATACGTAAAAAATAAACATAAATTTAACATTAAAAACACTAAAACACATCACTTTGAGAGCATTTCTTGCACAATCACAACCTCATCAAACTATTCTGCAGACCTGTGTGCTGTGTATCGGCCACCAAGTAGTAGTAAAAGCCTCTTTGTTGACGAACTTAAAATCACACTCGAACAACTGACAAATAAGTCAGATTTATACCTGCTGGGAGACATCAACTTAGATCTTTTGTCGGATAAACCTGTAATACATAGATACAATAACATATTATACACCATGGGTCTTCTATGCGGGATCACACAGCACACTAGAATAGAATTGTGTAAAGGAAGGCTAAGTAAAACGTGTATCGATCACATATATGCAAGATCCCGCACACAAGACTTATACACGGCCGCGGTCGGAACCACACTGGCGGATCACCGCACGATAATAGTAGCTTCCGTGAGTCCACATATACAGGCTGCTCCAGATTATAAATTATGCACTGATAATCGCAAACTCGCTCAGCTATTAGACGATATTAAATGGGAAGAATGTGAGAAGTTGTCATGCCCGATAAGCTTATATGACTATCTTTATGGAAAATTTAATGAATGCTATAAAAAAGCACAGTATAAAAAAAAATAAAGAATCCAACATACGCTTAAACAATAAATGGATTACTAAAAAGATAATAAAAGCTTGTAAAAATAGGGACAAATTATTTGTGAATTGGCTAAAAAACTCTAATAATATACAACTCAAACTAAAATATAATAAATCACGAAATTATGCAAACTCATTAATACGTAAAAGTAAAAATAATGCAATAAAGAGAGAAATCATTGAAAATAAAAATAATTCCATACATTTATGGCAAATATTAAATCGAATAACTGGCAAAATAAAACGTTCCGTTGATGAAGTTATATTAAGTGCCTTTGACAAGCAAAAACAATCAATAAAACAAATAGCAAACAATTTTGCGCGGAATTTTGATCATAACGTCAAAAATATAGTGTCGAACTGTTCGTTACCCCTCCTCTGTGAATCCACTTATAAAACTTCAGCAAATGTGAGCATGCGATATATATCAGCAAATGACAATTCAATTGAAAAAATTATTAGTACCATAAACATAAAAAAAGCTCCTGGAATGGATGGTATTAGATCCGTAGATATAAAAAGACTAACTAAGAAAATTACATCAGCGATAGCGAAATTCATAAATTTATGTATATCTACGGGCAAGTATCCATCTATACTTAAAACTGGAATCGTAAGGCCAATTTACAAGAAGGGAATTAAAACAGATTATAGCAACTTTAGACCAATAACCGTACTGTCTATTATTAACAAAATTACTGAAAAATTCATATGCAAACAAATGTACAATTTTTATTAAGAAAACCAAATATTACACGAGCAACAGTTCGGTTTTCGGCCTAATAAAAATACAACTCAGCTTCTGTCATCTTTCACAGACAGTATATACAAACACCTAGACAGTAAATTGCACGTAGTAGTCATTTTTATAGACTATAGTAAGGCTTTTGACACGCTTAGACATGATTTGCTTATAAAAAGTCTACATAATTCAGGAATAGAGGGTAAGATCCTTGAGTGGTGCAAAGAATACCTAAGAGATAGAAAATATTGTGTAAAAGTTTTGAATGAGCTTAGTGACCTGACCATTGCTAGTGAAGGCACAGCGCAAGGATCGGTATTAGGACCTCTTCACTATCTCGTATACGTTAACAGCCTTACTAATGTAATAAAAAATTGTGAGTTATACCAATTTGCTGATGACACATGTCTGTTGTCAGTAGGTAATACTGTAAAAGAGGCTGGGAATAAACTACAAGAAGATTTTGACAAGCTATGTAAATGGTCACACGACAACGGTCTTGTTCTCAATGCGAGCAAAACAAAGCTAATGTATATAAGCACTAGTCAGAACAGACAAAATGAAATACCACAATTATTTGCGCACACACACGAATGCTTGCATAAACATAAAGGAAACAGAATGCTGTCTTGTGACTGTGATATGATAAAAGTAGTTAGCAAACATATGTACTTGGGACTTGTTTTTGATGACAGAGCTAACTGGAAAGAACATACTAAACATGTTTGCAACAAGCTTAGAAGTATATTAGCTAAATTCTCTCTGATAAAATATCAAATTCCATACCAAACCCTTTTAATGCTTTATAAGTCGTTAGCAGAATCAATTATTTCATATGGACTATCTAGCTACGGTAGGACCTACAAAAATAATATTGACCAAATTTATTCACTTCAATTGCGTATTTTGAAACAAATCGTAACGGAAAATATAAAAAAGAAATGTAATAGTGAATATTATAAATTATTTTCTATATGCAAAATCATACCAATCCAAGAAAAAGTTAAATTAACCTTACTAAAAGAAGAATATTTCAATGACACATTACTGATTAAAAAACATATAAAACTGAATACAATAACTACACGAAGTGCAATACTAAATAAATTGGTACTCTCTACATATAATAACTTACATGGTAAGAGAAGATTACAGTACGTTGTACCCGATCTAATCAATAAATTACCTGAGCACATAAAAGGACAAATTACGCGCACAAATATAAAATTTAGGCTAAAAAAGTTTTTTATTGAAGGTATTCAAAATTAGTTACATATATATATATTGTATAATATAAAACAATAATTCATTGAAAAAAATATTAAATAAATACCAACCTAAAACAAATAGAAAACAAAAAAATTGTATATAAACAAAGTATACTTAAATATGTATAATGTTTTTTAACAAATGCGATCAGTATTGCGATTACATTACAAAAAAATAAAAATTATGTACCTATTGTGTGGTGACAACCAAAGAAATGGAGCAACCTATATAAAACTCGTTTGACGAGTAAACGAGCCGTATTCGCGCGGACTGCACTTTGAATGTAGCTGTGCGGGTATCGAATGCCGTCAACAAGGAGTATTATTACACTCACATCTTGTATCTATACAAATAAGTTTTTTGTTTAAATGTGTGCGTGAATAGTCTTACCAATTTAGTTTGGCAACGTCAGTGTACAGAAAATCTCAATGGAGATTATGCGACACTGTCAGTTATTAGTTTAAGTTTATTTCCTATTGTGTAAATAATAATAATAATAAAAAAAAATACATACATACTCATGCCAGGCCAATAATAATGACGTTTAATATTATTCGTCATCCTTCGAATGCCTGCATGGCCACTAGTGGGTAATATGTGAAAATCATTTAATATGACGCGCCTGTCGTCTTTATTATTTATTTTTATGACACCTTTTAATATGCATAAAACGGGGTCCGGACCTATTTTTACACATTTTAATATATTGAGTTAACTCTTTTATTTCATTAACCGTGTCATTATTGCGTATTATGCACAATTCCTCTATACATAGTGTCCTGCAAAATGCGTCTAATTCACTCACGAAGAATGCTCGATTACTACGTGCTCGTAAATTAGGGTTGACACACATTGTATTAGTTTCAGGCGAATAAATGAATATTTTATTTTCACTTGTTTCATAATTATTTGTTTTTATCATGCATTTATATTGTTTTTCATCATAGTTTAATTCCGGTAAATACTTCGGTTTTTTAATTATCTCAATTATTTTTGGATGGCCAGTCCAATCATATTTTGAGGTTTCTTCTCTTGAGCTAGATGGTTTTTCTTGCTCTTTTAGTCGTTTATTTTGAGCTCTTGTCATCACCGACATAATGTGCTGACTCATAGTTTTTAATTCCTCACTCGTAATTTCTATTCGAGACAATGCGTCTGCAGCTACATTATCTCTTCCTTTCAAGTACGTTACAGTGAAGTCATATTCTTCTAAACATAGTCGGAATTTTGTAAGTCTACTGGATGGGTTATTCATTTTAAATAAATAGACTAATGTTTTTGAGACTGTGGTAACCGATAAGGCTTACTGTAGACCGGTGACGCGTTTTCTTTTAAGTGTATAGCTTGTTCATAAATATTAGTTGTATTTAGTAAATCACCCGGTAAGTGAAAGATATCTGCAAATTTTGCACATATATTAGAAATGGAATTTCCCTCTTCTTTATTTAAGTTTTGTAATTTTAATAATGAAAATAATAATTTGACTCTTTCCGCATTATTATTACATTTATCAAACGAGAAACAATTAAATTCTGACAAACTTTTAATTTCAGGCGTGAAACATTTTAAAATTACCTCTTCATTCCGTGTATTTAATATTCTTACTATAATTTTTCCATTAATACTTTTAGTAATTGTATTTGCTACAAAAATTCCTTCGCCAATTTCATTTGAATAAATAACACAATCTCCTGATAAAGGAGTTGACAGCCCTATGAATGATTCACAGCGCGGCGGTAACTTGATACATGCCGTATGATTGTTTTCGCTATCATTTGCACTCACATATAATTGTAATGGTACTTGAATCTTATTGTTATTTAAGGTCAATGTCATTGTTCCACTTTCAAAGTTTAAAATACATTTATATTTTGTTAAAAAATCTTGTCCTATAATCCCATCTATATTTAAAGGTAATGTATTAAATACATGAAACTTATTGGTAAAATACGTGTTGTGTTTACTATACAATCGTAAGTTTACGTACCCTTGTGACGTCATTTTACCTCCTACTCCGTTGATGTGTGTAACCTTCGGTATGACGAACTCGTTCATAGATGATGCAACGTCACTCTTGATTACACTTGATATTGTTTTCCGTTTACGGTAAATTTCACAGAGTTCATATTGCCATACGTCATGACGTAATTAGTATTCACGAAAAAATTCGGGGACTGAAGCTGGATCTTCTTTTTCGCCTTCATTCTCCTGTATCATGTGTATATGCTGTTTTTGTCCACGTGATGGATAGCTTGAAGATCGTTGATTCGATCGGAAGCTTGGTTTTCCTCTTGAGTTATTCCCACGAGGCCATATATTTGTCCTTGCGTTATTAGCTTGCCCATAGTTCCTAGGCTCTCCTCTGAAGGGTTTTATGACATTTGAACCTCGGCCGTGTATGTTGCTATTGCGTGTGTAATAATCGCGTGCGTAAGCTCCACGTGCGTAGGCTCCGCGTGCGTAGGCTCCCCCACCGCGTCGCACGTATCTTTGCGCGTAGAAACCTTGTTCTGATGTTGACGTTTTTGGAGTCATAGTAGTATTTTCGTCCTTCGCACCTTGTATTGCTTCCCTTAACGAAGTGTATCCACGCGACGCTTTTGCTTGTTTAATTTTATTAAGTCCGTTTTCTTGTTTTCTTCTAATCGGACCAAGTTTTCGAAGACTTTCTTGCAACTTTAGCAATTCTTCGTATATTTGTATAATTTCTGTCATTAGTTATATAATTACAACAGGACAACAAAAAAAAATTATGTAATTATTTGTTCATAGTTAAATTACACTTGTCGGCGTGTATTTATAGATGTAGCCTGGCGTTCAATCTTTTTGGACAGGCATTTGTGGACTCTTTTCCATATAAGGTATATGAATATTACGGCTATCATTGCAACTATGGCTATAGTAACTACACTGTTTCTCGGGAAACAGGGGCTGGCTGGGTCGCCATATGATAGTAGGACGCGGCGGGGGGTGTCGTAATGAAAACACTTATTTGTTGGAGTACTGGTCTCCCAACTTGAACTGATTTATTGTGGTTTCTCTAGATGCTTATATACTATGTGTTTACGTAAATAGATACGTCACATGACCTTTACTTAATCTAGTACATATTTTACAAGATAACATCGAACAAAGGGTTTATTGCGATCATCCTGACGAACCCGTGACGCGTGACGTCACGTGCTACGTCATGCACTATGTAGGAGGATCGAAGTGATCGTAGCCGTGATAGTTGCGTGTCGTCACACACTACAGCAGAATATTACAGAATTACATATAAAACATGTTACTTAGTTACATATCCAAGGTTTCATCACTCCGCAGCCACCGAACTAGGATTTAATTTGTATCTCGAGTAGCAGGTAGCATTGAGAGGGTTCCAAAGATATGTATGATTACATCGAGAACTAACGAATACGAGACAGATACAAATGGTCGATTTTTAAATTGGTACAATAAACTAGATTAAATCTGTAATTTGAGAATTCGTGCATTACTTTACTTACGTGTAGAAATATTATTAAAATATAATAAGAATTGTGATAAATTAAAACTAAAGCTACGGAAAAAAGGAACTCTTCGCCGCCAGAAGAAAATAAGAGAAATAGGAAAAGGGTACATATGTGAGGGTGTGTGTGTGACGGTGAGGGTAAACCGTTATCGTCAATAAATTACGAGTATATTTGGCATAAGATTTTTAGTTTCAGTGTAGTCAAGTGTTAGCAACCATTTTTATATTTTATTTTTTGTTACTCTTTTCGAGTTAAGGAATCCGAAAATAAGGATAGACTCTGTCATGCCTTGGGGCAAAACTAGGGGGTGGAACAAACTCGGTCATATCTTCGTTTTCAAATACTTAAAGACGAATCATAAGGTAATTGGGAGTGAGTGCAAAGCAATGTCATCACAATGAAGAGTAGTCTTACTGTCAGGAGTCAGGACCGATGTATCAGCATAAAGTTGAGCAGTAGGCTATCTTGTTGGTTTTATTGATATGAGATGTTTGTCCTCATAAATCAGCATCGGCATAAAAGGAAAAGTATAAAATATCACTTACCAATACTAATAAATGTAAGAAGCTTGCAAAGAATAATGATATCCCGGCTCAGTCATGCCAATTTGAGAGATTACTATAGCAGGAAGCTGTGAAAGAATAGTCGGAGAAACTCTGTGAATATCTGTGGATACAGCGCCATCACTCACTAGGTGTGGGTGTACGTAGTGTGGCGCGAGCCATAGGAGAAAGCGATAATAAGATGTTCTCTAATATTATACATAATTATTTCACACACGACGATAGCCACAAAAAAGGAAGAGCTTATCAATTTGGTTGTATTTTTTTAATGTTTGTCACCTTATTGTTGTTAGAGTAGAACCTATGATGCATTAACCTTGTTGTAATACTGTATCCATAGCAATAGAAAAACTAACATGTCACTCAAAGAAAATTTCACAATTATATTTTTACATCACAAAATCTCTTTATCTTTTTTATACTTTAATATGGTAGCAGAGCGTAAATAAAAGAATCTAAAAAAGCAAGAAATGCTAAAGTTTGTCTGAGAAACGTCAGGTATTTAAAAATCATGTCAACAAAAATGAAAATTGAAATAGGACGTTTCGACGGGTCAAACTGGCCGACACTGGAAATACAAAGTGGTTTTGCTTCTGAAAACTCACGCTGGAGCTATAGAAGCACTAAATGGGAGTTTAGCCATGCCACAGCACCCAGGTGAGAAAGCTTCTGCTGAAGATCTAAAATTATATAAAGAGAAAAGTGATGCATTCGTTAAGATTGAGAGCACTGCTTTACTACTACTAACAACTAATATGACGGAGGATATGCTCATAAAAGTGATGCGTTTCACATCAGTAAAAGATATGTGGAATGAGTTGAACCGGTTATATGAGCGTTCGTCACAGGATAGATCGTATGATGTTTGCTTAGAATTCTTTAATTATAAGAAAGACCCAAAACATGACATGGGATCACATCTATCGGTAATAAAGAATTTATGGCACGATTTGAATAAAATGCTGTCAGCAGACGGGAAGGAACTACCGGAAATTCTTCTCATCTGTAAAGTCTTGGATACACTTCCTGAAGACTATTTCAGTTTTAAATCAAGTTGGATGCTTATTGCAATGCAAGAAAGAATGATCGAAAATCTAACCACGCAGTTATGTGCTTATGAAAGGGCTTTGGCAAACAAGCATAGTAATGTTGACCTAGCACCAGAAAGCGGAGAGGCATTGTTAGTAGAGAGGAGAAAGCAAAATAGAATGAAAAACAAATCGTTTAAATGTAATTATTGTGGACAAGAAGGACACGGAGTCAAAAAATGCACTAAGTGGATATGTGATGGTAAACCTCCTAAACCTACGCATAAATCTACATGCAATACGACTATGTTAATGAGCCTAGCTTTTACCTTAAATAATAATGAAGACAGAGATTCTTGGTTCGTTGATAATGGTGCGACAAGTCACGTGACCAATAGAGGAGATATTTTTGAAAGTTTTCAATATTCTGTCGAATCTCATAAGGTTGTTACAGCAGATGGTGAAAGTGTTGAAGCTATGGGAAAAGGCTCTATACACCTGTTAGCAAACATAAATGGCAAAAAGGAGATTTGTATTCTGTCGAATGTTTGGTATGTCCCTTCTATAAAACGAAATTTGTTTTCTGTATTAGCTGCTCAAGATATATGTGAGAAAAGCTTATTCGAGTCTAGAACCAAGTCTTGCACGTTGAAGATAAATGGACAAATAAATTTAATGGGATATAGAGAACGATACGGAGGTTTGTATGAACTAAATGTCGAGATAGTAACTCCCAAAGATCAGATAAATACCCTGACTATGTCAAATCAACTTCAACTTTACCACGAACGTTTCGGCCACCAAAACAAAAGACATGTGAAAGAAGTTATTCAAAGGGAATTTGGAATTAACATTAAATCCAAAGATAATGAACAACTTTGTCAAGGTTGTGTTTATGGAAAGGCTCATAGAAACAAATTTGGAACAAGACAAAGAGCTACTCATCCTGGACAACTTATTAGTACAGATGTTTGTGGCCCGTTCCCTTATTCTATTTCAAATTATAGATACTACGTTCTATTTAAAGATAATTTTTTCAGATTTCGTCACATTTATTTTCTAAGACAAAAATCAGAAGTTGCTGCTAGATTAAAAGATTTCTTAGCTGAATGTAAAACATCTGGTCATGTTATACAAGAAATATTAAGTGACAATGGAGGTGAATTGGATGACGAACAAATACGTACTATTATAAGGAAGCAAGGGATACGACAAAGGCTGACAATGCCGTACACGCCACAGCAAAATGGGTGTGTTGAGAGAGATAATTGCACAATAGTGGAAATGATAAGAACACTAATGCACGCACACAATGAGATCCCTAGAGGACTATGGGCTGAAATAGCAAATGCCTTAGTTTACATATTGAATCGTACGGGACCTACGACAGAACAAGGGAAGTCACCCTACGAAATATGGTGCTGTAAAAAGCCAAAAATTAGTCATCTTAGAATTATTGGTTGCGAATGCTATGTGCATATACCTAAACAAAGAAGAGTAAGGAAGCTTGACAGAAAAGCTCAGAAAGGTATATTGATAGGATATGACGGTGATGATGGATATAGAGTCTACGACAAAGTAAACTTTAGACTGTTACGTTCTAGAGACGTTACTTTTCAAGAAGTCCCTTTATTAGGTAGCTCACCAGTAGAAGTTACACCTGAATCTGAACCTGAAAAGAATATCTACGAGTTTGAGCTCCCAACTTCTTCTAAAATTGTTCAACCCGACTCACATGAAGAAAATAATGAAAATATTGTACCGATACAGTCAGATGAAGACTTTGCATCGATACATTCAGAAGAAGAGAATGATAATTTTGATGAAAACAATGAAGTTCGACAAAATGAAAGACCGGTTGTAGAAGCCAACAGACGAGTTCTTCGTGATCGAAATATAATAAGACCTCCAGAATGGTTTACTTTTGAAAATTTCATTAATGAAGTCATTTCTGATTCTGAACCAATTTCATACCAAGAAGCAATGAAAAGCTCTGATAAAGAAATGTGGGTAGAGGCTATGAATAAAGAGATAAGTTCATTAAAAGAAAATCGCACATGAGATTTGACGAAGTTGCCAAAGTACCGAAAAGCCCTTCGTTGCAAATGTGTATTCAAAATAAAAAGGAACCCAGACGGTACAGTCGATAAGTACAAAGCGGGGTTAGTGGCTGTTGGTTACTCACAGAAAAAAGGCATAGAGTACGACAAAACATTTAGTCCAGTAGCAAAAATGAGTTCGATTCGAGCATTATTAAGTATTGCTGCTAATGAAAGTTTGACACTTAGACAATTTGATGTCTCTACAGCATTTCTTTATGGAACAGTCAAAGAAGAAATCTATATGCATCAACCCCAGGGATACAATGATGGATCTAACAAAGTTTGCAAACTGAAAAGAAGCTTGTATGGACTGAAACAAGCACCTAAATGTTGGAACGAATGTATGGATGGTTTTCTAATAGAGTCCGAATTCAAACAGAGTGATGCAGATCCATGTTTATACGTTAGACAACGAGGAAAAACAAAGATACTGCTATCTTTATATGTTGACGACGGATTATTGGCCTCTTCAAATGATTTAGACGCTAAAAATTTCATAGAATGTGAATTAAAAGGCAGATTTAAGATAACTACAAAGCCACCATCATATTTTCTCGGACTAGAATTAGAAAGTGGAAGGTGTGCTTTTCAGCTCACATAAAAGCTCTCTTTTAAGGATTTTAAAAACTTTTTTGAATTTATTTTAGCGTAACAAAAGAGGTGTGTTTTTACGTATATCATAGATTTAAAAAAGTGCGTCTCTCTAAATATATAGTATGGTTGAAGTACGAGTATATGTTCCACATACCCGTAGAGAAAAAAGTACTACGTAAAGTAGTGGAATGTCTTTGGTAAAATGCCCGTAATGAAAAGAGCGACGACAATAGATTAGTTGATACTGGATTTTTATATAACAATGAATCTCGAATCATATTAATTGGGTAGTGATACTGAAAAGTTTTTAAAGAAAACATTTAAGAGATGGGGACGAGACGAAGGCACTTCTGGTACTACTAAAGATTAAAACTTTATTAAATAATGTTCCTTTTTCTGAGTCCCCCGAACCCCCTTCTTGCTTGTTCTGTATGGCACGTATGTATGTGCCTTTTTCATATGTATCAGTTTTTCTTCCATGTCTTTGTCCCGACGGGGTCTGCACCCCAGGAATTCTTCTTCTTTGCTTAAACTTTGTATTCGATTGCTTTGTTTATAGATACGTATCTTGTTCTCTGACTTGTCTCTGACCAGTCTGTCACTTTGTCAGGGGCTGGGCCCTTCAAATCTCCCTTCTCCGATTACCTATGCAACGGTACGACGGGATTTGATCAATAAATAGGCAATGTGAACCCCCTTTTTTTACTTGGACTTTGTACCAGAGTTATGTTTTTCATTCGTATCAGTTTTCTGGCTTGTTTTGACCTAACGGAGCTCCCTAAAACCCCTGCCAAATTTTTCGCTTGGGCTATGTTTGCATTATATGGTTTTCATGTGTATCCATTTCTACGATTTGTTTTCCTTTTGCGGGGGCTGTGCCATCCAAATCCCTTTCTTTATTTATGCTTTCTTTGTATTGAACTTATATGTTTTTTTTTGTGCTATGTCGGCCAATTCATTTTCCGAACTATCAAGTCCACCTAGGCTTGATTGTTCGGAAAGTGAATTGTAGAAACAAATGCATGAATCCCATATGCTTAGAACAATGGCCAAAAGTACAATTTTATTGTCATGTTGGCAATCAAGCTTGATGTTATCATCACACTTCCGATTGTCCGATTGACCACTTCAGTGGGCACGTTTCAGAGAAAGAACCTGTACGCAACTTGAAAAACCGGACACCTCGAAAACTAAGCAACCAAGGGCTGTTATCTTTAAAAAATCTCTCTCGCTCGTCGCTTGCTTACTCGCCAAGTTGTTCAAAACGCACTTGCGTAATATCTAAGAATCTTTACAATTTACGCAACAGAATTATTTTAATCCGGCCGGTGGGAGTATGCACACCATACACAGCTGGAAACGGTTCTCATAAGTAAATATACCATGGATATAAGAATCATGAGGAATGTAACAATAACGTATATTATACCAAAGGATGCAAACATGTTGCGATACTAGTGAATATATCCGCCATATTTCGTTCCTCTTGTACGCATTAAGTTGCGACATCTACCACATATAAGTGCAATGGTCACGAGTGCAAGACATTCAGACACCGTGAGCCAATACTGCATACACCCGGAAGGCTGTCAATAAATATTGTAGGTGGTAGTTTTGCATAGTTCTTATAACATAATAGATAAATATCAACTTACTCAACCTGTAAACTTGAATACTGTAAAGTTTTGGAAACGTTAGGTGTAAAAATAATGTAGTAAACGCGATAAAACTTTAGTATGTAATTTAACCCATAAATTTAAATAAGTTACAATTACGAAACATTCGAAAACATTATAGTGGAGATATTTGACGTGCAGAATATAAGTGCGATATCTTATTTAAATGAGCGTAGGTCGTACATTGACCTAAGGTCAATTTTTGTCTGCGTAGATTTTTCACCACATTTATTTTTGTCGTTTGTGTTGTAATTTGATGTGTGCAATACGGGTGCAACTCGCGCGTTGCCGGCCAATCTTTACAACGTGACCGTGATTTTATATAGATAAGGATTTTAAAATAATACTTATTAAATACCTATTTAATTCTACTTATTTCCTCCACGCTGGTCTGGGAGAAAAGAAAAAACGTCGAGTTAGTCAGCTGTTTCTCTTCGCACACAGCTCATAAAAGCCGGTCGAGGGATTGGGTTTACTACTTTTTTTTTTACTAAATATTGAATTAGGCATTTGTCTCCCATCTCACCTGATGGTAAGTGACGATGAAGACGAGGATGTTACATGCCTATCCAAGAGATACCCATTTATTCTACTTTTGAATGTCCCGGGACTGTACTTGTTTGGGAATATAGACGCAGGCAGTTCATTCCACACCTTAGCTACTCGAACCAAAAAGGAACTGTCAAAGCGTTTAGTTCGACTCTTTGGTATTCCAACGATAAAAGGGTGAAATTTCTGTCTGCGCCTCGTAGTCCGATGGAGGAATGGCGAGGGTTCAACTAGCTCAAAGAGCGCTTTCGCACACTCTCCAAAATGGATCCTATAAAATACCGATAGGCATGCGACTTTACGGCGATGCTCCAGGGATTGCAATTTCCTATTTGAGACCACGTCGTTGTTTATGAGCCTGCGGGCTCTTCGGTCAACAGAGTCCAATGCTTCAAGCTGGTATTTAGCTGAGCCATCCCAAAGGTGACTGCAGTACTCCATGCAAGAGCGAACCTGGCCTGTATAGAGATTGAGCAGCCGTTCAGAGCTGAAGTACCGCCGAACCCTTGAGATGATGCCCAACTTCTTGGAAGCAGTTAGTGCCATCGACTCAATCTGTTGGCCGAAGCTTAATTTGGACGTAACTGTCATGCCTAAATGTCATGCGGTTAAATGTGCGGAATCTATTTGATTCCGTCTCCACGCCCTCCAACATGCTAAATGTGGCCATAAGGTCTCTTGATTTTAGGTATTAACAGTGTTATAGTTACATATTTTTACCTGTCTTTGTCTCATCATGATGAGGACACTGCTAGCCATAGGCCTCCACAAGGACCTCCAATACAACCGGTTGGAAGCTGCCTGCGACCTTGGTCAGGGCGTCCGACCACCTGGCCGGTGGGTGTCCAACGCTGCGCTTGCTGGTACGTGGTCGCTATTCCAGAACCTTTCTGCTTCATCGGTTATCGGCTCTACGCGCTATGTACCCCACCCACTACCTCATAGTCTTAGTCTAAATATATATAACTCAAAGGTGACTGACTGACATAGTGATCTATCAACGCACAGCCTAAACCACTGGACGGATCGGGCTGGAATTTGGCATGCAGGTAGATCTTATGACATAGGCAAGTATTTAGAGTGAAAGTAAGAAAGGATTTTGATCAATTCTACCCCCAAGGGGATAAAATTATATGTTTGTATGAAACTTAACGCGAGCGAAGCCGCAGGCAAATGATAGTCTTATTATAAAACAAGAAGTACGATACCTAATTTATAACAGGCTCTGAATATTAAAAACAAAGTCTGACGTAGGACTGCTGTGTGTATGAAATCTGCAATCAAATATTAAAAAATTAATTTGACCCACATCCCGATGTCCATTTGAGGCGAAACTTTTTGCACCACCTGTAGGCGCATCAAATTAGCTAAACCTGGACAAAAATCTATAACTGTAATTTTTTTTTTCTATGTTATATAGTATTGTTAGTTATATTCAAAATACAAAAAATTAAACATTTTAGGGTCCTGCGTCAAAGTTAAAAAACCAAAAAACCAAATTTTAAAGATATATTGATTTTATTAGTACAGCATAATAAATAACTTTGTAAAAGTACCTCTATTAGGATATTACACTTGCACTCTTCGTAAAATCATCAAAATTAAACTAATTAAGCAATCGGGACGATCATAATAAAGACTTTTCAGTAAGTTACGCATTTATTGGTTTATCTCACCAGACAAAATAGATAACTGTAATTTAACAAAACATTCTGAATAGTATATTACGAATGTTGATAAATAATAAAAAATTAAACAGATTCTCTTTTTGCATTACTTAATTCTGAAAAATTGGTATTTTTTGGAAAAGCAAAATTCATAACTACTTCAAAAGTTTTTAATTAATGCTGTCGACATATTATTATTACTATAAGAAACAAATTAAACAAAAAATATCAACGCTTCTTAATTAATTCATAGTTTTTCTTACTTACGTTTTAATATGAACGTTATTACTTGCGCCGTAAGGTCGCCATTTCTTTATGCCTCATTCCACTTCTCGTGGATCGCGACGCGTACGCTGACGTAGTAGTCGTCTCATGCATTCATTATTATTACAAGCTTTTAGTATCAAAAACCTCTCTTCCCGCGCAAGCCGTAAAAGCCGGCTGGGGAATGAGCGAATCAGAATCAGAATATTTATTTGCATAAAACATGGTACATTATGGTATAAAATACATGGTAATACAAAATAGTTCTGCATGTTTTACCAATAATGGCATGCAAAAATAATTGAATTACATAAACTATGATACAACATTACTATAATTTGTCATATTAACCAAACATGAATGAACATAATAGAAATTATCGTAATAGGTATACATATATTGTCCTCGATTAAAATTAAAAAGTCATTAATACAATAAAAGTTTTTCTCTTTAAGCCACTTAGTGAGCATTAAATATTTTTATGCACATAGTTGCTTTGTCAAATTGTGTTATTTAAGACATACAAGTACGACCCCACCAATACGCTAAATATAGCCTTTGGGTCCTAGGCTCTATCTACCCCGGATGAATACGTGATAATATGTAAGTATGTAAGCAATTTACCAAAGGAAACGCTCATGATAAAAGCTTGTAACAGAAATGTTTTTGAATGATGAAATTAAATTGACGACTTTTTGTTTCTTTTTTCTTGTATGTATATATGTTACTCCATAACTCTTAAACAAATTAACTGAATTTTATGAAACTTAGTAGATAAACATTAAGACGTACAGGGCACAGGATAGGCTACTTAATTTTTTCTCCAGTTATGATAACACGTGGCCCCCATACAAACATAACATAAAATGTACGCGAACGAAGTCGCGGGCACTACTACTATAATATAATTTAGTGGTCGGTAACTGAAGTGCACCTGACAATGTATCACACACGTTGGAGAACAACCACATGGTCGTAGTTCAATGAAAAGATCATAATTTTATTTACCTAGCATAACCCTAATGGTTCATACAGG
The DNA here is from genome assembly GCA_947532085.1 of Elegia similella. Taxonomy (NCBI): domain Eukaryota; kingdom Metazoa; phylum Arthropoda; class Insecta; order Lepidoptera; family Pyralidae; genus Elegia; species Elegia similella. The sequence goes on from OX383950.1 coordinate 13,535,111, forward strand.
ACTGTATATAATAAAGCGACCACCGGTTTTTCCGAAAGAACTTTGTTTAATTTACCCACAAACCTGTTAGCACCTTTGGGTGGTCGTTAACCCACATAATTGAAATGAAGACACTGGTTTAAGGCCTCCGTCATTTACAGATAGCGCGCGAGTTGAATGCAGAGCTCAGGAAGTCGATAGTATAACATTTTTTGATATGATACCTCCGTCCTTTGAGAGGCTCGCGTATAGATCCAACACGTAGACGCCCTTTAGAGAAGTTGATGTAATGTGGGTCTCCAGCCAGAACCTGTTCCTGGAAATACCAATGTATGATTTGTCCTTGGACAAGTCTTGGCCGGAGGAGAAACTATTGCATTTTAAAGAGAAATTAGTGGGTTATTGTATTGAAATGTCGCTGGACTTGTGTTGGGTTATTGCAAAGGGTCGGGTATCTGCCATAATCATGATAACTGACTACAATTGGCAGGTGGTGGCTTGCCGCCCACTAGATGGGCCCCTCAAACTAGCCGACGATAATTGCCGGCAAAAGGGGCAACACCGGTGTAGGCGAGTCAGGGATGTCGAGAGTTGTGCTGCGCTTTCTCCGTAGTTACTCGCGGCGTTATGCCCTTTAACACTTCCACCCCCGGAGCAACAGCTCTCACGACTCCTCTCTGGACGGCCAATTAAGGCAAGCCAGAGCCGAAAGTCCTGCGAGCCCTCTTGGGTTTCCACCCCGACCGATGAAGAATTTTGCTTATTGTTAACAGGCATGAGAAATTATTTTGTCTAAATTGACAAAAAGAAGATCGTGAGGAACGATGTCAATATAAATAAGTCATAAGTAATAATCGTGGAAGATGACTTAAATTTTATAATATAGAATATAGAAATACGATGTTATCCACCACGCGGGAAATCGCGAAAAATATTGTGACAGTTGAGGCGAGCGGCGAAAAAAGGCGTGGACTGTTGAAGAGATAAGTTTTGTCATGGTCAAACAGTCAAACATGTCACTTTAGGTATTTCTTAAAAGCGGGCTTATGAGTTTCTTTATATCTGTAGCAAATTAATTATATACACACATTGCTATAATATTATTTTGGTATAATGCAGTCCTTGGAACATCTTTTATCGCCGCGTCATTAATAATAAGGAAATATGTCGATAAATTTGTAAAAAAATTAAGTGATTTTAATTTTCACGTCTAACACGAGACATTATGAGAAAACAAAATAATAGTTAACAATTTTTTTTATTAATGACTGGGTTGGAATTTGAGTTTTAAGACGATTGGTAAGCGACTTAGCGTACTATCAAGGGTATCACTACACTAAAGGTACGTGAGGCCCGACTGCATTCAACTTGCGTGGTATCTGTAGAATGAGAAAAACAACAGCCGTAAACCATTAAATATGCGACCACGTATGTTTTTATTTACTTAATTTGTTCTTGAAATGTCTGATCAATATTTTAAGCAATCAATCATGTGGTTGGCATTTGACAGATAGTAAAATTTATTATTATACTGTTTATTCCATTCGAGTGAGTTGTAAAAGGTATACAAAACCATATTATACACTACTTCTTTTAAGGAGCTTCTAAAATGTTCTGAACTGTGTGAACTGTCCAGTAGGTAAAGTTCTCAATGACATTGGAAGGAAAGGGAAGATCATAGACTTCAAAAGATCCCTCGGACCAAAACTCAAGAACGGATTAGTGGGAAAAGATGTAATGCTATCAAACCCACACTAACACTACATTAAAAATATATTTTATTTTATTTTGTCTTATATTTTAAAGACACTAGCGACTCACCCCCGCTTCGCACGGGTGCAATGTAGAAATTAGGGGGCAGTAAATTATACATATAAACCTTACTCTTGAAAAACTATCTATTAAAAAAAAAGTATTCAAATCCGTTGCGTACTTTTAAAGATCTAAGCATACACATGGACAGACAGACAGCAGGAAGCGACTTTGTTTTATATTATGTAGTGATTTATGTATTATTATGTATAAAATAAAACACAGTATAAGATTCCTATTATAGAACTGAAAACTCTACATTCTTCAGGGGTACGACAGAGGCAGCATAGACAAGCATCTGTTCCCTCAGTAACTTGCTAGTGATTTGCTAGGTATGTCCGTACTTTTATAGGTACGTACTCTTGCAGATTGTCTGTTATGTCATGGACATGGATACTGCGAGCGCGGACTTTGCGTAAAACTTATCTCCAAGAATAAATATAATTTAAACCTCGGTCACGCTCTACTTCTATATAAAAGAATAGGTCACAAGATGGATTTATAGACCTGTACATTGGCATATTAGGTCACAAATTACACCATTTACCTTATACCTTATTGCCCATGTTGTTGTACGACCTTTTATATCGCCATCAATTTCTCCGGACACATCAAGCAAGACTATACCGCAGTTGTTCAGACACGTCAGTATGCATAACTACAAGTAGGCTTTTGCATACATACTGTAAGTATATTGGTAGGGGAATTGTAATACTAAAAGCCATGTACAGTCAGCCAACGAGATACCTGACCCCGCCATCTACCTATATCTTGAATTTTCTCTTAAAATAAAAGTCATATTAACGTGAAAATGTATATTCAGAAAGTCTTAATTGTACGTTTAGTTAGAAGAACTAAATGTACGACTGTACATTTAGTTCACCATATTTCGACTCCTACCTCGAAAGTTGGCGTAATGGGGACAGCAGTAAACACTACGTCATCTTTTGAGAACCATTCCACCAAAAGCCTTCTCCATATCCAAGAACAGGAAGTGGGCAGGCGTGTTCTCCTCCCGTCCTTAATAAAATATGGTCTAGCTCCCTTAGCCTGGGTGAAATGGATATTGATTTCCTATAGCGTTATTGTTGGAACTAAATTATTTATTTTTATTTATTTAAACTTTATTGCACAGTTTAAAAAAAATGTACAAAAGGTGGACTAATCCCAGGTCTGGTGGCAGAACCTTTTTATGCTGCTAGTTTAGCACCTTGTTATAGTATAAATACCATCTGTACTTCGCCGCTAGGTTCGCGAGAAATTTAATATCATTATGCTCATAAATAAATGTGAGTAAAAATACTTCAAATTATTACCATATTATTTAGTCAACATTTAGTACTAATAATTATACTTTATTAAAAATACTATTTAAATCATTTTTCAATCAATATAGTTTTTGACATGATGACGTCTTATAAAACGATGAACGTCGGCTGCACGCATAAAAAGTGGCTTCTGACGCATCTATCTCTCTTCCACCATTATCACCTAAAATTATCGTCCGCGACTTTACAGACAACCAAATAACCAAATTTTTTTATTGGGATATTTTATAATATTATCACTGAGTATGAGTGGTCGCAAACCAGCTCACTAGCGGTCGTAGTCTGATGAAAGTGGTCACTAACCGTTTCCACTTTTTCAACATTTTATAATATAGGTATAAATAAACCTATTTTCATAATAAAAGTGAATATTTTAAATGTAATAATGAAAATATGTGTCGCGCGTGCGCGTTCCAACCCTAAAATTCAGAGTGTAAATAAACCTAAAAATATGTTTCTTTTCTTGTGATGTATTTATTTAAATAATACGTTAACATATTTTATAGATTTAAAATTAAAACGTTTATAGCGTATCGTAAGTTTAACATTGCAAATCACCGAAATAAAAAGCTTGTCATCATTTTAATGGAAGGGATTTACTTGATGGATTGACAGCTAATCTATATCTATACTAATATTATAAAGCTGAAGAGTTTGTTTGTTTGAACGCGCTAATCTCAGTAACTACTGGTTCAAATTGGAAAATTATTTTTGTGTTGGATAGTCCATTTATTGAGGAAGGCTTTAGACTTTATAACATCACGCTGCGACCAAATCGAGCGAAGCATCAATAAAAAATGTTTTCAAAACGGGGCAATATTGTTCATGTATTAATCATAATAACAGAAATTGCCGCGGACGAAGTCGCGGGCAACAGCTAGTCTAAACTAATATTATAAAGCTGAAGAGTTTGTTTGTTTGTTTCAACGCGCTAATCTCCGGAACTACTAGTTCAAATTGGAAAATTATTTTTGCTTTGGATAATCCATTTATTGAGAAAGGCTTTAGGCTATAAAACATCACGCTGCAATCAATAGGAGCGAAGCATCAATAATTTTTTTTTTTGAAAACGAAGGAATATTATTCTTCTATACTAAAAAAAACTAATTAATCATAATAACAGAATTTGCCGTAGTAGTAAAACGTAACGTAAGTATTCTGTGCTTTCAGACTTACAGACACCACATCATCATTTTTTTTTTTTTTTTTTATGTATATCCGACGGCAAACGAGCAGACGAGCCACCTGATGGAAAGTGGTCACCGTCGCCCATGGACATCTGCAACACCAGAGGAGCTGCTGATGCGTTGCCGACTCTTAAGATACCTGTAAACACGCCTTTTGAAGGACCTCAAGTCATAGCACACAGGGAAAACCTCGGGAGGGAGTCCATTCCACAATTCTGCTGTACGAGGAAAAAAACCACGTGACGCTCTGACATTTTTGGAGACCCAAGTGTCAAGGATGTGGGGATGGACTTTACTCCTGTGGCGAGCGGTGCGGTGGTAGAAAGGTGACGGTGGCACCAATTCAAAAAGTTCTTCAGAACACTCCCCATAGTATCGCTCTATTGAGCACCCCAAGTTTTTTAGAAGCCATTTTGGCTTTACCTTCCAGATGACTCCGGAATTGGACCTCCTTCGTAATATCGACGCCAAGGATCCCAATACTCTTAGAAATGGTAAGAGAGGTGTCCCGAAACTTCGGTGCTATGTTAAATGGGGTCTTCTTAGCGGAAAACACGCAGACTTGTGTCTTAGTAGGGTTGAATTGAACTAGGTTTAGTTTACCCCATTCAGAGACCTGCTCCAGAGAGGTCTCAATGTCAGACACAAGTCTCTTTCTGTTCTCCTCCACCTTTGTTTGAGGGATATTTGCACGACCTGCATAATATGCATCACCCGTACTGTCGTCTGCATAGCAATGGATGCTACTAGTGTCAAGCATGTCGTTGATGTGCAGAAGAAACAGCGTAGGTGATAAAACAGATCCTTGGGGGACGCCAGCATTGATGGGCATGATATCGGAGCATAATCCGTCTACAACGACCTGAATGCTTCGCCCGGATAAGAAACTAGCGACCCACAAGCATAGTCCCTCAGGAAGCCCGAAAGATGGTAACTTCGCGAGAAGAGCCTTATGCCAGACCCGGTCAAAAGCCATTGTGACATCTAGACTAAATGCCAGTGCTTCTCCCTTGCTCTCGATGGCGGCTGCCCATCGGTGCGTTAAGTACACAAGAAGATCACCAGCACTACGCCCGTGGCGGAACCCGTATTGACGGTCACTAATTAGCTGATGATCTTCAAGGTAACCAAGGAGCTGGATGTTTATCACACGCTCCATCACCTTAGAGAGCAGGGAGGTTATCGCAATAGGGCGATAGTAAGACGGGTCTGTTCGGTCACCCTTTTTAGGAATAGGGTGAACGTAGGCTACTTTCCACGAAGACGGGACTTTTCTTGAGGTGTAAGACAGCGAGAATAGGCGTGCTAACACCGGAGCCAACTCAGGGGTGCATGTTTTGAGCACAATTGCTGGAATGCCATCAGGCCCGCTGGACTTCCTGACGTCGAGGGAAAACAGAGCACGTCGCACTGCACTTTGAGTGAACCGAATTTCCCGCATTGAGTGCTCGCATCGCGGTAAAAAGGGCGGCGATGCTCCTCCGTCGTCAAGGGTAGAATTTGACGCAAAGAGAGTAGCCAAGAGATCGGCCTTCTCTTTTGCGGAGTGAGCCAGCGAGTCCTGACGATTGTGCAGAGATGGAAGTGAAGGGCGACAGAAATTCCCCTGCGCTGCCTTAGCAAGAGACCAGAATGCTCTACTCCCGGAGGGATAGCCAACCAGTCTCCTACCAATGCGCGCAGTGTGCGCAAACTTTGCTGCAGTGATCTGCTTCTTGTAGGCTCTTGAAGCTGCGTTGAACCGCTTCTTCAAATCAGAAGTATTACGATCCTTGACATTTCGCGCAGCAACCCAGGCTTCGTAGGCTTCGCGCTTGAGGTGGGCGGCATGCAAAGACGAGCAACGAAACCCAGGTTAAGACCGCCCTCCGATACGAACCGCCGAGCTGGGAATGTAGCACTCCATGCCCAGCAGTATCGCTTCGGCGACAGCTTTCGCACAAATGTCAGGATTTTCTGATGAGAAGCACAACCGTCTCCAATGGTAGGATGCATAAAACTCTCGCAATCCATCCCAATCTGCTGACCTATAATGCCACACACGACGCATACCAGGTGGTCTGGATTGCGTGGTCTGACCGGATGGAACCACAGCACGTATCAGGCAATGATCCGAGGTTCCTAGAGGGGCATCACGGAATACCTGGTAATCGTTTGGATATGAGGTCAGCAGAAGATTCAACAAAGCAGGGTTGTGTCCTTCAATATCAGGTATTCTGGTAGGACCATCAACTAACTGGTTGAGGTCATTTGTTACAGCAAAGTTGTATGCAGCCTTCCCAGCGTAGTCGGTCTTCAGTGATCCTAGCCACTCAAAGTGGTGAGCGTTGAAGTCCCCTAGGATCACTACCTCCGCCGATGGGTGCTGCTGGAGAATTTCGTCTATGCCCTTCTGTACATGCCCGAGAAGTCGGTCTGTTTCGGCATCACCGCTATGGGACCTGTAAAGGCACGCATAGAACCGGATGCGGTCACCGTGATCTACGCGCGCCCATAACAATGACAGGTTTCTGTCTTCAAGGCTGCTGAGACGTCGACAACATACATCCTCCCGTACGTACATACACACCCCAGCATTGGGCATAAACTTGTGCTCCAAGCTGAAACCGGGATACAAGAGATATGTGACGTCGGTAGGAGAGGAAATTTGTGTCTCAGTCAGGAAAAATAGAGCCGGCTTAGTCGTCTCCAAGTGATGATGGACGACATTGAGGTTGGAATGCATTCCTCTGACGTTGAAGAAGTCCACATTGAATGTGGAAGGGGGTGCCGCTGTAGAAACATGTTTTCTATTTTTCGATCTTGCCATAAAAAAGGTGGTTAACAGGGAAAAAATTGAGGATTGCCGTAGTTACGACAGTTACATAGGCAAAGTTAAGGAATGATGGCCCGCAATGAATGACCAGTGAGGTGCGCTGCTGGCACGGGGGACGGAAGGGCCCCCGATCCAACACAATGATCAGCCGCCGTGTTCCACTCCGGTCTCCCAGGCCGGCACGACGACCAATCACGAGCTTTTGACACTGGCGGCAGGACAGCCTCCCTAGCCGGGACAGCCAGGGTTCGGGTCCTCTACGTACCAGCGGGCGGCCAGCGGACAATCGTTTCATCGGGTCTCCCTGGCCCCCGCGCCAACGTCGCACCCCCAATCAGACAGTGCAAGACTCCAGCCCCTAAGGGACCATAAACTGTCGAAACTACGGGAATCGGGAATGGGGATTGGCTCTCACGCGCAACCGTCGAAACACACCCAACGGTGCTTTACGATAGATTTCGGCATGAGGGTGGTCGCCAGCCAGTCGGACCCTCGAGGTCCTACCACCGAGCATGTCGGGTATTTTACTCGCCTCTTACGAGATGCCAACCTTACGAGATGGCAGTGGGGAATTGTATTCTACTCCGTCCCCACACGGAGAAAATTGTTATATGTATTTCTTATATGTCTCCACTCTTTATATGTATTTCTTTTTCATACACGGCGCAATCGGTACCTATTCGTTACGACAGGTCCGCCGCGCCGCCGGCCGCCGGCCTCCCGCTGGCGCCTCGCTCCCTCCTCGTCCCGCACCTACCGCTCGTATCCCGCGTTCCCGCGCCGCAGCCGCGACATAGTACTTATACGCGCGTATTTACAATTGAATTTTTAATTTCTGAAGTGTGACAATAAAATGTTTAATTTTGATGAATTCATGATTATAGCACACAAAAACCTATTATTAAACAAAAAAAACTTAGTTACGATTTTTGGCTACTGAGAAATACATTATTTTTGAACCTTTGAAAATAAATGTTTAATTTTTATTTTATATGTCTAAAAAGACACAATATAGCTTAAACATACATAAATATCATAGTTAACATTTTTGGCTATCTGAATAATACAATAAGATGAAAACTGTGAAAAAAACATACAAGCAAATTAGGTATCTGTTTAATTTTGCTATTAAGAGATCGCATTTGAATGCACCTCAAAGTTATACTAACAAAGTATATGGTTACCATTTTTTGCTTTTTGAAAAAAGTTAAATATTGTACTTTAACTCATTTTTTTTATATAATACGATTACGACCGCGATTTTTTTACATAATATATCTGAATAATATTTGATACTTAACATTAATATCCAATAAAATAACAAAAACTACGAGTTATCGAATTATGTCCAGGTTAAGCTAATTTGATGCGCCTACTGAGCGTCCAATGTGTTTAATAACACACGAAAACAACAATCTATTCTTTAGTTAGACTAAATGTTTATAAGGCTTGCTGAACTTAACTTAAACTAAGTCATTCTAATCTGAATTATAAAAAATTCCACCCGAACAAACATAAGCTTGTAAAAATGACGTTGTTTAAGTAAAGGCAAGGAAGCAATTGTTAATTGACACCCATGTCAATATGTCATTAAAAGTGGTGACAGCCATCTTGGATATCAAAAGACCTTATTTTTGAACCAAAAGCTGTCACCAATATTTGACTAACAACTTGGACTGGCTCTCATTTTGGTTTTCTTATATTAGTGGACGTCCATGGGAGGTATATATGGCTAGAAAACTGTAAAATATTCATGCAAAATTGCCAATGTATCAACTTGAGGTAGAATACAAGTGTAATAAAGAGCCACTACATAAAGCGACAGACCCTACACCTCTGCCTCACCCACCTGTCTCCCGTCGACATAATTGCGATGTCCAACGCATTAGCGTTGCCTCACCCATTGTTTGCGCCAATTTACTCCACTTTGCTTTCCTAGTGGCGTAAGTAAAGATAACGCGTTGTTTAACTCGAGAGACACGCTTAGGGCCGTTGCCGCCGTTGACCCGAATATCAGCTTGTCGTAAAATCAACTCTTAATATCACCGAATAGCAAGCAATTCAGTAACAAACGTGTTGGAACATTAATAATTTTAAGAGATTCTGAAAGGATACGAGTACGAGCTCACTTTGCACAATTTGACAACCCGTGGCTTGCATCATGTGGGTCGCGTGTCAGCTATTATAAGATTTTAATTAGTTTCATCCAAGTTTCACCTGTCCCATGTCTGTCTGTAATCAAATCTTGCAATATAATTTTAACCTTTCCTGGTTACGAGATCCAGACGACCAATATTATGGAATCGTTGCACTGGTCTGATGATTCTGTTTAAAGGTGGCCATAGGAGTTTTTAGACTAAACAAGGTACACCAATTATGTTTGGGCCAGAAGTCATCATGCCAGGTTGACACTTTGTAAGGTACCGGGTTCGATCTCCCACTAAATTTGATAACTATGGTGACCGTTTTGATTGTCACTTCAATATTCCTTACGGTTTCTCTCTCTTTCTCGCCTTTTCCCTATTTGAGGTAAGCTCTGTCATGTCAATTCTCTGCAAATTCGGTATATGTATCTCAATTTTCTGCAAATTCAATACAAATACAAAGTGTCAATTCTCTGCAAATTCGGTATATGTATCTCATCATCATCATTTCGAGTAGATGGCGATGGAGTAGTTCGGGACCGCTTCTCGGCCTCTGACGTGGTGCCTTTAACTTCCAGATGGCAGCCGGGACCAACGGCTTAACGTGCCTTCCGCACGGAATCATATTAACTATCAGACAATCAGGTGATTCAAGCCTGCAATGTCCTAGCCATACTGGAAACAACTATATATCTAGTATACCTATATCATAAATAAAAATAGTCAACCACGAAAACCGCAATGTATTTTGAAGTAATGATCAAAACGTTGTACACCAAAAAGTTGTCAAAAGTTAGTCAGTAGGACCTGCAGGCCCGAATTTGCAGCAGTATTTTTTTTCTTGGCTCGTAGAGATAGAGAACATGCATATAATGTTCCTCTCTTTATTGCACCAAGATTCTGTACGAAAGATACAGTCATAAATAATAAGTAGTATGTACAATGGTGGCCTTATCGCAAAAGCAATTTCTTACAGGCAACCAATTAGGTACGTAGGACTTCAAAGAATGAGATAGTTAGGTAAGGCCATAGAAGTATGAAGAGACGCATTTTTTTTTTAAATCTATGGGTAATGCGCAGAAATACAATCAGCGTTTGCAAATATTTACTTACTAAAAAACTTACATAGTACACATACATATAACATTAATAAATATAATAAATATAAAAATAAAATCAAATAGACGACGAATATATACTTAAATACATACATATCAGACTAATCCAATGCACAACATCACACACAATTACAATTATACAACAGTAAAACAAGATAAAAATTAAAAAAAACCTATGAAAACACCGAAATCTACATGTACGGGGGCATAAGAAGGAGGTCATACAGTCAGAGATAAGAAATGTGATTTTTCTGACCTTCAAAACTAGAAAGTGATTAAACATAAAGAATGGTAACAGGAAGGGAGTTCCAAAGGTATTAAAGGATCGGGAATAGAAATCGGTGTAGTGAATGAGTATATCTTAAGACGTAGATTTTAAGCACTACGAGTACCTTTGTACTTCAAGATATCGAGGATAAGTAGGATTAAAAAGGATGGAATATAACAGGAAAAGGGTATTCCAGTCACGGCGACGCCGGATCCCAATCCGGATGGGAGCCACTTGAGTGAATTGCAAAATTGTGAGACATGATCATATTTACGAAGACCGTAAATAAATCTGATTAAAAGTATTGAAAACGTTCATGTTTATTAAGTTGCTCCTCCGTTAGGTTAAAGTAGCAGGATCTGCATAGTCGAGGATAGGAAAAAGAACAGCATTAGTAGCGCTAATTACTGATAAAAATCATAAGCAGGAGCTTGTGTATAAATTTATAAATCATCAGCGTAAGGATGATAGAAACATGAACATACACTTTAATGTAAGAATTTATGAAGAGAGCTAATAAAAGAAGAGGAGAGAGCACGCCACCCTGCGGTACACCGGCAGTAGTATCACACGAAGACGAATATTTCTCCTCGACATCATCATCATCATCATCAGGTCCTTTTTAGTCTCCACTACAGGAGCACGACCCTCTCTGTACTACTAGGGCCATACTTGGCCAGAGCAGCCAGAGGACTTGGCCTACACTCTCCACGCTGGCCAGACGGGTTGGAGAGGTGTCTTAGATGTTTATAAGCTTTGTTTAGCTTGTATTTCCTAAGTCGCCTTCTACGACATCCACGGGAAGACTTGGAGTGGTCCTATTCTACTCTGCCGGATACCACACGGCTATCTCTCTCTCCTCGACATGAATATACTGTAAGCGCCCGAATAGGTAAGAACGAAATTACTTCCTCTCCTACGCCGCGCCTCTGGTCTCAGGTCACGTGTAAGTCTTATGAATTTTTGATCAGGTCACGTGTCCTGACGCGATTTTAACATTTTTCACCCATCCCAAAAAGTGCTCAAAGAAAATAAAACTAAATTAGCATCCTTTCGAGCTAGGTATAAAAGAATTGATAAAATTCGTGACAATTTCTTGGAATGCAACGATCGTGTAAACCAGTTGCAACTTAAACTAAATCCTCAATTTGTTATCGATAATAATGCTTTGTTGTCATTTGACGAGTTATACTATTAAGTCATTGAGTTTGCTGACTCTCTCGACGTAAGTTCGCGCTCGGAACTTTGTCAAGGTCATGCGCATTCCAACTCGCAGATGAAATTACCTAAATTGCAAATAGCTAAGTTTGATGGTAATATAGAGAACTGGCAGATGTTTAAAGACAGTTATACGTCGCTTGTGCATAATAATGTTTCGTTGTCGGACACAGAGAAATTTTACTATTTGTTGTCATGTCTGTCTGGGTATGCCCTGACACTAGCTAAGGGTGTTCCTATAACATCAGCTAATTATTCTGTTGTTTATGCAGCGTTGCTAGACAGGTATGATAATAAACGTATTTTAGCCACCGCTTATTTAGAAAAAATAATAAAATTAAATCCGATCCAACGGCCATCATTATCAAACTTATCACAATTAACCAACACACTTTATGAATGTGTTAGTGCCTTGCGCGGGTTAAATATTGATGATTTAAGTGAATTTCTTTTATTTTACATAGCATCTCGGCCTCTTGATACAGAAACTAGGAAAAGGTTTGAATTACAAAATACCGAAGAAATTCCTAAATTTAATAATTTGATTGTTTATTTACAGAATTATATAAAGGTATTAGAGGTTTGTCAACCTAGTAATTTACAGTCATTCAATTCTACAAATAAACAAAACCACAATAATACAAAGAAAGATAATTTTTCTCGGCAATCAAATTCTTCCTTAATTACTTCGTCGAACTCAAATAATAATAAACCTAATCAGGCTGTCTGTGCGTATTGTCATGAAAATCATTCAATGTATCGCTGTGGTAAAGTACATTCTATGAATATAGGACAGCGACTACAATTAGTTAAAGAGTTACAATTATGTCAAAACTGCTTAAGGCCCGGTCACACTAGTGCAGACTGCAAGTCTAAGTCCATGTGTTTCATTTGTAACTCAAAACATAACACATTATTACATGAAGAACATAAAAGTTTATTATCTAATACCATTGACCTAAAGGCTTCTGAGAATTCCAATATGAGCACTTCCCTAACTTGTACAACTCAGCCAAAAATGTCAAAGTTACTTATGAGTACCAAAATTATTGGTTCAGCAGTGGTTCGGTTGAGAAGAGTGGATGGTTCATGGCAGTATGCTCGTGTAATCATAGATAGTGGCTCGATGGACTCTTTCATTACAAGTAGCTGTGTGCGACAGTTAGGTTTACATATAAAAAAGTGTAATTTAAATGTAACCGGTCTCGGTCAAAATTATGTTTGTAATATTAAAGGTTATACGTTTGGCTCTATTGTGCCTAGGTCAAATGACTCGCCCCAATTCGATATATCATTAGTGGTTTTGCCTAAAATCACTTCAATGGTTCCTTCAACTTCGTTACCGTCGGTTGTCAAGGAAAAGTTTAAACATCTGGATCTCGCCGACCAAGATTTTGATAAATCGGGCCCGATCGATCTGTTGTTAGGAGTAGACTGTTTTGACCAGATATATACTGGTTCACGTTATTGCCCAGGTCCTGGTTTTCCATGTGCACTGTCTAGTGTATTCGGCTGGGTGATAAGTGGTCAGTTTCTTCAAAACGTGGTGGCTCAAACTCCAGCCACACCCGTTACGTCACTCATCGCGTCTTCTAGTGCGCTTGATGAGATCGTTCAACGTATTAGGGAATCCGAAGAACCGCCGAAATGTAAAATTTCCGGTCCTAAGGATGAAATATGTGAAGTGGCTCAAACTCCAGTCACACCCGTTACGTCACTCATCGCGTCTTCTTGCGCGCTCGATGAGATCGTTCAACGGTTTTGGGAATCCGAAGAACCGTCGAAATGTAAAATTTCCGGTCCTGAGGATGAAATATGTAAACAAAAATATAAAAATGGCACATATCGTACCTCCGAAGGTCGTTATGTTGTACCAATTATGCTTAAAGATGATACTCCAGCCTTAGGAGAATCATATCATCAGGCTCTTAACCGTTTTCTCAACTTGGAAAAGCGTCTTGCCAGCCAGACTGAGTTGAAAACGGAATATAAGGAATTTATGCAGCAGTACGTAGAGCTGGGACATATGCAGCCTGCTGAATCTTTGTCTACTGACCGTTATATTATTCCTCACCATTGTGTAATACGACCCGATAGTACAACGACACGTTTACGAGTAGTCTTCGATGCCAGTAGTCGGACCTCGAATAATCTGTCACTCAATAATATTGTTCATGTGGGTCCTAAGCTGCAAGTGGATATTGTCGATTTAGTGACAAAATTTAGACTTCACAAAATAGTTTTTACTGCCGACATCCGTCGTATGTATCGGCAAATATTGATAAGACCCGAGGAAAGGCATTATCAACACGTGCTTTGGCGTAATGATCCAACTGAGATCTTAAAGGAGTACGAACTTAAGACGGTCACGTACGGAGTTAGTAGTTCGCCTTATTTAGCCATTCGAATACTTCATCAACTTGTTGAAGATCATGGTTCTGAGTACTCAAGTCGTGTAGCTCAGGTTATCACCCAGGAGACATTTATGTTCGATATCACAACTGGCGGCTCTTCCCTGGAAGAGGCGATCAAGCTGAAGGCCGATATCACATCTTTGTTGGCCAAGGCTCACTTTGAACTATGTAAATGGACTACCAACTATCCTCGTCTTCTTAAGGATGTTCCTCCTGAATTTTGTCAAAGTTCCAAATCCTTCGATGAATCGGGAAATGAGTTTGTCAAAATATTAGGGATACGATGGAATCCCATTAATGATTCTTTTTCATATGCCTTTTCAGACTCGTTCGAAGTCAAATTTACTAAAAGATCCATACTCTCTTTAGTAGCCCGCATTTTCGATCCACTCGGTTGGATATGCCCAGTGGTCTTTGCAGCGAAGTCGCTGTTGCAAGAAATATGGCGGTTAAATTTATTGTGGGATGAGACTATTCTCTTCCGCGGTTAGTTATACCTTCCAATCCGATGGAAGTACACTTGGTAGGTTTCTGTGATGGTTTTCTGAAAGGCTATGTTTGTTGTGTGTATATTTGTGTGGTTACTAATGAGCCCAGAATTTCTACTGCGACTAGTTTACTGATTGGAAAATCTAGAGTAGCTCCTTTAAAACCTACCACGGTAAATAGACTCGAGCTAAGCGCAGCGGTGCTTCTGGCAAAAGTTCTATCGCACATGTATAATTTGCCTAAAGACCATATAACTATTAATTCTATTCGAGCTTATTCAGACAGCAGCACTACCTTGTCATGGCTTAATACAGCCCCTCATTTGTTAAAAATGTATGTAGCCAATCGTGTCATTCAAGCAACTGATTTGATTAGTACCGATCATTGGTATCATGTTTCGTCTAAGGATAACCCGGCCGACTGTTGTAGTCGCGGAGTGTCCTGTCCAGAGCTTATAGACCATCCTTTGTGTTGGAAAGGTCCTTCTTGGCTACAGGATTTGCCTAGTCAATGGCCTAACAAACGGGTTCTACTTCCAAAAGAATACTTACCCGAGTTTAAATCACTAGAAACTAAAAGTCTTCACGTGATTAATGTGAGAAACCCACTTCTGGACTTAATTGCCAGACATTCCTCTTTTACAAAAATTCTAAGAATTGTAGCATGGTGTATTAGATTTATTTCAAATTCGAGGGTTGCAAGGCAAAATCGAATTCTTTAATTTCTCAGTAGTCCTGAACTCGAGAAGTTAACCAAAGTATTATTTAAATTGAGTCAGGATCATTATATGTCTTCCGAAGTCAGTCGAGTGCGAGATAATGAACCATGTGTAAAATCCATTCAAAGACTTTCACCTTTCCTGGACGATGATGGGATCGTGCGGGTGGGGGAACGCATCGATGAGGCTAATCTGTCACCATCTGCGTTGCACCCTTTTTTGTTACCTAAACAATGTCCAATATCTAAAATTAGAATAAAACCTTTTCATAAAAAATATTTGCATTGTGGACCTCGAACCTTACAATCTCTTATTGAAGAGGATCACTCCAACTTAGTTAATTTGTACAAAAGCATACTAAACATCACCATGTCAAACACGGCCCTTGAGCACCCTCAAGGGCCGTGTTTCCATACAAGAGTAATCCCCTGATTCCGCACCGGATAGTACCAATAGAGTAATGATTTTTTACTAATAAAATGCGTATGTTAATTTTTTTTCATAATTGAATTATTTAAAGAGATATGAACCTTCAAAAACATGAAAAATTAGTACGAATTTCCGTTGTGTCATCAAGAAAACAAATTTAGGCAATTATATAAGAAAAAGAAACTCAGAAACACAGCCATAGTTTATTTTAAATTATTAATGTAAAAAGAAATTAAATCGTTTAAGTTTTGGAAAAGAAATCAGAGGACTACGAAGCGTTAATTTTGTGTACTTTTTATAGGTATTTTCCGGCCGAGCTGCGGTTATGCGAGTGCTCTATCGCACTCTGCGGGGTTTGTTTGGGCACGCAGCGCGACAGCAATAGATATTATAAATATCTATTTTTCAATTCTCTCGAGTTAGTGTTTCCTTTTAAAAAAGGGTCTGGTCGGGTCTTCTGGTAAGGGAATGTAGATTTAAATTTCCGTTTCCTCTGGTACCTAATTAAGAGCAGCGATGATTGGGAAATATATTTTAGAGCACTGAAGGGCAAATGTGGATGTTGATTGTAAGGGCTAGCGAGGTCTACTGTTCTCGCAGAACCACTAGTTTTTACAAGTTTTTATTTAGTTTCACAGTCCCGTGTCCCGATGTTGGTCAGTAATCAAATCTTGCAAGTTACATTTGATCCACTTCCCGGTTACCGATTGAGCTGAAATGTTGCATGCTTGTGTACCTAAATCGGAAGACAAAACAATATTATGGCATCGTTGCGCTGGTCTGATGATGGAGTCGGAAGGTGGCCGTAGGAACGCGCTTAAACTAAACAAGGCACACCAAACGTGTTTCGGCTCATTTGATTTGTCTTGGAAAACACTATTTACAGTGTGGATTCGTTTATAATAAAAGATTGTCACTGTGTAAGCATTAACTTTAAAACCCTAATAAAATTACCTATCTATATTTCCGTTTCCCCTTCCATACATACTTCCTAATTCGCCGCGACGATCTGTGATTGGTCGCCCGGACAGTCGAAAAAATATGGCGTGCGAGTCGAGTTGAACAGCGCCTTGCGCTAATATAATTTCCAAAAATAACGACTTCTAAGGACTTTCGCTGGCCGAAAACAACTCTGTTTTCATCGCGCGTGTGTGTGGTGTTGTAGCGTAAGCAGCAAGAAAATAATAAAGTTCAAACCAGGGAGGTTCCCAGCCAGCCGCCACGAGGCCTGCCGCGGGCGATCCTTCCCAACGTCCTGTTCACAAATGAATCCAGGTCAGTGTTTACTGTTTTCCTTGCTGTGATTCTGGGGTTGATCGGAGAATGCAGTGACCCTTCTAGAAAGTCGCAACAGTCACAAAAATGTGTTTTCTTGCAAAAACAACTTGTTTTTGATGTGAACATGTTCACATTATATAGTGAGTGATCTTATTAACCGACCTCAAAAAAGGAGGTACTCTAATATTGTCGGGATTGCAGTTTTTTAGGGTTCCGTAGCCAGGGTAAAAACGGGACCCTATTAATATTGCTCCGCTGTCTGTCTGTCCGTCTGTCACCAGTATGTATCTCATGAACTGTGATAGTTAGAAATGTATTTCTGTTGCCGCTATTACAACAAAAACTAACAAATAGATTAAAATAAATTTATAAGGGGGCTTCCAAACAATAAACGTGATTTTATTGCTTGTTTTTGCTCGATATTGATAACGGCAACAGATAGACGCTTGAAATATTCACAGATTATTTTTTTATATATTCCACTTTAAAAATAAATAATAAAATAAAACTAATATTAAAGGGCTCCTATACAACAGACATGATTTTTTGCCGTTTATATAGATAACGGTACGGAACCCATCATGCGCGAGTCCGACTCGCACTTGGCCGGTTTTTATGTACATGTTATTTTGTACTAGCTTCTCAACATGAGCCTAACTTAGGTTTAAATAGCTTTATTTCTCATAAGAAATTTACATTTCACTTAAAATGAGATATCTACATACTAAAGTAATTACAGTATAAATAGGACATTAAGTAGTGGTCGCGATATGTAATTTTAGTTTATTTTTAAATATAATTAAGCTCTTACACGTTCGTAGCTCATTTGGCAACTTGTTATACAGCTGTGCTCCCTCAAAAAGTATTGTCTTTTTTCCGTAGTCAGTTCGTGGTGTAATTAAGTTAAGTTTATTTTTGTTTCGAGGATTGTGTGTGTTTATTTTTGTATTTAGTTTTATATTTGATTATATACTATTTGTTATAATTTTTTCAATTAAGATGCATGTGTTGTATCGATGAAATATGCGTAAGGGATAGTGGAACAGTGCTTTAATAATTTTGTTTTGACATCTCTTTAATGCGTTCAGGTTAGTTGTTGCAGCAGAACCCCATATTTCAATTAAGTATTCGAGATGCGATTTAACTAGGCTGTTATATATGATTGGTTTAACTTTTTTTGGTATGCAGTGTGCCATCTTTCTAATTGCTCCTAGTACAGATGTTATTTTGTTTTTGTAACTTCATAAGTGTATATATGTTACTTGTATGTTTGTCTGCCCATGTCTCAAAAACTGTTAAGTCGGATTGCTAACATTATTGTTTGGTTGGACAAGGCACAAGGTATTGTGCAACTAAGAGAATCGCGCAAGTTTTATCAAAATCGGTTCAGGACTTTTTGAGATAGCTTTAATTTTAAAAATAAACTTTTTTTAGAGCAGTAAGTTGTAAGTAGTATACTAACTCAACTGTGTATCTGACTATCTAACAGACACAACTGCATACATTAAATAAATATATCTGCAGATATAGATCCAGTCATCACATCACTATTAGTCAGTGGTAATGTTTAACTTAAAATAACCCACCGTACCACCAGGGGTATAGCCAGGGGAAAGGTGGGGCTGTAGTGGATTTTTGTATAAGGGTTCTTTTTCTTTATATTTACAATGCTGTTTTGATATTCTAATTAGATTATGAAATAAAATATGTACACCTATTTTTGTTTTAATGTCTCCTGCTCACTCTGGTTGCCTGGAAGAGATGGCAGAAGCGCTGCATTGTGCATCAATTGTGAATTTCACTATTATTTGTATTGTTTTTGTGCAATAAAAAGTATACTATATTCTTCAATGCTGGTCTGGGAGAAAAGAAAAAACGTTAATAGTTGATGCGGCTAGCAACCCGTAACTATTTTGGTTCCGTTTTCCACCTATACCCACCAACATGCTCAACGTGGGCTTCAGGTCTTATAGACCTAGGTTCTGTCTACCCCGCAAGGGAAAAAGACGTGATACTATGTATATATAAAAAGTACTACAACTATGAAAAAATTCCACGCAGGCAGGGTTCGAACCGGCGACTTGGTCTTTGTACGACCAATGCTGTACCAATTAATAGTCCAAGGGTTGTGAGGCAAGGTGTCAAGAACGCTGGCTGTCATTCCTGGCTAGTTACTGCCAGCTCTCTCGTCACCAGCAGCGGCAATGAGCCTTGAAGTGATATCCTACAAGAACCCTATCGCACAGGACCTCATGATCCCAATGTTCGTTGTCTCTCATCATCTCGTGCTACGCCTCTGGGTGCCAGAGTGCAAGGAACATCGATGGCGGCAGGAGCCGGCGAGGAGACAACATAGCCATGGACCCGACTTGCCCGACGTCGCTGCCGCGCGGACAGCGGAGTGTCACCAGTGCTCAGCCGGAGACAGACGCAGTACGACAACTGTTGTTGTTCAACAGTGTGCCGATGCTGTGGACGGGATGCGGGAGCCATGGAGCGCGGTCTACGTCGCGGCATTACTCTTAGAGTTTAGAGCCTATTTCGAAGCGCTTGTTTCATTATTACACTGACTTACCTTCGTTCATCATCATCATTTCGTGTAGGTGACACGGTCAACATGCACACCCTGGTGTCAGAGTTCTTCGGAACCGCCTCTCGGCCTCTGACCTTTAACAACTACCAGATGACAGCCGGGACCAACGGCTTAACGTGCCTTCCGAAGCCCGAAATCATCTTTATTATCAGACAATCAGGTGATTCAAGCCTGCAATGTCCTAACCAAACTGAAAACAACTAAACAAAGTATGCTTCCCGTGGGAATCGCCCCCGGGTCTACAGGCAAACGCCTTGACCACTGGACCACGGAGGTACTCGGTCCACTGGTAGTATAGAGGAGCCCGCTGGCCAGTGGTCGTGAGCATCATCACGTTACGCATGGCAAGCAACCCCGGGCGCGGTCCTACATTAAGATCTTAGAATAATAACATGAATAGGGAATTGTTGTAAATAGGGATATAAGATAAATAGGGAATTTTAGGTTTCCGTACCCAAACAGAAAAAGGGTTCCTTGTTCGGGACCATAAAACAGGGTCCTGTTTTAACCTTAGGGTATGGAACCCTTAAAACGGAAAGCAAACGGGGCTCTTTCATTTTTTAAATAACACTGGCATTCCTCTATTCCATGTACCTGTGTTATACCAGATTCTTGACATCGAGATATCCATCCCTGTCAGTAGCTTTAAGTAATCCAGTCAAGTTCTATTCAAATATCTTTGAGCCTATCTTCAGTATGGTCATTTAAAACCATTTCTTATTCCATCCATATTTTACTAGATCCTTGATAACGATCCATTACCAGCAGCTTCTCATCCGGTCAAGTTCTACTCAAAACAAGCCTATTTTTACTATTTGAGCACATGACCGTGTCAGCCTATAATTGTACTCCATGCCATGTCTGTTGCTGCTGGTTGTCTCGAGGTCTCACAATTGGCAATGGACATAAATATTTTCTACCCCCGTGCATAGTACGTATCAAAATATCTCGAGCTCCTCCGTGTTTCGAAGGCACGTTAAGCCATTGTGCCATGTGGCCATTATCTAATGGCCACATGGCACAGATAATCCTATCTCTTTCGTGTGTGAATTAAATGAAATAATGTACCTAAGTGTAGGCGACGCGCTCACTGACCCCTAATTCCTTTGTTAATTTGATATTTTTATTTTTTTCAATATTGTGAGGTAGTGTGTTGTCACTGACCAACCGCCGCGCGACCAACGGGCCGCGCCCAATCAGTCTGCCGTTAATGTCCTTGGAAGTGACACCATACTGCGCCGCGATTTTTTTATATAAACGTGCTAGACTAAGGCCACCTAAAATCTGTGTGTTTTGGACAATATACGCATATACGTTTACCCCAGGTGGTGTTTTCATCGATAACCGAACCCCTACCCCGAACAAAGTGGCCATTCGAGTCGGATCTTATCGATGTACCATACGCTGCCGCCGAAAATGGTGCTTACGCGCAGTGGTAGTAAAAATGTGGTGTCTGCGAACTTAAACCCCAAAGACAGTGTAAAATCTGAACCTGTGAAGTGTTCACTCGTATTGAATCAGCATCTACAGCAACCGTCGGGGTCCGCGTTGGGTGTGTCCACACAGCATGAGTCAGCTTCGCAGCCGGCTCGGCCGCTGCATCCTTTACCGAGCAACGACGCACCGCAGCAGCTAGTACCCTGCAAGCTGCAGGATAAAACATCACAATGGTCAATGCGACGGGATGTTAAAAAATCGCAGATGTCTACGTCATCTTCCACCAAAGCAAGACGCAAGAGGCTGCAACTGGAAGCAGCAGAACAAAAGGCTAGGATACAGATGGAACTCATCGACAAACGCCTGGAAGCCGACCTAGCCGACCTAGAAGACGAATACAGTCCAATCGAAGGTGATCGCGCGAGTGAGCATACTCGCACTGAGGTTGAGAAGTGGCTCGAACACAGTCAACACGAGATGGATAAGGTATCGTCGATACGTGCCCCCGCTAATGGTGCACGCTCGGGCTCGCTGGAACCGCTGCATGAACCCATCGAACAGTTGGCGAACGCATTGAAGCATATTACCACTTCTGTAACCCATAATGGAACAAACCCTTTGTTGAGTCGCTTGAGTGTGTCTAAAGACTTACCTGAGTTTCACGGAGACCCCCTTGAATGGCTACAATTTAAGCGGGCATACGAGGAATCCACCAAAATATGTGGCTTCAGTGACGTGGAAAATGTCTGGAGATTACGTAAGTGTCTACGAGGAGCTGCAAAAGAAGCTGTGTCTGCCCTCCTCATATGTGCCACATCACCAGATCAGCTGATATCTACGCTGGAGCTGAGGTTTGGAAACCCCGATTGTATATTATTTAAAATAACCCAAGATTTACAAAAGTTGCACCCGTTACCGCCAGATTATCAAAGTGAAATCGTGCCTTTTTCCGTAAAGATACAGAATTATGTAACAGCTGTACGAGCAGTGGGGCGAGACGAGTATCTCCGCGGTGTCCACCTGACTAATATTATTTTATCTAAGCTGCCCACGATACTTATTTCAAAGTGGTCTGAATACAGCTTTCCTCAGCTCAAAGATGGAAATAATAATTCGAGGATTGATATATTGTCTGAGTTTTTACGCCAAGAGGCTATTAAAATATCTACCACCGCTAATGTAAACATTATGGGCACGCGCAGCTACAGTCAATACAAGGTCACGCCGCGAGAAAGCCAAGCTAAGTGTTCCCACACAATATTAGTTCAATCGACTAAAGAGAAGGAAGAGATATGCAACTTTTGTAAGAAAAATAGCCATGAATTAACGAAGTGCAAACTGTTCCTTAAAGCATTACGTAAGGATCGGTGGTTATTTGTAAAACGCAATGGAATATGCTATAAGTGTTTGGTCTCGCGACACGAGAGAGAAACTTGTCCCGCACCCGCTTGTGATAAGGATAACTGCAGCGGCGCGCATCACCGACTTCTACACAACCCCGTGCGCCCCGACCGTGATGTCCCTAGGGCTGAGGCAGAGGCGTCCACTTCGAGCAGCACCCCGTCGGCGGAAACTATCGCGCATTTAAGTGTGACGGACAAAAAGGTTTTGTTAAAAGTGGTGCCGGTCAAAGTGCATGGTACTAATGGTGTAATAAGTGCAACCGCGTTATGTGATGACGGTTCAAGCGTGACCCTCATAAGCGATCAGCTGGCCGCCCACGCCGGCCTTCGCGGCCGCGCCGAGACTGTGCGTGTACGCGGCGCCTGGAACGTAGATACTTATATTTGCGATTCTACTGTAGTTACTTTGAGTGTATCAAGTTTGCATACTGATGAATTATTTCCAATTAAAGCACGTAGCGTGAAAGAATTAAATTTACCTTTACAAGATATTTCTGTGTCGGAATGTAGTAAATATAGTCACTTACAGAATGTAAACATTGATTACAAATATATAAATAAACCCGAAATATTGATCGGACAAGATAATTATCACTTGTTGGTACCTTTAGAAATTAGTGTAGGAAAGGTCAATGAGCCGTCGGCTACTCGTATTCCCTTGGGGTGGTGCATTCACGGCGTGATGCGCGCGCCGCCGTCGCGGGCCGCCGCGCACTCCAGCCTACTGCTGGCGCAGGCGCCGCCGGCGAGCTCGCCCGACCGCGCTCTGCACGACCTGCATGAAGAGGTACGCCGCTTCTTCTCCATCGACGCCCTGGGAGTGTCAGGTAAGCCCCGACAGAACAGGGAGGAGGCGCTTGCGGTGGCTGCTCTAGAGAACAGCGCGCAACTCATCGATGGCAGGTGGCACGTCGGCTTGCCGTGGAAGGACCCTAACTGCAAGTTGCCCGACAGCTACCCCTGTGCTCTGTCTCGCTTAAATAATTTAAATAGGAAATTTGCCGCCAATCAGGATTATGCAAGTAGGTACCGTGAACGTATTGAACACCTTCTTGATAATGATTTCGCCAAGCAGCTGCCCAGCAATGATTCAGCGACCCCTAAGACCTGGTATCTACCTCATTTTGGGGTCGATAACCCCAATAAGAAAAAGCTGAGATTGGTATTCGACGCCGCTGCAAAGTTACAAGGGAATTCATTAAACGATTATTTACTTACCGGCCCCGACTTGCTCAATTCATTGTTTGGCATAATGTTGCGTTTTCGGGAACATAAAGTAGGGGTAGCCGGTGACCTAAAAGATATGTTCTTGCGCATAAAGATAGATTCTGAAGACCAAAATGCCTTACGTTTTCTATGGAAAGATCGCCCTGACGGCGACATAAAAACGTATGCAATGACTTCACTTATCTTTGGCGCGAACTGTTCGCCGTTTATAGCTCAATATATCAAAAATAAAAATGCATTACTGCATGAGTCATCGGAGCCGGCCGCTGTCGCAGCTATACTCGAGCAAACCTATATGGACGATTATATACATAGCTTGCCGGAGGAAACTTACGCTATACAGATGGTAAAGAAGGTAACCGATATACATAAGCAAGGGGGATTCGAGATGAGAAACTGGACGAGATGAGTAACAGCCTATCTGTATTAAGTAGCCTGCCAAAAGAGACCTTAGGTGAAGCAGCCGTAAGGTTCAAAATTGATCAGCAGTATAGTGGTGAGCGGACACTTGGAATGATTTGGTATCCAGCGCAAGATGAACTAGGCTTCGATGTCTCCCTAAAACGGATTCCTGAAAACATAAGACAAGGTAAATCTAAGCCTACTAAAAGATTAATGCTCGCTGTAGTTATGTCTATATTTGATGTTTTCGGCTTGCTAACCCCGTTTACCATACAGGGCAAAATCATGCTGCAAGATGTTTGGAAGGAAAAAATCAGCTGGGATGACGCAATACCAGATGTTGTTTACGAGAAATGGTGTAACTGGATCGCGCGACTAGATGAAATAGCAAAGGTGCGTATGCCGCGATGTTACCTGCACTGCACGGGTGCGACAAGGACAGCGAATACGGCGGTAGCTGCGAGCGAGACAGGGACAACCTGCGAGTCTGCTACGAAACAGCTACGCGCGCACATACCCAGTGAGCCGCCTACGGCGCCTACGAGCGCTACGACGTTGCCCTTTGCTGCGACGCCGATCTTGTTCAATAAGTTCTATTATAGCAACTTAGATTTACATGTATTTTGCGATGCTGTAACCTACCTAGTTTAAATTATTATTTTTTTATTTTTTCACTAGCCTATCCTTACTATAAATTCCTAACTGCACCAAATACTAGCTGTATTATTCTTAATCTACTTTATCAATCTACATACCCTATTCATGTTTTGTTTCTTTGCTCAATTCTATATGGCGTGATCGTACATCTAGTGGAGCAACCCTTGTTTTATCATAGTAACCCCTGGACCTTCTTAAATGAAGTGATTTTGAAACTAACCTATGGTGATGAAGCCTAGCCCTATCTTATGCTATGTCTAAAGTTGCTATCGGCCTTGTGTATGACTAATTTCTACTTATAAATAAGAATAACTTTATCCTAAGATGCGCTTATGTTTTTCCTAATAAATATTGTTTAAGATGCACTTTGTGTTATTTTATGTTGCCTGCTATTTCACATTAATAGAATTGCCTTATTTTATGAAGGGTTGATTAATTATTTATCATAAATGAACATACTGCTTACCTAGCATGGTTCATTCTACAGAAATATGTTCCTCTACCAGCGGCTTATGGATATAGTATTGAATTTCGGATATGTACAGTAAGTATTAGAATGTAAGTAGCCATATTGGCCTATAATGAGATATAGATTACTACAACTGTAGGTAATGAATAGAAGTTTAAGGTAATAGTTTAATATTGTCATTGTATGTGTTAGTCAGTGGTGGTAGATATATATTATAGTGAATATACCCAGCGTTTTTGGTGTTACGGTTTACTGTCGAGCCCCGCCTTCCGCCCGCCAGAGTACCACTCGTCATCCAGACTTGGACGTGATTCCTCCGTATGCTAATTTCTTTTGGAAAGCAAAAGGGATACCCATTAAAGAGTAAATAGTACCTGTTCCCACCTAATAGTAGGATAGGTAATTTGTCAGTAAAATTATGTCTGACTATTAATTCAGAGTCGAGAGGGTAGACTAAATGTCTTCAAGCGTATTACCTGCTACACAAGCATTATGCTCTCATTGTGTTCGCTGGGATGAGTTCAGACTTATTTACTTTGAATTAACACCACGGAGGTGTAAAAGCAAAGAACTCAAATTATGAATTTACAACAAGCAGGTAGTACTAGGTACTCAGATGGAGTTTTATAGCAAGGGTTTGTTTGTCAGTCAAACTATACCTCAACCTTCACTGTAGAAAAGGCGTCCTTACATGATAATACTTCCTGTATCAATTGTTACTCATTATCCTATTATTTTCAGGAATTATGTAGCTATGTATGTAAGCATGTAAATGTTATGCCATGCTGTTATGTATAAGCACTATTATGCACTAACTCTAGATCTTAGAGATAGATTGAGATGAAATGTCTATTAGTATTTAAGCACATTTACATCAGACTTATTTGTCTCAGTGATTCAACCAAATTTAAGTGTGAGGATTGTAATATTCCTATATTTCAATAAATAGGGATTGGAGTCAACCTTACACTCGCCCTTGGTAGTATATAAGGAACATTACTCTCCCAGAATTCATTATTCATTCCAGAATTAGATGAATCATATGGTATATATGTGGATTGTCAATATCTCAACCTTACAGAATTTACATGACTTCCATGGAACCAACAGACCATCCCCTTCAGAGAATGATTATCATGATAATATATTGTCAGAGAGTTATGAGATCTCACTGGACTAAACAAATCTGAATTTACCAACAGAATAGGTAGATCAAGAAGATATTTATTTAGTAATTAAATAGACAACTCAGACTCAATCCATTGTCAAATAACTATGAGATTATGCCACAAGTTATGATATTAATTGTTCATGGCCAATCTATGTGATTTTACAATATGAAAATCCCCAAATCATTCAGGTAGATACTCTATACACTACTATAGTCTCAGGGCCTTGTACATAAAAATTAAGGTTAGGAATTTCATACCTTTGTTAGAAACAGATTCTCTGAATCTTTCACAATCAGAATACGCACATTTCGTCAGCATTATCACTTGTCACTATCACAGAACCAACTTATGCCATCTTGTTATCATATTTTCACATTTAACTTCACTTTCATATTAGATACGACTATCTAACTTAAAATTACTGTCGAAGATTAATTGTTTGAATTATTAACGTCCTACCCACCAGCAGCTTGGATGGTTATATGGCTACCACCGGATTTACCGTGAAAACGAATGGAATTTTATCTCCTATACCCCTCTTTTCCTTATCCTGACGCAACCGTTAATGGGCCTAATCTAGTCCCTATCAGTCCCTAATTTCTAGTCTAAAGGTGTTAAGTTACTGTCCCCCCATCCCCAAAGTGTGTGTGTGTGTAGAACGAACTCCGGTGTAAGAGATCGCTCCCTAATCTAGCTAAAAAGATTTGAGGAAGCTTCCCTCGCCCTATTTTAATGATTCTACCTGCCTGACTGCTCCTAAAATCAGATTTCCTACTCTGGTAAATAGATTAGGTTCCTAGCAAGGATCCGTCATCTCTAAACTGTAAAAGGGAGCCAGAGTTTGGGCCCACGAACCTATTATTCCTATCACTCTTGGGTTGTGGTCATCTCTTGTGGTCAGGATCGAGACTTCCACGCCCTAACAAAGGTTTGAGGTCCCAGACGTGTCCCCAAGTGGCTAGGGAGCTGAAAACTAGCGCACCGTTCGGACCGTAGGTTTCCGTAGGCACAGAGGCCGTCTGGACGCCCCAAGTAGCATAGCTAGGCTGGAAATTGCAGCCCATTCGACCAGCTACAATGTCGAATTATTTTTACTCCTACTTGGCCGCTACCCTCATAAAGAACAATCGCTCTCATAAGGAATAGAGGTCCAGCGTTGATCTTGGCCATGTATTCCCCAATTCGACACAAAACTCTACTAAACTTACATTAAAATCAAACAAATAGAAACTAGATATCTCAGATTTGATACGGAGAAGATTTCGAAGAATCAAAGATCTCCCCAACATCATTTCCTCAATATCATTCAAAACTTTACAGTATATGAAACTATTATAGTGAATTTACTCTGGACAAGCTAATATTCATATATTTCAAAAGAATCTACAATATTTTAACTTCAGAACACGATACCAATGTGCTTCTTAGCTAAAATATTTTTGCAAGGGACTTCGCGGGATTTTTCGATCCTAATTTGCCAAGATAACGCGATAACCCACACTTTAAACTACTTCTTTCTTGATTTAAAATAAAACTTGCAGTGGCGTTCTGGCAGCAATTCCTCTTGACTCTTCAAATTTTCCGATGCGTAATGACCCAGACTAATGGCGCCATAGCCTTTTATACTCCCTCCCGTGCGGTTCTCAGAAATCAGGCCACTTTGAGTGAAAAACCGTTGGCCAAACTTTTTTCTAAAATCCTCATGCAAATATCTAACTAATATGCCTACATTTAATAACTAATCTGCCTTGCTCTTTCCTGTCGATAAGACCTTTTTCATTTAATTCTCAATTGAATAAAGTTTTCCCATTGGTTAGGTTCAAAACTTTCTAGACCGTTCTAAGGCTACCTGTCTCTTTCTTCACCCCTAATAGTAACGAAATAAAGGTCAGCGTGCCTTGTAACAAATTTAATTCCATAGACAATCTCATAGCTTTCTTTTAATTATTAGTGTTCCCTGTGCTATCTATGGAATCCCTTGAATCGACCTATTAGCATAATCTGGAATCACGAGATATTATAATAAATGAGATTATAATTTTACCATTTAAATTCCTTTTACGCTGAGTATTAATTTATTTTAATATTTATTTAATTTTGATTGAATCGATTTTCTCGATTATCCGTAAAATGCTTACTTTTTTCAACTAGACAAAAAAATAAACTAATTATCAATTTTTTTGATCAAATTTTGTTATCATCATGATTATTTATTTCCTTGTTCTTACTTAAAGATATAAGGTCAGTCAAACTATACTTTTAATTTCATATTTTTTTACATTTCCCTGCCTTCGTTCTAAGTTTTATTTTTCATAGATCATAGATCAATTTTCTTCCTCGCGTCAATTATTGACAAGACAAACTGTCAATGTCATTCTGCTTCATAACAAACAAAATAAGATGGATATAATGAATTATTGTGAAACAATTTACAAAAGACTGTATTTTATGATTGAATTTCAGTTTTCCAGTTAATATTTGAGAATTGTGAACGAGAACATAAGTGTTCCGTTACAGCCGACCCTTCAAATTTAGACGAAAGCGACTTTCTCAAAGGACCTGGAGTATAAATTTTACCAAATTTAAATTTTAAATTAAATTCTCAAATATTTCTCTATATGTTATTTATTCACATTTTAGCAAAACAACCCCTTTTTTTTTTTCAATTCCCCCCTTTTTCCAAAATATTATTCTCCCAAAACCTTCGAATGGTGTAGCCCTAATCTGTGTGTGTGTGTCCCTAAGCTAGTGTATAGTGTATTTAAACCAAGGACATGTTTTTCATTGCCAAACTTTAGTTTTGAGCTAATACCCCCTTCTATATCCAACAATAATCCTCCCCAGGGTTCATCATAGCCCAAGACGGAGTAGTTTTAAACTACTGATCCTAATGATCCTATAGTGAAGATATGAACGGATTCAACCTTACAATCAGAACTATAACGTCACCATACCCTTCCTATAACCGATCTTCCCCACGAGGTAATAAATTATCGAAGTCGATATCCAGAAGCAATACCCAAAAATCTTGCTTAAACAAATCTTAACATCGCCTTGGAGCATGGTGTGGTAACCGAAGAATATCAGTGTGTAGTGCGGAGTTTCATACAGGTGTAGTATCACATGGGATATAGGATATATTTGTCCTTAACTAAACCTAACATCAAATTCCCCCTGTATAAAACTCATGTTTGTGGTGTGTAAATTCTAAGTCTTGGGTAAATAATATTGGTAATTCGGTTTCACATCTGGCATAAACCAAGGCCCTCCCTAGACACTATTCCCTTATCCCCAACCCTGTTCTAATCAAAGTGTACATTCCTCCTCAATCACACAATCACGCTTGCCAAAGAATATATCAGAGCTTCACCGAATCACATTAAAATTAATGGAACTAATAATTATTTTTATTTTAAATGTCTTCCTATATTTATTTAAATAACTACTAAAATAATTTTACATGTGATGTGACCATAGGTCAACTATCAAAGTAAAGAAGGACGGACAAAACAAGCCTTTTTTTTATATTTTAAATTAATTATTAGTCTGCATCCACAGTAATTCTCAAATATCAACGTCAAGTCTCCGAAAGCGACACCTGATTTTAATTAAGTAACTTAAAAGCTTTGGATTGAATTGATTTTACTTATCCAGGATTATAGAACAATTTATCAAAATTAATTTTAATTTACGTGAACTTATTTCAATTTATCTGATTTTATTTGAACTTATTTGAATTTATTTGAATTTATTTGAATTTATTTGGACTTATTTTGAATTTATTTGAATTTATTTGAATTTATTTGAATTTATTTGAATTTATTTGAATTTATTTGAATTTATTTGAATTTATTTGAATTTATTTGAATTTATTTGAATTTATTTGAATTTATTTGAATTTATTTGAATTTATTTGAATTTATTAGAATTTATTTGAATTTATTTGAATTTATTTGAATTTATTTTATTTTTTTATAATTTATTAGGATTTATTTAGAATTTATTTGAAATTATTCGAATTTATTTAGATTTATTTGAATTTATTAGACTTATCTTTAATTTATTTTGATTTTTTAATAATCTAATGAACCCGGCGAATCTCATACCGCCCCTTAAGTAGTCGGGTAAAAGTAATATGCCAATCTAGGGCGTCAACACCTTAACAACAAATTCCATCAAAATGTGTACAGCCATTCTCGAGCTAATCATATATAATATACAGTCAAACATAGAACCCCTCTTTTTTTTTTTTTTTTAGTCGGTTGAAAATTATCATTTCTCTATGGTTGAAGACCTCTAATTAATCATAAGTTAAATTATTACCTACTATCCGCTATTACCATAGAGTATGCTATTACGGTGTTTTCGAGATTTTAAATATCCCGCCTAACATTTATGCACGCGAAGTATGTATAAAGCATAGAGATAAGATAATGGTATAGAGCCACATTAACAATTGATAACGACAACCAATCAAGAGTGTTACTTCCACTTGACGAACGATGCCATTCGTAAACGAGCGTTACACTTTCAAGAATAGCACCCCAAGAAGCGTTTTAAGTATCGATCAATTATCGATTTCCGAACGAACTCACTAAACGTCATGTCATAATCTACTAATGTCATAATAAACATGGCGTCGGCAATCGAATAAACAAAACATCGTTTATTTATTAATAATTATCTGATTATTCAAGGAATTAACGCATGTACGACCTATAAATAATCTACAATGTGTTAATATAATATACTATGTCGCGTCGAAAGTTATAAAATGGGAAAGCAATATCCAATGTATTCACGGACATTCCGCTTCGACAATCGTAAGTATTTATGGATTTTTAAAGTTAAATCTTCTCAATAAACAGCAAGAATAGCAGTAAGGAAAGCTACGATGAGCCTATAAATGTGTCCTGTCTATAAACTCGTGAAAATAACAATTTACAATGCTATTGTGGTATAACCTAGAAGTAACTTATTCATACTATCTAATCAACCTAATCTCTACATAAAAGTACATAAAACTACCCAATGACTCGTCATAAAGGTACATCCTTCAATAATGCGACTCATATAATGATTTACATTAAGTTTTCTATCAAATTGTTGCAAAAATATAAAACATAACCTTACTTCTATTGCTTCAGATAAACTGAATAAGCATCCTTATAAAAGTCTATGGCATCTACCTGTGTAGATCTATGTAATGCTAAGAGAAAACTAATCAAGCCCTACATTCATCGAAGTTTTGAAGAAACTGTAAGAAGTCATCGACGGAATGTGACTAAGTGTGAAATGCAACAGTGTTATAGCCTAACTTATAATAGTGAATCTATTTGAATAAAAAAATGTTTTACTCTGCCTAAAAGATTTACTATGCCATACCTTATAAACATTTAGGGTACTATGTAAGTAAGAGAACTATTATGTACAACCCGTTTTATTATATAAACTATAATTTCTATTTCTATCTTTACATAGTTCAAAACGAAGATGATTCCGCTATGTGTTTGTGCATACCTCACAAACTACTGAACCATACTTGATGCAGTTTCCAACAACAGATAGATTGATTCAAAAAAGGAAAATCTATATGAAAAATACATACATATTATGAGACTAACTAATCTATAACTTCTATCTAGGAAATTATAAGTAAATATTGGATTACTGACTTGGTACATTACTAACTAGTTGTAGGTTACAAATTATGCTTTGAGTTAGCGATCAGGTATAGTCCATTATTCAGAATATGGGTGTTACTGAACCGACCCTATGACTTGTTACAACTTTATATATTACATAATTTATATTACCCTGACCTGAACTAACACTTTATTTGTATGTATCAAAAAAAATTGAACCGTTAGATATATTTTTATCTAGATGTTTTATTTTTTTTCTCTGACGGCATGAAGTTATACTTTTTATTATTTTGATGACAAGCTAGGAACATTTTTATTTACGATGGATTATATAATTATTTAGCTTAGCTTAGATTTTGAAAATCACTAGATTTTGAGAATGATCCTACACAACCGTTATGGAGTATGCTACAAATATGTAAACTAGATTTTATTGTGAACCACCGAATTGGATGCTGATGGAAACTAAATTATTAAATTTATATTAAAGAAATACTTTAGCAACATACATGGTTTGTTTTAGTTTTATATCCTAACCTTTTTTTTTATATATAACGAGTGGTACTATACATAGCTATCTGTGTATTATTTCAACCGAACACTTCACTTTAACTTGTGCACTATCACCTTAACTATAGCACTTTCACTACTTATTGTTTATTGAATCTATTAATTTTATGTATTTAACTTATTATATTAAAATTCCCCCCCAGAAAAGCCGCCACAACTCCCCTCTATCTGACGCTACGTTCAACTCGAGAGTATGTGTAATGTTGTTTAATTTTAATTAATATAAATAATGGTATTGTAACAATGTTCCATGTTTTCCCTATAGAAAAATTGTATGTATGAAAAATTGTATGTATGACTTTTCTTATACATTGCAAATGTTAAAACTCAAACGAGTTGGTTATTGTAAAGTCAGATAGGCTTTTCCCTGTGTCCACCAGATTCTACACAAATCTACCCCTGAACTTTATTTATTAATTCTTATTCAAATTACAAGGTTTAAACTTTTCCTTTTTTTTTTTAAATTAGATAAAAAAGAAAACAATATGATTATCTATCTTTTATATAAATCAATCACTTCACTTGTAATACCTAGACAGTTGTTTAATGTTATACATCCCCTTATCTTTATTTGTCACCGGATCAACTAATAGATAGGAATTTTTATATGGATTAGCCGCTATCACATAAGGACCTTCATATAATAGCTCAAATTTCTTAGTAGCACTTAATTTATCATCTGACTTTTCTTGCCTCCCTATCTTAACTAAATGTCCTATCTGATTTTGTGTAGATTTTTGACTTTTAATAAAATTATACTCTAGCACCGGGCCTACTCTGTGTAAATTTTCCCTAACCTTTTCCCTAATGGATACTTTGGTTTGAATACCTAAGTCAGTATTATGTACATCAGAATTCTGTTTAGTAGATCCACCATACAAGATGTCGCTTGGTGTAAATCCTGTACTTTCATGAAGAGTATTGTTATATAAGATTTCTAATTTTGATAATATGTCCCAACTTTGATGTTCTGTCCTGCAATACATTTCAATTAAACTGCCTAATTGTTTATTTATTCTTTTAGTCGTTTTAAAATGAGTGTTAGCTACTGTAGTATAAATAATTTGAATACTTTGCTGACTCATCATTTCAGTCCATGCTTTGCTAGTAAACTGAGAATATTTTTCAGAGACAATTACTTTTGGTTTTATTATTTTAAAGAATGTTTTTGTATTTGTTATAACCGATGAGACCGTCGGCTTCTCGAGATTAAATAATTTAATAAATTTACTAAAATAATCTTGAATTACTAAAATATAGTGCATACCAGAGTTACTACTAGGAAATGGCCCATATATGTTAAACATGGCTAAATCCCCTACATCTTCAGAAATTAATAATTGGCAAGGTCCTACAAGCTTTATAGTATCACCCTTTATGAACTGACAATCATGACATCCCTTTAATACCTTTTTGACCTGCTTAGTAAGTCCCTTCCAATAATATCTATC
The DNA here is from genome assembly GCA_947532085.1 of Elegia similella. Classification (NCBI taxonomy): domain Eukaryota; kingdom Metazoa; phylum Arthropoda; class Insecta; order Lepidoptera; family Pyralidae; genus Elegia; species Elegia similella. The sequence continues at coordinate 13,569,334 of OX383950.1, forward strand.
CCGTATGTACTTAATGACCTTATATACCCCTACATGTCCCTTATCAAAATGAATCCTCCATATCATTTCCTCCCTAAGTACTTTTGGTAAGCAAATAACTTTATTCCCTACTTTATCTGGAGAAAAATATAACAACTGATCTTTGATAGTATATCTTTTAAGTAATTGTTTTGAATGATTATTTATTTCTTGATTCTCTAATTCTGACATTATCATACTCATTTCTGAATCTTCTCGTTGGTATCTAGGCAATTCGTTTAGTGCAATTGTTAAATCCTTATCTAATCTAATCTCTCCATATAATGTGTTAAGGAAATAATTTTTACCTGGATCTGGAGTTTCCTTAATCTCTTCTAATACCATACTGTTCACTTGCACACTCTCATGAAACTTAAAAAAGTGACTTTCCTGTCCTATAGCAATTTCAACTCCATCTCCATCTCTTTTTAACATAATAGAGGTTTCATTTTCCTTCATCCAGTCAAAACCCAGTATAAGCTTTCTTACGGTAAATCCTGGCACTATAAATACAGAAAGATGTCTTTCATATGGTCCTATTCTCAACGTAACTAATCCTATCTTACGTATTTCTACATTTTTTTGTCCTACTGCAGTCTTAATAAAGAAGGGTTTAACAGCAAAGGAAGTTATATTTGGTCTCTTATCAAGTAATGTTTTCCAAAATTCTTCAGATATATAAGTTAAATCGCTACCGGTATCTAAGAGAGCAACTATTTCTTCATCGAATACGCTTACCAACAACTCAGATTTGAAATTACGCTTTTCCGTTGATTTTCTATCCCTTATATTGTAATTAACTAACACTTCACAGCCCTTAGTATCCATAAATGAATTTTCGCAATTTAATTTTAACACATCTACTATTTGACTGATATTATGCAACGGCCTCAAATCTAAATCTCGACATCCCAAACCATGTCTATTATTATAATATTTTATTTGTGAACATATTGGAAATTTTAACCCACTACTAATTTTTCCCAGAGCTTGACCTGGCTTCCATTTCATTTGAACCATCATATAATATGCCTTATTATTATTATCTTTTGTTAAAGTTGATCCGGAGACTACAGTTTTATTTTTAACTACCTTTTTTACTAAGTTATTATTTTTATTTTGCTTAGGCTGCGATTTCTTCTGACTGTTTCGCCACTGACGATACATTTTTATAACATTATTCTTCTTAGACTTTCGACATTCAAAATTCTTCGCTACTCCGACATAGTTTTGACACTCCTTCCTCTGTATGATATCGTCCATTCTTTCCAGAAATTCTAAAGTTTCTATTATTGTTCCTATGTTTTTTGAAATCCACATTTGTCTCACGTATCTAGGATAATGCCGCATTATGTCAGTTATGAGATGTTTTTCAGTCATATTGATACTAAGCCTCTGAGCTTTACCCGTCAGTTCCAGAAAATGCTGAGTCATCGAGGGAGTAATTGACCTATCCCAAGATCCTTGAAGTATTTTCCGTCGCAAATCATTCTGCTCGCTTTCCCCCCAATAAGTTTTAAGGAAATCCCTCTTAAAATCCTCTAATGTATTCCAGCGACCCTTATAGATTCTTGCCCAGTCTCTGGCATGACCTACAAGACACTCTTGGATCATATCCAACTCATTCTCCGAATTATCCATCCTTTTCAAATAAACCTCTAGGTCCTCTACAAACGTTACCGGATGTATGGCTACCTTTCCAAATATCGGTTTTTCTAATTTAATAATATTAATATTACATTCTATATATTTCTTGCTGTCTGTGGGAATCCGCTCTTTCTCCCGCGATGAGTCTATATCTACTTCTATATTTATTAAATCTCGAGGTACTGAGTTGTTATAGATTTCTGTACTATCAGATAAGGCCATTCTAATTTGTTTAACATTTTTTTCCGATTCATTCATCTTCTTTGTTAAACATCCCATTGATAACTGCGACAGCGACTGCATTGTGGTTACGCCTAATCTTCCCTCTTTACTATAAAATATTCGCTCTTGTTTGCGGTGTTTGTTTTAGCACTGATTTCACTAAGTTTTGGTTTATCACAAGGTTTCTTCCGGTTGCAGGTAGCGTCAGATCTACCAACCAAACATTTGTTCTAAATTAACTTTCCGCATTAGAATCATAGATCTCAAGGAGTAAAATGTGTATATATATAGTAGGACAATACTATATGTATGCAATTAAGTGATCATTTGCTTTATTTTAGTTTATCATTTTATTTTTTAACCCAAAATTGTTAGTTTATATTTCAAGAATATTAAATATTTTGCCAGTAATTGGTATCAGGAGTTATTCCTGCTATTACAACCACTGTACCGCTCCGGAATTACATTATTTTAAACTAATATTTAACTAATTTTAATCCAATAAGTTATGTCTAGGTATAGCTGAGAGGTATATGCTTTCGCATTAATAGTACCACGCAAACATAATTATTTTTATTCCCTATTCATATGAGTCGGTTAAATTAATGAAGCTTTTATTAGTTTATAATCTATACTGATACTGATAAGTGGAATTGATAAGTTCAAAATACATTTTTTATTATTGTTTAACTAATTACTTTTATTATTTGTTATATATCTGTACAAACAAGAAAACAGGAAACTAATCTACCATTTATTTTATATAATGAGGTAAGTAAGTATTTGTGTAAAATATTCTCGCATAGTGTAGAGCCTCCCTCGTATGACTGTATAACATTATTTATCTTGGCATAATATGTCAACGACAACGACTACTATCAAACGTGAAAATAATGGCAGATTCACAATATCAAAATGCGTAGTAGCAGAATTAAACATTTATTTCCTTTTTATTTAGTTATTTTATTTGTTCCAGGTATTCAAACTGATATATAATACAACTCATAGAAAACACGACCCTACTACTTTGCCTACGAGTTCGAGTGATGTGAAATATAGCTCAAACAACGAGATCAAAGTACATGAAACTATCTCAACAAAATCACGACATCTTTTCCATGTCTCGGCATCAAAATGTGACCAAACCAAGCCATCCTCATGGAGAATCAGCCTGTCTAGTCACTAAGCAGATTTGAACAGTGAAACAAAACATTGAATCGAACATTTCTACTATCAAATTAACCTATGTATGTATACAATGCTATGCTAACAATTTGGATTAAAACGCACCCGATATGCTACCTTATTGGGGCTGTAATCAATCAAGCTACTATTCTTAGTAATACAGCTATCCTGGTCACGGAACACTAAAATGTAACCTACCTAGTTTAAATTATTATTTTTTTATTTTTTCACTAGCCTATCCTTACTATAAATTCCTAACTGCACCAAATACTAGCTGTATTATTCTTAATCTACTTTATCAATCTACATACCCTATTCATGTTTTGTTTCTTTGCTCAATTCTATATGGCGTGATCGTACATCTAGTGGAGCAACCCTTGTTTTATCATAGTAACCCCTGGACCTTCTTAAATGAAGTGATTTTGAAACTAACCTATGGTGATGAAGCCTAGCCCTATCTTATGCTATGTCTAAAGTTGCTATCGGCCTTGTGTATGACTAATTTCTACTTATAAATAAGAATAACTTTATCCTAAGATGCGCTTATGTTTTTCCTAATAAATATTGTTTAAGATGCACTTTGTGTTATTTTATGTTGCCTGCTATTTCACATTAATAGAATTGCCTTATTTTATGAAGGGTTGATTAATTATTTATCATAAATGAACATACTGCTTACCTAGCATGGTTCATTCTACAGAAATATGTTCCTCTACCAGCGGCTTATGGATATAGTATTGAATTTCGGATATGTACAGTAAGTATTAGAATGTAAGTAGCCATATTGGCCTATAATGAGATATAGATTACTACAACTGTAGGTAATGAATAGAAGTTTAAGGTAATAGTTTAATATTGTCATTGTATGTGTTAGTCAGTGGTGGTAGATATATATTATAGTGAATATACCCAGCGTTTTTGGTGTTACGGTTTACTGTCGAGCCCCGCCTTCCGCCCGCCAGAGTACCACTCGTCATCCAGACTTGGACGTGATTCCTCCGTATGCTAATTTCTTTTGGAAAGCAAAAGGGATACCCATTAAAGAGTAAATAGTACCTGTTCCCACCTAATAGTAGGATAGGTAATTTGTCAGTAAAATTATGTCTGACTATTAATTCAGAGTCGAGAGGGTAGACTAAATGTCTTCAAGCGTATTACCTGCTACACAAGCATTATGCTCTCATTGTGTTCGCTGGGATGAGTTCAGACTTATTTACTTTGAATTAACACCACGGAGGTGTAAAAGCAAAGAACTCAAATTATGAATTTACAACAAGCAGGTAGTACTAGGTACTCAGATGGAGTTTTATAGCAAGGGTTTGTTTGTCAGTCAAACTATACCTCAACCTTCACTGTAGAAAAGGCGTCCTTACATGATAATACTTCCTGTATCAATTGTTACTCATTATCCTATTATTTTCAGGAATTATGTAGCTATGTATGTAAGCATGTAAATGTTATGCCATGCTGTTATGTATAAGCACTATTATGCACTAACTCTAGATCTTAGAGATAGATTGAGATGAAATGTCTATTAGTATTTAAGCACATTTACATCAGACTTATTTGTCTCAGTGATTCAACCAAATTTAAGTGTGAGGATTGTAATATTCCTATATTTCAATAAATAGGGATTGGAGTCAACCTTACACTCGCCCTTGGTAGTATATAAGGAACATTACTCTCCCAGAATTCATTATTCATTCCAGAATTAGATGAATCATATGGTATATATGTGGATTGTCAATATCTCAACCTTACAGAATTTACATGACTTCCATGGAACCAACAGACCATCCCCTTCAGAGAATGATTATCATGATAATATATTGTCAGAGAGTTATGAGATCTCACTGGACTAAACAAATCTGAATTTACCAACAGAATAGGTAGATCAAGAAGATATTTATTTAGTAATTAAATAGACAACTCAGACTCAATCCATTGTCAAATAACTATGAGATTATGCCACAAGTTATGATATTAATTGTTCATGGCCAATCTATGTGATTTTACAATATGAAAATCCCCAAATCATTCAGGTAGATACTCTATACACTACTATAGTCTCAGGGCCTTGTACATAAAAATTAAGGTTAGGAATTTCATACCTTTGTTAGAAACAGATTCTCTGAATCTTTCACAATCAGAATACGCACATTTCGTCAGCATTATCACTTGTCACTATCACAGAACCAACTTATGCCATCTTGTTATCATATTTTCACATTTAACTTCACTTTCATATTAGATACGACTATCTAACTTAAAATTACTGTCGAAGATTAATTGTTTGAATTATTAACGTCCTACCCACCAGCAGCTTGGATGGTTATATGGCTACCACCGGATTTACCGTGAAAACGAATGGAATTTTATCTCCTATACCCCTCTTTTCCTTATCCTGACGCAACCGTTAATGGGCCTAATCTAGTCCCTATCAGTCCCTAATTTCTAGTCTAAAGGTGTTAAGTTACTGTCCCCCCATCCCCAAAGTGTGTGTGTGTGTAGAACGAACTCCGGTGTAAGAGATCGCTCCCTAATCTAGCTAAAAAGATTTGAGGAAGCTTCCCTCGCCCTATTTTAATGATTCTACCTGCCTGACTGCTCCTAAAATCAGATTTCCTACTCTGGTAAATAGATTAGGTTCCTAGCAAGGATCCGTCATCTCTAAACTGTAAAAGGGAGCCAGAGTTTGGGCCCACGAACCTATTATTCCTATCACTCTTGGGTTGTGGTCATCTCTTGTGGTCAGGATCGAGACTTCCACGCCCTAACAAAGGTTTGAGGTCCCAGACGTGTCCCCAAGTGGCTAGGGAGCTGAAAACTAGCGCACCGTTCGGACCGTAGGTTTCCGTAGGCACAGAGGCCGTCTGGACGCCCCAAGTAGCATAGCTAGGCTGGAAATTGCAGCCCATTCGACCAGCTACAATGTCGAATTATTTTTACTCCTACTTGGCCGCTACCCTCATAAAGAACAATCGCTCTCATAAGGAATAGAGGTCCAGCGTTGATCTTGGCCATGTATTCCCCAATTCGACACAAAACTCTACTAAACTTACATTAAAATCAAACAAATAGAAACTAGATATCTCAGATTTGATACGGAGAAGATTTCGAAGAATCAAAGATCTCCCCAACATCATTTCCTCAATATCATTCAAAACTTTACAGTATATGAAACTATTATAGTGAATTTACTCTGGACAAGCTAATATTCATATATTTCAAAAGAATCTACAATATTTTAACTTCAGAACACGATACCAATGTGCTTCTTAGCTAAAATATTTTTGCAAGGGACTTCGCGGGATTTTTCGATCCTAATTTGCCAAGATAACGCGATAACCCACACTTTAAACTACTTCTTTCTTGATTTAAAATAAAACTTGCAGTGGCGTTCTGGCAGCAATTCCTCTTGACTCTTCAAATTTTCCGATGCGTAATGACCCAGACTAATGGCGCCATAGCCTTTTATACTCCCTCCCGTGCGGTTCTCAGAAATCAGGCCACTTTGAGTGAAAAACCGTTGGCCAAACTTTTTTCTAAAATCCTCATGCAAATATCTAACTAATATGCCTACATTTAATAACTAATCTGCCTTGCTCTTTCCTGTCGATAAGACCTTTTTCATTTAATTCTCAATTGAATAAAGTTTTCCCATTGGTTAGGTTCAAAACTTTCTAGACCGTTCTAAGGCTACCTGTCTCTTTCTTCACCCCTAATAGTAACGAAATAAAGGTCAGCGTGCCTTGTAACAAATTTAATTCCATAGACAATCTCATAGCTTTCTTTTAATTATTAGTGTTCCCTGTGCTATCTATGGAATCCCTTGAATCGACCTATTAGCATAATCTGGAATCACGAGATATTATAATAAATGAGATTATAATTTTACCATTTAAATTCCTTTTACGCTGAGTATTAATTTATTTTAATATTTATTTAATTTTGATTGAATCGATTTTCTCGATTATCCGTAAAATGCTTACTTTTTTCAACTAGACAAAAAAATAAACTAATTATCAATTTTTTTGATCAAATTTTGTTATCATCATGATTATTTATTTCCTTGTTCTTACTTAAAGATATAAGGTCAGTCAAACTATACTTTTAATTTCATATTTTTTTACATTTCCCTGCCTTCGTTCTAAGTTTTATTTTTCATAGATCATAGATCAATTTTCTTCCTCGCGTCAATTATTGACAAGACAAACTGTCAATGTCATTCTGCTTCATAACAAACAAAATAAGATGGATATAATGAATTATTGTGAAACAATTTACAAAAGACTGTATTTTATGATTGAATTTCAGTTTTCCAGTTAATATTTGAGAATTGTGAACGAGAACATAAGTGTTCCGTTACAATGCATCATCGAAGGCGATGTGCGCGGTTGCTTATTTTCGCTGGATAAATAACGGTATCGTACGTATTGCATTTGTAGCGAGCAAAGGCCGTGTCGCGCCCGTAAAGTTATGCGTTTCAGATACTGCTACCAGTACTGCTACCATTCCTAAGTTGGAACTTCAAGGGGCACTTTATGCAGGTAGGTTGGCGGATACTATATGTCGAGAACACAAATTAAAAATCAACCAGAGATACTTCTGGTGCGACTCGACTACGGTATTGCACTGGATTAAAAATGACGCGCGCAATTATAAGACTTTCGTAGCGACCCGGCTAGGCGAAATAGACGATTTGACGAAGCCTGCGGAGTGGAGGTACGTGCCTACCAAATTAAATATTGCTGATGTCGGCACTAGGGAAAATTATGACGTCACAGTGTTTAACCAAGAATGGTTATTGGGCCCATCATTTCTTTATGAACCACTGGCGAGTTGGCCAACAGACGTCATTACTTATAAAAATGGCAGCGATATGGAATGCGTCAACATTATTCAAAAGGAAATGGACTTACCGAGCTTACCCCTGCCGGATACCAGTCGATTTTCTTCCTGGTTGAGGCTAGTCAGATCAACAGCATTGGTACTACGGTTTATAGACAGATGTAGAAAGAAGACTCGCACTATTTTGATGGAGATGGAGTCAGCTGAAATGTTATTAATAAAACAAGCTCAAATGGAGAGATTTGCTGCAGAAATATCAGCAATAAAAGCAGGTAAAAGCATAGAACGCTCCAGTAGGCTACTTACCTTATCGCCTATGCTCGACGAACACGGAGTCCTGCGATGTGGTGGCCGCATCGGTGCAGTGCGCGAGGTGGCATCTGAAACTAAAACGCCAATCATATTAGATGGCAAGCATCAGGTCGCCCGGCTGATAGCGAAGCACCATCACGAGAAGGCTGCACACGGGAACCTTGAGACCGTCGTCAATTACCTGAAAACAAAATATTGGTTAATAAAAATTAGACCTACAGTTAAGTACGTAGTGTCACGGTGTATGTTCTGTAGGATAAGAAAAGCTAAACCACAGATACCCAGGATGGGAGACTTACCTGCAGCAAGGATGGCACATCACCAGCGTCCTTTTACTTTTTGTGGCGTGGATCTTTTCGGTCCTATGGAGGTCACAGTTGGACGTAGGCGTGAAAAACGATATGGCGTGATATTCACCTGCCTCACTGTACGAGCCGTTCATATAGAATTAGTACATTCTATAACCACTGATGCAATGATCATGGCGCTTCGTCGTATGGCATCACGGCGTGGCTGGCCACGCCACATTATGTCAGACAACGGCACCAACTTAAGGGGAGCTGACACTGAGCTCAAGAGGTCGTTGCTTGAACTTGACAGTGAGGCGGTAAGGAATGAGGCTGCTAACAACGCCGCTGAATGGACTTTCATTCCACCGGTAAGCCCTCACTGGGGTGGGGCCTGGGAACGGCTCATCAGAAGCATCAAGACCTCCCTCCGAGTAATCCTGAAGGAACGTGCCCCAAAGGATGAAGTTCTGAGTACACTTCTGGCAGAAGTTGAGAACATCATCAATAGCCGCCTGCTATCTCATGTTTCTGTGGAACCAAATAGTGAAGAGGCACTAACGCCAAATCATTTCCTCCTAGGAACTGCTTCTAGCATGCCAACATTAGGCAAGTTTGAAGACAGCGACTTGTACCTGCGGAAACAATGGCGGAAGTCACAGCAGTTAGCAGATATGTTCTGGAAGCGATGGCTGGAAGAAGTACTACCAGATCTTATTCCCCGTCGAAAATGGAACGAAGAGCAGGTGCCACTGAAGGTTGGTGATTTGGTGTTACTTGTGGACCCAGGAGCAGCTCGTAACGTCTGGCCAAAGGGTATTATCCAGGAAGTCTTTCCAGGAGCAGACGGTCGTGTAAGAGTGGTCGAAGTGCGCACCAAGTCGGGCACGCTGAAGCGATCCGCGGCGCGCGTCGCTCGTATCCCGCTGGAGTAGGAGTGCTAGTTTCGCACTGGGGTGGGGAATGTAGGCGACGCGCTCACTGACCCCTAATTCCTTTGTTAATTTGATATTTTTATTTTTTTTCAATATTGTGAGGTAGTGTGTTGTCACTGACCAACCGCCGCGCGACCAACGGGCCGCGCTCAATCAGTCTGCCGTTAATGTCCTTGGAAGTGACACCATACTGCGCCGCGATTTTTTTATATAAACGTGCTAGACTAAGGCCACCTAAAATCTGTGTGTTTTGGACAATATACGCATATACGTTTACCCCAGGCGGTGTTTTCATCGATAACCGAACCCCTACCCCGAACAGTAAGGTTATAGTTTCCTTCGCCTACGTACATGTAAAAATACAACCTACATACATTTACATGCATACTATCACGTCTTTTTCCTTTGCGGGGTAGACAGAGCCTAGGTCAATGAGAGCTAAAGTCCACATTTAGCGTGTTGGTGGAAAACGGCATCGGAATAGTGATGTGTTGCCACATCACCCCTTATGTACATAATTCCTCAGATTTTCGCCCATCCCCTTAATCGGCTTTAACGATCTTCACGGAAAGATAAGTAGTTGGTACATTCAACGGTGTCTCGTAGTGGACACAATGGAATTTAAGTAAAAACTCAAACTCAGGTTTTAACGTTGAATTTAATAAAAATTTCGAAAACTAGTACAGTACGTGTGTGTATGATCAAATGAGAAAATGCAAGTGTCACCATGTAGGTAGCGAAATAATAATAATAATAATAATAATCGTTTATTTCAGGCAACGAGTAAAACATTACATAGGCCCATAAATATATATACCTTACAGACTAACATACATACGAAAATATATCTTAAAAAACTAGTTTAATATGGTACAAAATATGAGCAAGACAATTGAGATTGGTAAATTGCTCTTTATATTCATCAGGCGTTTAGGTGGCATTGGCGTAGTCCTTGACATACTCCCCCCCGTTGAAGACTCCCGTTCTTCAACCCTTTAGATGTTCTTCGTCGAGAAGTGGACATAAACGAACTAAGGGCCGTCGATAGCATCCTGTAGTCGTTTTGACGTCGGCGACTCGTACAATTCCGTCCGGTCCAGGAAACAGCTTAACTACCCGTCCGGTGCGCCAACATAATGGAGGAAGAGAGTCTTCACACAATAGCACCAAGTCTCCAATTTTTAGCTTTGTCTTGTCTTGTTTCCATTTTGTTCGCATCTGGAGCTCAGAGATATATTCCCTTTGCCACCTTCTCCAAAAGTGTTGCCTGATTTGTTCGAGTCGTGCATATCGTTGAAGCCGATTCTGTGGCAGGTCTTCGAGATTTGGTGATGACAGCGCATTAAGGGGTCTTCCAATCAAGAAGTGCCCTGGTGATAGGTACAGGAAATCATCTGGAGATGGGGATAAAGGGCACAAAGGACGACTGTTCAAAATAGCCTCAATTTGTGCAAATAATGTAGTGATCTCTTCAAAGGTTAAATGTGAGTTACCCATAACCCGTTTTACATGAAATTTAGCCGATTTTATGTTACTCTCCCATATACCACCGAAATGAGGAGCTAAAGATGGCGTTGTAAAAAATTTAAGGCCTTCTTGAGCCGCAAACTCAGCCAGAATATTGTTTTGTTCAAAAAATTGTTTGATATCGTTTGCCGCTCCTACAAAATTTCGACCATTATCGGAAAATATTTCCACTGGCCGACCTCGACGTGAAATAAATCTCCGCAATGTCATAATGAACGCGTCCTTTGTTAAATCACTCACAGCTTCTAAATGTACACATTTATATCGGAGGCAAATGAATATACATAAATACGTTTTCGTTATTTTTGCCCCTCTGCCTTTACGATTTATGGTGTAAAAAGGACCTGCCATATCAATTCCACAAGAAATAAAAGGGAAATCGGCGTTGATGCGTTGCCTAGGTAGGTCGCCCATTTTAGGAACTAAAGTGTTACCTTGCACTCGTCGACAATGCACGCAACTGCGAGCGACATTCCTTGCCAATCGTCTACCATTTATAGCCCAGACTGTTTGTCTAATAGTTGCCAGAAGCAATTGAGGGCCGGCGTGCATATTTCGTATGTGTTCGTGTCTAAATAATAATTTACACAAATGATGAGCAGAGTCTAGAAGAATCGGATGCCTTTGATCAAAGGGACAGTCGGAAGCATCTATGCGTCCACCAACACGTATTAAATTATCCTCATCGATATATGGAGATAGACATAGAATTTTAGATTTTGGAATTAAAGGTTTTTTATCATTTAAAGTTTTATAGTCAATCGGAAATGATTCTTGTTGAGACATAAAATACAGCAGTTTAAGAGCGTTGTTCAATTCATCGGTACTAAAATTACCTAACAGTTTATTTTTTGGATTTTTTGCATTATGAATGAACCTTTTTACATATGCTATTGTTCTTTTCAATCTATTAAATTGCGAAAATCTATTGAAATCTATTAAAGGTTCTACAAGAATTGTGGTAGCTACATATTTAATTTCAGGCAATTCAATTAATTGTTTTGTTTTAGAACTGGCCAATCGTGTTCAGGCCTTAAAAGAAAAGATGGTCCATGCCACCAAATATTTGAATTTTGCAGTTGCCCTATAGTAACACCACGTGAAATTAAATCAGCTGGGTTATCGGCCGTGGGGACGTAACGCCAAAAAGAAGGTTGTGTATTTTCCTTGATTTCTCCTACTCTGTTGGCTACAAAAGTTTTAAGTTTAGACATGTCAGAATTTAGCCAACCTAGTACAGTGCTGGAGTCACACCAGTAAACTACACGGTCAGGGACATACCGAATTGATTCCATGACCGTCCTATATAAACGACTTGCAAGTAAAGCAGCGCATAGTTCTAATCGAGGAATTGTAACAGGCTTCAATGGGGCAGCCCTGGATTTCGAACATAGAAGACTAACTGTGACGTCACCACTAAAGGATATTGTCCGAATGTAGATACATGCTCCATAACCAACCTGAGATGCGTCGCTAAAGCAATAAATTTCGATGGTTTTGGGGATGTCACTAAGCACAAACCTTAGAATGTTAATATTACGAAGAATTAAGAGATCGTTCAGAAATTCATCCCAAGAAAGTTTGATTTCGGGTGGAACAGGTTGATCCCAGTCGACCTTTAGTTGCCATAATTTTTGCAAAAGTAATTTAGATTTCACGATGAATGGGCTCAAAAGTCCGAGGGGATCAAACACCTTGAAGGCGCCAGACATAATTACCCTTTTCGTTATAGTGTCATTTTGAGAGATATCATTTACGGGAAAATGTAAGGTGTCATTATTTGGATTCCATCCCAAACCAAGAGTGCTAGAAGATTCACTAATTGTTAAATTGTCTTGAACAGAAGCAGATGAAGTTTGTTCAAGAATACTGGCTAAATTACTTTTATATTTGCGTAATTCAAAACAACCTTTCCTTAATTGAGCAGCAACGGCATTTTGGTTAAAATGTAATTCATTGGGATCATTTGAACCAGTAATGACGTCATCAACGTAAAAATCCCGCTGAATGATGGTTTTAATCAATTTGTCCTCAAAGTCAAAGTCAAAGTCAAAGATTTTTATTCAAAATTGGATACATGTATCTCTTTTTGAACGTCATATTTTCATTTTTTTATATATTTTTTTATATATGCAAAATTGAAATACTACTAGCGTTTCGGAACGACCACTGGTGAGAAGAATACGCCGAAAGAAACTCAATCCAGCCTTGGTCCCTACGTGCCTGAAGGGCTCTGAATACATTGTTAACATTAAATACAATTTTTCATTCTATAGATTCATTTTAACATTTAATAATTGTTAACATTAAATAAATTTATATAAATTTCCACGCATTTTTATCAGTAATATAATCATCAATGCAGTAATAAGCCTTTTTTATTAACTGGTTTTTTACAATCGTTTTGAACTTAAGTAAAGGCAGACCTAATATTTCTGCAGGAATTTTATTATAGAAGCGTAAACCCAAAAATGAATTCATAGTTTTCTGCAATCGCAATACTGGTGTAGCTAATTTATTTTTATTTCTCGTGTTTCGGTCATGGATATCACTATTTTTCTTATATAAATCAAGATTATGGCGCACAAACATAATATTCGCAAATATGTACTGGGAAGGTAAAGTTAAAATATTTATATCTTTAAACAATTCTCTAAGAGATTCTCTAGCACCAAGTTTATATATAGATCTAATAGCGCGTTTCTGCAGGACAAATATGGTGTTTACTTCTGCAGCGTTACCCCATAGTTTTTACTATGGGATCGCTCTATAAATCTATCGCATAAGACATAACACTATGAAAGTAACTGAAATATACCAAAGGCGCAGTATCAACATCAGTCAGTTGTCTAATTCTCCTGACAGCATAAGCTGCAGAACTAAGTTTACCCGCTAACGTAGTAATATGGGCACCCCATTGAAGCCCGGCATCAAGAGTTATTCCAAGAAATGTTGTTTTATCAGTTAAATCTAGTGGTTCATTATCCATTACTATTTGTGTTGGAATTTTTGTAACATTTGGTAAGCAAAATTTAATACATTTCGTTTTCTTAGCGTTCACCAATAGATTGTTCGCTGTGAACCAATCCAACACTTGAGCTAAAGTACTATTAACCACGTCAAAAGAATTAGTTTGTCTATCAATTTTGAAGACAAGAGAAGTGTCATCGGCAAATAGTACAGCCTTACATGTATTGACACAGTAAGGTAGGTCATTGATGTAAATGAGGAATAACAGAGGCCCTAGGATAGAGCCCTGGGGTACGCCCATCTTAACCGATGATCCGGAGGATTGTACCTTATCTAAACTAACTTTTTGAGTTCGGCCACTTAAATAAGATTCAAGTAAATCGCAAGATTTACCTTTTATTCCATAGTGCTCCAGCTTGGAGAGAAGGGTATTGTGGTCTACGCAATCAAAGGCTTTGGAAAGATCACAAAAAACACCAATAGCATTTTGTTTTCCCTCCCAAGCATCATATATGTATTTCAACAGAGCTACACCCGCGTCTGTAGTTGACCGACCCTTTGTAAATCCATACTGTTTACGATGGAAAAGGCTATTTATGTTAAAAAAAGCTAATAACTGATTAAAAATCATTTTTTTCAAATATTTTACTAAGAGCTGGCAGAATATCTAATATAAATATCTACACACTTGTTAAATACAGAAGCTAAATATGGTGCAATTGCTTCAATGATGTTACTAATGACAGCTACAGAGATATCCCACAAATCTCCAGTTTTCTTATTGTTCAAACTCTTAAATGTATCAATGATTATTTGAGGTGTTACATTTTGAAATATTAAATGATTGTTACATTCTGGTATACAGCTTGTTAATAATTTTTTAGATTCCTCAGATGATGAACGTAAGGAGGCAGTAGTACTCCTCGCACTCTTCCCCTAACTGCCACAAACAACGCGTGCTCAAATAGCTGCCACTTGCCGTACCGTAAGTGACTGTATTTAGTTGCATGGTTTTGACAGGCAAAGACTCATCATCTCTCCATAAAATCAATTGCATGTTTCTGTCTTCAGGATTAACTTCAACTTGCCTGTACATTTTAGCAACATCACCACTTAGAATATATTTATACTGGCGAGCGCGTACTAGTATGGAGAAAATAGAATCCTGTACGTTTGGGCCTACCATCTGTAAGTCGTTAATAGAAAAGCCAGAAGAAGAAGGCGCGGAACCATCAAAGACGACTCTGAGTTTTGTCGATTCACTATTCATTTTAAAAACAGGATGATGGCATAGAAAGTACGAGGGATTTGGGATTTGTATGGGTGATTCTGAAAGATGACCTAAATTTTCATATTCTTTAATAAATTCAGTATAGTGTAATTTTAAATTTTGGTTTTTTCTAAAACGTTTTTCCAACTAAAATAATTTTTTTTTTGCAAGTGCAAGCCATTTGGTAAGCGCTCCGTATTGTTTTTAAAATGCTCTTCGCAAGCTCTTTCAATATCACTGAGAAGACGCTGGGCTGGTAGATCCTCAAGCTCCCAGAATTTTGTGAGTAATTTGTCAACTTGAGATTCTTCAGTTGTATCTTCCTGGATTGCTAATTTATTACACAGTATTTGGTGTTTTTTGTCACAAATCGGTCCACCGATCAGCCAGCCTAAAACAGAATTTTGTAATTTTGTTTTTTGCAAACCTAAAGAAAACTGCTCGAATAATAGAAGATCCCAAAATAGATCGGCTCCTATTAGTACATCGATCGGGGCTGGCTCAGCGAAATGAGGATCAGCTAACTTAATGTGTGATGGTATATTTAGCTGACTATGGGTACCTTTGGAATGTGCCCTGTAAGTTTTTCCAAAACAAAAACATTTAAATTTGTATTGAAATTGCTATTTAGCGAGTGCAGTTGCAAAATACAACTTTCACTGACAGCAAGTGAAGAATTATCTCCAATGCCAATGACGTTAAATGATATGGGGTTTGAATTTAGCGATAACTTTTGCTGTATGGATTTTGACACAAAAGAAGACTGAGAGCAAGAGTCCAATAAAGCACGCACGGTGGCTCCCTCTTTAGTAATAGGATTGGAAACACGAATCAAAGCAGTAGACAACACTGCCTGATGTGTATATTTGTTTGAAAAATTAACTAATGTAGTTTCTTGTTCACATGAATTTTGTGCATTGTTGGCTTTAGCTGCTTCAACTGAATGCAAAAGTGTGTTGTGTCGTTTTTTGCATAATTTACAAGGCCCCATACGACATTCACTTAAAGGGTGACCTTGACGTAAACAATTCGCGCATAATTTGTATTGTGACACATCATTAAATTTTTCCTTTATAGATTTTGATTTAAAAATTGGGCAATCATAAATACGATGGTCTTTATTGCAAATGATACATCTGAATGGACCATTATAATTATTTGAATGCATATTCATTGAAGAAGAAGGAGAAGAAGATGAAGTGAAAGTTTTGACAAATGGCTGCTTATTATTTTTAGAAATATTTGTATTTTGAAATCTAGGATTATATTCCGATTTATTATAACGTGTAGATTCTTAAATATAGGCTCGATCAATCAAAAACTTCTTAAAGTCCTCCAAAGTAGGCATGTCACTTAAGTTGTTGCGATGTTCTTCCCATTTTGTAATAGTCTGGGAGTCCAGTTTAGATGAAACCAGATAAATAATCAAAGTGTCCCAGTGTTCGGTGGGCTGCCCTAAACTAGACAACGCACGCAGGTTTTTAGTGACATGGTCAACCAAAAATCGTAAAGACGCATCGGTTTCTCGAGTACTCTGAATATTAAATAATGATTTTAAGTGATGGTTGATCAGTAACCTTTTGTTGTCAAAACGATCAAAAAGTAATTGCCATGCAGTATTGTAATTGGCCGTAGATACCTCTAAGTTCGAAATAACACGAGCCGCATCACCCTCTAGGTAGGAAAGTAAGTAGTGATATTTTTGTATTGACGACAAACGTTCATTATTATGGATTAAATTCATAAATGAATCGCGAAATTGAAGCCAGTGAAAATATGAACCGTTAAATTTAGCTATTTCTAATTTCGGCAAGTGAACGCGCATTTCGTTGTTGTGGTCAAGATTGCATTGAGCTTCTTGGAACACAGACTCGCGACGAATTTTATCTTGTTCAATTGATTTTAACTGGTTTTGTTCGTCTATGATGACCTTAGCCTTTGCAGCGTAAACAATAAAGTCCTGCTCAATGCATTCCCTTTTCTCAAGTTCTGTATCTAAATTTTCGGAATTTAACAACTCTATCTGGGTTTGCAGCTCGTCAAACTTGCTTGACAGACTCTCGAACTTGCTTGCTTTTAAAGATAATTCGGCAATTTCGATAGTTGTCAATTTGGGTTGCCTTACGAATTTTTCTAAGTAATTTTTGAATTTGGTTATTTGGCCCTTTACTGAACTACGTTTCGTACTTAAATCTTTCAATTTAGCACAAGAGCCAGTCGTTTTTGCCTCAGACATACTTTAAAGTTTGTAATTAGTATGTAAAAAATAGTTATTAATTGCAGAAGTACTTAGTTGACGAGACAAAAAACGTTACCAATTTATAAGGCAACTCAAGCTTATGAAAGCGTTAAATTTTGCAAAATATAAATGAATATAAGCTCACGTCCCTTCTACGGTGGCAGATGGTTGAATAGCTGGCTCCAAAACTGCTCGCTGACGACTGCTAAAAGGCAGCTAACTGACAGCAGTGCGGCGTTTACAGCGACCCTGGAATAGTCGGCAAATTCGGCTGAATTTCACGTCAAAACTGGTGCGAAATATAAGAAATTACTATATTTATGTAATAGAATGCCAGCTGTGTACCGTAGGCTTGCTAACAGCTTGAAAATATAGCTTATAGAATGAAAATCAGGATTATAAGTAGGTACCACAAAATGAAATCTAAAATAGTATTTTATCAATGGAAATCACGTTTTCACAATAACTATATATGTAAATTATCGTTTGTTTTATCTAGTAGATTGTTTAAAAATAGTTTTTTATTAATATTTGTACAGAATTATTCAAAATTGCACTTAGAATTTTGTACTGCAGGTAGGCACGTACCGTACTAATTGAATGCTATTTTGCACAGTTTTTATGGGATTTTGGTAGGAAAATAGGGTTAGGGATGATAGATAGGGAGATTAGAGTGGATAACCAAGGCACTTATCTGGTGAACTATGCTGCGAGGTGATGCTTTAGCTGCGTCACTGCCCGGCTTTGTTCTCGGCAAACTCTGGTGATTTCTCCCAACTCCAAGGCCCGTCTCCGCTGTTCCGCACAATTGCCGCCTCGTACACGATGTCAGGGATGGCTGCAGACGTCTCCACAGGTCTTCGATTACGTGGACAAGAATTCTGGATCTAGTAGTACGTGGACTTTGAACGCGAACAAAGGCAGACCTTTAATTCAACCGTTTAGAACTGTCCTGTCACGGTCGCCAAAATTATGTCTCGTAGTGGACACAATGGAATTTAAGTAAAAACTCAAACTCAGGTTTTAACGTTGAATTTAATAAAATTTTCGAAAACTAGTACAGTACGTGTGTGTATGATCAAATGAGAAAATGCAAGTGTCACCATGTAGGTAGCGAAATAATAATATGGTACAAAATATGAGCAAGACAATTGAGATTGGTAAATTGCTCTTTATATTCATCAGGCGTTTAGGAGGCATTGGCGTAGTCCTTGACAAACGGTTTTCCTTTCTCTCAGACCAAATGGAAGAACAACATAGTGTAATGTTAGTTATTTCTAAGATCTTATTACTCAATAAATATTGTCCATATAAATATGGCTTTTATAATCTCCGTATCCGTATACTACATGTTACCTACCTTCTAAGATTAAGGACGGTACATCCTGGCCTGACCTTTTCCTCCCCAATACTTTTGATTGTAGATCAAAAAATATTGATTGGCTCGTTAGTGAGACAATTTTGAATCAAATATTGTTAATTAAATTAATTTACGTCAAAGAAAATCGCCGCGTAGTAAACGCGCACAAACTATAAGGTAAGAGATACTACGTATTAGTGATGTAACGAATATTCGCATTCGCGGTTATTCGCATATTTTTGCATATTCGCATTCGCATTCGCATTCGCGAATTTACTGCGAATGTTTTTGCGAATATTTTTTTTTTATTTTTTTTTATTGTTGGTTGATATAATAAAACAAAATCTATAGGCGTTCGTATAGGCGCGTATTAAGTCGGCTATTCTCGAAACAAAAATCAAATCAAACGCGCTTCGCCTCGTTCGAACGGAACTGCTATCAAGGTCACCAAGCGATAGTGAATGAGGATCAGTAAAGTTGTTGCAAATTCAATAGGACTAATATCCACATTATTCTTCATGACATTACAATGATATATCTTTTTGAATTATCCAAATCGGACAATTACTTACGAAGATATTAATAATAAACATCATGCCGTTCCTGCCGCGAAAAGACATTGCACGCCGGTGCGTGTGACGTCACTGTGACGATCCGAGCGCGGTCGGCAGTCGGCACTCATAGAGCGATCATTCGACTGAGAGACGGCGACGCGGTTCGTCGCTATATTTAACAATTTATTGAAATAAAGTGTTAGAGTGTAATTTTTGTAATATTTACGTATAAAACGTACTTATTATGGGAACTAATAAGGAAAAACAAAGCAAATAAAGATTTTTTTTTACTCTTGATTGCTTTAAAGGTAATCTTGTAAATTAACTAAATCACATGCTATTGTTACAATATTATCCAAAAAAAGTATGAAACATGGGCGTGAGGTCTGATCATTTTATAGTCTTTCAACTTCCATATGCTTCTTTCAACGAGAACTTATCGCTTATATCAGCGATCGTTTTTGTTTGCAAAACTTCGTCTGCTGTAGGTTTTGGGTTGGATCTGTCCGTACTTAAAACTCTTTAAAAATGTTTTATTTCTTATCTTTTCTTAAAAGCAGGTCTATAATGTTTAGGGTTCCGTACCTCAAAAGGAAAAACGGAACCCTATAAGGGTTCCATTTCATCACTTGGTTATCCGTCTGTCTGTCTGTCAAGAACCTTTTTCTCAGGAACTTAGGGGCGTAGAGGTATCAAGCTGAAATTCATATCAAATATTCAGATCTACTGTCCCTTGGAGCTATGAAAAAATCAAACCTTTTATGCCGCAAATTTTCGAAGCCAACGCAATCTAAAGATACAGCTGGTTGTGCCGCAAATTTTCGTGTCTTTTCGATATTCGCAGGGAATCAATACCTACCACGGAACTTCCCATGAACTCAGAGTCTTAAAATTTGGTACAAAGCAACGTCTTTTAGCACAGATAATGGAAAAATTGCGAAAAACATACATTTTAAGCTACATCATATAAGAAAGATATTTATTATAACTTCAAACTTATACGTGCGCAAGGCCAACTTGCACTTCGCCGGTTTTTTGAAAGCTTTTGACATTCAAACTAATGAGGCAAAACTCTCTTTGGTTCCGCCACATCTAGCGGAAGGTTTAGTTTCATTCTAATTTTAAATACGCGCTCGTGCTTGCCAGGAGAAATTAAAGGTCTGGTACTGTAGTGTCTTTTATTGCTGGCAATCTTGTGTCATGAGCTGTCAAGTTGACAGAACTTTTCTCCCGCTCTCTCGATCACAGATTTGAAAGAGTATGTCCTAAAGAGTATGTCCTAAAGGACAGATGCGCAACGCTCGTTGACAACGTCATTCCGTAGTAATTTTGATGTACCCATTTGATAGATCTGTGACAGGCCTGTTAGTGGCGTCTACATCGCATTACTTATATCGATAAGACCTATGTGTCGATGCAATGATTTTGTTTTATCGACAAAATTTCATCCCTATATGCTACTGATTATATATTCAGTTTTAAGTTGTGAAATATAAAAAGAAACGAACATTTCAATGAATAAATCTTTATTTATTTCATCAGAATACAGAAATCAAAGCAGAATACTTTCAATTACAATACACAACTTTGACATAAACTAAGTCAAATTGTCAAACAGAATTTAGAAATTTCAATTAGTCCACAGTTAGGTACAATTTATATATATATATATATATATATATATATATATGTTTAACAGCAGCAAAATATTAAGAAATTAATTTAATATTATCTTATAATACGAGAAGAAGAAAGAAAGAAAATACTCTTTATTTCACTCGTGTACACAACTAAAAAATAAAATAACAGGTACAAAGGCGGACTTATCGCTATGCAATTTCTTCCAGTTAACCTAAACCATAGGGTACGATCAATTTAAAAGAAATCGAATCAGAGCGGCGCAGTAAATAATAATACTAGGTACATATACAATACATAATTATTGAATAAATATAGAATAATTGGAGTACATATTTACAAATGAAATTATTACATAGTTTCTTCGTAAGATTTCGCATTATATCTATTGCATTTACAGTACGGTTAAAAATCCACTTCTGACGTTTGTCTTTTGTATGTAAGCGGGAGTTACATACATATTCAAAAAATCTTGACTGATGTATTAAAAAATCAATATTTGTTAACTTATTTACAAAGATATTATTACTATGAAAAAACAGTGGTTGTCCGTAAAGTAGGTTTACGGACGATAATTTTATGTGATAACGGTGAAAGAGAGATATGTAGATGTTTCACAAGCCGAACGCTTAGGCCGATCGCGCCTCTCTTTCGCTTGTTCCGTGCTCTCGCTCGCACACGGAAAGTGACATTTTCCGTGCGTGCAGCAGGCGTTCCTCGATTTATAAGACGATCACATCAAACATTACGCGTAATTAATCCTTAATGAGGCTTCTATGGCTTCATAAGGCGCCCGTACAGTACTTATTTTATATTGTAACGAAATAAATACTCAAACATATGTTATTTGACATTAAAAGAGAATGATAACAATTATGTAAATACAGGATACAGGTATACAACATGAGCAACCAAACAACAATTTGAAGAATGCACAGTATGAAGAGCACGTACTCTGCCACAACAAATACATTTCATCTAAATTACTCAATCAGAATCATATTCCTTAAAATATGGTAGTATGATAACAGTAATGGCGTCACAAGTTTGTGTTGTACACATATTCTGCCGTTAAAGGCATAGGAATTTTAAATAATAATGTAAAATTAATTACAATTATACTATCCGTATCCTAATCCTAACTAATATTATAAATGCGAAAGTGAGTTTGTTTGTTTATTTGTATGTTTGTTACGCTTTCACGCCGTAACTACTGAACCGATCATCATGAAGTTTTGCAATAAGTACAAGTTCTCTGGAGTACGGAGAAGGACATAGGCTACCTTTTATCCCGGTAAAAAGTACTATTCCCGAGGGATCGATATTGACGCGGGCGAAGCCGAGGGCGAAAGCTTGTTAAATTATATTATTACAATGTTCAGCTTATCACCACTGGATCGTTAGGTTGATTGAAACATTGCATTAATTTTAATAACATTTACTAAGGAGCCAGTTAAATAGCGCACATGCAAATTTAGTATACCCAGAAGTTTCCTTTAACTCTAGTGGCAGCGTCTTAACTATTTGAGCAAGAAATTATTCCAGATATAGTTGAACATAAATGACGCTTGTGTCGATATTACGATTTGATGGAAACTCAAACGTTTTTAACACTACTGTTATAGTCTGATGGAAATATATCCTTGCCTTTAGGGCGTGCAATTTTTGGGTTATTGCACCTAATGAGGGATTTTTTAATTTTCAGCCTTCCGGCTGCAATAACATACGCGCGCTAACTCAGTAGCAGCGGACAACCTTGACGCTTGGCCGTGGCATGGAAGTACTTGCATTTACGTCATCTATATATTACACATAATGATATTGTTACGTGGTTAGGGTTCAGGATTTGGAGTAAAACACCAAACTCTTCAGAGGGAATTTATTCACTACGGAATCCCAACACTGACTGGTCTTCCAACACGTCGAATATCCAAAACGCAAAGCACTCGTAGTCCTGGTCCGTTGCTGTGGTCATATAAATTATCACTTATCAGTCGCACACAAATCACTCGTATTAGTATAGCTCACTAGGAACACTCGCGGTAAACTGATTAACGATCGCCACGTCCGCTCCCTTATATACTGACTTATGGGTATCTAGAAAGTTCCATATACTTCCGGTCCCGACGGCCGATAACAAAACATTCCAGAATATTCGAGTATGTGTATGAGCGGGATAGAATACATATGTGTGAGCAGGATGGAAGATGTATGAGCGCGACAGACGATGTTCGGAAAAGTTCTAGACTATTCTGTTCTGGGAGCTTCGCGACACTGCCCCCTTCTTAGAGACGCTCGTCCCGAGCGTCACTGTTGCTGCCATGATAACGTGCTAAGCGGTCCACATGCACCACTTTGAATGCTCCTCTTGGTTGTCGTTGAATGCGATATGTCACATCGTTCATGCGGGTGATCACCTTATATGGCCCTTCCCATCTCGTCTGCAGCTTTGGAGATTTTCCTTTGCGGCGTATTGGGTTGTGAAGCCACACTAAAGCTCCTTCTTCATAGCCACTCGTATTTGCTCTTCGGTCGTATCTAGTTTTCATGTTCTCGCTTGCTTGCAGCCCGTTTTCCCGAACTAGGTCATATACATCTCGCATTCTTTCCCGAAGATCCGACACATAATCTGTCACAGTGTGAGAAACTTCTGGTGGTCTTCCCGTTAGCAAATCTACCGGTAACCGAAGTTCTCTGCCAAAATTTATAAAAGCTGGGGTCACTCTTGTGCTTTCGTGTTCTGAAGTCCGGTAAGCGAGGAGAAATAGCGGTATGTACTTGTCCCAGTCTCTTTGATGGTTATCAACCAATTTCGCCAAATGCCTCTCCAGCGTCTGGTTAAAGCGTTCCACCATGCCATCTGACTGAGGATGATATGGCGTGGTCCTTGTTTTGTGCATTCCTAAAATCTTACAGATTTCTTGAAATAGTTGTGATTCGAAGTTCCGTCCTTGATCGGAGTGGATTTCCAAGGGCACACCGAACCGGCATATCACTTCCTCAACTAATTTGGAGGCTACTGTTGCAGCTTCCTGGTTAGGTATGGCAAATACTTCAGGCCACTTGGTGAAGTAATCCATTACCACCATGAAGTATTTATTTCCCGACTCAGTTATAGGAAATGGTCCTGCCACATCAACTGCAATGCGTTCCCAGGGTGCACCAACGTTGTAGAGCTTGAGGTTACCGCGATTTCTTGTCGATGGCCCTTTCACAGCAGCGCATATGGTACATTTGCGACACCAATCCTCCACGTCTTCTCGACAGTTGAGCCAGTAGAACCTTTCTCGTATCTTTGTTAATGTTCTCTTGACGCCAAGATGTCCGCCGGACACCCCATCGTGGACTTCACGAAGAACGTCTTTTACTTTAGCTCTTGGAACAACTACTTGTAGGTGAAACTCTTTGCCATTTGGTTTTTCCCATTAACATTACGGTAAAGTATTCCGTCCTCCAAGACAAAACTGTCCCATTGAGCCCAGTAAGCTTTGGTGATTGGGCTTGTAGGTGCAACTTCTACCCATTTAGGTTTTTCTGCTCCGCGTTCCTTCCATGCAATAATAAGCCTTATGTCTTCATCATCCTCCTGAGCTTCTCTGAAGATCGCGTCATCCCATGGTCCCGGCGGACTCGCCCTTGTTAATTTCACAGCGATTTCTTTAGACTCCTGTTTGACACAGTGTTTACAATCTTCTGAGCAAGGCCTTCTTGAAAGCGCGTCAGCATTTCCATGTGACTTTCCACTGCGATGTTCAGTAACAAAGTCGAACTCTTGGAGTTGTTCAATCCAACGAGCAACTTGACCTTCCGGGTTTTTAAACTGAAGCAACCACTTCAAAGCAGCATGATCAGTTCTCAGTTTAAACTTTCTGCCGATGAGATACTTGTTGAAATGTTGCAGCGTTTTTACCACAGCTAAGAGTTCTTTCCGTGTAACGCAGTAGTTCCTCTCAGGCCTTGACAAAGATTTACTGAAGTAAGCTATTACAACTTCTGCGTCACCTTGTTTCTGAGATAACACTCCACCAATAGCTGTGTTACTTGCATCTGTGTCAACGATGAATTGACCATCAGTCTGTGGATATCCCAAAATTGGAGTTTTACATAAACTTTCCTTCAATTTTTGGAAGGAATTCTCGCAAGTCTCGTCCCAGAAGAAAGGTCGTTTGTCTTCTGTCAAACGGTGTAAAGGTTTAGCAACCTCTGAGAATCCTTTTACAAATCTCCTGTAGTATGAGCACAGTCCCATGAAGGCTCGCACCTCTGTCTTGTCCTTCGGGGTAGGCCACTTTTGCACTGCTTCAACTTTATCAGGATCGGTTTGTACACCCTCACTGCTAATTACGTGACCGAGGTAGTTTACTTTGTTCCTGAATAGATGACATTTCTTTGAGTTCAGTTTTAAGTTTGCTCCCCGTATCTTCCTTAGGACTTTCTCTAGATTCCGCAAATGATCATCAAAGTCTCTGCCCATGATGATGACATCATCCAAATATACTAAGCAGGCATCTCCTACTAATCCAGCTAGTACACACTCCATAAGTCGCTCAAAAGTAGCCGGCGCGTTGCATAATCCGAAGGGCATAACATTGAACTGCCATAAACCTTTGCCAGTTGAGAATGCGGTCTTTTCTTTATCCTCTGGGTGTATTTCTACCTGCCAGTAGCCAGATTTTAGGTCCAAAGTAGAGAACCATCGCATTCCACTTAGAGTATCCAAGGTGTCATCAATTCGGGGTAACGGATAACTGTCCTTCTTAGTGATCTCGTTTAGTCGTCGATAATCTACACAAAACCGTGTACTGCCATCTTTCTTCTTAACTAGAACCACAGGAGAACACCAAGGACTTGCAGATGGTTCTATAACTTTATTTCTCTTCATGCCCTCCAACATTTCTTCAACTTCTTTCTCCTTGGCAATCGGTATTCGTCTTGCTCGCTGACGAATAGGTCTTTCGCTTCCAGTGTCAATCCTGTGCTGAACTAATGAAGTTCTTCCAAGATCTTCTTCTTTCGAAGAGAAGATATCAGCAAAACGCAACAGTGACTTCTTTGCGTCCGAGTATTGCTTAAAATTCAGATTATCTTTGCTGTCTTTCAGAAGATCAATAATTGTAGAGTTATTCGCGATGTTAGGTGACACTGAGCTCAGCTTTGATTGACACTTTCTCATCCACACAACTTCTTCGCATTTTCCCACAGTATCTCCTTCATTGAGGCTGACCTCATGGAAGTCTAGGTTAACCACTCTTACCACTGCAGTATCGCTTCCACGCACTAAGGTTCTTGCTGTTAGGAGTCCTCTCGCAGTTGGTTTGTGTAATGTGTCCTCAATCAAAACACATCTCTTTGCCTCTGTTTTCTTAGCCGTCGTGGGCAGTCTCACCATTATTTGAGCCTGTGTTCGTCCAGGAATAACAATTTTGTTAAGGCAGGTTACTTTTCCAGTGGAAGCTCCAAGAATGAAGATTTCTTCATTACCACACTTGAAAACACCATTCGTGATATCAATTCCACAATTATATTTCTTCATAAAATCTAAGCCCAGTATGCAGTCATCAATGATTTCAGCTACGATGACATTGTGAGTATAGGGTGTCTCTCCCACGTACATCGTAACTGCCATTTCTCCTAGGACAGGTATTGGCTGGCCAGAAGCAGAAAGAAGCCGACAGTTGATGTTCTTGCGTCCCCTTGCCGCTTTCACTAGATGTGGCTTAACTATAGTCCTAGATGCACCTGTGTCTACTGTTATCCTGCAGTTTTTCCCATCCACTGAACCACATATTGCCAGACAATTTTCATTGCTTGCCTGTGAGATGATTATTGCTGGGGCTTCTTCTGAGCCAGCCAGTACCCGCCCCTTAGTCCTGGCTGTTACTCGTTTCCCTGCTTCTTTAAAGGAGAGATCATAAACTGATTGCTTAGGTCTTCCTTAATCTCTTTCTTGATCTCTTCTTTAAGTTGTTCCCTGAGCTCTTCCTTTAACTGTTTCTTTTTGCGGCAATTGAGTTGTAAATGGCCTCTTTCACCACAATTCCAGCACATAGGCCCAGTTCCATTATCCTTCTTTGAAGGGGCCTTAATCGCCTTGACTACCTCGCTTATCTCGTTAATTTCTCTCAATTTATGAACTTGCACATCTTGTCTTACCGCTTCCACTTCAAGGGCGTGTGCAAGGGCATCTTTAAGCGAGGTGTGATGTTGGAGCTTTACTGTAGCCCTTACCTCTGAATTCTTAATTCCATCCACGAAGGCTTGCAGTAGATTTTTCTCCACCATCCGGGGGTCTTCTGAGGGAAACGCTTTCCTTACGAGCCTCTCGATCTCTAATGCCCACTGTTGTAACCCCTCGCCTGATCGCTGGACTCGGTCGCGAAGCTGGGCTCGGAATACGTGCTCTAAGTGGCGTTCTCCGTACCTTGCTTCAAGAGCCTCCAACAAGTCCTTGAAGTCACTACCTGAGTTAGGTAGTGCTTCTAATACTGTCAAAGCGGAGCCCTTCAGTGCAACGGTGAGGGCTGTCAGGCTCTGTTCATTAGTCCATCCATTTGCTGCGGCAACAGTTTGAAACTGCTGTTTATACGCGGCCCAGGAAGTAGTTCCGTCGTAAGATGGCACTTTCACCTTGGGTCCAGGTGCATAAGCAACAGCGTTGCTCGACGTCACTTTCACGCCTACTGTCTCCAGTCGCAGCACTTTCTTCTCTAGTCCGGAGAAGTTTGTTTCCAGACCTGTCACGCGATTATCCACCAAATCCACATCCTTACGGATCTGGTCCACCACGTTGCTGACTTTGCTGACAGCTGCTAATACCATTCGTTGGTCCTCACTCATATGATGCAGCTTTTCCTGCATACGCTTTTGTTCATCCCTCGAGCACTTTTGTTCATCCCGCATATTTTGTATTTCTCCATTAAGTTCCACATTGATGCGTTGCAGTTTACTCTGGTTCTCATTTATGCACTGCAACATTTGCATCAAGCTACCAAAATCAAAAGATGCTTGAGTGGGAACCTGGAAAGAGGGGCTAGGAAACGTGGCTTGATGATGGGCGGCTGGCATCTGTTGGGCGGCGGCAATCTCTTGGGAGGCCGTAACTTCCTGGGTGGCTGTGACGGCTTCGGTGGTTGCGACATTTTGGGCGGATGCCCTGTCTTGGGCGGCTGCCATGTCTTGGGCGGCTGCCATGTCTTGGGCGGCTGCCATGTCCTGGGCGGCTGCCATGTCTTGGGCGGCTGCGACCTCTGGGGCTACGGGCGGCAGTTGCTCGGCTGCGATGTTTTGGGCGGCTGGCGCATGTCGAGCGGATGCAACTTGGGCGGCGGCTGCGGTAGCCTCCATTGCACGTTGAGCCCGGGTCCGGACGCCTTCCTTATCTTCTTCGTCCCTCGGCAACACTGGCATTTCCAAATCCCACACTTCTGACACCAAATGTTACGTGGTTAGGGTTCAGGATTTGGAGTAAAACACCAAACTCTTCAGAGGGAATTTATTCACTACGGAATCCCAACACTGACTGGTCTTCCAACACGTCGAATATCCAAAACGCAAAGCACTCGTAGTCCTGGTCCGTTGCTGTGGTCATATAAATTATCACTTATCAGTCGCACACAAATCACTCGTATTAGTATAGCTCACTAAGAACACTCGCGGTAAACTGATTAACGATCGCCACGTCCGCTCCCTTATATACTGACTTATGGGTATCTAGAAAGTTCCATATACTTCCGGTCCCGACGGCCGATAACTAAAACATTCCAGAATATTCGAGTATGTGTATGAGCGGGATAGAATACATATGTGTGAGCAGGATGGAAGATGTATGAGCGCGACAGACGATGTTCGGAAAAGTTCTAGACTATTCTGTTCTGGGAGCTTCGCGACAATATAAATAATTTAAAAAATCTTAAGACTAAATATGAACTAACCTGTAATCATTGTGGGTCAACAAAAATTACAAGCAAGTCTATATTTGTCATGATTATTGATAAATCTAAATTATTAGTTTTTTCTAATCATAAACACTTTTTTTGTTTTTTTACTTAGTAAATGGCCATTCCATACGGCTCAATCACGGGGCTGGGGAGCGGTAGTGTGGGGCTCGAACCCACTAAAACTCCATGGTGCTCCTGCTCGTCTGCGTTTCATTCGCGTGTGTTTATGTTGACCCAAACGCGGTAATCCAGATAGTAGTTTTCTTCTTAATCTTCAGCGAGAGGCGCATTATGCACAGAAATGCGTCTTCGCTATGAGCCATTGGAAACAATGGAAAATAGTCGTGTCCATCACCCCGGGGCTGCTCGTGGGACAGGCCAGTGTTAGTGTGTGGTGAAGTCCCGCCCTCCTGCAACTGCAACGAATCCACCGCTGTCGCCTGCTGTGTCATCAGCCTGAAATAGAAGTTTAGTG
Source organism: Elegia similella (assembly GCA_947532085.1). Lineage (NCBI taxonomy): Eukaryota > Metazoa > Arthropoda > Insecta > Lepidoptera > Pyralidae > Elegia > Elegia similella. The sequence continues at coordinate 13,598,761 of OX383950.1, forward strand.
TTTAAGGTTAATGTGGCAGTCCTTTAACAGGCATACATTTTAAAGTGAATCGTGGCGGTATCTGTAAATCTCTACTAATTTGACATCTGCGGCCCAATGGTACCGCAAGTGCCTTTGATTCGCAGGGTTCAAATCTTTTGGAACTTTTGGAAATCATGATGGATCTTATTCAGATTGGCCTAGGTCTTTGATTTTTTTTTTATCCATGTGAGTATCTTTTATAAAATATAGTATGCGTTAGTATCCTACAACACATGTTCACAACTTACTGTGGGGCTAGTTCAATCTGTGTGATTTTAGTCTATATATATATTTATTGTTACATACCCAAAAGTTAATTGTTCACAGCAAGTAACTACGTTATATAATGGCAAAAACACTACAAGACATATTACAAACAAAGAAAAGCGACTTCGCTAGCGTCGTAGCTTTGAACTAGTTTGTGAAAGAGTAACAAACACAGTACAATGTGTAAAAAAACACGAAATAATGGACGTAATTTCCGTGGGGTGCATATCTACAAATCAAGCTTCCCTTATCATTGTTACACAATAACAGCTAAGCTGGGTCTTTAGCTTCTGACAGCCTAGTAAATGGAAAACGGAATTAAAATACAGTAAAGATTGCTAGCTCGTCGCCTGATCGACTGACATTATCCCTCAATCAGCCAGGGAAAGAAGCAGCAGCTGCGGGACAGTTATGCTTCCGCAAATACCGAAATACAAAAGATAACTTTGTGATAGCCTCGAGATGAGGATTATTGAAATGTGAAATTTAGCTTACCGTAGTATGATGATAAAGACACGATAAATGAATTAGTTGGATCTGATTTCGTAGCGGCGGCAAATCAGAATCTGAAAAAATATAGCACATTCATGAATTGCTTTATAATTTAACCGTGTATCCCGCGTCTTCATCCGCGTAACAGGTTATGATACCCGCTGATAATGGATGCCTTTAGGCGGCTTAAAAAAATGACGCTAGTATTGCCCACCTACACACTTGAAAAACAACATTGTAGTTCTCCATAGGTAAAAGAATTTCAAAATCGGTTTAGTAGTTTTTGAGTTTATCTATTGCAAACAAACATACAAATCTTTCCTCTATATTTTAATATAGATTAATTTAAAAAAAATATAAAAAGGACGGCACTAACCTTTCAGTAAAAAGTCAAATATGACAAATAATAGGTACGTGTTTAAATAAGCTAATATGAAATAAACGTTTTGACTTCACTTTTCTTGGCAGTCCTTGCTTTACTTTAATATAATGTCAGGCTAGTGAATAAAATGAAAAAAAAAGGAAATATGTAATATTATAATCTCACCTTGATAAAAAATATAATAAGCCCTCATCTGCTGTCTTCTTTCCCATGTAATCTCTCTGAACTGAAAATTAAAGATATATTCTATTTAATGTACTGCATTCAGAGACTTCGATTACCACATCTTCACAAAGAAATTTGGGTCTGGAAAATCTAAACACTCAGTCTTTTTTTTTTACAGCTCTAAGTGTTCCGTACACAAAGGGTAAAAACGGGGCCCTATTAATATCGTTCCGCTGTCCGTCTGTCTGTCTGTTTGTCTTTCACCAAGCTGTATCTCATGAACCGTGATAGTTAGTTTTTTGCTTGCTTTTACTCGATATTAATAAAGGCGACAGATAGACGCTTAAAATATTCACAGAATATTTAGTTATTTATTCACTTTAAATTTAAATAATTAAATACAAATAAAATTAATATTAAAGGCTATTAAAGGCTCCCATACAATAGACATAATTTTTTCCCCGTTTTTATAGATAACGGTACGCACCTTCGTGCGTGACTACGACTCGCACATGGCCGATTTTTTTACTTTTGAGGTACAGAAGCCTAAAGACATATATGTACTAGCTGTTTCTCTTCCCGAGCAGATCGTTAAAGCTGATCGAGGGAATGGGCGAAAAATCAGAGGAATAGTTGGCGTGGCATACTAAACGTGGCTTTGAGGTCTTCAAGACTTAGGCTCTGTCTACCCCGCAAGGGAAAGTCCTTCACCGCATCTGTCTGTCTGTTCACATTAAACTCAAAAACTACTGCACAGTCATATGGTTTTCACCAATAGATAGAGCGATTCTTGATAAAGGTAATATGTACTTTTGGTAAAATTTAGATAAAAATGTATCATTTGTTAAGGTTTTGTGTAAATTGATTAAAATACCTGAATTGTTAGAAGCATTGGAAAGGGTCACTTGGGAGTTTTCATACAAAGCGCTGCCTAAAGTGGGATATTCCTCTTTTGAAGAACTATAATAAAGAATAACATACATACTATACCTACCCATATTTTTTAATACAATGCAGTAATTGAAAAGCTATATAGACAGATACAGTTTAAACTTTATCAACTTAAATGCGTAACTTACTTGTCTTAAGATCCTATGGCCCCGAGGTGGGGCAGAGGGCTTCCACAGTATTTGGTCATCGCGATCTGTCCTTGGCTACGCGCTTTGCTTCGGGCCAGGTTAGCCCGATTGTCTTCATCTCCGCCGCCACAGTGTGCTATTAGATCTGCTTGGGACGGCTCACTTGCCGTTTTCCCTGAGGGTCCACTCCAGGGCTGGCCTCGGGATGAATGTTGGCTCTCTCTCAGGAGAATATGGTCTATCCATGTCCATTTGCGGCGCATGATTTGCTTGCCCATTACCTTTTCCCGGCATGCCTCTCTAATTGGAGATCTTCTCAGGCCAGAAAATGCCAAGTATTTGCCACAAGCAGCGGTTGATGGAGACCAGCGTAAGTTACCTTAAAAATTTCATGCACATTATTATGACATTTTCCGCCACATAATTTAAATGAATATCTCAGGAGATATTGCAAAAATGTATGCGCGAGAAATAAATCTAAGCCCGTTTATTGCACAGATGATGGGACATCAAACTCACGCGATCCTATGTACGACAGACAAAACATGTAGGCATTATATATCCTACAACCCGTGTGAAGCCGGGGCGGGTCGCTAGTGAAAAAATTGTTTGTCTGTAAAGTCTGTTTATTGACGATAATTTTATGTGATAATGGTGGAGGACAGATACGTGCGTCACAAGCCGAACGCTTTTAGTCCAGTCAAATTAGTCCTTAAAATAGAGGTAAGGTTACAATAATTCCCATAGAGCTAAAAATTGGTATGAATGTTCAGAATACCATTATAAATGAATTGTGAAAAGTCCCCATCAATCCCCCTTGTGCAAAAAAATTTATTGATGGTGAAAGTTTGCAAAAATAGGTTTTTCGCGTTTTCCAGCTAAACGGTGAGTTTTACAGCAAAAATAGTTCAGACAAAAATTGTAGATCATCCGATTCTCTACAAAAAATGTATCCACACTTTTTTTCATAAGTATTGCCATTTCCGTGATATAGCGGTTGAAAGAATTGAAAAAAATATTTTATTCGTAATATGCACGTTAATGTACTTTTATATACATTTTTGAACCGTTATATGAGTAAATACATGAGTCCCTATGTCTTATACATACAAATTATAAAATTCTTAGAATATAAATGAACGTCAAAAACTCCTCCCCTATTTTCATTTAGTCGCATGGCCTTGAGTAACATCTGTCTTCCATTCAATTGTCAGCGTGGCGATGCTCGTATACCTGCTCCGTTTCGAAGGTCTCATACTCAACAAAATACTGTTAGTCGTAAGCATTCCTTCGTAGTGACAACTCGTGGCTATCGCTTATATTTTGTAACAAAGTTTGTGCATTTTACTGTTTTTAAAAAAAAAATGTCGCAATTCTGCTTTATTTGTAGTCAACCTTTGACTGAAAGTGGAGTTGTTACTGTTGATCGCGGCATGAAAGCATTAATTGATGCAAGTATTGAAAGAGGTGATGAGTTTTCGGAGTACCTGAAAGACCAGACATCTGTAAAAATTCATGTGCACACTGCACATGAATTTTTACAGATGTCTGGTCTTAAAATTAAAGTCGAAAAAATTATACTCGAAAAAGTAGCATTGATGCCGTGAAAAGACGGCGCCAAGAAGAAGAAGCTGGTTCATCAAAAATAAGTCCTCCTCGTACTAGAGCACGAGTAAGTGAAACTACATTTTGCTTCAACCAGTGTTGTTTATTTTGCGGCAATGAATTAAATGAAGAGTTGGAGAAGAAAAAAGCACTGCAGTACCGACGTAAGATTTTTAAAGTGACTACACTTTCGTTCAAAGACAGTATTCTAACTATAGCTAAAACTCGTTGTGATGATGTAGCCAAAGCTGTTGCTGCTCGAATTGAATTTGAATATGATTTAGTCGCTGCCGAGGCTAAGTATCATAACGATTGCTACAATTCTTTTCTGAAACCGACCACTGGGGGTAAAGTCGGTCGTCCTAAAGATGAAGCTACAAATATTGCGATGAGAGAAATATTTAAGTATATTGAAAATAGCGATGATTGTCAATTCACATTAGACGAATTGAAAAGTATTTGTAAAAAATCAACAATAGATAACAGAACCATTAAAATGCGATTGAAGTTGGAGTATGGTGATAGAATTATTATTACAGAAAAATCAGGATCATCAACATTCGTATGTTTTATTGATAGTGAAGAAGAAAACTAAGACAATATACTAGAAGTTCCTTTGGATTATTATGAATCCGATGAATAATTTTTTCAAATTATTTTTTCATTTATATATTACATAATTTACGCAGCTTTCATCATTTTCAATACTCCATTTGCATTCAATAGGATCATAATAGATCGTGGAATAGGCCTACCGGGGAAACCACGTTAAAAAAAAAGCGCCAAGCACACTACCTCATAGGTGGTGTGGAAACGTGTGCATATTACGAATAAAATCCGTAATACCGCTATATTACGGAAATGGCAATACTTATGAAAAAAAGTGTAGATACATTTTTTGTAGAGAATCGGATGATCTACAATTTTTGTCTGAACTATTTTTGCTGTAAAACTCACCGTTTAGCTGAAAAACGCGAAAAACCTATTTTTGCAAACTTTCACCATCAATAAAATTTTTTGCACAAGGGGGATTGATGGGGACTTTTCACAATTCATTTATAATGGTATTCTGAACATTCATACCAATTTTTAGCTCTATGGGAATTATTGTAACCTTCAAAGTCTTATTTGACTGGACTATTAGGCCGATCGTGCCTCTCTATCGCTTGTTCCGCGCTCTCGTTGGCACAAGGAACGTGACACTTTTTCATGCGTGCAGCCGGCGTTCATGGTTAAGAAAGACGTTATCACGTCAAAAATATATTAAGTCTGTGACAGACGATTGTAGATTATTAAACTACAAAACTCAAAAATACCTAACTTGATTTAAAGAAAAAAAATGCCGCTTAAAATAAGACTAACAACTATATACAACTACTGACAAATCTTGTGCTGTTAGATATCAGAATGTTATCTTTTTGACCAGGCAATAGTCATTGTCATTCAAGATATGAAGAGTAACTGTGAAAAACAAAAATTATTCTAACTATAAAAGTGAGTTTGTTTGTTACCCTTTCACCCCTTTACTTCTAAACCCGATCATCATGAAATTTTGCATAGGTATCGTTATCTGGGTACGGAGTAGGTTAACAAAGGTTACATTTTATCCTGGGAAAAAGAACTGTTCCTGAGGGATTGACATAAACGCGGGCAAAGCCACGGGCGAAAGGTACACATACCTAACCAAGAAACAATATAAAGCCAAAATGTTAATTATCTCATTTACCATCGGGTGCTGAATGTTTTCTTGTCTCAGTTGAAACAATGGAGTTGGTATTAATGGAGTTGGTAGCCATAGACATAATCTCAGTGTTCTTAATTAACCCAGTTATATCTGAAAAGTGTATAAAATATATTTTTTAGATCCTAAACAAAAAATTATAGGAATACATTTTTCTAAGAATAAAACAGGCTGCTATTACATTTACAGCTTTTGTCACTTGTGTAAACACAAGACAAGGCAAAAATTCAAAATAAGACCTCACACATTTAATCAGTTCAGGCACTTATAAATATAGAAACCTACATAAATACATAGTACCTGGGTGACCGAAATCTGTTTGTGGAGATTCCCCAGGGATATAAATATATACGGACAAGTCACACAGATTGAGCTAGCCCCAAAGTAAGTTCTAGACTTGTGTTATGGGATACTAACTTAACATCATCATCATCATTTCGAGTAGGTGTCACGGACAATCGACCATGCACACCCTAGTGTCAGAGTTCTTCGGAACCGCCTCTCGGCCTCTGATGTGGTTCCTTTAACGACTACCATATGGCAGCCGAGACCACAGGCTTAACGTGCCTTCCGAAGCACGAAATCATCTTTATTATCAGACAATCAGGTGATTCAAGCCTGCATTGTCCTAATCAAACTGAAAACAAATAAACAAAGTATGCTTCTGGTGGGAATCGAACCCACGACCCCCGGGTCAACAGGCAAACGCCTTAACCACTGGACCACGGAGGCTGTCAATTTAACGATACTATATTTTATAACAAATACATATACATCGAAGACCCAGGCCAATCTAAAAAAAGTCATTTTCCATCTTCCATTGACCTGGCCAGGGATCAAACCCGGGCACTCTCGTGTCGCAGGCTGGCGTGTTGACCGCTGCGCCACGGAGCTAGCCTGGGATGAGGGATGAGTCTCATTTCAATCAAGAGATCTAATCCCATATATGCTAAACTTCATTGAAATTTTTGGAGCCGTTTTTAATATCTTCATTATACTGGTGTCTTATAGAGTTAGGTCAGTGCTGAGATTTCATTACCTATAGGAAACAGTTGTCAAAAGAACCATGACAGTGATTTTTGACAAAATAAAACTGCATTTACAGATTTTTAAAAACTGACCTAATTTATATAAATAAATAAGCTCTGAAAACATAACACTACTTTCTTAGTACATGCTTTCAAAAGGAATTTATCAACCTACATTTGATTGTACCATTAGATAGAATTATTACATAGCATTAAAAAATTGTGTGACTTACCAGCTAATAAAAGAATGGCAATTCCTCGTGTCAATTTCTGTCTGGGTAAATAGAGTTGGAAATTTGGGATAGCAAAGCGATTCCTATCACCATTGCTATAAATATATTTTTCTTCAAAGTGTACAAAACACACACTTTTGACTTCTTTGCCAGTGGTTACTTTAATCTTGGAAAAATTTTATTCAAGGATAATTTTCCACATAAAAAACATTTCTTTGGATGATGGAAATTTGTACAGCTTTCCTTGTACATTTGTGATTGTGCAGCCTAGGATGCAACATTTCAAAAGGAGTGATACTAACATCCTACCTGTAACAGTAGAGCAGAACAGGTTATAATATTTTACAATAAATAATACATAAAATGATATTAACTATTCACCATCATTATAATATTTCATCATTATGTGTTGTGTGCTTATCTATTCAGACAATTTTGCTATTGAAAGAGCTATAAATATCCAAATTTTTAATTGATACTGCCTAGTTATTCACAAAATAAAAATACTTTCTTTACACAACATTTAAAAAACACTCCTGCCTTGGCTATAAGTGTTCCACTATATAATACTCCCTATACATCCATTGGAGTTATGGTGGCATAAAAAACTCACATGCATACATATTTATGTACCTATATGTAATTTACGAATTCAAAAAACATACACTCCTCTTTTGGCAGTTATGTAATTAATACCTTCTATTGGTAAGCTTTTTAGCGTATATTGTTGATTTGTTCATCTTCTCAGTGTTATGGAATCTATTTTTAATATTTTACTTTCATTCTTCCTCACTTCACTGCTGAACATAGGCCTTCTCCTAGGATTCCAATACGCCCAGAAATGGCTTATTGTTCTAGTTGTATGTAAACTAAACATTAAATTTCATGTCTTGATGATTAATTACAAATATTGTGATGAAGTGTGCATGTCACAAAAACTAACCTTGTTTAGAAAATGAAGAGTTGAAAGTAGTGCAAGTGCAAGAAAGACGCTTGCCTTACAGATTTTTCAATCGCAGGGTTAAGTTCCAGTGGTCGTCATCCTCGTTCCTCGCGGCTGGGCTGTATTATTCTTAGGTCCATGGCTGTAAATCTGCTCCTTCCCTGGAGCATTTTCTTTGAGTACAAAACTGCTAGAAACCTTGACTCAAACTTCAAAAACAAAGTTAGAAACAAGAGAAATTATAAAAGGAGTTCTCCCTTTGTTGCAAAGCACAAAGGACAGCAGTATTTTAGGAATATTTTAAACAATTTACCTTTTTCGCTATATTCAAGCTTTGAGAAAATTCTCGCTAAAAAAGAACGAATGAATAAGTCACGTGAACATGACACTTGACGAGTGACATTGACATTGTGTTGAGGTGACATTGACAATATGTTCAGATGTAAAAATATGTATGTGTGTGCGTGAATTTGTAAATGCATTATCGTACGGGGTTGATGTTCATTCATTTTCAATACGAAGCTGTCAAATATATGAACGATTCTAACGCCTGGAACAAGAAACATACATAGGTACTCCACAGGGTTGTTAGCATAGAGTACTATAATACAACTGGTTGTTAGTGGGACACCGTAAATAATCATGTGAATGTGATATTTCATATTATAATAAAATGGAGGAATTGTGCACAGCTTGCCTATGCATCGGAAGGAATCTGTATTATATTGGCGATACGGATGTTTTTGGTCTTTACTCGCAAATTTTGAATGAAATACCTGTAAGTACTCACCCTTTAATTACGTACGTTTAATAGTCTTAGGGGGATCAAAATAGTAGTATGAAGGAGATTAAAATATATTCCAGGAAAATAAAATAAATATTTTGGTGTGAAAAAAATGGGGGCTTGGGCGTGGGAGCGAGGAGTCCCACTACAATCAACCCCTCTGCGTTCCACTTAAATTTAAGTCAAATTCACTCTAGAGCCCCTTAAACTGCGACCTAACCTTCAAACTTCAATCGTCATATCTCAGAAACCAAGGTTACCTCAACCTTTTTAGGCTTGGTAGCTGAAGCCCAGAGTGGCAGATAGAAGGTCAAAATATTCTTAGATTCCTCCCTCTCCCCTCCTCCCTCCATTGTCACATAACAGAATTTAATTGCATTTAGGTATGTTTGTTTGTAATGCTTCCGCAGCTTACCTACTGTTTGTTGGTTGGCTCAGTTTGTGTGATAGGTTAGGTTAGGTTAGTTTACATATATTTATTCATCTATAGTTAGTATTAAGTATCCCAATATCTTAATTCCCTCAAAAAGAATGAAAAACACTTGCCGAGCATGATGAGCATGGCAATATCCTCCCATCCAGCAGTGGACTTCTTACGGCTGCAATGATGATGATGAAAATGTATATGATTTACCTTGTAGGGATTATATTCGGCCAGCACGCACTTGGCCATTAGTCATCATCAATTAGCCAATGATCAAGGCGTGTGTTAAGTAACTATTGTCTCCTATATTATCTGTGTACCCCATAATTACATTGTCTTGAAGTCAACTCTTCGATTTGAAGATCCTTCTGGTAGTTAGTATTAGGACCGTCCACTGTACCCTAAGTGGCAGCAATACTTACAGTGGCTTACCTACCAGCTGATAGATTTGGTGTCCAGGTATACAACCCGTCAGAGATATGTGTCTGCGTCTGCTGGGAGTGCCGGGCCTTGCTGCGGCGGCTGCAGAGGTTCCGGCGCCAGGTTCAGCAGTCTTACCAACTGCTCACTCAAGTACATGCAGTAAGTACCATCTTTAAACAGGCGGTTGGAAGAAAACGTAACGTATCTTTGAGCAAAAATAAGTATTGCCCGTAGCATGGCTCTACCACAACTCGATACAATACAAACACGTGTGATTCCATATGTTTTTCAGAACAGCACACTAAGTATCGCGCGCCCCCCGCACCTCAATGTCCAGTGCATCACGAGCATCTCTCTCCCGTTTGATGACATCATACTCAAGCAAGAACCTGATGCGGGTTAGTCTACAAGTTTTTCTAATACATGCATATTATCACGTCTTTGTGCCTTACGTGGTAGACAGAGCCAAAGGCCAAGGTTAGCGTGTTTGTGAGCGTATAGGTGGAAAAAGGAATATAAACGGTTTTTGAATAAGCACTGTTTTCATCAATGAAAATAAAACAATAAATTTAGGTTATAATTTTTCACTTTTTTATTGTATTAGAGAGTACAGTAAGGTTTAGCAATTATGAATGAGAAAGATATCAGACAAATGTCCGCCACGACCACGGTCAGAAATATATTTCACTTTTTGGCAAAATGGCCGTCTATATCATTAATCACGTCACGAATTTTTGGATTATGCAAGACTGTTGGGTTGCAAACAATTGTCGTTGGTTGTTTGTTGTTGCCGTTGTTTGCAACAATTAAAATGGTTGTTGTTTGAATTGGTTACATGATTAACAAAGTGTTGCCCCCATTTATAGATATGGTGGTTGGGCCCGTCCCGAATTGGTTTAATTTGACCCACACTCCTCGTTGAGCATAAAAACCTGTGGTTTCTGGGTCGGGTCTGAGATCAAATCTTTTCCTGAGAAGGACAGTTTTCGACGTGATAACATCTGATAAATCGATGACCACCGGCTGCACGCACGAAAAATGTCACGTTCCGGAGCAGCAGCAGCAGTAGTAGTCTATCTATCACGCATCTATCTCTCACCGTTATCACGTAAAATAATCGTCCAACAAGCAACTTTTGTATTGTTAGCTGTTAGTGAACAGATATCACACCTACCACCGGGAGATTCTCAAATCGCTTCGAGAACACTCCGGTAAGCCAGAGTTGGGCCGAGAGCATTTACCGCTTGTAATAATTAAATGGTATACGATTAAGACATTTCGAGATATGGACATTTTAAGATATGTACGTTTAACATACCGGCTGGAAATTTTGGGATTTGAACAATTAGCAAATTCCCTAGAAGAAGAGAAGAACTGCGAGAAGAGAAGCAGCTGGCACATTCTACGTTTACTACCAGACCAGCATGGAAGACAAAGACGGGCCTCTTTATGTTACAGAAGCAGACACGCCGGAAGTGGATGGTGTGCCGGAAGTGAAGAGTGAGCCCGAGGACGACACCGAGCAATGTGAGGAGACGTTTGTGAACGCTTTCGACGTGGAACAGCCGGAACACCTACAAGCTAAGAGCAAGGTCAGCCAACAAGTTGTGACACTGCGGCGCCAATCAGTCAGGTGTAGAGGCGAAACACGTGTCGGGAGCACGACGGCTGATATTGCTGCGGCCTCAACGGATGCAGCAGTAGCGACCAGGGTGGCATGCATCAACTATTGGTGGGACATGAAGGGACTAACAGTAGTGGGTGGGCGCTGGCCAGCAATAGTTTGCATGAACTAACTGGTGGCGGAAGCACGCAAAGTAAATTGTCTTAAATTAAATGTAGCTTTGACTTCCGCAAAGTAACACCTCAATCCATTAACAATGAAAAAAAACGTACATGCAAATTTGGTTTCAATATAATTTTGCTATTAATTGATCGCATTTGAATGCACCTCAAAGTTATAGTAACAAGGTATTTGGTTTCCTATTTTACTTTTAGGAAAAGTTAGGTAGTGTACTTTAACTCGTGTTTTTATTACGACCGCGAATTTTGTACTTAGTATATCTCATTAATATTTAATACTTAACATTAATATCCAATTAATTATTAAAAAACGGGTTATCGAATTATTTCCAGGTTAAGCTAATTTGAGGCGCCTATCACCAGAATCCGTAGTCGTGCGGTTTCCGGCAGAGTAGAATAGGACCACTCCAATTCTTCCCATGGAGGTCGTAAGAGGTGACTTAGGAAATACAAGCTAAACAAAGCTCATAAACATCAATGAGATCTCTCCAGTCTGTCGGGTCTGGCTGTCAAGTATGGCTCCGGTGGTATAGAGAGGGTCATGCTCCTGCAGTGGAGACTAAAACAACCTGATTATGATATTTATATGATGAATGATCACCAGAATCAAGTGACATAATGGTTGATTATAATGATCACAGACGCGTCAGACAGAACAAACTGGGGGTGTGAGGAGGTGTAGGAAGGGCACGCTAGTATGTACTAATTGTTTTTGTTTCGTTTATTTATGGCTTTCACGAGTGACGTTTTTGGCCAGTATCAAGTATAATTGAGGTTTAGGAGGAGGCGCGTTTTCTAAATCTTGTTAATCAACGAAATGATGATATAGCTAATAATAATAAATAAAAATAAATATATACGGACAAATCACACAGATTGAGCTAGCCCCAAAGTAAGTTCGAGACTTGTGTTATGGGATATTAACTCAACGATACTATATTTTATAACAAATACATATATAGATATACATCCAAGACCCAGGCTGTTGGAGCGTTCTAGACTCCTTTCAGACATAATGACGGGCCCATTTTGCTCTATGACTCAACGAGCAAAATCACGGAGTACATACGAAGAGGAGTTGCCCTAAGGAATATTTTCTATGAAACAATGCGTGGCACTTACAGGGGGTGAGGGGAGTATTATCTGTCTCACTCTACTTGCTCTGTCTCACTCCCTCCTTTATATCCCTCTAGCGGCGAATAGCCCAACTACTTAATAAGTTCGATGTTGATCTTTCTTTTTAGTTTATCTATCCGTCACTAGATGTCCCTAACACCTACTGACATCTAGTGTCGGATAGCTGAGTAATTAGGGTTGCCAACCAGACTGTTAAAAACAGTATAATACTGTTTTTGCTAGTTAATGCTTTTTACTGTTCTATTATAAGAGAGTTTGCAAAACACTGTCTTCACGACTACTGGTAAAACTATGGTTAGAAACATATAAATTTAAAATTTTGCACAAATTAATATTTCTTCAAAAATAATTTTAATAACATAATATTGTTGTAGGTATAAAGTATAGTTCTGTACCTGTTCAAAGCAATCGTTTATTTGGAGACTACATCTTCACAGCCACAAAAACAAAGAATCAATATGTTTTATGTAAATTATTTCATTTCTGTTTTTTGTCATAGATAATTAATCAAATTCCATAATAAAACCATAGTGTCAGTGACCATATCATGTAAAAGAGTAGTCAAAATCCAGGCAGCATACGAGTTGACGCACGGGGCATCCAAAACTTAGCCATACTAGAGGTGACTTGAGCTAGTAGTAGTACTAGCCTGCCTTCGACGCCGCCACAAGTTTGTATATTTTTTTGAACCACATGCTCCACCCACATGTCAAAAAAATATATAAACTGGTGGATTGATCTTTTGTTGATCGTTGATCTTATCAAGAAATTACATCGATCGCATGACATTTTCCATCATTAATAATAAAGGACATACATAGGGAGATATTGGTTCCAATAGTAAAAATCAAATACTATTATGCTTCGATCATATATTTCTTGAAGTATTATGATTTAATAATTATAGCATGGAGTGTAAATAAGCTTAAGAATAGCCATTATATTTTTTCTTACCATGAAAAATCTACATTAACAGACATAAACTCAATCAATTGAAAAAGTATCACGTAACGCCAAAGTGCAATATTCTATTTGTATGAATGTCAAAAAATTATACAACATGTACAAAAGTTTTATTTACAACTAACTTAACTAACAAGCGGGATCAGAAAAGGAATGGGATGTACCGATCAGCCGGCCTATTTGCTAACTCGGTGTACAACGTTTTGATAGACACTTCAAAATGCATTGCGGCTTTCGTATGATATTGTCAACTTTTATATAAGATGTATTTGATGTGACCATCAAAATGTATTTTGAAGTGACCATCAAAACGTTGTACACTAAGTTAGCAAATAGACTGGCAGGTCTTTTCCATGTCTTTTTCATTTTGGAGAAATTTTTGCCCAAAGGTCAAAAAGTGTACTGCGTATGCGTAGATTTGGAAAAAACCTATGAAAGAATTGTGGTCGATGCTGTCTGCATATGGGGTGAGCACTCACTGAAAGTAGGTTTCTTTGATGAAAAATGCTCTCGGGGTGCTCAGAAACATCATTTTTCTCTCATCTTCCATGTAACTTTTTATAAAATTTCAAAATCCAATCGTAGTTTTATCAGCGGTTGAGAAAACAGTATTTTGTATACTGTCTTTTGATAAAACAGTAAAAAGTATTAACTAGCGAAAACTAGGTGGTTGGCAACCCTAGACATTTTGCTATGTTTTCTGGCTATTATTCGTGTACGTCAAGATGATGGGACCCCGCCCGGTTTTGTGAATATGATGTAACTATGATGTAGTACCATATTAGTGCTATTTTATACTTACATACGTGCTATAATAAAATTGTACACTCAAATGATTTCAAGATATTCAACAAAGAAAGTGGTCCCGCTATTATGATATCAAAATGGCGGGACCACAATTCAGTTCTTAAAAAACACATGCCGTCGTCGTAAGCCGAACTCACCAAACTTTAATACGATATAGTACGACAAAGTTCCGATTGTTGTTTATCTTGTAAAAGAATAATTTCAATTGTAAAAATAAAAAAATATTTTCAACGATTTTTCTGGGGAAGAATTTCCCCAGAAAAATCGTTTACAGATCGTTTACAGATAAAAAATTGGTTTTAAAATGCAAAAACGGTGTATCCGCTCTATGTTTGGTCTACAAAGCACTGATAGCTGTCAATCTTATTTTAAACAATTTAAAATACTAACACTGCCATCACTATCTAATCCCCATTTTTTCAAACGTATATCGGATGTGTGTGCAAGAAACAGAAGAAATGGCGATATACTTTGTCTACATCAATCAAAAACAATTCTGCTCCGAAAATTTATAATAAAATCCCTAATGAATATAAAACATTAAATATAAATTTATTTAAGAAAAAATTTAAATCATTCCTAAACCAGAAGTGTTACTATGATATTAGTGCGTTTTTAATGATAAAATTTAGTGTTTTTTTTTTATCTCTCTATTTATATATTTTTTGTGCTTATTCTACATATATTGACTTATTTTGTAATTTAATATTATTTATTGTTTATTTTATGTGGTACTAACAGTAGCTCATCTGATTCAATATTTGTACACCCTAACGGTAAGCATGTTGATTCCTACTTTTATATTATTTAACACATTGTAACACATGTTTGACAAATAAATAAATAAATAAACAAATAAAAAAACGAATAAGCTCCTGAGGAAAAAGTGAATTTCAAAGCAAAGTAGCATTATACTGCTCTTACAATTTGCTTAGGCGTTTGTTTGACAGTTTTATTATGGAGGTTATTCTACACTGAATTTGTTTTAATTTACCTTTGCCTAAAAATTAAGTGCAAAACCAAAATGTTAAAACATACATACATATTATCACGTCTATTTCCCTTACGGGGTAGACAGAGCCTTACCTCAATAATAACATTTTATTATGTAAGTATAAAATAGCACTAATATGGCACTCCACCCTAGTCACATCATATTCGCAAAACCGGGCGGAGTCCCGTCATCTTGACGTTCACTATTATTCAACGTTGACGACAGGCTGAAAAGAGAATTATGAAACTACATTAACATAATCTTTTTGTCAAGGTAAAAGTCTTTAGGTATAAATTTAGAACAAATTTCAGTACTTATGGTTATTATTTATTACGATAATTAGCTTAATATATTTTTATAGTTCATACGTCCCATTACGCAAAGTGGTGCCATCTAACGATGAGTAGCACGGAACGTCGCCAAAAGATTTTTCTAGAATAATTTAAGTAAATTACGAATAAATATACTTACAAATGAAATGTGATTCCTTCCATAGCATCTGAACGTTTATCTGAGTAGTTTTTACATGATATAATGCAATACCTCATGATTTTCTTCGTAAAAAACAAGATAAGTCCGAAAATCTCACTGTGTGCACAGAACGAACCACGTACGAACATTGACAGCTACAACAGCAGACTAATAGGCCACGCCTACTCTCGACGTTAACGTGATGACGTCAGGACCTAGTTGGAATCACAGTGCACAGTAGCTAACGCCGTCTCCACTCTGTATCTACTCCGTGAGCAAAATAGACTGACAAAATGACATAGAACACGACAAAAGACTACTTTTTTACTGACACTTTAGACATCGACACAGTCCACTAGCTATGACCAGAGAAGACGGTCGTCATCTATTGTAAATAATTCTTCATTTTCTTTCCTCGCCGAGCCCATTCACAGGCCAATCTGAAAAAGATCATTTTCCATCTTGACCTGAACGGGGATCGAACCCGGGGCCCTCGTGTCGCAGGCTGGCGTGTTCCCATTGCGCACGGAGCTCATTTCGTTGATTCTGCGGAGCCCCTGGCGACAATTCCTTCAAATCCACTGCTTGATCACAGACGACGCAGCGAGGCGGACAACCACCAGCCCGCTAAGTAAATCACCATGGCACTTTATTTTAGTTATTCCACACATTGTTCATAAAAATGGGCATTTATAAGACCAACACCGATTTCACATTATAAAGTCCACTACAAACAATTTGTAAAATAATCCAAAACAAAAGCGTGCAGTCCGCCGAAATTCCCGCCAAGATCTCCTATGGCGAGCTCCGTGGCGCAGTGGTTAACAAGCCCGAGTTCGATCCCCGGTCAGGTCATGATGGAAAACGATCTTTTTCAGATTGACCTGGGTCTTGCATGTTTATCTATATAAGTATCTATTATAAAATATAGTATCGTTGAGTTAGTATCCTACGGCGTAATTACTGTGGGGCTAGCGCGATTTGTGATATGTCCCTATATATTTACTTATTATTAAATTTTTGTTTGCATTCAGATTACAGAAAAATCAGTATCCGCGATTGGCCGCTCGGCCATTGGCTCGTGTGCGTCGCTGTCCTTCTCTGTGGCTGAATGTTGTGACAGCACGCCGCCCGCCAGGGTCGCGGTCAAAACCGAGCCGGAGTCACAGGATGCTGGCGACACCGCGACGGACGATGAGGATCCAGGGGGTACGTATGCTTAAGGTGGCCAAACGTACTGCTCTCTTCCATGTGTTTCTCTACCATGTTTAGGGTTCCGGCCCTATAAAAGGTAAAAGGAACCCATTAGGATCACCTAATAAAATTGTTACTCTTGCAAGACCATCTTTCCTAGGAACTGGTGGAAGTAAAACTTGAAATGGATCAAAAAAAAAATAAAAAAAAAAACTGGATATCACATATGTATTAATATCTGCGGCCCCTTGAAGCTGTCAGAAACTCGAACTTGTAAGTGAACGGAATCAAAATGTTATGTTGCATATTTTGTGATGTGTACTTCCCGTTAACCTACAATCATGATATTTACCAATAAGCAAGGCAAAATTTGTAGTAAGAACTTAAAACGTCTTTATTGTACGGAACCCTCAGTCCGCGTCTGACGCACGTCAACTAGTGGTGGATTGCTAGCCACATCATCTATTGACATGATTCCTTAGATTTTCGTCCAATCGGCCGGTTGCTACTGTCTAGGTGGAAAGAGAAGCCCTTTGGGTACCCAAAGGATAAAAACTGTACCCTATCACTAAGACTCCGCTGTTCGAATGTCTGACTGTCTGCCTGTCTGTCACCAGGCTGTATCTCATGAACCGTGATGGTAAGACAGTTGAAATTTTCGCAGATGATGTATGTTGCCGATATAACAAAAAATACTAAAAAACAGAATAAAATTAATATTTAAGGGGGCTCCCATACAACAAACGTGATGTTTTTATTCGATATTGATAACGGCAACAGATAGACGCTTGGAATATTTACCGAATATCTATACTAATATTATAAAGCTGAAGAGTTTGTTTGTTTGTTTGAACGCGCTAATCTCAGGAACTACTGGTTCGAATTGGAAAATTCTTTTTGTGTTGGATAGTCCATTTATTGAGGAAGGCTTTAGTGCTTTAGGCTGTAGTTAGGTGATGTTTTATGGCAAACATCACGCTGCGACCAATAGGAGCGAAGCATCAATAAAAAATGTTTTGAAAACGGGAGAAAATTATTCATCAGAAAAAACCTAATTTATCATAATAACAGAAATTGCCGCGGACGAAGTCGCGGGCAATTTGTTGAGTTATATTGAGTTATATTTTCACTTTTAAAATATCACGGTACGGAACCCTTCGTGCGCGAGTCGTACTCGCACTTGACCGATTTAAATTTTCTCCCAGACCAGCATGGCAGAAGTCACATCCTTGAAAGCAGCAATGTCTTCAAGGGTATTCACAAACATTGAAGGCATTTAGCGAAAGTGACGTTCAGGGACTAATGTTATTTGCGTGCCAGGCGTTCCCGCGGCTGACGTGGACGAGACACGGGACTCCGATGAAGACGCGGGGGCGCGGGGCGGGGGACACTACGCGGACGGTAAGCTTCTTAACAACCGAACAAACAGATGGTGTTATATGTTTCACACGACTCATTCTGTGTGTGTCTCTGTTTGGTGGAGAGAGTCAAATGCGGTTTTCTGAACTTGAAACTAGCGGTCGAGCTAAAGTTAGTGGAAGTCGGACCACTCTGAGTAGCCAGGGGCGAAGGCCTAATGAATATTGCAGTTGAAATATGGATTTTAGGTTGAAATGATCGGTGTGGACGATAAAGATCCATATTTAGTTCTGCCAGGATCAGGTTGAAGTCCTATAGAGCGCAACACTGCCGAAGTATCCCGCCAGGTGGCCTACGTCGTATATAAAATAAAATAAAACATGTAAAAGAAACTTTTGTAGGTTAGTAAAATAAAATACAATGCAGTGGTCCTCTTGCTTATTCCAATTTTCGCATAAAAATATGAATGGCTAGAAAAAATGGGACTTCCAAATACAGTCTATTTACTTCCCGCAATATCCTACAGTTAGGATATTGCGGGAAGTAAATAGACTGTATTTGCATAGGTACTGGATATAATGGACAAAAATTACAAAGTTGGAGATGTGTGTAAGAACAAAAGCCAAACTGAAGTGTCATCTAAATGTTGAATGTAACTCCCCGCAGTGTTGCCCGCGCCAGAGTTTGCGTTTTGTTTTTATGTTTCATAACAATGACATTTTGCGAAAGTGACGTTCTACGTTGCGAAGAAACGTCGCTTTCGCATAACGTCATTCACGCCTTCTATATTTCTATGCATATGAATGAATGCTTAGGAGAGAGGGGATTTGGCTTCGTTGTATGTCTACGTGTAAGCGCTGCGGCAGTGGTGACCTCTGCGCTCATATGATGTATTTCATTCCACGGGTTCGCTAACGAACTGACCTCCTTTGAAAAGCGATGGTGTAGATGAAAGTAACAAATGTTTTGCAGATGGCGCAGCAGAGGGCCAACAGCCTGTGGCAGGAAGATCCCGAAACAGTTATTATGGCGAGCCTAAGAGCGCTGATACAAGGCACCAGTGTCATGTTTGTCTGAGGGGGTTTCAGTGGAAGGGTCAGCTACAAATACACTTAAGAACTCACACTGGTGAGAAGCCATATAAATGTAATGACTGTGGCAAGCAATTTAATCAAAAGGGTAATTTAGAAGGACATTTAAGAACTCACACTGGTGAAAAACCATTTGCATGTAATGTTTGCGAAAAGCAGTTTAGTCACAAAAATCATTTAAAAGTTCATTTACGAACTCACACTGGCGAGAAGCCATATAAATGTAATGATTGTGGCAAGCAATTTAATCAAAAGGGTGATTTAGAAAGACATTTAAGAACGCACACTGGTGAAAAACCATTTGCATGTAATGTTTGCGAAAAGCAGTTTAGTGACAAAAGTTATTTAAAAACTCATTTAAGAACTCACACTGGTGAGAAGCCATATAAATGTAATGATTGTGGCAAGCAATTTAATCAAAAAGGTAATTTAGAATCACATTTAAGAACTCACACTGGTGAGAAACCATTTGAATGTAAGGTTTGTCGTCGTCGATTTTCTGACAGCAGTGCATTAAAAATACATTTAAGAACTCACACTGGTGAGAATCCATATAAATGTAATGATTGTGGCAAGCAATTTAATCGAAAAGGTAATTTAGAATCACATTTAAGAACTCACACTGGTGAGAAACCATTTGAATGTAAGGTTTGTCGTCGTCGATATGCTGGCAGCAGTGCATTAAAAATACATTTAAGAACTCACACTGGTGAGAATCCATATAAATGTAATGATTGTGGCAAGCAATTTAATCGAAAAGGTAATTTAGAATCACATTTAAGAACTCACACTGGTGAGAAACCATTTGAATGTAAGGTTTGTCGTCGTCGATTTGCTGACAGCAGTGCATTTAAAAGACATTTAAGAACGCACACTGGTGAGAAGCCATATAAATGTAATGATTGTGGCAAGAAATTTTATCGAAAAGGTAATTTAGAAACACATTTAAGAACTCACACTGGTGAGAAACCATTTGAATGTAAGGTTTGTCGTCGTCGATTTGGCAGGAAGATCCCGAAACAGTTATTATGGCGAGCCTAAGAGCGCTGATACAAGGCACCAGTGTCATGTTTGTCTGAGGGGGTTTCAGTGGAAGGGTCAGCTACAAATACACTTAAGAACTCACACTGGTGAGAAGCCATATAAATGTAATGACTGTGGCAAGCAATTTAATCAAAAGGGTAATTTAGAAGGACATTTAAGAACTCACACTGGTGAAAAACCATTTGCATGTAATGTTTGCGAAAAGCAGTTTAGTCACAAAAATCATTTAAAAGTTCATTTACGAACTCACACTGGCGAGAAGCCATATAAATGTAATGATTGTGGCAAGCAATTTAATCAAAAGGGTGATTTAGAAAGACATTTAAGAACGCACACTGGTGAAAAACCATTTGCATGTAATGTTTGCGAAAAGCAGTTTAGTGACAAAAGTTATTTAAAAACTCATTTAAGAACTCACACTGGTGAGAAGCCATATAAATGTAATGATTGTGGCAAGCAATTTAATCAAAAAGGTAATTTAGAATCACATTTAAGAACTCACACTGGTGAGAAACCATTTGAATGTAAGGTTTGTCGTCGTCGATTTTCTGACAGCAGTGCATTAAAAATACATTTAAGAACTCACACTGGTGAGAATCCATATAAATGTAATGATTGTGGCAAGCAATTTAATCGAAAAGGTAATTTAGAATCACATTTAAGAACTCACACTGGTGAGAAACCATTTGAATGTAAGGTTTGTCGTCGTCGATATGCTGGCAGCAGTGCATTAAAAATACATTTAAGAACTCACACTGGTGAGAATCCATATAAATGTAATGATTGTGGCAAGCAATTTAATCGAAAAGGTAATTTAGAATCACATTTAAGAACTCACACTGGTGAGAAACCATTTGAATGTAAGGTTTGTCGTCGTCGATTTGCTGACAGCAGTGCATTTAAAAGACATTTAAGAACGCACACTGGTGAGAAGCCATATAAATGTAATGATTGTGGCAAGAAATTTTATCGAAAAGGTAATTTAGAAACACATTTAAGAACTCACACTGGTGAGAAACCATTTGAATGTAAGGTTTGTCGTCGTCGATTTGCTGACAGCAGTGCATTTAAAAGACATTTAAGAACGCACACTGGTGAGAAGCCATATAAATGTAATGACTGTGGCAAGCAATTTAATCAAAAAGCTACTTTGGAATCACATTTCAGAACACACACTGGTGAGAAACCATATCAGTGTAAATTTTGTCGTCATCGATTTGCTGACAGCAGTGCAGTAAAAAGACATCTGAGAACTCACACTGGTAAGAAGCCATATAAATGTAATGACTGTGGCAAGCAATTTAATCAAATGTTTCATTTAAAATCACATTTAAGAACACACACTGGTGAGAAGCCATATAAATGTAATAATTGTGGCAAGCAATTTAATCGAAAAGGTAATTTAGAATCACATTTAAGAACTCTTTCTGGTGAGAAACCAATTGAATGTAAGGTTTGCCGTCGTCGAGTTGCTGACAGCAGTGCATTAAAATCACATTTAAGAACACACACTGGTGAGAAGCCATATAAATGTAATGACTGTGGCAAGCAATTTAATCAAAAAGGTAATTTAGAATCTCATTTAAGAACTCACACTGGTGAGAAACCATTTGAATGTAAGGTTTGCGAAAAGCATTTTAGTCGCAAATGTCATTTAAAAGCTCATTTAAGAACTCACACTGGTGAGAAGCCATATAAATGTAATGACTGTGGCAAGCAATTTAGTGTTAAGTGTAATTTAGAAACACATTTAAGAACACACACTGGTGAAAAACCATAACAATGATCCTTGTCTGTTTGTATTGTTTGTAATTTGGATTGCTAACATTCTTTTTTAGTTGTAAAAGGTATTGCGCAACTAGGGATTAATGCAAATTTTATCAAAATCGGTTAAGTACTTTTTGAGATAGTACAGTTTTTGAAATTCTTATTGTATAAAATACAAAATAATTTTCCTTGTGTTGTAGCAGACTAACTTAAATTAACCCGCTTTCTTAAACAATGTCTCCCCTTAGACAAGGAACCATCCGCTGCGCGCTTGGAACTCTGGGCTAAAAAGTTTCCAACAACGACTGCTTCACAGTTGCCACCTGCGGAGAAACTGCCACCGGGTCACTCCTTGCCCTGGAGTACGTGGAAGTCTCTCAACAGATTGCGAGTAGGTGTGGGCAGATGCAGAGAGAACCGCAAAAAGTGGGGCTTTTCTACTAATGATAGATGTAGCTGTGGCGCTGTGCAATCCATGCCACATCTGTTATCATGCCCCGAATGTCCCACCTCTTGTACGAGAGAGGATTTGGCGAAAGCCACGGATGCGGCTGTAAAGGTTGCATCATTCTGGGCAAGATTCATTTAATCGTTTGGACCATTGACACGATAGAAGAAGAAGAAGCAGACTAACTCGACGATACTAATTTTATAATACATAAGTACTTATTCACATTAACATCCAAGAAAATGTATAATTTTATTAATTAAAAAAAATAGTAAACATATCGAATAAGATTTAATGATATAATAACAATATTCAGTCATATTATTTTAAAAACATATAATACCTATCACCCAACAATATTCATTAAATGAATATATATCATTATAATATAATCTATATCCCATTCCAAAAAAAAATAATTGTAAACAATGCTTTGACAACTTATAGGCAATCTGTGCAACTGACAGGTACTTTTCGCGGAAAAATTAAAAAAGAATTCAGTGTTGCCAGTAATTTTTCCATAAAAGTAACGCAAGTTCTCACATTTTTTTTGTATATTTAGCAAGAAACTTCAATTTCAACCCCATTCAAACAAAAAAAGAATTATTAAAATCGTTTCATAAATGACGGAGGTCTGAGGTACGAACAAACATTTAAAAAAAAACAACCGAATTGATAACTTCCTTTTTTTTAGTCGGTTGAAAACTATCAAAAACATAATTTCAAGTACCGTACCTACATTAGAAAACAAAATCATTTTTACCTAGAATTATTCCCATCTTCAAATATCTTTATCAATATGCATCAAATTGGTCTATCGAATTAACAAACAAACAATGAAAAAATACTATACTATAATATACATTTAAACACGGTACAAAATAACAAGTTAATAAATATTACATGAAACTCGTTACTCCTTTTTGGCAAATCGGTTACAATAAGTTACAATATTAATTTCGGAGGAAATGACACTGGCAAAATAATTTCATTTATTTGTTCATGCAGTCAGGTTGACATTGTCATTTATACAGAAAAATAGTACAAATTATAACCTCGTAATAAACGCCATAATCGAAAATAACGATTTCAGTAAAAGTTTATAGGTAAAATCTAGTGACATTCATTTAAAAAGGCTTAAATCATTAAAAAGCATCGTTTTAAAGTGTTAGTGTTCGAAAGTATTGTGTGATTGAAGAAATATCTGCCAACAACCGTGTCGAGAAGGTTTGTTTACCTTTAAATTTTTTTTGCGTGGGATAGATTATATGTCATTTGTAAATACGTTATTCTTCACGCATGTGTCACAAGTTGATCCCATTTTACTTTCGAGATTTCATAACACTTCACACACACCCCGGGACAGATGAAACGAAATGAAACACGACACAAATAGCCGGAATATGTAATTGAGCCAACACACTTGTGGCGCTGGCCGATGCCGTAGGGCCGGCGATGACGTCACAGCTTGTTGAGTGTGCTCGCACCGCCACCGCTCGGGGAACTCGCTGTCTGAGAAGCAGGGCTCTGACGTTTGGATGTCGAGGGGCGAGGTGGGCAGGGGAAGCACCAGTCTGGGGAACAAACACTATTTTAAATGTAAATAAATCGAAGGGTTCCGTACAACCGTACAATATTCACCTGGCAGCGAGCAGGAACATTCTGCGAGGCGCACTATCCATGGCGTCGCTGTGGGTGTAGTCGCCGAGCATCGTGTGGCCGATCGCTTGGCAGTGCACCCGCAGCCGGTGGCCGAGGCCTATCTACACTACTACACCACTATTATACAGAGGGGAAAGATTGCCACAGCGTGCCCACTACTTAGGCACGTGGCGACACAAGCTGAGGCATTTCTTTGCCAATACTTTAATCAAATTTAATTGGTATTAATGACGTTTTTCTTTGTTTTGTTTACGTTGATTAGGCTCCTAAACTACTGGACCGATTTGAAAAATTATTTCTCCCTTAGAAGCCTACATTATCCTTGATGAACATACTGTTGCGACTTCCTGGATGAGTTACTGCATTCTCCGATCAACCCCAGAATCACAGCAAGGAAAAACAGTAAACACTAACCTGGATCCACGGTGGACAGGGCTCTGGAAAGGAATTGCCTGCGACGGGGCTGGTGCCGACCGGCTGGCGATCTTTCTGTTTGAACTGCGTTATTTCTCACTGCCTACACTAGTGGTACACCATCACACACACGCGATGAAGATTTAGGGTTGTTTTTGGCCAGCAAAGCTCTTAGGAGTCGTTATAATTGAAAATTATATCAGCGCACGGCGCGCCGTTCTTGACTCGCCCGCCATATTTTTTCAAGTCCTCAGGCGACCAATCACAGGCCGTCATGGCGAAATAGGAGGGATGTATGGGAAACGGAAGCAGGAATATAGATAGGTAATTTTATTTGGGTTTTAAAGTTAATGCTTACACATTTTCCCCCACCTGAAATCCACAAGGGTTTCACAGAGAATGCAAATTAAAAGAAAAAACAAAAGCAATAGCTACGCACTATTGCAAGAATATCTAGAAATATTATTCTCGAAAGATAAAGTAATAAATAAGTTTTAACTAGCCTAAGAATAGTGTTTATTTATGTTTTAGCGATTGATGAAAAAATATCTTAATTAATTGGTAAGGGACAAACCTTTACTACCGGCCTACGAAAGGTCTTTCCGTTAGCAGTTCGGAAAGTAACTACTCTGACTACTTGATCCGAACCAGCATGCACTTGCACAATACGTGCCAACTTCCAGAACATCGGCGGAAGATTAGGTTCGTTAACTATGACTAAGTCATCTATTTTAATATTTGGTTCATGTACGAACCATTTGTTCTTTTGTTGTAATGTATGAAAGTGTTCTATTATAATTTTAGATATTGGACATTGTTTAGGTAACAAAAAAGGGTGTAACGCAGATGGTGACAGATTAGCCTCATCGATGCGTTCCCCCACCCGCACGATCCCATCATCGTCCAGGAAAGGTGAAAGTTTTTGAATGGTAAAAGAGGAATGTCTGGCAATTAAGTCCAGAAGTGGGTTTCTCACATCAATCACGTGAAGACTTTTAGTTTCTAGTGGTTTGAGCTCGGGTAAGTCTTCTTTTGGAAGTAGAACCCGTTTGTTAGGCCATTGACTAGGCAAATCCTGTAGCCAAGAAGGACCTTTCCACCACAGAGGATGGTCTATAAGCTCTGGACAGGACACTCCGCGACTACAACAGTCGGCCGGGTTATCCTTAAACGAAACATAATACCAATGATCGGGACTAATCAAATCAGTTGCGTGAATGACACGATTGGCTACATACATTTTGAACAAATGAGGGGCGGTATTAAGCCATGACAAGGTAGTGCTGCTGTCTGAAGAAGCTCGAATAGAATTAATAGTTATATGGTCTTTAAGCAAATTATACATATGCGATAGAACTTTTGCCAGAAGCACCGCTGCGCTTAGCTCGAGTCTATTTACCGTGGTAGGTTTTAAAGGAGCTACTCTAGATTTTCCAATCAGTAAACTAGTCGCAGAAGAAATTCTGGGCTCATTAGTAACCACACAAATATACACATAACAACCATAGCCTTTCAGAGAACCATCACAGAAACCTACCAAGTGTACTTCCATCGAATTGGAAGGTATCACTAGCCGCGGAAGAGAATTTTTTTGTAAATCAGACAAATTGGCCGCTATTAAATGCCATTGTTTGTTTACATGTTTTGGAATAGTCTCATCCCACGATAAATTTAACCGCCATATTTCTTGCAACAGCGATTTTGCTGCAAAGACTACTGGGCATATCCAACCGAGTGGATCGAAAATGCGGGCTACTAAAGAGAGTATGGATCTTTTAGTAAATTTGACTTCGAACGAGTCTGAAAAGGCATATGAAAAAAAATCATTAATGGGATTCCATCGTATCCCTAATATTTTGACAAACTCATTTCCCGATTCATCGAAGGATTTGGAACTTTGACAAAATTCAGGAGGAACATCCTTAAGAAGACGAGGATCGTTGGTAGTCCATTTACGTAGTTCAAAGTGAGCCTTGGCCAACAAAGATGTGATATCGGCCTTCAGCTTGATCGCCTCTTCAAGGGAAGAGCCGCCAGTTGTGATATCGTCCATAAATGTCTCCTGGGTGATAACCTGAGCTACACGACTTGAGTACTCAGAACCATGATCTTCAACAAGTTGATGAAGTGTTCGAATGGCTAAATAAGGTGAACTACTAACTCCGTACGTGACTGTCTTAAGTTTGTACTCCTGTAGGGGCAATATGTTATGTATGCGCTTAGGTAGTATAGTATTAATATACCTATGTAATGAGTGTAACGTCAGTCGCCCTGGATCGTGCAGTCGTTACGCACGTCAATAAACGCACGTATTGTATCAAGGTATTTCATTTGCCAACCTCCCAGTTAGTGCCTAAGTAGTATCTTAACACTACACTGGTGACCCGCGACAAACTGTTTTTTCGTGTTAATTGAACTGATTGGTGACGAATATTCAAAAACTAGTGGTGTGTGTGAGTTTAAAAGGGCGGCTCATCATGAATGTGCAAGTACCGGCTTCACCTTGCGTGCAGAACCCGCAAGTGGCGCAATGTGGGTCTCAACCATCACCAACGAAGATGAAAGAAGAGCAAGCGGACTTAGCGGGTGCATCACTGGCTGCGATCAGCGTATCGACGAAGAAGTTGCCGGACTTCTGGGTTGACATGCCTAGGCTGTGGTTCGCCCAGTTTGAAGCGGTGATGGCTCCACAGAAACAGGGTGACCAGTGCAAGTTCAACATGGCTGTGGCCAAGCTGGGCCGAGATGCGCTTCAGCAGGTGAGTGACCTATTGACGACACCACCTCAGAGTAATAAGTACGATGCACTTAAAGAGCGTTTGCTGCAAGTCTATGAGGAGAGCGCCGAGCGGCAATTTCAAAAGCTGGTGTCCGAGTTGGAGTTAGGCTCTCAAAAGCCTACTCAGTTGTTACGGAGGATGAAGGACTTAGGACGTACAACGCATGTGTCTGATCAAACTTTAAAAAGCTTATGGCTTTCAAGAATGCCTTCCTCCGTTAGAGCAGTTATCGCCGTATGTACAGACCAGTCGCTGGAGAATTTAGCGACCATAGCCGATAAGATCGTGGAAAATACGGGAACAAACGCTTACGAAGTCGCTGAAATTTCCAGGGGAGACACTGCCGCCGCGTCGACGGGAACGATAAGCGAGCTCATCACCCAGATGGGGCGTTTGGCGTTGGAGGTGGCTTCCCTGCGCAGCGAGGTGCGTGGCCGTGAGCGGTCGAGAAGCAGGGGCCAGCACTTTAGGGGAAGATTAAGATCAGGATCACGTAAGCGAAAAACACCAGAGGATCCGGGATGGCTGTGTCGGTTCCATTATAAGTATAAGAGAAACGCGCGACGCTGCGAGCAACCGTGTGCGTGGCGCCAGGATAATGCCACGGAAAACTAAAGGCCGTATGTTCGTGCGCGGTGGACGAATGTACTCATGTAGCTAAAAACCACCGGTTAATGGTTAGGGATAGTTTATCTAAACTTACGTATTTAATCGACACAGGAGCCAACATCTCGGTCCTCCCCAAAAAGTGTATTGGAAACCGTATTTTAGAGTCGTGCGATCTTAAATTGTATGCCGCTAATGATAGCGAGATAAAAACGTATGGTATATGTTATTTAGATATAAGCTTTAGTTTGAGACGTGTATTTAAATGGCCGTTTATTGTGTGTGACGTAAAGCAACCAATAATAGGGGCCGATTTTTTGAGAAACTTCAAGCTATCTGTAGATTTATATAACAATAGGTTAGTAGATTTAGTCACTAATATGTACGTTTGTGGATTAAAAAGTATACAGTACGACGGGACGGTTAAATGTATTAATAGTAGGCATCCATACGCAAGTTTATTAGAGGAATTTCAGGAAATTACGCATCCACCTAACTTTAAGGACATCCCCGAACACTCCGTGTTCCACCACATCGAGACGACGGGTCCGCCGGTCCACGCGAAGGCAAGGAGGCTACCACCACACAGGTATGATAAAGTTAAGAAAGAGTTTCAATTAATGCAGGAGTTAGGGATATGTAGACCTTCAAACAGCGCGTGGGCGAGCCCGCTGCACGTAGTTACTAAGAAAAACGGGGAAATTCGTCCATGTGGTGATTACAGAATGCTTAACTCTATTACTAAGCCTGATCGCTATCCGATACCTAGAGTACAAGATTTTACGTTTGGATTACATAATAAAAAGATTTTTTCAAAAATTGATTTTTGCAGGGCTTATCATTTTATCAGAATATGGCCTGAGGATGTGGAGAAAACATCGATAATTACGTCATTCGGTTTGTGGGTATTTCCCAGAATGGGATTTGGTTTGCGTAATGCAGCCCAGACATTCCAACGGTTCATAAATAGCACTGTCTTATCAGGTATAGAACGATTAGGTTACGACGGAGAGAATAGCCATAACAATACCGGGCAGTCGGTAGCGTTCGGATACCTCGATGATGTCATCATAGGGTCGGATAACGAGGTCATGCATAAGGCTCACCTACGGTTGCTGTTTGAACGATTTAGTAAATATAAGATGTCAATTAATTTAAATAAATGCGTTTTTGGACAGACTGAAATAGAATTTTTAGGATATAAGGTTTCAGAAGTAGGTATAAGTCCTTTGTCGAGTAAAGTAGAGGCAATAACAACATGTCCTAAACCGGAAACTGTAGAGCAGCTTCGTAGGTTTTTAGGGATGTTGAATTTCTATAGAAATCACATTCCTAGCGCAGCTAAAGATCAAGGTATTTTGGATAGGTATTTACACGGAGCTAAAAAAAGAGATAAAAGAAAAATCGAATGGACGGAGGAGGCTAATAGAGCGTTCGAAAAATGTAAAATAAATTTAGTAAACGCAGCCACCTTATCTCATCCCATCGCAGATGCGGAACTATCGTTAATGACGGATGCTTCCGATTTTTCCATAGGGGGAGTCTTGCAACAAACAGAAAATAACACATGGAGACCCCTCGGATATTTTTCTAAAAGACTATCAGAATCCCAAAAGAAGTACTCTACATACGATAAGGAACTTTTGGCGATTTATTCAAGTATAGTTTATTTCAGAGACATGGTAGAAGGTAGGAATTTTACGGTCTATACGGACCACAAACCGCTAACGTATGCGTTTACTAAGTTAGGATCAAATAAGGAATTACCTAGAAGGGAACGTCAATTGTTGTATATTAGTGAGTTTACAAACGACATACGACATATACAGGGTTACGAGAACGCAGTCGCGGACGCGTTATCGAGGATAGAAACAATAACATGTCCAACCTCGATACAGTACCTAGAAATTGCGCAAGCACAGTCGAACGATACTGAGTTAGCAAACTTGTTGAGTGCAACTGCGCATAGTAACATACAATTAAAGCATATTAATTTAGGCGATTCAAATGACATGATTTATTGCGAAACATCAACTAATAACATTAGGCCTTATATTCCAGTACAATTTAGGAAGTCAGTTTTTGACAATTTTCACGGGTTAACACACCCGGGAACTAGGGCATCCCGTGCATTAATTTGTAAAAAGGTATTCTGGCCCGGGATGAATAAGGACATAGGTAGATGGACAAAGTCATGTATTAAATGCCAAAAAAGTAAAATAGTTCGTCATACTGTATCTAAACTTGCTAATTTTGAAAAAAGTGATCGTTTTGAGCAATTACATGTCGATATTATAGGTCCTTTGGCAGTAACAGAACAGGGGTACCGTTACTGCGTCACTATGATAGATAGACGCACGCGGTGGCCGGAAGTGTATCCCATAGTAGATATGACGGCTGAGACAGTGGCTAAAGCGGTCTACGAAGGTTGGATATGTCGTTTTGGTTGTCCGAATAAGATAACTACGGATCAAGGACGTCAATTCGAGAGCGAATTATTTGTAAATTTAATGAAGCTATTAGGAATAAATAAGTCAAGGTCAAATGCATGGCACGCTCAATGTAACGGAAAAATTGAGCGTTTTAATAAATCCTTAAAAGTTGCTTTGACAGCTCGGTTAAAAGATAACTTATCATGGTTGGCCGAATTACCTACTGTCATGTTAGGTTTAAGAGCTGCATGTCAGGTGGATAATAACTTTATGAGCGCAGCGGAATTTACTTTAGGGCACTGTTTACGCTTGCCGGGAGAGTTTTGCGCTGAAAGTAGTAATAAGATAGATAATCCACAACCGTACATATTAAGATTAAGAGATATCTTAGTAAGTTTAGACCTAAGGATAGAATTTTAAATAATGGTAAGATAATGTTTGTACATGCTGATTTAAGTTCTTGTTCACACGTTTTCTTAAGAGTAGACGCGGTACGAAAACCATTGACACCCCCGTATAGTGGACCGTATAAGGTAATAAAAATAAATTCCAAAATTTTCCACATTTTGATTAATGATAAAATCAGTTCTGTTTCGATTGATAGGGTTAAACCTGCGTATATGTTAGACGAATACAACAGTGTGTCGAGTAACAACTTAAATCAGCAAACACAAATAGGGATTCACTTTGACAGTGTAAAAACACCTTTAAAAGTGTCACGTAGTGGCCGAGTTATAAAAAAACCCGTAAGATTTGCAGATACTTACCAGTAGCATGTAGTTCGTAGTACGTAGTTCATATAAATTAGGTAAGTAGGTTAACATGACGTGCAGAAATGGAAATTATTTTTTTTTTGTGATGTACGAAGTTTAAGTCACGTATTGTTATTTCATAACGTAATTGTTTACTTTCGTGTCTTTGTAGTCATAAGCGAATAAACTAAGATAAATAGATAGAGTTTACTGTAATGGGTACATTATAACCTAGACGAGGCACAGACACACACCCTCGGTGACAATGGGCAAAACTTATTCCGTGGAGAAGAAGGAGGAAGAGGTCGTTATAGCCCAGAATGGAGCCAACCAGGCTTCAGCTACTCACACAGAATTTAAGATGGAAGCATTGAGTACAGCTGTAACCGTCGTGGGAGTCATAGTAGGAGTATTATTATTAGTGTTAGTGTACAGATTGTGTACTAAGACAACGAGAAGTATCCTGCGTAAAGAACTTAGTAGGGAAAGTGGGGCAGTTTGGTACAGGAAAATTCAATCTTAAATATCTTGCTTGATTAAAGACATTTCGAAGACTATTTGTACGTTTTGTAAAGCCTAATTATTCAGCTTTATCATACTAGGTATACATTGTACTAAGTCTAATAGTTTTTGAAATATAAGGATTTAATTAAAAAATGGGACTTGACTCAATCTGCCCCATGTACGGGGCACTTATATACACCGTGTGGGGTACATTGATACTATGTAGAAATTGTAGGGTATTTGTAGTTTTAGAATAGTATCAATAATAAAACCATTGTTTAACTATCAGAGATCGTTTAATCAGTCTTTTTGGTTACATTAATTGAGCATTAACCAGAAAATTCAATACAAAACTAATACTACAATCATTTTCTAAACTTTACCTTTCATAAAGCACTCTTTAAACATCTATTATTTTTATATTTATATATTTTTACCCTGTATCCTTTGAATACTTTAAATCGGAAATACACTAATAACAAAAATAAAATACTAAATAAAAAAATAAAAAAATAAAATTGACACTTATGCCTTAACAAAAAAAAACTGCTACAAAAATATACTCTTCTAAAATATTAAGCTTCTTCTACTGCAAATTGTATTGACTTAAATCTATAGAAAACTTATACATGGATGCTGTGCGAGCCGTAGTACCTTTTGAAAAAGTTGGTGGGGGTAACTGAAGGGCTACATCTTTAAAATCAACGCTGGCGGTATCCTCTGGATTCGGGAAAACAAACACGTAAGATCTTGGTTTCTTTCTTAGGTATGAAACGTGATATTCTGTCAAATTATATTTTGAAATAACTTTGGCGGTATAGTAAAGAACTGTAGTTTTCTTTTCAAACTTGATAAGCAAGAAATCTCCAACTTTTATATTTGCAGGGTTAGGAAGTGCGTCAAAATTCTCCTCTTCATGCTCAAAGTCTTCAAATTCTTCATTATCGTCACTCAATATTACTGAATCGTTTAGACTACAGTCAGTCTCAGATGAAGGAGTTGGAGGGCGACGAGATTTTTTCTTTTTCTTATTTTCCGTTATACCCAACAATTTTTTTGCAGTTTTTAACTCTTTAGCTCGCTGTCTCATAATCTTATCTTGCTGTTTTTTCATTTTTTCATCGTGCAAGCCTTGTAATCTATCCTTTTCTGGCGTATCGGTAAATATTCTGGATTTCCCTTTCTCTTTTCCTTTTCTTGATGACACTATTGTCTTGTCCTTCTTTGGATATGGGCGCACTACTTCAGGTGAAAATATTTGTTTAGAAGTTGTAGGAACATCGTTATTATGCCCAGAGACTTCAAATTCATTTCGAGCCTCAACAAGAGGGGCTTCATCAGTATTTGCCATAAAAATATCATCATTATGGGGTGGTATTATTGACGGAGAACCTGCTAGATCTATATTATAAGGAGCCTCAATTGGACTACCAGGGCGCTCGAATGTGACAGGTTCTTCGCAAACGTCTTCAGTTTGTTGTGCTTCCATCTGTTCACAATCGGCTGTTACTGCTTCATGTCTATTCTGGGTAAATATGTTTTCTTGTTCAAATCTTTGGTCTCGAGAACATTCTGCGTAAATTTCTACAGGAGCAAAATCGTCGTCGCTAAATGCAAGTCTGTTGAAAGGCCAAATCCCTGGTTTTGCAAAGCCACTTGTGATGTTTCGTGGGGTAAAAGATTCCATAAAAGCCGATTTTGTAAGCATAGCGACGTTTTGTATTAACACAGTCTTTCCTTGGACCTGCCAGTCATTGAAAGCAACTTTAAGTTTTCCTTTAAAAGGACCAAAAACGCTGATATCTAACGGCTGAAGTTTATGTGAAGTATGTGGTGGAAGTGATAAGTAGACAATACCATGGTCGCGACAATAATTAACTGCTTCTATAGATATGTGGGATTCATGATTGTCACATATGACGAGTATTGGGTTCTCCTTAGTGCACAAAGTATGGCGTTGAATGTGCTCTAAAACTTTTAGATGCAACGCAGCAGTCATCCAGCCACTTTTGTTTGATAAACCAAGACTTCCTTCAGGAGCACCATTCAAAAAATGTTCTTTGAAATGAACGCGCGGAAAAACAAACACAGGAGGAAGAGATCCACCGATTGCAGTAATTATGCCACAAAATGTGACCAGTTCTCCTCGTTCAGATGCTACTATTTGTCCAACCTGCTTTTGTTGTTTTTGAGCCAAAACTTTAGGAGCAGATAAAACAGTGGTAATTCCCGTCTCGTCAATATTTATGATTCGATCAGGTGTAAATTTGTAACGTGTCAAAACTTCTTCATAATTATTAAAAAAATCTGCCACTGCAGTTTTGTTGAACGCAAATGTTCTTGCAGCGCTGGTATTTTCCGGTTTACGAAGGCTTAACTCCTGATTTCTTTTTCTGAATCCTGCTGCCCAGTCTATTCCAGCACGACCGTTATTTTTCCATGATTCTGGATACTTGCAGTTGGAAAAATCAGCAAACTGATACGCAAGAGTCAAAAGCTGTTGCAAAGTTAACCCATGGTGCATTTTACTGCAATTTATTAGATATTCTGCAAAGACTTTTTCTTGTTCCTTTGAAAATACTTGTGCTACAGAATATTTGGAGCTATAGCTCATTGAAGATGACTCGTCATTTTGGTCCATAGTTTTTCGAAACTTTTCAATACGATGCTGCAAGGTTGCAGCTTTTATGTTGTGACAAAACGTCATCTATGGCTGCTTTAACCTTCTCCTCATCTATGTTACTTCGATCAGTCTTCGGTTTATAGGTGCGAACCATTTTCTGGAAATAATTAGCCAAAATAACATAGGTACATAAAATGGTTAAACAAATTTGGGTAAAAATTTGGTATGGAAGTAGCTACGAGTAATAATGTAAAATATCCATAAAGAAACAAAGGTGAAATGTAAAGGAAGTAGAAGGTGGCAACTAATTTGTAATAACTTCGAACTAGGGGCAGTTTGATACGACCAAAAGTGCCCCATGCCATTCTGTATCAAAGTACCCCAACGGATGTTTTATTTTCAAACTCAGTTTCTGTTGAAATCATAAAATCTCTTATAAGAATAACAAGTAAACCTGCATAATAGATACAATCACTTACCTTTGGTAATATTCAATTAATACTATATGTACGTAAACACTCGGCAAAACACGGCTACATTCGACCAAAATTTTTAGTTCGACGCACTGCAAACACGCCTTCCCTCGCCAAATGCAAACGGCTAACTGGCGGAGAGCGGGGTCACAATGACAGCGCTTGTGCACGTACTGACACGTTTTAGTGATGTGACCACATCGATTGTGTTCGTAGATTTTGAGATACTATGGGTGAATCAATGCTCCCCTTGTATCATTCTGCCCCAGTTCCCCTATAGCGAATAGCGCAAGCGTCCAAAGTATACACGGTGTTCAGTGTGGAGTGCAGCGTAGTCAGATGGTGTAATACTGTACCTGTTTATATAATGTTTGTACTCTAAAAATTTCGTTTTTCTTTTTTGTTATATATGTTTCATATTTTTTTTAGAAGAGGGTGTATGTAGGGGCCATATGTTATGTATGCGCTTAGGTAGTATAGTATTAATATACCTATGTAATGAGTGTAACGTCAGTCGCCCTGGATCGTGCAGTCGTTACGCACGTCAATAAACGCACGTATTGTATCAAGGTATTTCATTTGCCAACCTCCCAGTTAGTGCCTAAGTAGTATCTTAACAGTACACTCCTTTAAGATCTCAGTTGGATCATTACGCCAAAGCACGTGTTGATAATGCCTTTCCTCGGGTCTTATCAATATTTGACGATACATACGACGGATGTCGGCAGTAAAAACTATTTTGTGAAGTCTAAATTTTGTCACTAAATCGACAATATCCACTTGCAGCTTAGGACCCACATGAACAATATTATTGAGTGACAGATTATTCGAGGTCCGACTACTGGCATCGAAGACTACTCGTAAACGTGTCGTTGTACTATCGGGTCGTATTACACAATGGTGAGGAATAATATAACGGTCAGTAGACAAAGATTCAGCAGGCTGCATATGTCCCAGATCTTCGTACTGCTGCATAAATTCCTTATACTCCGTTTTCAACTCAGTCTGGCTGGCAAGACGCTTTTCCAAGTTGAGAAAACGGTAAGGAGCCTGATGATATGATTCTCCTAAGGCTGGAGTATCATCTTTAAGCATAATTGGTACAACATAACGACCGTCGGAGGTACGATATGTGCCATTTTTATATTTTTGTTCACATATTTCATCCTCAGGACCGGAAATTTTACATTTCGGCGGTTCTTCGGATTCCCAAAAACGTTGAACGATCTCATCGAGCGCACAAGAAGACGCGATGAGTGACGTAACGGGTGTGATTGGAGTTTGAGCCACCACGTTTTTAAGAAACTGACCACTTATCACCCAGCCGAATACACTAGACAGTGCACATGGAAAACCAGGACCTGGGCTATAACGTGAACCAGTATATATCTGGTCAAAACAGTCTACTCCTAACAACAGATCGATCGGACCCGATTTATCAAAATCTTGGTCGGCGAGATCCAGATGTTTAAACTTTTCCTTGACAACCGACGGTAATGAAGTTGAAGGAATCATTGAAGTGATTTTAGGCAAAATCACTAATGGTATATCAAATTGGGGCGAGTCATTTGACCTAGGCACAATAGAGCCAAAAGTATAACCTTTAATATTACAAACATAATTTTGACCGAGACCGGTTACATTTAAATTACACTTTTTTATATGTAAACCTAACTGTCGCACACAGCTACTTGTAATGAAAGAGTCCATCGAGCCACTATCTATGATTACACGAGCATACTGCAATGAACCATCCACTCTTCTCAACCGAACCACTGCTGAACCAATAATTTTGGTACTCATAGGTGGTGACTTTGACATGTTTGGCTGAGTTGTACAAGTTAGGGAAGTGCTCATATTGGAATTCTCAGAAGCCTTTAGGTCAATGGTATTAGATAATAAACTTTTATGTTCTTCATGTAATAATGTGTTATGTTTTGAGTTACAAATGAAACACATGGACTTAGACTTGCAGTCTGCACTAGTGTGACCGGGCCTTAAGCAGTTTTGACATAATTGTAACTCTTTAACTAATTGTTGTCGCTGTCCTATATTCATAGAATGTAATTTACCACAGCGATATATTGAATGATTTTCATGACAATACACACAGACAGCCTGATTAGGTTTATTATTATTTGAGTTCGTAGAAGTAATTAAGGAAGAATTTGATTGCCGAGAAAAGTTATCTTTCTTTGTGTTATTGTGGTTTTGTTTATTTGTAGAATTGAATGACTGTAAATTACTAGGTTGACTAACCTCTAATACCTTTATATAATTCTGTAAATAAACAATCAAGTTATTAAATTTAGGAATTTCTTCGGTATTTTGTAATTCAAACCTTTTCCTAGTTTCTGTATCAAGAGGCCGAGATGCTATGTAAAATAAAAGAAATTCACTTAAATCATCAATATTTAACCCGCGCAATGCACTAACACATTCATAAAGTGTGTTGGTTAACTGCGATAAGTTTGATAATGATGGCCGTTGGATCGGATTTAATTTTATTATTTTTTCTAAATAAGCGGTGGCTAAAATACGTTTATTATCATACCTGTCTAGCAACGCTGCATAAACAACAGAATAATTAGCTGATGTTATGGGAACACCCTTAGCTAGTGTCAGAGCATACCCAGACAGACATGACAGCAAATAGTAAAATTTCTCTGTGTCCGACAACGAAACATTATTATGCACAAGTGACGTATAACTGTCTTTAAACATCTGCCAGTTCTCTATATTACCATCAAACTTAGCTATTTGCAATTTAGGTAATTTCACTTGCGAGCTGGAATGCGCATGACCTTGACACAGTTCCGAGCGCGAACACGCACCGACGGCATTTACGTCGAGGGAATCGGCAAACTCAATGACAAAATAGTATAACTCGTCAAACGACAACAAAGCATTATTATCGATAAGAAACTGAGGATTTAGTTTAAGTTGCAACTGGTTTACACGATCGTTGCATTCCAAGAAATTATCACGAATTTTATCAATTGTTTTATATCTAGCTCGAAAGGATGCTAATTTAGTTTTATTTTCTTTCGTAATTTTTGCTAAGTCATAAAGTATCTGCATATTTTTAAACTCATATTCACGTTTTTTAATGGTGGACATTAATTCTCCTTCCGCCATGTTTTGGTAGGCACTAATTGTGAAAAATACGAGTAATGTAGGTAAGTAGCAAAAGTTTAAATGGAAACTGAGTAATGGAACAGATATTCACAAAACATGTAGGTTTTAAAACTACGGATTATTACTTATAATCATAAATACACACCTCACTGCTATTAATTAACCTAGGCTATCCAAAATAGTTCGAAAGCCTGAGTAACAAGATAGTACCTTATGGCATACAAATCGAACGATTAAGGGAATATTACAAGGGAATTAACGAGATAAGAAGTATGTACTCGTAAGTAATAGGTATTTACTATGGTATGGAAAAGGTATGGAATTCCCTGTTTGGTCAGAGATTGTTAGACAAATAGACAAATGCTAGGTGGGTAAGTACCTAGTTAATTTGAATCTATAATAAGTCTATTTATGAATAAATTAGTTATCCATATTTGGAAATAACTTTAATTGGAAATATTGAAATTAAGTGGGTATATTTGAAATAAGTACGTGAGGAATGTCCTCACAGGAGGCACCATAAATTAATGTTGCGACTTCCTGGAAGAGTTACTGCATTCTCCGATCAACCCCAGAATCACAGCAAGGAAAAACAGTAAACACTAACCTGGATCCACGGTGGACAGGGCTCTGGAAAGGAATCGCCTGCGACGGGGCTGGTGCCGACCGGCTGGCGATCTTTCTGTTTGAACTGCGTTATTTCTCACTGCCTACACTAGTGGTACACCATCACACACACGCGATGAAAATTTAGGGTTGTTTTTGGCCAGCAAAGCTCTTAGGAGTCGTTATAATTGAAAATTATATCAGCGCACGGCGCGCCGTTCTTGACTCGCCCGCCATATTTCTTCAAGTTCTCAGGCGACCAATCACAGGCCGTCATGGCGAAATAGGAGGGATGTATGGGAAACGGAAGCAGGAATATAGATAGGTAATTTTATTTTGGTTTTAAAGTTAATGCTTGTAACGTTGTACGTACATACTTGTTATAAAGCAATAAGAAAATAAATATAGATGTGTAAAAACATACATTATTGAAATGGTTTCTTCATACTCATTGCGCCCGTACGCGGATCCCTAATGTTCTAGTAAGATCTACGGTGACGTCAGGGTCGCGCGATCTGTTAACGGCCGGAGGAGACGCTGCCTCAGTGGCATTAGATCAGTCAGCGAGCGTGCGCGTGCGGCTTGATACCGCAAACTGCGACGCCGCCTTACGATACATTATGGTTAAATAAGAATAAACCAAATTGAACTAATTAAAACATAAGTGTAACGTTTCCCCGCATAGGGTAAGTGATGAACAGCTGTTTTTAAAACTTCCTTTTTAGTGCAAAAGCTAGTTTTCTTCCCACAAAGTGCCCTTGTTGTTTTTTTTCTTTATGCACCCGCAATTAGCGTTATGATTATCTTAAATTGAATTGTAAATGCATTTAGCGTAATAAATTTCTATTTTACATCTATTCTCACCCTCATGTATGTTCCATACCTACACATTTGTAACTCCGTCTGATCACCGTCACTGCCACCTCACCATCTACTTACTTCATAAATCCCTTGTCATCGCTTGCTTGGCCTGAGTGACCGTGATCAGCGGAATGTCGGGATGCTATGCTTATGCTAAGCCCGTAAATTCCAGGGATCGAGTTTGGGGAAAGAAAATAGAAAATTCTGGAAGACGTGCTGAGCCGCCCTGCCTCATTTCATGCAGCCTTATGCGCGTGCCCTGCGAGCCGTCTCTTCCGAAGCCACCATCATCGCTCCTGCTACCACCCCCCCTTCATCGTCGGCCAAGCATCACTCCAAGACCCAGCTACGAGGGAAGTAGGGCTACGGAACAATTTATCAGCCGGGCGTGCGACCACGCCTATATATTCGTGCAAACGTACATAGTGGTTACGTCATAATAAATAAGTTTATTGTTTCACGTTGGTTTAATTTCTTTTACTTAGTAAGAACGTGACACTGGCGCCTTAACGTGGTAATTTATGGGCTGATATTTTGTTACCGTAGTAAGTATTTGGTGTTGGTGTGCTTAATATTTTTTTCTTCCAGTTTCCTTACTACTACCGTGTTATTTTATTTTTGCTTGTTTTGCAACGACTAGTGAATACAGTAGTTGCTAGTTTATATCACGGATTTTCATCATCATCATCTTAGTGTTGCATATTGTAACAGACGGAGCAGTCATCGCATATTTTATTAAGTGCTTACTTATACTATTTTGTAAAACGCTGTTTCATCATTTACGCTATTATCGCGGTGTGAATACTTAGTTTAGCCGTGTGGTTTCCGGCAGAGTAGAATAGTACCACTCCTAGTCTTCCACGGAGGTCGTAAGAGGCGACTTAGGAAATAGAAGCTAAACAAAGCTCATAAACATCAGTGAGACCTCTCCAACCCGTCTAGCCGGAGGAGGAGAGTGTAGGCCGAGCCCTCTGTCTGCTCTGGCCAAGTGTGGTTTCTGTTGTACTTAGTGTAATTGTTCAATTAATTTAAATAATACTGGGGTTCCGTACATCATTTTTATTTTAACTCCGGGCTTCATATTTCTTTTCACATTTTCTTTTTCATTTTTTCTATTTTTACATACTTTGTGGTGTTCCGTATAATTTAAAATTATTTAATCGCCAGAAAAGTGCTTGTTCCACGCCTTCTTTCTTTGGGACATTATTTCCTAGAAAGAACATTTGTGCGTTGGGATTAGGGAACATTTTTTTTTATAAAAGCATTTCTACATAATGTCTTGTTTCACGCCTTCTTTCTTTGGGACATTATTTCCTAGAAAGAACATTTGTGCGTTGGGATTAGGACACACATTTTTTTTTTACATAAGTGCATTTCAACATTTGAGGAGAATGACCATGGAACATGGGACACTTTCATTCCCAAAGTTGAACTAGCAATTAAATCATTTTAGTTTTTCGTTGCTTACCTTCTCTTAATGTATACCACTCCCTAATTTTTTAACGCAGTTTGTATGAGTTTTCAGTTAATGTTAAACTGGAAACTTCATTAATGTCAGTAAGCGGTAATATTCCTTACTTATAAATACATGTCTATTACTGCTTGTTTCTGAGCGTGAAGAATGAATAAAAAAAAAAGGTCGTTGAATGAATGCAGGAAATACAAACGATTTTTTTGATTTTAATGCGAATTTTATTTTATGAATAAAATCCTTGGTGTCCTGAGGGGGTAATGTAACGTTGTACGTACATACTTGTTATAAAGCAATAAGAAAATAAATATAGATGTGTAAAAACATACATTATTGAAATGGTTTCTTCATACTCATTGCGCCCGTACGCGGATCCCTAATGTTCTAGTAAGATCTACGGTGACGTCAGGGTCGCGCGATCTGTTAACGGCCGGAGGAGACGCTGCCTCAGTGGCATTAGATCAGTCAGCGAGCGTGCGCGTGCGGCTTGATACCGCAAACTGCGACGCCGCCTTACGATACATTATGGTTAAATAAGAATAAACCAAATTGAACTAATTAAAACATAGTGTAACGTTTCCCCGCATAGGGTAAGTGATGAACAGCTGTTTTTAAAACTTCCTTTTTAGTGCAAAAGCTAGTTTTCTTCCCACAAAGTGCCCTTGTTGTTTTTTTTCTTTATGCACCCGCAATTAGCGTTATGATTATCTTAAATTGAATTGTAAATGCATTTAGCGTAATAAATTTCTATTTTACATCTATTCTCACCCTCATGTATGTTCCATACCTACACATTTGTAACTCCGTCTGATCACCGTCACTGCCACCTCACCATCTACTTACTTCATAAATCCCTTGTCATCGCTTGCTTGGCCTGAGTGACCGTGATCAGCGGAATGTCGGGATGCTATGCTTATGCTAAGCCCGTAAATTCCAGGGATCGAGTTTGGGGAAAGAAAATAGAAAATTCTGGAAGACGTGCTGAGCCGCCCTGCCTCATTTCATGCAGCCTTATGCGCGTGCCCTGCGAGCCGTCTCTTCCGAAGCCACCATCATCGCTCCTGCTACCACCCCCCCTTCATCGTCGGCCAAGCATCACTCCAAGACCCAGCTACGAGGGAAGTAGGGCTACGGAACAATTTATCAGCCGGGCGTGCGACCACGCCTATATATTCGTGCAAACGTACATAGTGGTTACGTCATAATAAATAAGTTTATTGTTTCACGTTGGTTTAATTTCTTTTACTTAGTAAGAACGTGACAACACATACATATGTTATAGAATAAGTACCTTTATCTACTCGTGCAAAGCCGAGGCGAGTGACAGGATGCTTGAAAAGGTCGAAGTCCCGCGGCCAGGCGCTTTTTGTCCGCGGGCCACACTAAACCAAGGGCAAGTTAACACAGAGACATGACGCGACACGATGCTTTACAGGCATGTGGTTTCGCGCGCGCTCTTATTTTTGTATTAATTTTGCTACCTCTGCAAGAAGTCCGATTATACCTAACAAGATCCCAGTGTATAGTTATATTTCTCACTCGAGCACTCGTCAGCTGCTTCAGATGTACACGGAGTCTGGACGGAAATAGTAGAGACAAGTCGCCACAGTGGCTTCAAGCTGCACCTGTAACGCAGCGTCACGAGGCGCAGCGCCACTCTTGCGCCGCGTCTACCGGCGAAGCACCGCCGCGAGCCATTTCCTAAGGCCGTCAATGAAATGTGTACCTTTTCGTTTATTAAATAAAGATATATTTCATTGCTACTTTTCAGTCGCGTCGCGTCTCGGTTTGAGCTGGCTCCTGAGAGGGGTGTCTAGCATCTAGCATGAATTGGGCATATAATCCTTCAGATTCCATGATACCGATGTATTTTGTTATAATTATTGAGACTTAATTTATGTTAACCGATTCAATGCGGCGGCCTCCAATTTCAAAACACGTCGGGCCATCCGCATCGAATCGGTTCCTTAGATATGTATTGGATTACAAGAGATCCTTCAAAAACTAAATTGGTGCATGCAGTACGACGGGATAATAACCAAGTCTCTGCCGATGGTCGCTGGGACAAAAAGGTTGTAACGAAAAGCGCAGCGTCTTATACCCACCCACCAGATGTGCGGACAACCTCGCTAAGGTCGCAGAAAGGCGCTGGGCCGCTTCTTGCAGGTCGTATTTGAAATTATTCGGGGAGACCTATGTCCAGCAGTGGACTTATCCGGTTGACACGATAACGAAATGCTCAGTGATGTTCCGACCGATTAAAAAACATTTTATATTGTGGCACCTTTGTTTTTATGTGGGGTCCAAGGCCGCAAAGTGTAACGCATGCGGCACATTCTTTGCCTGTTGCAAATTAAGGATTCACATCACCCTAACTGGTCCATACACCAAACCTAGCCCCAGTCAGTTGTGAACTTGTGTCGTACTAACTCACCGATACTATATTTTGTAATAGATACTTATATACCATTACTTATATAGATGAACATTCAAGACCCTGAAACATCCAAGAATCTGAAAAAGATCGTTTTTAGGGTTCCGTACGCAAAAGCTAAAAACGGGATCCTATTAATATCGCTTCGTTGTCCGTCTGTCACCAGGCTGTATCTTATGAACCGTGATAGTTAGACAGTTGAAATTTTTTCTGTTGCCGCTATAACAACAAATACAAAAAAATAGAATATAATAAGGGGGCTCCCATACAACAAACATGATTTTTTTGCCGTTTTTATAGATAACGGAACGGAACCCTGCGTGCGCGAGTCCGACTCGCACTTGGCCGATTTTCCATCTTGACCTGGCCGGGGATCGAACCCGGGAACCCTCGTGTCGCAGGCTGGCGTGTTAACCACTGCGCCACGGAGCTCGCCGATATTTGACGTCGTCGATTTGCTCACAAAAATCTTTGTCGTCGTCGATTTGCTCACAAAAATTCATTATATACACATCTGAGAACTCCCACTAGTGAGAATGTCGACATTTACATGGTTTCTCACCCGAGTGACTTCTCAAATGTGTTTCCAAATTAATTTCACAAAGAAATTGCTTTCCGTATTTATTACTGTGTAAGCATTAATTTTAAAACCCTAATAAAATTACCTATCTATATTTCCGTTTCCCCTTCAATACATACTTCCTAATTCGCCGCGACGATCTGTGATTGGTCGCCCGGACACTTGAAAAAAAGATGGCGTGCGAGTCTTGTTGAGCGCGCCGCTTGCGCTGATATAATTTCCAAAAATAACGACCCTAAGGGCTTCGCTGGCCGAAAGCAACCCTAAATCCTCATCGCGCGTGTGTGATGGTGTACCACTAGTGTAAGCAGTAAGAAAATAAGACAGTTCAAGCCAGGAAGGTTCCCAGCCAGCCGCCACGAGGCCTGCCGCAGGCGAATCCTTCCGAATCCTGTTCACAAATGAATCC
Source organism: Elegia similella (assembly GCA_947532085.1). Classification (NCBI taxonomy): domain Eukaryota; kingdom Metazoa; phylum Arthropoda; class Insecta; order Lepidoptera; family Pyralidae; genus Elegia; species Elegia similella. The sequence goes on from OX383950.1 coordinate 13,643,171, forward strand.
AGGTTAGTGTTTACTGTTTCCCTTGCTGTGATTCTGGGGTTGATCGGAGAATGCAGTGACCCTTCCAGAAAGTCGCGACAATTACGTGTGCGTTATTCCAGCCAGATTTTGTTGAAAATTTACGAAAATCGACATTGTAGTGCAGTAGATAATTAGATATAGAGCTTCTGTAAATGGTAAGCTAATTTTTAAATTTGGTAAGCGTATATTTTTTGAATTATTTGATAAAAACAGTTCCGGCTAGCGTAACGTTACCGTAGCCAGATCTTTTTTTGTTTTACGGGAATTTTGAAATAAAAGTTATGTAAATAATTAGATATCAATTTGGTATAAATGGTACAACTTAAATTGTATTTGTATTTGCTATGGTTGCGAAGATATTTGAAATCCTGCTGGGGTAACGGTTTGCTCAATTGCTGTATCTCGGAATTGACTAAGCGGATGATGATGATTTTTGCACAGGACATCTGGCTAATTAGTTATAGTTTATAGCGCAATAAAGGAATTCACAGTAATTAACCGTTTAGAAGTTATTTTCATTAAATAGAAATATGCTTCAATAGGTCCTAGCACTTCCAATAAGCGCTCCAAAGACTAACTTTAAACGTTATTATATAGTGAAATACTGTCTATAAATGGTACCAAAGTTTCATTAGTATTCTATACGTAAATAAAAAGTTATGATGAATCTTCGATTTGTTTCGGCCATGGCGCGCGGCGGAGTTATTTTACGAGCGATTAACCGAGTTTCCTGTACGAGTGGTCACATAATCTTTTGTAAATAATTAGATATACATGTCAATTTAATACCTAATAAATTTCAGACTTGTAGATTAATTAATTAACGAAATAATTGAAAAAATGATGTTCGCGTGGTAACCCGACCAAATCTAGAATGTTATGAAAAAGCGGCCGCGCCATACATTATACCAACCTTCTTAAACTTACTAGATAATTTCATACTCGTACGTGTTTTGTACAGACGAGCTACATAAGTGATATAATAAAACTTAGTTATAACTAATATTATATTAATATAAAACATTTTCGTATCTTTAGATAGAATACTGTTGACTAGCTCCGTGGCGTAGCGGTCAACATGCCAGCCTGCACGGAGTGACCGGGTTCGATCCCCGGCCAGGTCAAAATGGAAAATGATCTTTTTCAGATTGGCCTGGATCTTGGATGTGTATCTATATATGTATTTGTTATAAAATATAGTATCGTTGAGTTAGTATCCCATAACACAAGTCTCGAACTTATTTTGGGGCTAGCTCAATCTGAGTGATTTGTCCGAAAAAGGTAAGTAAGTTTATAAATTAGCTTCAAAAATAATCACAGGTTTTTTCTTATGGACCAATATGCAACTTCGCATGCTTATCTAAAATTAAAAAGAAAGAATTTATAAATACCTATATCTTTTTTATGTTATCGTTCCGAATAAGTTAAAGTAAAATACTTGTAGTCATATATAAAGTTTTATTGTATAAAATCACAGATCAATAATAATAAAATGTAATAACATCACAGTGTAGTATGTACTTACATATTTTATCTACAGTAAGTATCTACTTCCAATTGCTTTCTGTAATCTGATTAAAAAAATCACAAATGTCTTAGACTAGCTGTTGCCCGCGACTTCGTAGTATGATTAATTAGTATAGATGAATTTTCCCCGTTTTCAAAACATTTTTTATTGATGCTTCGCTCCTATTGGTCGCAGCGTGATGTTTTATAGCCTAAAACCTTCCTCAATAAATGGACTATCCAACACAAAAAGAATTTTCAAATTTGAACCAGTAGTTCCTGAGATTAGCGCGTTCAAACAAACAAACAAGCTCTTCAGCTTTATAATATTAGTATAGATAAAGATAGCCGTATTCTTAAATTACGTTTTTAGTATAAAAATCAAAATACAATATTATAAATAAACGACATAACATTGCAGTTTACTTCTTAGGATACGTACTTTTTGAAACAGTACAAGCTAAAGCTTTGTTTTATAGTAAACACTAGCTTCCGCGACTCCGCCCTCGTTAATGTCGATCCCACGGGAATAGTACTTTTTCCCGGGATAAAAGGTAGTCTATGTCCTTCTCTGTACTCCAGAGAACCTGTATACAAAATTTCATAGAGATCGGTTCAGTAATTACGGCGTGAAAGCTTAACAAACAAACAAACTCACTTTCGCATTTATAATATTAGTAAGGATAACGCAGACTAACTACGAGTAAATTATCAAGATGCTTCCACTACTAACTGCTAAGCTGTAACTGGTAGCTAGTAGCTATTTTAAAATAAATGTACCTACTTTTTAAAAATAGCTCGTCTGTACAAACCGCGTATGTATTATCCTGTAAGTTTTAGAAGGTTGGTATAATGTATTGCGCGGCCGCTTTTTTATAACATTCTAGATTTGGTCGGGTAACCACGCGAACATCATTTTTTTCAATTATTTCGTTAATTAATTAATTTACAGGTCTGAAATTTAGCAGGTATTAAATTGACATGTATATCTAATTATTTACAAAAGATTCAGTGACCACTCGTACGGGAAACTCGGTTAATCGGTCGTTAAATAACTCCGCCGCGCGCCATGGCCGAAACAAATCGAAGATTCATCATAACTTTTTAATTACGTATAGGATACTAATGAAACTTCGGTACCATTTATAGACAGTATTTCACTATATAATGACGTTTCAAGTTAGTCTTTGGAGCGCTTATTGGAAGTGATAGGACCTATTAAAGCATATTTCTATTTAATAAAAATAACTTCAAAACGGTTAATTACTATGAATTCCTTTATTATGCTATAAACTATAACTAATTAGCCAGATGTTCTGTGCAAAAATCATCATCATCCGCTTAGTCAATTCCGAGATACAGCAATTGAGCAAACCGTTACCCCAGCAGAATTTCAAATATCTTCGCAACCATAGCAAATACAAATACAATTTAAGTTGTACCATTTATACCAAATTGATATCTAATTATTTACATAACTTTTATTTCAAAATTCCCGTAAAACAAAAAAAGATCTGGCTACGGTAACGTTACGTTAGCCGGAACTGTTTTTATCAAATAATTCAAAAAATATACGCTTACCAAATTTAAAAATTAGCTTACCATTTACAGAAGCTCTATATCTAATTATCTACTGCACTACAATGTCGATTTTCGACAATTTTCAACAAAATCTGGCTAGCGTAACGGACACGACAATTACATTAATATGACTTCTCACCAGTGTGAGATCTTAGATATATTCTTAAACAACCTATATAAAAAGAACAAAATGAAAGTGAAAAACTGATTAAAAAAGGATTTTAGGAGAACCTCGAGCAAGCCATTGTTTTGAGCCTGGACAAGATAGTCTGTTCTTTAGCGAATCTCAGTTCCTCATAAGATACGAAATCCATCAAATTTATGTAAAAATACGTTGGACGAAGCTGTCTATAAATAATTCAAAACCTTTGTATTCCCTACCAGTGGCGCCCTTGGTGGAGTTATGGCGGGGCCTTCCGAAGACGACAGTTAACTGGATGTATCAAAATGAATCTACGCTAACATAAGATTAATAACCAAACAACTGCATGCTTTTAATGTAGCTACATAAGTAGATCAACGCCATACTATCTCGTGTATGTTTGTTTTATTAACCAAATAAATACAGGAGCCAAACCAAAAAATAATGTCAACACAATTAAATTCCATTCTTTATTTGCTTATCGAGGTTTACAATCAATTAACGTGTTAAAATATAACTAGATACCAACAGATTTGCCTTATTTAGTTAAAAGTTTGTAGTTAACTTACTGAAGTCATGTCATATATACTGAGAATAAAATTAGTTATCTAAAATAACAATTTTTATTATTTGTTATTGGTACTAGAATTACAAGTCATGTCAACACTTAGGTCTGTCGGGATATTCTGTCGCGGAATAAACTCACGCATTCAATAGCAACAGTTCATCTTCCGTGACAATTGTCGTTAGAGCGTCACGAGCATTAATATATACTCATCGGGTCTTAAGTCAATGTGATAAGGTCTCAAATGAAATACAGTTGAGTATATACACGCTTGTGACTATAAATACATACAGGCGAACCTAACGATGTCTTAACTATCGGAATTCATCCAGCCGTTAAGATGATACGAGGTAATAAAGAAATTTACAAACATACATGATACGCGCGAAACACATTACCCTTCTTGGCAGTTGGGTAATAAAAGCGGGTCACTCACGTGCTATGTCGTCGGGAGATATAGTCGGCAATCCCGACAAATAGCGCGTGAGTTACCCGTTTTTACATCCAAGTCCGTGAGTCAGCAGTTATGATAAAATAAAGAATCTTACATACATACTTTAATACATACATCCATACAGATTTACATACAAATTTTTCGAGAAGTTTTAGAGAAAAGCAGTTTTGAAATATCAGTTGTTTCGAATCTACGTGTCTAGTCAAGGTTGAATGACTTACAAAACTAAAACACGCAGCCGCAGTAGATACAGGTTGCTACAGAGATTTGTTTTGTATGACAATTACGTGATGGTTTCTTGTCTGTTACATCGACGGTGTCAGCGTAAATAACATCAGCTACGCTGATGATATGGTGTTGCTGAGTGCGTCTGTCTGCGGTTTGAGGAAGCTGGTTTCAATATGCGAAACGTACGCTAACTCCCACGGTTTGATTTATAACGTCAAAAAGAGCCAAGTCATGGTCTTTGGGGCCGGGAATAGACAGATTGACAAGATCCCACCTGTTTTCCTCAACAAATGTGAGCTCCTTAGAGTGTACAGATTTAAATATCTTGGACATCTGTTAACGCCTGACCTCAGGGACAATGATGATATGGAAAGGGAGCGGAGGGCCTTGTCGGTAAGAGCGAATATGTTGGCGCGCAGGTTTGCACGCTGTTCACGTGATGTTAAAATTACATTATTCAGAGCTTTTTGTACTTCGTTCTATACGTGCAGCCTGTGGGCCAACTATACTCAAAAAGCTTGTAACGCCCTCCGTGTCCAATACAACAATGCATTCAGGGTGTTGTTGAGGTTGCCTCGCTATTGTAGCGCATCAGGAATGTTCGCTGAGGCTCGCGTAGACTGCTTTTACGCAACAATACGTAAAAGATGCGCATCCCTGGTGCGCAGGGTGCGGGGGAGCACTAACAGCATCTTGAGCATGTTTGCGAGCAGATTGGACAGCTCGTACGTAAATCGTTGTCGTGCCATATCTAGTGGGGTGACACGGGTGTGACATGACAATCGATTTTTACTTTTAATTTAAATTTTAAATTCATTCATTTTTTAACTAACATAGCGTCTAAGTATTTTACTAACAAATTTGTGAGTTTTAATTACTTGAATAAAAAAAAAAAAAAAAAATATTATTATTATATTATTATTATAATCATCTGCAGCAGTATGACCCTCTCTGTACTACCGGAGCCATACTTGGCCGGAGAAGACAGGATTGGCATACACTCTCCTCGCTAGCCTCTTTCGTCCGATACCCGTTAGCAGGCAGTCGTCTCGCGCGTTGTTTACGTAAATCTCATAACCAAGTGAACGCGAATATCATCTGTATATACTTTAACAGTGATCACATTATTGCATCGCACAAAATAATAAATATTCCATTTGAAGATCATAACTACGCCCGCTACTGAGTACTACGTCACGCACAAGCCCAGCTGCCATACGAGTAAGCAAGACAGTAAATATTTTGTTCCCGTTCCCGCAACGCATACGCTGCAATCGTGTGCGCCGTCGGTCTGCTACGAAACGGCTGCTACGAGGCTACGACTTTCTACGACGAACAGGGTGGGGAGTGGTAGGGAGTGAAACACTGCGTGCGCTACGAGTACCTACAAACAACTACTGTGCTACGAGGCCTACGATCTACAGCTCAAGGTACTCGTAATCCGTATGACTCTTATGTATTAATCATCTAAGAGTGATATTTGTGTAACGCTTAGATCGGCTTGCCCTGTGTGGCGTTGCATCGCGGCAAATCACATAATCGAACTACTAACTCTGAATACGCTTTGTTTACGTCATTCTTAGCAATATTTAGACTCGATTGGGCCTACTAAAACAATGGACACGCAAGACAGTTCTCTTTCGGACACAAACAGTATTTCGAAAGGAGATGCTACACCGACAAATTATGTTGGAACACGTAATAAGCGAAAGAAAAATAGCCCACATTGTCGTGCCGCTGACACAGAAACCTACCAAGAGGAATTAAGATCTATGATATTAAAATTGACCGAAAAAGTCGAAAAAAGTAATGGTATGATTAATAACAACATAAACGAGTTGCGACATACTATTGAAAAAATAGAATCCAGTGTTTCTTTTGTTACAACGCAAAATGAAAACCTACAGAAAAAACTTGACTCGATTGAAATCCAGAGAAAAAAGGACCAGGAGCATATTGTATTTCTCGAGAATCAGGTGGAAGAGCTACAGAGATTAAATCGTAAAACATCAATTGAAATACGAAACGTAGAAGGTAAACAAAATGAGACCAAAGAGGACCTCATCGCTATGGTGTCCACGCTGTCAGAAACTGTTGGCTGCCCCACTTTAACTAAAAACGATATTAAAGATATCTACCGAGTAAAGAAAAATAAGGAAAAGGACAACAAAACACTTGTAGTGGAGCTCACTTCGGCCTTGACAAAGACCGATCTCCTAAAAGCATGCAAAACCTATAATTATAAAAATAAGTCCTCCAAATTAAGCCTAAAACACCTTGGGTTCAAAAAGAATGGAGATAGCCCAATATTTGTATCAGAGCAACTAACAGCAAAAGCATCGCGATTATATTTTCTGGCCAGAGAGCTAACAAGGAGGAAACTATTCAAATACTGCTGGACGGCATTTGGCAAGGTGCACCTAAGGAAAGATGATGCCTTACCGATTATTACGGTGGTTAGTGAAGCTCAACTACAATCACTTTCTAAAATTACTGTATGACTAGTAGATTCGGCTGTATTACTTTTGTTTTCTTTCTTAAATATGTTTGCAGCCAATAATGGCACTGTTTATAACTCTAAACTACATAACACAAATAGTATGTACTTTTTAAATTATAAAATAGTTTTTGTAATAGAATTTATATTCATTTTAAATTGCCTTAATTTGCTAGGATATAAATTGTCTTGTAAAATATATAAAAATAATGCTTTGATACTCATTAGAATTTTATCTAAGTCAATGTCTTGCTATGCACTTAATTTTAAGGCCTTTTATTACTTAATATTTGATTATGGATAATACTCCTTATATTTTGAATGAATTAGATAAAATCGAGGCGGCATTCGCCATGGCTGGCACAGTTGATAAATTAAAGGACTATAATAAAGAACGAAATATTGATTGCTCTATAATCACACAAAACATTCGCACCGTATATAATAACATTATTGATTTAGAAGCAGTTATTTCTAGAATCAATAACACTATCGATATAATCATATTGACTGAGTGCAGATTAGATTCCAAAAAGCCTTTACCACAATTTGATAAATTTAATTCATATAAAACAAACAGATGCATTAATCAAAATGACGGTGTAGTAATTTATATTAATAATGATATAAATGCAGTCATTAAAGAAATTGATCTGGTTGAAGCTTCATGTCTACAAGTAGACCTTGGGGATTGTATTTTATTGGGTATCTATAGATCACCGTCTTTTAATAAGGCGGAACCGTTCGTAAACTCTCTCGGTTTACATCTTAGTTTACTTTCTAGATACAAGAATGTGTTTATTACGGGTGATATCAATATTAACATTATTAGTAGGCCAACTGATTCGACCAACACTGTAACAAACAGATCTGCATACCTAAACATGCTATCTGCACATGGTCTTATACCTGGTCACTATTTTCCAACTAGAAATGACAATTGTCTAGACCATGTGATTTTAAGAAATGATTATAAACAAATGACAGCCTGCATCGTAGTTCTTGATGACACTATCACAGACCACAATCTAGTATATTTTGATTTATCTAAACATCATAGTAAAACCACAAAGACTAAAAAATACAAAACAATCACAGATCTATCAAATGCGCTAGTATCACTAGAAAATAAAAATTTAGACAGTATTATGCAACTCACTGATCCCAATTTAATAACGGAGCAACTACTTGAAAAAATATCCCATTCGATTATCGAAAATTCTAAAACTGCACCTATATCTAAAAGTAAAAGAACTATTAAGCCGTGGATCACGCAGGGTTTAGTTAGATGCATAAAAAATAGAAACAAACTTCAAAAACAGAGTAAGATAAATCCTGGCAATGAAATAATAAGAATAACTTACAGAAGGTACCGGAACTATCTCAACAACCTCTTGAAAAAACTAAAACGTCAATACGATAGGGATCAATTAAACCTAGCACTTAAAAATCCTAAAACCTTATGGGAAAAAATAAAATCAGTCAATAATTTAAATAAAGCGAAAACTAATAATACTGAACTCTTACATTTAGCTCGGACTCCATTAGAGTCAGTACAACAAGTTAACGGGTTTTTTGCAAACATTGGTAAAAATTTGGCGGAAAAAATAGACACCTCAAACACTTCAGACATACACTCTAGATCTGCGTCACAAATCCATTCATTTGTCCTTTTTGATACTGACTGTCAAGAGGTCTATGAGATTATAATGAGTTTGAAGACTTCGAGTGCCCCCGGATGGGACAATATCACTACAAAATTCCTTAAACTGTCAAGCCTGATTTTGACTCCAGTACTGACCCATCTGTTTAATCAATGTTTTAAAACCGGTGTCTTTCCGTTAGCCTTAAAGTGCTCTGTTATACATCCCGTGTACAAGACTGGAAATAGAGAGGATGTAAGTAATTATAGACAGATATCAGTGCTTCCTGCCATTTCAAAAATATTGGAAAAATTAATGAATTCTAGATTGATTAAATATTTAAATAAATACAACCTTCTCTCTACACGTCAATATGGATTTAGATCTGGTAGGAGCACTGAGGACGCTGTAGTTGCCTTTACAAACTTAGTAGTATCCCAACTAGATGCAGGTAAAAAATGTGTATCTGTGTTTTTGGACTTAAAAAATGCTTTTGACACCGTCTCTATTCCCGCTCTTGTGTATAGGCTAGAACAAATTGGCATTCGTGGTTTACCTCTTAAACTCTTTTCCGACTATCTCAATAACAGGAAACAGAGAGTTAAGATAGGTGACTTCACAAGTACCGATATACCTGTAAGTTATGGAGTTCCGCAAGGAAGTGTACTTGGTCCTACCCTGTTCTTAATTTATATAAATAGTTTATGTGACTTGCAGATGGAGGGAGGTCAAGTGTTTTCTTATGCGGATGATACAGCCATAGTTTTCTCGGGTGAATCTTGGAATAACGTTTTTGAAAAGGCTGAACGAGGACTTCAAGTAGCGCACTTATGGTTAAAATCTAATTTACTCACTTTAAACATTGCAAAAACGAATTACATTAGTTTTTCTATTCGAAATTCAACTCAACCGTGTCAAAATTTAACTTTAAAAATTCATACTTGTCAAAGACCGCAGGAGCAATGTGAATGTCTTATGATTAGCAGAGTAAGAACAACCAAATATCTAGGTGTAATTATAGATCAGAATCTAAATTGGTACTCTCATATTGACCTGATTACATCGCGAGTTAGAAAGCTTACCTGGATTTTTAAAAATCTAAGACACGTAGCTAACTCCAAACTATTGCGCAACATTTACATCGCTCTCATCCAATCTATACTCATTTATTGCATCCCTATTTGGGGCTGTGCAGCAAAAACTAAACTTTTAGAATTAGAGCGAGCCCAACGTTCGTTGCTTAAATTAATGTTTTTCAAGCCCTATCGCTATCCCACCCACATGCTGTATGCAGATGCCAATGTACTTACAATTAGACAGCTGTACATATTACACTCTGTTTTAAGGGAACACAAGACTGTAAGTTATAGTAAAATTAACCTTAATAAAAGAAGACTGAACATTATAATTCACCAACAACCAGCTAAAACTACGTTTGCAACCAATCAGAATCTAAGAATGTCCACACATCTATATAAATTGTTAAATAAAAAGTTAGACATTTATACCAAAATACAATACAAGTGTAAAGTTGCATTAACATCCTGGCTACAGAAACTGACATATGAAGAAACTGAGTCATTGATAACTCGATTAAATTAATAAAACAATCTAATATATCTAATAATATATATATAATTATTTATAAAATGATTACATAATAACAAAATAATATGATTGTATTTAATGAAATAACTTACACATTATGATATAGTATAAAATAACATACACATTGATTATACCTACTTATAAATATTAATTTAGTAATTAATCTACATTATATCCCTATTGTAATAATTTCACCTATTGGATTTTTATTCCATGAGAATAAAAATTTAAATTGTATAACATTATTTTTATGTAATTGATTATTTTGTGACATTTATTCTATAATGCATGTATTGAAATTGTGTGAAAGAGCGGGACTCGCCAGATACAGGTTTCTTTAAACTTAATTGGTGAGCCCTTGCTGCATGTTATGTTAAATGAAAAACTTTTTGATGAATAAATAATTTTGAATTTTTTTTTTTTTTTTTTTAGCCAGACGGATTGCAGAGGTCTCATTGATGTTTATGAGCTTTGTTTAGCTTATATTTCCTAAGTCGCCTCTTACGTTATCCATGTGAAGACTAATGTTGTTATTATAATATCTCTATACTATAGTAATGTAGTATATCCGTGGTTTAATGTAGACGAGAATGAAGTTCCCGTGACATGACAAACGATACAAGAGTAGCAGAAACTATTACATCATGTTGGTTTCTCACCAGTATGAGTTCTTAATAATTTTTAATTTAATATAACTTCGTATATTATATTGGCTTTTACAACATATATGGTTTATTAATTTATTTAAATTGTGGTAATATTAAAAAATAAAATAAAATAAAAGACTAGTCAAAAATGCCACCCCGAACTGTACCTGGCTCAAAGGTTACGCTAGCGGAATTCCCTCTTTGGATCGCAATGGATATCCTTTGTGTCAGGTACCATCCGGAGCGGTGGTCATAACCTCGGTCTTTTAACCGTCGTCCGATTTCTGTAATGAAGCGTTTTACTTCCTGACACCACGGGCCAGCCGTTTCAACGGCGACTGGAATAAATTCATACTTATTAACCAAAACTGAATATTTCTTACGTTTATGTCCAGCCGCCGCTCGCGCAGCTGACCCAGGCGTACGAATACATTCGTTTATGTAGGAAGCCGTAAACGTTCTTACGCAGGTTGCATCCCACAATAAACTGCGTCCTCTCTGCCACGGTATCAATGTTAACCCATCAGGTCGCTTCCCATCCGCTCTACAGAGTCCTGGTGGTTCTAGTTGACATGGGATATTAGCGGAACTTAGAGCTCTTCTAATAAGATCATTGATTGAACTGTGTCGTGACCAACGGCTAGCACAACGAGAGCAACTCAGAGTGCGATATCCGTTAGCCTCCACCATTTTACCGCAAATACAACGGTGTGGCTCGCAAACTGGACAGCCCAATCTCAGAGCCACAGCTACCCGGAGCGAGTCGTTGTCCAGAAATGTGCCCATGTAGGGAGATGGATTAGCGTGTAACCACGCGCCAGATTCCGGTTCGGCGGAAGCTTTTAGGCGCGCCAAATCAGAACCACTAGCATGACATTCCAATTCCCTCCGGATAACTAAATTTCTCTCCTCATCCCAAACTCTCTGCAAGTGTGGCATTGTTGGAAAAGTAGCATTTGGGCACCTACTCGTCCAGACTGTCAAGGCCTCCCTCGCATAGGGCAGAATCAACTCGTCGCCCTTGAATGAGAGAATATTAACGACAAGGTTGGCCGGAATGGCAAGTTCGGAAATACGGCGGATACCAAGACCTCCATGACGTATAGGCAAGGAAGCTAGAATCCACTGATTCTCATCGAGGCCGACATTAAGCATACTTTCCAATATAAAGCGTACAGCACCATCCACCTCATTAATCACTTGCGGGAACAACTATGTTGGACTAGTCCTTAGAACATAAGTCAATCGAGGCACTGTCAAACAATTACGAAGGAGTACCAATGCCACATGCGTGAGGAGAGAAACTTCAGTCGATCTTTTATTTCTATAAATGTGGCCAATTTTGTCCGAATAGCTCCAGGAACCCCTTCTTCAAAAATAGGAGCACCCAAAAGAGCAAAATTCATGCCATCAGTCACCTCTAACCCAGGCAATAAATACTCGAAGTGCGAAAGCGAATCACGAGCTCCTCTACCACTAAAGTATATTTTACACTTTCTGGTATTTAATTTCAACCCGAGAGACTTAAAGTGAGCAAACAAGCGTTGTAAACCAGTTGCCACGACATCAGGGGGACCCCTCAAGGTAGTTCTTAATTGTAATACTAAAGTATCCTTACGATTAAGTTGCTTCTCACAATTATTACAATTATACGGCTTCTCACCAGTTTGTAGACGACTATTCCACTGAAACTGCCTCAGACAAACATGACGCTGGTGCCTTGTGTCAGCGTTTGCGCGCGCGGGTCTCTCTGAGGCTGGTCAACAACCTGCGGCAGGGAGTTCACGAAACAGTAATCAAGACTGTTTCGTGAACTTCCTGCTACACGCTGTTGGCCCTCTGCTGTGTCATCTGCAAAAAAACTGTTACTTTCACCTACACCGTCGCTTTACAAAGGGGTCAGTTACTTAGCGAACCTGTGGGATGAGATATATAATATGAGCTCACATGTCACATAATGCAAGGATGGTTAATTGCTATGAGAAAGTAAAAACTGTTACTCGTGATGAGGACATCCATTGAAACAGGTACTTTGATAGACTTTATTGCACAAGATTTACCGGCTTTCATGTTAAACACAATGACACAGAAATGAAAAAATGTTTCAATAGAACAATCCATAGAATCCTTTAACAAATTTTTTAAAAAGAAGAGAATCTAGATAAGAATAAAATAAAAGTTTCGTGTAAGATGTGTTAAAAATTGAATAAGGTTTATCGTTATCGTCCTTAAGCCTTATGCTGGTACAAAGGAAGATGATAAAGTAAAGAAGAATTCAATTTGACACGTCAACAATTCAGTGATAGAAACAGATTTAAATAAGACTGATCAAAAAACGAAAGTAACACCATTACTAACTGTCAAACTATTATTGAATGATGAAACTGCAAATACATGGCGTTAACGATTCTAATAGACTTTCAAACAAGACGGAGGATGGACATTACCTCTCAGTTGGAAACCAGTACTTCAAGGTTTAGGAAACTCTTATAGCGATACTGTAAGAGGTATCGACACAGTCAGTTCGTTGCATACAAGTGTGCTCGTAATACCAGACTCAGGAGACGATGATGACACACCACAGGCAACAACGACCGAAACCATTTACAAATGTTGTAGGAAACATTTTGACAAGAATGAATTTGTATTTCAAAGTAATAATTTAATTAAGGTGCTTTGTTTTTAAGAATACTAACAGTCGAATTCAATTTTTAAAAAAATCTTACTATTATATGCTTTTTCACCAGTGTGTGTTCTCAAATGTCTTTCCAAAGTACCCTTTCGACTAAATTGGTTCCCACAATTATAACATTCAAACGGCTTCTCTTTTTCTCTTTCAAATCGATGTGACATCGCTCGGCAGCGAATAAGTGACAAAAAGTATTCACGAAAGAAAACTGAGATACGCATCCAACAAAATGTTTTAGTTTTTCAAAAACATATTACGAAAATTAAGTTTGCTCTGTGTTTATTTATTTTTTATTTAATACAATTATCCTATACATTTTCTTGGATGTTATGTATTAAGTACCTATCTATTATAAAATACCTATAATATCGTTGAGTTATTATGCTACAACAAGTTCGCAAATTACTGCTCAAAAAAAATATTCAGTATTTTAGACAATGAAAGAATGTGAGCCAGTTTATTTTAATAATTAAAAACAAATTAGCTTCTTCAATGAAAATCCGCGTTATAATGTTTGGGATATGCGCAAGCAAACATACAAATATACGTACATCTAATCGCTTTATAATGTTTGGGATATGCGCAAGCAAACATACAAATATACGTACATCTAATTTCATAAGTGTAAAGGTACACTTATGAAATTAGATGGAAATTAGGCACACATGTTGAGAAGCTGGTACAGAACAACATATACAAAAACTGTGCAACCCCAACAATATTACATACATACGGTACGGGGCGAATTGAGAACCTCTTTTTTAACCAAAAAATTAACCATGGCTTTAAGCCATTACCGTGTTTATGGCACTAAGTGGGTTGACTTTGGAGTTTTGGGTTGTGTTAGTAAGGGAAACCACACGCGAGCGAAGCCGCGGGTAAAAGCTAGTTTACAATAAAACTCCTAACATCTAAAAGCCTATCCATAAATTTAATTAAGAAATAAACAATATTATACATCGAAAATTCGGTTACGTCAAGATTCGGTGACTCTAAATAAAACTAAAAGACTCAGCCGCAGAAGGTACAGGTTGTTACAGAAATTAGTTTTATATGCAAATTAAATACATTACATTTCGGTTTCTTGACTGTTATTATAATGTTTCTATACCATAGTAATCTACTAAAGCCCGTTAGGTACGCATATGTCGCATCCACCCTGAAATATTTATCTTTTATTTATTTATTAACAAGTACACAAACAGTTTGTTAGGTAGTTAATTTTGTTACAAAACACGTTTGTAGGGTGTGGCAGGAAGTAGTTGTAGTAGTTAAGTTGTTATAGAGCTGGTAGTCGTGGAGTGCAGGAGCAGAAGATCACCAAACAATCACAGTTAGTTGAAAGTAAGTATATTGTATAAAAGTTACAAGGTTGATGTTGGCTATTCCTTTCTGTGTCACTCCTAGTAAGGTTGAATGCACTCTACCTACTTAAATTATTTAAAATGAAATATAAGTAAATCGCGTGAGCCGCGGCATGCGCGGCGTAAGCAAAAATATGTACAGTGAGACTGTACATCTTGGCAACGCCAAAGGGTTAAAAAGTTAAAACTAGTATAAATGTAAAAAAGCTAAGAATGTATAAATCGTAAGAAAAATTGTAAATTATTGTAAATAGTAAAAGTTAAAAATATAATTGAAAATTGAACTGACAAAGATTGGAAGAGCCATCACAAAGCAAATAATCAATTTTAATCAAAGTCGAAGACCAAATTGGGAATTCCTCCGGTGAAGGTCCGTCTCGATGACCCAGGGGGAGTCCTGGTAGGATGGTTCCTCACTCTTTGCTCGTCCGGTCGCTGAATTACTTGCAGCTCGATGTCTTCGGTTTGTTGATCAGAGTTTGCTTTTTGCGTGCTTTTCCTCTTCCGAGTTAGGCGGCGGGGACAGAGTTTCCTCCCAACCAACACAAGCGAAATGATTACAGCGGTCGCCAGCAATGTATAAATAATCACATACTGGTGAATGTCGTGATTAGATATGGCTGTAGGTAATAGTCGATTTTCTTGTTTTTTCTGGTAGGCGATACTGTCGTCTATCTTGTCGAAAGTAAGTTCATGCGGCGTAGTTTGGAAAGACGTTAAATTAACTATCTTGTTTATAGACTTATTCATGTCGAAATCGGGGACTGTAAGTCTATAATCCAGGGGTTGGCGACTGCTGTAGTGGTTGCGAGAGTAGATCATTATATCCTTAGCTTGTGCCATGCATCCTTGTGGTAATGAAACGATTCCAGATGACTTCATCGTAAGAGGCGTTACGTCGTTGCCACATATGACGCGAAGGGAACAAGTTTCGCAACAAATAATCAGCCAGCTGTTCGGTGCATGTAATTTAATCCATGAGTCCTTGCACGTCACGCGCTCGGTATCACAACGCGCGATGTTTTGATGTGCCAGCAGTTTAGCTTCACAGGCTGCATTGTTGCTGTTTAGATCGAATACAGGTGTATTTTTATCACAGATATTTTTTTTCGATTGATGTAAACATTGTTGAAGGTCATCTTTAGTCAACAACACGTACATATTTTTCTCAAAGTTGACTCCAATATATGGCGAAGAAAGTTGTACATAGTCAAATCCCACGCTTGTTTTTACTGGCAGTGGTATAGTATGAAATAGTGTAAAGTCTTCATTTGAGATTAATGGAATGTGCATCTCGAGTAGGAAGTAATTCTCAGTTACTCGTGCTCTCACGTAGATAAGTTTGTAAACATCCTTGATATCTTCTTGGTAGTTCTCCACGGGTAACGAAAGTGACTTTGGAATGCTTCCTGAGATTTCACTGAGCTGCTGTATCAAATGTGATGGAGTTATTAGCTGCACATTGACATGTCCTTGATAGACGTCCGTGAGAGAGTCGAATAACATCTCTTGGAATGTCTTCAAATTGGTAATTAAAATGTACAGTGTCAACGACGCTGAGTTAAAATAAGATGTGGCTGAAAGAATTTCCAATTCATTTTCTAAGGCAGCCATATTCTGATTCGTCTGGTTTATGAATCCGTCAATCATAGAAAATTGTTGTTGGATATTTTCCTCGCTTTTCTTCAATATGGTGTTCTCAAATTCCACAATAGAAGTCTGATTCTTTATTAGATCCAAAAGATAATTCTCATTGTTTTTGATAGTTTGTATATCATCTTCGTATTTGTCCGCGAATCGTTGATCGAGTATTCCAAATAAACTGTTGGCAATATATCCTACACCATCAATTAATCCACGTTTTCTTCGGTTGACAGTGAGGTGTTTATGCGGGTTGATCAAGATGTCGTTGTAGTGATGGAGAAGATCAATCTCGTGGTTAAGCTGTTCTGTAGTGGTTCTACATTGTTGTAAGTTGGATGTGTGACATAATGTTTCCAAATTTTTAAAGTAGTTATCAATTCGTCGAGTTCCTTCCCAGTACACAGTTAAGTTGTAAAACATAATAAGAATCCATTCATTATGCATTACTTGTAATTTGCCGATGGTATCATAATATACAGGCCGCTCGTGTTCCAGTGATGTAACTTGAGTAGCTGACGGTACGTCGACCTTACTACCATATGATCCTAATGATAACGTGAGTAAGGTCAAGGTGCTTAGTAGTAAGTTTCCGACACTTTTGATTCCTTTTCTTCTCCCAGCTTTCGGTTCTGAACTTCGGTCTGTGTCCTTCTGGGGTTCAAGTTCGGGATCAAGAGCTTCTATTTCAGAGTTCAACAACAGTGGGGATAGTTTGACTATAGGGCGTTTGAAAACTCCAGTTTGAGTTTTGATCGTCATTACTCTGACATATCCGTCAGAGCCTGGATGCGTCTCCAAGACCCGTCCCATAGCCCATCGTCCTGGCGGTAAGTTGTCTTCCTTTACCAGCAATGTGTATGCAATGTCTCCAATGTTTATATTTTTAGTTGGTCTCTGCCATTTTCCGCGAACTTGTAGTTGCGTTAAATAGTCGTGGGACCATGCCTTCCAGTATTGTTGGAACATGTGTTCAAGTAATTGCCATCTGCGACGAATATCGATCTCGTCATCATTGTAGTCGGATCGAGGTAAAGATAGTATCGAAGTGCCTGTGAGAAAGTGGCCCGGAGTCAAACAGTTGTAGAACTCTTCAGGGTCTTCAGTAAGAGGACACAGAGGCCTGGAATTTAGGCATGCTTCGATTTTGGTGAGCAGGGTTGCGAACTCTTCATAGGTTAGCTTCTGGTCACCTAATACTCGACGAAGATGGTGCTTCATCGACTTCACAGATGCTTCCCAGATTCCTCCGGCACTTGGCCAACCGGGAACATTGTGATGCCAAATTACCTCTAATTTGGCTAATTCGTTGAAGAAATCAGTTGATAACATCCATTGGAATTCGTCGAATTCTTTTCGTAGTACTTTTGCAGCGCCGACAAAGTTAGTTCCGCAATCAGAGTACATATGCTTAGGGGTGCCACGCCTAGCACACAGCCGTTGAAATGCTGCGATGAAAGTTTCGGTGCTGAGGTCCGAAACTAGTTCTATTTGTACCGCTTTAGTTGCCATACAGATGAATATAGCAACATAGCCCTTAGTGGTTTTGGCGCTTCTGCCCTTGTGAGTTTTGATTTCCACGGCTCCACTTAAATCAACCAGGGGTTATTCTTTGATACGGTAGATTCGCCATGATTTGATGGTTATCCACCGTGCTGAAGCGACGACAGCGAACACATTTGCGTAGTTGAGTTTTGACAGCCCTATTGCCGCTGATTATCCAGTAGGATTGCCTTATGTGAGTCAGCGTAACCCGAGCTCCGCCATGCAAGGTTGTTATATGCGCTTGTTCTATTAATAAACTTGTATATCGACCACTGTAGGGTATGATGATGGGATTTTTCATGTTTGCAGGCAAAGCTGAGTTCTGGAGGCATCCACCAACTCGAATTAGTTTCTCCTCATCCATATAGGGTTTCAGTTTTAAAATAGCGCTTCTTTTAGTTATAGGTTCGTTGCGTCTCAGCTGTTCGTATTCGTCAGTGAATTGCGTCTCTTGCACGTGTCGTATGATATGTAAATTAGCACTATTGAGTTCGTTTGCACTGAGGTAAGTAGTTTCAGATTTCTTTTTGTTGCGTAAGTTATGAATTAATCGTTGAATCCAAGCGATAATTCTTGTCACTCGGTGCAATGAACTGCAATTATTTAATAAAGTAGTTATAAAATGTTCGATCTCAAATTGTAAGTTAGATTCGTCATTGAGTTTTGACTTAGGTTTTTCACAATAATAAGTAGAGCAGTTCTGGTTTTTCTGGACGCTATAAGAGTATTCTGAGTTCTCCTTATAGTCCAATTTCTTTAGGAATTCCGGCCCTTGCCACCATAGGTCGAAATCAATAAGTTTGCTGGGAAGTAAGCCTCTCGATGCGCAGTCGGCGGGATTTTGATCTGATTTCACGTAACGCCACAGGGCAGGTGCGATTACGCGTTTGATTTTGTTTACTCGATTGGCTACATAAACCTCCCATCTAGACGTTTCGCCGTAAATCCACGCCAAAACAACTTGAGAGTCACACCACGCAGTTAAAGTTGTGTTATACTCAGAGAAAGCTAGCTTGACTTTTTCCATGAGTTCGGCCAAAAGTAGAGCACCGCAAAGTTCAAGTCTGGGCAGTGATATTTTTTGTGTGACGGGTGCTACTCTTGTCTTTGAGGCTATCAAAGTAATTTTCGTTGTGCCATCTTCGTAAGTTATGCGACTGTAGATGACGCATGCGTATGCCTTTTCACTGGCGTCACAGAATCCACATAACTCAATATGATCGTTAATCTCACCAATCCATCGCGGTAAGGTTATTTTCCTGATCATTGGTAATTCCGTTTTTAGTTTGATCCAGTCTGTCTCAATATCCTTAGGAACTTCGTCATTCCAGTCTAGTTTGCTTAGCCAGAGTTTCTGGAAGAGTAGTTTAGCTGTGAGGACCAAAGGTGACAGCCATCCCAAGGGATCGTAATATTTGTAAATCTCGGACAGTAGAGATCTCTTAGTGATTCGGTTGAAGTTATCTTCGGTAGGCCAATTGAAGTTAAATGTATCGTTATTTGGATTCCAACTCAATCCAAGCGTTTTGAAAGTTTCCTCCGCTTTAAATTCATAGTTAGGTGCAACTTGATCCGATGGTAAATCATTCAATAGGGAACGCTCGTTGCTCGACCATTTGCGTAAGTTCATACCGCCTCTTTTTAGTAATGCGATGAGTGATTGTTGTAATTCTTTGGCTTCCAAAAATGTAGATCCACCGCCGATATAATCGTCCATATAGAACGCGTTCTTAAGTGCTTCTGCAGCAGCGGGAAAGTAGTGCCCATCATCGGTGGCCAACTGTAACAATGTTCGCATGGCAAGCCAAGGTGCGCATTTCATCCCATACGTTAAAGTACACAGTTGGTATTCCTTAAGTGGCTCGTCCGGGTTTTCCCTCCATACGATTTTTTGCAGGTGTTGCTGATCATTGGCTATCCATATGCACCTGTACATCATCTGGACGTCGGCAATAAGGGCAAACTTGTAGGTTCTCCATTTCAAGATGAGAGCTTGAATGTCCTTTTGCAGGTTAGGACCCCTTTCAAGTACGTTGTTGAGACTGGGGCCGTTAGAAGTCTTTTGGGATGCGTTGAATACGACTCTTAATCGTGTCGAAGCCGACTTCTCCCTCAGGACTCCATGGTGTGGCAAGTAACAGTCGTTAGGGGTAATTTGAGTGGATAGTTTCATGTGGCCTAGTTCTTTGTACTCCTTCATAAAATCTTTGTACATGGTTGCCAGTTTTTGATTTTTCCGAAGTCGTTTTTCTAGTTGTAAGAATTGAGAAACGGCAGTAGGCCTAGTTTTGCCGAGTTTTTCTTCATAGTTAGGACAAAGCGGCATCTTTACTATATATTTTCCGTCAGTGCTTCGTTGTACCGTGTCCTTGTAAAACTGTTCGCATTGGTCATCCTTGGAAATATCCTTGGAGTTCTGGATTTCCTCAGTTTCCCAAAACTTTGTGAGTTCTTCTAAGTTGATTAGAGTTACGTAACAGTTAAAAGTTTTCATTTTTCCGCATAAAATCCAGCCTAGATGTGTCTGTTGCGCAACAGGGGCTTGTTGTCCTCCTTTAAGAACCCCGTCGAGTATGATCTGTGAATACACGTCGGCGCCTAGGAGAAGATCAACAGGGCGAGATATGTTAAAGTTTGGATCGGCGAGTTTAAGATTTTCCAGATGAGGCCATTGTGATTTTTCAAAAGTAGAGTGAGGTAAGTTGCCCGTAAGTTTCTTCATAATCAGTACAGTTGTTTCAAAAGTGAAGTCAGAGTGTATGGATTTGCAAGATAAGCTCAGCTGCCCCTTACAATCTCCAGATACAGAACCGATGCCCGATACTGTAGCAGCTAGTTTCTTGCGAGGTAAACGCAGACGCTGGGCTGCTGCTTCACTAAGCAGATTCACTTGTGAGCCTTGATCCAAGAGACACCTAAGGGTGTGATAAGTACCATCAACGGCTTTTACTTTTAGCTCCATCGTAGTGAGTAAGATCTCAGTGTTAGTGTCTGATACATGGTTCGAAGTTTGATGCTGTGAAGATGTCGAAGGATGTTGTTCCACGTAGTTAGATCTCTTAGACGAAGATTTCATGTTAGAATTATGCAATAAAGTATGGTGTCTCAGATTACATTCTTTGCAAGTTTTTTTCGATTTACATTCGTTGTTGTTGTGACTGTATAGACAGTTTTTGCAAAGTTTTAATTTCGAAACTGTATTGTTGCGCTGAATCGTATCTAGTTCAAGAAATTTGTCACATTTCATAAGAACGTGATTTCCGTTGCAGTGTGGGCAATTTCCATATGTGGCGTGATAGTTGTATGACTTTCTAAATTCAAAATTAGGTTTCTTCAAAGGTTGTTTCGGCGAAAGTTTCCAGTTAAAGGAATGGTTGGATGATTTTTCAGGTTGATTACTTCCCTTCTTCGTCGATTTCGCAGCTTCATAAGCCATAAACTTTGTTTCCAGGAAATAAATAAAATCCGATAAGTTTTGTATCTCCCTATGATCTCGTAGTTCATTCATATAGCTGGTTAGAGTTGTAGAATCAAGTTTTGGTAACATTAGTTGGACGATCATAGGGTCCCAAGTGGCGGTGTCTATGCCTATGTTAGAAATCCCGTTAATGCATTCTTTTATAACATCATGCATTTTCCTTAAGTTGTTCGCGTCTGGATTTTGTATAACAGGAAGATTCATCATGGTGTTAAAGAAAGATGTAAACTGCAAACAGCGATTGTCGTATCGTTGAGTCAGTATTTCCCAACAAGAGTTATAATTTTCGGCACTAACAGATAAATGCTGCACTAAAGTTTCAGCTTCGCCCTTCAGTTTCGTTTTCAAATGCCTCATTTTCTGCGCCTGGTTAATAGTCGGGTTGTTGAGGATTGTTTCCAAAAAAAGATCTTTAAAAGATATCCACTTGCTGTAGTTTCCGGAAAATTCCGGGAGTTCCATTTTAGGTGCAGATTTTTCGTAGTGAGAATTTGACCATATCTTAGAGTGGATAGATTTTCGTAAATCGTCGTATTGTTCTTCGATTTCGTGGTAAGATTCTTAGTAGTGTGGATTGGAACCCTTAAGATTGAAGTCTATCTCCCAATGTAGTTTGTCAATGGGGTGCCATTTAGACTTCAGGATGGCCAAGCTATCTTCCAGTTCCCATTTTTCAGTAATACAGGAGACGTTGATCTTGGACATAGCACTGCTTATTGCATTAAAGTTACATTGTTGTTTGTTCAATAAGCGTTGGACGTCACAGGCATTCTCTTCCCATTCCTGTGAGTCATCAGTTGAAGTTCCAGCTAAGTCAAACTTAAATCCTCGCTTTAGTTTGGTTAATTCACTTAGCCTGTTTTTCATGTCAGTTAAAGTGGAAAAGTACAGCTCCTTGGTTTTCTCGTAGACAGTTTCCGAGAAATAGTTAATAGTTTTGTCTTCTATTTCCAGTACTAGAAGAGCATGCCTCGCCTCGAAGTCCTGCCACTGAGCTTCTAGCGACGCCAGTCGTGTGTTGAGATAAATCTCAGTTTTTCGAGAAGAAGAATCTTTGCGGTAGTTGTTGCACAGAGTCTTGATGTTCTCGAAGCAAGTTTGTTGGAGTTCCAGCTTGTCCATGTTGGATGTTAGTTTTTAAAGTAGTTTGTATCGATATCTCAGTTGATCTGTCCCTTAGTTGAGAGACAGACGGTGTAGAGTTGCGATAGTTCACGACACGAAGACCACACAGTTTACGCAGTCTTTTAGTCGCTTAAGATCTCAGTGCCTCTGTACTCCGTGTACAGTGTGTGCGCCTTCTCAATTTAACTGGGGATTCTCGCTTGTGAGAGGCCAGCTAAACCGATTCGCCACTGCAGTAAGAGATACAAAAAACACTAAGTTCTTACCTTTCGAAGGACCAAAGATGTAGGGTGTGGCAGGAAGTAGTTGTAGTAGTTAAGTTGTTATAGAGCTGGTAGTCGTGGAGTGCAGGAGCAGAAGATCACCAAACAATCACAGTTAGTTGAAAGTAAGTATATTGTATAAAAGTTACAAGGTTGATGTTGGCTATTCCTTTCTGTGTCACTCCTAGTAAGGTTGAATGCACTCTACCTACTTAAATTATTTAAAATGAAATATAAGTAAATCGCGTGAGCCGCGGCATGCGCGGCGTAAGCAAAAATATGTACAGTGAGACTGTACAACGTTCAAACACTTGATAAAAGCTAACCTAACTCACCAATTAAACATGTACATAACATAACAGCTCAAAATTAAATACTTTAAAAAAAGTTTTAAATTAAAAAATAGAGAACTTGGACAACAATGCAGAAATACAGATAACAAAGAATATATTTACTTTACTTTTGACCTGAATCATTGAACACAATTTGGCATTTTCTTTTAAATGCCGCAAGTGAGTAGAGGAATATGTCAGGACATTCAGTAGATGAACTTAAAGAGTTATGAAGTCTACACATTCGGTGAACAGGACTATAATGACTAATGTTATTTGAACAACTCGGTAAGTGAAACAACTGAGGAATTCTTTGACGTCGCGATGTCGCTTTAAAGTTAATTTCCGTTAAGATAGCAGTTGACAGCAGTGAATAATTTTATACAAATATGTAAGGTCAGTTTGGGAACGTCTGCAATCAAGGGATGTAAAATTAAAACGTTTTAAGCGCTGTTCATATGTCATTAAGATATCTCTCAAGCCCAAACGGGTTGTCAATAGTCTCAAACACTTTTTCTGAATGGTCTCTATTTGCTCAACATGAGCTATGTAATGAGTTGCATGTGGACGAGAATTAAGTTCCCGTTCCTAACGTGACATTAAAAACTATGCAAATTAGTTGTGGTCCCATTGTTACGGTTTCTCACCGTGAGTTTTTAAATGTCTACGTAAAAGACTTTTGTCACTAAATCGAAGACGACAAACCTTACATTCAAATGGCTTCTCACCAGTGTGACTTCTCAGGTGTGTTTTTAATGTACTGTTGTGAGTAAATCGACGACGACAAACCTTACATTCAAATGGTTTCTCACCAGTGTGAGTTCTTAAATGAGTTTTTAAACTACTTTTGTGACTAAACTGCTTTTCGCAAACATTACATTCAAATGGTTTCTCACCAGTATGTGTTCTTAAATGTGATTCTAAATTACCCTTTTGATTAAATTGCTTGCCGCAATCATAACATTTATACGGCTTCTCACCAGTGTGAGTTCTCAGATGTTTTGTTAATGTACTGCTTTCAGCAAATCGACGTCGACAAACCTTACATTCAAATGGTTTCTCACCAGTATGTGTTCTTAAATGTGATTCTAAATCACCCCTGTGATTAAATTGCTTGCCACAATCATTACATTTATATGGCTTCTCACCAGTGTGAGTTCTTAAATGAATATCTAAATGACCCTTTTGATTAAATTTCTTACCACAACCATTACATTTATATGGCTTCTCACCAGTGTGAGTTCTCAGATGTTTTGTCAATGTATTGCTGCGAGCAAATCGACGACGACAAACCTTACATTCAAATGGTTTCTCACCAGTATGTGTTCTTAAATGTGATTCTAAAGTACCCTTTTGATTAAATTGCTTGCCACAATCATTACATTTATATGGCTTCTCACCAGTGTGAGTTCTTAAATGAATATCTAAATGACCCTTTTGATTAAATTTCTTACCACAACCATTACATTTATATGGCTTCTCACCAGTGTGAGTTCTCAGATGTTTTGTCAATGTATTGCTGCGAGCAAATCGACGACGACAAACCTTACATTCAAATGGTTTCTCACCAGTATGTGTTCTTAAATGTGATTCTAAAGTACCCTTTTGATTAAATTGCTTGCCACAAACATTACATTTATACGGCTTCTCACCAGTGTGAGTTCTCAGATGTTTTGTCAATGTATTGCTGTGAGCAAACCGACGACGACAAACCTTACATTCAAATGGTTTCTCACCAGTGTGAGTTCTCAGATGTTTTGTTAATGTACTGTTGTCAGCAAATCGACGTCGACAAACCTTACATTCAAATGGTTTCTCACCAGTGTGCGTTCTTAAATGTGTTTCTAAATTACCCTTTACATTAAAAAGCTTACCACAATCATTACATTTATATGGCTTCTCATCAGTGTGAATTATTAAGTGTCTCTGTAGGTCACTCTTCCACTGAAACCGCCTCAGACAAACATGGCACTGGTGCCTTGTGTCAGCGCTCTGAGGGTCGCCGTAATAACTGTTTCGGGAACTTCCTGCCACAGGCTGTTGGCCCTCTGCTGCGCCATCTGCAAAATATTTGTTACTTTCACCTACACCATCGTTTATCAAAGGAGGTCAGTTCGTTAGCGAACCCGTGGGATGAGATACATCATATGAGCGCACTGGTCACCACTGCCGCAGCGCTTACACGTAGACATACAACGAAGCCAAACCCCAATGTCTCCTAAGCATTCATTCATATGCATAGAAATATAGAAGGGCTTCGCAACGTAGAACGTCACTTTCGCAAAATGTCATTGTTATGAAACAAAAACAAAACGCAAACTCTCGCGCGAGCAACACTGCGGGGAGTTATATTCAAAATTTAGATGACACTTCAGTTTGGCTTTTGTTCTTACACACATCTCCAACTTTGTAATTTTTGTCCATTATATCCAGTACCTATGCAAATACAGTCTTACTTTCCGCAATATCCTACAGTAAGGGAAGTCCCATTTTTTCTAGCCATTCATATTTTTATGCGAAAATTGGAATAAGCAAGAGGACTACTGCATTGTATTTTATTTTACTAACCTACGAAAGAAACTTTTACATGTTTTATTTTATTTTATATTGTGTCTCCACGACGTTGGCCACCTGGCGGGATACCTCGGCAGTGTTGCGCTGCATTGGACTTAAACCTGACCCTGGATGCATTGAAAATGGATCTTTTTTGTCCACATCGATCATTTGAACTCAAAATCCATATTCCATGTACCATAGCTATTCAATTAAATGCCTTCACGCCTGGCTGCTCACAGTGGTCCGACTTCCACTAACTTCAGCTCGACCGCTAGTTTCAAATTCAGAAAACCGATTCCCTCAATCAATCAGCGACACACACAGAATGAGTCGTGTGAAACATATAACACCATCTGTTTGTTCGGTTGTTAAGAAGCTTACCGTCCGCGTAGTGTCCCCCGCCCCGCGCCCCCGCGTATTCATCGGAGTCCCGTGTCTCATCCACGTCAGCCGCGGGAACGCCTGGCACGCAAATAACATTAGTCCCTGAACGTCACTTTCGCTAAATGCCTTCAATGTTTGTGAATACCCTTGAAGACATTGCTGCTTTCAAGGATGTGACTTCTGCCATGCTGGTCTGGGAGAAAATTAAAATCGGCCAAGTGCGAGTAGGACTTGCGCACGAATAGTTCCGTACCATTATCTATAAAAACGGCAAAAAATAATGTCTGTTGAATAGGAAGGAGCCCCCCCGAATGTTATAGTAATTTAATTGTTTATTTTATATAACTCAATATTCTGTGAAAATTTCAAGCGTCTACCTGTTGCCGTTATCAATATCGAGCAAAAACGAGCAAATAAATCGTGTGCATAACCCCAGCAGGAAAGTATCTGCTCACGCACAAATTTTCTCGCTACGATTATTCGTTTAGAATCTTCCTGCTGGAGCAACGTTACCCCACAGCAGGAATGGTTTTTTTCGTTTTTTTCCAACATTACAAAGGGCACAATTTTTTTATTCAGGGCACATTTACAGCGTATTAGGCATATTATTATTCGCTCTACTCATATTACTCACGAGGTACTTTCCTGCTGGGGTTACGCACACAAAAAAATCACGATTGTTGTATAGAAATAATCTGTCTAACCATCAAGGTTTATGAGATACCTCCTGGTGACAGACGGACAGACAGTCCCGTTTTTACCCTTTGGGTACGGAACCAAAGGGGCTACTCTTTCCACCTAGACCGTAGCGACTGGCCAATTAGACGAAAATTTAATAGATGATGTGGCTAGCAATCCACCACTAGTTGACGTGCGTCGGACGCGCAACGAAAGTTCCGAATATTAAGATGTTTTAAGATCTTACTACTAATTCACAGGCCTATGGTTGTACTGCCTTGCTTATTGGCAAATATCATTCTAGGTTAACGGGAAGTACGCTATAGATTTTGATTCCCTTGCGAGAGCAAATTCACAAAATATGCGACATAAACAGCTATGTCTTTTGATTCCCTTCACTTACAAGTTTGAATTTGTGACAGATTCAAGGGGTCGCAGATATTAATACATATGTAATATTCGCTTCAACTTTATACTTTACTATTGTGCATACCACGGAGTACATACAGAGTTGAGACGGCGTTAACTACTGTGCACTGTGATTCCAACTAGGTCCTGACGTCATCACGTTAACATCGAGAGTAGGCGTGGCCTATTAGTCTGCTGTTGTAGCTGTCAATGTTCGTACGTGGTTCGTTCTGTGCACACAGTGAGATTTTCGGACTTATCTTGTTTTTTACGAAGAAAATCATGAAGTGTTGCATTATATCATGTAAAAACTACTCAGATAATCGTTCAGATGCTATGGAAGGAATCACATTTTATTTGTAAGTATATTTATTCGTAATTTACTTAAATTATTCTAGAAAAATCTTTTGGCGACGTTCCGTGCTACTCATCGTTAGATGGCACCACTTTGCGTAATGGGACGTATGAACTATAAAAATATATTAAAGCTAATTATCGTAATAAATAATAACCATAAGTACTCGTTTTACCTTGACAAAAAGATTATGTTTATGTTGTTTCATAATTCTCTTTTCAGCAATGCGCCACCTGTCGTCAACGTTGAATAATAGTGAACGTCAAGATGACGGGACTCCGCCCGGTTTTGCGAATATGATGTGATTAGGATGTAGTACCATATTAGTGCTATTTTATACTTAGGTACATAATAAAATTTTATTATGGAGACAGTTTTATTATGGAGGTTAGGCTCTCTCTACCCCGTAAGGGAAATAGACGTGATAATATGTATGTATGTTTTAACATTTTGGTTTTGCACTTAATTTTTAGGCAAAGGTAAATTAAAACAAATTCAGTGTAGAATAACCAGTATAATGCTACTTGGCTTTGAAATTCACTTTTTCCTCAGGAGCTTATTCGTTTATTTATTTATTTGTCAAACATGTGTTACAATGTGTTAAATAATATAAAAGTAGGAATCAACATGCTTACCGTTAGGGTGTACAAATATTGAATCAGATGAGCTACTGTTATTACCACATAAAATAAACAATAAATAATATTAAATTACAAAATAAGTCAATATATGTACAATAAGCACAAAAAATATATAAATAGAGAGATAAAAAAAAAACCACTAAATTTTATCATTAAAAAACGCACTAATATCATAGTAACACTTCTGGTTTAGGAATGATTTCAGTTTTTTCTGAATATAAAACATTAAATATAAATAAATTTATATTTAATGTTTTATATCATTTAGGGATTTTATTATAAATTTTCGGAACAGAACTGTTTTTGATTGATGTAGACAAAGTCTATCGCCATTTCTTCTGTTTCTTGCACACACATCCGATATACGTTTGAATAAATGGGGATTATTTTGAACAAATACAGCTATCTCAAATATATACAGTGATGGCAGTGTTAGTATTTTATATTGTTTAAAATATAAGACAGCTATCAGTGCTTTGTAGACCAAACATAAGCGGATACACCGTTTTTGCATTTTAAAAACCAATTTTTTATCTGTAGAATTTCCTTAGAAAAATCGTTGAAAATATTTTTTATTTTTACAATTGAAGTGTTTTTTAAGAACTGAATTGTGGTCCCGCCATTTTGATATTATAATAGCGGAACCACTTTCTTTGTAGAATACCTTGAAATCATTTGAGTGTACAATTTTATTATAGCACGTATGTAAGTATAAAATAGCACAATATTACTACGTACGTAATGGTACTACATCATAGTTACATCATATTCACAAAACCGGGCGGGGTCCCGTCATCTTGACGTTCACGAATAATAGCCAAAACATGGCAAAATGTCTAGGGTTGCCAACCACCTAGTTTTTGCTAGTTAATACTTTTTACTGTTTTATCAAAAGACAGTATACAAAATACTGTTTTCTCAACCGCTGATAAAACTACGATTGGATTTTGAAATTTTATAAAAAGTTACATGGAAGATGAGGGAATAATGATGTTTCTGAGCACCTCGAGAGCATTTTTCATCAAAGAAACCTACTTTCAGTGAGTGCTCACCCCATATGCAGACAGCATCGACCACAATTCTTTCATAGGTTTTTTACAAATCTACGAATACGCAGTACATTTTTTGACCTTTGGCCAAAAATTTCTCCAAAATGAAAAAGACATGGAAAAGACCTACTAGTCTATTTGCTAACCTAGTGTACAACGTTTTGATGGTCACTTCAAAATACATTTTGATGGTCACATCAAATACATCTTATATAAAAATTAACAATATCATGCGAAAGCCGCAATGCATTTTGAATTGTCTATCAAAACGTTGTACACCGAGTTAGCAAATAGGCCGGCTGATCTGTACATCCTATTCCTTTTCTGATCCCGCTTGTTAGTTAAGTTAGTTGTAAATAAAACTTTTGTACATGTTGTATCGTTTTTTAACATTCATACAAATCGAATATTGCACTTTGGCGTTACGTGATACTTTTTCAATTGATTGAGATTATATCTGTTAATGTAGATTTTCATGGTTAGAAAAAAATTATTTTTTTCTAACCATGAAAAATTGGAAGATGAAAAATTTTATTGGATATTCTTAAGCTTATTTACACTCCATGCTATGATTATTAAATCATAATACTTCAAGAAATATATGATCGAAGCATAATAGTATTTGATTTTTACTTTTGGAACCAATATCTCCCTATGTCCTTTATTATTAATGATGGAAAAATGTCATGCGATCGATGTAATTTCTTGATAAGATCAACGATCAACAAAAGATCAATCCACCAGTTTGTATATTTTTTTGACATGTGGGTCGAGCATGTGGGTCAAAAAAATATACAAACTTGTGGCGGCGTCGAAGGCAGGCTAGTACTACTACTAGCTCAAGTCACCTCTAGTATGGCTAAGTTTTAGGTGGCCCGTGCGTCAACTCGTATGCTGCCTGGATTTTGACTACTCTTTTACATGATATGGTCACTGACACTATGGTTTTATTATGGAATTTGATTAATTATCTATGACAAAAAACAGAAAGGAAATAATTTACATAAAACATATTGATTCTTTGTTTTTGTGGCTGTGAAGATGTAGTCTCAAAATAAAAGATTGCTTTGAACAGGTACAGAACTATACTATATACAACAATATTATGTTATTAAAATTATTTTTGAAGAAATATTAATTTGTGGAAAATTTTAAATTTATATGTTTCTAACCATAGTTTTACCAGCAGTCGTGAAAAGTGTTTTGCGAACTCTCTTATAATAGAACAGTAAAAAGCATTAACTAGCAAAAACAGTATTATAATGTTTTTAACAGTCTGGTTGGCAACCCTAATTACTCAGCTATCCGACACTAGATGTCAGTAGGTGTTAGGGAATCTAGTGACGGGTAGATAAACTAAAAAGAAAAATCAACATCGAACTTATTAAGTAGTTGGGCTATTCGCCGCAAGATGGATATAAAGGAGGGAGTGAGACAGAGCAAGTAGAGTGAGACAGATAATACTCCCCTCACCCCCTGTAAGTGCCACGCATTGTTTCATAGAAAATATTCCTTAGGGCAACTCCTCTCTGTATGTACTCCGTGGTGCACACGTTCCTGAGAAAGAGGGTCTTGCAGACTAACAATTGGGTGACCCTAATGGGTTCCTTTTTACCTTTTACCCGGAACCCTAAAGACCCCTAAAGATGATAGAGAAACACATGGAAGACGTTTGGTCACGTTAAACATACATACCCTCCGGATCCTCATCATCCATTGCAGTTTCGCCAGCATCCTCTGACTCCGGCTCAGCTTTGACCGCGACCCTGGCGGGCGGCGTGCTGTCACAACATTCAGCCACAGAGAAGGACAGCGACGAACACAAGCCAATCGCCTCGCGGTCAATCAGGGATATGGATTTTTCTGTAATCTGAATACCATTTATACTGTTGTGTCTTGCTGGTGTATGTCTCTACATAGGTGTGTAGAGTTAAGTGTGCGGCGTCCAACGAAATCCGGGAGTTCACCTTACGAACTTCATTTGATACAATCGAATTTACATAAGCGCGCGGCGGGCGGAGGGCGAGGAGGCTCGGTGGCCGCTGCCCGTTGTAAGTACACGAATGCTGACAATGCTACACTACGCGCGGGACCGAGCTCACCACAACACCATTTTGAATTAGAGCAATTGATTACAGTAGTATATTAAAGTGTGTGACTATTGACAATGTCTAGCGCTGTAGGCAATGGCTGCCATCCTGCTTGCTTCACGGCCCCTAAATTGCTCATCACAATTTTTTTATAATATATTTCTTTGTTTGTTATGCTTTCACAGCTTAATTTACTAACCCAAACATCATAAAATGTTTCATATACATTAGTTTGACATAGGCTACCTTTCATCCCAGAAAAAAATACTGTTCCCGAGCCATTTACCTTAATGTGAGCGAAGCTCCGGGCAAAAACTAATTGTCAAGGGTATTTCAACAAGGACTGGCCCATGTTGAAGTTCAATAAAACAAGCTGTGTGAGATATTAATGTCATTTGTTTTTATTTGTAAGGCCTATTAATGCCATTATGGAATATGACATTGTTTAAATGTCCGCCGAGGCTTCAAGCAGTGGCACGGATCTGAGAGGTCCAACTTTCTATGACTGCTGCACAAATCCAGCTGAATCTGAGCAATGGCCTGCATTATGCACAACTTGTTTTATTTCATTTTAACATTGGCCCGTGCTTGTTGAAAGACCCTTTATAACTTAATAAGATAATATATGAACGAGATACCTCGTCAGCCTTCTCCAAAATAGCAGTCAGCACATTGTCTGCCCTGATGGCAGTCACCATCAGTTTGTGGCTCTTCTTCAGCTTAGCACAGCAAATGTAGCATGCTGCCACGGGCCTGTTCCCAGCCACGAGCTAGAAATTATAAGAACTTTTACTGAAACACCAAAACCATCAATTTAGACAAAAAACACTAGGATATGGGGCACACAGAATCTCAAATGATGGTTTTTATAGGTAATATTATATCTCACTTTTGTCCAATTAAGTAAATAATACCTTGTATATAACTAGGTTCATTACTGGCTTTAAAAATGGCAATTTTTTGTAGCACAAATCTGGTTTGTTAGAATATTTGTTAAAACATTGTGTTGTTGTTTTATTGTAATTTTTGTCAAAAGTCATGTCTAAAAGGGGTAGAAACTACACAAATGATATATAATAAAGGGGTAAAAGCTATACAAATATATATAAGCTGGTAGACTAAGTCTAACCAGTAACAACCCATGTAGCTTAATGGTACGCCAAGTGCCTTTAAATCACAGGGACTCAGGCTCAAGATTGGCCTGGGTTCTGGATGTTTATCATTATGTAAGTATTAAAAATATAATATCGTAGAGTTAGTATCCCATGACACAAGTTCACAAGTAAGTATGGGGCTAGCTCGATCTGTGTGCTTTGTCCCTGTATATTTATTTATAACTAGTAGTAGATCACTTACAAGGGCACCCGTCAACCTCTCGTACACGAGTTGCAGGGCAGTACCGTCAATGTTGGTCAGGAGCGCGTCCATTGAGAGGCAGATGCGGCAAACAGCTAGACTCTGATGCATCTTGTGAAGGGTTATGTATTATGAGGACTGTGTTTTATTTCAAATTGCTGTATCAGTACTCAATGTAAATAACTACGATTGTATCGCAGTTGTAAGACTCTTGGGTTACTACAATACACGATTTATAATAAAATAAAAAATAATTGGCGAGGAACCAAACTATAGTAGAGAACGATTTGACTACTACGTATCAGATCAGACTGCCAACTGCGAACAAAAATTTAAACCATAGCGTTTTTTTTTTAATTTTCCTATATCTTAACCTCAGAACAATAACTAAAGCATAGAAACCGTGTTAAAATAACAACAAAATACAATATTCTACACTGTTTTTACTTATGGCATTGTTAAAGCATCAGAAAGAGATGCATATACAATGCCATTTGCGTAAATGTGCAGGTTGTCCTGGGGTACTGATGTGATCAGGGTTGTACTATATCGATGAAATATATTTATCGACTAAATGTTTCGTCCTAAGAAAGTCATAAATGTACTCTACTCTGATTGTATCGATTCGTTAAACGAGTACGATTCATAAAAAAAAAAAACAACTAGTTGCACTCCAGGAGTGCCGGCAGAAGTGAAAACTCGCCTTTGCGGCATACTCAGGTCCGTGTCCTTCTTACGAATTTTCGATCAATTCACGTGTCCTGACGCGAGTTTTCTATTTTACCCATCCCAAAAAGTGCACAAAGCCGCTAAAGAGGCTTTAACTTTAAAAGTTACGTCAAGATACACCTAAATAACTCCTAATCGCATGGCGCCGCTTGGCTTCATCTGATAAATAGGTAAAAAAAAAATCCATACATTACCCACCGCACGTCTACTGTCTACTGCTGGTCATTAGGCCTTACCCAGTACTATTGGTCGAACGGCAGAATACCTAATATGATGTCAATCATATTTTCGATTATTTCGAAATTCAAACAGTGCCTACTTACCTACCTTACCTATGAATGCGCAAAAAACCCAATGCATTCGATTTACAGTCCCCAATGTGAGGCAGTCCAACGTTGACATACTAGTTGAAGGTAAAATAGACTTTGTAAATGATACCACCTTCTTAGGAATCACAATAGACTCTAAATTGCAATGGGGCGCTCATGTATCAAAAGGTAATATAAGGTCAGATATATTTTTCACTTGATCAATGGGCCATTCAGCATATTCCAAAACCATCTAAAGCTTTTCCCAGCTAGCTTTGAGGAACAGTCAGTAAAGGAAACATAATCAGGTAGGTAAAGAGAAACACATAATTCGAAGTGATATTTTTTATTTTATAAAACTTTTACACTAGGGTAAAAAAGTGCCAGTGTGTTATTTGTGAAAAATTCACAGTGTTGGTAATAGAAAAACAAGAGGTGAAGAAAAACAAGAGATTACTTTACCCACTTTCATTACTGTCCAAAATAAAATGTTTTTCATAATTTTAAATATAAATAATAAAACCGTTTCCGTAAACTTTCTTATTACCATTGATTTATAATTCGGCAAATATAAATGTAGGTAAAGCATCGTGTTTCAATCGCTTCCATTTAATTTTATATTCGAAATTAATGTATCGGCACGGCAGTAAAATATTTTGAACAAATTCGAGTATGTATGACATTTTATGTCCAATATGTCGCTTGAAAGTTCCTCGGATCCACACCTTTTTATCCTTTTACTTCAGGGAGCTGCAATAAAATTTCAACAATAATTTTCTTCATATTAGTAAAAATCGATTCTTTTTAGGGTTCCGTACCCAAAGGATAAAAACAGGACCCTACTAATATGACTCCGATATCCATCTGTCTGTCACCAGGCTGTATCTCATGAACCGTGATAGTGAGACAGTTGAAATATTACAAACAAAAATTTCGGGCGTTTTTATAGCTTACGCCCACGGCTCCGCTCGCGTTAATGTCTATCCCCGATAACAGTACCTTATTCTGAGATGTAATTTATGTCTATGTTCTTTTCCGTACTCCAGAGATCGTGCAATGGTGATGATGATGATGCAAAACTTTCATGATGATCGGTTCAGAAGTTACGGCGTGGAAGCGTAACAAACAAACTCACTTTCACATTTATAATATTATATGTAAGGATGGTACGGAACCCTTCGTGCGCGAGTCCGACTCACACTTTGCTGGTTGTTTAATTACCATGATGGTTCAATTTGTTACATTACTATTGCATGGCTCAACACTAACAAAAATATCCCTGATAGCAAGACCGTCATAAAAAATATCGATATACTCGTAGATACGTGATTTTACCACATCACTAGCAAAAAAACTAACCTAATTTGAAATAAGGAAAAAACGATAATTTTAAGCAAAATACCTATAAAAGTTGTCATTTATACAATACGTTATATAATTGACAATATTATTGTTGTATTTTGAGGTATTTTGGGTTTTAATTATGCACTTTTAACTGAAAAACTTACCGAAGAAAATTATGTTTTACAGAATTTATTTCTGTTCGTCCTGAATGGGATTTACATCGCTCCATTGCACAAGACATTGTTTAGTATAATGGTCATTTGATAACGCACCAACCCAACACCGGTTAATACTTTTTTCCGTGAGAATTTTAGCACAATCCTATATTTAATTTGCAGACATCACAATTCCGCCGCAATGTTTTTGTCGATATATAACCCGATCAAATCGGCAAGATGCTAATATTACAGACGTTGAACTGTAATAAGTTATTTTGAATTTAGTCGGATTTAATTGGAGTCCAATGGAGTCCATTGACATTTCAAGTCGGGACAACCATGAAAATAATAGAAACTGACTGAAGTTTTTGTCTCATTCTGTCATAAGCGAAAGCTCATAAGAAAAATACAGTGTCAACTATCTGTTTTCAGTTTCTATTTTTATGCGGCTTCTATGTATATTATTCTTCTGAGATCTTAACAGACATTTGTTATTTTTTTTATAATTTAAGGTTTGGAGCAAAAGAATAAACGTGCACGTGCATTTACCATTGCTAATATGGTATCTATAGATAACTACACATATAGATATACAACTAATATACTCATATATATACTTATTGTGCTTTTTAATGCATACTGTATATCATGCATACTTTCGTTTAGGTATTTTCATTGCTTTTACATGGGGGGTAAAGGAAAATGAATAATACCATTTATAATTATTATTGTAATTTTTATTAACTCGCAATATTTACAAAACAATTATTTAGTTTATGTTTGGCCGATGTTTAGTCTCGCTGAAGAACCTCTTCTCAAAATGTTTTTGACAAACCGCTAAGTTTATCTCTTTCTCTAATGGTATAAAATCGTAACGATTTAGGCACTCTAACCTCTTGAGTCTTTTCTCAGAACTTTTAGGTTAGCGGTGTAAATAACTAGAGTCCTTTCGCAAACACTTACACACACAACACTTGTAATACGGCATTTTCGGTAGTAGGAGCACTAGGGAAATACACAGGGCTCTATTACTGGTAAAGTGGAGAGAATAAGCACAGGTCTTCACACAATGACAGTAATGCACAACTACTACGTTTGCGCTAGACCTGTGTCGATGCGCCGCTGCCAGCGACGAACGTCAGACCCTCAGAACAATAACTAAAGCATAGAAACCGTGTTAAAATAACAACAAAATACAATATTCTACACTGTTTTTACTTATGGCATTGTTAAAGCATCAGAAAGAGATGCATATACAATGCCATTGCGTAAATGTGCAGGTTGTCCTGGGGTACTGATGTGATCAGGGTTGTACTATATCGATGAAATATATTTATCGACTAAATGTTTCGTCCTAAGAAAGTCATAAATGTACTCTACTCTGATTGTATCGATTCGTTAAATGAGTACGATTCATAAAAAAAAAACAACTAGTTGCACTCCAGGAGTGCCGGCAGAAGTGAAAACGCGCGTTTGCGGCATACTCAGGTCCGTGTCCTTCTTACGAATTTTCGATCAGTTCTCGTGTCCTGACGCGAGTTTTCTGTTTTACCCATCCCAAAAAGTGCACAAAGCCGCTAAAGAGGCTTTTACTTTAAAAGTTACGTCAAGATACACCTATATAACTCCTAATCGCATGGCGCCTCTTGGCTTCATCTGAAAAATAGGTAAAAAAAAACTCCATACATTGCCCACCGCGCGTCTACTGTCTACTGCTGGTCATTAGGCCTTACCCAGTATTTGTCGAATGGCAGAATACCTAATATGATGTCAATCATATTTTCGATTATTTCGAAATTCAAACAGTGCCTACTTACCTACCTTACCTATTACCTATGAATGCGCAAAAAACCCAATGCATTCGATTTACGGTCCCCAATATGAGGCAGTACAACGTTGACATACTAGTTGAAGGTAAAATACTAGACTTTGTAAATGATACCACCTTCTTAGGAATCACAATAGACTCTAAATTGCAATGGGGCGCTCATGTATCAAAAGGTAATATAAGGTCAGATATATTTTTCACTTGATCAATGGGCCATTCAGCATATTCCAAAACCATCTAAAGCTTTTCCCAGCTAGCTTTGAGGAACAGTCAGTAAAGGAAACATAATCAGGTAGGTAAAGAGAAACACATAATTCGAAGTGATATTTTTTATTTTATAAAACTTTTACACTAGGATAAAAAAGTGCCAGTGTGTTATTTGTGAAAAATTCACAGTGTTGGTAATAGAAAAACAAGAGGTGAAGAAAAACAAGAGATTATTTTACCCACTTTCACATAATTATAACTTAAACATAATTTTAAATATAAATAATAAAACCGTTTCCGTAAACTTTCTTATTACCATTGATTTATAATTCGGCAAATATAAATGTAGGTAAAGCATCGTGTTTCAATCGCTTCCATTTAATTTTATATTCGAAATTAATGTATCGGCACGGCAGTAAAATATTTTGAACAAATTCGAATATGTATGACATTTTATGTCCAATATGTCGCTTGAAAGTTCCTCGGATCCACACCTTTTTAATTTCCTTTTACTTCAGGGAGCTGCAATAAATTTTCAACAGTAATTTTCTTCATATTAGTAAAAATCGATTCTTTTTAGGGTTCCGTACCCAAAGGATAAAAACAGGACCTTACTAATATGACTCCGATATCCATCTGTCTGTCACCAGGCTGTATCTCACGAACCGTGATAGTGAGACACTTGAAATATTACAAACTCGCTCCATCGTAGATCTTGTCTTTACCCCCAGGGTTAGTCTAAGGTCAAGAGTAAGCTTATTCAAAAAAAAAAAAAAACAAAAATTTTGGGCGTGTTTATAGCTTACGCCCACGGCTCCGCTAGCGTTAATGTCTATCCCCGATAACAGTACCTTATTCTGAGATGTAAGATATGTCTAAGTTCTTTTCCGTACTCCAGAGATCGTGCAATGGTGATGATGATGATGAAAAATTTCATGATGATCGGTTCAGAAGTTACGGCGTGGAAGCGTAACAAACAAACTCACTTTCACATTTATAATAATATATGTAAGGGTGGTACGGAACCCTTCGTGCGCGAGTCCGACTCACACTTTGCTGGTTGTTTAATTACCATGATGGTTCAATTTGTTACATTACTATTGCATGGCTCAACACTAACAAAAATATCCCTGATAGCAAGACCGTCATAAAAAATATCGATATACTCGTAGATACGTCATTTTACCACATCACTAGCAAAAAAACTAACCTAATTTGAAATAAGGAAAAAACGATAATTTTAAGCAAAATACCTATAAAAGTTGTCATTTATACAATACGTTATATAATTGACAATATTATTATTGTATTTTGAGGTATTTTGGGTTTTAATTATGCACTTTTAATTGAAAAACTTACCGAAGAAAATTATGTTTTACAGATTTATTTCTGTTCGCCCTGAATGGGATTTACATCGCTCCATTGCACAAGACATTGTTTAGTATAATGGTCATTTGATAACGCACCAACCCAACACCGGTTAATACTTTTTTCCGTGAGAATTTTAGCACAATCCTATATTTAATTTGCAGACATCACAATTCCGCCGCAATGTTTTTGTCGATATATAACCCGATCAAGTCGGCAAGATGCTAATGTGACAGACGTTGAACTGTAATAAGTTATTTTGAATTTGGTCGGATTTAATGGAGTCCAGTGGAGTCCATTGACATTTCAAGTCGGGACAACCATGAAAATAATAGAAACTGACTGAAGTTTTTGTCTCATTCTGTCATAAGCGAAAGCTCATAAGAAAAATACCGTGTCAACTATCTGTTTTCAGTTTCTATTTTTATGCGGCTTCTATGTATATTATTCTTCTGAGGTCAGACCATGACGTCAGCAAGGCATCAACCAATCACAGAAAAGATAAAGGATAGTGGGCAAGATGGCCGCTACGCGTTGCGTTCCGATGTTAGCAGATTGTCGGCCGTATATTATTTTACTCTTTGGATTTGACTCTCAGTCAGTATTCATGTTTATTTGAAAGAGTATGGAATAATGGGATTTGACTTGACCACAGATTAGAAAGAGTATGTATGTCCACCTAAAGGCAAATAATAAATATGTAGCTTTTGTATGAAAAAATCAATCGTTTACGATCGGCATCGTTTCAAAAATTAAATCAAGACACGGATACATCTAAAATAATACAAAAAAAAAATACCCTACTTAAAAATATATATTTACAAATCGTACAGTCCCTCCAGATGCTCACCTCTGGGCATCGTGCCCAAAAGGCTGGCAGCATTGCCTAATTGAATGACAATGCTGATACGCTGACCTAGGTAATTTCCAGCTCTTTGGTCACGAGATACCTCAATAAGCCTTTTAGCCAAGAAACTAAAAAGCTTATGCGCTGGTGGACCCCACGGACCCAATGTATCTACCCCAAAAGGCTCAAATATGTAGTTACCTCCGATACCTACATATTTGCGTCTTTTAAGGGTTTCTGCTCCAGCAGCGGCTGTGCCTGCCTTCGACTTGGTACTTTGGAGATGAGATGGCGTCAGTGTGTCGTACCAGGTCAATCTCCAGGGTACCAAAGTCATTCCGTCTGGTCTCTTGCCATCATCCCGTGTCAGGCCGTTTGGTTCTAAAACGGCAGGAACGTGAATGCTGGCAAGAGCACGGTAGATAATATTATTTAGGGCAGCATGACGCCCCAAACGGCCGGCACTTCTGGAACATGAGAGTCCGTGATGCCCAAAAGGATCAACGGTAACCCCACGGGGGCATAAATGAGGGACTGTAAATTTTGCGCCTAAGCTGAGTGCTGCCGCAAAACGAAAAGTGTCATCATGCAACAAAGTACCCAAGTTGGCGGATGTTAGTGCCTGCAACAAAGCCCAGATTCCCATTCTGCAGATGCTAATAGGCGGGCGCGCTCTGCAGAGCTACAAGACGTTTTTAGTAAGTTACCTTGAGCAATTCGGCAGAGCGGCCCATCCCATTGCTTCTGCGATGACGGAAAATCAGGAAATTTAGAATTTGGAACAAGAGCTCGCCAAGCGTCAAAGGCCTCTGTGGCATTGCAAATTGAAGTCACGTTATTTTTCAGAATTTTGTCAAAAAGAGAAAATAGCTCTCCAGTGAGTTTAAAAACTACACGTTTTGCGTTTCGCTAAGTCCTCATTCAATAATAGCACCTGAGAATAGTACTCGTCCTTGAAGTCGGTCTCACTGACAAACTGTCAATGTCAAATCGGCAGTTTAACAAAATCTTAGAACAACAAACAAAAACAAACTTACATAAATAATAATGGTACTCCACAGGATAGTTAGTGGGACACCGTAAATAATCATGTGAATGCGATATTTCATATTATAATAAAATGGAGGAATTGTGCACAGCTTGCCTGTGCATCGGAAGAAATCTGTATTATATTGGCGATACGGATGTTTTTGGTCTTTACTCGCAAATTTTGAATGAAATACCTGTAAGTACTCACCCTTTAATTACGTACGTTTAATAGTCTTAGGGGGATCAAAATAGTAGTATGAAGGAGATTAAAATATCTTCCAGGAAAATAAAATAAAAATTTACTTTTAAAAGTAATAACTATTTACAAAATAGACGCCCAAATAATTTAGTGTGAAAAAAATGGGGGCTTGGGTGTGGGAGCGAGGAGTCCCACTACAATCAACCCCTCCGCGTTCCACCTAAATTTAAGTCAAATTCACTCGAGAGCCCCTTAAACTGCAACCTAACCTCCAAACTTCAATCATCACATCTCAGAAACCAAGGTTACCTTAACCTTTTTAGGCTTGGTAGCTGAAGCCCAGAGTGGCAGATAGAAGGTCAAAATATTCTTGGATTCCTCCTTCTCCCCTCCTCCCTCCATTGTCACATTACAGAATTTAATTGCATTTAGGTATGTTTGTTTGTAATGCTTCCGCAGCTTACCTTCTGTTTGTTGGTTGGCTCAGTTTGTGTGATAGGTCCCTATATAAATTTATTTATCTATATTTAGTATTAAGTATCCCAATATCTTAATTCCCTTAAAAACAAATGAAAAACGCATCTACTGAGCATGATGAGTAAGGCAATATCCTCCCATGGAATGAAGAACCCTGGGAGAGGCTTTTATCCAGCAGTTGACTTCTTACGGCTGCAATGATGATGATGAAAATGTATATGATCTACCTTGTAGGGATTATATACGGCCAGCACGCACTTGGCCATTAGTCGTCATCAATTCGCCCAACGATCAAGGCGTGTGTTAAGTAACTATTGTCTCCTATATTATCTGTGTACACCATAAATACATTGTCTTGGAGTCAACTCTTTGATTTAAAGATCCTTCTGGTAGTTAGTGTTAGGACCGTCCACTGTACCCTAAGTGGCAGCAATACTTACAGTGGCTTACCTACCAGCTGATAGATTTGGTTTCCAGGTATACAACCCGTTAGACATATGTGTCCGCGTCTGCTGGGAGTGCCGGGCCTTGCTGCGGCGGCTGCAGAGGTTCCGGCGCCAGGTTCAGCAGTCTTACCAACTGCTCACTCAAGTACATGCAGTAAGTACCATCTTTAAACAGGTGGTTGGAAGAAAACGTAACGTATCTTTGAGCAAAAATAAGTATTGCCCGTAGCGTGGCTCTACCACAACTCAATACAATACAAACACACGTGTGATTCCATATGTTTTTCAGAACAGCACACTAAGTATCGCGCGCCCCCCGCACCTCAATGTCCAGTGCATCACGAGCATCTCTCTCCCGTTTGATGACATCATACTCAAGCCGGAACCTGATGCAGGTGAGTCTACAAGTTTTTCTAATACATGCATATTATCACGTCTTTGTGCCTTACGTGGTAGACAGAGCCAAAGGCCAAGGTTAGCGTGTTTGTGAGCGTATAGGTGGAAAAGGGAATATAAACGGATTTTGAATAAGCACTGTTTCCATCAATCAAAATAATTATAATGTTACACTTTTTTATTGTATTAGAGAGTACAGTAAGGTTTAGCAATTATGAATGAAAAAAGATATCGGACAAATGTCCGCCACGACCACGGTCAGAAATATATTTCACTTTTTGGCAAAATGGCCGTCTATTTCATTAATCACGTCACGAATTTTTGGATTATTAAAGACTGTTGGGTTGCAAACAATTGTCGTTGTTTGTTTGTCGCTGCCGTTGTTTGTTTGTTGCTGCCGTTGTTTGCAACAATTAAATTGGTTGTTGTTTTAATTGGTTACATGATTAACAAAGTGTTCCTTAAGCCCCCATTTATAGATGGTAGTTGGGCCGTCCGTGTCCCATCCGGAATCTGTTTAATTTGACTCACACTCCTTGTTGAGCATAAAAGCCAGCTGGTTTCTGGGATCGGGTCCAAGATCAAAT
Organism: Elegia similella; assembly: GCA_947532085.1. Lineage (NCBI taxonomy): Eukaryota > Metazoa > Arthropoda > Insecta > Lepidoptera > Pyralidae > Elegia > Elegia similella. The sequence goes on from OX383950.1 coordinate 13,685,940, forward strand.
CTTTTCCTGAAAAGGACAGTTTTGACCTGATAACATCTTATAAATCGATGACCACCGGCTGCATGCGCAAAAAAAGTTACGTTCCGGAGCAGCAGCAGCAGTAGTATTATCTCTCATTGTTATCACGTATAATAATCGTTCGTGAACCGACTTTACAGACAAGCAACTTTTGTATTGTTAGCTGTTTGTTAGTGAACAGATATCAGACCTCCCACCGGGAGATTCTCAAATCGCTTCTAGAACACTCCGGTAAGCCAGAGTTGGGCCGAGAGCATTTAGCCGGATTTCGCTTTTAATAAATAAATGGTATACTATTTGGTCATTTCGAGATATGGACATTTTGAGATATGTACGTTTTGCATACCGGCTGGAAATTTTGGGATAGGAACATTTCAATCCAAACGATTTTCGCCTATTCCCTAGATCCCCACCTGCGAGAAGAGAAGCAGCTGGTACATTCTACATTTTTTACTCCCAGACCAGCATGGAAGACAAAGCCGGGCCTCTCTATGTTACAGAAGCAGACAACCCGGAGCTGGATGGTGTGCCGGAAGTGAAGAGTGAGCCCGAGGACGACACCGAGCATTGTGAGGAGACGTTTTTGAACGCTTTCGACGTGGAACAGCCAGAACACCTACAAGCTAAGAGCAAGGTCAGCCAACAAGTTGTGAGACTGCGGCGCCAATCAGTCAGGTGTAGAGGCGAAACACGTGTCGCGAGCACGACGGCTGATATTGCTGCGGCCTCAACGGATGCAGCAGTAGCGACCAGGGTGGCATGCATCAACTATTGGTGGGACATGAAGGGACTAACAGTAGTGGGCGGGCGCTGGCCAGCAATAGTTTGCATGAACTAACTGGTGGCGGAAGCACGCAAAGTAAATTGTCTTAAATTGAATGTAGCTTTGACTTCCGTAAAGTAACACCTCAATCCACTAACAATGAAAAAAAAAACGTACATGCAAATTTAGTTTCAATTCAATTTTGCTATTAATTGATCGCATTTGAATGCACCTCAAAGTTATAGTAACAAGGTATTTGGTTACCTATTTTACTTTTAGGAAAAGTTAGGTAGTGTACTTTAACTCGTGTTTTTAATACGACCGCGAATTTTGTACTTAGTATATCTCATTAATATTTAATACTTAACATTAATATGATGAATAATCACCAGAATCAAGTGACATAACGGTTGATTAAAATGATCACAGACGCGTCAGATAGGAACAAACTGGGGGTGTGAGGAGGTGTAGGAAGGGCACGCTAGTATGTACTAATTGTTTTTGTTTCGTTTATTTATGGCTGTCACGCGTGGCGTATTTGGCCAGTATCAAGTATAATTGAGGTATGAGAGGAGGCGCGTTCTAAGTCTTGTTAATCAACGAAATGATGATATAGCTCATTTCGTTGATTCTATGGAGCACCTGGCGACAATTCCCACGAATGCACTGGCTTGATCACAGACGACGCAGCGAGGCGGACAACCCCCAGCCCGCTTAGTAAATCCATCCATCCATCCATATTTTAGTCATTCCACACATTTTCATTTCGTTGAATAAAATGATCACACACGAGGCAGATAGGAATACAAACTGGGGGTGTGACGAGGATGGAGGAAGAGCACGCTAGTATGTACCTACAATTTATTTGTTTGTATTCAGATTACAGAAAAATCAGTATCCCGGATTGACCGCGAGGCCACTGGCTCGTGTGCGTCGCTGTCCTTCTCTGTGGCTGAATGTTGTGACAGCACGCCGCCCGCCAGGGTCGCGGTCAAAACCGAGCCGGAGTCAGAGGATGCTGGCGACACCGCGACGGACGATGAGGACCCAGCGGGTACGTATGTTCAAGTTAACCATACGTCCCACTCTCTTCCATGCTGGTCTGGGAGGAAAGAGAAACATAAAATGTACATGCTGCTTTTCTGCCCGAGCAGACGCTAGAAGCCTGCCGAGGGAATGGGCGGAAATTTAAGATAGCATGTTACTTTAACCTTGCCAGCAAAATTGATTCCATTTACCACTAGAGTAAGAAATAAGTCACTTATATAGAGGGAAATGAATATGTCATCATGAAAAAGAAAAGTGACAGTTTAGAATAGCTACGATTTCATGTATGCTGTAAGGTGTCTATCATTGCTGTCATTGATCTTTAGTGTTCCAGCTATACCTTAATGATATAGGTAATTTTTAAATAAAACTAATTAAGTTATGTAGAATAATAATAATAATAATCTTTATTTCGGACATAATCCATATTATGTTAGTAATGACAGATGTACTTAATCTAATGTTAGTAACAAGAAACACGTATAACACACATCACACAACAAAACATTACTCACAGCAAGGTCGCCATCCACTGGCCACAGGTATCTGTACATTCACCTCAGTATGAAGTCGCATCCAGTGGCCCAGTAGTGGCGAGTCCCATCTGTCAGTTAACACGCGCAGAATACTATTTGAGCTACCACGTAGGCGACTTAATAGTGCCGCACACCTCTTTCTAATAATTGCATAAAAGCAGTCTGTATTGGCGGCGGCAAACATTGTTGACGTGCTACAAAAACGCGGCAGCCCAAACAATATTCTGAACGCATCATTTTATTGAACGCGCAAAGCGCTGTATGTGCGCCGTGAATAGTCAGCCCACAGACTGCACGTGTAGAAGGACTGGCAGTAAGCTTTAAAAAGTGTCAGTTTTACTTCTTTGCTACATCGTGCAAATCTGCGGGCCAGCATATTACACCGCACAGCCATCGCTCTGCGCTCCCGTTCAATATCAGTGTTGTCACTTAACGTTTCGGTCACCCAGTGGCCCAGATACTTAAACTTATCCATTTTTATCAAATTGGTGCGCCACACAGACTTACAGGCGGTGCGGAGTAAGTTTTAGACCCAGATTTGAATATTAAAAACTCGCTTTTTCTGGCGTTATATCTGAGCCTATGAGAACCTGCATACACCTCACAAATGTGTATCAGCCTCTGCAATGCACCAAGAGAAGGGCTCAACAGCACCATGTCGTCTGCATAACTAATATTGTTAATACAAACGCCATCTATGTGACAACCTATATTGGTGCTGTTGAGCTCCCCAACTAGTCGGTTCATATACAGATTGAACAGCTTGGGCGAGGTCAACCCCCCCTGGCTCACTCCGCACTCCAACCTGTATACGTCCGAGTGTATGCCTGCCCACCTAACACTGTTCCTCTGATTACCGTACCAATATTTAAATATTGATACAATATCCCGAGGCAGCGTTGTGTCATTAGCCATTGTTTCCCAGAGTACATCATACGCGATTGAATCAAACGCTTGTGAGTAGTCCAGGAAACAGGCAAAAACTGGTGTGTTTGTCTTCGTATAATACTGTACAGTTTGCTTGAGACATAGGATCGCACTTTCTGTAGACAGGCTAGGCCTGAAGCCAAATTGATTGTCATGCAACTCAATGTGCGCTTCCAAATGTTTGTCAAGCAAACTGTCCAATACTTTGGCTATTACAGTGGCGAGTGAGATAGGCCTATAGTTCTTCAGGTCTGAGGCATCGCCAGTTCTATTTTTCATAATAGGCACGACAACTGTATACATTAGATCGTTGGGCAAGTGACAATGACTAATACACAAATTAAACAGCAAGGCCAGTACCCTTGGGAGATGCACTCCCGCGTGCTTCAGGTGCTCGATGCTGAGGCTGTCATCAGGGGTTGGAATACCGGTAAAAATCCATTACCGGTACCTCTATGAAACGACAGTACCGGTAATTGGTTTGGTACCGGTACATTTGGTAACGGTAAAAATCAAGTACCGGTACCTCTATAATACAACGGTACCGGTAATTGGATTGGTACCGGTACCTCAATAAAACGACGGTACCGGTAATTGAAAGAAGTACCTGTACCAAATACCGGTAAACAGTACCGGTACTTAGTACCGGTACTCGTATTGGGAATTATCATTTCGTTAATGTGTGTCGTTGCCGTGTTGTGCATGTGCGGCGTGAGGCGGGGGCCCACAATAGGGCGGCACTTTTACAGTCGAGCGAGTCCCATGCGGTAGACGGCAACAATGCGTAGGTACCGGTAAAATTAACGCAATTTTAATACCGTTAAAATTTGACAGAATAGAGGTACCGGTACTTATAATGTGAATTTGGTACCGGTAACAAGTAGCGGTAAAATTACCGTTAACTGTTAACAATATTATTACCGTTAAATACTAGATTACCGGTACCTCATATTACCGTTAAAATTTTAACAGAATAGTAATACCGGTACTTACCGGTACTTATAATGGGAATTTGGTACCGGTAACAAGCCCTGGCTGTCATGTCCAGGGGACTTGCCTCTCTTCCATTTTGTTTATAATCGCGGATATCTCCTTCGCAGTAAAATGCACATGTTGACCTGGTTCATAACAGCTCTCAGCATCGCGCCCCTGAGGGTTTCAAATCGGGGATCCCAGTGGCATGACTGAAAAAAATCTTATCACGCCCCTTTTTCGTGTCACACTTCACACATTCATATTATCCAGCCTGAGGCTACAAGTCATAAAGGCCAGGTTTAGCGTGTTGGTGGGTGTTAAACGTAGCCATAGACATCCATTTATTTGGTTAATGAAACAAACATATACTTAGGTCATAGATTTAAAAAAAAAAAATTCGTCTCACTTAGGTAATACAGCACAATGAAAACATACACATACTTAACACAACAATATAGCTAGAAACAGAAAAGATATATGTTAAAATGCAGTGTGCGTTTTAGTGAACCAAATAGGCTGAGTAAAAAAATTTGTTATGTAGGCGCATCAAATTAGCTAAACCTGGACAAAAATCTATAACTGTAATTTTTTTTCTCTATGTTATAAAGTATTGTTAGTTATATTCAAATATATTGATTTTATTAGTACAGCATAATAAATCACTTTGTAACAGTACCTCTATTAGGATATTACACTTGCATTCTACCTAAAAACATCAAAATTTAACTAATTAACCAATCGGGACGATCATAATAAAGACTTTTCAGTAAGTTACGCATTTATTGGTTTATCTCACCAGGCAAAATAGATAACTGTAATTTAACAAAACATTCTGAATAGTATATTACGAATGTTGATAAATAATAAAAAATTAAACAGATTCTCTTTTCGCATTACTTAATTCTGAAAAATTGGTATTTTTTGAAAAGGCAAAATACATAACTACTTCAAAAGTTTTTAATTAATGCTGTCGACATATTATTATTACTATAAGAAACAAATTAAACAAAAAATATCAACGCTTCTTAATTAATTCATAGTTTTTCTTACTTACGTTTTAAAATGAACGTTATTACTTGCGCCGTAAGATCGCCATTTCTTTGTGCCTCATTCCTCTTCTCGTGGATCGCGCGCGACGCGTACGCTGATGTAGTAGTCGTCTCATGCATTCATTATTATTACAAGCTTTTAGTATCAAAAACCTCTCTTCCCGCGCAAGCCGTAAAAGCCGGCTGGGGAATGAGCGAATCAGAATCAGAATATTTATTTGGATAAAACATGGTACATTATGGTATAAAATACATAATACAAAATAGTTCTGCATGTTATACCAATACTGGCATGCAAAAATAATTGAATTACATAAACTATGATACAACATTACTATAAATAAAATATATAACATTACTATAAATAAATAAAATTTGTCTTATTAACCAAACATGAATAAACATAATAGAAATTATCGTAATAGGTATTACATAACATATATTGTCCTCAATTAAAATTAAAAAGTCATATTAATGACTTATTGTAATTACTGTTTATTAACAATAAAAGTTTTTCTCTTTACGCCACTTAGTGAGCATTGAATATGTTTATGCACATAGTTGCTTTGTCAAATTGGGTTATTTAAGACATACAAGTCTATCCCTTATACCCCCACCAATACGCTAAATGTAGCCTTTGGGTCCTAGACTCTATCTACCCCGGATGAATACGTGATAATATGTAAGTATGTTAGCAATTTACCAAAGGAAACGCTCATGATAAAAGCTTGTAATAGATTTTTTTTTTTATAAAATAGGTTTGGTGGGAGACTGTTCAACGGACTAAGTTTCTTCCAATCAACATTAAAGCATTTCTAGGGATAATATAAACAAAAAAATATCTTACGGGGTTTTCAACACAGTTTGAAAGAAATAGTCTAATCAATAGATTTGTTCTTAATTATTTAGTGTTATTTTGCCATTTTTTTTCGTAAATAATCAATATCATCATCAACTACTTACTAATTATAAATTTGTAAGGGTTGGTCATGGAGTAAGTTTCTTTGTTTTCAGAGGTATCGTGTATATAAGCTCTATATATGATACTGAAATTAAATTGACGACTTTTTTGTTTTTTTTCTTGTATGTTTGCATGTATATATATGTTACTCCATAACTCTTAAACGAATTAACTGAATTTTATGAAACTTAGTAGATAAACATTAAGACGTACAGGGCACAGGATAGGCTACTTAATTTTTTCTCCAGTTATGATAACACGTGGCCCCCATACAAACATAACATAAAATGTACGCGAACGAAGTCGCGGGCACTGCTACTATAATATAATTTAGTGGTCGGTAACTGAAGTGCACATGTATCACACATGTTGAGGAACCACATGGTCGTAGTTCAATGACAAGATCATAATTTTATTTGCCTAGTATAATCCTAATGGTTCATACAGGACTGTATATAATAAAGCAACCACCGGTTTTTCTGAAAGAACTTTGTTTAATTTACCCACAAACCTGTTAGCACCTTTGGGTGGTCGTTAACCCACATAATTAAAAAGAAGATACTAGTTTAAGGCCTCCGTCATTTACAGATAGCGCGCGAGTTGAATGCAGAGCTCAGGGAGTCGATAGTATAAAATGTTTTGATATGATACCTCCGTCCTTTGAGAGGCTCGCGTATAGATCCAACACGTAGAGGCCCTTTAGAGAAGTTGATGTAATGTGGGTCTCCAGCCAGACCCGTTCCTGGAAATACCAATGTATGATTTGTCCTTGGACAGGTCTTGGCCGAAGGAGAAACTATTGCATTTTAAAGAGAAATTAGTGGATTATGTTATTGAAATGTGGCTGGACTTGTGTTGGGTTATTGTCATAAGTAATAATCGTGGAAGATGACTTAAATTTTATAATATAGAATATAGAAATACAATGTTATCCGCTACGCGGGAAATCGCGAAAAATTTTCCGCGGGCGCCGGGCAGTTGAGGCGAGCGGCGAAAAAAGGCGTGGACTGTTGAAGGGATAAGTTTTGTCATGGTCCACAACTTTAGGTATTTCTTAAAAGCGGGCTTATGAGTTTCTTTATATCTGTAGCAAATTAATTATATACACACATTGCTATAAAATTATTTTGGTATAATGCAGTTCTTGGAACATCTTTTATCGCCGCGTCATTAATAATAAGGAAATATGTCGATAAATTTGTAAAAAAATTAAGTGATTTTAATTTTTACATCTAACACGAGGCATTATGAGAAAACAAAATAATAGTTAACAATTTTTTTTATTAATGACTGATTTGGAATTTGAGTTTTAAGACGATTGGTAAGCGACTTAGCTTACTATCAAGGGTATCACTACACTAAAGGCACGTGAGGCCCGACTGCATTCAACTTGCGCGGTATCTGTAGAATGAGAGAAACAACGGCCGTAAACCATAAGTATGCGACCAACCACGTATGTTTTTTTTTACTTAATTTGTTCTTGAAATGTCTGATCAATATTTTAAGCAATCAATCACGTGGTTGCCATTTGACAAATAGAAAAATTTATTATTATACTGTTTATTACATTCGAGTGAGTTGTAAAAGGTAGACAAAACCATATTATAAACTACTTATCGCTGGATCATCCAAAATAGGAGGTCCAATTCCGGAAGGTAAAGCCAAAATGGCTTCTAAAAAACTTGGGGTGCTCAATAGAGCGAGGCAGTACTTCACTCCGGGTCATAGACTTTTATTATATAAAGCTCAAGTCCGGCCCCACATGGAGTACTGCTCTCATATCTGGTCTGGTGCACCTCAATACCAACTCCTTCCTCTTGATTCCATCCAACGCCGGGCAATTCGTATTATCGACGATCCCACACTCACAGACGATTTAGACACCCTCGGTCTACGGAGTGACGTTGGCTCTCTGTGTGTATTTTACCGTCTATACTATGGGGAGTGTTCTGAAGAACTTTTTGAATTGGTGCCACCGTCACCTTTCTACCACCGCACCGCTCGCCACAGGAGTAAAGTCCATCCCCACATCCTTGACACTTGGGTCTCCAAAAATGTCAGAGCGTCACGTGGTTTTTTTCCTCGTACAGCAGGATTGTGGAATGGACTCCCTCCCGAGGTTTTCCCTGTGTGCTATGACTTGAGGTCCTTCAAAAGGCGTGTTTACAGGTATCTTAAGAGTCGGCAACGCATCAGCAGCTCCTCTGGTGTTGCAGATGTCCATGGGCGACGGTGACCACTTTCCATCAGGTGGCTCGTCTGCTCGTTTGCCGTCGGATATACATAAAAAAAAAAAAAAAAAAAACTTCTTTTAAGGAGCTTCCAAAATGTTCTGAACTGTCCAGTAGGTAAAGTTCTCAATGACATTGGAAGGAAAGGGAAGAGAAAATTATAGACTTCAAAAGATCCCTCGGACCAAAACTCAAGAACGGATTAGTGGGAAAAGATGTAATGCTATCATACCCACACTAACACTACATTAAAAATATATTTTATTTTGTCTAATTTTTTAAAGATAGTGTCTTAAAAAATAAGACACGGCGACTCACCCCCGCTTCGCACGGGTGCAATGTAGAAATTAGGGGGCAGTAAATTATACATATAAACCTTACTCTTGAATCACTATCTATTAAAAAAAAGTATTCAAATACGTTGCGTACTTTTAAAGATCTAAGCATACACATGGACAGACAGAAAGCGGGAAGCACTTTGTTTTATATTATGTAGTGATTTATGTATTATTATGTATAAAATAAGACACAGTATAAGATTCCTATTATAGAACTGAAAACTCTACATTCTTCCGGGGTACGACAGAGGCAGCTTAGACAAGCATCCGTTCCCTCAGTAACTTACTAGTGATTTGCAAGATATGTCCGTACTTTTATAGGTACGTACTCTTGCATATTGTCTGTTATGTCATGGACATGGATACTGCCGTTATTATGGGAGTTATTCGCAAAACTTGCGAGCGCGGACTTTTCGTAAAACTTATCTCCAAGAATAAATATAAATTAAACCTAGGTCACGCTCTACTTCTATATAAAAGAATAGGTCAAAAGATGGATTTATAGACCTGTACATTGGCATATTAGGTCACAAATTACACCATTTACCTTATACCTTTTTGCCACTGTTGTTGTACGACCTTTTATATCGCCATCGATTTCTCCGGACACATCAAGCAAGACTATACCGCAGTTGTTCAGACACGTCAGTATGCATAACGACAAGTAGGCTTTTGCATACATACTGTAGGTATATTGTTAGAGGAGCTGTAATACTAAAAAGCCATGTACAGTCAGCCAACGAGATACCTGACCCCGTCATCTACCTATATCTTGAATTTTCTCTTAAAATAAAGTCATATTAACATGAAAATGTATATTCAGAAAGTCTTAATTGTCATCTTTTGAGAACCATTCCACCAAAAGCCTTCTCCATATCCAAGAACAGGAAGTGGGCAGGCGTGTTCTCCTCCCGCCCTTAATAAAATATGGTCTAGCTCCCTTAGCCTGGGTGAAATGGATATTGATTTCTTATAGCGTTATTGCTGGAACTAATTTATTTATTTAAACTTTATTGCATAGTTTAAAAAAAAATGTACAAAAGGTGGACTAATCCCAGGTCTGGTGGCAGAACCTTTTATGCTGCTAGTTTAGCACCTTGTTATAGTATAAATACTATCTGTACTTCGCCGCAAGTTTCGCGAGGAATTTAATATCATTATGCTCATAAATAAATGTGAGTAAAAATACTTCAAATTATTACCATATTATTTAGTCAACATTTAGTACTATTTATATAATTATACTTTATTAAAAATACTATTTAAAACATTTTTGAATCAATTATAGTTTTTGACATGATGACGTCTTATAAATCGATGAACGTCGGCTGCACGCATAAAAAGTGTAAGTTCTGCTGTAAGCGCGGAATAAGTGTTAGGGAGGCACAATCGGCCTAAGCGTTCAGCTTGTGACGCATCTATCTCTCTTCCACCATTATCACCTAAAATTATCGTCCGCGATTTTACAGACAACCAAATAACCAAATTTTTTTTATTGGAATATTTTATAATATTATATCAGTGGTCGTTAACAGCCTCCGTGGTCCAGTGGTTAAGGCGTTTGCCTGTTGACCCGGGGGTCGTGGGTTCGATTCCCACCGGAAGCATACTTTGTTTAGTTGTTTCCAGTTTGGTTAGGACATTGCAGGCTTGAATCACCTGATTGTCTGATAATAAAGATGATTCCGTGCTTCGGAAGGCACGTTAAGCCGTTGGTCCCGGTTGGCATCTGGTAGTCGTTAAAGGAACCACGTCAGAGGCCGAGATGCGGTTCCGAAGAACTCTGACGCCAGGGTGTGTATGGTCGATTGACCGTGACACCTACACGAAATGATGATGATGAGTGGTCGCAAACCAGCTCACTAGCGGTCGTAGTCTGATGAATGTGGTCACTAACCGTTTCCACTTGTTCAGCATTTTATAATATATATAATATATGTGTCGCGCGTGCGCGTTCCAACCCTAAATTCAGAGTGTAAATAAACCTAAAAATATGTTTCTTTTCTTGTAATGTATTTATTAAAATAATATGTTAACATATTTTATTGATTTAAAATTTAAATGTTTATAGCGTATCGCAAGTTTAACATTGCATTGCAAATCACCAAAATAAAAAGCTTGTCATCATTTTAATGGAAGGGATTTACTTGATGGATTGACAGCTAATCTATATCTATACTAATATTATAAAGCTGAAGAGTTTGTTTGTTTGTTTGAACGTGCTAATCTCAGGAACTACTGGTCCAAATTGGAAAATTATTTTTGTGTTGGATAGTCCATTTATTGAGGAAGGCTTTAGACTTTATAACATCACGCTGCGACCAAATAGGAGCAAAACATCAATAAAAATTGTTTTAAAAACGGGGCAAAATTGTTCGTCTATACTGATTAATCATAATAACAGAAATTGCCGCGGACGAGGTCGCGGGCAATAGCTAGTCTAAACTAATATTATAAAGCTGAAGAGTTTGTTTGTTTGTTTATTTGAACGCGCTAATCTCAGGAACTACGAGTTCAAATTGGAAAATTATTTTTGTGTTGGATAGTCCATTTATTGAGAAAGGCTTTAGGCTATAAAACATCACGCTGCAATCAATAGGAGCGAAGCATCAATATTTTTTTTTTTGAAAACGAGGTAATGTTATTCATCTACATATACTAAAAAAACTAATTAATCATAATAACAGAAATTGCCGTAGTAGTAAAACGTAACGTAAGTATTCTGTGCTTTCAGACTTACAGACACCACATCAAAGTTTAACGCACAGTTACATATCCTACAATTAGGATATTCCATCTGTATTTCTTTACATCCACGGCACAGCGCAATCGTTACCTATTCGTTACGACATGTCCGCCGCGCCGTCGGCCGCCGGCCTCCCCCTGGCGCCTCGCTCCCTTCCCTCCTCGCCCTTCACCCACCGCGCGTATCCCGCGTTCCCGCGCCGCAGCCGCGACATAGTAATTATACGCGCGTATTTAAAATTGAATTTTTAATTTCTGAAGTGTGACAATAAAATGTTTAATTTTGATGAATTCATGATTATAGCACACAAAAACCTATTATTAAACAAAAAAAACTTAGTTATGATTTTTGGCTACTGAGAAATACATTATTTTTGAACCTTTAAAAATAAATGTTTAATTTTTGTCTTATTTATCTAAAAAGACACAATATAGCTTAAACATACATAAATATCATAGTTAACATTTTTGGCTATCTGAATAATCCGATAAGATGAAAACTGTGAAAAAAAACATACAAGCAAATTAGGTTTCTGTTTAATTTTGCTATTAAGAGATCGCATTTGAATGTACCTCAAAGTTATACTAACAAAGTATTTGGTTACCATTTTTGCTTTTTGAAAAAAGTTAAATATTGTACTTTAACTCATTTTTTTATATAATACGGTTACGACCGCGATTTTTTTACATAATATATCTGATTAATATTTGATACTTAACATTAATATCCAATAAAATAATAAAAACTACGAGTTATCGAATTATGTCCAGGTTAAGCTAATTTGATGCGCCTAATGTGGGATACGAGTAGAACACTGATTAGCCGTGTGGTTTCCGGCAGAGTAGAATAGGGCCAGTCCAAGTCTTTCCATGGATGTCGTAAGAGGCGACTTTGGAGATAAAGCAAAGCTCATAAATATCAATGAAACCTCTCCAACCCGTCTGGCCAGCGTAGAGAGTGTAGGCCAAATCCTCTGTCTGCTCTGGCCAAGTATGGTTCCGGTAGTACAGAGAGGGTCATGCTCCTGCAGTGGAGAATAAAAAGACCTGATGATGATATTCTGCAACACCTGTCAGTGAACATTCGACTAAAGAAAAAAATAATAATAACGGAATTTGAAGTAAATAATGGTGGTTGCTAGTCACATCGCCTGGTGACATGATTCTACAGATTTTCGCCCAGTCCTTCGGCAGGCTTCTACGGTCTGCGTGGAAAGAGAAGCAGCTGGTACATTCTACGTATTTCTTTTCTCCCAGACCACCTTGATGGTGGTCTGGGAGAAATAGAAGTTACTTGTTTAAAAGCAGGAATTTTACATGTGGTAATAAAATTTTTGATGATATGTGGGAAAGAGTCATAATGCTAAATTAACATTTGTTAATAAATACTGTAATTAATAAACTGTAATTTCCCTCGTGCCAGGCGTTCCCGCGGCTGACGTGGACGAGACACGGGACTCCGATGAAGACGCGGGGGCGCGGGGCGGGGGACACTACGCGGACGGTAAGCTTCTTAACAACCGAACAAACAGATGGTGTTATATGTTTCACACGACTCATTCTGTGTGTGTCTCTGTTTGATGGAGGGAGTCAAATGCGGTTTTGTAAATTTGAAACTAGCGGTTGAGCTCATCATCATTTCGAGTAGGTGTCACGGTCAATCGACCATGCACACCCTGGTGTCAGAGTTCTTCGGAACCGCCTCTCGGCCTCTGACGTGGTTCCTTTAACGACTACCAGATGGCAGCCGGAACCACCGGCTTTACGTGCCTTCCGAAGCACGGAATCATCTATATTATCAGACAATCAGGTGATTCAAGCCTGCAATGTTCTAACCAAACTGGAAACAACTAAACAAGGTATGCTTCCGGTGGGAATCGAACCCACGACCCCCGGGTCAACAGGCAAACGCCTTAACCACTGGACCACGAAGGCTGTCAAAGCGGTTGAGCTGAAATTGTAGAAGTCGAACCATCTTGAGCAGCCAGGGGTGAAGGCATTTAATTGAATAGCTATGGCACATGGAATATGGATTTTGAGTTCAAATGATCGGTTTGCACGAAAGAGATTCATATTTAGTTCATCCAGGGTCAGGCTGAAGTCCAATGCAGCGCAACTTTGCCGAAGTATACCGCCAGGTGCAACGTCGTGGAGACACAATATGAAATGTAAATTAAGTTTATTTTGTAAGTAAGTACAAAAAACGTATAATATATTAGTCCTCTTGCTTATTCGTCATATCAGCCAAGGATTTCCAATACGACCGGTTGGAAGCGGCCTGCATCCAGCGTCTTCCTGCGACCTTAGTCAGGTCATCCGACCATCTGGTCGGTGGATGTCCGACGCTGCGCTTGCCGATACGTGGTCGCCATTCAAGAACCCTTCTGCCCCATCGGCCATCGTTTCTACGCGCTCTTGCTTATTCAACTTCACATAAAAATATGAATGACATTTTGCGAAAGTGACGTTCTACATTGCGAAGAAACGTCGCTTTCGCATAACGTCATTCACGCCTTCTATATTTCTATGCATATGAATGAATGCTCAGGAGAGAGGGGGGTTTGGCTTCGTTGTATGTCTACGTGTAAGCGCTGCGGCAGTGGTGACCTGTGCGCTCATATGATGTATCTCATCCCACGGGTTCGCTAACGAACTGACCTCCTTTGAGTGTGCGTTACCGCAGCAAAAAAGTACTGAATATCAAAACGTAATATTGCTAGATAACCAGTAAGTAACGTCATGTAAATGTATGTGAAAGTTTGAAATTTGTACGTCCATTAATTTTAGAGATATTAATTAAGATCAGATTCTGCTGGGATGACATTTCAAACGTTACGCCAGCAAAAAATTTTCTCGGATTCGAATGAAAGTTAATACAATTATTAGTAGTTGATGTGCTGTAAATGTAGTTGTATAAATAGAATTTGTACGTCTCCAGGCTTTTGCGATATTCAAATTTTTGCTGTGGTAACGTTTGGCCGATTGCTGGATCTCATAATCGGCACGGCGTAGGAGTTTGATTTTTTTTACTTACACTGTTATGAATTTGTAGGCCATGTCTGTTTAAACAGAATTTATAAAAATGTTACCATTCAAGGATTAAAAATATGAAATCAGGTATTTTAACTCCTATACTTTAAATATAGGACCTAGAAACTAATTGTTGACGTTAGTTTGCACCTTATAATTGCCTACAATGCATAGGTTAGTATCAATATGATATCTTAAGTATAAAATTAGTTTTGAGAAAAAGAACAATATCTAGGTCGCCAAGAATTTCGACAGCCGATTTAACCAGTTTTTCTATTAGTTCGGAAGTCGACAGCTATCAAACTATTTGTAAGGGTAAGTTAACTATTAGTTTGCAAAAAATCAGCTTAATACACGCAGTAGTTTAAGAAATATAATTAAATATCCAACCGTAGGTGAAATACTATAATAAGCCGACCATTATCGGGAGTATAGCAAAAAGCGACGCTACAGTATATATTGCTAACCATCCTAAATTAGCAGTAGTATACACGTAAAATAGTACAGTTGCGTACATCGTTAAATTCAAGTTTTTATTTAACTTATTCAAAACTTGTTTGTTAGGACCACATTTTTTATATTGTACTCATGATACAATCTCAATTGGAATGTGCCTAACAGTCCTATTTCAATGAGTACTATTCTCATTCCGTCAACCGGGCCGCTGCACTTACACTCATAATTTAGATATAGTTTTGGATTTATATATTTCGCGCGTTTAGTTGCTAAGGTTGCCAGATCAGAAATCGGGGAGGTAAAAATAAATAAATCAAAAATCTTATATTTAAAGTTTTATTTTATCGCCGTTAATGTTTAAATAATTCCAATAACGATTGGTAAGTATTGTTCAGGTCGAGGGCATCACGACGCTCAGACGACTGAAGGAGGAGGAAGTATTGTTTACGGAGATCGATTAAGGCAGCTTTTCTACGCTATGAATATAAAAACTCATCAGCAGTATAAACGCCATAAACCATAGAAATCGAGCTTTCTCTATAGTCTTTAGACGACCTTGCAAAAATTGATCACTGTATCGAAATACCGAAAATGATAACCGTTACCGGTATTTCAGAATACCGGTATCCATGCGCCAGTCCAGCCGTACGCCCCCGTTCCACGACTCACCCGGCCGCGTCGCACCCGAATTTCTATATCTCATCCCTTTCTTTCCGTTTGACACTCTAAATCGCCAATTATGAGTCAGACATAGTATGAAATACTAGCATATTATTTACCACTAACTAAATGTCCTAATTTTAAATAAATAAACGAGTTAAAAATTGCTGTATATTTACAGGTATGGTGGAGTAAACTTAAAGTGTTTAGTTCAGAAACTGATATTTAGATTGGCGCTGTTGCAAAGCGGTCTGCGGTACTCCTGCATGATCGACCAAATGTCTAGAGTGAACGACAGTTGATCTTTTTTGTGTTGACGTCTCGTCTCGGTCTCGCACATAATACAATGATGCATACAGGGTCAGAATAAAAAAAAAATCTTTGATTTTGTTATCAAATAATGAGATTTGTAATTTACAGTTTGCAAATGAAATAACTATTAATTTATATTATACCTATACTTACTTAACAAATACTAAACAAGACGGGAATTCGGAAGCCTTCAAAAAGTAAAAGATTTTTCTAGTCATCTAAATAGGTATTTTGTAAACGCCTAGCGTATCTATTACTCGAAAGAAATAAAATATGGTGATATATATTATATATCTGTACCTACCTATGTATAGAACCGAGGCATAAAACCAAGAATATATGCCTGTGCATTAAAAACTCATCCTCATGTTCGCATACGTACACAAGCTGTATTCTACACTCTCGTATAAAGAAATAAAAATTATATTTATAAATTCGAACACTTCAGTACACGAATGTACCGCAAAAATAAATGAATACACAACCAATTTCAGTAATACAACTAAATATACGGTACCGTCGCTTATTACTATTCTCCCAAAAAATGGTCGGTTTATCATGGTATTTCACCTACAGTTGGATATTTAATGATATTTCCTAAACTTCTGCGTGTATTGAGCAGATTTTTTGCAAACTTTTAGTTAACTTACTCTTACAAATAGTTTGATAGCTGTCGACTTTCGAACTAATAGAAAAACTGGTCAAATCGGCTGTCGAAATTCCTGGCGACCTAGATATGGTTCTTTTTCCTCATAACTAATTTAATACTTAAGATATCATATTGATACTTACCTGGGCATTGTAGGCAATTATAAGGTACAAACTAACGTCAACAATTAGTTTCTAGGTCCTATAATTAAAGTACAGGAGTTAAAGAACCTGATTTCATATTTTTATTTTTAATCCTTGAATGGTAACATTTTTATAAATTCTGATTTCACAGACATGACCTACAAATTCATAACAGTGTAAGTAAAAAAAAATCAAACTCCTACGCCGTGCCGATTATGAGATCCAGCAATCGGCCAAACGTTACCGCAGCAAAAATTTGAATGTCGCAAAAGTCTGGAGACGTACTAATTCTATTTATACAACTACATTTACAGCACATCAACTACTAATAATTGTATTAACTTTCATTCGAATCCGAGAAATTTTTTTGCTGGCGTAACGTTTGAAATGTCATCCCAGCAGAATCTGATTTTAATTAATATCTCTAAAATTAATGGACGTACAAATTTCAAACTTTCACATACATTTACATGACGTTACTTACTGATTATCTAGCAATATTACGTTTTGATATTCAGTACGTTTTTGCTGCGGTAACGCACACCTCCTTTGATAAGCGATGGTGTAAGGTAGTAACAAATGTTTTGCAGATGGCGCAGCAGAGGGTCAACAGCCTGTGGCAGGAAGTTCCCGGAATAGTTATTATGGCGAGCCTCAGAGCGCTGACACAAGGCACCAGTGTCATGTTTGTCTGAGGGGGTTTCAGAGGAAGAGACATCTACAAATATGCTTGAGAACGCACACTGGTGAGAAGCTGTATAATTGTAATAGCTGTGGGAAGCAATTTTATCGGAAGAGTGATTTAGACAGACACTTAAGAACACACACTGGTGAGAAGCCATATAAATGTAATGGTTGTGGCAAGCAATTTAATGAAAAGGTTAATTTAGATAGACATTTAAGAACTCACACTGGTGAGAAGCCATATAAATGTAATGGTTGTGGTAAGAAATTTATTCAAAAGGGTAATTTAGATAGTCATATAAGAACTCACACTGGTGAGAAACCATTTAAATGTAAGGTTTGCGAAAAGCAGTTTAGTCAAAAAAGTCATTTAAAAACTCATTTAAGAACTCACACTGGTGAAAAGCCATATAAATGTAATGACTGTGGCAAGCAATTTAATAAAAAGGGTTATTTAGAAAGACATTTAAGAACACACACTGGTGAAAAACCATTTGAGTGTAATGTTTGCGAAAAGCAGTTTAGTGACAAAAGTTATTTAAAAACTCATTTAAGAACTCACACTGGTCAGAAACCATTTGAATGTAAGGTTTGTCGACGTCGATTTGCTGAAAGCAGTAAATTAACAAAACATCTGAGAACTCACACTGGTGAGAAACCATTTGAATGTAAGGTTTGTCGACGTCGATTTGCTGAAAGCAGTAAATTAACAAAACATCTGAGAACTCACACTGGTGAGAAACCATTTGAATGTAAGGTTTGTCGACGTCGATTTGCTGTAAGCAGTACATTAACAAATCATCTGAGAACTCACACTGGTGAGAAGCCGTATAAATGTAATGATTGTGGCAAGCAATTTAATCAAAAGGGTAATTTAGAATCACATTTAAGAACACATACTGGTGAGAAACCATTTGAATGTAATGTTTGCGAAAAGCAGTTTAGTCACAAAAGTAGTTTAAAAACTCATTTAAGAACTCACACTGGTGAGAAGCCATTTGAATGTAAGGTTTGTCGTCTTCAATTTAGTGACAAAAGTCTTTTACATAGACATTTAAAAACTCACGGTGAGAAACCGTAACAATGGGACCACAACTAATTTGCATAGTTTTTAATGTCACGTTAGGAACGGGAACTTAATTCTCGTCCTCATGCAACACAAGTTGTTTGTAAAAATGTTTCGTTATGACATTCACGCGCAAAGTCAATTCTGTTGAATTCGATTATAGACTTCAAAATCAGTCTTTGTGTAAAAAATCTGCCCCCGCGATTTGGGTGTTCCCCTTGACTCAAAATTGTAATTTTCTCAACATCTCGACAACGTGACATCCAAATGTAAACAGCTCCTTGGATTCATTTGTAGAATATCGAAAGATTTTAAGAAGTTTCAAACCTTAGTGATCCTTTATAAAACATTTGTGCTTCCAAAGCTAGAGTATGCCTCGATTATTTTGTCCCCTCATTACTCAGTCGCACGCGCGCGCGCTTCAGTGTGTGTCGTGTTTTATCGTACGGAGCTCTCGCAGCGACGTAAATACGTAAAAATGACGGATATTGTGAAGTGCAACACTTGTAATATCGTGATCGATGAAATGTTATCGTATATTCAAAATAAAATATCGGTAATAGATGAAGAATCATTAGTGAGAATTTGTGTGTCGGCGTTCTCGAGCGAGGAAATAAAAAACTCGAAGTCATTGCTACTTAACGCAGTACCAACTGAGCGACGCCGAATACAGAGGAAAAGAAAAGTAAAGGAGTCCCGAGATATGGACGACATAATATCGTGGTTCAAAGCCGCAGATCCAGAAAAACTAGCAGTGTTTGTTGCGAGACAATTGGAAAAACTCCCTCCTATCACTTTTGAAATTGTTGAAAGACATTACACGAATTTCAGCAGAGGTCGAGAACGTTAAAAATAATTACGCAACGTTAAGTCATTTAGAGGAGCTGAAGCAACATTTTAACCGGCTAAAGTTGTCGTCTGTACCCGCGCATTCTCCGTGCATTAATGTTAATGTGAAGCGCGGTGCTTGGGGTAGAAATAGTGGCCCTATGGGTTTATCGCAATTTCAGAACTCAACTTTGAATGAGTCCCATAGTTTCATCATATCATCATATCAGCCGCAAGAAGTCCACTGCTGGACATAGGCCTCCCCCAAGGATTTCCAATACGACCGGTTGGAAGCGGCCTGCATCCAGCATCTTCCTGCGACCTTAGTCAGGTCGTCCGATCATCTGGTCGGTGGGTGTCCGACGCTGCGCTTGCCGGTACGTGGTCGCCATACGAGAACCTTTCTGCCCCATCGGCCATTGGTTCTGCGCGCTATGTGCCCCGCCCACTGCCACTTCAAAGAGCTAATCCGCTGAGCTATGTCGGTGACCTTTGTTCTTCTACGGATCTCCTCATTTCTGATTCGATCTCGCAGACAAACACCGAGCATAGCCCTCTCCATAGCTCTTTGAGCGACCTTGAGCTTTCTTATGAGGCCCATAGTAAGGGACCACGTTTCGGACCCGTAAGTCATCACTGGTAACACACATTGATTATAGATTTTCGTCTTCAGGCACAGGTATTTTGGACGAGAAGACATGGCGGAGCTTCCCGAACGCTGCCCAGCCGAGTCGGATTCGTCGAAACACCTCGTCCTCGAAGCTGGAAATGCCAACCTGGATCAATTGACCCAAGTAGACATATTGGTCCACAGCTTCAAGGACGGAGTTCCCAACAAATACCGGTGAAAGCACAACATGGACATTCGACATTATTTTCGTCTTGTCCATGTTTATTGTAAGGCCCACCTGTTGGGAAACTCCATTGAGGTCATTGAGCATGGTACTTAAGTCCTCCAGCGTCTCCGCCATAACAACGATGTCATCGGCAAATCGAAGGTGAGTGATATACTCGCCATTGATGTTGATGCCAAGTCCTTCCCATTCCAGGAGCTTGAAAGCATTCTCCAGAGCAGCGGTGAACAGTTTCGGAGATATGACGTCTCCCTGTCTCACAGCTCGCTGCTATGGTATAGCCTTCGTGCTCTGCTCCTGTACTCGAACTGACATGGTGGCGTTGCTGTATAAGCACTTCAACACTTCGATATACCGATGGTCGATGCGGCATCGCTGGAGGGACTGAAGCACGGCCCATGTTTCGACCGAATCAAAGGCTTTCTCATAGTCCACAAACGCTAAGCATAATGGCCGGTTATACTCTCTGGTCTTCTGTATAACCTGCCGCAGCGTATGGATGTGGTCTATGGTAATGTAGCCTTTTCGGAAACCGGCTTGTTCGGGAGGCTGGAAAGCATCGAGCCTGTTCGTGAGACGATTCGTGATCACCCTCGAAAACAGCTTATAGACGTGGCTCAGGAGTGTGATGGGTCTATAGTTCTTCAGTAGAGTATTATCACCCTTTTTGAAGAACAAAACCACCACACCCCTGTTCCACGCCTCCGGCGTAATGCCCTCGGACAGAACGGAATTAAAGAGCCTCTGAAGGACTTTTAGCACCGGCGTTCCGCCCGCTTTCAGAAGCTCTGCTGTAATTCCGTCCTCGCCCGGCGCCTTGTTGTTCTTTAGCTGTTTGAGGGCAATCCTAATCTCGTACAGGCTGATGTCCGGGATGTCTTCGGTATAGTGACGGGTTAGCTTGGCTCTCGGATCTTTGGCCAAGCTGACAATGGGTTTGGCTATTGAGGTGTAAAGCTGCCCATAAAACCTCTCGATCTCTCCCAGCACCTCGGCCTTTGTCGACGCCACGCTGCCGTCCTCCGTCTTCAGCTTCGTTAATCGACTTTGCCCAATAGACTCCACTCTTGCGAACACTTTGGAGCCCTTATTTTGCTCTATCGTCTCCTTAATACGCTCGGTATTGAAGGCGCGAATGTCGTGTCGCAAGGACTTTTGGATTCGTCTATTGCAGCTGCCGATGCACGTTTGCGTCTTCGGAGGTCTGCAGCGGCGTGGAGCGTCGCGCGGCCATCAACTCCTGGGTCTGGGGCGAGATCTTTTGAGGTTTGTATTTGGGGCGGGACCTAAAAAACTTTGATCCCACCGCTTGGACAGTTTCCACAAACCCATTGTTTAGCTCGTCCACTGTAACGCAATCCCATAGTTTAAATACATCTAACTGTGAGTCGAACAATAATAAAATCTACAATACCGAAGCATCAAGGCTAGTGTGGATAACATTAATAGGAAATCGTCGATAACGGTCACCGAGAGCTGCGATGAGGCAGCAATACAAGATGCTGTGACCGGTTTGATGGTTTGATGCGACGGTGGTCGATAGTCAACTAGCTAACGGTATGCACTCTGAACAGCTGACCGATACAATATTGCCTATTGATAATGACAACAAGGATACGGCAGGCGTTTGGCAAACTGTGACGAGACAAAAACTAAACAGAAAACGCGCCTCTCAGGAATGACTGGACAAGCAAGTGATGATCACAGATTTAAGGCGGCTGAGATGTTTATACCTATTTTTATCAGCAATATTCATAATGATACTACCGAGTCAGACATCACTCAGTATGTAACGGAACACTTATGTTCTCGTTCATGATTCTCAAATATTAACTGGAAAACTGAAATTCAATCATAAATACAGTCCTTTGTAAATTGTTCCACAATAATTCATTATATCCATCTTATTTTGTTTGTTGTGAAGCAGAATGACATTGACAGTTTGTCTTATCTATAATTGACGCGAGGAAGAAAATTGATCTATGATCTATGAAAAGTAGAACTTAAATTAAAAATATGAAATTAAAAGTATAGTTTGACTGACTTTATATCTTTAAGTAAGAACAAGGAAATAAATAATCATGATGATAACAAAAATTTGATCAAATAATTGATAATTAGTTTATTCTTTTGTCTAGTTGAAAAAAAGTAAGCATTTTACGGATAATCGAGAGAATCGATTCAATCAAAATTAAATAAATATTAAAATAAATTAATACTCAGCGTAAAAGAAATTTAAATGGTAAAATTTATTATAATATCTCGTGATACCAGATTATGCTAATAGGTCGATTCAAGGGATTCTATAGATAGCACAGGGAACACTAATAATTAAAAGAAAGCTATGAGATTGTCTATGGAATTAAATTTGTTACAAGGCACGCTGACCTTTATTTCGTTACTATTAGGGGTGAAGAAAGAGACAGGTAGTCTTGGAATGTTTTAGAAAGTTTTGGAACTAACCAATGGAAAAACTTTATTCAATTGAGAATTTAATGAAAAAGGTCTTATCGACAGGAATGAGCAAGGCAGATTAGTTATTAAATGTAGAGATATTAGTTAGATATTTGCATGAGGTTTTTAAAAAAAATATTGGCCAACGGTTTTTCAGTCAAAGTGGTGTGATTTCTGAGAACCGCACGGTAGCGAGTATAAAAGGCTACGGCGCCATTAGTCTGGGTGATTACGCATCGGGAATTTGAAGAGTCAAGAGGAATTGCTGCCAGAACGCCACTGCAAGTTTTATTTTAAATCAAGAAAGAAGTAGTTTAAAGTGTGGGTTATCGCGTTATCTTGGCAAATTAGGATCGAAAAGTCCCGCGAAGTCCCTTGCAAAAATATTTTAGCTAAGAAGCACATTGGTATCGTGTTCTGAAGTTAAAATATTGTAGATTCTTTTGAAATATATGAATATTAGCTTGTCCAGAGTAAATTCACCATAATAGTTTCATATACTGTAAAGTTTTGAATGATATTGAGGAAATGATGTTGGGGAGATCTTTGATTCTTCGAAATCTTCTCCGTGTCAAATCTGAGATATCTAGTTTCTATTTGTTTGATTTTAATGTAAGTTTAATAGAGTTTTGTGTCGAATTGGGGAATACATGGCCAAGATCAACGCTGGACCTCTATTCCTTATGAGAGCGATTGTTCTTTATGAGGGTAGCGGCCAAGTAGGAGTAAAAATAATTCGACATTGTAGCTGGTCGAATGGGCTGAAATTCCCAGCCTAGCTATGCTACTTGGGGCGTCCAGACGGCCTCTGTGCCTACGGAAACCTACGGTCCGAACGGTGCGCTAGTTTTCAGCTCCCTAGCCACTTGGGGACACGTCTGGGACCTCAAACCTTTGTTAGGGCGTGGAAGTCTCGATCCTGACCACAAGAGATGACCACAACCCAAGAGTGATAGGAATAATAGGTTCGTGGGCCCAAACTCTGGCTCCCTTTTACAGCTTAGAGATGACGGATCCTTGCTAGGAACCTAATCTATTTACCAGAGTAGGAAATCTGATTTTAGGAGCAGTCAGGCAGGTAGAATCATTAAAATAGGGCGAGGGAAGCTTCCTCAAATCTTTTTAGCTAGATTAGGGAGCGATCTCTTACACCGGAGTTCGTTCTACACACACACACACTTTGGGGATGGGGGGACAGTAACTTAACACCTTTAGACTAGAAATTAGGGACTGATAGGGACTAGATTAGGCCCATTAACGGTTGCGTCAGGATAAGGAAAAGAGGGGTATAGGAGATAAAATTCCATTCGTTTTCACGGTAAATCCGGTGGTAGCAATATAACCATCCAAGCTACTGGTGGGTAGGACGTTAATAATTCAAACAATTAATCTTCGACAGTAATTTTAAGTTAGATAGTCGTATCTAATATGAAAGTGAAGTTGAATGTGAAAATTTGATAACAAAATGGCATAAGTTGGTTCTGTGATAGTGACAAGTGATAATGCTGACGAAATGTGCGTATTCTGATTGTGAAAGATTCAGAGAATCTGTTTCTAACAAAGGTATGAAATTCCTAACCTTAATTTTTATGTACAAGGCCCTGATATATAATAGTGTATAGAGTATCCACCTGAATGATTTGGGGATTTTCATATTGTAAAATCACATAGATTGGCCATGAACAACTAATATCATAACTTGTGGCATAATCTCATAGCTACTTGACAATGGATTGAGTCGGAGTTGTCTATTTAATTACTAAATAAATACCTTCTTGATCTACCTATTTTGTTGAAAAATTCAGATTTGTTTAGTCCAGTGAAATCTCATAACTCTCTGACAATATATTATCATGATAATCATTCTCTGAAGGGGATGGTCTGTTGGTTCCATGGAAGTCATGTAAATTCTGTAAGGTTGAGATATTGACAATCCACATATATACCATATGATTCATCTAATTCTGGAATGAATAATGAATTCTGGGAGAGTAATGTTCCTTATATACTACCAAGGGCGAGTGTAAGGTTGATTCCAATCCCTATTTATTGAAATACAGGAATATTACAATCCTCACACGTAAATTTGATTGAATCACTGAGACAAATAAGTCTGATGTAAATGTGCTTAAATACTAATAGACATTTCATCTCCATCTATCTCTAAGATCTAGAGTTAGTGCATAATAGTGCTTATACATAACAGCATGGCATAACATTTACATGCTTACATACATAGCTACATAATTCCTGAAAATAATAGGATAATGAGTAACAATTGATACAGGAAGTATTATCACGTAAGGATGCCTTTTCTACAGTGAAGGTTGAGGTATAGTTTGACTGACAAACAAACCCTTGCTATAAAACTCCATCTGAGTACCTAGTACTACCTGCTTGTTGTAAATTCATAATTTGAGTTCTTTGCTTTTACACCTCCGTGGTGTTATTTCAAAGTAAATAAGTCTGAACTCATCCCAGCGAACACAATGAGAGCATAATGCTTGTGTAGCAGGTAATACGCTTGAAGACATTTAGTCTACCCTCTTGTCTCTGAATTAATAGTCAGACATAATTTTACTGACAAATTGCCTATCCTACTATTAGGTGGGAACAGGTACTATTTACTCTTTAATGGGTATCCCTATTGCTTTCCAAAAGAAATTAGCATACGGAGGAATCACGTCCAAGTCTGGATGACGAGTGGTACTCTGGCGGGCGGAAGGCGGGGCTCGACAGTAAACCGTAACACCAAAATGCTGGGTACATTCACTATAATGTATATCTACCACCACTGACTAATACATACAATGACAATATTAAACTATTACCTTAGACTTCTATCCAATATCTACAGTTGTGGACATCTATAACTCATTATAGATCAATATGGATACTTACATTCTAATACTTACTATACATATCCGAAATTCAATACTATATCTATAAGCCGCTGGTAGAGGAACAATTTCTGTAGAATGAACCATGCTAGATAAGCAATATGCTCCTTAATGAAAATAATTAACCAACTCTTCATAAAATAAGGCAATTATATTAATGTGAAATAGCAGGCAACAGAAAATAACACAA
Source organism: Elegia similella (assembly GCA_947532085.1). NCBI lineage: Eukaryota > Metazoa > Arthropoda > Insecta > Lepidoptera > Pyralidae > Elegia > Elegia similella. The sequence goes on from OX383950.1 coordinate 13,711,756, forward strand.
AGTGCAATTTGAACAATATTTATTAGGAAAAACATAAGCGTACCTTACGATAAGGTTATTCTTATTTATAAGTAAAAATTAGTCATACACAAGGCCGATAGCAACCTTAGGCATAGCATAAGATAGGACTAGGCTTCCTCACCATAGGTTAAGGTCAAAATCACTTCATTTAAGAAGGTCCAGGGGTTACTATGATAAAACAAGGGTTACTTCCGCTAGATATGATCATGCCATATAGATTTGAACAAAGAAACAAAACATTAATAGGGTATGTAGGTTGATAAAGTAGATTAAGAGTAATACAGCTAGTATTTGGTGCAGTTAGGAATTCATAGTAAGAGTAGGCTAGAGGAAAAAAAAAATATACACATAGGTAGGGTACAAATTTTAGTGTCCCGTGACCAGGATATCTGGTGTGATAGCTGTATTACTAGTAATAGTATTTTGATTGATTACGGCCCCAATAATCCAAAGTGTTAGCATAGCAGTGTATACATACATAGGTTAATTTGATAGTAGAAATGTTCGATTTATTGTTTTGTTTCACTGTTCAAACCCGCTTAGTGACTGGACAGGCGATTCTCCATAAGGATGGCTTCGTTTGGTCACATTTTGATGCCGAGACATGGAAAAGATGTTGTGATTTTGTTGAAATGGTTTCATGTTTTTCAATCGTGTTGGATTAAGCCACATTTCACATCACTCGAAACCGTAAGCAAAGTAGTAGGGTCGTATTTTCTGTGAGTAGTATACACAATTTAGATACCTGAAACAAATAAAATAGCTTAATAAAAAGGAAATAAATGCTTAATTTTGCTACTACGCATTTTGATATTGTGAATCTGTCATTATCTTCACGTTTGACAGTAGTCGTTGTCGTTGGTATATTAAGCAAAGATAAGTAGTGTTATGCAGCCATACGAGTGAGGCTCTACACTATGCGAGAATATTTTAAGCAGATTCTTATCTCTATAGAATTAATGTTGATTTGTTTTCTGTTTGCTGGATTATGTTAACATAATTTAACAATAACAATTAGAATTTACTTAGAAATAAAAACGATTTCGTAATTATGGTAACTTTGCATAGCTACTAAACAAAATAATAGTATGAAATTATTAAGACATTATCTACGGCTATGAAAATGTTTTATATCACCGGCGTCATCTAGTGATCACTAGTTGAACTATTGATAGTACGGTTTGATATTAGTTCTAAGCATCGCGTTATTTAAATTACCTTAATATTTAAATAGATATTCCTAAATATTTATTTTTCAAAAAAAAATTTTGCATATTGAGTTAGGTAGAAAACTACATAAAACTAAAGAAAAAATATCTACATACTAAAACATTTTATTACAAAATAATTATACCTTTTATCGTTTTAATATATTACTACGGATTTAATGCGTATATATTCGGACACTGGGATTTATTATTGAAGGAAGGGATATTGATATGTGGTTTGTTTTGGTTGTCAGATCTGACCTTACGATACGAGTAACAATTATCTGATCCTAAATCGTGCTGAAAACCTATAAGATGGTTAGACCTCAGCGTAAACGTAAAATCCCGAGAAGGTATGGACCTCAGGATTCTAATAGGGAAAATGAAGAAGAACCAGTGATAGAACAAATACCACTTGAGGGTGAAACTAATTTATCCCAACCTCTAGAAGAACCAGTGATAGAACAAATACCACTTGTGGATGAAACTAATTTAGATCAACCTCTAACGAAAAGAAGATGTCGGCGTATAGTAAAACCCATGCGTAGAGAACAAGGTTCAAAAGAAATAGCTGTAATGCAATCTATGTTAAGGAGAACCGTAGGGTTATTGACAAGAAAGATAAACGAATTAGGAGAAGATGTTAAACGTACAAGAGCAGCCTCAACAGGAGTCTCAGTCGAAACAAAATCAAACTGTAAATTCAGTCGAAAATGTAAACAGTGCGGATGCTGTAATGTTAAACTAGAGAGGGTTGATAAAGTCTCCGGATCAACTCCGACATCAGGGGACAAGGGATATCATATGATGGTTCGAATGAATTGGAGGCCGGGTCAAGCGTTAGGGAAATTTAGTACTGGGTCAAAATATCCCATATGTCTTAAATTAAGAGCTAACTATGACGGACAAGGATTAGGATATGGGAAATTAGACTTTGAAACGCAAGATATAGCTGGTCAAATAGTAGAGGTTTTAAAATTAAATAGTCAACACTCATTATTTGATATACATGAGGGCAGTTTAGTGTCAGCGGTTTTCGATGAAAGGGTCGAAAAATCACAGGGCAGTCGTAATTTTAAATCTGAGTTACTAGTGAACATCTTTGACGAAAAGATAGTTGCTCTCTTAGATACAGGTAGCGATATAACGTGTGTGTCAGAAGAATTTTGGAATCTTTTACTTTCTAAAAATCCTAATATACCTTCCTTACCTATTAAACCTTTCTTTATTAAAATAGCAGTAGGACAAAAAAATATAGAAATTCGTAAAATAGCTTTAGTTAAATTAGGGATAGGCCCATTTGAAAGTGACCTTTCTGTATTAATAATTCCAGGGCTTACCTCCAGCCTTATTCTTGGTTTCGACTGGATGAAGGAAAATAAAGTTTCTATTAAGTTAGACGAACATGAAAAAGGGATCGAAATATTAATAGGTCAGGAAAAGCGTCTGTTTAAGTTCCATGAGAGTCGGCAAATTAACAGTGTGGTATGTCCGGAACAGGCGTTGGAAGTGAACGAAGTAGTCGAGAGTTCGTATAAGAACATACAAAATTTAATAACTCAGTTAAAATTAAGTAATTATCAGAAAGTAGAGCTTAAAAGGGTATTATTAAAACATGCCAAGTTATTTTCATCAAAATTGGGACGTAGTAATTGTTATGAACATGTTATAACCATGGAACCTCATGCACCAATAGTGAGGAAAACTTATCCAATCCCATATGCTTATAGGGAAAAGATAGAAAATAAATTAAAAGAAATGCTAGAGCAGGGAATTATTAGTCGTGAATCCACTCCTTATTGTAGCCCATTAACATTTACTTTGAAAAAGGATGGTACAATTCGTGTTCTATTAGACGCTCGAGAAATAAATAAACATATGGTACCGGAAACCGAGAAACCTCCTTTACAGTTAGATGTAATAAATTCATTTCAGGGAGCCAGATTTATTAGTATTTTAGATTTAAATAACGCATATTTTCAGATCCCTATTTCGAGAGATAGTAAGAAGTACACAGGGTTTTCATTTAACGGAAAGTCATATGTATACAATGTTCTACCTCAAGGATTAAAAACGTCAGTCGGAAGTTTTAGTAGGGCTATGGATTTTATATTGGGACACGAAGTTAGTGATTTTTGTGTTAATTATTTAGATGACTTAGCTATAATAACTACTGGAAGTTTAGAAGACCATCTAGAGCATTTAGATATAGTATTGGGAAAGTTAGCAAAAGCTGGGCTAACTTGTAACCTAGAAAAGTGTAAGTTTTTGTGTAGTGAAGTGAAAATGTTAGGATACATAATTTCCACTTCTGGACTTAAAACAGATCCAGACAAAATAGAATCAATTCAAAAAATTCCCAGTTCCAAAAAAGTTAAAACAAGTTAGAGCCTTTTTAGGCTTGTGTAATTTCTATCGAAGGTTTATACCAAATTATAGTTTCCATATTCAACCATTGTGTGATTTACTGAAGAAAGCGAGCGCCTGGAAGTGGGGAGAAAACCAACAGGCTGCATTTGAAAAGGTAAAATCATTATTTATTAAAACTGTAGAACTAAACCACCCAGACTTCAGTAAACCATATTATTTGCAAACAGATAGCTCAGGAATAGGCTTAGCTGGGTTTTTGTATCAATTAGATAACTTAGGGCAAATAAAGATATTAGGATTTCATAGTAAACTTTTGAAAGGAGCGCAGTTAAATTGGACTGTTACAGAACAGGAATTCTATTCAATTATTTGTTGCTTAGAAAAATTTGAAACTTACCTAAGAGGATCTAAAGTAATAATTAAAACTGATCATAAAGCCTTAACCTTCGTGAAAAACTGTAAATTATATAATGCAAGGTTAGCTAGATGGATTAACTATTTGGAACAGTTTCAGTATGAGGTACAGCATGTTAAGGGAAGAGATAATATAGTAGCGGATATTTTATCCAGGTATCCACCTGTAAATGATATTTTGCAGGAAGATAAACATGATTTGCCCAAAATATCTTATACTGAGGTTAGGCCAAATAGGGAATTACTAAGTAAATTGAAAGAAATGTCTAAATTGCAACAGGATGACTTAGAGATCAGTAAAATAATTTCAGAATTAAGAAAACAGGGGGTAAATAGTCAGTCTAATTCAACGCTTAAAAGATATATGTTGAAAGATGGGTTGTTATATTTTTTACCAGATGGAATAGTAAATCAAGTCCTTTATTTACCTCAAATGCTAAGGGAGGAGATTATCTGGCAAGTTCATATAGAAATGGGACATCAAGGGGCATATAAAATTATTAAATATATTAGAGATAGATTTTATTGGAGGGGACTTACTAGGCAGGTCAAAAGTGTGTTGAAGGGTTGTCATGATTGTCAGATTTCAAAGAGTGATACGGTTAAGCTTGTAGGGCCCTGTCAATCAATAATATCTAAAAATATAGGAGATTTAGTGATGATAGATTTATATGGCCCTTTACCCAGTGGGAAATTTGGAATGAACTATATCTTAGTGATTCAGGATTCATTTAGTAAATTTGTAAAATTATTTGACCTTAAGAAAGCAACAGCGGTTTCAGTTATTAATAAGACTAAACAATTCTTTAAAATAATTAAGCCTAAGGCTATTATGTCAGACAATGGGTCTCAGTTTGCTAGCAGGTTGTGGAAGGAAACTATGAGTCAGTATGGTGTTAGGGTTATTTATACAACAGTTAGAAACCCACGTCCAAACACAACGGAGCGAGTGAATAAGGAGTTAGGCAGACTGTTCAGAACCTATTGTAGTGCAAGACATCAAAGTTGGGTGACTGTGTTGCCAAAAATAGAAATATTATATAATAACACACTTCATGAGAGTACTGGGTTTACACCTTGTGAGATTTTGTATGGTGAATCTACAAAACTAACTTTTGATGAGGAAATTGGTGTTGACTTAAGAACTCAGACTGTGGATTCTATTAGGGAAAAGGTTAGAGAGAACTTGCAGAAGGCAAGTCGGGTACGGATTGACAAGTTTAATAGAAGATACAGAATTATACAATACCAGATAGGAGATTTAGTTAAATTAAGAAGGTTAAATAGATCAGATGCTAAGATGAAAATAACAAAGAAGTTTGAGCCGTTATATGAAGGACCATATGTGATTGCAGCCAACCCTTATAAAAATGTCTATCTGTTGGTTGATCCGGTGACAAATAAAGAAAGAGGAAAGTTTAACACTATACATCTGTCGAGGTATTATAAGTGATCATAGATGAAAATTAAAATTGTAGACAAAAGTTTAGGAGAATGTGAGGAACATACAGTTATAATTTAATTAGTTGAAATGTCTAAAAGTTATCAAATATAAGTTTTCCCTCACATTAGTATACATGTACATGAGAAATTTATTATAAAAAAGTTATGTTTTGGTTTAATTTTGATCTTTATATTTTTGTATTAGCTAATTAAGGTTGAATATTATAATTTGAATAAGAATCATTTAATAAGAATTAATAAATAAAGTTCAGGGGTAGATTTGTGTAGAATCTGGTGGACTTAGGGAAAAGCCTATCTGACATTATGGGAATTAGCTCGCTTGAGTAAAAAGAAAAATTGCCATGCGCAAGAGGAAATTCAAAACGCTCTTGGCTAGCTGAAAAGATACTCTCATACATGCATATTTTCTATAGGAAAACCTGGAATATACTATTGTTTAAATTAAATTTAAATTAACGAACATAACATAAAGTAAATAAACTCTGTTAAGTTGAATTTTTAAGGTCAGGGTAAAGTAAAAATACTCAGAGTTAATCGTAAGGTCAGATAGAGGGGAGTTGTGGCGGCTTTTCTGGGGGGGAATTTTAATATAAAATAGTTATATACATAAAATAATTAGATTGAATAAGGAATATGTAGTGAAAGTGTGAAAATTAAAGTGATAGTGTTCAAATTAAAGTGAAGTGTTCGGTTTAGGTGCTGTACACTGACGGTTATGTAATAGTACCACTCATTACAAGAAGGGTTAGGATGTGATAACTAAAGCGAACCATTTACTTGTATCATGTGCTGATGTTTGTTTCCTTTAATATAAATTTAGTACTATGAGTTCAACTACAGTAATTTAATCCAAGTATTCGAATTTGTCTCAAAACAACTAAGATATCTTTAGGCAATACATTATGTAGTAAAAGGTCATACATAATGGTCCTCATACTTACATGATAGGTACCTTAAATGTTTACAAGGTATGGCATAGTAAATCTTTTAGACAGAGTAAAACATATTTTTATTCAAATAGATTCACTAATTATAAATAAGGCTATAACATTTATGTCACAGTTCACACTTAGGTCACATTCCGACGATGACTTCTTATAGGCTCTTCAGATCTTTCAATATATGTAGGACTTGATTAGATTTCTTGTAGCATTACATAGATCTGCACAGATAGATGCTTATTCAGGTTATCTGAAACAATAGAAGTAGGGTTATGTTTATATATTTTTACAACAATTTGATCAAGAAGTTAATGTAAATCATTAAAGGAGTCGCATTATTGAAGGATGTACCTTTATGACGAGTCATTGGGTAGTTTTATGTACTTTTATATAGAGGTTAGGTTGAATAGATAGTATGAATAAGTTATTTCTAGGTTAGTATCACAATAGTATTGTAAACTGTTACTTTCATGAGTTTATAGATAGGAAGGCATTTATATGCTCAACATAGCTCTCTTACTACTATTCCTACTGTGTTATTGAAAAGATTTAACGATAAAAGGGTCCATAAATACTTACGATTGTTAAAGCGTATTGTCCTGAATACATTGATATTGGTTATCCATTTGTACCGTTTGATGCGGCGAGGTATATTATACTAACACATTATAGGTTGGTTAGAGATCGTACATGCGTTAATTCCTTGAATAATCTGGTATTTACTATGATTTGTTGATTAGTTTCATTTGACCACAAACTAAATAGGGATCCAAGTTTCATTTGACGACGGCCATGTTGAAAATGACATAGGATGTTTAGATAGTCTGTTCAGAAATCAGAAATCAATCGATGCGATGCTTTTAGGGGGACTATTTTTGTGACACTTGTCTTCGGGTACATTTGATATAGATGAATCGCTCGTTTGCGGACAGCATCATTTCGAGAATAGCACTTCTGTATACTTCGCGAGCATAACTATTCTAAAAGGCGGGATATTTAAATTTTCGGAAACACGGTAATAGACGTAGGTACTCTGTAGTAATATTATAGCAGATAGTAGGTAGTCCAGCGTATATGAATTAGAGGTATCCAACCACAGAGATAATTTTCAACCGACTTTAAAGAAAAAAAGGAGGAGGTTCTATGTTTGACTGAATGTTTTATTATAAATGATAGCTCGAAACGGCTGTACAAATTTTGATGGAATTTGGTGTAATGGTGGTTGGCGCTCTAAAATTGGCCTAATATTTTACCCGGCTACTTAAGGGGGCGGTGGTATGAGATTCGCCAGGTTTATTATTAGTTATAAAAAAAAATCAAATAAATTAAAATAAATTAAAATAATTTAAAATTAATTCAAATAAATTCTAATAAATTCAAATAAATTCAAAAAAATTAAAATAAATTCAAATAAATTCAAAAAAATTAAAATAAATTCAAATAAATTAAAATAAATTCAAATTAATTCAAATAAATTCAAATAAATTCAAATAAATTCGAATAAGTCCAAAAAAAAAAAATTAAAATAAATTCAAATAAATTTAAAATAAATTAAAATAAATGAAAAAAAAAATTCAAATAAATTCAAATAAATTCAAATAAATTCAAATAAATTAAAATAAATTAAAATTAATTCAAATAAATTTAAATAAAAAAAAAAAAATATATACAGATTAGTCCAAAAATATTTAGTTAAAATGTTATAAATTCAAATAATTATTTTTTCATTTAAGTAGATTTGATTTAAATTCATTCAATTCATGTCTAGTCACGTAGATCTTGCAGTCTACGCGGCTCACGCAGTTCCTAAGGTTTACGCGCTCATGCAGTTCATGCGGATTATGCGGGTCATGCAAATTATGCGGATTACGCGGATCACGCGGTTCATGCGGATGACGAGGAACTTGTGGTTCATGCGGAGCATGCGGGTCATGCGGGTCAACATGAGTGAAATGATATACTTATTTATTGATTATTTTACATATTTAATGGAAATATATTATATTGTTGCAAGTGATCTGGTGAAGCGCTGATGTATTCTTGGCAAGAATGATTGAGTATGAAGGAATGAACTTGGTGGTTAGAACAGGGATGGGGAAAAGGGAAGGGGGAATAACGTCTAGGAAGGGCCTTGGTATACCAGATGTGAAGCCAGATTACCAATGTTATTTGCCCAAGACCTTGAATATACACATCACAAACGAGTTTTATACGGGGGGAATATTGGTGTTAGGGTAAATTTTAAATTTTCAGAGACATTTCTCTTGGAAATAATCCCAAGTGTTATAACACCCGTATGAAACTCCACACTCTACAAGAAGCTGAGAGCTACTACAAATTCACACTACACACTCTCCAAGGCGATGTTAAGATTTGCTTGAGCGAAAGTTTTGAATATGACTTTTAGGTATGGCTTACAAAGGTCATTCTCCTTAAAGGCAGATCAGATTCTTGGAAGGATACTTATGGCGGATATAGTTTTGATTGTAAGGTAGAATCAATTCATATGCCCATAATAGGACCACTAGGGTCAGTAGCCTCACAACCTACTCCATCCTGGACGTTGATCTATAACTTGAGAAGGGTAATTGTCGGTTATAAATAAAGGTATTAGTTCAAATCCGTAGCTTTGGTGATGAAAAACATGTCCTTGGTTTAAATACACTATACACTAGCTTAAGGACACACATACACAGATGAGGGCTACACCATTTGAAGGTTTTGGGAGAATAATATTTTGGAAAAGGGGGGGAATTGAAAAAAAAGGGGTTGTTTTGCTTATATTTAAATAATTAACATATATAGTAATATTTGAGAATTTAATTTAAAATTTAAATTTGGTAAAATTTAAACTCCAGGTCCTTTGAGAAAGTCGCTTTCGTCTAAATTTGAAGGGTCGGCTGTAACGGAACACTTATGTTCTCGTTCATGATTCTCAAATATTAACTGGAAAACTGAAATTCAATCATAAATACAGTCCTTTGTAAATTGTTCCACAATAATTCATTATATCCATCTTATTTTGTTTGTTGTGAAGCAGAATGACATTGACAGTTTGTCTTATCTATAATTGACGCGAGGAAGAAAATTGATCTATGATCTATGAAAAGTAGAACTTAAATTAAAAATATGAAATTAAAAGTATAGTTTGACTGACTTTATATCTTTAAGTAAGAACAAGGAAATAAATAATCATGATGATAACAAAAATTTGATCAAATAATTGATAATTAGTTTATTCTTTTGTCTAGTTGAAAAAAAGTAAGCATTTTACGGATAATCGAGAGAATCGATTCAATCAAAATTAAATAAATATTAAAATAAATTAATACTCAGCGTAAAAGAAATTTAAATGGTAAAATTTATTATAATATCTCGTGATACCAGATTATGCTAATAGGTCGATTCAAGGGATTCTATAGATAGCACAGGGAACACTAATAATTAAAAGAAAGCTATGAGATTGTCTATGGAATTAAATTTGTTACAAGGCACGCTGACCTTTATTTCGTTACTATTAGGGGTGAAGAAAGAGACAGGTAGTCTTGGAATGTTTTAGAAAGTTATGGAACTAACCAATGGAAAAACTTTATTCAATTGAGAATTTAATGAAAAAGGTCTTATCGACAGGAATGAGCAAGGCAGATTAGTTATTAAATGTAGAGATATTAGTTAGATATTTGCATGAGGTTTTTAAAAAAAATATTGGCCAACGGTTTTTCAGTCGAAGTGGTGTGATTTCTGAGAACCGCACGGTAGCGAGTATAAAAGGCTACGGCGCCATTAGTCTGGGTGATTACGCATCGGGAATTTGAAGAGTCAAGAGGAATTGCTGCCAGAACGCCACTGCAAGTTTTATTTTAAATCAAGAAAGAAGTAGTTTAAAGTGTGGGTTATCGCGTTATCTTGGCAAATTAGGATCGAAAAGTCCCGCGAAGTCCCTTGCAAAAATATTTTAGCTAAGAAGCACATTGGTATCGTGTTCTGAAGTTAAAATATTGTAGATTCTTTTGAAATATATGAATATTAGCTTGTCCAGAGTAAATTCACCATAATAGTTTCATATACTGTAAAGTTTTGAATGATATTGAGGAAATGATGTTGGGGAGATCTTTGATTCTTCGAAATCTTCTCCGTGTCAAATCTGAGATATCTAGTTTCTATTTGTTTGATTTTAATGTAAGTTTAATAGAGTTTTGTGTCGAATTGGGGAATACATGGCCAAGATCAACGCTGGACCTCTATTCCTTATGAGAGCGATTGTTCTTTATGAGGGTAGCGGCCAAGTAGGAGTAAAAATAATTCGACATTGTAGCTGGTCGAATGGGCTGAAATTCCCAGCCTAGCTATGCTACTTGGGGCGTCCAGACGGCCTCTGTGCCTACGGAAACCTACGGTCCGAACGGTGCGCTAGTTTTCAGCTCCCTAGCCACTTGGGGACACGTCTGGGACCTCAAACCTTTGTTAGGGCGTGGAAGTCTCGATCCTGACCACAAGAGATGACCACAACCCAAGAGTGATAGGAATAATAGGTTCGTGGGCCCAAACTCTGGCTCCCTTTTACAGCTTAGAGATGACGGATCCTTGCTAGGAACCTAATCTATTTACCAGAGTAGGAAATCTGATTTTAGGAGCAGTCAGGCAGGTAGAATCATTAAAATAGGGCGAGGGAAGCTTCCTCAAATCTTTTTAGCTAGATTAGGGAGCGATCTCTTACACCGGAGTTCGTTCTACACACACACACACTTTGGGGATGGGGGGACAGTAACTTAACACCTTTAGACTAGAAATTAGGGACTGATAGGGACTAGATTAGGCCCATTAACGGTTGCGTCAGGATAAGGAAAAGAGGGGTATAGGAGATAAAATTCCATTCGTTTTCACGGTAAATCCGGTGGTAGCAATATAACCATCCAAGCTACTGGTGGGTAGGACGTTAATAATTCAAACAATTAATCTTCGACAGTAATTTTAAGTTAGATAGTCGTATCTAATATGAAAGTGAAGTTGAATGTGAAAATTTGATAACAAAATGGCATAAGTTGGTTCTGTGATAGTGACAAGTGATAATGCTGACGAAATGTGCGTATTCTGATTGTGAAAGATTCAGAGAATCTGTTTCTAACAAAGGTATGAAATTCCTAACCTTAATTTTTATGTACAAGGCCCTGATATATAATAGTGTATAGAGTATCCACCTGAATGATTTGGGGATTTTCATATTGTAAAATCACATAGATTGGCCATGAACAACTAATATCATAACTTGTGGCATAATCTCATAGCTACTTGACAATGGATTGAGTCGGAGTTGTCTATTTAATTACTAAATAAATACCTTCTTGATCTACCTATTTTGTTGAAAAATTCAGATTTGTTTAGTCCAGTGAAATCTCATAACTCTCTGACAATATATTATCATGATAATCATTCTCTGAAGGGGATGGTCTGTTGGTTCCATGGAAGTCATGTAAATTCTGTAAGGTTGAGATATTGACAATCCACATATATACCATATGATTCATCTAATTCTGGAATGAATAATGAATTCTGGGAGAGTAATGTTCCTTATATACTACCAAGGGCGAGTGTAAGGTTGATTCCAATCCCTATTTATTGAAATACAGGAATATTACAATCCTCACACGTAAATTTGATTGAATCACTGAGACAAATAAGTCTGATGTAAATGTGCTTAAATACTAATAGACATTTCATCTCCATCTATCTCTAAGATCTAGAGTTAGTGCATAATAGTGCTTATACATAACAGCATGGCATAACATTTACATGCTTACATACATAGCTACATAATTCCTGAAAATAATAGGATAATGAGTAACAATTGATACAGGAAGTATTATCACGTAAGGATGCCTTTTCTACAGTGAAGGTTGAGGTATAGTTTGACTGACAAACAAACCCTTGCTATAAAACTCCATCTGAGTACCTAGTACTACCTGCTTGTTGTAAATTCATAATTTGAGTTCTTTGCTTTTACACCTCCGTGGTGTTATTTCAAAGTAAATAAGTCTGAACTCATCCCAGCGAACACAATGAGAGCATAATGCTTGTGTAGCAGGTAATACGCTTGAAGACATTTAGTCTACCCTCTTGTCTCTGAATTAATAGTCAGACATAATTTTACTGACAAATTGCCTATCCTACTATTAGGTGGGAACAGGTACTATTTACTCTTTAATGGGTATCCCTATTGCTTTCCAAAAGAAATTAGCATACGGAGGAATCACGTCCAAGTCTGGATGACGAGTGGTACTCTGGCGGGCGGAAGGCGGGGCTCGACAGTAAACCGTAACACCAAAATGCTGGGTACATTCACTATAATGTATATCTACCACCACTGACTAATACATACAATGACAATATTAAACTATTACCTTAGACTTCTATCCAATATCTACAGTTGTGGACATCTATAACTCATTATAGATCAATATGGATACTTACATTCTAATACTTACTATACATATCCGAAATTCAATACTATATCTATAAGCCGCTGGTAGAGGAACAATTTCTGTAGAATGAACCATGCTAGATAAGCAATATGCTCCTTAATGAAAATAATTAACCAACTCTTCATAAAATAAGGCAATTATATTAATGTGAAATAGCAGGCAACAGAAAATAACACAAAGTGCAATTTGAACAATATTTATTAGGAAAAACATAAGCGTACCTTACGATAAGGTTATTCTTATTTATAAGTAAAAATTAGTCATACACAAGGCCGATAGCAACCTTAGGCATAGCATAAGATAGGACTAGGCTTCCTCACCATAGGTTAAGGTCAAAATCACTTCATTTAAGAAGGTCCAGGGGTTACTATGATAAAACAAGGGTTACTTCCGCTAGATATGATCATGCCATATAGATTTGAACAAAGAAACAAAACATTAATAGGGTATGTAGGTTGATAAAGTAGATTAAGAGTAATACAGCTAGTATTTGGTGCAGTTAGGAATTCATAGTAAGAGTAGGCTAGAGGAAAAAAAAAATATACACATAGGTAGGGTACAAGTACATTCAAAAGAAAACCCAAGAAATGGTTTCATTACAGAAGATTACCATAAAGAAACATACACATCACTTGGCGTACAAGTTTACAGCACCAGATAATAAGTTGTCATTATTTTTGGATGATAAATTATGGCCTCGAGGGATTATTTTTCGTCGTTTTGTTCATTACAAAAATCGTCACGTTACAAATAACCCTAATACGAATGTCGGACCTACAACAAATATCAATTAATGGATAAAGGTGTTTATACTATGACAACTTTCAATTGTAAAAATGTTAAAAGGTCGATCGAATGTATTAAATATTTATGCTCGAACGCAGATATAGTAGCACTACAGGAAACATGGTTATTACCGAATGAGATCTCATATCTAAGCACCATTGACTCTAATTTCGGGTACACGGGACATCGGCGGTGGACACGACGGCTGGCTCTGCTGTGGAGGAACAGCGTGTTCGATAATGTGGCTGTGTTACCGTGCAATAATGTTAGAGTGTGCTCTATTAAGATAATGACAAGTGATCGGCCTATAATCGTTGTGTGTGTGTATATGCCTACAGACTCGAAGGATAACTTGCCAGAGTTTACGGATTGCTTGGGTACGGTGAGTGCTATTGTAGATGAATATGGTGTGGATTGCGTCTATATCCTGGGGGACTTTAATGCACATCCGCATGAGCTATTTTGCTGTGAACTCTTAAACTTTTGTATTGATCAACCACTGTTGATGGACGTGTATAGATGTTGACAAGTTAGGTCTGACCTCAGGCACTTATACGTTTGTTAGTGAAGCTAACGGGTCCAAGCGGTGGCTCGATCATTGCGTAGTCACGGAATCGGCCCGTGGCTCCGTACTGGATGTTTTTGTCAGGTATGATGTGTTATGGTCAGATCATTACCCTCTGATAATAAAATGTAATCTTAATATAATTAGTAAAAAACTGTTCACATTACAAACAAACACTGGGAAAAATAGTGTATTATGGGGTCATAGGACAGAGGATGAGATAGGGTTGTACAAAAGTGAATGTAACAAACGGCTTAATTTGATTGATTTTCCAGATGTATTAAGTAATTGCGCAGGTTTTTATTGTGATAGCTCGACAAGCCATTGATAAATTATATCATCAAATTGTACGGTCTCTTAGCGAGGCGGCAGTTGCAAGTCGGAGCTATATCCGTAAAAATAAAAGACATCATACTATAATTGGGTGGAACAAACATGTAAAGCCGGCTCATGAGGAGGCCAAACTGCGGTTTCAAATTTGGTTACTCCACGGAAAACCGAAGTCAGGGAAAATTTATGATGATATGTGTGAGAGTCGCAAAATCTTTAAATCACGTCTCAAGTGGTTTTGGTTCTTTTTGGAAGGAAACCATAAAATTGACGCCGCGGCCTGGTCAACCAATCAGTGTAGATGGGGTAAGCGACCCGAAAGAGATTGCAAATCTTTTCAAGGAAACATTTTATGTAACTTCTACGCTGGGTCCATCGCGGAATGGGCGCAGTGCTGTGTCCATCGGTGAGAAAGTAAACATGCAATTTAGCGCAAAAGATATAAATAATATGTTACAGTCCATGTCCCGTGGAAAGTCGCCGGGTCACGATGGACTCAGCATTGAGCATCTTCAGCAGGCTGGTTCCCATATATGCAGATTAATATCGTTGGCAACTATAGTGGCCAAGGTACTGGACGGCCTGCTTAATACTCAGCTTAATAAATATCTAAAACTGCATGATAATCAGTTTTGGTTTCGACCCAATCTGTCTACTGATAGTGCAATACTGAGCCTTACGCATACCGTCTCCTATTACCTTCGTCGAAAAACAGCCGTATATGGGTGTTTCCTTGATCTGTCCAAGGCCTATGATTTGGTGTCTTATGATCGCTTATGGCAAAAACTAGATGATATAAATGCCCCAAAGGAACTTATAAATGTATTTAAATTTTGGTACGCAAATCAAATTAACAATGTTAAATGGATTTCTACGTTGTCTGAACCATATAGGATGGAATGTGGAGTAAGGCAGGGCGGGATAAGCTCTCCGTCACTGTTCAACTTATATGTGAACGCGCTTATCGAGGCGCTCAGCAGCGAGCATGTCGGCTGTCACGTGGATGGCGTGTGCGTCAATAACATCAGTTACGCGGATGACATGGCCCTGCTGAGCGCGTCGGTCTGCGGGCTCAGAAAACTTATAGGTATCTGTGAGTCATACGCGGTCAGTCACGGCCTTATATATAATGTTAAAAAAAGTGAGGTCATGGTCTTTGGGGCCGGGATAAAGATATGTACATACCGTCCATTTCTTTGTATGGTGTCCCTCTAAACAGAGTTACAAAATTTAAATACCTTGGACATATTTTGACGCCTGACCTCTAAAGACGATGCCGATATAGATAGGGAGCGAAGAGCGTTGTCGGTTAGAGCAAATATGATCGCCCGCAGGTTTTCGCGATGTTCGGAAGATGTAAAAAAAACGCTGTTAAGAGCATTCTGTACAGCGTTTTACACGAGTAACCTGTGGGTAAATTATACAAAAAAATCTGGGTGTTGTTGCGGCTGCCTCGATTTTGCAGTCAGGCATGTTTGCGGCGGCGCGGATTGACTGCTTCTACGCGACCATGCGCAAGCGGAGCGCCAGCCTGGTGCGGCGCATTCGAGGCAGCTCCAACAGCATCTTGGCATTGATAGCGACCCGGCTAGACTGTCCATACATCAACCACTGTTGTGGTCTGCATGTGGTGACTGCCAAATAGCTGTAGTCTAGTCGTAGTGTAATGTTACTAACACTAGGTTTTAAGTTCCCTGTTTACTAAAAAAATATGTATGAGTCTAGCTGCTCGAAAATAAAGGTTTATTATTATTATTCTCTTTATTTATTTTGTTTCTTAGAATTAGGTGTTTATAAAACTTATATAAAAAGTAAGATATAACAAAATATCATACAAAAAAATACAACTTTTATAAAAACCTAATCCTAGAGGGCTGCCAGCAGCGGGGCAGGGCTCAAGCTACCGGTAGATAAGGCTACAGAGAGAGAAACCTCCTGACGATGCGCGCAGTGTCCAGGAGTACTGCCTTCTATATCTGACCCTTGATCCAGCCATCTAGCGAGAGCATCTTGAGGTGTTGATCGAGGCTCTTCGCTATAAGACCGTTCACTGAAACTACTACTATCGGGACAATGATCGTCGAATCCACATCCCACATAGCGGTCACCTCGTGGGCCAAGTCCTAGGTACTTAGTAAGTTTGTCCTTCTCGGCCTTCACAAGGTTCTCGTCATGCGGGATGGTGATATCGATGAGCATTGCCTGTCGCGTCGATCGATCTGTCAGCACGATGTCAGGCTTATTGGCAACAATAGTCCTGTCCGTGATTACAGATCGATCCCAATAGAGCGTGGCACGACCATTTTCGAGAACCGGCATTGGTGTGTACTTATAGTACGGCACCTTGGAATCCACAAGCTCATAACGAAGAGCAAGTTGCTGGTGGATAATTCTG
Source organism: Elegia similella (assembly GCA_947532085.1). Taxonomy (NCBI): domain Eukaryota; kingdom Metazoa; phylum Arthropoda; class Insecta; order Lepidoptera; family Pyralidae; genus Elegia; species Elegia similella. The sequence goes on from OX383950.1 coordinate 13,728,729, forward strand.
GCTACAAGGTTATGTCTGTGCAAGTACTCTCCGTTAGCCAGATGAGAACAACCGGAGATAATATGCCTGAGTGATTCGCCAGGACGGCGGCATGCCTGACAAATGTCGACCGTACCGTCCCTCAGGATATATGTCCGATAGTTGTTCGTCATCATGACTTCGTCTGCAATTGCACAAACAAAACCCTCGGTTTCTCCAAAGAGGTTACCAAATCGTAGCCAGTTTACCGACGCGAGCAGATCTACATCAGGCCCTGTTAAGGCCCGGTAGAACCGCCCGTGCAGCTCCTTACTCTTCCATATGTCCCTACGGTCTTCAGTGCTCAGCACCGTTGGTCTGTGCCAGTTCTCGTTTGCTAAGGAGAGCGGCGTGAAGCTCCTATCTACTGCTACAACGTCGCGATGCATCCCACACTCATTTTTAAGGAAATAATCCCTAAGACTGTACACCTCGCGGTTATGGAGTCTTGGCATTCAAAAATCCACGACCTCCACACTTACGTGGGATGTACAGTCTCATAACGAATGAGCGTGGGTGAAGCATGCGATGCGCTGTCAGCTGTTGACGGACCTTCCTATCCAGGGCATCTAACTCAGTTTGGGTCCATCTTAGTATGCCAAAGGAGTAAGTGAGTAGGGGCATTACCCAGGCATTGAAAGCGCGTGCCTTATTACCACCTGACAAAAGACTTTTAAGTACTTTTGTCAGTCGACAAAAGAAACGCTCTTTCATCGCCTGCTTTATGTCCCCATCCACAATACTCAAAGACTGTGACATACCATGATATTTGTAAGTTTCCATATTATTATTATTATTATATGTGTAAGTATTGTACTGTACCGAGCAAATCTCCTATGACACTTGTTACATTGAGATGGTTTCTCACCAGTGTGAGTTCTCAGATATCCTTCTAAGTTAATCTATGGACGAAATTACATCCCACATGTATGACATTCGCAAGGTTTCTCACCAGTAGGAGTACTTAAATGTGTGCGCGTGTGTATACTGAGCAAATTACCTATGAAAAATATTACATTAGAACGGTTTGTCACCAGTGTCAATTTTTAAATGTGTTTTTAAATGACCCTTTTCAATAAATTTCTCCCCACACCACAATTATTACATTAATTAATTTTGCTACTTGCTTTCCCCCATTCATTCGACTAAGTAGTATCCCTGTACTTTTATTCCATTCTCAAATAAACACATTCCTATCCTTACCCAGCTTCAACATGCTTGCGATGGGCGTCGGCGTGAACGCACAAGAAGCTAAACAAACTGCGCTCGCCACCCGCCCTCCCGTGGTGAGTCCGGCGATTTCCTTTCATGGAGAGAAAAATCTTTGTAGGCGGAGGAGGCCTATGTCGAGCAATGAACTTCTTGTGGCTGAAATGATGATGATGATGGTTTCTCTCCAGTATGAGTTATTAAATGTGTACGTAATGCACTGTATAGAGCATGTGTACATTGATAATAATTAAATTCGTATGGTTTCTCACCAGTGACTTCTCAAATGTGTTTCCAAATTAATTTCACAAAGAAATTGCTTTCCGTACTTATAACATTTATATGAGTTCTCACCAGTGTGAGATCTTAGATATATTCCTAAACAACTGATATGAAAAAAAAAAACAAAATGAAAGTAAAAAACTGATTAAGAAAGGATTTTAGGAGCATTCTTTTTGAGCCTGGACAAGAAAGTCTGTTCTTTAGCGAATCTCAGTTCCTCATAAGATACGTAATATACATAATATAATATTCCATTAAATTTATTTAAAAATACGTTGGACGAAGCTGTCTATAAATAATTCAAAACCTTTGTATTCCCTACTAGTAGCGCCTTTGGTGGAGTTATGGCGGGCCTTCCGAAGACGACAGTTAACTGGATGTATAAAAATGAATCTACGCTAACATAAGATTAATAACCAAACAACTGCATGCTTTTCATGTAGCTACATAAGTAGATCAACGCCATACTATCTCGTGTATGTCTGTTTTATTAACCAAATAAATACAGGATCCAAACCAAAAAAATAATGTCAACACAATTAAATTCCATTCTTTATTTGCTTATCGAGGTTTACAATCAATTAACGTGTTAAAATATAACTAGGTACCAACAGATTTGCCTTATTTAGTTAAAAGTTTGTAGTTAACTTACTGAAGTCATGTCATATATACTAAGAATAAATTTAGTTATCTAAAATAACAATTCTTGTCATTATTTGTTATTGGACCTAGAATTACAGGTCATGTCAACACTTAGGTCTATCGAGGTATTCTGTCGCGGAATAAACTCACGCATTCAATAGCCACAGTTCATCTTCCGTGACAATTGTCGTTAGAGCGTCACGAGCATTAATATATACTCATCGGGTCTTAAGTCAATGTGATAAGGTCTCAAATGAAATACAGTTGTGTATATACACGCTTGTGACTATAAATACATACAGACGAACCTAACGATGTCTTAACTCTCGGAATTCATCCAGCCGTTAAGAAGATACGTAATAAAGAAATTTACAAACATACATGATACGCGCGAAACACATTACCCTTCTTGGCAGTTGGGTAATAAAAGCGGGTCACTCACGTGCTATGTCGTCGGGAGATATAGTCGGCAATCCCGACAAATAGCGCGTGTGACCCGTTTTTACATGATGATAGCCTCTACGTCCAAATCCGTGAGTCAGCAGTTATGATAAAATAAAGAATCTTACATACATACTTTAATACATACATCCATACAGATTTACATACAAATTTTTCGAGAAGTTTTAGAGAAAAGCAGTTTTGAAATATCAGTTGTTTCGAATCTACGTGTCTAGTCAAGGTTGAATGACTTACAAAACTAAAACACGCAGCCGCAGTAGATACAGGTTGCTACAGAGATTTGTTTTGTATGACAATTACATGATGGTTTCTTGTCTGTTATTATAATCATCATCATCAGATCTCTTTAGTCTCTGCAGCAGTATGACCCTATCTGTACTACCGGAGCCATACTTGGCGAGGAGAAGACAGGATTGGCATATACTCTCCTCGCTAGCCAGACGGATTGCAGAGGTCTCATTGATTTTTATGAGCTTTGTTTAGCTTATATTTCCTAAGTCGCCTATTACGATATCCATGTGAAGACTAATGTTGATATTATAATATCTCTATACTATAGTAATGTAGTTTATCCGTGGTTTAATGTAGACGAGAATGAAGTTCCCGTGACATTACAAACGATACAATAGTAGCAGAAACTATTACATCATGTTGGTTTCTTACCAGTATGAGTTCTTAATTGTAATACTAAAGTATCCTTACGATTAAGTTGCTTCTCACAATTATTACAACTATACGGCTTCTCACCAGTTTATAGACGACTATTCCACTGAAACTGCCTCAGACAAACATGACGCTGGTGCCTTGTGTCAGCGTTTGCGCGCGCGGGTCTCTCTGAGGCTGGTCAACAACCTGCGGCAGGAAGTTCACGAAACAGTAATCAAGACGGTTTCGTGAACTTCCTGCTACACGCTGTTGGCCCTCTGCTGTGTCATCTGCAAAAAAACTGTTACTTTCACCTACACCATCGCTTAACAAAGGTGTCAGTTACTTAGCGAACTTGTGGGATGAGATACATAATATAAGCTCACATGTCACATAATGCAAGGATGGTTAATTGCTATGAGAAAGTCAAAACTGTTACTCGTGATGAGGACATCCATTGAAACAGGTACTTTGATAGACCTTATTGCACAAGATTTACCGGCTTTCATAGTAAACACAATGACTCAGAAATGAAAAAATGTTTCAATGGAACAATCCATAGTATCCTCTAACATTTTTTTTAAAAAGAAGAGGATCTAGATAAGAATAAAATAAAAGTTCCGTGTAAGATGTGTTAAAAATTGAATAAGGTTTCTCGTTATCGTCCTTAAGCCTTATGCTGGTTTAGAAACAAAGGAAGATGATAAAGTAAGGAAGAATTCAATTCAACACGACAACAATTCAGTGATAGAAACAGATTTAAATAAGACTGATCAAAAAACGAAAGTAACACCATTACTGTCAAACTATTATTGAATTATGAAATTGCAAATACATGGCGTTAACGATTCGGGTACTAGTGCTTCCTCTGTCGCCACATTTCGTAAACAATTAAAAGAAATCACATTATCGCGGCAAATTGATGGCATTGTTGTCGACAGTTTTTAATTTCCCAAATATATTGTGCCAATACTAACTAAAGTCAAGTACTTTGCAATTATGATTTCACGAAAATTGTCAATTTCATTGTTGCTGTTTTGTTCATACTTTTAATACAGTTTTTCGTAGATATAAATGGTAAATGAGTAGTGAAAAATATATTTTAAAAAGTTATGCTTGTTATAATAGCATATATGTATAGTTAAGCTATCTACGTCCTCCTTGGTACCAGCTGAAAATCAGCGCTGTGGTCCACCGCCATAAGCATAAAGCTGAGCTGGCTGCCTTTTCGGCTTAACGGCTTCTCTTTTTCTTTACAAATCGATGAGACATCGCTCGGCAATAAATAAGTTACTAAAAGTATTCACGAAAGCAAACAGAGATACGCATCCAAAAAAATGTTTTAGTTTTTCAAAAACATATTACGAAAATTAAAGTTTACTCTGTGTTTATTTATTTTTCATTTAATACAATTATCCTATACATTTTCTTGGATGTTATGTATTAAGTACCTATCTATTATAAAATACCTATAGTATCGTTGAGTTAGTATCTTGGACGAATAAGGTTAGTATGCTACAACAAGTTCATTAATTACTGCACAAAAAAAATATTCAGTATTTTAGACAATGAAAGAATTTGAGCCAGTTTATTTTAAAAATTAAAAGCAAATTAGCTTCTTCAAGTTCATCTCAAAGAGTACTGAACCGATTTTGATAAAATCTGCACTATTTACTTAGTTGCGCAAATTTCTGCGACAAAAAACAATGTTAAAAATCCGCTTTATAGTGTTTGGGATATGCGCAAGCAAACATACAAATATACGTACAGATCAATATGAACAGAACTGCGAAGCTGGTACAGAACAACATATACAAAAACTGTGCAACCCCGACAATATTACATACATACGGTACGGGGCGAATTGAGAACCTCCTTTTAAAGGTCGGTTAATGAGATCAGTACTAATGTGTTTGTCCGTTCTCACATCAAAAATTAACCACGGCTTTAAGCCATTACCGTGTTTAAGGCACTAAGTGGGTTGACTTTGGAGTTTTGGATTGTGTTAGTAAGGGAAACCACACGCGAGCGAAGCCGCGGGTAAAAGCTAGTTTACAATAAAACTCCTAACATCTAAAAGCCTATCCATAAATTTAATTATGAAATAAACAATATTATACATCGAAAATTCGGTTACGTCAAGATTCGGTACTAAAAGACTCAGCCGCAGAAGGTACAGGTTGTTACAGAAATTAGTTTTATATGCAAATTAAATTCATTACATTTTGATTTCTTGACTGTTATTATAATGTTTCTATACTATAGTAATCTAGTAAATAATAATAATATATAAGAAAATTTGGACAACAATACAGAAATACAGATAACAAAAAATATATTTACTTCACTTTTGACCTGAATCATTGAAGACAATTTGGCATTTTCTTTTAAATGCCGCAAGTGAGTAGAGGAATATGTCAGGACATTCAGTAGATGAACTTAAAGAGTTATGAAGTCTACACATTCGGTGAACAGGACTATAATGACTAATGTTATTTGAACAACTCGGTAAGTGAAACAACTGAGGAATTCTGTGACGTCGCGATGTCGCTTTAAAGTTAATTTCCGTTAAGATAGCAGTTGACAGCAGTGAATTAATAATTTTATATAAATATGTAAGGTCAGTTTGGGAACGTCTGCAATCAAGGGATGTAAAATTAAAACGTTTTAAGCGCTGTTCATATGTCATTAAGGTATCTCTCAAGCCCAAACGGGTTGTCAATAGTCTCAAAAACGTTTTCTGAATGGTCTCTATTTGCTCAACATGAGCTATGTAATGAGGGGACCAAATAATCATGGCATACTCTAGCTTTGGAAGCACAAATGTTTTATAAAGGGTCACTAAGGTTTGATACTTCTTAAAATCTTTCGATATTCTACAAATGAATCCAAGGAGCTGTTTACATTTCGATCTCACGTTGTCGAGATGTTGAGAAAATGACAATTTTGAGTCAAGGGTAACACCCAAATCGCGGGCAGCAGATTTTTTACACAAAGACTGATTTTGAAGTCTATAATCGAATTCAACAGAATTGACTTTGCGCGTGAATGTCATAACGAAACATTTTTACAAACAACTTGTGTTGCATGTGGACGAGAATTAAGTTCCCGTTCCTAACGTGACATTAAAAACTATGCAAATTAGTTGTGGTCCCATTGTTACGGTTTCTCACCGTGAGTTTTTAAATGTCTACGTAAAAGACTTTTGTCACTAAATCGACGACGACAAACCTTACATTCAAATGGCTTCTCACCAGTGTGAGTTCTCAGGTGTGTTTTTAATGTACTGTTGTGAGTAAATCGACGACGACAAACCTTACATTCAAATGGTTTCTCACCAGTGTGCGTTCTTAAATGAGTTTTTAAATGATATTTGTGACTAAACTGCTTTTCGCAAACATAACATTCAAATGGTTTCTCACCAGTGTGAATTCTTAAATGAGTTTTTAAATAACTTTTGCCACTAAACTGCTTTTCGCAAACATTACATCCAAATGGTTTCTCGCCAGTGTGAGTTCTTAAATGTCTGTCTAAATCACTCTTGTGATTAAATTGCTTGCCACAATCATTACATGCAAATGGTTTCTCACCAGTGTGAGTTCTTAAATGACAATGTAAATTACCCTTTTGATTAAATTGCTTGCCACAATCATTACATTTATATGGCTTCTCACCAGTGTGAGTTCTCAGGTGTGTTTTTAATGTACTGTTGTGGGCAAATCGACGACGACAAACCTTACATTCAAATGGTTTCTCATCAGTGTGTGTCCTTAAATGTATTTCTAAAGTACCTTTTACCTTAAATTCCTTGCCACAAGCATTACATTTATATGGCTTCTCACCAGTGTGAGTTCTTAAATGTGTATCTAAATTATCCTTTCGACTAAATTGCTGGCCACAGTCATTGCATTTATATGGCTTCTCACCAGTATGAGTTCTCAAGTGAATTTTTAATGCACTGTTTTGAGCAAATCGACGACGACAAACCTTACATTTAAATGGTTTCTCACCAGTGTGAGTTCTTAAATGTGTTTCTAAATTACTCTTTTCATTAAATTCCTTGCCACAATCATTACATTTATATGGCTTCTCACCAGTGTGAGTTCTTAAGTGTCTTTGTAGGTTACTCTTCAACTGAAACCCCCTCAGACAAACATGGCACTGGTGCCTTGTGTCAGCGCTCTGAGGCTCGCCATAATAACTGTTTCGGTAACTTCCTGCCACAGGCTGTTGACCCTCTGCTGCGCCATCTGCAAAACATTTGTTACTTTCACCTACACCATCGCTTATCAAAGGAGGTCAGTTCGTTAGCGAACCCGTGGGATGAGATACATCATATGAGGGCACAGGTCACCACTGCCGCAGCGCTTACACGTAGACATACAACGAAGCCAAACCCCCCTCTATCCTAAGCATTCATTCATATGCATAGATATCTCAGAACAATAACTAAAGCATAGAAGGAGCCCGTTTTTCAGTAAAATATTCATCTCTCTCTTTTCAAAATATATCATCATCAATAGTATCAGATAGAGATAAATATAAGTTTATCAATAGGTACCAATGTACACTTGGCAAATGTCAATTTGGATACCGTGGTTCTCTGTATGCTACTAATTTAAAAAAAAGTTTTAAAAAGGCCAACTGTCTATGTCTATGTTCAACATATATTGTTCGCATAATACTCTAGCTTGTGTAGCTCTCCTAAGCATTTATTCATACGCATAGAAATATAGAAGGCGTGAATGACGTTATGCGAAAGTGACGTTTCTTCACAACGTCACTTTCGCAAAATGTCAATAATATTTTTATGTGAAGTTGAATAAGCAAGAGGACTAATATAATATACTTTTTTGTACTAACTTACAAAATAAACTTAATTTACATTTAATATCGGGTCTCCACGACGTTGGCCACCTGGCCGGATACTTCGGCAGTGTTGCGCTCCATTGGACTTCAACCTGACCCTGGATGAATTGAATATGGATCTCTTTCGTCCACACCGATCATTTGAACTCAATCCATTTTCCATGTGCCATAGCTATTCAATTAGATGCCTTCACCCCTGGCTGCTCAGGGTGGTCCGAGTTCCACTTACTTCAGCTCGACCGCTAGTTTCAAATTCATAAAACCGCATTTGACTCCCTCCACCAAACAGAGACACACACAGAATGAGTGTTGTGAAACATATAACACCATCTGTTTGTTCGGTTGTTAAGAAGCTTACCGTCCGCGTAGTGTCCCCCGCCCCGCGCCCCCGCGTATTCATCGGAGTCCCGTGTCTCGTCCACGTCAGCCGCGGGAACGCCTGGCACGAGGGAAATGACAGTTAGTGCAATCACTTTCGCACTGTGTAGAGATAATTATTGGCAAATGTTAACTTAGCATTATGACTCTTTCCCAAATATCATCAAAAATTTTATTACCACATGTAAAATTCCTGCTTTTAAACAAGTAACTTCTTCGATGGTGGTCTGGGAGAAAAGAAATACGTAGAATGTACCAGCTGCTTCTCTTTCCACGCAGACCGTAGAAGCCTGCCGAAGGAATGGGCGAAAATCTGTAGAATCATGTCACCAGGCGATGTGACTAGCAACCCACCATTATTTACTTCAAGTTCCGTTATTATTATTTTTTTCTATAGGTCGAATGTTCACTGACAGATGTTGCAGAATATCATCATCAGGTCATTTTATTCTCCACTGCAGGAGCATGACCTTCTCTGTACTACCGGAATCATACTTGGCCATAGCAGACAGAGGATTTGGCCTACACTCTCCTCGCTGGCCAGACGGGTTGGAGAGGTCTCATTGATATTTATGAGCTTTGTTTAGCTTGTATCTCCTAAGTCGCCTCTTACTACATCCATGGAAGGACTGGAGTGGTCCTATTCTACTCTGCCGGAAACCACACGGCTAATCAGTGTTGTACTCGTACCCCACATGACTAATTTTTATACTCAGCCCATTTGGTTCACTAAAACGCACACTGCATTTTAACATATTTCTTTTCTGTTTCTAGCTATATTGTTGTGTTAAGTATGTGTATGTTTATTTTGTGCTGTATTACCTAGGTATACCAGCATGGAAGAGAGTGGGACGTATGGTTAACTTGAACATACGTACCCGCTGGGTCCTCATCGTCCGTCGCGGTGTCGCCTGCATCCTCTGACTCTGGCTCAGTTTTGACCATGACCGGTTTTGGCAGCGTGCTGTCACAACATTCAGCCACAGAGAAGGACAGCGACGCGCACAAGCCAATGGCCGAGCGGTCAATCCGGGATACTGATTGTTCTGTAATCTGAATACAAACAAACATTTAGTACATACTACCGCCCTTCCTCCACCCTCCTCACACCTCCAGTTTGTATTGCTATCTGACTTGTGTGTGATCATTTTAATCACCCATTATGTTACTTGATTCTAGTGAACTGAAGGAAAATACTCAGAGAAAACATACAGATTTGTGATAAAGGTTATCACAAATCTGTATGTTTTCTCTGAGTAAGAAGGCAAAATAATTTACAATGCTAGCACATATTGCACATATTGTTTACACATTGCTTTTACCTTCTATAAAACTTTGTCTAGAAAGTGCGTGCCATCTTGACTGCTTTGTTGCGTGGTCCCTGCCATTGCTCAGCATTTTTAAAAACAGAGACAATATAACATAAATACCTCGCCAGCCGTCTCCAACATAGCAGTCAGCGCATGGTCTGCCCTGGTGGCGGTCACCATCAGCTTGTGGCTCTTGCACAACATAGCGCGGCAGATGTAGCACGCCGCCACGGGCCTGTTCCCACTCACGAGCTGGAATGTTGTGCCACTGATATAACAGCTTTTACTTTTACATTGAAAACATACAATGAACAGATTTATGATGCCTAATGCTGTAAAATTTTCAGATTTTCATCTGCCAACAAGTCCTTTCTTTAGTTTGATATAAAACACCATGTACATGTTCTTGTCAATCACAAGTATATGTTAGGGAACATTAAGTCCTGTAGTAGCATACATAAGTTGTGATGTTGAACATTTATAAAAATAATTCTTTAAAAGTTTTTGACTACATTACAGAAATCATCTTTAGGGAAGGACTATTTGCAGAATAAGAATGGTTGTGGCGTACAAGAGAACTAACACTATGATTTCTATATAGCGACTTGATTCTACCGCTTGTTCAGATAAATATTATGTAATGTTGAATGTTTCATAGTACACTAACATTTAAAATTTAAATGTATTAGATTAATTCACATACATATATATACATTATACATAACAATCTTGTATCTGTATTGGGGTATTTACCTTTAATAAAGAAAATAATTATTATTTTATTATAATTTTGCAAGTGTTTTTTCTTCTACGCTTATAGCTGGTGTTTGTACACTACAATCACGGGTATAGACCAAGTGAAGTAGCAGTAAAGGTAATTTATTGTGGAGTTTCTGTTTCACCCCCTTGCATGAATTTCCTAACTATTCTATACATGTATTTAAAATTGCAGCATTCTGCATATTGTTGTATGAGTTTTTGGTAAATCTATAAATTTTAAACTGTGGTGCAAGTGTTAGGTCATTAGCCCTGTCCATGAGATAACTACAGGTACTATATACATATACTTTATCTCCATATCCTTCCATTTTAAATCTGTATATAATTTTTTGGTTCTTATTTAAGAGTGTTGGGAACTGTTATATTTATAATGTAAGCTACTCATATTTTGTTTAATTTATCATGTAATACTTTATCTGGCCTGGATGGATCTGGCATTTACGACATTTATCATCTGTAATGGAGGGATCTTTTATAATATGTTTGTGGTAATTTTTAGTATTGATGATTTGATGCTGAATAGCTATCAGTTTCAGGAAAAATATTTTCCCGGGTATCAGTCAGTCCTCTACCTCCGATTATTGACCGAGCGAGCGAAGCGAGTGAAGCGAGCGAAGCGTCTCAGTTTCCACTGGGCCAAAATTCTTTTGTCCGTCTGTCTGTCTTTCTGTCTGTCTGTCTGTCTGTCTGTTCTCGCATACAGGTCGCATTTCTCAACCGATTCTCATGAAATTTTGTGAGCAGGTTCAGTTATTATATAGAATTTTTTATTCGTGCCAGTTCGAAAATTTAAAAAATGGCGGATATATGGGGGTCCGAAACTTAAAAAAACTCATAGCACAGCTATTTGGAAAAAAAATCTAAAATGTCATTAGACTTTTTTGTTGTTCTCATTAAGACGCAACTTTTTTGTCTGAACAACTTTTTTATACAATAAACTTGAACGTGTTTATAGTCGGCAATTTGCCCAAAAGTTGTCTGAAATCGATTTTCTGTATAAATATACTTCTTTCATATTTATGAAAGAAGTTGAAGTACGTGAAGTGGGAGAGGGAGTGAAATTGAACAACTTTCCCTAAGGAACAAAAATCAAAATATGAAAAATATTTTTTGACTTAAAGCATGATACTGCGTATTACTTCTATAATTGAAAACACTGAATAAACTTAGAATCCTGAAATAAAAATTAAAAATAAATAAAAAAGATTCATATGCTATCCTGTGACTTGAACCCGGGGCTTATAGATGCCGGCCACTTCTTAACGTAAAGTTCGCATGTTTGTCTGCCATAATAGTTGAAAATTAGCGTCCTATTAAAATTTTGACCAATTGGTAACATAACAACTATTCACCCATGCCAAGTTCGCTATTCCGATATTTCCGATCTTGAAGAGGATCACTCCAACTTAGTTAATGTGTACAAAATCATACTAAACATGGTGCTCAAGGGCCGTGTTTCCATACAAGAGCAGTCCTCTGATTCCTCGACGGATATTACCAATAGAGTAATGACTTTTTACAAAAAAAATCCGTATGTTAATTTTTTTTATAATTGAATTATAAGAGATAAGAGAACCTTCAAAAACATGAAAAATTGGTACGAATTTCCGTTGTGTTCAAACATCAAGAAAACAAATTTAGGCAATTATATAAGAAAAAGAAACGCAGAAACACAGCCATAGCTTATTTAAAATTTTTAATGTAAGAAGAAATTAAATCAGTTTAGTTTTGGAGAAGAAATCAGAGGACTACCAAGCGTTGATTTTGTGTACTTTTCATAGATATTTTCCGCCCGAGCTGCAGTTATCTCTATCGCACTCTGCGGGGTTTGTTTGGGCACGCGGCGCGACAGCAATAGATATTAGAAATATCTATTTTTCAATTCTCTCGAGCTTAGTGTTTCCTCTTAAAAAAAGGGTCTGGTAAGGGGAATGCAGCTTTGCTTTGATTAGGAACCTTCATAGATATCGAAGGAGCCTTCGACAAGACAAATTTCAACAGCATATGCGAAGCCCTATCTAGACACGGTACTCCGGACACCATTACAGACTGGATCCGTAATATGCTGAAACAAAGGAAAATACAACTAACAATACAGGACACAACAAAAGTAATAGCTACAAGAGGTTGCCCGCAAGGGGGTGTTCTATCACCAATCCTGTGGAGTCTGGTTGTAGATGAACTTCTAACAACCCTAAACAACAACAACTTCTTCACAATCGGCTACGCAGATGACCTGGCGATACTTATCCCAGGGAAAACTGCAGATACAGCCTGCAACCTCACCAGAGGTGCACTAAAGATTGTAGAAGCATGGTGTAGAAAAAACGAATTAACAGTAAACGCCAATAAAACCGAATTGGTAATGTTCACAAAAAAACGACAACTAGGTAACTATACCCCACCAAAACTATTTGGCACCACACTAAAACTGTCACCAGAGGTTAAATACCTGGGAGTCATCATAGACAGCAAACTAAGCTGGAATAGTCATCTAGAAAACAAAATAAAGAAATCCTGCATATCATTATGGCACTGCCGTAAGATGGTAGGCAAAAACTGGGGTCTCACACCAAAAATAATGAAATGGCTTTATACGATGGTTATAAGACCAGCGCTCATATATGGAGCAATTGTCTGGTGGAAAAGAACCACTTTAAAAACAGTACAAGACAAACTACAGCGCTTCCAACGCACAGCCTGTATGGCCATTGGTGGAGGCATGAGCACTACACCTACAGCAGCCCTGGAAGCGATACTCGACATCAAACCACTCCACTTACACATACAACAAGAAGCGGAGATTGCATCCATAAGACTAAGACAATGGGTACTTGGAAAAGCAACTCTGAGGCACCCCACACACAAATTCTGGCAAGAGCGATGGAATCATCCCTAATGATGGGAGCTATAAATGACAGAATTAAGAAACAATTTGTCTTCGACAAGAAATACAAGATTTAGTTACATGAGGGAAAACCTGACAGCTCAGGTATCAGAGAAATGAGAGTTTACACCGACGGCTCCAAAACGAGTAAAGGAGTAGGAGCAGGAGTCTTCTCTCATGACCTCAACATAAAGTATGCAACGGCTCTGGGTAGGGATAACTCCATCTTCCAAGCAGAATGCGTAGCCATTACTCATGCCGCTGCACATATCAACAGGATGAAGGTAACGCAACTAAACATTCGCATCCTATCAGACAGCACAGCAGTACTCCATGCTCTAAGAAACCCTTTGACTGACTCTGCGCTCATCCTCGAATGCCACATCGCATTGAACGAACTCTGTAAGTATAACACAGTTACCTTACAGTGGATAAAAGGCCACAGTAACTCACTCGGGAACGATGCAGCGGACGAACTTGCAAGGAGGGGGTCGAATATGATTCCATTCGGCCCACTACCAATGGTACCCATACCATTCGCGCAGGTACGTTCATGGATCAGTAACCGAGGTAAGGCCGAACATCAAAGAATCTGGTCAACCCTGGACACATGCCGACAAGCTAGGGAAACCTTGCCTGTCCTAAACAGCAAGCTCTCAAAACGCATGCTGGCGCTACCAAGGGTAAAATTACGACTCCTTATAGGAGTAATTACCGGGCATTGCTCGTTAAACAAACACCTATTTGTTATAGGAATCACTAACAGTCCCCTTTGCAGAGGCTGCCTACAAGCTGAAGAAACTGCGAAGCACCTCCTACTGGAGTGCCCAAGAATAGCATCTACTAGAGAGGAGTTCCTGGGACACCCGGGGACCATGAGCGAGGCCTGCAGCACACCCTCTGCAGTCCTACGTTTCCTCGACGAGCTGAGATGGCTCGAGTAAAACAACAAGAAAGAAAAAAAAAATGAGGGAGAGAGCAGTCTCCCCAAGGCAGAAGACTGGGAGAACAGACGTCTTCAGCTCACACACAATGGGCCCAAATGAGAGGCCTAAGTGTGGAAAAATGCCCACGGAACCAGGTGAACCAGGAAGGGGAATGCATGTTTAAATTTCCGTTTCCTCTGGTACCTAATTAAGAGCAGCGGGGATTGGGAAATAGTAACTGAAGGAAATCATCCTTTAGTCAATTAGCATATCAGTAACAGATACATTTTAGAGCACTGGAGGGCAAATGTGGATGTTGGTTGTAAGGGCTCGCGAGGTCTACTGTTCTCGCAGAACCACTAGTTGTTATCCTTTCTATGGCTGATTTTGGGTGCAGATGGTTATGTTTTGTGAGAATTGTGCGAGGTTTTATTTCAAAGTTATTAATCTTTGGTTTGCTTTATTTAAGGATTCCAAAAGAATAAGTAAGTACCAGGATTGCGTATTTATTCATAGCCTGAAGAGATTTACCTGCTAATACAGTTTTACAGATCCTTGCAACTCTACTTTTGAATTAGTGGATAATGATGATTTTATTGATGTGTGATCTAGTTGTTCTGATTGACTGTATCCTAAGTGTTTGTATAATTCCAGATCCAAGGCTTTTATAACCTCTTTTATAGTTTTTGTTACCATCAGACATAAGTTTCCCTTTTTATGTTCGCTGACCTACACTTTTCTAAACCAAATTTCATACCTAAGTTGTGGTGACATCAATAACCTTTTGTATGCTAGCACTTGTTAACATTACTTCACCCCCAACGCCAAGCTAGTACAAATTGCAATAACTTTTGTTGTCAATGGCATCTCAGTCAAGCAATTGTTTTGCAACTAAAGTGGTCATTGGTGCTCAATAGGTTAAATGCTTCATGTACTTCTTATTACTAGTGTATAATTTTATATTGTCTGTCTACATAAGATGAGATATTGCAATTTGTGGAATACTTGGTTTTGAGCGGTAACCTTTATTTTGACTATTCGGCATTAGCGATGATGGGTTTAAGGCCGGGCAAAACCACACACAAGGCTTTGTTATTACTACTATAAAGCCGTGCTGTTTTCTTCTAATTTTAGTTCAACATCATGTATAAAACGGGCACAAGACTTGTTCGACTCTACGAGAAAAACAGCATCTCCTTCAAATCCACGAACATTTCCGCACGGAGTCTGATCGTAATATCGCGATATCGCGCAGACTTAACTAGTGTTAGAATACTTACAAAAGCCCCCGTCAGCCTCTCGTACACGAGCTGCAGGGCAGTGGTGTCAATGCTGCTCATGGGCGCGTCCACTGAGAGGCAGATGCGGCAGACTGCTGGACTCCGATGCATCTTGTTTAAGGTTATTTTATTCTTAAGTCTGCGAATTTATATAAAAATAAGCACATCAGCACTAAAATAATATGTGGCTAAAATTGTATCGCAATAGTATGATATAAACTATTGGCTACACATAAACGATACTAAATTTAATAAATTTGGAAAACAAGTTTTCGAAACACTAAGCGATTTGACATTGACAGTTTGGGACCTATGTTTCTTGTTCTGAGATTTTATTAAACTGCCGATTTGACATTGACAGTTTGTCAGTGAGATCGACTTCAACTCAGAACTCAGAACAATAACGACTTCAGAGTATTATTCTTAGGTGCTATTATTGAATGAGGACTTAGCAAAACGCAAAACGTGTAGTTTTTAAACTTACTGGACAGCTATTTTTGAAATGATGCCGAACGTAAACGAGTGATTTTTTCATACAAAAATCGCTCGAAGACGAGTGTCACACTTTCAAAAATAAGCTTTTTTAATAAAAAAAAAAGCTCCGCTTCATATTTATTATTTGCCTTTAGGTGGAATACATACTCTTTCAAAGAGTATTTAATCGCTATTCCAAAGAGTGTATTATAATCGCTACGCTATCTCAGAAGAATAATATACATAGAAGCCGCATAAAAATAGAAACTGAAAACAGATAGTTGACACTGTATTTTTCTTATGAGCTTTCGCTTATGACAGAATGAGACAAAAACTTCAGTCAGTTTCTATTATTTTCATGGTTGTCCCGACTTGAAATGTCAATGGACTCCATTGGACTCCAATTAAATCCGACTAAATTCAAAATAACTTATTACAGTTCAACGTCTGTAATATTAGCATCTTGCCGATTTGATCGGGTTATATATCGACAAAAACATTGCGGCGGAATTGTGATGTCTGCAAATTAAATATAGGATTGTGCTAAAATTCTCACGGAAAAAAGTATTAACCGGTGTTGGGTTGGTGCGTTATCAAATGACCATTATACTAAACAATGTCTTGTGCAATGGAGCGATGTAAATCCCATTCAGGACGAACAGAAATAAATTCTGTAAAACATAATTTTCTTCGGTAAGTTTTTTAGTTAAAAGTGCATAATTAAAACCCAAAATACCTCAAAATACAACAATTATATTGTCAATTATATAACGTATTGTATAAATGACAACTTTTATAGGTATTTTGCTTAAAATTATCGTTTTTTCCTTATTTCAAATTAGGTTAGTTTTTTTTGCTAGTGATGTGGTAAAATCACGTATCTACGAGTATATCGATATTTTTTATGACGGTCTTGCTATCAGGGATATTTTTGTTAGTGTTGAGCCATGCAATAGTAATGTAACAAATTGAACCATCATGGTAATTAAACAACCAGCAAAGTGTGAGTCGGACTCGCGCACGAAGGGTTCCGTACCATCCTTACATCATCATCATCATCATCAGGTGTTTTAGTCTCCACTACAGGAGCACGACCCTCTCTGTACTACTAGAGCCATACTTGGCCAGAGCAGCCAAAGGGCATATAATATTATAAATGTGAAAGTGAGTTTGTTTGTTACACTTCCACGCCGTAACTTCTGAACCGATCATCATGAAATTGTGCATCATCATCATCACCATTGCACGATCTCTGGAGTACGGAAAAGAACATAGACATAAATTACATCTCAGAATAAGGTACTGTTATCGGGGATAGACATTAACGCGAGCGGAGCCGTGGGCGTAAGCTATAAAAACGCCCGAAATTTTTGTTTGTAATATTTCAACTGTCTCACTATCACGGTTCATGAGATACAGCCTGGTGACAGACAGATGGATATCGGAGTCATATTAGTAGGGTCCTGTTTTTATCCTTTGGGTACGGAACCCTAAAAAGAATCGATTTTTACTAATATGAAGAAAATTATTGTTGAAATTTTATTGCAGCTCCCTGAAGTAAAAGGATAAAAAGGTGTGGATCCGAGGAACTTTCAAGCGACATATTGGACATAAAATGTCATACATACTCGAATTTGTTCAAAATATTTTACTGCCGTGCCGATACATTAATTTCGAATATAAAATTAAATGGAAGCGATTGAAACACGATGCTTTACCTACATTTATATTTGCCGAATTATAAATCAATGGTAATAAGAAAGTTTACGGAAACGGTTTTATTATTTATATTTAAAATTATGAAAAACATTTTATTTTGGACAGTAATGAAAGTGGGTAAAGTAATCTCTTGTTTTTCTATTACCAACACTGTGAATTTTTCAAAAATAACACACTGGCACTTTTTTACCCTAGTGTAAAAGTTTTATAAATAAAAAATATCACTTCGAATTATGTGTTTCTCTTTACCTACCTGATTATGTTTCCTTTACTGACTGTTCCTCAAAGCTAGCTGGGAAAAGCTTTAGATGGTTTTGGAATATGCTGAATGGCCCATTGATCAAGTGAAAAATATATCTGACCTTATATTACCTTTTGATACATGAGCGCCCCATTGCAATTTAGAGTCTATTGTGATTCCTAAGAAGGTGGTATCATTTACAAAGTCTATTTTACCTTCAACTAGTATGTCAACGTTGGACTGCCTCACATTGGGGACTGTAAATCGAATGCATTGGGTTTTTTGCGCATTCATAGGTAAGGTAGGTAAGTAGGCACTGTTTGAATTTCGAAATAATCGAAAATATGATTGACATCATATTAGGTATTCTGCCGTTCGACCAATACTGGGTAAGGCCTAATGACCAGCAGTAGACAGTAGACGCGCGGTGGGTAATGTATGGATTTTTTTTTTACCTATTTATCAGATGAAGCCAAGCGACGCCATGCGATTAGGAGTTATTTAGGTGTATCTTGACGTAACTTTTAAAGTAAAAGCCTCTTTAGCGGCTTTGTGCACTTTTTGGGATGGGTAAAATAGAAAACTCGCGTCAGGACACGTGAATTGATCGAAAATTCGTAAGAAGGACACGGACCTGAGTATGCCGCAAAGGCGAGTTTTCACTTCTGCCGGCACTCCTGGAGTGCAACTAGTTGTTTTTTTTTTTTATGAATCGTACTCATTTAACGAATCGATACAATCAGAGTAGAGTACATTTATGACTTTCTTAGGACGAAACATTTAGTCGATAAATATATTTCATCGATATAGTACAACCCTGATCACATCAGTACCCCAGGACAACTTGCACATTTACGCAAATGGCATTGTATATGCATCTCTTTCTGATGCTTTAACAATGCCATAAGTAAAAACAGTGTAGAATATTGTATTTTGTTGTTATTTTAACACGGTTTCTATGCTTTAGTTATTGTTCTGAGCTCAGAACAATAACTAAAGCATAGAAACCGTGTTAAAATAACAACAAAATACAATATTCTACACTGTTTTTACTTATGGCATTGTTAAAGCATCAGAAAGAGATGCATATACAATGCCATTTGCGTAAATGTGCAGGTTGTCCTGGGGTACTGATGTGATCAGGGTTGTACTATATCGATGAAATATATTTATCGACTAAATGTTTCGTCCTAAGAAAGTCATAAATGTACTCTACTCTGATTGTATCGATTCGTTAAATGAGTACGATTCATAAAAAAAAAAAAACAACTAGTTGCACTCCAGGAGTGCCGGCAGAAGTGAAAACTCGTCTTTGCGGCATACTCAGGTCCGTGTCCTTCTTACGAATTTTCGATCAATTCACGTGTCCTGACGCGAGTTTTCTATTTTACCCATCCCAAAAAGTGCACAAAGCCGCTAAAGAGGCTTTTACTTTAAAAGTTACGTCAAGATACACCTAAATAACTCCTAATCGCATGGCGTCGCTTGGCTTCATCTGATAAATAGGTAAAAAAAAAATCCATACATTACCCACCGCGCGTCTACTGTCTACTGCTGGTCATTAGGCCTTACCCAGTATTGGTCGAACGGCAGAATACCTAATATGATGTCAATCATATTTTCGATTATTTCGAAATTCAAACAGTGCCTACTTACCTACCTTACCTATGAATGCGCAAAAAACCCAATGCATTCGATTTACAGTCCCCAATGTGAGGCAGTCCAACGTTGACATACTAGTTGAAGGTAAAATAGACTTTGTAAATGATACCACCTTCTTAGGAATCACAATAGACTCTAAATTGCAATGGGGCGCTCATGTATCAAAAGGTAATATAAGGTCAGATATATTTTTCACTTGATCAATGGGCCATTCAGCATATTCCAAAACCATCTAAAGCTTTTCCCAGCTAGCTTTGAGGAACAGTCAGTAAAGGAAACATAATCAGGTAGGTAAAGAGAAACACATAATTCGAAGTGATATTTTTTATTTTATAAAACTTTTACACTAGGGTAAAAAAGTGCCAGTGTGTTATTTGTGAAAAATTCACAGTGTTGGTAATAGAAAAACAAGAGGTGAAGAAAAACAAGAGATTACTTTACCCACTTTCATTACTGTCCAAAATAAAATGTTTTTCATAATTTTAAATATAAATAATAAAACCGTTTCCGTAAACTTTCTTATTACCATTGATTTATAATTCGGCAAATATAAATGTAGGTAAAGCATCGTGTTTCAATCGCTTCCATTTAATTTTATATTCGAAATTAATGTATCGGCACGGCAGTAAAATATTTTGAACAAATTCGAGTATGTATGACATTTTATGTCCAATATGTCGCTTGAAAGTTCCTCGGATCCACACCTTTTTATCCTTTTACTTCAGGGAGCTGCAATAAAATTTCAACAATAATTTTCTTCATATTAGTAAAAATCGATTCTTTTTAGAGTTCCGTACCCGAAGGATAAAAACAGGACCCTACTAATATGACTCCGATATCCATCTGTCTGTCACCAGGCTGTATCTCATGAACCGTGATAGTGAGACAGTTGAAATATTACAAACAAAAATTTCGGGCGTTTTTATAGCTTACGCCCACGGCTCCGCTCGCGTTAATGTCTATCCCCGATAACAGTACCTTATTCTGAGATGTAATTTATGTCTATGTTCTTTTCCGTACTCCAGAGATCGTGCAATGGTGATGATGATGATGCAAAATTTCATGATGATCGGTTCAGAAGTTACGGCGTGGAAGCGTAACAAACAAACTCACTTTCACATTTATAATATTATATGTAAGGATGGTACGGAACCCTTCGTGCGCGAGTCCGACTCACACTTTGCTGGTTGTTTAATTACCATGATGGTTCAATTTGTTACATTACTATTGCATGGCTCAACACTAACAAAAATATCCCTGATAGCAAGACCGTCATAAAAAATATCGATATACTCGTAGATACGTGATTTTACCACATCACTAGCAAAAAAAACTAACCTAATTTGAAATAAGGAAAAAACGATAATTTTAAGCAAAATACCTATAAAAGTTGTCATTTATACAATACGTTATATAATTGACAATATTATTGTTGTATTTTGAGGTATTTTGGGTTTTAATTATGCACTTTTAACTGAAAAACTTACCGAAGAAAATTATGTTTTACAGAATTTATTTCTGTTCGTCCTGAATGGGATTTACATCGCTCCATTGCACAAGACATTGTTTAGTATAATGGTAATTTGATAACGCACCAACCCAACACCGGTTAATACTTTTTTCCGTGAGAATTTTAGCACAATCCTATATTTAATTTGCAGACATCACAATTCCGCCGCAATGTTTTTGTCGATATATAACCCGATCAAATCGGCAAGATGCTAATATTACAGACGTTGAACTGTAATAAGTTATTTTGAATTTAGTCGGATTTAATTGGAGTCCAATGGAGTCCATTGACATTTCAAGTCGGGACAACCATGAAAATAATAGAAACTGACTGAAGTTTTTGTCTCATTCTGTCATAAGCGAAAGCTCATAAGAAAAATACAGTGTCAACTATCTGTTTTCAGTTTCTATTTTTATGCGGCTTCTATGTATATTATTCTTCTGAGGTTCTGAGTACGCTATACGCTACTCTTTAGTACTCTTTCTAATCTGTGGTCAAGTCAAATCGTTCTCTGGTTTTGTTTCTGGCCAATTATTTTTTATTTTATTATTACCTACAAACTAAATAGGGATCCAAGGATTTTATTATAAATCGTGTATTGTAGTAACCCAAGAGTCGTACAACTGCGATACAATCGTAGCTATTTACATTGAGTACTAATACAGCAATTTGAAATAAAACACAGTCCTCATAATACATAACCCTTCACAAGATGCATCAGAGTCCAGTATTTTGCCGCATCTGCCTCTCAATGGACGCGCTCGTGACCAACATTGACGGTACTGCCCTGCAACTCGTGTACGAGAGGTTGACGGGTGCCCTTGTAAGTGATCTACTACTAACTACTAGTTATAAATAAATATACAGGGACAAAGCCTTATTCTTCTGAGGACAAAGCACACAGATCGAGCTAGCCCCATACTTACTTGTGAACTTGTGTCATGGGATACTAACTCTACGATATTATATTTTTAATACTTACATAATGATAAACATCCAGAACCCAGGCCAATCTTGAGCCTGAGTCCCTGTGATTTAAAGGCACTTGCCATACCATTAAGCTACATGGGTTGTTACTGGTTAGACTTAGTCTACCTACTTATATATATATTTGTATAGCTTTTACCCCTTTAATAAATATCGTTTGTGTAGTTTCTACCCCTTTTAGACATGACTTTTGACAAAAATTACAATAAAACAACAACACAATGTTTTAACACATATTCTAACAAACCAGATTTGTACTACAAAAAATTGCAATTTTTGAAGCCAGTAATGAACCTAGTTATATACAAGGTAATATTTACTTAATTGGACAAAAGTGAGATATATTATTACCTATAAAAATCATCATTTGAGATTCTGTGTGCCCCATATCCTTATCTTATCTTATCTTCGATGGGGCCGACTCAGAGTCGGTAGCACGTCTAACCTTTGGGTTATTTTGTACTTACCCCATGCCTTACTCACCCGCACGGTTAATTCTGAAGAAGGACTGCATGAGCTTCAGAACATCGCCCAGTGCGTAGTGCCTGTAGTCCTCTAGCTCAGGATAAGGTGATCCTAAGAGGTCCAAACGCTTACCAGCTAACGAGTCACAGATACACAGAATGTGTCTCATTGTCTCCTCCGATTC
This sequence comes from Elegia similella, assembly GCA_947532085.1. NCBI lineage: Eukaryota > Metazoa > Arthropoda > Insecta > Lepidoptera > Pyralidae > Elegia > Elegia similella. The sequence goes on from OX383950.1 coordinate 13,751,659, forward strand.
CTCACATGCCCTACATAGTGGGCTTTCGACAATTTTTAGTTTAAAGAGATGACTGTTATTTTCAAAGTGTCCAGTCAGGGCTCCCACTAGAACTCTTGTCTGTTTCCTGCTGTATTTGCAGATCACTTTGTGCCACCTGGCGCTGTCCAGGCCAAGTGTTTCCTTCGAGTGTATGTGTCCACTTATATTACTCCATTCTGCTTGGTGTCTACTATCGACATACGCATTGATTGCAGTAGTTACCACGCTATAGGATAGGCCTACGAAGGGTTCGGGTCCTACAAATGGCATACTCGATCCTTTCCTTGCCAGCTCATCGGCCCTCTCATTGCCCTCAACCCCAACGTGACCCGGTACCCAAACCAGCCTCAGTCTGTTGTGTCTACCCAGTTGGTTCAAGGCATTCACACCATCCAAGACCAATCTGGAATCGATTCTGTCAGAGTTAAGCGCAGTAAGAGTCGCCTGGCTGTCAGTTAGAATATAGATATTGTGATCTTTAAGCCCTTGCTCTAAATTCATTTTAGCACAGACAGTTACCGCATATGTTTCTGATTGAAATACGGTAGCGAACTGTCCCATGCTCTGAAACAGTTTTCTGTCCTCGGAGTAGATGCCCGCTCCCGTTCCCTGATTGTTCTTTGATCCATCAGTATACCAGATTGAGCATTCTCGTTCAGAAGGACGAAATTCACCCTTCCATTCATCCCTTGTCGGGATATATATCTTATAGTTCTTCTTGAAGTTGTATACTGGGAGCAGCTTGTCACTTCCCATGTTCAACAACCTATCGAGCTCCTGTGTTGTCTCAATTTGCGTATGCCTTGTCCTTGGTGCGTGCCTGCTCCACAGACCAGAAGAAGATAGTCTGTATAAAGCCTTGCAGGCTTCGCCTTCAATATACAAATGTAGCGGTGGCAGTCCTAGGATTATCTCTATAGATGCCGTTGGTGTTGTAGAGAATGCCCCCGAGATAGCACAACATGCCATTCTCTGTATTCTCCTCAGGGCATTTACACAAGTTGCCTGTTTAACCTTTGGCCACCAAACCAGTGCTCCGTAGGTCAGAATGGGTCTCACCATCATCTCATATATCCAACGTAGGATGTATGGCTTCAAGCCCCAGGTTTTACCATAGGTATTCCGACACATGCCAAATACTCTGGTGGCCTTTGTTATGGCATTCGTAACGTGTGTGTTCCACGTCAGTTCTTTATCCAGCGTAACTCCTAGATATTTCACTTCATTGGCCAGATTGAGCGTCTTGCCGTTCATTTTGAGGCTGCTCAATGCTGTCAATTTCCGGAGCCTTGTGAAGGGGACAATTGTCGTTTTCTTTGGGTTAATACTTAAGTGGTTTGTGGTACACCACTCCTGTACTTCTCCCAAAGCTTTATTCATGAGCCCTTTCACCGTGTCAGGAACTTTCCCACTGATAAGAATGACTATGTCATCGGCATAACCTACCACTATGACCGGTCCTTTATTTAAGGACACTATCAGTGAGTTTACCACCAGACTCCAAAGAGTCGGGGACAAAACTCCTCCTTGCGGGCAACCCTTCGTCGTTACCGCTGATAATTTATCACCCAGCAGTTCTGAGTTAATTATCCTGCCCTTCAGCATGTTTTCTATCCACCTGCAGAGCGTTCTTGGTATTCCATGCTCTGTCGCCGCCCTGCCAATGGATTCGAAAGTAGTCCGGTCAAAGGCCCCCTCTACATCAAGGAAGGCTCCCAGACAAAGTTCTTTATTTTCCAGTGCCTTCTCAGCCTGACTTACCACCCAGTGCAGAGCTGTTTCTGTTGATTTGCCAGGCTGGTAGGCACATTGCATGCTGTGTAGCGGATGCTTTTTTAGCGGACCATCTCTTATATGTCTATCCACCAACTTCTCCAATGTCTTCAATACAAAGGACTGAAGACTTATAGGCCTAAAAGCTTTTGCTTCATCATATGTCGCTTTCCCTGGCTTCGGAATAAAAGCAACTTTCACTAATCTCCATGCTTTTGGTATGTACCCAAACGCAATGCAGGCCTTGAATAGCCTACAAAGGTGGGGACTCAGTATAGAGATTCCTTGTTGTAAAAAGATTGGGTAGATGCCATCTGGGCCTGGTGCCTTGTATGGCTGCAAGGTTCCCAAAGCCCATTTTAATTTGGTGTCATCTACAATCTTCTTAGCCACATCCCAGTCTCTTTTTAGGGTTCTTACTTCCCAAGATTCAAGACTGTTGAGATCTGTTTGATCCATAGTTGTCTCAATACAACCAGGAAAGTGTGTTTTATACATCACCTTTAACGTTTCCATTCCGGATTCAGTTGGCCTACCATTCTCGTCTTTGACGGTCGACAATGGATTCGCCTTTCCAATGGACATAGCTTTTGCCAGTCTCATCCCTTCAGGCAATGCACCAATAGATTCGCATTGCTTTTTCCATGCAGAGCTCTTTGCCCTTCTAACCGCTTTACTGTATTCAGTGAGGGCCTTATGATATTCACTGAATTTCTTCTTAGCCTTAGCTTCATTAAAGAGTCTTCTCGTTTCCATGCGCATCCTTGCCACCTCCGGCGTCCACCATGGTTCTTTAAGACTCCTAGGTCTGCGCTCAGGACAGCTATCCATCCACGCATTCTTGATGCCATCTGATATGCGCTGAGCTTCAAGTTCCAAGTCAATTACAGAGTTTAACCTGGTCCCTGGTGCTCCTAATTCGATTTTTAGCAATTCTCTGTATGAAACCCAGTCAGTATGCCTTGGGTTCCTTTTACAGACCGTGTGTAGTTTGGCAGTATTATTACTCCTGTAGGTACCTAAAGCATATGTACCTGTGATCAGATAGTGAGATCTCATCCGATACATGCCAATCTTGAATTTTTCCACACGCCCTATCACAGGCCATTGTAATATCAATTACCTCCTCCCTTGTGGCAGTCACAAAGGTAGGTTTATTACCTTTGTTACAAAGAAATAAAGGTGAGCTTACCAAATATTCAGCCAACTTCACTCCTCTGTCGTTCGTGTCAGTGCTACCCCACATCACATTGTGGGCGTTAGCATCACACCCCATTATGAGCTCCAGTTTCTTCTCCTCGACGTATCCAATAAGTGTGTCGAGTTCAGCCGAGACTGGCTCCTTCTTTTCATATGGCAGGTAAGCTGCAGCCATGACTACAGCCTGTCCCGCCCCTTGCTGGACCTTGACAACTGTAAGGTCCCTGTAACATAAAGCAATCAAGGGCATTGCATCTATACCATTTCTGATATAGATACATGTCCTTGTATCATTAGTAGTGCAGTGATAGTAAATACGACTCATTAGACTACCAAAGCCTTTGATCTGGCCGTTATATAGATATGGCTCCTGAATAAGCGCTATATCATATTTTCCCATCCGTAACTGTCGTGCAAGGATAGCTACGGCTGCCTTACAATGGTGTAAATTAAATTGTACGCACCTTAAGATCGCCATTGCGACATCATTGTTGTGTGCTGGCCACCACCGGCCCAGCGTCATCAGCGTCCGACGACGCCTCCATTTCAGCCCGTCCGCCATACTCGCGTGGCGATGAGGCCTCCGCTAGCAAGTCGAGGTCCAATGGTCCCTCCGATGTAGCCGGCGACAATGCTAACTGTTCGGCAGCGTCAACCAATGTTGACAGGGATGACGGTGGTCTCGCTGCTGGCCTCGTTATCACCAGGCTAGGCCTTGGTGACGGTGCACGTGGTCGCACTAAGGTATTGGAGCCCTTCTTTCTAAGGTCCAACGGTGGCTGAGAAGTGGCCAGCCTGCTAGGCCCAGGCACAGCCACCGGTTGGATCGGATCCGGCCCCGGTGCCTGCACCCGCATCTGCGCTTGCTGAGGCACATCCCGCTCACTTCCCACTCGCTGTCTCTCATCTCGTCCTTTCGGTGGCCCAGACATCCCCACAGACGCCGCAGTCGAGTCCTCAAGCACCTTGAAGACGTCGACGCAGAAGCCGTTGGAGAGTCTGTACCCCCGAGACTTGACGTAGTCAGCGGATACGTGGTCCATGAACACAATGCGCCTCGCATGGCCCTCTTCAACCACCGTATCGACCACCTTCCACTCGGCTGTCCTCAAGGGTGCATGGTACTTCTGCAAGAGCCGGAGCAATCTTGCATTATCCGTGACGACATAATTTCTTGTCTTCCACGCCATTTTTATGGGTTTGGGAAGGTCTTTGGCAAGAACTACCTTGACCTTCATCCCATCTATTGTTTCGCCATCAAAGGCGTCGCGGAGCCACTTAATATTCGATTCCCCACTGCAGGAGAAATGCATGGCGCCCGCAACAACACCTTTCATTTCGGCCTCCGGTAACCCGACCGCCTTCTCCAACTTAGCACACATGATTGGCGCAAAGAGTCCCCATCCGTCTCCTTCGAACTTTTGCGTTGGATAGTTCTCGGGAATGACGGCCATCCTCGTGGCCGCAGCAACTTTACTAAATGGGTGAGCCCCATCGAGCTTGACCCTTTTAGCTCCAGCCGCCACTTCAGCCACCTCGTCACTGACCTCTCGGTCCCTTTTAGCTGCTGCTAAGTCTACAGCCTTTTCCTTCCTCATCTTTAGCCAACGCCGCTTCGCAGAGCCACTCGGCCTCTTGCTCCGCTGCGTTTGCCACCCAGAACCGGTATCCGCCCCAGCCGCCACGTCCTCGCAGGGTCCGTCACCTTCACTGGGTCCCTCCTGGGGGGCCTTTGTCAGGCCCTCACCAGGTGTCCCCTGATCCAGGATAGCCCGCTGCTCAGTCGCAGTGGTATCAGGCAGCCCCTGGTTCCTTTTTTTTAGCCGCAACAGGTGGTTGGGGTTGAGTATTACCTCCACCCCCATTCCGCCCTGCCTTAGCAGTCGATGGTTGCAGACAGCTCGAAGCCGCCACGCTACCATCCTGTCTCTCCTCTATCTCCATACGGGAAGCGCCGTGTGTTAACTTATGGTGATTTTTATTGCAAGCCATATTACCAACAGTGTGTATGTTTCATCCCCCTAACTCCCCACCCGCCATGGAGCCCGCAAATGGGAGTGTCTGCGAGACACTAGGGCTATTAGGGGGATATAGCACTCCTCCGGGGCAACCTACGAGACCTACCCAGGCGGCAGCGGCCGCGCGAACAGCGCGAACACGCGCACCGACTGACGGCATCGACTGCAGGCCGCGATCCTTTGGAGTACTCGCCAAACGTCGTCAGAAGGACGGACGTTACAGCCGATTGAACCACTGTTGGCTAGACAGGGTCCGCCCGTGTGAGACGAATAGCCGGGCCGAAGAGGTGTGTTGCCGCAGTCCCTTTGGCTCAACCTCCAGGTCTCCTTCATCCGCCCGTACGGGTCCCCGCGCACGGCAAAAACACGCGGGTGATCGTCTCCTCCATACCTACGACAACCCGACCACATAAATTGTCGCAGGGGGACCGATAGGAAAAATAGGTAGGGAAGTGTGGTAAAGGGGTATCGGGTAAAGTGGTAAGGGGTATCGGGTAAAGGGTAGAGGGGTATGGAGTAAAGGGTATGGGATAAGGGTATGGGGTAAAGGGGTAAGTATAGGGGGAGAGGGAATTTGGTTATAGGAAGGAATGGAGGAGTGGCCCCATATCCTAGTGTTTTATGTCTAAATTGATGGTTTTGGTGTTTCAGCAAAATTTCTTATATCAGTGGCCTAATTTTCTAGCTCGTGGCTGGGAACAGGCCCGTGGCAGCATGCTACATTTGCTGTGCTAATCTGAAGAAGAGCCACAAGCTGATGGTGACTGCCATCAGGGCAGACAACGTGCTGACTGCTATTTTGGAGAAGGCTGAAGAAGTATTTTATTCATATATAATCTTATTGAGTTATAAAGGGTCTTTCAACAAGCACGGGCCAATGTTAAAATGAAATAAAACAAGTTGTGCATATTGCAGGCCATTGCTCAGATTCAGCTGGATTTGTGCAGCAGTCATAGAAAGTTGGACCTCTCGGATCCGTGCCACTGCTTGAAGCCACTGCGGACATTTAAACAATGTCATATTCCATTATTGGCATTAATAGGCCTTACAAATAAAAACAAATGACATTAATATCTCTCACACAGATTGTTTTATTCAATTTCAACATGGGCCAGTCTTTGTTGAAATAGGTACCCTTGACAATTAGTTTTCGCCTGGAGCTTCTTTCACATTAATGTCAATGGCTTGGGAACAGTATTTTTTTCTGAGATGAAAAGTAGGCTACTTTGTCAAGATTTTTGATTTTCAAGAAATTTTATTATGTTCGGTCTTGGACGAATTAAGTTCGGTTTAGTAAATTAAGCTGTGAAAGCATAGCAAACAAAGAAATATATAATAAAAAACAAACATAGAAATAAACAAACTCACTTTAGCACATTTTAAATAATAGTTTGGATAGGATCTGTCATCGCCACAGTCAATTTATAGTTAGGCAACAAATGCCCTTTGATGAGCAATTTAGGGGCCGTGAAGCAGGCAGGATGGCAGCCATTGCCCACAGCACTAGACATTGTCAATAGTCACACACTTTAATATACTACTGTAATCAATTGCTCTAATTCAAAATGGTGTTGTGGTGAGCTCGGTCCCGCGCCGCGTAGTGTAGCATTGTCAGCATTCGTGTACTCACAACGGGCAGCGGCCACCGAGCCTCCTCGCCCTCCGCCCGCCGCGCGCTTATTAAATTCGATTGTATCAAATGAAGTTCGTAAGGTGAATTCCCGGATTTCGTTGGACGCCGCTCACTTAACTCTACACACCTATGTAGAGACACATACACCAGCACGACACAACAGTATAAATGGTATTCAGATTACAGAAAAATCCATATCCCTGATTGACCGCGAGGCGATTGGCTTGTGTTCGTCGCTGTCCTTCTCTGTGGCTGAATGTTGTGACAGCACGCCGCCCGCCAGGGTCGCGGTCAAAACCCAGCCGGAGTCAGAGGATGCTGGCGAAACTGCAATGAATGATGAGGATCCGGAGGGTATGTATGTTTAACGTGACCAAACGTCTTCCATGTGTTTCTCTACCATCTTTAGGATTCCGTCCCTATTAAAGGTAAAAAGGAACCCATTAGGATCACCCAATTGTTAGTAAATTACGGGCGATCTGAGGTCGGGGAGTGGAAGGGGTTCCACCCCCCACCTCAGATCGCCCGAAATTTAGTTTTCTTTTAATTTTTGTTATATTCCCTTCCTTTTGCATTGGGTTTCATCCTACTATAATTTTATTTTACTTTTTATTATTTTCAAAGGCTTCGGGCACTTGTCTATTTTTACGTTGATTAGTTATAAGTAAGTATATATTTTTAAAGCATATCAATAAAAAGTGTACCTAGTACCTATTTCTTTTAATTCGTTTAATGGTTGCTTCATAATAACATTAATTAAAATCACATATTTTGTCACATATGAAAAAAAATCAACAATGTAGTCAATTTCTTAAGTAGTGTTTCTCGACTACCAACAAGTTGTGTGACTGCGGCGCCAATCAGTCCATGCCTCACCTTCTGTCGAGACCTAACTGTTCCACTACTTGCACGGTACAGGACCTCATTAAGGCTAATCATAAGGCGATCAGCGTAGCCAAATACTGGTCAAAAGGAATCTAGGCAAATGGAACCATTTCGACTCGGAAAGAAGAAAAAGGTTCGCTCGTTTGTCCGATATCATAAAAATTCATGACTTCTTCCATGCTGGTCTGGGAGAAAAGTAAAAACATAGAAAGTACCAGCTGCCCGCGCAGATCGATTTTAAAATCCGGTTTAAAATACAGAAAAGCCGACATCCGCGATTGGCCGCTCGGCCATTGGCTCGTGTGCGTCGCTGTCCTTCTCTGTGGCTGAATGTTGTGACAGCACGCCGCCCGCCAGGGTCGCGGTCAAAACCGAGCCGGAGTCAGAGGATGCTGGCGACACCGCGACGGATGATGAGGATCCAGGCGGTACGTATGCTTAAGGTGACCAAACGTACTGCTCTCTTCCATATGTTTCTCTACCATGTTTAGGATTCCGGCCCTATAAAAGGTAAAAAGAACCCATTAGGATCACATAATTGTTAGTCTTGCAAGACCGTCTTTCTCATGAACTGGTGGACGTACAAGTTGAAATGGATATCACATATGTATTAATATCTGCGGCCCCTTGAAGCTGTCAGAAACTCGAACTTGTAAGTGAACGGAATCAAAATGTTATGTTGCATATTTTGTGAATGTGTGTACTTCCCGTTAACCTACAACCATGATATTTGCCAATAAGCAAGGCAAAATTTGTAGTAAGAGCTTAAAACGTCTTTATTGTACGGAACCCTCAGTCCGCGTCCGACACACATCTAGTGGTGGATTGCTAGCCACACCATCTATTGACATGATTCCTTAGATTTTCGTCCAATCGGCCGGTTGCTACTGTCTAGGTGGAAAGAGAAGCCCTTTAGGTACCCAAAGGATAAAAACTGTACCCTATCACTAAGACTACGCTGTTCGAATGTCTGACTGACTGTCACCAGGCTGTATCTCATAAACCGTGATGGTAAGACAGTTGACATTTTCGCAGATGATGTATGTTACCGATATAACAACAAATACTAAAAAACAGAATAAAATTAATATGGGCTAATAGGGCTCCCATACAACAAACGTGATGTTTTTGTTCGATATTGATAACGGCAACAGATAGACGCTTGGCATATTTACCGAATTTGGGTTATATTTTCACTTTGGAAAGGTCCTAAATATGTACTTGAATGAAACTTCACAAGGCGAACGTTCTATATGTATTTCTTGTTGTATTTTGGATAGAGTTGCTCAGAATACCTCATCGGGGGGCACGACAGTGCCCCCGCCAAGTCGAGCGCGAAGCAAACACTGCCGTACCATCCTTTACTGGAACCAATTCGCCGCATTTTCAGGCCCCTGTTTGAGAACCTTTGGATAAGACCAGAACGCAGAAACTTTCGTCATCTAGTAAGCTATAATCACATACTTAAAATCCAAAATTTCAAGTCTGTAGGTCATTTAGTTCCGAAGTTAAGCGAAAGCAAATTTTCGCATTTATGACACTCACTCACTCACTCATGATCATCAAAATAGAACTAGTACTTCCCATGAACTCAGAGAGCTGAAATTTGGTATAGAGTTAGGGTTTAATGGCCACATAAAGGGAAAACTTTAAAAACTAGGATAATCGAAGATCTGGAGTACCTGGTGACCCTGCTCAGAAAACACAAGAGCCCAACCAAACTACTACAGATCGACATACCGCCTTTACAAAAAATATTCATCATGGTGGGCTGCTTCATTTGATGTCAAAAATCGAAGGTTTCAGACCTTCGATTTTTCCGAAGTATCTGATGAATAACCCTCAGCTGTATTAGAGATATGGTAATGCCACCTTCTACTATTGGTCATTGCAAAATTCCAGCGTAGTGGGACACATCTTCTTATTTAATCTAGCCTATAGCGTCCCACCGGTGGGACGAATGCCTCCCCTTCTGCTTTTAATACGCATATAAATAAAATTAAAGGAAAACTCTTGATAAGACTAGACTGGCTTTTATATTTATACTTACAAGTTTACAAGAAGAAATAGTTGAACGATTAACTATATTCTACTCGAACATTACACAAATTAAATAAACAAATTACACTATTTTAAAATATTAATTTCGCTCAAAATTTGGTCAAAATATATTGCATGGATGAATAGTGGTGGTGATACCCGCACACGTCGCTAGATGGCGGTGACTGTATTTTAAAACGCGCTTACGTTTTTTTTTCGATAACCTTATATGGCGAAGTGGCAACGCCGCCTTCGTATTAGGCCGTCTCCACCCCATGATAGGCAATGCTAAGATTTCACTTAGAAATAAGTTGACACTCTATAAGCTTTGCGTCCGCCCTATCATGACCTAAGCCGGCGTAGTCTTCTCCCATATCGCGCCCTCCCACATCGATCGGCTGCAACGCTTGCAGAACCGCTTCGTCACCCGTGCCACAAATACGAGTCACCATCGGTACTTGCGCATGACAGACCTACACCGTGACCTAGATCTCCCATCCATTCGCGGCTATCTCAAAAACGCCTCCAAGCGTTACTTTGAGAAAGCCGCACGCCACCCCAATCCGTTAGTAGTGCAAGCTGCTAACTACTCCCCGAACTTACACGATACGACCTTACGTCGAAGACGTCCTAGGAACGTACTTGACGATCCCGATGATCCTATTGACATCGCACAAGTCCGCCCCGACCCCTCTTCGGCTCCAAAGAGCCAGAGGAATCCCACTTTCCGACCCCGTCGCACTCGCCACCGGAATAGAGTGCGTAGAGTAGGATTAGCTCCGATTACTGGTGACCGCCCGGCGGTCCCGGGTGACTTGTACCCAGGATAGGCCCTTCTGGCAACGTAGCTTTCGGCCCATAAGGCAAAAGATGAGAGTTGCTGCTCTCCAAAGGCTTTTGCCGTTAATTCTCAGAATGGCCCTTCAGGCTTTGCATGCATGTATACGCGGCCCATCAGGCAATATGAGAATTTGAATAATGTATGGAATAACTGAAATAAACTGTTACAGTGCGGCTGTAGTGAGATTTACTTAGCGGGGTGGTGGACCGCCTCGCCTCGTTGCGTCGTCTGTGATCAAGGCAGTGGATTCTTGGGAAATGTCTCCAGGGGCTCCGTAGAATCAATGAAATTAACTACACCATCGTTTCATTGATAATAAGACTTAGAAAAAGCGCAAGAAAACTCATTTATACTTGATACTGGCTAAATGCGTACGCGTGAAGCCATAAATAAAAGAAAAAAATGCTAAGATGCCACTTAGAAATAAGCTGACACTCTATAACTACACGCAGCGAGCATACAACGCCCTGAGAGTTCAATATAACAATTCCTTCAGGGCGCTGATGGGGCTGTCTCGACGCTGTAGTGCATCTGGCATGTTTGCGGAGGCACATACAGATGGCTTTCACGCTATTATTCGCAAACGGTGTGCCTCCATGCTCAGGCGGCTGCGTGACAACTCCAATAGCATCCTGAAGATGATTGTGGATATATGGAGCAGTCCACTGCTGATGCACTGGAATAGTTTGCATTGCGGTTAGATGGGCAGCTCCACTACCATATCTTAATTTTATAGCCTACATAAATATCATTTAGTACTAACCTTAGACGTAAGCCAATTGTTACTAACACAATGGACAAATGTCTGAAAATAAAGATTTATTATTATTATTATAAGCTTTGCGTCCGCCCTATCATGACCTACGCCGGCGTAGTCTTTTCCCATATCCGTCCCTCCCACATCCTACGACTGCAACGTTTGCAGAATCGTTTCATCCAACGTGACACGGGCAATTATCGGTACTTGCGCATGACAGACTTACACCGTGACTTAGATCTCCCGTCCATCCGCGGCTATCTCAAAACGCCTCCAAGCGTTTCTTTGAGAATGCCGCACGCCACCCCAACCAGTGGTTAGTGGTGCAAGCCGCTAACTACTCCCCCAGCTTATACGATACGACCTTACGTCGTAGACGTCCTAGGAACGTACTTGACGATCCCGTTGATCCTCGTCGGCTCCGAATAGCCAGAGGAATCCCACTATCCGACCCCCTCGCACTAGCCACCGGAACAGAGTGCGTAGAGTAGGATTAGCTCCGATTACTGGTGACCGCCCGGCGGTCCCGGGTGACTTGCACCCAGGATAGGCCCTTCTGGCAACGTAGCTTTCGGCCCATAGTGCAAAAGATGAGAGTTGCTGCTCTCCAAAGGCTTTTGCCGTTGATTTTCAGATTGGCCCTTCAGGCTTTGCATGCATGTATACGCGGCCCATCAGGCAATATGAGAATTTGCATTCTCTCCAAACCTTGCGCACACAGGCAACGCCCAAAGCCGAGGTCCGTCCTTCCTGGGGGCCCTTTGGTGATATTGTCTTTATAGGCTGAGCGTAGGTACTCTGCTCTCGCCACCGTTGAAGTAGCGAAAGCTCACTTGGAGCCAGCTACATAGTCATTTAAAAAAAAAGCGGCCGCGTTACTGTCGCGTACGACATTCTTCTACTGCGCTTGAAAATGTTTGCTAGGGATTAGGAGGGATTATTTGCATTTCGTTGATTTCGCTTATTATTTCGTGAGGTTAATTAGCAGGTTTTTATTAAAACAATTCGAAGTTTTGAATAGGTTAGGAATTTTATTATTAGTGACGGATTACTGATTATTACTTAATTATTAGATTTAAAAGAAGTTTTAATTGAATACTATATTTAGTTGTTAGTTATTTAGAACTCTATAATATAAATACAGTAAAACGGTTGCTATTGTACAAGAATCAGAACCGGAAAAAAGAAAAGAAAGATTTGTAATGATAAAAAAAACTACTCGTAAAAAGAAAAAACTGTGTCAAATAAGAAAATCTAATAAAATAAATCAATAGAAACGTGGGCTTCTACAAAAAGAAGTGAAATCCCATCAAAAACATTCTGTAAAAGACTAGCCAAGTCTCGTGGAGCTGCTTGTTTATCTCTAAAAAGTAATGAAATCTAGACAAAGTCGTGCCAAGCCTAAGGTTCCTTACTGCGATTTCTTTATTATTATAGTTAATGTTTTGTGACTTGGCCGTTGAAGAGTACACAAGGGTACAAACCAGGTGCTCCATGACACCATTGCAACAATCTGTCGCCAGAACCGCTACCCATTGACGATGGAAAATTGCCACTTGGAAAACGTTGATCGATGCTGAATGCATATGTTGCACAATCAACAACAGCCTAAAATGAGATACTAGCGTCCAATTACCAATACCAGTATGGGCTATTATCTCGCTTAACAAACATGGGTACCTAGTTACAACAGATATAACATTACGTGCACACAAAATTGACTTGTACCCACTAACGTATAAAGAATGTTCAACGGCCAAGTTACACAACATTAACTATAATAATAAAGAAATCGCAGTAAGGAACCTTAGGCTTGGCACGACTTTGTCTAGATTTCATTACCTTTTAGAGATAAACAAGCAGCTCCACGAGACTTGGCTAACCTTTTACCTTTTACAGAATGTTTTTGGTGGGATTGTTTTTACAAAAACTTTCATAGCGCGTTCTAATTTGTTGGCAGAGCCATCTACAATTCGCTTATGTAAACTAATTTAAAAATTCAAAAATTGTATTTCGAAATTGCAATAAAATTCGGGTGGCCTATACAACACACATGAGTTTTTTTTTTGTTTTTAAATATCAAGGTACGGAACCCTTCGTGCGCGAGTCGTACTCGCACTAGGCCGATTTTAATTTTCTCCCAGACCAGCATGGCAGAAGTCACATCCTTGAAAGCAGCAATGTCTTCAAGGGTATTCACAAACATTGAAGGCATTTAGCGAAAGTGACGTTCAGGGACTAATGTTATTTGCGTGCCAGGCGTTCCCGCGGCTGACGTGGACGAGACACGGGACTCCGATGAAGACGCGGGGGCGCGGGGCGGGGGACACTACGCGGACGGTAAGCTTCTTAACAACCGAACAAACAGATGGTGTTATATGTTTCACACGACTCATTCTGTGTGTGTCTTTGTTTGGTGGAGGGAGTCAAATGCGGTTTTATGAATTTGAAACTAGCGGTCGAGCTGAAGTTAGTGGAAGTCGGACCACCCTGAGCAGCCAGGGGCGAAGGCATCTGAATAGATATGGCAAATTGCACATGGAATATGGATTTTGAGTTCAAATGATCAGTGTGGACGAAAGAGATCCATATTCAATTTATCCAGGGTCAGGTTGAAGTCCAATGGAGCGCAACACTGCCGAAATATCTCGCCACGTGGCCAACGTTTTGGAGATACAATATTAAATGTAAATTAAGTTTAATTCGTAGGTTAGTAAAAAAAATACAGTAGTATTCTTGCTTATACCAATTTTCGCATAAAAATATGAATGACCTTTTGCGAAAGTGAAGTACTACGTTCTGAAAAAAACTTTTTCCCATAACGACTTTCACGCCTTCTATATTTCTTTGCATATGAATGGAGAGGGGGGTTTGGCTTCGTTGTATGTCTACGTGTAAGCGCTGCGGCAGTGGTGACCTGTGCGCTCATATGATGTATCTCATCCCACGGGTTCGCTAACGAACTGACCTCCTTTGATAAGCGATGGTGTAGGTGAAAGTAACAAATGTTTTGCAGATGGCGCAGCAGAGGGCCAACAGCCTGTGGCAGGAAGTTCCCGGAACAGTTATTATGGCGAGCCTCAGAGCGCTGACACAAGGCACCAGTGTCATGTTTGTCTGAGGGAGTTTCAGAAGAAGAGACATCTACATATATGCTTGAGAACGCACACTGGTAAGAAGCTACATAAATGTAATAACTGTGGGAAGCAATTTTATCGAAAGAGTGATTTAGACAGACATATAAAGACACACACTGGTAAAAAACCATTTGAATGTAATGTTTGCGAAAAGCAGTTTAGGCGCAAAGGTCATTTAAAAGCTCATTTAAGAACACACACTGGTGAGAAGCCATTTGAATGTAATGTTTGTCATCGTCGATTCGCTCAAAACAGTGCATTAAAAAATCACTTGAGAACTCACACTGGTGAGAAGCCATATAAATGTAATGATTGTGGCAAGCAATTTAATCACAAGGGTAATTTAAAATCACATATAAGAACACACTCTAATGACAAATCATTCGAATGTAAGGTTTGTCGTCGTCGATTTGCTCAAAACAGTAAATTAAAAAGACACTTTATAACTCACACTGGTGAGAAGCCATATAAATGTAATGATTGTGGCAAGCAATTTAATGTAAAGGGTAATTTAGAAACACATTTAAGAACACACACTGGTGAGAAACCGTTTGAATGTAATGTTTGTCATCGTCGATTCGCTCAAAACAGTGCATTAAAAAGACACTTGAGAACTCACACTGGTGAGAAGCCATATAAATGTAATGATTGTGGCAAGCAATTTAATGAAAAGGGTACTTTAGAAAGACATTTAAGAACACACACTGGGGAGAAACCATTCAATTGTAAGGTTTGTCGTCGCCGATTTGGTCAGAGCAGTCATTTACATAAACATTTAAGAACACACACTGGTGAGAAACCATAACAATGGCCCTCTTACTTTTGCATAGTTTTTAATGTCACGAGTTGTGGTCCTTAAGACAGCAGGAAATAGTAAAAAGAAGCAAATTTTTTGTGGAGACTAATGTCGATATTTTAGTACCCTTCCGGACTTTTTAAACCTATTTAAATGTTATAATCTAAAAAATATTTTTAATGAACCAACTAGAATCACTGCCACAACTGCCACGTGTCTTGACAACTTCTTTAGTAGTGTTCAATATGTAGGGGAATCAATTATTAATAAATTGCCCTCGGATCACACAGGGCAATTTGTATGTTTTCTCAAAGATTACTCCTGTCACGTAAACGAAAATTAAATCATGTGCCGGCCCATTTCTTCCAAAAATATTTCAAATCTTAAACATAAATTAGAAAACAAGTTATGCACTATTGTGTACACAGGTAGTAATCCTGATGATCACTACAATACATTATTTAATACAGTGTCTACCGAATATTTACAAACACTCAAACAGAAACAAGTCAAACCACATAGTAGATTACAGTTTTGTGAGTGGGCTACTACAAGCATTTATATAAGCAGAAGAAAGTTATTTGACTTGTATGGTCAGAAACAATACAATTTTGATACTAATTTTATTGAATATGTTAGGAACTACTCTAAATTATTTAAAATGTCTGCAAACAAGCAAGGTCTATTTAAATTGGTAGGAAGATAAACGACGCACCCAATAAAATTAAAGAAACTTGGAAAGTCATAAATAAAGAGACCGGAAAAGTTAAAGCGAGACAAAATATTAGCCAAATTAAATGTGGTGATACAATTAAAACTTCCACTAAAGACATAGTTAATGTATTTGATGATTATTTTACAAATATTCCATTCAAACTTACTTCAGATATTAATTCTAACCCTAAACATGCTGGAGATCTACTTAAAGGCAATGTCCATCATTGTTACTTAAATTTTAAATTTAGCCACATCTGCCCTAGTGATATAGTCGATGCATTTAAACAGTTAAACTTTAAAAATAGGGGCATGCTGTTAGTGTTGTCAGACATATTATACATATTATTGCTGCTGAATTAGCTTTTATTTTTAATGAATGCATCGATGAAGGGATTTTTCCCAATTTAATGAAATGTAGCAAATCAATTCCATTATTTAAAAAAAGGAGAAAAGACGGATCCAGGGAACTAGAGACCCATTTCTATTTTGCCGGTTCTGAGTAAGGTGTTTGAAAAGATCATGCTTAATCAAATGCAATACTATTTCAAGACCTGTACCCTTTTCCATAGCCAACAATTTGGCTTTACTGGCGGAAAATCGACTACCGATGCGGGAGTAGCACTTGTTACTTATATTTACGATGCATGGGAAGATTCTCAGGATGGTTTCGGAGTATTTTGCGATCTCTCTAAAGAATTTGATTGCGTAGATCATCAAACACTTCTGCTCAAGCTTCGTCAATACGGTTTTGATAATAAATCAGTAGAACTAATCCAATGTTTTTTTAACAGATAGGCTTCAATCTGTCGATATAAATGGCATTAAATCAGAGGGTTCTAATCTCAAAATCGGCGTACCGAAGGGTTAATCGTAGGTCCTTTCCTTTTTCTAATATATGTCAATGATTTGCCTTACATGGTTGAGAAACAAGCTGGTATGGTGCTGTTTGCCGATGACACATTTCTGATATTTAAAATGGACCGCCATAGCGATGATACTAGTGCGGCGAATAGTACCTTGTCTGCAATTTCAAACTGGTTTTCAGCCAATAATTATGGTAAATGCCAAAAAGATACAATGCTTATATAAGCATAACATATAGGTTTACTCTTCCTAATGTGAGGCAAGCATCTGTGGACATACTGATAGATAGGCAAAAAATTGATTTCGTGGACCATCGGGGGGCACGGAAGTGCCCCCGCCAAGTCGAGCGCGAAGCAAACACTGCCGTACCATCCTTTACTGGAACCATTTCGCCGCATTTTCAGGTCCCTGTTTGAGAACCTCTGGATAAGACCAGAACGCAGAAATTTTCGTCATCTAGTAAGCTATAATCAAATACCTAAAATCCAAAATTTCAAGTCTGTAGGTCATTTAGTTCCGAAGTTAAGCGAAAGCAAAGTTTCGCATTTATGAAACTCACTCACTCACTCACTCACTCATGATCATCAAAATAGAACTAGTACTTCCCATAAACTCAGAGAGTTGAAATTTGGTACAGAGTTAGGGTTTAATGGCCACATAAAGGGAAAACTATAAAAACTAGGATAATCGAAGATCTGAAGTATCTGATGAAGAACCCTCAGCTGTATTAGAGATATGGTAATGCCACCTTCTACTATTGGTCATTGCAAAATTCCAGCGTAGTGTGACACATCTTCTAATTTAATCTAGTCTATAGCGTCCCACTGCTGGGCGAATGCCTCCCCTTCTGCTTTTAATGCGCATATAAATAAAATTAAAGGAAAACTCTGGATAAGACTAGACTGGCTTTTATATTTATACTTACAAGTTTACAAGAAGAAATAGTCGAACGATTAATTACTCCAACATTACACAAATTAACTAAGTAAACAAATTACACAAAAATTTTAATTTCGCTCAAAATTTGGTCAAAATATAATGCATTGGACTAATAGTAGCGGTGATACCCGCACACGTCGCTAGATGGCGGTGACTGTATTTTAAAACGCGCTTACGTTCTTTCCGATAACCTTATAAGGCGAAGTGGCAACCGGCCGCGTTAGGATAACCGCGCTGTGTCACGTCGAAAAATCACCATGTCCGGAGCAGAACTTCCCCCGTTAGGATCAGTATCGTCGTACGGAAAGCCCATTCAGTGGGCAGGCAAGGCTAAATACCTTGGAGTCGTACTCGATAGCGCGATAACCTTCGGCCCCCACATCAGCAAAGTCCGCAACCATGCCGCCTTCGTATTAGGCCATCTCCACCCCATGATAGGCAATGCTAAGATGTCACTTAGAAATAAGTTGACACTCTATAAGCTTTGCATCCGCCCTATCATGACCTACGCCGACGTAGTCTTCTCCCCCATCGCGCCCTCCCACATCGATCGGCTGCAACGTTTGCAGAACCACTTCGTCACCCGTGCCTCAAATACGAGTCGCCACCGGTACTTGCGCATGACAGACTTACACCGTGACCTAGATCTCTTATCCATTCGCGGCTGTCTCAAAATCGCCTCCAAGCGTTACTTTGAGAAAGCCGCACGCCATCCCAACCCGTTAGTAGTGCAAGCTGCTAACTACTCCCCCAACTTACTCGATACGACCTTACGTCGTAGACGTCCTAGAAACGTACTTGACGATCTCGATGATCCTATTGACATCGCACAAGCCCGCCGCGACCCCTCTTCGGCTCCGAATAGCCAGAGGAATCCCACTTTCCGTCGCACTCGCCACCGGAATAGAGTGCGTAGAGTAGGATTAGCACCGATTACTGGTGACCGCCCTGCGGTTCCGGGTGACTTGCACCTAGGATAGGCCTTTCCGGCAACGTAGCTTTCGGCCCATAAGGCAAAAGATAAGAGTTGCTGCTCTCCAAAGGGTTTTGCCATTGTTTCTCAGATTGGCCCTTCAGGCTTGCATGCACGTATACGCGGCACATCAGGCAATATGAGAGTTTGCTGTCTCTCTAAGTTGCGCACACAGGCAATGCTGAAAGTCCGTCCCTCCTGGGGGCCCTTTGGTGATGTTGTCTATTAAGGTTGAGGGCATGTGAAATCGGTGTAATTTGGTGTTATAAATGCCTATGTTTATGAACAATGTATGGAATAACTGAAATAAACTGTCACAGTGCGGCTGTAGTGAGATTTACTTAGCTGGTGGTGGACCGCCTCGCCTCGTTGCGTCGTCTGTGATCAAGCCAGTGGATTCTTGGGAAATGTCGTCAGGGGCTCCGTAGAATCAATGAAATAAACTACACCATCGTTTCATTGATAATAAGACTTAGAAAAAGCGTAAGAAAACTCATTTATACTTGATACTGGCTAAATACGTAACGCGTGAAAGCCATAAATAAAAGAAAGAAAATGCTAAGATGTCACTTAGAAATAAGCTGACACTCTATATTTACACGCAGCGAGCATACAACGCCCTGAGAGTTCAATATAACAATTCCTTCAGGGCGCTGATGGGGCTGTCTCGACGCTGTAGTGCATCTGGCATGTTTGCGGAGGCACATACAGATGGCTTTCACGCTATTATTCGCAAGCGTTGTGCCTCCATGCTCAGACGGATGCGTGACAGCTCAATAGCATCCTGAAGATGATTGCGGATAGATGAAGCAGTCCACTGCTGATGCACTGGAATAGTTTGCATTGCGGTTAGATGAGCAGCTCCACTACCATATCTTAATTTTATAGCCTACATAAATATCATTTAGTACTAACCTTAGACGTAAGCCAGTTGTTACTAACACAATGGACAAATGTCTGAAAAAACATTTATTATTATTATTATTATAAGCTTTGCGTCCGCCCTATCATGACCTATGCCGGCATAGACTTTTCCCATATCCGTCCCTCCCACATCCTACGACTGCAACGTTTGCAGAATCCTTTCGTCCAACGTGACACGGGCAATTATCGGTACTTGCGCATGACAGACTTACACCGTGACTTAGATCTCCCGTCCATCCGCGGCTATCTCAAAAACGCCTCCAAGCGTTTCTTTGAGAATGCCGCACGCCACCCCAACCAGTGGTGCAAGCCGCTAACTACTCCCCCAATTTATACGATACGTCCTTACCTTATGTCGTAGACGACCTAGGAACGTACTTGACGATCCCGATGATCCTCTTTGGCTCGGAATAGCCAGCGGAATCCCACTATCCGACCCCCTCGCACTAGCCACCGGAACAGAGTGCGTAGAGTAGGATTAGCTCCGATTACTGGTGACCGCCCGGCGGTCCCGGGTGACTTGCACCCAAGATAGGCCCTTCTGGCAACGTAGCTTTCGGCCCATAAGGCAAAAGATGAGAGTTGCTGCTCTCCAAAGGCTTTTGCCTTTGATTCTCAGATTGGCCCTTCAGGCTTCGCATGCATGTATACGCGGCCCATCAGGCAATATGAGAATTTGCTGTCTCTCCAAACCTTGCGCACACAGGCAACGCCCAAAGCCGAGGTCCGTCCTTCCTGGGGGCCCTTTGGTGATATTGTCTATATAGGCTGAGGGTAGGTACTCTGCTCTTGCCGCCGTTGAAATAGCGAAAGCTCACTTGGAGCCAGCTACATAGTCATTTAAAAAAAAAAAGCGGCCGCGTTACAGTCGCTTACGACATTCTTTTACTGCGCTTGAAAATGTTTGCTTGGAATTAGGAGGGATTATTTGCATTTCGTTGATTTCGCTTATTATTTCGTGAGGTTAATTAGCAGGTTGTTATTAAAACAATTCGAAGATTTGAATAGGTTAGGAATTTTATTATTAGTGACGAATTACTGATTATTACTTAATTATTAGATTTAAAAGAAGTTTTAATTGAATACTATATTTAATTGTTAGTTATTTAGTACTCTATAATATAAATACAGTAAAACGGTTGCTATTGTACAAGAATCAAAACCGGAAAAAGAAAAGAAAGATTTGTAATGATAAAAGAAACTACTCCTAAAAAGAAAAAACTGTGTCAAATAAGAAAATCTAATAAAATAAATCAATAGAAACGTGGGCTTCTACAAAAAGAAGTGAAATCCCATCAAAAACATTCTGTAAAAGACTAGCCAAGTCTCGTGGAGCTGCTTGTTTATCTCTAAAAAGTAATGAAATCTAGACAATGTCGTGCCAAGCCTAAGGTTCCTTACTGCGATTTCTTTATTATTATAGTTAATGTTTTGTGACTTGGCCGTTGAAGAGCACACAAGGGTACAAACCAGGTGCTCCATGACACCATTGCACCAATTTGTCGCCGGAACCGCTACCCATTGACGATGGAAAACTGCCACTTGGAAAACGTTGATCGATGCTGAATGCATGTGTTGCACAATCAACAACAGCCTAAAATGAGACACTAGCGTCTCGCTTAACAAACATAGGTAACTAGTTACAACAGATATAACATTACGTGTAACCAAAATTGACTTGTACCCACTAACGTATAAAGAATGTTCAACGGCCAAGTTACACAACATTAACTAATATAATAATATAATAATAAAGAAATCGCAGTAAGGAACCTTAGGCTTGGCACGACATTGTCTAGATTTCATTACTTTTTAGAGATAAACAAGCAGCTCCACGAGACTTGGCTAGTCTTTTACAGAATGTTTTTGATGGGTACTACTTTTTAGGAATTACATTAGATTCTAAATTGCAATGGGGCGCCCACATATCTAAACTATCTAATAGACTTAGCTTACGCTATTAGGAGGATCAGACAATTGACAGACGTGGCAACTGCTAGGCTTGCATAGTTTGCATATTTTCATAGTTTAATGGCTTATGGCATACTTCTGTGGGGAAAAATAGCCGATATAAATACAATATTTATATTACAAACTAGCTTTCGCCCGCAGCTCCGCCCGCGTCAATGGCGATCCCTCGGGAATAGTACTTTTTCCCGGGATAAAAGGTAGCCTATGTCCTTCTCCGCACTCCAGAGAACTTGTATGCAAAATTTCATGATAATCGGTTCAGTAGTTACGGCGTGAAAGCGTAACAAACAAACAAACTCACTTTCGCATTTATAATATTAGTAAGGAAAGGAAGAGAGCGATCCGTGCTATTTACGGCTTAGGTCCGAGGGAATCTCTCAGAGAACTGTTCAAAGAAATAAATATTATGACAGTAGCTTCCCAGTATATATTTGACTAGCTGTTGCCCGCGGCCACCCGCGTTAAT
Organism: Elegia similella; assembly: GCA_947532085.1. Lineage (NCBI taxonomy): Eukaryota > Metazoa > Arthropoda > Insecta > Lepidoptera > Pyralidae > Elegia > Elegia similella. Next base: position 13,773,614 of record OX383950.1, read on the forward strand.
GTCGTTCCCTTGGGAACAGTAGATATTAAAAAATTCTATACAAACCCCTCCCCCTCTGCTTTTTTCCCTTATGAGGGAATTTAATATATTTCACATGCATAGATCTTTAGCCCTTAAATCTTCTAAATCCCCTCCATTTTGCCCATTTCACCTACACAGATATTTTTTTATTGTAATGGAGAACTTCTTATTGTCATATTTCTAAGTAAATAAAAAAAATCCATACAAACTTTACCCCACCTATTTTACTCCAAGAGGAAATTTCGTCCATTTTAACTACACAGATCTTTTTAATTGTAATGAAAACATATATACTTATTTTTATTTGGCTAGCTCCGTGGCGCAGCGGTCAACACGCCAGCCTGCGACACGAGAGTGCCCGGGTTCGATCCCCGGTCAGGTCATGATGGAAAATGATCTTTTTTAGATTGGCCTGGGTCTTGGATGTTTATCTATATATGTATTTGTTATAAAATATAGTATCATTGCGTTAGTATCCCATAACACAAGTCTCGAACTTACTTTGGGGCATGCTCAATCTGTGTGATTTGTCTGTATATATTTATTTATTTATTTTATACTTCTATGTCCAGAAATGAGAAAATTTCCATACAATCACCCCCCTTTAACCCTTAAGGGGGGAATTTTGTACATTTCACCTACACAGATCTTTTTTATTTGTAATCTAGAACGTATATCCTTTTTTTCATACTTCTAAGTCTAGAAATTAAAAGAAATCCATACTATCTTTACTCCCCTATTTTATTCCTTCAGGCGAAAATTTCGTCGGTTTTACCTACATACATCTTTTTAATTGTAATACAGAACGTCCAGAAATGAGAAAATGTCTATACAAACTTATCCCACCCCACTCCCCCCATGTTGTCCCCCCCTTAAGGAGGGGATTTTATATATTTCACCTACACAGATCTTTTCAATTGTAATCGAGAACTTACATACATATTTTTATATTCTAAGTCTAGAAATGGAAAAATTCACCCCTTCAAGGGAGAATGTTGTCTGGTTCTCCTAAACAGATCTTTTTTAATTTTAATTGAGAACTTGTGTACCTACTTTCAAACTTCTAAGTCCAGAAATTAGAAAATTCCATAAAACCCCTTTGATTTTCTAAAAATCCTTTCTTAGTGCTCATTTACATCATCCCTCTGCCAAATTTCAAGTTTCTGGGCACAGTAGTTTCGGCTGTGCGTTGATATATGTATAAGTCAGGTTTGCCTTTGGCCCGCGGCTCCGCCCGCGTAAGTGTCGATTTCTCAGGAACAGTAGAATTACCCGGAATACATTAGTTCATGACTTTCAATGAAACACCTTAATATTGAATTTCAATTGAATAACTTCAAAAACGGAAAGTTTCTTTGCATCCCGTTATACCCCCTTAAGGGATGATTTTTGAGAAAAATATTTTACTCGTGTTTCATGCCTTTCAGTAAAGAACCTTCATGCTGAATTTCATTCGACTAACTTCAAAAATGGCAAAGTTTCATGATTACTTTGCACCCCTATTTTACCCCCTTAAGGGATGATTTTTAAATAAAATATTTTACTCGTATTTCATACTTTTCAGTAAAGAACCTTCATGCTGCAACCCATTTTACCCTCTTAGGAGATGAATTTCCAAAAATCCTTTCTTGGTGCTCCCCTACGTTATAAAAAGAACCCCTGTGCAAAATTTCAAGTTCCTAACCCTTATAGTTTAGGCCTTGCGTTGATATGTCAGTCAGTCAGTCAGCTTCTTTTTTTTAGTATGGATTACTATGGATAGTATGGATAGGTATAATGCTGTTGTATAATGATTAATGATGATGAATTGACTTTGGATTTTAATTTGCTTATGTCACTTATTATTTTATTTTATTTTGGCTATATGTTTGCAGGCAAACTCATGCCTTGAGTTCATTCAAATGACGATAACTTTTTTTTTAATGAACCGATTTTGATGAAACAAACTTCAAATGTTTTGCTGAGTTAAAACAAAGCAATTGGTGAAAGTTTGAAGTAAATCGGTTCAGTATTTTCGGAGATAATCGTGATCATATATACAGACAGACAGACAGACAGACAGACAAGAAATTCGAAAAAAATCTTTTGCTTTCTATTATTCTTTTTAAGTCCCTCTATCCATTTCAGTCAAAAATTCTCAATGTACAGACAAAATATGTTTTACTGTTTTATTATATGTATAGACTAGCTGTTGCCCGCGGCTCCGCCCGCGTTAATGTCGTTCCCTTGGGAACAGTAGAAATGATAAAAATTCCATACAAACCCCTGCCCCTTTGCTTTTTCCCCGTAAGGGGGAATTTAATACATTTCACCTGCATAGATCTTTAGCCCTTTAGGGGATTTTGCCCATTTCACCTACACAGATATTTTTTATTGTAATAGAGAACTTCTTATTGTCATATTTCTAAGTAAATAAAAAAAATCCATAAAAACTTTACCCCACCTATTCTACCCCTTCAAGGGGAAATTTCGACCATTTTAACTACACAGATCTTTTTAATTTCAACGTAAACATATATACTTATTTTTATACTTTTATGTCCAGAAATGAGAAAATTTCCGTACAATCCCCCCACCCCCTTTTTTCCCTTAAGGGGGAAATTTTGTACATTTCACCTACACAGATCTTTTTTAATTGTAACCTAGAACGTATATACTTATTTTCATACCTCTAAGTCTAGAAATGGAAAAATTCCATACAAACTTTACCCCCTATTTACCCCTTCAAGGGAGAATGTTGTCTGGTTCACCTAAACAGATCAGGCAAAGTTTCATGCTTACTTTGCACCCCTCTTTTACCCCTTAAGGGATGATTTTTGAGAAAAATATTTTACTCGTGTTTCATACCTTTCAGTAAAGAACCTTCATGCTGAATTTCATTCGAATAACTTCAAAAACAACAAAGTTTCATACTAACTTTGCAACCCGTTTTTCCCCATAAGGAGATGAATTTCCAAAAATCCTTTCTTAGTGCTCCCCTGCGTTATAAAAGGAACCCCTGTGCAAAATTTCAAGTTCCTAACCCTTATAGTTTAGGCCCTGCGTTGATATGTCAGTCAGTCAGTCAGCTTCTCCTTTTTTTTAGTATGGATTACTATGGATAGTATGGATAGGTATAATGCTGTCGTATAATGATGATGAATTGACTTTGGATTTTAATTTTCTTATTTCACTTATTATTTTATTTTATTTTTGCTATATGTTTGCAGGCAAACTCATGCCATGAGTTCATTCAAATGACGATAACTTTTTTTTTAATGAACCGATTTTGATGAAACAAACTTTAAATGTTAAACTGAGTTAAAACAAAGCAATTGGTGAAAGTTTGAAGTAAATCGGTTCAGTATTTTCGGAGATAATCGTGATCATACATACAGACAGACAGACAGACAGACAGACAAGAAATTCCAAAAATTTTTTTTTGCTTTCTATTATTCTTTTTAAGTGTTTCTCTATCCATTTCAGTCAAAAATTCGAAATGTACAGACAAAATAATTTTACTGTTTTATTATATGTATAGATAGATAAAAATAATATAATGCATATAAGGAAAAAGTTATTTTACAGATAAGCCATTACGTAATAAAAACAAATTATTTCTCCCGCGGTATAGGCTCAGCAGGGTTAGATCGTTTTTAGGTAACTGTATACGCTATTATAATAAGTTGCCAGAATCAGTCCTTGATATGCCTGATAGACAATTCAAAGCGTATGATAAACAGGTCTATGTAAAAAGCCTTATTACAGGACTGATGATTTTCTAAATGATAAAAATATCTGGCCAAAGCTCGGTGCCGGACCCTTATAATATTAATATATAAATGACATGAATTGGTACAATTTGTACATATTGGGACTTGACATTAAATCAAAAATTTAAATAATAATTTTTTCATTACTATTATTTCATATTACTAATTTTGACATGACAATGTAAGCGTAAGTCCACATCTTTAGTTCTAAGTATGTCGTAGATTTACTTGATATTAAAACCGCTCAAACCATCACCACTTTTAAAATCGCTTAGTCTCATTATTTATCTGTACAATCCTGATTATTTACGTCCAAAGTTGGATTAAAATGGATTACATAAATATTAAACATATAATGATAATGCCGTTTTCCCGATAACGAGTATAACTATATTACAATGTATCATCTAAGAAACCAGGTATATCGTAATAAGAATTTTCTATGTATAATAATTCTTAAATAAATTTAAGGATAGGCTATATGTTATACTCTTTGGAGTTTATTGTAAGTACCTTTGCCTGCGTCTCTGATATTGTCGGGATTGCAGTTGTGTATATGTTGTTCTGTACAAGCTTCTCAACATGAGTGCCTAACTTTATTAGTGTATGTGACCACACATATAAATGTAATGAACACACAACATACAAGTATACATACATACACCAGTATGTATGTATACTTGTATGTTTGTCTGCGCATATCTCAAAAACTATTAGTCGGATTGCTAACATTCTTTTTTAGTAGGACAAGGTATTGCGCAACTATGAATTAATGCAAATAAATTTTATGAAAATCGGTTCAGTAGTTTTTGAGATAGTACAGTTTTTGAAATTCTTATTGTATAAAATACTAAATAATTTTGTCTTGCATTGTAGCAGACAAACCCGACGATACTATATTTTATAATAGATACATATTTAACACATCAACATCCAAGAACATGTATAATTGTATTATTTAAAAAATTATAGTAAACATATTGAGTAAGCTTTAATTTGCGTAATAAAGTTTTTGGAACACTAACCTACCTACGTCCTCTTTTTTCTTGTTCCGTGGTGTCAACCTTAGCGCTTACACGTTACGATTCAAGGACACAGAAACTCGAAGTCACACATACAGGGAGTGTCACCGCTGTGTCCATACCCCAAACCTAGCCCCAGCAAGTTGTGAACTTGTGTCGTAGGATACTAACTCACCGATACTATATTTTATAATAGATACTTATATAGATGAACATTCAAGACCCTGAAACATCCGAGAATCTAAAAATGATCGGTTTTAGGGTTCCGTACGCAAAGCTCCGCTGTCCGTCTGTCTGTCTGTCTGTCCGTCTGTCACCAAGCTGTATCTTATGAACCGTATATGTATAGTTAGACAGTTGAAATTTTCACAGATGATGTATTTCTGTTGCCGCTATAACAACAAATACAAAAAATTGAATAAAATAAATATTTCAGGGGGGTCCCAACAACAGACATGATTTTTTTGCCGTTTTTTTAGATAACGGAACAGAACCTTTCGTTCGCGAGTCCGACTCGCACTTGGCCGATTTTTCATCTTGACCTGGGGATCGAACCCGGGAACCCTCGTGTCGCTGGCTGGCGTGTTAACCACTGTGCCACGGAGCTCGCCGATATTTCACTGTCTGGTGTGTTCCAATAAACATTTGGTGGGCTCGTGTCCTGCACCAGGTACTGTACATATTTCGAATATATCTACTTGAACAAATAGCTATGTGTATGTGTGTGGTGAGGATTCTTAATGTGTATGTATGTTCTGATTTGTACAAAGCTACTATGACGAACATAACACTCCTTCTCTGTGTGTTCGTAAATGTGTAAGTATTGTACTGTACCGAGCAAATCTACTATGACACTTGTTACAATGAGATGGTTTCTCACCAGTGTGAGTTCTCAGATGCCTTTCTAAATTAATCTATGGACGAAATTACATCCCACATTTATGACATTCGTAAGGTTTCTTACTAGTGGGAGTTCTCAGATGTGTATGTAATGAATTATTATCAGCAAATCGACGACAACAAAGATTACTTCTAAATGGTTTCTCACCAGTAGGGGTACTTAAATGTGTGTATGTGTACTGAGCAAATCGCCTATGAAAAATATTACATTAGAACGGTTTCTCACCATTATCAATTCTTGAATGTGTTTAAATGTCACTCAATAAATTGCTCCCCACACCACACTTATTACATTAATAAAGTTGCTACTTGCTTTTCCCCATTCATTCGACTAAGTAGTATCCCTGTACATTTATTCCATTCCAAATAAACACATTCCTATCCTTACCCAGCTTCAACATGCTTGCGATGGGCGTCGGCGTGAACGCACAAGAAGCTAAACAAACTGCGCTCGCCACCCGCCCTCCCAACGTGGTGAGTACGGCGATTTCCTTCCATGGAGAGGAAAATCTTTGGAGGCGGAGGAGGCCTATGTCCAGCAGTGAACTTCTTGTGGCTGAAATGATGATGATGATGGTTTCTCTCCAGTATGAGTTATTAAACGGGTACGTAATGCACTGTATAGGGCATGTCGACATTGATAATAATTAAATTCATATGGTTTCTCAGCAGTGTGACTTGTCAAATGTTTTTCCAAATTAACTTTACATAAAAATTGCTTTTCTCAGTAACATTAATGTGACTTCTCATCTGTGTGAGTTCTCAGATATATTCCTAAACTACCGATATGAAATAAAAAATCAATGCAAGTGAAAAACTTATTAAGACTGACCTTTACGGGAAAAGGATTATAGGAGAACCTCGAGCAAGCCATATATTTTTGAGCCTGGACAAGATAGTCTGTACTTTAGCGAATCTTAGTTCATCATCATCATCATATCAGCCGCAAGAAGTCCACTGCTGGACATAGGCCTCCCCCAATGATTTCCAGAATGACCGGTTGGAAGCGGCCTGCATCCAGCGCCTCCCTGCGACCTTTGTCAGGTCGTCCGACCACCTGGTCGGTGGGTGTCCGACGCTGCGCTTACCGGTACGTGGTCGCCATTCCAGAACCTTTCTGCCCCATCGGCCATCGGTTCTACGCGCTATGTGCCCCGCCCACTGCCACTTCAAAGAACTAATCCGCTGAGCTATGACGGTGACTTTTGTTCTTCTACGGATCTCCTCATTTCTGATTCGGTCTCGTAGAGAAACACCGAGCATAGCCCTCTCCATAGCTCTTTGGGTGACCTTGAGCTTTCTTATGAGGCCCATAGTAAGGGACCACGTCTCTGAGCCGTAAGTCATCACTGGTAACACACATTGATTAAAGACTTTTGTCTTTAGGCACTGAGGTATTGCGGACGAAAAGACAGTGCGGAGCTTCCCGAACGCTGCCCAGCCGAGTCGGATTCGTCGAAAGACCTCGTCCTTGAAGCCGGAACTACCTGCCTGGATCAACTGTCCCAGGTAGACATATTGGTCTACAACTTCAAGGGTGGAGTTCCCAACATAAACCGGTGACGGCGTAACATGGACATTCGACATGATCTTCGTTTTGTCCATTTTTATTTTAAGGCCCACCTGCTGTGAAACTCCATTGAGGTCATTGAGCATGGTACTTAAGTCCTCCAGCGATTCCGCCATGACAACGATATCGTCGGCAAATCTAAGGTGAGTGATATACTCGCCATTAATGTTGATGCCAAATCCTTTCCATTCCAGGAGCTTGAAGGCATCTTCCAAAGCAGCAGTGAACAGTTTCGGAGAAATGACGTCTCCCTGTTTCACGCCTCTCTGCAGTGGAATAGCCCTCGTGCTCTGCTCCTGTACTCGGACTGACATAGTGGCGTTTCTGTATAAACACTTCAACACTTCGATATACCGATGGTCAATGCGACACCGCTGGAGAGACTGAAGCACAGCCCATGTTTCGATCGAATCAAAGGCCTTCTCATAGTCCACAAACGCTAAGCATAGTGGCCGGTTATACTCCTTGGTCTTCTGTATAACCTGCCGCAGCGTATGGATGTGGTCTATGGTACTGAAGCCTTTTCGGAATCCGGCTTGTTCGGGAGGCTGGAAGGCATCAAGCCTGTTAGCGAGATGATTCGTGATAACCCTCGAAAACAGCTTATAGACGTGGCTCAGGAGCGTGATGGGTCTATAGTTCTTTAGTAGAGTATTGTCACCCTTTTTAAAGAACAGAACCACCACGCCCCTGTTCCAAGCCTCTGGCGTCACGCCCTCGAGCAAAACGGAATTAAAGAGCCTCTGAAGGACTTTTAGTACCGGCGGTCCACCCGCTTTCAGAAGCTCTGCTGTGATTTCGTCTTCGCCCGGCGCCTTGTTGTTTTTGAGCTGCTTGAGGGCAATCCTAATCTCGTACAGGCTGATGTCCGGGATGTCTTCAGTATGGTGTCGTTAGCTTGGCTCTAGGGTCTTTAGCCAGGCTGTCGATGGGTTTAGCAATTGAGGTGTAGAGCTGTCCGTAAAACTTCTCGATCTCCCTCAGTACCTCGGACCTTGTCGACGCCACTTTGCCGTCCTCCGTCTTCAGCTTTGATAATCGGCTCTGCCCAATAGACTCCACTCTTGCGAACACTTTGGAGCCTTTGTTCTGCTCAATCGTCTCCTTTATACGCTCGGTATTAAAGGAGCGAATGTCGTGCCGCAGAGACTTCTGGATTCGTCTATTGAGCCGCCGATGTACATCAGCATCTTCAGAGGTCTGCAGTACCATGGAGCGTCGTTCAGCCATCAGTTCTAGGGTCTGAGGAGAGATTTTTTGAGATTTTTGTTTACGGCAGGAGTTAAAAATCTTAGATCCCACCGACTGGACAGCTTCTACAAACCCATTGTTTAATTCGTCCACTGAAACGCAGTCGTCTAGGCATTTGAAGCGATTAGAGAGCTCAAGCTGGAAGATCTCATGGTTCTGGATATGGGCACGAGATGGTCGGATCGTAGACTTCATCAGCCGACCCCTCTCACGTCTAAGATCGATATTCAAGATGCCTCTCACCATTCTGTGATCGCTACCGATTTTTATCTTGCTGATCACGGAGACATCATTGAATATCTCTCTCCTAGTCGACATGATGAAGTCTATCTCCTGTTTCACAGGGGCCTGGCCCTTCCTAGTTGGACCTATCCAGGTCCATTTCCTTTGTGGTGGCTTCTTGAAGAAAGAGTTCATCGCAAAGAGTCCCTCTTTCTCCAAGAAGTCAGCCAGCATATGGCCCCTATCGTTTCGATCCCCATATCCAAATCGCCCCACCCTGAACTCTCCGTCACTTCGTCTGCCCAGTCTCGCGTTAAAGTCCCCCATAACCACCGTAAAATAGGTTTTGGAAGCATGTATGGCCCTACTAATGTCCTCATACACGCTTTCCACCTCTTCATCTGAGTATTCCCCGGTTGGCATGTATACCTGTATGACCTTCAGCGAGTATCTTTTAGATACTCTGAGTATAAGGTATATCACCCTGCTAGAAATACTTTCGATGGTTACGACGTTGTTTACGAGGGACCTGTGGACGAGAAACCCGACACCATGCTGGGACTTTTTAAAGTCACCCTCCCGGTGATAGAGTAGGTTACCAGACTTTAGGGTTGTCGTGCCCTCTCCCTCTCTTCGGACTTTACAGACAACCTTACTACGTCCCATCGTAACCTACTCATTTCCGCTTCCACTTCCTCGACCTTTTCGTCAAGCCTCATCGTGCGTATATTGTGTGTTACCAGGGCCAGTTGTCGTCGGGGGTGGTAGCCGGGTCGTATCCGGGGATTCTTAGCACCCCCTGCCCCGCCGTTACCGTGACCGCTACCTAAGTCAGGAATAGCGGGGCTGCCGGAGACTAGGGGCCTGGTCCTTCTTTTCATATCCATTGAGGGGATATTGCCATACTCACCACGCTTGGCAGGCGGGTTGGCGAGCGCAGTTGTTTTTTTTTTTTAGGGCTTTATGCACTTCCAACGCTGCTGCCCGTCGAAAGCGTTTTAAGCTAGGGATGGATGGGAATTGGCTGGACTTGGGAAATAGGAAAAAGGTTGTCGGGATACTACTCACTCGGATGAATTGGGGATGAGCAAGTAGCAGCTCGGGGAGCCGGGCGCGCGTACCCGAAGTCATATCTACTACCACCGGACAGGCAGTTGAGAATGGCACCCCCTGACTGACCTGAATCTTAGTTCCTCATAGGATACGTAATATTACATCGAATTCATGCAAAAAAAATGCGTTAACAGTTGCTATAAATATTTCAAAACCTTTGCATTCCCTACCAGTGGCGCCCTTGGTGGAGTTATGGCGGGTATCAAAATGAATCTACGCTAACATTAGATTAATAGCTAAACAACCGCATGCTTTTCATGTAGCTACATAAGTAGATCAGCGCCACACTATCTCGTATGTGTGTTTTATTAACCAAATAAATACAAGATCCAAACCAAAAAAATAATGTCAACACAATTAAATTCCATTCTTTATTTTCTTATCGAGGTTTACAATCCATTATGGTGTTAAAATATAACTAAGTACCAACAGATTTGTCTTATTCAAGCATGCAGTTTGTGGTTAACTTACTACGTCGTTAACTTAATAACAATAACATATTGGTTTCTTGTCTGTTATTATAATCATCATCATCATCATCTGGTCTCTTTAGTCTCTGCAGCAGCATGACCCTCTCTGTACAACCGGAGCCATACTAGGCCAGACCAAACAGGATTTGGCCTACACTCTCCTCGCTGGCCAGACGGGTTGGAGAGGTCTCGTTGATGTTTATGAGCTTTGTTTAGCTTATATTTTCTAAGTCGCCTCTTACGATATCCATGTGAAGACTGATGTTGTTATTATAATATCTCTATACTATAGTAATCTAGTATATCCGTGGTTTTATGTATACGAGAATGAAGTTCCCATTCCTAACGTGACATTACAAACGATACAAGAGTGGCAGAAACTATTACATCATGTTGGTTTCTCACCAGTATGAGTTCTTAATTGTAATACTAAAGTATCCTTACGATTAAGTTGCTTCTCACAATTATTACAATTATACGGCTTCTCACCAGCTTGTAGACGACTATTCCACTGAAACTGGCTCAGACAAACATGACGCTGGTGCCATGTGTCAGCGTTTGCGCGCGCGGGTCTCTCTGAGGCTGGTCAACAACCTGCGGCAGGAAGTTCACGAAACAGTAATCAAGACGGTTTCGTGAACTTCCTGCTACACGCTGTTGACCCTCTGCTGTGTCATCTGCAAAAAAACTGTTACTTTCACCTACACCGTCGCTTTACAAATGGGTCAGTTACTTAGCGAACCTGTGGGATGAGATACATATTATGAGTTCACATGTCACATAATGCCAGGATTTCATTGATAGACTACGCTATAAGAAAAGAACCACGTCAGAGGCTGAGAGGCTGTTCCGAAGAACTCTGACACCAGGGTGTGCATGGTCGATTGACCGTGTCACCAACTCGAAATGATGATGATGATAAGTAAGAAAAAACTGTTACTCGTGATGCGGACATCCGTTGAAACAGGTACTTTGATAGACCTTATTGCACCAGATTTACCGCATTTCATATTAAACACAATGACACAGAAATAAAAAAATGTTTAAATGGAACAGTCCATAGTATCTTTTAACAACTTTTTGAGAATGAAATAAAAATTCCGTGTAATATGTGTTAAAAATTTAATAAGGTTTCTCGTTATCATCCTGAAGCCTTATGCTGGTTTAGAAACAAAGGAAGGTAATAAAGTAAAGAAGAATTCAATTCAACACGTAACAATTCAGTGATAGAAACAGATTTAAATGAGACTGATCAAAAAACTAAAGTAACACCATTACTAACTGTCAAACTATTATTGAATGATGAAACTGCAAAAACATGGCGTTAACGATTCTAATAGACTTTCAAACAAGACGGAAGATGGACGTTACCTCTCAGTTGGAAACCAGTACTTCAAGTTTTAGGAAACTCTTATAGTATCGCACTGAAAGAGATATCGACAGTCAGTTCGTTACATACAAGTGTGCTCGTAATACCATACTCAGGAGACGATGATGACACCACAGGCAACAACGACCGAAATGTCGACAGCCCCTCCACATATCTTAAATTCATTTTACATTTTCAAACTGTCATAATCCGGAAAGTAATCAGTTGCGACATTTTGGATATTTGGTCTTTGTCGATTGTAAATAAGTCGTATGTCGTTTTACATTGAAAAACATGGTAGGTTTTTGTATTTTCATTTTAAGGTATTGTTGTTTAATCACGATATTAGTTAAAGCAAACTACTGATCCATGGAAAGTAACAGTACCTCCTTTTGACCTATTTTCTCACTTTCATACTTCTGTTTTTACAATTTAAAACCGCACAACAAAGCACAGTCAGGAAGTACGCGCCGACTGAATGAACGTTTAACAAATCTTGTACGATTGTACAAGATTGAGACACGCGTGTCCCGCCCACTTGGCCGTTCTATCCCGATATATTTCTGTGGTTGTTCGTCTAAGATCACCCCAAGATATTTTACGTTTTCTATACTATTATTTACAAATATAGTAGGGAAGAATTTGACAAGAATGAACTCGAATTTCAAACTAAGAATTTAATTCAGGTGCTTGATTTTAATAAAACTAAAAGTCGAATTCAATTTCAGAAAAATCTTACATTTATATGGTTTTTACCAGTGTGTGTTCTCAAATGTTAATGCATTGTACTGCTCTGGGCAAACTAACGACGACAAAGATATTCAAACGGTTTTTTACCAGTGTGTGTTCTGAAATGTCTTTCTAAAGTACCCTTTCGACTAAATTGGTTCCCACAATTATTACATTCAAACGGCTTCTCTTTTTCTCTTTCAAATCGATGTGACAGCGAATAAGTGACAAAAAGTATTCACGAAAGAAAACTGAGATACGCATCCAACAAAATGTTTTAGTTTTTCAAAAACATATTTCACAAATTAAAGTTTACTCTGTGTTTATTTATTTTTTATTTAATACAATTATCCTATACATTTTCTTGGATGTTATGTATTAAGTACCTATCTATTATAAAATACCTATAGTATCGTTGAGTATGCTACAACAAGTTCGCAAATTACAGCTCAAAAAAAAATTCAGTATTTTAGACAATGAAAGAATGTGAGCCAGTTTATTTTAATAATTAAAAATAAGTTATCTTCTTCAAGACCATCTCAAAGAGTACTGAACTGATTTTGATAAAATCTGCACTATTTCCTCAGTTGCGCAAAATTTCTGCGACAAAAAACAATGTTAAAAATCCGCTTTATAGTGTTTGGGATATGCGCAAGCAAACATATAAATATACGTACATCTCAATATGTGTGCCTAATTTCATAAGTGTAAAGGTACACTTATGAAATTAGGCACCCATGTTGAGAAGCTGGTACAGAACAACATATACAAAAATTGTGCAACCCCGACAATATTACATACATACGGTACGGGGCGAATTGAGAACCTCTTTTTTAACCAAAAAATTAACCATGGCTTTAAGCTATTACCGTGTTTAAGGCACTACGTGGGTTGACTTTGGGTGTTTTGGGTTGTGTTAGTAAAGGAAACCACACGCGAGCGAAGCCGCGGGTAAAAGCTAGTTTACAATAAAACTCCTAACATCTAAAAGCCTATCCATAAATTAATTTAAGAAATCAACAATATTATACATCGAAAATTCGTTCTTTTTTTGAGATATAGTGTTACGTGAAGATTCGGTGACTCTAAATAAAACTAAAAGACTCAGCCGCAGAAGGAACAAGTTGTTACAGAAATTAGTTTTACATGCAAATTAAATTCATTACATTTTGGTTTCCTGGATGCTATTATAAAGTTTCTCTATACTAAAGGGATCTAGTGAAGCCCGTGGTTTAATACATTAGGTACGCATATATCGCATCCACCCTGAAATATTTATCTTTTACAAACAACTTGTGTTGCATGTGGACGAGAATTAAGTTCCCGTTCCTAACGTGACATTAAAAACTATGCAAAATAGTTGTGGTCCCATTGTTACGGTTTCTCAGCGTGAGTTTTTAAATGTCTATTTAAAAAACTTTTGTCACCAAATCGAAGACGACAAACCTTACATCCAAATGGGTTCTCACCAGTGTGCGTTCTAAAATGTTTTTCTAAATTACCCTTTCGATTAAATTGCTGGCCACAATCATTACATTCATATGGCTTCACACCAGTGTGAGTTCTTAAATGACTATCTAAATGACCCTTTTGATTAAATTGCTGGCCACAATCATTACATTTATATGGCTTCACACCAGTGTGAGTTCTTAAATGTGTATCTAAATGACCCTTTCGATTAAATTGCTTGCCACAGTTATTACATTTATATGGCTTCTCACCAGTGTGAGTTCTTAAATGAGTTTTTAAATGACTTTTGTGACTAAACTGCTTTTCGCAAACATTACATTCAAATGGTTTTTCACCAGTGTGTGTTCTTAAATGTCTGTTTAAAATACCTTTTACATTAAATTCCTTGCCACAATCATTACATTTATATGGCTTCTCACCAGTGTGAGTTCTTAAATGTGCATCTAAATTACCCTTTCGAGTAAATTGCTGGCCACAATCATTACATTTATATGGCTTCACACCAGTGTGAGTTCTTAAATGAGTATCTAAATTATCCTTTCGGTTAAATTGCTTGCCACAGACATTACATTTATATGGCTTCTCACCAGTATGAGTTCTCAAGTGAATTTTGAATGCACTGTTTTGAGCAAATCGACGACGACAAACCTTACATTCAAATGGTTTCTCACCAGTGTGTGTTCTTAGATGTGTTTCTAAAGTACCTTTTACATTAAATTCCTTGCCACAATCATTACATTTATATGGCTTCTCACCAGTGTGAGTTCTTAAGTGTTTGTCTAAATTACCCTTTTGAATAAATTGCTTGCCACAGTCATTACATATATATGGCTTCTCACCAGTGTGAGTTCTCAGATGTTTTGTTAATGCACTGCTGTGAGCAAATCGACGACGACAAACCTTACATTTAAATGGTTTCTCACCAGTGTGAGTTCTTAAATGTGTTTCTAAATTACTCTTTGCATTAAATTCCTTGCCACAATCATTACATTTATATGGCTTCTCACCAGAGTGAGTTCTTAAGTGTCTCTGTAGGTTACTCTTCCACTGAAACCCCCTCAGACAAACATGACACTGGTGCCTTGTGTCAGCGCTCTGAGGCTCGCTATAATAACTGTTTCGGGAACTTCCTGCGACAGGCTGTTGGCCCTCTGCTGCGCCATCTGCAAAACATTTCTTTCTTTCACCTACACCATCGCTTATCAAAGGAGGTCAGTTCGTTAGCGAACCCGTGGGATAAGATACATCATATGAGCGCACAGGTCACCACTGCCGCAGCGCTTACACGTAGACATACAACAAAGCCAACTACCCTCTCTCCTAAGAATTCATTCATATGCATAGAAATCTCAGAACAATAACTAAAGCATAGAAGGAGCCCGTTTTTCAGGAAAATATTCATCTCTCTCTTTTCAAAATATATCAGATAGAGATAAATATAAGTTTATCAATAGGTACCAAAGTACACTTGGCAAATGTCAATTTGGATACCTTGGTTCTCTTTATGCTACTAATTTAAAAAGGCCAACTGTCTATGTCTATGTTCAACATATATTGTTCGCATAATACTCTAGCTTGTGTAGCTCTCCTAAGCATTCATTCATATGCATAGAAATATAGAAGGCGTGAATGACGTTATGCGAAAGTGACGTTTCTTCACAACGTCACTTTCGCAAAATGTCAATAATATTTTTATGTGAATATGAATAAGCAAGAGGACTAATATATTATACGTTTTTTGTACTAACTTACAAATAAACTTAATTTACATTTTATATCGGGTCTTCGCATCGTTGGCCACCTGGCCGGATACTTCGGCAGTGTTGCGCTGCATTGGACTTCAACCTGACCCTGGATGAATTGAATATGGATCTCTTTCGTCCACACCGATCATTTGAACTCAAAATCCATTTTCCATGTGCCATAGCTATTCAATTAGATGCCTTCACCCCTGGCTGCTCAGGGTGGTCCGACATCCACTAACTTTAGCTCGACTGCTAGTTTCAAATTCAGAAAACCGCATTTGACTCCCTCCACCAAACAGAGACACACACAGAATGAGTCGTGTGAAACATATAACACCATCTGTTTGTTCGGTTGTTAAGAAGCTTACCGTCCGCGTAGTGTCCCCCGCCCCGCGCCCCCGCGTCTTCATCGGAGTCCCGTGTCTCATCCACGTCAGCCGCGGGAACGCCTGGCACGAGGGAAATGACAGTTAGTGCAATCACTTTCGCACTGTGTAGAGATAATTATTGGCAGAATAAAAATTTAGCTTTATGACTCTTTCCCAAATATCATCAAAAATTTTATTACCACATGTAAAATTCCTGCTTTTAAGCAAGTGACTTCTTCGATGCTGGTGTGGTGAAAAGAAATACGTAGTAATGGGCGAAAATCTGTAGCCTCATGTGAACATGCGATATGACCCCACCATTATTTACTTCAAATGCCTTTTTTTTTTTTTTGAACATATTATATTTTAGAATATCAAGGAAAATTATAAGTCAAGCCACAAAATTATTTATTGGCCACGTGATTAAACTTTTAATTTTATAACTAAGCAACGGGAAAATAGACCAGTGCCGACACCTTTGAAAATAACAAAAAGTGAAAAAAAAATTATAGTAGGATGAAACCCAATACGGGCGATTTGAGGTCGGGAGTGGAAGGGGATGAGCTTTTAAGGGTAAGAAACGGTTTATCTCGATTTCCGGCAAAACTACAAGTCCTGTGGAAAAACGATATATGGCAATGATGTAGGTAATAACAATTTCTACTCCCTCCCACCCTGTTACCCTGTTAAGAAATAAAAGAATTACCGTTGCCAGCTTTTAAAAACAAGTTGCGTGGTCTCCTAATAGATAAATGTTTTTACTCTGTGGCTACACTGGTCGCTTCGCGTTTCCGAACGATCGGTCGTTTCAGCGCGCGCGGACAGCTGTCAAATAGACACACGACACGACGTGCTCGGGACAAGAGAACCTTGGCTATCGTATCGCGTCTGTATAATAATACGCGGCCTGATCCTACGCAAATCTACTCCAATCACCAACAGGACCCTTGGACAGACTGGTTACCTATAAGAGCCTACGATGTTTTTGGAAGATTACAAGTAACTACCATTACAACGTGTTTGATTACAAGTACCCCAAAACTCTATACAAGAATATTTACACATATATTTAAAAATGACAAATGAATTCAAATTAATATAACACAATAATAGTGATGAATTGAAAATAGGGATGAATATTATTAGTTTTAACTTTATGATTTGTTAATATTTGCATGCCTAGATAGGTTAAAAGTGTGATCTTAAACTGTAACAAACACCTCATGTAACCAATAAATATGATTTGATTTAATTTGATTTTGATTTGTATTAACACTTTTTTCACATAACCTCAAAATGTATGTGAAAAATTCATATAAGCATGATTTTGGATTTTTTTTTTTATCTTTGACATTTTTTTTTCTTTTTCGCATATTTAGACAGAGATGGAAGAGGAGGCTTCTACCCAATAGGGATTCATTACAAAAACAAAACCTCATTTATAACTGTTTTAAATGTAAAGTGAACATTTTATTTTGGAAATAAACTAAGCTTATTATTATTACGTACCCGCTGAATCCTCATTGTCCGTCGCAGTGTCGAAAGCATCCTGTGACTCCGGCTCGGTTTTGACCGCGACCCTGGCGGGCGGCGTGCTGTCACAACATTCAGCCACAGAGAAGGACAGCGACGCCCACAAGCCAATGGCCTCGCGGTCAATCAGGGATATCGACTTTTCTGTAATCTAACAAAGATCAAACAAAAATTTTTATATAGTTTGTTTGTTTTCCTATCTGACTTGTGTGTCATCATTTCTATCATCCACCATGTTACTTGATTCTCCTGAAGGAAAATGCTGTAAAAATACATGCATGTTTGTGTGTAAAACCTTAGATGGCAAAATAATTTTCAATACTTGGACATGTTGCCTTATGTTTACATGTTTCTTGTGTAGAGGGTTGCTCTATCAACAATGTCTAGGCAGTGCGTGCCATCCTGTCTGCTTTGTTGCGTGGTCCCTGCCATTGCTCAGTATTCTTAGCAACATTAGTGTTTGACTGTGTTAGTATATCAATATAGAAAGTAATGAACATTATAACACAATATAACCTAAGTACCTCGCCAGCCGTCTCCAACATAGCAGTCAGCACATTGTCTGCCCTGGTGGCGGTCACCATCAGCTTGTGGCTCTTGTACAGCATAGCGCGGCAGATGTAGCATGCTGCCACGGGCCTGTTCCCCCTCACGAGCTGGAATGTTGTGCCAGTTATATAACAGCTTTTACTTTAGCATTTCAATACTTAAATGAACAATATGCAAAATTTATAGATTTGTATGTCCTAATCCTTTCTACACATGGAAACAAAACATTAAATCAAAACAATGTGTTTCATACACATACTTGCAAACCACAAGTATATGTTTGCAAAAATGAAGTTGTGCATTTAGCACCAGTTGTGATGTTGAAGTCATTTACAATGATATTTCCTTGAACTTTTAGACTACATGTTTTCTGGGAATTATGATATTATCTTGAGGGAAAGACTATGTGCAGAAAAAGAATGGTAGTGGCGTGCAAGAGAACTAATACTATGATTGTATATAGCTACTTGACTCCACCGCTTGTTCAGATGAATATTATTTCATGTTGACTGTTTTATAGAGCAGTGTTGCTTTCTTCTAATTTAAGTTCAAAATCATGCCGAAAACAGGCAAAGGGCTTATTCAGATCTACGAGAGAAACCACATCACCTCCAAATCTTAAGAACATTTCCGCACGGCGTCTAATCATAAATTATATCGCGCAGACTAAAGTAAAGCAGATAGACTAATCCTAACTATTATGATACTTACAAAAGCCCCCGTCAGCCTCTCGTACACGAGTTGCAGGGCAGTGTCGTCAATGTTGATCATGGGCGCGTCCACTGCGAGGCAGATACGGCAAACTGCTGGACTCTGATGCATCTTGTGTAAGGCTATTTTGTTATAAGGACTATGAATTCAATTTACAATATGCGCTTCCACTCAAATAATAAATAACTACAATTGAATCGCAGTATAGACTGTGGGTTAAGGTGACACAATACTAAAACTAAAGCAAACGATAACAAGTTTATGAGTGATTACAAAATAAACGATTACCCACAATTCCACAAACTACGCTGGCTGCATGGATCTAAGAATAATCAGGATAGGACCTTGAGAATGTGGCAGTGAAGCAAATCCCAATGTATGCAGACGTGTCGTGACACGAAACTCACGCACACATCGGCACTCAAATGGATGCAGGTTTTCCCCGGTCGAAATGTCAAACTCACGAAATGTCAAACTTGTACTTACCGCGAAGTTGGTGTGCCTTTTGAAACTCGTTGAAAATAAGCATAAAAACATAAAATAATACCGAGCTGTGTGGTAAAAGAGTGTAAAAATTATAGTAAACTACACAAAAAGTCCGACGGTATCACGTATCATAGGTAAGTACAAACTTCTTGTTGTTTTCGAGACTATGTAAGTATTTCACTCAACCGCATATTTTCTTGGTTTAATAATACTATTTACACACACAACACCACAGTTACTCGTATGTACGAATTGGTTGGTAACCTAAACACACGTTTCAACTACAATTTTAAATTAAACTAATATGATTTTGTAATTTTCTTTGCGCCGCAAAAGTCAATGACCCGGTGACAGCGCAGCGCTAAGTCGGACCTCAGAACAATAACTAAAGCATAGAAACCGTGTTAAAATAACAACAAAATACAATATTCTACACTGTTTTTACTTATGGCATTGTTAAAGCATCAGAAAGAGATGCATATACAATGCCATTTGCGTAAATGTGCAGGTTGTCCTGGGGTACTGATGTGATCAGGGTTGTACTATATCGATGAAATATATTTATCGACTAAATGTTTCGTCCTAAGAAAGTCATAAATGTACTCTACTCTGATTGTATCGATTCGTTAAATGAGTACGATTCATAAAAAAAAAACAACTAGTTGCACTCCAGGAGTGACGGCAGAAGTGAAAACTCGCCTTTGCGGCATACTCAGGTCCGTGTCCTTCTTACGAATTTTCGATCAATTCACGTGTCCTGACGCGAGTTTTCTATTTTACCCATCCCAAAAAGTGCACAAAGCCGCTAAAGAGGCTTTTACTTTAAAAGTTACGTCAAGATACACCTAAATAACTCCTAATCGCATGGCGTCGCTTGGCTTCATCTGATAAATAGGTAAAAAAAAAATCCATACATTACCCACCGCGCGTCTACTGTCTACTGCTGGTCATTAGGCCTTACCCAGTATTGGTCGAACGGCAGAATACCTAATATGATGTCAATCATATTTTCGATTATTTCGAAATTCAAACAGTGCCTACTTACCTACCTTACCTATGAATGCGCAAAAAACCCAATGCATTCGATTTACAGTCCCCAATGTGAGGCAGTCCAACGTTGACATACTAGTTGAAGGTAAAATAGACTTTGTAAATAATACCACCTTCTTAGGAATCACAATAGACTCTAAATTGCAATGGGGCGCTCATGTATCAAAAGGTAATATAAGGTCAGATATATTTTTCACTTGATCAATGGGCCATTCAGCATATTCCAAAACCATCTAAAGCTTTTCCCAGCTAGCTTTGAGGAACAGTCAGTAAAGGAAACATAATCAGGTAGGTAAAGAGAAACACATAATTCGAAGTGATATTTTTTATTTTATAAAACTTTTACACTAGGGTAAAAAAGTGCCAGTGTGTTATTTGTGAAAAATTCACAGTGTTGGTAATAGAAAAACAAGAGGTGAAGAAAAACAAGAGATTACTTTACCCACTTTCATTACTGTCCAAAATAAAATGTTTTTCATAATTTTAAATATAAATAATAAAACCGTTTCCGTAAACTTTCTTATTACCATTGATTTATAATTCGGCAAATATAAATGTAGGTAAAGCATCGTGTTTCAATCGCTTCCATTTAATTTTATATTCGAAATTAATGTATCGGCACGGCAGTAAAATATTTTGAACAAATTCGAGTATGTATGACATTTTATGTCCAATATGTCGCTTGAAAGTTCCTCGGATCCACACCTTTTTATCCTTTTACTTCAGGGAGCTGCAATAAAATTTCAACAATAATTTTCTTCATATTAGTAAAAATCGATTCTTTTTAGGGTTCCGTACCCAAAGGATAAAAACAGGACCCTACTAATATGACTCCGATATCCATCTGTCTGTCACCAGGCTGTATCTCATGAACCGTGATAGTGAGACAGTTGAAATATTACAAACAAAAATTTCGGGCGTTTTTATAGCTTACGCCCACGGCTCCGCTCGCGTTAATGTCTATCCCCGATAACAGTACCTTATTCTGAGATGTAATTTATGTCTATGTTCTTTTCCGTACTCCAGAGATCGTGCAATGGTGATGATGATGATGCAAAATTTCATGATGATCGGTTCAGAAGTTACGGCGTGGAAGCGTAACAAACAAACTCACTTTCACATTTATAATATTATATGTAAGGATGGTACGGAACCCTTCGTGCGCGAGTCCGACTCACACTTTGCTGGTTGTTTAATTACCATGATGGTTCAATTTGTTACATTACTATTGCATGGCTCAACACTAACAAAAATATCCCTGATAGCAAGACCGTCATAAAAAATATCGATATACTCGTAGATACGTGATTTTACCACATCACTAGCAAAAAAAACTAACCTAATTTGAAATAAGGAAAAAACGATAATTTTAAGCAAAATACCTATAAAAGTTGTCATTTATACAATACGTTATATAATTGACAATATTATTGTTGTATTTTGAGGTATTTTGGGTTTTAATTATGCACTTTTAACTGAAAAACTTACCGAAGAAAATTATGTTTTACAGAATTTATTTCTGTGCGTCCTGAATGGGTTTTACATCGCTCCATTGCACAAGACATTCTTTAGTATAATGGTCATTTGATAACGCACCAACCCAACACCGGTTAATACTTTTTTCCGTGAGAATTTTAGCACAATCCTATATTTAATTTGCAGACATCACAATTCCGCCGCAATGTTTTTGTCGATATATAACCCGATCAAATCGGCAAGATGCTAATATTACAGACGTTGAACTCTAATAAGTTATTTTGAATTTAGTCGGATTTAATTGGAGTCCAATGGAGTCCATTGACATTTCAAGTCGGGACAACCATGAAAATAATAGAAACTGACTGAAGTTTTTGTCTCATTCTGTCATAAGCGAAAGCTCATAAGAAAAATACAGTGTCAACTATCTGTTTTCAGTTTCTATTTTTATGCGGCTTCTATGTATATTATTCTTCTGAGAGTCGGACTGTCGGTGTTGCCAGAATATGATTTCAAGATTCCAGTTCTTTATTTTTAATATACAATTTTACTTTGTTTATTTTTTTTATGGTTCCCCATTCGTGATGCTTATGTAAAAAAATAATGGATCGATATTATTAGAAGAAGTAGAAAGGATGCATCATGGGTACCATCAAATTATTCATTTGTTTGTTCCGAACATTTAAAAAATAGCAATTTTTATATGACAAAAGGAGCATATCGCCGGTTGATTAAGTTCGCGTGCCCAGAAAAGGTATGTTTCTTATTAATACTTTTACTCGACTTAAAAAAAAGGAGCAGTTCCAGTTGTATTTCATTTTGCATATTTTTACGTCATAACTTTATGAACTTACATTACATTTATGAACTAAATTTGGAAAGTCGATGTATGTGTTGATGATAAATGTATGAAGTGAGATGATTTTGGAATCCAAGATGGCTGACATTACTTTTCATTTAAAGTCAACTTTAGTGGCGTTTTTGGAATTTTTTGGGATATCAACAAAAATGAAGTCATTTTCAGTTTTCAAGATGGCCATCACCATTATTTATGGAAATTCGACTTGGGTGACGTTTTCGGAGTATTTTGGGGTAAAACTGACGTCAATTTTGTGTTGGGATTCAAGATGACTGTCACAATTTTTTGAAAATATGACTTATGTGTCGCTTTTGAGTTATTTTTGGGTGCATCACAAACAACACCTATGGGATGCAAAACAGGGGTGATATTTTCGAGGTATTTTGGCGTGTAGATCACAAAAGTGGCGTCAATTTCGGGATCATACTATAAAACAAAGTCGCTTCCCGCTGTGTCCGTCTGTCCCTATGTATGCTTAGATTTTTAAAACTACGCAAAGCACTTTGATGCGGTTTTTTTATAGATAGAGATATTCAATGTTTATATTTTATACTTATATGTAAATGTGAAAGTATTTTATTCTCATTTGTCGACGTCAGAATAAAAGATTTTAACTTTGAACAATTTCTGAATTTGATATTGTTGATTTATTGATGACACACCAATAATCTATAGAACTACTGAATCTATAAATATGCAAAATTATAAAAAAAGTAATTTTAAAATTTACCACCAATATAAGGCCTCGAGGGTTTGTTTTTCTGTAAGTAAAATTATATGTATTGTTATTAATTAACTTAAAACACAGTAAAATAAAAATGTTATCTATAATTTCGTTCTTTTATTCCTTATATCGCGTTCCCCAAAACGTCTAAGGTCGCTCAAAAATGAGATTGATTCACAGTTGCCCTTCTGGATCATTATGTCTAAATTCATAATACTTCTCTGATAAAGATGTTACCTTTTGTAAAAAAAATATAAATAATATTAGTGCTACTAGGCATCAGTACCACTCACAATTTATTTACTCTAATTATTGGGTAATTTTTGATGACAATGGTCACCCTATACTGCACACATGTAACCAAAGTTTGCTTCACTTTGACGTTCCTCACGCCCGGTCCATATTATTCTTAGGTCCATGGCTGGCTGTAATAGTATTATCTTCGTAATTCGTAATGTGCCACAACACAAACTTGTGGTGTATGTAGCTGACTGATCTGAGAGCAATAGAGCCTGATTAAAGCATCACTTTTAAAGTATTAATATTATTATGTTTATTGTTTCGATTAAAGGCAATAATTAAATATAAATATAAATAAATATATAAATATAAATATATACGGACAAATCACACAGAATTTATTATTTACTGCCGATCTGACATTGACAGATTGTCAGTGACACTGACACCAACTTCAAATACGAGTGCTATTGCTATTATAAAATAAGGGACTCAGCAACTCGCAAAACGTGTAGTTTTCAAACTCACCGCTCATGTTCTATGAATAAGACTTCCTTGTGAGACTTCTTTTAGGTTAGAATTAGGGGGTCTTACACTAAGTTGGGGACGCTCGCTCCTTTCGTTCGGTCGCTCTGTTTTAAATAAATAAATAAAATATATACGGTACGGACAAATCACACAGATTAAGCTAGCCCCAAAGTAAGTCTATGGGGCCAACACTGGGAACTCATAAAAAATTTCATCATTTCCATACAAAAGAGTTCTGTCCCAGCTAGTTTATATGGGAATGTCGATTTTTTTTTGAGTTCCTAGCATTGTTCCTATAGGAAAAGTTGTTCATTTTGATGGTCTGAGTCACCCCTTTAAGGGTCCAAAACGATAAAAAAATTACCATGAATAGTTAGACATACAAGACCCAGGCCAATCTGTAAAAGATCATTTTCCATCTTGACCGGGCACTTTTGTGTCGCAGGATGGCGTGCTAACCACTGCGCTACGGAACGGAGCTCGTCTCGTGAAAAACTACAAGGTGAGTTTAAAACTTCACGTTTTGATTTTCGCTAAGTCCCTCATTCAATAATAGCACCTGAGAATAGTACTTGAAGTCGGTCTCACTGACAAACTGTCAATGTCAAATCGGCAGTTTAATAAAATAGGTACTCCACAGGGTAGTTAGTGGGATACCGTAGAGAATATACGTAGCATCTTAGTAGTTTGTGATACGTAGTATCTCTTAGAGAATCATGTGTATGTGAAATATTTCTTAATATAATAAAATGGAAGAATTGTGCACAGCTTGCCTGTGCATCGGAAGGAATCTGTATTATATTGGCGATACGGATGATTTTGGTCTTTACTTGCAAATTTTGAATGAAATACCTGTAAGTACTCACCCTTTAATTAAGTAGGTACGTATAATAATCTTAGCGGATTAACATAATAGTATGAAGGAGATTAAAATAATTTACAGTAAAATAAAATAAATATTTACTTTTGAAAGTATTAACTATTTACAAAATAACTGCCCAAATAATTTAGTGTGAAAAAAATGGGGGCTTGGGTGTGGGAGCGAGGAGTCCCACTACAATCAACCCCTCCGCGTTCCACCTAAATTTAAGTCAAATTCACTCGAGAGCCCCTTAAACTGCAACCTTACCTCCAAACTTGAATCATCATATCTCAGAAACCAAGGTTACCTTAACCTTTTTAGCCTTGGTAACAGAAGCCCAAAGTGGCAGATAGGGCGGTTAAAATATTCTTGGATTCCTCCTTCTCCCCTCCTCCCTCCATTGTCACATCACAAAGGGCTTTATCCAGCAGTGGACTTCTTACGGCCGCAATGATGATGATGAAAATGTATATATCTATCTTGTAGGGATTATATTCGGTCAGCATGCACTTGGCCATTAGTTGTCATCAATTCGCCCAACGATCAGGGCATGTGTTAAGTAACTATATTATCTGTGTACCCCATAAATACATTGTCTTGGAGTCAACTCGTCGATTTGAAGATCCTTCTGGTAGTTAGTGTTAGGACCGTCCACTGTACCCTAAGTGGCAGCAATACTTACAGTGGCTTACATACCAGCTGATAGATTTGGTTTCCAGGTATACAACCCGCCAGAGATATGTGTCCGCGTCTGCTGGGAGTGCCGGGCCTTGCTGCGGCGGCTGCAGAGGTTCCGGCGCCAGGTTTAGCAGTCTTACCAACTGCTCACTCAAGTACATGCAGTAAGTACCATCTTTAAACAGGCGGTTGGAAGAAAACGTAACGTATCTTTGAGCAAAAATAAGTATTGCCCGTAGCATGGCTCTACCACAACTCAATACAAACAAACACACGTGTGATTCCATATGTTTTTCAGAACAGCACACTAAGTATCGCGCGCCCCCCGCACCTCAATGTCCAGTGCATCACGAGCATCTCTCTCCCGTTTGATGACATCATACTCAAGCCGGAACCTGATGCGGGTGAGTCTACAAGTTTTTCTAATACATGCATATTATCACCTCTTTGTGCCTTACGTGGTAGACAGAGCCAAAGGCCAAGGTTAGCGTGTTTGTGAGCGTATAGGTGGAAAAGGGAATATAAACGGTTTTTGAATAAGCACTGTTTTCATCAATTAAAATAAAACAAGAAATTTAGGTTATAATGTTCCATTGTTTTTATTGTATCAGAGAGTACAGTAAGGTTTAGCAATTATGAATGAAAAAAGATATCGAACAAATGTCGCCACGACCACGGTTACAAATATATTTCACTTTTTGGCAATATGGCCGTCTATTTCATTGATTACGTCACGAATTTTTGGATTATGAAAGACTGTTGGGTTGCAAACAATTGTCGTTGGTTGTTTGCTGTTGCCGTTGTTTGCAACAATTAAATTGGTTATTGTTTGAATTGGTTACATGATTAACAAAGTGTTGCCCCCATTTATAGAGATGGTGGTTGGGCCCGTCCCGAATTGGTTTAATTTGACCCACACTGCTCGTTGAGCATAAAAACCTGTTGGTTTCTGGGTCGGGTCTGAGATCAAATATTTTCCTGAGAAGGACAGTTTTTGACGTGATAACATCTGATAAATCGATGACCACCGGCTGCATGCACGAAAAATGTCACGTTCTGGAGCAGCAGCAGTAGTAGAAGTATCTATTACGCATCTATCTCTCACCGTTATCACGTATAATAATCGTCCGTAAACCGACTTTACAGACAAGCAACTTTTGTATTGTTAGCTGTTAGTGAACAGATATCACACCTACCACCGGGAGATTCTCAAATCGCTTCGAGGACACTCCGGTAAGTCAGAGTTGGGCCGAGAGCATTTACCGCTTGTAATAATTAAATGGTATACGATTTAGACATTTCGAGATATGGACATTTTAAGATATGTACGTTTAACATACCGGCTGGTAATTTTGGGATTTGAACCCCAAATTCCCTAGAAGAAGAGAAGAACTGCGAGAAGAGAAGCAGCTGGCACATTCTACGTTTACTACCAGACCAGCATGGAAGACAAAGACGAGCCTCTCTATGTTACAGAAGCAGACACGCCGGAGGTGGATGGTGTGCCGGAAGTGAAGAGTGAGCCCGAGGACGACACCGAGCATTGTGAGGAGACGTTTGTGAACGCTTTCGACGTGAAACAGCCGGAACACCTAGAGACTAAGAGCAAGGTCAGTCAACAAGTTGTGAGACTGCGGCGCCTATCAGTCAGGTGTAGAGGCGAAACACGTGTCGCGAGCACGACGGCTGATATTGCTGCGGCCTCAACGGATGCAGCAGTAGCGACCAGGGTGGCATACATCAACTATTGGTGGGACATGCACGAAAAATGTCAGCTGCATTATATTGTCCCGAGAACATCTTTGCGGCGTCAAGTGCGCTCTTGTCCACTATACGCACTGAAAACATGCCACACTAACTCTGGTCTTCGTTCCCCTATTTACCGTATGGTTGAGTCTTACAACAAAAAATTTGTAAAAATTGACATATTTGCATGCTCCATACATAGATATAAAAGCCTTCTTTTATCAGTACTCTCGGAGCGTGCTGTGATTATTTAATTGGTCTCAAAATTAGTTATAATTATATATATTATTTTTATTTTATTTATCTATATTATTCATTGTATTTCATACATACTTACCTGTTTTGTTGCCTACTTGAATATTAACTCTACGTCTGATTATTGCAATTTACAATTTTATGTTATATACTTATCTATTATTTCACTAAGTATTTGCTACCCAATTCTACTTTTATAATTGTTTTCCTTATATCTCATTTATACCCTCTAGTTGTAAATGATTGTATAATATGTACTCACACAACCTGTGAATAACGCGGTTGGTTGCAAAATTGTTAATACAAATTACACTAGCCATATTATGTAACTGTATATTTTGTAACTGTTTGTTATTCCTTAAATAAATAAATAAATAAATAAAGACATGAAGGGACTAACAGTAGTGGGCGGGCGCTGGCCAGCAATAGTTTGCATGAACTAACTGGTGGCGGAAGCAGGCAAAGTAAATTGTCTTAAATTAAATGTAGCTTTGACTTCCGCAAAGTAACACCTCAATCCATTAACAATGAAAAAAAAACGTACATGCAAATTTGGTTTCAATTTAATTTTGCTATTAATTGATCGCATTTGAATGCACCTCAAAGTTATAGTAACAAGGTGTTTGGTTACCTATTTTACTTTTAGGAAAAGTTAGGAAGTGTACTTTAATTCGTGTTTTTAATACGACCGCGAATTTTGTACTTAGTATATCTCATTAATATTTAATACTTAACATTACTTAATATGATGTATAATCACCAGAATCAAGTGACATAACGGTTGATTAAAATGATCACAGACGCGTCAGATAGGAACAAACTGGGGGTGTGACGAGGATGGAGGAAGAGCACGCTAGTATGTACCTACAATTTATTTGTTTGTATTCAGATTACAGAACAATCAGTATCCCGAATCGACCGCTCGGCCATTGGCTCGTGTGCGTCGCTGTCCTTCTCTGTGGCTGAATGTTGTGACAGCACACCGCCCGCCAGGGTCGCGGTCAAAACTGAGCCGGAGTCAGAGGATGCTGGCGACACCGCGACGGACGATGAGGACCCAGGGGGTACGTATGTTCAAGTTAACCATACGTCCCACTCTCTTCCATGCTGGTCTGGGAGAAAAGAGAAACATAAAATGTACATGCTGCTTCTCTGCCCGACCTTAGAAGCCTGCCGAGGGAATGGGCGGAAATTTAAGATAGCATGTTACTTTAACCTTGCCAGCAAAATTGATTCCATTTACCACTAGAGTAAGAAATAAGTCACTTATATAGAGGGAAATGAATATGTCATCATGAAAAAGAAAAGTGACAGTTTAGAATAGCTACGATTTCATGTATGCTGTGAGGTGTCTATCATTGCTGTCATTGATCTTTAGTGTTCCAGCTATACCTTAATAATATAGGTAATTGTTTAAATAAAACTAATTAAGTTCTGTAGAATGCCCTGTAGGGTTTCAAATCGGGGATCCCAGTGGCATGACTGAAAAAAAGCTTATCACACTTCACACATTCATATTACGTGTTTATCCAGCCTGAGGCTACAAGTCATAACGGACAGGTTTAGCGTGTTGGTGGGTGTTAACGTAGCCATAGACATCCATTTATTTGGTTAATGAAACAAACATATACCTAGGTAATACAGCACAACGAAAACATACACATACTTAACACAACACTATAGCTAGAAACAGAAAATAAATATGTTAAAATGCAGTGTGCGTTTTAGTGAACCAAATAGGCTGAGTATAAAAATTAGTCATGTGGGGTACGAGTACAACACTGATAGCCGTGTGGTTTCCGGCAGAGTAGAATAGGACCACTCCAAGTCTTTCCATGGATGTCGTAAGAGGCGACTTTGGAGATAAAGCAAAGCTCATAAATATCAATGAGACCTCTCCAACCCGTCTGGCCAGCGAGGAGAGTGTAGGCCAAATCCTCTGTCTGCTCTGGCCAAGTATGGTTCCGGTAGTACAGAGAGGGTCATGCTCCTGCAGTGGAGACTAAAAAGACCTGATGATGATATTCTGCAACACCTGTCAGTGAACATTCGACCTATAGAAAAAATAATAATAACGGAACTTGTAGTAAATAATGGTGGTTGCTAGTCACATCGCCTGGTGACATGATTCTACAGATTTTCACCCAGTCCTTCGGCAGGCTTCTACGGTCTGCGTGGAAAGAGAAGCAGCTGGTACATTCTACGTATTTCTTTTCTCCCAGACCACCATCAAAGAAGTTACTTGTTTAAAAGCAGGAATTTTACATGTGGTAATAAAATTTTTGATGATATGTGGGAAAGAGTCATAATGCTAAATTAACATTCTGCCAATAATTATCTCTACACAGTGCGAAAGTGATTGCACTAACTGTCATTTCCCTCGTGCCAGGCGTTCCCGCGGCTGACGTGGACGAGACACGGGACTCCGATGAAGACGCGGGGGCGCGGGGCGGGGGACACTACGCGGACGGTAAGCTTCTTAACAACCGAACAAACAGATGGTGTTATATGTTTCACACGACTCATTCTGTGTGTGTCTCTGTTTGGTGGGGGGAGTCAAATGCGGTTTTGTGAATTTGAAACTAGCGGTCGAGCTGAAGTTAGTGGAAGTCGGACCACCCTGAGCAGCCAGGGGCGTAGGCATCTAGTTAAATAGGTATGGCACATGGAAAATGGATTTTGAGTTCAAATGATCGGTGTGGACGAAAGAGATCCATATTCAATTCATCCAGGGTCAGGTTGAAGTCCAATGCAGCGCAACACTGCCGAAGTATCCGGCCAGGTGGCCAACGATGCGGAGACCCGATATAAAATGTAAATTAAGTTTATTTGTAAGTTAGTACAAAAAACGTATAATATATTAGTCCTCTTGCTTATTCATATTCACATAAAAATATTATTGACATTTTGCGAAAGTGACGTTGTGAAGAAACGTCACTTTCGCATAACGTCATTCACGCCTTCTATATTTCTATGCATATGAATGAATGCTTAGGAGAGCTACACAAGCTAGAGTATTATGCGAACAATATATGTTGAACATAGACATAGACAGTTGGCCTTTTTAAATTAGTAGCATAAAGAGAACCAAGGTATCCAAATTGACATTTGCCAAGTGTACATTGGTACCTATTGATAAACTTATATTTATCTCTATCTGATATATTTTGAAAAGAGAGAGATGAATATTTTACTGAAAAACGGGCTCCTTCTATGCTTTAGTTATTGTTCTGAGATTTCTATGCATATGAATGAATACTTAGGAGAGAGGGGGGTTTGGCTTCGTTGTATGTCTACGTGTAAGCGCTGCGGCAGTGGTGACCTGTGCGCTCATATGATGTATCTCATCCCACGGGTTCGCTAACGAACTGACCTCCTTTGATAAGCGATGGTGTAGGTGAAAGTAACAAATGTTTTGCAGATGGCGCAGCAGAGGGCCAACAGCCTGTGGCAGGAAGTTCCCGAAACAGTTATTATGGCGAGCCTCAGAGCGCTGACACAAGGCACCAGTGTCATGTTTGTCTGAGGGGGTTTCAGAGGAAGAGTGACCTACAGAGACACTTAAGAATTCACACTGGTGAGAAGCCATATAAATGTAATGATTGTGGCAAGGAATTTAATGCAAAGAGTAATTTAGAAACACATTTAGGAACTCACACTGGTGAGAAACCATTTGAATGTAAGGTTTGTCGTCGTCGATTTGTTCACAGCAGTGCA
The DNA here is from genome assembly GCA_947532085.1 of Elegia similella. Classification (NCBI taxonomy): domain Eukaryota; kingdom Metazoa; phylum Arthropoda; class Insecta; order Lepidoptera; family Pyralidae; genus Elegia; species Elegia similella. The sequence goes on from OX383950.1 coordinate 13,805,030, forward strand.
TTAACAAAACATCTGAGAACTCACTCTGGTGAGAAGCCACATATATGTAATGACTGTGGCAAGCAATTTATTAAAAAGGGTAATTTAGACAAGCACTTAAGAACTCACACTGGTGAGAAGCCATATAAATGTAATGATTGTGGCAAGGAATTTACTCTAAAGGGTAATTTAGATGCACATTTAAGAACTCACACTGGTGAGAAGCCATATAAATGTAATGATTGTGGCAAGGAATTTAATGTAAAAGGTACTTTAAACAGACATTTAAGAACACACACTGGTGAAAAACCATTTGAATGTAATGATTGTGGCAAGGAATTTACTCTAAAGGGTAATTTAGATGCACATCTAAGAACTCACACTGGTGAGAAGCCATATAAATGTAATGATTGTGGCAAGGAATTTACTCTAAAGGGTAATTTAGATGCACATTTAAGAACTCACACTGGTGAGAAACCATATAAATGTAATGATTGTGGCAAGGAATTTAATGTAAAAGGTACTTTAAACATACATTTAAGAACACACACTGGTGAAAAACCATTTGAATGTAATGTTTGCGGAAAGCAGTTTAGTCACAAAAGTCATTTAAAAACTCATTTAAGAACTCACACTGGTGAGAAGCCATATAAATGTAATAACTGTGGCAAGCAATTTACTCTAAAGGGTAAATTAGATGCACATTTAAGAACTCACACTGGTGAGAAGCCATATAAATGTAATGATTGTGGCAAGAAATTTAATGTAAAAGGTACTTTAGAAACACATTTAAGAACACACACTGGTGAGAAACCATTTGAATGTAAGGTTTGTCGTCGTCGATTTGCTCACAACAGTACATTAAAAACACACCTGAGAACTCACACTGGTGAGAAGCCATATAAATGTAATGATTGTGGCAAGCAATTTAATCATAAGGGTAATTTAGAAACACATTTAAGAACACATACTGGTGAGAAACCATTTGAATGTAAGCTTGGTCGTCTTCGATTTAGTGACAAAAGTCTTTTACATAGACATTTAAAAACTCAAGGTGAGAAACCGTAACAATGGGACCACAACTAATTTGCATAGTTTTTAATGTCACGTTAGGAACGGGAACTTAACTCTCGTCCACATGCAACACAAGTTGTTTGTAAAAGATAAATATTTCAGGGTAGATGCGATATATGCGTACCTAATGTATTAAACCACGGGCTTCACTAGATCACTTTAGTATAGAGAAACTTTATAATAGCAGCCAGGAAACCAAAATGTAATGAATTTAATTTGCATGTAAAACTAATTTCTGTAACAACCTGTTCCTTCTGCGGCTGAGTCTTTTAGTTTTATTTAGAGTCACCGAATCTTGACGTAACACTATATCTCAAAAAAAGTACGAATTTTCGATGTATAATATTGTTGATTTCTTTAATAAATTTATGGATAGGCTTTTAGATGTTAGGAGTTTTATTGTAAACTAGCTTTTACCCGCGGCTTCGCTCGCGTGTGGTTTCCCTTACTAACACAACCCAAAACTCCAAAGTCAACCCACGTAGTGCCTTAAACACGGTAATGGCTTAAAGCCATGGTTAATTTTTGATGTGACGGACAAACATTAGTACTGATCTTATTAACCGACCTTAAAAAGGAGGTTCTCAATTCGCCCCGTACCGTATGTATGTAATATTGTCGGGGTTGCACTGTTTTTGCATATGTTGTTCTGTACCAGCTTCTCAGCAGGTGTGCCGAGTTTCATAAGTGTACCTTTACACTTATGAAATTAGGCACACATAATATCTGTACGTATATTTGTATGTTTGCTTGCGCATATCCCAAACACTATAAAGCGGATTTTTAACATTGTTTTTTGTCACAGAAATTTGCGCAACTAAGTAAATAGTGCAGATTTTATCAAAATCGGTTCAGTACTCTCTGAAATGGTCTTCAAGAAGCTAATTTGTTTTTAATTATTAAAATAAACTGGCTCACATTCTTTCATTGTCTAAAATACTGAATATTTTTTTTGAGCAGTAATTTGTGAACTTGTTGTAGCATACTCAACGATACTATAGGTATTTTATAATAGATAGGTACTTAATACATAACATCCAAGAAAATGTATAGGATAATTGTATTAAATAAAAAATAAATAAACACAGAGTAAACTTTAATTTGTGTAATATGTTTTTGAAAAACTAAAACATTTTTTGGATGCGTATCTCTGTTTTCTTTCGTGAATACTTTTTGTCACTTATTCACTGCCGAGCGATGTCACATCGATTTGAAAGAGAAAAAGAGAAGCCGTTTGAATGTAATAATTGTGGGAACCAATTTAGTCGAAAGGGTACTTTGGAAAGATATTTGAGAACACACACTGGTGAAAAAGCATATAATTGTAAGATTATTTTAAAAATTGAATTCGACTGTTAGTATTCTTAAAAACAAAGCACCTGAATTAAATTATTACTTTGAAATACAAATTCATTCTTAACAAAATGTTTCTTACAACATTTGTAAATGGTTTCGGTCGTTGTTGCCTGTGGTGTGTCATCATCGTCTCCTGAGTCTGGTATTACGAGCACACTTGTATGCAACGAACTGACTGTCGATACCTCTTACAGTATCGCTATAAGAGTTTCCTAAATCTTGAAGTATTGGTTTCCAAGTGAGAGGTAATGTCCATCCTCCGTCTTGTTTGAAAGTCGAGTGCGTTACCCCAGCCGACTAAGTGCTCCTTTTAAGAATTGATAAATGCAAATAATTAGATCATTACTTCGTGTAAATGTCCCCGAAAGTAAATAATTTGACACCCCGCCGTTTCAGAGATAATGAGGAAAATAAAATTCGGCTGGCGTAACGTTACCCCAGCCGAATTTTTTTGATTCCGTCGGTTTATCTGGATAAAAAGTATACACAAAGATAGATTGAATTTGCTCTCAAATGTCCCCGATAAAATTAAATTTGACACCTTTATGGATTTCGAGTTATTTCATTTTCTGCTGCGGTAACGTTTGGTCAATCTCTGTATCTCTGAAACCGTAAGACGCAGAATCATGATTTTTTTTATACGTATAGAACGTAATTTGTCACCATTTGACACCTAGTTATCTTAAATATTAATAATATGGTTTGCGAGTGAGTGCGTTACCCCAGCCGACTAAGTGCTCCTTTTACGAATTGATAAATGCAAATAATTAGATCATTACTTCGTGTAAATGTCCCCGAAAGTAAATAATTTGACACCCCGCCGTTTCAGAGATAATGAGGAAAATAAAATTCGGCTGGCGTAACGTTACCCCAGCCGACTTTTTTTGATCCCGTCGGTTTATCTGGATACAAAAAGTATGCACAAAGATAGATTGAATTTGCTCTCAAATGTCCCCGATAAAATTAAATTTGACACCTTTATGGATTTCGAGATATTTCATTTTCTGCTGCGGTAACGTTTGGCCAATCTCTGTATCTCTGAAACCGTAAGTCGCAGAATTATGATTTTTTTTATACGTATAGAACGGAATTTGTCACCATTTGACACCTAGTTATCTTAAATATTAATAATATGGTTTGCGAGTAACAAATATTATTCTGAAAACCATATTTTCGGTTCTAGTTATTAAACGAGGGAACCCTGAAAATTCAAACTAGTCCTTACTAGTCCTGATGAAAGTTTTGATGTTTGTATGTCTCTATAAGAGGCATCTACCTCTTATAGAGACATACAAAACATCAAAACTTTCATCAGCCTAATCCATAGTAATGGCAAGTTATAATGATATTACTGGTTCCAGAAAGCCAGATTCTGGGCTCTCGATTTAAACGAGGAAAATAATACTTTCCTTTTACCTGGCTGATTCCATATTTAAACAATAATTAGACACTTTATCGAAAAACATACATACCAATTTTTAGCTTGATATACTTTCGTATATAAGAAATAATAATTAAAAACTAAACCTAGGTATTTTTTTCCGATTACCCGACCAAGTTCTGATGTGCATCTGAAAGCGGCTGCGGCATACTACTAGATATACTTCCATATTCGACGGCATTGTATTCTAAATTGGATGGTACAGGCGAGTGGAAATTTTTTTAATAAAAAAATAGATGCCTTATATAATGGAATTACTTATTTCCTCCATACTTATACTTTATAATGTATTGATTCCTAACGGGATTGACCAAGTCTATTATTGCAAGACCAAAGGCAGCTATAGGTAATATTGGAAATACGAGTATGTAATACTTGCTTTGTTAGACAGAATTAGAAAAAAATACAACTGCACTTGCTCGGAACTGCTATTTCATTGGCTAATGTGCGCGAGCGGGACAGCGCAGCGATAGTCCCTAGTTTTGCTCGCGCATAATAACAAATCCTTACTAATATTATAAATGCGAAAGTGAGTTTGTTTGTTTGTTTGTTACGCTTTCACGCCGTAACTACTGAACCGATCATCATGAAATTTTGCATACAAGTTCTCTGGAGTGCGGAGAAGGACATAGGCTACCTTTTCTCCCGGGAAAAAGTACTGTTCCCGAGGGATCGACATTGACGCGGGCGGGGCCGCGGGCAAAAGCTAGTATATATATTTTTTTTATTTTCAAAGATTGACACAAAAAAGTATTAATACTCTGTACTGTGGTACCGACTACTTTTGATTTCGAACAAATCTTTGTAAGATTTCCCCTACATCTTCGCATAAAGCAATGCAGAATAAAACAAGCAGTACATAATATAGAAAAAGAAATACGGACTTCTAGTTCATTTGTTTAGCTAATAACGACGCGTTTTCCTAGTTGATGGATACACATTTTACTCCCAATTTGTAAAACTGACACTTTCTACGCGAGAGCAGCAAAAATAAATAACACTCAAGATTTTTTTTTATTTATCTCTTGATAGTCTTACCTTATAGAATATAACCTTGTTTGCGTTGGTTTTTGATTACCAACTACGGTGACAGTTGGATTGAACTATTGTGCAGACGGCAGACCTCTATTTAAGAGGTCTGCCTTAAAATCATTCAAACAAAAAAAAAAATATATATTTTATTTACATTATTAGTATGTAGACATTGCCATTTAAGTAATAGTTTTGCTGAAAGAGAAAATCTGTAAGTCACCCTAAGGTTTCATTCATCATCATCATCATTTTGAATAGGTGTCACGGTCAATCGACCATGCACACCCTGGTGTCAGAGTTCTTCGGAACCGCCTCTCGGCCTCTGACGTGGTTCCTTTAACGTCTACCAGATGGCAGCCGGGACCACCGGCTTAACGTGCCTTCCGAAGCGCGGAATCATCTTTATTATCGGACAATCAGGTGATTCACGTCTGCAATGTCCTACCAAACTGGAAACAACTAAACAAAGTATGCTTCCGGTGGAAATCGAACCCACGACCCCCGGGTCAACAAGCAAACGCCTTAACCACTGGACCACGGAGGCTGTTTCTGCTGTTGACCCTAAGGTTTCATTTATTAAATACGAGTCTATAATATTAAAATTAATCCTAACAATTTTTCTACTTGAAAATACCCAACCACTTATTATTATTGTGCAGATTTTAGAAGGTATACGTTATGTATCGTACGGCCGCTTTTAGATGCACATTCGAACTTGGTCGGGTAATCGGGAAAAATTATCTAGGTTTAGTTTTTATTTATTATTTCTTATATACGATAGTATATCAAGCTGAAAATTTGTATGTATATTTTTGGTTAAAGTGTCTAATTATTGTTTAAATATGGAATCAGCCAGGTAAAAGGAAAGTATTATTTTCCTCGTTTAAATCGAGAGCCCAGAATCTGGCTTTCTGGAACCAGTAATATCATTATAACTTGCCAATACTATGGATTAGGCTGATGAAAGTTTTGATGTTTTGTATGTCTCTATAAGAGGCATCTATTAGGACTAGTTTGAATTTTCAGGGTTCCCTCGTTTAATAACTAGAACCGAAAATATGGTTTTCAGAATAATATTTATTACTCGCAAACCATATTATTAATATTTAAGATAACTAGGTGTCAAATGGAGACAAATTCCGTTCTATACGTATAAAAAAAATCATGATTCTGCGTCTTACGGTTTGAGAGATACAGAGATTGACCAAACGTTACCGCAGCAGAAAATGAAATAACTCGAAATCCATAAAGGTGTCAAATTTAATTTTATCGGGGACATTTGAGAGCAAATTCAATCTATCTTTGTGTATACTTTTTATCCAGATAAACTGACGGAATCAAAAAAAGTCGGCTGGGGTAACGTTACGCCAGCCGAATTTTATTTTCCTCATTATCTCTGAAACGGCGGGGTGTCAAATTATTTACTTTCGGGGACATTTACACGAAGTAATGATCTAATTATTTGCATTTATCAATTCTTAAAAGGAGCACTTAGTCGGCTGGGGTAACGCACTCTTTGCGAGTAATAAATATTATTCTGAAAACCATATTTTCGGTTCTAGTTATTAAACGAGGGAACCCTGAAAATTCAAACTAGCCCTAATAGATGCCTCTTATAGAGACATACAAAACATCAAAACTTTCATCAGCCTAATCCATAGCACTGGCAAGTTATAATGATATTACTGGTTCCAGAAAGCCAGATTCTGGGCTCTCGATTTAAACGAGGAAAATAATACTTTCCTTCCACTTGGCTGATTCCATATTTAAACAATAATTAGACACTTTAACCAAAAATATACATACAAATTTTCAGCTTGATATACTATCGTATATAAGAAATAATAAATAAATACTAAACCTAGATAATTTTTTCCGATTACCCGACCAAGTTCGAATGTGCATCTAAAAGCGGCCGTACGATACATAACGTATACCTTCTAAAATCTGCACAATAATAATAAGTGGTTGGGTATATTCAAGTAGAAAAATTGTTAGGATCAATTTTAATATTATAAAGACTCGTATTTAATGAATGAAACCATAGGGTCAACAGCAGAAACAGCCTCCGTGATCCAGTGGTTAAGGCGTTTGCCTGTTGACCCGGGGGTCGTGGGTCGATTCCACCGGAAGCATACTTTGTTTAGTTGTTTCCAGTTTGGTAGGACATTGCAGACGTGAATCACCTGATTGTCCGATAATAAAGATGATTCCGTGCTTCGGAAGGAACGTTAAGCCGGTGGTCCCGGCTGCCATCTGGTAGTCGTTAAACGAAACACGTTAGAGGTCGAGAGGCGGTTCCGAAGAACTCTGACACCAGGGTGTGCATGGTCGATTGACCGTGACACCTATTCAAAATGATGATGATGATGATGAATGAAACCTTAGGGTGACTTACAGATTTTCTCTTTCAGCAAAACTATTACTTAAATGGCAATGTCTACATACTAATAATGTAAATAAAATATCTTTTTATACTTTTTTGGTTTGAATGATTTTAAGGCAGACCTCTTAAATAGAGGTCTGCCGTCTGCATAATAGTTCAATCCAACTGTCACCGTAATTGGTAATCAAAAACCAACGCAAACAAGGTTATATTCTATAAGGTAAGACTATCAAGAGATAAATAAAAAAAAATCTTGAGTGTTATTTATTTGTGCTGCTCTCGCGTAAAAAGTGTCAGTTTTACAAACTGGGAGTAAAATGTGTATCCATCAACTAGGAAAACGCGTCGTTATTAGCTAAACAAATGAACTAGAAGTCCGTATTTCTTTTTCTATATTATGTACTGCTTGTTTTATTCTGCATTGCTTTATGCGAAGATGTAGGGGACATCTTACAAAGATTTGTTCGAAATCAAAAGTAGTCGGTACCACAGTACAGAGTATCAATACTTTTTTGTGTCCATCTTTGAAAATAAAAAAAATATATATACTAGCTTTTGCCCGCGGCCCCGCCCGCGTCAATGTCGATCCCTCGGGAATAGTACTTTTTCCCGGGATAAAAGGTAGCCTATGTCCTTCTCCGCATTCGCATTCTCCGGAATCAAAAAAATTCGGCTGGGGTAACGTTTGGCCAATCTCTGTATCTCTGAAACCGTAAGTCGCAGAATTATGATTTTTTTTATACGTATAGAACGGAATTTGTCACCATTTGACACCTAGTTATCTTAAATATTAATAATATGGTTTGCGAGTAACAAATATTATTCTGAAAACCATATTTTCGGTTCTAGTTATTAAACGAGGGAACCCTGAAAATTCAAACTAGTCCTTACTAGTCCTGATGAAAGTTTTGATGTTTGTATGTCTCTATAAGAGGCATCTACCTCTTATAGAGACATACAAAACATCAAAACTTTCATCAGCCTAATCCATAGTAATGGCAAGTTATAATGATATTACTGGTTCCAGAAAGCCAGATTCTGGGCTCTCGATTTAAACGAGGAAAATAATACTTTCCTTTTACCTGGCTGATTCCATATTTAAACAATAATTAGACACTTTATCGAAAAACATACATACCAATTTTTAGCTTGATATACTTTCGTATATAAGAAATAATAATTAAAAACTAAACCTAGGTATTTTTTTCCGATTACCCGACCAAGTTCTGATGTGCATCTGAAAGCGGCTGCGGCATACTACTAGATATACTTCCATATTCGACGGCATTGTATTCTAAATTGGATGGTACAGGCGAGTGGAAATTTTTTTAATAAAAAAATAGATGCCTTATATAATGGAATTACTTATTTCCTCCATACTTATACTTTATAATGTATTGATTCCTAACGGGATTGACCAAGTCTATTATTGCAAGACCAAAGGCAGCTATAGGTAATATTGGAAATACGAGTATGTAATACTTGCTTTGTTAGACAGAATTAGAAAAAAATACAACTGCACTTGCTCGGAACTGCTATTTCATTGGCTAATGTGCGCGAGCGGGACAGCGCAGCGATAGTCCCTAGTTTTGCTCGCGCATAATAACAAATCCTTACTAATATTATAAATGCGAAAGTGAGTTTGTTTGTTTGTTTGTTACGCTTTCACGCCGTAACTACTGAACCGATCATCATGAAATTTTGCATACAAGTTCTCTGGAGTGCGGAGAAGGACATAGGCTACCTTTTCTCCCGGGAAAAAGTACTGTTCCCGAGGGATCGACATTGACGCGGGCGGGGCCGCGGGCAAAAGCTAGTATATATATTTTTTTTATTTTCAAAGATTGACACAAAAAAGTATTAATACTCTGTACTGTGGTACCGACTACTTTTGATTTCGAACAAATCTTTGTAAGATTTCCCCTACATCTTCGCATAAAGCAATGCAGAATAAAACAAGCAGTACATAATATAGAAAAAGAAATACGGACTTCTAGTTCATTTGTTTAGCTAATAACGACGCGTTTTCCTAGTTGATGGATACACATTTTACTCCCAATTTGTAAAACTGACACTTTCTACGCGAGAGCAGCAAAAATAAATAACACTCAAGATTTTTTTTTATTTATCTCTTGATAGTCTTACCTTATAGAATATAACCTTGTTTGCGTTGGTTTTTGATTACCAACTACGGTGACAGTTGGATTGAACTATTGTGCAGACGGCAGACCTCTATTTAAGAGGTCTGCCTTAAAATCATTCAAACAAAAAAAAAAATATATATTTTATTTACATTATTAGTATGTAGACATTGCCATTTAAGTAATAGTTTTGCTGAAAGAGAAAATCTGTAAGTCACCCTAAGGTTTCATTCATCATCATCATCATTTTGAATAGGTGTCACGGTCAATCGACCATGCACACCCTGGTGTCAGAGTTCTTCGGAACCGCCTCTCGGCCTCTGACGTGGTTCCTTTAACGTCTACCAGATGGCAGCCGGGACCACCGGCTTAACGTGCCTTCCGAAGCGCGGAATCATCTTTATTATCGGACAATCAGGTGATTCACGTCTGCAATGTCCTACCAAACTGGAAACAACTAAACAAAGTATGCTTCCGGTGGAAATCGAACCCACGACCCCCGGGTCAACAAGCAAACGCCTTAACCACTGGACCACGGAGGCTGTTTCTGCTGTTGACCCTAAGGTTTCATTTATTAAATACGAGTCTATAATATTAAAATTAATCCTAACAATTTTTCTACTTGAAAATACCCAACCACTTATTATTATTGTGCAGATTTTAGAAGGTATACGTTATGTATCGTACGGCCGCTTTTAGATGCACATTCGAACTTGGTCGGGTAATCGGGAAAAATTATCTAGGTTTAGTTTTTATTTATTATTTCTTATATACGATAGTATATCAAGCTGAAAATTTGTATGTATATTTTTGGTTAAAGTGTCTAATTATTGTTTAAATATGGAATCAGCCAGGTAAAAGGAAAGTATTATTTTCCTCGTTTAAATCGAGAGCCCAGAATCTGGCTTTCTGGAACCAGTAATATCATTATAACTTGCCAATACTATGGATTAGGCTGATGAAAGTTTTGATGTTTTGTATGTCTCTATAAGAGGCATCTATTAGGACTAGTTTGAATTTTCAGGGTTCCCTCGTTTAATAACTAGAACCGAAAATATGGTTTTCAGAATAATATTTTTTACTCGCAAACCATATTATTAATATTTAAGATAACTAGGTGTCAAATGGTGACAAATTCCGTTCTATACGTATAAAAAAAATCATGATTCTGCGTCTTACGGTTTCAGAGATACAGAGATTGGCCAAACGTTACCGCAGCAGAAAATGAAATAACTCGAAATCCATAAAGGTGTCAAATTTAATTTTATCGGGGACATTTGAGAGCAAATTCAATCTATCTTTGTGCATACCTTTTATCCAGATAAACCGACGGGATCAAAAAAAGTCGGCTGGGGTAACGTTACGCCAGCCGAATTTTATTTTCCTCATTATCTCTGAAACGGCGGGGTGTCAAATTATTTACTTTCGGGGACATTTACACGAAGTAATGATCTAATTATTTGCATTTATCAATTCGTAAAAGGAGCACTTAGTCGGCTGGGGTAACGCACTGAAAGTCTATTAGAATCGTTAACACCATGTATTTGCAGTTTCATCATTCAATAATAGTTTGACAGTTAGTAATGGTGTTACTTTCGTTTTTTGACTTATTAAGTCTTATTAAATCTGTTTCTATCACTGAATTGTTGACGTGTCAAATTGAATTCTTCTTTACTTTATCATCTTCCTTTGTACCAGCATAAGGCTTAAGGACGATAACGATAAACCTTATTCAATTTTTAACACATCTTACACGAAACTTTTATTTTATTCTTATCTAGATTCTCTTCTTTTTAAAAAATTTGTTAAAGGATTCTATGAATTGTTCCATTGAAACATTTTTTCATTTCTGTGTCATTGTGTTTAATATGAAAGCCGGTAAATCTTGTGCAATAAAGTCTATCAAAGTACCTGTTTCAATGGATGTCCTCATCACGAGTAACAGTTTTTACTTTCTCATAGCAATTTACCATCCTTGCATTATGTGACATGTGAGCTCATATTATATATCTCATCCCACAGGTTCGCTAAGTAACTGACCCCTTTGTAAAGCGACGGTGTAGGTGAAAGTAACAGTTTTTTTGCAGATGACACAGCAGAGGGCCAACAGCGTGTAGCAGGAAGTTCACGAAACCGTCTTGATTACTGTTTCGTGAACTTCCTGCCGCAGGTTGTTGACCAGCCTCAGAGAGACCCGCGCGCGCAAACGCTGACACATGGCACCAGCGTCATGTTTGTCTGAGGCAGTTTCAGTGGAATAGTCGTCTACAAACTGGTGAGAAGCCGTATAATTGTAATAATTGTGAGAAGCAACTTAATCGTAAGGATACTTTAGTATTACAATTAAGAACTACCTTGGGGGGTCCCCCTGATGTCGTGGCAACTGGTTTACAACGCTTGTTTGCTCACTTTAAGTCTCTCGGGTTGAAATTAAATACCAGAAAGTGTGAAATATACTTTTGTGGTAGAGGAGCTCGTGATTCGCTTTCGCACTTCGAGTATTTATTGCCTGGGTTAAAGGTGACTAACGGCATGAATTTTGCTCTTTTGGGTGCTCCTATTTTTGAAGAAGGGGTTCCTGGAGCTATTCGGACAAAATTGACCACATTTATAGAAATAAAAGATCGACTGAAGTTTCTCTCCTCACATGTGGCATTGGTACTCCTTCGTAATTATTTGACAGTGCCTCGATTGACTTATGTTCTAAGGACTAGTCCAACATGGTTGTTCCCGCAAGTGATTAATGAGGTGGATAGTGCTGTACGCTTTATATTGGAAAGTATGCTTAATGTCGGCCTCGATGAGAATCAGTGGATTCAAGCTTCCTTGCCTATACGTCATGGAGGTCTTGGTATCCGCCGTATTTCCGAACTTGCCATTCCGGCATTCTTGGCGTCTTCGCATGGGGTAGTCAACCTTGTCGTTAATATTCTCTCATTCAAGGGCGACGAGTTGATTCTGCCCTATGCGAGGGAGGCCTTGACAGTCTGGACGAGTAGGTGCCCAAATGCTACTTTTCCAACAATGCCACACTTGCAGAGAGTTTGGGATGAGGAGAGAAATTTAGTTATCCGGAGGGAATTGGAATGTCATGCTAGTGGTTCTGATTTGGCGCGCCTAAAAGCTTCCGCCGAACCGGAATCTGGCGCGTGGTTACACGCTATTCCATCTCCCTACATGGGCACACTTCTGGACAACGACTCGCTCCGGGTAGCTGTGGCTCTGAGATTGGGCTGTCCAGTTTGCGAGCCACACCGTTGTATTTGCGGTAAAATGGTGGAGGCTAACGGATATCACACTCTGAGTTGCTCTCGTTGTGCTAGCCGTTGGTCACGACACAGTTCAATCAATGATCTTATTAGAAGAGCTCTAATTTCCGCTAATATCCCATGTCAACTAGAACCATCAGGACTCTGTAGAGCGGATGGGAAGCGACCTGATGGTTTAACATTGATACCGTGGCAGAGAGGACGCAGTTTATTGTGGGATGCAACCTGCGTAAGAACGTTTACGGCTTCCTACATAAACGAATGTATTCGTACGCCTGGGTCAGCTGCGCGAGCGGCGGCTGGACATAAACGTAAGAAATATTCAGTTTTGGTTAATAAGTATGAATTTATTCCAGTCGCCGTTGAAACGGCTGGCCCGTGGTGTCAGGAAGTAAAACGCTTCATTACAGAAATCGGACGACGGTTAAAAGACCGAGGTTATGACCACCGCTCCGGATGGTACCTGACACAAAGTATATCCATTGCTATCCAAAGAGGGAATTCCGCTAGCGTAACCTTTGAGCCAGGTACAGTTCGGGGTGGCATTTTTGACTAGTCTTTTATTTTTATTTTTTTTTTAATATTACCACAATTTAAATAAATTAATAAACCATATATGTTGTAAAAGCCAATATAATATACGAACAGTTATATTAAATTATAAACTATTAAGAACTCATACTGGTGAGAAACCAACATGATGTAATAGTTTCTGCTACTCTTGTATCGTTTGTAATGTCACGGGAACTTCATTCTCGTTTACATTAAACCACGGATATACTACATTACTATAGTATAGAGATATTATAATATCAACATTAGTCTTCACATGGATATCGTAAGAGGCGACTTGGGAAATATAAGCTAAACAAAGCTCATAAACATCAATGAGACCTCTGCAATCCGTCTGGCTAGCGAGAAGAGTGTATGCCAATCCTGTCTTCTCCGGCCAAGTATGGCTCCGGTAGTACAGAGAGGGTCATACTGCTGCAGAGACTAATGAGACCTGATGATGATGATTATAATAAATAAATAAATAAATATATACGGACAAATCACACAGATTGAGCTAGCCCCAAAGTAAGTTCGAGACTTGTGTTATGGGATACTAACTCAACGATACTATATTTTATAACAAATACATATATAGATACACATCCAAGACCCAGGCCAATCTGAAAAAGATCATTTTCCATCTTGACCTGGCCGGGGATCGAACCCGGTCACTCTGTGTCGCAGGCTGGCGTGTTGACCGCTGCGCCACGGAGCTAGTCAATATAATAACAGACAAGAAACCATCATGTAATTGTCATACAAAACAAATCTCTGTAGCAACCTGTATCTACTGCGGCTGCGTGTTATAGTTTTGTAAGTCATTCAACCTTGACTAGACACGTAGATTCGAAACAACTGATATTTCAAAACTGCTTTTCTTTAAAACTCCTCGAAAAATTTGTATGTAAATCTGTATGGATGTATGTATTAAAGTATGTATGTAAGATTCTTTATTTTATCATAACTGCTGACTCACGGACTTGGACGTAGAGGCTATCATCATGTAAAAACGGGTCACTCACGCGCTATTTGTCGGGATTGCCGACTATATCTCCCGACGACATAGCACGTGAGTGACCCGCTTTTATTACCCAACTGCCAAGAAGGGTAATGTGTTCCGCGCGTATCATGTATGTTTGTAAATTTCTTTATTACCTCGTATCATCTTAACGGCTGGATGAATTCCGAGAGTTCGATCGGCCGGTTAGCGTTCGGTTTGTGACGCATCTATCTCACCTCCATCGTTATCACGTAAAATTATCTTTACAGACAGCCAATGTTTTTGATGTGAAGGACGAACAAACACATTTTGACTTAATATTAGTGAGTGATCTTATTAACCGGCCTCAAAAAAGGATGTTCTCATTTCGCTCCGTATGTATATGTAGTATTGTCGGGATTGCACAGATTTGTGTATATGTTGTTCTGTACCAGCTTACATGTGTGCCTAATTCTATGAGTTTATGTGTTGCGTATGTGTGCGTGGCGGTGGCCACCATCCTTTATTTCTTGAATAAATCAGTGTGCTATTAGCAGTCAATCGTTTCACTCGTCCACCCTTCGCCCGCATACTTATCAGTGGCGACGAGTACCCCGCAAATAAAGTATTAAAATGGCGGTCGCACAATTCGGTATTTTAAGTGTGTTCGACCATAATCTACAGACGTGGAGGACGTACAAAAGTCGAATTTCACAATACTTCGTGGCTAACGAACGACATCACAGAAGCATCGGATCCGAAGGGAGTAAAGGGGAAGGCCATCCTGCTTAGCGCCCTCAATGAGGGCACGCATCAACTCGTGGCAGATTTAGCGAGGCCTGAGGAGATCCAAACAGTGCCTTACGAAGGCCTGTTCGAGCCCTGCCGTTAGCGACGCAGTACCGGAGGGTAATCGGGTTGTCAAAATAGCAAATCACGGCAAACGTAAAAGTGTAGGAAAAGCGTAGTGTATGTGTTTACAGAAACCACAAGTCTACACGGCGGCTGATTATTGTGTTGGAGCGGGGGCCCTTCCGTCCCCCATGCCAGCAGCCCACTTCTCTGGTCATTCATTGCGAGCCATCATTCCTTACCTTTGCCTATGTAACTGTCGTAACTACGGCAATCCTCAATTAATCTTAAGAGTCGGCAACGCATCAGCACCTCCTCTGGTGCTGCAGATGTCCATGGGCGACGGTGACCTCTTCCCATCAGGTGGCTCGTCTGCTCGTTTGCCGTCAAATATACATAAAAAAAAGTCGTCCGAATGTAAATTCGCCAACTATGTGTGTAAAGGCTGTGACGTCAAAGGCCGCCTTCGTAGAATGTGTACGAAAGTGAATTTCATGGACGTGATCGGCGATGACAACGGTGAGGATGACAATGCCGGTAAGAATTTTTATATCCGTTCTGTAGGTTAGTCTACGATGGAGCGTTTTAGCGGACCGTTTTAATTAACAGGT
This sequence comes from Elegia similella, assembly GCA_947532085.1. Taxonomy (NCBI): domain Eukaryota; kingdom Metazoa; phylum Arthropoda; class Insecta; order Lepidoptera; family Pyralidae; genus Elegia; species Elegia similella. Next base: position 13,820,705 of record OX383950.1, read on the forward strand.
TACCTTTTATAAACGGCGCCATTATCGGCCGCGCGAAAACAGCTGATGACATAACGGTAAGGTATTGTATGCGTAGGTACAGTACGGCTGCCGGTGTCGTACAGTTGACGTCTATGTGATTCGTGATGGAGGGCCGCGCCCCTTTTGGCCAGAGATTTCATCTCCTAGTTTCAATTACAATTTCTGCCAAGATGCTGATTTTTCCATAAAATCATTAGCGCTGATGTACCCTAAGTTGTTTAGTGATCAATTGGGCGCTTTGATAAATATAAAATAAAATTGTTGTTTAAAGATAAGTCCATTTTCCCTTAATTGAACCATGGGAGCTAATTGATTGATTCAATTAATTGATTGAGCCTGGTGTCCTTCACATATGGTTCAAATCCTTATGTGAAGGACAGAAGGCTCATGAAAATTATACCTACGATGCCCGATTAAGGGTTAACCCATTGGTTTATATTGGTTTAGAGTTCCCTCTGCGCGGCGACTCTAGTTAGTCGTCATCTCACAGCCTTCCGTAACCTTAGCCGTGTTTCACATCAGTGTTTATTAAACTGTGTGAGTTTACATATATTTAAATAAAAAAAATATAAATATATAGGAACCTTAGCACATAAATTCAACTAGCCCCACAGTAAGTTGTGAATTTGTTTCGTAGGATACTATACTTGATAATAGGTACGTTATATAGATAAACATCCAAGACCCTGAAACATCCAAAAATCTGAAAAAGATCGTTTTCCATCTTGACCTGGCCGGGGATCGGTGTCAACCACTGCGCCACGGAGCTCGCCGATATTTGACTGTGTGGTGTGTTACAAACATTTGGTGGACTCGTGTCCTGCACCAGGTACTGTACATATTTCAAATAGATAAAGGAGTCGCAACAGAAAAATAGTGTAACATATCTGACGAACTACTGCCTGTTCCTACTTGGTTCTCCTGCAGGATACAGGTTGTAGTAAAATGAATAACTGACTATATATAAAAAGGTATAATGCTGGTATGACTAGTAGTTCGCTGTGAACGTGGACCTCGCGATTATTTAATTTTCCTGATAATTTCGTGATCTAACCACTATTATACTGATTTTGATAAGCATGTTGTCATAGTGCTATTGTTTAGATGACTTCAAAAGCACTCTTTTTATTTTACTCACCACGACTTATTTTTAATGTAGAGTAGAATTTCATGTAATTAATATGACAAAATCAAAACCGGGTTTCAATACAACATCTGTGAGGCGTTTAGCTCTCGATAGTGCAACGTGTAGCTAAAGAGCTGCGTTGCACTATCGAGTAAAATTTTATAATTTCACTAAGGGACAAATAAATGTAACAGTTTTGTCATATCTGGTCATATCTGAAAGACTATGGTTATTAACGGAATCACAACATTGGACATTTTATAAAAATAATTTTCGTACCAAATATTTCACAGGCGTTTTTGAGTGTTTGAAAATGTCAATAGGCCTGCGACTTCAAGGAATAGAAATATAAAATACCAGGTATCCGGGTGACTGAGCTTCGGTCGGCATGATAATGATGATTAAGGTTCTAAAAACGAGACATATGTGTTTTGCTTTCTAAACCTATATGGTTTTGATGTGTACCCGTCAATGTTTAATTTTTTAGCCCCGATACACATATTACCCCCTTTACTTCGCTTGAGCTTTATACTTATAGGTTTTTGGTTTTCATATGTATCAATTTTCTGGTTTGTTTCGTCCGGACAACCCCCTAGCTCATTTTTCATTTGGCTTTTGTTTTTGTTTCTCTCGCAGAGTGCTGCACTCCCATACTTCTCTTTCTATGCTTCGGCTTTACCTTCCAAATATGGTTTTCGTACGTCTGGATTCTACATCTGTACTTATCTTTCGCCCACCGAACCCCATTTCTTTGTCTTTATTGTGTCTGTTTTGCGGAATTATATGTTTCTTCTTACACTACTTTTTTCATTAATTTTTATTGTTTCGTATAGGGTGAAAACGGGACCCTATTAATAATAATAATAATAATGTTTATTCAGTATCTTGGATTACATTTCTACATTGTGAATGGGGACTACATTTAAGTAAACATATACTTGTGTTTGCAATCCCCGCTCTCCGTAACAATAAAATCATAAGATACCTACACGCTAAGTTATAAACAGTTTCCGAAATTTACGGTATAAACTATGGACAAGTAAAATTGATTAATTAAAATTAAGTTCTTAAAAACTAAATTAAAATGAATATAAAATAAAATAAATATAAATTAAAATGTCAATTTAGAGATTAATTTTGTACGATTCGATATAATATAAAATAGTTTTTTTTTTTTAATTTTAATTCCAATCATGATTCACTATATTTTATCAGGTGTTTAATATTGCTACTAATACTAGTTTATGTTTGTACTATCTGCTCATGAAAGCCTCAGTTTCGTTATAGCTCCAGGTTTTTAAGAGTTTAGTCAGTGTAACTTTACAAGCACGCTTGGTCAAGGGATATATGTTTAGTCGTTTGTTGATGGCATTGTATAAGTAAGCCGACTGACTTCTATATTGTCGTTTGGCATACTTAGTCCTAAATGATGCATATGGCGCTACTGAATGTTTTCGCCTACGTGATAGTTTACTTGGCTCATATGGCAAATTTTTATGAAGTCTTAGAACTGAGCTTTGGATATAAAGCTGCCTAACCGATAGGACATCACACAAACTGTACAATTCATCAGTTGAGTAGCAGCTACGTTTAAAAAACATTGTTTTTAATAGGGCTCTTTGGGCCCTCTCTAGTCCCAAGAACTTCGCCTTTGTAGCGCCGCCCCAGACAGGAATACAATATGTAAAAATTGATTGGGCAAGTGCATAGTATATTTGGTTAAGCAAGTTCTTATCAGCGACGTGCCTTAATTTTCTAAATATCCAGGTTAGTTTGCGTGTCCTAGCCATTGTGGCTTCAAGATGAGCATGCCACGAGAGTCGCTGATCCACCACGACACCTAGGTATTTTGTGTAACTGACTCTTGCAAGTGCTACACACGGGCAAAGTTTGTTCGTAGGCGAGTTGTCACAGGTATGGATTTTTATTTTGAGGCTATGACTTGGTTGTGAAGAAGTGTAATTAGTAAAGGCAATATAGGTGCTTTTTTCAATATTTAATGTCAGTAGATTGTCTTTTAGCCAGTTACTAATCCTCTTCAGACCTTGTTCGGCAGCTTTATAAACAAAAGCCCACGATTTGCCAGTAAAAACCACAGCGGTGTCGTCGGCATAAGAAAATATTTGCCCTGACTTAACAGTGAGATTGCAGAGGCTGTTAAAATATATCAAGAACAACGTAGGCCCCAGGACACTTCCCTGAGGGACGCCATAAGTTACATTGACTTGCCCACTTACATGTTCTCCTATTTTAACTGATTGTTTACGATCACTCATGTAATCTGTCAGCAAAACCAGGGCAGTTCCTCGTATACCTATTTTTTCTAACCTCTGTATAAGAATGGGCACAGAAACTGTGTCAAAAGCCTTTTTAAGGTCCAAGAACGCAGTGACACATTTATTTCCTTTATCAACTTCATCAATGATATGGGAAGTCAGTGCTACAACTGCATCTTCAGTAGATAGATTTTGCCTAAAGCCATATTGAGAGTTAGACAGAAGATTATATTTATTTAGATAACTAAGAAGTCTTTTATTAATAAGTTTCTCCATTATTTTTGATAAATCAGTTAGAACAGATATTGGCCTAAAATTAGAAACATCATCTCTGTTACCACTCTTATACACCGGTGTAATTATCGCTCTTTTTAGTGCACTAGGAAATATTCCTTGTTTAAAACAAAGATTTACGAAGTGTGAGATTATAGGTACAATTTCTGCGCTTGCTAATTTTAGAAAACTGGTAGGTATATTATCCCAACCGGTTGCGCTATTTGATTTAAGACTCATGAGCGTATCATAAACCTCGTCAGGATCCGTGTCAAAAAGAACGAAGGAGCCACCCAGGGGCTGATGGGAGTCAACCTCCACTTCACCTTGATTTGGCAAGCTGCTTATTAATATATCCTCAGCTAGTTTTGTGCCAATTAATATCGCTCCACTGTCTGTCTGTTTGTCTGTCTCTCCGTCCGTATCTCACCAGGATGTATCTCATGAACCGTGATAGTTAGACAGCTGAAATTTTCACAGATTATTTATTTCTGTTGCCGCTATAACAGAAAATACTAAAAAATAGATTAACATAAATATTTAAGGAGGCTCCTATACAACAAACTTGATGTTTTTGCTTGTTTTTGCACTATATTGATAACGGCAACAGGTAGACGATTGAAATATTCATAGAATATGTAGTTATATATATATCCCCTAAAAAAAAATAATTAAATAAAAAAATAATAATATTAAAGTGGGGCTCCCATGCATCAGATCATGTTTAGAATAATGAAATCAGAAAATAAATTAAGTTGGAAGTGTGCCGCATGCATAAATAGAAGTAAGAAGAATAAAACAATGTTACAGTCATCTACACCCAAAACTGTAAATGAGCAATCAATTTCGCACGTAAATGTAACTAAGAGGAACCATAATTACAGGATAAATTTGGAAACGTCTAATTCTTATGATTCTCTCTCAGATGAAGTTGAAAGCCTAGAGGGCTACACACAAAATAATTCGAATATTTTAAACAGAAGTTGTCCAAATAAGCCATCAACAGATATAACTAAAATTGAAGAATTAGAAAAAGAGTATAAGTTATTAAAAGAGAAATTACAGATTGCCGACAATGAAATCATCAATGTGCTTCAAGAAAATTAATTGCTAAAAAACACTATTAAGGAGTATGACTTGAAAATAAAAAAATTAATGAATATATGCACATCTAGTAGCAAAAAAAATAATAGTGCACTAGCGAATGATAGAAGAAATAGCATGCAATCGAGAAAACTGAATTTTTCACAAGATATTTTTACACAAAGTGAACAAATCGAATTGAAATCTGAACAAAAATTGTTATGTCAAGAAGAAACAGATGGCGTTACTCTTTCAAAAGAAATTGATCAAACGGTGATCCCCAGTATACAGAGCCCAAGAGGGAAAATTCACATATTCGGAGCCAAGGAGATAAGAGGATTAGCAGAAAAAATGATTAATAATAGGTTAGGAAAATGGAATCATAAGATGACATAACGGCTTTTGTAAAACCATATGCTTCATCAACTGAGATAATAAAAAATTGTTACTCTTCTAAATTTACAAAAAATGACATAGTCGTATTATCTATAGGTACAAATGACAAAAACCCATACAGAATTTTTTCTGACTTATGCAATTTCTTATCTCACTTTAGTTATATGAAGATAATTGTACTGAATGTTCCTTTTAACGATAATCTTAACGTCCAAAAATTAAATTATGTATTAGAGATGATTACAAGTAATTACCCAAATAGTAAATTTTTAAACATTGACTACAGAAAATCGATTGACATACTTGAATCTATTTTTATGACATTAAACATTGAGATTGACTATGAAGACTACAATAGAGAATTTATTAAAAATGTGTATAAATTACACAAGAAAAATCTTTTGAATAGCAGCAAAGCCATGATATCTAAACAGAGATCGAAAGGTACTAGTAAAATTACGGACTACTTTACTGTCAAACATAAAGGTAATGTTGATAAAAATGCTGTAAGAAAAAGGACCATTATAGATTATTTCAGTCAGGTAAAAAATAATAAGAACATATTGACTAAAAATAATACAAGTAATGAATTTGATAATTCTAGGTTTTTTCGAGAATAATAGTTTAGTAGTTCTACATCAGAATATTGCGGGGATTTTGAGTAAACAAGACCTATTTAAATAAATGACAAAATAATTAATAATCCAGTTGACATAGCTCAAGCTTTTAATGACTATTTTACCGAAGTTGGAAATAACCATAAAAATATTAATAATACAGTAAATTCGTGCAGACAGATTAATGAGACACTCTTTTTGTATCCTACGGACAGTGAAGAAGTCTATAAATTAATTACATGTTTAAAAAATACTAAAGCTGTGGGATTTGATCAGTTACCTACTTGCATAATTAAAAATTCAAAGCATATTTTAACACCAGTATTAAGTTTTTTAATTAATTTATCATTTACGCAGGGGATATTTCCAGCTAAATTGAAGGTAACAGTAATAAAACCTATACCAAAAGAAAGTAAGGCGAATGTACTTGAACAATTTCGACCACTGGCTTTACCTTCGGTACTTTCTAAAATATTTGAAAAAGCAATGCATACTAGGATATCTAAATTCATAACCAAACATAATATTTTAGATATAAATCAGAATGCGTATCAAAAAGGAAAGTCCACGATGTTAGGTGCTTTTAAGCTGATAAATAAAATTTTAGAGCATGTTGATAAGTCTTTGGAAGTTATGGCTTTTTTTATTGATATGACAAAAGCGTTTAATTATGTATTGCATGAAATATTGCTTTCTAAATGCGAAAGGTATGGACTACGTGGTAATACATTAGACTGGCTTAAATCATACTTAGAAAAAAGGATCCAGTATGTACTTTTGGCAAATGTAGACAAACACTTAAATGAAAAAGAATATAAATCTGAGGATAGGACAAATAATGTAGGCGTCCCGCAAGGAAGCATTTTGGGACCCCTATTGTTTTTGCTGTATATAAATGATCTCCCAAGAGTTACAGAATACTTCTCTACACTGTTTGCTGACGATCTTGCTATAGTGATTCCAAATTTATCAAACTTGACTACTTATAATGATGAAATTAATAATACCCTAAATGATATTATAGATTGGCTTGACAGAAATAATTTAATAATAAACATTAAGAAAACTAAATATGTTCAATTTCACAACCAGAGAAACAGTAAAATAGTCGATATTACAGTAAAGCATGATGGTCAACATATAACAGAATGTAATGAAGTTAGATTTTTAGGACTTACAATAGATAATAATTTTACATGGAAATCGCACCTGAAAGTTCTAAGTAGTAAAATAAATGGCTTCTCATATGTCTTGTGGAGGCTAGTTAATATTGCTGATATAAAAACAGCATTAATGGCTTACCATGGTTATGTTGCCTCCATTCTTCGTTATGGAATTATAGCTTGGGGTAATGCGGTAGAATCTAATATGGCTTTTATAGCCCAAAAAAACTGCGTAAGATCTATGTGTAAATTGCCTCAAAGGACCAGCTGCAGGCCACATTTCATTAGATTAAATTTATTAACAATGCCATCATTGTACATTTTTGAAATGTGTTCTTTTGTGAAAGAGCATCCTGAGCTATTTAATAAAAATTGCGAATTAATAAATAAATATAGGGGCAGATTTCCGAATAAGCTAATATTGCCGAAAAGAGATACTACTCTTTACGATCAAAACTGCTATGTAATGGCTGTTCGTTTTTTTAATAAACTGCCGAGCGATATACAGGAGCTTCCTATTAAGTTGTTCAAGAAAAGACTGAGAAAATTATTAATTGAAAAATGCTATTACTCTGTAAGAGAATATTTGACGGGTACAATTTAATGACTTTTACTGTAACTATTATTGATATTTAAATTTTGATATTATATTTTAATTGAATGGAATGCAATTTATTATGAATGTAAGTACTATTAAAAGAATGAAATGTATTAATTATATATTGCTGTAGAACACTTTAACTTAATAGTATAAAAATAATTATATTAATATTTGCATGCCTTGTTAGGTTAATAGTGAGATGCTTATTATAAAAAACAAACATGTGATCAAATTGTAACCACTTTTACTGCAAATAAATAATTTGAATTTGAATCAGACATGATTTTTTTGCCGTTTTTATAGATAACGGTACGGAAACCTTCGTGCGCGAGTCCGACTTGCACTTGGCCAGTTTTTTACCAGCTTTTATTGTGAAAGGATTGAAACTGTAAAATTTTGTAAACGGGATGTTCATCATTAAATAGCTCGTCATCTTCAAATCAGATCAGTGATTTTTTATAATTATCTTCCTCTACCATAAAGTTAAGTACAATGCGAAATTGCAGTTAAATTGGTTGTAAATAACTGCTTTAATTTTTGGTTGCAGGCTGAAACCCGAACAAACATATACACACTTGAAATTAAAGAAAAATAAAAACTTATTAAAATATCCCTGCGCATTTTTGGACCTCTGTCTCCATCTGTTGGAGAAATTGGGAACTAACAAGAATTTATTATGGAAATTTTCATGGACTGGTATTTTTCTGTTATAAAGAAACAAAATATTGTAAATTAAAAATAAGAAAGTCACTTGGAATTTAACTTGGAACAGACAGCGAAAGAAATATATGCAATCATTGAAAAATCAAATTTTCTTGCGCGGCTCGATGTCTAATCTTTTCGATCGGGTAACTACCGTACTGCGACCATTCGATAAGTATAGAGGAGAAAGTACCGTTCTAGTTTATACCTAATTGTTCATGTTTTGTTAGTAAATTTAAATTTAATACACAGAGCATGGATAAAGCAGGTTCAACGAAATACCGCCACCTAGCGGCGGCTGTGGTTACCTTCAAAATTAAAATTTATTTCAGCGCCATCTTGTAACATATTCAGCCTAAACGTCATTTTCAATTTTCATTTCTCGAAATTATTTAACATTTATTTAAATATCTCGTAAACGGCTGAACCGATTTTAATGCCCAACGAACTTGAAAATTGTATTTATAAGACCTATATACATTGTAAATTTCATCTTAATTGGAGCATTGGTTCTAAAGTTATCGTGGAACAAACATACATACATACATACATACATACAAAAAATGTCTTTTCGCCCCAACTTGAATTACAGACCTTGCTCGCTTCGCTCGCTCGGTCAATAATTCCAAGCAGTCTAATGGTACACGCGCGGTGCCTAGTGAGTCGTTTGGCCGAGTGTCGTTGCTCGCCGATGGTCCGGCGCTCTGCCGCCCCCGCGCCCCTCGCCTCCTTCGCAGCTCGTCTCGACATATCTACTTGAACAAATAGCTATACGAGTGTGTGTGTGGTTTCTTAATGTGTTTGTATGTTCTGTTTTACAAAGCTACGATGACAAACATAACATTCCTATACCTTATCACAAGTGGGTTCGTGTGTAAGTATTGTACTGTACCGAGCAAATAGACTATGACACTTGTTACATTGAGATGGTTTCTCACCAGTGTGAGTTCTCAGATGTCCTTCTAAATTAATCTATGGACAAAATTACATCCCACATTTATGACATTCCTAAGGTTTCTCACTAGTGGGAGTTCTCGGATGTATATGTAATGATTTTTTGTCAGCAATCGACGACGACAAAGATTACTTCTAAATGATTTCTCACTCTCTCCACATGGTAGGAGTACTTTAATGTACGTGCATGTGTATACTGAGCAAGTAGCCTATGAAAACTATTACAATTCTTAAATGTGCGTTTTTATATGACCCTTTTCAAGAAATTGCTCCCCACACCACACTTATTACATTGATAAAGTTGCTACTTTCTTTCCCCATTCATTCGACTAAGTAGTATCCCTGTACTTTTACTCCATTCTCAAATAAACACATTCCTATCCTTACCCAGCTTCAACATGCTTGCGATGGGCGTCGGCGTGAACGCACAAGAAGCTAAACAAACTGCGCTCGCCACCCGCCCTCCCAACGTGGTGAGTACGGCGATTTCCTTCCATGGAGAGAAAAATCTTTGGAGGCGGAGGAGGCCTATGTCCAGGAGTGAACTTCTTGTGGCTGAAATGACGATGATGATGGTTTCTCTCCAGTATGAGTTATTAAACGTGTACGTAATGCACTGTATAGAGCATGTCGACATTGATTATAATTAAATTCCTATGGTTTCTCAGCAGTGTGAAAATTTGGCTGGGTACGGACACCCTTGGCAGAGAGGACGCTGCTTATTATGGGACGCAACATGTGTTAGCACTTACGCGGCGTCCTATCTTAGTCATAGCATGCGTGCGGCTGGCTCAGCTGCGCGGACCAATTTTATCGAACCAGTGTGACTTTGTTCCAGTCGCCGTCGAGACCGTGGGTCTTTGGTGTCCAGAAGCTAAGCAATTTCTTAATGAAATAGGACGCCGCCTGCGAGACTGGGGGTATGACTACCGCTCCGGATGGTACCTGACTCAAAGGATTTCCATAGCCATACAACGAGGTAACGCAGCGAGCGTAATGGGAATCTTTGAGCCGGGTACAATTCGTGGTAGCATCTTTGATTAGTTTTTTAAGATTTTTATTGTGTCATGTGTCATATGAATAAGTGTTTCAAGGAATGGATTATTGTTTATAATACTGACATTAATAACACATTAAATGACATCACAGCTTGACTAAAAAGTAATAAATTAAAGATAAATACCAAGAAAACAAAATACGTACAATTTCACAACCCAAGAAATAATAGAACAGCCGAAATCATAATAAAGCATAACGGACAGACTATTAGTGAATGTACCGCTGTGAATTTTTTGGGAATTAATTTAGACAAGTATTGCTCATGAAACCTCACATAAACAAAGTTTGTAGCAAAGTGAATAGTTTCTCGTATGTACTATGGAGATTGGTCAGTACCATTGACTTAAAAACAGCTTTACTCGCATATCACGGTTATGTGTCATCTATATTGCGGTATGGGATTGTGATGTGGGAAAATTCGGTTGAATCGGACAGAGCATTTATTGCTCAAAAAAATTGCGTAAGGTCTATCTCTAATTCCTCAAAGAACTAGTTGTAAGCCTTACTTCATAAGCATGAAATTGTTAACCGTGCCGTCCATATACATCTACGAAATTTGTCACTTTGTCAAAGTACACTCACGATTGTTTCAACGAAATTTGTCACTTTGTCAAAGTACACTCACGATTGTTTTAATTCATTATCCAAATGTATTTGCCCTTTAAATACCCCTACAATATTATTACAATTAGTAAATATTGACAACTTTATTTTTAATTCCGTTAACCATTGTCTTCCTAACAAAGAAGTTGTCCCTCCGTCGATAACAAACAACTCTAAATTATTATGAATGCCTTTATACTGCACAGCTGGCCTGATTACTCCTAGTGGCTTTAGCTTAGAACCATCGTAAAAGTTAAAGGTGACTTTGCTAGGATCAATTTTCATATGATTTAAATATTTATCGTAAGTTTTCCGGCTTATACAGGGCCCTAAGTCTCATAATTTAACCCAAACGTCATAATATTAGCAGACTAACGCAATGCAACCCACAAACTATTGAAAATTGGTAGTCTGCTAAATCCAATGACGCGTCGGTGATCGGTGGTCCGTCAGTGGTGGCTGAATTGAGCGTGGTGTTTACATATTCAAAAAAATATTGTATAGTAGTGTTTCCATTTATTTAAACAAAATTTATGATCAAATTCTAGAACGAGGACCTTCTTTGTGGTCGGTTCGAACTATTAACATCAACACAGTTATATTCTTGTTTCTGGATTGAGATTATATAACGGGATTGACTATAACCCAAGCTGTGTGGTTTGTGTGGTCCTTTTTTATATTAATCTGTAAGTAGTGTTTGTTAAGAGCTCCAACTTGAAGCTGTTGACCAATATATTTATCTGGGTCTATTGATCCCGGTTGGAAGTTCCAGCTCCAAGGACGATGTCTCTCGACGAATCCGACTCTGCTGGGCAGCGTTTGGAAAGCTGCGCAGTGTCTTCTCATCCAAAATATCTCAGTGCCTACAGTTGAAAGTATTTGACCAATGTGTATAACCAGTAATGACTTACGGGTCCGTAACGTATTCCCTTACTATGGGCCTAATAAGAAAGCTCAAGCTCAAAAGGCTACGCTCGGTGGTTGGACGTCAGCAGTGGACGTCAGCGTGGATATGTTAACACCACACTCAAATTGTATAGTGGCATGATTTGAGCATATCCAAAAAACTATAAAATATCAGTTGGTAATTTCGTGAAAGGGAGATGAAGTGGAAGCACGCTTACCGCTCGTATCGCGTTGGCGTGGGCGCCTAGGTATCTGCGGCGGCCGGGATGGTTATTGTTTCTTTCTTCAGTCTTCACCTTCTTTCACTCCGGTCTAGACACCGGTGATGCTGACCGATATCGCGGCGGTTGACGGGACAGGTTATTTAAAACGCGTGTCGACCGAACGGCGGCGGAACTCGAACAGAACGATCAGTCAGAGCTGACGTCTCGGGTTTTTTTGGTTTACCCTCATATGCGTGCATAAGGAAATATGACAGGAAATATGAGGGTAGATGAGGATGATGGGACTACTACCTATGCATAAATAACTAACATAAGCCGCCCCCCAAAGAGCTGCTAAGCTCTTTGTGTTAATTCTAAAGTTGATGAAGCTGATTTTCCATATTTTTTAAGATTACTTAAGGTGATTTTCCATATTTTTAAGTTGAGTTTATATTAATGAATTGGAATAATACTAAATTATAATCTAAGTTACCTATTGCTAAAAAGGGTTTGATAGAAAGTTCAATTTAATTTGTACCGGTATTATCTACTGGCAAGGGACAGACCTTGCTCACAGATCGAAGACATGTACCAGTTTTTGTTCTCAACTCTACCACGCGGACAACACCGTCGGCTCCAGGATGGAGCTTGAGCACACGACCTTTTAGCCAGCGCAAAGGTGGCGCTTGATCATTTTTTATGAGAACTAAGTCTCCGATTTTTAGGTTGTCAATAGAGTTGTGCCATTTGGCTCTTTGTTGCAGGTGGTGAAGGTACTCAAGCCGCCATCTCTGCCAAAAATGTTGTGCTATAGCTTGAATAAGTTGCCAACGGTTGAGTCGAGATATTGGAGTCTGATCGTAGTCGTATTCCGGTAGACAAACTAATGGCTGTCCTATCAAAAAATGTCCAGGAGTTAGTGCTTCAAGGTCGTGCGGGTCGCTCGACATTGGGCATAACGGCCTGGAGTTTAGAACGCTTTCAATCTTCGCAAAAACAGTTACGATTTCTTCGAAGGTCAGCACTTGTTCTCCGATTGTTCTTTTTAAAAGTAGTTTAGCTGATTTGACCGTAGATTCCCATAGTCCCCCCATGTGGGGACTATAAGGTGGGTTCATGTGCCAATTGACCCCCATTTTAGCCAAAGCGTCGCCTATTTCACCTTCCTTAGAGGTAAGAAAGGCCTCTACCTCTGACAAATATCGCTTCGCGCCTTGGAAATTCTTCCCACAATCAGAATAAACGTCTGAGGGCAAGCCACGCCTAGCCGTAAATCTGTCAAAGCATGCAATGAATGCATTGGTGGACAAGTCGGAAGTTACTTCCAAGTGGACAGCCTTAACAGCGAGGCAGATAAAGACACATAGGTAGGCCTTGCGCAGCTTAGCATTCCTGATTGTGGATACCTTGATATTGAAGGGACCTGCGAAATCAATGCCGATTTTCGAATAGGGACGTGATTGCCGAATGCGATTAGGCGGCAGGCTGCCCATCAGAGGCTCGAGAGGTTGGGCCTTGAAGCGATGACAATTGTGGCACAGATAAACTCTATGACGCACAATGCTTCTAGCAGATAATATCCAAAATCTTCGGTGAAGAATACTGAGCAAAATGGAGGGTCCAGCATGAAGATGCGTTTGATGATAGAAATCAATCAAGATATTAACAAAATGATGTCGCTTTGGCAGCAAGAGTGGATGCTTGGTAGCGAAAGGTAAGTCGGAATGCTGGAGCCTTCCTCCTACGCGGATAGAACCATCGGAATCGATGAAAGGATTTAATCGCGCTATGGCTCCCTTCAAACGCAGCCCTTTATTAAGATGAGAGATAATATCCGAAAATGCCTCATCCTGTACCAGCTTGATGACTCTACCTAGAGCACCTTCCAACTCTTGGACTGACAGGCGTCCAATCATTTTATTTTGTCGATTACGCGAGTTGTGGATAAAACGAAAGCACCACGCAACTGTGCGTTTTAAACGAGAGAGAGAACTGAACCTTGACAGAAGAGACTCTGAAGGTTCTGTCTTTTCAGAGATATCAACATCCGCGGTGAGATACGACGATGCACTTGGTTTAAGTCCGGGTAAATTTTCACATGCGTCAGTGACGTTAACTGGCCACCTTGACGGATCGTCCTTACACCATGCAGGACCCCACCATAATTGGTGGTGAACGATGTCCGAAGGAAGCATCCCTCGACAAGCGCAATCAGCGGGATTGAGCGCTGACGGCACGTACCGCCATGTAACGTTGGGGATAAATCCGTTTATTTGAGAGACTCTGTTCGACTCAAAGGTTTGTAACCTATGAGGAGGAGTCTTGAGCCAAGCAAGGGCGATTGTAGAGTCGCACCATACGATTGTGTCAGCAATGGGAATACATTTGCCGAGCACAGCAGAGACGTGATTGAGCAGTTTAGCGAGCAGAACGCATCCACAGAGCTCGAGCCTTGGAATGGTAAGCTTCTGTTTAATGGGAGAAACCCGCGATTTCGATAAAAGAAGATGGACCTTGACATCGGTGTGAGATGATTGGACTCTAAGATAAACTACAGCTGAGTAGCCCTTCTCAGAAGCGTCGCTGAAACCCATGAGATCACACCGAATGTCTCCTTGACCAAGCACGAATCTCGGAAGGCTAGGCAACTTCAAACACGCAAAACCTTCGACAAAGCACTTCCACAGTTTGGAAATGTGCTCCGGAAGAGCGTCGTCCCAGGATACGTTGTCGAGCCACAACTGCTGCATGATGACTTTCGCGTAGAAAGTTATCGGAGCGAGATAGCCACACGGGTCGTAAATCCGTGCGATACTTGAAAGAATTTGGCGTTTGGTACTACATTCCCCTATATTTGAAACGTGAAAGATGAAACTATCTGTTTGAGAATTCCACTCCAACCCTAAGACCTTGAAAATCTGATCACCTGATTCTTCGAATCGAAAAGGCTGCTCGTGATGATCAGATGGATAGCTTTCTAGAAGCTCGTCATAATTGCTAGCCCACTTTCGCAGCTGAAAGCCTCCCTGAGCCAGAGTCTCTACCACTTGCCTTTGTAGATCTTTAGCGGACTCTACATCGTGGCTGCCGCTGATGACGTCATCAACAAAAGTATCCTCGCGTAGGACTCTAGCAACCTCGGGTTGGTTAGACTGATTCAGACTGGCCAACTCTTGAATGACTCGCATCGCGAGATAAGCGGAACTAGAGACGCCATAGGTGACGGTAGTGAGTTCGAACTGCTGCAAAGGCTGATCAGGCGATTCTCTCCAAAATATGGTCTGGTACACGCAGTCTTCATCGTGCATGCGCACCTGTCTGTACATCTGTTTAATGTCACAAGTGAAAACGACAGCATGGGTCCTAAAACGCAAAATAATGTCTTCTACATTCTGCTGGAGCTTGGGACCGGGCAGCAACACGTTATTTAAAGAAACTCCAGATGAGCTGGGTGAAGATGCATCAAAAACCGCTCGTAGTTTAGTAGTGCTGCTGCTCTCCTTTAGGACTCCGTGATGCGGAATGTAGTAGCGATTCTTGGACAAGGGACCGAAGACTGGTCGCATGTGACCGGCTTGTTGATAATCTGCCATGAATGCTCTATACATGGTACGCAGCTTCTCGTTCTTCATGAGCTTGCGCTCCAAATTATGAAAGCGCTTTAAAGCGTTAGAGTGAGTCTCACCTCAGGGTTGGTAGGAGTTGCGAAATGGAAGACGAACGATAAACCTGCCGGTAGAGTCACGAGAATGTGTCTCTACAAAATGAGTTTCACACTGCACATCCTCAGGATCTTGGATGACCTTCGTAGGAGCTTCCTCTACTTGCCAAAAACGAGTAAGTAGAGTGTCCAGGTCAGTAGTGCAAGTCAAAGCGGTCGTGCCGATTGTATGAAATGACACTGAGTGTGCCGGTGCCTTACCCCGTAGAACCCATCCGAATATAGAGGCATGAGCGATGGGAAGGCCCTCTCCGAGCTTCACTCGTCTACCGTCATAGATTTCATCATACAGGTCGAGACCGATAAGCATGTCTATAGGTCCAGGAATGGTACACCTACTATCCGCCAGTATCATGTCTTTACACTTCTCGAGGACACAGGATGAGACTGCTATGCATGGAAGATTATTTTTTGTAAGTTTCTTCAACACAATGGCTGAAGTTATAAGTGGGGAATGAGTATTATTAGAAGATAGAGGTTGAATAATACAATTGACCTTACCATTTGTATTATTGCTGCAGGCACCTATACCGTTTATAGGTCCATATTTAGATCGAGGCAAGCGTAGCTTTTGAGCCAAGCTCTCTGTCATTAGGGTGACCTCCGACCCGCTATCAAGGAGAGCTCTCGCTTGATGGACATGACCGTTGATATCCTGGACACCAACAAGTGCAGTACCTAACATCATAGTAGACCCACCATGAGTACTATGACAAGATGCATTTGTTGAGCTATGAGCTGCAACATTACCTGACGGTGCTGCAGCTGGCGCAGAATCCTTAGAAGATAAAGATTGATAATCTAAGTGAAGTTTAGTATGATGACGCCCCTGACACACCTGACAATAGCTCTTAGACATGCATTTATTAACAGAGTGTGCGCGTAGACAATTATAACAAAGTTTGTTTCCTGTAACAAATTCCTTGCGTTCATGTGGCGTCATGCTATTAAACTTGTCACATGAGTATAAAAGATGATCCCCCTTACAGCATATGCATGGGTTGCTTGATGAAGAGGAAGTAACCGTATGAGATGATTTAGGGGTATTCTGAACAGCACTATTAGATGAGGTTCCTTTACTGCCAGATACAGCCTCTAATACCTTGAGATGAGTTTCTAAAAAAGAAATTAAAGTTTCAAATGTTGGTATGTCTGACGTACCATGCTTTAATTCGAAATTACTACGTAGTTCGGTGGGTAATTTCCTGACAATTATGTGGAGAAGAATAAAACTCCATGATGAAACGTCAAACCCCAAAGCGGACAATGCCTGAAGATTTTCCTTCAGAACATTGACAGTCTTACGCAGACCACTAGACAACTGATTGGAATTTAGATTGTTGAGTGACAAGATAGCTTCTAGATGTTTATCAGCAATAAGCCGCTTATTCTCATACCTTTCACAGAGAATTGTGTAAGCAATATTATAATTTGAGTCAGATAATTCCAGATGCTTAATTAAACTAGCTGGCTCCTTCTGGAGAAGGCTAAATAAATAATGCATTTTTTGGACATTGTTGAGCTCAGCACAGTTATGAATCAAACTATCAAACATTGCCTTGAAGTTGGGCCACTCTGTATAAACACCAGTGAAATGATTAATTGTAATTTTAGGTAGGTAGAATTGATTTAGTTTAGGGTGATCCGAACAGCCATTAGGTTTATCCTTAGTAGGATAGAAGGTCTCATATAAAACCTTTATTGAGTAATACATGTCATAAAATCTAGTAAATTCTTCATCACAACGCGATCGGAGCGTTTGATCTACACATTTCGATGCAAATGATGAGTACGCGGACTCATATTTATCACGATACTGGTCGATGTCCTTGTATCTGGCGCTAAAATTCATCAAAACATCAGGCTTGGCTTTGCCTTGTGCTCCAACCTCAGAAGAATAATATACATAGAAGCCGCATAAAAATAGAAACTGAAAACAGATAGTTGACACTGTATTTTTCTTATGAGCTTTCGCTTATGACAGAATGAGACAAAAACTTCAGTCAGTTTCTATTATTTTCATGGTTGTCCCGACTTGAAATGTCAATGGACTCCATTGGACTCCAATTAAATCCGACTAAATTCAAAATAACTTATTACAGTTCAACGTCTGTAATATTAGCATCTTGCCGATTTGATCGGGTTATATATCGACAAAAACATTGCGGCGGAATTGTGATGTCTGCAAATTAAATATAGGATTGTGCTAAAATTCTCACGGAAAAAAGTATTAACCGGTGTTGGGTTGGTGCGTTATCAAATGACCATTATACTAAACAATGTCTTGTGCAATGGAGCGATGTAAATCCCATTCACGACGAACAGAAATAAATTCTGTAAAACATAATTTTCTTCGGTAAGTTTTTCAGTTAAAAGTGCATAATTAAAACCCAAAATACCTCAAAATACAACAATAATATTGTCAATTATATAACGTATTGTATAAATGACAACTTTTATAGGTATTTTGCTTAAAATTATCGTTTTTTCCTTATTTCAAATTAGGTTAGTTTTTTTTGCTGATGTGGTAAAATCACGTATCTACGAGTATATCGATATTTTTTATGACGGTCTTGCTATCAGGGATATTTTTGTTAGTGTTGAGCCATGCAATAGTAATGTAACAAATTGAACCATCATGGTAATTAAACAACCAGCAAAGTGTGAGTCGGACTCGCGCACGAAGGGTTCCGTACCATCCTTACATATAATATTATAAATGTGAAAGTGAGTTTGTTTGTTACGCTTCCACGCCGTAACTTCTGAACCGATCATCATGAAATTTTGCATCATCATCATCACCATTGCACGATCTCTGGAGTACGGAAAAGAACATAGACATAAATTACATCTCAGAATAAGGTACTGTTATCGGGGATAGACATTAACGCGAGCGGAGCCGTGGGCGTAAGCTATAAAAACGCCCGAAATTTTTGTTTGTAATATTTCAACTGTCTCACTATCACGGTTCATGAGATACAGCCTGGTGACAGACAGATGGATATCGGAGTCATATTAGTAGGGTCCTGTTTTTATCCTTTGGCTACGGAACCCTAAAAAGAATCGATTTTTACTAATATGAAGAAAATTATTGTTGAAATTTTATTGCAGCTCCCTGAAGTAAAAGGATAAAAAGGTGTGGATCCGAGGAACTTTCAAGCGACATATTGGACATAAAATGTCATACATACTCGAATTTGTTCAAAATATTTTACTGCCGTGCCGATACATTAATTTCGAATATAAAATTAAATGGAAGCGATTGAAACACGATGCTTTACCTACATTTATATTTGCCGAATTATAAATCAATGGTAATAAGAAAGTTTACGGAAACGGTTTTATTATTTATATTTAAAATTATGAAAAACATTTTATTTTGGACAGTAATGAAAGTGGGTAAAGTAATCTCTTGTTTTTCTTCACCTCTTGTTTTTCTATTACCAACACTGTGAATTTTTCACAAATAACACACTGGCACTTTTTTACCCTAGTGTAAAAGTTTTATAAAATAAAAAATATCACTTCGAATTATGTGTTTCTCTTTACCTACCTGATTATGTTTCCTTTACTGACTGTTCCTCAAAGCTAGCTGGGAAAAGCTTTAGATGGTTTTGGAATATGCTGAATGGCCCATTGATCAAGTGAAAAATATATCTGACCTTATATTACCTTTTGATACATGAGCGCCCCATTGCAATTTAGAGTCTATTGTGATTCCTAAGAAGGTGGTATCATTTACAAAGTCTATTTTACCTTCAACTAGTATGTCAACGTTGGACTGCCTCACATTGGGGACTGTAAATCGAATGCATTGGGTTTTTTGCGCATTCATAGGTAAGGTAGGTAAGTAGGCACTGTTTGAATTTCGAAATAATCGAAAATATGATTGACATCATATTAGGTATTCTGCCGTTCGACCAATACTGGGTAAGGCCTAATGACCAGCAGTAGACAGTAGACGCGCGGTGGGTAATGTATGGATTTTTTTTTTTACCTATTTATCAGATGAAGCCAAGCGAAGTTATGTAGGTGTATCTTGACGTAACTTTTAAAGTAAAAGCCTCTTTAGCGGCTTTGTGCACTTTTTGGGATGGGTAAAATAGAAAACTCGCGTCAGGACACGTGAATTGATCGAAAATTCGTAAGAAGGACACGGACCTGAGTATGCCGCAAAGGCGAGTTTTCACTTCTGCCGGCACTCCTGGAGTGCAACTAGTTGTTTTTTTTTAATGAATCGTACTCATTTAACGAATAGATACAATCAGAGTAGAGTACATTTATGACTTTCTTAGGACGAAACATTTAGTCGATAAATATATTTCATCGATATAGTACAACCCTGATCACATCAGTACCCCAGGACAACCTGCACATTTACGCAAATGGCATTGTATATGCATCTCTTTCTGATGCTTTAACAATGCCATAAGTAAAAACAGTGTAGAATATTGTATTTTGTTGTTATTTTAACACGGTTTCTATGCTTTAGTTATTGTTCTGAGGCTCCAACCACATCATTCGCGTATTTATACAAACTTTGCATAAAACTGAAACTAATCTGCATTGTGACGACACTCGAGTCATGTAACGGATCTTCCAAACCCTTTTTAGCACGTTCGCCAGTCATTTTCGTGCAAAATAAGACTAATTTTTATAAGAATTAATTATGTAAACAAAGTTGACAATGACTGACACTTGACACTACCGTGAATGAACAAAGTGAATGAAAGAACGATTCTTTCTATAGTGTTGGTACGAACCAAAGTTGTCTATGGTGGAACCTATAGATGATTACCGATTAAAAAGTAAAACAGTACAGTGTGATAGAACCTTTAGTCATTCAATTGACAACTAATGTCAAATTGAACATGACAGATGAAACCAAGATGGATACGTTATTGGGAAAATATTTTTGAACAAAATGAAGTAAAAATATGATTTTTCCCCAAGTAGAAATGAAAATTAGATATTTAGGACGCGGGAACAGGGAATTCGGCAGAAGGACCAATGGTAATTTCGTGAAAGGGAGATGAAGTGGAAGCACGCTTACCGCTCGTATCGCGTTGGCGTGGGCGCCTAGGTATCTGCGGCGGCCGGGATGGTTATTGTTTCTTTCTTCAGTCTTCACCTTCTTTCACTCCGGTCTAGACACCGGTGATGCTGACCGATATCGCGGCGGTTGACGGGACAGGTTATTTAAAACGCGTGTCGACCGAACGGCGGCGGAACTCGAACAGAACGATCAGTCAGAGCTGACGTCTCGGGTTTTTTTGGTTTACCCTCATATGCGTGCATAAGGAAATATGACAGGAAATATGAGGGTAGATGAGGATGATGGGACTACTACCTATGCATAAATAACTAACATCAGTGTTCTATTAACTACCTAAATCCAAATTTTATCGATAGAATCTTTCTTTTTCTAAGATTTTCTCAGAATAAAATATTTTTATTGGGAATTTCATAAAAAAATATTTCTTTTAATATTATGATATCAAGGTCTATCGTATACAAGCACAAGTAGTTCTTTAGTATTCAATGCTGCCTCCGCGGTCCAGTGGTTAAGGCGTTTGCCTGTAGACCCGGGGGTCGTGGGAGCACTACGGTAAGCATACTTTGTTTAGTTATTTCCAGTTTGGTTAGGACATTGCAGGCTTGAAACACCTGATTGTCTGATAATGAAGATGATTCCGTGCTTGGGAAGGCACGTTAAGCCGTTGGTCCCGGCTGCCATCTGGTAGTCGTTAAAAGGAACCACATCAGAGGCCGAGGGGCGGTTCCGAAATACTCTGATACCAGGGTCGATTGACCGTGACACCTACTCGAAATGATGATGATGAATGCAGTCATATTCCGGAACACACAGAGTTTCGCAATATCCGTTATTTTTTTTTTTAAATAAAATCATCTGAATAATCTATACATTTTCTTACGTTTTTACTGAATCAATTTTTATTGCAATCGGTTAAATAATTATATGGCTATAGATACACAGATTAAAAAAAAATACATGTCTTGTTGAATTAAACCAAAGAGTTTACGGTAAGTTCTATAAAAAGTATGTAAGTATTATTTTGAAGAAAAAAAACACTGTCCGTCATCTTTCAAATCTGTGCCGTCATCTCGCTGATCTTGTAAAGAAATACAAAATGCATTTTACAATATCAAAACGTTATCCTAACAAAATAAATCATGTCATCAGGATGTAGCACATCAGCTAAATGTGCAAATAAAAAATTTATGAGGAGAAGGTTGAAAATAAGAAACATATTTTACATCATTTAATCACTTAGCGAACATTTCATTGGAACCAGATAAGAAAAATTATAAGTACTATACAATATGTTAAGAAAACCCTGTTCCATACAAAAGCGTTCGTCCCCTCGGTCAATTTGTACAGAAACCTCAAAAAAAAAATGTAAAATCGCAATCGCAACATTGGCTCTTGGAAAAGTTGTTACAGGCTGAATCAGCATATTTTATATTGAATATCTTCGAATGAAAGATATAAAATCGTATTGTATATGTAAAAACGTAAGTAAAATAACTAAAAAGTTACTAGAGATGAGCAAATCTAACGGCACGAAAATGATAGTCGGATTAATTCGACGTTCGCAGTGAAAGTGTTAAGGCAAAAGCTAGTCTTCACTAGGTAATATTATAATGGTCCCTTACTATGGGCTTCATAAGAAAGCTCAAGGTCACTCAAAGAGCTATGCAGAGGGCTGTGCTCGGTGTTTCTCTGCAAGATCGAATCGGATGACCTGAGTCAGGTCATCCAACCATCACCTGACTAAGGTCGCAGGAAGACGCTGGATGCAGGCGGCTTCCAACCGGTCGCATTGGAAATCCTAGGGGGAAGTCCTATGTCCAGCAGTGGACTCCTTGCGACTCTATGATGATTATAATGAACCGATCTGAATAAAATATGGTATTGAAGTGAGGCCCAAGAAAAAAGGTACTTAATTTATGTTTTATAAATATAGATACTATTAGCTGTTGCCCGTGGCTCCGCCCGTGTTAATGTGGATCCTGTGGGAACAGTAGAATTTCCCGGAATGAAAGGAACCCTATACTTATCCTTTCCCGGGTCTCAAAGTACCTCCATACCAAATTTTATACAAATTCGTTAAATGGTTGAAGCGTGGAAATGCGACAGTACAGACAGACAGAGTTACTTTCGCATTTATAATATTAGTTTGAATTAGTAGGGATTTTTCAACTCGCGGCTTCACTCGTGTTATAGATCCCTCGAGCACAGCAGATTTTTCGGGATGTACCCTATGTCCTATCCCGGGCCTCAAACTACCTCGATATAAAATTTTCATCTTAGGTATCAAATGGTTGCAGACAGACAAAGTTACTTTCACAATAATAATATTAGTGTAAAATAATATTAACCTAAAACTGCCTTTTTACAAGACTACTTAAAAGGAGTGTATTGTTTTTCGAGTTCATGTATGTAGGTGAATATGTATGTGAGTTAATCTTTATTCCACGTATAAGATATCATTAGAATTCATATATCCTCCCGACTCCCGAGTGATAAAGCCTATAATTATTTGTAGTGCAGAAGAGATTTTATTTTCTTCGAAAAAGTACTTCTTTTTATAATGCATATTGTATTTTATAGGTTACCATTGAAAAAATAAAGACGATGATGTACCTATCCTGGAATGGCAAGATCGCAACTAGACGAATGCTGCGTCAATCCGATTTATGGAAAATGAAATAAATCTTAGTGGCGTTGTTCACTTTTTTTAAATAATTATTTTGCTACCCCCGACTAACTTTTTAAATATTTTTTTGCAACCCCCGCCTCAACTTTCAGACAGTTTAACCGAGTTTTGTATTACGTTCAGTTTTGTAAGGTGCACATGATGCCCTTACATTTGATTAACTCGGGTTTCTTATAAAATACTATAATGTTTTATCACCCCGTCTTGTACGGCTACACCTGCAATTTCGATTAAATATAGCAAATAACACTCCCAATTACTACAACTCACAATTTCTTTTTATCAAAATCGGTTCAGCCGTTTGGGAGCTACGAGCGCTATAGACGTAAACAGACAAATCAAACTTATAACATCGTACGTCGGGGGAAGGGTTTGTATGTTAAGTGAAATGCACAATGTATTTTAGAAAGAATAAAGTAATCCTATTTTTATTGCTAAGCTTTTATTTAACTTACTGATTGGTGTGTATAGGGGTGTGTGTGGGTTTGCGATTACGTTCGATTAAGCTAAAATTTTAGACTGCTTATGTAAGTTGGATGTGAATGCAATATTGTAGTATCATGTATGCAGTCAGAGGGTGACCATACCAACTCATCATTGACTATGCACACCCTAGTGTCTGAGTTCTTCAGAACCGCCTCTCGGCCTCTGACGTGGTTCCTATAACGACTACCAGATGGCAGCCGGGACCAACGGCTTAACGTGCCTCCGAAGCACGAAATCATCTTTATTATCAGACTATTTTGTGATTCAAGCCTGCAATGTCCTAACCAAACTGGAAACAACTATACAAAGTATGCTTCCCGTGGGAATCGAACCCACGACCCCCGAGTCTACAGGCAAGCGCCTTAACCACTGGACCACGGAGGTAGTTAAAAGTGGTATAGCAACTTTAAACTAAAGAAGATCACATATGTACTTAAGTTTCCATTTGTAACTTTGTTTCTTTTCTATTGTTTTATGTGTACATTAATAAATAAATAAATAAAAGATAAGCCCATCGTGTAAGAACTCATTTAATTTTACTGAGCAAGTTTTTAGCACATTCGCTGCCACTTAAAATACTTCAGTGATTGAAATTGGCACACACAGAATGAGTTTATAACTTCTCGTTATAAACGCTTACATTATTTTTTTATTGTTGATCAATGAAAAGCAAATATTGTAACAAATTATATATATTCCCTTCATAATATAGAAATATTTCCTTAAAATACGTAAATACGAGTACATAGTCGATGATTTGAATTGTTTTACCTTTAACACATATATACCATTTTCTTCTCTTCGGTCGGTCTTTTTATAGGGAACACCCCCTTTCTATCTTGCAGGGCTTAGTCACCCTAGAATTCTACGATTGAAGTTGGGAAACAAGTTACCTTTAAAGTCATGAATAATAAATAGAGCTTTTCTAACATGCTCCCTGATGCTACGATTTTTTTCTTATGCCTAGTTTGAATCATGCTTCTTTGTATTGTTTTGGTTTTCATATGGCATCCTGCCTGCGAAATGCAGCATCAGAGTTTGACCGTTCTAGGAGAAACATCCAAAAGTTTTATATAAAAACGTTGAAATTCTGGTCATGGAAAATTTTCATATTTTAGCCAATCTTAGCTCGTAGAACACAACAACTTCTACATCATAGCACATTTGCAAGTCGCTGGAGAGGCCGTAGACTACTCCTCCTCACCTCACGGGCCGTTTATATTGATATTTTTCCAACGATTTTATCAAATATTTACAAAACCAAGCTAAAGGTTTCGGCCCAACGCTAAAAAGTCAATTAATCAGATGTCAGTGTAATTAAAAGTCAAAATAATGTCAGAACTAGCAGACTAGCAAATATTTTTGCAAATGGCGTCCACAATTTTCTTTCAATGGTGCCATTGGAATAAAAAAATAGCGGACTAGCAAAAGTTTTCAATGGCTGTCACTGAGCGGCCACCCACACGACACGCAATCGAGTATTGTAAATACGGGACTTGCAGCCCAGGATACAGCCGTACCAGTATCTACCTCCATATAAATTGTATGACCTTCAATGAATGATGTGAATTCGCGGATGATGTGGCTTTAGTAGTATCATGCTCCAATAAAGACTCATATAATAGGGACATAAACGAAGCGATATCAGATATTGCACAATGGCTTGAAACTAATAATCTTAAGGTTAACACATCAAAAACAAAGTATTTGCAATTTCATAATAAAGGTGGCAGAGGACAGCCTTTAACAGTAACTCTTAATAAAGAATCAATTTATGAAGTTGAACATGCAGTATTTCTCGGCATAACCATGGATAAGTGTTGCACATGGAAGCAGCATATAGATAAAGTTAGTCTAAAATTAAATCGTTTTGTGTATGTCTTACGACGTCTTACTATGATAACTGACCAAAACACAGCTCTCCATGCCTACCATGGGTATGTTGCTTCCAATTTAAGGTACGGAATTCTGTTGTGGGGAAATTCAGTAGACATAAAAAGACTCTTTTTAATACAGAAAAAATGTGTTAGAGCAATTAGTAACGTTCCTCCTCTAACAAGTTGCAAAACACTTTTTAGAGAACTTAAACTTTTGACTCTTTCGGGTCTATACATCTACGAAACTTGTGTTTTTGTTAGAAACAATATGCACCTGTTCAGGAAGCGAGGCGATCATTACAATTATAGCTGTAGATATCCGAACCGCCTGTTATTGCCCGCTAGTAGATCTGTAATATGTTCTAGAGGCTGTAGTACTATGTGTGCTAAAATATTCAATAGAGTACCTGACGAACTTAAAGTACTACCTTTTAGACTCTTTAAAAGAAAACTTCAGGATTGGTTAGTAGAAAAAAGTTTTTATAACATTAATGATTTTTTGGAATCAAACGACAGCTAATCGTCACATTGTATTTACTTATCTAATTTAAATCGACATTCAATTGTATATATTGACTATCATGACATTTATAATTATTTTGACATATGATACAGAAATTATTTTACTAATCTAATTGAAATTGACATTGCATTGTAAGTACTAATTGATTGATTATCATTAGCTTTATAAATACTTTGACATATGTTACGCATAATTTTTATTTTTTACTTTTACTTTTGCATGCTGGAAACGGCTAAGTGTGCGGACTAAAATTAATGTATTTCACCTACTCTTACGACACTTAAGCGAAATAAATTTCATTTCATTTCATTTCTATGATGACGGGTACACTCACCGCCTTATAATCGTTCAGGCACAAGTGATGGAATTCTTCCTCACAACTCTCGACGCTCTCGTCTTCCGTGCCCGCCTCTCCTGTTGGTGCTGCGTAGTGCACAGCTGCTCTCCGTCCCTGCCGCTGTTCCGGGCATACCCGTCTGAGATGTCCAACACGCTTGCACTTGCTGCAAGTGAATCGATTAAATCGACACTCTTCGCGATAATGGCCGACTCCTTCACAGCTATAACACTGCGCGCTGGCCTTGCTGCCGCCAAATGTTGTCCCAGCCTCCGCCCGCCATGGTTCCGCGCTTCCTTGTGCGCCATTGCTGCTTGCCCTTGCTGCGAGCCAGAGCATGCACATCCGTCGACAATTCCCGACTCCCGGCTCCTGTCGCGTCCACCGCAGCTGCATCCCTTTCCGCTGCTTCTAACGAGCTGGCTAAATTCACAGCATTAGTGAATGTAAGTGTGTCATCCTCCGCGAATAACCTCTGACGGATGAGATCACTTTTTAACCCGCACACGAATTGATCCCGTAGGTTCTCGCTCAACCCTTCCCCCAGCTTGCAATACCGCGTCATCTTTTTCAGCTCCGCCACATAGCTAGCCACATTCTCGTCCGCCGCCTGCCTCCTTTGCCTAAATCTGAACCTCTCTGCCAGTGCCGACGGGGTCGGTTGAAGGTGATCACGTAATAACCCGACCGCGTACTCGTAACTAAGTTCCGATGGTTTCTTCGGGCTGGCTAGATTTGATAGCAGTTCGTACGCTTCGTCGTCCATCACAGCAATCAAAGTCGGCACTTTAAGTTCACTCTTCACACTGTTCACGGTAAAGTACATTTCCAATCTGTCCACGTAGGACGACCACGCCCCGTTCTTTACGTCGAACTCCCGCACTTTACCGATCGACATAACGGCGATATCTTTACTGCACGCGTAATTTTCAATATCAATCCTCGTTCGCCAATGAAGTGTAGTAGCTTATAATCCCGCGGGATGATGGTGTCTCGGAGATAAAGGAAAAACGGGCGCACGTAACAAGCGTTTATTCCGGACTGTTATATACCATGACATCAGTCAACCAAGATATAAGATTACCCACCACCATTTATTATTTACTAACCTACATACATTACACATTCAAATGGTTTATCACTAGTGTGAGTTCCTAAATGTCTTTCTAAACTACCCTTTTGATTAAATTGCTTGCCACAGTCATTACATTTATATGGCTCCATACCAGTGTGAGTTCTCAGGTGTGTTTTTAATGTACTGTTGCGAGTAAATCGACGACGACAAATCTTACATTCAAATGGTTTCTCACCAGTGTGAGTTCTTAAATGAGTTTTTAAATGACATTTTTGACTAAACTGCTTTACGCAAACATTACATTCAAATGGTTATTTACGGTGTCCCACTAACTCCTTTAAGACAATACTCCAGTGTTGCCAGGGCCCTTGACTCGTAAGTTACGTTTCGTTTCCTGAAATGTTACATTTTGCAGCAAAAGTTACAATATTGTATTTTTTTTAATTTACGTGTTTTTGGGGTCGGAGTATAATATAACATGACCCACCAGCGCTATCCTATAAAGTGGTCACTAACGTATAGCATAACGCTTTACGGCATCTAATTGGCCGAGTATGTCGCGCATATACCGGTGGTGACTTTTGTTTATAATAGTAGAGATAGAGAAGAAACCACCGACCCTGGCCCATTATTATAGTCTGCGTCATATTGTTTATTGATTATATTCATAACATTCGTTACATGTCAATTTCATTTTCACACATTCATTACATTATAATAAATATAACATTATTTCATTAAAAAATAAATAAATTAATTAATTAGAATTTAATAACATTAATTTAAGAAATTTAACCTTTCTCCATTTGACAGAATTCGTCATAGGAGTATGGTGCCAGACCTATCAGCCAGTCTTTAATCTTTAATTTAAATAATTTTTCATTTTGAGCCGATTTTATCTCCTGCGGTATGCAGTTGTACACTGTCGGCCCCATGATACGCGTTGACCTGCCAGATTTTTCCAGCGTACAATGAATAGAAGCCAATTTATCAGCGTTCCTCGTTTTCATTGTCAAGTTATTGTCACCTCTTTTTGGGAATGTCAGTAAGTTTCGGTACACATATATCGCTACTTGGTATATAATAATTGCAGGAAATGTCATAATTCTAAGTGATCTAAATAATTCTTACGCATGACTCAATCTTGGGGCACGGACAATCGCTCTTACAGCTCTCTTCTGCATGCGGAATACACGCTCCCATTCAGAAGAGCGACCCCAGCATTCAGCACCATACTGCAAGACCGAGTGCACACATGCGAAGTAACAGGAGCGCGTAGCTTTGTAGTCATGCAGTCTAGATACGCGACTCAATGCAAAGCATGCTTTGCTGAGTTTTTTACATACCTTATCAATATGTGGCACCCATGTAAGGGCTCTGTCAAGTGTGAAACCTAGTATGTCCGCTGATTCAACTTGCTTAATTGGCGTGTTATTCAGTAATATGTTAATTGGTCTAGTCGTGTGGCCTGACAAACAAATATGGATGTGTTTCGTTTTTGCTTTGTTTAACGCTAAACCATTACAAGTGAACCAGTATGCCAATTGAACATTACAAGTGAACCAGTATGCCAACAGTATGCAATGTTGTTAAGGTTGATTTCAAGCTGTTCAATCGTAGGCCCTGTTACAACTGCAACAACGTCATCAGCGTATATAAATATTTCAGCCCCTTGTATTGTTGCTGGTAAATCGTTCATTAGAAGGTTAAATAGTATATTTGATACCGAGGATCCCTGCGCAACACCTTCTACCTTTTTTATTGGGTCCGACTTTATACAGCCATTGTCGGCAACTACAATTTGTGACCTGTCTCTAAGTAGATCCATTAGCAGCTTCAATGTTTTATCATCAATGCGCCGTAATGTTCTTACTTCCTTTCTAGAAGTTCATGACTGGCCACATCAAACGCCTTTGACAGGTCACAGCTGAAAACTGCAACCTGTTGTTCGCGTTCACGGGCGTCTAATATACCTTGGACAACACCTCGTACAGCCTGAGTCGTTGATCGGCCTTTGCGGTATGCGTACTGACGATCAGACAATATATTTAATTCGGATAAAAAAGTGTTGATGCGTGAGCTAATCCCATACTCAAATATTTTTGCAATTGCTGCGATAATTGATAGAGGTCGAAAATTGTCTATATCTTGCTTGTTTCCTTTCCCTTATACACAGGGCATATTTTGACAGTTTTAAAGGGATTTGGGTACCTTCCTTCTCTTATGCAACAATTGAACAAAACCGTAAGTATATGACATAGAGGGCCAGCAGCTAAATGAATAAGATCCATGGATATATCATATATATCTTTCGACGGCTTGGGTGGTATGCTGAGTTTTATTATACGAAAGATTTCCGCAGGGTCAAATGGTACTAGTCTAATGCAACAATCTGGCTGGGGCTGGGCAGAGACTAACAAGGCAAGAGCC
Organism: Elegia similella; assembly: GCA_947532085.1. NCBI lineage: Eukaryota > Metazoa > Arthropoda > Insecta > Lepidoptera > Pyralidae > Elegia > Elegia similella. The sequence goes on from OX383950.1 coordinate 13,850,879, forward strand.
ATTTTCACGTCAGCTACAGGCGCTCCGCAAGCAGCAGATGCACCTGCAAATCTGTTGTTCATCAAGTCAACTACTTCTTTACTCGATGCAACCTTCTTTTTTGTGTGAACCCTCACCCTATCCGTTAACTTGGTTTGGGAATTTGTCACTTTGCCTGTCTCAGTATTAATTAGATGCCACATCATTTTGCTTGTGTTTACAGATTTATCAATCATATTCATATAATGTGTCATCTTAGTTTCATTCGTCAACTGTTTATATTTGTCATGTAATTGGTCAATTAATTTACATATACTTATGTCCATTGTCATTAATTTTATGCTGATACTCAACTAAGTCGAATATAATGCATTTTATTAATTTTATGTCAACATCTACCCACGAGTTTTTACGGCGTATAAGCCTAGTCATCGGAAAACAAATGTTATACTTATTCCTAATAATATTTATCACAGACATTGCTAAGTCATCTACGTTTTTAATTTGTCGTTTATATATCTCACCCCAGTCTATACTTTTAATTGCAGCTATGAAATTCATACAGTTATTCCTCGTTTTCTTCCTGTGGTAGTATGGCTCTGAAGCACTACGTGAGAGGTCTTTATTCAAGAAAACACTAGCTCTAATGCCTAAGTGATCACCTATATTTGTTACCACCGGCGAGACTGTAACACTTGTCAAGTTGTCATTGTCAATATAGACATGGTCCAAGCATGTTGATGACTCCGACGTTATTCGTGTTGGAAAGTCTACAAGATTCCGCAAACCATGAGACGACAGTGTATCATCAAGGAGCTTAACATCTGTTTTATTTCCTAATACATCTATATTATAGTCACCTACAAAAAACACTGTTTTGGTGACCTCACTGGCTTTCTCGAGTAGGTACTCAAAATGACGAAGGAACTCTGTCGATGTGACTAAGTTTGTTCGATACACACATACAATTATCAAATTATAGTCAAGCAATTCTACGGCTGAGGCTTCACAGAAAGGCCCGACAGCAGCATTTCTAATTAATGGGCATTCTATTGATTTGACATTATTTTTCACAAATATGCACGATCCGCCATGAGTCCCACTCTTTAATCTACAATAACTCGAAATTAGAGTGAACCCTTCAATTGCCACACAACTTAGCTCATCTGTCGTAAGCCAGTGTGCCGTGATACCTAACACATGACTTTTCAGTTCACTTTGTAGTAGCACCTCTAATCTATTCACTTTATTATTTAGTGATTGAGTATTTTGTATTAAAATCTTACTAGCCAACCGTTCAGGCACACCAATGACAAACGCCGCATGTCTCGTCGTTTGAATATTTCGTTTTTCCACATAGTACTCCTCAGATTTTTCAATTGTATTTAAGAATTGCAATACTTGGTCGGTTGTCGTTTCCGGTACAAATGACCATGCTTGTATATATTTAGGTATTTCAATGGTCCTAAGATGACCTTCATTGTTGCCAGTTCCTACAATAACTGGCCGTTTTCGCCTACGGCGAAACTTTTTTATTTTTATTTAATAAACTTTATTGTTCCAAATAAAATTTGTTACAATTGGCGGACTTAATGCTATAAGCATTATCTCCCAGTCAACCATAGGGAATAACAGAGAGAAAAATTGTATGGCGCAAAAAGTGATATATTTAGTACAAATGATATATACCTATTCATACACATAAACGACAGTAAAGTAAATAAATACATATATATGCAATATATACATAAACTTACATATAAATACAATATACTTACCAATGATGAATATAGAAAAAAAAAAATTGCTGATGGGGTTCTAAGGAGATAAAGAATCAAGAAGGTGAGAGTGAACCTGTCTTTTAAAAGAAAATTTTGTTGAAGTTTCTTTTATTTCAACGGGCAAAGCATTCCAAAGTCGAGAAGCTTGAAGAGTGAAAGAATTTGACATAAAATTTGTCCGAAAGAGAGGAGTAAAGAGGAGACGAGTATTCGTAGAACGAAGCTGCCGATCATGAGTCTCAGAAAGGAACTTAAACTTACATTTTAGATACTCGGGAGAGTAAGGATTATTAAGAACAGAAAAGAGAGTGCAAAGAAGTCGAAGCTGTCTACGTTGACGGATGGGAAGCCATTTAAGGTCGGGACGATAGGAAGAAATGTGATCGTATTTTCGAAGGCAGAAAATAAAACGAATGCAATTATTAAGGAGACGATCGAGCATATTAAGAAGATTTTCGTTGAGATCCGGATAACACACATCGGCATAGTCAATTATCGGAAAAATTAAGGTTTGGACAAGTAAGATCTTCGTTTTCAAAGGAAGAAAGTTCCTAAGACGGTTGAGTTGTTGGAGAGTGACTGTTACATTGCGACTAACTTCGGCTATATGAGTGATCCCGCTAAGAGTGGAGTCTATGTGCAAACCTAAATCCTTCACAGATTTAGAGAACGGGATGGTGCGATTATCAAAAGTTACAGGCGAGACAGTGTTAAAGTCTATTAGATTTATTTGCCTAGAGCTACCCACAATTATGGCCTGACACTTGGATGGATTGACAACTATACCATAATCATTTGACCAAGACAATATCGAAGATAATGCTAAGTTGATAATCCCAATACTCGATTCTAAGTCCTCTACTGACGATTGCGCGTAAATTTGTAGATCGTCTGCATAGAAATGATAAGAGCAGCCAATTGAAGTAGAAAGAAGATTAATAAAAAGTGAAAACCTGATTCGCTTCACTATATTATCGTTTCGTCCGCACCACTACTCCCTTCCCTAGCGAAGATAGTTTTCACCAGTCACCCGCTCAAATCGTGACCGAGCGCACGCGCCTTTTACACGCAATTCGCATACCGCAATACTCGATTCACAACGCGAACGACATTTGATTGATTTGTCGCATGAACACTAATTATTTGTGCTATTGTGTTTGAGAAAGTTAAGGGGCCCCTCGTAATTGCTGAAAACCAGGACGTTGAAGATTTGCGCACGTCGGAAAGTGCAGCCACGAGTTGTGACTTGATCGCCAGTTGCAGTTTTTGTGAGGTGAGAAATTCCTTCATTTTTCCTACATAATAGCCCCCTTTATCCCGTAATTATTCCCTAAATATACAGTCCATTTAAACCATATTCCCTAAATCCATTATTTTTGGTCATTACGAGCCGGATAAAGCCATTATTTTTGGTCCATTACGATCCGGATAAATCCAGTAATTTGGTTCCATAACGGGATATCGAACAATCTTTTCCCATAACATTTTTACGAATCAACGTCAGTATTCCAAATTCGGATATTAATATTCGCATTAGTAAATTAATATTGTGTTCATATAGCATACTATTATTGCTTAATTCATGTTTTACTTGAAAATCGAAGTGGAGTGATAATTAATTTCAAATCTACCTCCCACAATTTTCAACATTAATTTCGTTGTCTCATGATCGTTTTATACGATTATCCTACGTAATCAAACCTGATCTAGTGATACTTTGTCTATTTTATTATAATACACCCCCCGCTCCGCTTCATTCAAAGCTATTCACTAGGTAATGGGTCAGTTACATATTAATGTCATTTTACATAATTGCAGCTATTGTTAATATATACGTACATACGCGCCGCACTATACATACCTATATAGGAAGTATAGCTGCTTCAATTTGTAAATGAGCCGCACCGCAAAACTTATGTGTTATATATATAATACAAAATACATAAGTTTAATTTTCTTATAATAAAACTTTGTAATTAAGTTATTAGTTACATAACGAGTTTGGCTACACGTATTTGTTTCGTCGTTGTGATCGAGGTTAAAAAACTTATATATTTTCTTTACGCAATTACGCTCATTAATTAATAGGGTGTTATTGCGGATTAATATTGCACAGTTTGTCATCAATTCTGAAACTCAAGTCAAAGTACTAACTTATATTAATAAAACCGCGCCGCACCACCGTTATACAGGCTGTTACCGTATACAATATACAGGGTGATCAATCGTATTAATTATACAGGCTGACAAACCGGAAAGTGCAATATTAATTCGTTTCTTGTTGTTTATTTCGCGCATAGTTGATCATGGAGAAAGACGAAAGCAAGTTGTCACTTCTTCACGCGAAGCGAGATACAATTTTCACACGCATACAAACTATCGCTAATAGGTCGAAAGATTTATCTGATCCACGTATTAAAGAATCGTTTTTATGTGATATTGAAACCGTAGACAGGTTGCGTACGGACTTTGAAAATATTTTGGATAAAATTAATTCCATTGAATCGAGCTTAAATCCTAAATACATGGTTAACTACCAGCCGCTTCTTACTTTCGAGGATTTATATTGTCGAATTAAAGGCGCCGCAAAATCGCTTGAGCCTATGCCTGAATTACAGAATAATTCACTCTTTATCAAGCGTGACAGACCAAAACTGCCACCAATTCAGCTTCCTGAATTTAATGGAGACATTAAGTCATGGCCGCTATTTTATTCTGCATTTAAAACTGTCATACATGATAACCCGACCCTGTCGGACTCTGAAAAATTACATTATTTGATAGGCAAATTGACAAATAAGGCTCAATCGGTATTCGCAGGTATTACTCCGTGCGCTGAGAACTACAAAATTATTTTAGAGACTTTAATAAATAGATATGAAGATAAAAGGTTGCTTGCAACTTCATATTTAGATCAAATTTTCGAGTTAAAGCCTTCTAATTCCGCTCATGTAAATAATTTACAGATATTTCTTGATAAATTGGTCACTTCGGTTTCAGCACTCAAAAACCTGAAGGTTGATGACCTGTCAGACTTAGTATTTTTGTATATCGCTTTGAAGAAGTTGGATCCCGAAACCGCTCGCTCCTTTGAATTAGATAATAGGGGATCTAATATTCCGTCTTTTCGGCACCCTAGTTACATTTGTTCGCGATCAACTTAAAATTTTGCAACGCACTTCCAAGGAAGTTAAGAAGATTGTCGATCGTCCCACAGACACGACATCAAAACCGCATAAACCAACGCATAGTTATATCAATACGTCTACCGCGCCCTCTCAACCTCGGTGTTCATTATGCAACTCCGCGCATGAACATTTGTATAAATGTTCGAGCTTTCAAAATTTAACTCCTATCGAGCGTTTTAAATTTGTTAAGTCGCAATCGTGTTGTGTTAACTGTTTGAGCGCGAAGCACCGTGTATCTGACTGTAAGTCTAATTCGCTTTGCCGTAAATGTCAGCTTAAGCATCACACGATGTTACATTTCGAAAATAAACCCGCTACGCCTACTATAAATGCCAATGATGTTAGTGGTGGTACAGTATTCGCGGCGCCACCGTCGCATGTGAGCAGCCCATGCTCACGGGCACCTGTGACGTCGACTGCTAGTGGCCACACGGATGATGTCTCGTTGTGTACCTTTTCGGCAAATAACCGACATGTACCTACCACAGTTTTGTTGGCTACCGCGTGCGTTGTGATGCTTGACACTCAGGGTCGTGAACATTACATACGCGCTTTATTAGACAGCGCTTCGCAGAGTAATTTCGTTTCAAGAAAATGTTGCGAACGCCTAGGGTTGAAATCTAGTCAAGGAGCGACTAACACTATTGTTAAAGGTATAGGAGGTACCACTAAGACTATCCAAGGTTCCGTACACCTGGAATTTTATTCGCGGCTAAATAAAGCCATAAAGTTCAATATGGAATCACTAATCGTCGATAAGGTAACCGAGCGTCTGCCTACCGTCAACGTCAATGTGTCTATGCTCACAAACTTTGAGGGGTTGCCATTAGCCGATGATACATATCACATTCCAGGAGAAATCGACGTTTTAGTCGGTGCATCAATTTTCCCGCACCTCCTATTATCTCAAAAGATTCAATGTGAGTCCGCAAATATCGCACCTTTCGCATTACAAACCGTTCTAGGGTACGTAATTATGGGTACCGCTCCCGCTACCGCATCCGCATTTACTATTGTTTCAAATTGTTGTTTCGGTGAGCCCATGGAGGCCGCCATCCGCAAATTCTGGGAGCTCGAGGAGGTGGACGTTCCGCCGATTCTGAGCCCAGATGATAAGGAGTGTGAGGATATTTATCGTCGCACTACGTCACGCGATGTCGATGGTCGTTATACTGTCGCGCTCCCATTTAAGGGCGACCCATCGACTCTCGGTGACTCGCGCCGCTTAGCAGAAAAATGTTTTTTCTGTCTTGAACGCAAAATGCTTGCTTCACCTAAATTGAAACAAGCTTACGATGATATAATTCGAGAATATTTAGAGAAGGGCTACCTCTCACCCGCACCTCCCGAAGTGGAGGAACCATCTTACATAATTCCGCATCACGGAGTCATTCGGGAGGATAAGCTCACTTCCAAGCTTCGTATTGTTTTGAACGCGAGTGCTAAAACTAGCACATCCGTTTCGCTTAATGATCTTTTATATAATGGTCAAAATTTACAAGGAAATTTATTCAATATAATCATTAATTTTCGATTGTTTCCTATTGCGCTTTCAGCCGATATTAGGCAAATGTTTTTATGCATTGGAATCCGCGAATGCGATCGTAGATTCCAGCGCATTCTTTACCGCTTTTCGCCTGACGAACCACTTAAGGTTTATCAGTTCAACCGCGTTTGTTTTGGCCTTAAATCAAGTCCCTTTCACGCTCTCCGCACAACAAGACAGTTGGCTTCTGACGAAGCTGAGACCTTCCCCAACGCGAATGAGACGCTTCAAACGGGGATATATATGGACGATTACGTCTATTCCGTAGAAGATGAGGCGAAAGCCATATCTATAGCAGCTGAAGTCATCGCGCTCATGAAGGCTGGTCAATTCGACCTCGTGAAGTGGACCAGCAATTCGCAAACTGTCTTGGACTCTATACCTACTTCGCACAGGCTCTCGTCCGTCAAGGAATTTGACGAGTCTGACTCGCATAAGGTTCTCGGTTTAAATTGGTCAAACAAATCTGACTTGTTCAGTATTACAATTTTTAAACCCGCTGAGAAGTGTACAAAACGCGCCATTTTGTCCTGCGTCGCTAGAATCTGGGATTTAATGGGATTCGTAGCCCCAGTCGTGTTATTTGCAAAGCTACTCATTAAAGAGCTTTGGTTAAACGGTTGCGGTTGGGATGACGTACCTCCTGACAATATTGTTTCCTCATGGAAGCGTTTCAGAGAGGAGCTATCATCATTGGAACGAATTGAAATCCCACGCCACGTTGGCATTACCAGAGGTAATGAAGTAATCATCGTCGGCTTCGCTGATGCTAGCGAAAAGGCATATGGAGGCGTAGTGTACTTCCTAGTCAAAGTCAATGACGTCCACAAGGTGTATCTTATGGGTGCTAAATCAAAAGTTGCACCTCGCAAAGTAGTCTCTCTGGCTAGGCTCGAGCTCTGCGCAGCACTCTTGCTCGCAAAGTTATTAAATAACATAATAACCGCTTGTAACAACCGTATACCTATTAAGCGCATGCTATCAGAGCTATACGTATTATTACAATCTAAACACTTTAATTCAGAATTTGCTTACATGTTGAGCGAAAATCGCATAACCTGGTCGCTCAATGTTCCCGCTGCAAGTCACTTCGGAGGCAGCTGGGAGTCGAATATAAAAACACTTAAAATGCACTTATTTCGCGTGATAGGTGAACAAATCTTATCGTTTGAAGAAATGACAACTGTACTCGCACAAATCGAAGCTATAATGAATACTCGACCTCTTTGTAGAACGCTCTCAAGCGATCCTTCTGAACCGCTTGCGCTGACGCCCGCACACTTTTTAAGTTTAACTCCTTTAAAATATTTACCCGCTCGCGACATCGATGAGGATAGACTTCATGTTCTCTCTCGTCATGATTTGTTGGACAAGTTAGTCCAATCGTGTTGGAAACGTTGGAGGTCCGAGTATTTGCATACTTTGCAGTCTCGCGATAAATGGAATACACCTACTAACCCGATCACAACAGGCACTGTCGTAATCCTTATTACAGATAACGCGCCTCCTCTTCATTGGCCTCTAGGGGTTATAGAGGAAGTTTTTCCTGCCACTGATGGCATAGTGCGTGTTGCTCGAGTAAAGACTGCTACTGGCTCGTATTTACGCCCAGTTGTACGTCTGTGCCCGCTACCTAGGCAATAGCTTTCATTTCAATTACTTTGTTTAGGTTTAGTTTATTTAGTCTTACTTCTTTAATTTATTTGTTTCGAAGGCATCTCAGATCCCTTCAAGCCGGGGGGAAATGGTTGCGCCGTTCTTATTTATTAAACCTGATTCGCTTCACTATATTATCGTTTCGTCCGCACCACTACTCCCTTCCCTAGCGAAGATAGTTTTCACCAGTCACCCGCTCAAATCGTGACCGAGCGCACGCGCCTATTACACGCAATTCGCATACCGCAATACTCGATTCACAACGCGAATTTGATTGATTTGTCGCATGAACACTAATTATTTGTGCTATTGTGTTTAAGAAAGTTAAGGGGCCCCTCGTAATTGCTGAAAACCAGGACGTTGAAGATTTGCGCACGTCGGAAAGTGCAGCCACGAGTTGTGACTTGATCGCCAGTTGCAGTTTTTGTGAGGTGAGAAATTCCTTCATTTTTCCTACATAATAGCCCCCTTTATCCCGTAATTATTCCCTAAATATACAGTCCATTTAAACCCCATTCGCGCATCCAGTGATAAAATTCCATTTTGAGGCACACCTGTAGCGAGAGATTTCCAACCTGACAGTTTGCGGTCCAAACGAACTGCTTGCTGTCGGTCGCGAAGATAAGCTGAGAACCAATCCACAACTGAAGACGAGAACTGCAAATGATGGAGGATGGCAAGTAGAATATCGTGGTCGACCATATTAAAGGCGTTAGAGAAATCAATCAAAACCAAGGTGGTGACCAACGTATTCTCCATGCCCAAACGAATATCTTCGGAGACTTTAAGAAGAGCAGTAGCCGTACTGTGGCCCTGGCGATATCCAGACTGAAAAGGAGTAAGGAGAGAGTTTGCGAAAACAAAGGCAGATATATGGGCGTGCACTACAGCTTCTAGAATTTTTGAGAGGAAGGGTAGGATTGAAATTGGCCTAAAATTATTTAAAATTTGTGGAGAAGAAACCTTAGGGAGAGGAATAATAAAAGCTTTTCGCCATAAAGTAGGAAAAGTCCCAGTGGCTAGAGAGAAGTTGATAATGTGAGTCAGAGCTGGAAGAACTAAATGCAATATGTTTAAAACCATTTGTCGACTCACATCATCACATCCTACTGCTTTTGATTTAATTGACAAGACAATTTTATAAATCTCATCTTCAGTTATTGGAGAAAAGGAAAAAGATTCAGTCGGAGGTTTAGCCATGGAAGAAATTTTAGACAAAGTTGATTTTTTGACAGTGGAATCGAGAGTGCAAGTAGAAGAGAAATGATTATTAAAATCATTTGGGGAGAAATTAAAAGAGAAACAAGAAGAATTTTTATTTTTGGCAAGACCCTGGGAACGTAGAAACTTCCAAATGTCTGCCGAAGAAGATTCAGAAAGACTGTCACAGAAATACTTTCGCTTAGCCGCTCTTACCATACCATTACAGCGATTGCGCGCGATTTTGTATGTAGCCCAATTCTCATCAGTTCGGTTTCTCTTAAAAAATCGAAACGCCCGATCCCTCCTCGACATGGCCATACGGATACCCCTGGTAATCCATGGAGATGGCGGACGCTTAATTTTAATAGCTTTCACTGAAGCATGAGCATCGTAGAGTGCAATTACTGCAGTGTTAAATTTTTCGACTTTGTCATCCAATGTAGTATCCTCGAATATATTTGAGAAATCCACTTTAGCGGCATCACTCAACAACTTCTCGCGATCAATGTTCGTCATATTACGCATCCAAACAATAGTGGGTTTAGTCTTAGGAGGTTTCAGCTTATACGATAAATATAGAAGATCATGTTTGGAGAAAGCGGGTGCGGCTACTTGACCATGTTTAAAAACAAGATCTGGGGAGGAAGTGAGAATCAGTGTAACGGTTAAAATGAGTAGGCCCTAAAGGCAAGAAAGAGAGATCCACCGACTTGAGTATATTTAGAAGCTTTTGAGAACGCGGTTCATCACTACAAATGAGATCAGTGTTAAAATCACCCATCACTATGTGATGTGTGTAGTCAGAACAGAGAGAATCAAAGACTGACTCGATTTGAACGAAGTAATCAAAGCCAGGAGGACTATAGACGACTCCGAGAAGTACTTTAGCACCGTTGACAGAAACTTCAAGAAATATAAATTGGGCTGCACTTGAACGCACGGTGGGTGAAGATATTAAAATTTTATAGGGATAGTGGCTGCGCAAATAAATCGCAACACCACCACCAACCATATCCTCGCGATCATTACGTATTAAAATATACCCCGAAATAGAAACAAATAAAGAGGATATGGATGGTTTGAGCCAGCTCTCAGACACCAGTATCGCGTCGAAAAGAGTGTTAGAAAATGTGTCAAGAAGATCGGGAAGATGTGCTGATATGCTTTGAGCATTCAAGTGGCATACATTAAAGAAACGGGATTTTCCAGTCAAAGCAGTTCCTAGAATATTGTTTAAGGTATTACTCTCACAGGAAGAAAAACTTGAGTCACAAGCAGATTGAAAGGATTCATCATCAGACATAATAATAAAAATATATATAAACAATAACTATAAAATTACTTAATAAGAATAAAAAAAAAAACAAAATTAATTGCTTGTCCTGCCGGTTGCCGGAGAAAATAACAAAACAAAACGCATTGTATTCATGGCAGAAAAGGTCATGTAGTAATAAAACGATTACTGACATGTGGATGACAGTGACAGCTTAAAACAATAAGTTTGACATCGATATACAATACAGGAAAATCATCCACCGCCTTCATAAAAGTTTAAATAAAGTAAAATAAAAACGGGTAATGTGAACAAAACAGAAAACAAATAATTAATAATAAAAATGTATCATTCATTGGACCACGGGGCGTGAATTCATTTTTTTGCCCGGGCCGCCCGTTTGGGTTTTCCGCGATGTTCGGGAGACACGGGTGCAGCCACAACTGCAGTAGCGGTACTGGAACTCGCTGGGGGCTCCTCCAGCTCCGTTTGAGGCAGGCCACTCAGATCAGCATCTGTGAAGGGGCGTCGCAACGTCCCATCCCGCAGCTTGATGACAACAATACCGTTGTTGGTCCAGCACCGTCTCATGCCAAATCTCTTCCGTGCATTGATGAATAATGCTTGTCGCTCCCGTGTGAGGAACTCAGCGACACTGAACGGCGTCCCCTTGAAAGCTGTCTTTTTCCGCCACACTGCCGCCCTATCCTCAATGTCTGAAAATCTTATCAACACGGGCCTACATTTACCATCTGAGATCTTACCGATACGATGACATACTGTAATTTTCTCTGGTCCCATATCACTGAGCTCCAGCTTGTCCTGCAGAAGTTTGGCTACATGCTGAGATAGCCCGCTCTTGATGTCCTCCGAAATCCCACTAAGGAGAAGATTTTTCCTGCGATGCCGGGTCTCTATGTGGTCTACAGATGTTGTAAGAGACACAATTTGTTTGAAGAGGAGTGACACCATATCCGAGACCTCCTTTTTGAAAACCTGATATTCTTCTGCGAGACTTGACACAGTGTGGCTGGCTGGTTCTACCGATGATGAAGCCCTGAGCTGCGACTCGAATTCTCCCATCTTGTCTCGAAGAAGTGTCATCAAAGCCCGCTGTCTCTCCAGTATAACTTCAATATTGGCCATTTTTGATATTACAGTAGTGTTGTGAAATAGTTAAATTGTGAGTGTAGTATGGCAGGCAGGACAAAAGGTGAAAATACCACTTATCTCATAAATGCAGTGAAGATAATATGTGCAGTGCTATTAGGCTTCTAGAACTTACAATTGATTGTATTTTAAGTGCAGTAAGTATTATAATTTTAATTAAAATAAATTTAAGTGTGCAGAGATAGGTGTTGTCTTTTTTCACTTCTACCGCCGAAAAAACTTGCCATTCGTTATCTTTTTCTATACCAACGGCGTCTATCATACATGGATCTTCTATATCAATTGTATTTTCCAAAGTTGATTCACTCACCGCTTTTGCTTTCGCTGGTTTTGTGGCAACACCCGCAGTTTGTTCTCGGCTGATGTCGTCTGTGATCGGCTTTGCATTAGTGCTGACCGATGCAGCGGCGATAGCGCTTGACTTTTTCACTGTAATCACACGCCTTTGCAGTCGCATTGAGGCGTGCCTGACGAATTGGACGCTGCAGCGCTTTAGGGGCTTCAGACGGATCATATTTAAGTAAGTCTTTATCAAAACACAAAAAAAAGTAATTTAACGTCTAGATCGTCACGATGTCTATACCTTACTGAGTAATCATTACTCTGGCTGGAGTGCCAAAATTACGTATTAACATGACTATTATTTAGATGATGTGATTATATGGCGCTTTCTATTCAGAGCCATCTCTGAGTGTGATATGGAGTGAAATACTTTTTAGACGCGCCAGTTTTAGGTGCGTTCAAATTGAATGCGTTGAACTGTAATAAAAATCTAATATTACAAATCTTGTAGTTCTCAAAAGTTACGAAAATTGCCTTAAATATAAAAATAACTTACCTACATGTTACGCGAGGAGGTCAAAAGTTACGAAAACTGTAAGAAATGTAGCATTCTGGCAACGCTGCAATACTCTTTCAAATCTGTGAAAGTGACATTTCGGCCGGCCCAAACCACAGATCATAGGTATAATATATGGGGATAGAGAGCCCTCTTGTGGGATTTTTATGCAGCTCGTTTTGAAGCGCCGCCTACATTACTGATCGGGTACTAATGATGTATATAGGTATATATATATATAGGTATATACATACAGTTTCTTACTTGCTTTTCAAATAAGATCATTATTTTTTTCTAAACACGAGATTGTTTTTCTATATTTCTTGATGTCATCGTTCAAATTATTTTCTGAAACATCAAGAACGAAACAGAATAATACAACTCGTGTTATATTATTTATATCTAAATCAACTTAAAAAATAATACTTACTAACAACTAGAACTAGTATAACTGTATAATATGTACACTAAATAAAAGTTATCTATAAATAAAAAATGTCACGCAGATCATTGCCTTCCGGTAGAGTGCCTAAAAGGCTGGCCGCATTGCCACGTTGGATGGCAATGCTAATGCGTTGTGCAAAAAAATTGCCAGCCCTTTGGTCACCAGATACCTCGACCAGTCGCTTATTTATGGTTTTAAATAATTTATGAGCTGAAGGGCCCCACGGACCCATAGTCTCCACCCCAAACGGCTCAAATATGTAGCCATTGCCAAGGCATGCATATTTGTGACGTTTGAGGGACTCGGCGGTGGCCGCAGCTGCGCCAGCCTTAGAACTAGTGCCATGGAGGTGGGAAGGCGCGAGTGTGTCAACACACGTGGCGTCCCACACTAATGGCCTCCCCAATCTCCAGGGCACAAGAGTCATGCCATCTGGTCTCTTGCCATCATCTCGCGCCAGGCCATTTGGTTCCAAAACAGCTGGTAGCTCGATGGTGACAAGAGCACGGTGGATAATGTTGTTCAGGTTGGCATGGCGAGCTATGCGGCCAGCGCTCCTGGAGCATGAAAGTCCGTGGCGTCCAAACTGGTCGACAGCATCACCGCAGAGGCAATGATGCGGGACATTAGTGACGGCTCCTAAACGTAGACACGTCGCTAAGCGGAAGGTGTGGTCATCTAGGAATGTACCCAGGTTATAAGATGGTAAAGCCTGCAACCATAAACCAGACTCCCACTCAGCAGTTGCAAGGAGACGAGCGCACTCAGCAGGGTTGCTGTCAGAAGATTTAAGGAGATTACTCTGAACAACCCTGCATAACGGCTCGTCCCACTGCCTCTGCGAAGAAGGAATGTCGGGAAATTTTGAATTTAGACTTACCTCTGACCAAACTATTTTGGCCTCCGCCACATAGGGAATTTCATATGTAGGTTGTTTAAGGATATTTTGAAAGAGGTTTTCTACACTATGAACAGAGGACAAAAAAGCAGGAAGGGCAACACTGGAAATTTTGCGTATTCCAAGCCCCCCTAACCTGACGGGTAAGGAGGCTTGGTCCCAAATACGTTGGTTACTTAAATCAATATTCAGAATTGATGATAACGAATTTCTTATAACATCATCTAATTTTGAAAGGAGGTCCGGGTATTTCCACAGATGACTGCATCGGAGATTATATGTAAAATTGGGCACGAACAGACAATATTTTAATATCGTGAAAGCAAAATGAGAATGTATACTCGCAAGGCGGTCGGCGGCCAGTTGAAAATTTTGAATTTTGTCCTGAATGAAATTTGGAAACGATTCGTCAAATACGGGGGATCCTAAGAGACGGAGTGTGGACTTGTCAATAATTTTAATATTGGGGGCTAATGAATTAAATTGTGAGATAATTTTGATTTTTGATAGCAGTGGCAGGTCCTCATCTAAATATAGTTCGCACTTGGAAAAATTTAGGGATAGTCCAATGGATTTAAATTCGGTTTTAATGATCATTAAATCTGTTAAAACTGTGGCCGCACTTGAACCTAGCGTTGCGTCATCCAAAAACCATGCGTTATATTTCGACTTTAATTTTTCAAGTATGGGATGGATGGCGAGGCTGAAAATAACCGGACCCAGAGGATCACCTTGCTGGCATCCAACTTCTGAGTAAAGAAGATTGTCCTGGTACATTAATTTAGAATTTTGACTGTAGCACTGCCAGAGGAAATTGTAAACGGAAGGAATTTTGTGAAGTACCTGTGTCAGCATGGCACCTCTATCTACCGAATTGAAGGCGTTTTTTATATCCACCTTCAGCAGGACTTCTGGTTTTTCAGCTGTTAAGTATGCGCGTAGAGAATGGACGGCGGCTTCACAACCACACTTAGATCCGAAACCTAGCTGAATAGGCTGAAAATAATCACTAAGAGTGGTTGCGACGACTCTGCAACATATTTTGGCTGAAAGTCGACGATAAGTCGTACCTACAGCAATAGGTCTAATACCAACGTCCTTTTTTTTAAGGGCACATAAATTTGCTCCATATAAAATTCCTGTAATTCTGCTATTCACCTTACCCAATAGCATGAAGTTTACTAGAGCTGTGAGCTCTCGCAAAAGTGCCCCGCCAGCGATGCCACGGTCACTGTTTAACAAATCTTTCAAATGTTGTGGCGATAGCCCATCTAAACCGCCAGCGGAGCCACTCTTGAAGGACATGACAGACCTATATACCTCGTCTTCAGTGGCTCTTAAAGTATTTTCATTGCTATTGGGCGGGTCAGGGAAGTTTGGGTCAACTGCGGAAGGTGGATGTTTTTCCCGTAAGGCAGCGAGGGTGTCCGGGTTATTGGGGGCGACTGCGTCATCCGAGAACAAAATTCTTGCGGCTCCTTTTATATCACCATCACTGATTTTGCCCTCTACATAATGAAGTGAATTCTTTTTGGTTTTAAAGGTCGAACATGGGTGAAATATATTAGGCTGTGGATTAGTACAATTTAGTTTAATTTTGGTTGTTAAATTTTGATTTCCATTATCTCGGTTTACATGAAGGGTTCGAAACGCAAAGGTAAGTAGGTCTTCCCAGGCCTGCTCAGTATTTTTTAAAACTGTTTGGTGAATAAGTTTTGCAAGGGTTTGTGATACAGTCCTACGCGCACCTTTAGGTATACGCTTTATAATTGGCCTTGTTCTTTTTAAATGCGATAGGTGAATATGAAATGAATTATGGTGAGGAGGGTCGGAGCTTGTTGTAGAGGTAGAGAGGGGGACTGTAGTAGCCGATAAGGCGGAAACTTGTGATGTTGAAGGGCAAAGAGGTTCTTCGTGTAGAGGTGCTTTATGAGCTCTAGACGCGTGAATTTTTAAACCTCTCTGCCCTTTAAAAAATCGTATTTGGGAGCACTGGGTACACTGAATAAGGTCTCTGGATGACGCAGATTGGCTGAGTTCTACACTACTAGACGATACCCTTTCGCGAAGCGACATTTACAAATTTATAAGAATAAAAATAGGTACTTACATGTGATACATGATTATCAATAATAAAAAGAATAATTAATAAATATTTCAATAAACTAAATTAGTAACTAAAAATTTTCAAAATATACACAATTTGACACTTCATTGACTGACGGGCAAACGTCCTGCGCGAGCTGCGGGGCGCAGTCCGAGATGAAGAAAACCTCTTCTGAGGCAAGTAAAAGTTTTTTATGGTTCAAGCAATAATAGTGTTGTGATTACGATGTGATCGTTCAGCGACAGGGTTGCGATATAGTTGATAAATCCGCACCAATGTATCTTATTTATATGGAAATATATTATTATTGTAATATTATTGACTTCGGTATCAAATGTCAAATGTCAGCATTAATTTCTCCCGTACCATCCTTTTAGGAGCCAAGGTACGAGTATTCCATAAAATTATACATAATATATTTCGGCGCTAAGGCTTCTTTGTTGAGGAGATATGTATATAAAAAGGGCAGAATTTATATATGGTTATTATAATTTAATTTAGTAGCAGTAAAGTGCGGCCATTGACATTGACCATAGAGTTCTTTACTCGTGTTTAGAAAAAATATCAAAGGTATAAAATATTAGGAATGTATGAAGAATAAAAAAGGCGTGTGTGGGTAATACATATTTTTATTATCTGTTTTTATAATTTTTATGCTTGTTAAAATAGTTCTGCGCTGCCGTTTTTACATCATCGTCCCCCACATAACTTAGTTTCCCCGACAAAATCCGATTAATCGATAGACACCAGCTAAAAATTATTATATTTATTACTGTGTTCACAAATATTTCTTTCAATTTTTCTTTATGCATGTTACATTTAAATGGATATTCGACAAGATTGTCTACACTGGCAATTATAAACCGCTTTAAATTATTTTTCGGTACATTTGTTTTTAGGAACTGAGCGGTTACATTTTTTATGTCTTTAAAACAAGCTTCGGTATTTTTATTGGGGTAACATAACCAATTTTTATTTTGGTATTCCTTTCTCTTTATATAAACATTATTCTCATTCCGTTTATTCAAATCTAATAAGGTATTTCTGCACTTTTGACAATTTTTTACCACCTTTTGTAAACATTTTTTCAGTACCCATCCACAAACATAATTACCTTGGCCACCATCACCTGCTTGTGGGTGGTCAATACATATTTCAGTATCTAAAGTAAATTCTTTTTCTTCAGAAACATCCGGAGTTGTAGTTGCGATTGACTGTTGTTTTGTCAGCATAAATTCTAATGTCTGGAGACATTCATTATTGTCTTCTTCGCAGTTACCTCTCCCTGAATGGGGAGACGCGAAGTTATTGAGCAAAAGTGATTTAAATGCTCCTTCGAATGCCACAGTATTAGGAGATATATTTCTTGCTCCATAACTCCTAATGTTACCGAAGAAATTTTCTAATGGGTCCTGATTAAAGTTTCTTGTCAAAAGTGCATCAGAACCATATTTTTTACTGGATAACAATTTCCAAAGAATTTCCATTCCCTCGATAGTTTTGATTCAATTATTTACAGTTGGTATATCAGTTTCAACCAATCGGATTTTATCTCCATTTTTTATTATCTTAATAAATTTAACACTTCTTAATACTACTTTGGCTTTTTTCCATAACTCATGATGAGGCGAATTTCGTTTTACAGGTCCTTTATATACTTTTCCATTTGGTATACATAGAGAACTTATATTTAAAGAGTCGAATAGATTGTCTAATAATAACGTTATTGGTATAATTTGTCGACATTCTTCTGGCAAATTGTTCCGTGCCGTTAAATTTTCTGTGGCCACAGCCATACTGTGGCTAAACAATTGCGTGGCTAATTTAACACGCATTTTATTTATTTTTTCTGGATTAATGTGCTCCTCTGTAATTTTATCTAGGTACCTTAATTCTTCATATGATTTGTCCGCATTGTATACCATTTGGTAATAGCTCCACTTTACAATTTTTTCCTCGCCATTTATTACGTATTTTAAATCTTTACTTAATAAATTATTTCTTAACCCTTTAATAAGGTGAGGCGTATCGTAAAGCGGAACTATGCTGAGACCAGAAATTCGCATCACATTGCTATCACCCCACTTTTTGGCAAATTTGGTATATCTTTCTTTTGACTCTTTAACTAATTGTGATAAAGCCCCAACATTAACCGGGCACTGATCACAAACTGTGTTGATTATAATAATTCCAGATTGGATACAGTGTTTTATGACATTTTTAATCATATTTTTCAAGTCTCCTTTATTTAATTTAGTAGTAAAATAATACGCTATAGGCTGTTTAATACTATTTTTCACTCCTTTAAGCATAAATACTAAGACATGATCGGCAAAATTACCATTCTCACTAAATCCTTCCAAAGTATCCTTATGCCCGACATAAGTAACATGAGGTGTTATGAACATTTCGTCAAAAATAAGACTGCATACACGGTCTTCTAAGGCCTGTGTGCGAATTTTGTTTTAAATTTTTTCAAATATTACTTTATTTATACCTGGTTTAATATTAATTTGAGAAAGCAAACGCTTCATCGCTTTGCTTGAAGGCAAACAAAAATATTTGTAGAGCAAGCCGTAGTTTTTTGGACTTTTTTTGTACAAAGACAAAGCTAATATTTTTTGTTCTGTGGAGAAACGTCTTCCTATTGGCTTTTTTGCTATTTGCAATTGCATTTCTAGGAATAATTTAGCTGGTCCTGTCATTTGCTGTCTGAGTCGGTCTGTCAAAAGTTGGAATGCGACACCGTTGGAAACATTTGTAGCATTTTGTAATCGTTCTTTATAAGATAATCCTTTTTTACGCAAACGCCGTATCTCACTCTGCAGCTCACTTTCTTTTGCAGCGGTCTTAAAGCAGTTTAGCATTTTTTCCGAGGAGTATCTAAAACAAAGCAAATTAAATTGGTTATGATATAAGCAGTCTGTCAAAGAAAACATTAGTGTTGTTGACAAAGTATGGTAAAAGGGTGCAATAATTTTACATCAAACATTTTTGATTATTTCTTAATGAATAATATAAGAACGGAAGTTTGCTGTAGGTGACCAATACTGAATTCAGACTTGTCTGAATGCATTCGATAGAGGCTTAACGGCTGCCATGATGGCCGGGACCATCGTCAACTTACCGTGCCTTTCGAAGCACGGAGGAGCTCGTGATATTTTTATGTCACTTCCGGTCACCCATTCTAATGGGTGGTTGCTTATCATGCGTAAGCACTAATAATGCTCTAGTATTAGAGTTATATATTTAATTATTACTTATTCATTTAGATATGTTTTTTTTTTATGATAGACATTTCCAATCAATAATTAAATGAAATAACAATATATACCTTTTATCGAAGGTTTGTTGTACAAATGGGTCATCACACTGTAATTATGCTCAGCGAACCCGGAAGCCCCGTTGCCAATTGGACCTGAAAATTATATTTTCAATATTAAGTTACATTAATTATTTATAAATTACATATTAACATTTTAAAAATTCTTAGTAGTAAACTATAGTTTAAGTAATAGTATTTTATTTACGTAAATATTCAAAATAAAAATGTGATTACCGGTACAGTCTGGCGCAGGATGCGAAACTTGATAATCCAAGGTAGGATTCACATGTTCAGATGGTTCTGAAAACGATGATTCATTTTATTTTTCAGAATATAAAAAGAGGGAAGGGAAACATATTTCAACCAAGATTTAATTTGATATTGATTTACTTGCATAAATTATAAATTAATCACCAAGTTTTCTGACTTAATATTTTTTAAATGTTATTATTGTTACACATATAAAATTAATAGTCTCAAGTAACTAAGTTAGTAATGCATATTAAGATAATTAAATAATTTAATTATTAAAATTACAGTTACCTAAAACTTCGGTCGTAGAGCAGGAGATAGAAGATGGGCTATAAACGGATAACTGGGACTGTTGATGCTGGATTCCAAAAGTATCTGTAAATTAAATTAAATGTGATGAAGATAGATAAACATACATAGTAACATAGTATCACGTCTTTATCACTTACGTGGTAGACAGAGCCTAAGGCCATTAGACCGAAAGGCTAAGTTTAGCAAGTTGATGGATATGATAAGATAGATATGATGAGTAAAAATTAGAGAATTACATTTTTAAGATGATCAATAAACATATGATTACACATTGCATCAGCTGGATGAGTGTTATCAGCAGGTTGATAGTCCATAGCAGCATTAACGCTAAGAGTTGATGATGTATCTGAAAATATACAAGGAAATGTTAGAGTTGATGTCTCATATTACAACTTATATACTTTCAATACCAAATTAAGGGAGAAGAAAATGGTATCAAAATATTTAATTTGGTAACTAAAATTTATTAATTATGCTTTACGTGACTAAATCAACTATTTAGGTTTTTATATACTAGTTGCTTTAGTATTAAAAAGTTGACAATAAATTCGGTATAAATAAAACAAAGGCTGGACATTTTGATGAAATATGTTATGGAGGTAGGAACCCTCAATTAATACGGCTACGTTTTCCCGACTATCTAAAATAGAAGCAGTATGAAGTTCGCCGGGATAGCTAGTGGAAAATAAAATATGAAGAAAATACTAGCTGCACGATCAACCACGGCCATTTATTAACACTTTCGCTGACACTGCCCGCCTGTAGATGTAATTCTATTGTTATTTTTTTTGTGTCTGGTTCAGTGTCAGCGAAAGTGTTAATTATAAATAGATTTATGTATGAATTTGAATACTTTACTTACTTGGTATATGTGAAATTGGAACTGCTAATACATTAAGTCGTTTGAAACGACTTCTATGTGCCTCTATGAAGTGAATATCACAAATCCTCTTCCTCTTGTAAAATTCATAATCAGATGATGTTTCTAGTTTGCCACCAACTAGACTGACCCAAGTTTTGAAACGCTCTGGGAATTTATCAGGACTGGGAAACACATGTACCGGAACATCTGTAATAAAATTATATTCTGTATGAATAATATTTAAGTATTAAACTAGACTCATTGTGACTATTTTAGTGCAGTGAAATGAATAGATATTATTTCTACCTAGTAAGAACATTTCACACGTGGTATATTGATTTGGTATTTGAATAATGGTAAACATATGATCGTCGTCAGCAGGTCCTTTTAGTCTCCGCTGCAGGAGCATGACCCTCTCTGTACTAAAGGAGCCATACGTGGCCAGAGCAGACAGAGGATTTGGCCTACACTCTCCTCGCTGACCAGACGGGTTTGAGAGGTCTCATTGATGTTGCTTGTATTTCCTAAGTCGCCTCTTACGACATCCACGGGAAGAGTTGGAGTGGTCCTATTCTACTCTGCCGGAAACCACACGGTGAACATATGATGAGGTATACAAATAACAGTTTAAACATTGAAAGAACCTATTGGTTTAATACAAGAATTGTACTGGAAGAAATTGTACTGGAAGAAAACTCACTGTAAGTCAGCTAGCCGCTTTCAAATACGAATTAAGTTTATGTAATACAAGCCTACGTACCTTTTACTCTACATCCAAATGCACATAAGTAAGGCATTTTGTCGAGATTGATCTTCGATAGTTTTAATAAAACTACACAAAATAGCGTATTTTTCGCAAATTTTGCGTCTTTCGCAAACTTGGTATCACAACACAGAGTACTGATTTCCAAATCGTCCCTCGACACTAACACGGAGGAATAATCTCAACTCGACGTTATTAGAGGAAAAAACGATTAAATACCAACAATTAATCACAAAAAACACCACACGGTCAACACAGTCGTACGCGCAGCAACTTTCGTGTGATTTCAATTTTGAATTTACACAACAGGTTGCCAACACTAATCATTCCGTATCAGTGTTGCAAGGCTAAAAAATAACAAACTCATTAATTACGAAAATTAAAAAACGAAGTATATCACTTCAATGATTAATTATTGTAACGTGTAAATTCCACATATTAATTTTATTTTTAAATTAATTACTTATTACACTCAGAGACATCTATCGGCATTTTATCTCAACAGAAACTTAGTTTCAAGTTCAAAGGAAGAGATGGCGCCACATCAATTCTCTCAAACTAAGAGTAAGGAAGTCTATGGAGAAGCCCTTGTCAACATATATGAATTTTTACTTATACAAATATCAGGCATTTATGGTACAAAGTGTGAAATATATCTTTGTCTCTTTCTTTCTTCAGTACAATTGCCTTTGACAAAAGAGACATACATATTTTAGTTTTTGCTAATTTATGGTAAAAGCTGTCAAAAGTTTAGGTACGTGCCAAAATCCGCCATATTATGTAACGAGTTTCGTGGTAGTTGTGCTGTCAACGGGTGTTGTTTACTATTTGGAAAAGTTGAGATTTGGGACAAAAATACGCGAAAATAAGGTAATAAATACGTGGAAGTGTGAGAAAACTGTTTATCAAGTTGACTAAATGTTGTATTGTGATGAGTGGTGCAAGAAAAAACATAAATCAACCATAATTGACTCTTCATAGGTTAGTAACCCGTTTTCTAGCAAGAAAGCTCTTTATTGATTCTGATTGAGGAGCAAAATAAAACACGATCTTAAATTTATGTATAAACTGTTGTTAACTGGTCATATTTTTGTAATACAGTCAGTATTTTCATTTATTTTTTCCTCATTTGTTTACATACTTGAATAGGGTTGTGCATTATCTAAATAAAAAATAATATTTTTTTTATAGGTTTCCGATGAATGAAGCTTTGAGGAATAAATGCTTAGAGGCTATCCGGTTCGGAAAAATATTAATCCTCGGCAACAGGATTGGTACATCTGCTCTTTGCATTTTGAGAAAAGCTGTTTCAATAGAACGCTTGAATTTATGATATGAGACTTCGTGACAACTCATCGCCAACAATATTTTCATTTCCGGTAAGTTTAATGTATACAGTTAATGCCAATGAATAAATGTTTTAGGGTTCGGTACCCAAAGGGTAAAAACGGGATCCTAATGATATGGCTCTGGTGTCCGTCTGTCACCAGGCTGTATCTCATGAACCGTGATAGTTAGACAGTTGAAACTTTAACAGATGGATATATTTCTGTTGCCGCTATAAGGACAAAAACTAAACTAGAATAAAAAAATTAATTAAGGGGGCTTCCATACAGCAAGCATGATTTTTTTGCAGTTTTTATAGATAATAGTACAGAACCCTTCTTCGTGCCTGAGTCCGACTCGCACTTGGCCGGTTTATTCGTTTTTTCTGTCAGACAATACTAAAAACCGTTGGGTGATTTGGCAGGAGTAGCCGGCTCATGCATGCAAATGTACGCAAAGTTATGTGTGACAACGTATTGTCGAATTATGGATGCAATCATATGATGTCATGCATACAACAATGCACTTAATAGATTATACTTGTACATAATCCTTATCCTTACTTCCTTACTAATATTATAAATGCGAAAGTGAGTTTGTTTGTTTGTTTGTGACGCTTTCACGCCGTAACTACTGAACCGATCATCATGAAATTTTGCATACAAGTTCTCCGGAGTACGGAGAAGGACATAGGCTACCTTTTATCCCGGGAAAAATTACTACTATTCCCGAGGGATCGACATTGACGCGGGCGGAGCCGCGGGCAAAAGCTAGTTTATTATAATTGTGTTAATTATTTGCACGTTTACTTTTCAGCACCGGCTACACAAGAGAAATTTGTACTGCGTGAAACAAGCAATATCAATACTGATTTTGCTAGTACGACGTTTTATTCCTATTACCAGTATCAGATGAAGTTCAGAAAGAGGTACCTATGTAAATAAAACATATTTTTTAAATATTTCGATAAAGCAATACCTTGTGGCATTATGATCCAAAAATAAAAATTATATGCTTAATATAATATTTTTTTAATCTGAAATTATAATATTCATTTAAGTGATAAGATACAGGGCGTATGCATGAACTTGTCAGTAATGCGTCTTACTTATTATCTCAGCTGTGCAGTACAAGTTTCAAATCTTTTCATTGGCTGGAGCTAACTAAATACCTCCCCCTCTGCCCTGAGACAGAGACAGACTTATTCTAAATTTAATAATAAAATATTATGATTTAACTAAGTATATTGAAATTTCAGATCGTGGAATATGAAAAAAATAAAGGCTGTAAAAGATAAACGTTTGAACCAGCAGAAGAAATTACAATTTGAAAGATATTATGTTACATATAAATATCACGGTGAAATTAAATGTAAATATCTTTCAGATAGATGGTTTTTAAACAAATTAATACTTTTTAGGAATGATTAAGTAAACAAAGTTATAAAATAAATTGTCATTTTATTATCTATTGGAATTCTATAAATGAAAGCCCCGATTACAGACAGAAACATTTATTAATTAGCGTTTGATATAAACAAATTAGACATCCTAGTATCCCCACGCGCACAGTGAGAGAGGGCGGAAGACAGTACTCTTTTTTTTGAGAGCGGAAGTTGTCATAATGACAGTTCTCCACAGATAATATAAAGTTTACATTCCAATACCCCCGCTCAAGATCAAGTCTAATTTTCATTAAGTCTTATATAATACAAAAAATAATAACTTGATATCGAACACATCTAAAATTCTTAACTTTATAATGGCAACATTACAATCGGCCATATTGACGTTAATAAAAAAAACTTTGACAGCCGACGTAGTCTATACTTGACACTGACAGATAACCTCTTACACTTCAAATCGAAATTGTACAAACTAAACAATGGTTAGGAACATGTACCTATGTAATAACACTAAATATTTCAAAATTGACAATAAACACAAAACAATGTTTACATATTTTAGGATCTACGTTTCATATAAACCAAGTGTTTCACAGAAATAGTTATGTTTTACTTGAGACAATGATTTGGTAAGTATATCAGCTCTATTTTCATTAGTACATATGTATTTCAATGTAATTAAACCTTTATTTACTATATCTTTAACAAAATGAACTTTAATATCGATATGTTTAGATCTTTTACTGTTTTCATAGCTTTCTATCATTTTAATTGTACTTTGATTGTCAATAAACAAAGAACAAGTTAAATCTTTATAACAATGTAAGTCCTTTAACACTTCTCTAATATAAATAATTTCGCTTACAGATAATGCTGCTGCAACATACTCCGATTCTGCTGTTGACAAGGAGACCGAATTCTGCTTCTTGGAACTCCAGCTGACCAAGTTGCCTCGATGGAATATTGCAACTCCACTGACACTCTTTCGATCCATTTCTTCACTTCCCCAATCAGAATCTGAAAAGGCTAGTAAAGTATTATTATTTTCTCTTCTGTAAACTAATCCTTTTTGTTTTGTTTGTTTTAGGTATCTCAAGATTCTCTTCGCAGCTGTCCACAGGGTTGAGGTTGGACGATTCATGTATCTACTGAGAAATCCTGTTGCATAAGCTATATCAGGGCGACTTATTGTAGCCAGATACATGAGCGATCCTATGAGTTCTCTGTATGTGATATTATTCAGCACTTCTTCATCTTGATTTATTTTTAAGCTTACTTCCATAGGTGTATTGCATCCTTTACAGTCTTGCATTTGAAACTTTAATAAAATTTTCTCTATTATTTGTGTTTGTTTTATTTGCATACTATCTGTACTTCTGGTTATTTCCATTCCCAGGAATTTATTTATGTTTCCCATGTCCTTCGCTTGAAATTGTTCTTTTAGTTTCTGTATAATATTTTGACCATTTCCAATTATTAATATGTCGTCAACAAATATAAGTATATATACATTAGGTCCTGTATATAAGCAGAAATCACTTTGAGATTGTTTGAATCCATTTTTTGTTAGGAATTGGTTCAACTTTTCATTTCAACAACGTGGAGCTTCTTTCAGTCCATATAGAGCTTTTCTTAACTTTAAAACTTTTCCTTCTGCTTCATTCTGTATTCCTTCAGGGTACTTTATGTAAATGTCTGATTTTAATTCTCCATTCAAAAAAGCTGTAGGTATGTCAAGCTGTTTGACAGGTAATTCCTCCTGAACTGCTTTATTCAAAAATAATCTCACAGTTGTCATTCTTGCTACTGGAGCATATACATTCTGGGTAGTCTCTTCCTGAAATCCTTTAGCTACTAACCTAGCTTTCTTAGTGTTGTCAGCTTTCGTCCGAAATACCCATTTTGTGTCAATTGCTTTATGTCCTTTAGGTAAATCGCTTTCTTCCCATGTCTTTAATCTTTTATGCGCTTCTAGCTCTTTCTCTATAGCTTCTGTCCATCCTTCTTGTTCAATAGCTTCATTATAGGTAACAGGATCTTCCGATAATAGTGCATATGCTATATTTGACATATCATAATCATCATATCTTGCAGGTAACTTTATTTGTCTTCTTGATCTCTCCCTCCCTTTTCGATCGAGACATCATAATAGACAGACGTGTTACTCGCTACTTACATACTTTATTTCTTTCCGAGTATTCAAAAGTGATCTCTGTTAATACTAACGTTCGGTGCATTTTTGGATTGAACCAAATATAAAAAATTCGAAAATTAAAATATCATCGAGTGGCAGCTGACATCGGCAGAAAGCGCAACCTAGAACACTGACCGCACGTAACCTTTGCTGGAAATAAAGGTAGATATTACAACATCTTAACCGCACACGTGTATCCATATCTAACACCTACTCGTACATCGTCTACGCCGCTGCGTAGACTGAGCTACGACAACACAACGCAGTGTGCTACGAATAATAGTGTGGGGACACGCATCTGGCGGTTTCTGCACTACGACGTTTGGTCGCTACGGAGTGACGCAACTGCACTAATCTCCGTGTGATACAAGCCTAATACGAATTCTACATTCTAGTTCTTCTACGACACAGCAAGTTACCAACATCATGTCTCTCCGCCGTACTCCTCCAAGCACACCAACTTCTTTTAATGCTGATATTGATAATATTAACCCCACAATGCCGCGGGTTGCCGCTCCAAGAACAAATTTGCCAGGAAAAGCCTATGATTCAGATACTCAAGCGGAGCGTAATGAGTTTGGGAATACCGGCGGGCGGGCAAAGCGAAGGCGCGAGGTTGACAGCGACATTGTCGAGCTCAGACAAGAAATAATGGACCAATTCATTAACATTTCAGACAAATTAGAAAACCGCTTTTCCGAAATCAAGAAACAAAATGACACAAATAATACCGACCTGATCGCAAGCATCCAATTGCTCTCCGATAAATATGAAAGAACCTTAGAAGAGCTAAAAATCTTGAAAGAGGAAAGAGAACAAGACAAAAAACAGATTCATATGCTGGAACAAAAATTAGATGAATGCGAAAGAAAGTTCAAATCTAGTGGTTTACAAATACGGAATGTCCCGAACCTGAAAGATGAGCAGGGCTACGAAACTAAAGAGGCTATTGCTAAAGTTGTTAAAAATCTGGCGTCTGCTGTTAAAGTTGACCTACAAGATTCGGAAATTAAAGACGTCTACCGAATCAACAATAAAGATAGTATGAAAACCATTATTGTTGATTTCTGCAGCGTTCTCAAAAGAGACAAAATCCTCCAAGCTGTTAAGCAATTTAACAGGTGCCGGGCTAAAGGCGATAAACTTCACATGGGGCACCTTAAGATTACGGAAGCAGACAGACCTGTGTACGTGTCCGAAACACTGACGTATAAGGCACAAGGACTCTACTCCAAAGCCCGCCACTTTGCTCGAGACAACGGGTACTCCTTCTGCTGGACCGCAAGAGGGAGGGTGTACTTGCGTAAAACGGAAGGACTACCTATAATACGCATCGATTCGGACGAGGACCTAAGCAAACTCCCACGGTCAAAACAATGACTAAATCTTGCCTGTAATTCCGTAGAGGTACATTTATTTAGAACTATGTATTTTAAGCTATTAATTAGATTATTTGCCTTGCTTACTAATTTATATACTTATATAATATCACTTTACGTAGTTAACGTGTGTCTAAAATTAATTGAATTGTCGTACCAAACACATTACACACAAAACTATACTCATTCCCCATACACCATAGTCTTAACTTGTAGAATCTACTTACTTAATATACTTCCGTATAAATTATGCCGAAATATGCGTAGGCTCCTTCATTTTCGTAATATCTATATATTATTCGTAATATCTATATATTATTATAAGCTCATAACGCAGTATTTTTTATTTTATTTAGTAAACATAACAAGTATACATGACTGTCTCACACAAAATACATACAACAACACACACTACACAACAAAAACACATACTAACCACACATTACAGAACATATACATAACAAAACAAAACAAAAGCAAATGGGATCCAGGTTCAGGCCACTTTACAATCATAATAAATCTATACAAGTGTTGTCATATGAGTTACATGACAACCAAAATTCATTACTTGTATAACTATAGCAAATAATGGAAAATATAGAATCATTTGCACTGGACCTGGATTCCTTTCAAATAGCAAAGGTGATGGAATGCAAAGCGGACGGGATCAGAAATCATATCACACACAACAGCAGAACATTAAATGTGATATCCCAAAACATCCGCAGTATTAACGAAAATATGCCCGGCTTCACAGCCGTGCTACAAGAGTCAGGAATCCCTTGGGACGTAATTGTTCTATCGGAATGCTGGCTCCCTTCTAATAAATATATACTGGATTTGGACAATTACTTACACGCTTCTACCACACGAAATTATACCCAGAATGAGGGCGTGGTAATGTACTATAATAAATTCCTTAATGCCACCATTGAGGAACCACATATTGAGGATGCCAACTGTCTCGTACTTAAGTTAGATCAATCAACCTGTATAGTAGGAATATACAGACCACCGGCCCAAAAAGACACCTCAAATTTTCTCAGAACTCTAGACCAAACTCTTGCAAAATTGAAAAGTTTTCAAAATATTGTCCTCTGTGGAGATATTAATATAGATTTAATACCAAATAACCCATATAAACTACAGTATGAATATCTTGATATGCTGGCCGTACACGGAATGCTTTCTTGTCACTGCCTACCAACCCATGGTAAAACGTGTTATGATCACATGATAGTTAAATCAAAGCTGGATACCTCATGTCTAGTGGTGGAGACTACAACAACCGACCATTTTACAGTTGCCCTTAGCCTAAACCTAAAACAAAACCTCACTTTTCATAATAAACCCAAACAAATCACCGACTACAATGACTTAGACTCAACAATGCAGCAAATCGATTTCAGCCCCATCCTAAACACCTCGGACACTAACACGGCCACCGACTTGCTCATAGAAACCATTACTTCTGCTATTAATAAGTGTACCAAACTAACAAAAACCCCTAAAAGAAAGATTATCCACAAACCCTGGATAACTAAGGGCCTACTACGCTGTATAAAAAACAGGGACAATCTTCATAAAAAAACTAAAAAGAACCCTGATAATGAAGTGGTCGCAATCACATATAAGCGCTACAGGAAATACTGCACTGTGGTCCTAAAAAAAGCTAAAAAGAATTATGAAAAGTCTCAAATAGACAATGCGAAAAATAACCAAAAGCGCCTGTGGCAAGTCATTAAAAATATAAACGGCTTAGAAAGCACGCAAGACCACTCTCAGTCACTAGTGAACGAAAGCAGACCTAAAGATAGTGTCAACAAAGTAAACTCCTTCTTTGCAAACGTAGGTAAGAACCTGGCTAACCAAGTCACTTCACCAAATACTTCCGGCTTAAACAGCCACCCCTTACCCACACCCCCCCACAGCTTGATGATGGCCCCGGTCCTGGAGGAGGAAGTCCTGCAGATCATCTCCGGACTTAAGGACAAATGTGCGGTGGGCTTAGACCAAGTATCCAGTAGAGTAATAAAAAGATACGCTCTACTACTGGTCGAGCCGATCACCCACATTTGTAACTTAGCTATCACGCAGGGCGTCTTCCCTTCGGCCTTTAAAATAGCGCTCATCAAGCCAATACATAAAAACGGTGACAAGGAACTAGTTGACAACTATAGGCCTATATCAATCCTATCCGCTTTATCCAAGATCCTAGAGCGGATTATGAACAACCGTCTGACCAAATTCTTGGAACTCAACAACCTTTTATCAACACGTCAATATGGTTTCCGTGCCGGTAGATCAACCAATGACGTAGTACAGGACCTTATCCACTCTATCATATCAGCGATGGAAACCAAGAAGAAGTGTTTGGTAATATTCCTAGACCTTAAAAAGGCATTTGACACGGTCTCAATCCCACGCCTTTTAATCAAGTTGGAACGCATAGGAGTCAGAGGACTAGCCTTGGCACTTTTTAGAGACTTCCTGTGTCACAGGACGCAACGCACCAGGATAGGGAACTGGACAAGCGACGCAGAATACATCTCCTGTGGCGTACCACAGGGAAGCTGTATATCTCCCACCCTCTTCCTGGTCTATATAGACAGCCTGTGCCGACTCCAACTTGATGGTGGGAAAGTTTTTACATTTGCCGACGATACCGCACTCTTGTTCACTGGTGACACATGGGAGGATACTTTCAATAAAGCCCAATCAGGCCTCAACCAAACAAGCAATTGGCTAGCAAACAATCTACTGACCTTAAATACCTGCAAAACAAAATTTATTTCCTTTAGCATGAAATCCAATCTTCTACCACCACCAACCCTCAAAATAACTGCTCATGTATGCAACCAACAAGCCCAAAACTGTAGCTGCCCCCAGCTTGACAGAGTAGAAAATCTGAAATATCTCGGAGTCATTATAGATCAAACACTCTCTTTTAAAGCACATATAGACACATTAGCAACTAGATTACGTAAATTGATTTATATTTTTAGAACTCTAAGACACATATCGAACCGGAAAATAATTGCAATGGTGTACAACGCTCTATGCCAGTCCCTTGTGAGCTATTGCATTGTTTCTTGGGGCGGAGCCGCCAAAACACACCTGCTACAAGTTGAAAGGGCACAAAGATCCATTCTCAAGGTAGCAGCGGGCTTCCCCTATCGATATCCGACCAATGACCTGTATAAATACTGGGATGTACTAACCGTGAGACAGACTTACATCTTGCACACCACCTTAAAACAACACTCCCAAATACAATTTGATCCGAACAAATTCAAAAACAAGCGTCGGAAAAGAACCATCTGTATACTTCCCCCCTACAAGACAGCTACCGCCTCCTCCTTCTTCCCCTTCCTTGGTCCACTCCTCTATAATAGATTAAATAAACAACTAAACATATACCCTCTCTATAAATATAGCTGTAAAAAATTAATAATAACTTACCTAAAAACACTAAGCTACGAAGAAACAGAAGACCTAATTGAAATAAACATATAATGCTACAATCCCTTATTGCAAAACAATGCTATCGATCACCAATTACCCACGCACAAACACACAAACACACACTCACATACTTACTCACTTACTTACTTACATACTCACACACACACTACAGACAAATGCACTCATAACAACTAACGAAACAGTCATACTAGTTATAAGTAGAATATTGCACAATCTCTTTCAAATAGAATAGAAATAGGCTAAAGTATAGAAATAATGTTTGCTTACATCTGCAACGACAACAATAATTGTCTAGAGGGAGGGGCCTAGTCACCTGTAACACAGGTCCATAAGGACCTATAACAGGAACTAGTCTCTTCACAATGTAGTCTACATTGTTACAACTTAAGTTGAGAATAATTAGATAACATTATATAAGTTTTACTTACCTTATACTTTCATTGTGAAGAGAAAATAAACGTTTTATTATTATTATTATTACTGAAAGGCATGAAATATGAGTAAAATATTTGTTTGTTTCATTTGTATCTCTGTCCCTCAATAATTTCTTCTGTATTTTGTTCTGTTTCTTCAGTATTTTCTATCTCTGTCATGTCCGGTATTTCTTCCATAGATTTTGGAGGTTGGTTGCCTTCATCATTCATGATCTGATAGGTATTTTTCTCATTTCCCTCATATCTGTAGTTAGATTCATCAAAACGCACATCTCTTGACTCTATTATGTTATTTGTTTTTGGATCCCATAGCCTGTATCCTGAACCACAATACCCTATCATAATCATTGATTTTGCTCTGGGTTCTAGCTTGTTTGGCCTTGGCAAAATGGTACACCATGCTCTTGCACCAAAAACTCTTAATTTTTCCAAATTATTTTTGCCATACCATAATTTTGCTGGTGTGTTTCCTTTGAGAGCTTTTGTAGGTGATCTATTTATAGTATAGGCTGCACATCTTATGGCTTCTCCCCATAGGTATTTAGGTAAGTTTGTTTCTAAAAGCATTGCTCTCACTTTATCGGCCAATGTCCTATTCATGCGTTCACATACTGAAACTTGCTGAGGAGTGTATGCACATGAGGTTTCCTGTATTATGCCATGTTCTTCATAAAATAACTTTAGTTCCTGGTTTACAAATTCTGTTCCTCTGTCGGTTCGTATTCTCTGTACATTATTTCCATCATTCTTCATTACTCTTATATAATTCATTATGTAGTATTTTGCTTCATCTTTAGAGTGTAGTAAATGAACTTCAAGAAAGTGAGAATAGTCATCTATGATTGTTAAGTAGTATCTTTCTCCTTCATGAGTAATGGGAGTGACTGGTCCCCCTATGTCGCAATATATTAACTGGCCAATTTTCCTTGTTCTTGGTACAGGATTGTCATCAAACGGACATCTTGTGGCTTTGGCTTCCATGCAAATGCTACAGCGTACTTTAGATAATGGTAGACCAAGAATTTTGAACCCTCCATAATTTAGATGACCTAATCTTCTATGCCAAAGGCTATCATCTTCTGATATTAATGCATGTGTCTTTGTTTCACTGTTCAAACTTAGTTTCATTGTATATATCTTGCCATTACTTTGTCCTTGCAAATGTATGTTATTTTTACTTATGATAGCAGTTTCATTCTTAAATGTGACTTGTAGACCTTTCTCGTTGAGTTTTCGTACAGATAATAGATTGTGAGACAATTTTTCCAAGATAAGGCAATCTTCTATTGTTATTTCTAATCCTTCTTTCGACATTCCTTTCAATTTACCTTTAAGCGTTGCTCCTATAATATCTCCATTTGCTACTTTTATATTTATTTGAGAAATCTTCTGTATATCTGTCATATATTTCTGGAAGTTATGTGAAATCATATGATGTGATGCGCCTGAGTCGATAACAAGTTCTATTTCTTCTTTCGAGTAACCTTGTTTATTTTCTGCAGAGTTGGCCTGAGCTGCTACAAATGATATTCCCTTGTTGATGGTCTCCTCTTCTCCGACATTTGCAGCTGGCTTTCTAGTGTTGTTGCCTCTTCCTCGTGATCTGAAGCTCCCTCTACCTCTCTGGCGGAAATTTCTTTTTGGGCAATTTCGAGCAAAATGGTTAGGTTCTCCACAACTATAACACTTAATTTGGGTAGTGCTTTCAAAAACATATTCATTGCCTTTTTTGATAGGACCTTGATGAGACTTCTCTTTCATTTCAGCATCCAATAACTTACTTTTAATAAAATCTAGGCTTAGTTCAGTATTTGACATTTCAAGAGCTGTGACCAAGGGTTGGTAAGCTTAATCGATGCTTAATAAAAATTGACATACTTTCTCTTTCTCGTCTATTACAATTCCGTGCTTGGCAATATCTTGAACTAGTTTGTCAAATTTGTTGATATGATCCTGAACATTTTGATTTTTGCTGCATTTCAAATTTATTAATTGTCTTTTCAGGCAAAGGCTGCTTACTGTGGATTTCCTTTGAAATGTGTTTTTCAGCTTTTGAATCATGTCGTATCCGGTTGGTGAATTTTTCACATAGTCTAAGTACCTATCTGGCAGTCCTTGGATGATTATATTTCGGGCCTTTGAGTCTTGTTTTGTCCACTCAACCTTTTTCGTGGCATCGTCGCTCTCGCACTTTTCTATCACGTGCCTTAATCCTTTTTCATCCAAGAGGACCTCGATCCGAAATAACCAATTTTCGAAATTTTCGTCTAGCTGGGGAATATGGGAACAAGACGCTGCCATTATTTTTCTCTTCTTTCTTCTTCGAGCTGAAATTGCTGAAATGGGAAACCTACCCCTTTCTTTATTATGCGACTACACATGGATGTCTTTCTTATAGGTTGCCTTGCTTTGTGGCCCTGATCAACTTTCCTACGCTATCCTGTGTCATCTGACTGAAATGGGCGCTGGGCCCATAACCTATTGGAATTCTATAAATGAAAGCCCCGATTACAGACAGAAACATTTATTAATTAGCGTTTGATATAAACAAATTAGACATCCTAGTATCCCCACGCGCACAGTGAGAGAGGGCGGAAGACAGTACTCTTTTTTTTGAGAGCGGAAGTTGTCATAATGACAGTTCTCCACAGATAATATAAAGTTTACATTCCAATATTATCCTTTCCCAAAATGTTTTTTATAAGCTCTGTCGGCTCTGTGTACAAAATAAGAGTACTGTTTAAAGTAGATCATTACATAGTATGGAAGTGACAACCCTAGGCAATGGCAGCCATTTTATGTAACGATTCTGTGATGTAGGTATACACGATTTTTTTGTAGGTATTTCCAGTCCTCTTTTTTCTTTGGTCTGAGCTCTCAAACGTCATCCCATAGAAATGTCCTCCCCCTGCCACAGATTTAAAAGAGTATATATAGAGTGACATTGACATTGTGTTGAGGTGACATTGACAATGTGTTCATATCAAAACATTGAACAACTATCAACTATCATCATGTTTGTTCTTCTGAGGTTCAGATGAAGAAATATGTATGTGGGTGCATGAATTTGTAAATGTTTTATCGTACGGGGTTGATTTTCAATCTACGCTCATTCATTTTCAGTACGAAGCTGTCAAATATATGAACGATTATACGTAGTATCTCTTAGTAGTTTGTGGAACGATTCTAACGCCTGGCCCAAACTGTCAATGTCAAATTGCTTAGTGTTTCGAAAACTTGTTTTCCAAGTTTATTAAATTTAGTATCGTTTAAGTGTAGCCAATAGTTCATATCATACTATTGCGATACAATTTTAGCCACATATTATTTTAGTGCTGATGTGCTTATTTTTATATAAATTCGCAGACTTAAGAATAAAATAACCTTAAACATGATGCATCGGAGTCCAGCAGTCTGCCGCATCTGCCTCTCAGTGGACGCGCCCATGAGCAACATTGACACCACTGCCCTGCAGCTCGTGTACGAGAGGCTGACGGGGGCTTTTGTAAGTATTCTAACACTAGTTAAGTCTGCTTTCAATATAAAGGAAAAGCTGTTATATCAGTGGCACAACATTCCAGCTCGTGAGTGGGAACAGGCCCGTGGCGGCGTGCTACATCTGCCGCGCTATGTTGTACAAGAGCCACAAGCTGATGGTGACCGCCACCAGGGCAGACCATGCGCTGACTGCTATGTTGGAGACGGCTGGCGAGGTATTTATGTTATATTGTCTCTGTTTCTAAAAATGCTGAGCAATGGCAGGGACCACGCAACAAAGCAGTCAAGATGGCACGCACTTTCTAGACAAAGTTTTATAGAGGGCTAAAGCAATATGCAAACAATATGTGAAATATGTGCTAGCATTGTAAATTATTTTGCCTTCTAAAATCTAAAGTTTTCTCCCAGTATTTACCTTCATTTCACTAGAATCAAGTAACATAATGGTTGATTAAAATGATCATACACGAGTCAGATAGCAATACAATCTGGAGGTATGAGGAGGGTGGAGAAAGGGCGCGCTAGTATGTACTAACTGTTTGTTTGTATTCAGATTACAGAACAATCAGTATCCCGGATTGACCGCGAGGCCATTGGCATGTGTGCGTCGCTGTCCTTCTCTGTGGCTGAATGTTGTGACAGCACGCTGCCAAAACCGATCATGGTCAAAACTGAGCCGGAGTCAGAGGATGCTGTCGACACCGCGACGGACGATGAGGACCCAGCGGGTACATATGTTCAAGTTAACCATACGTCCCACTCTCTTCCATGCTGGTCTGGGAGAAAAGAGAAACATAAAATGTACATGCTGCTTCTCTGCCCGCGCAGA
Organism: Elegia similella; assembly: GCA_947532085.1. Lineage (NCBI taxonomy): Eukaryota > Metazoa > Arthropoda > Insecta > Lepidoptera > Pyralidae > Elegia > Elegia similella. Next base: position 13,887,028 of record OX383950.1, read on the forward strand.
CCTTAGAAGCCTGCCGATGGAATTAGTGGAAATTTAAGATAGCATGTTACTAACCTTGCCAGCAAAATTGATTCCATTTACCACTAGAGTAAGAAATAAGTCACTTAATATAGAGGGAACATGAATATAAATAATAAATAATAATAATGTTTATTTCTATCCACAAACATGGTACTTACAGACTAAATTACAATCAAATTAAATTAAGTACTAAAACAACCAGTTTGTGGGAAGCTGATGCTTGCACTAGGTTGACGACTCACCAGCATTTGTCATCAGAACAGAAGCTGACCTGGAAAAGATTGTGCCAAGCATTAAGTGACATTGATCATCTGTTTACATTTGGGAATAGGTTTTTCTTTTTGCTATATTATAAGATTTATATAAAATTGAGATGTTATACTGTATATATATTTTTAATAATTACCTACTCAACTATACACACATTTTTTTCTCTTATTTTACTATTCAATGCGTTAATTAACTTAGCAATTTATGATTTTAAACATTTATCTACACTTGGGAGTGAGCTTCGGTTTTCGCCATACTATAAGACTTGTATAAAATTAAGACATAATACAGTATAGCCAAAAAAAAAAATCTACTGTACTAAACACACTATGTTTACTATTATTATTTCACTTTTTAGGGAGACAAATAACTTACCAATTTACATCAGCAAATTGACCTGGAAGTTAAGTCTATCTTATTCGAATCCTTTCATTTTTGCGTTACATATGAACTTGCGTAACGGAGTAATGCTGTTTCATACACAAATAACTTCACATATATTATTTAAATATTACAATCTTAAATATAAACAAACAACTCGAATAAGTAAATACGGACATAAATCTTTCATCTTTGTTTATGGATAGTAAACTGTCAATTTACTATCAGAATTGTGGCGGTATTAGAACTAAACTGCAGACAGTTTATATGAACATTCTTTCGTCTACCTACGACATTATTGTACTTACCGAGACCTGGCTGACTCCGGAAATATTTAATAATGAATTTATAGACCAACGGTATGTTGTTTTTAGGTGCGATCGCGACCGGCAAGCCACAAAAAAGGATGATGGGGGTGGTGTATTGGTTGCTATCTTGAAAGGTCTCAGCCCTGTTGAATTCGATCTATCTCACATCGCACGTGAAGTGACTTCACCTTCGTGTATAGAACACTTGTTGATTGAAATACCTGGCAGAGACAGTAACACCCGACACATTATCAGCGCTGCGTATATACCCCCATGGGCTCGCGTTTGTGCTTATGAAAGCCATTTCATTTTCCCTCAGGAGGCATTTAATAATACTAACGTCAATAGTATATTCATTATTGGAGATTACAATCTAAATGAAATAAATTGGACTTATTCTAATACCAACAATCCCGACGATGGATTGACACACGCTGCTACATCGTCTCGAAGTCTCTTACTAAATGACTGCATGTCAAATTTAGACTGCAAGCAATACAACTCTTTATTGAATGTAAATAATAGGACCCTTGATCTAGTTATTAGTAACACACCTTGTAGCGTCCAAGTTCAACCCCTATCCATTGTTCCACCCAACAACCACCACCCCTCTTTTGTTGCATATATATCTGTACCTACCCCAGTTAAAATTCTTTTAAAGAAGCCTATTTTAAAATATAACTTCTATAAAGCAGATTATAAAACAATAAATGAAGAAATAGCGAATATTAATTGGACAGAGCAGCTTAGCCAATTAACTTCCGCCAATGCAGTTGACTTATTTTATAACAAAATCAACAGTATAATTAAAAAAAACACACCTTTATTAAATTCGATATCATCTAAATTTCCTGTTTGGTTTCCTCAATCACTTATTCATATAGTAAAAAAAAAAACAGAGGTCATGGATTAAATGGAAGAAATTTGGCAATGTTTCGGATATGAAAGTTTTTCTTATTACAGGGGCATATTCAAGGAAAAGTGTTCTAAGAGTTATCGTGATTACATTTCGTCTGTTGAAAATAATATCTCCACTAATATTAAATACTTTTGGACATATATAGCCAACCGTAGAGGTAAATCCGGCATACCATCTGAAATGAAATTTAAAAATGATAAATCTACTAAACCTGAAGTAATTTGTGAGATGTTCTCCGAATATTTTAAATCCGTTTTCGAACCCAAATCCCCCAAAACTGATAACTGGCAACCTCCGACTGATATCTCCGATAATTGTGAACCTATATCAAAGTTGTCTTTTATTGAAGAAAAAATCCTCAATGAACTTAAGTTGCTCAACACGTCTAAGGGCGCTGGGCCCGATGGAATCCCACCATACTTTTTAAAACAAACGGCCAGTACCATATGTAATCCCCTTCATATAATTTTTAATAAATGTTTAACGGAGGGCTTCTTCCCTGATATTTGGAAAACAGCATATATTATTCCTGTGCATAAAAACGGTTCCAGACAGGATGTTGAGCAATATCGACCTATTTCTATTCTCTCTGCCTTATCAAAGCTTTTCGAGCGACTCGTTCATAATGAGATTTATCCTACGCTTCACAAAATTGTTATTCAAGAGCAACACGGTTTTGTCAAGGGTCGCTCTACCGCGTCTAACCTAATTACATTCACTTCTAATTTATTTGAAAATTTTGACAAGGGGGTACAAGTTGATGCTGTATACACTGACTTCCAAAAAGCTTTCGACAAGGTAGATCACGAAATTCTTCTGAACAAAATCGCCTTCAATGGAATCAGAGGTTATTTATTACGCTGGTTTCAGTCTTATATTGCCAACCGCACTCAAATGGTAGCTATTAACGGCTATCAATCTAAACCGGTTCTCGTTACCTCTGGAGTACCTCAGGGTTCCATTCTAGGGCCCTTAATGTTCATTATGTATATTAATGACATTAGGACTTGCTTTGAGAACTCTGAATTTCTTATATATGCCGATGATCTTAAGGCTTATAAATCTATCAGGACAATTGAAGACTGTATCTCCCTTCAATCTGATTTAGACTGGTTAACAACGTACTGCTCTGAGAACAAATTGCACCTCAGCATACCTAAATGTAACTTCATATGTTTTACCAAGAATATTAATGTTGTCAAATTTGATTATAAACTTTGTAACTCCTCTTTAAGTAAAGTTGCATCCGTTAAAGACTTGTGCGTCAACCTTGACGATAAGCTCTGTTTGGAAACTCATGTACAGAACATCATAAACAAAGCATTTAAAATGTTTGGGTTTGTCCTGAGATCGTCCGTTGACTTCAGGAAATCTTCCACTTACCTTTATTTATACAAATCTCTTGTAAGATCACAACTGGAATACGCGGTTTCGGCTTGGAATCCTTACTATCAAAAATACATCAAAGCTATTGAGAATGTACAGCATAAATTCCTACGCACCATGCATTTTAAATGTCATCGCCGTCATCTTAGATATTCTGAGCTTCTTTCCAGGTATAATTTGTTGACTCTCGAATCTAGACGTAAGTATCTTGAAGCTATTTTCCTTTTCAATATAGTACATAACAAAATTGACTCCTTAAATATTGTGAAGAAATTGTCTTATATTGTTCCTAGAAGATGTGTCCAACGTGCGGCTCGCTCCCGGCGACCGCTATTCAAGTTTTCTGTTTGTCGAACAAATTCAGGTCTACGTTCACCTATGCGTCGTATGGTTGAGTCTTATAATATACTGTTTAATGATAATCTAGATATATTTACTTGTAAAGTTTATAAATTTAAGAAAATGCTTAACTCAATTTTACGCTCACATGATGTAAAGTCCTGTAATTAGTTATCTTCTTATTATTATGATGTTTTTCTATCTTTCCAATGCTTTTTATTTACTTTTTTATTTATTTTGTTTTGTTTTTCCCTACTTCTCTCTTTTAACACTGTTAAAATTTAATTAATTAAATTCACTTTATTTTACTATCTAGCTATATACCTCTAGTGGCAAATTTAGTCTAACATGAACAGATTTAAACTGTGAATAGCGTTGTGGGTTGCATAATTATCAATATCATGTACACCTTGTTTTATCGTTAAGATTTTATTATGTAACTGTTTGTTATTCCTAAATAAATAAATAAATAAATAGGTTTGTACCTGTATTGCAAGTCATCAGGCCCCCGCCTCTAAAATTATCTAATATTTTAAGTACTAATTGAAATAAATTATTACAACAATGTTGTGTGTTAGGTACATTTAATCTAGGGAAATTATGACTAACCAAAAATGAAGACGAAAGAAAGGAAAGTTCTTGAAGGAATATGTATGGGTAGTCAAGTCATGTATTTATTTGTGTGGGGGTGTGGGGCGTGAATGTGTATAAATATATGTATGTGTGTATGTATGTTATTTGTTATGTATGTTATGTATATATGACTGTATGTTGAGATGATTTATTGTACAGTAGATATTAAATTTTCTGTTTCTTCGTAATTTTGTTTTTGCAACCAATCCCAAATGTGTTTAAGATTGTAGGCATTTAGGTGGTGAATGGACAGTATTTTGTGAAGCTTATTGTAAAGATGATGACCTTGAAATCCAAGAAATCTGTTGCTAAATTTTGTTTTATAGGATGTTGATTTGGCTACAAGATGGTTGCGTCTGAGATTTTTAGCAATGAGCGGAGTTATTTTATGTTGCTTCATCACTGTATGGAGTATAAACAGCTGCCGAACACTTAATAGCTCAGTAATTTTATAAAGTGCAGTGGTGGGGAATCGAAAAGGTTTAAACCATGACACCTTCTGTAATGACCTTTGCGCCCTCTCAATTCGCATAAAGTGAGAATTTGCAGCTCCGCCCCAAGCGGTAATGCAGTACGTTAATACTGATTGACCGAGCGCAAAATAAACCATCTTAATGCTGTTGACATCGGCTACGTGTCGTAGCTGTCTAAATACATATATGAGTTTCCGTACTCGTGAAGATATGAGTTCAATATGTGATTTAAAGGTTAAATGTTTATCTATTAAGATGCCTTGATACTTTATGCAATCTGTGCGTTCGATGATGTAGTTTGATTGTGTATCTTGAGCAACAATTTTTAGATCTAGCCCCTTTATTTGAAAAGAATGTGTCATCATGAAAAAGAAAAGCGACAGTTTAGAATAGCCTACGATTTCATGTATGGTGTTAGGTTTCTATCATTGCTGTCATTGATCTTTAGTGTCCCAGCTATACCTTTTTTTTTAATCTTATCATCATCATCAGCTATACCTTAATAATATAGGTAATTGTTTTAATAAAACAAAGATAATAGTGGGTTGCTAGTCACATCGCCTGATAACATGATTCTACAGATTTTCGCCCAGTCCTTCGGCAGGCTTCTACGGTCTGCGTGGAAAGAGAAGCAGCTGGTACATTCTACGTATTTCTTTTCTCCCAGACCACCATCAAAGAAGTTACTTGTTTAAAAGCAGGAATTTTACATGTGGTAATAAAATTTTTGATGATATGTGGGAAAGAGTCATAATGCTAAATTTTTATTCTGCCAATAATTACCTCTACACAGTGCGAAAGTGATTTGCACTAACTGTCATTTCCCTTGTGCCAGGCGTTCCCGCGGCTGACGTGGACGAGACACGGGACTCCAATGAAGACGCGGGGGCGCGGGGCGGGGGACACTACGCGGACGGTAAGCTTCTTAACAACCGAACAAACAGATGGTGTTATATGTTTCACACGACTCATTCTGTGTGTGTCTCTGTTTGGTGGAGGGAGTCAAATGCGGTTTTCTGAATTAGAAACTAGCGGTCGAGCTGAAGTTAGTGGAAGTCGGACCACCCTGAGCAGCCAGGGGCGAAGGCATCTAATTGAATATGGCAGATGGAATATGGATTTCGGGTGCATGCGCATGTATATGAGGTAGCTGGTAAGGGTATTGGTGCTCTCGGTTCCCTTTATAAATTAAAAAACTTTCTCCCCATTCACATCAAAACCCTGTTAGTATACACTCTGATTTTTCCTATTTTAGATTATGCTGATGTATGTTACTCGGACCTGAACTGTAATTTTCTGAATAAACTTGATCGCCTTCAAAATAATTGTATCCGTTTTATTTTCGGCTTACGGAAGTACGACCATGTGTCGACTTACCGATCTCAACTTAAGTGGCTACCCATTCGTCAACGTCGTCAGTTGCATATACTCACTACTCTTTTCTCCATCCTCTTCGATCCGTAAACTCCGTCGTATTTAAAATCCAAATTTACTTTTCTGGGTGACACCCATGTCAGAGAACTTCGCTCTTCTAGCAAGCTCCTTCTCCATACGCCTCAACATCGGAGTGGGTTTTTCGAACACTCGTTCGCAGTGCAAGCCGTGCAGCTTTGGAACTCCCTCCCAGCCAGCATTCGCAGGGCCCGTAGTCGTCTGGTATTTAAAAATTCAGTACGCGCATATTTCTCTCACCATTTTAAATGAGTATGAATAGAATATTTATGTAATATATACATATATGTATCACTGTATTTTTATTTATGTATTTTGGTATGTAAGTTTATATTTTATTCATTATCTAGTATATAACACAAACACACTTTTGTATGTCTTTTAATTAATATAATATTATTTTGCACTTACTTCTACTATATTTTATTCTCGGTATCACCTGTTGGTTGACTGGTAGATAAAGCCTTTGGCTTTAAGTCCGCCAATCACATTGCTGTAATAAACTTTTTTAATTAAAATAAAATAAATAAATAAGCGCTGCGGCAGTGGTGACCTGTGCGCTCATATGATGTATCTCATCCCACGGGTTCGCTAACGAGCTGACCTCCTTTGATAAGCGATGGTGTAGGTGAAAGTAACAAATGTTTTGCAGATGGCGCAGCAGAGGGCCAACAGCCTGTGGCAGGAAAATCCCGAAACAGTTATTATGGCGAGCCTCAGAGCGCTGACACAAGGCACCAGTGTAATGTTTGTCTGAGGGAGTTTCAGTGTAAGAGTGACCTACAGAGACACTTAAGAACTCACACTGGTGAGAAGCCATATAAATGTAATGCCTGTGGCAAGCAATTTAGTCGAAAGGGTGATTTAGAAAGACATTTAAGAACTCACACTGGTGAGAAACCATTTGTATGTAATGTTTGCGAAAAGCAGTTTAATCGCAAAGGTTGTTTAAAAATTCATTTAAGAACTCACACTGGTGAGAAGCCATATGAATGTAATGATTGTGGCAAGGAATTTAATGTAAAGAGTAATTTAGAAACACATTTAAGAACTCACACTGGTGAGAAACCATTTGAATGTAAGGTTTGTCGTCGTCGATTTGCTCACAGCAGTACATTAACAAAACATCTGAGAACTCACACTGGTGAGAAGCCATATAAATGTAATGGTTGTGGTAAGAAATTTAATCAAAAGGGTCATTTAGATATTCATTTAAGAACTCACACTGGTGAGAAGCCATATAAATGTAATGATTGTGGCAAGCAATTTAATCAAAAGGGTGATTTAGAATCACATTTAAGAACACATACTGGTGAGAAACCATTTGAATGTAAGGTTTGTCGACGTCGATTTACTGAAAGCAGTACATTAACAAAACATCTGAGAACTCACACTGGTGAGAAGCCGTATAAATGTAATGATTGTGGCAAGCAATTTAATCACAAGGGTAATTTAGAATCACATTTTAGAACACATACTTGTGAGAAACCATTTGAATGTAATGTTTGCGAAAAGCAGTTTAGTCACAAAAGTAGTTTAAAAACTCATTTAAGAACTCACACTGGTGAAAAACCATTTGAATGTAAGGTTTGTCGTCGTCGATTTACTCACAACAGTACATTAAAAACACACCTGAGAACTCACACTGGTGAGAAGCCATTTGAATGTAAGGTTTGTCGTCTTCGATTTGCTGACAGCAGTGCATTTACAAAACATCTGAGATCCCACACTGGTGAGAAGCCATATAAATGTAATGATTGTAGCAAGCAATTTAATGTAAAGGGTAATTTAGAATCACATTTAAGAACACATACTGGTGAGAAACCATTTGAATGTCAGGTTTGTCGTCGTCGATTTACTCACAACAGTACATTAAAAACACACCTGAGAACTCACACTGGTGAGAAGCCATATAAATGTAATGATTGTGGCAAGCAATTTAATCAAAAGGGTACTTTAGATAGTCATTTAAGAACTCACACTGGTGACAAGCCATATAAATGTCATGATTGTGGCCAGCAATTTAATCAAAAGAGTAATTTACAAAGACATTTAAGAACTCACGGTGAGAAACCGTAACAATGGGACCACAACTAATTTGCATAGTTTTTAATTTCACGTTAGGAACGGGAACTTAATTCTCATCCACATGCAACACAAGTTGTTTGTAAAAATGTTTCGTTATGACATTCACGCGCAAAGCCAATTCTGTTGAATTCGATTGTAGACTTCAAAATCAGTCTTTGTGTAAAAAATCTGCTGCCTGCGATTTGGGTGTTCCCCTTGACTCAAAATTGTAATTTTTTCAACATCTCGACATCGTGACACCCAAATGTAAACAGCTCCTTGGATTCATTTGTAGAATATCGAAAGATTTTAAGAAGTTTCAAACCTTAGTGACCCTTTATAAAACATTTGTGCTTCCAAAGCTAGAGTATGCCTCGATTATTTGGTCCCCTCATTACATAGCTCATGTTGAGCAAATAGAGACCATTTAGAAAAAGTTTTTGAGACTATTGACAACCTGTTTGGGCTTGAGAGATACCTTAATGACATATGAACAGCGCTTAAAACGTTTTAATTTTACATCCCTTGATTACAGACGTTCCCAAACTGACCTTACATATTTGTATAAAATTATTAATTCACTGCTGTCAACTGCTATCTTAACGGAAATTAACTTTAAAGCGACATCGCGACGTCACAGAATTCCTCAGTTGTTTCACTTACCGAGTTGTTCAAATAACATTAGTCATTATAGTCCTGTTCACCGAATGTGTAGACTTCATAACTCTTTAAGTTCATCTACTGAATTTCCTGACATATTCCTCTACTCACTTGCGGCATTTAAAAGAAAATGCCAAATTAAGAAAAGTAAATATATTCTTTGTTATCTGTATTTCTGCATTGTTGTCCAAGTTCTCTATTTTTTAATTTTATTAAACTTTTTTTAAAGTAACTAATTTTGAGCTGTTATGTTACGTACATATTTAATTGTGTAATAAAGTGAGTTAGGTTAGCTTTTATCAAGTGTTTGAACGTGTTTTGTAACAAAATTAACTACTTAACAAACTGTTTGTGTACTTGTTAATAAATAAATAAAAGATAAATATTTCAGGGTGGATGCGACATATACGTACCTAACGGGCTTTACTAGATTACTGTAGTATAGAAACATTATAATAACAGTCAAGAAACCAAAATGAAATGAATTTAATTTGCATATAAAACTAATTTCTGTAACAACCTGTACCTTCTGCGGCTGAGTCTTTTAGTTTTATTTAGAGTCACCGAATCTTGACGTAACCGAATTTTCGATGTATAATATTGTTTATTACTAATTAAATTTATGGATAGGCTTTTAGATGTTAGGAGTTTTATTGTAAACTAGCTTTTACCCGCGGCTTCGCTCGCGTGTGGTTTCCCTTACTAACACAACCCAAAACTCCAAAGTCAACCCACGTAGTGCCTTAAACACGGTAATGGCTTAAAGCCATGGTTAATTTTTTGGTTAAAAAAGAGGTTCTCAATTCGCCCCGTACCGTATGTATGTAATATTGTCGGGGTTGCACAGTTTTTGTATATGTTGTTCTGTACCAGCTTCTCAACATGTGTGCCTAATTTCATAAGTGTACCTTTACACTTATGAAATTAGGCACACATATTAAGATGTATGTATATTTGTGTGTTTGCTTGCGCCTATCCCAAAGACTATAAAGCGGATTTTTAAAATTTTTTTTTGTCGCAGAAATTTGCGCGAATAAGGAAATAGTGCAGATTTTATCAAAATCGGTTCAGTACTCTTTGAGATGGTCTTGAAGAAGCTAATTGGTTTTTAATTTTTATAATAAACTGGCTAACATTCTTTCATTGTCTAAAATACTGAATATTTTTTTTGAGCAGTAATTAGTGAACTTGTTGTAGCATACTAACTCAACGATACTATAGGTATTTTATAATAGATAGGTACTTAATACATAACATCCAAGAAAATGTATAGGATAATTGTATTAAATGAAAAATAAATAAACACAGAGTAAACTTTAATTTTCGTAATATGTTTTTGAAAAACTAAAACATTTTTTTTGGATGCGTATCTCTGTTTTCTTTCGTGAATACTTTTCGTAACTTATTTATTGCCGAGCGATGTCTCATCGATTTGTAAAGAAAAAGAGAAGCCGTTAAGCCGAAAAGGCAGCCAGCTCAGCTTTATGCTTATGGCGGTGGACCACAGCGCTGATTTTCAGCTGGTACCAAGGAGGACGTAGATAGCTTAACTATACATATATGCTATTATAACAAGCATAACTTTTTAAAATATATTTTTAACTACTCATTTACCATTTATATCTACGAAAAATTAAATTAAAAGTATGAACAAAACAGCAACAATGAAATTGACAATTTTCGTGAAATCATAATTGCAAAGTACTTGACTTTAGTTAGTATTGGCACAATATATTTGGGAAATTAAAAACTGTCGACAACAATGCCATCAATTTGCCGCGATAATGTGATTTCTTTTATTTGTTTACGAAATGTGGCGACAGAGGAAGCACTAGTACCCGAATCGTTAACGCCATGTATTTGCAATTTCATAATTCAATAATAGTTTGGCAGTAATGGTGTTACTTTCGTTTTTTGATCAGTCTTATTTAAATCTGTTTCTATTACTGAATTGTTGTCGTGTTGAATTGAATTCTTCTTTACTTTATCATCTTCCTTTGTTTCTAAACCAGCATAAGGCTTCAGGATGATGCCGAGAAACCTTATTCAATTTTTAACACATCTTACACGGAACTTTTATTTTATTCTTATCTAGATCCTCTTCTTTTTAAAAAATATGTTAAAGGATCCTATGGATTGTTCCATTGAAACATTTTTTCATTTCTGTGTCATTGTGTTTAATATGAAAGCCGGTAAATCTTGTGCAATAAGGTCTATCAAAGTACCTGTTTCAATGGATGTCCTCATCACGAGTAACAGTTTTTACTTTCTCATAGAAATTAACCATCCTTGCATTATGTGACATGTGAGCTCATATTATGTATCTCATCCCACAGGTTCGCTAAGTAACTGACCCCTTTGTAAAGCGATGGTGTAGGTGAAAGTAACAGTTTTTTTGCAGATGACACAGCAGAGGGCCAACAGCGTGTAGCAGGAAGTTCACGAAACCGTCTTGATTACTGTTTCGTGAACTTCCTGCCGCAGGGTGTTGACCAGCCTCAGAGAGACCCGCGCGCGCAAACGCTGACACAAGGCACCAGCGTCATGTTTGTCTGAGGCAGTTTCAGTGGAATAGTCGTCTACAAACTGGTGAGAAGCCGTATAATTGTAATAATTGTGAGAAGCAACTTAATCGTAAAGATACTTTAGTATTACAATTAAGAACTCATACTGGTGGAAACCAACATGATGTAATAGTTTCTGCTACTCTTGTATCGTTTGTAATGTCACGGGAACTTCATTCTCGTCTACAATTAACCACGAATATACTACATTACTATAGTATAGAGATATTATAATAACAACATTAGTCTTCACATGGATATCGTAAGAGGCGACTTAGGAAATATAAGCTAAACAAAGCTCATAAACATCAATGAGACCTCTGCAATCCGTCTGGCTAGCGAGGAGAGTGTATGCCAATCCTGTCTTCTCCGGCCAAGTATGGCTCCGGTAGTACAGAGAGGGTCATACTGCTGCAGAGACTAAAGAGACCTGATGATGATGATTATAATAACAGACAAGAAACCATCATGTAATTGATTGAAAAACAAACAAATCTCTGTAGCAACCTGTATCTACTGCGGCTGCGTGTTTTAGTTTTGTAAGTCATTCAACCTTGACTAGACACTTAAATATTAAACACTAATATATTCTTTAAAATATCTTATTTCAAAACTGCTTTTCACTAAAACTTCTCGAAAAGTTTGTATGTAAATCTGTATGGATGTATGTATTAAAGTATGTATGTAAGATTCTTTATTTTATCACAACTGCTGACTCACGGACTTGGACGTAGAGGCTATCATCATGTAAAGACGGGTCACTCACGCGCTATTTGTCGGGATTGCCGACTATATCTCCCGACGACATAGCACGTGAGTGACCCGCTTTTATTACCCAACTGCCAAGAAGGGTAATGTGTTTCGCGCGTATCATGTATGTTTGTAAATTTCTTTATTACCTCGTATCATCTTAACGGCTGGATGAATTCCGATAGTTAAGACATCGTTAGGTTCGCCTGTATGTATTTATAGTCACAAGCGTGTATATACTCAACTGTTTTTCATTTGAGACCTTATCACATTGACTTAAGACCCGATGAGTATATATTAATGCTCGTGACGCTCTAACGACAATTGTCACGGAAGATGAACTGTGGCTATTGAATGCGTGAGTTTATTCCGCGACAGAATACCTCGATAGACCTAAGTGTTGACATGACTTGTAATTCAATTCTTCGCGTGAAACATAAAATATCCAAAAAAATATTAAATATTTATAAAAAATATTTATAAAAATATTATACAAACATTATCACAGTCTTTACTTATATCTAGAATTATTTTCCGCCGTTTCACCGCGGCGTTTTGCTCTTTTCTAGTGATTATATAATTCTAGGTCCAATAACAAGTAATGACAAGAATTGTTATTTTAGATAACTAATTTTATTCTCAGTATATATGACATGACTTCAGTAAGTAAACTACAAACTTTAACTAAATAAGGCAAATCTGTTGGTACCTAGTTATATTTTAACACGTTGATTGATTGTTAACCTCGATAAGCAAATAAAGAATGGAATTTAATTGTGTTGGACATTATTTTTTGGTTTGGATCCTGTATTTATTTGGTTATAGTACAGTCAATGAAGGCAAAAATCAGCCACAACCTCCGATTTCGTTGAACCTCCATAGATTTGGATAAAATTTTGGGATTGAGTATGTTTTACCCTCTACTTCAAAAGTGACATATGCTCAGTCTTGCGCTTTTTGCATTTTAGGGGTGAAATTCACCCCTATGGTTAAAAATGGGAAAAATGAAGATTTAACCATTCCGACTTAAGTAATTGTGTTTAATTAGATAAAATACATGTGTTTTAATATTTATATGCATGATTTTAATTAATTTTTCAACCCTTTTAGCAACCACCCCTTAAACCGAAAATATTTTTTTGTATTTCTGAGTTCTAAAATCGCATATTAACATTACATAAACAGTTTGTTTATATAATATAATTTTTGGTTGATCGTGAAATTTCATCCATTAAAAACTACCCCCATACTGCAGGATCAGTGTAAAAATTGGTTTCAAAAACTTTTACCTATTAAATAGTAAGTACATTACTGAAGAGAAATCTTATTTACTGAGAATTAAAATATTTATTTATTAATTGCATAATTTTTCACCCTTAAAAACTACCCCTTATCATAATAATAAAGGATTTTTTTTATCAGCTTTAATTAGAATCGTTTTTAATAGTTATGATAAATCTATACTATAATATTATATAGCTCAAGAGTTTGTTTGAACGCGCTAATCTCAGGAACTACTGGTTCAAATTGGAAAATTATTTTTGTGTTGGATAGTCCATTCATTGAGGAAGGCTTTAAGCTATAAAACATCACGCTGTGAGTAACAGGAGCGAAGCATCAATAAAAAATGTTTTGAAAACGGGGGAAAGTTATTCATCTATGCTAATTCATCACAATAACAGAAATTGCCTCGGACGAAGTCGCGGGCAACAGCTAGCTTTTATTAATTTATTTCAAACTTTTCGTTCACTTTCTCTACCTTCAAAATACATATACAAATACACATAAATGTAGTTTCCCTAAAATAAATGCATACCAAATCTTTGCTCCAATTTTTTTTTCCAAATAAATACAATTGTTTTTTTACCATAACTCCGTTAATTTTTAAGATATCAGGTTCATCTAAAAACCATTTGAAAGGTTATTTTAGGAGCTATAAGATCATCTTAAATAAAAAAAAAAAAATCCCTTCTTTTTTAAAAGATAAAGGGTTAAATGGTAGCGGTTACATGGTTCTCGCAGTAAAAGTTAGACTTTGAACATCTCTATCTCGGTTATTTTTCATCCTATAAAAATAAAAAAGAAACCGAAATCTTTCCTTAAAAACAACTCAAATTTCGTTCTTTGTAATTTTTTACGAATATCCAATATTTTTTAAGTTATTTTCAAAGGAAAATGAAGTTTACGAAAATTTGAAATATTTAGATTTTATTAAATCATACTTTTTTTTTCGAAAATGGGCACTCTAATCCGGGAAAAAATTTTGAGGTCACCACTTATGCTAAGAAAAAGAAAGTCCTTTAGGGATATTCATAAATTTGAATTTTTGTTGAAATGGTGAAGGCTTTATTTTCGTTTTTTCCAAAAAAAATTAATAGTGTCATCTTATTTTTATCATAACTTGCTCAATTTTAATGCTATTAACTTCTTATAGTGCTCATTAGAAAGGTATTTTAAGATACTTTAAAAAGTGTTCAGGAAGTATATGGCATAAAATTTCCCGGTTTCCCGTTATTTAAGTTTGAATACTAAGATTGAAGTACTCGCCGAAAAAAATATACATAAAATTACCTATAGCTCAATTTGAATTAATATTAGAAGGTTTTTCAAAATAGGGATTTATTTGTTTTTTTATTAGCTTCAATTTTATTAATTACACATTTTTTGTAAAAACTCATAGTTTTTGAGTTATTTATGAAAAACCGCTTTAAAACATGTATTTATATGACGAAAAATCACAATCTTTGATCTTTAATAACTCAGAAAGTATAGATTCATTCCAAAAACTTTATATAACAAATTTTGCTTAGAATTTATCTATTAATCGATTCCTGGGGTAATTTTTATTAAAAGAATTTTCACCCCTGAGAAGGGGTGGCATCCATCCCCAGGGCGATAGCGCAAGTTGGCACTATGTCACTTTTATTTCTTAAGGTATCCCCCACCTCCTCACCAATTTTCATGAAAATCGATGGAGATTTAACGAAAACAGAGGTGAAAACCTTCATTGACTGCACTATTAAACACATACGAGATAGTGTGGCGTTGATCTACTTATGTAGCTACATGAAAAGCATGCAGTTGTTCGGCTATTAATCTAATGTTAGCGTAGATACATTTTAATACATCCAGTTAACTGTCGTCTTCGGAAGGCCCGCCATAACTCCACCAAGGGCGCCACTGGTAGGCAATACAAAGGTTTTAAATTATTTATTGCAGCTGTGTTCAACATTTTTTTTACATGAAAGTACAGACTATCTTGTTCAGGCTCAAAAACAATGGCTTGCTCGAGGTTCTCCTATAATCCTTTTCCCGTAAAGGTCAGTCTTAATCAGTTTTTCACTTTCATTGTTTTTATATTTCATATCGGTAGTTTAGGAATATATCTGAGAATTCGCACTGGTGAGAAGTCACATAAATGTAACTGCGGAAAGCAATTTCTTTGTAAAGTTAATTTGGAAAAACATTTGACAAGTCACACTGCTGAGAAACCATAGTAATTTAATTATTATCAATGTCGACATGCTCTATACAGTGCATTACGTACACATTTAATAACGCATACTGGAGAGAAACCATCATCATCATCATTTCAGCCACATGTTTACTCCTGGACATAGGCCTCCTCCGCCTCCAAAGATTTTTCTCTCCGTGGAAGTAAATCGCCGTACTCACCACGTTGGGAGGGCGGGTGGCGAGCGCAGTTTGTTTAGCTTCTTGTGCGTTCACGCCGACGCCCATCGCAAGCATGTTGAAGCTGGGTAAGGATAGGAATGTGTTTATTTGAGAATGGAATAAATGTACTGGGATACTACTTAGTCGAATGAATGGGGGAAAGCAAGTAGCAACTTTATTAATGTAATAAGTGTGGTGTGGGGAGCAATTTATTGAAAAGGGTCACTTAAAACATATTAAAGAATTGGATACTGGCGAGAAACCGTTCTAATGTAATATTTTTCATAGGCGATTTGCTCAGTATACACACACACATACACACACACATTTAAGTACCCCTACTGGTGAGAAAACATTTAAAAGTAATCTTTGTTGTCGTCGATTTGCTGATAATAATTCATTACATACACATCTGAGAACTCCCACTAGTGAGAAACCTTACGAATGTCATAAATGTGGGATAATTTCGTCCATAAATTAACTTAGAAAGACATCTGAGAACTCACACTGGTGAGAAACCATCTCATTGTAACAAGTGTCATGTTCGATTTGCTGAGTACAGTACAATACTTACACATTTACGAGCACACTTGTGATAAGACAGAGGAGTGTTATGTTCGTCATCGTAGCTTTGTACAAATCAGAACATACATACACATTAAGAATCCTCACCACACACACATATAGCTATTTGTTCAAGTAGATATATTCGAAATATGTACAGTACCTGGTGCAGGACACGAGTCCACCAAATGTTTATTGGAACACACTAAATATCGGCGAGCTCCGTGTCGCAATCGTTATCACGCCAGCCTGCGACACGAGGGTTCCCGGGTTCGATCCCCGACCAGGTCAAGATGAAAAATCGGCCAAGTGCGAGTCGGACTCGCGCACGAAGGGTTCCGTTCCGTTATCTAAAAAAACGGCAAAAAAATCATGTGTTGTATGGGACCCCCCTTAAATATTTATTTTATTCAATTTTTTTGTATTTTTTGTTATAGCGGCAACAGAAATACATCATCTGTGAAATTTTCAACTGTCTAACTATCACGGTTCATAAGATACAGCCTGGTGACAGACGGACAGCGGAGCGATATTAATAGGGTCCCGTTTTTACCCTTTGCGTACGGAACCCTAAAAACGATCATTTTTAGATTCTTGGATGTTTCAGGGTCTTGAATGTTCATCTATGTATCCTTACTAATATTATAAATGCAAAAGTGAGTTTGTTTATTTGTTTGTTACGCTTTCACGCCGTAACTACTGAACCGATCACCATGAAATTTTGCATACAAGTTCTCTGGAGTACGGAAAAGGACATAGGCTTCCTTTTATCCCGAGAAAAAGTACTATTCCCGAGGGATCGACATTGACGCGGGCGGAGCCGTGGGCGAAAGCTAGTCTATTATAAAATATAGTATCGGCGAGTTAGTATCCTACGACACAAGTTCACAACTTACTGGGGCTAGGTTTGGTGTATGGACCAGTTAGGGTGATGTGAATCCTTAATTTGCAACAGGCAAAGAATGTGCCGCATGCGTTACACTTTGCGGCCTTGGACCCCACGTAAAAACAAAGGTGCCGCAATATAAAATGTTTTTTATTCGATCGGAACATCACTGAGCATTTCGTTATCGTGTCAGCCCAACAAGTCCACTGCGGGACATAGGTCTCCCCGAATAATTTCAAATAGGACCTGCAAGACGCGGCCCAGCGCCTTTCTGCGACCGTAGCGAGGTTGTCCGCACATCTGGTGGGTGGGTCTCAGACGCTGCGCTTTTCGTTACAACCTTTTTGTCCCAGCGGCCATCGGCAGAGACTGTGTGCGTTACCCCAGCAAAAAAGTACTGAATATCAAAACGTAATATTACTAGATAATCAGTGCGTAACGTCATGTAAATGTGTGTGAAAGTTTGAAATCTGTGCGTCCATTAATTTTTGAGATATTAATTAAAATCTGATTCTGCCAGGATGACATTTCAAACGTTACGCCAGCAAAAAAATTTCTCGGATCCGAGTGAAAGTTAATACAATAATTAGTAGTTGATGTGAAGTAAATGTAGCTGTATAAATAGAATTTGTGCGTCTTCATACTTTTGTGATATTCAAATTTTTGCTGGGGTAACGTTTGGCCGATTGCTAGATCTCAGAATCGGCAAGGCGTAGGAGTTTGATTTTTTTTACACACTCTGTTATGAATTTGTAGGTCATGTTTGTGATAAAAGAATTTCTAAAAATGTTACCATTCAAGGATTAAAAATGAAAATATGAAATTAGGTATTTTGATTCCAGTACTTTAAATATGGGACCTAGAGACTAATTGTTGACGTTAGTTTGTACCTTATAATTGCCTACAATGCCTAGGCAAGTATCAATATGATATCTTAAGTAATTAAATAAGTTATGAGAAAAAGTACCATAACTCGGTCGCCAGGAATTTCGACAGCCGATTTGATCAGTTTTTCTATTAGTTCGGAAGTTGATAGTTATCGCACTATTTGTAAGGGTAAGTTAACTATCAGTTCCCAAAAAATCAGCTCAGTCCACGCAGTAGTTTAAGAAATATTATTAAATATTCAACCGTAGGTGAAATACCATGATAAGCCGACCATTTTCGGGAGTATAGCAAAAAGCGACGCTGTCGTGTATATTGCTAACCATCCTAAATTAGCAGTTGTATTAACGTAAAATAGTACAGTCGTGTACATCATTGAATTCAAGCTATTTTAACTTCTCCAAAACTGTTGTTTGTTTACAACCACATTTTTTATGTCGCACTTATGATACAATCACAATTGGAATGTGCTTAAATAGTCGTTAACCAGTCAATCGCGGAAACAAAGTCACAATGCGACCAAATCGGGAGTGCCTTTTTTTAAATTTCGCCGTTCGTAAACGAGTGATTTTTCCATACAAAAATCGTTCGAAGACGAATGGTCATACCTTCAAAAAAAGTACCCCGCATTTCTTGGGAGGTGAAACTGAAAGGTTAAAATAAAATATCGGAGAATCCAGATCCAGGCGCTAAAGTACCACCGACCGTTCGATGTGTGTCTTATGACGCCATCGATATGTATCTCGATATATTTTAAGATTATAGGGCTATTTATATTGTTAAAGTAGCTGACACGCGACCTACGTGATGTAAGTCGCGGGTCGCCCAAATGTGCGAGCGTAGCTCGAACAATATCTTTATTTAATAAACGAAAAGGTACACATTTCATTGACGGCCTTAGGAAATGGCTCGCGGCGGTGTTTCGCCGGTAGACGCGGCGCAAGAGTGGCGCTGCGCCTCGTGACGCTGCGTTACAGCCCGCTGGTGCAGCTTGAAGCCACTGTGGCGACTTGTCTCTACTATTTCCGTCCAGACTCCGTGTACATCTGAAGCAGCTGACGAGTGCTCGAGTGAGAAATATAACGATAGACTGGGATCTTGTTAGGTATAATCGGACTTCTTGCAGAGGTAGCAAAACTAATACAAAAATAAGAGCGCGCGCGAAACCACATGCCTGTAAAGCATCGTCGCATCGCGTCGCGTTTCTATGTGAACTTACCCTTGGTTTCAGTGTAGCCTGGCCGCGGGACTTCGAGCTTTTCAAAGTAAAGTCAAAGATTTTTATTCAAAATTGGATACATGTATCTCTTTTTGAATGTCATATTTTTATATCTTATATATTTTTTAATAAATGCAAAATTGAAATACTACTAGCGTTTCGGAACGACCACTGGTGAGAAGAATACGCCGAAAGAAACTCAATCCAGACTTTTCAAGCGATACTGATACTTTAGCTGTGTAGATAAGTTTAAAATCATTTCACATTGAAGCTGCGTCGCTGCCGGCTGCTTCCACTCCGCGGTTTGGATAGTAAGCACTTGTGCCCGCCAGCCATAGCGTCATTGCGGGCCAGACAAGCGTCGCATGCTGGCGGTGACCGGCGAGACGCCTCTGAACAGCCGAGGCTGGTGGCTCTGGAGACAGGCACTACGGCGCCGACCCCATGACAGTGTGCTTCTGAAGCCAGTCACACGCGACACTCACTAATTATGTAGTTACAACTAAAGGCTGCGGTTAGTAGGAGGAAAACTGGAATAAAAACGTGTTGGGTTGCCAGCCGCATCGCCTGTTGTTGTAGTGATAACCGACATTGTGCTCAATTACTTCGATCGACATTTACGATATGCAATTGATTGAAAGAGTGAGTGGAGAACATTTAGAGAAATTTAACTAAAGTATAAAAGAACAACCCGTACAGTTTAGTCTAAAAACTTGTTGGCTATGCAAAAGCGTAATTTTGTTATTACTAGCGGCTCGCCTCGGCTTCGCACGAGTAGATATAGGTACTTATTCTATAGCATATGTATGTTCATCAAGGATAATGTAGGATTCCAATGGAGAAATAGTTTTTCAAATTGGTCTAGTAGTTTAGGAGCCTATTAAATGTAGACAAAAAAATAACAAATAAAAACGTCATTATTTACTAATTAAAACAAAACTACATTCATCTAAAATAAAGGCAAAGGAATGCCTTAGCTTGTGTCACCACGTATTGTGCCTAAGTAGTGGGCACGCTGTGGCAATCTTTCCCCTCTGTATAATAGTGGTGTAGTAGTGTAGATAGGCCTCGGCCACCGGCTGCGGGTGCACTGCCAAGCGATCGGCCACACGATGCTCGGCGACTACACCCACAGCGACGCCATGGATAGTGCGCCTCGCAGAATGTTCCTGCTCGCTGCTAGGTGAATATTGTACGGTTGTGCGGAACCCTTCGATTTGTTTACATTTAAAATAGTGTTTGTTCCCCAGACTGGTGCTCCCCCTGCCCACCTCGCCCCTCGACATCCAAACGTCAGAGCCCTGCTTCTCAGACAGCGAGTTCCCGAGCGGTGGCGATGCGAGCACACTCAACAAGCTGTGACGTCATCGCCGGCCCAACGGCATATTCCGGCTATTTGTATCGTGTAAAAATTATTTGATCAAAAACTGTACTATCTCAAAAAGTACTTAACCGATTTTGATAAAATTGCATTACTCCCTAGTTGCGCAATACCTTGTACAACTAAAATAGAATGTTAGCAATCCGACTTGAAATTTTTAAGATATGCGCAGACAAACACACAAGTATACACACATACACTTATAAATTAGGCACTCATGTTGAGAAGCTTGTACAGAACAACATATACACAACTGCAATCCCGCCAATATTAGAGAGAGAAATCGCACGTAAGCGTATATATTCTTTGACGTAAGCGAAACCGCAGGCAAAGGAAGTTTACAATTAAAACTCCAAAGAATATAACATAAAAAAGCCTATCCTTAAATTTTATTTCAGAATTAAACATTATTATACATCGAAATATCTTATTATGGTGTACTTAACGATATACCTACCTGGTTTCTAGGTGATACATTGTAATATACTTATACTCGTAATTGAGAAAACTGCATATCATTAATGTTTAATATTTATGTGATAGATAGCAAAACATGAGAGTCTAAAATAATATTAAGTATTGAAACAAATTGTACACATGTTAACATAACTACACTACAAAAGGAGGACTTAATGCTAATCAGCATTCTCTAACAGTCGAACCTTTGGGTTGTTCAGAGAGTTTTGTGTTACGTGTTAAATATAGTGTTACGTCAAGGTTCAATGACTCCAAGCGAAACGAAAATACGCAGCCGCAGTAGACACAGTTTGTTACAGAAACTTGGCGATTTGTTTTGTATAAAATTACATTTTTGTTAGTTTTGGTTTCCTGGCTGCTATTATAATTTCTTAATAGTATCTAGTAAAGCCCGTGGTTTAATATATCACGCATACTTTACAAACTTATGTTGGATGTGGACGAGAATGAAGATCCCGTTCCTAACGTGACATTAAAAACTATGCAAAAGTAAGAAGGATGAGATGTTGACACCCGACTACGTGCCAGTGGGACTCCCATACTTCAGATTCAGGCCACTCATCACAGACATATGCCAAGTCTTTCGCGGAACTTGCTCGGCTGTGGAATTCGCTTCCACTCGACATTAGAATGGCTCCCTCGGCTGATTCATTTAAATTTAACATTATTGGTGTGCGTTACCCCAGCGAAAAAGTACTGAATATCAAAACGTAATATTGCTAGATAATTAGTAAGTGGCGTCGTGTAAATGTAGTTGAAAGTTTTAAATTTGTACGTCCATTAATTTTTGAGATATTAATTAAAATCAGATTCTGCTAGGATGACATTTCAAACGTTACGCCAGCAAAAAATTTTCTCGGATCCGAATGAAAGTTAATACAATAATTAGTAGTTGATGTGCTGTAAATGTACTTGTATAAATAGAATTTGTACGTCTCTAGACTTATGCGATATTCGAATTTTTGCTGGGGTAACGTTTGGCCGATTGCTGGATCTCATAATCGGCACGGCGTAGGAGTTTGATTATTTTTATTTACACTGTTATGAATTTGTAGATCATGTCTGCAAAAACAGAATTTCTAAAAATGCTACTATTCAGGGATTAAAAATGAAAATATGAAATCAGGTATTTTAACTCCTGTACTTTAAATATGAGACCTAGAGACTAATTGTTGACGTTAGTTTGTACCTTATGATTGCCTACAATGCCCAGGTAAGTACCAATATGAAATCTTAAGTATTAAATTAGTTATGAGAAAAAGAACCATATCAAGGTCTCCAGGAATTTCGACAGCCGATTTGACCAGTTTTTCTATTAGTTCGGAAGTCGACAGTTATTAAACTATTTGTAAGGGTAAGTTAACTATAAGTTTGCAAAACATCAGCTTAATACACGCAGTAGTTTAAGAAATATAATTAAATATCCAACCGTAGGTGAAATACCATAATAAGCCGACCATTTTCGGGAGTATAGCAAAAAGCGACGCTGCAGTATATATTGCTAACCATCCTAAATTAGCAGTAGTATTCACGTAAAATAGTACAGTCGCGTACATCGTTAAATTCAAGTTTTTTTTTTAACTTCTACAAAACTATTGTTTGCTTCGGACCACATTTTTTATATTGTACTTATGATACAATCTCAATTGGAATGTGCCCAACAGTCCTATTTCAATGAGTACTATTCTCATTCCGTCAACCGGGACGCTGCACTTACACTCATAATGTAGATATAGTTTTGGATTTATGTATTTGTTTATTTGGTGGTTCCCTAACAGGTTATTATGTGATGTCTCATTGGTTTTTTTATATGACGAGTGGCAGAGTGCTTTACAAGATCACGACTATGCGCTTCGCGCGCTTAGTTGCGTGCGCCACTAGGGTTGCCAACTCAGTTGATCAGAAATCAGGGAGGTAAAAAAAGTAAATGTAAAGTTTTATTGTATGGCCATTAATGTTTAAATAATTCCAATAACGATTGGTAAGTATTGTTCAGGTCGAGGGCATCACGACGCTCAAACGTCTGAAGGAGGAGGAAGTCTTGTTTGCAGAGAGCGATTAAGGCAGCTTTTCTACGCTATGAATATAAAAACTCATCAGCAGTATAAACGGCATTAAGAAATCGGGCTTTCTTAGTCTTTAAACAACCTTGCAAAAATAGATCACTGTATCGAAATACCGAAAATGTTTACCGATACACTACACCGGTATTTCAGAATACCGGTATCCATGCGCCAGTCCGGCCGTACGCCCCCGTTCCACGACTCACCCGGCCGCATGCACACCACATATAGGTATACGATAAAGCTCATATTTCACTTCTCAGAACACAGAATAAAATTATAGATCTGTACATTTATATTACTTTGACAGGGATCTCAAGTTCTAACTAGTTTGTGGCCATGACAAGAATGAGTCACTGACCAGCATTTAGCAACGCTGATAAGGAGAGTGCATTCATGGGGTTGATACTTTCTTTACAATATTAGTAAACGCCCTCTATATATTTGAGTGGTAAACTCATTCTTTTCTTTCCGTTTGACATTTAAAATCGCCAATTATGAATGAGACATAGTATGAAATACTAGCATATTATTTACCACTAACTAAATGTCCACATTTAAAATAAATAATGAGTTAAAATTGCTGTGTATTTACAGAGTTATGAGTGGAGTAAACTTAGTGTTTAGTTCAGAAACTGATATTTAGATGGCGCTGCTGCAGAGCGGTCTGTGATACTCCTGCGGGATCGACCAAATGTCTAGAGTGAATACTACGACAGTTGATCTTTTTTGTGTTGACGTCTCGTCTCGTCTCGGTCGCGCACATAATACAATGATGTAAACCAAATGTATACAGCGTCAGATTTAAAAAAAAAACTTTGATTTTGTTATCCAATAATGAGATTTGTAATTTACAGTCTGCAAATGAACTAACTATTAATTTATATTATACCTAAACTTACTTAACAAATTCTAAACAAGACGGAAATTCGGAAGCCTTCAAAAAGTATAAGATTTTTCCTACTCATCTAAATAGGTATTTTGTAAACGCCTAGCGTACCTATACTCGAAAGAAATTAAATATGGTGATAATATCTTAATATATATAAATCTCGTGTCACAATGTTTGTCCTCAATGGACTCCTAAACCACTTAACCGATTATAATAAAATTCGCACACCATGTGCAGTTCGATCCAACTTGAGAGATAGGATAGTTTAAATCTTGCCGCGGACGAAGTCGCGGGCTACAGCTAGTATATTATATATCTGTACCTACCTATGTATAGAACCAAGGCATAAAACCAAGAATATATGCCTGTGCATTAAAAACTCATCCTCATGTTCGCATACGTACACAAACTGTATTCTACACTCTCGTATGAAGAAATAAAGATTATATTTATAAATGCGAACACTTCAGTATGTACGCGAATGTACCGCAAAAATAAATAAATACACGACCAATTTCAGTAATACAACTAAATATACGGTACCGTCGCCTTTTACTATACTCCCAAAAATGGTCGGTTTATCATGGTATTTCACCTACAGTTGGATATTTAATGATATTTCCTAAACTACTGCGTGTATTGAGCAGATTTTTTGTAAAGTAATAGTTAACTTACTCTTACAAATAGTTTGATAGCTGTCGACTTCCGAACTAATAGAAAAACTGGTCAAATCGGCTGTCGAAATTCCTGGCGACCTAGATATGGTTCTTTTTCCTCATAACTAATTTAATACTTAAGATATTATACCTATTGATACTTACCTAGGCATTGTAGGCAATTATAAGGTACAAACTAACGTCAACAATAAGTTTCTAGGTCCTATATTTAAAGTACAGGAGTTAAAATACCTGATTTCATATTTTCATTTTTAATCCCTGAAAAGTAACATTTTTAGAAATTCTGTTTTTGCAGACATGATCTACAAATTCATAACAGTGTTAATAAAAATAATCAAACTCCTACGCCGTGCCGATTATGAGATCCAGCAATCGGCCAAACTTTACCCCAGCAAAAATTCGAATATCGCAAAAGTCTGGAGACGTACAAATTCTATTTATACAAGTACATTTACAGCACATCAACTACTAATTATTGTATTAACTTTCATTCGGATCCGAGATTTTTTTTTGCTGGCGTAACGTTTGAAATGTCATCCTAGCAGAATCTGATTTTAATTAATATCTCAAAAATTAATGGACGTACAAATTTAAAACTTTCAACTACATTTACACGACGTTACTTACTAATTATCTAGCAATATTACGTTTTGATATGCAGTACTTTTTTGCTGGTGTAACGCACACCTCCAGAGATAATGATAATCGGTTCAGTAGTTACGGCGTGAAAGCGTAACAAACAAACTCAATTTCGCATTTATAATATTAGTAAGGATATAGGTGGTTGCGTAATGTGGTTTTATTAGATCACTATAGAATAGAGAAATTATAATAGCAGCCAGGAAACCAAAACTACCCAAAATGTAATTTTCATACAAAACAAATCTCCAAGTTTCTGTAACAACCTGTCTTTTTTTACTAATTATTGAAGTAGGCATTTGACTCCCATCTCACTTGATGGTAAGTCTACTGCGGCTCGTATTTTAGTTTCGCTTGGAGTCATTGAACCTTGACGTAACACTATATTTCACACGTCAAAGTCAGTTTCTTTCTTTATTGTTCGTAATGCATGCACGTACACATAAAACTCTCTAAACGGTAACCCAACATACACACGATTTTTTCTTTTCGAATTTCATTTGTTCTAAAACGGTCCGACGAAGTTTTAAATGCCAAATGGCTTCTTTACCATATTTTCTGCTTCTATAAACTTAATAAACATATTTTTCTACTTCTAGAACAACTGTCGACCGATAATCAAAACACGTAATTTTATTTTGATCGATGTTTTGGTAAGAATAATTTCATTTTCTAAAAGTATTAACGATAGAAGTTGCTTTTTCCATATTATTATATACACAGATTATCAATAACTACTTACTGACGATAAATTGAAAAAGTTTAGAAGAAAATAAGGATAATTGGTACCAAATATAAAAAGGGCAAGTGGGTACGGGGGGCGTCCCCGAATAAGGGGCTCGCCACAACAAAACAACTGCTCCACGATGGGAAGGTTAGGTTCGTTAGGTTATCTTGTGACCAAAACATCACTCAAGCTTAGGGCAAAAATAATAAAAACACAATAACACCTTTGTCGTGGAAAATAGGTTCGGTTTGTTAGGTTTCCTTTTGAAAATAAAACATCTAATGATTGGAATATAAACAACATTTAATTAAATTAATAATAATTTTGAACTTGCAAAATTAATATATGACAATTTTAAAATTAATTCACATAATAAGTTTCTAAAGATGAGTAGCTGGTATCCTTACTAATATTATAAATGCGAAAGTGAGTTTGTTTGTTTGTTACACTTTCACACCGTAATTACTGAACTGATCATCATGGAAATTTGCATACAAGTTCTCTGGAGTACGGAGAAGGATATAGGCTACCTTTTATCCCGGGGTAAGTAAGTACTATTCCCGAGGGATCGACATTGACGCGGGCGGAGCCGCGGGCGAAAGCTAGTGCAGAATAAATGATAGCCTCTTTATTAAATTAATTTTAATAATATGGAAATCATTTTTTGGTTAAATAAAACTTATAGAAATAGTATCTGAGGATTAACGTTGGGTTGCAATTGCAATACACAGCATAAAGCTTTAAAAAAAAAAGGAATTTTTCAACAATATGGCAATTGAATTTTCGCTCAAATGAATCTATAGAAAAAAAAAATTACGAAACGTTTTTGGTGTTTTAAAATTCGTACATAACCTATTCTTGTTTATGATAGGTAACTCTGAACTACCCAAAGGTTCGACTGTTAGAGAATGCTGATTAGCATTAAGTCCTCCTTTTGTACTCATTACTTTACTTTGTACTTGTACATACTTTTGTACTCATGTGTACATGTGTGTCATACATAATGTTAGTTTAGATCATCTGTTTTACTTTTTTTAGTGTGGAAGTGTTGAAATGACTTTCATGCATACTGTTTGTTTGTTTTTCGTGTGTGTCAGTGGCCAATACTGGTGTCAGATTTTTAAAACTGCCTAAAGGCATCTGGCATTGCTTAACGATTGCCATCAATGATGACAGCCGGGACCGACGGCTTGACGTGCCTTCCGAAGCACTGAAGAGCTCGAGAATTGTTTTTACCACTTGCGGTCACCCATCCCAGAGGGGCATACGACTTAACGATTAAATATATAATGATAATGCAAGTATATTACAATGTATCATCTAGAAACCAATCGTTTAGGTATACCATAATAAGAATTTTCGATGTATAATAATGTATAATTCTTAAATAAATTTAAGGATAGACTTTTTTGTATGTTATATTCTTTGGAGTTTATTGTAAACTAGCTTTTGCCCGCGGCTCCGCTCGCGTGCGATGTCTTACGGCCACCCCAACTAAAACCCTGGAATAAAGTCAACCCACTTGGTGCTTTAAAGCCATGGTTCATTTTTACAAGCTTTTATTTAGTTTCACAGTCCCGTGTCCCGATGTTGGTCAGTAATCAAATCTTGCAAGTTACATTTGATCCACTTCCCGGTTACCGATTGAGCTGAAATGTTGCATGCTTGTGTACCTAAATCGGAAGACAATACAATATTATGGAATCGTTGCGCTGGTCTGATGATGGAGTCGGAAGGTGGCCGTAGGAACGCTTAAACTAAACAGGCACACCAAACGTGTTTCGGCTCATTTGATTTTGAAATGAAATTGTCTGTACATTTGACTAGCTCCGTGGCGCAGCGGTCAACACGCCTGCCTGCGACACGGAGTGACCGGGTTCGACCCCCGGCCAGGTCAAGATGGAAAATGATCTTTTTCAGATTGGCCTGGGTCTTGGATGTGTATCTATATATGTATTTGTTATAAAATATAGTATCGTTGAGTTAGTATCCCATAACACAAGTTTCGAACTTACTTTGGGGCTAGCTTAATCTGTGTGATTTGTCCGTATATATATATTTATTTGTCTTGGAAAACACTATTTACAGTGTGGATTCGTTTATAATAAAAGATTGTCACAAAAATGTTTTTTCTTGCAAAAACAACTTGTTTTAGATGTGAAGGACGGCAAACACATGTTCACATTATATAGTGAGTGATCATATTAACCGAACTCAAAAAAGGAGGTACTCTAATATTGTCGGGATTGCGGTTTTCTACTCAGTTTTTTTAACAGATTTAATACCTAAGGTTAATAATTATCCGTTATTAACAGAGCTACCCTCACAACTTGTGGCGTAACCAGTTCCTCCATCCGAGGAGCTACCACCAGGCTACAAGCTTCCTTGGGCTACATGGAAGTGTCTTTATTGCCTGTTATGACTGTGTGGAAGCTGTGTTAACTCCTGGATGTAGTCTCACACTGTCAAACACATACATCTCGGCCAGCCGCGACCAAGTTTGGGCAAATGCTTCTTGAAATCGTGACACTACATGGTCATAACTACTCGGAGCAATACTGCCGATCGTGCTAATAATTAATTTTAACACAATACTACACATCTTTCGGACTTTGATATTTTCCAACTGCCTTTTCTCTTGCACGCTTCTGACCTACCTACCGTATTTAAGAAATTGGATATATGTGCACCAATGAAGTGCGCGTCCATGTATTATAGTTTCTAGTCTAGTCACTATTTTCTATCTAGATCATCAAATCGCGTTGGGACAGCGTGTATTAAAGCGTGAATAATACACAAGTACACATATCGCGACCACAGGCAATTCTCCTATGTCGCGTGAAATGTTTCTCCTCCAATAGAAAAATATCTAAAGCTCACGATTTTTTAAATTTTATATATATTTTATTATATTATAAAAAGCACTGTTTTCATTTATAAAACATAATAAAGGACACAACCTCCAAACAAAATGAGCTGATCAACCTAAGTCATAACGACAGAAACGCAGAGAAGGTAAGGACAAACAAAACGCTAGGCAAACTAATCAAAGTAAAACTTCTGAAAGCTAGCTGGACACCAGGTACTGAACCTTTGTAACTCTGCAGTAACCTCATCACGCCCAGCTCCGAATTCATTTACTTTTCCAGTCCACGCCGCTTCTCGCCTGAATTTATAGGTCAGTGACAGTGAGACATACCGTTTAAAGAATTACAACAATACGTGCAACGAAACTAGCTTTCAAAAATAAAAATAGCGTAAGTATAGAGAGCGTAGCGGCACCGGTCCGCCCCCGCTTCACGCAGATGAACTTTACTCGATGATTTGAAGGCCTAGCTGAATGATATGTAACTTTGTGAAAAGCTGAATTAAACCCTATTAAATATATAATAACCTATTCCGCCGAAAACTTTATAGTTTTTGAGTAATCAAACAATACTTTTCTGACGATGTGTTTAAAAAAAACTATTTTATAAATAACTTTACAATTATCAAAAATACAAGTACCACATACCTTTAAAATAAAGAAAAATAGAAAATAAAGAAGAAGTAATTTTATTGTTTATAAAAATCAGTCCAGTATTCATCGAATTATAAAATAAAAACAAAAGGGCCCCCACGCCATCTTTGAAGGGGCCCTGCTCCTTGGTCCACCATTTTGTTTGTATACGACTCGCAGATTCGTACTCCTGACGTTACAAGGAATACAACGATACCAGTCGTATCATTTTCACTTTTGTTCTAGCGTATACCAGACTATACTACAGTGATCTATAATAAATCCGTGGTTTAATATATTACGCATATGTCACATCCATCCTGTATATATACATTGTTATGGTTTCTCACCAGTGTGAGTTCTTAAATGTGTATCTAAATAACCCTTTCGATTAAATTGCTTGCCACAGTCATTGCATTTATATGGCTTCTCACCAGTATGAGTTCTCAAGTGAATTTTGAATATACTATTTTGAGCAAATCGACGGCGACAAACCTTACATTCAAATGGTTTCTCACCAGTGTGCATTCTTAAATGTGTTACTAAATAACTCTTTGCATTAAATTGCTTGCCACAGTCATTACATTTATATGGTTTCTCACCAGTGTGAGTTTTTAAATGTGTACGTAAATTACTGTTGTGAGCAAATCGACGACGACAATCCTTACATTCAAATTGTTTCTCACCAGTGTGCGTTCTGAAATGTGTTACTAAATTACTCTTTGCATTAAATTGCTTGCCACAGTCATTACAGTTATATGGTTTCTCACCAGTGTGTGTTCTTAAATGTCTTTCTAAGTCCCACTTTCGATTAAATTGCTTACCACAATCATAACATTTATATGGTTTCTCACCAGTGTGAGTTCTTAAATGAGCTTTTAAATGATGTTTGTGACTAAACTGCTTTTCGCAAACATTACATTCAAATGGTTTCTCACCAGTGTGTGTTCTAAAATGTGATTCTAAACTACTCTTTCGATGAAATTGCTTGCCACAATTATTACATTTATATGGCTTCTCACCAGTGTGAGTTCTCAGATGTCTTTTTATTGTACTGCTGTCAGCAAATCGACGACGACAAAACTTACATTCAAATGGTTTCTCACCAGTGTGTTTTCTTAAATGTTTTGTAAAATTACCTTTTTCATGAAATTGCTTATTACAATTGTTACATATACATCGTTTCTCACCTGAATGTGTTCTTATATGTGATACCAAAGATCCCTTTTGATTGAATTGCTTGCCGCAATCATTACATTTATTTGGTTTCTCACCAGTGTGAGTTCTTAAATGAGCTTTAAAATTACCTTTGTGACTAAACTGCTTTTCGCAAACATTACATTCAAACGGTGTATCACCAGTGTGAGTTCTTAAATGTCTTTGTAGTTTACTCTTACACTGAAACCCCATCAGACAAACTTGACACTGGTGCCTTGTGTCAGCGCTCTGAGGCTCGCCATAATAACTGTTTCGGGAACTTCCTGCCACAGGCTGTTGGCCCTCTGCTGCGCCATCTGCAAAACATTTGTTACTTTCACCTACACCATCGCTTATCAAAGGAGGTCAGTTCGTCAGCGAACCCGTGGGATGAGATACATCATATGAGCGCACAGGTCACCACTGCCGCAGCGCTTACACGTAGACATACAACGAAGCCAAACCCCCTCTCTCCTAAGCATTCATTCATATGCATAGAAATATAGAAGGCGTGATTGTCGTTATGGGAAAAAGTTTCTTCAAAACGTAGAACTTCACTTTCGCAAAATGTCATTCATATTTTTATGCGAAAATTGGAATAAGCATGAGGACTACTGTATTATTTTTTTACTAACCTGCGAAATAAACTTAATTTACATTTTATATTGTGTCTCCACAACGTTGGCCACCTGGCGAGATACTTCAGCAGTGTTGCGCTCCATTGGACTTCAACCTGACCCTGGATGAATTGAATATGGATCTCTTTCGTCCACACCGATCATTTGAACTCAAAATCCATAGTCCATGTGCCATAGCTATTCAATTAGATCCCTACGCCCCTGGCTGCTTAGGGTGGTCCGACTTCCACTAACTTCAGCTCGACCGCTAGTTTCTAATTCAGAAAACCGCAATTGATCCCCTCCACCAAACAGAGACACACAGAATGAGTCGTGTGAAACATATAACACCATCTGTTTGTTCGGTTGTTAAGAAGCTTACCGTCCGCGTAGTGTCCCCCGCCCCGCGCCCCCGCGTCTTCATCGGAGTCCCGTGTCTCGTCCACGTCAGCCGCGGGAACGCCTGGCACAAGGGAAATGACAGTTAGTACCCGAGACAGCGACACGCAGACGTGGAACGTCACTTTTGCAAATAGTCAAAAGGGATACTTTCGCATTCAAAGTCTATCAAAATTACACTTTCGTTGAATGTCAGCAATTTCATATACACCTACACAACCATAGAAATTCTTGCTTACATTTCTCGACCGGCTTCTACCCTCTGTGCAGGAAGAGAAGAAGCTGGTACGTTCTACGTTTGTTCTTTTTTCCAGTCTAGCATGCAAGAGAGCAGGATTTATGTCACCGTAAGCATACGTACCCGCTGGGTCCTCATCGTCCGTCGCGGTGTCGCCAGCATTCTCTGACTCCGGCTCGGTTTTGACCGCGACCCTGGCGGGCGGCGTGCTGTCACAACATTCAGCCACAGAGAAGGACAGCGACGCACACGAGCCAATGGCCGAGCGGTCGATCCGGGTTACCGATTGTTCTATAATCTGAATACAAACAAATAAATTGTAGGTACATACTAGCGTGCTCTTCCTCCATCCTCGTCACACCCCCAGTTTGTATTCCTATCTGACTCGTGTGTGATCATTTTAGTCAACGAAATGAAAATGTGTGGAATGACTAAAATATGGATGGATGGATGGATTTACTAAGCGGGCTGGGGATTGTCCGCCTCGCTGCGTCGTCTGTGATCAAGCCAGTGCATTCGTGGGAATTGTCGCCAGGTGCTCCATAGAATCAACGAAATGAGCTATATCATCATTTCGTTGATTAACAAGACTTAGAACGCGCCTCCTCTCAAACCACAATTATACTTGATACTGGCCAAATACGCCACGCGTGACAGCCATAAATAAACGAAACAAAAACAATTAGTACTGTCGCGAAGCTCCCAGAACAGAATAGTCTAGAACTTTTCCGAACATCGTCTGTCGCGCTCATACATCTTCCATCCTGCTCACACATATGTATTCTATCCCGCTCATACACATACTCGAATATTCTGGAATGTTTTAGTTATCGGACGTCGGGACCGGAAGTATATGGAACTTTCTAGATACTCATAAGTCAGTATATAAGGGAGCGGACGTGGCGATCGTTAATCAGTTGACCGCGAGTGTTCTTAGTGAGCGATACTAATACGAGTGATTTGTGTGCGACTGATAAGTGATAATTTCTACGACCACAGCAACGGACCAGGACTACGAGTGCTTTGCGTTTTGGATATTCGACGTGTTGGAAGACCAGTCAGTGTTGGGATTCCGTAGTGAATAAATTCCCTCTGAAGAGTTTGGTGTTTTACTCCAAATCCTGAACCCTAACCACGTAACATTTGGTGTCAGAAGTGTGGGATTTGGAAATGCCAGTGTTGCCGAGGGACGAAGAAGATAAGGAAGGCGTCAGGACCCGGGCTCAACGTGCAATGGAGGCTACCGCGCCAGCCGCCCAAAACATTGCAGCCGAGCAACTGCCGCCCGTAGCCCCAGAGGTCGCAGCCGCCCAAGACATGGCAGCCGCCCAGGACATGGCAGCCGCCCAAGACATGGCAGCCGCCCAGGACATGGCAGCCGCCCAAGACATGGCACCCGCCCAAAACGTCGCAACCACCGAAGCCGTCACAGCCACCCAAGAAGTTACGGCCTCCCAAGAGATTGCCGCCGCCCAACAGATGCCAGCCGCCCATCATCAAGCCACGTTCCTCAGCCCTTCTCACCAGGTTCCCACTCAAGCATCTTTTGATTTTGGTAGCTTGATGCAAATGTTGCAGTGCATAAATGAGAACCAGAGTAAACTGACACGCATCAATGTGGAACTTAAGGAGGAACAAAAGCGCACGAGGGATGAGCATCTACGTTTGCAGAATGAACAAAAGGAAGAGCAAAAGCGTATGCAGGAAAAGCTGCATCACATGAGTGAGGACCAACGAATGGTATTAGCAGCTGTCAGCAAAGTCAGCAACGTGGTGGACCAGATCCGTAAGGATGTGGATTTGGTAGAAAACCGAGTGACGGATTTGGAGACTTTGGTGGATAATCGCGTGACAGGGCTGGAAACAAACTTCTCCGGACTAGAGAAGAAAGTGCTGCGCCTGGAGACAGTAGGCGTGAAAGTCACGTCGAGCGACGCTGCTGCTTATGCACCTGGACCGAAGGTGAAAGTGCCATCTTACGACGGTACTACTTCCTGGGCCGCGTATAAACAGCAGTTTCAAACTGTTGCCGCAGCAAATGGATGGACTAATGAACAGAGCCTGACAGCTCTCACCGTTGCACTGAAGGGCTCCGCTTTGACGGTATTAGAAGCACTACCTAACTCAGGTAGTGACTTCAAGGACTTGTTGGAGGCTCTTGAAGCAAGGTACGGAGAACGCCACTTAGAGCACGTATTCCGAGCCCAGCTTCGCGACAGAGTCCAGCGCTCAGGCGAGGGGTTACAACAGTGGGCATTAGAAATCGAGAGGCTCGTAAGGAAAGCGTTTCCCTCTGAAGACCCCCGGATGGTGGAGAAAAATCTACTGCAAGCCTTCGTGGATGGAATTAAGAATTCAGAGGTAAGGGCAACAGTAAAGCTCCAACATCACACCTCGCTTAAAGATGCCCTTGCACACGCCCTTGAAGTGGAAGCGGTAAGGCAAGATGTGCAAGTTCATAAATTGAGAGAAATTAACGAGATAAGCGAGGTAGTCAAAGCGGTTAAGGCCCCTTCAAAGAAGGATAATGGAACTGGGCCTATGTGCTGGAATTGTGGTGAAAGAGGCCATTTACAGCTCAATTGCCGCAAAAAGAAACAGTTAAAGGAAGAGCTCAGGGAACAGCTTAAAGAAGAGATCAAGAAAGAGATTAAGGAAGACCTAAGCAATCAGTTTATGATCTCTCCTTCAAAGAAGCAGGGAAACGAGTAACAGCCAGGACTAAGGGGCGGGTACTGGCTGGCTCAGAAGAAGCCCCAGCAATAATCATCTCACAGGCAAGCAATGAAAATTGTCTGGTAATATGTGGTTCAGTGGATGGGTAAAACTGCAGGATGACAGTAGACACAGGTGCATCTAGGACTATAGTTAAGCCACATCTAGTGAAAGCGGCAAGGGGACGCAAGAACATCAACTGTCGGCTTCTTTCTGCTTCTGGCCAGCCAATACCTGTCCTAGGAGAAATGGCAGTTACGATGTACGTGGGAGTGACACCCTATACTCACAATGTCATCGTAGCTGAAATCATTGATGACTGCATACTGGGCTTAGATTTTATGAAGAAATATAATTGTGGAATTGATATCACGAATGGTGTTTTCAAGTGTGGTAATGAAGAAATCTTCATTCTTGGAGCTTCCACTGGAAAAGTAACCTGCCTTAACAAAATTGTTATTCCTGGACGAACACAGGCTCAAATAATGGTGAGACTGCCCACGACGGCTAAGAAAACAGAGGCAAAGAGATGTGTTTTGATTGAGGACACATTACACAAACCAACTGCGAGAGGACTCCTAACAGCAAGAACCTTAGTGCGTGGAAGCGATACTGCAGTGGTTAGAGTGGTTAACCTAGACTTCCATGAGGTCAGCCTCAATGAAGGAGATACTGTGGGAAAATGCGAAGAAGTTGTGTGGATGAGAAAGTGTCAATCAAAGCTGAGCTCAGTGTCACCTAACATCGCGAATAACTCTACAATTATTGATCTTCTGAAACACAGCAAAGATAATCTGACTTTTAAGCAATACTCGGACGCAAAGAAGTCACTGTTGCGTTTTGCTGATGTCTTCTCTTCGAAAGAAGAAGATCTTGGAAGAACTTCATTAGTTCAGCACAGGATTGACACTGAAAGCGAAAGACCTATTCGTCAGCGAGCAAGACGAATACCGATTGCCAAGGAGAAAGAAGTTGAAGAAATGTTGGAGGGCATGAAGAGAAATAAAGTTATAGAACCATCTGCAAGTCCTTGGTGTTCTCCTGTGGTTCTAGTTAAGAAGAAAGATGGCAGTACACGGTTTTGTGTAGATTATCGACGACTAAACGAGATCACTAAGAAGGACAGTTATCCGTTGCCCCGAATTGATGACACCTTGGATACTCTAAGTGAATTGCGATGGTTCTCTACTTTGGACCTAAAATCTGGCTACTGGCAGGTAGAAATACACCCAGAGGATAAAGAAAAGACCGCATTCTCAACTGGCAAAGGTTTATGGCAGTTCAATGTTATGCCCTTCGGATTGTGCAACGCGCCGGCTACTTTTGAGCGACTTATGGAGTGTGTACTAGCTGGATTAGTAGGAGATGCCTGCTTAGTATATTTGGATGATGTCATCATCATGGGCAGAGACTTTGATGATCATTTGCGGAATCTAGAGAAAGTCCTAAGGAAGATACGGGGAGCAAACTTAAAACTGAACTCAAAGAAATGTCATCTATTCAGGAACAAAGTAAACTACCTCGGTCACGTAATTAGCAGTGAGGGTGTACAAACCGATCCTGATAAAGTTGAAGCAGTGCAAAAGTGGCCTACCCCGAAGGACAAGACAGAGGTGCGAGCCTTCATGGGACTGTGCTCATACTACAGGAGATTTGTCAAAGGATTCTCAGAGGTTGCTAAACCTTTACACCGTTTGACAGAAGACAAACGACCTTTCTTCTGGGACGAGACTTGCGAGAATTCCTTCCAAAAATTGAAGGAAAGTTTATGTAAAACTCCAATTTTGGGATATCCACAGACTGATGGTCAATTCATCGTTGACACAGATGCAAGTAACACAGCTATTGGTGGAGTGTTATCTCAGAAACAAGGTGACGCAGAAGTTGTAATAGCTTACTTCAGTAAATCTTTGTCAAGGCCTGAGAGGAACTACTGCGTTACACGAAAAGAACTCTTAGCTGTGGTTAAAACGCTGCAACATTTCAACAAGTATCTCATCGGCAGAAAGTTTAAACTGAGAACTGATCATGCTGCTTTGAAGTGGTTGCTTCAGTTTAAAAACCCGGAAGGTCAAGTTGCTCGTTGGATTGAACAACTCCAAGAGTTCGACTTTGTTACTGAACATCGCAGTGGAATGTCACATGGAAATGCTGACGCGCTTTCAAGAAGGCCTTGCTCAGAAGATTGTAAACACTGTGTCAAACAGGAGTCTAAAGAAATCGCTGTGAAATTAACAAGGGCGAGTCCGCCGGGACCATGGGATGACGCGATCTTCAGAGAAGCTCAGGAGGATGATGAAGACATAAGGCTTATTATTGCATGGAAGGAACGCGGAGCAGAAAAACCTAAATGGGTAGAAGTTGCACCTACAAGCCCAATCACCAAAGCTTACTGGGCTCAATGGGACAGTTTTGTCTTGGAGGACGGAATACTTTACCGTAAATGGGAAAAACAAAATGGCAAAGAGTTTCACCTACAAGTAGTTGTTCCAAGAGCTAAAGTAAAAGACGTTCTTCGTGAAGTCCACGATGGGGTGTCCGGCGGACATCTTGGCGTCAAGAGAACATTAACAAAGATACGAGAAAGGTTCTACTGGCTCAACTGTCGAGAAGACGTGGAGGATTGGTGTCGCAAATGTACCATATGCGCTGCTGTGAAAGGGCTATCGACAAGAAATCGCGGTAACCTCAAGCTCTACAACGTTGGTGCACCCTGGGAACGCATTGCAGTTGATGTGGCAGGACCATTTCCTATAACTGAGTCGGGAAATAAATACTTCATGGTGGTAATGGATTACTTCACCAAGTGGCCTGAAGTATTTGCCATACCTAACCAGTAAGCTGCAACAGTAGCCTCCAAATTAGTTGAGGAAGTGATATGCCGGTTCGGTGTGCCCTTGGAAATCCACTCCGATCAAGGACGGAACTTCGAATCACAACTATTTCAAGAAATCTGTAAGATTTTAGGAATGCACAAAACAAGGACCACGCCATATCATCCTCAGTCAGATGGCATGGTGGAACGCTTTAACCAGACGCTGGAGAGGCATTTGGCGAAATTGGTTGATAACCTTCAAAGAGACTGGGACAAGTACATACCGCTATTTCTCCTCGCTTCAGAACACGAAAGCACAAGAGTGACCCCAGCTTTTATAAATTTTGGCAGAGAACTTCGGTTACCGGTAGATTTGCTAACGGGAAGACCACCAGAAGTTTCTCACACTGTGACAGATTATGTCTCGGATCTTCGGGAAAGAATGCGAGATGTATATGACCTAGTTCGGGAAAACGGGCTGCAAGCAAGCGAGAACATGAAAACTAGATACGACCGAAGAGCAAATACGAGTGGCTATGAAGAAGGAGCTTTAGTGTGGCTTCACAACCCAATACGCCGCAAAGGAAAATCTCCAAAGCTGCAGACGAGATGGGAAGGGCCATATAAGGTGATCACCCGCATGAACGATGTGACATATCGCATTCAACGACAACCAAGAGGAGCATTCAAAGTGGTGCATGTGGACCGCTTAGCACGTTATCATGGCAGCAACAGTGACGCTCGGGACGAGCGTCTCTAAGAAGGGGCAGTGTCGCGAAGCTCCCAGAACAGAATAGTCTAGAACTTTTCTGAACATCGTCTGTCGCGTTCATACATCTTCCATCCTGCTCACACATATGTATTCTATCCCGCTCATACACATACTCAAATATTCTGGAATGTTTTAGTTATCGGCCGTCGGGACCGGAAGTATATGGAACTTTCTAGATACCCATAAGTCAGTATATAAGGGAGCGGACGTGGCGATCGTTAATCAGTTGACCGCGAGTGTTCTTAGTGAGCGATACTAATACGAGTGATTTGTGTGCGACTGATAAGTGATAATTTCTACGACCACAGCAACGGACCAGGACTACGAGTGC
This sequence comes from Elegia similella, assembly GCA_947532085.1. Classification (NCBI taxonomy): domain Eukaryota; kingdom Metazoa; phylum Arthropoda; class Insecta; order Lepidoptera; family Pyralidae; genus Elegia; species Elegia similella. The sequence goes on from OX383950.1 coordinate 13,925,919, forward strand.
TTTGCGTTTTGGATATTCGACGCGTTGGAAGACCAGTCAGTGTTGGGATCCCGTAGTGAATAAATTCCCTCTGAAGAGTTTGGTGTTTTACTCCAAATCCTGAACCCTAACCACGTAACAGTACATACTAGCGCGCCCTTCCTACTCCTCCTCACACCAGTTTGTTCCTATCTGACGCGTCTGTGATCATTTTAATCAAACGTTATGTCACTTCATTCTGGTGATTATTCATCATATTAATGTTAAGTATTAAATACTACCTAACTTTTCCTAAAAGTAAAATAGGTAACCAAATACCTTGTTACTATAACTTTGAGGTGCATTCAAATGCGATCAATTAATAGCAAAATTAAATTGAAACCAAATTTGCATGTACGTTTTTTTTTCATTGTTCATGGATTGAGGTGTTACTTTGCGGAAGTCAAAGCTACATTTACTTTGAGACAATTTACTTTGCGTGCTTCCGCCACCAGTTAGTTCATGCAAACTATTGCTGGCCGGCTCCCGCCCATTACTGTTAATCCCTTCATGTCCCACCAATAGTTGATGCATGCCACCCTGGTCGCTACTGCTGCATCCGTTGAGGCTGCAGCAATATCAGCCGTCGTGCTCGCGACACGTGTTTCGCCTCTACACCTGACTGATTGGCGCCGCAGTGTCACAACTTGTTGACTGACCTTGCTCTTAGTTTGTAGGTGTTCCGGCTGTTTCACGTCGAAAGCGTTCACAAACGTCTCCTCACAATGCTCGGTGTCGTCCTCGGGCTCACTCTTCACTTCCGGCACACCATCCAGCTCCGGCTTGTCTGCTTCTGTAACATAGAGAGGCCCGTCTTTGTCTTCCATGCTTGTCTGGAAGTAAAGAAAACGTAGAATGTACAAGCTACTCTCTTCTCGCAGGTCGAGATCTAGGGAATTTGCGAAAATCATTAAGGTTCGAAATGTTCAAATCCCAAAATTTCCAGCCGCTATGCAAAACGTACAGATTCCAAAATGTCCATATCTCGAAATATTCAAATCGTATACCATTTATTTATTAAAAGCGAAATCCGGCTAAATGCTCTCAGCCCAACTCTGGCTTACCGGAGTGTTCTCGAAGCGATTTGAGAATCTCCCGGTGGTAGGTCTGATATCTGTTCACTAACAACTAACAATACAAAAGTTGCTTGTCTGTAAAGTCGGTTTACAAACGATTATTATACGTGATAACAATGAAAGTTAATACTACTGCTGCTGCTGCTCCGGAACGTGACTTTTTTTGCGCATGCAGCCGGTGGTCATCGATTTATAAGATGTTATCATGTCAAAACTGTCCTTTTCAGGAAAAGATTTGATCTTGGACCCGACCCAGAAACCAACAGGTTTTTATGCTCAACGAGGAGTGCGGGTCAAATTAAACCGATTCCGGACGGGACACGGACGGCCCAATCACCATCTATCTCTATAAATGGGGGCTTAAGGAACACTTTGTTAATCATGTAACCAATTTAATCGTTGCAAACAACGGCAACAACGAACAACCAACCACAATTATTTGCAACCCAACAGTCTTTAATAATCTCAAAATTCGTGACGTGATTAATGAAATAGTCCGGCCATTTTACCAAAAAGTGAAATTTATTTGTAACCGTGGTCGTGGCGGACATTTGTCCGATATAATTTTTCATTCATAATTGCTAAACCTTAACAATAAAAAAGTGAAACATTATAACCTAAATTTATTGTTTTATTTTGTTTGATGAAACCAGTTCTCATTCAAAATCCATTTATATTCCCTTTTTCACCTATACACTCACAAACACGCTAACCTTGGCCTTTGGCACTGTCTACCACGTAAGGCACAAAGACGTGATAATATGCATGTATTAGAAAAACTTGTAGACTCACCCGCATCAGGTTCCGGCTTGAGTATGATGTCATCAAACGGGAGAGAGATGCTCGTGATGCACTGGACATTGAGGTGCGGGGGGCGGGCGATACTGAGTGTGCTGTTCTGAAAAACATATGGAATCACATGTGTGTTTGTATTGTATTGAGTTGTGGTAGAGCCACGCTACGGGCAATACTTATTTTTGCTCAAGGATATGTTACGTTTTCTTCCAACCAACCGCCTGTTTAAAGATGGTACTTACTGCATGTACTTGAGTGAGCAGTTGATAAGACTGCTGAACCTGGCGCCGGAACCTCTGCAGCCGCCGCAGCAAGGCCCGGCACTCCCAGCAGACGCGGACACATATGTCTGACGGGCTGTATACCTGGAAACCAAATCAATCAGCTGGTAGGTAAGCCACTGTAAGTATTGCTGCCACTTAGGGTACAGTGGACGGTCCTAACACTAACTACCAGAAGGATCTTCAAATCGAAGAGTTGACTCCAAGACAATGTATTTATGGGGTACACAGATAATATAGTTACTTAACACATGCCTTGATCATTGGGCGAATCGATGATGACTAATGGCTAAGTGCGTGCTGGCCGAATATAATCCCTACAAGATAGATATATACATTTTCATCATCATCATTGCAGCCGTTAGAAGTCCACTGCTGGATAAAGGCCTTTGTGATGTGACAATGAGGGAGGAGGGGAGAAGGAGGAATCCAAGAATATTTTAACCGCCCTATCTGCCACTTTGGGCTTCTGTTACCAAGGCTAACAAGGTTAAGGTAACCTTGGTTTCTGAGATATGATGATTGAAGTTTGGAGGTTAGGTTTCAGTTTAAGGGGCTCTCGAGTGAATTAGACTTAAATTTAGGTAGAACGCAGAGGGCTTGATTGTAGCTCCTCGCTCCCACACCCAAGCCCCCATTTTTTTCACACTAAATTATTTGGGCAGTTATTTTGTAAATAGTTAATACTTTCAAAAGTAAATATTTTATTTTACTGTAAATTATTTTAATCTCCTTCATACTATTACTTTAAGCCCCTAAGATTATTATACGTACCTACTTAATTAAAGGGTGAGTACTTACAGGTATTTCAATCAAAATTTGCGAGTAAAGACCAAAATCATCCGTATCGCCAATATAATACAGATTCCTTCCGATGCACAGGCAAGCTGTGCACAATTCCTCCATTTTATTATATTAAGAAATATTTCACATTCACATGATTCTCTACGGTATCCCTGCCACTAACTACCCCATATAATATTCATCTATGCCACAAACTACTAAGAGATACCACAAACTACTAAGAGATACTACGTATCAGACTGCCAACTGTGAACAAAAAATTTAAACCATAGCGTTTTTTTTTTTAATTTTCCAATATCATAACTGACATTTTTTTTTTTTATAATTTAAGGTTTGGAGCAAAAGAATAAACGTGCACGTGCATTTCCATTGCTGTTATATATAGATAACTACACATATAGATATACAACTAATATACTCATATATATACTTATTGTGCTTTTTAATGCATACTGTATATCATGCATACATTATTTACATGGTAGGGGGTAAAGGAAAATGAATAATACCATTTATCATTATTATTGTAATTTTTATTAACCCGAATTTTTACAAAACAATTATTTAGTTTATGTTTGGCCGATGTTTAGTCTCACTGAAGAACCTCTTCTCAAAATGTTTTTGACAAACCGCTAAGTTTATCTCTTTCTCTAATGGTATAAAATAGTAACGATTTAGGCACTCTAACCTCTTGAGTCTTTTCTCAGAACTTTTAGGTTAACGGTGTAAATAACTAGAGTCCTTTCGCAAACACTTACACACACAACACTTGTAATACGGCATTTTCCAAAACGCAAGGAGCACTAGGGTAATACAAAGGGCTCTATTACTGGTAAAGTGGAGAGGATAAGCACAGGTCTTCACACAATGACAGTAATGCACAAACCACAAACTATTGTGCGTAATGCACAAACTATTAAGAAACACAAACTATTAAGAGATACTACGTATCAGACTGCCAACTGTGAACAAAAAATTTAAACCATAGCGTTTTTTTTTTTAATTTTCCAATATCTTAACTGACATTTGTTTTTTTTTTTAAATTTAAGGTTTGGAGCAAAAGAATAAACGTGCACGTGCATTTCCATTGCTAATATGTTATCTATACATAGATAACTACACATATAGATATACAACTGATATACTCATATATATACTTATTGTGCTTTTTAATGCATACTGTATATCATGCATACATTATTTACATGGGGGGGAGTAAAGGAAAATGAATAATACCATTTATCATTATTATTGTAATTTTTATTAACTCGTAATATTTACAAAACAATTATTTAGTTTATGTTTGGCCGATGTTTAGTCTCACTGAAGAACCTCTTCTCCAAATGTTTTTGACAAACCGCTAAGTTTATCTCTTTCTCTAATGGTATAAAATCGTAACGATTTAGGCACTCTAACCTCTTGAGTCTTTTCTCAGAACTTTTAGGTTAACGGTGTAAATAACTAGAGTCCTTTCGCAAACACTTACACACACAACACTTGTAATACGGCATTTTCCAAAACGCAAGGAGCACTAGGGAAATACAAAGGGCTCTATTACTGGTAAAGTGGAGAGGATAAGCACAGGTCTTCACACAATGACAGTAATGCACAAACTACTACGTTTGCGCTAGCGACGAACGTCAGACCATGACGTCAGCAAGGCATCAACCAATCACAGAAAAGATGTAGGATAGTGGGCAAGATGGCCGCTACGCATTGCGTTCCGATAATAGCAGATTGTCGGCCGTGAGAGATACTACGTATCTATGCTAACTACCCTGTGGAGTACCTATTTTATTAAACTGCCGATTTGACATTGACAGTTTGTCAGTGAGACCGACTTCAAGTACGAGTACTATTCTCAGGTGCTATAATTGAATGAGGGACTTAGCGAAACGCAAAACGTGTAGTTTTTAAACTCACCTTGGAGTTTTTCACGAGACGAGCTCCGTTCCGTAGCGCAGTGGTTAGCACGCCATCCTGCGACACAAAAGGGCCCGGTCAAGATGGAAAATGATCTTTTACAGATTGGCCTGGGTCTTGTATATCTAACTATTCATGGTAAATTTTTTATCGTTTTGGACCCTTAAAGGGGTGACTCAGACCATCAAAATTAACAACATTTCCTATAGGAACAATGCTAGGAACTCAAAAAAAAACGACATTCCCATATAAACTAGCTGGGACAGAACTCTTTTGTATGAAAATGATGAAATTTTTTAGGAGTTCCCAGTGATGGCCCCATAGACTTACTTTGGGGCTAGCTTAATCTGTGTGATTTGTCCGTACCGTATATATTTTATTTATTTATTTAAAACAGAGCGACCGAACGAAGGGAGCGAGCGTCCCCAACTTACACCTATATTCTTAAACATTACCTTATGATTCTCTTGACTCAAACTTACTGAAGGTTACCTTAAGAAAATCCTCAGTGTCACCTTTGTATTTGTATTCTCAGTCGCATACTCAACCTTATCTTGAGGATCCTTCAGTGAGGCTGAATTTGAGGAATGACGTCATTGTTTCGTTTTATTATGTTTGCACACCGAGGCAACCTAGGCAATATTTTACTTTTTAATTTTCTCTTTGGCTCTGGATGGAAGTCCTTTTAACAAGATATTTGATAGATATAAACAAAAGTTGCCATTGTTAAAAAATTGTCTTCAAATTATCTTCAATTTGTGATTGAAAGCAAATTAAAAGTGTATATAGAAGTATTTTTTTTACAAAATAGTACATGCTACGTTACATAAACAATGACATAGAATATTGCATAGCAAAATATTTTTTACAGTCAACTACGTTAAACTTGAAACAAAGGTGATCCACTTATGTCTATGTAGCTGCTGGAGCTGGAGATGATTTCTTCAATTGATTTATACTTTTTTGTAAAAGTACCTAATATACACACATACATACCGTAAGATTTTGAATACCCTGGCCATTTTTAAATATCGTAAACACTTGGAATCAGGCTTATAAATAAATACAATAATACATAATCGTAACAAAAAAAAACCGGCCATGTGCGATTCGGACTCGTGCACGAAGGGTTTCCTTCCGTTATCTATAAAAACGGCAAAAAATCATGTCTGTTGTATGGGATATATCCCTGTTTAATATTAATTTTATTTAATTATTTATTTTTAAGTGAATGTATAACTAAATATTCTGTAAATATTTCAAGCTTCTACTTGTTGCCGTTATCAATATCGAGCAAAAATAGGCAAAAAATCACGTTTGTTGTATGGGAGCCCCCTTAAATATTAATTTTGTACTAATTTTTAGTATTTGTTGTTATAGCGGCAATAGAAATACATCATCTGTGAAAATTTCAACTGTCTTCCTATTACAGTTCATGAGATACCGCCTGGTGACAGATGGACAGACAGATAGACAGACAGACAGACGGACAGTGGAGCGAAATTAATAGGGTCCCGTTTTTACCCTTTGGGTACAGAACCCTAAAAGTCAAAATAATAAAATCAATATGAGTCATACAATTATATAATATTATTCTCTTCCAACTTAATTGTTAAATTATGTGAAGAACAACATTCTTCCTAAAGCGAAATCTATCACGGAATTGATCTTCGTCGGGATACATAATCGTAACGATTATCGTAAACATATTCATAAAATCTTCAAAGTCGAACATATTCGAAGACATTATTACAAAGTTTCACAACCACAACAACTTCTGACACGTAAAGCGTCGTTAATGGCGTTCAAGGGATCCTTAAGGTACCTCGCGACCTACCTTATGTTTGACGTTTGCTTCCTTGCCTTGAATAAGGTTCTACCTTGATTTGAGGAAGATTTTACCGACCAAGAATGCCAAATCGTTCTAGTAAGGTTGAGTCAAGTCAAGGAAATTTTGAGGTAATGTTTTAGAATACGGGTGTAAGACCCCCTAATTCTAACCTAAAAGAAGCCTCAAAAGGTAGTCTTATTCATAGAACATGAGCGGTAAGTTTGAAAACTACACGTTTTGCGAGTTGCTGAGTCCCTTATTCTATAATAGCAATAGCACTCGTATTTGAAGTTGGTGTCAGTGTCACTGACAATCTGTCAATGTCAGATCGGCAGTAAATAATAAATTATTGCCTTTACATAGTCGAAACATAATATTAAAGAAAGATGCTTTAATCAGGCTCTCAGTATCTCTATATTGCTCTCAGATCAGTCAGCTACATACACCAAAATTTTGTGGCACATTTCGAAGAAAATACTATTACAGCCAGCGAACCGTTTATTTTGTAATCACTCATAAACTTGTTATCCAATCGTTTGGTTTAGTTTTAGTATTGTGTTACATTAACCCACAGTCTATACTGCGATTCAATTGTAGTTATTTATTATTTGAGTGGAAGCGCATATTGTAAATTGAATTCATAGTCCTTATAACAAAATAGCCTTACACAAGATGCATCAGAGTCCAGCAGTTTGCCGTATCTGCCTCGCAGTGGACGCGCCCATGATCAACATTGACGACACTGCCCTGCAACTCGTGTACGAGAGGCTGACGGGGGCTTTTGTAAGTATCATAATAGTTAGGATTAGTCTATCTGCTTTACTTTAGTCTGCGCGATATAATTTATGATTAGACGCCGTGCGGAAATGTTCTTAAGATTTGGAGGTGATGTGGTTTCTCTCGTAGATCTGAATAAGCTCTTTGCCTGTTTTCGACATGATTTTGAACTTAAATTAGAAGAAAGTAACACTGCTCTATAAAACAGTCAGCATGAAATACTATTCATTTGAACAAGCGGTGGAGTCAATTAGCTATATAGAATCATAGTATTAGTTTTCTTGCACGCCACTACCATTCTTTTTCTACACGTAGTCTTTCCTTCAAGATAATATCATAATTCCCAGAAAACATGTAGTCTAAAAGTCCAAGGAAATATCATTGTAAATGACTTCAACATCTCAAATGGTGCTAACTGCACAACTTCACTTTTGCAAACATATACTTGTGGTTTGCAAGTATGTGTATGAAACACATTGTTTTGATTTAGTGTTTTGTTTCCATGTGTAGAAAAGATTAGGACATACAAATCTATAAATTTTACATATTGTTCATTTTAGTATTGAAATGCTAAAGTAAAAGCTGTTATATAACTGGCACAACATTCCAGCTCGTGAGTGGGAACAGGCCCGTGGCAGCATGCTACATCTGCCGCGCTATGCTGTACAAGAGCCACAAGCTGATGGTGACCGCCACCAGGGCAGACAATGTGCTGACTGCTATGTTGGAGACAGCTGGCGAGGTACTTAGGTTATATTGTGTTATAATCTTCATTACTTTATACTTACACAGTCGAACACTACTGTTGCTAAGAATACTGAGCAATGGCAGGGACCACGCAACAAAGCAGACAGCATGGCACGCACTGCCTAGACATTGTTGATAGAGCAACCCTCTACACAAAAAACATGTTGTAAACATAATTTACAATACAAAGGCAACATGCAGGGCTTGGAATACCGTTAAAAATTTGGTAACGGTAATTTGGCTCGGCAAAGGTAACGATACTTATAAAATAACGATACCTATAAGTATCGTTACTTTGGTGCCATTATACCGGTAAAATTGATACCGTTAAAATTAATTTTAACGTTATGTATTAACGCTACATGTCTATACCGTTAATATTTGGTAACGTTACTTCTATCAAACGTAGTTAACGTTATCAGCAAATAACGATACCTGTGGTGGATAACGTTATTTTTCCAACCATTTAGCGATAAACTCGATTGCGTAAAAGGTATTGTTAAGGATATTTCCCTCCCACCCAATATACCGCGCGCGCGGCCTAAGAAGGCCTCCATTAGTTTGACTTTATTTCGCCAGTCTGACTAATCCCGGTCGTACGCGCAGCTAGTTACCTAATGTACCTACATATAATAGTAGGTCAATACAATTTGAAAATTCTACTTTTTCTTTGATACCTTTGTCTAAAGATTGGTTGTTTTGAGAATGGGTGAGTAGCGGCGTTAGGGTAGGGCGCGGTTGGGCGACCGCCCAGGGCGCTGGCTACGGAAGGGGCGCCTCCACCAATCAAGGAAGGCACGTTAGGCCGTTAGGCCGATGCGGCAGAAAGGTCCCGGCTGTCATCATTGATGGCATTCGTTAAGCTATGTCAGATGCCTTAGGCAGCTTGAAAAATCTAGCACCAGTATTGGCCACTTACACACACGAAAAACAAACAACCAAGCTAGGGCAGAGGACGCAGGGCAGTGTGATTCAATCCCATTGGGGCGCTCGTAGAAATATCGCCCAGGGCGCCAATAATGCTGACGCCGGCAATGGGTGAGTTTTTAAATGTAATAAATGTTACATTGTTAAGTATTAGAATTATTGTGGCGTTTCACTGGTAAATGAACCTTGTGAAGGTTGGCGCTTAAGGTTGACCGAGTCGATACTTTTCTCATACAGATTTCGGGGGGGCTTTACTTACTGCATTGTTTGACATTGTTTATGCAAAATTAAACACGATATCGTGTTGTCTCATAAACAATTTTATTTATTATATAAAATAAAAGTAGTAAGTACTTAATAAATAAGTAGGGGGTAGCCGGGCGGGAAGTAACGGCCAACTTGAGGCAAGCGGGTAGTAACTTAGTAAGCGCTTACACATGTAAACAAATCTCCGCGTGGTCTCCACTGGGATGGGTGACCACAAGTGGAGAAAAATTTCTCGCTCGTTCGTGCTTTGGAAGGCACGTTAATCCGTTGGTCGGTCCGGCGGTCGTTAAACCACCTATGTCATATATCTTCAGGCAGCTTGAAATATCTTGACACCAATAGTTGCCACTTACACACACGAAACGCAAAGCAAAATCGAAAATACATACATATAAAGTCACGCCTGTTTGCCATAGTGATAGGCTAAAAAAACTATCCCGCAATGCCACGAGTACGCGCGTTGCGCGGCTGCAACGGGCTTCAGAGGCAGGCGCATGCGGCAAAGGTAAGCGCCAGCGCCAGGTGTTCACGAGAACGGGCGGTGCGCTCGGGCGGCAAGAAAAGTGGACGTATTTAGATCAAAGAATAATACAGTAATTTTTGGATAATACAATAACTTATTGTCTCAAACGTGTTTTGAAGGATTCCATTATAACGATACGTGCTTTTTGACCGACTTCAAAAATGGAAAATGTTCCATGTTCGACAGTATGGATGTTTTTTTTGTGAACGTTCTCCGGTTTCTCAGTGGACTGATTTTCAAAATTCTCTTCTTATAATTTATTTATGTCAAAAAATGTGTTTTATTAAACGTATATTATATGAATAACCAAACAGCCAAACCCGATTTCTGAAGACAAAGATAAATTATAGTTTGGTCTAAGACGAACTGACTGAATATTTATTCAAATATTGTTGGTAGCTTTTACGTAGGGAATTTAGGGTTGTCGAAAATGACGTCAGTTTTGGAATTCAAGATTGCAGACGCGACTTGTCACTAAAAATTGACATGGGTGTCGTTTTCTAGGTATTTGGGGTCTAGATATCTAAAATGACATCAGTTTTAGAATCTGCGCGTCGCACACGAGCACACGTCCGCCATCATGGATTCCAAAATATCCAAGATGGCGATCGCGACTTATTATAAAAATTCGACATGGGTGTTGTTTTCTAGGTTATTTAGGGTGTAGACCTCGAAAATAGACGTCAGTTACGAATTCCAAAATGGCGGACGCGAGTTTTCATGAAAATCGACATGGGTGTCGTTTTCTAGGTTTTTGGGGTCTAGATCTCGAAAATGACGCCAGTTTTAGAATCCAAGATGGCGAACGTGACTTTTCATGAAAAATCGACATGGGTAGCGTTGTCAAGGATTTTTGGGGAATAGATCGCGAAAATGATGTCAGTATTGGGACCAAGACGGCGGACGCGAGTTACTATTAAAAATTTACATAGGTGTCGCTATCTGGGTTTTTTTAGGTGAGGATCTCAAAAATTTCGTCTGCTTTGGAATCAAAGATGGCTGACGCGATTTTTCATCGAAAATCGACATGGGTGTAATTTTCTAGGTTTTTTGGAGTGTAGATCTCGAAAATGATGTCAGTTTTAATTCGAGTTTCATCCTTACTAATATTATAAATGCGACATTCATGTCGACTTTTCACGACAAGTCGCGTCCGCCGTCTTGGATTCCAAAATTGACGTCATTTTTGAGATCTACACCCCAGAAAACCTAAAAAACGACACCCATGTCGATTTTTTACGACAACTCGCGTCCGCCATCTTGAATGAGGATCCGTAACGTTTTTAGTTGAGAATGCAGGATTATAGAGCTAAGAAATCCATAACATACAGTGCAAAAATTATTGTTCTACGATGAAAATTGACGAAGTTATGACCAAATTACTAGCAAAATTCACTGGTCGGCCGGCGCGGTGGTTGTGACGTCACTGTGACGGAAGCCGCTAGTTGCCCGTTGGCAGTGACAAGGCGCGCAGTGTTTTGTGTGGTAATTACGACTTTAAAACAAATTATTTATGACTAATTTTTCTTTTTAACTATGTACAAATATTTTATAGTGCCTAACTGTACTGTCACGGCTTCCCATATTTTAGGGAGCCTTTCCCAAGCGGGGAACCCAGCGGGGGGGGCACTGCGGGACGCGCGGGCAGCTACATCGACGCGGCCGCGGCTCGCAACGCTCTCTTCCACCCAAGTCAGCGCTGGCGCAAAGACGTATACATTCGAAAACACTCGCGCGCCACGCGTCCTTTAAATTGTATCTGTAAAATAACCTGTACTGTGATCTGTAAGCAACTTTCTTTTGATGCCGCAAAAGGGGCGGTTAAATAAGTATTATTTTATACAAAAACTAGTTTGAATTAACTCCTCCGGCATCCTCACCTGCGTCGAGGCTAACACGGCGGCTTCGACATATTGGCGACCGTAAAAGGACATAAACGGATACAAGAGGAAGGCGCGTATGCTGAGGCTACGACTCGCAGCGGACTATCTACAACGGGAGAAAGGAGCTTTCACGACGGGACCTGCAGCATTTCATCTGGAGGCCTAACCTAAGTTAAGTGAAGTGCCCATTCCTTTCTACCTACCTATTTTATTCCCCGAGTTCAGTGTGCCTCTCTTTGTGCCAGCGTATTAATACCTATATTTAGGTGCCTACTTTGCATAGGTTCAGCTTTTTCGCAACCTACATGCGTGTACCCATGTATGTACATGGTGCAGGATTACCTAGGTACTTATTAGTGGAATCGAGCATAACTAACTACTATCAAAGGTATCTATTGCAAGAGCATATAGCTCATTTAACGTGTTTTTTCTAGTTTTGGGTCTAGCAATGCCTATTATTATTGGTTTCTAAATACAGTACCTACAACAACGCTGCGTGTTATTTACGAGTTATATGTGTCTATGTACCTATAGCTGCTTTTGGGTGCATAATTCATTGCAATTGCACTATTTCACACTAATCCAACAGCACGCAGGTTTGTACCTACAGCATACAGCAAGCTTTTCATTTTTTCGTGTGCACGCGGTAGCCATTTTGTTTTTGCAAACGTGGTCGAGCCACGCCCGTGTCACGCTTGGTACTTACTTACATACCTGTCCTACCTGCCTTGGTGAATACGAATTGGGAATCTCATACCTATCTACGTTTCAAAAAAAAAAAATACACACGCATGTTGCACCTAGCTTGAAAGACATATGCCGACTATTTCAGCTCTTCACGCAAGGAAGACGTGAAGCGAAGAGCCTAGATCAAAGGCGTCGGCTGATTTCCTGTCTGTTCTCCGTGGTGACGCTGACGGCACAGCGGTGCAGTGCAGTGCATCACGGCGCATCGTGTCTACCGAGATTCCTGGCACCGGCTGTTGACTGGATTGGGTTCGATTTCTGCACAATTCATTGTTTTTTTTTTTACTCCATTTTCAATTAGTGTTGATCGAGTTTTATATACGTACTAGTCGAGTTTATTGATACAATATGCCATTAAGCATGGAAACTGGAGATACCTCCGCAATCAAAAGGGATACCATATTGATTAGGAAGCGGGGTGTACTAAAGGGTCGTTTGACCAAATATGAGCAATATTTGAATACTATTAAAGACTCTGGAATTTCACTCACAGTTCAAAAGGAACTTGAATTAAAGCTCGATACTATTCAACGTTTAAGTTCTGAGTTTGAAGTAATTCAAAATGAAATTGATGAGTTGTCATCTGACATAGACGGAGAAATTGAAGAAAGAGATGCAATAGAATCTCGGATTTTATCATTGCTCGCAAAGGGTCAAACGATCCTAGACACAAATAGCAAATCGGTTCCCGAACCAGTGACTGACATAGACAACCAGTCAGTCAGTCATTGCAGTCATTCAAATTCTATTAAATTACCTATTATTAAACTGCCCACGTTTGATGGCAACTATCTGACATGGTTGGAATTTAAAGATAGTTTCGAATCTATGATACACAATAATCAAAATATTCCACTAATTAATAAGTTCCATTATCTGCGCTCGGCATTAGAAGGCAGCGCTTCTACAATTTTAAAGTCTATCGAATTTACGAGTAAAAATTATGAGGCTGCCTGGGAGTTACTGTGTCAGCGTTTCAATAATAATAACATTTTAATTAATAATCATCTAAGAGCCTTGCTCACCATAGAAAGCTCTCCCAGGGAGTCATATAAAGCGCTAAAGTTTGTAATAGATCACGTTTCTAAACATCTGAGAGCGCTGAACACGCTCGGTCAACCGACTGATAAGTGGGACACACTGATAATATACATAGTTTCTGCTAGATTAGACACCACAACTGCTAGTAAGTGGGAGGAACATAAAAGTACACTCTCAGAGTTACCTACTTTAGATAATTTCTATTCATTTTTACGGTGCCGAGCTGATATTTTGGAAACGTCTTATATTAATCGTTTTGGCGAAAAATCTAATTTTAATCAATCTAAAAATACTAAATCATTCTTTATATCCTCTGATAACAAACCTAGTGGTAATGAATGTCCCTGTTGTAGTCAAGTACACCGCATTTATGATTGTGAGAAGTTGAAGGGTATGACGGTTGATAATAGGATATCTGAAATTATTAGGCTAAAACTTTGTAAGAATTGCTTGCGTGGTGGCCACATTACTGCTAAATGTCATGCTAAAGGTTCATGTCGCATATGTAAAAAGAGACATAACTCATTGTTGCATAAGACACAGGTGTCAACTGCTACAGAGCCATCAGTTGATCCAGTTCCTGTATCTCTTTCTGTTTTGTCACCACCGAGTAACCAAGTAAATCAAGTTTTGCTATGCACCGCCCTCGTCAACATTGAATATAATTACAAAATTTATACTGTAAGGGCTTTATTAGATACAGGTAGTCAATCATCATTTTTATCGGAGGATTTAAGAAAACGAATGGGCCTAACTAGTAATGATGCTAACATTAGTATTGCGGGCATAAACAATTCATTATGTCCCATATCAGGGACACGCAATCTTTTAATTAAATCTCGTGTGAATTCATTTAACACTAATGTAACGTTTTTATTTGTCCCATGTATAACTGGATTTTTACCCAATTTGGAGGTCAATATTAATGAACTTCATATACCTAAAAATATTCAACTTGCTGACCCCACCTTTTTTAAGCCCTCTAAGGTAGACATGTTACTCGGGTCTGATATTTACTGGGACATTGTAGGGTCCAAACAAATTAAACTAGATAATAATGCAACTGTATTATTAGATTCAAAACTAGGATGGTTGGTGGCAGGTCCCACAGCTAGGACATCGTGTACAGTGCCCCAATTATTTTGTAATTTTTCGAAAGAAATTAAAGACTCTTTAGAGCGTTTCTGGCAGATTGACGAACTGCCTAAGGTCAAGTCTCTCTCCCAAGAGGAGAAACAATGTGAAATTCATTTCAAAGAGAATACCAAGCGGCTTCCTAATGGTAGGTTTTCGGTTATGATACCATTCAAGGAATCGCCTGAGAGTGCATTAGGCGACTCTTATTATTTGGCCAAAAAACGTCTCATTAATTTAGAAAAAAGATTTCATCGTCAACCTGATTTAAAGGCTCAATATAGTTTATTTTTGAAGGAATATGCGGACCTAGGACACTTAACGAAAGTAGATAAGCCACACTTTGGCTATTACTTGCCGCATCATGCTGTTCTAAAATTAAAAAGTGAAACAACTCGCCTTAGAATCGTATTTGACGGGTCAGCAAAGTCATCCTCTAATAAATCCCTAAATGATATTCAATTAATAGGTCCAGTAGTGCAAAGCGATTTAATTTCTATACTGTTGAGATTTCGTAATTATAAATATGTGCTGACTGCTGATATAGAAAAAATGTACAGGCAGATTGAAATCGACGAGTCGCAGCGTCATTGGCAGCTTATATTATGGAGAGATAATGAGGATCAACCTATTCAAGTATTACAATTGAACACTGTCACTTACGGCACAGCATCAGCTCCATTTTTGAGTACTAGGTGTCTTTTACAATTATCTCAGGAGTGCCCTGATAAAGATATTTCTAATATTCTTAAAAACGATTTCTATATCGATGATCTTAGTACAGGAGCCCATGATATTAATGATTTAAAACGAATTTATGAGGGCATAGTATCAACATTAAATTCTGCTTGTTTACCCTTAAGAAAATTACGCTCAAATGTACCTAATTTAATAAATGACAGTGAATCGTTAACTGTACTGGAGTTAAACAAAGATTCTAGTGTTTTAGGACTAAATTGGTCTCCAGCATCCGATACATTAAATTTTCATACTGATATAGATCCACCTTCAAAGGTCACTAAACGCACTATTATTTCAATGACCTGTAAGATATTTGACCCACTAGGAATTTTATGTGCCTGTATAATTGTGCCTAAAATTATATTAAAGGAACTATGGGCGTCTAAACTAGACTGGGATACTCCAGTTCCCGATAACATTGCAAAACGATGGAACAGTTTTATAAACAATCTTCCAGTTCTATTTGCCATCAATATACCTAGAAGGGTTTTATGTGACACCCCACATGACATCCAGTTGCATTGTTTTGTTGATGCAAGCCAGCATGCCTTCGCAGCGTGTGTCTATTTGAGGTCTCGGGACAACAACCAAGAGTTCACTGTACGGCTATTAACTGCGAGAGCACGTGTAGCACCCATGAAACAGCTGACTATTCCTAGGTTAGAGTTGTCAGCGATGTTACTAGGAGCGCGTTTATGTAATAAGGTATTGCAGTCAATTCAGTCATATTCTAATATTACTGAGAAAATTATGTGGTCTGATTCCACCATTGCACTAGCATGGGTTAAGACACCCCCTAGGGATTTAAAAATGTTTGTATGCAACCGTGTAAATGAGATAAATGAACTTACAAATGATTTTATATTTCGTCACATACCTACAGATCAGAACCCAGCTGACTTAGCATCTCGAGGCGTTGAACCCAGTCAACTAAGGTCTTCTTCCCTTTGGTGGCAGGGTCCCTCCTTTCTGAGTGAGGAACAGTGCAATTGGCCTCAGAGTAAATGTCCATCTGTCTCACTACACGAATTGCCTGAACTTAAAAATAAGGAAAACACATTAACGTGTAATTTATTAATTGATAAAGATTCTAAACTTATTAAATTTGATAACTATTCTAATTACTTGAAATTACTAAGAGTATATGCATATGTCTTACGTTTTTTAAATAATTGCAAACCTACTAGCACTAAAAGTACTGGTCCCCTTGGCCCTGACGAGATAAATAATTCATTACATCTATTAGTTAAGTATAGTCAAGCTGAGTCATTTCAAAGAGACATAGTTTTAATTTCAAATAAAAGGAACTTACCAAGGGCATCTAAATTATTATCTCTTAATCCATTTCTTGACGACAAGGGTTTATTAAGAGTAGGAGGTCGTATTAGCAATTCGGATTACGCATATGACAAGAAGCATCCAATGATTTTAGATTCCAAACATTATTTTTGTAAATTAATCATGTCATATGAGCATCATCGTTTGTTTCATGCAGGTCCACAACTGCTTCTAGCATCTATTCGAGAAAAATTCTGGCCTATACTAGGAAGAAATTTAGCTCGTAAAGTAACAAGACACTGTGTCATATGCACTCGTTTTAGAGGTAAAAATGTTCAGCCTATTATGGGTAACCTACCTCCTGAGAGAAATGTACCGACGTTTCCTTTTTATTATGTCGGAACTGACTATGGGGGACCTTTTAAGATTTCTAGTCGTAAGGGCAGAGGTAGCACTACGTCCAAATGTTATTTATGTTTATTTGTGTGTCTCACGACAAAGGCGGTTCATTTGGAGGTGGTCAGCGAGCTCAGTACACAAGCGTTCCTTCAATGCCTGCGTAGATTTGTTTCACGGCGCGGCAAGCCAGCTAAGATCTTTTGCGATAATGGCACTAATTTTAAGGGAGCAAACAATGAGTTGTGTAGAGTTGTGCGGTCCGGCAAGCAGTCGTTGACGGATTTCGGTACTAACGATGGTATTAAATTCTCATTTAGCCCTGCGTATTCGCCAAATTTTGGGGGAATTTTTGAAGCCGGCATTAAATCCGCTAAATATCATATGAAACGAATAGTAGGTAGTGCTAGCCTAACTTTTGAGGAACTAACGACAGTATTTGTACAAATTGAGGCTATACTGAACTCTCGCCCTCTCACGCCTCTATCATCCGATCCCAACGATCCTTTACCATTAACTCCTGGGCACTTCCTTATAGGGAGACCTCTAACTGCGGTCCCGTCCCTACCAATAATGGCATTGAGACCCAGCAGATTTGAGTTGGTGGAGAAACTTCGGCAGCAATTCTGGGCCCGCTGGAGTCGCGAGTTCGTCGCCGAGTTACAGCAGCGAACGAAGTGGCGCACGCAGCAAGGGTGTCTACGCATCGGTGACATCGTAGTGCTGAAGGACGACCAGCTGCCGCCCATGCAATGGCGGCTCGGGAGGATACAGCAGTTCTACCCGGGGCCTGACGGCGTCAATCGTGTGGCCGACGTCCATACAAGGCAAGGAGTCGTGAGGAGGGCTGTATCAAGAATGTGTCTGCTACCTACTTCAATGTTGTAAGCTACAGCTTGCAACGGGGCCGAGGATGTCACGGCTTCCCATATTTTAGGGAGCCTTTCCCAAGCGGGGAACCCAGCGGGGGGGGCACTGCGGGACGCGCGGGCAGCTACATCGACGCGGCCGCGGCTCGCAACGCTCTCTTCCACCCAAGTCAGCGCTGGCGCAAAGACGTATACATTCGAAAACACTCGCGCGCCACGCGTCCTTTAAATTGTATCTGTAAAATAACCTGTACTGTGATCTGTAAGCAACTTTCTTTTGATGCCGCAAAAGGGGCGGTTAAATAAGTATTATTTTATACAAAAACTAGTTTGAATTAACTCCTCCGGCATCCTCACCTGCGTCGAGGCTAACACGGCGGCTTCGACATGTACAAAAACTTCTTTTAAAACCCTAGAAAAACTATCTTTTAACGTGCCGAAAGACACAAAACTTCTGGAAAAACTAATAATTTTTAACGAAGTTTTGTGTGAATTTTATATCATCTCTTTTTACAACGGAATATAATTTAAAATTATATTCCCAGGATTAAACTAATAAACAATATCGACATTTTCATACAAAATGTGATGCCGATACAATATGGTATTATTTTATAGTTATATATTTCAGTTGGAAAAAGACATGGAAAATAACGTTAAGTTGGTTTCAGGAAAGCTTTTACTGAAGAAGGGAGTTTTGCCTCATTAGTTTGAATGTCAAAAGATTTAAAAGTACCGGCGAAGTGCGAGTCGGCCTCGCGCACGTATAAGTTTGAAGTTATTATAAATATGATGTAACTAAAAATGTATGCTTTTCGCAATTTTTCCATTATCTGTGCTAAAAGACGTTGCTTCGTACCAAATTTCAAGATTCTGAGTTCATGGGAAGTTCCCTGGTAGGTATTGATTCCCTTGCGAATATCGAAAAAACCGGCCAAGTGCGAGTCGGACTCGCGCGAAAGGTTTCGTACCGTTATCTATAAAAATGGCAAAAAAATCATGGCTGTTGTATGGGAGCCCTTTAATATTTATTTTATTTTTATTTAATTATTTATTTTAAAAGTGAATATACAAACTTAATATTCTGTAAATATTTCAGGTGTCTACCTGTTGCCGTTATCAATATCGAGCAAAAACAAGCAAAAGATGATGTTTTTCATTGTTTGTTGCATGGGAGCCCCCTTCAATATTTATTTTATTCTATTTTTTAGTATTTGTTGTTATAGCGGCAACAGAAATACAGACAGACAGACAGCCGGACCGCGGAGCGAAATTAATAGTGTCCCGTTTTTAACATTTGTGTATGGAACCCTAAAAACACGAAAATTTGCGGCACAATTAGCTGAATATTAAGATTGCGTTAGCGTCGAAATTTTTCGGCATTAAGGGCCCGTAGTACCTCACACTGCTTTGCATGATTGACTGTTATATCAATAATAATTAAATACTCAAGTTGAAATAAAAATGCAGCAAAGTTCAGGACTAACTCTGGTAACTATATGACTAAAAAACACGATTGCGTTAAATTTTCTCGATAGAAAAAAATTGCAAAGTTGCCTCCAAATCACGTCTAATTTACTCGGTATATAGCATTATTCACCAAATACATTAAAATTAACCTTGAAACTTTTGATTATTATTGCATTACAGATAAGGCAGCCATCATATGTCTTTCTTTTTTGAATAACCCTTGAATATTCCTAAAAAACGAAAATATCCAAAGTAGCCAACGCATTTAGACCATCCGCGTTTGTATCGCCACGCCGCCTGGCATATGGTGGGCTCTTAACGGATTTTTTCTTAGCTCCGAATACTTAAGACAGTAGACCTGAATATTTGATATAAAATTTAGCTTGATACCTCTACACTCCTACGTTCCTGAGAAAAAGGGTCTTGACAGACAGACAGACGTACAACCAAGTGATGAAACGGAACCCTTATAGGGTTCCGTTTTTTCCTTTTGAGGTACGGAATCCTAAAAATTATAGACCTGGTTTTAAGAAATGTTAAGAAATAGAATAGTTTTAAAGAGTTTTAAGTACGGACAGTTCCAACCCAAAACCTACAACAGAAAAAGTTTTGCAAACAAAAACGATCGCTGATATAAGCGATAAGAGTTCTCGTTGAAAGAAGCATATGGAAGTTGAAAGACTATAAAATGATCGGGCCTCACGCCTATGTCCATATTTCATGCTTTTTTTTTGATAATATTGTAACAATAGCATGTGGTTTAGTTAATTTAAAAGATTGTCTATATTATAGCAATCAAGAGTAAAAATAAAAAGCTTCTTTCTTTGCTTTGTTTTTCTTTATTAGTTCCCATAATAAGTACGTTTTATACGTAAATATCACAAAAATTACACTCTAACAACACTTTATTTCAATAAATTGTTAAATATAGCGGACGAACCGCGTCGCCGTCGCTCAGTCGAATGATCGCTCTATGAGTGTCGACTGCCGGCCGACCGCGCTCGGTCCGTGTACAGTGTACAGTGACGTCACACGCACTGGCGTGCAATGCCTTTTCGAGGCAGGAACAGCATAATGTTTTTTATTAATATCTTCGTAAGTAATTGTCCGATTTGGATAATTCAAAAAGATATATCATTGTAATGTCATGAAGAATAATGTGGATATTAGTCCTATTGAATTTGCTTCAACTTTACTGATCCTCATTCCAAAACTGACGTCATTTTCGAGATCTTCACCCCAAAAACTCAGAAAGCGCCACACATGTAAATTTTTCATAAAACGTCGTATTCGCGCTCTTGGATTCCAAAACTAACGTCATTATCGAGGTCTAAACCGTCCACACTCCTTTTTTTGGAGGTAGTGTAAAAATAGATAATTTTTCATATAGGTAACAAAAGTCGACTCTAATCAAACAACTGAACCGATTGTGATGAAATTCAAATGGAACCAACTTTAAAGCATACCCAATAAAAAAAAAAAAATTAAAATCGGTTCATAAGTGACGGAGTTCTAAGGTAGGTAACAAATATTTAAAAAAAAAACAATCGAATTGATAAACGTTTTTTTTTTTAAGTCGGTTGAAAACTAGCAAAATCTCAAATATCAAGTACCGTACCTACATCAGAAAACAGAATCATTTTATACCTAGAATTATTCTCCTAAATACGTCTACTGATATAGACCTTATGTTAGAACATAAGGTCTGGCACAGCATGTCGTCTCTTTCTATTTCGGCGCAAAGCTGCCGCGCTGTGTTTTGTGTGCGCATCCGTGCCGCTCTATATTTTTTTTCGTGAACATCTTCTACTATTTGTATGACTTTGTGCGGACACGCAGGCGCCTGCCTCTGACGCGTGCGCCTTCCTCGCGTAGGCACTTTTGAACGAGGCGTAAGAATATTTATCACTGATTTTAACAGGCAGTGCCATTTTATTAGTAGTAAGTAATTCTTTAATTTCTAATGTTAGTTAACAAACATTTTTTTATTTGTTTATTATTATAGAAATCACATACAGATTAACAGTTTTACACCAAATCATCTGCATGCTAGTCAGTCACAATGTTAGGTTTATATAAAATTATTACAAAGCAAAAGGAAAATATTACTAAAACAAAAATTACAATTATAAACAAATGTCAAAAAGATATCTATACCTATGTTAGCTGTTTTATGTCAATGTCAAGTAATACCATCTATATAGAAAGTGTTTTTTCCTAGAACGTCCTTGTAAATTATATAGAATTGAAATAATCAACTGTCTTGTTTAGAAATACATTAAACGAGTCATAAAATACATCAATGTCACTGTTATTGACGAGCATGTCACTGAGCAGTCTCAGGGCTATTGGCGTTGGGACATTTTGCGCGTATTCAGTGCGGACGGCAGCAGGCATTCCTCCTGCCGTCCGCACTGAATACGCGCAAAACTTCTGACTTCTGACCCCGCTTGGTCATTACCAAGCGGGGTCAGAAGTCAGAAGACACTCTCAGTATAAAACCAAGGGCTTTAGAAGCTGCCATACACGTATTCATGATATGATCATGGAAATTCAGACAGCTATTTATTTATTATAGATCACAAAGCGTGCGTCTTAAAAATGCAAACAAAATATGTACGTACTCGTTGCTCTTACATAATACCAGAACACTAATTGGTGTTTCTAGAAAAATGAAATCCATGTTAAACGAATTTGTATTTTAAATAATCGTTAAATCATATGTCCACCTATACGTGTAAAAAGCTTTAACCAAGCATTAACCTGCTATGCAATATATATGGTTAAATTCAATATTTAACCACATAGATTGCATGTGGAAGACCTATTTTCTTCATTTGTAATGAAGATTCTTTTGAATGAAAAACGGTATACCGCGTTCTTTTATCTTCGCCCCATACTGCTACAGAGTCGTCTCAACCCTAATCATAATAATTTCGTGTCCGGCTACTAAGCGCTATCTGCTACAAATGGCCTCACACATGTACTACTCTCGCGTTTCGATCTAAGTTACCCTTGACGCGTGGGATGGCAAGACGATGTGCGCGCATTGTTGCCGTTCTTACCGATTCCCGCCTCCCCGCACCTCGAAAATCGCGCGGCGCGTCAGCCGTCGAGTCGAGAAACTTGTACGGAGCGGCAACGTCGGAGAGGTATCATAAAAGTATCGTTAAATAGAATTGTTACCTGGTAACGTTATAATGCAGTTCCGTTACTTAAAAAGTAACGTTATAATATCGATAAAATACTTTCTAACGGTAAATTACTGTTAAAAAGTAACGTTCTAATACTGTTCCGTTACCTAATTAACGTTAAACATTTTAACGATATCAAAGGTATCGAAACGAAAATAACGTTATTTAACGGTATTTTTAATGTGAATTGGTATCGTTACCAAGCCCTGGCAACATGTCCAAGTATTGAAAATTATTTTGCCGTCTAAGGTAATCATTTTACACACAAACATGCATGATTTTTTAAAGTATTTTCCTTCAGGAGAATCAAGTAACATGGTGGTTGATAGAAATGATGACACACAAGTCAGATAGGAAAATAAACAAACTATATGAAGAATTTTTGTTTGATCTTTGTTAGATTACAGAAAAGTCGATATCCCTGATTGACCGCGAGGCCATTGGCTTGTGTGCGTCGCTGTCCTTCTCTGTGGCTGAATGTTGTGACAGCACGCCGCCCGCCAGGGTCGCGGTCAAAACCGAGCCGGAGTCACAGGATGCTTTCGACACTGCGACAGACAATGAGGATCCAGCGGGTACGTAATAATAATAAGCTTAGTTTATTTCCAAAATAAAATGTTCACTTTACATTTAAAACAGTTATAAATGAGGTTTTGTTTTTGTAATGAATCCCTATTGGGTAGAAGCCTCCTCTTCTATCTCTGTCTAAATATGCGAAAAAGAAAAAAAAATGTCAAAGATAAAAATAAAAATCCAAAATCATGCTTATTTGAATTTTTCACATACATTTTGAGGTTATGTGAAAAAAGTGTTAATACAAATCAAAATCAAATTAAATCAAATCATATTTATTTGCTGTAAAAGTGGTTACATGAGGTGTTTGTTACAGTTTAAGATCACACTTTTAACCTATCTAGGCATGCAAATATTAACAAATCATAAAGTTAAAACTAATAATATTCATCCCTATTTTCAATTCATCACTATTATTATGTTATATTAATTTGAATTCATTTGTCATTTTTAAATATATGTGTCATAACTACTTATGCCTCTAATTAAATATTCTTGTATAGAGTAAAAACATTTATCTATTAGGAGACCACGCAACTTGTTTTTAAAAGCTGGCAACGGTAATTCTTTTATTTCTTCCGGCAGCTTGTTATAAATGTAACAGGGTGGGAGGGAGTAGAAATGGGAGGGAGTAGAAATTGTTATTACCTACATCATTGCCATATATCGTTTTTCCACAGGACTTGTAGTTTTGCCGGAAATCGAGATAAACCGTTTCTTACCCTTAAAAGCCCGTATTGGGTTTCATCCTACTATAATTTTTTTTCCCTTTTTGTTATTTTCAAAGGTGTCGGCACTGGTCTATTTTCCCGTTGCTTAGTTATAAAATTAGAAGTTTAATCACGTGGCCAATAAATAATTTTGTGGCTTGACCTGGCTTAACTTATAATTTGCCTTGATATTCTAAAATATAATATGTTCAAAAAAAAAAAATAAAGGCATTTGAAGTAAATAATGGTGGGGTCATATCTAGGGTTGCCATATTTGACTAGGGCCTCATCGGGACATTCTTAGATAAGAAAAAAAAAGAAAAAATTGTGACATATATTTATTATTTATTTATTTAAACAAACATTAACAAAATTTTAATTACTTGCAGAAGTACTTGGATGGCCATACTTCTCAGAAGATTTTACTTTTTTCATTAATTCTGGGCACCCTTTAACATATTTGTAAAACTCTGTGCAAGTCATGTTGTAATTAACTTGACACTGTAAAATGGACTCCACAGTGTCTGGAAGTAGGCGATTTCGTTCATCAGTCCACTGGGCCGACATTAGCGAAAAAATTCTTTCCACTGTGGCATTGTGGGCCGGGATTGCAAACATATACTCACATAATTTCAACAGCTGGTTTTTTTTTTCAGGGTATTCAGTTTGTTTGAAAAAGTAAAGCCATTTCTCTGCCACTGAGTCGATTGACTTCCATTCTTCCGAATCAAGTTAAGCTTCAACAAAGCTCTTTAGATAGTTGTATTGTTCAAAGAGGTTATCGCTGAAAGTCTCCACACCATTACTATTTAAGTATAAAATAGTGTTTTCAATTTTTTCCCATTCTGGGATTTCAGATAACGTCATCCAATCGAACACTTCATATTTATCAAATGAAACAAACCACTTTTTCAGATAATTAGATGCTGTATCATAAAATTCTAATGCTTCCTCTTCAAATTTTGTAACTAGCGCTGATGTTTCCGGTGTTGGATTCTCGTTTTTTAGTTTATTTAATTGGATTTTGGTTTGCATGCCAATAAATTTGGCAGATTTCCTTTCTATCAGGGTTTTATGTGTTTCGTTTAGTAAATTTCTTATTTCTACGATCGACACTTTGTTTTTTTAACAAGTTTTATATTTTTTTCAAATAAATTCAAGTTTGAATGCAAAAACAGGAAATAGACTTCACTGATTGGATTTTTAAAGAAATCGGAAATAATTTTAGGTGGCATTGCTTCAGAGTCAAAAAAATTTTTCAGTGGCATCCATAATTTGAGAATTCTTTCAACCGCAGGCTTCAGTGATAACCATCTTGTTCTAGAATGTGATAAAAGAGTTTGATGATTTATATCAATATACGAACAGAACTCTTTTAGTTTCTCTGTCCTAACAGTGTATATAGAAAAATAATTAAATATTTTGAGGACGATAACTTCGACATCCACCGACAAGACTCCAGCAGCGGTTGATATAGTATTGTGCAGAATATGTGCTGGACATCCAATTCCTTCTATATGTTTTTTCAGGTCTTCTTTTATTTTATAAAAAACATTGCATTGACCGCGTCTTTCAAGCCCTCCGAAGTTGGTATTAGTATTGTCTCCACAAAATGCGATTAGCTTATCGAGTGGAATCTGCAGTTGTCTTAAACTGTCGAGACAATATTTCGAAATAGTTTCCGATGTTTCATTACTTAAGGAATCGAACTTCAATAGCTTCTGTTGGATACCATCGTGTTCAGTAAAATATTGAACAAGTAGAGGAAACATCTTTTCAGCTTTGTGATTGGATGCGTCGGTGCCTATTCCGTAATATGAAACTTGTCGCAATTTTTCTTGAACTTTCGACACCGAATGCGGAGCAAGAATATTTTTTACAATCGCTGTAGCCTTGGTTCTAGCTGTGGATTGTTTTGCTGCAATTTTAGAGTCGGAATACATCGTGGCATTAAGTTTTACGATACAGTCGAGAGAACTGAAAGATTGATGATGTTTAACAACTTTATAGGCTGTCGTAAGTTCCGCTGCCGCAATAAGAAATTCTTCTTGAGTATCTTCTTTAATCATAAATCCGGAGATAGGCCTTGATGTTGATACAGCAGCGAATCTTTTTTTGTGATTGGTTGTAGCAATATGGTGCTTTACGTCAGCCTTACCTCCGTGAGTAATTGATATAAAACAATTACACGTAACACAAAAAGCTTCTTCATTTGTGCGTCCTTTCTTTATAAAACTCCACTCTTTTGTATAGTCGTCCGAAAAATGGCACTTCCTCTTTCTAGCCGCAGACATTTTGTGGATACAAACGTATAACGCACTTATTAAAAGCCGCACTGAGCGTTTTAGAACAAAGTAATCACCTGTACGTCACAGGCTAATCAGAACGACTGACTGGACTGACTGGCTGGCACTGACTGCCGCGCCTCGCTCGCACGCGTCTTGCTTGCCCTCTCCCGCTACTACCCCTTGCCCGCCCCCGCTTGCGCCTAGGCAATTGTGCGGTAGGTACACGCTTACACGCAAAAGTGTTATCGTGGCATTTTAAGCGTTCGTCGGGTCGTCGGGACAGAGAGTTCAATAACGGTGACAGTCCCGATATATCGGGACGAATGGCAACCCTAGTCATATCGCATGTTGACATGATTCTACAGATTTTCGCCCAGTACTACGTATTTCTTTTCACCACACCAGCATCGAAGAAGTCACTTGCTTAAAAGCAGGAATTTTACATGTGGTAATAAAATTTTTGATGATATTTGGGAAAGAGTCATAAAGCTAAATTTTTATTCTGCCAATAATTATCTCTACACAGTGCGAAAGTGATTGCACTAACTGTCATTTCCCTTGTGCCAGGCGTTCCCGCGGCTGACGTGGACGAGACACGGGACTCCGATGAAGACGCGGGGGCGCGGGGCGGGGGACACTACGCGGACGGTAAGCTTCTCAACAACCGAACAAACAGATGGTGTTATATGTTTCACACGATTCGTTCTGTGTGTGTCTCTGTTTGGGGGAGGGAATCAATGCAGTTTTCTTGATTTATCCTATAACTATAGACGTGGAATTTCAGAGACCCCAATATGACTATTTTACAAAAAGAAGTATCTTCCTCGTCACACCTTGGAACTGCTCAGTACTATGCCTCTGAGACCCTCTTACATGTTTATTATTATTTATTACGTTTAAGGCGTTAATGAACAAACTACTAAAATCTGGCTGGAAATCAGTATTAACCTTAGATAATCAGCTGAAGATGAGGTTACTTGAAGGGTAACTTCAAATGAATGACTCTGACTTGCAACTGTTGGCCAAAATTGCTCCTGTTGTTCTTAAAATACGAAGTCTTTGTCCTTCCACAAGACAACAGGACATATTTGGTTGCAGTCATCCCGTTGGCTTCTAGAGCTCAAAGTCATTGTCACGTAGTGTGAAACATTCCCCATAAATAGATATTTTATCGTTGGATACCAAAGAGTTGAACTAAACGCGTTGACAGTTCCCCTTTTGGTTCGAGTAGCTAAGGTGTGGAATGAACTGCCTGCGTCTATATTCCCCGACAAGTACAGTCCCGGGATATTCAAAAGTAGAATAAATGGGTATCTCTTGGATAGGCATGTAACATCCTCGTCTTCATCGTCACTTACCATCAGGTGAGATGGGAGACAAATGCCTAATCCAACATTTAGTAAAAAAAAACCCTTTATTGCACATAGAAAAAAAAATTACAAACTAAACTTAGTAATAGGAAAATGCGCAAAAGGCGGCCTTATCGCACAGCAATTTCTTGCAGGCAACCTTTTCTTTAACAAATCGCTTGAAATTAAAGCAGGTAGGTAGTGCGGGGTAGTAAAATACTATATTGAAAGGGATATACATATAATTACTCACTAAATACATATAAATACTAATAAACTTAAATGAATACAAATAATATTGCCTTGTCAAAATTTAGACGATCTTAAATATCGTGTATAAGAACGAGTCTTCTTCTTTTCTTTCTCAGCCCGTGTTCACCCATTGTTGGGTATAGGCCTCTTCATGGCTTTTCCACTTGACCCGGTCTTTTGCTGTGCGCATCCAGGTCTTCCCCAATAACAACGAGTAAACAATATAATTTATACCTTATGTCTACTGCATAAGGCATACAATTCATAAAATCACACATATTATTTTTCAAAAACAAATCCACCTATTATTTTTTATTTTGTTTGTTTAACTTTATTTATCTTTTTATGTTTTCTAAGTAATCTCATGTCGTCAAAGACAGCTGTTTTAAACCTATGTATGTTGGTTCCTTAAATTACTTATTTCATTATGTTAAGTAAGAATATATTTTTAAAGCATATAAAATGTGTAGTATTTCTTTTAATTCGTTTAAAGGTTGGTACAGGACATTAATTAAAACCACATATCTTTATCTCGTATGAAAAAAAAATCAACAATAAAGTTAATTTCTTTAGTAGTGTTTCTCGACTACCAACAGTTTGTGTGACTGCGGCGCCAATCAGTCCATGCCTCACCTTCTGTCGAGACCTTACTGCCCCACTACTTGCACGGTACAGGACCTCATTGAGGCATTATCATTAATAAGGCGATCAGCGTAGCCAAATACTGGTCAAAATAAATCTAGGCAAATGAAGAAGAAGGTGGTCACCTTCTTTTTTTCAAGTCGCTTGCTCGTTTGTCCGATATCATAAAAATTATAGTCACAACTTCTTCGGTGCTGGTCTGAGAGAAAAGTAAAAACATAGAATGTACCAGCTGCTTCTCTTCCCGCGCAGATCTATTTTAAAATCCGGATTTGGATTACAGAAAAGCCGACATCCGCGATTGGCCGCTCGGCCATTGGCTCGTGTGCGTCGCTGTCCTTCTCTGTGGCTGAATGTTGTGACAGCACGCCGCCCGCCAGGGTCGCGGTCAAAACCGAGCCGGAGTCTGAGGATGCTGGCGACACCGCGACGGACGATGAGGATCCAGGGGGTACGTATGCTTAAGGTGACCAAACGTATTGCTCTCTTCCATGTGTTTCTCTACCATGTTTAGGGTTCCGGCCCTATAAAAGGTAAAAGGAACCCATTAGGATAACCTAATTGTTAGCCTTGCAAGACCGTCTCTCTGGAGCTGGTGGACGTAAAAGTTGAAATGTATATCACATATGTATTAATATCTGCGGCCCCTTGAAGCTGTCATAAACGCAAACTTGTAAGTGAACGGAATCAAAATGTTATGTTGCATATTATGTGAATGTGTGTACTTACCGGTACACCTACAATCATGATATTTACCAATAAGCAAAGCAAAATTTGTAGTAAGAGCTTAAAACGTCTTTATTGTACGGAACTCTCAGTGCGCATCCGACGCACGTCTACTAGTCACGTCCCAGCCAGGGGTGAAGGCATCTAATTGAATAGCTATGATAAGATGGAATTTGGATTTTGGGTTGAAGTGATCGGTGTGGCTGAAAAAGATCCATATTTAGTTCTGCCAGGGCGCGTAGTGTATATATTCTTTGGCCAGGGTCAGGTTGAAGTCCAATGGAGCACAACACTGCCAAGTATTCCCACCAGGTGGGCAACGTTGTGGAGACCCAATATAAATATAAATGAAGTTTATTTCGTAGGTTAGTAAAATATAATACTATGCAGTAGTCCTCTTGCTTTTACCAATTTTCGCATAAAAATATGAATGACATTTTGCAAAAGTGACGTTCTACGTTGCGAAAAAACGTCTCTTTCGCATAACGTCATTCACGCCTTATATATTTCTATGCATATGAATGAATGCTTAGGAGAGAGGGGGGTTTGGCTTCGTTGTATGTCTACGTGTAAGCGCTGCGGCAGTGGTGACCTGTGCGCTCATATGATGTATCTCATCCCACGGGTTCGCTAACGAACTGACCTCCTTTGATAAGCGATGGTGTAGGTGAAAGTAACAAATGTTTTGCAGATGGCGCAGCAGAGGGCCAACAGCCTGTGGCAGGAAGTTCCCGACACAGTTATTATGGCAAGCCTCAGAGCGCTGACACAAGGCAACAGTGCCATGTTTGTCTGAGGGGGTTTCAGAGGAAGAGTGACCTACAGAGACACTTAAGAATTCACACTGGTGAGAAGCCATATAAATGTAATGACTGTGGTAAGCAATTTAATCAAAAGGGTGATTTAGAAAGACATTTAAGAACACACACTGGTGAAAAACCTTTTGAATGTAAGGTTTGTCGTCGTCGATTTGCTCACAGCAGTGCATTAACAAAACATCTGAGAACTTACACTGGTGAGAAGCTATATAAATGTAATGACTGTGGCAAGCAATTTAATCGAAAGGATCATTTAGATACACATTTAAGAACTCACACTGGTGAGAAGCCATATAAATGTAATGATTGTGGCAAGAAATTTAATGAAAAAGGTACTTTAGTAACACATTTAAGAACACACACTGGTGAGAAACCATTTGAATGTAAGGTTTGTCGTCGTCGATTTGCTCACAACAGTACATTAAAAACACACCTGAGAACTCACACTGGTGCGAAGCCATATAAATGTAATGATTGTGGCAAGCAATTTAATCAAAAGGGTAATTTAGATAGTCATTTAAGAACTCATACTGGTGAGAAGCCATATAAATGTAATGACTGTGGTAAGCAATTTAGTCAAAAGTATGATTTAGAAAGACATTTAAGAACACACACTGGTGAAAAACCTCTTAAATGTAAGGTTTGTCGTCGTCGATTTGCTGACATCAGTGCATTAAAAAGACACCTGAGATCTCACACTGGTGATAAGCCATATAAATGTAATGATTGTGGCAAGCAGTTTAATCGAAAGGGTACTTTAGAATCACATTTAAGAACTCATACTGGTGAGAAGCCATATAAATGTAATGACTGTGGTAAGCAATTTGGTCAAAAGTATGATTTAGAAAGACATTTAAGAACACACACTGGTGAAAAACCTCTTAAATGTAAGGTTTGTCGTCGTCGATTTGCTGACAGCAGTGCATTAACAAAACATCTGAGAATTCACACTGGTGAGAAGCTATATAAATGTAATGACTGTGGCAAGCAATTTAATCAAAAGAGTTATTTACAAAGACATTTAAGAACTCACACTGGTGAGAAACTATTTGAATGTAAGGTTTGTCGTCATCGATTTGCTCACAACAGTTCATTAAAAACACATCTGAGAACTCACACTGGTGAGAAGCCATAAAAATGTAATGATTGTGGCAAGCAATTTAATGTAAAGAGTAATTTAAAAAGTCATGTAAGAACACACACTGGTGAGAAACCATAGCAATGGTCCTTCTTAATTTTGCATAGTTTTTAATGTCACGTTAGGAACGGGATCTTCATTCTCGTCCACGTGCAACACAAGTTTGTAAAAGATAAATATGTTTTGTGTAGGGTGGATGTGACATATATGCGTTATATATTAAACCACGGGATTTACTATAGATTACTATAGTATAGTTTGGTATACGCTAGAACAAAAGTGAAAATTTTTAATCGCACGTCTTGGAAATACCTACGACTGGTATCGTTGTATTCCTTGTGACGTCAGGAGTACGAATCTGTGAGTCGTATACAAACAAAATGGTGGACCAAGGAGCAGGGCCCCTTCAAAGATGGCGTGGGGGCCCTTTTGTTTTTATTTTATAATTCGATGAATACTGGACTGAATTTTATAAACAATTTAATTCCTTCTTCTTTATTTTCTATTTTTCTTTATTTTAAAGGTATGTGTGTACATGTATTTTTGATAATTGTAAAGTTATTTATAAAATAGTTTTTTTTTAAACACATCGTCAGAATAGTATTGTTTGATGACTCAAAAACTATAAAGTTTTCGGCGAAATAGATTATTATGTATTTAATAGGGTTTAATTCAGCTTTTCACAATAAATAAATAAATATATACGGACAAATCACACAGATTGGGCTAGCCCCAAAGTAAGATCGAGACTTGTGTTATGGGATACAATGTTACATATCATTCAGCTAGGCCTTCAAATCATCGAGTAATGTCCATCTGCGTGAAGCGGGGGCGGACCGGTGTCGCTACGCTCTCTATATTTACTCTATTTTTATTTTCGAAAGCTAGTTTCGTTGCATGTATTGTTGTAATTCTTTAAACGGTATGTCTCACTGTCACTGATCTATAAATTCAGGCGAGAAGCGGCGTGGACTGGAAAAGTAAATGAATTCGGAGCTGGGCGTGATGTGGTTACTGCAGAGTTACAAAGGTTCAGTACCTGGTGTCCAGCTAGCTTTCAGAAGTTTTACTTTGATTAGTTTGCCTAGCGTTTTGTTTGTCCTTACCTTCTCTGCGTTTCTGTCGTTATGACTTAGGTTGATCAGCTCATTTTGTTTGGAGGTTGTGTCCTTTATTATGTTTTATAAACGGAAACAGTGCTTTTTATAATATAATTAAATAAGAGAGGTAGGGCTGTTTCAAAGTATACAGTAGCAGTCCGACTGGGGCAGTACCTCCACCCTACAGAAAACCGCAGCCAAATAACACTGCTTTAACAGTGTTTCTGCCGGTGAGTAGCGGTCGCCAGTTTTCCAGTGGGGTCGTGATGCTGACAACGGGGGGACTAGCAGCATGTTTTTTTTGCCTTTGTGTGGCGCGGGCGCGGCGTGTTGTGGCGGCAGTCAGGGAGACCCGGTGAAACGGCTGACCGCTGGCCGCCCGCAGGCTGAATGGATTCCCGAACCTGGGGATCACTTAATCTAAACAGATATCTTCTCCGGCTGATACATCATATCTGCACTACCCCGGTTATAAGCTGGAACACAATTTTGTGTCTAAAGCCGGGGTATGCATGTACGTCCGGGACG
The DNA here is from genome assembly GCA_947532085.1 of Elegia similella. Classification (NCBI taxonomy): domain Eukaryota; kingdom Metazoa; phylum Arthropoda; class Insecta; order Lepidoptera; family Pyralidae; genus Elegia; species Elegia similella. The sequence goes on from OX383950.1 coordinate 13,958,765, forward strand.
ATGTCTGCTGTCGTCGTCTCCACGGCCTTGAAGAAAGAGGCCAGTCGACCTTATGGGTGCGCATAGATCACGGAGGCCACACCCGTGTTTATGCGTGCCTATACAGGCCTCACGGTGGTGACTTGAGCACAGCTCAACTGTATGAGCACCTGCAGCTATCGACTGACAAGGTACTACAGCAATATCCCTCCGCAGAGTTGGTTATCCTTGGCGACTTCAATGGCCACCACGTGGATTGGCTTGGATCCCAGAGAACTGACTTTGCGGGGAGGTGTGCATTTGAATTTGCTCTGGCCCATGGATTCTCGCAACTGGTTGATTTTGTAACCAGAATACCAGACGTCGAGAATCATGAGAGTTCCAAGCTGGACCTTTTGCTGACTACGCATCTGGACAATTACACTGTCGCAGGTGAGGCCCCTCTTGGTACCTCAGATCACTGCGTTGTCCGGACTCAAGTGCCCTGCTCGCGGCAAAAACCGGACCAGTCACCCGCACGGTGGCGCCGCGTGTGGCACTACAAGTCAGCAGACTGGGATGGACTGCGTGAATTTTACGCGTCGTACCCGTGGAGGCAGCTCTGTTTTGCATCGGAGAATCCAGAAGCCTGCGCGACAGCCGTCGCAGAGGCAATTCTAGCGGGGATGGAGTGTTACATCCCAAACCCGCTGGTGCCTTTTGGTACTAAGACCGAACCGTGGTTTAATCGACCTTGCAGAGAAGCTAGGTCCCGTAAGCAAACTGCATACGAGGCTTGGACCACAGACCGTGCCAATAAGGACTCTGATGTTTCCGATGCGAGACGGAAGTATAACGCTGCCTCGAGGTTCAGCAAAAAAGCGTCTACTAGAGCAAAGTTCGATTTCATCGGCAAAGTTGGTGAGCGCCTTGTTAAGTATCCCTCTGGGAGTCGAGCTTTTTGGGCGCTTGCTAAATCTGCCGAGGGAAACTTTTGTCAGTCGTCATTGCCACCATTGCAAAAGCCAGATGGCGGTCTGGCCCATAGCGCAAAAGAGAAAGCCGATCTCTTAGGCTCTCTATTTGCCTCAAACTCGACCATGGACGATGGAGCTGCTACACCCCCTTCCATTCCTAAGTGTGACTACTCCATGCCGGAGATTTCCATCACACAGCGGATGGTTCGGCGGGAGTTGCTAGCTCTGGATGTTCACAAGTCGAGCGGGCCGGACGGCATCCCTGCGGTGGTGCTCAAAAAGTGTGCTCCAGAGTTGTGCCCAGTCTTAACGCACCTTTTCGTGCTTTCGTACCGCACTGGGCAAGTTCCATCTTCGTGGAAGACTGCACTTGTTCACCCGGTGCCCAAAAAGGGCGATAGATCAGACCCATCGAATTATAGGCCAATCGCCATTACCTCCCTCCTCTCTAAGGTGATGGAACATGTGATAAATACACAGCTCCTGAGATGCTTAGAAGAATACGACCTCATTAGCGACCGTCAATATGGCTTCCGTCACGGTCGTTCTACAGGTGATCTTCTATTGTATCTCACTCACCAGTGGGCATCGGCCATCGAGAGTCGAGGTGAGGCATTAGCATTTAGCTTAGATATGGCGAAGGCGTTCGATAGGGTCTGGCACCGGGGTCTTCTTTCGAAGTTGCCGTCATACGGGCTTGCTGAGGGACTCTGCAAATGGATTGCTAGCGTTTTGTCCGAAAAACTTTTTCAGCATTAGAGCAGTGGTTGACGGAAGCTGCTCTGATAGCTTAGACATTAACGCTGGCGTTCCGCAGGGTTCTGTGTTGTCCCCGACACTGTTTCTTCTGCATATCAATGACATGCTGTGCATTGATGGCATTCATTGCTATGCGGATGATAGTACGGGTGACAGGTCTTACACGGGCCGTGCGAACGTCCCTCGCATAGTTGTGGACGAAAGCCGCGTTCAACTTGTGTCCGAAATTGAAAACACATTGACGAAAGTCGCTGATTGGGGCCAAAAAAATCTGGTCAATTTTAACCCCTCGAAGACACAAGTTTGTGCGTTCACCACTAAAAAAACTCCATTTGCTGTAGCTCCACAATTTCAAGGCACATCCCTTACCATCTCCAACAGAATTGGAATCCTTGGTGTCGATGTTTCTGCCAGCGTTCAATACTGCAGTCACTTGGAGGACAAGGCCAAGATGGCATCAAAAAAGCTGGGTGTGCTTAACAGGGCTAAGCGGTACTTTACCTCTGGGCAAAGACTGCTACTTTATAAGTCGCAAGTCCGTCCACACATGGAGTACTGCTGTCACCTCTGGGCAGGTGCACCCAAATATCAGCTGGATCCATTTGACTCAGTCCAAAGACGAGCTGTCAGAATTGTCGACGATCCCAATATTACAAACGGTATCGAGCCACTGAGTCTAAGGAGAGATTTTGCTTCTCTCTGTGTGTTTTATCGTTTGTATAATGGGCTGTGCTCCGAAGAATTGTTTGAGTTGATGCCTACGGCCACTTTCCATCATCGCACCTCACGCCATCGGCAGGGATTTCATCCCCACACCTTGTATCCTAAATGGTTGCGTACAGTACGCTTTGAAAGGAACTTTATTCCACGTACGAATTGTGGAACGAACTCCCAGCCATGGTTTTCCCGAGTGACTACAACATGGGGTTCTTTAAAAAGGGCGTGAAAAGATTTCTTCAGGGTCGGCAACGCGCGAGTGGCACCCCTGGTGTTGCAGGCGTCCATAGGCTACGGTAACCACTTTCCATCAGGTGGGCCGTATGCCTGTTTGCCTACTAAGTAGTATAAAAAAAAAAAAAAAAAATATATAACATTTAAAAAATCATGATCAGATATTTTTCTATTGAAGACACATTTTACGCGACATAGGAGAATTGCCTGTGGTCGCGATATATTCACGTTTTAATACACGCTGTCCCAACGCGATTTGATAATCTAGATAGAAAATAGTGACTAGACTAGAAACTATAATACATGGATGCGCACTTCATTGGTGAACATACATATCCAATTTCTTAAATACGGTAGGCAGGTCAGAAGCGTACAAGAGAAAAGGCAGTTGGAAAATATCAAAGACAGAAAAATATTTAGTATTGTGTTAAAATTGATTATTAGCACGATCGGCAGTATTGCTCCGAGTAGTTATGACCATGTAGTGTCACGATTTCAAGAAGCATTTGCCCAAACTTGGTCGCGGCTGGCCGAGATGTATGTGTTTGACAGTGTGAGACTACATCCAGGAGTTAACACAGCTTCCACACAGTCATAACAGGCGATAAAGACACTTCCATGTAGCCCAAGGAAGCTTGTAGCCTGGGGGTAGCTCCTCGGATGGATAATAAGTATTATTTAATTTTAAAGGTGAATTGACGTGAAAAAGTGCCTGAAAAGGCCTATTTTCTGAATAAATCTTTGAATCTTTGAATCTTTGGAGGAACTGGTTACGCCACAGAAGTTGTGACGGTAGGGATAATGGAATACAGAATTGTAAGAAAAAAAAGTAAAAAACTAAAAAATAAATTTAACCTTTCATAGAAATTCGTCCAGCTGATCGGCGACATTGTATGGAAAACCTAATTTAATTTTTCGTTTTTCACCTTTTTTTCTTACAATTCTGTGTTCCATAAGGTATTCTGATTCCCAGATTTCAATATAGTATAGCAGTGAAGAAAGGTCTATGTTTATAATGAATTTATTTTAGTATTTACAGTATAATATTGACACTGCTATATTAAAAATTATTAATAAAAATATTGATTTATGAATTGCTTGACGTCCGAGCTGACAGTCAAGGCAGAAGAACAAATTGCTGCGCGCGCACTATTTGACGCGCTCTGGATGTCTTATAAATCTATCGACATGCGACAAGGTTCGACACGCCACATCACTCCCCTGCCGAGACCGGATCACGGTCGATAGTATTGAAGACGAGCGGGGAATCTTACAAGTCTTCCGCTCCTAGTCTTTGGAGGGTCAGCTTCAGGTGAAGAAGTGGTAGGGCTTGATTTAAAAGTACTTCTATCGTCATCCACAGCAAGATACGCCGGCTTCAGTCTATCTATGGTAACTGTCATTTCTTTGCCCTTGACTTCTATTTTGAATGCTTTATCTCCTCGGTGCAACACCTTGTAGGGGCCGGTGTATGGTGCTTCCAGTGCTCTTCTTTCAGGACCACGGCGCAAGAACACGAACTCAGATTTTTGGATGTCCTTCGTAGAATGTTTTGTTGCCGTGGTTAGATGTAGGCACGGGAGACAATTCAGCCATGTGCTGTCTCAGGCGCGATACGTAGTCCACAGGGTCCAGATGATTGACTGCAGAAGGTGAGAGAAATTGACCTGGTAGTTTAAGTGGCTCGCCGTAGACCATTTCCGCAGCCGACGCGCCGAGATCCTCCTTCCAGGCTGCTCGAATTCCCAGCAGCACAAGGGGGAGTGTTTCTGTCCACTGCGGGTTGTTGTGGCACATGATGGCTGCCTTCAGCTGCCGATGAAGACGCTCCACTAATCCATTACACTGAGGATGGTAAGCGGTGGTGGGGCGATGCTCTGCACCAATCAGTCGTGTAATTGCTTGAAAAAGGTGCGACCGAAACTGCTGTCCTCTGTCGGTGGTAATGGTGGAAGGACAGCCGTGGCGTGAAATCCAGTTGGCGATGAAGGCGCTGGCACAGGACTCTGCAGTGATGTCTGCGAGGGGATAGGCATCAGGCCAGCGAGAAAAGCGGTCTATGGCAGTGAGACAATATTTATACCCATTGGAATAGGGTAAAGGACCAATGAGATCTAAATGAAAATGGGAAAAACGTTCTGAAGGAACAGGAAAGTTTTGGAAAGGGGAAGAGAGATGACGGGAGATCTTACAACGCTGGCATTCTGTGCATTGTTGGGTCCAGCGGGTGCAGTCCTTGCGCAACCCAGGCCAAATGAAGCGTTCGGCGATGAGCTGTGCAGTTGCCTTGGTACCGGGGTGACTCAACCCGTGCATCTTGTCGAAGACTTTCCTGCGGAAGGAAGGGGTTAGAAATGGACGAGGATAATTTAATGAAATATCGCAGTAGAGATCGTTCTCAGGCAGTTTCTTCAGTATGAGCGATGATTTTTGCTGTAACAGCTCCTGCAGTTCAGGGTCTTGCTCCTGATCTCTTGCAAGATCTGCAAAGTTGATGATAGATGAAATTTGCTCAATGCGTGACATAGCGTCAGCGACGACATTGTCGGGACCGGATATGAATCTGATGTCTGTGGTGAATTGTGAGATGAAATCGAAGTATCTGAACTGTCTGGCAGAACATCCGTCTCTTTTGGTAGTGAAAGCGAATGTTAAAGGTTTATGATCCGTATATACTGTGAACACTCGAGCTTCCAGCATGTACTTAAAGTATCGAATGCCTTCATAAATTGCTAACAACTCTCGATCATATGGGCTGTATTTCTTTTGTGACGATGAGAGTTTGCGGGAAAAGAAACCTAGCGGCTCCCAACTGCCGTTGCTTTGCTGTTGTAAAACTGCACCAATGGCTCCGTCGGATGCATCAGTGAACAATGCCAGCTCTTTCTCGACGTTTGGATGTGTGAGAAGTACAGTTTGAGAGAGGCAGTCTTTGCATGCGTTGAAAGCTGATAACATTTCTTCCGTCATGTTGATTGGCGCAGCTCCTTTCAGATTTCCAGCAAGGGCTTTGTCAAGCGGTGCCTGGAGTTCAGCAGCTTTTGGCACGAATCTGCGGTAGTAGTTAAACATGCCCAAGAAACGCCGAAGTTGTTTTGCTGTTGACGGAGGAGGATACGCTCGGATGCTTTCAACTTTTTCCTGTAAGGGCTTGATGCCATCTGCGGAAACAGAGTATCCTAGAAACTGGATTTCCTCAACGCCAAAAACGCACTTGGACACGTTGATCAGCAAACCGTACTGCTTGAAACGCTCGAACAATATCTCTAGATGTCGCAGGTGCTCGTCCTCAGACTTACTGAAAATCAAGGTGTCATCTAGGTATCCGTACGCAAAATCGAGGCCTTGCAACACCTCATCTATGAATCGCTGAAAGGTCTGTGCAGCATTCCTCAGACCAAATGTCATGTACGGAAATTCGAAGAGTCCGAAAGGTGTCGTGATGGCATTTTTAGGTATATCGGCTGTTTCAACAGGTATCTGGTTGTAGGCCTTGATCATGTCAATTTTTGAAAACACCTTGGCACCTGACAGCTGGTAAGTAAAATCGTTGTTGTGCTTAATAGGGTAGCGGTCTGGTATCGTTCTCGCATTTAGAGCACGGTAATCACCGCATGGTCGCCAGCCATCGTCTTTCTTACGTGCGAGATGGAGGGGGGACGACCATGAGCTTTCTGAGCGTCGTGCTGTCCCGTTCAGCAACATTGCATCAAACTCCTGCTTGGCTATTTTCAGTCGATCAGGGGCCAATCTGCGAGGACGGGCTGCCACAGGAGGACCTGGAGTTGTGCGGATATGATGCTTAGTGTTATGCTTAGGCTCTGTAGGCTTACCTGCTGGAGTCGTGAGTGACGGAAACTTCTTTAGTAACTCAAAGTATTTGGAGTCGCCGCTGATGGTCTTAACTGCTTCAGTCTCTGGTGAAGTGCTGTGGCGACATGGAACTGTGATTGAAAGTGTCGTGAGTCCGTCGACCAGCCGATGGTGTCGGCAGTCCACCAGAAGATTGTAGTGCTTTATGAAGTTTATAATGAATTTATTTTAGTATTTACAGTATAATATTGACACTGCTATATTAAAAATTATTAATAAAAATATTGATTTATGAATTGCTTGACGTCCGAGCTGACAGCCGAGGCAGAAGAACAAATTGCTGCGCGCGCACTATTTGACGCGCTCTGGATGTCTTATAAATCTATCATTGCCAAGGAGGTTGACGTGTGTAGGTTCGACAATAGCATAGAATTAATATAAGTACTAACGTACAGAACGGAAACTCCCTGCGTTCCCCGCAACAAGGCATTGCCGCACCTCTCCCCCGTAAATGGAGTGCGATGCGTTGCTTTGAAACAGGATTAGGTTTTCTTGCACGTCAAATGCGAATATTACGTTACCGACACGCTTTACAATGAAATACTGTGCTGTGAATCTCTGTCTATCTGCCAAGAGGCAAATCGATAAAAAAAAGGATAAAAACAAGAGTTTTTATCCTTTTTTTTATCGATTTTTATCACATTTGCCGTAAAGTTTAGCGCCAAATGAGCAATTTATTATATTACAGGACATTATCTAGTGCTTTTAATTGTAAATGAATCAATAGATAACTAATAAACCAGTGGTGGAGAGAAGATAAAATACATTACCTCTTATTTGTGAAGTGCTAGTTACTTGTTGATGTGTACGTACACCTAAAATATAATAATCTTATACGTCATGGTGTTTTGATTGTGCCAGTTGCATTGTGTGCGAGATCTACGAATACATTTTTGTTTGTTAGCAAGTTTATTTACTTTATATTGTAATGTATTGTTAGGTAAGTCAATAAATACCTACAAACCTACATAAATAAATTAAGATCATCATAAATCTTTCAGAATTGAGAGACATACTCGCAAAGAACAATGCCGATTCGACTATGGGAAGTGGCGTCTTTTTTTTTTCGCGCGGCCACTGACCAAACCTTGTTTTTATTCTAGATAATAGCATAATAAACAAAACGTAATATGAAATATATACCTCTAAACTCAGTCCGAGCTGAGTTATTTGAGTTTGAAATCAGTAAAAATCATATATTTAAGAAGGCAATTGTCGTCAAAAAAGTGGCAGGTTAATTGAAATATGCAATGAAACATTATCTTTGGACTTTTTTATTATCACTTTACCCATTTGCGGCCTTCCCCACCAACAGCAAACGTTGTTCGGCGAGTTTAGTGGTACTGGTGAGTCATCTATCATTATGCGAACAAAGCAGATCTATCCGTGGGTACACATGTAGCTAGTGTCCTTGCGCTAATCCCTTCCCCCACCTTCTTTCCGTCATCTCCACGCGCCACTCAGCAGGTATCTATTACCTTCCTGCTTTCACAGATGCAATCTCAGATTTGATTGTCTCTTTCTTCGAAAGCAAGCGTTTGGAAAGATTCAATTTCACTCACCGTTCTGTCTTCGTGTCGTACGCGTATGTAATTCCAGTTTTTGTATAGGAGTGATCAAACGACGACTTGGCCTGTTTAATTGACTACGACACTAATATCTTACCTTTGTGGATTGGCTTGACCTTACTGATATTCCCCCTGTGTAGTGAATTGATTGCCAATATTGCATGTGCGTGTGTACAAAGATGGATCGTAGACAGTGCATTGCTTGTCTTCGAAGTATAAGTAGAAGTAATAACAGTACAAGAAGATCAAACACTTTGACTGCGCAGTGCTTCCAACAACATCCATTCCTGATAGATTTTTTGGGAAGAAGTTATAAATATTACAGTATTATATGCCTTCGGGCGTCCTCTGACTGGTCATAGATGGGTTGAAACAATATTATTAGCAATAGAAGCGACCGCAGAAACTGAGAACTATTTAGGCGATTATATCATTAATAAAAATATAAACGTAAGAAGAGCAGTGTTCCTGACGAATACATAAGAGGATTTTAATCACATAGTACATGACGTTCCTGTTATTAGTATGGACGAGTTAATTATTTATGCCTTGGGACCTTATCAAATCAAACAAGCTCTTAGTTATTACGGAGAATAGAAGTATGTAGAGATATGGACTTAGAAAGTCTCGAAGAACATAATATAACAGTCACAAATCCATGGTTGTTAAGGGCGCGAATACAATCAAGGCATAGACAATCTCGAATTTATTATACGTATATTTTAAAAGAAGGTGGTATGGGAGGCAAGCAAGCTATATGTGCCCATTACTGCAGTTGCATTATCGGCACACGAACGCTTGGCTGCTGTTCCCACGTCATGTCAGTATTATAGAACTTAGCATGGGGGAGATACTTATTTCCCTGTTCACATCTTCTTTTGTGCTGTATATCACCACACCTATATTATTGTTGCAATAACCTTATTATGTAGGTAAACCTGATGTTTTACAAATAAAAGTACCTACTCGATCAATGTATGTATATGTTTTTTACCTGTAGTTTTTGTGTCATGCCTAAAATCAAACAAATATTATTATATGTAAAACGAATCTATTGTTAACTTCTTTTACGCTATTCATACTATAACAACCAAATAAAATAGAATCTTAATTGGTTGCGAGTTATACCATATACTGTTATAGTTATAAGAGTTGGGAATTATTAAATAAACACACTTAAAAATTAACTGGCAATTTATTTTTGGATGTATTTTTTTTTTTGAAATGAATATGTAGCTAGCTCCAAGTAAGCTTTCGCTACTTCACCGGGCGTTTGAGGCGAGGGCAGAGTGCCCTCAACCCTTATAGACAACATCACCAAAGGGCCCCCAGGAGGGACGGACCTCGGCTTTGGGCGTTGCCTGTGTGCGCAAGGCTTGGAGAGACAGCAAACTCTCATATTGCCTGATGGGCCGCGTATACGTGCATGCAAGCCTGAAGGGCCAATCTGAGAAACAATGGCAAAAGCCTTTAGAGAGCAGCATCTCTCATCTTTTGCCTAATGGGCCGAAAGCTACGTTGCCAGAAGGGCCTATCCTGGGTGCAAGTCACCCGGGACCGCCGGGCGGTCACCAGTAATCGGAGCTAATCCTACTCTACGCACTCTATTCCGGTGGCGAGTGCGACGGGGTCGGATAGTGGGATCCCTCTGGCTATTCGGAGCCGAAGAGGGGTCGGGGCGGGCTTGTGCGATGTCAATAGGATCATCGGGATCGTCAAGTACGTTCCTAGGACGTTTACGACGTCAAGGTCGTATCGTGTAAGTTGGGGGAGTAGTTAGCAGCTTGCACTACTAACGGGTTAAGGTGGCGTGCAGCTTTCTCAAAGTAACGCTTGGAGGCGTTTTTGAGATAGCCGCGAATGGATGGGTGATCTAGTTGACGGTGTAGGTCTGTCATGCGCAAGTACCGATGGTGACTCGTATTTGTGGCACGGGTGACGAAGCGGTTCTGCAAGCGTTGCAGCCGATCGATGTGGAAGGGCGCGATATGGGTTGACACTCTATAAGCTTTGCGTCCGCCCTATCATGACCTACGCCGGCGTAGGTCATGATAGGGCGGACGCAAAGCTTATAGAGTGTCAACTTATTTCTAAGTGACATCTTCATGGAGACGGCCTAATACGAAGGCGGCATGGTTGCGGACTTTGGTGATGTGGGGGCCGAAGGTCATCGCGCTATCGAGTACGACTCCAAGGTATTTAGCCTTGCTTGCCCACTGAATGGGCTTTCCGTACAACGATACTGATCCTAACGAGGGGAGTTCTGCTCCGGACATGGTGATTTTTCGACGTGTTTGGATGTATTGTGAAAAGAGAGAATCGGCAGTACATACCTGCACTGTGGTGCGCAGGGTTGGCAGAGAGGAGGCGGGGGAAGGGTAGCGATACTATATATCTGTGTATACTAGGCTTTTATCTGCTTTGTTCGCAAAATGAAAGATGACTCACCAATACAACTAAACTCAAACAAGGTGTGCAGATGGTGGGGGCCGGCCTCAAAACGGGGTAAAGTAATAATAAAAATGTTCAAAGATTATAAGTTTTATTGCATATTTTCATATAAACTCGCGATTATAATAAAAATTTCCAAATAAAATACATGATTATTTACGAATTTTAAACTCAAATAACTCAGTTCGGACTGAGTTTAGAGGTATATATGTCATAATAAGTTTTGTTTAGTATGCTATTGTCTACAAGAAAAAAAAGACGCCAATAACCGGCATTGCCCTTTGTCGAACTTTAGGTGGCATCATGAATAGGTATATTTAATTTCATTCTTCGGTGTCAACCTTGGTTCTTTAACTCACACATTAGCGTGTGCACGGATGTAACATTTTGTTTGTAGTAGTACTAGGTATTTATGTCGTCCCTGTGACAATAGCTAGGGAGTTCAAAATCACGTTGTATGTATGTAGGTTGTATTTTTACATGTACATTATTTCATTTAATTCGCACACGAAAGAGATAAGATTATCTGTGCCATGTGGTCATTAGATAATGGCCATGCTTAACGTGCCTTCGAAACACGGAGAAGCTCGAGATATTTTGATACGTTACTATGCACGGGGGTAGAAAATATTTATGTCCATTGCCAATTGTGAGACCTCGAGACAACCAGCAGCAACAGACATGGCATGGAGTACAATTATAGGCTGACACGGTCATGTGCTCAAATAGTAAAAATAGGCTTGTTTTGAGTAGAACTTGACCGGATGACAAGCTGCTGGTAATGGCTGGATATGTCGTTATCAAGGATCTAGTAAAATATGGATGTAATAAGAAATGGTTTTAAATGACCATACTGAAAATAGGCTCAAAGATATTTGAATAGAACTTGACTGGATTACTTTAAGCTACTGACAGGGATGGATATGTTGATATCAAGAGTTTAGTATAATACGAAAATACCCCGTTTGCTTTCCATTTGAAGGGTTCCATACCCTTAGGTTAGAAGAGGACCCTGTTTTACTGTTTGGGTACGGAAACTTAAAAATCCCTATTTACAACAATTCCCTATTCATGTTATTATTCTAAGATCTTAATGTAGGACCGCGCCCGGGGTTGCTTGCCATGCGTAACGTGATGATGCTCACGACCACTGGCCAGCGGGCTCCTCTATACTACCAGTGGACCGAGGACCTCCGTGGTCCAGTGGTCAAGGCGTTTGCCTGTAAACCCGGGGGTCATGGGTTCGATTCCCACGGGAAGCATACTCATAAGCATAATCACCTGATTGTCTGATAATAAAGATAAATAAATAAATATATAGGGACAAATCACACAGATTTAGCTAGCCCCAAGGTAAGTTCGAGACTTGTGTTACGGGATACTAACTCAACGATACTATATTTTATAATAAATACATATACACCGTGTATCTTTGCATCCTTGCCATATTTACTGAGGTAACTCTATTACTGATTCTGAACACAAATCGTTAAAAAAATCATGACCTAAAATTTTTCGTTTTAATTTTTTGTAATTTATTTTATCGACAATCTGTAATGCACACCACTAATTATCGTAACACTTGCTCATCACTATTCCGTCGGCGTCGGCAAGAACAAAGTACAAAGTCGCGCCGCGTACGCGCTGCCGGGAACTACCCCCGCCCCAGTTGTAATCGTAACCGCTGACCGTAACGGACGTGCGTGTCGCTTCTTGTCGTCTCGCGAAAAGTAGTGAGTGTCACGTAAAAATGATTGACGCGTATTCCAATAACGAATTAGTGGAAATGGTTCGCTTGTACGCAATAAGTGGTGACAGCTTGCGACGAGCAGTAGAAATGTTTTCCAATCGACCAAGGCCGTCCCGTCAGGTGATGCTTAGTGCCACGCAAAGACTACAAGACCATCGCCAGTTTGACGTCCCAATCCATGCTCAAGATTTGCTCCCTCAAGATAACGCTGCACGGATTGAATTTTGTCGCTGGCTGCTGAAGAATCAACATGTCAACATCTTGTGGACTGACGAATCGTTATTTACGAGAGTTGGAATTTTTAATATCCGTAACGAGCACTGGTGGACTCATCGTGATCAGAACCCCAGAAAAACTAAACGACACTCGTTTCAACATCGTTTAAGTCTGAACGTGTGGGCTGGCATAATTGACGGGTATTTGCTCGGCCCTTACTTCATCGACGGCTATCTCACCAGTTTAACGTATTTGGAGTTGCTGCAGCACGTCATAGACGAAATGCTTGATGACATACCCCTCAACTTACACCAAAATCTGTATTACCAACATGATGGTGCTCCTCCGCATTATGGACGCCAAGTTCGTGACTACTTAAACGTTACATTTGGTGACAAGTGGATTGGGCGTGGAGGCCCAGTAGCATGGCCAGCTCGGTCCCCGGACCTAACCCCGTTGGACTTTTATTTATGGAGTGATGTAAAACGTTTGGTGTACGAAGAGGAGATAGACAGTGTAGAAGTGTTACGTGAGTGGATTATTTTGGCATTCGAAACGGTGAAACAAGTCGCTTATGTGTTGCGAAAACTCAAGCAAAATTCGCTGCGCCGTGCTAGACTGTGCCGTCATGAGAATGGAGGACATTTTGAACACTTGCTACGCAAAACGTAAATTTGTAAGTAGATTTTGTAAATAAACTTTAAAAATGCCTAAATCAATTGTAAATAAAATGATTTCAGCTTTTTAACTACGCCAAAAATAACTAATTTATTCATAATAAAAATTTCAACAGTTTCTCTAACTTTTCAAATCTTCAAAGCAATGAAAAATTAAAGATAATAATAATAATTAGGCATTTTTGTCGGTCCTAAGCCCGTAAAGTAGGAAGGAAAATCTGAAATCAAAATTATTAATTGGCACGCCCGGCCACGCCCACTCGGTTTATTCCTATTGCGCCTGTTGAATGCGCTCTAAAAAATTGGTTTACTCCCATGTGTACCGTAAATAAAATATTACTGATAACTTGGTGTGCTTTATTTAGGGGATTCACTTATTTATCGAAAATAATAGGTAATGCTTCGTACTATTAGTTCTGTGAATATGGCAAGAGTGCAAAGATACACGGTGTATAGATAAACATCCAAGACCCAGGCCAATCTGAAAAAGATCATTTTCCATCTTGACCTGGCCAGGGATCGAACCCGGGCACTCCGTGTCGCAGGCTGGCGTGTTGACCGCTGCGCCACGGAGCTGTCTAAAAGATGATTCCGTGCTTCGGAAGGCACGTTAAGCCGGTGTGCATGTTGACCGTGTCACCTACACGAAATGATGATGATGAACGAAGGTAAGTCAGTGTAATAATGAAACAAGCGCTTCGAAATAGGCTCTAAACTCTAAGCGTAATGCCGCGACGTAGACCGCGCTCCATGGCTCCCGCATCCCGTCCACAGCATCGGCACACTGTTGAACAACAACAGTTGTCGTACTGCGTCTGTCTCCGGCTGAGCACTGGTGACACTCCGCTGTCCGCGCGGCAGCGACGTCGGGCAAGTCGGGTCCATGGCTATGTTGTCTCCTCGCCGGCTCCTGCCGCCATCGATGTTCCTTGCACTCTAACACCCAGAGGCTTAGCACGAGATGATGGCGAGAGACAACGAACATTGGGATCATGAGGTCCTGTGCGATAGGGTTCTTGTAGGATATCACTTCAAGGCTCATTGCCGCTGTTGGTGACAAGAAAGCTGGCAGTAACTAGCCAGGAACGACAGCCAGCGGTCGTGGCACCTTGTCTCACGACCCTTGGACTATTAATTGGTAAAGCATTGCTCGTACAAAGACCAAGTCGCCGGTTCGAACCCTGCCTGCGTGGATTTTTTTCACCATGGTAGTAGTAAACTCTTTATTGCACAAAAACAATACAAATAATAGTGAAATTCACAATTGATGCACAATGCAACTCTTCTGCAATATCTTCCAGGCAACCAGAGTGAGCAGGAGACATTAAAACAAAAATAGGTGTACATATTTTATTTCATAATCTAATTACAATATCAAATCAGCATTGTAAATATAAGGAAAAAGAACCCTCATACAAAAATCCAATACAGCCCCACCTTACCCCTGGTGGTACGATGGGTATTTTAAAGTTAAACAATACCACTGATAGTGATATGATGACTGGATCTTTATCTGCAGATATATTTATTCAATGTATGCAGTTTTGTCTGTTAGATAGACAGTCAGATACACAGTTGAGTTAGTATACTACTTACAAATTACTGCTCTAAAAAAAGTTTATTTTTAAAATTAAAGCTATCTCAAAAATTCCTGAACCGATTTTGATAAAACATTTTTTAGTTTTTGTTGTTATAGCGGCAACAGAAATACATTTCAACTGTCTAACTATCACAGTTCATAAGATACATCCTGATGACAGACGGACAGACAAACAGCGGAGCAATATTAATAGGGTCCCGTTTTTACCCTGGCTACGGAACCCTAAAAAACTGCAATCCCGACAATATTAGAGTACCTCCTTTTTTGAGGTCGGTTAATAAGATCACTCACTATATAATGTGAACATGTGTTTGCCGTCCTTCACATCAAAAACAAGTTGTTTTTGCAAGAAAACATATATTTGTGACAATCTTTTATTATAAACGAATCCACACTGTAAATAGTGTTTTCCAAGACAAATCAAATGAGCCGAAACACGTTTGGTGTGCCTTGTTTAGTTTAAGCGTTCCTACGGCCACCTTCCGACTCCATCATCAGACCAGCGCAACGATTCCATAATATTGTATTGTCTTCCGATTTAGGTACACAAGCATGCAACATTTCAGCTCAATCGGTAACCGGGAAGTGGATCAAATGTAACTTGCAGATTTGATTACTGACCAACATCGGGACACGGGACTGTAAAACTAAATAAAAACTTGTAAAAATAAACCATGGCTTTAAAGCACCAAGTGGGTTGATTTTGGCCGTAAGAGATCGCACGCGAGCGAAGCTGCGGGCAAAAGCTAGTTTACAATTAACTCCAAAGAATATAACATATAAAAGCCTATCCTTAAATTTATTTAAGAATTATACATTACTAGTTTTCGCCCGCGGCTCCGCCCGCGTCAATGTCGATCCCTCGGGAATAGTACTTTTTCCCGGGATAAAAGGTAGCCTATGTTCTTCTCCGTACTCCAGAGAACTTGTATGCAAAATTTCATGATGATCGGTTCAGTAGTTACGGCGGGAAAGCGTAACAAACAAACAAACTCACTTTCGCATTTATAATATTAGTTAGGAAGTAAGGATTATACATCGAAAATTCTTATTATGGTATACCTAAACGATTGGTTTCTAGATGGTACATTGTAATATACTTGCATTATCATTATATATTTAATATTTATGTGTCGTATGGCCCTCTGCGAAGGGTGACCGCAAGTGGTAAAAACAATTCTCGAGCTCTTCCGGCTGTCATCATTGATGGCAGTCGTTAAGCAATGTCGGATTACATTACATATTTAAGGACATAATAAGTAATGATCACACGTAACGTTAAAAAATATAGAACCAACAAAATACTTATTAATTACAAAGAAAAATTTAATCAAATTACTCCGCAAAGTCTCGGAATGTTTGGAAACCGCGCGCTCGCTACGTGCATCCAGCTAGACGGTCCGCGGCGGCCGACACGAAAACAGGTACCTCCTTTTTTGAGGTGTTCACACATCTTGTTTTTATAGGATAATTTAGTCAACTTTTAAGCCCCTATTTTTTTATTTATTACTAATGAGAAAACTTTCAATATGTAATGTGATTTATCAGTTTATTTAACTTCTACAAACTTGTGTTGCATGTGGACGAAAATGAAGATCCCGTTCCTAACTTGACATTTTAAAAATTATGCAAAAGTAAGAAGGGGCACTGTTATGGTTTCTCACCAGTGTGAGTTCTTAAATGTCTATGTACCTGAGTGCGGTGACCAAATCGAATACGACAAACCTTACATTCAAATAGTTTTACACCAGTGTGAATTCTTAAATGACTCATTAAATAATCCTTTCGATTAAATTGCTTGCCACAATCATTACATTTATATGGCGTCTCACCAGTGTGAGTTCTCAGGTGCGTTTTTAATAAACTGTTTTGAGCAAATCGACGACGACAAACCTTACATTCAAAAGGATTTTCACTAGTGTGTATTCTAAAATGTCTGTCTAATACACCCTTTTGATTAAATTGCTTGTTACACTCATTACATTTATATGGTTTTTCACCAGTGTGAGTTCATAAATGAGCTTTTAAACTACCTTTTTGACTATACTGCTTTTCGCAAACATTACACTCAAACGGTTTTTCACCAGTGTGAGTTCTTAAATGTAATACTAAAGTACCCTTTTGATTAAATTGCTTTCCACAATCATTACATTTATATGGCTTCTCACCAGTGTGAGTTCTTAAATGAAGGTTTAAATGATTTTTGTGACTAAACTGCTTTTCGCAAACATTACATGCAAATGGTTTTTCACCAGTGTGAGTTCTTAAATGAGCTTTTAAATGATTTTTGTGACTAAACTGCTTTTCGCAAACATTACATGCAAATGGTTTTTCACCAGTGTGAGTTC
This sequence comes from Elegia similella, assembly GCA_947532085.1. NCBI lineage: Eukaryota > Metazoa > Arthropoda > Insecta > Lepidoptera > Pyralidae > Elegia > Elegia similella. Next base: position 13,975,893 of record OX383950.1, read on the forward strand.
TTAAATGTCTTTCTAAATCATCCTTTTGATTAAATTGCTTGCCAGTCATTACATTTATATGGCTTCTCACCAGTGTGAGTTCTTAAATGAGCTTTTAAATGATATTTGTGACTAAACTGCTTTTCGCAAACATTACATGCAAATGGTTTTTCACCAGTGTGAGTTCTTAAATGAGCTTTTAAATGGTTTTTGTGACTAAACTGCTTTTCGCAAACATTACATGCAAATGGTTTTTCACCAGTGTGAGTTCTTAAATGAGCTTTTAAATGATTTTTGTGACTAAACTGCTTTTCGCAAACATTACATGCAAATGGTTTTTCACCAGTGGGAGTTCTTAAATGTCTTTCTAAATCATCCTTTTGATTAAATTGCTTGCCACAATCATTACATTTATATGACTTCTCACCAGTGTGAGTTCTTAGATGTTTTGTCAATGATTTGTGTGACTAAACCGCTTTTCGCAAACATTACACGCAAATGGGCTTTCACCAGTGTGAGTTCTTAAATGTCTATCTAAATCACTCTTTTGATTAAATTGCTTGCCACAGTCATTACATTTATATGGTTTTTCACCAGTGTGAGTTCTTAAATGTCTTTCTAAATTACCCTTTTGATTAAATTGCTTTCCACAATCATTACATTTATATGGCTTCTCACCAGTGTGAGTTCTTAAATGAACTTTTAAATTATTTGTGTGACTAAAACGCTTTTCGCAAACATTACATGCAAATGGGTTTTCACCAGTGTGAGTTCTTAAATGTCTATCTAAATCACCCTTTTGATTAAATTGCTTGCCAGTCATTACATTTATATGGTTCCTCACCAGTGTGAGTTCTTAAATGTTTTTGTAGATGACTCTTCCACACATACTGCCTCTGACAAACATGACACTGGTGTCTTGTGTCAGCGCTCTGAGGCTCGCCATAATAACTGTTTCGGTAACTTCCTGCCACAGGCTGTTGGCCCTCTGCTGCGCCATCTGCAAAACATTTGTTACTTTCACCTACACCATCGCATATCAAAGGAGGACAGATCGTTAGCGAACCCGTGGGATAAGATACATCATATGAGCGCACAGGTCGCCACTGCCGCAGCGCTAACACGTAGACATACAACGAAGCCAAACCCCCCTCTCTCCTAAGCATTCATTCATATGGATAGAAATATAGAAGGCGTGAATGACGTTATGCGAAAGCGACGTTTCTTCGCAACGTAGAACGTCACTTTCGCAAAATGTCGTTGTTATGAAACATACTGCGGGGAGTTACATTCAACATTTAGATAACACTTCAATTTGGCTTTTGTTCTTACACACATCTCCAACTTAGTAATTTTTGTCCATTATATCCAGTACCTATGCAAATACAGTCTATTTACTTCCTGCAATATCCTACAGTTAAAGAAGTCCCATTTTTTCTAGCCATTCATATTTTTATGCGAAAATTGGAATAAGCAAGAGGACTACTGCATTATATTTTATTTTACCAACATACGAAAGAAACTTTTACATTTTTTATTTTCTTTTATATTGTGTCTCCACGACGACGCCATGTTTCCGGACAGCGATTAAAGTAGTTTTCTAGGCTATGTGGTAGAAACACTGAAACTATTTATTAACTCCTCAGAAACCACAAAATGAATGAAGGTAATCAAGAATACGTTATACGAGAATACGTTATTTGATCCAAGAACTATTTAAATTGTTTCCTTGGCACAAATATCACAATCAAATATATATTAAAATTAGTTTTACTCTCTAATGATAAGAAATCACTTTGCCCTAAGGGTCTTCATGGAGAAATACACACGCCTCTCCACTTCCTGTTTCTGTATGTACGAGGGATGATCTGGTGGGCATTGAAGTATTGACATTATCTGCGACATGTACCGTGACTCCGATTCCAGAGTTAGGATTGCTGTTGGTGAACCGTCACAGTTGGAGTCCACCAAGGCTCGGTTCTCAGCTCCTTCTTGTTTAGTGCGATATTAGAAGAAGTGTCAAAACGCATCAGAAATATACATGAGCTTCCGCCGTGGCTGCTCATGCATGTATACTGACGATATCGCACTGGCAGATGCGGAAAGGGGAAGACGTGTGCGACGCGTGACGAAGACTTGAGTACAGGGATTAAGGTACACTTATGAAATTAGGCACACATGTTGAGAAGCTGGTACAGAACAACATATACAAAAACTGTGCAACCCCGACAATATTACATACATACGGTATGGGGCGAATTGAGAACCTCTTTTTTAACCAAAAAATTAACCATGGCTTCTTAAAGCCTTAGTGCCTTAAACACGGTAATGGCTTACCATTACCGTGTTTAAGGCACTACGTGGGTTAATTTTTGAAGTTTTGGGTTGTGTTAGTAAGGGAAACCACACGCGAGCGAAGCCGCGGGTAAAAGCTAGTTTACAATAAAACTCCTAACATTTAAAAGCCTATCCATAAATTTAATTAAGAAATAAACAATAATATACATCGAAAATTCGGTTACGTCAATATTCGGTGACTCTAAATAAAACTAAAAGACTCAGCCGCAGAAGGTACAGGTTGTTACAGAAATTAGTTTTATATGCAAATTAAATTCATTACATTTTGGTTTCTTCACTGTTATTATAATGTTTCTATACTATAGTAATCTAGTAAAGCCCGTGAGGTACGGTATTTATCTCTTATTTATTTATTAACAAGTACACAAACAGTTTGTTAGGTAGTTAATTTTGTTACAAAACACGTTCAAACACTTGATAAAAGCTAAACTAACTCACCAATTAAATACAGCGTGATTTTGAACTCCCTAGCTATATTGAAATCTGGGAATCAGAATCCCTTATGGAGTACAGAATTGTAAGAAAAAAAGGTAAAAAAAGAAAAAATAAATTTTACCCTTCATAGAAATTCGTCCAGCTGATCGGCGACTTTGTATGGGAAACCCTCATTTTCTTTTTCGTTTTTCACCTTTTTTTCTTGCAATTCTGTGTTCCATTAGGGATTCTGATTCCCAGATTTCAATAAAGCTAGGGGGTTCAAAATCACGTTGTATGTACGTAACATAACAGCTCAAAATTACTTACTTTAAAAAAAGTTTAGTAAATTAAAAAATAGAGAACTTGGACAACAATGCAGAAATACAGATAACAAAGAATATATTTACTTTTCTTAATTTGGCATTTTCTTTTAAATGCCGCAAGTGAGTAGAGGAATATGTCAGAAAATTCAGTAGATGAACTTAAAGAGTTATGAAGTCTACACATTCGGTGAACAGGACTATAATGACTAATGTTATTTGAACAACTCGGTAAGTGAAACAACTGAGGAATTCTGTGACGTCGCGATGTCGCTTTAAAGTTAATTTCCGTTAAGATAGCAGTTGACAGCAGTGAATTAATAATTTTATACAAATATGTAAGGTCAGTTTGGGAACGTCTGCAATCAAGGGATGTAAAATTAAAACGTTTTAAGCGCTGTTCATATGTCATTAAGGTATCTCTCAAGCCCAAACAGGTTGTCAATAGTCTCAAAAACTTTTTCTAAATGGTCTCTATTTGCTCAACATGAGCTATGTAATGAGGGGACCAAATAATCGAGGCATACTCTAGCTTTGGAAGCACAAATGTTTTATAAAGGGTCACTAAGGTTTGAAACTTCTTAAAATCTTTCGATATTCTACAAATGAATCCAAGGAGCTGTTTACATTTGGGTGTCACGATATCGAGATGTTGAAAAAATGACAATTTTGAGTCAAGGGGAACACCCAAATCGCAGGCAGCAGATTTTTTACACAAAGACTGATTTTGAAGTCTACAATCGAATTCAACAGAATTGACTTTGCGCGTGAATGTCATAACGAAACATTTTTACAAACAACTTGTGTTGCATGTGGACGAGAATTAAGTTCCCGTTCCTAACGTGACATTAAAAACTATGCAAATTAGTTGTGGTCCCATTGTTACGGTTTCTCACCGTGAGTTTTTAAATGTCTACGTAAAAGACTATTGTCACTAAAACGAAGACGACAAACCTTACATTCAAATGGTTTCTCACCAGTGTGAGTTCTTAAATGACTATCTAAAGAACCCTTTTGATTAAATTTCTTGCCACAGTCATTACATTTATATGGCTTCTCACCAGTGTGAGTTCTCAGATGTTTTGTAAATGCACTGCTGTCAGCAAATCGAAGACGACAAACTTTACATTAAAATGGCTTCTCACCAGTGTGAGTTCTCAGGTGTGTTTTTAATGTACTGTTGTGACCAAATCGACGACGACAAACATTACATTCAAATGGTTTCTCACCAGTGTGAGTTCTTAAATGAGTTTTTAAATAGCTTTTGTCACTAAACTGCTTTTCGCAGACATTACACTCAAATGGTTTTTCACCAGTGTATGTTCCTAAATGACTATCTAAAGTACCCTTTTGATTAAATTGCTTGCCACAGTCATTATATGGTCTCTCACCAGTGTGAGTTCTTAAATGATTATCTAATTGACCCTTTTGATTAAATTGCTTGCCACAGTCATTACATTTATATGGTTTCTCACCAGTGTGAGTTCTTAAATGAACTTTTAAATTACTTTTGTGACTAAACTGCTTTTCGCAAACATTACATTCAAATGTTTTCTCACCAGTATGTGTTCTAAAATGTGATTCTAAATGACCCTTTTCATTAAATTGCTTGCCACATTCATTACATTTATACGGCTTCTCACCAGTGTGAGTTCTTAAATGAGTTTTTAAAGAGCTTTTGACACTAAACTGCTTTTCGCAAACATTACACTTAAATGGTTTTTCACCAGTGTGTGTTCTTAAATGTCTGTCTAAATCACTCTTCTGATAAAATTGCTTCCCACAGCTATTACATTTATATGGTTTCTTACCAGTGTGAGTTCTTAAATGAACTTTTAAATTACTTTTGTGACTAAACTGCTTTTCGCAAAAGTTACATTCAAATGTTTTCTCACCAGTATGTGTTCTTAAATGTGATTGTAAAGTACCCTTTTCATTAAATTGCTTGCCACAATCATTACATTTATACGGCTTCTCACCAGTGTGAGTTCTCAGATGTTTTGTCAATGTATTGCTGTGAGCAAATCGACGACGACAAACATTACATTCAAATGGTTTCTCACCAGTATGTGTTCTTAAATGAGATTGTAAAGTACCCTTTTCATTAAATTGCTTGCCACAATCATAACATTTATACGGCTTCTCACCAGTGTGAGTTCTCAGATGTTTTGTCAATGTTTTGCTGTCAGCAAATCGACGTCGACAAACCTTACATTCAAATGGTTTCTCACCAGTATGTGTTCTTAAATGTCTTTCTAAGTCCCACTTTCGATTAAATTGCTTGCCACAGTCATTACATTTATATGGTTTCTCACCAGTGTGAGTTCTTAAATGAACATTTAAATTACTTTTGTGACTAAACTGCTTTTCGCAAACATTACATTCAAATGGTTTATCACCAGTGTGCGTTCTCAAGCATATTTGTAGATGTCTCTTCTTCTGAAACCCCCTCAGACAAACATGACACTGGTGCCTTGTGTCAGCGCTCTGAGGCTCGCCATAATAACTGTTCCGGGAACTTCCTGCCACAGGCTGTTGGCCCTCTGCTGCACCATCTGCAAAACATTTGTTACTTTCACCTACACCATCGCTTATCAAAGGAGGTCAGTTCGTTAGCGAACCCGTGGCATGAGATACATCATATGAGCGCACAGGTCATCACTGCCGCAGCGCTTACACGTAGACATACAACGAAGCCAAACCCCCCTCTCTCCTAAGCATTCATTCATATGCATAGAAATATAGAAGGCGTGAATGACGTTATGCGAAAAAGCTTCAGAACGTAGAACTTCACTTTCGCAAAATGTCATTCATATTTTTATGCGAAAATTGGAATAAGCATGAGAACTACTGTATTTTTTTTTTACTAATCTACGAAATAAACTTAATTTACATTTTATATTGTGTCTCCACAACGCCTGATGGGATACTTCAGCAGTATTGCGCTCCATTGGACTTCAACCTGACCCAGGATGAATTGAATATGGATCTCTTTCGTCCACACCGATCATTTGAACTCAAAATCCATATTCCATGTGCCATAGCTATTCAATTAGATGCCTTCACCCCTGGCTGCTCAGGGTGGTCCGACTTCCACTAACTTCAGCTCGACTGCTAGTTTCAAATTCAGAAAACCGCATTTGACTCCCTCCACCAAACAGAGACACATACAGAATGAGTCGTGTGAAACATATAACACCATCTGTTTGTTCGGTTGTTAAGAAGCTTACCGTCCGCGTAGTGTCCCCCGCCCCGCGCCCCCGCGTCTTCATCGGAGTCCCGTGTCTCGTCCACGTCAGCCGCGGGAACGCCTGGCACGCAAATAACATTAGTCCCTGAACGTCACTTTCGCTAAATGTCTTCAATGTTTGTGAATACCCTTGAAGACATTGCTGCTTTCAAGGATGTGACTTCTGCCATGCTGGTCTGGGAGAAATTTAAATCGGCGTAGTGCGAGTACGACTCGCGCACGAAGGGTTCCGTACCATGATATTTAAAAACAAAAAAACTCATGTGTGTTGTATAGGCCGGCCGAATTTTATTGCAATTTAATTATTTATTTTAAAAGTGAAAATATAACCCAAATTCGGTAAATATGCCAAGCGTCAATCTGTTGCCGTTATCAATATCGAACAAAAACATCACGTTTGTTGTATGAGAGCCCCCTTAAATATTAATTTTATTCTATTTTTTAGTATTTTTTGTTATATCGGCAACATACATCTGCGAAAATGTTAACTGTCTTACCTTCACGGTTCATGAGATACAGCCTGGTGACAGACAGACAGACAGACATTCGAACAGCGGAGTCTTAGTGATAGGGTACAGTTTTTATCCTTTGGTTACCCAAAGGGCTTCTCTTTCCACATAGACAGTAGCAACCGGCCGATTGGACGAAAATCTGAGGAATCATGTCAATAGATGATGTGGCTAGCAATCCACCACCAGTTGACGTGCGTCGGACGCGGACTGAGGGTTCCGTACAATAAAGACGTTTTAAGCTCTTACTACAAATTTTGCCTTGCTTATTGGTAAATATCATGATTGTAGGTTAACGGGAAGTACACACATTCACAAAATATGCAACATAACATTTTGATTCCGTTCACTTACAAGTTTGAGTTTATGACAGCTTCAAGGGGCCGATATTAATACATATGTGATATCCATTTCAACTTGTACGTCCACCAGTTCCTGGGAAAGACGGCCTTGCAAGACTAACAATTAGGTGATCCTAATGGGTTCCTTTTACCTTTTATAGGGCCGGAACCCTAAACATTGTAGAGAAACACAGAAGAGAGCAGTACGTTTGGTCACCGTAAGCATACGTACCCCCTGGATCCTCATCGTCCGTCGCGGTGTCGCCAGCATCCTCTGACTCCGGCTCGGTTTTGACCGCGACCCTGGCGGGCGGCGTGCTGTCACAACATTCAGCCACAGAGAAGGACAGCGACGCACACGAGCCAATGGCCGAGCGGCCAATCGCGGATGTCGGCTTTTCTGTATTTTAAACCGGATTTTAAAATCGATCTGCGCGGGCAGCTGGTACTTTCTATGTTTTTACTTTTCTCCCAGACCAGCATGGAAGAAGTCATGAATTTTTATGATATCGGACAAACGAGCGAACCTTTTTCTTCTTTCCGAGTCGAAATGGTTACATTTGCTTAGACTCCTTTTGACCAGTATTTGACTACGCTGATCGCCTTATGATTAGCCTTAATGAGGTCCTGTACCGTGCAAGTACTGGGGCAGTTAGGTATCGACAGAAGGTGAGGCATGGACTGATTGGCGCCGCAGTCACACAACTTGTTGGTAGTCGAGAAAACACTACTTAAGAAATTGACTACATTGTTGATTTTTTTTCATATGTGACAAAATATGTGATTTTAATTAATGTTATTATGAAGCAACCATTAAACGAATTAAAAGAAATACTAGGTACACTTTTTATTGATATGCTTTAAAAATATATACTTACTTATAACTAATCAACGGAAAAATAGACAAGTGCCCGAAGCCTTTGAAAATAATAAAAAGTGAAATAAAATTATAGTAGGATGAAACCCAATGTCGCGGAGAACCGCGAGCTCTAAATAAAATAGGTAAGTTTTATGTTGATATGATAAGGTTCAATCCCTTATTTTGCTTACTGGTAACACACTAAAACTCAATCTTCCATAGATGGAGACATAGAGTAAAAAATAAAATATGCTGTCATGGAGGGGATGACGTTTCATGGCGGCGGGAAAGGAAATGGAGGAGCAACGGTTCTGGTGAGTTTATATTCTTATATAAAATTGAGTTGAATTCCGACTAACAAACAGATCTGAATCCATAACAGCAGGTTGAGGGACATAGCAAGTATGGCATCCATGGATGTACATGAAATCAAGAGTCGGAGTTTCGTACGGAACCGATGCGAGGCATGGGTAAGACTATCGGGGGAAGGCATGGAGGTCTTACATGGGGACCTAGGTCCCGTTCAATTCAAGGTGGATCGTATACAGGCAGAAGCTCAGTGTTATAGTTTCATGCTCCACAGCAATAAGGTTGTGGCGATCAATGTGATGTCATGAGCTCGTTCTTACGAGGCTAGACCGTAGCCGTGCTGAAGCCACGGGTCATAAGAGAATGGCAATGTGATGTCATGAGCTCGTTCTTACGAGGCTAGACCGTAGCCGTGCTGAAGCCACGGGTCACAAGAGAATGGTAATGTGATGTCATGAGCTCGTTTCTACGAGGCTAGACCGTAGCCGTGCAGAAGCCACGGGTCACAAGAGTCAGTTTGTATAACGGGTCCGTAGTCTCTCCATAAGACTCACTAAACTAGTCTGAAGTGCATGCGTTGCTGTGTCTCCTAAACCTATTTGTGGACATGCTTCGATTAACGTTAAGTTATTTTTGTCGTTAGTTACATCCCTTTATTAAATCTCGGCGACAAAAATAAAATGGTGGAGATGCTGGGATGTTGCGTTAAGAAACTGTATTTCGTTTATTTGGTTTATATTTGTGCCTACTTGATTGAGTATCACTACTCGATTGAGTAGGTAAGAGACCGTCAGAGGCCTATATGTATCTGTCCGGTACTACTAGAATAGCAGATATCGGCGCCTCGGCTGTTACTTTTATTTCAGTTCGTCACTCGTTTTGCCATTGCGGAGGAAAAATGGTAAGCGTATGGATATCTTGCTTTCATATTTTTTCTGTCTCAATAAAATATTTAGTTATTTATCATGTGTTTTATTTCTGTTGGGTGGTTTGGTCAGTAACTTTTAATCACTGACGATAACTACCACAGATAATTAATTTTCTGTAAAATCGAGTGTATACACGCACTAATCTAGAATCGGTAGAGAATCGGTATATCTTTGACTAACGTTCGTTCCACATCACTATGTGTCAAAGTGAAAAAATTTTGAGCGGCATTTTATTTTCGTGATGGTATTTTGTTTTAAACTTGTTTTGGCCGAATTTTCTGTGAAGTTAGTGTCTTCAAGTAAATGAAGTGTAATTAGTGCGAACGAAATCTATTCGTTTATCGTCATAAAATCAGCGAGGTAAATACAATTGTGAATATCGGAGAAACATTACGGTCGTTAGACCGGTATTGTAAATCTGTTTTGCTATTTTCTATAATTTGGTTTAGATTCGTTCCTCATAGACTACATTTATGCTTTTCCAGTTGACATCCCTTTGAGAAAACCGTCGATCTACAAGATGGATAACTTACTTTTAAACCGACTTGAAGCTCGACATTTAAAATTAAAAACGGAGGTCGAGAAAGCCAAGGATCTACTGATAGCTTATGAGGCCGGAGATATTATCACCTTAAAAACCTTTATTGAATCAAAATTGATTCTAAAACAAGATATTGAGGCATTAGACAAGGATATTTACTATGCAATAAATAAAATGAATGGAAACCAAGATTTAGAGGATAAGATCAATGAATATACTAAGCATCAAATGGAAGCAGAGGATATCCACGCTTCCATGGATGCCATTGTCAGCTGCCCTGAAGCGGCAACCAGTGAAGTGAAGAAGACAGTGGAATCTTCTGTCAAATTACCAAAATTAGAAATAGTTACATTTAACGGAGATCCTTTAGAGTGGTCCCAATTTTGGGATTCCTTTGAAGCCAACATCCATTCGAAAAAACTAAGAGACGTCGAGAAGATGGCTCACCTGATGACGGCACTACAAGGACAGGCCAAACAGTCTGTAGAAGGGTTGTACATCACAAACAGCAACTACAGTGTGGCGGTAAACACTCTAAAGGAAAGGTTTGGCCAAAAGGAAAAGGTAATTGACGCTCATTTCAAAAATTTATTCAACATAAAAAAATGCATTAATGTTGCCCTACAGTGTAGAAATACACTAAATACAATAGAGAAACACCTTAGAGTCTTAAACAATCTTGGTGAGAACATCAATAGCAGCCATCTGAGAGTTGTCATAGCGGAAAAGTTCCCGGAGAGTGTCATGTATCAAGTGCACCTGCTCTCTCCGGGTGACCAAAGTGTAGAAAAACTGAGACATAATCTGGATCAGGTTATTTCGGCTATGGAGCGTTCTGAACCCAAAAGCACAGTCACAGAAGAGATGTCTCAGCCTCTAGCAACGACTGCTTCCCTACATACTAAGGTATCAGAACACAGGGTAACTAAGCGAAAGATGCACCAGAAAAGAGAAGGGATGGCATCCAAAAAATCAAAAACACAATGCATCTTTTGTTCTTCTGACCATTACAGCAGTGACTGTGAAAAGGTATTGAGTTTAAAGGACCGAAAGGCAAGGCTTAAGGGAAGATGCTTCATTTGTTTTAGAAAGGGCCATAATGCTGCTGCATGCCGCACCAAGAAAACTTGTTTTTTCTGTAAGGGCAATCACAACTCTGCACTATGCCCCAAACGCAACCAGAAGTCTATACCTCAGCCAGCAGCACATCTAGATAAATCAGGTAAAGCACTTGACATGAAAAACATAGAGATTAACACCCAAGTTTTTTATAATAATGACGCGAAAATATTTTTGCAGACAGCGGTAGCAACACTACGCAACAATAATAAAGAAGTTCCTTGCAGACTCATCATGGACAGCGGCAGCCAACGAAGCTACATGTCAACACAGATAGCCAACAGGTTAGATTTAACTCCTGACAGAGATGATTACCTTATGATGTTTACTTTTGGTTCAAACTCAGCAAAGACCATACACAGTCCTTCAGTTGAAATCAATATCCAAACAAAGAGAGGCATCCATAGGGACATACGGGTTAATTTAGTCAGTCACATAACAAATAAAATACCTGTTGTATGTTTTGACACAAATGGAGCTGTCGACCTGTTAGCTGATGATGAGTCTGTTGGAGAGTCTGTAGATTTGTTAATAGGAAATGATTATTATTGTTACGTTGTTAGGGTTCAGGATTTGGAGTAAAATACCAAACTCTTCAGAGGGAATTTATTCACTACGGAATCCCAACACTGACTGGTCTTCCAACACGTCGAATATCCAAAACGCAAAGCACTCGTAGTCCTGGTCCGTTGCTGTGGTCGTAGAAATTATCACTTATCAGTCGCACACAAATCACTCGTATTAGTATCGCTCACTAAGAACACTCGCGGTCAACTGATCAACGATCGCCACGTCCGCTCCCTTATATACTGACTTATGGGTCTCTAGAAAGTTCCATATACTTCCGGTCCCGACGGCCGACAACCAAAACATTCCAGAACATTCGAGTACATGTATGAGCGGGATAGAACGCATATGTGTGAGCAGGATGGAAGATGTATGAGCGCGACAGACGATGTTCGGAAAAGTTCTAGACTATTCTGTTCTGGGAGCTTCGCGACACTGCCCCCTTCTTAGAGACGCTCGTCCCGAGCGTCACTGTTGCTGCCATGATAACGTGCTAAGCGGTCCACATGCACCACTTTGAATGTTCCTCTTGGTTGTCGTTGAATGCGATATGTCACATCGTTCATGCGGGTGATCACCTTATATGGCCCTTCCCATCTCGTCTGCAGCTTTGGAGATTTTCCTTTGCGGCGTATTGGGTTGTGAAGCCACACTAAAGCTCCTTCTTCATAGCCACTCGTATTTGCTCTTCGGTCGTATCTAGTTTTCATGTTCTCACTTGCTTGCAGGCCGTTTTCCCGAACTAGGTCATATACATCTCGCATTCTTTCCCGGAGATCCGAGACATAATCTGTCACAGTGTGAGAAGCTTCTGGTGGTCTTCCCGTTAGCAAATCTACCGGTAACCGAAGTTCTCTACCAAAATTTATAAAAGCTGGGGTCACCCTTGTGCTTTCGTGTTCTGAAGTCCGGTAAGCAAGGAGAAATAGCGGTATATACTTGTCCCAGTCTCTTTGATGGTTATCAACCAGTTTCGCCAAATGCCTCTCCAGCGTCTGGTTAAAGCGTTCCACCATGCCATCTGACTGAGGATGATACGGCGGGTTCTTGTTTTGTGCATTCCTAAAATCTTACAGATTTCTTGAAATAGTTGTGATTCGAAGTTCCGTCCTTGATCGGAGTGGATTTCCAAGGGCACACCGAACCGGCATATCACTTCCTCAACTAATTTGGAGGCTACTGTTGTAGCTTCCTGGTTAGGTATGGCAAATACTTCAGGCCACTTGGTGAAGTAATCCATTACCACCATGAAGTATTTATTTCCCGACTCAGTTATAGGAAATGGTCCTGCCACATCAACTGCAATGCGTTCCCAGGGTGCACCAACGTTGTAGAGCTTGAGGTTACCGCGATTTCTTGTCGATGGCCCTTTCACAGCAGCGCATATGGTACATTTGCGACACCAATCCTCCACGTCTTCTCGACAGTTGAGCCAGTAGAACCTTTCTCGTATCTTTGTTAATGTTCTCTTGACGCCAAGATGTCCGCCGGACACCCCATCGTGGACTTCACGTAGAACGTTTTTTTATTTTAGCTCTTGGAACAACTACTTGTAGGTGAAACTCTTTGCCGTTTGGTTTTTCCCATTTACGGTAAAGTATTCCGTCCTCCAAGACAAAACTGTCCCATTGAGCCCAGTAAGCTTTGGTGATTGAGCTTGTAGGTGCAACTTCTACCCATTTAGGTTTTTCTGCTCCGCGTTCCTTCCATGCAATAATAAGCCGTATGTCTTCATCATCCTCCTGAGCTTCTCTGAAAATCGCGTCATCCCATGGTCCCGGCGGACTCGTCCTTGTTAATTTCACAGCGATTTCTTTAGACTCCTGTTTGACACAGTGTTTACAATCTTCTGAGCAAGGCCTTCTTGAAAGCGCGTCAGCATTTCCATGTGACTTTCCACTGCGATGTTCAGTAACAAAGTCGAACTCTTGGAGTTGCTCAATCCAACGAGCAACTTGACCTTCCGGGTTTTTAAACTGAAGCAACCACTTCAAAGCAGCATGATCAGTTCTCAGTTTAAACTTTCTGCCGATGAGATACTTGTTGAAATGTTGCAGCGTTTTAACCACAGCTAAGAGTTCTTTTCGTGTAACGCAGTAGTTCCTCTCAGGCCTTGACAAAGATTTACTGAAGTAAGCTATTACAAATTCTGTGTCACCTTGTTTCTGAGATAACACTCCACCAATTGCTGTGTTACTTGCATCTGTGTCAACGATGAATTGACCATCAGTCTGTGGATATCCCAAAATTGGAGTTTTACATAAATATTCCTTCAATTGTTGAAAGGAATTCTCGCAAGTCTCGTCCCAGAAGAAAGGTCGTTTGTCTTCTGTCAAACGATGTAAAGGTTTGGCAACCTCTGAGAATCCTTTGACAAATCTCCTGTAGTATGAGCACAGTCCCATGAAGGCTCGCACCTCTGTCTTGTCCTTCGGGGTAGGCCACTTTTGCACTGCTTCAACTTTATCAGGATCGGTTTGTACACCCTTACTGCTAATTACGTGACCGAGGTAGTTTACTTTGTTCCTGAATAGATGACATTTCTTTGAGTTCAGTTTTAAGTTTGCTCCCCGTATCTTCCTTAGGACTTTCTCTAGATTCCGCAAATGATCATCAAAGTCTCTGCCCATGATGATGACATCATCCAAATATACTAAGCAGGCATCTCCTACTAATCCAGCTAGTACACACTCCATAAGTCGCTCAAAAGTAGCCGGCGCGTTGCATAATCCGAAGGGCATAACATTGAACTGCCATAAACCTTTGCCAGTTGAGAATGCGGTCTTTTCTTTATCCTGTGGGTGTATTTCTACCTGCCAGTAGCCAGATTTTAGGTCCAAAGTAGAAAACCATCGCATTCCACTTAGAGTATCCAGGGTGTCATCAATTCGGGGCAACGGATAACTGTCCTTCTTGGTGATCTCGTTTAGTCGTCGATAGTCTACACAAAACCGTGTACTGCCATCTTTCTTCTTAACTAGAACCACAGGAGAACACCAAGGACTTGCAGATGGTTCTATAACTTTACTTCTCTTCATGCCCTCCAACATTTCTTCAACTTCTTTCTCCTTGGCAATCGGTATTCGTCTTGCTCGCTGACGAATAGGTCTTTCGCTTTCAGTGTCAATCCTGTGCTGAACTAATGAAGTTCTTCCAAGATCTTCTTCTTTCGAAGGGAAGACATCAGCAAAACGCAACAGTGACTTCTTTGCATCCGAGTATTGCTTAAAAGTCAGATTATTTTTGCTGTCTTTCAGAAGATCAATAATTGTAGAGTTATTCGCGATGTTAGGTGACACTGAGCTCAGCTTTGATTACACTTTCTCATCCACACAACTTCTTCGCATTTTCCCACAGTATCTCCTTCATTGAGGCTAACCTCATGGAAGTCTAGGTTAACCACTCTAACCACTGCAGTATCGCTTCCACGCACTAAGGTTCTTGCTGTTAGGAGTCCTCTCGCAGTTGGTTTGTGTAATGTGTCCTCAATCAAAACACATCTCTTTGCCTCCGTTTTCTTAGCCGTCGTGGGCAGTCTCACCATTATTTGAGCCTGTGTTCGTCCAGGAATAACAATTTTGTTAAGGCCAGACAATTTTCATTGCTTGCCTGTGAGATGATTATTGCTGGGGCTTCTTCTGAGCCAGCCAGTACCCGCCCCTTAGTCCTGGCTGTTACTCGTTTCCCTGCTTCTTTGAAGGAGAGATCATAAACTGATTGCTTAGGTCTTCCTTTATCTCTTTCTTGATCTCTTCTTTAAGCTGTTCCCTGAGCTCTTCCTTTATCTGTTTCTTTTTGCGGCAATTGAGCTGTAAATGGCCTCTTTCACCACAATTCCAGCACATACGTCCAGTTCCATTATCCTTCTTTGAAGGGGCCTTAACCGCCTTGACTACCTCGCTCATCTCGTTAATTTCTCTCAATTTATGAACTTGCACATCTTGTCTTACCGCTTCCACTTCAAGAGCGTGTGCAAGGGCATCTTTAAGCGAGGTGTGATGTTGGAGCTTTACTGTAGCCCTTACCTCTGAATTCTTAATTCCATCCACGAAGGCTTGCAGTAGATTTTTCTCCACCATCCGGGGGTCTTCTGAGGGAAACGCTTTCCTTACGAGCCTCTCGATCTCTAGTGCCCACTGTTGTAACCCCTCGCCTGAGCGCTGGACTCTGTCGCGAAGCTGGGCTCGGAATACGTGCTCTAAGTGGCGTTCTCCGTACCTTGCTTCAAGAGCCTCCAACAAGTCCTTGAAGTCACTACCTGAGTTAGGTAGTGCTTCTAATACTGTCAAAGCGGAGCCCTTTAGTGCAACGGTGAGGGCTGTCAGGCTCTGTTCATTAGTCCATCCATTTGCTGCGGCAACAGTTTGAAACTGCTGTTTATACGCGGCCCAGGAAGTAGTTCCGTCGTAAGATGGCACTTTCACCTTGGGTCCAGGTGCATAAGCAACAGCGTCGCTCGACGTAACTTTCACGCCTACTGTCTCCAGGCGCAGCACTTTCTTCTCTAGTCCGGAGATGTTTGTTTCCAGACCTGTCACGCGATTATCCACCAAAGTCTCCAAATCCGTCACTCGGTTTTCTACTAAATCCACATCCTTACGGATCTGGTCCACCACGTTGCTGACTTTGCTGACAGCTGCTAATACCATTCGTTGGTCCTCACTCATGTGATGCAGCTCATCCCGCATATTTTGTATTTCTCCATTAAGTTCCACATTGATGCGTTGCAGTTTACTCTGGTTCTCATTTATGCACTGCAACATTTGCATCAAGCTACCAAAATCAAAAGATGCTTGAGTGGGAACCTGGTGAGAGGGGCTAGGGAACGTGGCTTGATGATGGGCGGCTGGCATCTGTTGGGCGGCGGCAATCTCTTGGGAGGCCGTAACTTCTTGGGTGGCTGTGATAACTTGGGCAGCTGTGACGGCTTCGGTGGTTGCGACGTTTTGGGCGGCTGCCCTGTCTTGGGCGGCTGCCATGTCTTGGGCGGCTGCGACCTCTGAGGCTACGGGCGGCAGTTGCTCGGCTGCGATGTTTTGGGCGGCTGGCGCACGTCGAGCGGATGCAACTTGGGCGGCTGCTGCGGTAGCCTCCATTGCACGTTGTGCCCGGGTCCTGACGCCTTCCTTATCTTCTTTGTCCCTCGGCAACACTGGCATTTCCAAATCCCACACTTCTGACACCAAATGTTACGTTGTTAGGGTTCAGGATTTGGAGTAAAATACCAAACTCTTCAGAGGGAATTTATTCACTACGGAATCCCAACACTGACTGGTCTTCCAACACGTCGAATATCCAAAACGCAAAGCACTCGTAGTCCTGGTCCGTTGCTGTGGTCGTAGAAATTATCACTTATCAGTCGCACACAAATCACTCGTATTAGTATCGCTCACTAAGAACACTCGCGGTCAACTGATCAACGATCGCCACGTCCGCTCCCTTATATACTGACTTATGGGTCTCTAGAAAGTTCCATATACTTCCGGTCCCGACGGCCGACAACCAAAACATTCCAGAACATTCGAGTACATGTATGAGCGGGATAGAACGCATATGTGTGAGCAGGATGGAAGATGTATGAGCGCGACAGACGATGTTCGGAAAAGTTCTAGACTATTCTGTTCTGGGAGCTTCGCGACATTATTTTTCATTTATAAGGATGAACAAATTCATATCAAGGATGATTTAATTTTAATAAATACTGATTTTGGCTGGATTACATCAGGAAATATTGAGTTAAAGAATGAAAATACCCTGTCTGTCATAACTTACTATTGTCAATGCCATGATTCAAATTGTTATTACTTCACGGAACCTGATCTCCCGTTGAGGAACATAGATATGAAATTCCTTTGGAATCTAGAAAGTATAGGCATTACGGACTCTCCTAAAACCACTAGAGAGGAAGAAGCAGTCAAACACTTCAATGAGACCGTGGCCTATAATAACGGTAGATATGAGGTTAAATGGCCGTGGATACAATACCCACCACACTTACCGACCAATTATAGTCTAGCATACGGCAGATTAAAAAGCTTGTTACGACGATCAGACGGAGAGGCTATAAATGAATATAATAGGATCTTGGAAGAACAATTAAATGCAAATATTATAGAAGAAGTTGAAACGCAAACCATTCCAATCTACCAAGTTAGCCCCCCAGTCCATTATCTCCCTCATCACATGATAAAGCAAGAGGGTAAGAATGGCCGTATTGTATATGATGCATCTGCCAAAATAAAGGATCGTAATAGTCTTAATGAATGTATGTACCGAGGACCGTCATTATTAGAGGATTTAACAGCACTACTCCTTAAATTTCGAACTGGGAAAGTGGGTATCACTGCAGATGTTGAGAAAGCTTTTCTTCAAGTGGGCCTGCAGGAAGAAGATAGAGATGTCACCAGATTCCTGTGGGTCAAAGATGCAACAAAAGAGTTGACTGAAGATAATATTCGTCATTTCCGTTTCTGCAGAGTTCCATTTGGAATAATATCAAGCCCGTTCCTCTTGACAGCAACCATCCGATATCACATATCTAAAACAAACAAATCATTGTTACAAAAAATTGCAGACAAATGTTATGTTGATAACTTAGTCATCTCTGTTGAGTCCAGCGATCAAGCTGGGCAACTATATGATGAAACAACAAAAATATTTATTGAACTCTCTATGAACATTAGAAATTGGGTGTCTAACGATACAGACTTTATGAAGATCATTCCAGAGAACAATATTGGAAAACAGGAAGGCCAAATAAAAATCTTGGGATTAAATTGGAATTTAAAAGAAGATACGTTACAGCTGAAGGTAGATAACAAAGCATTAGAAGTTCAAAATGAAGATAGTCCCACCAAGAAAGATGTACTCAGAGCTCTTGCCCGGGTTTATGATCCATGCGGCTTCGTGTCACCTCTTATCCTGCCAGCTAAATTATTATTTCAAGAACTATGTGTTAAGAAACTCAAATGGGATACTCAGTTAGATGCCGAAATTGTAAGTAGGTGGGAGAAAATTTTAGAAAAGCTAAAAATTGCAAAAAACATTGAAATACCGAGATATGTAGCGAGAAATATGCCAGAGGAATCAGCCAAGTTTGAACTACATGTTTTTACTGATGCATCAAAACTCGCATACTCGGCAGTAGCTTA
Organism: Elegia similella; assembly: GCA_947532085.1. NCBI lineage: Eukaryota > Metazoa > Arthropoda > Insecta > Lepidoptera > Pyralidae > Elegia > Elegia similella. Next base: position 13,994,542 of record OX383950.1, read on the forward strand.
CCTACGTGTTATCTGCGATCAGCAGGTTAGTACTGCATTCCTGATGTCTAAATCTAGAGTAACGCCTATTGAAGACAAGGACGATTTAAAAATTCCCCGATTAGAACTGTTAGGTGGTCTAATTGGTAGTAGACTGTTGAAGTATTTGATAAATTGCCTAGACTTGTCGATCGATAAGCAGTATTTATGGACAGACAGTCAAGTTGTATTATATTGGCTTAAAACAAACAACTTACTACCACCATTCGTGAAAAGACGCATTGACGAAATCAAACAGCGGAAAGATGTCGAATTTTGCTATATAAATACTAACGAAAATCCAGCAGACTTGGGTACACGTCCAGAATTATGGGAAGAAAAGAATTCTCTATGGTTTGCAGGCCCTCTATTTCTTAAAAAAGATACAAAACTTTGGCCTAGCACCAGACATATAGGACAAAAGACTCTTTTTTCGGCTGGGGAGGTCCTGGACATGATAGATGGTCCAGAGATGGTCACGAAAGGATATGAACTAAACCCACCAGACTACTTGATGGAAGAGGATATAGAAACTGAAAGCCAAGTCACACCTGAACCAAGTGAAGACCTGGAAACTGTAACCAGTAGCACAGAAATCTTAAAAAGGCTGCAAAGAGAACACTTTCCTTACGAAGTTGAGGGAAAGATGACACATCTTACAAGGAACTTAGACCTTTTCTTAGATGTAGTCGGAGTTCTTAGGTGCGGTGGTCGTATGAAGAATACCAATTGGTCTTACGATAAAAAACATCCCATACTTATTCCAAAAGTATCTGAATTCACGAACAAGATCATACAAGAAACTCATGAAAGAAATTACCATGTAGGACCACCACACACATTGAATATAATTCGGGAGAAATACTGGATTCCACAGGGCAGAGCTCAAGTATCAAAAGTTATCAAGAACTGTGCTCAATGCAAAAAGCAAGGTGGAGGACCATACAAGTTGCCTCGGACTCCAGCATTACCACCTGAACGTGTCAAATATAGCACCGCATTTACTTTTACAGGCATTGACTATTTCGGGCCAATGTATGTATCTGCCACAAACGCCAACAAAGAAAAGCGATGGGTTTGCCTCTTCACATGCTTGGCAGTTCGAGCGGTTCATCTAGAAATTGTGAAAGATTTGTCTGCAGAGGAATGTCTCCTCGCGATAAGAAGATTTGTAGCGGACAGAACTGTACCGACCTTAATAATATCAGATAATGCGCTACAATTTAAACTGACTTCAGAGGTGTTAGTAAATCAATACTGCGCGGAAAATGATATAAAATGGAAGTTTATTCCGCAATTAGCACCCTGGCATGGCGGGTTTTATGAGCGTTTGGTGGGCCTAGTAAAACACTGCTTGAAACGAACACTTGACAAGCATTTGCTAAATGATAGCCAGTTAGCAACAGTAATAAAAGAAGTTGGAGCAGTTGTTAATACAAGACCCTTAACAAGCGTTGGAGCCGACATGGAACACATCTTGAGACCAGTGGATTTCCTCACCTTAGGGAAATGCCTGGAAATGACTCCGTCCGAAGGCTTGCCGTGTATCCAGGGCACAACCGTAAAGGTTGATCTCATACAAGGTTGGAAAAGAGGGCAAGACATCTTAACCGAGTTCAAAAGAATGTTCTAGAACCAATACCTGCCCAGTCTACGAGAAAATCACAGACTTTCTCCGAAGCAACCTCGCGTGACTTCTGATAGAATTCCCCAAATAGGTGATCTGGTACAAATAAAAGAAGACTTAAAAAACAGAAGCAACTGGAAGGTAGGCAAGATAACATCCTTAATGAGGGGTCAAGATGGACAATTTCGTGTAGCTAAAGTGAAAGTTGGAGGTTTAGAATTCACTCGCTCTATTGGACATCTTTATCCACTTGAATTAGCAGAACACTTGCAAACGTCGCAAACGCCTGAGTTAGTAGCGACAGAAACTCCAAGTACATCGAATCATCAAAGCACGATTGATCAAGTGGATGAAGCCCATAAACAAATCACAGTATACATGGATGTTGACCCTCCTGAAGCTGATGATGGTCCCAATAATGACAATTATCAACAGAAACAACCCGAAACCCAATCACCGGTTCGATGCGGAGCCCAGGTAGAAGAGGCTACAAAAGAATCGGATATCGAAGACTCCGTATCAGATTACGAAGTAGAAGTAACGCCAATTCTTCCTAGCACCCAAACAGAGGAAATGACTTACCCGCACAGGTCAAGGCCTGTGAGGGAGGCGGCCGTTCGAGCAAAGGAGTTGATTGCTGAATGGACGCGTAACATGGCAATCTTATTGCTGTGAATCCTTTGCCGGCGGGAGTGTCGCGGAGAACCGCGAGCTCTAAATAAAATAGGTAAGTTTTATGTTGATATGATAAGGTTCAATCCCTTATTTTGCTTACTGGTAACACACTAAAACTCAATCTTCCATAGATGGAGACATAGAGTAAAAAATAAAATATGCTGTCATGGAGGGGATGACGTTTCATGGCGGCGGGAAAGGAAATGGAGGAGCAACGGTTCTGGTGAGTTTATATTCTTATATAAAATTGAGTTGAATTCCGACTAACAAACAGATCTGAATCCACAACAGCAGGTTGGGGGACATAGCAAGTATGGCATCCATGGATGTACATGAAATCAAGAGTCGGAGTTTCGTACGGAACCGATGCGAGGCATGGGTAAGACTATCGGGGGAAGGCAATGGAGTCTTACATGGGGACCTAGTTCCCGTTCAATTCAAGGTGGATCGTATACAGGCAGAAGCTCAGTGTTATAGTTTCATGCTCCACAGCAATAAGGTTGTGGCGATCAATGTGATGTCATGAGCTCGTTCTTACGAGGCTAGACCGTAGCCGTGCTGAAGCCACGGGTCACAAGAGAATGGCAATGTGATGTCATGAGCTCGTTCTTACGAGGCTAGACCGTAGCCGTGCTGAAGCCACGGGTCACAAGAGAATGGTAATGTGATGTCATGAGCTCGTTTCTACGAGGCTAGACCGTAGCCGTGCAGAAGCCACGGGTCACAAGAGTCAGTTTGTATAACGGGTCCGTAGTCTCTCCATAAGACTCACTAAACTAGTCTGAAGTGCATGCGTTGCTGTGTCTCCTAAACCTATTTGTGGACATGCTTCGATTAACGTTAAGTTATTTTTGTCGTTAGTTACATCCCTTTATTAAATCTCGGCGACACCCAATGCAAAAGGAAGGGAATATAACAAAAATTAAAAGAAAACTAAATGTCGGGCGATCTGAGGTGGGGGGTGGAACCCCTTCCACTCCCCGACCTCAGATCGCCCGTAATTCACTAACAATCGGGTGATCCTAATGGGTTCCTTTTTACCTTTTATAGGGACGGAATCCTAAAGATGGTAGAGAAACACATGGAAGACGTTTGGTCACGTTAAACATACATACCCTCCGGATCCTCATCATTCATTGCAGTTTCGCCAGCATCCTCTGACTCCGGCTCAGCTTTGACCGCGACCCTGGCGGGCGGCGTGCTGTCATCACATTCAGCCACAGAGAAGGACAGCGACGCACACAAGCCAATCGCCTCGCGGTCAATCAGGGATATGGATTTTTCTGTAATCTGAATACCATTTATACTGTTGTGTCGTGCTGGTGTATGTGTCTCTACATGGGCGTCCAAAGAAATCCGGGAGTTCACCTTACGAACTTAATTTGATACAATCGAATTTACATAAGCGCGCGGCGGGCGGAGGGCGAGGAGGCTCGGTGGCCGCTGCCCGTTGTAAGTACACGAATGCTGACAATGCTACACTACGCGGAGCGGGACGGAGCTCATCACAATAGGATTTTGTATTAAAGCAATTGATTACAATAGTATATTAAAGTGTGTGACTATTGACAATGTCTAGCGCTGTGGGCAATGGCTGCCATCCTGCCTGCTTCATGGCCCCTAAATTGCTCATCAAAGGGCATTTGTTGCCTAACTATAAATTGACTGTGGCGATGACAGATCCTATCCAAACTATTATTTAAAATGTGCTAAAGTGAGTTTGTTTATTTCTATGTTTGTTTTTTATTATATATTTCTTTGTTTGCTATGCTTTCACAGCTTAATTTACTAAACCGAACTTAATTTGTCCAAGACCGAACATAATAAAATTTCTTGAAAATCAAAAATCTTGACAAAGTAGCCTACTTTTCATCTCAGAAAAAAATACTGTTCCCAAGCCATTGACATTAATGTGAAAGAAGCTCCAGGCGAAAACTAATTGTCAAGGGTATTTCAATAAAGACTGGCCCATGTTGAAATTGAATAAAACAATCTGTGTGAGAGATATTAATGTCATTTGTTTTTATTTGTAAGGCCTATTAATGCCAATAATGGAATATGACATTGTTTAAATGTCCGCCGTGGCTTCAAGCAGTGGCACGGATCCGAGAGGTCCAACTTTCTATGACTGCTGCACAAATCCAGCTGAATCTGAGCAATGGCCTGCAATATGCACAACTTGTTTTATTTCATTTTAACATTGGCCCGTGCTTGTTGAAAGACCCTTTATAACTTAATAAGATAATATATGAACGAGATACCTCGTCAGCCTTCTCCAAAATAGCAGTCAGCACGTTGTCTGCCCTGATGGCAGTCACCATCAGTTTGTGGCTCTTCTTCAGCTTAGCACAGCAAATGTAGCATGCTGCCACGGGCCTGTTCCCAGCCACGAGCTAGAAATTATAAGAACTTTTACTGAAACACCAAAACCATCAATTTAGACAAAAAACACTAGGATACGGGGCACACAGAATCTCAAATGATGATTTTTATAGGTAATATTATATCTCACTTTTGTCCAATTAAGTAAATAATACCTTGTATATAACTAGGTTTATTACTGGCTTTAAAAATGGCAATTTTTGGTAGCACAAATCTGGTTTGTTAGAATATTTGTTAAAACATTGTGTTGTTGTTTTATTGTAATTTTTGTCAAAAGTCATGTCTAAAAGGGGTAGAAACTACACAAATGATATATAATAAAGGGGTAAATGCTATACAAATATATATAAGTTGGTAGACTAAGTCTAACCAGTAACAACCCATGTAGCTTAATGGTACGGCAAGTGCCTTTAAATCACAGGGACTCAGGCTCAAGATTGGCCTGGGTTCTGGATGTTTATCATTATGTAAGTATTAAAAATATAATATCGTAGAGTTAGTATCCCATGACATAAGTTCACAAGTAAGTATGGGGCTAGCTCGATCTGTGTGCTTTGTCCCTGTATATTTATTTATAACTAGTAGTAGATCACTTACAAGGGCACCCGTCAACCTCTCGTACACGAGTTGCAGGGCAGTACCGTCAATGTTGGTCAGGAGCGCGTCCATTGAGAGGCAGATGCGGCAAACAGCTAGACTCTGATGCATCTTGTGAAGGGTTATGTATTATGAGGACTGTGTTTTATTTCAAATTGCTGTATCAGTACTCAATGTAAATAACTACGATTGTATCGCAGTTGTACGACTCTTGGGTTACTACAATACACGATTTATAATAAAATAAAAAATAATTGGCGAGGAACCAAACTATAGTAGAGAACGATTTGACCACAGATTTGAAAGAGTATGTCCTAAAGGACAGATGCGCAACGCTCGTTGACAACGTCATTCCGTAGTAATTTTGATGTACCCATTTGATAGATCTGTGACAGGCCTGTTAGTGGCGTCTACATCGCATTACTTATATCGATAAGACCTATGTGTCGATGCAATGATTTTATTTTATCGACAAAATTTCATCCCTATATGCTACTGATTACATATTCAGTTTTAAGTTGTGAAATATAACAAGAAACGAACATTTCAATGAATAAATCTTTATTTTATTACAAGCTTTTATTTAGTTTCACCTGTCCTGTTGTCTGTCGTTCTGTAATCAAATCTTACAACTTAAATTTGATCCACTTCCCGGTTTCCGATTGAGCTGAAATTTAGAATGCATGTATAAATCGGATGACAATGCAATGTTATTGTGACATAGAGCTGATCTGATGATGGAGCTGGAAGGTGGCCATAGGAACTCCGTAATTAAATGATGCAACCCTATCGAGTTTGAGCTCATTAGATTCGTCTTGACAAGTACTTTGATACTATATGGTAACCAGGGTCTGATGATGGAGCCGGAAGGTGGCCATAGGAACTCCGTAATTAAACGATGCAACCCTATCGAGTTTGAGCTCATTGGATTAGTCTTGACGAGTACTTTGATACTATATGGTAACCAGGGTCTGATGTTGGAGTTGGAAGGTGGCCATAGGAACTCCGTAATTAAACGACGCAACCCCATCGAGTTTGGGCTCATTGGATTAGTCTTGACGAGTACTTTGATACTATATGGTAACCAGGGTCTGTGTTGGAGCCGGAAGGTGGCCATAGGAACTCCGTAATTAAACGACGCAACCCCATCGAGTTTGGTCTCGTTTGATTCGTCTTGACGAGTCTCTTGCTTTCGTCCCATATTAATTATATATGATTGATTGGATGGATGACCCAATGCCAAGGTGAGCACGTGCCGAGGGCTGAATGGTATGAGGGTGTATAAACATGTCGGCTCTACACTTCATACTGCACTAAAGCTACCTGTGCAAAAAGATGGAAGGATAACCCAGATGCCCATGCTGACGGGAAATTTTCTCAGATTGATGCGGTTACAGTGGAAAGATATACAATTTCTATTTATTGACGAAATATCAATGGTCCCGTATGAGATGCTTTGCATGATCGACTCTAGATTAAAACAACTTAAGAATAGTGAAGAAATGTTCGGTGGTCTTAATGTGCTCTTGTTCGGCGATCTAATGCAACTGCCTCCGGTACGCGGAAACCAAGTATTCGATCAACCAGCAAGAATGGTTCCAGCGACACATTTGTGGCGCTTGTTCTCTTTAATAGAGCTAAAAGAGAACATGAGACAAAAAGGTTGCGACAAGTTTGTGAATATATTGAACGCTTTAAGAGTAGGTGAGCTGACTACCGAACACTTTTCTGATCTTATGCAGAAAGTATCTTCAAATAGCTCTGGAGAGTTCTCGATTGAAAAAGCTCTACGTATTTACCCAACGAATCAGCAGGTCAATAAACATAATTCAGCCGTTCTCGAACATTTTAGGAAGAAGAATACACAAATGTTTAAAATAATAGCACAAGATCAATTAATTGATGGATCAAAAAAGAATGATCAGATTGATATTAATAAAATAATACACACGGACATTAACAAAACAGGAGGTCTTCCAAAAGAACTAGAAATATTTGTTGGTGCTAAAGTTATGTTGAGGTCTAACGTTGACGTTGCTAAGGGACTTGTGAATGGAGCAATAGGTCACATCACTGAAATCATATGGCCGTATTACAGACGTGCTCAACTATACGATAGCGATGTACCATCGGTTCGCGTAGACTTTGGTAACGATGGCATTCACATAATACACCCTAAATCAGTTCAATTTCCTGCTAAATTTAATCACGGCACAGCTGAAAGAAGAATGCTCCCGATTGTCTTGTCTTGGGCTTCAACTGTGCATAAAATGCAGGGAACTACTGTAGACCATGCTGTTATTTATCTAGGCTCCAAATTGTTCGCTGCTGGTCAAGCTTATGTAGCTTTAAGCCGAGTTAGGTCTTCAGCAGGTCTTCAAATCGAAGAACTTGACTGCTCCAAGTTGACGTCGAAGAAACCTTGTAATGTTGATGCATTAAAAGAAATGGATAGAATGAGAAACGTTACAAATAACTAACAAGTGATTACATAATTTCAACATTATTGATATTTAAATCAGTACATATTACATATCATGTGAACGAACTACGGACTTCATAACGGAATAACGCTGCTACGCACTGCGAACTACGTCGTAGTAAATCTCGAATTAAAAACAGAGGTACTAAAAAGTTAAAAATAAAATTAAAGAAAAAAAAATTTTTAAAAACAAGCTTTTATTATTTGTTTATAAAATGAACTAAAAAGTTAAAAATAAATTAACTCTAAAAAGAAATATAACACTTTGTAACTTGATTGTAACCTTTAACGACAAATAAGCGTCTTCGTCTAGGACAAAATAATTCCATATTGTACAAATTTATTTAATTTTAACACTAAAACTTTTCACCATACATAATTATTCAATCTTGTCCCCCCTCTTTATAGAGGGGGGACAATTATGATGAAGATTGAATAATTATGTGAATGACTATGATAACATAGTCCCCATTTATAAATGAAAGCGTGTTACATTGTGATAGCTTGAGGAAAATGTTGTGTTGTATTAAATGGGGACAAGATTGAATAATTATGTATGGTGAAAAGTTTTAGTGTTAAAATTAAATAAATTTGTACAATATGGAATTATTTTGTCCTAGACGAAGACGCTTATTTGTCGTTAAAGGTTACAATCAAGTTACAAAGTGTTATATTTCTTTTTAGAGTTAATTTATTTTTAACTTTTTAGTTCATTTTATAAACAAATAATAAAAGCTTGTTTTTAAAAATTTTTTTTTCTTTAATTTTTAATTCAAATGTTGGTTCTTCATATAAGATTTTGGGTTTGTCCTCAGCCTTTAGAGTACCTAGCCATTTTGGACCTTGCCACCACAGATAATGTTCTGATAATTTCTCTATTGATATGCCCCTTGTAGCACAGTCAGCTGGATTTTCCTCAGACCAAACGTGGTGCCACTGCGCTGCTGGAATGACTTCCTTCTTGATAATTCGGACTCTATTAGAAACAAATTGCTTCGATCTGGAGTCATCACCATGTATCCAGCCAAGAACAATCATTGAATCGGTCCAAGCATGTACTGTGATATTTTGCATGAATAAAGTTTGTACAACTTTCTTAATAAGTTGTGCTAAAAGCAAAGCGCCAGAAAGTTCGAGTCTAGGAAGGGATACTATTTTCTTCTTGCTTGGTGGTGATAATTTTGTTTTTGCCACAATTAACCTTGATGTGTTCACACCCTTATCAGCGGCAACACAGTATACGGCGCAAGCATAGGCATTTTCTGAGGCGTCGCAAAAGCCGTGTATGTGATATTCCCCTTCGGTATTGCCCATGTGACGTGGGATACGAAGTTCGATGGACGATGTGTTTGAACTCACTGCGCATTTGATTCCATTCTGTAACAATATCGGAAGGCAATCTATCGTCCCATGATAAATTAAGCGACCATGCTTTCTGGAATAGAAGCTTTGCCCTGATAGACAAAGGTGATATCCAACCCATGGGGTCGAATAGCTTTGAAATATTGGATAATAATTGCCGTTTAGTATGACACTTATCATTTTTGGATGAATTAAATACGTCGTCAAATGTGAATGAGTCAGACGCCGGGTTCCATTTCAATCCCAATGTTTTCCTTGACTCAGAACATCGGAACTCGAACGGGCTATTCAGTTTATCGCTAGACAAGTCTTTAATGAGTTCTTCATGATTACTTGACCATTTACGAATGTTCATACCGGCCCCTTTCAGAATATTTATCAATTGATTTTGTATTTCTTTCGCCAATGACCTTGAATTACTGCCTCCAAGATAATCGTCCATGTAGAAATTATTCAATAATGCTGAAGATCCTAATGGATACTTACTAGCGTCGTCCATGGCGAGCTTTCTTAGTGTCCGCATAGCTAGAAATGGGGCGGCCTTGGTTCCATATGTGACCGTAACAAGGTGATAACTTTGAATTTGCTCGCGAGGATTCGATCTCCATAAGATTGACTGCAAAGGTTGATATGTTTTATTAATGAAAATTCTACGGTACATTTTTTCAATGTCCGCTGTCATGACGTATTTGTATTGTCTCCATGTTATGATAAGAGCCTGGAGATCAGCCTGCAGGTTGGGTCCGCGCTCCATTAGGTCATTGAGACTTTTTCCCGTTGATGTAGCCGCTGATGCGTTGAAAACTACTCGAAGGGCTGTCGTCGTGGAGTCCAACTTGAGAACGCCATGGTGTGGCAGATAACATGATGGTAAATTACTGACGGGGACTGCTGGTGCCAGGACCATTTGGCCTAAATCTTGATATTCCGTCATGAACCGTTTGTATTTCTCAGCAAATTGCTCGTTATTACCTAGTTTGCGGTCTAATTGATAAAATTGTCCCAAAGCCTTAGGTTTCGACGTGCCGACATTTTTCTCGAATCCTGGTTTCATGGGTAAACCAACCTCGTACATGCCATTTTCTAGGCGTTTTGTAGTAGACTTGTAAAAGTCTTCACAGTATTGCTCACCGCTACTCATATCCGATGGAGTCGAAATGTCTTCCACTTCCCAATACTTAGATATATCTGACAGATCACTGACGACCGCATGACAATTAAAAGTTTTCACATTCCCAGACAAGATCCAATCTATTCTGGTTTGTTGGGCCATAGGCGACTGGGACGGTCCTTTGATCAGGCCGCTCATGATGATCTCAGTATAGACGCTAGCATCCAGCAATAAGTCTATGGGTCGTGAAAGATTGTAGTTAGGGTCGGCCAGATTCACGTTTTGGATGTGTGGCCATGATCTTTTGGCGAAGGAGAGGTTAGGTAAGTTATTTATAACCTTAGCGATAACTAGGGCTTGAGTAGTAAAATGATAGTCGTCATAGATGGAATGACACTCGACGGTAACCATTCCCTTACTTTGTTTAGCACCATCTCCTATACCTGCCACAGATGCGTGATATTTACGACGCTGAAGCCCAAGCCTTTGAGCCGCGTTTTCTGATATAAGACTAATTTGGCTACCTTGATCTAAAAGCCCACGAAGAGTGATAAATGTACCATCGGATGAGCGAAGTTTTAACAACACGGTTGTCAAAAGTATTTCCTCATCGTCACTCGCAACGTGATTCACGCTATGTTGTTTAATAGCAAGCACGCAGCGCGACGTAATCAATTTAGCCAAAACATCAAAAACTTATTTTTAGAAAAATGTACGAGTTAGCTCGTACACTAAGTCTAACCAGTAACAACCCATGTAGCTTATTGGTAATGGTACAGCAAGTGTCTTTAAATCACAGGGACTCAGGCTCAAGATTGGCCTGGGTCTTGGATGTTTATCATTATGTAAGAGTTAAAAATATATAATCGTAGAGTTAGTATCCCATGACACAATGCACAAGTTCGTGTGGGGCTAGCTCAATCTGTGTGCTTTGTCCCTGCACATTTATTTCTAACTAGTAGATCACTTACAAGGGCACCCGTCAGCCTCTCGTACACGAGTTGCAGGGCAGTACCGTCAATGTTGGTCAGGAGCGCGTCCATTGAGAGGCAGATGCGGCAAACAGCTGGACTCTGATGCATCTTGTGAAGGTTATGTATTAAGAGGACTGTTTTATTTCAAATTGCTGTATCAGTACCTACAGAATGTAAATAGCAACGATTGTATCGCAGTTGTACGACTCTTGGGTTACTACAATACACGATTTATAATAAAATAAAAAATAATTGGCGAGGGACCAAACTAGAGAACGATAGGGATGGGTAAAAAATATCGATATATCAAAATATTGATATTTTTCAGAAAAATATCGATATTAATTAGCGATATTTTTTCCCGCGATATATCAATTTTCGATATTTATTTTCAGATATCAAAATCGATATATTTTTAAAGCTCTGCGTCACACAAATCATGATTTTGACCAATCCGATTTCTTAAATTTAGAAAATATGCAGTAGGCTGTATGAGTTTAGTTTCTTTGCTTCAATATGACAATGACATTGCTTGTTGGTTTTGTTGGTAACAACGAGCAACTGACCTCAGAACAATAACTAAAGCATAGAAACCGTGTTAAAATAACAACAAAATACAATATTCTACACTGTTTTTACTTATGGCATTGTTAAAGCATCAGAAAGAGATGCATATACAATGCCATTTGCGTAAATGTGCAGGTTGTCCTGGGGTACTGATGTGATCAGGGTTGTACTATATCGATGAAATATATTTATCGACTAAATGTTTCGTCCTAAGAAAGTCATAAATGTACTCTACTCTGATTGTATCGATTCGTTAAATGAGTACGATTCATAAAAAAAAAACAACTAGTTGCACTCCAGGAGTGCCGGCAGAAGTGAAAACTCGCCTTTGCGGCATACTCAGGTCCGTGTCCTTCTTACGAATTTTCGATCAATTCACGTGTCCTGACGCGAGTTTTCTATTTTACCCATCCCAAAAAGTGCACAAAGCCGCTAAAGAGGCTTTTTCTTTAAAAGTTACGTCAAGATACACCTAAATAACTCCTAATCGCATGGCGTCGCTTGGCTTCATCTGATAAATAGGTAAAAAAAAAATCCATACATTACCCACCGCGGGTCTACTGTCTACTGCTGGTCATTAGGCCTTACCCAGTATTGGTCGAACGGCAGAATACCTAATATGATGTCAATCATATTTTCGATTATTTCGAAATTCAAACAGTGCCTACTTACCTACCTTACCTATGAATGCGCAAAAAACCCAATGCATTCGATTTACAGTCCCCAATGTGAGGCAGTCCAACGTTGACATACTAGTTGAAGGTAAAATAGACTTTGTAAATGATACCACCTTCTTAGGAATCACAATAGACTCTAAATTGCAATGGGGCGCTCATGTATCAAAAGGTAATATAAGGTCAGATATATTTTTCACTTGATCAATGGGCCATTTAGCATATTCCAAAACCATCTAAAGCTTTTCCCAGCTAGCTTTGAGGAACAGTCAGTAAAGGAAACATAATCAGGTAGGTAAAGAGAAACACATAATTCGAAGTGATATTTTTTATTTTATAAAACTTTTACACTAGGGTAAAAAAGTGCCAGTGTGTTATTTGTGAAAAATTCACAGTGTTGGTAATAGAAAAATAAGAGGTGAAGAAAAACAAGAGATTACTTTACCCACTTTCATTACTGTCCAAAATAAAATGTTTTTCATAATTTTAAATATAAATAATAAAACCGTTTCCGTAAACTTTCTTATTACCATTGATTTATAATTCGGCAAATATAAATGTAGGTAAAGCATCGTGTTTCAATCGCTTCCATTTAATTTTATATTCGAAATTAATGTATCGGCACGGCAGTAAAATATTTTGAACAAATTCGAGTATGTATGACATTTTATGTCCAATATGTCGCTTGAAAGTTCCTCGGATCCACACCTTTTTATCCTTTTACTTCAGGGAGCTGCAATAAAATTTCAACAATAATTTTCTTCATATTAGTAAAAATCGATTCTTTTTAGGGTTCCGTACCCAAAGGATAAAAACAGGACCCTACTAATATGACTCCGATATCCATCTGTCTGTCACCAGGCTGTATCTCATGAACCGTGATAGTGAGACAGTTGAAATATTACAAACAAAAATTTCGGGCGTTTTTATAGCTTACGCCCACGGCTCCGCTCGCGTTAATGTCTATCCCCGATAACAGTACCTTATTCTGAGATGTAATTTATGTCTATGTTCTTTTCCGTACTCCAGAGATCGTGCAATGGTGATGATGATGATGCAAAATTTCATGATGATCGGTTCAGAAGTTACGGCGTGGAAGCGTAACAAACAAACTCACTTTCACATTTATAATATTATATGTAAGGATGGTACGGAACCCTTCGTGCGCGAGTCCGACTCACACTTTGCTGGTTGTTTAATTACCATGATGGTTCAATTTGTTACATTACTATTGCATGGCTCAACACTAACAAAAATATCCCTGATAGCAAGACCGTCATAAAAAATATCGATATACTCGTAGATACGTGATTTTACCACATCACTAGCAAAAAAAACTAACCTAATTTGAAATAAGGAAAAAACGATAATTTTAAGCAAAATACCTATAAAAGTTGTCATTTATACAATACGTTATATAATTGACAATATTATTGTTGTATTTTGAGGTATTTTGGGTTTTAATTATGCACTTTTAACTGAAAAACTTACCGAAGAAAATTATGTTTTACAGAATTTATTTCTGTTCGTCCTGAATGGGATTTACATCGCTCCATTGCACAAGACATTGTTTAGTATAATGGTCATTTGATAACGCACCAACCCAACACCGGTTAATACTTTTTTCCGTGAGAATTTTAGCACAATCCTATATTTAATTTGCAGACATCACAATTCCGCCGCAATGTTTTTGTCGATATATAACCCGATCAAATCGGCAAGATGCTAATATTACAGACGTTGAACTGTAATAAGTTATTTTGAATTTAGTCGGATTTAATTGGAGTCCAATGGAGTCCATTGACATTTCAAGTCGGGACAACCATGAAAATAATAGAAACTGACTGAAGTTTTTGTCTCATTCTGTCATAAGCGAAAGCTCATAAGAAAAATACAGTGTCAACTATCTGTTTTCAGTTTCTATTTTTATGCGGCTTCTATGTATATTATTCTTCTGAGCAACTGACTGTATTGTATTTTAGAGTGTTGGTACGACGAACGTTGTTTTGTTTTGTTGTGTTGTCACGAGTAAACTAAGCGCGCAGATTTGAAAGAGTATGTCGGTCGCCAGCCCGCCATAATGTCCTGATTGTGATTTTGTGTTGTCCTTATATAAATCAATCGTAATCCATCTAGAAATATGTGAACGTGAATATTGTATTTGCATCGCACGCAAGTGATGAGGAATAAATATTCTTAACAAGAAAGTACTTTTAATTCGTCGAGTTCCATTCTTCTAACGCCACGCCATGCACAACTATCATCTGCTCATCAGAGCTCCTTTGGGGATACGTTTTACAATTACAACTGGTGTGGTTCGTTTTAGGGTTGATAAACGTTTGTGAAGAAGATGATTGGGTTGAGAATTAGAACTATGAGAATTATATATATATTATATTTTTAAACACTCCTGATTTTGCTTTAGCTCATTTTTCTGTATATAAATTGTATTTGTGCGCTGTTTCCCCAGCTTTACTTGCTACTGGCTAAATACGTCGTTCGTAAAAGCCATAAAAAAAAATTTAAAAAAGTATGTCAACTGAAAAAGTATGACATGAAAAAAGCGCGGGAAACTTCGAATTAGGAGGACGTATTTTTTTCGCGGCATTTTTGAAAAATTAATTTTTTATTATATCAGGAGTGTATATTTGTTATTATTGTAAATATCTTTCTCTTTTTATATATATATTTTAGTTTGTGCATATATATTACGTGTAATTGGTAAGTCTACTTAAATTTCTGTATGTGGGAGGGCCTCACGGTCGAGGACCCTGGGGGGCAGGACCCTGTTCCCCAGGTAGGTCTTAATGTAGAAATAGATGAAGCCTGTATAAATAATGTAAATAGTATACATAATATCCCTAACAGCGTCAGTGATGTATATAACGTATGCAATAGTGCTATGAACACAGACACGGATTGCTCGGCGTCAGGCAATGGTGAAAAATATGTTGAAATAAGACGTAAGAGGACCCGGGCAGCACGTGTTTGTAAAAATTGTAACAAGCGAAAAATGAGGCGCGGTCAAGATGGAGGAAAGGTAGGCGATTGTATGTGTGATGAGAGTGAATCTATATCTGTAAATACTGTACATAAAATTCCTACTGATGAAATCAATGTAAATACTTCCTCGCAACAGTCGACACATCTGTTCTCACAAACTCAAACCCAGGACTCGACTCGTGATGCAACGCAAGTTGCCAGAGTAGAGTACAATTCTAGTGACTCTGGGCCATTCACAGTCCATGTACAAAAAGTTCAGTCATCTCCCAATGACGGTAGCACTCTTCACCCAATCACATTTGGTAATTTCCTTAAAAACAATAATTTTAAAGATATAGTTAATGGTAGCCTAAAACGAATCGGTCGAAATCGTATTACCATCTCCTTCACAAAACCAGATGCCGCCAATTCCTTTATTTCACACCCAAGCTTAGGCCAACAAAATCTTAAGGCATTTATTCCTAGTAACAACGTTACTCGCATTGGTCTGGTCAGAGGAGTACCGACTGAGTGGACCCCTGATGAAGTAATGACCAATTGCTCTGTACCGATTGGTTGCGGGCCCATACTTAAAGCAAGACGTTTAAATTATAAAACAAGCAACAGTGGACAGATTTCTTGGAGCCCATCGCAGTCAGTGGTACTAACATTTGATGGACAGATTTTACCTAAACGTATTTTCATCTGTTATAATGCTGTAAATGTGGATCTATATATTTTTCCCACAATACAATGCTACCAATGTTGCAGGTATGGGCATACAAAAGCTTTATGTAGGTCCAAGCCACGCTGCTTTAAGTGTGGTATGGAGCATAGTGGTGACTCGTGTAATATTGGGGAAGATTCTGCTAATTGCTGTATATGCACAGGCAACCACTATGCTACCAACAAGGTGTGTCCAGAGTACAACAGACAGATGAATATTAAAAGAACAATGGCAGAAAATTGTATCTCTTATTCAGAAGCTTCAAAATTGCACAATAGTATTTCAAAACCATATGTAGATGTTGTTTCCTCTCAAAAAAATAAGCAGCATCCAGCAAACTTTGATTCTTCTCCCTCTAGAATAACTCCCACTTCCTTATCCTATAAAAAAACATTACAGTTAAAACCTCGTTCTCCTTATATATCTCCTAAGGGATATGATCATGAATCACATAATGAAATTATTAGAGATTACAACATGAATAACTCCCCCTCTGCCAATGGGCAGTGTCTTAATAATAATACCAATAACAGTCAATCACCTAATAACTCATTATCTAGTATCATTATTCTTTTAATTAATTTGTTAACTCAGTCCAATTTGTTACCGCCCAACGCTGCACCTTTGATTGAAACTCTTTTACAAATGTTAAACCCCAATTATGGATTATGCAACAATAATGCAGTGGAACTGCAGAAGTCTCACAAGTAAAAAAAGTGAATTAATTCACTTAATTAATAAATATAAACCAATTGTTATAGCTATATCTGAAACTTGGTTTCATCCCACTTTTGTATTCAAAATTACCGGTTATGTATGTATAAGAGATGATAGAGCTGATGGATATAGTGGTGTAGCTCTTCTAATCAAAAATTCAGTGCCCTACACACTTGTAAGAATTCCTGCACATACTAATAATATGTCTGTTGTTGGTGTTAAAATACATAATATTTATATTTCTTCTATTTATATTCCCCACCCATCATCTCAAAGTCTACTTGAGTTAGATCAACTAATTCCCTCCTTCCCAAAACCTTCTCTAATTTTGGGAGATTTTAATTGTCACCACCAGAGCTGGGGCAGCTCTATCACTGACTGTTATGGTATACAGCTCATAGAATGTTTAGATAGACACAATCTATGTGTTTTGAACACGGGTCTTCCTACTCGAAGAACTGCACCAGGAAAAAATATGAGTGCAGTAGATCTATCCATATGTACTCCGGATTTAGCCTCTCTTTTAACATGGCAACCCCTACCATATACATTTGGAAGTGATCACTTTCCCTTAATAATTAAACTTCCAGCAAATACCAAAATGTCAGCAAAACCAAAGAAGAGGAATATATTTAAAACAGCTAATGGGGACTGGCAGAAATTTAAGTCTACTGTAGAATTGAAGATAAACACACATTTTAATAATAATACTCACTCCCAAATTAATTACACTGACTTTTCACAGGCTATCATAGAAGCTGCAACTGAGGTATTTCCAATTTCAAATAAGACATCCGCTCATATTCCTTCTCCTCCATGGTGGGATTCTGATTGTTCTGCTGCTGTTAAGAAAAGAAAATCAATGGAAAAAATATATTCTCTTTCAATGACACAGGAAAACTATTCTAGTTTACTAAATGTTATGAATGAAACTAAAAAAATATTAAAAGATAAAAAAAGGCAAGGTTGGAAAACATTCTGTGAATCAATATCACCTAATGTCCATCCAGCTGAAGTCTGGCGTAATATTAGGAGGTTTAGATCAGCAGCTAAAGAACATACAAGTTTCAATATTTCTCATCAATTGGCAGATGAGTTTTTGAATAAACTAGCCCCCCCTTTTGTTCAGGAATCGATCTCGGAGTTAATGTATTCTCCTTCAGAAATAATTTCAGAGCCGGGTCTTGAATTAAATTCTCCGTTCTGTCTTGCAGAGTTAAAGGGAGTTCTCTCTCATATAAAAGATACTTCCCCTGGTGAAGATAATATTACATACTCCATGTTAGCTAACTTATCAGATTCAAGTCTCACTCATTATTTGCTCATTATTAATGACATCATGTTAACGGGTAAAATTCCTGAGGAATGGAGGTCCCATATAATTCTTCCGATTCTGAAACCAGGCAAATCGTCTGAAGATGCTTCCTCATACAGGGCCATTGCCCTCTCATCAGTTATGGGTAAGGTGATGGAACACCTAATAAAAAATCGTTTGGAGTGGTATGTAGAGAATAATCACTTCTTGTCACCAAACCAGATTGGTTTCAGAAAAGGAAAAAGCACAATGGATAGTTTGTGCATCTTTACAACAGACATTCGATTATCTTTTTCAAAAAATTATTCGTTACTAGCTGCGTTTTTAGATATTAACTCTGCTTACGATAATGTCATCTTGACAGTTCTCGATGACAAGCTTAGAAAAATAAACGTTCCATTATCATTTAGAAGATTTGTTTTCGAGATGCTGTTGGGAAGACAAATTCACCTGGTTCTAAATGATGGCGAAAAATTGTCGCGCACTCTGTGGAAAGGGCTTCCTCAGGGTTCAGTTCTAAGTCCCTTATTATTTAATATTTACACTGCGGATTTAGAACCATTTATCACACAGCTTAATCTTTTAAATGTTGGAGTTCTTCAATATGCAGATGATTTGTTAATTTATTCATCGGATAGTTCTGTGGACGTGACACATCTACTTTGAATTCCTCTTTAGTTTTACTTAAAAAATGGCTGGATATGAGTGGCTTCAATTTATCTGTACCAAAAAGCTCAGTTGTATTGTTTTCTCGCAAGCGTATTCTTCCTTTACCTTCTGAAATTAAAGTAGTCTTAGATGAACAAATTATCCCTGTCAAAAGGGAGGTTAAATTTTTAGGGGCATTGTTGGATCCCAAACTTACGGGTGTTGAACACTGTAATTATATTTATAATAAATGTGAAAAAAACTTAAATATAATACGTTGTCTTTCTGGGGTTTGGTGGGGAGCCCACCCTTATTCTTTACGACTCCTGTACAATGCCATAATAAGAAGCGTAACAGATTATGCTTCTTTTATCTTTGAACCAGGAAGCAAAATGGCTTTTAAAAAATTAGATTCTATCCAGGCTAAGGGTTTACGTCTTGTCACAGGTGCTATGCACTCGAGTCCCATCAATGCGTTGCAAGTTGAATGTGTGGATGCTCCATTGCATCTTAGAAGGCAAATGCTCTGTGATAACCTTTTTTACCGTGCTCTACAGATATCGCCAAATCCGATTATTACTAAAGTTAAGCGGCTCTATGAAGACATGGAATCCTCAAAATACTGGAAAAGGTGTAATAAACCTCCACCTTGTTTGATTATTAGTTATCGTAGGTTCCTCTCATTGAAAGGTTTCATCCACACATCAAAAACACATACTCTTTTCGACAGTAGCTTTCCTGCATTAATAACAGATATAAACATCAAACATTCACCATCTGATTTACATAGAAATAACGTGGTACTAACGGATGAACATACGTATCGAAGTGGTGGGCACACTCTGTACACTGACGCCTCAAAAAAATCTCCACAGTGTTGTGTCGGAGTAGGTGTCTATCATCAACAATACAATTGTATTCAGATGATTAAACTTCCTCCTCAAGCCTCGGTCTTCACAGGCGAACTTTTTGGTGTCCTTAAAGCAGTTGAATATGTTATTATTATGAAATTACCTCACACTACCATACTTACAGATTCCTTAAGTGCTCTTCTGTCTCTTCAAAAGTTCCCTTTTAAACTAAAGACTCCTTTTCCCTTAGTTATTCAAATAAGAAATCTTCTTCAAAAATGTTCATCATTAAAATTGTCTGTCGAATTTTCGTGGTTATCTAGTCATAGCGGTATATCCGGCAATGAAAAAGCCGATCAATTGGCAAGAAATGCAGTTGAATTTGGTGATAATTACCCTTATATTAATTTTTGTCATGACTTGGTTAGTTTGTCTAGATGTTTCCTCCAGGACGCTTGGGACATGTTATGGCAAGAGACTTCTCAAGTAAAGGGTAATTACTATTCAAAAATTCAGCCTAATATTCCACTGAAACCTTGGTTCTGCAAACAAATATTAGACAAAAAATCGACTAGTTCACTAATCCGCTTGAGAATCGGCCATAATAGCTTGCCCGTCCATCTGTGCAGGATCAAGGTTCTCAGTGATGATACTTGTTCCTGTGGTACGGGACTTGGCGATGCTAACCATATCTTCTTTTCCTGTCCGCTTTACGACCGGACCTCATTTATCAGTGGTCTGTTACACGAAAATATTCCTTTCCCTACCTCTATGTTGAATTTGCTTTGTATTAATAATAGTAATATAAATAAAATAATAATTGACTTCTTAAAATTTAATAATATTTCCATATGATAGTATATAATTTATTGTATTTATGTTATATACATATATTATATTTTCAAACACTCCTGATTTTGCTCTAGCTCATTTTTCTTTATATAAATTGTGTTTGTGCGCTGTTTCCCCAGCTTTACTTGCTACTGGCTAAATACGTCGCTCGTAAAAGCCATTAAAAAAAAAAAAAAAAAAAAAAAAAAGTATGACATTTCTTTCGGCCGGCCCAAGCTGTAAATCGCAGTGTTTCGACAATTTGTTTTCCAAATTTATTAAATTTAGTATCGTTTTAAGTGTAGCCAATAGTTCATATCATACTATTGCTATACAATTTTAGCCAAATATTGTTTTAGTGCTGATGTGCTTATTTGATATAAATTCGCAGACTTAAGAATAAAATAACCTTAAACAAGATGCATCGGAATCCAGCAGTCTGCCGCATCTGCCTCTCAGTGGAAGCGCCCATGAGCAACATTGACACCGCTGCCCTGCAGCTCGTGTACGAGAGGCTGACGGGGGCTTTTGTAAGTATTCTAACACTTGTTAAGTCTGCGCGATATCGCGATATTACGATTAGACTCCGTGCGGATTTGAAGGAGATGCTGTTTTTCTCCTTGAGTTGAACAAGTCTTGTGCCCGTTTTATACATGATGTTGAACTAAAATTAGAAGAAAACAGCATAGCTTTTTAGTAGTAATAACAAAGCCTTGTGTGTGGGTTTGCCCGGCCTTAAACCCATAATCGCTAATGCCGAATAGGTAGTCAAAATAAAGGTACCGATTAAAACCAAGTATTCCACAAATTGCAATATCTCATCTTATGTAGATAGACAATATAAAATTATACACTAGTAATAAGAAGTACATGAAGCATTTAACCTATTGAGCGCCAATGACCACTTTAGTTGCAAAATAGTCACTTGACTGAGACACCATTGCCAACAAAAGTTATTGCAATTTGTACTAGCTTGGCGTCGGGGGTGAAGTAATGTTAATAAGTGCTGGCATACAAAAGGTTATTGATGTCACCACAACTTAGGTTTGAAATTTGCTTTAGAAAAGTGTAAGTCAGTGAACATAAAAAAAGGAAAACTTATATCTGGTGGTAACAAAAGCTATAAAAGAGGTTATAAAAGCTATGGATCTGGAATTATACACTTAGGATACAGTCAATCAGAACAACTAGATCACACATCAATAAAATCATCATTATCCACTAATTCAAAAGTAGAGTTGCAAGGATCTGTAAAAATGTATTAGTTGGTAAATCTCTTAAGGTACGTACGTCGTACTTACTTATTCTTTTGGAATCCTTATATGAAGCAAAACAAAGATTAATAAACTTTGAAAAACCTCGCACAATTCTCTCAAAACATAACCATGTATATAGTTAGGAAATTCATGCAAAGGGATGAAACAGAAACTCCACAATAAATTACCTTTACTGCTACTTCACTTGGTATAGACACTACAATCTAATACATTTAAATTTAAAATGTTAGTGTACTATGAAACATTCAACATTAAATAATATTTATCTGAACAAGCGGTAGAATCAAGTCGCTATATAGAAATCATAGTGTTAGTTCTCTTGTACGCCACAACCATTCTTATTCTGCAAATAGTCCTTCCCTAAAGATGATTTCTGTATTGTAGTCAAAAACTTTTAAAGAATTATTTTCATAAGTGTTCAACATCACAACTTATGTATGCTACTACAGGACTTAATGTTCCCAAACATATACTTGTGATTGACAAGTACATGTACACAAATACTGAATTTGATTTGGTGTTTTATATCAAACTAAAGAAAGGACTTGTTGGCAGATGAAAATCTGAAATTTTACATTATTAGGCATCATAAATCTGTTCATTGTATGTTTTCAATGTTAAAGTAAAAGCTGTTATATCAGTGGCACAACATTCCAGCTCGTGAGTGGGAACAGGCCCGTGGCGGCGTGCTACATCTGCCGCGCTATGTTGTACAAGAGCCACAAGCTGATGGTGACCGCCACCAGGGCAGACCATGCGCTGACTGCTATGTTGGAGACGGCTGGCGAGGTATTTATGTTATATTGTCTCTGTTTCTAAAAATGCTGAGCAATGGCAGGGATCACGCAACAAAGCAGTCAAGATGGCACGCACTTTCTAGACAAAGTTTTATAGAAGGTTAAAGCAATGTGTAAACAATATGTGCTAGCATTGTAAATTATTTTGCCTTCTAAGGTTATCACAAATCTGTATGTTTTCTGTTTTCTCTCAGTATTTTCCTTCAGTTCACTAGAATCAAGTAACATAATGGTTGATTAAAATGATCACACACGAGTCAGATAGCAATACAAACTGGAGGTGTGAGGAGGGTAGAGGAAGGGCACGCTAGTATGTACTAAATGTTTGGTTGTATTCAGATTACAGAAAAATCAGTATCCCGGGTTGACCGCGAGGCCATTGGCTCGTGTGCGTCGCTGTCCTTCTCTGTGGCTGAATGTTGTGACAGCACGCTGCCAAAACCGATCATGGTCAAAACTGAGCCGGAGTCAGAGGATGCTGACGACACCGCGACGGACGATGAGCACCCAGCGGGTACGTATGTTCAAGTTAACCATACGCCCCACTCTCTTCCATGCTGGTCTGGGAGGAAAGAGAAACATAAAATGTACATGCTGCTTCTCTGCCCGCGCAGACCTTAGAAGCCTGCCGAGGGAATGAGCGGAAATTTAAGATAGCATGTTACTTTAACCTAGCCAGCAAAATTGATTCCATTTACCACTAGAGTAAGACATAAGTCACTTATATAGAGGATAGAGGGAAATGAATATGTCATCATGAAAAAGAAAAGTGACAGTTTAGAATAGCTACGATTTCATGTATGCTGTGAGGTGTCTATCATTGCTGTCATTGATCTTTAGTTTTCCAGCTATACCTTAATGATATAGGTAATTGTTTAAATAAAACTAATTAAGTTCTGTAGAATGCCCTGTAGGGTTTCAAATCGGGGATCCCAATGGCATGACTGAAAAAAAGCTTATCACGCCCCTTTTTCGTGTCACACTTCACACATTCATATTATCCAGCCTGAGGCTACAAGTCATAAAGGCCAGGTTTAGCGTGTTGGTGGGTGTTAAACGTAGCCATAGACATCCATTTATTTGGTTAATGAAACAAACATATACCTAGGTAATACAGCACAACGAAAACATACACATACTTAACACAAAAATATAGCTAGAAACAGAAAAGAAATATGTTAAAATGCAGTGTGCGTTTTAGTGAACCAAATAGGCTGAGTATAAAAATTAGTCATGTGGGGTACGAGTACAACACTGATTAGCCGTGTGGTTTCCGGCAGAGTAGAATAGGACCACTCCAAGTCTTTCCATGGATGTTGTAAGAGGCGACTTTGGAGATAAAGCAAAGCTCATAAATATCAATGAGACCTCATCACCCCGTCTGGCCAGCGAGGAGAGTGTAGGCCAAATCCTCTGTCTGCTCTGGCCAAGTATGGTTCCGGTAGTACAGAGAGGGTCATGCTCCTGCAGTGGAGACTAAAAAGACCTGATGATGATATTCTGCAACACCTGTCAATGAACATTCGACCTATAGAAAAAATAATAATAACGGAACTTGCAGTAAATAATAGTGGGTTGCTAGTCACATCGCCTGGTGACATGATTCTACAGATTTTCGCCCAGTCCTTCGGCAGGCTTCTACGGTCTGCGTGGAAAGAGAAGCAGCTGGTACATTCTACGTTTTTCTTTTCTCCCAGACCACCATCGAAGAAGTAACTTGTTTAAAAGCAGGAATTTTACATGTGGTAATAAAATTTTTGATGATATGTGGGAAAGAGTCATAATGCTAAATTAACATTCTGCCAATAATTATCTCTACACAGTGCGAAAGTGATTGCACTAACTGTCATTTCCCTCGTGCCAGGCGTTCCCGCGGCTGACGTGGACGAGACACGGGACTCCGATGAAGACGCGGGGGCGCGGGGCGGGGGACACTACGCGGACGGTAAGCTTCTTAACAACCGAACAAACAGATGGTGTTATATGTTTCACACGACTCATTCTGTGTGTGTCTCTGTTTGGTGGAGGGAGTCAAATGCGGTTTTCTGAATTTGAAACTAGCGGTTTAGCTCATCATCATTTCGAGTAGGTCGAGCTGAAGGTAGTGAAGTCCACCCTGAGCAGCCAGGAGCGAAGGCATCTAATTGAATATGGCAGTTGGAATATGGATTTTGGGTTGAAATGATCGGTGTGGCCGAAAAAGATCCATATTTAGTTCATCCAGGGTCAGGTTGAAGTCCAATGCAGCGCAACTTTGCCGAAGTATCCCGCCAGGTGGCCTACGGCGTGGAGACACAATATGAAATGTAAATTAAGTTTATTTTGTAAGTTAGTACAAAAAACGTATAATATACTAGTCCTCTTGCTTATTCAACTTCACATAAAAATATTATTGACATTTTGCGAAAGTGACGTTGTGAAGAAACGTCACTTTCACATAACGTCATTCACGCCTTCTATATTTCTATGCATATGAATGAATGCTTAGGAGATACAACGAAGCCAAACCCCCCTCAGGTTTGGCTTCGTTGTATGTCTACGTCTAAGCGAGGAGGTAAATAATATAGATCGGGCTATTGACCAAATTAATACAGATTTGTTGGCTACATGTGACTGGTCACGTCGTTTTGGTGTTACTGTTAATCCTAAAAAATGCCAGGCTATAATAATCGGTAGCTCCCATCTTACAAGCCGTATCGATACAAGTACTTTACCGGCTGTTTGCTATGACAAAAAAACTGACCAATATTGCCAGGATGTCAAAGATCTAGGTCTTCGTATTGACTCAAACCTTTGCTGGCATGCGCATGTATCTGAGGTAGCTGGTAAGGTTACTGGTGCTCTCGGTTCCCTTTATAAATTAAAAAACTTTCTCCCCATTCACATCAAAACCCTGTTAGTTACACTCTAATTTTTCCTATTTTAGATTACGCTGATGTATGTTACTCGGACCTGAACTGTAATTTTCTGAATAAACTTGATCGCCTTCAAAATAATTGTATCCGTTTTATTTTCGGCTTGCGGAAGTACGACCATGTGTCGACTTACCGATCTCAACTCAAGTGACTACCCATTCGTCAACGTCGTCAGTTGCATATACTCACTACTCTTTTCTCCATCCTCTTCGATCCGTAAACTCCGTCGTATTTAAAATCCAAATTCACTTTTCTGGGTGACCCATCTCAGAGAACTTCGCTCTTCTAGCAATCTCCTTCTCCATACGCCTCGTTCGCAGTGCAAGCCGTGCAGCTTTGGAACTCCCTCCCAGCCAGCATTCGCAGGGCCCGTAGTCGTCTGGTATTTAAAATTTCAGTACGCGCATATTTCTCTCACCATTTTAAATGAGTATGAATAGATTATTTATGTAGTATATACATATATGTATCACTGTATTTTTATTTATGTATTTTGGTATGTAAGTTTATATTTTATTCATTATCTAGGATTTAACTACAAACACACTTTTGTATGGCATTTAATTAATATTATTTTGCACTTACTTCTACTATATTTTATTCTCGGTATCACCTGTTGGTTGACTGGTAGATAAAGCCTTTGGCTTTAAGTCCGCCAATCACATTGTTGTAATAAACTTTTTAAATTTAAATAAAATAAATAAATAAGCGCTGCGGCAGTGGTGACCTGTGCGCTCATATGATGTATCTCATCCCACGGGTTCGCTAACGAACTGACCTCCTTTGATAAGCGATGGTGTAGGTGAAAGTAACAAATGTTTTGCAGATGGCGCAGCTGAGGGCCAACAGCCTGTGGCAGGAAGTTCCCGACACAGTTATTATGGCAAGCCTCAGAGCGCTGACACAAGGCACCAGTGTCGTGTTTGTCTGAAGGAGTTTCAGAGGAAGAGTAATCTACAAAGACACTTAAGAACTCACACTGGTGAGAAACCATTTGAATGTAATGTTTGCGAAAAGCAGTTTAGTCACAAACATCATTTAAAAGCTCATTTAAGAACTCACACTGGTGAGAAACCATATAAATGTTATGATTGTGGCAAGCAATTTAATCGAAAGTGGGACTTAGAAAGACATTTAAGAACACACACTGGTGAGAAACCACATAACTGTAATGAATGTGGCAAGCAATTTAATGAAAAGGGTACTTTACAATCACATTTAAGAACACACACTGGTGAAAAACCATTTGAATGTAATGTTTGCGAAAAGCAGTTTAGTGGCAAATGTCATTTAAAAATTCATTTAAGAACTCACACTGGTGAGAAACCATTTGAATGTAAGGTTTGTCGACGTCGCTTTGCTCACAGCAGTGCATTAACAAAACATCTGAGAACACACACTGGTGAGAAGCCGTATAAATGTAATGATTGTGACAGACAATTTAATCAAAAGGGTACTTTAGATACACATTTAAGAACACATACTGGTGAGAAACCATTTGAATGTAAGGTTTGTCGACGTCGATTTGCTGAAATCAGTACATTGACAAAACATCGGAGAACTCACACTGGTGAGAAGCCGTATAAATGTAATGATTGTGGCAAGCAATTTAATCAAAAGGGTACTTTAGTTACACATTTAAGAACGCACACTGGTGAGAAACCATTTGAATGTAAGGTTTGTCGTCGTCGATTTGCTGACAGCAGTGCATTAACAAAACATTTGAGAACTCACACTGAGAAACCGTAACAATGGGACCACAACTAATTTGCATAGTTTTAAATGTCGCGTTAGGAACGGGAACTTAATTCTCGTCCACATCCAACACAAGTTGTTTGTAAAAATGTTTCGTTATGACATTAACGCGCAAAGTCAATTCTGTTGAATTCGATTCTAGACTTCAAAATCAGTCTTTGTGTAAAAAATCTGCTGCCCGCGATTTGGGTGTTACCCTTGACCCAAAATTGTCATTTTCTCAACATCTCGACAACGTGACATCCAAATGTAAACAGCTCCTTGGATTCATTTGTAGAATATCGAAAGATTTTAAGAAGTTTCAAACCTTAGTGACCCTTTATAAAACATTTGTGGTTCCAAAGTTAGAGTATGCCTCGATTATTTGGTCCCCTCATTACATAGCTCATGTTGAGCAAATAGAGACCATTCAGAAAAAGTTTTAGAGACTATTGACAACCCGTTTAGGCTTGAGAGATACCTTAATGACATATGAACAGCGCTTAAAACGTTTTAATTTTACATCCCTTGATTGCAGACGTTCCCAAACTGACCTTACATATTTGTATAAAATTATTAATTCACTGCTGTCAACTGCTATCTTAACGGAAATTAACTTTAAAGCGACATCGCGACGTCAAAGAATTCCTCAGTTGTTTCACTTACCGAGTTGCTCAAATAACATTAGTCATTATAGTCCTGTTCACCGAATGTGTAGACTTCATAAGTCTTTAAGTTCATCTACTGAATTTTCTGACATATTCCTCTACTAACTTGCGGCATTTAAAAGAAAATGCCAAATTGTGTTCAATGATTCAGGTCAAAAGTAAAGTAAATATATTCTTTGTTATCTGTATTTCTGCATTGTTGTCCAAGTTCTCTATTTTCTAATTTTATTAAACTTTTTTAAAGTAACTCATTTTGAGCTGTTATGTTATGTATGTACATATTTAATTGGTGAGTTAGGTCAAAGACAATTTAATTTCTTAGGTCTAGGATTTTATAAAACTTATATAAAAAGTAAAATATAAAAAAATATCATACAAAAAATACAACTTTTATAAAAACCTAATCCTAGAGGTCTGCCAGCAGCGGGGCAGGGCTCAAGCTACCGACAGTTAAGGCTACAGAGAGAGAAACCTCCTGACGATGCGCGCAGTGTCCAGGAGTACTGCCTTCTGTATCTGACCCTTGATCCAGCCATCTAGCGAGAGCCTCTTTTTTGAGGTGTTGATCGAGGCTCTTCGCTATAAGACCGTTCACTGAAACGACTATCGGGACAATGATCGTCGAATCCACATCCCACATAGCGGTCACCTCGTGGGCCAAGTCTAGGTACTTAGTAAGTTTGTCCTTCTCGGCCTTCACCAGGTTCTCGTCATGCGGGATGGTGATATCGATGAGCATTGCCTGTCGCGTCGATCGATCTGTCAGCACGATGTCAGGCTTATTGGAACAATAGTCCTATCCGTGATTACAGATCGATCCCAATAGAGCGTGGCACGACCATCTTGCATCGCCTGCTTTATGTACCCATCCACAATACTCAAAGACTGTGACATACCAAGATATTTGTAAGTTTCCATATTATTATTAATATGTGTAAGTATTGTACTGTACCGAGCAAATCTCCTATGACACTTGTTACATTGAGATGGTTTCTCACCAGTAGGAGTACTTAAATGTGTGCGCGTGTGTATACTGAGCAAATCACCTATGAAAAATATTACATTTGAACGGTTTGTCACCAGTGTCAATTTTTAAATGTGTTTTTAAATGACCCTTGTCAATAAATTGCTCCCCACACCACAATTATTACATTATTTCATTTTGCTACTTGCTTTCCCCCATTCATTCGACTAAGTAGTATCCCTGTACTTTTATTCCATTCTCAAATAAACACATTCCTATCCTTACCCAGCTTCAACATGCTTGCGATGGGCGTCGGCGTGAACGCACTTCGCTAAACAAACTGCGCTCGCTACCCGCCCTCCCAACGTGGTGAGTACGGCGATTTCCTTCCATGGAGAGAAAAATCTTTGGAGGCGGAGGAGGCCTGTGTCCAGCAGTGAACTTCTTGTGGCTGAAATGACGATGATGATGGTTTCTCTCCAGTATGAGTTATTAAATGTGTACGTAATGCACTGTATAGAGCATGTCGTCATTGATAATAATTAAATTCATATGGTTTCTCACCAGAGTGACTTCTCAAATGTGTTTCCAAATTAATTCCACGAAGAAATTGCTTTCCGTACTTATAACATTAATTATCACCAGTGTGAGATCTCAGATATATTCCTAAACAACTGATATGAAAAAAAAAACAAAATGAAAGTAAAAAACTGATTAAGAAAGGATTTTAGGAGCATTCTTTTTGAGCCTGGACAAGATAGTCTGTTCTTTAGCGAATCTCAGTTCCTCATAAGATACGTAATATACAGGGTGGGCCAGAATAAAATTTACTTTTGAAACATATATAAAAAAAGACTGGTAAGACTTAAAGAGTTTATTTAAAAAGTTATTTAATCTAACATTAATTTAATTTAAGTCTTAAAAATTACGTCATCTAGGTGTGCCCCATCTCGCCGCGAGCACTCTTCTAAGCGGATCTTAAGATTATCAAATACGCGCCGACACGTTGCTGTGGATATAGCCGCCATTTCCGCTCGGATGTTCTCTTTTAAGGCAGTAATTGTCCTCGGTTTATTGGAGTAGACTTTATTTTTGAGGAATCCCCACAAAAAGAAATCTAGTGGAGACAAGTCTGGGCTTCGTGGTGGCCACTCGATGTTACCTCTCTTTGAGATGACTTTACCGGGGAACATCTCACGTACGACCTCCATGCTGGCATTAGAAGTATGGCAGGTGGCCCCATCCTGCTGGAACCAGGTCTGGGAGTTGTACTCTTGTAGCCCAGCAAGGGTAGGCCTTAAAAACTCTTGAAGCATTTCCACATAACGGTCTGTATTAACTGTTACTGCGTGACCACGAGAATTTTCAAAAAAATAAGGTCCTATCAGCCCTTTGGCAGAAATGGCAGCCCAAACAGTCACTTTCTGACAGTGGAGTGGCTTTTGATGCTTGAGCGAAGGTTGTTCAGCACTCCAGAAACGGCAATTTTGTTTATTGACGAATCCGTTTAGGTGAAAGTGGGCTTCATCCGAGAAAAGAATGTTTCCGAAGTTGGAAAATCGCTCTAACATCGAGATGGAAAATGCCGCCCTTTTTGTAAGGTCATCATGGGTAAGTTCTTGGACCAACTGGATCTTGTAAGGGTGAAGCTTTAAATCAAATTTCAAAATTCGCCTTAAAGTGCTTCGTGAAATCCCCAAAGTCGACGAACGTCGCCGCGTAGAGAGTTCTGCATTTTCTTCAACTGATTGATTAACTTCCTGAATTACTTGCTCCGTACGTGACGTACGAGAGCGACCTTGACGTCTCATTGGTAGCGTCGAACCAGTTTCTTGGAACCTCTTTAGCCATTGTTTGAGTAATTGAGTACTAGGACATTGCTTGATACTCCGTAATTTGAATTGAACTCTAAACATACGCCGCACAATAACGTAAGAATTACCATTTTCGTAAAACGCCCGAATAGCGAACGCGCGATGCTCTCCCGTGAAATGACTCATGACGACTAAAATTGTGAGAGACGCGTGACCCGTTGACACCCCGCGCACCCCGCTACCCGCCGCGGTCATCGATCTATTTGCCAAGAAAAAGTAAACTTTATTCTGGCCCACCCTGTACATAATATAATATTCCATTAAATTTATGTAAAAATACGTTGGACGAAGCTGTCTATAAATAATTCAAAATCTTTATATATTACCTACCAGTGGCGCCCTTGGTGGAGTTATGGCGGGCCTTCCGAAGACGACAGTTAACTGGATGTATCAAAATGAATCTACGCTAACATAAGATTAATAGCCAAACAACTGCATGCTTTTCATGTAGCTACATAAGAAGATCAACGCCACACTATCTCGTATGTGTTTTATTAACCAAATAAATACAGGAGCCAAACCAAAAAAATAATGTCAACACATTTAAATTCCATTCTTTATTTGCTTATCGAGGTTTACAATCAATTAACGTGTTAAAATATAACTAGGTACCAACAGATTTGTCTTATTCAAGCATGCAGTTTGTAGTTAACTTACTGAAGTCACGTCATATATACTGAGAATAAAATTAGTTATCTAAAATAACAATTCTTGTCATTATTTGTTATTGGTACTAGAATTACAAGTCATGTCAACACTTAGGTCTGTCGGGATATTCTGTCGCGGAATAAACTCACGCATTCAATAGCCACAGTTCATCTTCCGTGACAATTGTCGTTAGGTAGCAATTTAATGAGGTAAAGCGTCACGAGCATTAATATCTAGGGTCATAAGTCAATGTGATAAGGTCTAAAATGAAATACAGTTGTGTATATACACGCTTGTGACTATAAATACATACAGACGAACCCAACGACTCCTTAACTCTCGGAATTCATCCAGCCGTTAAGAAGATACAAGGTAATAAAGAAATTTACAAACATACATGATACGCGCGAAACACATTACCCTTCTTGGCAGTTGGGTAATAAAAGCGGGTCACTCACGTGCTATGTCGTCGGGAGATATAGTCGGCAATCCCGACAAATAGCGCGTGAGTGACCCGTTTGTATACATGATGATACCCTCTACGCCCAAGTCCATGAGGCATTCAGCAGTTATGATAAAATAAAGAATCTTACATACATACTTTAATAAAATATAATGTCATTTATTCATGCACCATAAAAGTAAAAGATACATACGGTTATCCACAACAGGCTTCGTCAAAATGTCACAGAGGATCATCAGCAGCATGCTTCGTCAAATGGTTACAGAGAGTCATCAGCAACATGCTTCGTCAAGTGTTCACAATGAATCATCAGCAATATGCTTTGTCAAAAACATAGAGAACGTATCCACGGAACGTTTCGTCAAAAGGTGCATAGATAAATATATATCCGCAACATGCTTCGTCAAAATTTTTAGTCTAAAAGGCCGCCCCGGGTCGTTCCTGGCCCAAAGGTTCCCATTACACTGGCCGCATTACCTCGCTGAATTGCAATGGACAGCCTTTGAGCAAGATACGATACGGAGCGATTATCCTTTGTCTGTTCAGCAATACGGCGACCCAATTCTTTGACTGTATGGATGTATTTAATAAATACATCCATACAGATTTACATACAAATTTTTCGAGAAGATTTAGCGAAAAGCAGTTTTGAAATATCAGCTGTTTTAAACCTTTTAAAAGAGTATTTATAGTGTCAAGTCAAGGTTGACTGTCTCTTACGAAACTAAAACACACAGCCGCAGTAGATGCAGGTTGCTACAGAGATTTGGTTATTTGTTTTGTATAACAATTACATGTTGGTTTCTTGTCTGTTATTATAATGTCTCTATACTATAGTGATCTAGTATATCCGTGATTTAATTTATTACGCAAATGCATCCATTACGTTTATCTTCATCTTTCACAAACAACTTGTAATATAATGTAGTCTAGAATGAAGTTCCCGGTCCTAACGTAACATTACAAACGATACAAGAGTAGCAGAAACTATTACATCATGTTGGTTTCTCACCAGTATGAGTTCTTAATTGTAATACTACAGTATCCTTACGATTAAGTTGCTTTTCACAATTATTACATTTCAATGGCTTCTCAACAGTGTGTGTTCTTAAATGTGTTTTTAAACGACCCAATTGATTAAAGTGTTTCCTACAATTATTACATTTATATGGCTTCTCACCAGTGTGTGTTCTTATATGAGCTTTTAAATTACCTTAATCATTAAACTGCTTCTTGCAAACATTACATGCAAATGGTTTGTCACCAGTGTGTGTTCTTAAATGTCTTCTAAATCACTCTTTCGATTAAATTGCTTCCCATAGCTATTACAATTATACGGCTTCTCACCAGTTTGTAGATGACTATTCCACTAAAAGTGCCTCAGACAAACATGACGTTCTGCGCGGGCGCGTCTCTCTGAGGCTGGTCAACAACCTGCGGCAGGAAGTTCACGAAACAGTAATCAAGACGGTTTCGTGAACTTCCTGCTACACGCTGTTGGCCCTCTGCTGTGTCATCTGCAAAAAAACTGTTACTTTCACCTACACCGTCGCTTTACAAAGGGGTCAGTTACTTAGCGAACCTGTGGGATGAGATACAAAATATTAGCTCACATGTCACATAATGCAAGGATTTATTTGATAGACTACGCTATAAGTAAGTAAAAACTGTTACTCGTGATGAGGACATCCATTGAAACAGGTACTTTGATAGACCTTATTGCACCAGATTTACCGGATTTCATATTAAACACAATGACACAGAAATGTTAAAATATACTATGAATTGTTTCAATGGAACAATCCATAGTATCTTTTAACAACTGTTTGAAAAAGAAGAGAAGCTAGATAAGAATGAAATAAGAATGCCGTGTAAGATGTGTTAAAAATTGAATAAGGTTTCTCGTTATCGTCCTGAAGCCTTATGCTGGTTTAGAAACAAAGGAAGATGATAAAGTAAAGAAGAATTCAATTCGACACGTCAACAATTCAGTGATAGAAACAGATTTAAATAAGACTGATAAAAAAAACGAAAGTAACACCATTACTAACTGCCAAACTATTATTGAATGATGAAACTGCAAATACATGGCGTTAACGATTCTAATAGACTTTCAAACAAGACGGAGGATGGACATTACCTCTCACTTGAAAACCAGTACTTCAAGGTTTAGGAAACTCTTATAGCGATACTGTAAGAGGTATCGACACAGTCAGTTCGTTGCATACAAGTGTGCTCGTAATATCAGACTCAGGAGACGATGATGACACACCACAGGCAACAACGACCGAAACCATTTACAAATGTTGTAGGAATCATTTTGACAAGAATGAATTTGTATTTCAAAGTTAGAATTTAATTCAGGTGCTTTGTTTTTAAGAATACTAACAGTCGAATTCAATTAAAAAAAATCTTACATTTATATGGTTTTTCACCAGTGTGTGTTCTCAAATGTCTTTCCAAAGTACCCTTTCGACTAAATTGGTTCCCACAATTATTACATTCAAACGGCTTCTCTTTTTCTCTTTCAAATCGATGTGACATCGCTCGGCAGCGAATAAGTGACAAAAAGTATTCACGAAAGAAAACTGAGATACGCATCCAACAAAATGTTTTAGTTTTTCAAAAACATATTACACAAATTAAAGTTTACTCTCTGTTTATTTATTTTTTATTTAATACAATTATCCTATACATTTTCTTGGATTTTATGTATTAAGTACCAATCTATTATAAAATACCTATAGTATCGTTGAGTCAGTATGCTACAACAAGTTCGCAAATTACTGCTCAAAAAAATATTCAGTATTTTAGACAATGAAAGAATGTGAGTCAGTTTATTTTAATAATTAAAAACAAATTAGCTTCTTCAAGATCATTTCAAAGAGTTCTGAACCGATTTTGATAAAATCTGCACTATATTTCCTTAGTTGCGCAAAATTTCTGCGACAAAAAACAATGTCAAAAATCCGCTTTATAGTGTTTGGGATATGCGCAAGCAAACTTACAAATATACATACATCTCAATATGTGTGCCTAATTTCATAAGTGTAAAGGTACACTTATGAAATTAGGCACACATGTTGAGAAGCTGGTACAGAACAACATATACAAAAACTGTGCAACCCCGCCAATATTACATACATACGGTACGGGGCGAATTGAGAACCTCTTTTTTAACCAAAAAATTAACCATGGCTTTAAGTCATTACCGTGTTTAAGGCACTACGTGGGTTGACTTTGGAGTTTTGGGTTGTGTTAGTAAGGGAAACCATACGCGAGCGAAGCCGCGGGTAAAAGCTAGTTTACAATAAAACTCCTAACATCTAAAAGCCTATCCATAAATTAATTTAAGAAATTTACAATATTGTACATCGAAAATTCGTACTTTTTGAGATTCGGTGACTCTAAATAAAACTAAAAGACTCAGCCGCAGAAGGTACAAGTTATTACAGAAATTAGTTTTACATGCAAATTAAATTCATTACATTTTGGTTTCCTGGCTGCTATTAAAAAGTTTCTCTATACTAAAGTGATCTAGTGAAGCCCGTGGTTTAATACATTAGGTACGCATATATCGCATCCACCCTGAAATATTTATCTTTTACAAACAACTTGTGTTGCATGTGGACGAGAATAAGTTCCCGTTCCTAACGTGACATTAAAAACTATGCAAAATAGTTGTGGTCCCATTGTTACGGTTTCTCACCGTGAGTTTTTAAATGTCTATGTAAAAGACTTTTGTCACCAAATCGACGACGACAAACCTTACATTCAAATAGTTTCTTACCAGTGTGAGTTCTTAAATGTCTTTCTAAATTACCCTTTACATTAAATTGCTTGCCGCCATCATTACATTTATATGGCTTCTCACCAGTATGAGTTCTGAAGTGATTTTTTAATGCACTGTTTTTGCAAGGCATTAAATTTCATTTTACTCCTAGCTACTCTCCAGTGTTTGCTGGACTTGCTGAAGCTGCAGTAAAAAGTATGAAATTCCATTTAAAAAGACAGCTTCAGAAAAGTATACTTACATATGAAGAACTAATAACAGTCTTGTGTCAGATTGAAGCAGTCTTAAACTCGAGACCTTTACTACCGATGTCGTCAGAAATATCCGACTTTAGTTATCTCACCCCAGGGCATTTTTTAGTAGGTACTAACCTTATCCCGAACCTGACGTGTCCGAGGTGCAAATAAATAGGCTCAAGTTCTGGCATATGGTTGAAAATATCAAACAAGGGTTTTGGAAGGTTTGGCATAAACAATACCTTAACACGCTCCAATGTAGACAAAAATGGCGAGATAGTGTTCCTAACGTTTGTATTGGAAAATTAGTATTACTCAAAGAACCACATTCTCCTCCTCTATATTGACCAATAGCGCGAATAAGTAAAGTTTTTCCTGGAAACGATAATAAAGTAAGGGCATTTGAGGTCACTGCCCCTAATGGCAAGGTATATACTCGATCCCTCTCAGGTATATGTTTATTGCCTATTGATTAAATAAGATATTATAGCATTTAATTTGTTTGTAAGCTTTATATGGCATTTATAAGAAATGCATGTTGTTAAGAACATTTTCACATATTAAAGTTATCATACCTTTTATATAATGTTTAACTTTAGCTACTTTTATTTGTTAAGTGCAGAATTTAACTAAACTGTTGTTATTTTTGAAATAATATATTAACATATTTGTGGCATAAAATTAAGTGCAGTTATGTACCTATGTTATTAAAAAGACACTGATAATAATTGATAAAAATACATTGTAAATCACATGAACCTACCTCTAAACGATGTCGTATTTGATATTTAAGAAGACATGCAAGGCCGAAAATATAGTTTCTTTAGTTGTTCCTTAATTTATGACAAAATGTATAAATTTACCGCATATTGGTTGCATTGTTTATTTTACTTGGGAAACGGTGTCTTCATGTATTTACAGTCATATAATTGTAAGTGCTCATTTAATTGTTATGTAATTAGTGCATATTTAAATACCTAGTTAAGTGCATTTTCTAGGCGGCAGCATGTTGGCAACACCAACAGAATATTTTTTTGTGTATTGCCTAGCAACACTGAGTCTCTTCTCTACTGACAAATGTGTAATAGCTATTTGTTCTTGTCTCAATATATTTTTATATTCAGTCATCTTGTGCAGTATTATTGCCTACAATACGACGATAGAACACCCAAGATCCATACACGTTATGCAAATAAACAATGGAATTAAATTTAGTGTTGGCATTATTTTTTTGGTTTGGATCCTGTATTTATGTGATTAATAAAACACACATACGAGATAGTGTGGCGTTAATTTACTTATGGAGCTACATGAAAAGCATGCAGTTGTTTGGCTTTTAATCTAATGTTAACGTAGATTCATTTTGATACATCCAGTTAACTGTCGTCTTCGGAAGGCCCGCCATTACTCCACCAAGGGCACCACTGGCAGGGAATACAAAGGTTCTGAATTATTTATTTCAGCTGCGTTCAACATTTTTTACATGAATTCGTAAAAATATTACGTTTCCTATGAGGAACTAAGATTCGCTAAAGTACAGACTATCTTGTCCAGGCTCAAAAACAATGGCTTGTTCGAGGTTCTCCTATAATCCTTTTTCCGTAAAGGTCAGTCTTAATCAGTTTTTCACTTTCATTGTTTTTATATTTCATATCGGTAGTTTAGGAATATATCTGAGAATTCGCACTGGTGAGAAGTCACATAAATGTAACTGCGGAAAGCAATTTCTTTGTAAAGTTAATTTGGACAAACATTTGACAAGTAACACTGCTGAAAAACCATATGAATTACGTACACATTTAATAACTCATACTGCAGAGAAACCATCATCATCATCATTTAAGCCACAAGAAGTTCACTCCTGGACATAGGCCTCCTCCGCCTCCAAAGATTTTTCTCTCCATGGAAGGAAATCGCCGTACTCACCAAGTTGGGAGGGCGGGTGGCGAGCGCAGTTTGTTTAGCTTCTTGTGCGTTCACGCCGACGCCCATCGCAAGCATGTTGAAGCTGGGTAAGGATAGGAATGTGTTTATTTGAGAATGGAATAAATGTACAGGGATACTACTTAGTCGAATGAATGGGGAAAGCAAGTAGCAACTTTATTAATGTAATAAGTGTGGTGTGGGGAGCAATTTATTGAAAAGGGTCATTTAAAACACATTAAAGAATTGATACTGGTGAGAAACCGTTCTAATGTAATATTTTTCATAGGCGATTTGCTCAGTACACACACACACACATTTAAGTACCCCTACTGGTGAGAAACCATTTAGAAGTAATCTTTGTTGTTGTCGATTTGCTGATAATAATTCATTACATATCTGAGAACTTCCACTAGTGAGAAACCTTACGAATGTCATAAATGTGGGATGTAATTTCGTCCATAGATTAACTAAGAAAGACATCTGAGAACTCACACTGGTGAGAAACCATCTCATTGTAACAAGTGTCATGTTCGATTTGCTGAGTACAGTACAATACTTACACATTACGAGCACACTTGTGATAAGACAGAGGAGTGTTATGTTCGTCATCGTAGCTTTGTACAAATCAGAACATACATACACATTAAGAATCCTCAAAACACACACATATAGCTATTTGTTCAAGTACAGTACCTGGTGCAGGACACGAGTCCACCAAATAATTATTGGAACACACCACACAGTCAAATATCGGCGAGCTCCGTGGCGCAGTGGTTATCACGCCAGCCTGCGACACGAGGGTTCCCGGGTTCGATCCCCGGCCAGGTCAAGATGAAAAATCAGCCAAGTGCGAGTCGGACTCGCGCACGAAGTGTTCCGTTCCGTTATCTATAAAACCGGCAAAAAATCATGTCTGTTGCATGGGAGCCCCCTTATATATTTATAGCGGCAACAGAAATACATCATCTGTGAAAATTTCAACTGTCTAACTATCAGGGTTCATAAGATACAGCCTGGTGACAGACGGACAGACAGACAGACGGACGGACAACGGAGCGATATTAATAGGGTCCCGTTTTTACCGTTTGCGTACGGAACCCTAAAACGATCTTTTTCATATTCTTGGATGTTTCAGGGTCTTGAATGTTCATCTATATAAGTATCTATTATAAAATATAGTATCGGTGAGTTAGTATCCTACGACACAAGTTCACAACTTACTGGGGCTAGGTTTGGTGTATGGACCAGTTAGGGTGATGTGAATCCTTAATTTGCAACAGGCAAAGAATGTGCCGCATGCGTTACACTTTGCGGCCTTGGACCCCACATAAAAACAAAGGTGCCACAATATAAAATGTTTTTTAATCGGTCGGAACATCACTGAGCATTTCGTTATCGTGTCAGCCCAACAAGTCCAGTGCTGGACATAGGTTTTCCCGAATAATTTTAAATACGACCTGCAAGAAGCGGCCCAGCGCCTTTCTGCGACCGTAGCGAGGTTGTCCGTCCATCTGGTGGGTGGGTATCAGACTGCGCTTTTCGTTACATCTCGCCATTCGAGAACCTTTTTGTCTCACCGTCCATGGGCAGGAACTTGGTTATAATCCCGTCGTACCGTATGCACCAATTTAGTTTTTGAAGGATCTCTTGTAATCCAATACATATCTAGGTAACCGATCCGATGCGGATGGCACGACGTGTTTTGAAAATGGAGGCCGCCGCATTGAATCGGTTAACATAAATTAAGTCTCAATAATTATAACAAAAAACATCGGTATCATGGAATCTGAAAGATTATAGGCCCAATTCATGCTAGATGCTAGACACCCCTCTCAGGAGTCAGCTCAAACCGAGACGCGACGCGACTGAAAAGTAGCAATGAAATATATCTGTATGGTGCCAGACTTGGTGTTAGGCCCAACACCATACATGAAAAGATGTTGCTGCTTGCTGGGTTGAAGATGGTAGTGTGGAGACACAAGATCACGTCACGGAGAAAGTAGTTTATTGTTCTTGCTGGTTACATGATGGCTGGGTGTGACGGATCCTTTGTCGATGGCAGTGTCCAGGTCCAGGCGCTAAAGTACCGCCGACCGTCCGATGTGTGTCTCATGACGCCATCGATATGTATCTCGATATGTTTTAAGATTATAGAGCTATTTATATTGTTAAAGTAGCTGACACGCGACCTACATGATGTAAGTCGCGGGTCGCCCAAAAGTGCGAGCGTAGCTCGAACAATATCTTTATTTAATAAACGAAAAGGTACACATTTCATGGACGGCCTTAGGAAATGGCTCGCGGCGGTGCTTCGCCGGTAGACGCGGCGCAAGAGTGGCGCTGCGCCTCGTGACGCTGCGTTACAGCCCGCTGGTGCAGCTTGAAGCCACTGTGGCGACTTGTCTCTACTATTTCCGTCCAGACTCCGTGTACATCTGAAGCAGCTGACGAGTGCTCGAGTGAGAAATATAACGATAGACTGGGATCTTGTTAGGTATAATCGGACTTCTTGCAGAGGTAGCAAAACTAATACAAAAATAAGGGCTCGCGCGAAACCATGTAGGGACACATTGTTATGTCAGCGTTTCGTATCGCGGTGGGCTAGCGTGCTTTTGGCCGTCAGTCGCTACTCGCCCGTCCCTCGCATAACTTGTGTATCCTCCTCATACAAGTGGTGACCTACAAGTGGTGACCACGACAGAAGACGCCTAATAGATAAGAGGCGGGCATAGGGGTAGCGGCTCACACCATCGGAGGAGAACACACCGTACGGGTACAGTCACGCGGAAAACAGTAAGCCGGAATTTTATTTCTGTGAGAAACAAAATGAATCCCGACGGATCGCCTATTGTGGCGGGCACAACGCAGCCCTCAGGCACCTCGATGGATATGGCTACAGTCTCAGTGTCGGCGAGACTACCGCAATTTTGGGAGGATCAACCACGGCAAGCTTTCCAAAGACGCCATTGGACAGATTGCAGACTTATTGATGGACCCACCTGCGACGGAAAAATTTAAAGCCCTTATGGAGAGGTTACTTTCTATTTATGAAGAGTCGACGACACGCAAGCTGCAGAAATTCCCGTGAAAAATAGGTGCTCGCAGTAAGTTAAGTTGGTATATGTTATTTATATATGTATTTCAAAAGTGAGCAATACGTAAATGTTATTCAGTTATATCGTGAAAATGTAAGCAAATTAAGTATTGCGACATGAGTAAAGTGTTTGTTGTTTATGCACGCATATATCGTAACCAAATAGGTTAGTAGATACTTGCATAAGAACATACTTTTTCAGAAATTTGTAGATGTCAAGATATATTTTGGTGTTCTAATAGTGTGCGAAAACTGATTAATTGAACTTTGATTTCATTAAATACTGATGCATTTTAACTATGTGTCATTTCACCTCAGTTTTGTTTGAGATAAAGTCATAATGGGCTGGGGACAGAGCAATCAAGAAAACGTAGCGGTCGCCCAGGCCCAAGCTACTATTGGGACTACGGTACAGTCCAAGTTAGATTATTTGTCGATAATTGTAGTAATCACGGCAGTGTTAATGGCCGTTATAACAATCTGTATGTTACGTCGGCGATGTACGAAAAAAGTTAGAAAATGGTTGCAACAAGAAGTCCAGAGTACGAGTGTACCTATTCCGAACGTCAGGGCGCAGGCTGCACCCGTGACTCAGCCGACAGTGTACTAGAGGTGTAATGTTTTGTGTCATTTGTGATAGTGAATAACAGAAAATTTTCGCACACTACAATCTTATGTATTCTCATATGTATTGATCCATTTATTTTATACTTATGTGTGAATGTAGTTAGTGATACGTGTGAATAGGCAGTCAAAATAAAAACAATGTTTTGGAAATAATATAGTTTATTGGTATTGGTACAAGTAAAAGCTTATATGGTTTAACAAATAGATGGTTTTGCAAATAAATACTATGTATGAGTATAACAATTGTTGAAATGTATAACTTTTTTTTGGTCTTTTCAAAAAATTAGGTCTTGTCTAAAACGTTTTCAATATGTATAAATGTACTTAATCTTTTCAAATTTGCGAATAGAAGTTAATATGGTAAAAGTAGAAAAAAATTTCGAAACATAACTTCTAAATTTAGATTCAGTTAGGTACATGTTCATTGTACAATAATATGTTGCAATCGCTTCGAGGTATTGTTGTCCGGCGAGCGAACTGAAGCTCAGGTTTCGAGCGCCGAGTTGAGTCAGCGCATAGCTTCACTCCGGCCGAGCGATTGTGACATGTTATTAGATTTTATAAGTTACAGAGTTATAAACATGAATGTTGTTTGGAATGGTAAAATTTTTTGAAAAATTTGGGGGGATGTTATGTAGGGAGGGACACATTGTTATGTCAGCGTTTCGTATCGCGGTGGGCTAGCGTGCTTTTGGCCGTCAGTCGCTACTCGCCCGTCCCTCACTTAACTTGTGTATCTCCTCATACATATTTGCTATAGAGACTTTCGTAATTCTGTATAACTGTGATTGTGACTGTGTGTAACTGTGGACATAGAAATATACTCATCGTCCTGGAACTTGACTTTAATTTCCTTCTGAACTTCTTAACGTAGGTCAAGCTAGTGGAGTGCGTAGACATTTATCAGTTAATCAGTGATCAGACATAGTGACACCCCGTGTACAGACTAGTGACCTACAACCACATGCCTGTAAAGCATCGTGTCGCGTCGTGTCTCTGTATTAACTTGCCCTTGGTTTCAGTGTGGCCCGCGGACAAAAAGCGCCTGGCCGCGGGACTTCGAGCTTTTCAAGCATCCTTTCACTCGCCTCGGCTTTGCACGAGTAGATATAGGTACTTATTCTATAACATATGTATGTTCATCAAGGATAAAGTAGGATTCTAATAGTGAAATAATTTTTCAAATCGGTCCAGTAGTTTAGGAGCCTAATCAACGTAAACAAAACAAAGAAAAACGTCATTAATACCAATTAAATTTGATTAAAATATTGGCAAAGGAATGCCTCAGCTTGTGTCGCCACGTGCCTAAGTAGTGGGCACGCTGTGGCAATCTTTCCCCTCTGTATAATAGTGGTGTAGTAGTGTAGATAGGCCTCGGCCACCGGCTGCGGGTGCACTGCCAAGCGATCGGCCACACGATGCTCGGCGACTACACCCACAGCGACGCCATGGATAGTGCGCCTCGCAGAATGTTCCTGCTCGCTGCCAGGTGAATATTGTACGGTTGTACGGAACCCTTCGATTTGTTTACATTTAAAATAGTGTTTGTTCCCCAGACTGGTGCTCCCCCTGCCCACCTCGCCCCTCGACATCCAAACGTCAGAGCCCTGCTTCTCAGACAGCGAGTTCCTTGAGCGGTGGCGATGCGAGCACACTCAACAAGCTGTGACGTCATTGCCGGCCCTACAGCATCGGCCAGCGCCACAAGTGTGTTGGCTCAATTACATATTCCGGCTATTTGTATCGTGTAAAAATTATTTTGTATTTTATGCAATAAGAATTTCAAAAACTGTACTATCTCAAAAAGTACTTAACCGACTTTGATAAAATTTGCATTAATCCCTAGCTGCGCAATACCTTGTACAACTAAAAAATAATGTTAGCAATCCGACTTGAAATTTTTAAGATATGCGCAGACAAACATACAAGTATACACACATACACTTATAAATTAGGCACTCATGTTGAGAAGCTTGTACAGAACAACATATACACAACTGCAATCCCGCCAATATTAGAGAGATAAATCGCACGTAAGCGAAACCGCAGGCAAAGGTATTTACAATTAAAACTCCAAAGAATATAACATATAAAAGCCTATCCTTAACTTTATTTCAGAATTAAACATTATTATACATCGAAAATTCTTATTATGGTGTACCTAACGATATACCTACCTGGTTTCTAGGTGATACATTGTAATATACATAAACTCGTAATTGAGAAAACTGCATATCATGAATGTTTAATATTTATGTGATAGATAGCAAAACATGAGAGTCTAAAATAATATTAAGTATTGAAACAAATTGTACACATGTTAACATAA
This sequence comes from Elegia similella, assembly GCA_947532085.1. NCBI lineage: Eukaryota > Metazoa > Arthropoda > Insecta > Lepidoptera > Pyralidae > Elegia > Elegia similella. The sequence goes on from OX383950.1 coordinate 14,038,427, forward strand.
CTACAATACAAAAGGTGGACTTAATGCTAATCAGCATTCTCTAACAGTCAAAACTTTGGGTTGTTCAGAGAGTTTTGTGTTACGTGTTAAATATAGTGTTACGTCAAGGTTCAATGACTCCAAGCGAAACTAAAATACGCAGCCGCAGTAGACACAGGTTGTTACAGAAACTTAGCGATTTGTTTTGTATGAAAATTACATTTTGGTTAGTTTTGGTTTCCTGGCTGCTATTATAATTTCTTAATACTATCTAGTAAAGCCCGTGGTTTAATATATCACGCATATTTTACAAACTTATGTTGGATGTGGACGAGAATGAAGATCCCGTTCCTAACGTGACATTAAAAACTATGCAAAAGTAAGAAGGATGAGATGTTGACACCCGACTACGTGCCAGTGGGACTCCCATACTTCAGATTCCAGGCCACTCATCACAGACATATGCCAAGTCTTTCGCGGTACTTGCTGCTCGGCTGTGGAATTCGCTTCCACTCGACATTAGAATGGCTCCCTCGGCTGATTCATTTAAATTTAATCTGAAAAAGTCTATTTATATATATTTATAAGTTGCTGAAATTTCTTTTATCTCGACTTTAATGTCGGTTTTTTTAACGCCCGATCTCCCGCCTCGAGACCCTCAAGGAGAAGGAGAATCAGGATTCTTCTCTACGAAAATGGTATTCCCCAAAACTTTAGTTAAAATAATGGAAGTATGAATAGCTGCCTGTGTCTGTAGTATGTGTATATTTATTTTTGAGTCAAGCAAGTTGCAGTATCTGTGTAAGCTTTTGGCTATTGTTCCGGTTGATCCTATAACTATTGGTACTGCGTGGGTTGGCATTTTCCATAATCGGGTTATTTCTTATATTATTATATATATTATGATATGTATTTGTAGCGACTTTCTGGAAGGATTACTGCATTCTCCGATCAACCCCAGAATCACAGCGAGGAAAAACAGTAAGCACTAACCTGGATCCAAGGTGGACAGGAGTTGGTGAAGGAATCGCCTTCGACGGGGCCTCGTGCCGGCCGGCTAGCGATCTTCTTGCTTGAACCGTATTCCTTTACACTGCCTACACTAGTGGTACACCATCACATATACGCGATGAAGATTTAGGGTTGTTTTGGCCAGTAAAAGTCCTTAGAAGTCGATATTTTTGGAAATTATATCAGCGCACGGGCGCCTTCAACTTGACTCGATCGCCATATTTTTTCGACTCGTCCCGGGCGACCAATCAGAGGCCGTCGACGGCGAATAGGGAAGTAGATATAGGGGGGAACGGAAGCAGGACCACAGATAGGTAATTTTATTTGGGTTTTTAAAGTTAATGCTTACACATTTTCCCCCACCTGAAATCCACAAGGGTTTCACAGAGAATGCAAATTGAAAGATAAAAAACAACAGCAATAGCTACGCACTATTGCAAGACTATCTAGAAATATTATTTTCGAAAGATAAAGTAATAAATAAGTTTTAACTAACCTAAGGATAGTGTGAGTTTATGTTTTAGTAATTTATGAAAAAATATCTTAATTAATTGGTAAGGGACAAACCTTTACTACCGGCCTACGAAAGGTCTTTCCGTTAGCAGTTCGGAAAGTAACTACTCTGACTACTTGATCCGAACCAGCATGCACTTGCACAATACGTGCCAACTTCCAGATCATCGGCGGAAGATTAGGTTCGTTAACTATGACTAAGTCATTTATTTTAATATTTGGTTCATGTACGAACCTTTTGTTCTTTCGTTGTAATGTATGAAGATAATCACGCTGCCATACGCGCCAAAATCTCTGGGTAATTTTCTTAAGCATGACCCAACGAGAGCGCGGACACGAAATAAAACATCTAACACACTTCGACAGCACGGTACGTATCAGAAGTCTCAATCCAATTATCCAAAACTGGCGTTAAATAAGAGCTTGTAAGGTTCGAGGTCCACAATGCAAATATTTTTTATGAAAATGTTTTATTATAATTTTAGATATTGGACATTGTTTATGTAACAAAAAAAGGTGTAACGCAGATGGTGACAGATTAGCCTCATCGATGCGTTCCCCCACCCGCACGATCCCATCATCGTCCAGGAAAGGTGAAAGTTTTTGAATGGATTTTACACATGGTTCATTATCTCGCACTCGACTGACTTCGGAAGACATATAATGATCCTGACGAGTGCGTTACCCCAGCCGACTAAGTGCTCCTTTTACGAATTGATAAATGCAAATAATTAGATCATTACTTCGTGTAAATGTCCCCGAAAGTAAATAATTTGACACCCCGCCGTTTCAGAGATAATGAGGAAAATAAAATTCGGCTGGCGTAACGTTACCCCAGCCGACTTTTTTTGATCCCGTTGGTTTATCTGGATAAAAAGTATGCACAAAGATAGATTGAATTTGCTCTCAAATGTCCCCGATAAAATTAAATTTGACACCTTTATGGATTTCGAGTTATTTCATTTTCTGCTGCGGTAACGTTTGGCCAATCTCTGTATCTTTGAAACCGTAAGACGCAGAATCATGATTTTTTTTATACGTATAGAACGGAATTTGTCACCATTTGACACCTAGTTATCTTAAATATTAATTATATGGTTTGCGAGTAATAAATATTATTCTGAAAACCATAATTTCGGTTCTAGTTATTAAACGAGGGAACCCTGAAAATTCAAACTAGTCCTAATAGATGCCTCTTATAGAGACATACAAAACATCAAAACTTTCATCAGCCTAATCCAAAGCATTGGCAAGTTATAATGATATTACTGGTTCCAGAAAGCCAGATGGGCTCTCGATTTAAACGAGGAAAATAATACTTTCCTTTTACCTGGCTGATTCCATATTTAAACAATAATTAGACACTTTATCGAAAAACATACATACCAATTTTTAGCTTGATATACTTTCGTATATAAGAAATAATAATTAAAAACTAAACCTAGATATTTTTTTCCGATTACCCGACCAAGTTCTGATGTGCATCTGAAAGCGGCTGCGGCATACTACTAGATATACTTCCATATTCGACGGCATTGTATTCTAAATTGGATGGTACAGGCGAGTGGAAATTTTTTAATAAAAAAATATATGCCTTATAGAATGGAATTACTTATTCCCTCTATACTTATACTTTATAATGTATTGATTCCTAACGGGATTGACCAAGTCTATTATTGCAAGACCAAAGGCAGCTATAGGTAATATTGGAAATACGAGTATGTAATACTTGCTTTGTTAGATAGAATTAGAAAAAAATACAACTGCACTTGCTCGGAACTGCAATTTCATTGGCTAATGTGCGCGAGCGGGACAGCGCAGCGATAGTCCCTAGTTTTGCTCGCGCATAATAACAAATCCTAACTAATATTATAAATGCGAAAGTGAGTTTGTTTGTTACGTTTTCACGCCGTAACTACTGAACCGATCATCATGAAATTTTGCATACAAGTTCTCTGGAGTGCGGAGAAGGACATAGGCTACCTTTTATCCCGGGAAATAGTACTACTCCCGAGGGATCGACATTGACGCGGGCAAAAACTAGCATATATATTTTTTTTATTTTCGAAGAAGGACACAAAAAAGTATTGATACTCTGTACTGTGGTACCGACTACTTTTGATTTCGAACAAATCTTTGTAAGATGTCCCCTACATCTTCGCATAAAGCAATGCACAATAAAACAAGCAGTACATAATATAGAAAAAGAAATACGGACTTCTAGTTCATTTGTTTAGCTAATAACGACGCGTTTTCCTAGTTGATGGATACACATTTTACTCCCAATTTGTAAAACTGACACTTTCTACGCGAGAGCAGCAAAAATAAATAACACTCAAGATTTTTTTTTATTTATCTCTTGATAGTCTTACCTTATAGAATATAACCTTGTTTTCGTTGGTTTTTGATTACCAACTACGGTGACAGTTGGATTGAACTATTATGCAGGCGGCAGACCTCTATTTAAGAGGTCTGCCGCATCATTCAATCATTCAAACAAAAAAAATATAAAAAGATATTTTATTTACATTATTAGTATGTAGACATTGCCATTTAAGTAATAGTTTCGCTGAAAGAGAAAATCTGTAAGTCACCCTAAGGTTTCATTCATCATCATCATCATCATTTTGAATAGGTGTCACGGTCAATCGACCATGCACACCCTGGTGTCAGAGTTCTTCGGAACCGCCTCTCGGCCTCTGACGTGGTTCCTTTAACGACTACCAGATGGCAGCCGGACCACCGGCTTAACGTGCCTTCCGAAGCACGGAATCATCTTTATTATCGGACAATCAGGTGATTCACTTCTGCAATGTCCTACCAAACTGGAAACAACTAAACAAAGTATGCTTCTGGTGGAAATCGAACCCACGACCCCCGGGTCAACAGGCAAATGCCTTAAACACTGGACCACGGAGGCTGTTTCTGCTGTTGACCCTAAGGTTTCATTTATTAAATACGAGTCTTTATAATATTAAAATTAATCCTAACAATTTTTCTACTTGAATATACCCAACCACTTATTATTACTGTGCAGATTTTAGAAGGTATACGTTATGTATCGTACGGCCGCTTTTAGATGCACATTCGAACTTGGTCGGGTAATCGGGAAAAATTATCTAGGTTTAGTTTTTATTTATTATTTCTTATATACGATAGTATATCAAGCTGAAAATTTGTATGTATATTTTTGGTTAAAGTGTCTAATTATTGTTTAAATATGGAATCAGCCAAGTGGAAGGAAAGTATTATTTTCCTCGTTTAAATCGAGAGCCCAGAATCTGGCTTTCTGGAACCAGTAATATCATTATAACTTGCCAATGCTATGGATTAGGCTGATGAAAGTTTTGGTGTTTTGTATGTCTCTATAAGAGGCATCTATTAGGACTAGTTTGAATTTTCAGGGTTCCCTCGTTTAATAACTAGAACCGAAAATATGGTTTTCAGAATAATATTTATTACTCGCAAACCATATTATTAATATTTAAGATAACTAGGTGTCAAATGGTGACAAATTCCGTTCTATACGTATAAAAAAAATCATGATTCTGCGTCTTACGGTTTCAGAGATACAGAGATTGACCAAACGTTACCGCAGCAGAAAATGAAATAACTCGAAATCCATAAAGGTGTCAAATTTAATTTTATCGGGGACATTTGAGAGCAAATTCAATCTATCTTTGTGCATACTTTTTATCCAGATAAACCGTCGGAATAAAAAAAAGTCGGCTGGGGTAACGTTACGCCAGCCGAATTTTATTTTCCTCATTATCTCTGAAACGGCGGGGTGTCAAATTATTTACTTTCGGGGACATTTACACGAAGTAATGATCTAATTATTTGCATTTATCAATTCTTAAAAGGAGCACTTAGTCGGCTGGGGTAACGCACTCGATCCTGACTCAATTTAAATAATACTTTGGTTGACTTCTCTAGTTCAGTACTACTGAGAAATGAAAGAATTCGATTTTTCTTTGCAACCCTCGAATTTGAAATAAATCGAATACACCATGCTACAATTCTTAGAATTTTTGTAAAAGAGGAATGTCTGGCAATTAAGTCAAGAAGTGAGTTTCTCACATTAATCACGTGAAGACTTAGTTTCTAGTGATTTAAGCTCGGGTAAGTCTTCTTTTGGAAGTAGAACCCGTTTGTTAGGCCATTGACTAGGCAAATCCTGTAGCCAAGAAGGACCTTTCCACCACAGAGGATGGTCTATAAGCTCTGGACAGGACACTCCGCGACTACAACAGTCGGCCGGGTTATCCTTAGACGAAACATAATACCAGTGATCGGTACTAATCAAATCAGTTGCTTGAATGACACGATTGGCTACATACATTTTTAACAAATGAGGGGCGGTATTAAGCCATGACAAGGTAGTGCTGCTGTCTGAATAAGCTCGAATAGAATTAATAGTTATATGGTCTTTAAGCAAATTATACATGTGCGATAGAACTTTTGCCAGAAGCACCGCTGCGCTTAGCTCGAGTCTATTTACCATGGTAGGTTTTAAAGGAGCTACTCTAGATTTTCCAATCAGTAAACTAGTCGCAGTAGAAATTCTGGGCTCATTAGTAACCACACAAATATACACACAACAACCATAGCCTTTCAGAGAACCATCACAGAAACCTACCAAGTGTACTTCCATCGGATTGGAAGGTATAACTAACCGCGGAAGAGAAATTTTTTGTAAATCAGACAAATTGGCCGCTATTAAATGCCATTGTTTAGTTAAATGTTTTGGAATAGTCTCATCCCACGATAAATTTAACCGCCATATTTCTTGCAACAGCGATTTTGCTGCAAAGACTACTGGGCATATCCAACCGAGTGGATCGAAAATGCGGGCTACTAAAGAGAGTATGGATCTTTTAGTAAATTTGACTTCGAACGAGTCTGAAAAGGCATATGAAAAAGAATCATTAATGGGATTCCATCGTATCCCTAATATTTTGACAAACTCATTTCCCGATTCATCGAAGGATTTGGAACTTTGACAAAATTCAGGAGGAACATCCTTAAGAAGACGAGGAGCGTTAGTAGTCCATTTCTCGGGTCTTATCAATATTTGCCGATACATACGACGGATGTCGGCAGTAAAAACTATTTTGTGAAATTTTGTCACTATATCGACAATATCCACTTGCAGCTTAGGACCCACATGAACAATATTATTGAGTGACAGATTATTCGAAGTCCGACTACTGGCATCGAAGACTACTCGTAAACGTGTCGTTGTACTATCGGGTCCTATTACACAATGGTGAGGAATAATATAACGGTCAGTAGACAAAGATTCAGCAGGCTGCATATGTCCCAGATCTTCGTACTGCTGCATAAATTCCTTATACTCCGTTTTCAACTCAGTCTGGCTGGCAAGACGCTTTTCCAAGTTGAGAAAACGGTTAAGAGCCTGATGATATGATTCTCCTAAGGCTGGAGTATCATCTTTAAGCATAATTGGTACAACATAACGACCGTCGGAGGTACGATATGTGCCATTTTTATATTTTTGTTCACATATTTCATCCTCAGGACCGGAAATTTTACATTTCGACGGTTCTTCGGATTCCCAAAACCGTTGAACGATCTCATCGAGCGCACAAGAAGACGCGATGAGTGACGTAACGGGTGTGGCTGGAGTTTGAGCCACCACGTTTTGAAGAAACTGACCACTTATCACCCAGCCGAATAAACTAGACAGTGCACATGGAAAACCAGGACCTGGGCTATAACGTGAACCAGTATATATCTGGTCAAAACAGTCTACTCCTAACAACAGATCGATCGGACCCGATTTATCAAAATCTTGGTCGGCGAGATCCAGATGTTTAAACTTTTCCTTGACAACCGACGGTAACGAAGTTGAAGGAATCATTGAAGTGATTTTAGGCAAAACCACTAATGGTATATCGAATTGGGGCGAGTCATTTGACCTAGGCACAATAGAGCCAAAAGTATAACCTTTAATATTACAAACATAATTTTGACCGAGACCGGTTACATTTAAATTACACTTTTTTATATGTAAACCTAACTGTCGCGCACAGCTACTTGTAATGAAAGAGTCCATCGAGCCACTATCTATGATTACACGAGCATACTGCCATGAACCATCCACTCTTCTCAACCGAACCACTGCTGAACCAATAATTTTGGTACTCATAAGTGACTTTGACATTTTTGGCTGAGTTGTACAAGTTAGGGAAGTGCTCATATTGGAATTCTCAGAAGCCTTTAGGTCATTGGTATTAGATAATAAACTTTTATGTTCTTCATGTAATAATTGTTATGTTTTGAGTTACAAATGAAACACATGGACTTAGACTTGCAGTCTGCACTAGTATGACCGGGCCTTAAGCAGTTTTGACATAATTGTAACTCTTTAACTAATTGTTGTCGCTGTCCTATATTCATAGAATGTACTTTACCACAGCGATATATTGAATGATTTTCATGACAGTACGCACAGACAGCCTGATTAGGTTTATTATTATTTGAGTTCGAAGAAGTAATTAAGGAAGAATTTGATTGCCGAGAAAAAGTATCTTTCTTTGTATTATTGTGGTTTTGTTTATTTGTAGATTTGAATGACTGTAAATTACTAGGTTGACTAACCTCTAAAACCTTTATATAATTCTGTAAATAAACAATCAAATTATTAAATTTAGGAATTTCTTCGGTATTTTGTAATTCAAACCTTTTCCTAGCTTCTGTATCAAGAGGCCGAGATGCTATGTAAAATAAAAGAAATTCACTTAAATCATCAATATTTAACCCGCGCAAGGCACTAACACATTCATAAAGTGTGTTGGTTAATTGTGATAAGTTTGATAATGATGGCCGTTGGATCGGATTTAATTTTATTATTTTTTCTAAATAAGCGGTGGCTAAAATACGTTTATTATTATACCTGTCTAGCAACGCTGCATAAACCACAGAATAATTAGCTGATGTTATAGGAACACCCATAGCTAGTGTCAGGGCATACCCAGACAGACATGACAACAAATAGTAAAATTTCTCTGTGTCCGACAACGAAACATTATTATGCACAAGCGACGTATAACTGTCTTTAAACATCTGCCAGTTCTCTATATTACCATCAAACTTAGCTATTTGCAATTTAGGTAGTTTCACTTGCGAGCTGGAATGCGCATGACCTTGACACAGTTCCGAGCGCGAACTCGCACCGATGGCATTTACGTCGAGAGAATCGGCAAACTCAATGACGAAATAGTATAACTCGTCAAATGACAACAAAGCATTATTATCGATAACAAATTGAGGATTTAGTTTAAGTAGTACAGTCCCGGGACATTCAAAAGTAGAATAAATGGGTATCTCTTGGATAGGCATGTAACATCCTCGTCTTCATCGTCACTTACCATCAGGTGAGATGGGAGACAAATGCCTAATTCAATATTTAGTAAAAAAAAAAAAAAAAGTTGCAACTGGTTTACACGATCGTTGCATTCCAAGAAATTATGACGAATTTTATCAATTCTTTTATACCTAGCTCGAAAGGATGCTAATTTAGTTTTATTTTCTTTCGTAATTTTTGCTAAGTCATAAAGTATTTGCATATTTTTAAACTCATATTCACGTTTTCCAATGGTGGACATTAATTCTCCTTCCGCCATGTTTTGGTAGGCACTAATTGTGAAAAGTACGAGTAATGTAGGTAAGTAGCAAAAGTTTAACTGGAAACTGAGTAATGGAACAGATATTCACCAAACACGTAGGTTTTAAAACTACGCACTATTACTTATAATCATAAATACACACCTCACTGCTATTAATTGACCCTAGGTAAGTACATAGGCTATCCAAAATAGTTCGAAAGCCTGAGTAACAAGATAGTACCTTATGGCATACAAATCGAACGATTAAGGGATTATTACAAGGGAATTAACGAGATAAGAAGTATGTACTCGTAAGCAATAGGTATTTACTATGGTATGGCACAGGTATGGAATTCCCTGTTTGATCCGAGATTGTTAGACAAATAGACAAATGCTAGGTGGGTAAGTACCTAGTTAATTTGAATCTATAATAAGTCTATTTATGAATAAATTAGTTATCCATATTTGGAAATAACTTTAATTGAAAATATTGAAATTAAGTGGGTAAATTTGAAATAAGTACGTGAGGAATGTCCTCACAGGAGGCACCATAAATTAATGTAGCGACTTTCTGGAAGGATTACTGCATTCTCCGATCAACCCCAGAATCACAGCGAGGAAAAACAGTAAGCACTAACCTGGATCCAAGGTGGACAGGAGTTGGTGAAGGAATCGCCTTCGACGGGGCCTCGTGCCGGCCGGCTAGCGATCTTCTTGCTTGAACCGTATTCCTTTTCACTGCCTACACTAGTGGTACACCAGTATTTATATATGTATTATTACAATTATTTATGTATTACATGTATATTAATGTGTATTAATAGTGTCAAGATGTAAATCTAATAAATTATATTAGATTTACATCTTGACACTATTGCCGTTATGCCTCTCGTATATCCTTTCAGTCACTTGGTTGACTGGAAGAGATCCCTTCAAGGGATAAGTCCGCCGTTGTGTAAATTATCTTTTTTTACATATAACTGATTTATTTGTTTTATTTGTTTTTGTACAATAAAGAAATTACAAACAATACAAACAAACAAGGATCATTGTTAACCAGTGTGTGTTCTTAAATGTTTTGTTAATACACTGCTGTTAGCAAATCGACGACGACAAAACTTACACTGATATGGTTTCTCACCAGTGTGTGTTCTTAAATGTGATTCTAAATCACCCTTTTGATTGAATTGCTTGCCACAATCATTACATTTATACGGCTTCTCACCAGTGTGAGTTCTCAGATGTTTTGTTAATGTACTGCTGTCAGCAAATCGACGTCGACAAACCTTACATTCAAATGGTTCCTCACCAGTGTGAGTTCTTAAATGAGTTTTTAAATGACATTTGTGACTAAACTGCTTTTCGCAAACATTACACTAAAATGGTTTTTCACCAGTGTGTGTTCTTAAATGTGTTATGAAATGACCCTTTTCATTAAATTGCTTGCCACAATCATTACATTTATATGGCTTCTCACCAGTGTGAGTTCTCAGGTGTGTTTTTAATGTACTGTTGTGAGTAAATCGACGACGACAAACCTTACATTCAAATGCCTTCTCACCAGTGTGTGTTCTCAGATGTTTTGTTAATGTACTGCTGTCAGCAAATCGACGACGACAAACCTTACATTCAAATGGTTTCTCACCAGTGTGAGTTCTCAGATGTTTTGTTAATGTACTGCTGTCAGCAAATCGACGTCGACAAACCTTACATTCAAATGGTTTCTCACCAGTGTGAGTTCTTAAATGAGTTTTTAAATGACATTTGTGACTAAACTGCTTTTCGCAAACATTACACTCAAATGGTTTTTCACCAGTGTGTGTTCTTAAATGTGTTATGAAATGACGCTTTTCATTAAATTGCTTGCCACAATCATTACATTTATATGGCTTCTCACCAGTGTGAGTTCTCAGGTGTGTTTTTAATGTACTGTTGTGAGTAAATCGACGACGACAAACCTTACATTCAAATGCCTTCTCACCAGTGTGTGTTCTCAGATGTTTTGTTAATGTACTGCTGTCAGCAAATCGACGACGACAAACCTTACATTCAAATGGTTTCTCACCAGTGTGAGTTCTCAGATGTTTTGTTAATGTACTGCTGTCAGCAAATCGACGTCGACAAACCTTACATTCAAATGGTTTCTCACCAGTGTGAGTTCTTAAATGAGTTTTTAAATGACATTTGTGACTAAACTGCTTTTCGCAAACATTACACTCAAATGGTTTTTCACCAGTGTGTGTTCTTAAATGTGTTATGAAATGACGCTTTTCATTAAATTGCTTGCCACAATCATTACATTTATATGGCTTCTCACCAGTGTGAGTTCTCAGGTGTGTTTTTAATGTACTGTTGTGAGTAAATCGACGACGACAAACCTTACATTGAAATGGTTTCTCACCAGTATGTGTTCTTAAATGTGATTCTAAAGTACCCTTTTGATTAAATTGCTTGCCACAATCATGACATTTATATGGCTTCTCACCAGTGTGAGTTCTTAAATGACTATCTAAATTACTCTTTTGATTAAATTGCTTGCCACAATCATTACATTTATATGGCTTCTCACCAGTGTGAGTTCTCAGGTGTGTTTTTAATGTACTGTTGTGAGCAAATCGACGACGACAAACCTTACATTCAAATGGTTTCTCACCAGTGTGTGTTCTTAAATGTCTGTCTAAATCACTCTTCTGATAAAATTGCTTCCCACAGCTATTACAATTATACAGCTTCTCACCAGTGTGCGTTCTCAAGCATATTTGTAGATGTCTCTTCTTCTGAAACCCCCTGAGACAAACACGACACTGGTGCCTTGTGTCAGCGCTCTGAGGCTCGCCATAATAACTGTTTCGGGAACTTCCTGCCACAGGCTGTTGGCCCTCTGTTGCGCCATCTGCAAAACATTTGTTACTTTCACCTACACCATCGCTTATCAAAGGAGGTCAGTTCGTTAGCGAACCCGTGAGATAAGATACATCATATGAGCGCACAGGTCACCACTGCCGAAGCGCTTACACGTAGACATACAACGAAGCCAAACCCCCCTCTCTCTTAAGCATTCATTCATATGCATAGAAATATAGAAGGCGTGAATGACGTTATGCGAAAGCGACGTTTCTTCGCAATGTAGAACGTCACTTTCGCAAAATGTCATTCATATTTTTATGCGAAAATTGGAAAAAGCAAGAGGATTACGGCATTGTATTATATTTTACTAGCTTTCGCCCGCGGCTCCGCCCGCGTCAATGTCGATCCCTCGGGAATAGTACTTTTTCCCGGGATAAAAGGTAGCCTATGTCCTTCTCCGTACTCCAGAGAACTTGTATGCAAAATTTCATGATAATCTATTCAGTAGTTACGGCGTGAAAGCGTAACAAACAAACAAACAAATTCACTTTATTAGTAAGGATTAACCTACGAAATAAACTTCATTTATTTTGGGTCTCCACAACGTTGGCCACCTGGTGGGAATACTTGGCAGTGTTGTGCTCTATTGGACTTCAAGGTCAGGCCCTGGCCAAAGAATATATACACTACGCGCCCTGGCAGAACTAAATATGGATCTTTTCGGCCACACCGATCACTTCAACCCAAAATCCAAATTCCATCTTATCATAGCTATTCAATTAGATGCCTTCACCCCTGGCTGGGTGGTCCGACTTCCACTAACTTCAGCTCGACCGCTAGTTTCAAATTCAGAAAACCGCATTTGACTCCCTCCACCAAACAGAGACACACACACAATGAGTCGTGTGAAACATATAACACCATCTGTTTGTTCGGTTGTTAAGAAGCTTACCGTCCGCGTAGTGTCCCCCGCCCCGCGCCCCCGCGTCTTCATCGGAGTCCCGTGTCTCGTCCACGTCAGCCGCGGGAACGCCTGGCACGAGGGAAATGACAGTTAGTGCCCGAGACAGCGTTGTACGGTTATGTAATATGTAATTATTGGCAGAATGTCAATTTAACATTTTTTATATGCACATGCAAAATTCCTGCTTTTAGGCAAGTGACTTCTTCGATGGTGGTCTGGGAGAAAATAAATACGTAGAATGTACCAGCTGCTTCTCTTTCCACGCAGACCGTAGAAGCCTGCCGAAGGACTGGGCGAAAATCTGTAGAATCATGTCACCAGACGATGTGACTAGCAACCCACCATTATTTACTTCAAGTTCCGTTATTATTATTTTTTTCTATATGTCGAATGTTCACTGACAGGTGTTGCAGAATATATCAGTGTTGAACTCGTGCCCCACATGAGTAATTTTTATACTCAGCCTATTTGGTTCACTAAAACGCACACTGCATTTTAACATATTTTAATTCTCTTTCTAGCTATATTGTTGTGTTAAGTATGTGTATGTTTTCTTTGTGCTGGATTACCTAGGTATATGTTTGTTTCATTAACCAAATAAATCTATTCTATGGATACGTTAACACGAGCCTTTATGACTTGTAGCCTCAGGCTGGATAAACACGTAATATGAATGTGTGGAGTGTGACACGAAAAAGGGGCGTGATAAGCTATTTTTTCAGTCATGCCACTGGGATCCCCGATTTGAAACCCTACAGGGCATTCTACAGAACTCACTTTGTTTTATTTAAACAATTACCTATATCATTAAGGTATAGCTGGAACACTAAAGATCAATGACAGCAATGATAGACACCTCACAGCATATATGAAATCGTTACCATTCCAAACTGTCACTTTTCTTCTTCCTCTATAATAAGTGACTTATTTCTTACTCTAGTGGTAAATGGAATCAATTTTGCTAGCAAGGTTAAAGTAACATGCTATCTTAAATTTCCGCTCATTCCCTCGGCAGGCTTCTAGCGTCTGCTCGGGCAGAGAAGCAGCATGTACATTTTATGTTTCTCTTTTCTCCCAGACCAGCATGGAAGAGAGTGGGACGTATGGTTAACTTGAACATACGTACCCCCTGGATCCTCATCGTCCGTCGCGGTGTCGCCAGCATCCTCTGACTCCGGCTCAGTTTTGACCGCGACCCTGGCGGGCGGCGTGCTGTCACAACATTCAGCCACAGAGAAGGACAGCGACGCACACAAGCCAATGGCCTCGCGGTCAATCCGGGATACTGATTTGTCTGTAATCTGAATACAAACAAACATTTAGTACATACTAGCGTTCTCTTCCTCCATCCTTGTCACACCCCCAGTTTGTATTCCTATCTGACTTGTGTGTGATAATTTTTGTCAACCATTATGTTACTTGATTCTGGTGAAGTGAAGGAAAATACTGGGAGGTAAAATACTCGGGGTTCCGTACCTCAAAAGGTAAAAAGGAACCCTTATAGAATCAATCGGTTGTCCGTCTGTCTGTCTGACGGTCGGGTCGGTCTGTCAAGACCCTTTTTCTCAGGAACGCGTTGAGGTATCAAGCTAAAATTCATGTCTATTGTCCCTTGTAGCTGTGAAAAAATCAAATCATCTTCTAAGACAACGAAATCATAAGATACAGCCGTTTATGCCGCAAATTTTGTGTTTTTCAACATTCGCAAGGGAATCAAAACCTACAGGGTACTTCCCGTGAACTCAGGATCTTGAAATTTGGTATGAAGCTTTGGTAAGTCTTATAGCACAAATAAAGGAAAAATTGCGAAAACTATAAATTTTTTGTTACATCATGTAATAAAAACATTTTTAATCAATTTTAACTTGTTATAGATAACGGTACGGAACCCTTCGTGCGCGTCCGACTCGCACTTGACCGGTTTTTTTAAAGACCACCCGGAACCATTGTAAGGGCAGAAGGGAAGTTAGGTTAGGGGGTGCAGGGTCCCCCATATGGTTCCCATCTTGCCGCGATGGGGGGCTCAGTAGCCGCGGCTTTGACACCCGCGGTGAAGCAAAGAGGAACCGGGCGGAAGGTGCTCCAGGGGGATTTATGCCAAGTTGACTTACTGAGAGCCTCTTTTAAAAACTGCAGGAGGGGCCGCTAGCTTTTTAATAGCTAGCTAGTTAATGGATGAACTCTCGCTACGCTCACATCGTGGGGAAGAGGAGTACCGATGATAAGGTGTGTTGTATGTACTCCGCGACCGACAATTGGTGGGCCTCGGTCACCTTTTTGGTTAGCAGAGGCCAAACTTAGGGCTAATCGATCGGCGGAAAACGGGATTTCGTCGTTCGACAGACAGCCCTCTCAATTGACACGTCGCTGTGTCAGTGATGACTTCGACGACGGCTGGCTGAGGGCCTCTTTTGCCTTTCACAGGACCTCAGATTAACCGCTCACACTCGTCTTAAAAAGGACTGGAATTCGTTTTGGGCTTCTAACGGCACACGTGCAGCAAAACATTATTCTAAAATCCAACCAGATATCCCCGTAAAACCCTGGTTTTATAAATACCGAAATCTCCATAAACACCCTACATCGGCAATTATTCGATGACGCCTAGGACATGTATGCTCTCCGGTATTTCTAGCAAAAATCAGAGTGAAAGACAGTTCGCTGTGTGAGTGTGACCTGGACGAGGGTACCCTGGAACACCTCTTTTTTGAATGTCCCAAGTTGTCTGTGTCTGTACGACTCACTTCCTTGTAATATTCCACGACCAGTCAATATTTCTTTCTTACTAACTTTAATATTTTCTTCGTTTGTAAATGTCTTAGCTAAATTTATCAAAAATAATAATATTTACTTATAAACTTATTTTAAAATCTATTTTATATATATTCTGCCCACTCCCTTTTCCATTATTATCATTTTCCTACTTTCTTAATTGTTTGGTCTCTCATTCTCTTACTAATCTTCTCTTACTGATCAATTGATCTTATGTAGCTATAGTTTACTAACACTACTACTAACTTATTTGTGTTGTGTTTGTTTTAGGTTACACTCAGCTCCTGTACCGATCAATTGCCTGTAATAGTCTGTTGTGTCATCTCCAACCTTGACATTGGCAAAATCATCGTTTGGCTGAACGATGGAGCCATAAACTAAGAAAAGAAGAAGAGGGCCTCTTCGACCCCTATGATAGAGAGGGTACCGGAGTTAGGTGGGGCTGCGAAGTAGCAGGCGGCAGCGGGGCGGTGGAGTATATGGAATGAGACGGCCCTGGCATTATGCGGAGTAGATTATGACACCGCGTGGTTTAAGTGGGTTAAAGTTCCACATATTTGTCAGACTTCCCTGGCCGGATGGACGAAACGAGTCTTTTCACACATTAAAAAAATTGGGGGGTCAATCTATATCTTGAATTTTCTCTTAAACTATAAAAAATATAAACGTGCAAATTTATATTAAGAAAGGCTTCATTAAAATCTTTGTGTATATATTTTTTTATGTTATTATTTATAGTTTAAGAGAAAATTCAAGATATAGATACAGGGCCTGGCAAGGTATCTCTGTCGCTGACTGTACAACAGGGTTATTCCCCCCCCCCCCCCCCCCCTCCCCTGCTCTCACAGTGGTTCCAAGTGGTCATAAAAAAATAACCTAAACCCAGCTCCCCTTCCCCTTCTGGGCGGAAGGGGAGCTAGATTTAGGTTATTTTTGTTACGGTTGTTCCGGATGGACATCAAAAATTACCTGAACCTAACTACCCTTCCGCCCATATTTCACAGTGGTTCCGAAATGGTAAATTCTTAAAAATTATTTGCAAATTTATTTAATTTTTAAGAATTTATTTCTAATAAACTATGTTGTTGGCTAGCTCCGTGGCGCAGCGGTCAACACGCCAGCCTGCGACACGAGAGTGCTCGGGTTCAATACCCAGCCAGGTCAAGATGGAAAATGATCTTTTTCAGATTGGCCTGGGTCTTGGATGTTTATCTATATATGTATTTGTTATAAAATATAGTATCGTTGAGTTAGTATCCCATAACATAAGTCTCGAACTTACTTTGGGGCTAGCTCAATCTGTGTGATTTGTCCATATATATTCATTTATTTATAGCTTGAAACTAATTATTAAATTACTGATTTATGATCATAAACTTAAGGAAACCTTTATACCTCTATTGCAAACTTTATTTCATTTCAAACCCTACTGTTCACTATTTTGAATAACACACAAAGTGGTTGTCCCGTGAGGATCGAACCGCGACCTCTGGATCAGGAATCTTAGTATTAGACTGAGGAAGGTAAACAAAGCACTGAACAATAAATTATTTGAAATTCTGAAATTTGACTAGGAATTATTTGGCACTTTAAATATACATCTAGCAACTTGTGGCGAGTCGTCCATTTGATGACACATACATTTCGATTATAAAATTTTGTTAAATAAAATCTTTTGGTCATTTTTATTCTTCTTTTGGAATTTGCTTGATGAAATTTTGATTTTATAATATGTAACCAGTATAAAAATATAGAAAGTAATGAACATTACAAGACAAAATAACCTAAATACCTCGCCAGTAGTCTCCAACATCGCAGTCAGCGCATGGTCTGCCCTGGTGGCGGTCACCATCAGCTTGTGGCTCTTGCACAACATAGCGCGGCAGATGTAGCACGCCGCCACGGGCCTGTTCCCACTCACAAGCTGGAATGTTGTGCCACTGATATAACAGCTTTTACTTTTACATTGAAAACATACAATGAACAGATTTATGATGCCTAATGCTGTAAAATTTTCAGATTTTTTTCTGCCAACAAGTCCTTTCTTTAGTTTGATATGAAACACCAAATCAAATTTAGTGTACATATACTTGTCAATCACAAATATATGTTTGGGAAAATTAAGTCCTGTAGTAGCATACATAAGTTGTGATGTTGAACATTTATAAAAATAATTCTTTAAAAGTTTTTGACTACATTACAGAAATCATCTTTAGGGAAGGACTATTTGCAGAATAAGAATGGTTGTGGCGTACAAGAGAACTAACACTATGATTTCTATATAGCGACTTGATTCTACCGCTTGTTCAGATGAATATAATTTAATGTTGAATGTTTCATAGTACACTAACATTTAAAATTTAAAAGAAATTAGATTAATTCACATACATATATATATAATCTTGTATCTGTATTGGGTTTTTACCTTTAATAAAGAAAATTATTATTATTTTTGCAAGAGTTTTCTCTTCTCAGTTTATAGCTGGTGTTTGTACACTACAATCACGGATATAGACCAAGTGAAGTAGCAGTAAAGGTAATTTATTGTGGAGTTTCTGTTTCATCCCCTAGCATGAATTCCCTAACTATTCCATACATGTATTTAAAATTGCAGCATTCTGCATATTGTTGTATGAGTTTTTGGTAAATCTGTAAATTTAAAACTGTGGTGCAAGTGTTACGGAATTAGCTATGTCCATGATCTCATGGAGATAAAGTATATGTATATAGCACCTGTAGTTATCTAACTACAGGTGCTATATACATATACTTTATCTCCATATCCTTCCATTTCATCTTTTAAATCTGTATATAATTTTTCGGTTATTATTTTAGCAAGGTTATGAGTGTTGGAAACTGTTATATTTATAATGTAAGCTACTCATATTTTGTTGTGTATCGTTGTAAATCGATCTGGCATTTACGACATTTATTATCTGTAACGGAGGGATCTTTTATAATACCTATGTTTGCGGTGGTTTTTAGTATTGATGATTTGATCCTGAATATCCATCAGTTTCAGGAAAAAGATGTTCGCGGATATCAGTCAGTCCTCTACCTCCATTTGATTGCTTTATTGTCATCCTTTCTACGGCTGATTTTGGGTGCAGAAGGTTATGTTTTGTGGGAATTGTGCAAGGTTATATTTCAATGTTATTAATCTTTGTTTTGCTTCATATAAGGATTACAAAAGAATAAGTAAGTACCGGGATTGCATATGTATTCATAGCCTTAAGAGATTTACCAATTTATACTTTTTTACAGATCCTTGCAACTCTACTTTTGAATTAGTGGATAATGATGATTTTATTGATGTGTGATCTAGTTGTCTGTATCTTAAGTGTTTGTATACTGGGATCCATGGCTTTTATAACCTCTTTTATAGCTTTTGTTACCACCAGATATAAGTTTCTCTTTTATATGTTTGCTGACTTACACTTTTCTAAACCAAATTTCATACCTAAGTTGTGGTGACATCAATAACCTTTTGTATGCCAGCACTTGTTAACATTACTTCACTCCCGACGCCAAGCTAGTACAAATTGTAATAACTTTTATTGTCAATGGCGTCTCAGTCAAGCGACTGTTTTGCAACTAAAGTGGTCATTGGTGCTCAATAGGTTAAATGCTTCATGTACTTCTTAATACTAGTGTATAATTTTATATTGTCTATATACATTAGATGAGATATTGCAATTTGTGGAATACTTGGTTTTAATCGGTAACCTTTATTTTGACTATTCGGCATTAGCGATGATGGGTTTAAGGCCACACACAAGGCTTTGTTACTTTGTTTAGTTCAACATCATGTATAAAACGGGCACAACACAAGACTTGTTCAACTCAACGAGAAAAACAGCATCTCCTTCAAATCCGCACGGAGTCTAATCGTAATATCGCGATATCGCGCAGACTTAACAAGTCTTAGAATACTTACAAAAGCCCCCGTCAGTCTCTCGTACACGAGCTGCAGGGCAGTGGTGTCAATGTTGCTCATGGGCGCGTCCACTGAGAGGCAGATGCGGCAGACTGCTGGACTCCGATGCATCTTGTTTAAGGTTATTTTATTCTTACGTATATGAACTATTGGCAACACTTAAACGATACTAAAACAGGCTTTAGTTTAGGAAATACAAGCTAAACAAAGCTTATAAACATCTAAGACACCTCTCCAACCCGTCTGGCCAGCGTGGAGAGTGTAGGCCAAGTCCTCTGGCTGCTCTGGCCAAGTGTGGCCCTAGTGGTACAGAGAGGGTCGTGCTCCTGTAGTGGAGACTGGGAGGGACCTGATGATGATGATGATAATGAAACGATACTAAATTTAATATATGTGGAAAACAAGTTTACGAAACACTTAAGCACTCTTTCAAATCTGTGGAAACTCTTACGAGTTGCTTACGAGAGCTCATTATTTTACGATTTGACGTTGACTTGACAGTTGTCGATACGGGGTACTATTTTTGAAAGTAAGGCACTGGTCTTGGAGCAATTTTTCTATACAAATATCGCTCGAAGACGATTGTCATGCTTTCAAAAATAGTACCCATGGTCCTAAGCTAAAGCTCCTATGGGTAACTCGTCCTCGAGCGGTTTTTGTATGAAAAAATCACTTTATTAAATTATGTAACAACGGGTTACTCACGTACGAAGTCAGCTACTGGCCGACATGTTTCGACCTCATCCGCTGCCCGCGCCGCCCACGCATCCAATTGCTAGTATCAGTGCGGATCGGGACATCGGACGCGCGTCTCGATCCATATTCGCCCTGAGGAAGACCTCTGGATGATGTCGGAACATGTCGGCCAGTAGCTGACTTCGTACGTGAGTAACCCGTTGTTATATAATTTAATAATGTCTATATCTCAAGTTAGTTTGAATCAAAAGGAAAAATCGCTTGTTTACGATCGGAGGTACTATTTTTGAAAGTGTGACACTCGTCTTCGAGCGATTTTTGTATAGAAAAATCGCTCGTTTACGATCGGCATCATTTCAAAACTATTGTTCTGAGTTTCAAAAATAGCACTCATGGTCTGTCACTTTGCCATAAATAGGGATTTATATCAACCATAAATTGTCTTATCTCTATGGTTTTCACCTCGTTTCACCCTAAGAGTAAGGAAGTCTATGGAGAAGCCCTTGTCAACATATATGAATTTTTACTTATACAAATATACAAATATTGCTTTAGTTATTGTTCTGAGCGTGCCAAAATCCGCCATATTATGTAACGAGTTTCGTGGTAGTTGTGCTGTCAACGGGTGTTATTTACTATTTGGAAAAGTTGAGATTTGGGACCATAAATACGCGAAAATAAAGTAATAAATACGTGGAAGTGTGAGAAAACTGTTTATCAAGTTGACTAAATGTTGTATTGTGATGTGTGGTGCAAGAAAAAACATAAATCAACCATAATTGACTCTTCATAGGTTAGTAACCCGTTTTCTAGTAAGAAAGCTCTTTATTGATTCTGATTGAGAAGCAAAATAAAACACGATCTTAAATTTATGTATAAACTGTTGTTAACTGGTCATTTTTTTGTAATACAGTCAGTATTTTCATTTATTTTATTCCTTATTTGTTTACATACTTGAATAGGGTTGTACATTATCTAAATAAAAAATAATTTTTTTTATAGGTTTCCGTTGAATGAAGCTTTGAAGAATAAATGCTTAGAGGCTATCCGGTTCGGAAAAATATTAATCCTCGGCAACAGGATTGGTACATCTGCTCTTTGCATTTTGAGGAAAGCTGTTTCAATAGAACGCTTGAAGTTATGATATGAGACTTCGTGACAACTCATCGCCAACAATATTTTCATTTCCGGTAAGTTTAATGTATACAGTTAATGTCAATGAATAAATGTTTTAGGGTTCGGTACCCAAAGGGTAAACGGGATCCTAATGATATGGCTCTGGTGTCCGTCTGTCACCAAGCTGTATCTCATGAACCGTGATAGTTAGACAGTTGAAACTTTAACGGATGGATATATTTCTGTTGCCGCTATAACGACAAAAACTAAACAATAGAATAAAATAATTAATTAAGGGGGCTTCCACACAGCAAGCATGATTTTTTGCAGTTTTTATAGATAATAGTACAGAACCCTTCTTCGTGCCTGAGTCCGACTCGCACTTGGCCGGTTTATTCGTTTTTTCTGTCAGACAATACTAAAAACTGTTGGGTGATTTGGCAGGAGTAGCCGGCTCATGCATGCAAATGTACGCAAAGTTATATGTTACAACTACTGAACCGATCATCATGAAATTTTGCATACAAGTTCTCCGGAGTACGAAGAAGGACATAGGCTACCTTTTATCCCGGGAAAAATTACTACTATTCCCGAGGGATCGACATTGACGCGGGCGGAGGCGCGGGCAAAAGCTAGTTTATTATAATTGTGTTAATTATTTGCACGTTTACTTTTCAGCACCGGCTACACAAGAGAAATTTGTACTGCGTGAAACAAGCAATATCAATACTGATTTTGCTTGTACGACGTTTTATTCCTATTACTAGTATCAGATGAAGTTCAGAAAGAGGTATGTAAATAAAACATATTTTTTAAATATTTCGATAAAACAATACCTTGTGGCATTATGATCCAACAATAAAAATTATATGCATAATATAATATTTTTTAAATCTGAAATTATAATATTCATTTAAGTGTTAAGATACAGGGCGTATGCATGAACTTGTCAGTAATGCGTCTTACTTATTATCTCAGCTGTGCAGTACAAGTTTCAAATCTTTTCATTGGCTGGAGTTAACTAAATACCCCCCCCCCCCCCCCTCCTGCCCTGAGACAGCGACAGACTTATTCTAGACTCTATTTCTAATTTAATAATAAAAAATTATGATTTAACTAAGTATATTGAAATTTCAGGTCGTGAAATATGAAAAAAATAAAGGCTGTAAAAGATAAACGTTTGAACCAGCAGAAGAAATTACAATTTGAAAGATATTATGTTACATATAAATATCACGGTGAAATTAAATGTAAATATCTTTCAGATAGATGGTTTTTAAACAAATTAATACTTTTTAGGAATGATTAAGTAAACAAAGTTATAAAATAAATTGTCATTTTATTATCCTTTCCCAAAATGTTTTTATAAGCTCTGTCGGCTCTGTGTACAAAATAAGAGTACTGTTTAAAGTAGATCATTACATAGTATAGAAGTGACAACCCTAGGCAATGGCAGCCATTTTATGTAACGATTCTGTGATGTAGGTATACACGATTTCTTTGTAGGTATTTCCAGTCCCAACCTCAGACCAAAGAAAAAAGAGTTTTCTTTGGTCTGAGGTTTCACCTCAGAAGAACAATTCTGAACGTTTCACCAATCATCCATGTTCATAAATGCGAAAGTAATTTTGTTGCGCTTTCACGCCGTAATTACTGAACCAATTTTATTTTGCGTACCCGTTGTCTAAGATGCGGAATAGGACAGAGGGTATATTTTATCCCAGGAAAAAGTAGAGGGATCGACATTGACGCGGGTTGGACGCGGGCGAAGCGGAAGCTGGTGTTGATTATAATCACAAACTAAATAGGGATCCAAATTATAATAGCCTATGCATTGATTCAATTTGTCATTTAATTCATTCTCTCTTAAGTTCTGTTGATTTGACATTTAACATAATTAATCACGTCTCTGACGTTAATTTTCTTGGATAGGTAGATAGCTTTAGTTATTGTTCTCAGGTAGATAGGTACGTAAAAAATTGATGTGATAACGTCTTAAAATCGATGAACACCGGCTGCATTCACGAAACAAGTCACGTTCCGTCATCATCACAATCATATCATAACCATCATTGTGAGAGATAGTTGAGGGTCGTGTAAAGGAGAAGAAAGGGGCTGAAACACTAGATACACTGCTCAGAAAAATATAATAATCTTTAATGCTTTTCGTACAGAAAGAGAGTGACATATATCATAAAAAATATTCATACAATTATGTATATAAACGGGACTTAGCACGAACCTTTTTATTATTTGTTTCCGTTGACGTTTCAATGGAGTTACATCCATCGTGGTCGCAACAGTCTCGTTGCGACCACGATGGATGTAACTTCATTGAAACGTCAACGGAAACAAATAATAAAAAGGTTCGTGCTAAGTCCCGTTTATATACATAATTATGTGTTTAAAGCGCGAAAGTTTAAAAAACAAAAAATATTCATTTCAAAACTTTGGAAGAAATTCAACTGATTCATCCAAACAAGAAAGCCTCTACATCATTTTCGTCTATCTCTCTTCCACTTCCACCATTATCACATAAAATGATCGTCCACTGACCGACTATACAGACCTAGGGTACTATTTTTGTAAGTGTGACACTCGTCTTCGTCTTCGAGCGATTTTTGTATGGAATATCGTTCACTTACGAACGGCGTCATTTCAAAAATAGCACTCCTGACGGACAATATTTTTTTTTCAAAGAGATACATAGTATCTCTTAGTAGTTTTTTTTTTTTTTTTTTTAATTTGACATGTTATTTAATATTTTTTCTTTCAATTTTACTAAAAAACAATTCAACTTAATATTAAACATAATTAATAACAACATAAAAATAAAAAATTATAAATAACTTACAAATAAAAAACTTCTTCCAACGCACCACATCGAGGCAAAGTACCCAAAATGCTGGCAGCATTTCCCCGTTGCACAGCGAGTCCGATACGTTGTGCAAAAAAACTGCCAGCTCTTGGATCACCAGTTGCCTCGATGAGACGTGTTGTCAATTCCTTATAGAATTTTTTGGCTTCAGTGCCCCAGGGACCCAAAGTTTCTACAGCAAAAGGCAAGAATATGAAGCTGTCGGTCAATCCCGCGTATTTTCGCTTTTTGCTAGCTTCAGCAGCACAGGCAGCTGCTCCGCCTTGGTTGGAAGTAGCTGGTATGTGGGATGGAGCTAAAGTATCTACACAAGTGGCATCCCAAACTAGACATTTGCCTTGCCGCCACGGGATTAAAGAAAGACCATCTGGTCGCTTGCCATCGGTGCGGAAGATTCCATTTGGTTCCAAAACTGACGGAACATTGACAGTTGCTAAAGTTCTACGAATTATGTCGTTTAGTGAGGCATGACGTGGAATTCGGCCAGCACTTTTGATGCAAGCAAGACCATGATGACCCAAACCATCCGCAGCTGTACCACAGTGACATAAATGTGGTTGATTTAATTTTACACCCAAACGGAGGCCAATGGCGAGTGTAAAAGTGCAATTATCTAGAAGGGAGCCAACATGTGCAGAAGGAAGTGCTTGTAACCAGTGTCCGGATTCCCTCTCAGATAACGCCAAAAGACGCGATCGATCTTCCGCACTGTCACAAAATGCAATGGTTTCTTCTTGAATATCTTTACAAAGAGGATTGTCCCATAGTCGCTGTGAACAGACATTTACTGGGAAATCATCCAAAACACTTGACCTCCAAACGTCTTTCGCTTCGCTCACGCCGCATATGTCAACGGAACCCATTGCTGAGTGTAGAAGTTTACCGCATAATGACAAAGAGGCGTGAACAGAAGAAAGAAACGCAGGAAGAGCCACTGCAGATACCTTGCGTACTCCGATGCCACCAAAACGAACTGGGAGAGAAGCAAATTTCCATGTTTCATTTGTAACTTGACAATTGAAAATTTTCTCTAGTGTCTCCCGAATTACTTCGTCCAGTTTTGTGAGTTGTTCTTGATGCTTCCACATGAGTGAGCATCGCAAGGCATAAGTAAATTTTGGCACAAAAAGACAACTCCTAAGTATGTAGAAAGCCATATGTGCATTTATTTGAAATAAGAGGTCGGATGATTGCTGAAATTTAGATACTTTTTCAGCTATGTAATTTGGGATTGATTCTTCTAAAAGTGGCGTGCCTAAAATTTGAAGAGAGCTTTTGGTTAAAAGTTTAATTCCAGGGGTTATCTCCTGAAAAAGAGAGTGAATTTCAAAGCTGTTTAATCCTTGAACTTTATCATTTATAAAGAGTTCGCACTTATTAAAATTTAAATTTAATCCTACTTGTTTGAGGCGTTCAATCAGTCTTATTAGGTCTGATTTCACAGAATTTACACAACCTCCAATCGTAGCATCATCCAAAAACCATGCATTCAGGGGTGAATTTAGGCTAGATATGATTGAATTTATACCTAGACTAAAAATGGCAGGACCTAAAGGGTCTCCCTGCTGACAGCCAATTGAAGAACTAATAACACGGTCTCTATATACAACATCAGAAGGTGAGCAGTAGCATTGCCAGAGATACGGATATAGGCCTGGAATCTGATCTTTAACTTCCCTTAAAAAAACTCCCCTGTCTATTGAATTAAAAGCGTTGGATATGTCCAATTTCAAAATTACTTGGCACTCGTTTGAATTGAGAAATGTTCTCGTTGCGTGTACAATAGCTTCGCAACCCCCTCTAATACCAAAACCAAATTGTCTTGGTTGGAAATATGCGGTTAACGTGGGAGCCATTCTTTTACACGCTATCTTAGAGACGAGTCGTCTGAAAGTGCATCCCACTGCAATAGGTCGAATGCCCCCATCCTTTTTAACCAGGGCAACTAGGTTAGCACCATACAAAGATTTCGTTATCTCTTTTGGCACCTTACCAGAGAGCATCAGGTTAATTAAAGAGACTAAGCTTTGGATGAGAGTCCTCCCAGAATCACCCGTAACCCCGCCCACCAAGTCCTTAAGATGCTGAGCTGATAGACCATCTAGTCCACTAGCCGAGCCACTCTTAAAACTGTTTAAAGAGTTAATTACATCATCTGCTGTGATTTGAAGAGCCGGGTCTGAAAGTAACGGAGGATCAGGTAATGTAATTGGAAAAGTTGACTGTTGAGGCTGAGGATGCTTTTGTTTTAAAGATGAAAAAGTTTCTTCCGTATCAGGAGCAAGAGCATCACTTGAGAAAATAAGCTGAGCGGCTCCCCTTACATCTCCATCATTAACTTTGCTTTCGATTTTTTTGATTTTGTACTCCGTATTTTCGCCTCGGGGAGTTCTATTGCTGTTGTGGCCATATGAAATAACATCTGAGGACACGGTATGGAGGGTGCAGTTATTTTTAATAGTCTGAGTAAGTGAAACATCACTACCCTTTTCCTTAGCAAAAGCAAAAAGTAGCAACTGCTCCCAACTTGCTTTGTCATTAATCAAAACTACTTTATCGATTGCTTTTTTTAGGGCAGTTGCAACAGTTATTCTTGCGCCCCTAGGGAAGTTAGTAGTTTGTGATTAGACTCCCTTGCTCTTAGATTAGAAACCATAGCATAAAGGGATGTCAAAGTGACATAACTGCTGTTAAAACTGTCAATGTCAAATCTATAGTGGTTTATATAAGTACATGTTTCCCAAGTTTATTTATTATCAATTTATTAGATAATATTGATTAAGTGTAGCTCATAGTTCTTACTAATGCGATAAAATTTTAGCTTTATACTATTTCAGTGCTAATGTGCTTCTTTTAAATTAAATTCAGACTCCTGAGAACAAAATAACCTTAAACAAGATGCATCACAGCCCAGCAGTCTGCCGCATCTGCCTCTCAGTGGACGCGCCCATGAGCAACATTGATGGCACTGGCCTGCAACTCGTGTATGAGAGACTTGCGGGAGCTCTTATTAGCGTCCTTTATCAATTAGGATTAGTTTGCCTGCTGTAGTTATTGTTTCGTGATAGCGTTTATGATAAGACTGTGCGGAAAGATAATGTTTTTAGTATTTAAACGGCATACTGTTTCTCTCTTAGAACAGAATAAGTCTTTTGCCCGATTTCAACGTAATTTCGAACAAAAATTTGAAGAAAACAACACGGCTCTATAAAACATGCAACATAAATTAGGTAATATTTATCTGGACAAGCAATTTGCTATATAGAAATCATAGTGTAAGTTCCCTTAAACACCACAGTCATTCCGTTTCCGCACAAAGGTTTTGAAAAATTTAATCTCAATGTAGTCTCAAAAGTTCTAAAGAAATATCATACACTATAAATGTCTTCAATATCACAATTTGTGATTCTACAGGACTTCATTTATGCAATTTTGGTGTTATGTATCAACATGACAAAAGGACTTGGATATGAAAATTAAAGGCCAAGTCCTCTGGCTGCTCTGGCCAAGTATGGCCCTAGGAGTACAGAGAGGGTCGTGCTCCTGTAGTGGAGACTAAAAAGGACCTGATGATGATGATGATGATGAAAATTAAAAAATTTTGCAGCTCTGTTCATTTTAGTATTGAAATGCTAAAGTAAAAGCTGTTATATCACTGGCACAACATTCCAGCTCGTGAGTGGGAACAGACCTGTGGCGGCGTGCTACATCTGCCGCGCTATGTTGTACAAGAGCCACAAGCTGATGGTGACCGCCACCAGGGCAGACCATGCGCTGACTGCTATGTTGGAGACGGCTGGCGAGGTACTTAGGTTATATTGTGTTATAATGTTCATTACTTTCTATATTGATATACTAACACAGTCAAACACTACTGTTGCTAAGAATACTGAGCAATGGCAGGGACCACGCAACAAAGCAGACAGGATGGCACGCACTGCCTAGACATTGTTGATAGAGCAACCCTCTACACAAGAAACATGTTGTAAACATAATTTACAATACAAAGGCAACATGTCCAAGTATTGAAAATTATTTTGCCGTCTAAGATAATAATTTTACACACAAACATGCATGATTTTTTACAGTATTTTCCTTCAGGAGAATCAAGTAACATGGAAATTTCCAGTGTTGCCCTTCCTGCTTTTTTGTCCTCTGTTCATAGTGTAGAAAACCTATTTCAAAATATCCTTAATCAACCTACCTATGAAATTCCCTATGTGGCGGAGGCCAAAATAGTATGGTCAGAGGTAAGTCTAAATTCAAAATTTCCCGACATTCCTTCTTCGCAGAGGCAGTGGGACCAGCTGTTATGCAGAGTTGTTCAGAGTAATCTCCTCCAATCTTCTGACAGCAACCCTACTGTGTGCGCTCGTCTCCTTGCAACTGCTGAATGGGAGTCTGGTTTATGGTTGCAGGCTTTACCGTCTTATAACCTGGGTACATTCCTAGATGACCACACCTTCCGGTTAGCGACGTGTCTTACGTTTAGGAGCCGTCACTAATGTCCCGCATCATTGCCTCTGCGGTGATGCTGTCGACCAGTTTGGACGCCACGGACTTTCATGCACCAGGAGCGCTGGCCGCATAGCTCGCCATGCCAATTTGAACAACATTATCCACCGTGCTCTTGTCACCATCGAGCTACCAGCTGTTTTGGAACCGAATGGCCTGGCGCGAGATGATGGCAAGAGACCAGATGGCATGACTCTTGTGCCCTGGAGATTGGGGAGGCCATTAGTGTGGGACGCCACGTGTGTTGACACACTCGCGCCTTCCCACCTCCATGGCACTAGTTCTAAGGCTGGCGCAGCTGCGGCCACTGCCGAGTCCCTCAAACGTCACAAATATGCATGCCTTGGCAATGGCTACATATTTGAGCCGTTTGGGGTGGAGACTATGGGTCCGTGGGGCCCTTCAGCTCATAAATTATTTAAAGCCATAAATAAGCGACTGGTCGAGGTATCTGGTGACCAAAGGGCTGGCAATTTTTTTGCACAACGCATTAGCATTGCCATCCAACGTGGCAATGCGGCCAGCCTTTTAGGCACCCTACCGGAAGGCAATGATCTGCGTGACATTTTTTATTTATAGATAACTTTTATTTAGTGTACATATTATACTAGTTCTAGTTGTTAGTGAGTATTATTTTTTAAGTTGATTTAGTGTTAATCTTTATTCTTTTGTAAATTATTTGAATAAATGTCATTATTAAAAAAAAAAAGTAACATGGTGGTTGAAATGATGACACACAAGTCAGATAGGAAAACAAACAAACTATATGAAGAATTTTTGTTAGATTACAGAAAAGTCGATATCCCTGATTAACCGCGAGGCCATTGGCTTGTGTGCGTCGCTGTCGTTCTCTGTGGCTGAATGTTGTGACAGCACGCCGCCTGCCAGGGTCGCGGTCAAAACCGAGCCGGAGTCACAGGATGCTTTCGACACAGCGACGGACAATGAGGATCCAGCGGGTACGTAATAATAATAAGCATTGTTTATTTCCAAAATAAAATGTTCACTTTACATTTAAAACAGTTATAAATGAGGTTTTGTTTTTGTAATGAATCCCTATTGGGTAGAAGCCTCCTCTTCCATTTCTGTCTTTGGCAGTGTTTATCCAGTTTATTCCTGCAACCTTTATGATGTCATCAGCCCAACGCTGCTTTGGTTTTACAGTGTGTTTGGGACATATAAAGGTAAGTTTCACCAAATATGCGAAAAAGAAAAAAAATGTAAAAGATAAAAAGAAAAATCCAAAATCATGCTTATTTGAATTTTTCACATACATTTTGAGGTAATGTGAAAAAAGTGTTAATACAAAGGGAGTAGAACTTGTTGTTACCTACATCATTGCCATATATCGTTTTTTTACAGACTTGTAGTTTTGCCGGAAATCTAGATAAACCGTTTCTTACCCTCAAAAGCTCACCCCCTTTCACTCCCGACCTCAGATCGCCCGTATTGGGTTTCATCCTACTATAATTTTATTTCACTTTTTGTTATTTTCAAAGGTGTCGGCACTGGTCTATTTTCCCGTTGCTTAGTTATAATATTAGAAGTTTAATCACGTGGCCAATAAATAATTTTGTGGCTTGACCTGGCTTGACTTATACTTAATTTGCCTTTATATTCGACCTATAGAAAAAAATAAAATTAACGCATATGAAGTAAATAATGGTGGGGTCATATCGCCTGTTGACATGATTCTTCAGATTTTCGCCCAGTCCTTCGGAAGCCTTCTACGGTCTGCGTGGAAAGAGAAGCAGCTGGTACATTCTACGTATTTCATTTCTCACAGACCAGCATCGAAGAAGTCACTTGCTTAAAAGCAGGAATGTTACATGTGGTAATAAATATTTTGATGATATTTGGGAAAGAGTCATAATGCAAAATTTTTATGCTGCCAATAATTATCTCTACATAGTGCGAAAGTGATTGCACTAAATGTCATTTCCCTTGTGCCAGGCGTTCCCGCGGCTGACGTGGACGAGACACGGGACTCCGATGAAGACGCGGGGGCACGGGGCGGGGGACACCATGCGGACGGTAAGCTTCTTAACAACCGAACAAACAGATGGTGTTTTATTTTTACACGATTCGTTCTGCGTGTGTCTCTGTTTGGGGGAGGGAAACAAATGCACTTCTCTTGATTTATCCCTTAACTATAGACGTGGAATTTGAGACACCCCTATATGACTATTTTACAAAAAGAAGTATCTTCCTCGTCACACCTTGGAACTGCTCAGTACTATGCCTCTGAGACGCTCGTACATGTTTATTATTATTTATTACGTTTAAGGCGTTAATGAACAAACTACTAAAATCTGGCTGGAAATCAGTATTAACTTTAGATAATCAGCTGAAGATGAGGTCACTTGAAGGGTAACTTCAAATGAATGACTCGCGTGTTTAGTAGTGCCGATATGCCACTGCTTGAACTTGCAGCTGTTGGTCCAAAATTGCTCCTGTTGTTCTTAAAATACGAAGTCTTTGTCCTTTCACAAGACAACAGGACATATTTGGTTGTAGTCATCCCGTTGGATTCTAAAGTTCAAAGTCATTGTCACGTAGTGTGAAACATTCCCCATAAATAGATAGATATATGTATTTCACCCTTTTATCGTTGGAATACCAAAGAGTCGAACTAAACGCTTTGACAGTTCCTTTTTGGTTCGAGTAGCTAAGGTGTGGAATGAACTGCCTGCGTCTATATTCCTCGACAAGTACAGTCCCGGGATATTTAAAAGTAGAATAAATGGGTATCTCTTGGATAGGCATGTAACATCCTCGTCTTCATCGTCACTTACCATCAGGTGAGATGGGAGACAAATGCCTAATCCAACATTTAGTAAAAAAAAACCCTTTATTGAAAATATAAAAAGAAAAATTAGAAACTAAACTTAGTAATAGGAAAATGCGCAAAAGGCGGCCTTATCGCACAGCAATTTCTTGCAGGCAACCTTTTCTTTAACAAGTCGCTTGAAATTAAAGCAGGTAGGTAGTGCGGGGTAGTAAAATACTATATTGAAAGGGATATACATATAATTACTCACTAAATACATATAAATACTAATAAACTTAAATGAATACAAATAATAATAATAATCCCTACCTTACGTCCGTGCCGAACACCTGGCCACGTGGGGGGCGGACACGCGTACTATCGAAACTTACGCGGCCAACAAGGTTCAGGTAAACCCAAGCCACGGCGAAACAGCATATGCTGAGGGCTGCATGATTGTGGGGGAGCACAATCCCAAATATGCGAACTCTGGATACCGGGGGACCTCCAGTTTAAAGTACCCTTGCCGCGGCATGCGGGGCTCTGCCGTGGTCGACCTCACATCCCTGGCTTCTCGTGGGAAGAAAATGGAAGTAAAATATAAACGATATTTTTTAAGATCTCGCCCAAGAAGGTCTCGAGATATTTTCAGTAATAATGCTGATAACATAGGAGTAGTAGAAAGGAGCGAAATGGGGTCATCATCGTCACTTGGTAGTCTATTCCCATCCCCTGGCTCTTCAAGACATAGCTATTCACCGACACCCACCGTCCAATCGTCATCTTCAAATTCATTTGCAATGTCGATAGATGTTGCACAGGAGGCAAATGCTACCAATCCTGTGCCCACTACCGGCACAACCAAAAGTGCGAGAAAGAAATGGACTGATGAAATGAATCGATTCATCTGGCGCACATATCTAATAGTTACTAATTTAGAAAGCCATACTAAAGTTTATTTAGATGAACTTCATGCAAAATTCAATGAAAGGTTTCCAGAAATGGATGCCTCCAAACAAAGGGTAGGAGATCAAAGAAGAGCTATAGTTAGGAATAAATTATTATCAAGCCTGGAACTAAATAAGATTAGAGAAGAAGTTGCTAATAATAACACAGTCACACAAAATCAATTAAGACATACAACACACACGCAGAACACAGGTGAGGAGAGACTGTCCCAAAGGATGAGATGGACTAATGACTTAAATGAAACCTTAATCAGATGTTATTACCAAATAACAGAAGTAGAAAATAATAGGAGCGCTTATAGGAAGACTCTTAGAAACAGATTCATAGAATACTACCCCAACCTTGAACACCTTTCAGAGCAACGTATTTCAGATCAAAGAAGGTCGATAGTAAATAATAAACTTATATCGAAGGATAGGCTGTTAGAAATTAAAAACCAAGTTATAAATCATAATAGCATCTCACAGACGCCCACAGACGTACGTACACACTCAATTCCATCACAAGGCATCATCAGTACTTCACCTACTAGGTTATTAACACATTTGTCCCCAGATATATTATCTGCCGTAGAAAACTCCCAAATAATCAACCCTACCATCTCAATATCTCCCACGCGTACAATTATTTCTACCCCTCCCACCACTCCCATACACACAGGTCAAACTGAAACAGAAAATATTACTCTAAATTCTGACTTACGTCAGCCAAATACAGCATATAACCCTTCTAGTGAAACTGAAAACCAATCCTATGCTAACATTATTCATGAAGAAATTAATGTACTATTCAATCAAGCTTTAGAGCGCTTCACTGGTACCGATCCAACGACTAGGCCACACATTCCGAAACAAAAAACATCAAAAAAGTTTTCTAATACCGTACAATATATAAACAATGTTATATTACCTAAATATATAGAGAGATACCAAGATTTTTTTAAAAAACACAGTGTTTAATATACTGCGCCGCTTACACTACAGCTTTATATAACGGCACAAAATTTAAAGTATTAGGAGACAATCATCAACACAGAGTAAGAAGGATACCAATTTGGCAAAAAAGACTACAAAATAAGATAGAAATACTATGGAAAGATATCGGTAGACTAACACAACATATAGAAGGAAATAGAAGTAGAAGGCTTCTTAGACATATACAAGAAATAAAAAGTAGGCACACCAGTCACTCTCAATATGAAGAAACAAATCAGTCAGATGAACAATATTTAGACACTATCAAGCAAAAACTCAGCACTGCAGTTAGCCGTTTAAGACGTTACACAAACTGTACACTGCGGAAAAAACAAAACCAGCAATTTATAAATAGTGAAAAACATTTCTATAGACAACTCACATCCAACACAGAATCAGTAACAACATCCTCTACACCACCAGATTCAGGAGCTCTACATAGTTATTGGTCCAATATATGGTCAAACCCCGTACAACACAATAGTACTGCACCCTGGATCGAACAAGAAAAACAGAAGATGCAAAATATCCTACAAATGAATTTTGATCACATTCCCATAGATATATTCATTCAGGTCATTAAAAGAACTCATAATTGGAAGGCAACTGGCAGCGATAAGATCCACAATTACTGGTATAAAAAACTCACAACTCTTCATCCTACTCTACACAATCACATAAACGATTTCATACACTCACCTCAAATCATGCCACCCTTCATTACACACGGACTCACATACATGCTGCCAAAAGATACCGACCTACAAAACCCTGCCAAATATCGTCCTATTACATGCCTACAAACTTTCTATAAAATCCTAACTTCATGCATTGCTGAACATATTTATAAACACATCGCAGATAATAATATCCTTTCAGAAGAACAAAAAGGATGCCGAAAAAATAGTCAGGGCTGTAAAGAACAGTTAACAATTGACACAATAGTAATGAGGCAAGCAATGTCCCAAAAAAAGAACATAAATACTATGTACGTAGATTACCGCAAAGCATTTGACTCAGTCCCACACACATGGCTTATTTCTATATTAGAATTATATAAAATACACCCTACAATAGTATCTTTCTTAAAATGTACTATGCAAGTCTGGCAAACTAAACTCCGCCTCCTAAATGATCCGACTATAGATTCCGAATTTATACCAATCCGCCGAGGTATCTTTCAAGGAGATGCCCTAAGTCCATTGTGGTTTTGTCTTGCACTCAATCCCCTCTCAAACATGCTAAACGACTCAAACAAAGGGTACAAATTTAATTCACTCCACGAACATACTTACACATCAGTCACTCATCTCATGTACATGGACGACATTAAGCTCTATAGTCACACAAAACAATCACTACACTCACTTGCAGACATCACACAAATTTTCTCTAATGATATAGGCATGGAGTTTGGCATAGATAAATGCAAAATATTGTGTGTACAAGGGGGAAAAATAGTACCAAACGACTATGTGATGGAAGCTGGCACCTGTATTGAATCACTAGATAAATTCACCACGTACAAATATTTAGGCTTTCAACAATCCCGCCAAATAAAGCAGCAAGAGACAAAAACAGAATTGACTAAAAAGTTCAAACATCGCCTAAATTCTCTTCTCAGATCACAACTAAATTCACGCAACTTAATAAAAGCTATAAATTCCTACGCAATCCCAGTTCTTACATACTCGTTTGGTATTATCAGATGGTCGAAAACAGATCTCCTTAAGCTCCAGCGAATTATTAATACCTCCATGACGCACCATCGGAAACATCACCCGCGGTCCTGCATCCAGCGCCTTACCCTCCCACGTTCTGAAGGTGGAAGGGGACTTATAGACCTTACAAACTTACATTTCAAACAGATAACATCACTCAGAAAATATTTTCAAACACATGCACAAATCTCTCAACTACACGCGGAAATCATACAAGCAGATAAAAACTTCACTCCACTTAAATTACGTGATGCCAACATACATAATAACGAAAGTATCACCGATGACAAAGAAAAAATTACAATGTGGCAACAGAAATCACTACATGGCAGACATCGTAAGGATCTCCAAAAAGCACATGTTGACAAATCCGCTTCGAACGCATGGTTGTGTCATGGCGAGCTGTTTCCAGAAACCGAAGCGTTCATGATCGCCATCCAGGACCAAACAATAGACACTCGAAATTATCAAAAACACATCATCCGTGCACCAAACCTAACAACCGATAATTGCAGACGTTGCCATAGTGCCTCTGAGACTATCCAACATATAACCGGCGCTTGTAAAGCCATAGTACAAACTGACTACAAGCACCGGCACGACCAAGTAGCTGCTATTGTACACCAAAACCTTGCCCACAAATATCAGTTAATCCCCGAGAAGATTCCTTACTACAAATATCAACCAAGTTGCATCCTAGAAAACGACAATTATAGAATGTACTGGGACAGGACTATACTGACTGACAAAACCGTACATTTCAATAGACCAGATATAACTGTATTACATAAAAGCACAAAATCTGTATACCTAATAGACATTGCCGTTCCCAACACACATAACCTAGAAAACACAAACTCAGAAAAAATTGCAAAATACACAGACCTCTCAATAGAAATTAAAACTCAATGGCGAGTAAATATGGTAAAAACAATACCCATCGTTATTTCTACAACTGGCGTCATACCTCACATACTCCACACAAATCTACATACACTAGACCTGCACCCATCTACTTATGTCCTCATTCAAAAAGCTGTAGTACTCAACACATGCAGAATAGTTCGTAAATTCTTATCAACCGTCTAGATTTTATCGAAAGCCTCTTTGTGTTGGCTCTGGCCCCACAAAAGCTCAACTACCAAGTCTTCTTAGAAGATTTGAGAAAAATATATAAAAACATAATAATAGATACTCATATTAACCATGACACACATCCTGATATTGAGAACTTATTTGCCCAAGCCTATGATTTCTACAAAGATACACAACCAACAGACAGAACATACATCCCTAAACCAGTGCCTTTCGGTGTACCCCAGGGCAGCATCTTAGGGCCCACTCTGTTCTTGGCTTATATAAACAGTTTAACTACGCTTGATATACCTCACACGATGACTGTGTGCTATGCAGACGACACAGCTATTATTTTCACAGGTTTAAACTGGGAAGATTGTTTCCACAATATTAATAGTGGTATGGCTATTATATCAAACTGGCTTAAACGCAGCATATTGACTTTAAACACCCAAAAATCCAAGCTGCTTTGTTTCCATAAAACAGCCGCATCTGCACCTAGCGATATTCCTCATGTCACAATCCATAATTGTAGTACACCCCTAAATCAAACTACTAACTGTAACTGTGAAAAAATTATAAGGTCACCAACCGTACGATACTTAGGACTTATTTTGGATGAAAAACTATCCTTCGCATCTCATATTGACGCTACTTGTAAAAGATTACGCAAATTAGTTCACATTATGAAACTCCTCAGAGATGCTGCGGATATAAATTTGCTAATGACAGTCTATTTAGCCCTTTGTGAATCTATCTTAATGTACTGTATATCCATTTGGGGTGGAGCTGCTACTTGTTACGCTATCAAAATTGAAAGAACACAAAGAGCTGTATTAAAGGCTATGTTAAGCAGGCCACTATTGTACCCCACTGTTAGTCTTTATGAAGAGACAAAAGTCCTTAGTGTGCGTAAGCTTTATATATTTAAACTCGCTTCTGATACACATTGTCAAGTTTTAAAATCTTCAGACTACCCAAAATTGCTTCAGAGACGGGTTTTCAGAATACATACCCCCCAAGTAATCACTGCATTTGCAAACCGCTTTACCTTGTTTGCATCTCCCTATATCTACAATAAAATCTGCAGAATGGTTCATATTAAAGATGTATCTGTCAGAACAGCCAAGTCTCTTATTCGGTCCCTGCTTTTACCTTGGACTTATGATTTCACTGAAGATTTCCTTCATATTGTAAATTAATAAATTAATTATCCTATTTCCTATTATATTCACATTTGTAAAGCCGGTATGTAAAATAATATTATAGTGTAAATCCATCGGCTGCCACAGGACAGGTATTTATGCCTAGTGTGGGGCCACTAGTAATCAATAGAGGTACGATATATTATCTATCACATAAGAAAGTGTATATTTGTTAAAACTATGTAACCTAGATTAAGTTCTTGTTTAAATAAAATTTATTATAAAAAAAAAATATTATAAAAAAAAAAATTATTATAAAAAAAATTTATTATAAAATTATAAACAAAAATCATCCAGAAAGTTATCAAGAATTGTTGACTATATTAACAATGTACTGCTACCTCAAAAAATTAGCGAACATACAGATTTCAAAACCTTACAGACTACATTATATTGCGCAGCATGGTCTGCTGCTAAAGCTAATGGATCCAAAATATTTCTTAATAATAAGCAATCACAACTAGGACAAACCAAATCATATAAACCAAATTGGCAAAAACGACTAGAAAATAAATTAGAAGACTTGCGGAGTAAAATAGCAAAAATAACGCAATACGTTAATGGAAATAGAAACAGAAAACTAACTCAGGAAGTCAATAAAATAATAAATCAATACCAGATTCACTCTACACACGAAGCACCAAATACATGCATGTCACACACACTAGACACTCTCAAGCAAAAACTCTCAGTTGTTTCAGGCCGGTTAAAAAGGTACACCACATGCACACTACGAAAAGAACAGAATAATCAGTTTAAGAACAATGAAAAGCAATTTTACCGTAAAATCAGACAGGCAACGACAAACATACAGACGAACTCGACAAATGACCGACTAAACTCTCCAAACCCAGATGACTTAAAACAGTTCTGGTCTAAGATATGGGAGCAACCGGAAGAGCACAACCGTTTAGCCACATGGATAGCATCAGAAACTGAGAATAGTAACTCAAACATCCATGACATGGCTTTTGACTGCATTCCAGTCATTATTTTTAAAACCGTTCTTAATCGCATCCACAACTGGAAGGCACCAGGGTCAGATTACATACACGCCTACTGGTACAAAAAATTCACGTACATCCATCCATACTTATTAAATTACTTAAATGATTTTATCCGAGAACCTGACATTATACCACCCTATTTGACATTGGGAACCACCACTATGATTCCTAAAGATGCAAATGACCTCCAAAATCCGGCAAAGTACAGGCCAATCACCTGCCTACAAACACTATACAAAATCGTTACATCATGCATATCCGAACTCATTTATACACATCTTGATAGTAACCAAATTTTAGCAGAACAACAGAAAGGATGCCGGAAGTTGTGCCAAGGATGTAAAGAGCAGTTAGTGATAGACTCAGTTGTTTTAAAACAAGTTCAAAAAACGAAATCCGATTTATTTACAATGTACATAGATTACAAGAAAGCATATGACTCCGTCCCACACTCCTGGTTGCTCCAAGTCTTAGAAGTATACAAAATTCATCCCAAAATAGTATTTTTCCTTAAATCAGCTATGTCTTCATGGGCGACCCAGCTAAAAATGGTAACACCCGCTGGAATATTAGACAGCGATACGATCAAAATCCAGCGAGGTATATTTCAGGGAGACGCACTCAGTCCACTTTGGTTCTGCCTTGCTTTAAACCCCCTCTCAAATATGTTAAATTCAAGCCGAGTAGGATACCCACTAGAACACAGGGAAAGCGAAGCCCATACACAAACCATATTAAGTCATCTACTTTATATGGATGATATCAAATTATATGCCAATACAGAAAATAATCTGAATAAATTAGCCCACCTTGTAGAACAATTTACACAGGACATAAAAATGAACTTTGGCTTAGACAAATGCAGAATCAATTCAACTAAAGCAGGCGAACTTTTTCAACATCAATACACCTTAGCAACAGGCGAACAAATAGACCCACTAACGGAAAACGATACTTATAAATACCTAGGTTTCAACCAAGCCAGGCAAATCAAGGACAAAGATACAAAACACAAATTAACCCAACAATTTCGACACCGCCTTAACATAATACTTAAATCTCAACTTTACGCGAGGAATACAGTCAAAGCAGTTAATACCTACGCAATACCAGTACTCACTTACTCTTTCGGAATCATAAACTGGACCAAAACCGATCTCAAGTCTCTACAGCGAACCATTAACACGACAATGACGAGGCATCGCAAACACCACCCCAGATCGTGCATCCAACGACTAACTCTACCGAGAAAAGACGGGGGACGGGGACTGATTGACATTTGTAACCTACACAATAAACAAATCTCTAACTTACGTAAATATTTCTTCCACAAAATGCATCGATCCGAACTACATAAATCAATAGTTTACAATGATAAGAAATTTACACCCTTAAACCTTAATGACCGAACGCTACAGAATAATGAAATACAAGTAGAGGACAAGACAAAAATTTTAGAATGGGCCGGAAAGTCTCTGCACGGACGACATCACCACGACTTGTGCCAATCAAATGTCGACAAAGAAGCGTCGAACGCATGGCTCAGTCGAGGCGAGCTCTTCCCGGAGACAGAAGGCTTTATGATGGCCATACAAGACCAGGTGATAGAGACAAAGAACTATCAGAAATATATTATGAAAAAACATGTATCAGACATCTGTAGAAAATGCAATAGTTTACCAGAGACAATCCAACACATTACAGGAGCATGTAAATCAATAGCCCAGACAGACTACAAGCACAGGCATGATCAAGTTGCGAACATTGTTCATCAAAATTTAGCTTATAAATTCAACCTCGTACAGTCTATAAAACCATATTACAAATATAATCCTGAATCAGTACTAGAAAATTCAACTATAAAACTGTACTATGATAGAGCCATTCTCACAGATAAAACAGTTCCTTATAATAGGCCAGATATTACTATAGTTAACAAAATAGACAAAACTGCATATTTAATCGATATAGCCATTCCTAACACTCACAACCTGCAAAATACTATAGCGGAAAAACTTTCCAAATACACCGAACTTAGAGACGAAGTAACTAGACTATGGCACCTTAACAAAGTTACAATAGTTCCAATAGTACTCTCCACCACGGGTGTCATCCCAAAACAACTTCACACTTCACTTCAAACTCTTAACTTCTCACCAAACACCTACATACTCTTACAGAAAGCTGCCATGCTTAATACATGTCGCCTGGTCAGAAAATTTTTACAAACAGATTCAAACTCCAACCCATCTATACACCCACTCAGCACACTTCCCATCAATCAACAATCGTCACAAACCCAGCAGAACTCAAGTCTCTCAATCAACCAAACGTCTTAGAGTCATCCAGATACGATTAGATGAGGCCCTGATTTTCACTTGGCCTTGGCCCGTGATTGTCAGTAAGTATACCGGTTTGAAAGAACCGAGAATAAAAAACAAAAACATAATAATAATAATAATAATTAAAGCAATAAATACTTTCGCAATACCTATTTTAACCTATTCATTTGGTATTATTAAATGGACCAAGACTGATATAGCTAACATAGAACGAATTGTACGAACCACCCTCACTAAATACAATCACCTACATCCTAAGTCAGCTATAGAGCGGTTAACCATCAAAAGACAGAATGGAGGCAGAGGATTAATAAACATAAAAGATTTGTGGCAAAAGCAGGTAAACAGTAT
Source organism: Elegia similella (assembly GCA_947532085.1). Classification (NCBI taxonomy): domain Eukaryota; kingdom Metazoa; phylum Arthropoda; class Insecta; order Lepidoptera; family Pyralidae; genus Elegia; species Elegia similella. The sequence continues at coordinate 14,079,702 of OX383950.1, forward strand.
GAAAAATTTCTTTTATAGCAAAGAACACAAAAGTAGTATACATGCAGCAGTAGTAAACAATGACCTAAATTGTACACCTCTTAACCTATTTGATAAAAATAATGACTCATCTAACCAAATTGATCAAGAAAAAAATAATATAGAAGACTGGAAAAGGAAAGTACTTCATGGCAGACACCCGAATGATTTGGAACAATCACATGTTGACATAGACGCCTCAAATAAATGGTTAAAAATTGGCTCCCTGTTCCCAGAAACAGAAGGATTTATCATAGCAATTCAAGACCAGGTAATTAACACTAAAAACTATAGAAAACACATTATCAAAGATCCATCTGCTTCTAACGACAAATGTAGAAAATGCCGAACCCATTCTGAGACCATACAACATATTACTGGAGCTTGCCCTACATTAACACAAACAGACTACACACCAGACATAATCAAATAGCCAACATCATTCACCAGGAACTTGCACTTCAACATAACTTAATAGACAACAACATTACACCTTATTACAAGTATTCTCCTTCACCAATCCTAGAAAATAGCACACATAAAATGTATTTTGATAGAGCGATATTAACAGATAGAACTATACACTATAACAGGCCAGATATCACACTACAAGACAAGAAAGAAAAGATTACATACCTAATAGATATTGCAGTACCCAACTAATACCCATAATATCACAAAAACTATAACAGAAAAAATAAATAAGTACACTGAACTAAAGGAAGAGATACAAAGACTTTGGAGACAAGAAAAAGTTTATATAGTCCCAATAGTGCTGTCAACAACAGGTGTGGTCCCAAAACACCTCCACCATAGTCTTAAACTTCTTCGTCTGCAACCTCATATTTACATTAACTTGCAAAAAGCTGCCATATTAAATACATGCCGCATTGTAAGAAAATTCATGCAAATTGATGAAACTGGTCAAACTACAGATATTGACTCACTTGAAAATATAAACCATTAATTTAACTTTATTTAATACCTACTTGGCCTTGGCCCGTAAGTATAAAAAAAGAAACCAGCGTATAGCTGAGAAAACGATCAATAAAAAACCCCGCTGACATGTGTCGCGTCTCGATCGTTGATATTATTTATAAAAAAATTATTTTATCCCATTTTATACAAATTTATAATAGTTTCTAAGAAAACCACAACTAAAATATTTTGAATCATATAAAACTGAAAATACAAGAATGTTACGGAATATACAATAAGATATACCTGAAATGATATACCTACATGACGTTGACATTATGTCACGTCAATACAAAATTAATTTGGAAATCTAAAATGTAATACGACGAGAGATGATCACACGATCACAAGCGGGGCGACTTAAAGACGCACGACCTCCACCTCCGCCCGCGTCGTCGTCCAGCTCCTCGCCAACATCGTCGGGTGACGAGTTCGCCACCGCACCCGGCACCAGCGAGTCGAGCGACGACGAGCGCGGGCCGTCGGCCGCGCCGCCGCCACCACCTGCGCGACGTGGACGACCCCCGCTGCCGGCACGCTTGGGGCCTGCGAGGCAACCTGCCCCGCGCCCGGCTCCCGCTACCGGCGGTGTAGTGCGTCGCATGCGATGGACTCAACAAAATAATGAGAACTGCATGCGCGCCTATTATGAGGCTACAGAGGGGGAAACCAACATGACGGCGTATCGTGATCGGATGCTGACTTTGTTTCAGGTCCTTGAACCGGCCATCACCGTTTCTGCACAGCGACTGTCGGATCAAGTGCGGGTCATTCAACGTTGCAAACGTTTGGATGATGCTGTACTTGATCGGCTACGATTGGAGGCGCTACCTGCTCGCACGGCTGCCATCATGACACGAGACCCGCCGACCACATTGGTGGGTCCAGTTATTCGGACGCAAGAGGCTTATGTCCTTAGTGTTGATGATGGGAGCGGTGTGACCATAGACGTAAGTACCCAGGCTCATGAGCAATTGAGGAGGGCTTTGGAGGAAGCGATTGGACAGTATAGATCCACACCCGAGTCTAGGCCGCGATTACCTCGTCTGCCTACGAATAGACGTAATTTAGCATTAATGGGAGCCCTAAATGATTTGCTAGCCCCGTACTTTGAGGCTAGCGAAGGTTTGGTCGATACGCATTCAATTATGTACTGTGGGGCCATAGCGGCGTGTCGTGTTGCTCGTGTCAAGTTTCCGGACTCTGATCGTGCACCGCGACCCGCTGGTGATGCCCCCGCGTGGCAAGTACGGATTGAACGGCGTATTGACACGTTTAGGACTCTCATTGCAAAGCTTATCTGCTTCAGAGGGGGCAACCATCGCCCCCGAGTCATGCGTTTTGTGAATCAGGCCTTCGCGGGTACTGGTATAAGGCCCCGCGATTACATGGCCTCAGTCACGGAACGTATTGACTTTCTGAAGCAGAAAGTCTATGCGTGGGCGGGGCGTATTCGTCGCTACAGAGTGCGTGTGGATCGATTCCGGCAAAATCGTCTCTTTCAAAGCGACCAAAGGAAGGTGTAAAGAAGGTGGGAGGGAGCTGACCAGCGTGTGATCGACGGGCAATTACCAGATTCTACTGCTATGATCAATTTCTGGCGTAGTATTTGGTCAGTGCCAGTCGTGCACACCGAGGGTGATTGGATGAGTGTAATTGAGCGCGAGTGTGTGGCCATCGAATCCATGGGGGCTGTAACTATAAGCCCCGATGACATAAGCTGTGCGATCCGTACGGCACAGAACTGGAAAAGTCCTGGGCCGGATGGATTGCACAACTTTTGGATAAAGTGGATTCGAAGCTCACACGGGCGCTTAGCGACACAATTTCAACAAGCCCTCGATCTTGGTTCTCTTCCAGCTTTCTTAACTACAGGACACACCTTCCTGCTCTACAAGTCCGGTAGTACCACGGATCCTAAAAACTTCAGACCCATAACATGCTTACCAACATTGTACAAGCTACTTACATCCATTTTGAGAGCGAAGATCAATACGCACATCGATGCGAACAAGATCATGGCACCCTCTCAAAATGGATCTAGGATTGGGTCCCGTGGTACTAAAGAGCTTCTCCTCATGGACATGACCATTTGCAAGCAAGTCCAACGGAACAAGGCAGCCCTCTCTACTGCATGGATTGACTATAAAAAGGCCTATGATTCGGTGCCTCATTCATGGTTGGAGAGGATCTTAGAGTTGTACAAAGTTGATGCAACTTTAAGAACTTTTCTCAGCGTGTGTATGAGACAGTGGACCACAGTCCTTCGTCAACCAGGTGGTGGAGATGGTCTCTTGGATCCGATGGACTTTATAAGGATAGAGCGAGGTATTTTCCAGGGTGACAGTTTGAGTCCCTTGTGGTTTTGCCTAGCTCTGAATCCTCTCAGCACCCTGCTGAGTGATTCGGGGCTGGGCTGCTGCCTTCGAGGAGACGGGGAGATAATTTCCCACCTGTTATACATGGATGACTTGAAATTGTTTGCACCACAGAAGATTTCAGTAATTCCATCAGGATGGAGTTCGGTGTAGATAAGTGTGCCGTTATGCATGTTCAACGGGGGAAAGTTGTAAATTCAACAAATTTGCGACTTTCTGAGATAATGTCTCTCAGGTCTCTTTCGGAGTCAGAAACTTACAAGTATCTTGGTATGTCACAGTCTCTGAGTATTGAGGATGGGGACATCAAACAGGCGGTAAAGGAGCGTTTTTTTTGGCGTCTGACAAAAGTGCTTAAAAGTCTTTTGTCAGGGGGCAATAAGGTGCGCGCATTCAACGCTTGGGTGATGCCCCTCCTCACATACTCCTTTGGCATACTAAGATGGACACAAACTGAGTTAGACGCTCTGGATAGGAGAGTCCGTCAACAGCTCACAATGCATCGCATGCTTCACCCACGCTCATCAGTTATGAGACTGTACATTCCACGTAAGTGTGGAGGTCGTGGCTTTTTAAACGCCAAGACTCTTCATAACCGTGAGGTGTGCAGTCTTAGGGATTACTTCCTTAATAATGAGTGTGGGTTGCACCGCGACATTGTAGTTGTAGATAGGAGTCTCACGCCGCTCTCCTTGGCAAACGAGAACTGGCGTAGACCATCCGTGCTGAGCACCGAAGACCGCAAGAACATATGGAAGAGTAAGGAGCTCCACGGGCGGTTCTACCGGGCTTTAACAGGGCCTGATGTAGATCTGCTCGCGTCGGTAAACTTGCTACGGTTCGGCGACCTCTTCGGGGAAACCGAGGGTTTTGTTTGTGCAATTGCAGACGAAGTCATGATGACGAACAATTACCGGAAATATATCCTGAAGGACGGTACGGTCGACATCTGTCGGGCATGCCGCCGTCCCGGTGAGTCACTCAGACATATTATTTCCGGTTGTTCTCATCTGGCCAACGGTGCGTACTTGCACAGACATAACCTTGTAGCCAGAATTATCCATCAGCAACTCGCTCTTCGATATGGTCTTGTGGAATCCGAGGTACCGTACTATAAGTACACGCCGGCGCCAGTTCTCGAAAATGGTCATGCCACGCTCTACTGGGATCGATCTGTTATTACGGACAGGACTATTGTTGCCAATAAGCCTGATATCGTGTTGACAGATCGATCGACGCGCCAGGCAATGCTCATCGATATCACCATCCCGCATGACGAGAACCTCGTGAAAGCCGAGAAGGAAAAACTCAGCAAGTACCTTGACTTAGCTCACGAGGTGACCGCTATGTGGGATGTGGATTCGACGATCATTGTCCCGATAGTTGTATCTGCAAACGGCCTTATAGCGAAGTCTCGACCAACACCTTAAGAGACTCTCGCTGGATGGCTGGATCAAGGGCCAGATACAGAAGGCAGCACTCCTGGACACGTCACGCATAGTCAGGAGGTTTCTTTCTCTGCAGCCTTAACCGCCGGTAGCTTGAGCCTTGCCCCGCTGCTGGCGGCGAGCTAGGTTTAGGTTTTATAATGTTTTTATGTTTTGTATCATATTTTTATATTTTACTTTTTATACAAATATTATAAAACTTAGACCTAAGATTAAAGTTAAATAAAGTGAATAATAATAATAATAATATACACTTTATTGCACCATTATTACAAAACTTAACAATAGAAGAAACAAAATGTTTCTTCTATTAGTAGAAAAATAATATTGCCTTGTCAAAATTTAGACGATCTTAAATATCGTATATAAGAACGAGTCTTCTTCTTTTCTTTCTCAGCCCGTGTTCACCCATTGTTGGGTATAGGCCTCTTCATGGCTTTTCCACTTGACCCGGTCTTTTGCTGTGCGCATCCAGGTCTTCCCCAATAAGAACGAGTAAACAATATAATTTATAAATAAATAAATAAAATTCATTTATTTCAGATATCAATGATCCATATTAAAAGTATAATCCATATTAAGTAGTAAATTGAATATTAAATAACAAACAAAATTTCACAAAATAAAATAAAATTTAAATCATATTAAAACTAAACTAAAATTAAATTAAAATCAAATTAAAATTAAACTAAAATCGATACCTACAATGTTATTATTAAATTTAAATCATATTAAAATTAAATTAAAATGATAGTTACAATGTCATTACTAATACGTACTACTTAAAACAATCGTTGCGGCTAAGGTACTGAGACATGTTTATCGCAGCAGTGCTGGAGGTAGGTACAATCCAGTCGGTCAGCAATCATCTTCAGAATGATATTGGAGCTAGCTCGCACTCTACGCACCAGGGATGCTCCCCGCTTACGCATAGTTGTGTAAAAACAATCTGTGCGAGCTTCTGCAAACATGCCCGAGGCGCTACAGTACCGTGGCAGCCCCAATATCACTCTGAAAGCATTATTGTACAAGATGCGGAGATCATTGTAAGCCCGTTTGGTATAATTTGCCCACAGGCTGCAGGTGTATAGTGATGTACAGTCAGCCAATGAGATATCTGACCCCCTACAACAGCGCCATTTTTCGCAAACTAAAGAAACATACGTGGTTTAAACCCAAAGATAAAAATATACAAGTGTAATATCCTTTGCGACTAGTGCCATCTATTGAATTGTGAATGAACAAATAAGGTTAATAAGCAGAAATCTGATACCCTTGACGACTAATGCCATCTATTCGATTTTTGATAAATAAAACAAGCCCTAGCATACGATACGCTTATTTCAAAGATACTTCAATAGTTAGATGTGGCGCAAGTGGTAGGCACTACGGTTTAATAGTTAATGTGATTATGAATGAACAGGGTCAAATCCTCCAAAGCTTTTTATTTTTTACAAATATCACCAACTTCGTATTGTGATGTTGGTGTAATTTTGGTTGTTTTAACATAATGTTACCGAGCTAATTACTGTGAATAAAAAGCATTTTAAATTTTTAATTACTTTATTACATCAAAAAAATGTAACAGTGAAATAAATACCTGCCTACTTAATTCAAACTATGATTAATCTTCTGTAGAGAGAACCAACATGTTACTTAATAAGTAACAATTTACATCTCTCAACTTCTTTTTAATCATAGTATTATATTTTTTTTAATGTGTAGGGTCAAATAGTGCTATGTGAATAACTTTGCTTCGATAATAGTATAAGAATGAATATAAACCTATGGCATTAAATGAATTTTAATATGGGAGAGGGTGACCCCCATTTTGAAGCTTTTGTTCAAGTCTATTTGTCATTTCACTTACCATGTTAGATCAGATCACATATCACTTATGCGCATATTTATTAATTTAGTATAACCTTTTTGTCTAAATTGATTTAAATCAAACTTTACTCGTGTCTCGTGTCACAGTTAAGCACTATTTGACCCTACAATCTGGGATTTTAATTGGTCACTCAATAACAGTTAGATCACAGAACAATTGTCTTAAATAAAATATATTCTACATTGCAAACTGTTGGAATCACCACATCTCATAAATTTTCCAAGTATTTTTCTTTATTCATCCGGCCGCCGAATTCTACCAGCTCCCCTGGGCCCATTGAAGACATCTGTCCCCAATAACCTGCAAAACAATAATACGATCAGTTACCTATTATTCTACACTGCGTAATACACTAGGTATTAAATATTATTATTATTTTACTTCACTATTTAATGAATATTTTTACCTAATGTTATCCTGCCACTGTTCTCAAAGGCAAATTATTTTGATGGCTATACGCTGGCCATGTCTTCTCCGCAATATTTTTCTGCCATCATCATCAGACTTAAAACTTTTTTCATCAGAATAAAATACGATCTCGTTCTTTTTGAATGTTTCCTCACTGTTTCAATTGAAATATTGTAGTGTATATGTTACGCCAGTTGACTCCGAATCCACAAACGGACGGTGTTTCTCTGTAAGAGATATATTTATCTTAGACATTTATCACAAACCCTATGTTTTACGGAACAAAAAATAGTGTGACAATTAAGTAAGTATATTAAATACTTATAATTTCTACTTACCGCGATACCTAACTCTCTAGATATAGATATTTTAAATACTGTGGTTGTCTTTACAATACAATATTAGCTTTCACAAAATCTGCTATATAAGATGAAATGGGATGCCTAATAACTGGTGGGGTTTTGGATCACTACACAGTAATCGCAGTATCTTATTTGTGACGCGAGTGAACAATATTTTTGATTAGTTGGTATCAGGTATAAATAAATCTGATAGATTACCCTCAATTTATTTGTTAAAGCAATGCGTTGCAGTTGGTGACAATGATGTCATAGCAGTAGAAATAGATAGCCAATTTCGCCCGAGACGTCATATCGTCGGTTGGCGTATTGAGATGAGCGCTAGCTTCTCAAGTCGTGGGTCCATGGTTCGAATCGAACTTTACGTAAGATTGTTTTTGATTCTTTCTTGTTCTTACCATTGATGATTACTTGAATTATTAGCTGAGATTATTAGAAACACAAAATTTGCAACTGAGCAGGTTATCAGAAACAAGTTTATACCAGCAGTTGTCTGTCTACTTGCCAAAAATCACGGGTAGGTGGCGCTTCACAGCAAAGTGTGAATTTACGTTTTAAAAGTCAGGGGGTCAGGTATCTGCTTGGCCGACTGTACAATAAGATCGGAAAAGTGTAATTTTTTTTTTTTTATGTATATCCGACGGCAAACGAGCAGACGAGCCACCTGATGGAAAGTGGTCACCGTCGCCCATGGACATCTGCAACACCAGAGGAGCTGCTGATGCGTTGCCGACTCTTAAGATACCTGTAAACACGCCTTTTGAAGGACCTCAAGTCATAGCACACAGGGAAAACCTCGGGAGGGAGTGCATTCCACAACCTTGCTGTACGAGGAAAAAAAATTTGACTTCTTGTGAACATCGTGCAAACCTGCGGGCAATCATATTAGCTCTAATTGATAATGCTCTCCGCTCTCGCTCAATATCGGCGTTATCGTAAAGGCTGGTAGTAATTAAGTGACCCAGGTATTTAAATTGACTGACCCACTCTAAAGCTACATTTTTTAGTATTACGGGTGGTACATTTCGAGGACACTTTGTACCTGCCTTGAAGAGCATACATTGGCTTTTCCTTACATTGTATTTTAGACCATGGCTACTTGCATACTCCTCGCAAATCCGTACCAGCCTTCGCAAACCACAAATTGACGCACTCAGCAGCGCCATGTCATCCGCATAACTGAGATTATTGACACAGATACCGTCAATGTGGCAGCCGACATGCTCACTGCTGAGCTCGACGAGCAACTGGTTTACGTATAAGTTAAACAAGGTAGGCGATGTTAATCCGCCCTGCCTAACCCCACACTCGAGCCGGTACGGATCCGAAATTGCTCCCGCCCAACGAACATTATTGGTTTGGTGCTCGTACCAGTACTTAAACATATTAATGAATTCCTGTGGCAAGCCCACTTTCCATAGTTTCTCCCATAACAGGTCATACCGAACCAAGTCAAAGGCCTGAGATAAGTCAAGGAAGCAACCATAAACCGGTGTCTTACGATCAGTATAGTATTTGACGGTATGCTTAAGACAGTATTGCACTCTCCGTTGACAGTCGACCAATATAATATAATTTATACCTTATGTCTACTGCATAAGGCATACAATTCATAAAATCACACATATTATTTTTCAAAAACAAATCCAACTATTATTTTTCAAGAAAGGAGTTTATTTTGTTTGTTTAACTTTATTTATCTTTTTATGTTTTCTAAGTAATCTCATGTCGTCAAAGACAGCTGTTTTAAACTTATGTATGTTGGTTCCTTAAATTACTTATTTCATTATATTAAGTAAGAATATATTTCTAAAGCATATAAAATGTGTAGTATTTCTTTTAATTCGTTTAAAGGTTGGTTCAGGGCATTAATTAAAATCACATATTTTTATCTCGTAAGAAAAAAAAATCAACAACAAAGTTAATTTCTTAAGTAGTGTTTCTCGACTCCCAAAAAGTTCTGTGACTGCGGCGCCAATCAGTCCATGCCTCACCTTCTGTCGAGACCTAACTGCCCCACTACTTGCACGGTACAGGACCTCATTGAGGCTAATGATAAGGCGATCAGCGTAGCCAAATACTGGTCAAAAGAAATCTAGGCAAATGAAGAAGAAGGTGGTCACCTTCTTCTTTTCAAGTCGCTTGCTCGTTTGTCCGATATCATTAAAATTATAGTCACAACTTCTTCGATGCTGGTCTGGGAGAAAAGTAAAAACATAGATGTTGTATGCTATAATGTAGATGACATAAAAAAATCTTTAAATCTCATTGACACATGGCTCAAGACTCATAACCTAATCATTAATGTAAAAAAGACTAGTGTAACTAAATTTGCTCAGCGACAAAAAGAATCAATCTGTAAAATTGTCTATAAGGGCACAGAAATTTGTGAGACAAACACTGCAAAATTTTTGGGCCTTTATATTGATAGTAATATGAAATGGCAATCGCATATTGACTATGTGGCAAGAAATGTTTTTAAATTTTCATATGCTCTACGTATGTTGAGGAAGGTGGCCAATAAAGAAACTGTATTAACTGCATACCATGGTTTCGTCGCATCACGACTCAGATATGGAATTATTTTTTGGGGGAATGCTACAAATGTTCATAGATTGCTAATAGCGCAAAAAAGTTGTATACGTGCTATCTGCAACCTAAAAATACGAGATTCCTGCCGTCCGCATTTTAAAATTCTAAAAGTGTTTGACGTTTCCTTCCCTTTACATTTATGAAGTTGCAATCCATGTAAGACGTAATCCTCATCTGTATGCGAGTGTCAATAGTGCAAGACGTCGCGATTTTTTATATAATAGGCCTAATGTAAAAACTACTCTTTTTAAAGAGAGTATATTCGGTATGGCTCCGAGAGTATACAATAGGTTACCGAAAAATATAAGAGAATGTCAAGATTTCAAAGTCTTCAAAAAACTTCTGTTAGAATACTTAACTGGAAAAGCATATTATACAATTGATGAATTTTTTAATGACTATTGATATACTAGCTGTTGCCCGCGGCTCCGCCCGCGTTAATGTCGTTCCCTTGGGAACAGTAGAAATGATAAAAATTCCATACAAACCCCTGCCCCTTTGCTTTTTCACCTTAAGGGGGAATTTAATACATTTCACCTGCATTGATCTTTAGCCCTTAAGTAGGGGATTTTGCCCATTTCACCTACACAGATATTTTTTTATTGTAATGGAGAACTTCTTATTGTCATATTTCTAAGTAAATAAAAAAAATCCATACAAACTTTACCTCACCTATTCTACCCCTTCAAGTGGAAATTTCGACCATTTTAACTACACAGATCTTTTTAATTGTAATGTAAACATATATGCTTATTTTTATACTTCTATGTCCAGAAATGAGAAAATTTCCATACAACTCCCCCCCCCCCCCCCCCTTTATCCCTTAAGGGGGAAATTTTGTACATTTCACCTACACAGATCTTTTTTAATTGTAACCTAGAACGTATATACTTATTTTCATACCTCTAAGTGTAGAAATGGAAAAATTCCATACAAACTTTACCCCCTATTTACCCCTTCAAGGGAGAATGTTGTCTGGTTGACCTAAACAGACCTTTTTTAATTTTAATTGAGAACTTGCGTACCTACTTTCTAACTTCTAAGTCCAGAAATGAAAAAAATCCATAAAACTTCAACCCCTTTGATTTTCTAAAAATCCTTTCTTAGTGCTCATTTACATCATAAAAAAAAAACCCTGTGCCAAATTTCAAGTTTCTGCGCACAGTAGTTTCGGCTGTGCGTTGATATATAAGTCAGGTTTGCCTTTGGCCCGCGGCTCCGCCCGCGTAAGTGTCGATTTCTCAGAATTGCCCGGAATACATTAGTTTATGACTTTCAATGAAACACCTTAATATTGAATTTCAATTGAATAACGTCAAAAACAGAAAGTTTCATACTAACTTTGCATCCCCGTTATATCCCGGGATTCCCCGTTATATTAAGGGATGATTTTTGAGAAAAATATTTTACTCGTGTTTCATGCCTTTTAGTGAAGAACCTTCATGCTGAATTTCAATTGAATAACTTCAAAAACAGAAAGTTTCATGCTTACTTTGCACCCCTATTTTACCCCCTTAAGGGATGATTTTTGAGTAAAATATTTTACTCGTGTTTCATACCTTTCAGTAAAGAACCTTCATGCTGAATTTCATTCGAATAACTTCAAAAACAACAAAGTTTCATACTAACTTTGCAACCCGTTTTTCCCCCTAAGGAGATGAATTTCCAAAAATCCTTTCTTAGTGCTCCCCTACGTTATAAAAGGAACCCCTGTGCAAAATTTCAAGTTCCTAACCTTTATAGTTTAGGCCCTGCGTTGATATGTCAGTCAGTCAGTCAGCTTCTCCTTTTTTTTAATATGGATTACTATGGATAGTGTGGATAGGTATAATGCTGTCGTATAATGATGATGAATTGACTTTGGATTTTAATTTTCTTATATCACTTATTATTTTATTTTATTTTTGCTATATGTTTGCAGGCAAACTTATGCCTTGAGTTCATTCAAATGACGATAACTTTTTTTTTAATGAACCGATTTTGATGAAACAAACTTTAAATGTTAAACTGAGTTAAAACAAAGCAATTGGTGAATTTGAAGTAAATCGGTTCAGTATTTTCGGAGATAATCGTGATCATACATACAGACAGACAGACAGACAGACAGACAGACAGACAGACAGACAGACAGACAAGAAATTCCAAAAAAAATTTTTTGCTTTCTATTATTCTTTTTAAGTGTCCCTCTATCCATTTCAGTCAAAAATTCAAAATGTACAGACAAAATAATTTTACTGTTTTATTATATGTATAGATAATGAAATAATAAGACTCATACATTTCTTGAGACTAACTACTTGGTTTATTTATATTTAATATTGTTTAATGTATTGTGACATAAATTGTAAAAATGACATGTACCTATTTAAAATTTGTATGCCTGAATGGCGAATCGCAGCTTGTACTTATCCAATTAATCTAAGAACCATGTAACCTGTGATAGACAAATAAATATTTTGAAGTTTTGAAGTTTGATAGAATGTACCAGCTGCTTCTGTTCCCGCGCAGATCTATTTTGAAATCCGGAGTTGGATTACAGAAAAGCCGACATCCGCGATTGGCCGCTCGGCCATTGGCTCGTGTGCGTCGCTGTCCTTCCCTGTGGCTGAATGTTGTGACAGCACGCCGCCCGCCAGGGTCGCGGTCAAAACCGAGCCGGATTCAGAGGATGCTGGCGACACCGCGACGGACGATGAGGATCCAGGGGGTACGTATGCTTACGGTGACCAATCGTACTGCTGTCTTCCATGTGTTTCTCTACCATGTTTAGGGTTCCGGCCCTATAAAAGGTAAAAGGAACCCATTAGGATCACCTTATTGTTAGCCTTGCAAGACCGTCTTTCTCAGGGACTGGTGGACGTACAAGTTGAAAAGGATATCACATATATATTAATATCTGCGGCCCCTTGAAGCTGTCATAAACTCAGACTTGTAAGTGAACGGAATCAAAATGTTATGTTGCATATTTTGTAAATGTGTGTACTTCCCGTTAACCTACAATCATGATATTTACCAATAAGCAAAGCATAATTTGTAGTAAGAGCTTAAAACGTCTTTATTGTACGGAACCCTCAGTCCGCGTCCGACACACGTCAACTAGTGGTGGATTGCTAGCCACATCATCTATTGACATGATTCCTTAGATTTTCGTCCAATCGGCCGGTTACTACTGTCTAGGTGGAAAGAGAAGCTCTTTGGGCACCGTACCCAAAGGATAAAAACGGGACCCTATCACTAAGACTCTGCTGTTCGAATGTCTGTCCGTCTATAACCAGGCTGTATCTCATGAACCGTGATGCTAAGACAGTTGACATTTTCGCAGATGATGTATGTTGTCGATATAACAACAAATACTAAAAAACAGAATAAAATTAATATTTAAGGGGGCTCCGATACAACAAACGTGATGTTTTTGTTCGATATTGATAACGGAAATGAAATGAAATGAAATTTTATGCAATTTCTGTTGTACAATTCGGTCCTTTGTATAGTCAATACTAATTTTCCTGCATGTCTTGCCGCGTACCTGAAGACCTCGTCCTTTCTTTGAAACAAATCCGGGTGTGCCTTGGAAAACATGCAACATTCAAACATATACGTAGACGGAACACATTATTGGGAGTTTTCGAAAGAGGGGTCTGCAAGAAGGTATCGGTGGTACATCGCAAATTGCTCTTATACATTGCTTTTGGGCAATGAATACCTTATTAACATCGGTCGAGTTTCCCCATATAAGTATGCCATATCTGAGATAGACGCAACATATCCGTGACATGCCATTATGGCTGTTTGTTTGTCTACTAATTTTATCAGACGTTTGGAGTTTGGAGGATGTTTGGAGTCGGACTCGCACTAGGCCGATTTTAATTTTCTCCCAGACCAGCATGGCAGAAGTCACATCCTTGAAAGCAGCAATGTCTTCAAGGGTATTCCCAAACATTGAAGACATTTAGCGAAAGTGACGTTCAGGGACTAATGTTATTTGCGTGCCAGGCGTTCCCGCGGCTGACGTGAACGAGACACGGGACTCCGATGAAGACGCGGGGGCGCGGGGCGGGGGACACTACGCGGACGGTAAGCTTCTTAACAACCGAACAAACAGATGGTGTTATATGTTTCACACGACTCATTCTGTGTGTGTCTTCTCTGTTTGGTGGAGGGAGTCAAATGCGGTTTTCTGAATTTGAAACTAGCTGTCGAGCTGAAGTTAGTGGAAGTCGGACCACCCTGAGCAGCCAGGGGCGTAGGCATTTAATTGAATAGCTATGGCACATGGAATATGGATTTTGAGTTCAAATGATCGGTGTGGACGAAAGAGATCCATATTCAATTCATCCTGGGTCAGGTTGAAGTCCAATGGCGCGCAACACTGCTGAAGTATCCCACCAGGTGGCTAACGTTGTGGAGACACAATATAAAATGTAAATTAAGTTTATTACGTAGGTTAGTCAATAAAAAATACAGTAGTCCTCATGTTTATTCCAATTTTCGCATAAAAATAGAATGACATTTTGCGAAAGTGAAGTTCTACGTTCTGAAGAAACATTTTCGCATAACGTCATTCGCGCCTTCTATATTTCTATGCATATGAATGAATGCTTAGGAGAGAGGGGGGTTTGGCTTCGTTCTATGTCTACGTGTAAGCGCTGCGGCAGTGGAGACCTGTGCGCTCATATGATGTATCTCATCCCACGGGTTCGCTAACGAACTGACCTCCTTTAATAAGCGATGGTGTAGGTAAAAGTAACAAATTTTGCAGATGGCGCAGCAGAGGGCCAACAGCCTGTGGCAGGAAGTTCCCGAAATAGTTATTATGGCGAGCCTCAGAGCGCTGACACAAGGCACCAGTGTCATGTTTGTCTGATGAGGTTTCAGTGTAAAAGTAAACTACAAAGACATTTAAGAACTCACACTGGTGATAAACCATTTGAATGTAATGTTTGCGAAAAGCAGTTTAGTCACAAAGGTAATTTTAAAGCTCATTTAAGAACTCACACTGGTGAGAAACCATATATCTGTTATGATTGTGGCAAGCAATTTAATCGAAAGTGGGACTTAGATACACATTTAAGAACTCACACTGGTGAGAAACCATATAACTGTAATGACTTTGGCAAGCAATTTAATGCAAAGAGTAATTTAATAACACATTTAAGAACGCACACTGGTGAGAAACGATTTGAATGTAAGGATTGTCGTCGTCGATTTGCTGTCAACAGTAATTTACGTACACATTTAAGAACTCACACTGGTGAGAAACCATTTAAGTGTAATGTTTGCGAAAAGCAGTTTAGTCACAAAAGTCAATTAAAAACTCATTTAAGAACTCACACTGGTGAGAAGCCGTATAAATGTAATGATTGTGGTAAGCAATTTTATAAAAAGGGTAATTTAGAATCACATTTAAGAACACACACTGGTGAGAAACCATTTGAATGTAAGGTTTGTCGACGTCGATTTGCTCACAGCAATACATTGACAAAACATCTGAGAACTCACACTGGTGAGAAGCCGTATAAATGTAATGATTGTGGCAAGCAATTTAATAAAAAGGGTACTTTACAATCACATTTAAGAACACATACTGGTGAGAAACCATTTGAATGAAATGTTTGTCGTCGTCGATTTGCTCACAGCAATACATTGACAAAACATCTGAGAACTCACACTGGTGAGAAGCCGTATAAATGTAATGATTGTGGCAAGCAATTTAATCAAAAGGGTAATTTAGAATCACATTTAAGAACACACACTGGTGAGAAACCATTTGAATGTAATGTTTGCGAAAAGCAGTTCAGTCACAAAAGTAATTTTAAAGCACATTTAAAAACTCACACTGGTGAGAAACCATATATCTGTTATGATTGTGGCCAGCAATTTAATCGAAAGTGGGACTTAGATACACATTTAAGAACTCACACTGGTGAGAAACCATATAACTGTAATTACTGTGGCAAGCAATTTAATGCAAAGAGTTATTTAGTAACACATTTAAGAACGCACACTGGTGACAAACCATTTGAATGTAAGGTTTGTCGCCGTCGATTTGCTCAAAATAGTTCATTCAAAATTCACTTGAGAACTCATACTGGTGAGAAGCCATATAAATGCAATGACTGTGGCAAGCATTTTAATCGAAAGGGTTATTTAGATACACATTTAAGAACTCACACTGGTGAGAAACCATATAACTGTAATGACTGTGGCAAGCAATTTAATGCAAAGAGTAATTTAGTAACACATTTAAGAACGGACACTGGTGAGAAACGATTTGAATGTAAGGATTGTCGTCGTCGATTTGCTGTCAACAGTCATTTACGTACACATTTAAGAACTCACACTGGTAAGAAACCATATAAATGTAATGATTGTGACAAGCAATTTAATGAAAAGGGTAATTTAATAAGACATTTAAGAACTCACACTGGTGAGAAACCATATAAATGTAATGATTGTGACAAGCAATTTAATCAAAAGGGTAATTTAATAAGTCATTTAAGAACTCACACTCGGTCGGGTCGTGGAAGACCCCTTACTACATGGATGTCCGTTATAAAAAAGGATCTTGCCGGAGATTCATAGGATCCAATGACGACCCAGACAAGAAATACCTGGCGAAGGATGATTAGGAGAGCCGACCCCAAATAGATATGGGATAAGGCCTAAAGAAGAAGAAGATTTAAGAACTCACACTGGTAAGCAACCATAACAATGAATATATACAGGTGGATGTGACATATGCGTAATATATTAAACCACGGATTTACTATAGATCACTATAGTATAGTCTGGTATACGCTAGAACAAAAGTGAAAATGATACGACTTGTATTCCTTGTGACGTCAGGAGTACGAATCTGCGAGTCGTATACAAACAAAATGGTGGACCAAGGAGCAGCCCTTCAAAGATGGCGTGGGGGCCCTTTTGTTTTTATTTTATAACTTGATGAATACTGGACTGATTTTTATAAACAATTAAATTACTTCTTCTTTATTTTCTATTTTTCTTTATTTTAAAGGTATGTGATGAACATGTATTTTTGATAATTGTAAAGTTATTTATAAAATAGTTTTTTTAAACACATCGTCAGGAAAGTATTGTTTGATTACTCAAAAACTATAAAGTTTTCGGCGGAATAGGTTATTATATATTTAATAGGGTTTAATTCAGCTTTTCACGAAGTTACATATCATTCAACTAGGCCTTCAAATCATCGAGTAAAGTCCATCTGCGTGAAGCGGGGGCGGACCGGTGTCGCTACGCTCTCTATATTTACGCTATTTTTATTTTCGAAAGCTAGTTTCGTTGCATGTATTGTTGTAATTCTTTAAACGGTATGTCTCACTGTCACTGACCTATAAATTCAGGCGAGAAGCGGCGTGGACTGGAAAAGTAAATGAATTCGGAGCTGGGCGTGATGTGGTTACTGCAGAGTTACAAAGGTGCAGTACCTGGTGTCCAGCTAGCTTTCAGAAGTTTTACTTTGATTAGTTTGCCTAGCGTTTTGTTTGTCCTTACCTTCTCTGCGTTTCTGTCGTTATGACTTAGGTTGATCAGCTCGTTTTGTTTGGAGGTTGTGTCCTTTATTATGTTTTATAAACGGAAACAGTGCTTTTTATAATATAATTAAATATATATAACATTTAAAAAATCATGAGCTTTAGATATTTTTCTATTGAAGACACATTTTACGCGACATAGGAGAATTGCCTGTGGTCGCGATATATTCACGTTTTAATACACGCTGTCCCAACGCGATTTGATGATCTAGATAGAAAATAGTGACTAGACTAGAAACTATAATACATGGATGCGCCCTTCATTGGTGAACATACATATCCAATTTCTTAAATACGGTAGGTAGGTCAGAAGCGTACAAGAGAAAAGGCAGTTGGAAAATATCAAAGACAGAAAAATATTTAGTATTGTGTTAAAATTGATTATTAGCACGATCGGCAGTATTGCTCCGAGTAGTTATGACCATGTAGTGTCACGATTTCAAGAAGCATTTGCCCAAACTTGGTCGCGGCTGGCCGAGATGTATGTGTTTGACAGTGTGAGACTACATCCAGGAGTTAACACAGCTTCCACACAGTCATAACAGGCGATAAAGACACTTCCATGTGGCCCAAGGAAGCTTGTAGCCTGGGGGTAGCTCCTCGGATGGAGAAACTGGTTACGCCACAGAAGTTGTGAGGGTAGCTCTGTTAATAACGGATAATTATTAACCTTAGGTATTAAATCTGTTAAAAAAACTGAGTAGGAAACCAAAGCATGACTTCTATGGAACCAAGCATGTAACTTTTTCCCGTTAACATATAGAGATAGCACAGTTATGTATACTCGTTTCCTGATAAAACGACAATGTCACGAGATATTTTAAAAGTGTGGCAATACTTGTATTTTGTCCTCGTTAATTGTGCAAAAGGTTGCCGCCTATGTCTTTGTGTATGTGTACGCATCTTCACCAGTACCTAGGGATGTTCATGGGAGATCACACCCAAATGCCGATCGATATTTTCAGTGACCCGCCGAACAGCAAAGTCGGATAAGTTAGTTCATGTTATGGGCCCCTAGTGTATAATTAGCTGCCGCCTGATGTAAAAGGGCACCATCTTTAGAAAAATATAAAATTAGGCTAAAGAAAAATGGCTTCTTGAGCACATACTCGTACTGTATAGCTTGGAAGAGTTTTATAATATTTCATCATAAATAAGTAGACTGATTATAGATAATAATAGACACATAGTGATATAAATTATATGAAATTGTGATGTACACTTATAATTATGTAATATTTTAATCTGAATAATATTGTATGTCGACCTGAAACTAATAAATTTAATTCACCAATAAATGATTATGATTATGATACGTAGTATCTCTTACCTAATAGTTTGTGCGCGTTTACTACGAGGCGATTTTCTTTGACGTTAAATTGATTTAATTAACAATATTTGATTCAAAATTGTTTCACTAACGAGCCAATCAATATTTTTTGATCTACAGTCAAAAGTATTGGGGAGGAAAAGGTCAGGCCAGCATGTACCGTCCTTAATCTTAGAAGGTAGGTAACATGTAGTATACGGATACGGAGATTATAAAATCCATATTTATATGGACAATATTTATTGAGTAATAAGACCTTAGAAATAACTAACATTACACTATGTTGTTCTTCCATTTGGTCTGAGAGAAAGGAAAACCGTTGAATGTACCAACTACTTATCTTTCCGTGAAGATCGTAAAAGCCGATTAAGGGGATGGGCGAAAATCTGAGGAATCATGTACATAAGAGGCGATGTGGCAACACATCACTATTCCGATTCCGTTTTCCACCAACACGCTAAATGTGGACTTTAGCTCTCATTGACCTAGGCTCTGTCTACCCCGCAAGGGAAAAAGACGTGATAGTATGCATGTATATGTATGTATGTTGTATTTTTACATGTACGTAGGCGAAGGAAACTATAACCTTACATTATTTCATTTAATCCGCACACGAAAGATATAGGATTATCTGTTAGAATTGTCCATGTGGCCATTAGATAATGGCCACATGGCACAATGGCTTAACGTGCCTTCGAAACACGGAGGAGCTCGAGATATTTTGATACGTACTATGCACGGGGGTAGAAAATATTTATGTCCATTGCCAATTGTGAGACCTCGAGACAACCAGCAGCAACAGACATGGCATGGAGTACAATTATAGGCTGACACGGTCATGTGTTCAAATAGTAAAAATAGGCTTGTTTTGAGTAGAACTTGACCGGATGACAAGCTGCTGGTAATGGCTGGATATGTCGTTATCAAGGATCTAGTATAATATGGATGGAATAAGAAATGGTTTTAAATGTCCATACTGAAAATAGGCTCAAAGATATTTGAATAGAACTTGACTGGATTACTTTAAGCTACTGACAGGGATGGATATGTCGATATCAAGAATCTAGTATAATACAGTTAGGTACATGGAATAGAGGAAAAATACCCCGTTTGCTTTTCATTTTAAGGGTTCCATACCCCAAGGTTAGAAGAGGACCCTGTTTTACTGTTTGGGTACGGAAACCTAAAATTCCCTATTCATGTTATTATTCTAAGATCTTAATGTAGGACCGCGCCCGGAGTTGCTTGCCATGCGTAACGTGATGATGCTCACGACCACTGGCCAGCGGGCTCCTCTATACTACCAGTGGACTGAGTACCTCCGTGGTCCAGGGTGTGCATGTTGACCGTGTCACCTACACGAAATGATGATGATGAACGAAGGTAAGTCAGTGTAATAATGAAACAAGCGCTTCGAAATAGGCTCTAAACTCTAAGCGTAATGCCGCGACGTAGACCGCGCTCCATGGCTCCCGCATCCCGTCCACAGCATCGGCACACTGTTGAACAACAACAGTTGTCGTACTGCGTCTGTCTCCGGCTGAGCACTGGTGACACTCCGCTGTCCGCGCGGCAGCGACGTCGGGCAAGTCGGGTCCATGGCTATGTTGTCTCCTCGCCGGCTCCTGCCGCCATCGATGTTCCTTGCACTCTAACACCCAGAGGCTTAGCACGAGATGATGGCGAGAGACAACGAACATTGGGATCATGAGGTCCTGTGCGATAGGGTTCTTGTAGGATATCACTTCAAGGCTCATTGCCGCTGTTGGTGACAAGAAAGCTGGCAGTAACTAGCCAGGAACGACAGCCAGCGGTCGTGGCACCTTGTCTCACGACCCTTGGACTATTAATTGGTAAAGCATTGCTCGTACAAAGACCAAGTCGCCGGTTCGAACCCTGCCTGCGTGGATTTTTTCACCATGGTAGTAGTAAACTCTTTATTGCACAAAAACAATACAAATAATAGTGAAATTCACAATTGATGCACAATGCAACTCTTCTGCAATCTCTTCCAGGCAACCAGAGTGAGCAGGAGACATTAAAACAAAAATAGGTGTACATATTTTATTTCATAATCTAATTACAATATCAAATCAGCATTGTAAATATAAAGAAAAAGAACCCTTATACAAAAATCCAATACAGCCCCACCTTACCCCTGGTGGTACGATGGGTATTTTAAAGTTAAACAATACCACTGATAGTGATGTGATGACTGGATCTATGTCTGTAGATATATTTATTCAATGTATGCAGTTTTGTCTGTTAGATAGACAGTTAGATACACAGTTGAGTTAGTATACTACTTACAACTTACTGCTCTAAAAAAAGGTTATTTTTAAAATTAAAGCTATCTCAAAAAGTCCTGAACCGATTTTGATAAAACATTTTTTAGTTTTTGTTGTTATAGCGGCAACAGAAATACATTTCAACTGTCTAACTATCACAGTTCATGAGATACATCCTGGTGACAGACGGACAGACAGACAGCGGAGCAATATTAATAGGGTCCCGTTTTTACCCTGGCTACGGAACCCTAAAAAACTGCAAACCCGACAATATTAGAGTACCTCCTTTTTTGAGGTCGGTTAATAAGATCACTCACTATATAATGTGAACATGAGTTTGCCGTCCTTCACATCAAAAACGAGTTGTTTTTGCAAAAAAAAAAAATATTTTTGTGAATCTTTTATTATAAACGAATCCACACTGTAAATAGTGTTTCTCAAGACAAATCAAATGAGCCGAAACACGTTTGGTGTGCCTTGTTTAGTTTAAGCGTTCCTACGGCCACCTTCCGACTCCATCATCAGACCAGCGCAACGATTCCATAATATTGTATTGTCTTCCGATTTAGGTACACAAGCATGCAACATTTCAGCTCAATCGGTAACCGGGAAGTGGATCAAATGTAACTTGCAAGATTTGATTACTGACCAACATCGGGACACGGGACTGTGAAACTAAATAAAAACTTGTAAAAATGAACCATGGCTTTAAAGCACCAAGTGGGTTGACTTTATTCCAGGGTTTTAGTTGGGGTGGCCGTAAGACATCGCACGCGAGCGAAGCCGCGGGCAAAAGCTAGTTTACAATAACTCCAAAGAACATATATAAGCCTATCCTTAAATTTATTTAAGAATTATACATCGAAAATTCTTATTATGGTATACCTAAACGATTGGTTTCTAGATGATACATTGTAATATACTTGCATTATCATTATATATTTAATATTTATGTGTCGTATGTCCCTCTGCGAAGGGTGACCGCAAGTGGTAAAAACAATTCTTGAGCTCTTCCGGCTGTCATCATTGATGGCAGTCGTTAAGCAATGCGGATTACATTACATATTTAAGGACATAATAATAGGCGCATCAAATTAGCTAAACCTGGACAAAAATCTATAACTGTAATTTTTTTTCTCTATGTTATAAAGTATTGTTAGTTATATTCAAAAAACAAAAAATTAAACATTTTAGGGTCCTGCGTCAATGAAAAAAAAAACAAAAAACCCAAATTTTAAAGATATATTGATTTTATTGGTACAGCATAATAAATAACTTTGTAACAGTACCTCTATTAGGATATTACACTTGCATTCTACCTAAAAACATCAAAATTAAACGAATTAAGCAATCGGGACGATCATAATGAAGACTTTTCAGTAAGTTACGCATTTATTGGTTTATCTCACCAGGCAAAATAGATAACTGTAATTTAACAAAACATTCTGAATAGTATATTACGAATGTTGATAAATAATAAAAAATTAAACAGATTCTCTTTTCGCATTACTTAATTCTGAAAAATTGGTATTTTTTGAAAAGGCAAAATACATAACTACTTCAAAAGTTTTTAATTAATGCTCTCGACATATTATTATTACTATAAGAAAAAGATTAAACAAAAAAAACCAACGCTTCTTAATTAATTCATAGTTTTTCTTACTTACGTTTTAAAATGAACGTTATTACTTCCGACGTAAGGTCGCCATTTCTTTGTGCCTCATTCCTCTTCTCGTGGATCGCGCGCGACGCGTACGCTGACGTAGTAGTCGTCTCATGCATTCATTATTATTACAAGCTTTTAGTATCAAAAACCTCTCTTCCCGCGCAAGCCGTAAAAGCCGGCTGGGGAATGAGCGAATCAGAATCAGAATATTTATTTGGATAAAACATGGTACATTATGATATAAAATACATAATACAAAATAGTTCTGCATGTTTTACCAATACTGGCATGCAAAAATAATTGAATTACATAAACTATGATACAACATTACTATAAATAAATAAAATTTGTCATATTAACCAAACATGAATAAACATAATAGAAATTATCGTAATAGGTATTACATAACATATATTGTCCTCAATTAAAATTAAAAAGTCATATTAATGACTTATTGTAATTACTGTTGTATTAACAATAAAAGTTTTTCTCTTTAAGCCACTTAGTGAGCATTGAATATTTTTATGCACATAGTTGCTTTGTCAAATTGGGTTATTTAAGACATTCAAGTCTATCCCTTATACCTCCACCAATACGCTAAATGTAGCCTTTGGGTCCTAGACTCTATTTACCCCGGATGAATACGTGATAATATGTAAGTATGTAAGCAATTTACCAAAGGAAACGCTCATGATAAAAGCTTGTAATAGATTTTTTTTTTATAAAATAGGTTCGGTGGGAGACTGTTCAACGGACTAAGTTTCTTCCAATCAACATTAAAGCATTTCTAGGGATAATATAAACAAAAAAATATCTTACGGGGTTTTCAACACAGTTTGAAAGAAATAGTCTAATCAATAGATTTGTTCTTAATTATTTAGTGTTACTTTGCCATTTTTTTTCGTAAATAATCAATATCATCATCAACTACTTACTAATAATAAATTTGTAAGGGTTGGTCATGGAGTAAGTTTCTTTGTTTTCAGAGGTATCGTGTATATAAGCTCTACATATGATACTGAAATTAAATTGACGACTTTTTTGTTTTTTTTTCTTGTATGTTTGCATGTATATATGTTACTCCATAACTCTTAAACGAATTAACTGAATTTTATGAAACTTAGTAGATACACATTAAGACGTACAGGGCACAGGATAGGCTACTTAATTTTTTCTCCAGTTATGATAACACGTGGCCCCCATACAAACATAACATAAAATGTACGCGAACGAAGTCGCGGGCACTGCTACTATAATATAATTTAGTGGTCGGTAACTGAAGTGCACATGTATCACACACGTTGGGGAACCACATGGTCGTAGTTCAATGACAAGATCATAATTTTATTTGCCTAGTATAATCCTAATGGTTCATACAGGACTGTATATAATAAAGCAACCACCGGTTTTTCTGAAAGAACTTTGTTTAATTTACCCACAAACCTGTTAGCACCTTTGGGTGGTCGTCAACCCACATAATTGAAATGAAGACACTAGTTTAAGGCCTCCGTCATTTACAGATAGCGCGCGAGTTGAATGCAGAGCTCAGGAAGTCGATAGTATAACATTTTTTGATATGATACCTCCGTCCTTTGAGAGGCTCGCGTATAGATCCAACACGTAGAGGCCCTTTAGAGAAGTTGATGTAATGTGGGTCTCCAGCCAGAACCCGTTCCTGGAAATACCAATGTATGATTTGTCCTTGGACAGGTCTTGGCCGAAGGAGAAACTATTGCATTTTAAAGAGAAATTAGTGGATTATGTTATTGAAATGTGGCTGGACTTGTGTTGGGTTATTGTCATAAGTAATAATCGTGGAAGATGACTTAAATTTTATAATATAGAATATAGAGATACGATGTTATCCGCTACGCGGGAAATCGCGAAAAATTTTCCGCGGGCGCCGGACAGTTGAGGCGAGCGGCGAAAAAAGGCGTGGACTGTTGAAGGGATAAGTTTTGTCATGGTCCACAACTTTAGGTATTTCTTAAAAGCGGGCTTATGAGTTTCTTTATATCTGTAGCAAATTAATTATATACACACATTGCTATAAAATTATTTTGGTATAATGCAGTTCTTGGAACATCTTTTATCGCCGCGTCATTAATAATAAGGAAATATGTCGATAAATTTGTAAAAAAATTAAGTGATTTTAATTTTCACATCTAACACGAGGCATTATGAGAAAACAAAATAATAGTTAACAATTTTTTTTTTATTAATGGCTGGGTTGGAATTTGAGTTTTAAGACGATTGGTAAGCGACTTAGCGTATTATCAAGGGTATCACTACACTAAAGACACGTGAGGCCCGACTGCATTCAACTTGCGCGGTATCTGTAGAATGAGAGAAACAACGGCCGTAAACCATAAGTATGCGACCACGTATGTTTTTTTTTACTTAATTTGTTCTTGAAATGTCTGATCAATATTTTAAGCAATCAATCACGTGGTTGGCATTTGACAAATAGTAAAATTTATTATTATACTGTTTATTACATTCGAGTGAGTTGTAAAAGGTAGACAAAACCATATTATAAACTACTTCTTTTAAGGAGCTTCCAAAATGTTCTGAACTGTGTGAACTGTCCAGTAGGTAAAGTTCTCAATGACATTGGAAGGAAAGGGAAGAGAAAATCATAGACTTCAAAAGATCCCTCGGACCAAAACTCAAGAACGGATTAGTGGCAAAAGATGTAATGCTATCATACCCACACTAACACTACATTAAAAGTTTATTTTATATTGTCTTATATTTTAAAAATAGTGTCTTAAAAAATAAGACACGGCGACTCACCCCCGCTTCGCACGGGTGCAATGTAGAAATTAGGGGGCAGTAAATTATACATATAAACCTTACTCTTGAATCACTATCTATTAAAAAAAAGTATTCAAATACGTTGCGTACTTTTAAAGATCTAAGCATACACATGGACAGACAGAAAGCGGGAAGCACTTTGTTTTATATTATGTAGTGATTTATGTATTATTATGTATAAAATAAGACACAGTATAAGATTCCTATTATAGAACTGAAAACTCTACATTCTTCCGGGGTACGACAGAGGCAGCATAGACAAGCATCTGTTCCCTCAGTAACTTGCTAGTGATTTGCAAGATATGTCCGTACTTTTATAGGTAGGTACTCTTTCAGATTGTCTGTTATGTCATGGACATGGATACTGCCGTTATTATGGGAGTTATTCGCAAAACTTGCGAGCGCGGACTTTTCGTAAAACTTATCTCCAAGAATAAATATAAATTAAACCTAGGTCACACTCTACTTCTATATAAAAGAATAGGTCAAAAGATGGATTTATAGACCTGTACATTGGCATATTAGGTCACAAATTACACCATTTACCTTATACCTTTTTGCCCATGTTGTTGTACGACCTTTTATATCGCCATCGA
This sequence comes from Elegia similella, assembly GCA_947532085.1. NCBI lineage: Eukaryota > Metazoa > Arthropoda > Insecta > Lepidoptera > Pyralidae > Elegia > Elegia similella. Next base: position 14,106,030 of record OX383950.1, read on the forward strand.
TTTCTCCGGACACATCAAGCAAGACTATACCGCAGTTGTTCAGACACGTCAGTATGCAAAAGTCAAAAGTCAAAGATTTTTATTCAAAATTGGATACATGTATCTCTTTTTGAACGTCATATTTTTATTTCTTATATTTGTTTAATTTATGCAAAATCGAAATACTACTAGCGTTTCGCAACGACCACTGGTGAGAAGAATACGCCGAAAGAAACTCAGTCCAGACTTGGTCCCTATGTGCCTGAAGGGCTCCGATTACATTGTTTACATATATTATATCATCAAATAAATTTATATTAATTGCCAAGCATTTTTATCAATTATATAATCAGCAATGCAATAATATGCTTTTTTTACTAATTGGTATTTTACAGTCGCTTTAAACTTAAGTATAGGCAGACCTAATATTTCTGCAGGAATTTTATTATAGAAGCGTACTCCTAGACCCAGAAATGAATGCATAGTTTTCTGCAATCGCAAAACTGGTGTAGCTAATTTATTTTTATTTCTCGTATTTCGATCATGAATATCACTATTTTTCTTATATAAATCAAGATTATGGCGCACAAACATAATATTCGCAAATATATACTGAGAAGGTAATGTTAAAATATTTATATCTTTAAACAATTCTCTAAGAGATTCTCTAGCACCAAGGTTATATATAGATCTGATAGCGCGTTTCTGCAGTACAAATATGGTGTTTACTTCTGCAGCGTTACCCCATAGTAAAATTCCGTAAGACATAACACTATGAAAGTAACTGAAATATACTAAACGCGCAGTATCAACATCGGTCAGTTGTCTAATTCTCCTAACAGCATAAGCTGCAGAACTATGCATAACGACAAGTAGGCTTTTGCATACATACTGTAGGTATATTGTTAGGGGAGCTGTAATACTAAAAGCCATGTACAGTCAGCCAACGAGATACCTGACCCCGCCATCTACCTATATCTTGAATTTTCTCTTAAAATAAAGTCATATTAACATGAAAATGTATATTCAGAAAGTCTTAATTGTACGTTTAGCTAGAACTAAATGTACGACTGTACATTTAGTTCTTCACCACATTTCGTTTCTGACCGCTGTTCCCAAGCGACTCCTACCTCGAAAGTTGGCGTAATGGGGACCGCAGTAAACACTACGTCATCTTTTGAGAACCATTCCACCAAAAGCCTTCTCCATATCCAAGAACAGGAAGTGGGCAGGCGTGTTCTCCTCCCGCCCTTAATAAAATATGGTCTAGCTCCCTTAGCCTGGGTGAAATGGATATTGATTTCTTATAGCGTTATTGCTGGAACTAATTTATTTATTTAAAATTTATTGCATAGTTTAAAAAAAATGTACAAAAGGTGGACTAATCCCAGGTCTGGTGGCAGAACCTTTTTATGCTGCTTGTTTAGCACCTTGTTATAGTATAAATACTATCTGTACTTCGCCGCAAGTTTCGCGAGGAATTTAATATCACTATGCTCATAAATAAATGTGAGTAAAAATACTTCAAATTATTACCATATTATTGAGTCAACATTTAGTACTATTTATATAATTATACTTTATTAAAAATACTATTTAAAACCATTTTTGAATCAATTATAGTTTTTGACATGATGACGTCTTATAAATCGATGAACGTCGGCTGCACGCATAAAAAGTGTAAGTTCTGCTGTAAGCGCGGAATAAGTGTTAGGGAGGCACAATCGGCCTAAGCGTTCGGCTTGTGACGCATCTATCTCTCTTCCACCATTATCACCTAAAATTATCGTCCGCGACTTTACAGACAACCAAATAACCAAATTTTTTTTATTGGAATATTTTATAATATTATATCAGTGGTCGCAAACCAGCTCACTAGCGGTCGTAGTCTGATGAATGTGGTCACTAACCGTTTTCACTTTTTCAGCATTTTATAATATCTATACATATAATAAAACAGTAAAAATATTTTGTCTGTACATTTAGAATTTTTGGCTGAAATGGATAGAGGGACACTTAAAAAGAATAATAGAAAGCAAAAAAATTTTATTCGAATTTTTTGTCTGTCTGTCTGTCTGTCTGTCTGTCTGTCTGTCTGTCTGTATGTATGATCACGATTATCTCCGAAAATACTGAACCGATTTACTTCAAACTTTCACCAATTGCTTTGTTTTAACTCAGCAAAACATCTAAAGTTTGTTTCATCAAAATCGGATCATTAAAAAAAAAGTTAAATAAAGTAAAAAAAGTGAATAAACTCAAGGCATTAGTTTGCCTGCAAATATACACGGTGAATTTTTTATCGTTTTGGACCCTTAAAGGGGTGACTCAGACCATCAAAATGAACAACTTTTCCGATGGGAACAATGCTGGGAACTCAAAAAAAAATTCGACATTCCCTCCCATGAAAAACTGGCCGGGCGGCGGGACTCTTTTGGATGGAAATGACGAATTTTTTTTTGAGTTCCCAGCATTGGTCCCATAGAAAAAGTTGTTCATATTGATGACCTGAGTCACCCCTTTAAGGGTCCAAAACGATCAAAATTTCACCGTGTATAGCACTTAAATAGTAAGTGATTAAATAATAAGTGACATAAGAAAATTTAAATACAAAGTCAATTCATCATCAGCATGCATTATACCTATCCATACTAATATTTTAAATGCGAAAGTAACTCAGTCTGTCGGTCTGTTTTCACGCTTCAACCATTGAACCAATTTGGATGAAGTTTGAGACCCGGGAAAGGACATAGGGTATGTTTGATTCCGGGAAATTCTACTGTTCCCAAGGGATCGACACTAACGCGGGCGGAGCCGCGGGCAACAGCTAGTAATATTATAAACGCGAAAGTGAGTTTGTTTGTTTGTATGTTTGTTTGTTTGTTTGTTTGTTACGCTTTCACGCCATAACTACTGAACCGATCATCATGAAATTTTGCATACAAGTTCCCTGGTATACGGAAAAGGACATAGGCCACCTTTTATCCCGGGAAAAAGTACTGTTCCCGAGGGATCGCCATTGACGCGGGCGGAGCCGTGGGCGAAAGCTAGTATATAATATATGTGACGCGCGTGCGCGTTCTAACCCTAAATCCAGAGTGTAAATAAACCTAAAAATATGTTTCTTTTCTTGTGATGTATTTATTAAAATAATATGTTAACATATTTTATTGATTTAAAATTCAATCGTTTATAGCGTATCGTAAGTTTAACATTGCAAATCACCAAAATAAAAAGCTTGTCATCATTTTAATGGAAGGGATTTACTTGATGGATTGACAGCTAATCTATATCTATACTAATATTATAAAGCTGAAGAGTTTGTTTGTTTGTTTGAACGTGCTAATCTCAGGAACTACTGGTTCAAATTGGAAAATTCTTTTTGTGTTGGATAGTCCATTTATTAAGGAAGGCTTTAGACTTTATAAAATCACGCTGCGACCAAATAGGAGCAAAGCATCAATAAAAAATGTTTTAAAAACGGGGCAAAATTGTTCATCTTTACTGATTAATCATAATAACAGAAATTGCCGCGGACGAGGTCGCGGGCAACAGCTAGTCTAAACTAATATTATAAAGCTGAAGAGTTTGTTTGTTTATTTGAATGCGCTAATCTCAGGAACTACTAGTTCAAATTGGAAAATTATTTTTGTGTTGGATAGTCCATTTATTGAGAAAGGCTTTAGGCTATAAAACACCACGCTGCAATCAATAGGATCGAAGCATCAATAATTTTTTTTTTTGAAAACGAGGTAATGTTATTCATCTACATATACTAAAAAAACTAATTAAGCATAATAACAGAAATTGCCGTAGTAGTAAAACGTAACGTAAGTATTCTGTGCTTTCAGACTTACAGACACCACATCAAAGTTTAACGCACAGTTACATATCCTACAATTAGGATATTCCATCTTTATATGTATTTCTTCACATCCACGGCACAGCGCAATCGGTACCTATTCGTTACGACATGTCCGCCGCGCCGCCGGCCGCCGGCCTCCCGCTGGCGCACAGTGGTCTGAAATTCGCGTTCCATACACATAGAAAACGAAAGTGGCATTAGTGCTGATTTTATTACTCGATAATTTTCTGGACTTTTTGACATGTATAATCATGCAGGTTACGTTATTAAAGAATTCGTCGATCCGGAGAAAAAAAATATTTTTAATTTTTTTGTATGGAGGAAAATATTAAATTATTTTTTTCTCGCGACTGCATAGAGCTGCCACCTTGCCGCTTATATGGCGTGTTGTCCTACTATAGTCGATACCTACAAGGTATAATATACGTACCCATGCGCGCCGCTTTGTTCGTAGCTGGATGTGAAACTTTTGAAAAAATTACTACAGTATTCTTCAACTTAAGTTAATATTGTCCATACAATTCGCATTATTTTCTTTTCCTTCTAAGAATTACTTATCGCTTATTATCTCAAAAATATGTAAAAACATGTTTTGCCTGAATACTCATAGTTAAAATCCTTTATACTCGCTCATTAAGTAATGTGTCGTTATTGAACGAGTGTACATTAGTTAATGACTTCAGGTAGCAAATTTACTAAGTAGTAAATAAAATCATAATGTTAACTATAACTATTAACATTGTAATAGATAACAATATAAGGGAATTATGGTTTCTGTGAATGCCATGTAATTAAAAAGGAAAATAAATGAGAGTAGGTATAAATAGCAACAAAAATAGCTAGTTTATTCAGTTAGTGTCAGCAACCGTGCGCGTTAACAACAACTATTCTTCGCAAATTTGACTGTTATCATGGAAGGGTTTATAACTAATCTTGATATTTTCATGTTTGTGAAGACAAATAATTCTTTTTCTCAACCAAGTGTTTTGTTAGATAAACTTCTTACTAAATTGCCAAATTTATCAGAAGATGAACAGAAACAATTCAAACAGTTTTGTCAAAAATATGTGTCATTTGCAAAAAAAGTGGAAATTGTGTAACCGTACAACTCATACATTCATAAAGAAGTATGAGACGTGGCTAGAAGAGGATATCAAATAGCCCGATTTTATTAAATCTTCATCTGTGATACCTGTTGAAGAAACTACAATTTATTCTGTAGTTAACGAAGAAGGTGCGTCTACATCTGGGCTTGCTGCTACTTGTACTGTTGGTACTTCAACATCAATGTCCAGCCCGAGAAAGCCATTTGATGAGCTAAGTCCGATGCAGAAGAAAAGAAGGACTGCAAGCCTTCTCACGCATAGTACAGAAGAATTAGCATATGCTACTGCAAAAAGTTGTGGTAATAAGGATTTAGCAGATATCGTAAAATATCTTACCGAGCACCCAGAAAAAGCGTCCGAAATTAAAAATATTATAAAGAGTAGTACAACTCCGCCAAAATATTCTCCTGAAAAGCCTTAGGAATCTTAATATCTTTAAAGTTATCCAAGTGGCAGTATACTACATTAAGACTATGTGCTAAGCAAGATGGTGTTGATTTATATCCAGCATACAACGCAGTTGTAGAAAGTCATGTTATCCTCCGAAAGATAATATCACTATAACTGAACAAAGAGCTCAAGTTCAACTTCAGGCTATATTGGATATAACTACTTCTCGATTAGTACATGTATAAGATGGGGACCAGTTAGCAGAAAAAGATCTAACTTTAATTTCCAAGTGGGGCTTTGATGGTGCTTCTGGACAAAGCAACTATAAACAAAATCTGGCTGGAGATGCAGATGATTCGAGCATCTTTATGAGCTCATTTGTGCCTTTGAGACTGGTTTTTGGTAAAGATGTCATCTGGCAGAATCCAAAACCATCTTCGACTTTATTTTGTAGACCAATTTATTTTAAATTTGTAAATGAAAATAAATTGGATATAAAAGAAGAGATGGCTATAGTTGAGGCCGAGATAGCAGCTTTAGAACCGTCTGTCATTAACAATAACATTAAAGTGAAACATTCAATGATTATGACTATGATAGATGGCAAAATTACATCACACCTGTCACAAACATCAATGCAGACATGTGACATCTGTAAAGCTGTACCCAGAGAAATGAACGATTTGAAGAAGATTAAAAAGTAAGTTAAATGCATACCATTATACACAGAACAATGTTTATTGTCATAATTTTATGACAACTCTTTATACTTTTTCTTTTTTTTTTCAGAAAAGCCGTTGTATATGATCTTTACAAGTATGGTTTGAGCACTTTACATGCCTGGATCAGATGTATGGAATGCATGCTGCATATTGCATACCGACTGGACTTCAGAAAGTGGCAAGCCAGAGACGAAGCCAGTAAAGCCATGATGAAGAATCGCAAACTGAGCATACAGCAGAAGTTCCGTGAGCGAATGGGTCTTTTGATAGACGTTGTAAAACAAGGTAATTTGATAGAAATTATTTAGTTTTATATTTTTATAAACTGTCTAGTTAAAACTGTGTCCAAATATAAACAACAATATCATTGCTTCAGGTGCTGGAACCACAAATGACGGTAACACGGCAAGAACATTCTTCAAAAATCCTGAGAAGACTGCAGAAATCACCGGATTGAGCCCTGAGCTTATCCAAAAGTTTGCAGTTATCCTACGTGTTGTGTCATCAGGACAACCTGTTAATACTGAAACGTTTGCTGATTTCGCTCAGGAAACTGCTCGGTTGTATGTGGAACTTTATGGCTGGTATTACATGCCTGCTAGTGTCCATAAACTACTGTTGCATGGTGCAGAAATCATTAAACATTTGAGCATTTTGCCAATAGGCCAATTATCAGGAGAAGCATCTGAAGCGCGAAATAAAGACTTCAGAAAAATCAGAGAACACCATACGCGTAAATTTAACCGCCTAGTGACAAACGAAGATATATTCAATAGATTCATTATATCTTCAGACCCATACTGGTCAAGCATTCGACCAGTACTAAAGAAAAATAATAAAAGACAGGTAAGTGATGATATGGGGCTTCTTCTCTTACCTGATAGTATTGGACTGGATAAAGAAAATATTATATTTGTCGAAGTTACGAATATGGTGGATTATGTAAATTTTTACTATGTTTAGTTTTAATATAAAAGTTTATTTAGTTTATAAATAATTATGTCTTGAATATTGTCCTGGATTCTATCAAATCTATATATGTATTTGTTATAAAATATAGTATCGTTGAGTTAGTATCCCACGACACAAGTTAACAACTTAGCGTGGGGCTAGCTCAATCTGTGTGATCTGTCCCTATATATTTATTTCCAGTGAATAAATTGAAATATAATTGAATTTGAAATGAATTATTTTATTTTTCATTGTAGTAAACAACATTTATTTAGTAAAAAAAGGCAAAATTCGTCATAAATAAATGTACTTAATCTATTCTATACATATAATAAAACAGTAAAAATATTTTGTCTGTACATTTAAAATTTTTGACTGAAATGGAAAGAGGGACACTTAAAAAGAATAATAGAAAGCAAAAATATTTTTTTTGAATTTCTTGTCTGACTGTCTGTCTGTCTGTCTGTCTGTCTGTCTGTCTGTATGTATGATCACGATTATCTCCGGAAATACTGAACCGATTTACTTCAAACTTTCACCGATTGCTTTGTTTTAACTCAGCAAAACATTTAAAGTTTGTTTCATCAAAATTGGTTCATTAAAAAAAAAGTTATCGTCATATGAATGAACTCAAGGCATGAGTTTATGTCAACGCAACCGAAACTGCTGCGCCTAGAAACTTGAAATTTGGTACAGGGGGTCTTTTAATGACGTGAGTGAGCGCTAAGAAAGGATTTTTAGAAATTTAACTTCAAAAGGGGTAAAATTTATATGGAATTTTCTCATTTCTGGACTTAGAAGTATGAAAGTAGGTATATAAGTTCTCGATTAAAATTAAAATAAGATGTGTGGATGAAATTAGCAAAATTCCCCCCTTAAGGGGTAAAATGGGGGTGGGTGGGTGGTATATACTTTTTACGGAAGTTTTCTCATCTCTGAACTATGAAGTATGAAAATAAATAGGTATGTAAGTTCTCGATTACAATTAAAAAAGATGTATGTGGGTGAAATGAACAAAATTCACCCCTAAAGGGGTAAAATGGGAAGGTAAAGTTTTTATGGAAATTTTCTCATTTCTGGACTTAGAAGTATAAATAATATCCATACTACTAATATAATAAATGCGAAAGTAACTCTGTCTGTCGTCTTTTTACGCTTCAACCATTGAACTGATTTGGATGAAATTTGGTATGGAAGTAGTTTGAGGCCCGGGGAAGGACATAGGGTATATTTGATTCTGGGAAATTCTACTGTTCCCGAGGGAGCGACACTAACGCGGGCGGAGCCGCGGGCAACAGCTAGTATTAAATAAAGACTGTGTTCAAAGAAATCGTAAAATAAATTAGTATAATTTCCGTATAGAATTTGTCAAAGTTTGACTTCTACCTACGACCAAAGCGGCGCGCATGGGTACGTATATTATACCTTGAAGGTGTCGACTATAGTAGGACAACACGCCATATAAGCGGCAAGGTGGCAGCTCTGTGCAGTCGCGAGAAAAAAATAATTTAATATTTTCCTCCATACAAAAAAATTAAAAATATTTTTTTTCTCCGGATCGACGAACTCTTTAATAACGTAACTTGCATGATTATACATGTCAAAAAGCCCAGAAAATAATCAAGTAAAAAAATCAGCACTAATGACACTTTCGTTTTCTATGTGTATGGAACGCGAATTTCAGACCACTGTGTGGCGCCTCGCTCCCTCCTCGCCCTTCACTCACCGCTCGTATCCCGCGTTCCCGCGCCGCAGCCGCGACATAGTAAATATACGCGCGTATTTAAAATTTAATTTTTAATTTCTGAAGCGTGACAATAAAATGTTTAATTTTGATGAATTCATGATTATAGCACACAAAAACCTATTATTAAACAAAAAAAACTTAGTTATGATTTTTGGCTACTGAGAATAACATTATTTTTGAACCTTTAAAAATAAATGTTTAATTTTTGTCTTATTTATCTAAAAAGACACAATATAGCTTAAACATACATAAATATCATAGTTAACATTTTTGGCTATCTGAATAATCCGATAAGATGAAAACTGTGAAAAAAAACATACAAGCAAATTAGGTTTCTGTTTAATTTTGCTATTATGAGATCGCATTTGAATGTACCTCAAAGTTATACTAACAAAGTATTTGGTTACCATTTTTGCTTTTTGAAATAAGTTAAATATTGTACTTTAACTCATTTTTTTTATATAATACGGTTACGACCGCGATTTTTTTACATAATATATCTGATTAATATTTGATACTTAACATTAATATCCAATAAAATAATAAAAACTACGAGTTATCGAATTATGTCCAGGTTAAGCTAATTTGATGCGCCTAATAAGTAATGATCACACGTAACGTTAAAAAATATAAAACCAACAAAATACTTATTAATTACAAAGAAAAATTTAATCAAATTACTCCGCAAAGTCTCGGAATGTTTGGAAACTGCGCGCTCGCTACGCGCATCCAGCTAGACGGTCCGCGGCCGACACGAAAACAGGTACCTCCTTTTTTGAGGTGTTCACACATCTTGTTTTTATAGGATAATTTAGTCAACTTTTAAGCCCCTATTTTTTTTATTTATTTCTAACGAGAAATCTTTCAATATGTAATGTGATTTATCAGTTTATTTATCTTCTACAAACTTGTCTTGCATGTGGACGAGAATGGAGATCCCATTCCTAACGTGACATTAAAAATTATGCAAAAGTAAGAAGGCGCACTGTTATGGTTTCTCACCAGTGTGAGTTCTTAAATGTCTATGTACCTGAGTGCGGTGACCAAATCGAATACGACAAACCTTACATTCAAATAGTTTTACACCAGTGTGAATTCTTAAATGACTCATTAAATAATCCTTTCGATTAAATTGCTTGCCACAATCATTACATTTATATGGCGTCTCACCAGTGTGAGTTTTCAGGTGCGTTTTTAATAAACTGTTTTGAACAAATCGACGACGACAAACCTTACATTCAAAAGGGTTTTCACTAGTGTGTATTCTTAAATGTCTGTCTAATACACCCTTTTGATTAAATTGCTTGCCACAATCATTACATTTATATGGTTTCTCACCAGTATGAGTTCTTAAATGAGCTTTTAAACTACCTTTGTGACTATACTGCTTTTCGCAAACATTACACTCAAACGGTTTTTCACCAGTGTGAGTTCTTAAATGTAATACTAAAGTACCCTTTTGATTAAATTGCTTTCCACAATCATTACATTTATATGGCTTCTCGCCAGTGTGAGTTCTTAAATGAACGTTTAAATGATTTTTGTGACTAAACTGCTTTTTGCAAACATTACATTCAAATGGTTTTTCACCAGTGTGAGTTCTGAAATGTCTTTCTAAATCACCCTTTTGATTAAATTGCTTGTCACAGTCATTACATTTATATGGCTTCTCGCCAGTGTGAGTTCTTAAATGAACGTTTAAATGATTTTTGTGACTAAACTGCTTTTCGCAAACATTACATTCAAATGGTTTATCGCCAGTGTGAGTTCTTAAATGTCCTTCTACATCACCCTTTTGATTAAATTGCTTGCCACAGTCATTGCATTTATATGGTTTCTCACCAGTGTGAGTTCTTAAATGTAACACTAAAGTACCCTTTTGATTAAATTGCTTTCCACAATCATTACATTTATATGGCTTCTCGCCAGTGTGAGTTCTTAAATGAACGTTTAAATGATTTTTGTGACTAAACTGCTTTTTGCAAACATTACATTCAAATGGTTTTTCACCAGTGTGAGTTCTTAAATGTCTTTCTAAATCACCCTTTTGATTAAATTGCTTGCCACAGTCATTACATTTATATGGCTTCTCGCCAGTGTGAGTTCGTAAATGAGCTTTTAAATGATTTTTGTGACTAAACTGCTTTTCGCAAACATTACATGCAAATGGTTTTTCACCAGTGTGAGTTCTTAAATGTCTTTCTGAATTACCCTTTTGATTAAATTGCTTGCCACAGTCATTACATTTATATGGCTTCTCACCAGTGTGAGTTCTTAAGTGTACTTGGAGCTGACCCTTCCACTGAAACTCCCTCAGACAAACATGACACTGGTGCCTTGTGTCAGCGCTCTGAGGCTCGCCATAATAACTGTTTCGGGCACTTCCTGCCACAGGCTGTTGGCCCTCTGCTGCGCCATCTGCAAAACATTTGTTACTTTCACCTACACCATCACTTATCAAAGGAGGTCAGTTCGTTAGCGAACCCGTGGTATGAGATACATCATATGAGCGCACAGGTCACCACTGCCGCAGGGCTTACACGTAGACATACAACGAAGCCAAACCCCTCTCTCTCCTAAGCATTCATTCATATGCATAGAAATATAGAAGGCGCGAATGACGTTATGCGAAAGCGACGTTTCTTCGCAACGTAGAACGTCACTTTCGCAAAATGTCATTGTTATGAAACATAAAAACAAAACGCAAACTCTCGCGCGGGCAACACTGCGGGGAGTTACATTCAACATTTAGATGACACTTCAGTTTGGCTTTTGTTCTTACACACATCTCCAACTTTGTAATTTTTGTCCATTATATCCAGTACCTATGCAAATACAGTCTATTTACTTCCCGCAATATCCTACAGTTAGGGAAGTCCCATTTTTTCTAGCCATTCATATTTTTATGCGAAAATTGGAATAAGCAAGAGGACTACTGCATTGTATTTTATGTTACTAACCTACGAAAGAAACTTTTACATGTTTTATTTTCTTTTATATTGTGTCTCCACGACGTTGGTCACCTGGCGGGATACTTCGGCGGTGTTGCGCTGCATTGGACTTCAACCTGCTCCTGGATGAATTGAAAATGGATCTCTTTTGTCCACACCGATCATTTGAACTCAAAATCCATATTCCATGTACCATAGCTATTCAATTAAATGCCTTCACCCCTGGCTGCTCAGGGTGGTCCGACTTCCACTAACTTCAGCTCGACCGCTAGTTTCAAATTCAGAAAACCGCATTATATTCCTTCCACCAAACAGCGACACACATAGAATGTGTCGTGTGAAACATATAACACCATCTGTTTGTTCGGTTGTTAAGAAGCTTACCGTCCGCGTAGTGTCCCCCGCCCCGCGCCCCCGCGTCTTCATCGGAGTCCCGTGTTTCGTCCACGTCAGCCGCGGGAACGCCTGGCACGCAAATAACATTAGTCCCTGAACGTCACTTTCGCTAAATGCCTTCAATGTTTGTGAATACCCTTGAAGACATTGCTGCTTTCAAGGATGTGACTTGGGAGAAAATTAAAATCGGCCTGGTGCGAGTAGGACTTGTGCACGAATAGTTCCGTACCATTATTTATAAAAACGGTAAAAAATAATGTCTGTTGTATAGGAAGGAGCCCCCCGAATGTTATAGTAATTTAATTGTTTATTTTATATAACTCAATATTCTGTGAAAATTTCAAGCGTCTACCTGTTGCCGTTATCAATATCGAGCAAAAACGAGCAAATAAATCGTGTGCATAACCCCAGCAGGAAAGTATCTGCTCACGCACAAATTTTCTCGCTACGATTATTCGTTTAGAATCTTCCTGCTGTAGCAACGTTACCCCACAGCAGGAATGGTTTTTTTCGTTTTTTTCCAACATTACAAAGGGCACAATTTTTTTATTCAGGGCACATTTACAGAGTATTAGGCATATTATTATTCGCTCTACTCATATTACTCACGAGGGGTTACGCACACAAAAAAATCACGATTGTTGTATAGAAATAATCTGTCTAACCATCAAGGTTTATGAGATACCTCCTGGTGACAGACGGACAGACAGTCTCGTTTTTACCCTTTGGGTACGGAACCAAAGGGGCTACTCTTTCCACCTAGACCGTAGCGATTGGCCAATTAGACGAAAATTTAATAGATGATGTGGCTAGCAATCCACCACTAGTTGACGTGCGTCGGACGCGCAACGAAAGTTCCGAATATTAAGATGTTTTAAGATCTTACTACTAATTCACAGGTTTTGGTTTTCGGCCTATGGTTGTACTGCCTTACTTATTGGCAAATATCATGATTCTAGGTTAACGGGCAGTACGCTATAGATTTGATTCCCTTGCGAGAGCAAATTCACAAAATATGCGACATAAACAGCTATGTCTTTTGATTCCCTTCACTTACAAGTTTGAATTTGTGACAGCTTCAAGGAGTCGCAGATATTAATACATATGTATATTCGCTTCAACTTGATACTTTACTATTGTCCACACGTTCCTGAGGAAGAGGGTCTTGCAGACTAACAATTGGGTGATCCTAATGGGTCCCTTTTTACCTTTTATAGGGACGGAACCCTAAAGATGGTAGAGAAACACATGGAAGACGTTTGGTCACGTTAAACATACATACCCTCCGGATCCTCATCATCCATTGCAGTTTCGCCAGCATCCTCTGACTCCGGCTCAGCTTTGACCGCGACCCTGGCGGGCGGCGTGCTGTCATCACATTCAGCCACAGAGAAGGACAGCGACGAACACAAGCCAATCGCCTCGCGGTCAATCAGGGATATGGATTTTTCTGTAATCTAAATAACGTTTATACTGTTGTGTCTTGCTGGTGTATGTCTCTACATAGGTGAGTAGAGTTTAGTGTGCGGCGTCCAACGAAATCCGAGAGTTCACCTTACGAACTTCATTTGATCCAATCGTATTTACATAAGCGCGCGGCGGGCGGAGGGCGAGGAGGCTCGGTGGCCGCTGCCCGTTGTAAGTACACGAATGCTGACAATGCTACACTACGCGGCGCGGGACCGAGCTCACCACAATACGATTTTGAATTAGAGCAATTAATTACAGTAGTATATTAAAGTGTGTGACTATTGAAAAAGTGCTGTAGGCAATGGATGCCATCCAGCTTGCTTCAAGGCCCCTAAATTGGTCATCACAATGGCATTTGCTGCATAACTATAAATTGACTGTGACGATGACAGATCCTATCCAAACTATTATTATAGAATGTACTAAAGTGAGTTTGTTTATTTCTTTGTTTTTTTTTATAATATATTTCTTTGTTTGTAATGCTTTCACAGCTTAATTTACTAAACCAAACATCATAAAATGTTTCATATACATTAGTTTGACATAGGCTACTAGGGATGGTTTTCATCCCAGAAAAAAATACTGTTCCCAAGCCATTTACCTTAATGTGAGAGAAGCTCCGGGCAAAAACTAATTGTCAAGGGTATTTCAACAAGGACTGGCCAATGTTGAAATTCAATAAAACAAGCTGTGTGTGAGATATTAATGTCATTTGTTTTTATTTGTAAGGCCTATTAATTCCATTATGGAGTATGACATTGTTTAAATGTCCGCCGAGGCTTCAAGCAGTGGCACGGATCCGAGAGGTCCAACTTTCTATGACTGCTGCACAAATCCAGCTGAATCTGAGCAATGGCCTGCATAATGCACAACTTGTTTTATTTATTTCTACATCCGCCCGTGCTTGTTGAAAGACTTTTTATTGTTGTATAACACAATAAGATTATATCTGAACGAAATACCTCGTCAGCCTTCTCAACAATAGCAGTCAGCACGTTGTCTGCCCTGATGGCCATCATCATCAGCTTGTGGCTCTTCTTCAGCTTAGCACAGCAAATGTAGCATGCTGCCACAGGCCTGTTCCCACTCACGAGCTAGAAGATTAGGCCATTGACATAAGAACTTTTGCTCAAACACCAAAATTGACAATTTAGACAAAATCACTAGGATGTGGGGCACACAGAATCTCAAACGATGATTTTTATATAGCAATAATATATCTCACTTTTGTCCAAGATTGCCACACGGGCAAGATTTCGAAGAAATTTTTTTTCTAGTGCTTTTTTTCCTTCACTTCATGTTTATATAGTATATAGTTAGTTTTAATCACTTTAATCTAAAATAAATAAACATTGAAATCATTAAGAAATGTAATTATAATCTAGCACAAAACTGGTTTTAAGAATTTTAGAATACCTGTGTGAAGACTTTGTGTTGTCTTTCATTGTAAATTTGTTAAAATCATGTCAAAAAGGGGTAAAAACTACACAAATGATATTATATATCATTTGAAGCGGTAAAAGCTATAAAAATATATATAAGTTGGTAGACAGTCTAACCAGTAACAACCCATGTAGCTTATTGGTAATGGTACAGCAAATGTCTTTAAATCACAAGGACTCAGGCTTAAAATTGGCCTGGGTCTTGGATGTTTATCATTATGTAAGAGTCAAAAATATATTATCGTAGAGTTAGTATCCCATGACACAATGCACAAGTTCGTATGGGGCTAGCTTAATCTGTGTGCTTCGTCCTGTACATTTATTTCTAACTAGTAGATCACTTACAAGGGCACCCGTCAGCCTCTCGTACACGAGTTGCAGGGCAGTACCGTCAATGTTGGTCACGAGCGCCTCCATTGAGAGGCAGATGCGGCAAACAGCTGGACTCTGATGCATCTTGTGAAGGTTATGTATTATGAGGACTGTGTTTTATTTCAAATTGCTGTATCAGTACCTACACAATGTCAATAGCAACGATTGTATCGCAGTTGTACGACTCTTGGGTTACATACAATACACAATATTAATCAACTAATAAGGGTTACGAAAATACCGAGGAAGGAACCCACAAACTAGGGTAGGGATGTAAGGATACGAGACGAGTACCTAACCTATTCTTCTATTTGACGTTGACTTGACAGGTGCCGACACTGGAGTGCTATTTTTGAAATTGCGCCGATCGTAACTAGTGATGTTTTCATTAAAAACCGCTTGAATATGAGTGTCATGTCATACTTTCAAAAATAGTACCCTTAAGTGCAATTTTTGAAATGATGCCGGTTGTAAATGAGCGATTTTTCCATACAAAAATCGCTCGAAAACGATTGTCACACTTTCAAAAATAGTACCCCCGTTCTTAATGTCACTTTGCCATGAATAGGGTTTCCTATATTCATCATCATCCTCATCATTATATCAGCCGCAACCGCAAGAAGTCCACTGCTGGACATAGGCTTCCCCCAATGATTTCCAAAATTTCCTATATTATAAATCGATAAACACCGGCTGCTTACACGAAACAATGTCACGTTCCGTCATTATTATCGTCGTTTTCATCAGCATCATCCTCATCATCATCATGTTCTCTCTTCCACCGTTATCACAAAAAAATATCGTAATCGTAACCGACTTACAGCAACCAATTTTTTTTATTAAGATACTTTGTTGGCTATTGGAGAAACCATTGCTTAAGTGGATGTCAAAGTGACATAATGGCCGTCATAAACTGTCAATGTCAAATCGTTTATTTGGCTGTGTTTTCCTGAGTTGTTTTGTGAATAGGTTTCCTAAATTTATTTTATTAATTTATTGTATATGTATATTGATTAAGTGTAGCCCATAGTTCTTACTACTGCGATATAATTTTAGCAATATACTACTTCAGTGCTAGTGTGCTTATTTTAAATTAAATTTACAGACCTAAGAACAAAATAACCTTATACAAGATGCATCAGAGTCCAGCATTCTGCCGTATCTGCCTCTCAGTGGACGCGCCCATGAGCAACATTGACGGCACTGTCCTGCAACTCGTGTATGAGAGACTTGCGGGGGCTCTTGTAAGCGTCCTACTAATTAGGATTAGTCTATCTGCTTTAGTTAATGTTTCGTGATATAACTTGTGATAAGACTGTGTGGAAAGAGAATGTTCTTAGGCTTTGAAGACGATACTGTTTCTCTCGTAGAATTGATTACGTTTTTGCCTGCTTTGGACATAATTTTGATCAAAAATTTGACGAAAATTGTTGTTACCGCTATATAACATTTAACATGAATTTGGTAATATATATCTGAACAAACGGTGGAACAAGTTGCTATATAGAAATCATAGCGTTCGTTCTCTTATACAGATATGTCTGCACATAGTGTTTCTAAAGGATAATTTTATAATACTTCATGCTGTTTTAGGAGAAAAGAAAAAACATAGAATGTACCAGCTGTTTCTCTTCCCACGCAGATCGTAAAAGCCGATCGAGGGAATAGGTAAAATCTGAGGAATTATGTAAAATAGGCGATGCAGCTAGCAACCCATCACTATTTTGATTCCATTTTCCACCTAATGATGCCCACCAACATGCTACTTCTGGTCTCTGCATTCAGGGTGAGGTCTGGCCATGTTCCAGTTAACAAATTTTTATTATTGATGCGTGTGACACAATCAGACCTATATAGTTTTTGTCATAAGGAGGAAGACTTGTTACACGTCTTGTTGGAATGTGGTCAGTACACTGCCCTGCGGGACAGATTCTTGGCTGGGGTGCCTATGGAGAATGGAATGCTGACCATAGTGTTGAGCAGTCCATTGTCACAGTCAACACAAACAGAATACCTCTTATGGAGGTTTATAATGAAACTTAGATAAATTTTATATTAGAGGTCCCCCATGAGGCTGGCATAATCACACCAAGTGAACTGTAGCCTCGAAAAATAAATAGAATAAAAAAACATGCAAAACGTGGCTTTCGGGTCTGATAGACCGAGACTCTGTCTACCCTGTAAAGGAAAAAGACGTGATCCTATGTAATTGACAATAGTATCATCATCATCATCATCATCATCAGGTCCTTTTTAGTCTCCACTGCAGGAGCACGACCCTCTCTGTACTACTAGGGCCATACTTGGCCAGAGCAGCCAGAGGACTTGGCCTACACTCTCCACGCTGGCCAGACGGGTTGGAGAGGTCTCTTAGATGTTTATAAGCTTTGTTTAGCTTGAATTTCCTATTGACAATAGTATGTAATGTTCTAATTCCTAAAAAACTAATGTAGTCTTAAAAGTCCTTAAGAATTATCATAAACTATAAATGCCTCTTCAATACAACAACAATATTATATTGAAGAATATTCAGCCCTAAATGCCCATTCACTGCTTACAAACAATCTAGAGGAGGCAGACGACAGGGCAGTGGCCTTGGCCAGATACTGGGCAACACTGTTGTAGTTAAAAGACATTACAACTCGAAGAAGAAGAAGAATATAACAACTTGTGATAATACAGGACTTCATTTTAGCAAACATAAACTTGTGACACACAAGTATGACAAACATTCTTTTGATTAGGGTTTGTATCAACACGAAGAAAGAAACTGATTACGAAAATTGAAAAATTTTGCATCTGTACATTTTAGTAATTGAATGTTAAAGTAAAAGCTGTTATATCAGTGGCACAACATTCCAGCTCGTGAGTGGGAACAGGCCCGTGGCGGCGTGCTACATCTGCCGCGCTATGCTGTACAAGAGCCACAAGCTGATGGTGACCGCCACCAGGGCAGACCATGCGCTAACTGCTATGTTGGAGACGGCTGGCGAGGTACTTAGGTTATATTGTGTTATAATGTTCATTACTTTCTATATTGATATACTAACACAGTCAAACACTACTGCTGCTTAGAATGCTGAGCAATGGCAGGACCACGCAACAAAGCAGACAGGATGGCACGCACTGCCTAGACAAAGTTTAACAGAGGGTGAAAGCAATGTGTAAACATTATTTACGATACAAAGGCAATGTGTGCTAGCATTGTAAATTATTTTGCCTTTTAAGGATATCATCTTATACACAAATCTGTATGTTTTCTCCCGGTATTGATCACACATGAATCAGATAGGAATACAAACTGGAGGTATGAGGAGGGTATAGGAAGGGCGCGCTAGTATGTGCTAAAATTTTTTTTGTATTCAGATTACAGAAAAATCAGTTTCCCGGATTGACCGCGAGGCCATTGGCTTGTGTGCGTCTCTGTCCTTCTCTGTGGCTGAATGTTGTGACAGCACGCCGCCCGCCAGGGTCGCGGTCAAAACCGAGCCGGAGTCAGAGGATGCTGGCGACACCGCGACGGACGATGAGGACCCAGCGGGTACGTATGTTTAAGTTAACCATACGTCCCACACTTCCATGCTGGTCTGGTAGAAAAGAAAAACATAAAATGTACATGCTGCTTCTCTGCCCACGCAGACCTTAGAAGCTTGCCGAGGAAAGGAGCGGAAATTTAAATAGCTGTATTTTTACGTTAATAAGCCGAAGCGGCTAGCAACCTTGCCAGCAAAATTGATCCCATTTTCCATTAGGGTAAGACTCTTAATATAGTGGGAAAATGAATATGCCATTGTGAACTTTTTCAAAGAAAAGTGTCAGTTTGATGAATGGCAAATGGCAACGATTTCATATATGCTGTGAGTCATTTATCTTTAGTTTTCCAGCTATACACATATTCAGTTCTGTTGGATCCCCTGTGTCATTTAAATTCGGGATCCCAGTGGAATAACTGTAAAAATGCCTTAATCACGCCCACGTGTTTAGGTCTCGATATGCCACTGCTTGAACTTGGAGTGTTGATCAATAATTGCTCCTGTTGGTCTTAAAATATGTAGGCTTTGTGTGGAAGGCCACAAGAAAACAGGACATATAACAATAAGTCGGTTGCAGTCATCCCGTTAGCTTTTAGTGTTCAAAGACATTGTGTCGTGACTGTGGAAATTTCCTCATGTTGCCTTGCCAAAAAACCCTTGTCCAAAATGAGACGATCATATAAGAACGCGTAAACAGTATAATTTATACGTTATGTCCATTACATAAGGCATACAATTCATAAAAACATACATATTATTTTTCAACAACAAATCCAGCTATTTTTTTACGGAAAGAAGTAAACTGCTTCCCTTGTTTGTTTGTGTAACTTTATTTATCTTTTTATGTGTTTCCAAGTAATCTCACGTCGTCAAAGACTGCTGTTTAAACCCTTCATTAATAAACAATTATTTCATTATATTAAGTAAGGATATATTTCTAAAGCATATAAAAAGTGTTGTATTTCTTTTAATTCGCTTAAACTTAAAGACATTCAACATCATATTTTTCTCTTAAAAGAAAAAAAATCTTCAACAATGACGAGTTACTTTCTTTTTCTACGTAAATTAAAAATTAATTATTAAACCGTTTGGGATTTACTCTTATTTTATATCACTTATCAATCAGGGGTTTCTCTGCCAACAAGTTGTGTGACCTAACCTAACTGCCCCACTACTAGCACGGTACAGGAACTCAATGAGGCTAATGACAAGGCGATCAGCGGAGCCAAATACTGGTCGAAAAAAATCTAATCAAATGGAACCATTTTGACTCGGAAAGAAGAAGCTGACCCGCTTGCTCGTTTGTCCGATATCATAAAAAATGACGTCACGACTTCATTCATGATTACGTGAAAGTGGTATGTTTGGTGTCGTAAAAGGATATAATGGGTGAAATAACTTGAACCACCGCGAACGTGATAGTTAAGGTGAAAAGTGACATAACCTATACAACATCAAAACGCAATAATTCAAATACCTGGCTTCTTTTGTGATAAAATTATATTCGCAATAAGCTCGGGATTCGATGCCCTATTAAACAAGAAGAACACAATTCAAAAACGCTAGGATGTTAACTAAAATTATGTTTAGGGATCTCCCTAACTCTTTGCTGTTACAACTAGAAAACATAAGTTGTATTCTAGTTGTAACAGCAAAGAGCGACAGAGTGCGTTACCCCAGCCGACTAAGTGCTCCTTTTACGAATTGATAAATGCAAATAATTAGATCATTACTTCGTGTAAATGTCCCCGAAAGTAAATAATTTGACACCCCGCCGTTTCAGAGATAATGAGGAAAATAAAATTCGGCTGGCGTAACGTTACCCCAGCCGACTTTTTTTGATCCCGTTGGTTTATCTGGATAAAAAGTATGCACAAAGATAGATTGAATTTGTTCTCAAATGTCCCCGATAAAATTAAATTTGACACCTTTATTTTTTACCTTTGACAGCTCCGTGGCGCAGCGGTCAACACGCCAGCCTGCGACACGGAGTGCCCGGGTTCGATCCCCGGCCAGGTCAAGATGGAAAATGATCTTTTTCAGATTGGCCTGGGTCTTGGATGTTTATCTATATATGTATTTATTATAAAATATAGTATCGTTGAGTTAGTATCCCATAACACAAGTCTCGAACTTACCTTGGGGCTAGCTCAATCTGTGTGATTTGTCCCTATATATTTATTTATTTATTATTATTTATTATGGATTTCGAGATATTTCATTTTCTGCTGCGGTAACGTTTGGCCAATCTCTGTATCTCTGAAACCGTAAGTCGCAGAATCATGATTTTTTTTATACGTATAGAACGGAATTTGTCACCATTTGACACCTAGTTATCTTAAATATTAATAATATGGTTTGCGAGTAATAAATATTATTCTGAAAACCATATTTTCGGTTCTAGTTATTAAACGAGGGAACCCTGAAAATTCAAACTAGTCCTAATAGATGCCTCTTATAGAGACATACAAAACATCAAAACTTTCATCAGCCTAATCCAAAGCATTGGCAAGTTATAATGATATTACTGGTTCCAGAAAGCCAGATTCTGGGCTCTCGATTTAAACGAGGAAAATAATACTTTCCTTTTACCTGGCTGATTCCATATTTAAACAATAATTAGACACTTTATCGAAAAACATACATACCAATTTTTAGCTTGATATACTTTCGTATATAAGAAATAATAATTAAAAACTAAACCTAGATATTTTTTTCCGATTACCCGACCAAGTTCTGATGTGCATCTGAAAGCGGCTGCGGCATACTACTAGATATACTTCCATATTCGACGGCATTGTATTCTAAATTGGATGGTAAAGGCGAGTGGAAATTTTTTTAATAAAAAAATATATGCCTTATATAATGGAATTACTTATTTCCTCCATACTTATACTTTATAATGTATTGATTCCTAACGGGATTGACCAAGTCTATTATTGCAAGACCAAAGGCAGCTATAGGTAATATTGGAAATACGAGTATGTAATACTTGCTTTGTTAGATAGAATTAGAAAAAAATACAACTGCACTTGCTCGGAACTGCTATTTCATTGGCTAATGTGCGCGAGCGGGACAGCGCTATTCCCGAGGGATCGACATTGACGCGGGCGGGTACGCGGGCTAAAGCTAGTATATATATTTTTTTTATTTTCAAAAATTGACACAAAAAAGTATTAATACTCTGTACTGTGGTACCGACTACTTTTGATTGCGAACAAATCTTTGTAAGATGTCCCCTACATCTTCGCATAAAGCAATGCAGAATAAAACAAGCAGTAAATAATATAGAAAAAGAAATACGGACTTCTAGTTCATTTGTTTAGCTAATAACGTCGCGTTTTCCTAGTTGATGGATACACATTTTACTCCCAATTTGGAAAACTGACACTTTCTACGCGAGAGCAGCAAAAATAAATAACACTCAAGATTTTTTTTATTTATCTCTTGATAGTCTTACCTTATAGAATATAACCTTGTTTGCGTTGGTTTTTGATTACCAACTACGGTGACAGTTGGATTGAACTATTGTGCAGACGGCAGACCTCTATTTAAGAGATCTGCCTTAAAATCATTCAAACAAAAAAAAATATAAAAAGATATTTTATTTACATTATTAGTATGTAGACATTGCCATTTAAGTAATAGTTTTGCTGAAAGAGAAAATCTGTAAGTCACCCTAAGGTTTCATTCATCATCATCATCATCATCATCATTTTGAATAGGTGTCACGGTCAATCGACCATGCACACCCTGGTGTCAGAGTTCTTCGGAACCGCCTCTCGGCCTCTGACGTGGTTCCTTTAACGTCTACCAGATGGCAGCCGGGACCACCGGCTTAACGTGCCTTCCGAAGCACGGAATCATCTTTATTATCGGACAATCAGGTGATTCACGTCTGCAATGTCCTACCAAACTGGAAACAACTAAACAAAGTATGCTTCCGGAGGAAATCGAACCCACGACCCCCAGGTCAACAGGCAAACGCCTTAACCACTGGACCACGGAGGCTGTTTCTGCTGTTGACCCTAAGGTTTCATTTATTAAATACGAGTCTATAATATTAAAATTAATCCTAACAATTTTTCTACTTGAATATACCCAACCACTTATTATTATTGTGCAGATTTTAGATGGTATACGTTATGTATCGTACGGCCGCTTTTAGATGCACATTCGAACTTGGTCGGGTAATCGGGAAAAATTATCTAGGTTTAGTTTTTATTTATTATTTCTTATATACGATAGTATATCAAGCTGAAAATTTGTATGTATATTTTTGGTTAAAGTGTCAAATGGAATCAGCCAGGTAAAAGGAAAGTATTATTTTCCTCGTTTAAATCGAGAGCCCAGAATCTGGCTTTCTGGAACCAGTAATATCATTATAACTTGCCAATACTATGGATTAGGCTGATGAAAGTTTTGATGTTTTGTATGTCTCTATAAGAGGCATCTATTAGGACTAGTTTGAATTTTCAGGGTTCCCTCGTTTAATAACTAGAACCGAAAATATGGTTTTCAGAATAATATTTATTACTCGCAAACCATATTATTAATATTTAGGATAACTAGGTGTCAAATGGTGACAAATTCCGTTCTATACGTATAAAAAAAAATCATGATTCTGCGTCTTACGGTTTCAGAGATACAGAGATTGACCAAACGTTACCGCAGCAGAAAATGAAATAACTCGAAATCCATAAAGGTGTCAAATTTAATTTTATCGGGGACATTTGAGAGCAAATTCAGTCTATCTTTGTGTATACTTTTTATCCAGATAAACCGACGGAATCAAAAAAAGTCGGCTGGGGTAACGTTACGCCAGCCGAATTTTATTTTCCTCATTATCTCTGAAACGGCGGGGTGTCAAATTATTTACTTTCGGGGACATTTACACGAAGTAATGATCTAATTATTTGCATTTATCAATTCTTAAAAGGAGCACTTAGTCGGCTGGGGTAACGCACTCCAACAACAGAGAGAGATTGTACGGAACTCTCGGTGCGCGACCCCGGCGCACCTCAATCCGCTAAACGTGGCCTTTATGTCCTGTGGTGTCAGGCTCTGTCTTAACGTGATAATATGAATGAATAAATGTTTGACGAATAAGAGGCTCTCGTTTTATTTTAAATAAAAACGTAATTTTGCTAAAATGACATTACGTTAATACATTACGGAATCTACGTATTTAAATAGTGGTGGGTTACAAGCCTCCGGCTAGGGAATGCTGGTCCGGTTGTTTTAAGATTCGGATTTTGATTACAGAAAAGCCGACATCCGCGATTGGCCGCCCGGCCATTGGCTCGTGTGCGTCGCTGTCCTTCTCTGTGGCTGAATGTTGTGACAGCACGCCGCCCGCCAGGGTCGCGGTCAAAACCGAGCCGGAGTCAGATGATGCTGGCGACACCGCGACGGAT
The DNA here is from genome assembly GCA_947532085.1 of Elegia similella. Lineage (NCBI taxonomy): Eukaryota > Metazoa > Arthropoda > Insecta > Lepidoptera > Pyralidae > Elegia > Elegia similella. Next base: position 14,130,371 of record OX383950.1, read on the forward strand.
GATGAGGATCCAGGCGGTACGTATGCTTAAGGTGACCAAACGTACTGATCTCTTCCATGTGTGTCCAATTATAGGGTTCCATCTCCATAAAAGGTAAAAAGGAACCCATTAGGATCACCTAATTGTTAGTCTTGCAAGACCCTCTTTCTCGGGACCGGGTGGACGGATCAAGTTGAAATGGATATCTGCGGCCCCGTGAAGCTGCCAAAAACTTGTAAGTCAACGGTGAGACATAGCTGTTTATGTCGCATATTTTGTGAATTTGCTCTCGCAAGGGAATCAAAGCCTATAGCGTACTTCTCGTGATTAGTTCTATAGTAATGGGTACATACTTTTATTATCTTTCAACATATACTGCCGAGCTTAATGTCAGTGTGTAAATATTAAAAGCGAAACTAATATTGAGAAGCCTGCCTTTCAAATAGAGCATGGATACCGGTGTACCGGTATACCGGTAAAAAAATTCGGTATTTGAGGATGAAATACCGGTATTTCGAAAATTTTCATTTATTTCTGCAAGGGTGTTTAAAGTTCATGAAGAACGTTTGATTGATATTGTTTATAGTGTTGGTCATACTGCTGATGAGTTTTCATATGCATAAATCATGAATAATTTCGATTATAAAAATATCACAACGAAATCAACTACTCAAGACACTGCATGTTATGAGACCATTGGCTCGCATGTCCTCCCCAATTACATCAAGCCAGCACTTCTTGGGTTTCTTCTTTCTGCCGGGACTCGGTGGAGGCGGTGTATTATCGGGAGTCGAAGGAGACAACTGAAACAGCCGAGTTGCGATAGTATACTGATTTATTCATAACTGATAATGATATATAACATATGTGGGGTCCGTTCATACACTACATCTTCCCCCTTTATTAAAAAAAAAATTACATTTTAGGTACATTTTTTTTTATTTATCTTTTTTATTTTTAAAAATACTAGAGTAGGGTTACTGAATATGTGAGTATATAGGTTACACATTGTCATGGTTAGTCATTTACAAGTAAATACTCACATTACATAAACAAGTAAATAATCACTTTTCAATTGGTTTGCAATTTCATTACCTTAATAAAAATAACATAAAATAGTATTTAGTAAAACATATGAAGTCAGAATGTTAACTTATGATCTAAAAAGTTTGGTCCTATTTTTATGAACAATATCCTCTTTACCATATTTTTAAATTTTAACATTACAGTCTAAATCCTCTAAAACTAAATATGGGCCAAGGTAAATACTTTTCAATTTATCTCCTGAGCGATTTCTTATTAGTATATATTCCCCTTTCTTATAAGTAACTGGCTTAACATTTTTATCATAATATAATTTTCTATTAATTTAACTATTACATAAATTATTTCTAGCGACTCTTTGAGGTAGTTGGCCAGACAATTGTTCCCAATGTAATTTCCTGGTTTTCGCAAAACATGACCGTACCAGCGTAGGCGGCTCTGCAGGAGAGTTGCTGCTACTGGTATGTGACGGACATGGAGGCTGCCGCGAATGTGTGAGTTCCTTATGCAGCCCGTTCGCGAAACTACTATTCAGCAGCTCCCTATTGACCCGCTCACGTAGCCTGTGCTTCACTTCCATATAAAAGGACAGGTCTAAAATGTCCTGTCCTTTCAGTTTAACCGACGTTTTTGGCTCACAAATGATGGCAGTCACCACGCGCCACTTTGTCCACGCTGCCGTTATGCAAGGTTTGATATCTCCGGATTTAAACTCGTCAGTACGCTCGACCACGTTTCCGCCTATGCGTACAAGACGGAATCTGTAACGTTGCAATCCATGTACTCAGTCTTCGCCACATTTAGTTTCAAGTCGCCGTTCTCAAGCGACTCCTTCCACATATTCACTCGTCGCACACGTCTTCCCCTTTCCGCATCTGACAGTGCGATATCGTCAGTATACATGCATGAGCAGCCACGGAGGTAGCTCATGTGTATTTCTGATGCCTTTTGACACTTCTTCTAATATCGCACTGAACAAGAAGGGGCTGAGAACCGAGTTTTGGTGGACTCCAACTGTGACGGTTCACCAACAGCAATCCTAACTCTGGAATCGGAGTCACGGTACATGTCGCAGATAATGTCAATACTTCAATGCCCACCAGATCATCCCTCGTACATACAGAAACAGGAAGTGGAGAGGCGTGTTATTCCGTCTGTATTTCTCCATGAAGACCCTAAGGGCAAAGTGATTTCTTATCATTAGAGAGTAAAACTAATTTTAATATATTTTTGATTGTGATATTTGTGCCAAGGAAACAATTTAACTAGTTCTTGGATCAAATAACGTATTTTCTTTAGTATTCTTGATTACCTTTATTCATTTTGTGATGTCTGAGGAGTTAATAAATAGTTTCAGTGTTTCTACCACATAGCCTAGAAAACTACTTTAATCGCTCTCCGGAAACTTGGCCAACGTCTTGGAGACACGATATAAAAGAAAATAAAAAATGTAAGTTTCTTTCGTAGGTTAGTAAAATAAATTAAAATGCAGTAGTCCTCTTGCTTATTCCAATTTTCGCATAAAAATATGAATGGCTAGAAAAAATGGGACTTCCCTTACTGTAGGATATTGCGGGAAGTAAATAAACTGTATTTGCATAGGTACTGGATATAATGGACAAAAATTACAAAGTTGGAGATGTGTGTAATAACAAAAGCCAAACTGAAGTGTCATCTAAATGTTGAATGTAACTCCCCGCAGTATTTTTCATAACAACGACATTTTGCGAAAGTGACGTTCTACGTTGCGAAGAAACGTCGCTTTCGCATAACGTCATTCACGCCTTCTATATTTCTATGCATATGAATGAATGCTTAAGAGAGAGGGGTTTGTCTTCGTTGTATGTCTACGTGTAAGCGCTGCGGCATTGGTGACCTGTGCGCTCATATGATGTATCTCATCCCACGGGTTCGCTAACGAACTGACCTCCTTTGATAAGCGATGGTGTAGATGAAAGTAACAAATGTTTTGCAGATGGCGCAGCAGAGGGCCAACAGCCTGTGGCAGGAAGTGCCCGAAACAGTTATTATGGCGAGCCTCAGAGCGCTGACACAAGGCACCAGTGTCATGTTTGTCTGATGGGGTTTCAGTGTAAGAGTAAACTACAAAGACATTTAAGAACTCACACTGGTGATAAACCATTTGAATGTAATGTTTGCGAAAAGCAGTTTAGTCGCAAAGGTCATTTGGAAGCTCATTTAAGAACTCACACTGGTGAGAAGCCATATAAATGTAATGATTGTGGCAAGCAAATTAATCGAAAGGGTCATTTAAAATCACATTTAAGAACACACACTGGTGAGAAACCATTCGAATGTAAGTTTTGTCGTCATCGATTTGCTCACAGCGGTGCATTAAAAACACATCTGAGAACTCACACTGGTGAGAAGCCATATAAATGTAATGATTGTGGCAAGCAATTTAATGAAAAAGGTACTTTGAAATCACATTTCAGAATACATACTGGTGAGAAACCATATCAGTGTAAGTTTTGTCGTCGTCGATTTGCTGACAGCAGTGTATTAAAAAGACATCTGAGAACTCACACTGGTGAGAAGCCATATAAATGTAATGATTGTGGCAAGCAATTTAACCAAAAGGTTCATTTAAAATCACATTTTAGAACACACACTGGTGAGAAGCCATATAAATGTAATGATTGTGGCAAGCAATTTAGTCAAAAGAGTGCTTTAGAAACACATTTAAGAACACACACTGGTGAGAAGCCATATAAATGTAAAGATTGTGGCAAGCAATTTAACCAAAAGGTTCATTTAAAATCACATTTTAGAAAACACACTGGTGAGAAGCCATATAAATGTAATGATTGTGGCAAGCAATTTAATCGAAAGGGTCATTTAGACAGACACTTAATAACACACACTGGTGAGAAACCATTTGAATGTAAGGTTTGTCGTCGTCGATTTGCTGACAGCAGTGCATTAAAAAGACATTTAGGAACTCACACTGGTGAGAAGCCATTTGAATGTAAGGTTTGTCGTCGTCGATTTGCTGACAGCAGTGCATTAAAAAGACATTTAAGAACTCACACTGGTGAGAAGCCATATAAATGTAATGACTGTGGCAAGCAATTTAATCGAAAAGGTAATTTAGAATCACACTTAAGAACTCACACTGGTGAGAAACCATTTGAATGTAAGGTTTGTCAACGTCTATTTGCTGACAGCAATACATTAAAAAGACATTTAAGAACGCACACTGGTGAAAAGCCATATAAATGTAATGACTGTGGCAAGCAATTTAGTGTTAAGTATAATTTAGAAACACATTTAAGAACACACACTGGTGAAAAACCATAACAATGATCCTTGTTTGTTTGTATTGTTTGTAATTTGGATTGCTAACATTCTTTTTTAGTTGTACAAGGTATTGCCCAACTAGGGATTAATTCAAATTTTATCAAAATCGGTTAAGTACTTTTTGAGATAGTACAGTTTTTGAAATTCTTATTGTATAAAATACAAAATAATTTTCCTTGTGTTGTAGCAGACTAACTCGACGATACTAATTTTATAATAGATAAGTACTTATTCACATTAACATCCAAGAAAAATATAGTCAACATATCGAGTAAGCTTTAATGATATAATAACAATATTCAGTCACATTATTTTAAAAACATATAATACCTGTCCCCCATTCATTAAATGAATATATATCAATATAATAATGTCATTTGTAAATACGTTATTCTTCACGCATGTGTCACAAGTTGATCCCATTTTACTTTCGAGATTTAATAACACTTCACATACACACACCCCCGGACAGATGAAACGAAATGAAACACGACATAAATAGCCGGAATATGTAATTGAGCCAACACACTTGTGGCGCTGGCCGATGCCGTAGGGCCGGCGATGACGTCACAGCTTGTTGAGTGTGCTCGCATCGCCACCGCTCGGGAACTCGCTGTCTGAGAAGCAGGGCTCTAACTTTTGGATGTCGAGGGGCGAGGTGGGCAGGGGGAGCACCAGTCTGGGGAACAAACACTATTTTAAATGTAAACAAATCGAAGGGTTCCGTACAACCGTACAATATTCACCTGGCAGCGAGCAGGAACATTCTGCGAGGCGCACTATCCATTGACACAAGCTGAGGCATTCCTTTGCCAATACTTTAATCAAATTTAAGTGGTATTAATAACGTTTTTCTTTGTTTTGTTTACGTTGATTAGGTTCCTAAACTACTGGACCGATTTGAAAAATTATTTCTCCATTAGAATCCTACATTATCCTTGATGAACATACATATGTTATAGAATAAGTACCTATATCTACTCGTGCAAAGCCGAGGCGAGTGAAAGGATGCTTGAAAAGCTCGAAGTCCCGCGGCCAGGCGCTTTGTGTTCGCGGGCCACACTGAAACCAAAGGCAAGTTAACACAGAGACACGACGCGACACGATGCTTTACAGGCATGTGGTTTTCTCGCGAGCCCTTATTTTTGTATAAGTTTTGCTACCTCTGCAAGAAGTCCGATTATACCTAACAAGATCCCAGTCTATCGTTATATTTCTCACTCGAGCACTCGTCAGCTGCTTCAGATGTACACGGAGTCTGGACGGAAATAGTAGAGACAAGTCGCCACAGTGGCTTCAAGCTGCACCAGCGGGCTGTAACGCAGCGTCACGAGGCGCAGCGCCACTCTTGCGCCGCGTCTACCGGCGAAGCACCGCCGCGAGCCATTTCCTAAGGCCGTCAATGGATGTAGACGAAGCGAGAGAGGTTTGTAAAGATCGTAGCAAGTGGAGGTCCCTGGTCTCTGCCTACCCCCATGGGAAACAGGCGTGATAGTATGTATGTATGTATGTATGTCAATGAAATGTGTACCTTTTCGTTTATTAAATAAAGATATATTTCATTGCTACTTTTCAGTCGCGTCGCGTCTCGGTTTGAGCTGACTCCTGAGAGAGGTGTCTAGCATCTAGCATGAATTGGGCCTATAATCCTTCAGATTCCATGATACCGATATTTTTTGTTATAATTATTGAGACTTAGTTTATGTTAACCCATTCAATGCGGCGGCCTCCATTTTCAAAACACATCGTGCCATCCGCATCGGATCGGTTACTTAGATATGTATTGGATTACAAGAGATCCTTCAAAAACTAAATTGGTGCATACGGTAAGACGGGATTATAACCAAGTCTCTGCCGATGGCCGCTGGGACAAAAAGGTTGTGTAACGAGAAGCGCAGCGTCTGATACCCACCCACCAGATGTGCGGACAACCTCGCTACGGTCGCAGAAAGGCGCTGGGCCGCTTCTTGCAGGTCGTATTTGAAATTATTAGGGGAGACCTATGTCCAGCAGTGGACTTGTTGGGCTGACACGATAACGAAATGCTCAGTGATGTTCCGACCGATTAAAAAACATTTTATATTGTGGCACCTTTGTTTTTACGTGGGGCCAAGGCCGCAAAGTGTAACGCATGCGGCACATTCTTTGCCTGTTGCAAATTAAGGATTCACATCACCCTAACTGGTCCATACACCAAACCTAGCCCCAGTAAGTTGTGAACTTGTGTCGTAGGATACTAACTCACCGATACTATATTTTATAGTAGATACTTATATAGATGAACATTCAAGACCCTGAAACATCCAAGAATCTAAAAATGATCGTTTTTAGGGTTCCGTACGCAAAGGGTAAAAACTGGACCCTATTAATATCGCTCCGCTGTCCGTCTGTCACCAGGCTGTATCTTATGAACCGTGATAGTTAGACAGTTGAAATTTTCACAGATGATGTATTTCTGTTGCCGCTACGTTATTACAACAAAAATACAAAGAAATTCAATAAAATAAATAGTTAAGGGGACTCCCAGTCGCATACACCAGACATGATTTTTTGTCGTTTTTAAACATAACGGAACGGAACCCTTCGTGCGCGAGTCCGACTTGCACTTGGCCGATTTTTCATCTTGACCTGGCCGTGGATCGAACCCGGGAACCCTCGTGTCCCAGGCTGTTGTATTAACCACTGCGCCACGGAGCACGCCGATATTTGACTGTGTGGTGAGTTGAGTTCCAATAAACATTTGGTGGACTCGTGTCCTGCACCAGACTTGAACAAATAGCTATATATGTGTGTGGAGTGGTTTCTTAATGTGTTTGTATGATTTGTACGAAGCTACGATCTGTAGGGGGTCGCATTTAATATTTTATTGTTATTTTTATTGTGTGTAATGTGTACCTCTATAATATGGAATAATCCGAAATAAAGAATTTATTATATATTATTATTCTCTTTATTTATTTAATTTCTTAGGTCTAGGTTTTTATAAAACTTATATAAAAAGTAAAATATAAAAAAATATCATACAAAAAATACAACTTTTATAAAAACCTATCCTAGAGGGCTGCCAGCAGCGGGGCAGGGCTCAAGCTACCGACAGTTAAGGCTACAGAGAGAGAAACCTCCTGACGATGCGCGCAGTGTCCAGGAGTACTGCCTTCTGTATCTGACCCTTGATCCAGCCATCTAGCGAGAGCCTCTTGAGGTGTTGATCGAGGCTCTTCGCTATAAGACCGTTCACTGAAACGACTATCGGGACAATGATCGTCGAATCCACATCCCACATAGCGGTCACCTCGTGGGCCAAGTCTAGGTACTTAGTAAGTTTGTCCTTCTCGGCCTTCATCAGGTTCTCGTCATGCGGGATGGTGATATCGATGAGCATTGCCTGTCGCGTCAATCGATCTGTCAGCACGATGTCAGGCTTATTGGAACAATAGTCCTATCCGTGATTACAGATCGATCCCAATAGAGCGTGGCACGACCATCTTGCATCGCCTGCTTTATGTCCCCATCCACAATACTCAAAGACTGTGACATACCAAGATATTTGTAAGTTTTCATATTATTATTAATATGTGTAAGTATTGTACTGTACCGAGCAAATCTCCTATGACACTTGTTACATTGAGATGGTTTCTCACCAGTGTGAGTTCTCAGATATCCTTCTAAGTTAATCTATGGACGAAATTACATCCCACATGTATGACATTCGCAAGGTTTCTCACCAGTAGGAGTACTTAAATGTGTGCGCGTGTGTATACTGAGCAAATTACCTATGAAAAATATTACATTAGAACGGTTTGTCACCAGTGTCAATTTTTAAATGTGTTTTTAAATGACCCTTGTCAATAAATTGCTCCCCACACCACAATTTTTTAGTAACAATTTTTGTAGTAATAATTATGCATATGATTGTTATAATCAGATCTTGAAAATTCTTACGAGCATATGGTTGCTTCTTCGCATCGTGTGCGATATGTACCTGCGCGACTAGTTAAAAATACTAATAAATTAATATACTACATAAGTCGTAAAGATAAATTGGTACATAGGTATGTTATAATAACTACCTTCATTACGTTACGGTCATTTGTAGTAACCTGTAGGACAGGAAATTATTAGGGGTGTAGTGTTTAACCGTTACTTCATCATCAGGTCCTTTTTAGTCTCCACTACAGGAGCACGACCCTCTCTGTACTACTAGGGCCATACTTGGCCAGAGCAGCCAGAGGACTTGGCCTAACCGTTACTTACTACCACATAATTAATATAAGTACCTACTAACGTATCTTAGTTGATATCTTTATGTAACGTTTATTTCACCTAATTTCAGTTCATATAACTTTATTTATTAGAGAAGATTTCTCGATCTTCCATGATGGTATGTGGGAAAAGAAAAAAAATAAAATGTTGATTCTCTTCCCACGCAGATCGTGAAAGCCAATCGAGGGAATGGATAAGACTACATACTCGTAACAAGTACTCGTAATATGGACTATAAAAAAAAGAGTCTGAAATAAAGAATTTTTATTTTATTTATTTTTTTATAAAAATCTGGAAAATCATGATAGTAGGCAACGAGATTAGCAAGAAATCACTATTTTTATTCCGTATTCCACCTACATGTCCACCAACATGCTGAACGTGGCTTTTACGTCTTATGGTCCTAGGCTCTGTGTACCTCGTAACGGAAAAAAACGTGATAGTATGTATTTATTGATACGTATTATAAGACTACATACTCGTTATCTTACAATAAGTATATAGTAATTTTACGATTTGAAACATTACAAGTAAACTTGGGTAAAAATATAATTTCATATCATATGACATAATATGAATTTGACATAATTTGAATTCATCAATTTGAAATTAAATGTTAACACGTGCTACCCATTATATATATACTAGCTTTCGCCCGCGTCAATGTCGATCCCTCGGGAATAGTACTTTTTACCGGAATAAAAAGTAGCCTATGTCCTTCTCCACACTCCAGAAAACATGCATGCAAAATTTCATGATGATCGGTTCAGTAGTTACGACGTCAAAGCGTAACAAACAAACAAACTCACTATCGCATTTATAATATTAATAATATTAGTAAGGATAAGGATAAGGATGAGAAAAAGGACACATAATCATACGTTTGTAGGCTTATAATTGAAAATCTTTTGTCATGAAAATCACATTTATTTCAGATTAATAGAAATTAAACAGGTTTACCATTTAGGTTAAGTAATATTATATAAATCTGGGAACCTATATCTTAATAAATAAATAACTATATATATATCAGTCGCACACGCGCATCCCCTTGAGCGAGTCGTACGCGCGAGCTTTTGTTCGTTGCGCCGTTCCGTGTTTGTAAAATGACGAATGTTGTCAAGTGTAATGTGTGCAATATAATAATAGACGAATTGTTAGCGTATATACAAAATAAAATATCGGTTATTGATGAAGAGACACTAATAAGAATATGTACAACGGCCTTTTCAAGTGATGAGATTCAAAATGCAAAGTCGTTGTTATTTGAATCGCTTCCAACGGATCAACGTAAAATTTTGAGGAAAAGGAAAGGTAAAGAGGAACGCGACCTAAATGATATTGTTAACCTGTTCAAGACAGTGGAACCAGATCATATTCCAATATTTGTGGCCCACCGTCTGGAGAAATTACCACCGATTCTCTTCGATCATCTGGATTGCACTAAATTACTGAAGGATTTGACGCGTCTGCAGGTTGATGTTAACAATATCAAGAGTACCTACGCTACTACACAACAGCTCGAAGAACTTAAGCAGGAATATCACCAAATAAGATATGATTCACTACCCCCTACATCGAGATGTAACGTAAATTTGCAGCGGGGTGCGTGGTGCCTCGACAGTGGTCCTATGGGTTTTACATTAAATGAAGGTAACATCTCGCAGGAACATTCGGTTATGCAGGAGGAAGTCGATAAATCCCTTAAAATTAAAACAAATTCATCCATTACTGCGGGTGGGTTGCAACGACAGCTAGCGAGAAAAAGTGGCGCGCCGGTGATGACGCAAGAAATATCGAAAGCTTCTGAAAACTGTGGTATTTCTACAGTTGCGGAGACGTCAGAGGTAATCGTCAGTAGTGCAAGCGTAGAACATGCGACAGAAATGCAGTGTGAAATTAATATGATTCATAATATTCAAAACGGGCGGCAAAGTTCGATGCAAGATACACTAGAGTGTGCAGGTATAGACAGGGGTGCGGGAGGAGTACGGCCGCCCGAGGAGACGAGCGCTCAAACCGTTTTAGAAGTACCTACGACGCAGATAGTGAAACAGCTGACCGCTACAGATAAGGGTGTGGCGTGCCTCACTATTGTATTGTATTAGATTTTAGTTTATAATTAGTTTTGATTTTTATTATTATTATATATTTGTTAAAATCCTTTGTATAAATTAGTACTAAATAACATTTACATACATATTTAAATATATTAGTATTATATAAAAACAATACACAAATATAGTTTTATATAAATATATAAAATACACATATACATATATCGTGTAAGAATAATATTATATAACTTTATTTATTATTATAAGTTACAGAAATTTGTACGTTGAAGCGGACAAGCGAACGCTATTTACTATAGTTGATTTTGTTCGTAGTAAACCTGTTGCCGGCCGGGCCATTGACCTTGACGGGCCCGGGCGCACTCACAGCCAGTCTGTATCTCGACTTTGCATTGATCGCATGTCCGCCGCTTCCGCACTCGCTCGCTATCTAGTCGCGCTGCGCTTACGCAAATCATTCATGTTATTTCCTTTCATTCTTCTTTCTTCCATACTTTACTCTTGTGCCCTTCTATACTTTCGCTAACGTATGTGTTATAGTGATCAATAAACTATCTGTGTTGATATACCTTGGATGCTTTCATTCCACACCGCTTGCTGCACCCGTGAGTACATATACACCTACATAGCTAAACTGGTGACCCACTAGAACACTCAAGATGAGTATAACTTTGGAGAATGAAGCCAACAAAATGGCGGGCGAGACTTTTAGAGTTGGAGTAAGGGTACCTCCATTTTACCCGGAGAAACCGGCACTGTGGTTCGCACAGCTCGAAGGCCAATTCCAGCTGGCCAAAATTACTGCAGACGAAACGAAATTCTATTACGCAACGGGACAGCTAGAGCCGCAGTATGCGTCGGAGGTTGAAGACATCATCACCTCGCCACCAGCGACAAATAAATATGAAAAGCTCAAGGCGGAGCTGATTAAACGCTTGTCTGCATCCAGAGAACGCAAGGTGAAACAGCTCCTGATTCACGAGGAGCTAGGAGACCGGAAACCATCCCAGTTCCTGCGACACCTACAGAACTTGGCTGGCCCTGGAGTTCCAGAGGAATTTCTCAGGACCATATGGACTAGTCGCTTGCCTTCCGGGACCCAGACCATCATAGCTTCCCAGCTGAAGGCCAATTTGGAGGAGTTAGCAGAGCTAGCTGACCGGGTGCATGATGTCGTGTCGCCCAGTCTTCAAGTAGCCTCAACATCAGGTACAACGAATTCCGGTAGATGCAGTGACCCAGTGAATGCTCAGATAGCCGAGCTGACTAAGCAAGTAGCTGCGTTGACGACTAAAATAAGCCAGATGTCAAGAGATGGCCATCGTCGTACAGCTGGTCGTAACCGAAGTCGTTCCCGCTCTCATTCAAGAACCCGGTCCCAATCAAACTATCGAAAGTTTCCCAAATGCTGGTACCACGCAAAATTCGGCGAGAAGGCAGACAGGTGCGTAAAACCCTGCGATTTCGGGTCGTCGGAAAACTACAACGGCAATCGGTAATGGCGACTGACGATTGTATAAATACTGGTCGCCTATTCGTTACGGACCAACGGACAAAAATACAGTTTTTGGTAGATACTGGAAGTGACCTTTGTGTCTATCCACGTAGTTATTTTAAAGAGCGTCGGGCGCGTAGTGATTATAATTTGTGCGCCGCAAACGGAACACCGATTGCAACATACGGCCAAGTAAATCTTGTTTTAAATCTAGGCTTGCGCCGCGACTTCGCGTGGCAATTTATTGTAGCCGACGTAACAAGGGCAATAATAGGCGTTGATTTCTTATCTTTTTTTAATATAATTGTTGATTGCAGGAACCAACGTCTCATTGACAATCATACAAGCCTTTCGACCGTGGCTTCGCTTGCACGACCGTCGGATATTATTTCTTCAGTAAAATGTGTATCTGGTGAGTCCGACTTTCACAATATACTACGAGAATTTCCTGACATTACTCGTCCCCATGGTCGTCCCCAACGCGCTCCCAACCACAACACAGTCCACCATATTCGTACAACACCTGGTCCTCCCATCTTTTGTACACCACGCAGGCTCGCACCAGATAAATTAAGAATTGCAAAGGAGGAGTTTATATCTATGCTGCAGAGCGGCATAGCCAGACCCTCCGAGTCTTCTTGGGCTTCTCCCCTGCACCTTGTCCCTAAGAAGGACAACGGGTGGCGTCCCTGTGGGGATTATAGGATGCTAAACGCAAGGACCATACCGGATCGGTATCCTATCCGGCATATCCAGGATTTTTCTCACAACCTCTCTGGCTGCAAGGTCTTTTCTACCATCGACCTGATGAAGGCATACAATCAGGTACCAGTAAATGCGGAGGATATCCACAAAACAGCTATCTCGACGCCGTTCGGTCTTTATGAATTCCCGTTCATGACGTTTGGCTTACGTAATGCCGGGCAAACATTTCAGCGTTTTGTGGATGAAATGTTACGGGGCTTGGACTTCTGCTATGCATTTTTGGACGACTTCTTGGTCTTTTCGAGGGATTCAGAAGAACACCGTCAACATTTACGGATACTGTTCACCAGGCTGCAGGAATACGGTATGGTAGTTAACACTTCCAAGTGCGTTTTTGGCGCCGCAGAGGTAGTTTTCCTTGGTTACCTTATCTCAGGTGAAGGTACAAAACCGCTTCCTGCGAAAGTTGATGCCATTAAAACGTTTCCTGCACCAAACACGGTACGTGAACTTCGCCGATTCCTCGGGATGCTGAATTTTTACCGGAGGTTTGTCCCAGGCGCGGCAAAGCACCAAGCTCCCCTCAACGCACTTTTAGAAGGTTCGGTGAAGGGCTCACACCCAGTTCATTTTACTTCAGAAGAGGTAAAAGCCTTTGAAAATTGTAAGGAAGGCCTATGCTCAGCAGCTTTACTCGCCCACCCAGATTGTGATGCTAAATTAGCAGTTGTAACGGACGCTTCAGATACAGCTATAGGTGCTGCGTTACAGCAACGTAGGGATGATAAGGGATGGCAACCTCTCGCATTCTTCTCCAGAAAGCTGAGTCCAACGCAACAAAAGTATTCCCCCTATGACCGCGAGCTGTTGGCCATTTATGAGGCAATTAAATATTTCAGACATATGGTCGAGGCTAGAGACTTTGTGGTTTATACAGACCACAAACCATTATGTTTCGCCTTTCACTCTCGCAAGGAGAACTGCTCCCCACGCCAGTTCCGACATCTGGACTTTATCTCACAGTTTACCTCTGACATCCGTCATATATCAGGTAGGGACAACGTCGTGGCTGATACCCTTTCTAGGATTGAAGAAGTCGCACAGCCCGTAGATCTGAGCCAGATAGCGGATGCACAAGGTGCGGATCCGGAACTGCGAGTTCTTTTAGAGAACGCCACTTCATTGCACCTGAAGAAGATGAAGTTACCTGGTTTCCAGTCGGAGCTGTATTGTGAGGAGAGATACGGCAACGTGAGACCATATGTCCCAAAAATATATCGTCGTGGAGTATTCGATTGCCTTCATTCTTTCAGCCATCCAGGGGCGAATGCTTCTGTGAAGTTAGTGTCTGATAGGTACGTGTGGCCGGGCATAAGGAGAGATTGTCGAGAATGGACAAGGACCTGCCTTGCTTGTCAACGAGCAAAGGTCACTCGACATGTCTCATCTCCCTTAAGCTCGTACCGCCTCCCTAGCTGCAGGTTTGGTCACATCCATATTGATCTGATCGGCCCATTGCCTTTGTCTCAAGGATTTAGATATTGCCTCACAGCAATCGATAGATTCACGCGGTGGCCTGAGGTAATACCGATCCAAGATATAACAGCTGAGACAGTAGCAAGAGCCTTACTGAGTGGATGGATTTCCAGGTTTGGTTGCCCCTTTACCATTGTTACTGATAGGGGTAAACAATTCGAATCAGCGTTGTTTAGGCAATTATCTAAGCTGGCAGGTTTCCAGCATAAGCGTACTACAGCCTATCATCCAGCTTGTAATGGCCTGGTGGAAAGATTTCACCGGCAATTAAAGGCTGCAATAACATGCCACGCTAGTACAAACTGGGTTGACTCACTTCCCCTGGTGTTACTAGGAATAAGAAGCGCGTACAAAGAGGACATGGCAACTTCCTCAGCCGAACTTACATACGGTGAGCCACTTCGGCTGCCAGGTGAGTTCTTTCAGGCCGGAAAGCCAGCTGAGACTGATGTCACAGATTTTCTGGCACGTTTGAGATCGGTGGTAACCAAAATTAAACCGACACCTGCATCTCGGCATGGTAGAAAATCTATTTTTATTTTTAAAGATCTGTCCACCTGTAATCATGTCTTTCTTCGTGACGATACTGTCCGAGGAGCCCTTACACCTGTATATTCCGGACCCCATCTAGTGTTGGAAAGAGGCGATAAAACTTTTAAAATTAATTTTCGTGGAAAGTCCGTAACAGTAACGATAGACCGTATTAAACCAGCCTACGTACTTAATACTAATACCACACCTAATAGTCCCTCAAATACTCACACACAAAAAGATACACAAGTCCGGTTATCAGAGCACGACACACATCCTGAGCCCCGAAGAAATGATATCCGACGGACACGTTCAGGCCGTGTTGTGCGTTTCCCCGATTATTATCGCCCTTGACGGTCTCTGGAGGGGAGTGATGTGGCGTGCCTCACTATTGTATTGTATTAGATTTTAGTTTATAATTAGTTTTGATTTTTATTATTATTATATATTTGTTAAAATCCTTTGTATAAATTAGTACTAAATAACATTTACATACATATTTAAATATATTAGTATTATATAAAAACAATACACAAATATAGTTTTATATAAATATATAAAATACACATATACATATATCGTGTAAGAATAATATTATATAACTTTATTTATTATTATAAGTTACAGAAATTTGTACGTTGAAGCGGACAAGCGAACGCTATTTACTATAGTTGATTTTGTTCGTAGTAAACCTGTTGCCGGCCGGGCCATTGACCTTGACGGGCCCGGGCGCACTCACAGCCAGTCTGTATATCGACTTTGCATTGATCGCATGTCCGCCGCTTCCGCACTCGCTCGCTATCTAGTCGCGCTGCGCTTACGCAAATCATTCATGTTATTTCCTTTCATTCTTCTTTCTTCCATACTTTACTCTTGTGCCCTTCTATACTTTCGCTAACGTATGTGTTATAGTGATCAATAAACTATCTGTGTTGATATACCTTGGATGCTTTCATTCCACACCGCTTGCTGCACCCGTGAGTACATATACACCTACATAGCTAAAAGGGTGGCCGCAGTAACGATATGAAGAAATGTGATCGACAGACGTTGCGATATGACACTGACATAACTTCAAATAACAAAAATGAAAAGGAATGGCAGGACGTTACGTATCGAAAAAAACATAAGAAATATCGGTTTGCTGGCAAGACCGGCGTTGCAAGGGATTTAGAAAGCACCTTTAAAGCGGCAGAAATTAAAATTCCGATGTTTATTACAAATGTACATATTTGTACCAATGAACAGGACATAGTTAATCACATTTTCAATAAGACGAAGGAAAAAGTGCACTTAGAGAAGATCAATATGAAAGTCGAAAGAGTCCTCTTTCGACTTTCATATTGATCTTCTCTAAGTGTGTCCACAAAGCATATAAATTTTTTATATCTGAGACTAACCTACCAAAGTACTTGGATGAGACCCTGTGGCCTGAAGGAGTTATTTTTCGTCAGTTTGTGAATTTCAAACACAGAAAAACGTATGAGCTCGGCCACAACAAACCAAATAATGGATAGTAGTGCCCTATATCGCTTTGCTTCATTTAACTGCAAAAATGTAAAAAGGTCCATTGATGGTGTTAAGGAGTTGTGCCGATTATGCGACGTAGTATGTCTTCAGGAAACGTGGTTGATGCCGCATGACTTACCCTTTCTAAGCATGATCGACAGCGGATTTGGCTTCACCGGTACGTCTGGAGTTGACACGTCTGCGGGTATCCTTAGAGGACGGCCTTACGGTGGTACCGCATTGCTGTGGCGTTATAGTGCGTTTAAACAAGTGTCAGTGTTGCAGTGCAATAATGAGCGTATTTGTGCTATAAAAATCATAACGGACGACAGACCAGTACTTATAATCAATGTCTACATGCCAACCAATAGTGCAGACAATTTACTCGAGTTTACGGAGTGTTTGAGTACAGTTAGTGCAATAATTGACGAAAATGGGATTGAATCGGTATTTGTTTTGGGAGATTTCAACGCGGACCCGGGTGAGTTGTTTTACAATGAGCTTATCAGTACGTGTAATGAACAACAGTGGTCATGTATTGACGTAGAAATGTTGGGGCGGGGCTCGGGTACTTTTACTTTTATGAGTGAAGCGCACGGCACCACCTCCTGGTTGGATCATTGTGTAGGAACACACCCGGCAAAGCAATCGGTAGTCAAAGTTGATGTTTTGTATGACGCTCGGTGGTCTGACCATTTCCCACTTATAGTAAAATGTAATGTCAATCTACTTGCCCCAAAAATTACACCAATAGTGGAAAATGTAAATAAAAGTGTTATATGGGGTGATAGAAATGAGGAACAAATATTAAAATACACTAAAGAATGTCATAAACGATTAAAAGAAATTGATTTTCCTTCAGAATTCATAAACTGTGCTGATTCTTTTTGTGACGACCATGACCACAGGCGTATTTTGGACAAGCTATATTCCGACATTGTAACCGCCCTTCGTGATGCAGCAGTAGGGAGTCAGGGGGGCAGGAGTGGTGGAGGGGGGACGCGCGTATTCGGGTGGAACACACATGTCAGCGATGCTCATAGGGAAGCGAGGACCAGTTTTAAAGAATGGGTCATGTGTGGGAGGCCGAAGTCTGGTCCCCTATATGATAAAATGTGTACAAGCAGACGGGTTTTCAAGGCTAAATTGAAATGGTGCCAAAACCATCGGGACCAAGTAAAAATGGATGCTTTGGCCCAAAAACATTCGAAGGGAGATTTTCGCAGCTTCTGGCAGGATACGCGTAAAGTCAATGTGCGGCCTGGCCTTCCTGTGAGCGTCGATGGTGTGAACAATCCCAAGGACATTGCAAATGTTTTTAAGGGTCATTTTACAGTTAGCTCCCCTCTGGGTGCGGCGGATGAGGTGCTCGAGGCTGATATGCGAGGTAAAGTAAGCACCTGTTTTCGTGCGAAAGATGTAGCTGAAGCAATTAAATTAATAACTAGAGGTAAGTCGCCAGGCCATGATGGCCTCAGCATTGAGCACCTACTCCATGCCGGGCCTCATATAGCTAGGATATTGGCCATGTTCTATTCTTTATGCGTGAGCCACTCTTACCTACCTGACGATTTTATGATGGCTGTCGTAGTACCGGTGGTGAAAAATAAGACGAGTGATATCACTGACAAGACTAACTACAGGCCTATCTCCCTTGCCACTGTTATAGCGAAGGTATTTGATGGGCTGCTTAATACACAGTTATGCAAATTTGTAAAATTGCACGATAATCAGTTTGGGTTTCGACCTCGACTGTCTACTGAGAGTGCTATACTGTGTCTTAAGCATACCATCAAATACTACACTGATCGCAAAACGCCCGTGTTTGCCTGTTTTCTCGATCTCTCTAAGGCTTTTGACCTCGTCAGGTATAACATATTATGGGACAAACTTAAAGGCATTAACTTACCACAAGAACTTATTATGATGTTCAAGTACTGGTACGAACATCAGTCTAATAGTGTTCGATGGGCGGGAGCCATGTCGGAACCTTATAGGCTTGAATGCGGAGTGAGGCAGGGTGGTTTGACATCTCCTACTCTGTTCAACCTTTATGTAAATGACCTAATTATCGAGCTAAGCAGACAGCGTGTCGGGTGCCACATTGATGACATTTGTGTCAATAATCTCCATTACGCGGACGACGCCGTATTGCTAAGTGCGTCAGTATGCGGTTTAAGAAAGCTGATACAGATATGCGAGAAATACGCCCGGGGTCATGGATTAATATATAATATTAAGAAAAGTCAATGCATGGTCTTTGGGGCAGGTACAAACTATGTCCAAAACGTACCATTGATTAGACTAAATGGTGCGCCTCTCGAGATAGTTACTCAATTTAAATACCTGGGACATATAATAACCACCGACCTGAAGGACAATGCTGACATAGAACGGGAGGGGAGAGCGCTGTCAATAAGAACTAATATGATAGCTCGCAGGTTTGCGCGATGCTCACGAGAAGTTAAGGTAACGCTGTTTAGAGCATATTGCACATCGCTATACACCTGCAGCCTGTGGGCTAACTACACTAAGAGAAGTTACAGCGACCTCCGTATCCTAATTTATTTATAATATCAGATTCCCAGAATGTAATATGTGATTTTTTTTATTCCACAATAACTTCTAAATGCCTGCACGGATTTGGACGTTTGGGGTATCGTCAGTATCTATATTACCTTTACTAGTGACATAGGCTATACTTTGCCAAAAAAGTCGTGCCTTTATTTTTTTTTAAATAGTTGCTTGACTAGAAGTTCCAAATAAATGTAAGACGTGTTATTTTAGATAAGTAGGTAGGTATGTAATGCTTAGGTATTTATTAATGCAAAGCGTACCTACAAGAGAATTGAGTGTATGGAGGTATATAGTTTAGTAAATTTGAAAATAACTAAGTATATGTACCTATAACTGTTTATACAAAACAAAATTAGTAGGTATGTGTATAAACAACACGTGTTTATTACGTCCCCAAAGGCGTATAGAAACTCGTAAGATCACCATGCTAAGTAGATAACAGCTAGGGCATGGATACCGGTATACCGAAATACCGGTATACCGGTAAAAAAAATCGGTATTATGATACCGGTATTTGAGGATAAAATACCGGTATTTCGGTATTTCGAAAAATTTGATTTAATTCAGCAAGGGTAAGAAGAACGTTCGATTTCGGTGATTCATAGTGTTGTTCAAACTGCTGATGAGTTTTTATATGCATGAATTATGAATAATCTCGATTATAAAAATATCACATCAAAATCAACTACTCAAGAAACTGCATGTTATGAGGCCATTGCACGCATATCCTCCCCAATTACATCAACCCAGCACTTCTTGGGTTTCTCCCTTCTGCCGCGACTCGGTGAACATGGCCAGACAATTGTTGCCTATGTAATTTCCTGGTTTTCGCAAAACATGACTGTACCAGCGTAGGCGGCCCTGCAGAAGAGTTGCCTGCTATGTGACGGACATGGAGGCTACCGCGAATGTGTGAGTTCCTTATGCGGCCCTTTCGCGAAACTTTACACATCCAATGCTGCATATCCATTTCCGTGACACGCAGCTCCCTCTTGAGCCGCTCACGTAGCCTGTGCTTCACTTCCATATAAGAGGACAGGTCTAAAATGTCCTGTCCTTTTAGTTAAAATACATTTTTGGGTCACAAATGATACCAGTCACATTATGCAAGTTTTGATATCTCTGGACGCGTAAAGGCCAGATTCCAGGTATTTAAACTGGTAAGTACGCTCGACCACGTTTCCGCCTATGCGTAAAGGCACGGAATCTGTAACGTTACAATCCCTGTACTCAGTCTTCGCCACATTAAGTTTCAAGCCGCCGTTCTCAAGCGACTCCTACCATATATTCATGCGTCGCACACGTCTTCCCCTTTCCGCATCTGCCAGTGCTATATCGTCAGTATACATGCATGCGCAGCCATGGAGGAAGCTCATGTGTATTTCTGATACGTTTTGACACTTCTTCTAATATCGCACTAAACAAGAAGGAGCTGAGAACCGAGCCTTGGTGGACTCCAACTGTGACGGTTCACCAACAGCAATCCTAACTCTGGAATCGGAGTCACGGTACATGTCGCAGATAATGTCAATACTTCAATGCCCACCAGATCATCCCTCGTACATACAGAAACAGGAAGTGGAGAAGCGTGTTTTCCGTCTGTATTTCTACATGAAGACCCTTAGGGCAAAGTGTTTTCTTATCATTAGAGAGTAAAACTAATTTTAATATCTTTTTGATTGTGATATTAGTGCCAAGGAAACAATTTAAATAATTCTTGGATGAAATAACGCATTTTCTTTAGTATTCACAAAATTACCTTTACCTGCTTGCAGCTGCTGAATGGGCAGCCACCCAGAAGCATGCCAAATATGCGCCTCTGAATGCATATTTGTTTATCCCCTTTGCGGTAGAGGTGAGCGGGGTATGGTGTTCCGAGGCCAGGGGTTTTATGCGAGAGCTAGGAAGAGGCCTAAAAACAAATAATGCTGACCTCCGCGCCGAATCGTACCTGGTACAACGCATTTCCCTTGCAATACAGCGAGGGAACGCCGCAAGCGTTATGGGCACATTTGCGCCAGGTGCAATGCGGGGCGGTCTTTTTGACTAATAATTTAAATTTGTTTTTTTTTTTTTTATAATTTTTACTTTTGACATGTTTAATAATTATAAGACTTAATTTCTTGACATTAAATTAGTTTGTTTGTAGGTAATTAATTATAAATTTAAACTTATTATATTATATTTTTGAATAAAGTTCAGGCCTTTACCTTATAACCTTTATTACTTTTATTCATTTTGTGGTTTCTGA
The DNA here is from genome assembly GCA_947532085.1 of Elegia similella. Classification (NCBI taxonomy): domain Eukaryota; kingdom Metazoa; phylum Arthropoda; class Insecta; order Lepidoptera; family Pyralidae; genus Elegia; species Elegia similella. The sequence goes on from OX383950.1 coordinate 14,151,657, forward strand.
GGAGTTGATAAAAGGTTTCAGTGTTTCTATCACATAGCCTAGAAACTACTTTAATCGCTTTCCGGAAACAAGACTTGCCAATTGCTATTGGTATATATTAAAATAATATATACCAATATATATAATTTAAACAGTAATAAGCAGAATTTTAAAAAAATACCGAATTTACCGGTATACCGGTTTTCGAAATTTCAATACCGGTATCAATACCGGTATGAAAATCTTTTCGGTATTCCATGCCCTAATAACAGCCACCCACATATAGGCACTACTACATATGCATATATTTTAAGGACATCTAAATGGTATACCTATACCCAAATAAATGAGTCCATATCTAGGCCGCAGATTGTAAAATTATGTTCTGAGGTAGGTACCTACGTACTACGTAATGTACTCATAGAAGTCACAAATTGCGCTAATTTGAGTGCCTTTATGTAGGGCACCTATATCATAGACATCTTTGCTAGTATGCCTACTTGGCTATGTAGTCTTAAAAAATCAGAAATAGTTGCCTAGGTAAGATAAACGTATATATTTAAATATTTTTATATAATATGAAACAAATCAAGTATGTGTGAAATAGTCCAGTCCGTAGTGAAAACTCAAATCCGTTGTCGATGCCAGGGGTCAATTTGGTAAAATCACAATGATAACAAGTCCAATCCGAAAGCAAAAAAACAGAGTCCAAAAAGAATAGCCAAAACAAGGAAATTATAACGATAAAAAAACAGAACACACACAAACCGCAATAGTAGTTACGTATACGACAGGCGAAACGTCACTGTTTATCCCCGATTGATAAATACAGAATTCCTAGGAAAGAGGCGGCGCTAACGCACCCTTCCGTCCCGCCACCCGCACACCCGCGGGCCTCGCCGATGTGGCTGAGATGCACAGAGTTTTACTAAATATTACGGCCGTGAAAATCGTTTTGAAATACGCTTTAGGAAATAGGCTTTTGTGAAAAAACGAATCCATAAACATATGACCAGTTAAGTTATTTCAACTTATGAATAATAAAACTATATACGTTGTTCATTAATATTAGAATCTTCACATTGATAATAGTATTTTTTTACGTTCAAAGTTGGATTAAAAATGGTGCTAAAATACGAATGTTTAGGGGCTTATATTTTTCAAATCTTAGATTTTTTTACAAAGCTGTATATCATTGTCAGTAGATTATGATGGAGTAAATCGATTTAATCATTAATTTTGACCCAACGATATCAAGTATTGTCACAATTCGCTTTGCCCGTTTGTATGGAGATTTCTGTGAGCAGGGCATTCTTAAGTCAATGTGATAAGGTCTAAAATTAAATACAGTTATGTATATACACGCTTGTGACTATAAATACATACAGATGCACCTAACGATGCCTTAACTCTCGGAATCCATCCAGCCGTTAAGAAGATACGAGGTAATAAAGAAATTTACAAACATACATGATACGCGCGAAACACATTACCCTTCTTGGCAGTTGGGTAATAAAAGCGGGTCACTCACGTGCTATGTCGTCGGGAGATATAGTCGGCAATCCCGACAAATAGCGCGTGAGTGACCCGTTTGTATACATGATGATACCCTCTACGCCCAAGTCCGTGAGGCATTCAGCAGTTATGATAAAATAAAGAATCTTACATACATACTTTAATAAATACATCCATACAGATTTACATACAAATTTTTCGAGAAGATTTAGCGAAAAGCAGTTTTGAAATATCAGCTGTTTTAAACCTTTTTAAAGAGTATTTATAGTGTCAAGTCAAGGTTGACTGTCTCTGACGAAACTAAAACACACAGCCGCAGTAGATGCAGGTTGCTACAGAGATTTGGTTATTTGTTTTGTATAACAATTACATGTTGGTTTCTTGTCTGTTATTATAATGTCTCTATACTATAGTGATCTAGTATATCCGTGATTTAATTTATTACGCAAATGCATCCATTACGTTTATCTTCATCTTTCACAAACAACTTGTAATATAATGTAGTCTAGAATGAAGTTCCCGGTCCTAACGTAACATTACAAACGATACAAGAGTAGCAGAAACTATTACATCATGTTGGTTTCTCACCAGTATGAGTTCTTAATTGTAATACTACAGTATCCTTACGATTAAGTTGCTTTTCACAATTATTACATTTCAATGGCTTCTCAACAGTGTGTGTTCTTAAATGTGTTTTTAAACGACCCAATTGATTAGTGTTTCCTACAATTATTACATTTATATGGCTTCTCACCAGTGTGTGTTCTTATATGAGCTTTTAAATTACCTTAATCACTAAACTGCTTTCTGCAAACATTACATGCAAATGGTTTGTCACCAGTGAGTGTTCTTAAATGTCTTCTAAATCACTCTTTCGATTAAATTGCTTCCCACAGCTATTACAATTATACGGCTTCTCACCAGTTTGTAGATGACTATTCCACTGAAAGTGCCTCAGACAAACATGACGTTCTGCGCGGGCGGGTCTCTCTGAGGCTGGTCAACAACCTGCGGCAGGAAGTTCACGAAACAGTAATCAAGACGGTTTCGTGAACTTCCTCCTACACGCTGTTGGCCCTCTGCTGTGTCATCTGCAAAAAAACTGTTACTTTCACCTACACCGTCACTTTACAAAGGGGTCAGTTACTTAGCGAACCTGTGGGATGAGATACAAAATATTAGCTCACATGTCACATAATGCAAGGATTTATTTGATAGACTACGCTACAAGTAAGTAAAAACTGTTACTCGTGATTAGGACATCCATTGAAACAGGTACTTTGATAGACCTTATTGCACCAGATTTACCGGATTTCATATTAAACACAATGACACAGAAATGTTAAAATATACTATGAATTGTTTCAATGGAACAATCCATAGTATCTTTTAACAACTGTTTGAAAAAGAAGAGAAGCTAGATAAGAATGAAATAAGAATGCCGTGTAAGATGTGTTAAAAATTGAATAAGGTTTCTCGTTATCGTCCTGAAGCCTTATGCTGGTTTAGAAACAAAGGAAGATGATAAAGTAAAGAAGAATTCAATTCGACACGTCAACAATTCAGTGATAGAAACAGATTTAAATAAGACTGATAAAAAAAACGAAAGTAACACCATTACTAACTGCCAAACTATTATTGAATGATGAAACTGCAAATACATGGCGTTAACGATTCTAATAGACTTTCAAACAAGACGGAGGATGGACATTACCTCTCACTTGAAAACCAGTACTTCAAGGTTTAGGAAACTCTTATAGCGATACTGTAAGAGGTATCGACACAGTCAGTTCGTTGCATACAAGTGTGCTCGTAATATCAGACTCAGGAGACGATGATGACACACCACAGGCAACAACGACCGAAACCATTTACAAATGTTGTAGGAATCATTTTGACAAGAATTAATTTGTATTTCAAAGTTAGAATTTAATTCAGGTGCTTTGTTTTTAAGAATACTAACAGTCGAATTCAATTTAAAAAAATCTTACATTTATATGGTTTTTCACCAGTGTGTGTTCTCAAATGTCTTTCCAAAGTACCCTTTCGACTAAATTGGTTCCCACAATTATTACATTCAAACGGCTTCTCTTTTTCTTTTTCAAATCGATGAGACATCGCTCGGCAGTGAATAAGTGACAAAAAGTATTCACGAAAGAAAACATAGATACGCATCCAAAAAATGTTTTAGTTTTTCAAAAACATGTTTTAAAAAAAATTAAAACATTTTTTTGGATTTCGGAGACACATTAAAGTTTACTCTATGTTATTGTTTATTATTTTTTTTTTATTTAATACAATATCAATCTTAAACATTTTCATTAAGTAGTATCTATTATAAAAAATAGTATCGTTGAGTTAGTATGCTACAAGTTAACAAATTACTGCTTTAAAAAATATTCAGTATTTTAGACAAAAGAATGTCGCCCCGTAATTTTTAAAATTAAAAACAAATTTGCTTCAAGACCATCTCCAAAAGTACTGGACCGATTTTGATAAAATCTGCACTATTTCCTTAGTTGCGCAATTCTTTGTCCAACTAAAAAACAGTGTTAGCGCTTCATAGTTTTTGAGATATACGCGAGCAAACAGAAAATATACATACAAAGGTACACTTATGAAATGAGGCACACATGTTGAGAAGCTGGTACAGAACAACATATACACAAAAAACTGTTCAACCCCGACAATCTTACATACATACGGTACGGGGCGAATTGAGAACCTCCTTTTTTAAGGTCGGTTACTGATCTTATTATCAGTACTAATATTAAGTGAAAATGTGTTTGTCTGTCCGCACATCAAACATGAACCATGGCTTTAAGGCACTATGTGAGTTGACTTTAAAGTTTTGGGTTGGGTTAGTAAGGGAAACCACACGCGAGCGAAGCCGCGGGCAATAGCCAGTTTACAATAAAACTCCTACCATCTTAAGCCTGTCCTTAAATTTATTTACGAACTAATTATTATAAATATCGAAAACTCTTATTATGATATACCTAATGATATACCTTGTTACATAAATGATACATTGTAATATACTCTCGTGATTGAGAAATAATTGCATTATCATTATATGTTTAATATTTATGTGAGTTTGCATGCCAGGCCATTTGAACACTTTTAAACTAAAAATAGTAAAACATCTAAAATAACATTATGTATGACACAAATTGTACACATGCAACCATGTGACCTTTACTTGAGATGTTCGACGTGTAGGATCGAAGCGCGGTAGCTTGGTAAAGCATTGGTCGTACCAAGGCCAAGTCGCAGGTTCGAATCCTGCCGGAGTAGATTTTTTTCACAATATCTTATTTGTTAATTACGTAAGAGAGTAATTAACACGCCTTTTTGGCAGTCGTACAAAAACTCATTAACATCCACAGATTTTTGAGAAAATCAATTTTGAAATATCAGCTCTTTTGAACCTTTTTTTTAATTTAGTGTTAGAGTGTTACGTCAAGGTTCAATGACTCTAAGCGAAACTAAAAGACTCAGCCGAAGTAGGAACAGGTTGTTACAGAAATTAGTTTTGTATGAAAACTATATTCATTACATTTTGGTTTCCTGACTGCTATTATTCTCTATACTGGTCATCTAGTAAAGCCCGTGGTTTAATATACTACGCATATGTCGTATCCCTGTATATCTGTTTCTCTCACAAACAACTTGTGTTGCATGTGGACGAGAATGAAGTTCCCGTTCCTAACGTGACATTAAAAATGATTCCAGAATAAATTGTGGTCGCATTGTTATGGTTTCTCACCAGTGTGGGTTTTTAAATGTTTATTTAAGTCACTGCTGCTACCAAATCGACGATGGCAAACCTTACATTGAAATGGTTTCTCACCAGTGTGTGTTCTTAAATGAACATTTAAATAACCTTTGACACTAAACTGCTTTTCGCAAACATTACATGCAAATGGTTTTTCGCCAGTGTGAGTTCTCAGATGTGTTTTTAATGTACTGTTCTGAACAAAACAACGACGACAAACCTTACATTCAAAAGGTTTCTCACCAGTGTGTGTTCTTAAATGAACTTTTAAATGACCTTTGACAATAAACTGCTTTTCGCAAACATTACATGCAAATGGTTTTTCGCCAGTGTGAGTTCTCAGATGTGTTTTTAATGTACTGTTCTGAACAAAACGACGACGACAAACCTTACATTCAAATGGTTTCTCACCAGTGTGTGTTCTTAAATGTTTTTCTAAATTACCCTTTTCATTAAATTGCTTGCCACAGTCATTACATTCATATGGCTTCTCACCAGTGTGAGTTTTTAAATGTCTATATAAGTGACTGCTGCGACCAAATCGACGACGACAAACCTTACATTGAAATGGTTTCTCACCAGTGTGTGTTCTTAAATGTGTTTTTAAATCACTACTAATTTTCTTGCCACAATCTTTACATTTATATGGCTTCTCACCAGTGTGAGTTCTTAAGTGTATTTGTAGATGACTTTTCCACTGAAACCCCCTCAGACAAACATGACACTGGTGCCTTGTGTCAGCGCTCTGAGGCTCGCCATAATAACTGTTCCGGGAACTTCCTGCCACAGGCCGTTGGCCCTCTGCTGCGCCATCTGCAAAACATTGGTTACTTTCACCTACACCATCGCTTATCAAAGGAGGTCAGTTCGTTAGCGAACCCGTGGGATGAGATACATCATATGAGCGCACAGGTCACCACTGCCGCAGCGCTTACACGTAGACATACAACGAAGCCAAACCCCCCTCTCTCCTAAGCATTCATTCATATGCATAGAAATATAGAAGGCGTGAATGACGTTATGCGAAAGTGACGTTTCTTCACAACGTCACTTTCGCAAACTGTCAATAATATTTTTATGTGAAGTTGAATAAGCAAGAGGACTAATATATTACACGTTTTTTGTACTAGCTTATAAAATAAACTTAATTTACATTTTATATCGGGTCTCCACGACGTTGGCCACCTGGCCGGATACTTCGGCAGTGTTGCGCTGCATTGGACTTCAACCTGACCCTGGATGAATTGAATATGGATCTCTTTCGTCCACACCGATCATTTGAACTCAGTCTATATTCCATGTGCCATAGCTATTCAATTAGATGCCTTCACCCCTGGCTGCTCAGGGTAGTCCGACTTCCACTAACTTCAGCTCGACCGCTAGTTTCAAATTCAGAAAACCGCATTTGACTCCCTCCACCAAACAGAATGAGTCGTGTGAAACATATAACACCATCTGTTTGTTCGGTTGTTAAGAAGCTTACCGTCCGCGTAGTGTCCCCCGCCCCGCGCCCCCGCGTCTTCATCGGAGTCCCGTGTCTCGTCCACGTCAGCCGCGGGAACGCCTGGCACGAGGGAAATGACAGTTAGTGCAATCACTTTCGCACTATGTAGAGGTAATTATTGGCAAATGTTAATTTAGCATTATGACTCTTTCCCACATATCATCAAAAACTTTATTACCACATGTAAAATTCCTGCTTTTAAACAAGTAACTTCTTCGATACTGCTCCGGGAGAAAAAAAATACGTAGAATGTACCAGCTGCTTCTCTTTCCACGCAGACCGTAGAAGCTTGCCGAAGGACTGGGCGAAAATCTGTAGAATCATGTCACCAGGCGATGTGACTAGCAACCACCATTATTTACTTCAAGTTCCGTTATTATAATTTTTTCTATAGGTCGAATGTTCACTGACAGGTGTTGCAGAATGTCATCATCAGGTCTTTTTAGTCTCCACTGCAGGAGCATGACCTTCTCTGTACTACCGGAACCATACTTGGCCAGAGCAGACAGAGGATTTGGCCTACACTCTCCTCGCTGGCCAGACGGGTTGGAGAGGTCTCATTGATATTTATGAGCTTTGTTTAGCTTGTATCTCCTAAGTCGCCTCTTACGACATCCATGGGAAGACTTGGAGTAGTCCTATTCTATTCTGCCGGAAACCACACGGCTAATCAGTGTTGTACTCGTACCACTAACTTGGTTCACTAAAACGCACACTGCATTTTAACATATTTCTTTTCTGTTTCTAGCGATATTGTTGTGTAAAGTATGTGTATGTTTTCTTTGTGCTGTATTACCCAGTGACGTGCAGTCCATATAGACTGTTAGACATTGTCTACCCTGCAGTCGATAAATAAATACATTTTTTTTTCTTACAAAAAAATAATTATATCGGTGCGCCTGCAAAATTCTGCTAGCAAATACTTTATAGTCAATTTTGTTCAAGTACGGCGCTGCGGCCGCGGCCCGCCCGTGCCCGCGCTAAGCGGTATCTATACGCGTAAGCCGCGTAAGACAAAATTTCAAAGGTCTGACTTTTCACGCACACATAGAAAATTATTATATACCGATAGGAAATCGCTTTTGTAGTAGTACAAGTAAACATCTTTCATCGACTCACACATGCAAAGCAAATTGGCGCTGTGTGTGTGAATTTGAGACACTGTCTCCGAGGTTTCTATTGGCTGCCGCGCGCGATGTTAATGTCATCTTTACCTGTCAATGTCATTATAGATATTATTCATACTTATGTCAATGTCATAAACAATGTCATTGATTTACGTCGTGTTTACAAACAATCCAAGAGGAAAGTTTTATTTTAAAATTAAATGCTTTATCAGCTAGATTCGTGGTAATCTGCTACGTTGGTTCCAATCTTATATCAGTAATCGCACGCAAATGGTTGTTATTAACGGATATCACTCTATGCCTGTTCATGTCACATCTGGCGTGCCTCAGGGCTCTATTCTGGGGCCTCTGCTCTTCGTACTGTACATTAATGATATTAAGTCTTGTTTTATGAACTCGGAATTTCTCATGTATGCTGACGATCTCAAAGCTTTTAAATCTATTGAATCAGTTCACGATTGTATCTCTTTTCAATCTGATCTTGACAGGTTGGCAAATTACTGTTCTGTTAATAAATTGCACCTCAGCATACCCAAATGTAATACGATATCTTTCACGAAAAATATAAGTACTCGAGTTGACTTTAGTTACAGATTGTGCAACTCACCATTGAATAGAGTGACATCAGTTAGGGACCTTGGCGTCATACTTGACGAAAAACTCTGTCTGGATGCACACGTCAAGAATATCACTAATAGGGCTTTTCAAATGTTTGGGTTTACCCTCAGAAGTACTGCTGACTTCAAAAAGCCCTCTACTTTCCTCTATCTCTACAAAACCCTTATTAGATCCCAACTGGAGTATGCGGTACCTGTCTGGAACCCCTTCTACAAAAAGTATGCTCACACGATTGAGAACATTCAGAAAAAATTTTCAAGTGTTTTCGTCATTACCTTGGATACCCCGAGCTTCTTACTAGGTATAATTTGTTGTCTTTGGAGTCTAGGCGAAAGTATCTCGAAGCTGTAGTCTTATACAACATCGTTCATAACAAGATTGACTCCAACACTCTCACTAGCAGTTTATATTACTCTGTTCCAAGAAGGAATATCCCTCGTGCAGTTCGTTCTCGTCCTCTCTTTGCTGCGTTTACTTGCCGAACAAACTCAGGTTTACGTGCTCCTATACATCGTATGGTTGAGTCCCACAATAAATTATTTAATGCACATTTAGATATTTTTGAAAGCAAGCCTTATTATTATAAAAAGACACTATGCAAATTACTGAGTGAGCTTGACACAAAATCTTTCGTTTCTACTCTTAATATTTATGTTTAACTATCAATCTACCTTCCGTCTTATTATATAAATAATTTTCTTACTAAGCATTAATTATACGCATACCTATTTGTAATGTAATATATGACTTCTTCCTTGTTATCTCTCTATTAACTACAATAATTAATACTTCTCTTTTGTTATCTACATATTTAGGTACTCTAGTGGCAACAATTTCACATAATATGTATCAAATTAAACTGTGAATAACGTTGTTGGTTGCATAATTAATAAGAAATGTTATAATATGGTGTTAGATATTTAATATATATTATGTAACTGTTTGTTATTCCATAATAAATAAATAAATAAATTTCATTTGTGACAAAAATAATTTCATGTGAAAGTTGTGTCGCTTAGTGTTTGCATGCCGAAATCGAAATATAAAGTGTTTTGTGAACACGCTTTTGAACAAATCAAATAACCGGTTAGTTATTCTAAAGTTTGATCTTAAACCGTATGATACGTGTACGTGGCTCGCAGGTTGTAATCATATCTCTTATCTTTCGCTTGTTTTGAATACTTTTGCGGTCGAAGATCGAAAGACTATCATAATATTAAACGAGTTGTAGATAACTAGCCGTATAGTAAGGTAAGGTATATAGGTGGTATGTCTACTCTATGATAAATGTCTGTGCACGTCACTGGTATTACCTAGGTATATGTTTGTTTTATTGACCAAATAAATGTATGTCTATGGCTACGTTTAACACACTCAAACTGGATAAACACGTAATATGAATGTGTGAAGTGTGACACGAAAAAGGGGCGTGATAAGCTATTTTTCCACTGGGGTCCCCGATTTGAAACCCTTCAGGGCATTCTACAGAACTCACTTTGTTTTATTTAAACAATTACCTATATTATTAAGGTATAGCTGGAACACTAAAGATCAATGACAGCAATGATAGACACCTCACACCATACATGAAATCGTAGCTATTCTAAACTGTCACTTTTCTTTTTCATGATGACATATTCATGTTCCCTCTATATTAAGTGACTTAGTTCTTACTCTAGTGGTAAATGGAATCAATTTTGCTGGCAAGGTTAAACTAACATGCTATCTTAAATTTCCGCTCATTCCCTCGGCAGGCTTCTAGCATCTGCTCGGGTAGAGAAGCAGCATGTACATTTTATGTTTCTCTTTTCTCCCAGACCAGCATGGAAGAGAGTGGGACGTATGGTTAACTTGAACATACGTACCCGCTGGATCCTCATCGTCCGTCGCGGTGTCGCCAGCATCCTCTGACTCCGGCTCACATTTGACCATGACCGGTTTTGGCAGCGTGCTGTCACAACATTCAGCCACAGAGAAGGACAGCGACGCACACATGCCAATGGCCTCGCGGTCAATCCGGGATACTGATTGTTCTGTAATCTGAATACAAACAAACATTTAGTACATACTAGCACGCCCTTCCTCCACCCTCCTCACACCTCCAGTTTGTATTGCTGTCTGACTCGTGTGTGATCATTTTAATCAACCATTATGTTACTTGATTCTAGTGAAATGAAGGTAAATACTGGGAGAAAACATCAGATTTTAGAAGGCAAAATAATTTACAATGCAAGCACATATTTCACATATTGTTTGCATATTGCTTTAGCCCTCTATAAAACTTTGTCTAGAAAGTGCGTGCCATCTTGACTGCTTTGTTGCGTGGTCCCTGCCATTGCTCAACATTTTTAGAAACAGTAACAATATAACATAAATACCTCGCCAGCCGTCTCCAACATAGCAGTCAGCGCATGGTCTGCCCTGGTGGCGGTCACCATCAGCTTGTGGCTCTTGCACAACATAGCGCGGCAGATGTAGCACGCCGCCACGGGCCTGTTCCCACTCACGAGCTGGAATGTTGTGCCACTGATATAACAGCTTTTACTTTTACATTGAAAACATACAATGAACAGATTTATGATGCCTAATGCTGTAAATTTTTCAGATTTTCATCTGCCAACAAGTCCTTTCTTTAGTTTGATATAAAACACCATGTACATGTACTTGTCAATCACAAGTATATGTTTGGGAAAATTAAGTCCTGTAATAATATATATATATATATAATAATAAATTCTTTATTCAAATAATAGGAACACATTTTACAATACAATATAAATACATTAAGGGACATATGAACTAAGGGTGCCTGAGCTAGGATGAAAATCATCCTGTTTTAAGACTAATTAGTGCTAGAAACTCCATAAACAATTACACTTAGAATTAAATTATACATAATGAGACAATAAAATTAACCATAATATTATAACTATAATATTATTTAAAAACTATTAGCAATTCCTCCGTTTCTTCATAGGACATATTTAATAGGGCTTGTTGAAGTATTTTTTTAGTTGCGCTATAAGTAAAGGTATAAAAGCCTAGTTTTTTATTAAGTCTTTTGTAGAGGAGTGGACTAAGGAATAGAAAAAATCGTGAGGAGAAGGCGTGTTTTGTTTGATATAATTCATTTGAGCAAACGATATCTTTCCGTCTTTTGTTAGTAAATTGAGTGCTGAAAGGCAGTGCAGCGTGCTGTTTAAGGATTGTGCTTACTATAAACAGTTGCCTAACTGTTAGTACCTTACAGGATTTATATAAAAGGTCTGTGGGGAAAAGGAAAGGGCGATGTGTAGAAACCTTAAGAATGGCTCGCTGTGCTCTCTCAATAGTTAGTAGTGAAGTTTTAGCAATGCCACCCCATGACGTAATACAGTAAGTTAATAGTGACTGACATAAAGCAAAATAAACTTGCTTGATTATTTTTGAGTACGCGATAGAGCGTAATTTTTTGAAAACAAATATTAACTTACGAATTCTGCCATTTAAGATTTGAATATGATGCTTGAAAGAAAGAGTATTGTCTATAACAATACCCAAATATTTTGTTTTGTCCGTGATAGAAATTTCAGGGCAATGACACGTGTTAGTTGTAGGCTTTGTACAGTGATGTGCATATATTTTTATATGAGAATGTGATGAGTGCAAATGACGCATGGAAAACTGAATGAAATTAGTCTTGGCTATGTTTAAAGTAAGAAGATGTTGCTGAAGCCAATAATTTACGGCATTAAAACCTTGTTGCGCATATTTAAAGACTTCTTCAACCGAGTTAGCGGAGAACAGAAGAGCTGTATCATCGGCGTACGAAATTATTTTCCCTCCTTCTATATTTAAATTACACAGGTCATTGATGTAAATTAAAAACAATGTCGGGCCTAAGATACTTCCCTGGGGAACTCCAAAACAACTATTTTTTAGGTCAGAACTATAAATATTGCCTATTTTGACGCATTGGCTGCGTTCATCTAAATAGTTTGCGAAGAGTTTAAGCTCATTTCCTCTTATGCCTATGTTTTCAAGCTTGTGCAATAGAATGGGAATGGAAATAGTGTCGAAGGCTTTTGCAAGGTCAAGGAATATTCCTATTGTTTGTCTGCCAATATCGAGTTCCTTTACTAAATAGTCGGTTAGACTATGAACAGCATCCGCTGTTGATAACTTAGACCTAAAACCAAACTGCCTTTCCGATAGTAAATTGTACTTTTCCAAATAAGTAACAAGCCTGTCGTTTATAATTTTCTCTAAAATCTTTGATATCGAGGGCAATAATGAAATAGGTCTGTAGTTTGAAACCTGCTCTTTGTCACCAGATTTATAAATAGGAACTACGACGGCTTTTTTTAAACAGTTCGGAAAAATTCCCTCCGATAGGCATTTCTTAAAAATATGCGTTAATGGGCGGACTAGGATATGTTTTAAATATTTAAGTATATGATTAGATATGTCATCCCATCCAGCGGCACAGCTATCCCTCAAGTTTGAAATAATCGCTTCCACCTCGGCTTCATCCGTGTCTAGCAACACAAATGAATTGAGAGAGCAGCAGGGTGTTGGGCTTGAAGGCAATGTAGGTGACTGTCTTTTTACTTTTTCTGCTAATTTTTTACCTATACTTACAAAGTAAGAATTTGCAATGTTTGCAGAGGTCAGCTGTGACGCGTGCACGTGTAACAAACTCGAAGATGACTCATGTTTTTTTGTAGTATATGTGACTTGTTTTATAGTCTGCCATATTTGCCTATTGTTGCCACCGGCTTTTAATAGTTCGTTTTTTTCGTAAATACACTTAACTTTCCTAAGAAGTTTATTACAAAAATTACGATATCGTTTATAGGATAACTGTAATACAAGATCTTCCGGATTATTGTTTGCTAGTTTGTGTAATTTATCCCTATGTCTCATACAACGAATGAGCCCTGGTGTTATCCATGGCTTTATGTTTCGATATTTATTACTCAAATATGTTTTTGTTGTGCTACTTATTATAGCTTGCTGAACAGTTTGTATCAAGTACGACAAACAAGTATTCACATCAGCGGTATTATAAACTAGGTCAAAATTTATGTTGCATAAGTAATCTTCGAGTCTTTTGTAATCTAATTTTGTCTTAATTAGCGTTTGACAAATGTTCGGCAATTTACGATTTAATGTTAGTAGGGCAGCCCTATGATCGGTTATGCTTGAGTTAGGTACTAATGTTAGTGAATGAAAGTTAGTTTTGACCATGATATGGTCTAAACAAGTACCGCTTTTAGGTCGCGTGATAAACGTATGTGCAGGGAGTAAGCCGTGGAAAGCACATATGTTTAGGTACTCCAAAGCATCTGAATCGTTATTCTCCGGGCGAATATTAATGTTAATGTCTCCTATAAATACTATATGTTTGAAGGAGGATAATTTTTGCAGTGTTTCGTTTAATGACATGGAAAATATATTGGTGTTTGTATGAGACGGAGAACGGTAAATGGCTAAAATCGCAATATCTGTACCGATTTTTATGAGTAGCCGATTACAATCCAATATAATTGGTTCTTCTACCGTGACATTCAATGAATTTTTAGTATAAACTACTATCCCGCCGTTTTTATTTAAATTATCTGAAGTTTTAAAAATATTGAAACCTTGCATGAGGGGTAGATTACTACGATTTTGTAAAAAACATTCAGTTAACACGATTATGTCACAGGCAAAGTCGAGCCTATGTAAAAGAACGTTGAAATTGTCAAAGTTCTTATAAATACTTTGAATATTTTGCGTTATAAAGGTTAATGGGTTAGTAAATGAGGAAAGATATTGTTTGCAACATTCTACATCACAAGTTTTCGATTCTAAAACAGAGAAATTGTCTAAATCAGAAATTACCTTATCAATACTTAAAATAAACAGAAACTAAAAGAGTCCTAAAATAATCTAATAAGTGGCGCTCTTAGGCGCCGTCATAATCAATAGAATTCATGTACCTTTTCTCGGCCATCAATTTAGCAGGACAAGTATGGTCACCTGTTTTGTGGTCGCTTGGTTTCTTATAGTGAAGGCACGTCGCGCATTTTGGGGGATCTCCTTTCTTCGTGCATTCCTCCATGGCATGGCCTACCACACCGCAGTGTCCGCAGGTGTTGACCGTCTCCCGGCATGTTTTAGCCGCATGACCATATTGCTGGCACTTGAAGCACCTGGTCACCAGAGTGAAGTCTCTCACTGGACAAGAAGACCAGTTCACAAACACCCTTTCATTAGTGATAAGAGCCCTTCGTATGTGCGCAGGAACTTCGATCACGAAATTACAGGACTCGGTATTCTTTTTCCCAGATTTATGGCTTAACTTTATAGATGCCAAGAAACTTTCCAAAGTTGAGCCGGGTAACTTGTCGGCTAAATTTTGTTTATAAATGCAGGAAAATACTTCCGTTTCCGGCATTGACGATGGAACTCCAATTATCACAATTCTGGGCTTACGTTTATGCGGCTCATCCACAGTGAGCCCAGAGGTCTTAAGTTGCGTCGACTGCTTCAGTTTTTCAACGTCGGCCTTGTTCTCGGTGCTGATGATGACTCCTCCATTTTTGGTTTTCCTCAATCCTCGTACATGTAGTTGCATCTGGACAGGGCTTATAATTTTTTGTACTAAATTTTTAGTCTCCTCACTACTTTTCTGCTTGTCCGTTGGGTAGATCGCTACGGCACTCACTTTAGGGGGCTGAATGAAATTGTTAGCTCCCTTTTTTACCATGTCACTAAAAGAGGACACTCCTGAAGCGGGTTTTGTTTCAATGCTCGTTTTCAGGTCTTGAAGGCGCTGCGACAGATCGTGTTTTTCTTTAAGGGCTTGAATAGTAATATGAGATTGTATGGCCTTTTGCTTCAAGGACTGGTATTGTACTGCCATCTGAGATGTGCCATGACCAACCTTTCGGCAGAGATTGCTGATTTTTAATTTTTGGTCCGAGTTCAGCTTTCCTTCGGCAGAGATAGCGCAAACCTCTTGAAGGCACTGTTCGATAGAGGTCATCCAGGACTGGATCTCGGCCGTAGACACGATCTCTGGTTGTCCTTCCTCCAGGGACACGGGAGCGCGTGCGGCGGGGGTGGGCGGCGGGCTGCGGGGTGTCAACCCACTCCGATTAAAGGGACTACCGTCTATTTTATTTTATTGTTCAAGTGACACTCCAAAACATTACACTAAACGTAATTTGATAACCAACGAGAACTAGTGGCACAGATGAATATCTAGGTCACAATTGCGCGGTAATTGTTTATTTTGTTTACTAAAACAATTTACACGTCCGAGCTCGTGGACTGCAAGGCACGTATATGATGTAGTAGGTAGCATACATAAGTTGTGATGTTGAACATTTATAAAAATAATTCTTTAAAAGTTTTTGACTACATTACAGAAATCATCTTTAGGGAAGGACTATTTGCAGAATAAGAATGGTTGTGGCGTACAAGAGAACTAACACTATGATTTCTATATAGCAACTTGATTCTACCACTTGTTCAGATAAATATTATTTAATGTTGAATGTTTCATAGTACACTAACATTTAAAATTTAAATGTATTAGATTAATTCACATATATATATATATATATATATATATATATATATATATATATATATAAACACGACTTTGGGCACTTACCGCATCCAGCAGTGAGCTGGAACATTGTTGACTCCACCTTTAACCCGGAATAACTTGACTCCAGTTGTAGGTATTTCGCTCGGAGTCGAATATGTTGCGTCTTACGATAATTTCTGACCGACATATTCGTTAATATACCTTTATACTCGACAAAATTTTTGCTCAACTTTCGAAACAAATTTGATCCGTAACGGCCAATTATTTTAATCTCCTTATCACTTTATGACTCCACGTTTTATTCAACACTTGAACATTGTTGCCTCCGTTTTATATTCACTGAAATATATTATTACCTAAATTTCAAAACTTATTTGATCCGCAACGAATATATCTTTTTAACTCGTTGGCACATTCTGACTCCGCGTTTTCTTCAAAACTTGTACTTTGTTGACTCCATTTTATATATGGAATTTGTCCGGCTAATTTTATATTTATAAAGATTGTAACTTATAAGATTCACTTCCATTTTTTTCATCTCGTTATCCCTTTATGACTCCACGTTTTATTCAACACTTGAACATTGTTGCCTCCGTTTTATACTCACTGACTTATATACTTACCTAAATTTCAAAACTTATTTGATCCGTAACGTATATACGTTACGGATATCTTTTTAACTCGTCAGCACATTCTGTTTCCGCGTTTTAGTCAAAACTTGTACTTTGTTGACTCCATTTCATATAAGGAATTTGCCCGGCTAATTTTATATTCGTAAAGATTGTAACTTATTAGACCCACTTCCGTATGTATACAAAGGCGGGGGAAACATTGACTAATAATAAAGTACTGATAAAAATAACAAAGCGAGCAGTTCCGATGGCCGGTGGGGCAGAAAGGTTCTCGAATGGTAACCACGTACCGGCAAGCGCAGCGTCGGACACTCACCGAACAAAAGGTCGGACGACCTGACTAAGGTCGCAGGAAGATGCTGGAAGCACGCGGCTTTCTACCAGTAGTATTGGAAATCTTTGGGGGAGGCCTATGTCCAGCCGTGGACTTCTTGCGGATATAACAAACAAACAAACAAACAAAATAAATCTTTATTTTCCTTCACAAAGGTATTTACAGTGAACATGTTTGTAAATTTATAATGTAATAAAGATATTGTTTCAAAAAGTTCCCTGCAAAACCTATCTTTGTGAAGGACTGGTGCCTGAAGTAGGTTTCGTCAAAAACCTGTAACACAATGATATGATGATGATGACAAAAATAATAGATACCCAGACAGAACCAGTTGCAAAGAAAATGAAAAAGTGAATGAGAGAGACATCAAGAATAACAGCAACTAGAGTGAGAACAGTCAACAAACTGAAACAGACCTGTCTGTAAACAAATTGCACAAATCTATATAGAGATATACAAAAAAAGAAAAATCATCAGAAAGATATAATGCAAGTGACTACAAACAAAATGAAATAGTTAAAACAAATACTTTTGGTTCTATGAAATTAATATGAGTAAAAAAATAGGGCAAAGATTAGTATCAAATACTGAGAGTGATCAATCTTGTGAAGAAAAAGGAAGACATAAACAGAAAAAAAAAAAAAAAAAAAAATTATAAGTGGCGATAAATTTAAAATATAAATATTTATATATTAAATTTATCGCCACTTATAATTTTTGTTTATATATATAAGGAATAAAAAAAAGACCAAAATATACTCAAAAAAACTATGATGAAAATGATGAGAAATCAGATGAAGAAGAAGTTGAGAAAAAGATGAAAGAAAACTCAAACCAAATGGAGCAGCATTGAGATTGAATCCGTGATGCAGCACTGAAATCATTCGCATTGAAGAAAACAATCCAGGAAAAGCTTTGTGTGAAGAAGTATTGCGCAAAGAAGCAGTTTTCTAGAAAAAAAGGCATAAAATTATCTTTATTAAAACGCAACCCTGAAATCGTAACGCTAATGTGACCTACAAATGTGACAACCCAGAAAGTATCTAATTATCTCTGAGCAGTTAATGGCAAATCTAGAAAAGACTTCTTATTTTTTTACAGTAATAATAACAAGCCGTGAGGTTTCCGGTAGAGTAGAATAGGACCACTCCTAGACTTCCCATGGATGTCGTAAGAGGCGACTTAGGAAATACAAGCTAAACAGAGCTCATAAACATCAATGAGACCTCTCCAACCCGTCTGGCCAGCGAGGAGAGTGTAGGCCAAATCATCTGTCTGCTCTGGCCAAGTATGGCTCCGGCAGTACAGAGAGAGTCATGCTCCTGCAGTGGAGACTAAAAAGACCCGATGATGATGATGAATAATAACAAAAAAAAAACTGAATAATAAATATTATATTTTTCGTGGGGAATTATGTAACAATTTGTTTATTTAAAACTTCGTCAGTTAACCTATTTTGAGAATTATTTTATGTAATGTTTTTATCAAGCCTGATTAATAATTCCAAAAGTTTGCTTGTAGCTAGCTATTTTTAAAATTCGAAGCGTGTTGTCTGTATTTATATCTAATTACACTATTCCGTTATTACGATTTAATAATGTGATTTTCCAAATTAAGTTCCTATCTGAATTGTGAAATTCATTATTATTTTTTTGTTGAAATAGTAAAGTACTATCTATTTTCTCACTAGAATTTGGCTCGTTTTTAGACCATACGTACGGAACCCTTCGTGCGCGATTCCGACTCGCACTTGGCCGGTTTCTATTTTATAAAATGACACATGAACCCGTATTTATATGGCACATTAGAACTGAATATCGTCCTCAGTCAACAAAACGCATGGCTGTCGCAGAATTATAGGTATAAGTGAGCTGCTTCTTGCAACTGGTGTCGTGTTTGTTGTCTTTAGACAAAAAAATAACATCTTGAGGGTCCCGCTCAACAAAAACCGCCAATGTCACAACAGGTAGTCTGGTTTCAGTGCACATACCGTGATAGGCCAGCCTGATGTAACAGGCATAGTGTTTGTTGATTCATCATCAAATACAACCACAGATAAAATCAAAGTCAAATTGAAATATTTATTTTAAGCAAAATACAACTTAAAAAAATTAAATAATACATGTGAAATAGACTTTTACAAAAATACAGATACCAAAAGATTTAAAAAACATTTGGGCAAGTAAATATTATAAAGAATATATTTTATTCCATTAACAAACACATCACGAGCCATGAAAAGAAATGTTCTGAAGTGGCACAAAATAGGGATGTTTGGAAGGAAATGGGGCAGACCTTTGCCCAGCAGTGGGGATCACGTGGAGATTAGGGGTTAGTTGTTTTATTAACAACTTCATACCCGAGACGGCTCTGTTTTGTAAGGTTTTATCAGAAGTTCTTATTACCACCTCTCGGCTCCATCTCCAGGCCCTGAATATCATGTAACACGGAAGTGCTTGCTAATTCAAATCAAATGAGTCGAAACACGACCAACGTATCTTATTTCGTTGAGGAGTTCCTACGGTCACCTTCTGACTCCATCATCAAACCAGCTACATGATCTTGTCACCGAAGAAACGGGATGCGTGTTTTTTTAACGAGTCCACAACGGATATCATGTTTAGTTTAGCTAGAAGTTTCTTTCACCTTCCGGCCCCATCTCCCCTTTTTTGCCAAGACGCAACTAATGAACACCAACTTAAATGGTTACGAAGCAAAACTCTAAGCTACATAGTGAGTAGCCGGCAGAAGCCAATCATAGATACCGACAGGTATGGTGTGCTCTGATTGGCCCATTTGAATCGGAGCAAGAAGTGCTTGAAAGCCAAAAAGGTGGATTTGTATAAAAATTGCCCAATTCTTATTATTACTCTCGTCGACATTTATGACTCCAATTGGAGTCATATTTTGACGGGCAAACGGCAATGGAGTCAGAAAATCAAACCGGAGTCAGAAATGAAAACGGAGCAATTAAGTGCTGCTCGTACGGCATGGTTGAGCCAGGAAGTGCCCATGGGGATATCTATATATATAAACATTATACATAATAATCTTGTATCTGTATTGGGGTATTTACCTTTAATAAAGAAAATAATAATTATTTTATTATTATTTTGCAAGTGTTTTCTCTTCTCCGCTTATAGCTGGTGTTTGTACACTACAATCACGGGTATAGACCAAGTGAAGTAGCAGTAAAGGTAATTTATTGTGGAGTTTCTGTTTCATCCCCTTGCATGAATTCCCTAACGATTCTATACATGTATTTAAAATTGCAGCATTCTGCATATTGTTGTATGAGTTTTTGGTAAATCTATAAATTTAAAACTGTGGTGCAAGTGTTAGGGCATTAGCCCTGTCCATGAGATAACTACAGGTACTATATACATATACTTTATCTCCATATCCTTCCATTTCATCTTTTAAATCTGTATATAATTTTTCGGTTATTATTTTAGCAAGGTTATGAGTGTTGGGAACTGTTATATTTATAATGTAAGCTACTCATATTTTGTTTAATTTATCATGTAATACTTTATCTGGCCTGGATGGATCTGGCATTTACGACATTTATCATCTGTAATGGAGGGATCTTTTATCATATGTTTGGGGTAATTTTAAGTATTGATGATTTGATCCTGAATAGCTATCAGTTTCAGGAAAAAGATTTTCCCGGGTATCAGTCAGTCCTCTACCTCCGATTAATTGCTTTATTGTCATCCTTTCTATGGCTGATTTTGGGTGCAGATGGTTATGTTTTGTGAGAATTGTGCGAGGTTTTATTTCAAAGTTATTAATCTTTGGTTTGCTTTATTTAAGGATTCCAAAAGAATAAGTAAGTACCAGGATTGCGTATGTATTCATAGCCTGAAGAGATTTACCTGCTAATACAGTTTTACAGATCCTTGCAACTCTACTTTTGAATTAGTGGATAATGATGATTTTATTGATGTGTGATCTAGTTGTTCTGATTGACTGTATCCTAAGTGTTTGTATAATTCCAGATCCAAGGCTTTTATAACCTCTTTTATAGTTTTTGTTACCATCAGACATAAGTTTCCCTTTTTATGTTCGCTGACCTACACTTTTCTAAAACAAATTTCATACCTAAGTTGTGGTGACATCAATAATCTTTTGTATGCTAGCACTTGTTAACATTACTTCACCCCCAACGCCAAGCTAGTACAAATTGCAATAACTTTTGTTGTCAATGGCATCTCAGTCAAGCAATTGTTTTGCAACTAAAGTGGTAATTGGTGCTCAATAGGTTAAATGCTTCATGTACTTCTTATTACTAGTGTATAATTTTATATTGTCTGTCTACATAAGATGAGATATTGCAATTTGTGGAATACTTGGTTTTGAGCGGTAACCTTTATTTTGACTATTCGGCATTAGCGATGATGGGTTTAAGGCCGGGCAAAACCACACACAAGGCTTTGTTATTACTACTATAAAGCCGTGCTGTTTTCTTCTAATTTTAGTTCAACATCATGTATAAAACGGGCACAAGACTTGTTCGACTCTACGAGAAAAACAGCATCTCCTTCAAATCCACGAACATTTCCGCACGGAGTCTGATCGTAATATCGCGCAGACTTAACTAGTGTTAGAATACTTACAAAAGCCCCCGTCAGCCTCTCGTACACGAGCTGCAGGGCAGTGGTGTCAATGCTGCTCATGGGCGCGTCCACTGAGAGGCAGATGCGGCAGACTGCTGGACTCCGATGCATCTTGTTTAAGGTTATTTTATTCTTAAGTCTGCGAATTTATATAAAAATAAGCACATCAGCACTAAAATAATATGTGGCTAAAATTGTATCGCAATAGTATGATATAAACTATTGGCTACACATAAACGATACTAAATTTAATAAATTTGGAAAACAAGTTTTCGAAACACTAAGCGATTTGACATTGACAGTTTGGGACCTATGTTTCTTGTTCTGAGATTTTATTAAACTGCCGATTTGACATTGACAGTTTGTCAGTGAGATCGACTTCAACTCAGAACAATAACGACTTCAGCTTCAGAGTATTATTCTTAGGTGCTATTATTGAATGAGGACTTAGCAAAACGCAAAACGTGTAGTTTTTAAACTCACTGGACAGCTATTTTTGAAATAATGCCGAACGTAAACGAGTGATTTTTTCATACAAAAATCGCTCGAAGACGAGTGTCACACTTTCAAAAATAAGCTTTTTTAATAAAAAAAAAAAGCTCCGCTTCATATTTATTATTTGCCTTTAGGTGGAATACATACTCTTTCAAAGAGTATTTAATCGCTATTCCAAAGAGTATATTATAATCGCTACGCTATACGCTACTCTTAAGTACTCTTTCTAATCTGTGGTCAAGTCAAATCGTTCTCTGGTTTTGTTTCTGGCCAATTATTTTTTATTTTATTATTACCTACAAACTAAATAGGGATCCAAGGATTTTATTATAAATCGTGTATTGTAGTAACCCAAGAGTCGTACAACTGCGATACAATCGTAGCTATTTACATTGAGTACTAATACAGCAATTTGAAATAAAACACAGTCCTCATAATACATAACCCTTCACAAGATGCATCAGAGTCCAGTATTTTGCCGCATCTGCCTCTCAATGGACGCGCTCGTGACCAACATTGACGGTACTGCCCTGCAACTCGTGTACGAGAGGTTGACGGGTGCCCTTGTAAGTGATCTACTACCAACTACTAGTTATAAATAAATATACAGGGACAAAGCCTTATTCTTCTGAGGACAAAGCACACAGATCGAGCTAGCCCCATACTTACTTGTGAACTTGTGTCATGGGATACTAACTCTACGATATTATATTTTTAATACTTACATAATGATAAACATCCAGAACCCAGGCCAATCTTGAGCCTGAGTCCCTGTGATTTAAAGGCACTTGCCATACCATTAAGCTACATGGGTTGTTACTGGTTAGACTTAGTCTACCTACTTATATATATATTTGTATAGCTTTTACCCCTTTAATAAATATCGTTTGTGTAGTTTCTACCCCTTTTAGACATGACTTTTGACAAAAATTACAATAAAACAACAACACAATGTTTTAACACATATTCTAACAAACCAGATTTGTACTACAAAAAATTGCAATTTTTGAAGCCAGTAATGAACCTAGTTATATACAAGGTAATATTTACTTAATTGGACAAAAGTGAGATATATTATTACCTATAAAAATCATCATTTGAGATTCTGTGTGCCCCATATCCTAGTGTTTTATGTCTAAATTGATGGTTTTGGTGTTTCAGCAAAATTTCTTATATCAGTGGCCTAATTTTCTAGCTCGTGGCTGGGAACAGGCCCGTGGCAGCATGCTACATTTGCTGTGCTAATCTGAAGAAGAGCCACAAGCTGATGGTGACTGCCATCAGGGCAGACAACGTGCTGACTGCTATTTTGGAGAAGGCTGAAGAAGTATTTTATTCATATATAATCTTATTGAGTTATAAAGGGTCTTTCAACAAGCACGGGCTGATATTGAAATAAATAAAACAAGTTGTGCATAATGCAGGCCATTGCTCAGATTCAGCTGGATTTGTGCAGCAGTCATAGAAAGTTGGACCACTCGGATCTGTGCCACTGCTTGAAGCCTCAGTGGACATTTAAACAATGTCATTCTCCATAATGGAATTAATAGGCCTTACAAATAAAAACAAATGACATTAATATCTCACACAGCTTGTTTTATTTAATTTCAACATTGGCCAGTCCTTGTTGAAATACCCTTGACAATTAGTTTTCGCCTGGAGCTTCTTTCACATTTGTCAATGGTTTGGGAACAGTATTTTTTTCTGAGATGAAAAGTAGCCTATGTCAAGATTTTTGATTTTCAAGAAATTTTATGATGTTCGGTTTAGTAAATTAAGCTGTGAAAGCATAGCAAAAAAAGAAATATATTATAAAAAACAAACATAGAAATAATCAAACTCACTTTAGCACATTTTATTATAATAGTTTGGATAGGATCTGTCATCGCCACAGTCAATTTATAGTTAGGCAACAAATGCCCTTTGATGAGCAATTTAGGGGCCGTGAAGCAGGCAGGATGGCAGCCATTGCCTACAGCGCTAGACATTGTCAATAGTAACACACTTTAATATACTCCTGTAATCAATTGCTCTAATTCAAAATGGTATTGTGGTGAGCTCGGTCCCGCGCCGCGTAGTGTAGCATTGTCAGCATTCGTGTACTTACAACGGGCAGCGGCCACCGAGCCTCGTCGCCCTCCGCCCGCCGCGCGCTTATCGATTGTATCAAATAAAGTTTGTAAGGTGAACACCCGGATTTCGTTGGACGCCGCACACTTAACCCTACACACCTATGTGGAGATATACACCAGCAAGACAACAGTATAAACGTTATTTAGATTACAGAAAAATCCATATCCCTGATTGACCGCGAGGCCATTGGCTTGTGTGCGTCGCTGTCCTTCTCTGTGGCTGAATGTGATGACAGCACGCCGCCCGCCAGGGTCGCGGTCAAAGCTGAGCCGGAGTCAGAGGATGCTGGCGAAACTGCAATGGATGATGAGGATCCGGAGGGTATGTATGTTTAACGTGACCAAACGTCTTCCATGTGTTTCTCTACCATCTTTAGGGTTCCGTCCCTATAAAAGGTAAAAAGGAACCCATTAGGATCACCCGATTGTTAGTGAATTACGGGCGATCTGAGGTCGGGGAGTGGAAGGGGTTCCACCCCCCACCTCAGATCGCCCGAAATTTAGTCTTCTTTTAATTTTTGTTATATTCCCCTCCTTTTGCATTGGGTTTCATCCTACTATAATTTTATTTCACTTTTTATTATTTTCAAAGGCTTCGGGCACTTGTCTATTTTTCCGTTGATTAGTTATAAGTAAGTATATATTTCTAAAGCATATAAATAAAAAGTGTACCTAGTATTTCTTTTAATTCGTTTAAAGGTTGCTTCATCATAACATTAATTAAAATCACAGATTTTGTCACATATGAAAAAAAATCAACAATGTAGTCAATTTCTTAAGTAGTGTTTCTCGACTACCAACAAGTTGTGTGACTGCGGCGCCAATCAGTCCATGCCTCACCTTCTGTCGAGACCTAACTGCCCCAGTACTTGCACGGTACAGGACCTCATTAAGGCTAATCATAAGGCGATCAGCGTAGTCAAATACTGGTCAAAAGGAGTCTAAGCAAATGGAACCATTTCGACTCGGAAAGAAGAAAAAGGTTCGCTCGTTTGTCCGATATCATAAAAATTCACGACTTCTTCCATGCTGGTCTGGGAGAAAAGTAAAAACATAGAAAGTACCAGCTGCCCGCGCAGATCGATTTTAAAATCCGGTTTAAAATACAGAAAAGCCGACATCCGCGATTGGCCGCTCGGCCATTGGCTCGTGTGCGTCGCTGTCCTTCTCTGTGGCTGAATGTTGTGACAGCACGCCGCCCGCCAGGGTCGCGGTCAAAACCGAGCCGGAGTCAGAGGATGCTGGCGACACCGCGACGGACGATGAGGATCCAGGCGGTACGTATGCTTAAGGTGACCAAACGTACTGCTCTCTTCTATGTGTTTCTCTACCATGTTTAGGGTTCCGGCCCTATAAAAGGTAAAAAGAACCCATTAGGATCACATAATTGTTAGTCTTGCAAGGCCGTCTTTCCCAGGAACTGGCGGACGTACAAGTTGAAATGGATATCACATATGTATTAATATCGGCCCCTTGAAGCTGTCATAAACTCAAACTTGTAAGTGAACGGAATCAAAATGTTATGTTGCATATTTTGTGAATGTGTGTACTTCCTGTTAACCTACAATCATGATATTTACCAATAAGCAAGGCAAAATTTGTAGTAAGAGCTTAAAACGTCTTTATTGTACGGAACCCTCAGTCCGCGTCCGACGCACGTCAACTAGTGGTGGATTGCTAGCCACATCATCTATTGACATGATTCCTTAGATTTTCGTCCAATCGGCCGGTTGCTACTGTCTAGGTGAAAAGAGGAGCCCTTTGGGTACCCAAAGGATAAAAACTGTACCCTATCACTAAGACTCCGCTGTTCGAATGTCTGACTGTCTGTCTGTCTGTCACCAGGCTGTATCTCATGAACCGTGATGGTAAGACAGTTGACATTTTCGCAGATGATGTATGTTGCTGATATAAAAACAAATACTAAAAAACAGAATAAAATTAATATTTAAGGGGGCTCCCATACAACAAACGTGATGTTTTTGTTCTATATTGATAACGGCAACAGATAGACGCTTGGAATATTTACCGAATATTGAGTTATATTTTCACTTTTAAAATAAATAATTAAATTGCAATAAAATTTAACTAAATTTTCTATCTCTCATATTTATTTCCCACTTTACTACCTATTTCTTTTTCTGTTTATCCTTCTCGAGGTTGACTGGGAGAGAATGCTTTTCGCATTAAGTCCACCTACTGTAGCTCTATAGGCTCGAAAAGTTTTTTAAATAAATAAATAAAAAAAATTCGGGTGGCCTATATAACACACATGAGTTTTTTTGTTTTTAAATATCACGGTACGGAAAGGGTTCCGTATCATGAAGGGTCGTGTGGAGTCGGACTTGCTCTAGGCCGATTTAATTTTTCTCCAAGACCAGCATGGTGCACTCACAAACATTGAAGACATTTAGCGAAAGTGACGTTCAGGGACTAATATTATTTGCGTGCCAGGAGTTCCCCCGGCTGACGTGGACGAGACACGGGACTCCGATGAAGACGCGGGGGCGCGGGGCGGGGGACACTACGCGGACGGTAAGCTTCTTAACAACCGAACAAACAGATGGTGTTATATGTTTCACACGACTCATTCTGTGTGTGTCTCTGTCTGTTTGGTGGAGGAAGTCAAATGCGGTTTTCTGAATTTGAAACTAGCGGTCGAGCTGAAGGTAGTGGAGTCCACCCTGAGCAGCCAGGAGCGAAGGCATCTAATTGAATATGGCAGTTGGAATATGGATTTTGGGTTGAAATGATCGGTGTGGACGAAAAAGATCCATATTTAGTTCATCCAGGGTCAGGTTGAAGTCCAATGCAGCGCAACTTATCCAAAGTATCCCGCCAGGTGGCCAACGTCGTGGAGACACAATATGAAATGTAAATTAAGTTTATTTTGTAAGTTAGTACAAAAAACGTATAATATATTAGTCCTCTTGCTTATTGAACTTCACATAAAAATATTTTTGACATTTACGAAAGTGACGTTGTGAAGAAACGTCACTTTCGCATAACGTCATACACGCCTTCTATATTTCTATGCATATGAATGAATGCTCAGGAGAGAGGGGGGTTTGGCTTCGTTGTATGTCTACGTGTAAGCACTGCGGCAGTGGTGACCTGTGCTGAGCGCACAGGTCATCTGATATGATGACATATGATGTATCTCATCCCACGGGTTCGCTAACGAACTGACCTCCTTTGATAAGCGATGGTGTAGGTGAAAGTAACAAATGTTTTGCAGATGGCGCAACAGAGGGCCAACAGCCTGTGGCAGGAAGTTCCCGAAACAGTTATTATGGCGAGCCTCAGAGCGCTGACACAAGGCACCAGAGTCATGTTTGTCTGAGGGGGTTTCAGAAGAAGAGACATCTACAAATATGCTTGAGAACGCACACTGGTGAGAAGCTGTATAATTGTAACAGCTGTGGGAAGCAATTTTTACGAAAGAGTGATTTAGACAGCCATTTAAGAACTCACACTGGTGAGAAACCATTTGAATGTAAGGTTTGTCGTCGTCGATTTGCTGACAGCAGTTCATTAAAAACTCATCTGAGAACTCACACTGGTGAGAAACCATTTGAGTGTAATGTTTGCGAAAAGCAGTTTAGTTACAAATGTCATTTAAAAACTCATTTAAGAACTCACACTGGTGAGAAACCATTTGGGTGTAATGTTTGCAAAAAGCAGTTTAGTTACAAAAGTAATTTAAAAACTCATTTAAGAACTCACACTGGTGAGAAACCATTTGAATGTAAGGTTTGTCGTCGTCGATTTGCTGACAGCAGTTCATTAAAAACACATATGAGAACTCACACTGGTGAGAAACCATTTGAATGTAAGGTTTGTCGTCGTCGATTTGCTGACAGCAGTTCATTAAAAACACATTTGAGAACTCACACTGGTGAGAAACCATTTGAGTGTTATGTCTGCGAAAAGCAGTTTAGTTACAAAAATCATTTAAAAACTCATTTAAGAACTCACACTGGTGAGAAACCATTTGAATGTATGGTTTGCCGTCGTCGATTTGCTGACAGCAGTTCATTAACAAAACATCTGAGAACTCACACTGGTGAGAAGCCGTATAAATGTAATGATTGTGGCAAGCAATTTAATCAAAAGGGTAATTTAAAATTACATTTCAGAACTCATACTGGTGAGAAACCATTTGAATGTAAGGTTTGTCGACGTCGATTTGCTGACAGCAGTACATTAACAACACATCTGAGAACTCACACTGGTGAGAAGCCGTATAAATGCAATGATTGTGGCAAGCAATTTAATCAAAAGAGTCATTTAAAATTACATTTCAGAACACACACTGGTGAGAAGCCATATCAGTGTAAGTTTTGTCGTCGCCGATTTGCTAACAGCAGTGTATTAACAAAACATTTAAGAACACACACTGGTTAACAATGATCCTTGTTTGCTTGTATTGTTTGTAATTTCTTTATTGTACAAAAACAAATAGAACAAATAAATCAGTTTATCCCTTGAAGGGATCTCTTCCAGTCAACCAAGTGACTGAAAGGATATACGAGAGGCATAACGGCAATAGTGTCAAGATGTAAATCTAATACATTAATATACATGTAATACATAAATAATACATATATAAATATATATCATAATATATATAATAATATAAGAAATAACCCGATTATGGAAAATGCCAACCCACGTAGTACCAATAGTTATAGGATCAACCGGAACAATAGCCAAAAGCTTACACAGATACTGCAACTTGCTTGACTCAAAAATAAATATACGCATACTACAGACACAGGCAGCTATTCATACTTCCATTATTTTAACTAAAGTTTTGGGGAATACCATTTTCGTAGAGAAGAATCCTGATTCTCCTTCTCCTTGAGGGTCTCGAGGCGGGAGATCGGGCGTTAAAAAAACCGACATTAAAGTCGAGATGAAAGAAATTTCAGCAACTTATAAATATATATAAATAGACTTTTTCAGATTAAATTTAAATGAATCAGCCGAGGGAGCCATTCTAATGTAGAGATGAAGCGAATTCCACAGCCGAGCAGCAAGTACCGCGAAAGACTTGGCATATGTCTGTAATGAGTGGCCTGGAATCTGAAGTATGGGAGTCCCACTGGCACGTAGTCGGGTGTCAACATCTCATCCTTCTTACTTTTGCATAGTTTTTAATGTCACGTTAAGAACGGGATCTTCATTCTCGTCCACATCCAACATAAGTTTGTAAAATATACGATTAAATTATAATAGCAGCCAGGAAACCAAAACTAACCAAAATGTAATTTTATACAAAACAAATCGTTAAGTTTTTGTAACAACCTGTGTCTACTGCGGCTACGTATTTGAGTTTCGCTTGGAGTCATTGAACCTTGACGTAACACTATATTTAACACGTAACACAAAACTCTCTGAACAACCCAAAGTTTTGACTGTTAGAGAATGCTGATTAGCATTAAGTCCACCTTTTGTAGTGTAGTTATGTTAACATGTGTACAATTTGTTTCAATACTTAATATTATTTTAGACTCTCATGTTTTGCTATCTATCACATAAATATTAAACATTCATGATATGCAGTTTTCTCAATTACGAGTTTATGTATATTACAATGTATCACCTAGAAACCAGGTAGGTATATCGTTAGGTACACCATAATAAGAATTTTCGATGTATAATAATGTTTAATTCTGAAATAAATTTAAGGATAGACTTTTATATGTTATATTCTTTGGAGTTTTAATTGTAAACACCTTTGCCTGCGGTTTCGCTTACGTGCGATTTCTCTCTCTAATATTTTCGGGATTGCAGTTGTGTATGTTGTTCTGTACAAGCTTCTCAACATGAGTGCCTAATTTATAAGTGTAAGTGTGTATACTTGTATGTTTGTCTGCGCATATCTTAAAAATTTCAAGTCGGATTGCTAACATTCTTTTTTAGTTGTACAAGGTATTGCGCAACTAGGGATTAATGCAAATTTTATCAAAATCGGTTAAGTACTTTTTGAGATAGTACAGTTTTTGAAATTCTTATTGCATAAAATACAAAATATTTTTTCACGAAACAAATAGCCGGAATATGTAATTGAGCCAACACACTTGTGGCGCTGCCGTTGGGCCGACGATGACGCCACAGCTTGTTGAGTGTGCTCGCATCGCCACGCTCGAGGAACTCGCTGTCTGAGAAGCAGGGCTCTGACGTTTGGATGTCGAGGGGCGAGGTGGGCAGGGGGAGCACCAGTCTGGGGAACAAACACTATTTTAAATGTAAACAAATCGAAGGGTTCCGTACAACCGTACAATATTCACCTGGCAGCGAGCAGAAACATTCTGCGAGGCGCACTATCCATGGCGTCGCTGTGGGTGTAGTCGCCGAGCATCGTGTGGCCGATCGCTTGGCAGTGCACCCGCAGCCGGTGGCCGAGGCCTATCTACACTACTACACCACTATTATACAGAGGGGAAAGATTGCCACAGCGTGCCCACTACTTAGGCACGTGGCGACACAAGCTGAGGCATTCCTTTGCCAATACTTTAATCAAATTTAATTGGTATTAATGACGTTTTTCTTTGTTTTGTTTACGTTGATTAGGCTCCTAAACTACTGGACCGATTTGAAAAATTATTTCTCCATTAGAATCCTACATTATCCTTGATGAACATACATATGTTATAGAATAAGTACCTATATCTACTTGTGCGAAGCCGAGGCGAGTGAAAGGATGCTTGAAAAGCTCGAAGTCCCGCGGCCAGGCGCTTTGTGTCCGCGGGCCACACTGAAACCAAGGGCAAGTTAACACAGAGACACGACGCGACACGATGCTTTACAGGCATGTGGTTTCGCGCGAGCCCTTATTTTTGTATTAGTTTTGCTACCTCTGCAAGAAGTCCGATTATACCTAACAAGATCCCAGTCTATCGTTATATTTCTCACTCGAGCACTCGTCAGCTGCTTCAGATGTACACGGAGTCTGGACGGAAATAGTAGAGACAAGTCGCCACAGTGGCTTCAAGCTGCACCAGCGGGCTGTAACGCAGCGTCACGAGGCGCAGCGCCACTCTTGCGCCGCGTCTACCGGCGAAGCACCGCCGCGAGCCATTTCCTAAAACCGTCAATGAAATGTGTACCTTTTCGTTTATTAAATAAAGATATATTTCATTGCTACTTTTCAGTCGCGTCACGTCTCGGTTTGAGCTGGCTCCTGAGAAGGGTGTCTAGCATCTAGCATGAATTGGGCCTATAATCCTTCAGATTCCATGAGACCGATGTTTTTTGTTATAATTATTGAGACTTAATTTATGTTAACCGATTCAATGCGGCGGCCTCCATTTTCAAAACACGTCGTGCCATCCGCATCGAATCGGTTCCTTAGATATGTATTGGATTACAAGAGATCCTTCAAAAACTAAATTGGTGCATACGGTACGACGGGATTATAACCAAGTCTCTGCCGATGGCCGCTGGGACAAAAAGGTTGTAACGAAAAGCGCAGTCTGATACCCACCCACCAGATGTGCGGACAACCTCGCTACGGTCGCAGAAAGGCGCTGGGCCGCTTCTTGCAGGACGTATTTGAAATTATTCGGGAAAACCTATGTCCAGCACTGGACTTGTTGGGCTGACACGATAACGAAATGCTCAGTGATGTTCCGACCGATTAAAAAACATTTTATATTGTGGCACCTTTGTTTTTATGTGGGGTCCAAGGCCGCAAAGTGTAACGCATGCGGCACATTCTTTGCCTGTTTCAAATTAAGGATTCACATCACCCTAACTGGTCCATACACCAAACCTAGCCCCAGTAAGTTGTGAACTTGTGTCGTAGGATACTATATTTTATAATAGATACTTATATAGATGAACATTCAAGACCCTGAAACATCCAAGAATCTAAAAATGACCGTTTTTAGGGTTCCGTACGCAAAGGGTAAAAACGGGACCCTATTAATATCGCTCCGCCGTCCGTCTGTCACCAGGCTGTATCTTATGAACCGTGATAGTTAAGACAGTTGAAATTTTCACAGATGATGTATTTCTGTTGCCGCTATAACAACAAAAATCCAAAAAAAATATATAAAATAAATATTTAAGGGGGCTCCCAGTCCCATACAACAGACATAACTTTTTGTCGTTTTTATACATAACGGAACGAGACCCTTCGTGCTTGAGTCCGACTCATATTGGCCGATTTTTCATCTTGACCTGGCCGTGGATCGAACCCGGGAACCCTCGTGTCGCAGGCTGTTGTATTAACCACTGCGCCACGGAACTCGCCGATATTTGACTGTGTGGTGAGTTGAGTTCCAATAAACATTTGGTGGACTCGTGTCCTGCACCAGACTTGAACAAATAGCTATGTATGTGTGTGGAGTGGTTTCTCAATATGTTTGTATATTTGTGCGAAGCTACGATGACAAACAAACATAACATTTCTATGTCTTATCACAAGAGTGTTCATATATGTGTAAGTATTGTACTGTACCGAGCAAATCTCCTATGACACTTGTTGCATTGAGATGGTTTCTCACCAGTGTGAGTTCTCAGATATCCTTCAAAGTTAATCTATGGATGAAATTACATCCCACTTTTATGACATTCGTAAGGTTTCTCACTAGTGGGAGTTCTCAGATGTGTATGTAGTGATTTTTTGTCAGCAAATCGACAACAACAAAGATTACTTCTAAATGGTTTCTCACCAGTAGGAGTACTTTAATGTGTGTGTATACTGCGCCTTTGAAAATTATAACATTAGTACTGTTTCTCACCAGTATCAATTCTTGAATGTGTTTTAAATGTTACTTTTCAATAAAATTGCTCCCCACACCACAATTATTACATTAATAAAGTTGCTACTTGCTTTTCCCATTCATTCGACTAAGTAGTATCCCTGTACATTTATTCCATTCTCAAATAAACACATTCCTATCCTTACCCAGCTTCAACATGCTTGCGATGGGCGTCGGCGTGAACGCACAAGAAGCTAAACAAACTGCGCTCGCCACCCACCCCCCCAACGTGGTGAGTACGGCGATTTCCTTCCATGGAGAGAAAAATCTTTGGAGGCGGAGGAGGCCTATGTCCAGGAGTGAACTTCTTGTGGCTGAAATGACGATGATGATGGTTTCTCTGCAGTATGAGTTATTAAATTTGTACGTAATTCATATGGTTTTTCAGTAGTGTTACTTGTCAAATGTTTGTCCAAATTAATTGCTGTCCGCAGTTACATTTATGTGACTTCTCACCAGTGTGAGTTCTCAGATATATTCCTAAACTACCGATATGAAATAAAAAAAACAATGCAAATGAAAAACTGATTAAGACTGACCTTTACGGGAAAAGGATTATAGGAGAACCTCGAGCAAGTCATTGTTTTTGAGCCTGAACAAGATAGTCTGTACTTTAGCGAATCTTAGTTCCTCATAAGATACGTAATATTACATCGAATTCATGTAAAAAAAATTTGAACGCAGCTGCAATATATAATTTAAAACCTTTGTATTGCCTACCAGTGGCGCCCTTGGTGGAGTTATGGCGGGCCTTCCGAAGACGACAGTTAACTGGATGTATCAAAATGTATCTACGCTAACATTAGATTAATAGCCAAACAACTGCATGCTTTTCATGTAGCTACATAAGTAGATCAACGCCACACTATCTCGTTATGTGTTTTATTAACCAAATAAATACAGGATCCAAACCAAAAAAATAATGTTAACACAATTAAATTCCATTCTTTATTTGCTTATCGAGGTTTACAATCAATTAATCTGTTAGCCTTATTCAAGCATGCAAAGTTTTTAGTTAACTTACTGAAGTCACGTCATATATACTGAGAATAAAATTAGTGATCTAAAATAACAATTCTTGTCATTATTTGTTATTGGTACTAGAATTACAAGTCATGTCAACACAGGTCTGTCGGGATATTCTGTCGCGGAATAAACTCACGCATTCAATAGCCACAGTTCATCTTCAATTTCAATTTAATTAGGTAAAGCGTCACGAGCATTCATATCTAGGGTCTTAAGGAAATGTGATAAGGTCTAAAACGAAATACAGTTGTGTATATACACGGTTGTGACTATAAATACATACAGGCTAACCTAACGATGCCTTTACTCTCGGAATTCATCCAGCCGTTAAGAAGATACGAGGTAATAAAGAAATTTACAAACATACATGATACGCGCGAAACACATTACCTTCTTGGCAGTTGGGTAATAAAAGCGGGTCACTCACGTGCTATGTCGTCGGGAGATATAGTCAGCAATCCCGACAAATAGCGCGTAAGTGACCCGTTTGTATACATGATGATACCCACTACGTAAGTCCGTGAGGCATTCGGCAGTTATGATAAAATAAAGAATCTGACATACGTACTTTTATACATACAAATTTTTCGAGATGTTTTAGAGAAAAGCAGTTATGAAATATCAGTTGTTTTGAATCTACTAATAGGATATTTTAAACAATATAGTGTCTAGTCAAGGTTGAATGACTTACAAAACTAAAACACACAGCCGCAGTAGATACAGGTTGCTACAGAGATGTGGTTATTTGTTTTGTATGACAATTACATGTTGGTTTCTTGTCTGTTATAATAGGTAATCATCATCATCATCAGGTCTCTTTAGTCTCTGCAGCAGCATGACCCTCTCTGTACTACCGGAGCCATACTTGGCCGGAGCAGACAGGATTTGGCCTACACTCTCCTCGCTAGCCAGACGGATTGCAGAGGTCTCATTGATGTTTATGAGCTTTGTTTAGCTTATATTTCCTAAGTCGCCTCTTACGATATCCATGTGAAGACTAATGTTGTTATTATAATATCTCTACACTATTATAATCAAGTATATCCGTGGTTTAATGTAGACGAGAATGAAGTTCCCGTTCCTAACGTCACATTACAAACGATACAAGAGTAGCACTATTACATCAATAGAACTATTACATCATGTTGGTTTCTAACCAGTATGAGTTTTAATTGTAATACTAAAGTATCATTACGATTAAGTTGCTTCTCACAATTATTACAATTATACGGCTTCTCACCAGTTTGTAGACGACTATTCCACTGAAACTGCCTCAGACAAACATGACGCTGGTGCCTTGTGTCAGCGTTTGCGCGCGCGGGTCTCTCTGAGGCTGGTCAACAACCTGCGGCAGGAAGTTCACGAAACAGTAATCAAGACGGTTTCGTGAACTTCCTGCTACACGCTGTTGGCCCTCTGCTGTGTCATCTGCAAAAAAACTGTTACTTTCACCTACATCATCGCTTTACAAAGGGGTCAGTTAGTTAGCGAACCTGTGGAATGAGATATATAATATGAGCTCACATGTCACATAATGCAAGGATGGTTAATTGCTAGACTACGATATAAGAAAGTAAAAACTGTTACTCGTGATGAGGACATCCATTGAAACAGGTACTTTGATAGACCTTATTGCACCAGATTTACCGGATTTCAAATTAAACACAATGACACAGAAATGAAAAAAATGTTTCAATGAAATAATCCATAGTATTTTAACAACTTTTTGAAAAAGAAGAGAAGCTAGATAAGAATGAAATAAAAATTCCGTTAAAGATGTGTTAAAAATTAAATAAGGTTTCTCGTTATCGTCCTGAAGCCTTATGCTGATTTAGAAACAAAGGAAGATGATAAAGTAAAGAAGAATTCAATTCAAGACGTCAACCATTCAGTGATAGAAACAGATTTAAATGAGACTGATCAAAAAACGAAAGTAACACCATTACTAACTGTCAAACTATAATTGAATGATGAAACTGCAAATACATGGCGTTAACGATTATAATAGACTTTCAAACAAGACGGAGGATGGACATTACCTCTCACTTGGAAACCACTACTTCAAGGTTTAGGAAACTCTTATAGCGATACTGTAAGAGGTATCGACACAGTCAGTTCGTTGCATACAAGTGTGCTCGTAATACCAGACTCAGGAGACGATGATGACACACCACAGGCAACAACGACCGAAACCATTTACAAATGTTGTAGGAAACATTTTGACAAGAATGAATTTGTATTTCAAAGTAATAATTTAATGAAGGTGCTTTGTTTTTAAGAATACTAACAGTAGAATTCAATTTTTAAAAAAATCTTACTATTATATGCTTTTTCACCAGTGTGTGTTCTCAAATGTCTTTCCAAAGTACCCTTTCGACTAAATTGGTTCCCACAATTATTACATTCAAACGGCTTCTCTTTTTCTCTTTCAAATCGATGTGACATCGCTCGGCAGCGAATAAGTGACAAAAAGTATTCACGAAAGAAAACTGAGATACGCATCCAACAAAATGTTTTAGTTTTTCAAAAACATATTACACAAATTAAAGTTTACTCTCTGTTTATTTATTTTTTTATTTAATACAATTATCCTATACATTTTCTTGGATGTTATGTATTAAGTACCTATCTATTATAAAATACCTATAGTATCGTTGAGTATGCTAAAACAAGTTCGCAAATTACAGCTCAAAAAAAAATTCAGTATTGTAGACAATGAAAGAATGTGAGCCAGTTTATTTTAATAATTAAAAACAAATTAGCTTCTTCAAGACCATTTAAAAGAGTACTGAACCGATTTTGATAAAATCTGCACTATTTCCTTAGTTGCGCAAAATTTCTGCGACGAAAAACAATGTCAAAAATCCGCTTTATAGTGTTTTGGTATATGCGCAAGCAAACATACAAATATACGTGCCTAATTCATAAGTGTAAAGGTATCTCAATATGTGTGCCTAATTTCATAAGTGTAAAGGTACTGTACAAACGGTACTCTAGCGCTTAAATAAAACTACTGTGTCCGAGGCGAATACAAAGATTATTTATTCCAATATAGGTAGGCACTTATTGAAAAAACAGTGATAGCGCGTTTCAATTTTACACCTAGCGCCATCTAGCGGTGGCTCTGTAATCGATATCTTAAAGAACAATGTAGCGAGCACTGCCTTGTATGACGATTGGACATTCCGCCCACCATGGACGTATGTCCATTAAATAAAAGACTAAATTAAAACACATAAGCCGCCCACCATGCTATAACAGGTTTAAAATATAAAATAATACTATAAGCTTGACTTTAACGTGCTTACTTAAAATTAAAGAAAAATAATTAACATATAACGAATTAGCGTTTACACAGGACAAATGACTTATTATTAATCAATTACAATTAGATATACACTAGGAAACTGGTTTCTTAATGATAGTACCATTACATATGAAACTAACAACCTGCGTAATCTTGGCCTATCCAAGGTGCTTTTATAGTTACTATGCCTTAAGCCATTGCGATACCTTGTCGGAAGAAGGTCGTATTACCCCTAGCTAATGGCAACTATCCCATCAAATGTTCACGGATTTGAGCTGCACTATCAAACACAAACAATGCAATTATGATCATCGTTTCACTTGATTTGAGTCATCAAACTCATAACAAGTTTCTTGTTTGTGTCCGACATGAAATCAAACGAGCCTTAGCTGGAAGAATAACTGGATGTCTCGTATTGTTGCTCAAGAAAGTTGCTTGATTCAATAGCTCATCTACAAGTGCTCTTAACATTTCCTCCTTAGTGAATTTAAACGCTTTTTTCTCTTGTACATATGTGTCGTAGTTACTATCTGTATCGAAGTATTTTAAATTATTTTTTAAGCTCTCGGGTTTTTTTTAAACATCTGCATCCGTGATATATGGCTTAATTTGCTTGAAGATAGATTTAATGTAAGACCATGAAGACTTAGATTACCCAATATTACAGATATACGATAAACCATGAATACCCTCCATTTGCTTGCATATCTGCCTAGGCATGCAAGCCAAAATTAAAAGGCAATCCAGGCGTTAATTTGTGTTTCTGTAAGTTTTAAGAACATCAGACACCTCTTGTAATAGCTTAAATAGAAGCGTTGTGCCCTACAATTGTAATTGCGGGTTCGATATTTGCTCTATAATATTAAAATGGATATTGCTTTCCTTGTCAATAAGGCGAAAATACACCACTGCAGTATATGTTTTACTCAACACGTTGCAGAATCCAAGAAGCTGTACATAAATTTCATCTTTATGAGTTTTCATCCAGAGGGGTATTTTAAGGTAAGACAAAAAAGATAGCTTACTTCTATATATCTTCCTTTTAATTGACAGCTGAGAGGTAAGTTCATCATCCATCGTAGTCAAAATTTACACTTTAATAATAAAAGGCACCCGCTCGCCAAGCTCAAAAAGAAGTGATATCTCCGAAATAACTTTGCGTTTTGTAACAAATTCTTTAAGTGATGGCAACTCTACGATGTGTTTAAAGGAGTCCCTACTTCTATCCCAGGTAAGTCCCAATGTTTCTTGTCCAGTATCTGATTTATCTAGTAATCTTATTCTTTTTGTTACAGATGTATGCGGAGCTTTTATTATATTGTTATTATCTGTAATTGTTTCAGTGTCTTTGAAATTCTTATATTCTTCATTCTTCCTCCATTCGATTAACTTTTCCTCATTGCTTATCATTTTTGTAATTCAAACTGTTGACTCTCAGGAAAATCTTTACATTTTGATAACATGCTACCTTCGTAGGTATTTGAAAATACCTTCTCTGAAGCCGGTATAAGATATAATACCTTCATGGAGAAACAATTTCAGTAATGAGAAAATTTCTAGATATAGGTCTAAAGAGGTACCAACTGTTATTCTCAGAAGTCTATAATGCTGTATTTTTGGCATAGGATCCTCAAACCAGGGCACACGTTGACAGGCAATATCCTTCAGATAAAAAAGAATGTGGCGATACATCTTAACTATGTCGGAAGTTATACATATAGGACGAATGCACCATACAATTACTTTTTGCCTTAGATCGAATTGCAATGTTGGGCCCACACAAAAGTCGTGTTTCAATGAAACGCCTTTGGGACTCTGACAAGAAGAGTCAAAGACTATAAGCCTATTTGGTGTACTTCTAGTGAGATGCCCTGCGACGGGATGAAGTAAGTTGAAGACTTTATCTTTCTTGTGAATTAAACTGACGTATTCACATAAAATATCTGAATGTTGCTTTTTTAATTCTTGATCTTTTGTTAATTGCTTTTTTACTGATCTTCATCTCGTAAGTGATATTACCTTCGAATTTCCTTTCATAAACTGTGGACTGTATTCTTTAAATGGTAGTTTGATTATATAGCCACTAGACGGATTTCTTCTAGTGGTGCGTTCATAAATATCTTCGCATTTCTCTTCTTCCTCAGTCAGCATTTTTCTTGTTGATGGCTCTGAATCTAACTCCCAAAACCGCTTTAGCAAACTATCATCCCCCAGTTGAACATGCAAAGCGTTGATGTTGCACGTTATTGGACTGGTGAATTCACTCATATCAGTCTCCCCGGATATAATCCATCCGAGAGATGTGTTTTGTGCTATCAAGTGGCTGGACGGATCTTTTACTAGCCCTTGTTTAATTACTTGGCTATATACTTTTGCACTCAGGAGAAGATCAATCCTATTGGGAACGTTAAATGTGGGATCAGCTAATGATAAATGCAAAAATTCTGAACACAATGGCACTGCTACCTTCTTACTAGGGAGGTAATTGGTAAGCTTTTCTAAAACGTGAGCCCTTATTTTAATGACAAAACTGGGATCAAGAAGTGACTGCAATTGAATGTCTACTATAAACTTTGAGGCCACAGCGGGACTCGTGTCACTTCCTAACACCGAAATATTACTTCTGCAGCTAATTTTCTTCAGTCCAAGTAATTGGACTGCAGACTCCGTTATAAATGAAGCCTGTGAGCCTTGATCTAACATTGATCGAAATGAAATATTTGTTCCTGATCGGGCTTGAATACTTACCAAAGCAGTAGCCAGCAATATCTGAGACTGCATTTTTGAACAACAACCTACCATTACTTCATTGGTATCACCTTAGATAGGTTCTGCGGACACAGATTCTGTACCAGCCGATTGATTAGATTCATCAGTGCTTTCTATCGGCGTAGATGCTGAATTGAAATGCAATAAAGAGTGATGTTTCCTGGAACATATTCGGCATCTAGACGGCACGCGGCAATTCATTACTGAATGACGAGGACCGAGACAGTTAAAGCATAAACCTTGGGTTTGGACGAAATTGCGACGAGTGTCGATGTCATTGCTAGAAAACTTCTTACAAGCGTAGAGTTTGTGATCTTCAGAACAGTATGGACAGTTTAAAGAAGTTGTGACATGAACTGCTTTAACGCCGTTGTTGGTAAAATTATTTTGAATTTTAGTGCCCGTATTGAGGAATTCCAAAGCCCGAAATCTATTTTCTAAAAATTCTTCAAACAGATCCCATGATGGCAATTCCAGTGACGAACTACCGACACTTAACTCCCACTGCTTTCTTGTATCGTTATCTAATTTTAAACTCAAAATATAAATGACTATTATATCCCATTCCTTCACATTAACACCTAATTGTTTTAAAGCGTTGAGGCACTCGTTACTCGTATCTAAGATATCTTTTAAAGCGCTCGATGATTCCACAATGACGTTTTTCTGGCCTATAA
This sequence comes from Elegia similella, assembly GCA_947532085.1. Taxonomy (NCBI): domain Eukaryota; kingdom Metazoa; phylum Arthropoda; class Insecta; order Lepidoptera; family Pyralidae; genus Elegia; species Elegia similella. The sequence continues at coordinate 14,192,525 of OX383950.1, forward strand.
ATCGTGATAAAATACAGTTAGCCAGGTATTTTTTATTATTATATCGGCTCTCTAGTTTACGCCAGCATATGAGATAGTTTTCTGCAGTAATAGGTATATGGCGAAGCAGTTGCTCCGCCTCACCAGATAAATGGCTCTTTAAGTAATGAAGCTTTTGGACTTCATCGAGTGCATCATTTTTGTGAATCAAAGATATAAATAAATTGTAAAAACTAGTCCATTCTGAGTATTGGCCATTAAAAGTCGGCAATGTTATTTTAGGCAACTTTACATTAGAAACATTTTTAGTAACATTAGCTAACGCAGGCTCTGATCCTTTTACCATTTTTAAAGCAGCTAATTCTAACAAAACATCTTTCAAGCTAGACTTAAAATCGACATACAAATTCTCAGTTGCAAAATACAAGTCTTTGGAGTGGTATTCAGAAGCCTCTAATTCAATTTCCTTGCATTCCTCTACGATTTTTCTATGAGTGCAATAGAATGAAGACCATAGTGTTTCCAAAATCTCTAAACGCGTCTCAATGTAAGATACAGAAAGACGTTCCTTAGGTGCTTTCTTAAAATTGCGTTGAGCTTTGATGATGTTAATATTAACATCGCTTTGAAGTTTAAACAAGGAAGCCATTTCAGTGTTAATACAAAATATCCAATAAAATTATAACACAAAACGTAACAATTGTTGACACCACTACAATTACACTATTACGAAATTGTCACTGTTCAATATTTACTTTCATAACACGACACGACACTAGTATCGATGACCAACTAGTATTAAGTTCCGATACACGCAGTCTGTTGAAGTCGTGCACGTAGACTACAAACAAGGGCAAAGGAGATACGTTGAATCTTTTCTTTCTAAAATTTTCTAAGTCAATGACATGTGTCTCCCTTAGTTGTCTCAGAAAATTTACTGTCTCTGAGAAATTTTCTTGTACTTTTTCGTTGTGTGTTTGGAACCTTGTCAAACTCAAACCGCTATGAAATTGGGCGTGGATTCCCCGTCTGTTCACTTTTCTTACTTCTAGTTCCAAACTACTAAATTTCTTCTAAGTTACTTTCTCTATGCAGATAAGGTTCAAAGTACTTACAGTTTGGTCACCATACTTCTCTTAAACACAACACTGCTTTTTCCGCACGGTCGGTTATGAGTCTGCTGCGGTCGGCGGTCGGTCATCAGCACTGCTCCTTATGGTACCTCCAGCAATCCCGTTGAAGGTTAAACTCCAATTTCGCCCCGAGTAGCGATCCACTACTCCTGGGTGCAAAGCTTTCCTTCAAAAACCGCCTGCTGAACTAGGCCGTATCCGGCTCGAAGGACCATGTACAAACGGTACTCTAGCAATAAAACAACTGTGTCCGAGGCGAATACAAAGATTATTTATTCCAATTTAGGTAGGCACTTATTGAAAAAACAGTGATAGCGCGTTTCAATTTTACACCTAGCGCCATCTAGCGGTGGCTCTGTAAGCGATATCTTAAAGAACAATGTAGCGAGCACTGCCTTGTATGACGATTGGACAGGTACACTTATGAAATTAGGCACACATGTTGAGAAGCTGGTACAGAACAACATATACAAAAACTGTGCAACCCCGACAATATTACATACATACGGTACGGGGCGAATTGAGAACCTCTTTTTAACCAAAAAATTAACCATGGCTTCTTGAAGCCTTAGTGCTTTAAACACGGTAATGGCTTACCATTACCGTGTTTAAGGCACTACGTGGGTTGATTTTTGAGGTTTTGGGTTGTGTTAGTAAGGGAAACCACACGCGAGCGAAGCCGCGGGTAAAAGCTAGTTTACAATAAAACTCCTAACATCTAAAAGCCTATCCATAAATTTAATTAAGAAATAAACAATATTATACATCGAAAATTCGGTTACGTCAAGATTCGATGACTCTAAATAAAACTAAAAGACTCAGCCGCAGAAGGTACAGGTTGTTACAGAAATTAGTTTTATATGCAAATTAAATTCATTACATTTTGGTTTCTTGACTGTTATTATAATGTTTCTATACTATAGTAATCTAGTAAAGCCCGTTGGGTACGCATATGTCGCATCCACCCTGAAATATTTATCTTTTATTTATTTATTAACAAGTACACAAACAGTTTGTTAGGTAGTTAATTTTGTTACAAAACACGTTCAAACACTTAATAAAAGCTAACCTAACTCACCAATTAAATATGTACGTAACATAACAGCTCAAAATTTGTTACTTTAAAAAAAGTTTAGTAACTTAAAAAATAGAGAAATTGACCTGAATCATTGAACACAATTTGGCATTTTTTTTTAAATGCCGCAAGTTAGTAGAGGAATATGTCAGGAAATTCAGTAGATGAACTTAAAGAGTTATGAAGTCTACACATTCGGTGAACAGGACTATAATGACTTATGTTATTTGAACAACTCGGTAAGTGAAACAACTGAGGAATTCTTTGACGTCACGATGTAGCTTTAAAGTTAATTTCCGTTAAGATAGCAGTTGACAGCAGTGAATTAATAATTTTATACAAATATGTAAGGTCAGTTTGGGAACGTCTGCAATCAAGGGATGTAAAATTAAAACGTTTTAAGCGCTGTTCATATGTCATTAAGGTATCTCTCAAACGGGTTGTCAATAGTCTCAAAAACTTTTTCTGAATGGTCTCTATTTGCTCAACATGAGCTATGTAATGAGGGGACCAAATAATCGAGGCATACTCTAGCTTTGGAAGCACAAATGTTTTATAAAGGGTCACTAAGGTTTGACACTTCTTAAAATCTTTCGATATTCTACAAATGAATCCAAGGAGCTGTTTACATTTGGATGTCACGTTGTCGAGATGTTGAGAAAATGACAATTTTGAGTCAAGGGTAACACCCAAATCGCGGGCAGCAGATTTTTTACACAAAGACTGATTTTGAAGTCTATAATCGAATTCAACAGAATTGACTTTGCGCGTGAATGTCATAACGAAACATTTTTACAAACAACTTGTGTTGCATGTGGACGAGAATTAAGTTCCTGTTTCTAACGTGACATTAAAAACTATGCAAATTAGTTGTGTCCCATTGTTTCGGTTTCTCACCGTGAGTTTTTAAATGTCTACGTAAAAGACTTTTGTCACTAAATCGAAGACGACAAATCTTACATTCAAATGGCTTCTCACCAGTGTGAGTTCTCAGGTGTGTTTTTAATGTACTGTTGTGAGTAAATCGACGACGACAAACCTTACATTTAAATGGTTTCTCACCAGTATGTGTTCTTAAATGTGATTCTAAAGTACCCTTTAGATTAAATTGCTTGCCACAGTCATTACATTTATATGGCTTCACACCAGTGTGAGTTCTCAGGTGTGTTTTTAATGTACTGTTGCGAGTAAATCGACGACGACAAATCTTACATTCAAATGGTTTCTCACCAGTGTGAGTTCTTAAATGAGATTTTAAATAACTTTTGCAACTAAACTGCTTTTCGCAAACATTACATTCAAATGGTTTCTCCCCAGTGTGAGTTCTTAAATGAGATTTTAAATAACTTTTGCCACTAAACTGCTTTTCGCAAACATTACATTCAAATGGTTTCTCACCAGTGTGAGTTCTTAAATGAGTTTTTAAATAACTTTTGTCACTAAACTGCTTTTCGCAAACCTTACATTCAAATGGCTTCTCACCAGTGTGAGTTCTTAAATGAGTTTTTAAATGACTTTTGTGACTAAACTGCTTTTCGCAAACATTACATTCAAATGGTTTTTCACCAGTGTGAGTTCTTAAATGTCTATCTAAATCACTTTTTCGATCAAATTTCTTCCCACAGCTATTACAATTATACAGCTTCTCACCAGTGTGCGTTCTCAAGCATATTTGTAGATGTCTCTTCTTCTGAAACCCCCTCAGACAAACATGGCACTGGTGCCTTGTGTCAGCGCTCTGAGGCTCGCCATAATAACTGTTTCGGGAACTTCCTGCCACAGGCTGTTGGCCCTCTGCTGCGCCATCTGCAAAACATTTGTTACTTTCACCTACACCATCGCTTATCAAAGGAGGTCAGTTCGTTAGCGAACCCGTGGGATGAGATACATCATATGAGCGCACAGGTCACCACTGCCGCAGCGCTTACACGTAGACATACAACGAAGCCAAACCCCCTCTCTCCTAAGCATTCATTCATATGCATAGAAATATAGAAGGCGTGAATGACATTATGCGAAAGCGACGTTTCTTCGCAATGTAGAACGTCACTTTCGCAAAATGTCATTCATATTTTTATGTGAAGTTGAATAAGCAAGATCGCGTAGAACCATTGGCCGCTGGGGCAGAAGGGTTCTTGAATGGCGACCACGTATCGGCAAGCGCAGCGTCGGACATCCACCGACCAGATGGTCGGATGACCTGACTAAGGTCGCAGGAAGACGCTGGATGCAGGCCGCTTCCAACCGGTCGTATTGGAAATCCTTGGGAGAGGCCTATGTCCAGCAGTGGACTGCTTGCGGCTGATATGATGAATAAGCAAGAGGACTAATATATTATACGTTTTTTGTACTTACTTACAAAATAAACTTAATTTACATTTCATATTGTGTCTCCACGACGTTGCACCTGGCGGGATACTTCGGCAAAGTTGCGCTGCATTGGACTTCAACCTGACCCTGGATGAACTAAATATGAATCTCTTTCGTCCAAACCGATCATTTGAACTCAAAATCCATATTTTATGTGCCATATCTATTCAATTAAATGCCTTCACCCCTGGTTCGACTTCTACAATTTCAGCTCAACCGCTTTGACAGCCTCCGTGGTCCAGTGGTTAAGGCGTTTGCCTGTTGACCCGGGGGTCGTGGGTTCGATTCCCACCGGAAGCATACTTTGTTTAGTTGTTTCCAGTTTGGTTAGGGCATTGCAGGCTTGAATCACCTGATTGTCTAATAATAAAGATGATTCCGTGCTTCGGAAGGCACGTAAAGCCGGTGGTCCCGGCTGCCATCTGGTAGTCGTTAAAGAAACCACGTCAGAGGCCGATAGGCGGTTCCGAAGAACTCTAACACCAGGGTGTGCATGGTCGATTGACCGTGACACCTACTCAAAATGATGATGAGCTCAACCGCTAGTTTCAAATTCACAAAACCGCATTTGACTCCCCCCACCAAACAGAGACACACACAGAATGAGTCGTGTGAAACATATAACACCATCTGTTTGTTCGGTTGTTAAGAAGCTTACCGTCCGCGTAGTGTCCCCCGCCCCGCGCCCCCGCGTCTTCATCGGAGTCCCGTGTCTCGTCCACGTCAGCCGCGGGAACGCCTGGCACGAGGGAAATGGCAGTTAGTGCAATCACTTTCGCACTGTGTAGAGATAATTATTGGCAGAATGTTAATTTAGCATTATGACTCTTTCCCACATATCATCAAAAATTTTATTACCACATGTAAAATTCCTGCTTTTAAACAAGTAACTTCTTCGATGGTGGTCTGGGAGAAAAGAAATACGTAGAATGTACCAGCTGCTTCTCTTTCCACGCAGACCGTAGAAGCCTGCCGAAGGACTGGGCGAAAATCTGTAGAATCATGTCACCAGGCGATGCGACTAGCAACCACCATTATTTACTTCAAGTTCCGTTATTATTATTTTTTCTATAGGTCGAATGTTCACTGACAGGTGTTGCAGAATATCATCATCAGGTCTTTTTAGTCTCAACTGCAGGAGCATGACCCTCTCTGTACTACCGGAACCATACTTGGCCAGAGCAGACAGAGGATTTGGCCAACACTCTCCTCGCTGGCCAGACGGGTTGGAGAGGCTTTATTGATATTTATGAGCTTTGTTTAGCTTGTATCTCCTAAGTCGCCTCTTACGACATCCATGGAAAGACTTGGAGTGGTCCTATTCTACTCTGCCGGAAACCACACGGCTAATCAGTGTTGTACTCGTACCCCACATGACTAATTTTTATACTCAGCCTATTTGGTTCACTAAAACGCACACTGCATTTTAACATATTTCTTTTCTGTTTCTAGCTATATTGTTGTGTTAAGTATGTGTATGTTTTCGTTGTGCTGTATTACCTAGGTATATGTTTGTTTCATTAACCAAATAAATGTATGTCTATGGCTACGTTTAACACCCACCAACACGCTAAACCTGGCCTTTATGACTTGTAGCCTCAGGCTGGATAAACACGTAATATGAATGTGTGAAGTGTGACACAAAAAGGGGCGTGATAAGCTATTTTTTCAGTCATGCCACTGGGATCCCCGATTTGAAACCCTACAGGGCATTCTACAGAACTTAATTAGTTTTATTTAAACAATTACCTATATTATTAAGGTATAGCTGGAACACTAAAGATCAATGACAGCAATGATAGACACCTCACAGCATACATGAAATCGTAGCTATTCTAAACTGTCACTTTTCTTTTTCATGATGACATATTCATTTCCCTCTATATAAGTGACTTATTTCTTACTCTAGTGGTAAATGGAATCAATTTTGCTGGCAAGGTTAAAGTAACATGCTATCTTAAATTTCCGCCCATTCCCTCGGCAGGCTTCTAAGGTCGGGCAGAGAAGCAGCATGTACATTTTATGTTTCTCTTTTCTCCCAGACCAGCATGGAAGAGAGTGGGACGTATGGTTAACTTGAACATACGTACCCCCTGGGTCCTCATCGTCCGTCGCGGTGTCGCCAGCATCCTCTGACTCCGGCTCAGTTTTGACCGCGACCCTGGCGAGCGGTGTGCTGTCACAACATTCAGCCACAGAGAAGGACAGCGACGCACACGAGCCAATGGCCGAGCGGTCGATTCGGGATACTGATTGTTCTGTAATCTGAATACAAACAAATAAATTGTAGGTACATACTAGCGTGCTCTTCCTCCATCCTCGTCACACCCCCAGTTTGTTCCTATCTGACGCGTCTGTGATCATTTTAATCAACCGTTATGTCACTTGATTCTGGTGATTATACATCATATTAAGTAATGTTAAGTATTAAATATTAATGAGATATACTAAGTACAAAATTCGCGGTCGTATTAAAAACACGAATTAAAGTACACTTCCTAACTTTTCCTAAAAGTAAAACAGGTAACCAAATACCTTGTTACTATAACTTTGAGGTGCATTCAAATGCGATCAATTAATAGCAAAATTAAATTGAAACCAAATTTGCATGTACGTTTTTATTTCATTGTTAATGATTTACTTTGCGGAAGTCAGAGCTACATTTAATTTAAGACAATTTACTTTGCGTGCTTCCGCCACCAGTTAGTTCATGCAAACTATTGCTGGCCAGCGCCCGCCCACTACTGTTAGTCCCTTCATGTCCCACCAATAGTTGATGTATGCCACCCTGGTCGCTACTGCTGCATCCGTTGAGGCCGCAGCAATATCAGCCGTCGTGCTCGCGACACGTGTTTCGCCTCTACACCTGACTGATTGGCGCCGCAGTCTCACAACTTGTTGACTGACCTTGCTCTTAGTTTGTAGGTGTTCCGGCTGTTTCACGTCGAAAGCGTTCACAAACGTCTCCTCACAATGCTCGGTGTCGTCCTCGGGCTCACTCTTCACTTCCGGCACACCATCCACCTCCGGCTTGTCTGATTCTGTAACATAGAGAGGCTCGTCTTTGTCTTCCATGCTGGTCTGGTAGTAAACGTAGAATGTGCCAGCTGCTTCTCTTCTCGCAGTTCTTCTCTTCTTCTAGGGAATTTGGGGTTCAAATCCCAAAATTTCCAGCCGGTATGTTAAACGTACATATCTTAAAATGTCCATATCTCGAAATGTCTAAATCGTATACCATTTAATTATTACAAGCGGTAAATGCTCTCGGCCCAACTCTGGCTTACCGGAGTGTTCTCGAAGTGATTTGAGAATCTCCCGGTGGTAGGTGTGATATCTGTTCACTAAAAGCTAACAATACAAAAGTTGCTTGTCTGTAAAGTCGGTTTACGGACGATTATTATACGTGATAACGGTGAGAGATAAGATGCGTAATAGATACTTCTACTACTGCTGCTGCTCCAGAACGTGACATTTTTCGTGCATGCAGCCGGTGGTCATCGATTTATTAGATGTTATCACGTCGAAAACTGTCCTCAGGAAAATATTTGATCTCAGACCCGACCCAGAAATCAACAGGTTTTTATGCTCAACGAGCAGTGTGGGTCAAATTAAACCAATTCGGGATGGGCCCAACCACCATCTCTATAAATGGGGGCAACACTTTGTTAATCATGTAACCAATTCAAACAATAACCAATTTAATTGTTGCAAACAACGGCAACAGCAAACAACCAACGACAATTGTTTGCAACCCAACAGTCTTTCATAATCCAAAAATTCGTGACGTAATTAATGAAATAGACGGCCATTTTGCCAAAAAGTGAAATATATTTGTAACCGTGGTCGTGGCGACATTTGTTCGATATCTTTTTTCATTCATAATTGCTAAACCTTACTGTACTCTCTGATACAATAAAAAAATGGAACATTTTAACCTAAATTTCTTGTTTTATTTTAATTGATGAAAAAAGTGCTTATTCAAAAACCGTTTATATTCCCTTTTCCACCTATACGCTCACAAACACGCTAACCTTGGCCTTTGGCTCTGTCTACCACGTAAGGCATAAAGAGGTGATAATATGCATGTATTAGAAAAACTTGTAGACTCACCCGCATCAGGTTCCGGCTTGAGTATGATGTCATCAAACGGGAGAGAGATGCTCGTGATGCACTGGACATTGAGGTGCGGGGGGCGCGCGATACTTAGTGTGCTGTTCTGAAAAACATATGGAATCACACGTGTGTTTGTTTGTATTGAGTTGTGGTAGAGCCATGCTACAGGCAATACTTATTTTTGCTCAAAGATACGTTACGTTTTCTTCCAACCGCCTGTTTAAAGATGGTACTTACTGCATGTACTTGAGTGAGCAGTTGGTAAGACTGCTGAACCTGGCGCCGGAACCTCTGCAGCCGCCGCAGCAAGGCCCGGCACTCCCAGCAGACGCGGACACATATCTCTGGCGGGTTGTATACCTGGAAACCAAATCTATCAGCTGGTATGTAAGCCACTGTAAGTATTGCTGCCACTTAGGGTACAGTGGACGGTCCTAACACTAACTACCAGAAGGATCTTCAAATCGAAGAGTTGACTCCAAGACAATGTATTTATGGGGTACACAGATAATATAGTTACTTAACACATGCCCTGATCGTTGGGCGAATTGATGACAACTAATGGCCAAGTGCATGCTGACCGAATATAATCCCTACAAGATAGATATATACATTTTCATCATCATCATTGCGGCCGTAAGAAGTCCACTGCTGGATAAAGCCCTTTGTGATGTGACAATGGAGGGAGGAGGGGAGAAGGAGGAATCCAAGAATATTTTAACCGCCCTATCTGCCACTTTGGGCTTCTGTTACCAAGGCTAAAAAGGTTAAGGTAACCTTGGTTTCTGAGATATGATGATTCAAGTTTGGAGGTAAGGTTGCAGTTTAAGGGGCTCTCGAGTGAATTTGACTTAAATTTAGGTGGAACGCGGAGGGGTTGATTGTAGTGGGACTCCTCGCTCCCACACCCAAGCCCCCATTTTTTTTAACACTAAATTATTTGGGCAGTTATTTTGTAAATAGTTAATACTTTCAAAAGTAAATATTTATTTTATTTTAATGTAAATTATTTTAATCTCCTTCATACTATTATGTTAATCCCCTAAGATTATTATACGTACCTACTTAATTAAAGGGTAAGTACTTACAGGTATTTCATTCAAAATTTGCAAGTAAAGACCAAAATCATCCGTATCGCCAATATAATACAGATTCCTTCCGATGCACAGGCAAGCTGTGCACAATTCTTCCATTTTAATAAATTAAGAAATATTTCACATACACATGATTCTCTACGGTATCCCACTAACTACATCTCTTATGCGCCTATTAGACTACGCGTTATTCAGCACACGGTATTCAGTCTGTCTTCGAGACTAATTAGACCGCTCGCTATTACACTAGACTGAAAAACGCGGGCTTGCTCATTCGCACGCAAGACGTCGACGTTGGCGGTTGTAATGGCACCTGCAATTTCTAAGCCCAAAATATTTGCCGTAGCAAAAAAACGTTTCTTTTGTAATTCTTTATTCAAATAATCTTGATGATTTATTTTGTCATAAACATGGCATCTCATGGTACAACTCTAGCATGCAGTCATGCTTAATAATAATTTTCTACCGACTTAAAAAAAAGGAGAGGTTAATATGAATTTGGTTGTATTTATTTTAATTTTTGTTACATCAGAACTCCGTCATTTTTAAACCAATTTTTAAAACTGTTATTTGTTCTTTTTTTTAAAGAGTACCTATGCTTTCAATTGTGTCCCATTAAATTTCTTCATAATCGTTTCATATGAAAGATTATTTTTCTTTACTGCGCGCCATTATTGTAAAGGTAACGCAAACAAGACAAGACACACTTAATATGAATAAAATATACGTAGCGCACGCGCACGCACGTCCGCTCCCTGTGGACGCGAGCGCAGACTGAACGGTCTAACGCTTATTACACTACTCGATATTCAGACTATAAGCCAGTTAGCCTCGCCGAGCCCGATCTTGCGGACTGAATTCAGAGTAAGACGGTCTAACTCTTATTACACTACGCTAGTTAGACTTAGTCTGACTGAATACCGTGTGGTGTAATCTCAGAACAGGTGTAATAGACGCTTTAGTAGTTTGTGCTAACTACCCTGTGGAGTACCTATTTTATTAAACTGCCGATTTGACATTGACAGTTTGTCAGTGAGACCGACTTCAAGTACGAGTACTATTCTCAGGTGCTATTATTGAATGAGGGACTTAGCAAAACGCACAACGTGTAGTTTTTAAACTCACCTTGGAGTTTTTCACGAGACGAGCTCCGTTCCGTAGCGCAGTGGTTAGCACGCCATCCTGCGACATAAAAGTGCCCGGTCAAGATGGAAAATGATCTTTTACAGATTGGCCTGGGTCTTGTATGTCTAACTATTCATGGTAAATTTTTTATCGTTTTGGACCCTTAAAGGGGTGACTCAGAGAATGAACAATTTTTCCTATAGGAACAATGCTAGGAACTCAAAAAAATCGACATTCCCATATAAACTAGCTGGGACAGAACTCTTTTGTATGGAAATGATGAAATTTTTAGGAGTTCCCAGTGTTGGCCCCATAGATTTACTTTGGGGCTAGCTTAATCTGTGTGATTTGTCCGTACCGTATATATTTTATTTATTTATTTAAAACAGAGCGACCGAACGAAGGGAGCGAGCGTCCCCAACTTAGTGTCATCATCATCAAAAAATTAAGAGCAACGCTCTTGTCGGTGGAGCTCCCTCCATCTTGTTCTATTCTCTGCCAGTCTTTTCACATCCTGGTACGAAACCTTTTCCACTTTTTCCTTTATCTGTTTAAAATAGCTGTGCCTGGGCTTTCCTCTCCCTCTCCTTCCCTCTATTTTGCCTTCTATAATAGTTTTCATAAACTGATCGTGTCGCAACAAGTGTCCTATCATATTACCTCTTCGATTTTCTATCGCAGTTAAAATAGACCTTTTTTCTCCTACTCTATTTAAAACTTCTTCGTTAGTTATCCTATCTATCCAGCTAATTTTCTCCATTCTTCTCCAGCACCACATTTCAAATGCTTCCAACTTTTTCCTTTCCTTCTGTGTTAAGGTCCACGTCTCGCAGCTGTAAAGAGCAATGCTCCAGATGTACACCTTGATAAGCCGTTCTCGCGTATTTTTTGAAATATGTGATGTAGGTAGATGTTTTTTGCTATTAAATGCGGTTTTCGCCATTGCTATTCTTGCTACTATATCTTGGGTACACCTGGACTCGCTTGTTATAATACTCCCTAGGTATTTAAAGGTATTGACTTGTTCTAGTTTTATGTTATTGATTTTAATAGTGTTATTGATTTTCTTTATTTTCTTTTTCTTTATGTCATTGTCTTTTGATGCCAGCATAATTTTAGTTTTTTTACAATTAATTTTAAATTTGTATGTATTAAAAATTTGGTCCATTGTTTCTAGTAGGTTTTCTAACTGTATTGAATCTTCGGCTATAGCTGCAATATCATCCGCGAATCGTATAAAGTGAATAATTTCTCCATTTATTTTCACACCGCCCTTGTTTTCTTCAGTTATCTTTTTAATAGCCCCTTCTATGAATATATTAAATATCAGTGGTGAGAGTGGACATCCCTGTCTAACCCCTTTGTTGATCTTTGCATTTTCTGTTTCTTCGCCTATTTCTACTATCATTTCTTGATGTTTATATAATTGATAAATAATTCTCCTATCCCTGTAATCCAATCCTGCGTCTTTTAATATCTCCATCATACTTTTCCAGTCCACATTGTCGAAGGCCTTTTCTAAATCGATGAAAGCTATGCAAGTATCCAAACCTAGTTCCATTCTTCTATCAATTATAATTCTTAGCGCTAAAATTGCTTCTCTGGTGCCTTTATTTTGTCGAAAGCCGTATTGGTCTGGTCCTAATATTGTTTCCGCTATGGGTCTTAATCTATTCTGGATTATTTTAATTAATATTTTTGAGGCGTGGGAAATTAAAGATAATGTTCTATGTTCTTCACATTTTTGTGTGTTAGTCTTTTTTGGTAATGTTACGGTTTTATTTATGACAAAATCATTAGGTAGGTTACCAGTTTCGTACATTTCGCAAATTAATTGGTATATTTCGTCAAGCATTGGATCACATTTCGCGTATTTTATTAATTCTATATAAATACCATCTTTTCCTGCTGCTTTACCGTTTTGAATACCTCTTAAGGCTTGATCAAACTCTTCTCTTAGAATATTAGGGCCTATTTTATGAGCGTCTACTGCTTCTTCCTTTTCAATATCGTCTACCTGCAAGCCTCTTCCATCATAAAGTTCTTCTATATATCTTTTCCAACGTTTCGTGATATCTTTGTTATTTAATAATAATTTATTATCTTCGTCTAATATTGCTGAACTCTTAGGTTTTGGTTTCTTGTTCATTTCTTTTATACTATTATATGCTTTATCTACAAGTCCTTTTTTCAAATAATAATCTATATTGTCACAAGTCTTTATTATGTCTTTTTCTTTCTGTTCCCTACATTTAAGTGTTATTTTATTGGTTAATTTCTTATATTTTACTATGCTTTCCTGATCTCTTTTATTTCTTAGTTTTCTTCTCTCTAACATTAGATCTATAATTTCTTTATTTAGCCATTTCTTTCTAGGTTTGATTTTTTCCTTATGAATAGTTTCTTCCGCACTTGTTTTTATTATATTACTAATTTTATTCCACTTTTCATCAATGTTATTATTTATTTCTTTACCTTTATATAGTGCTAATTTATCACCTAACTTATTACTATATTGCACATTGTACTTATTGTTATTGGTATCTAGTATTTGTGGATGTCTCTTTCTTGTTAGGGTGTACGAAAATCATAAGAAAATTGGGAATTTCTTTTGTATTTTTCCAAATTTCTACGTTTTAATAAAAAAATACTTGGATAGTATCTATTCTGGTTGTAAATAGATGGGAAGTTATAAGTTTATGAAAAAATAGGTTTCTAATTCACTACTTCCGTCTCTTTATCACTAAAATTCAGTAACATCAGTGCGATGTAAAATTACACTTGCATTGACTGATTTATTATTTTTCTTCATATAAGAACATTTTTTTTTATATCGGTTGAATAGGGACCGAATTGGTGTAATGTGGGCAAATTACAGTTTCCGTCCGTTACAGATTCACATTATTCTGTAGTTTCGGCGGAGTGATAGATATTCCTCTCCAACCCGTCTGGCCAGCGTGGAGAGTGTAGGCCAAGTCCTCTGGCTGCTCTGGCCAAGTATGGCCCTAGTAGTACAGAGAGGGTCGTGCTCCTGTAGTGGAGACTAAAAAGGACCTGATGATGATGATGATGATAGATATTGTTTTTGATATCGATTACCTAGATAATAAGAAAAATTAAAGACAAAAAAATATGTTAAAAACAATAATTTTTATTTCCGTGAAGTCAAACATTTACATAAACATAAATAGTGAAAACTGACAGTAACACTAATTATACTATTGTGACACCTAAACATTAATAATACCTAACTACAGTAATCATTGTTAACATTATACTTCACTGCGTGCTTGACAGGTACCACTTCATTCCATTTTTGCCGGACTACATCATTACTTGGAAATCTGTAATAAACATATGTACACATTTATTATTGTACTTCATCAAGGGTGAATTTAACATATTCATGGTGGTTATCTACTGTTGCTCAAAATTAAAAGTTGTAGACACAAACAAAATTTATTACAGTTGGTAGATATTATTAATACTTTATTATGATCACAGTATATATTAATTACTTTTTACTTGTGGGAGAATTCTGAAAAAGGAATATAGGCATTTAATTTGTATTTTTATTTAAATCTGATAAAATTCATTAATTCAGGAATTTAGTACCTATGTAATCATAATTTTATGTTTATGCACCAAAAAAATAAAATGCAATAAGCTCAATAACCCAATAATTAGATATATGTACTAGACAACTACAATAATAAGATGCATGACGTTTAGACATTATTGGAACTAAGTGGAGTATACATTACATAGGTATAAGGACTCTTAATACCTACGTTTATCTTATTTTCAAGAGTACTAAATTGCTTGGGATAGAAGCGAAAATATCGATATTACACAGGTAGGATCACACATCAATAGTTTTTTATGATCACGACTTATTGGTTGGTGCGAAGACTCAAAATGCATAACTATCGTGCGCTTTATTATTGTGGTCGTAATATCATACTTCAATGACAATGTCAACAAAGCTAGAGATGTATACCTAAAGCTGTGGGGACCTTTTCCATAAAAAACTGCCCAATAAACTATATTTAAGTACTAATTTATGATTGTATAACTACATATATACTTTGCTTGTTTAAATTTTGATTACAACCACAACTTCTATCAGTGTAACTGGACTAACTTAATAAACTGTGTTGTGACAATTACAATATTGGTTGATATGAAGGTAGATATGATGGGTCAAAGGAACTGATGACTAAATAAAATAGGTAAGGCTTGAAGAATCCGACATCTGTATTAAATCGTGAAATAAATTGCTTATATGCAGTGGAACTTTTGGCACATACCTACTATGTCTTAGAAGGCGATGCTATTGTTATTTTTATTTCTACTAAAACTGAATATCATACTCACCCTACATTATATTTTGTAAACAAACATGTAAACACTTACTTAAACATGGAAATACCGCAACCAGGGTAAGCTTCACTCTTGCACCCTTTTACGCTACAAATTTTTGTCATATTTACGAAGTATCACTGCAGAAATATCAACAGAAATCGATTGTTTTACGCACATATACGATAAACAGACAAACGTGTATCGGCCATATTAGTTTTCTTTGCCACCACTCGTGACATTTGTGTTGCCATTTTTTGACTACTATTTAATACAATTTTTTTATTCCTTAGAATACATTACGCCATTAATTCTATTAAGCAAAACAGTTAATTATGATAATTATTAAACAGCCAAAATCACCGATGAAATGTTGTATGTCATTGAGTGTAAAGACAAATATTAAAGAATTAGTTATAATCAAAGCTACCAAATGGTAATGTGTAATGTTACTGGCAGTTTGAAAGAAAGAGACACCTACAAATTTTCGGACCTCTCGCTGGGAACTTTAGGTATTTTCCCATAAGCATTGTGCAAATTTAAGCTTTATGTCATTGCAATAAAGTCTAGTTTTGAAAGGTGTTGATTTGGTATTTTTCGTAATTATTATTATTCGTAAGCATTCTAGTTTATATATAATTTCTTTGATTATTGCCTTTAATCGAAACATAATAATATTAATACTATAAAAGTGATGCTTTAATCAGGCTCTATTGCTCTCAGATCAGTCAGCTACATACACCACAAGTTTGTGGCACATTACAAAGAAAATACTATTACAGCCAGCGTAGTTTGTGGAATTGTGGGTAATCGTTTATTTTGTAATCACTCATAAACTTGTTATCGTTTGCTTTAGTTTTAGTATTGTGTCACCTTAACCCACAGTCTATACTGCGATTCAATTGTAGTTATTTATTATTTGAGTGGAAGCGCATATTGTAAATTGAATTCATAGTCCTTATAACAAAATAGCCTTACACAAGATGCATCAGAGTCCAGCAGTTTGCCGTATCTGCCTCGCAGTGGACGCGCCCATGATCAACATTGACGACACTGCCCTGCAACTCGTGTACGAGAGGCTGACGGGGGCTTTTGTAAGTATCATAATAGTTAGGATTAGTCTATCTGCTTTACTTTAGTCTGCGCGATATAATTTATGATTAGACGCCGTGCGGAAATGTTCTTAAGATTTGGAGGTGATGTGGTTTCTCTCGTAGATCTGAATAAGCCCTTTGCCTGTTTTCGACATGATTTTGAACTTAAATTAGAAGAAAGCAAATAAAACAGTTAACATGAAATAATATTCATCTGAACAAGCGGTGGAGTCAAGTAGCTATATACAATCATAGTATTAGTTCTCTTGCACGCCACTACCATTCTTTTTCTGCACATAGTCTTTCCCTCAAGATAATATCATAATTCCCAGAAAACATGTAGTCTAAAAGTTCAAGGAAATATCATTGTAAATGACTTCAACATCACAACTGGTGCTAAATGCACAACTTCATTTTTGCAAACATATACTTGTGGTTTGCAAGTATGTGTATGAAACACATTGTTTTGATTTAATGTTTTGTTTCCATGTGAAGAAAGGATTAGGACATACAAATCTAAGAATTTTGCATATTGTTCATTTAAGTATTGAAATGCTAAAGTAAAAGCTGTTATATAACTGGCACAATATTCCAGCTCGTGAGTGGGAACAGGCCCGTGGCAGCATGCTACATCTGCCGCGCTATGCTGTACAAGAGCCACAAGCTGATGGTGACCGCCACCAGGGCAGACAATGTGCTGACTGCTATGTTGGAGACGGCTGGCGAGGTACTTAGGTTATATTGTGTTATAATGTTCATTACTTTCTATATTGATATACTAACACAGTCAAACACTACTGTTGCTAAGAATACTGAGCAATGGCAGGGACCACGCAACAAAGCAGACAGGATGGCACGCACTGCCTAGACATTGTTGATAGAGCAACCCTCTACACAAGAAACATGTAAACATAAGGCAACATGTCCAAGTATTGAAAATTATTTTGCCGTCTAAGGTAATAATTTTACACACAAACATGCATGATTTTTTACAGTATTTTCCTTCAGGAGAATCAAGTAACATGGTGGTTGATAGAAATGATGACACACAAGTCAGATAGGAGAACAAACTATATGAAGAATTTTTGTTTGTGTTCAGATTACAGAAAAGTCGATATCCCTGATTGACCGCGAGGCCATTGGCTTGTGTGCGTCGCTGTCCTTCTCTGTGGCTGAATGTTGTGACAGCACGCCGCCCGCCAGGGTCGCGGTCAAAACCGAGCCGGAGTCAGAGGATGCTGGCGACACCGCGACGGACTATAAGGATCCTGGAGGTATGTTTGTTTAAGGTAACAATACGTCCCAGTCTCTTCCATGCTGGTCTGGGAGAAAAGAAAAACATAAAATTTATATGCTGCTTCTCTGCTCGTGCAGACCCTAGAAGGCTGCCGAGGTATGATGTGATTAAGCCGAAGTGGCTAGCAAGCAAACTATCAGTATTTTGATTAAGAAATTAAGTCACTAAATATAGAGGGAACATGATATGTCACCGTGTTCTGTTCAGAAAAAAAGTGACAGTTAGGAATGGCACCGATTGCACATATGCTGTGAGGTGTCCATCATTGCTATCATTGATCTTTAAGTTTACAGCTACACCTAAATAATATTATCGTTTTATAAATGAAATTGAGTTCTGTTCAATCCCTTGTGGGATTCAAACCAGGGATCCCTGTGGAATGACTGTAAAAATGGCTCAATCACGCCTCTTTTTCTTCTCACACTTATTACATCTTTCAACCTGAGGCTACAAGTCAAGTCACGTCTAGCGTGTTGGTGGGTGTTAACGTAGTCTTAGTCATACATTTATTTGGTTGATGAAACAATCATATACGTTTCAATGAAACAAATAGGCTGAGTATAAAAATTACTCATGTGGGGTACGAGTACAACGCTGATATATTCTGCAACACCTGTCAGTGAAAATTCGTCCGATAGAAAAGAAAATAATAACGGAACAATTGTTGCTAGTCACATCGCCTGTTGACATTTTCGCCCAGTCCTTCGGCAGGCTTCTACGGTCTGCATGGAAAGAGAAGCAGCTGGTACATTCTACGTATTTCTTTTCTCCCAGAACAGCATCGAAGAAGTCACTTGCTTAAAAGCAGGAATTTTACTCGTGGTTATAAATTAAATAGTAAAAATGTTTGATGATATTTGGGAAAGAGTCATAATGCTAAATTGACATTCTACCAATAAAGGCATAGTGCGAAACTAATTAATTAAAAAAATATTCGAAACTGGCTTTTTGCGTAACAATTGTATTAATATTAAAATCGAAAATATGTGACGAAAAAATTTCGCCATAGGTAGGATTTGAACCTACAACCTTCGACATCTAGCCCGTCGATGCTCTCAACCACTGATCTGCCGTAGCTTCAAATCACCGCTGCTTGAAATCGAAAAAAATATTTTCGATTTTCATATTAAACCGAGCATTGTAATGCTATTAATATAATTAATTGAGAAAGCTTTCTCCACTTTAATCAACTTTCAATTCATCTGATATGAATTAAGTTGGATACCACACTTCTAAATAGTGGATAGTAATGGAGATTACGCATGCTTCGAATGCGTGTACCTATAATATGTGATGAACAAATTCGCCGCGGTGATTTGAAGCTACGGCAGCTCAGTGGTTGAGAGCATCGACGGGCTAGATGTCGAAGGTTGTAGGTTCAAATCTTACATGTGGCGAAATTTTTTCATCACATATTTTCGATTTTAATTGTATTAACGCTGTCTCGGGCACTAACTGTCATTTCCCTCGTGCCAGGCGTTCCTGCGGCTGACGTGGACGAGACACGGGACTCCGATGAAGACGCGGGGGCGCGGGGCGGGGGACACTACGCGGACGGTAAGCTTCTTAACAACCGAACAAACAGATGGTGTTATATGTTTCACACGACTCATTCTGTGTGTGTCTCTGTTTGGTGGAGGGAGTCAAATGCGGTTTTCTGAATTTGGAACTAGCGGTTGAGCTGAAGTTAGTGGAAGTCGGACCAACCTGAACAGCCAGGGACGTAGGCATCTAATTGAATAGCTATGGCACATGGAATATGGATTTTGAGTTCAAATGATCGGTGTGGACTAACGAGAATCATATGCAATTCATCCAGGGTCAGGTTGAAGTCCAATGGCGCGCAATTCTACCGAAGTATCCCGCCAGCTGGCCAACGTCTTGGAGACACAATATGAAATGTAAATTAGGTTTATTTTTTAAGTTCTTGCTTATCCAACTTCACATAAATATTTTGCGAAAGTGACGTTGTGAAGAATCGTCAATTCGCATTACGTTATTCACGCCTTCTACAGCGTGTAACAGAAAGGGGGTGATCATATGAAGTGGGTCAATACTATCCTTACCTAAATACCTTTCATATATTCTTCCTACGAAATTTCAAGTTAAAATTTACACATCAAAAATGTATGTAAAATTTTTATTTTTTATTTTTAGTTATGTAAACAAATGTGGCACATCACTAGTTAAGGTCAACATCTTTTATCAAAACATCACACACACTAAGTCACTATCGGTGTACACCATAACAGTAACTCCTCACTAGCCGTGTTCTCCTGGTAACATTGCATAAGCACTCGCGGTAGCCGCTTTGTCGGCTTATACCACACGCCGACAAAGAGATCGCGGCACGGCGCGGCTAATGTTTGTTGAAGATTCTGAAACAAACAAATTAGGTCTTATTAACATAACAGATAAGAATCATTTTGCTTTGAAAAATTAATGGCGTGAAAAAAATTCACAAAACAAATTCTAGCAAGATAAATAAGTAGGTACAAAATAGGTAAAAAGGCCAATTTCAATTAACGAATCAAATAAGTATGTACTAAATTTTTTTCTTTTGTTCATAATGGCAGCACTTAGTACGTACCTACCTGCGCTTTAAAAGAAATTGAGCAACTTACCATTCAAAGTAAGGGTTCAAAATGTCGACCTTCTTCTTGAATGCACAAGCCAGCTCGCCGGTAAATGGATGCACGGACATTATGAAGCATTTCTGGTGTCACCGTAGCGAATGCTGTTTTGATTCGGGCTTCCATCTCCTCGCTCGTAGGGCACTCCACAGCATACACTTTATTTTTGATGTATCCCCACAAAAAGAAATCAAGCGGTGTGAGATCTGGGGCCCGCGGTGGCCATGCGATACGTCCTCCTCGTCCAATCCATTGCGGGAAACGCTCGTTGAGGTGGCTGCGCACGACTCGTGCGAAGTGAGCTGGAGCACCATCGTGTTGGAAAATTAAATTATTTTCCATCACAAGATCGATGTACCTTCTCACTGGCATCACAGACAGTTCGTCATCCAGTTGATTTTGCAAAAAAAAAAAATAATTCTCGCCATTTAAACTGGCTGGTAAAAAGTATGGTTCGACGAGAACATCTCCGACTATTTCAGCCCACACATTTATCCGCCACTGGTGCTGGAATGACGATTCAGTAAACACATGTGGGTTGGTATGAGACCAATAATGCTCGTTATGAATATTACTTATTCCGGAGATGAAGCTTCATCGGTCCATAGCACTTTCGAAGCAAACTCCCATGAGGTCTCGACCTGACGCCGATACCACTGACAAAAAGTCACGCGAGGTGCAAAGTCGGTAGGTATTAACTCCTGGACGCGGCTGAAGTGATATGGGTGTTGATGGTCCGCATGCAACACTCGCCACACCTGCATGTGGTTAGCCGCCCCCAGCTCCAAGGCAGCACGGCGGGTACTGCTCCTCGGGTTATCCTCGTTGCAACACGGCGTCTTCAAACGCTGGATCTTGCAAAGTAGCGCGACCAGTTGGCACTGGAGCGTGAAAAGATCCAGTTGAATGCAGGCGATGGACCATCCCTTCGAAGCAATGAACTGAAGGCAGACGCCTGGCTTCAGCAGGTGGTCGACCATCGATGAACCGCTGGCGGTAAAACTCTCGGGCAGCTCTCAAACTGCCGTCTGCTGCACCGACACAAAGCATCATTTCGTAATATTCGGAATTGCTATACGACATAATAGCGAACGAAGAAACGAAAAAGTCGAAACACAAAACAAATCACGATGTTGTTACGAACACTGATAGCGAACGACTGATGAATACCGAAAATTTATCATTTGCCTATTCTGGCGTCCTAGTACAGGGTAACTACACCCATAGTAGGCTATGTGATGAGTATTAAATATTACGATTACTCCTATTAGTAAAAGTCAATGTTCTAGCAGCTTTCGTTTCCTAGAAAAGAAAAAAACATAGAATGTTCCGGTTCCGGCTGCTAAATTAAGAAACGATTAATAAACCTATTTTAGCACAAACATGTTTTGTCACTTTCTTTTAACGATCAATACTTAGTAAATACTGGAAAGGCTATTTAACATTATTTCCAGTAAAACACATGCAAAGCTAAAATTACGTATTTCAAAAAAAAAATTGTTCGAATTACATGAAAAAAACAACTTAAGTTTAAGTAATTATTATCAATATGTGGTCAGGTCAAAGAACCCTGGGTGTTTTTACAGCTTGGATTGGGGATCACATTTACATAAACATCTCTTATTCTTAATAATCAATGACAACTATTAAACAATGAAAAGTTCACGTGAAAAACAAATATTTTATGGATGTAGGAGTTAATAAATTTAATTGACCATGGGGATCAAAAACTGGGACAGCTACCCTAATTTAAGTATGTTAGACAAAGACTCTAGTCTTGCCGGCCCGTTTTAGCAAATTAGGGTTCTGTTTCGTTTATTTCTGATTTAAAGAAAATAAACCTCTTTCGTATTCATAAATTCCGGGTAGGCTTTCGTAGTTTCACCCTTGATGTTTTATTATTCGGGAGTTTTTAATTTTATTTATATCCACGATAAAAGCAGAGGAGTGTTGCAAGTTTGTTCTCAATGTTCGTCTGCGGCATCGTATCTCATAAATGATGGACGGATCGAATGCGGTGAGTTTTCTTATTTGGATACCTAAATTAACATAAGATAAGAGTCAAAAATAACATTTAAATTTTTGACTAGATAATTTACGATGGGGCGCGGCGCTTCAGCCAATAGCAGACGGTTAATTTCACGCAAAGCAAAAGTTTCGCTTTCTGCGCAGGTACATCGGCGTAACTTATTAAAGTGGTAGTACTGTAATTAGTTCAAATTCAACTCTGCCTTTGTGACTTCCGAGAAAAAATAATTAAGTACTTAGTCAACTATTCTTAAATTATTTATTTCAAAAATAGGATTAGACCATTTAAGATTCTTCATGATACAATTTTACTCGTAGTTTGTCGTCTTATCTTTTACATGAAATACCAATTGCTTTGTAACAGAAAAACAATAAAAAATATGCAGAACCCATATTACAAATTATCATTTTATTACCAGGAGAACATCTGAAGAAGCAAACAGAAACGAAACAAAACGACATAACTCGCAATGTAATCAAAGAGAAAAGTACTTTATGATTAGTGCAATAAGGTTGTCATCACAATGGATGTTCTTAGACAAAATGATTCTTCGTTTCTAAGTGACAGGTGTTATTTATTACTTTGCTAGTCTTCGTGACGAATAATCGTAAGCATAAGGTAATTGTTTGAAAAAAAGCGACCATTGAAAATGGTGTTAAAACTTTAGTCTCTGTTTATTAGTAAGTCAATGTAGATGTATAGCTATATGTTCGAGCGGACAGAATTTTGCTACGATTTTGTAGGTAATGCGTTATCTAGTTGGTATTCATGATCGAAGAAGCTAAGATAAATAAACACGCCTCAAACGTCTTATCATTTCTTTGTGTAAATAAAAGTGTATCATGTTATTATCAAGGTCTTTTTTCTGTAGTAACTTTATTTGTCGAGAACTGTAAGAATCAATCCGATTAATTTCAATTAACTTTGGCCAGTGTTCTTTTATGGATCTTTCATTACTGACCCGATATCTTAGAGATACATCAAATTACCCTCTCCTATGGAGAGGTAATACTTATAAATCCCTCCACTTTAGTGTAAAGTTGAGATATTAAGAGACACATAGTAAATAAACCTAGTTTCAACGCCGTGATCATTTTCATTAATTTGTACGAGGGGGGGTCAAAAAGTTCGCGGAATGGATGGGTTAGCGGGGGGTTGGGGACCTGCCGCAAGTAGTAACTAATGAGCAACTCTTTGTGAGTATATATGCCAAGTTTGAACCCGATTGTGTCAATAACTTTTGACCTGTCGTCGATCAAACAAGTGAATCCGGAAGAAAAACTTGAACATGGAAAAAATCGAGTTTCCTGCCGTCATAAAGTTCCTCACTAAGCAAGGAAAACCACATCAGAAAATTTTGGAAGAAATGTCATCAGTATACGGGGACTCTTGCCCTGGAAAACCATGGTGTACAAGTGGAATAGCCTTTTCAAGCAAGGCAGAGAGTCTCTTGAAGGCGGCCCTCGCTCAGGACGGCCGATTGAGGCCACCACCTCAAACATCGTTGAAAAAGTGGAGAATCTTATACTGGAGGATACTCGTTTGAAGAAGAAACAACTTGCAGAAATGGTTGGAGTATCACCTACAACCATTTTAAATATTCTACACGACAATCTTGGGATGTCAAAAGTCAGCGCAAGATGGGTGCCAAGAATGCTCACACCACCACAGAAACAGCTGCGCGTCGAGTATTCAAAGGAGTTTTTAGACCTCTGTAGCGCCGACAAGGAAGGAATTTTTGCAAGACTTGTTACTGCAGATGAAACTTGGGTTCATCATTATGAGCCTGAGTCGAAGCAAGAGTCTATGCAGTGGCATAAAAAGGGTCAGCCCCCCCTAAGAAATACAGGGTGTCACAATCGGCTGGAAAAATCATGGCAACTGTTTTTTGGGATACAGAGGGTATTTTACTAATAGATTATAAAGATAAGGGTGTTTCTATAACGGGAGAATACTACGCTAATCTACTGAGACGATTAAAAGAAGCAATCAAGGAGAAAAGGCGGGGAAAGTTGACAAAAGGTGTGCTGCTCTTGCATGACAACGCACCGGCACACAAGAGCCACGTTGCGATGGCTGCCCTTCATCACTGTGGCTTCGAAATGTTAAACCATCCTCCCTATAGTCCAGACTTAGCCCCCTGTGATTATTTTTTATTTCCCAAATTAAAAAAAGAACTTCGTGGGAAGAAATTTTCCGACGATGAAGAAGTCAAGTCGGCGATTTCGGCCTATTTTGAAGACAAAGACAAATAATTTTTTTTCGACGGTATTAATAAGTTAATAGAGAGATCTGAAAAATGTATTCGACTTAAGGGGGAATATATTGAAAAAGAAAAATAGTACAGTATTTTATTTCACCTCCCTTCCCCTCCGTTCCGCGAACTTTTTGACCCCCCCTCGTAATGTGACAACAACATTACAAAATAATGAAAATACACAGAAATAAATACTCACTTATGGAAAATAAAAATATCGGGAACCCAACATTGAATTTTATATTTTTAAATATCAGCAGTAAAAACAGGAGGTGGAAAATGGATGCTAGTGTGCGTTGCCAAGGATATTGACCTCACAGCTGTTTATTGCCATAATGATGTGCAAGTGTAAATAAATGAAGATGTTTTAACAAATTTCAAAAAATCATCATCATCATCATCAGGTCCTTTTTAGTCTCCACTACAGGAGCACGACCCTCTCTGTTCTACTAGGGCCATACTTGGCCAGAGCAGCCAGAGGACTTGGCCTACACTCTCCACGTTGGCCAAACGGGTTGGAGAGGTGTCTCAGATGTTTATAAGCTTTGTTTAGCTTGTATTTCCTAAGTCGCCTTCTACGACGTCCACGGGAAGACTTGGAGTGGTCCTATTCTACTCTGCCGGATACCACACGGCTACACTATGTAATTGATTAACTTTCAAGGTTCAACAGGGCACCAGGCTGTTCCTTACTGGTGACTGCTTCCATGTATTCGATATGATCACCCCCTTTCTGTTACACCCGGTATATTTCTATGCATATGAATGAATGGTTAGGAGAGAGGGGGGTTTGGCTTCGTTGTCTGTCTACGTGTAAGCGCTGCGGCAGTGGTGACCTGTGCGCTCATATGATGTATCTCATCCCACGGGTTCGCTAACGAACTGACCTCCTTTGATAAGCGATGGTGTAGGTGAAAGTAACAAATGTTTTGCAGATGGCGCAGCAGAGGGCCAGCAGCCTGTGGCAGGAAGTTCCCGAAACAGTTATTATGGCGAGCCTCAGAGCGCTGACACAAGGCACCAGTGCCATGTTTGTCTTAGGGGATTTCAGAGGAAGGGTCATCTACAAAGACACTCAAGAACTCATACTGGTGAGAAGCCATATAAATGTAATGATTGTGGCAAGCAATTTATTCAAAAGTGTAATTTAGAAATACATTTAAGAACTCACACTGGCGAGAAGCCATATATATGTAATGACTGTGGTAAGCAAAATATAATCAAAAGGGTCATTTAGACAGACACTTAATAACACACACTGGTGAGAAACCGTTTGAATGTAAGGTTTGTCGTCGTCGATTTGCTCAAAACAGTGCATTAAAAACACACCTGAGAACTCATACTGGTGAGAAGCCATATAAATGTAATGATTGTGGCAAGCAATTTAATGAAAAGGGTGCTTTAAAAAGTCATTTAAGAATACACACTGGTGAAAAACCATTTGAATGTAAGGTTTGTCGTCATCGATTTGCTAACAGCAGTGCATTAACAAAACATCTGAGAACTCACACTGGTGAGAAGCCATATAAATGTAATGATTGTGGCAAGCAATTTAGTCAAAAGGGTGCTTTAGAAACACATTTAAGAACTCACACTGGTGAGAAACCGTTTGAATGTAAGGTTTGTCGTCGTCGATTTGCTCACAACAGTGCATTAAAAACACACCTGAGAACTCACACTGGTGAGAAGCCATATAAATGTAATGACTGTGGCAAGCAATTTGTTCAAAAGGGTCATTTAGACAGACACTTAAGAACTCACACTGGTGAGAAACCATATAAATGTAATGATTGTGGCAAGCAATTTAATGAAAAGAGTGCTTTAAAAAGTCATTTAAGAACACACACTCGTGAAAAACCATAAGAATGAGCCTTCTTACTTTTGCATAGTTGTGGCCCTTAGGTTTAGGGTTAGTCCTCCCCAGATAACCACAGGGAGGTAGGGGTCCTAAATAATAACACCTTGTACTAAAGAATGTAGTTTTATTTAATAAGCCCTAAAAAATCTCAGTGGCCGCCTCGCGTCTCAGAGAAAAGAGGAAATAGTAGGTGAAGGGGGAACACTGGCCTGAATCAACGCATCCTCGACCTCGACGGTGACCGCTGGCACAAGCGTCTCCAGGCCCTGTCAGTTCAGTTCTTCTTTAAGCGAAAATAGGTGTCGTCCGAGTCCAACCGGCACTAGCTCAGCAACAATTTGCAGCTTGCCGTCCAGCAGTAGCCCAAGCAAGCAAGGTAGGTGCAGACTTAGGTCCTGGAATCCCATAAACAAGGTGCCTTAGCAGGGTGTCATCGACCACGTTGCAAGGTCATAAGGTCACAGTGTCCCAATAGGAAGGAAAATGGACAGTGCTAGCGTTAGAAGCTAATAGAATCACTTTAGAACACCTTACACTAGCTTCACTATTAATATAATGCAAAGGAACTTACCCCAGCGGGATCTCAATACAGTTTACGATCTTTTTTAACACAGGATTTTAGGAACGAGTGACGCAGCCGTCACGTCCAAGTGTCTGTATCGCTCTGAGACAAGGGATTTCCGAGCAGAACCGAATGACTGATTCGGCGGCACTCGGCCGGCGTCGGGTGGTGATGCGTACCATCGGAGCGCGCGCGCCTTAGTCAACCGTTCGCTTGGATTTGCAAAATATCAATAAATTGCTTTTAAATGTTTATATTTTAAGTTAGATTTTATTATAAATAGTCTAGGTTAAGTTTTAATTTTAATATTCTTTATTTAATGTGTTTTTTAGGTTAATTAATTTTACAACGTTACAGTACCCCGGGTCAAAGTGAAGGGTTTTGCGTGCTACCATGCAAAATCCGCTGATACTACAAAACTAAACTAGCTATTACCACAATCATCCTTCACATCCATACTTCACGCTTAACATACATAGAACATAATGTCATCAAATCTTATTCAGCTATGATTTGAGACCCTTTTTTTTTTTTTAAGAGACACAATTGTTAAGATTAATTGTGCTCATATAGTTAGTTTCAACGTACTTAATATTCAGTTTACTATTGAGTACGTAAAGTTTATATAGTAAGTTATTAAATGATAGTACTAATAAAAATAACGTTATTATATATTTTAGTTTATATTTTATAGTTAGTAAGTTTTATATCTTTTATATGATAAGTTCCTAGATATTTTCCTTTCATATCCTCTAGTTCATAAACAAGTGGAGACTTTTTGTTAATAATTTTAGATTTTACAAATTTAGGGGCTAGTTTTTTATTAAAATATTTATCTTTGTCACTTTGATAGAAAGTCCTACTCCATACAAAATCACCTATTTGGAACTCAGCAGGTTTCCTTCGTAAATTATATTGAGTACAATTTCTACTGTGAGCCTGTAGAAGTAGGGATTGCACCTTAGCAAAGGTATTAGATAAGGCACCTTTAGTCTCCGCGTAGTGATCACGAGGTTGAAAAATAAGATCATTGTCGTTCTCAGTATCTATATAATATGAACCACAAGTAACTAACTCACGTCCATAAACTAAAAATGACGGAGTAAAGCCAGTAACTTCATTCACGGAACTATTTACAGCAAATTGTATTTTCGGTACTAGCAAATCCCAGACTCGTTGATCGCCAGAAATGAATGTTGATATAGCCGTCATTATAGTTTTGTTGTAACGTTCCACTGTATTAATATGTGGTGAGTATTTGGGTGTAAAGTGTAATTTGGGAACCTTATATTTTTCGAACATATGCTTTAGGGTGGCACTTACGAATTGTTTACCGTTGTCGAGAATTACTGTAGAAGGAATACCATGTATTAGGAATACTTGGTCCTCTAAAATTCTAGTCACGGTTTCAGCAGTCGCACGTCTTATTGGGAATAGTAAGCAATACTTACTAAAACAACAGGTGACCACTAATATATAACAATTTTGTTTCCTAGTTTGCGGTAAAGGTCCTACCAGGTCTACGCTTATAGTTTGAAACGGCCTCGAGCAACGCTTAGGTCGACCCATTTCACCTAATAGAGCATGATTCTGATGTTTGTGTGCTATACAAGTGTCACAAGCAGATATCGTTTTTACGATGTCCGAATGCATACCCGGCCAATAATATCTTAGGCTTACTCGTTTAAAAGTTTTGAATATTCCGAAATGCCCAGCTGTAGGTTCTGAATGGTTTTTTAGTACGATGTCTTGTCTAGACTCGGAAGGAATGACTTCTTTCCATTCAAAGTCCTTGTGCAGTGGATGTTTAGTCTTCATTAATCGAAACAAACGACCGTTTTTAATCGAGTAATTAGGAAACGATATAGGAGAACTTTGGCAACCGTGCCAAATATTCAGGTACCATTGATCACTAGTCGTAGGAACTGAAGTAGAAGTATTAGTAGGAGTATTGTCAATGGCAGAGACTTGACATGCTCGAGATAAAGCGTCAGGTATAATATTGTCAGCGCCGCGACGATGTCTTATTTCGAAATTAAAAGTGGACAATCTTACACCCCAACGAGCTAAACGACCAGTAGGGTTATTCAGGTTCAGAAACCACTTAAGAGCTGCATGGTCAGTGTAGACTATAAACTTTCTCCCGTTGTCGAGATAGCATCTCCAGTGTTCTAAAGCCATCAATACAGCTAGGGCCTCTCGTTCTGTAATGCTGTAGTTTTTCTCAGCACCTGTCAAGGTCCTACTTGTGTATGCTATAGGATGTTCGACTCCGTCTATGGTTTGAGTTAATAAGCCACCAACACCATAGTCACTTGCATCTGTATGTACTTCAAAGGGTAGGTCGAAATTAGGGCACGAAAGGATTGGGGCGGTAACCAACAATTCTTTAAGTTTAGAAAAGCACTCATCTGCTTCTTTAGACCAAACAAAAGGGTTTAACTTCTTGTTAGTAGAAGTGAGCTTATTTAGGGGTCCTGCTATGGTACTAAATTGAGGAACAAATTTACGGTACCATGCAGCTATACCAAGAAAACGTTTCACCTCTTTTTTATTGGTAGGTGTAGGGTAATTGACAATAGTCTCAATTTTAGCAGGGTCAACATGTAATCCCTTGGAATTAATTACGTAGCCCAAGTACTTTAATTCACTTCGAAAAAATACAGATTTCTCGAAATTGATAGTTAAATTTGCAAAAATTAATTTTTTATATACTTTTAGTAGTAAGGAAATATGAGACTCGTAATCAGGGCTCGCAATAACTATGTCATCAATATAAACAAAGACAGAATTCTCAAATTCTGGGCCATAGAACAATGTGTCAACTAGTCTCTGTTGAGTAGCGGGAGAATTTGTAAGCCCAAATGCCATAGTCACAAATCTGAAGGTTCCACGACGAGGAATATAGAATGCAGTCTTATTTCGGTCACTCTCTGCGATAGGTATTTGCCAGAAAGCTTTAGATAAATCTATGCTACTTAGGTACTTAGCGTTCTTGAGGTTATCTAATATCTCGGAAATGTACGGTAGTTTGTACGCGTCTTTCTTAGTGACCGCATTAAGTCTGCGACTATCAAGACAAAACCTTAGTTTACCGTCTTTTTTAGGAGTTAGCAACACGGGAGAAGACCAGGGACTTTCACACTCTTCAACAACACCCAAAGCTAACATTTCATCAAGTTCTTCAGACAAAATGCGCTGATTTTCTGGTGAAATACGATAATATCTTTGCCTGATAGGTAAGGCGTCACCAGTGTCAATATAGTGTGTTATGAGATTAGTTCTTCCTAGACCTCGTACTTCAGTAGAAATGCTCTTAAACTGATCTATAACATTGTCAGCAGTTACACGTTGAGGTTCGGTTAGTTCCTGATAGGGCTGTAACTTACTAGACGGTTCAGTAGTGTTTGAGATTTCATTTAGATTAGGTATACCATTGCAGAGTGATATTGAGTTATGATGTTTAGGGAATAAGTTAAATTTTGTCCAAAAATCAAAGCCAAGTATTAAATTTAATTTTACCGAAGGGACTATATAAACTTTTAAAATATGGAATTGATTTTCAAAACGAATAAGCAGAAAAACATAACCTTCAGCAGATAATTGCTCTCCTCCAGCAGCTGTAAATGTTTTACTAGTATCATTTTGAACAGTAAGACCCAATGAAGTTAGATGTTTATGAGAATTATTTCCGAGAATAGTTACCGTAGATCCGGAATCCAGTAAACCAACAAATTTAGCGTTTCCTACTCTAATTGTAGCGTACGGACGCAAATTATCATAAGTGTTTTTGTTAAAGACTGTTGTAATAAAATAGCTGGAAAAATAAACTCTTATAGTTGAAAGCCAATCTTGCCATTCATCGCTATTGAATTTTCTAGATTTATCAGTTGCTTTAACAGCATTATTATTATTACAGCAGCCCTCACTTACTAGTTTTTTGAGTGACATTTAGTACAGTCAGGGTATTTAACATTCTTAGTTCCACATTTAAAACAGATAGGGAATCTCTCAGCAGAACATTCACCCAACGAATGTGCAGGAGTTCGACAACGTGGACAAAAGACTTTTTTAGTGTTCATATTTGTATTTATAGCAGCTAAACTATTTGAGTGTTTGTTAGTGTAGTTATTATTATATTGATTTTTGTTACTGTAGTTAGTATTGTTGTGTTGATTTCTGTAATTAGCTTTAGGATAAATTTGATTTTGATTGCCTTTAGTGTAGTCATAGTTACTTTTGTATTGATTAGGGACTTTAGTTCTACTAGTGCTTGGTTCAGGAAATCTAGTAAATGCTAGATCAGGAGCTAGTGTACCACTAGACACACTAGGTGGCTCTTTAAATTGTAAGGTTAAAGACTGAATTTTCTCAAAGTTCTTACACACCTCTTTTAGATTTTCAATTGTATCAATAGAAGTAGTGTTGGAAGCTAAAACAGCTGCGTAACAAGGTCTAATATTATGCATAAGGATGCTTAGCTTATCGTGTTTGGAGATGTTGTGAGAAAGTCTAGAGAACAATTCGGTCATTTTAGCAAAGTAAATGGTAATGCTTTCAGTTTCGCCCTGAGTTCTATTACGAATTTCACTGAGTAGCCTATAATCGTAGTCGAATTGACTGAAGTCATCAACAAGTAATTTCATTAATTCATCCCAAGTAGTAACCGAATGTTTTATGCTACGATACCAATGTAAAGCATCCCCTGTAAATACTTCCGTGGCATATGACAATAATTTGGATGAGCTAATATTTCTAGCGGTTCGATACTCTTCTACTCTCTGTCTAAAGGCATGGACACAAGATTTGCCGTTATACTTTATTTTTTGAAGATCATTGATATGCAAACGATCGCAATTCAGTGAAACGCTAGGTACGTTATCCGATGCAGGCGAGGATTGTTCTTCCGCTTCCACAGACTCACGGGTAGGTTCAGCAGATTTATTTATTACATTTAATTTGTTTATGTAAGTAGCTACATTTTTTGTTAACGTTTTGACCTTTTCTTTAATTTTAGAATCAGAGCAATCAATACGTTTTAGACGATGATATAAGTGATTACTGAGTGCTGTAGTACGTTGCAAAAGATTGTAGTCATAACTATCTTCAAGAGATTTAATACGAGACGATAGTTCACTCAACGACGTAATAACACCAGTAATGTCTGTGTCTGGTTCTATACCAGATTCACCAATATCAGAAGTTGGTATCAGGGGAGTTAATTTATTTATTTGTTTGCGAAGCTCAAGCACGGTTGACGCAGGCTCCTCACCTCTTATGAGCACCTCATAAGTAAGCTCATTTTTATTTAGTAAAAAGAATTTAATAGGGTAAGTTCCCATTATTATATAAAGTGTATAATTTACGTTAAATACAAACAAAATCAACTAATTTCTCAATAGATGGTGTTCTTTACAACTCAAGAGTACTACAACTAACTACGTGTAGGTGATAGAAAGAACGAAAGAATGAAAGAACATAGTGATAGGTAAAAGTAAAATAAAAATTAACCAAAAGGAAAGAAAAAAAAAAAACAAAAAAGATTCAGGAAATCAACCAAAATAAACACAGAAGGTAAATTACTTGCGAACTGTTACGTATAACAATAGAAAGAAAATCTGTATTTAAGCAACTTCAAAAAAAAACAATTTTATTATTCACAATTTATTTTGAATTTGGGGTTTGCATCATAGCTATAATTGTTTGAAGTAAAAAGTATAAATTGCTATTGTTAAACATGAACTTTATTTACTTTTTTTTTTTTTTTTTTAAGAGTCCTTCTTTATAATACTATCCTTAACTATTTAACAACATCATTACGATACGTAACAGTTACAACTATTCATAGATATTATAATTAAGAAATGGAAAATTAGTAACAATATAAGATCAACATTATGTACGTACCAGTTCGCCGTTGAGAATCACCTCACGTTCACAGCTCTTCTTAGAGTATTAAAAACGGCTAGACACCTAGGAAATTCTGAGACGAGATTAGGCCACAAAAGAAACACGTTGTAGGCGCCACTGTGGCCCTTAGGTTTAGGGTTAGTCCTCCCCAGATAACCACAGGGAGGTAGGGGTCCTAAATAATAACACCTTGTACTAAAGAATGTAGTTTTATTTAATAAGCCCTAAAAAATCTCAGTGGCCGCCTCGCGTCTCAGAGAAAAGAGGAAATAGTAGGTGAAGGGGGAACACTGGCCTGAATCAACGCATCCTCGACCTCGACGGTGACCGCTGGCACAAGCGTCTCCAGGCCCTGTCAGTTCAGTTCTTCTTTAAGCGAAAATAGGTGTCGTCCGAGTCCAACCGGCACTAGCTCAGCAACAATTTGCAGCTTGCCGTCCAGCAGTAGCCCAAGCAAGCAAGGTAGGTGCAGACTTAGGTCCTGGAATCCCATAAACAAGGTGCCTTAGCAGGGTGTCATCGACCACGTTGCAAGGTCATAAGGTCACAGTGTCCCAATAGGAAGGAAAATGGACAGTGCTAGCGTTAGAAGCTAATAGAATCACTTTAGAACACCTTACACTAGCTTCACTATTAATATAATGCAAAGGAACTTACCCCAGCGGGATCTCAATACAGTTTACGATCTTTTTTAACACAGGATTTTAGGAACGAGTGACGCAGCCATCACGTCCAAGTGTCTGTATCGCTCTGAGACAAGGGATTTCCGAGCACAACCGAATGACTGATTCGGCGGCACTCGGCCGGCGTCGGGTGGTGATGCGTACCATCGGAGCGCGCGCGCCTTAGTCAACCGTTCGCTTGGATTTGCAAAATATCAATAAATTGCTTTTAAATGTTTATATTTTAAGTTAGATTTTATTATAAATAGTCTAGGTTAAGTTTTAATTTTAATATTCTTTATTTAATGTGTTTTTTAGGTTAATTAATTTTACAACGTTACATAGTGTTTAATGTCACGTTAGGAACGGGATCTTCATTCTCGTCCACATCCAACATAAGTTTGTAAAATATAAATATATACAGGATGGATACGACCTATGCGTGATAAGTATATTAAACCACGGGCTTTACTAGATAGTATAAAGAAAATTATAATAGCAGCCAGGAAACCAAAACTAACCAAAATGTAATTTTATACAAAACAAATCGCTAAGTTTCTGTAACAACCTGTGTTTACTGCGGCTGCGTATTTTCGTTTCGTTTGGACTCATTGAACCTTGACCACAGAATTAATATAAGTCCTTGACGTAACACTATATTTAACACGTAACACAAAACTCTCTGAACAACCCAAAGGTTCGACTGTTAGAGAATGCTGATTAGCATTAAGTCCTCCTTTTGTAGTGTAGTTATGTTAACATGTGTACAATTTGTTTCAATACTTAATATTATTTTAGACTATCATGTTTTGCTATCTATCACATAAATGTTAAACATTAATGATATGCAGTTTTCTCAATTACGAGTATAAGTATATTAACAGTGTATCACCTAGAAACCAGGTAGGTATATCGTTAGGTACACCAATTACATAATAAGAATTTTCGATGAATAATAATGTTTAATTCTGAAATAAATTTAAGGATAGACTTTTATATGTTATATTCTTTGGAGTTTTAATTGTAAATACCTTTGCCTGCGGTTTTGCTTACGTGCGATTTCTCTCTCTAATATTGTCGGGATTGCAGTTGTGTATATGTTGTTCTGTACAAGCTTCTCAACATGAGTGCCTAATTTATAAGTGTACTAGCTTTCGCCCGCGGCTCCGCCCGCGTCAATGTCGATCCCTCGGGAATAGTACTTTTTCCTGGGATAAAAGGTAGCCTATGTCCTTATCCACACTCCAGAGAACTTGTACGCAAAATTTCACGATGATTGGTTCAGCAGTTACGGCGTGAAAGCGTAACAAACAAACAAACAAACTCACTTTCGCATTTATAATATTACTAGCTTTCGCCCGCGGCTCCGCCCGCGTCAATGTCGATCCCTCGGGAATAGTACATTTTCCCGGGATAAAAGGTAGCCTATGTCCTTCTCCGTACTCCAGAGAACTTGTACGCAAAATTTCATAATGATCGGTTCAGTAGTTACGGCGTGAAAGCGTAACAAACAAACAAACTCACTTTCGCATTTATAATATTAGTAAGGATTAGTACAAAATAATTTTTACACGATACAAATAGCCGGAATATGTAATTGAGCCAACACACTTGTGGCGCTGGCCGATGCCGTAGGGCCGGCGATGACGTCACAGCTTGTTGAGTGTGCTCGCATCGCCACCGCTCGGGAACTCGCTGTCTGAGAAGCAGGGCTCTGACTTTTGGATGTCGAGGGGCGAGGTGGGCAGGGGGAGCACCAGTCTGGGGAACAAACACTATTTTAAATGTAAACAAATCGAAGGGTTCCGTACAACCGTACAATATTCACCTGGAGCAGGAACATTCTGCGAGGCGTACTATCCATGGCGTCGCTGTGGGTGTAGTCGCCGAGCATCGTGTGGCCGATCGCTTGGCAGTGCACCCGCAGCCGGTGGCCGAGGCCTATCTACACTACTACACCACTATTATACAGAGGGGAAAGATTGCCACAGCGTGCCCACTACTTAGGCACGTGGCGACACAAGCTGATGCATTCCTTTGCCAATACTTTAATCAAATTTAATTGGTATTAATGACGTTTTTCTTTGTTTTGTTTACGTTGATTAGGCTCCTAAACTACTGGACCAATTTGAAAAATTATTTCTCCATAAGAATCTTGATGAATATACATATGTTATTGAATAAGTACCTATATCTACTCCTGCGAAGCCGAGGCGAGTGAAAGGATGCTTGAAAAGCTCGAAGTCCCGCGGACAGGCGCTTTGTGTCCGCGGGCCACACTGAAACCAAGGGCAAGTTAACACAGAGACACGACGCGACTCGATGCTTTACAGGCATGTGGTTTCGCGCGAGCCCTTATTTTTGTATTAGTTTTGCTACCTCTGCAAGAAGTCCGATTATACCTAACAAGATCCCAGTCTATCGTTATATTTCTCACTCGAGCACTCGTCAGCTGCTTCAGATGTACACGGAGTCTGGACGGAAATAGTAGAGACAAGTCGCCACAGTGGCTTCAAGCTGCACCAGCGGGCTGTAACGCAGCGTCACGAGGCGCAGCGCCACTCTTGCGCCGCGTCTACCGGCAAAGCACCGCCGCGAGCCATTTCCTAAGGCCGTCAATGAAATGTGTACCTTTTCGTTTATTAAATAAAGATATATTTCATTGCTACTTTTCAGTCGCGTCGCGTCTCGGTTTGAGCTGACTCCTGAGAGGGGTGTCTAGCATCTAGCATGAGTTGGGCCTATAATCCTTCTGATTCCATGATACCGATGTTTTTTGTTATAATTCATCATTCATCATCATTTTCAGCCCACATCAGCCCACTGCTGGGCATAGGCCTCCCTTTTTTTACGCCATTCTCTACGGTCCTGTGCTAGTCTTATCCACTGTTTTCCACTTAGCCGAACAATGGCATCTGACCAGCGGGCTGGTGGTTTACCGACTGGTCTTCTCCGCGCTCTCGGCCACCACTCCGTCACTGTTTTGGTCCAACGACTGTCTCTTCTTCTGGCCAAG
Source organism: Elegia similella (assembly GCA_947532085.1). NCBI lineage: Eukaryota > Metazoa > Arthropoda > Insecta > Lepidoptera > Pyralidae > Elegia > Elegia similella. The sequence continues at coordinate 14,229,094 of OX383950.1, forward strand.
TTCTTCCGCCCATTCCCACTTCAACTGTGTGATTCGTCTACCTGCGTCTTCAACCTTCGTTCTACGGCGAATTTCTACGTTCGGTATACGATCCAACAGTGTGATGCCGAGCATGGCGCGCTCCATAGCCCTTTGTGCTACTTTAATTATGTGCATGTGCTGCTTTGTGAGCGTCCATGTTTCTGCACTGTAAGTGAGTATGGGCAAGACACATTGGTTGTATACCTTGGTCTTCAGGCATTGAGGTAGTCTAGATTTCAAGACATCGTCAAGTTTTCCAAAAGCAGCCCATCCCAGCCTAACACACGCCTCTCGATCTCCCTCTTCTGCCGTTCTGCCTCGAAGGATAAACGGTGTCCAAGATAGACGTAATCATTTACCACTTCGTGTGCGTTACTCCAGCCAGATTCTGTTGAAAATTTACGAAAATCGACATTAAAGTGCAATAGATAATTAGATATAGAGCTTCTGTAAATGGTAAGCTGATTTTTAAATTTGGTAAGCATATACTTTTTAAATTATTTGATAAAAACAGTTCCGGCTAGAGTAACGTTACCGTAGCCAGATCTGTTTTTATCAAATAATTAAAAAAGTATACGCTTACCAAATTTAAAAATTAGCTTACCATTTACAGAAGCTCTATATCTAATTATCTATTGCACTTCAATGTCGATTTACGACAATTTTCAACAAAATCTGGCTAGAATAACGGACACTACCACTTCCACTTCAGAATTACCAACGGTGATGTTAGGTACGTCAAGGTTACGATTTGTCATGATCTTGGTCTTGGACATGTTCATCTCTAAGCCGACCTTTTGACATGCCTCTTGCAGTTGTTATAATTATTGAGACTTAATTTCTGTTAACCGATTCAATGCGGCGACCTCCATTTTCAAAACACGTCGTGCCATCCGCATCGAATCGGTTCCTTAGATATGTATTGAATTACAAGAAATCCTTCAAAAACTAAATTGGTGCATACGGTACGACGGGATTATAACCAAGTCTCTGCCGATGGCCGCTGGGACAAAAAGGTTGTAACGAAAAGCGCAGCGTCTGATACCCACCCACCAGATGTGCGGACAACCTCGCTACGGTCGCAAAAAGGCGGTGGACCGCTTCTTGCAGGTCGTATTTGAAATTATTCGGGGAGACCTATGTCCAGCACTAGACTTGTTGGGCTGACACGATAACGAAATGCTCAGTGATGTTCCGACCGATTAAAAAAACATTTTATATTGCGGCACCTTTGTTTTTATGTGGGGTCGAAGACCGCAAAGTGTAACGCATGCGGCACATTCTTTGCCTGTTACAAATTAAGGATTCACATCACCATAACTGGTCCTAACCCCAAACCTAGCCCCAGCAAGTTGTGAACTTGTGTCGTAGGATACTAACTCTCCGATACTATATTTTATAATAGACTAGCTTTCGCCCGCGGCTCCGCCCGCGTCAATGTCGATCCCTCGGGAATAGTACTTTTTCCCGGGATAAAAGGTAGCCTATGTCCTTTTCCGTACTCCAGAGAACTTGTATGCAAAATTTCATGATGATCGGTTCAGTAGTTAGAGCGTGAAAGCGTAACAAACACATAAACAAACTCACTTTCGCATTTATAATATTAGTAAGGATACTTATATAGATGAACATTTAAGACCCTGAAACATCCAAGAATCTAAAAATGATCGTTTTTAGGGTTCCTTACGCAAAGGGTAAAAACGGGACCCTATTAATATCGCTCCGCTGTCCGTCTGTCTGGCCGTCTGTCACCAGGCTGTATCTTATGAACCGTGATAGTTAGACAGTTGAAATTTTCACAGATGATGTATTTCTGTTGCCGCTATAACAAAAAAATACAAAAAAAATGAATAAAATAAATATTTAAGGGTCCCATACAACAGACATGATTTTTTTGCCGTTTTTTTAGATAACGGAACGGAACCTTTCGTGCGCGAGTCCGACTCGCACTTGGCCGATTTTTCATCTTGACCTGGTCGGGGATCGAACCCGGGAACCCTCGTGTCGCTGGCTGGCGTGTTAACCACTGTGCCACGGAGCTGGCCGATATTTGACTCTGTGGTGTGTTCCAATAAACATTTGGTGGGCTCGTGTCCTGCACCAGATACTGTACACATTTTATATATAGGGGGTATAAGTGGGATGTTTTGCAGTGGAATCTTGCAGAATACTGCCGATCGATCTGCATCGCAGATGGTGGATTCTGTCTACATTGTAAACATTCCATAAATCTCTTCACTGGTGGCTCCAAGTAGCTGTTGTGCATGCAGCGGCCGTATCCCGGTAAACCGTGTCGATCCACGGGCTAAATCCAGTGAAGGGGACTGAGTTTCACAAACTCAGTTTTAATGGGCTGATTCCCCCATAAATTGCATAAAGTCTGCAGCGGCTCGGAAGGCGGACACCGTCAGTATGGCTTCAAACCCGGCGACCGTGGCGCTGCAGCAGGGCACCTGTGACATGCTTGATAGGGCGTATGTCGGGATCCAAGAGATATGCGGCCAGTCACTGCATCTTCTAGTGCTAATCAGTCGTAGCGGTTTTCCGCCCCACTGGTAACAAGGACTGGAAGACGAGAGAGTGGGTTCGTGTATGCGCAAATGCTTACCCACTTTAATATATTCCCGCGCTGATGACCCCTGGCTCATTACTGGACGGAGAGTGCAAGTCCTGCGGCGATGAGGACTGGCGGTGGGGACTGAGCAGGTGAGTTTGGTCCCTAGCTAGATCTTTGCACGTACGGCGGTTGGGTGGTGATGGTCGTATTGGAACTCACTAGAGGCGAGAGAACTGGTACGGCAGCTCATCCGACGACAAAGCAGCCCTATTTAGGGATCGCACTGCTTTCCCCAATCCGGGGAGGGGCCTAGAAAAGGTGGCCTAAACAAAGCTCGCCTCAATGCAACCCAGGTGGCTAACCGCGGTCATCTGGTCACCAATTAAAAGCGGTCGAAGGAAACATAATAAATTAAATGCATTCTTAAATTTAGCTGCGTGGAACGTAAGAACGTTACTGGACAATGAAAACAACCTTTGTCCTGAGAGGAAAACTGCACTCATAGCGCGTGAATTGTCCCGCTATAACATCGACATAGCCGCAATCAGCGAGACACATTTAGCGGATAGCGGTGAGCTCTGTGAGGAATTGGGTGGATATACGTATTACTGGGACACTAAACCTGCAAGTGAGCGAGCCGCAAATGGTGTTGGATTTGTGATCCGAAACAACATCGCTAGATCGCTAGTGGAGCCTCCAAAAGGGATCAATGACAGGCTCATGACACTACGACTCCACATGGCTCCCAGGAAATACCTACATCTTGTAAGCGTGTATGCGCCTACTATGACAACACCTGATGAGGACAAACGTCAATTTTATGAGAATCTGCGTGATGTTTTGCTGGGGATTCCAGATTGTGACAAGTTGATTCTGCTGGGTGACTTTAATGCGCGTGTTGGCACAGAATATATTGCCTGGAAGAACGTACTGGGAAGACATGGAGTAGGTAAGTGCAACACCAACGGTGTTGCTCTCCTGACGTTATGCTCCGAATTCAACCTCAGCATAACAATCACATTCTTCAGGCTACCCGATAAATACAAGACATCTTGGATGCACCCACGCTCTGGGCACTGGCATCTTCTTGATTACATCATTGTACGCAGGCGAGACCTGAGAGATGTACTTATTACAAGAGCAATGCGTGGTGCCCAAGGCTGGACTGACCATCGTCTTATTAGATCCAGGATGAGGCTTTACTTCAAGCCTCCGCGTAGAGCAGAACACAGGATTCCAGCTCGACTTGCTTGTGCGCGTTTTGATGAAGGACTGTGTCGTGAGCTAGATGCAGAATTTGAGGCAGCGATGCCCAGCACTGATGACGATACCTCAGTAGATGCCAGGTGGCGTACATATTCCAAGGCTCTCTATAATGTTTCTCAGCGAGTTATTGGCACACCACATAAAAAACATCAAGACTGGTTCGATGATTCTGATGTGGAAATACGGCAGCTTGTTGAAAACTATCGTCTCGCTCTAAGAGGAGTCATCGGTGCAGGGCAACGCAAGTCTCTTCAGCAGGATCTTAAAGCAAAGATCCGAGAACAAAAGGATAGTTGGTGGCGCCGTAAAGCCGAAGAACTGCAATGGTTAGTTGACACTAGCCAAACAGCAAAATTTTTCGAAGGGCTTAAATCCGTTTATGGACCCCGTGCTAAAAACACTGCCCCTGTTTACTCGCGAGATAAAGCTAAGAAGTTGACAGATCCAAAAGAGGTTCTTCTTCGTTGGGCTGAACACTTTAATGAAGTGCTCAATCCCGGTAGTCAAGGAGCAGATCTGTCTCACATTAATTCACTTGAGAGCTTGCCATCTGCTTCGGGCTTGGATGACCCGCCTTCGTACGCCGAGTTCGTTACTGCGATCAACCGTTTAAAAAATGGTAAATCACCTGGTTTGGACAGTCTGTCTTCTGAAATTTTCAAATACGGTGGACCGAGTATCAGGTCTAGACTTTTTGAACTTATCAAACTGATTTGGGATGTTGAGATGGTTCCACAGGACTGGAAGGATGCTTCTATTAGCAAGCTATATAAAGGCAAAGGGGACCTCTCCGATTGTGGCTCGTTTAGAGGCATTGCATTGCTTTCCACAGCTGGCAAAATCCTGGCGCACATCATCAATAGTCGCCTTAGTAATTTAGCTGAAAGCTTTCTTCCGGAGACCCAGTGCGGTTTCAGACCTAAAAGAGGTACGGTTGATGCCATCTTTGTAGTCAAGCAACTTCAAGAAAAAAGTTTTGAACAACACCGCGACCTCTTTTTATGTTTTGTGGACCTGGAAAAGGCCTTTGACCGTGTTTCTAGAACCGCCCTCTGGATTGTTCTAGAAAAATGTGGCTGTCCTGCAAAGTTCGTTAATTTAGTGCGCCAGTTCCACGAAGGCATGACAGCCCGTGTGCGTCACGAAAACGACTTTACAGACCAGTTCCCGGTAACTAGCGGTGTCAAGCAAGGCTGTGTAATGGCTCCGACCCTTTTCGCTATCTACTTCGCTGCAGTAATGAATGACGCTCTTAAAAGCTGTAATGACAAGATTACCATAAATGTCCGCATGGACAAAAGCGTTTTCGACCTCGCACGTCTCAGAGCAAAACGCAAAATAGACTCTGTTTCAGTAATAGATGTTCTGTATGCCGACGATGTCTGCCTTATGGCTGACAGTTTGGACGACCTACAGAGTTTTTTGGACAAATTAGATGAGTCCTGTCGTAAATTCGGCTTAGTAATCAGTGCTTCTAAGACCCAGATTCTAAAACAACCTGCGAAAGGTAAATCTGCGGACGATGGTGATGTTTACCTACGAGGAAAACCACTGCCAGAAGTGGGTACCTTCCGGTACCTTGGAACTATTTTGCGCAGTGATAATCGTCTTGAGTCTGAGATCTCTGCGCGGGTCGCCAAAGCTGCTGCAGCTTTCGGTGGTCTTAACCGACGAGTCTGGAAATCACATGACCTGAAACTCCACACAAAACTCGCTGTCTACAGGGCCATAATCTTACCATTGTTGCTCTATGCCTCGGAGACCTGGTGTCTTTACAAGGGAGATATCAGACGCCTTGATACCTTCCACATGAAGTGTCTTCGGGCGATTCTTCGGGTGAGATGGCAGGATCGTGTGCCAAACTCGGAGGTTCTACGTCGAGCTAAGATCGCTGGAATGGAGTGTATGCTAATGAAAGGCCAACTACGCTGGTGTGGACACCTTGTACGCATGGAGTCTTCCAGATTACCAAAAAAGGTATTTTACTCTGAGCTAAGCTCAGGTAAACGAAAGCCTGGTGGACAGTTTCTGCGTTACAGGGATGTCTTAAAACGCCACTTGACTGCAATCGGCATGTCTAGTGAATCATGGGAGGAGCTTGCAACGCAGAGGTCGGAGTGGCGAACTGCTGTCAACACGGGCATAGAAAACTTTGAGCGTTCCCGTCTTGAAGACCTTGACGCCAAACGCTTGATCCGAAAAACTCGACCCAAGCCCTCCTACAACTATACTCGAAATTCAAGTGGGTCTCTTTACTGCGCTTCTTGCAATAGGACCTTCAAAACAAAATTTGGTTTTGCGAGTCATGCTCGCGCTCATGCAAGAGCCCAGGCGAAGACGAGCTAAGGGTGTCGCCGTCGACGGATACGTCTGGGAGGACATCATCATCATCACTGTACATATTTAGAATATATCTACTTGAACAAATAGCTATATGTGTGTGTGGTGAGGATTCTTAATGTGTATGTATGTTCTGATTTGTACAAAGCTACGATGACGAACATAACACTCGTCTGTCTTATCACAAGTGTGCTCGTAAATGTGTAAGTATTGTACTGTACTCAGCAAATCGAACATGACACTTGTTACAATGAGATGGTTTCTCACCAGTGTAAGTTCTCAGATGTCCTTCTTAGTTAATCTATGGACGAAATTACATCCCACATTTATGACATTCGTAAGGTTTCTCACTAGTGGGAGTTCTCAGATGTGTATGTAATGAATTATTATCAGCAAATCGACGACAACAAAGATTACTTCTAAATGGTTTCTCACCAGTAGGGGTACTTAATTAAATGTGTGTGTGTGTGTGTGTGTGTGTACTGAGCAAATCGCTTATGAAAAATATTACATTAGAACGGTTTCTCGCCAGTATCCAATTCTTTAATGTGTTTTAAATGACCCTTGTCAATAAATTGCTCCCCACACCACACTTATTACATTAATAAAGTTGCTACTTGCTTTTCCCCATTCATTCGACTAAGTAGTATCCCTGTACATTTATTCCATTCTCAAATAAACACATTTCTATCCTTACCCAGCTTCAACATGCTTGCGATGGGCGTCGGCGTGGACGCACAAGAAGCTAAACAAACTGCGCTCGCCACCCGCCCTCCCAACGTGGTGAGTACGGCGATTTCCTTCTATGTAGAGAAAAAATCTTTGGAGGCGGAGGAGGCCTGTGTCCAGGAGTGAACTTCTTGTGGCTGAAATGACGGAGTGCGTTACCCCAGCCGACTAAGTGCTCCTTTTACGAATTGATAAATACAAATAATTAGATCATTACTTCGTGTAAATGTCCCCGAAAGTAAATAATTTGACACCCCGCCGTTTCAGAGATAATGAGGAAAATAAAATTCGGCTGGCGTAACGTTACCCCAGCCGACTTTTTTTGATCCCGTCGGTTTATCTGGATAAAAAGTATACACAAAGATAGATTGAATTTGCTCTCAAATGTCCCCGATAAAATTAAATTTGACACCTTTATGGATTTCGAGTTATTTCATTTTCTGCTGCGGTAACGTTTGGCCAATCTCTGTATCTCTGAAACCGTAAGACGCAGAATCGTGATTTTTTTTATACGTATAGAACGGAATTTGTCACCATTTGACACCTAGTTATCTTAAATATTAATAATATGGTTTGCGAGTAATAAATATTATTCTGAAAACCATATTTTCGGTTCTAGTTATTAAACGAGGGAACCCTGAAAATTCAAACTAGTCGTAATAGATGCCTCTTATAGAGACATACAAAACATCAAAACTTTCATTAGCCTAATCCAAAGCATTGGCAAGTTATAATATTACTGGTTCCAGAAAGCCAGATTCTGGGCTTTCGATTTAAACGAGGAAAATAATACTTTCCTTTTACCTTGCTGATTCCATATTTTAACAATAATTAGACACTTTATCGAAAAACATACATACCAATTTTTAGCTTGATATACTTTCGTATATAAGAAATAATAATTAAAAACTAAACCTAGATATTTTTTTCCGATTACCCGACCAAGTTCTGATGTGCATCTCGAAGATTTCAATTAACTTTATTTATAATTTATTTACGCAGTAGTTTTTTCATAAAACCCCATTTTCCAAAGGACGTTTTGCAATTTTTCACGCGCACGGTAGTGTTTGTGTGCGTGCGACTGGGCGTATGCGTGTAGATATAGCGTCTTATTATTGTTCTGAGGTCTAACTGCTCATCACTGATACTATCTCTGTCGGACACAAGGCTAGGTGAAACAACGTGCTTTTGGGCCGCGCCCGCCAGTGAGTTCGAGCTCGCGGCTTGTTCGTCCTTAATGTAGACGAGAAGGAAGTTCCCGTTCCTAACGTGACATTACAAACGATACAAGAGTAGCAGAAACTATTACATCATGTTGGTTTCTCACCAGTATGACTTCTTAATTGTAATACTAAAGTATCCTTACGATTAAGTTGCTTCTCACAATTATTACAATTATACGGCTTCTCACCAGTTTGTAGACGACTATTCCACTGAAACTGGCTCAGACAAACATGACGCTGGTGCCTTGTGTCAGCGTTTGCGCGCGCGGGTCTCTCTGAGGCTGGTCAACAACCTGCGGCAGGAAGTTCACGAAACAGTAATCAAGACGGTTTCGTGAACTTCCTGCTACACGCTGTTGACCCTCTGCTGTGTCATCTGCAAAAAAACTGTTACTTTCACCTACACCGTCGCTTTACAAAGGGGTCAGTTACTTAGCGAACCTGTGGGATGAGATACATATTATGAGTTCACATGTCACATAATGCCAGGATTTCATTGATAGACTACGCTATAAGAAAAGAACCACGTCAGAGGCTGAGAGGCTGTTCCGAAGAACTCTGACACCAGGGTGTGCATGGTCGATTGACCGTGTCACCAACTCGAAATGATGATGATGATAAGTAAGAAAAAACTGTTACTCGTGATGCGGACATCCGTTGAAACAGGTACTTTGATAGACCTTATTGCACCAGATTTACCGCATTTCATATTAAACACAATGACACAGAAATAAAAAAATGTTTAAATGGAACAGTCCATAGTATCTTTTAACAACTTTTTGAGAATGAAATAAAAATTCCGTGTAATATGTGTTAAAAATTTAATAAGGTTTCTCGTTATCATCCTGAAGCCTTATGCTGGTTTAGAAACAAAGGAAGGTAATAAAGTAAAGAAGAATTCAATTCAACACGTCAACAATTCAGTGATAGAAACAGATTTAAATGAGACTGATCAAAAAACTAAAGTAACACCATTACTAACTGTCAAACTATTATTGAATGATGAAACTGCAAAAACATGGCGTTAACGATTCTAATAGACTTTCAAACAAGACGGAAGATGGACGTTACCTCTCAGTTGGAAACCAGTACTTCAAGTTTTAGGAAACTCTTATAGTATCGCACTGAAAGAGATATCGACAGTCAGTTCGTTACATACAAGTGTGCTCGTAATACCATACTCAGGAGACGATGATGACACCACAGGCAACAACGACCGAAATGTCGACAGCCCCTCCACATATCTTAAATTCATTTTACATTTTCAAACTGTCATAATCCGGAAAGTAATCAGTTGCGACATTTTGGATATTTGGTTTTTGTCGATTGTAAATAAGTCGTATGTCGTTTTACATTGAAAAACATGGTAGGTTTTTGTATTTTCATTTTAAGGTATTGTTGTTTAATCACGATATTAGTTAAAGCAAACTACTGATCCATGGAAAGTAACAGTACCTCCTTTTGACCTATTTTCTCACTTTCATACTTCTGTTTTTACAATTTAAAACCGCACAACAAAGCACAGTCAGGAAGTACGCGCCGACTGAATGAACGTTTAACAAATCTTGTACGATTGTACAAGATTGAGACACGCGTGTCCCGCCCACTTGGCCGTTCTATCCCGATATATTTCTGTGGTTGTTCGTCTAAGATCACCCCAAGATATTTTACGTTTTCTATACTATTATTTACAAATATAGTAGGGAAGAATTTGACAAGAATGAACTCGAATTTCAAACTAAGAATTTAATTCAGGTGCTTGATTTTAATAAAACTAAAAGTCGAATTCAATTTCAGAAAAATCTTACATTTATATGGTTTTTCACCAGTGTGTGTTCTCAAATGTTAATGCATTGTACTGCTCTGGGCAAACTAACGACGACAAAGATATTCAAACGGTTTTTTACCAGTGTGTGTTCTGAAATGTCTTTCTAAAGTACCCTTTCGACTAAATTGGTTCCCACAATTATTACATTCAAACGGCTTCTCTTTTTCTCTTTCAAATCGATGTGACAGCGAATAAGTGACAAAAAGTATTCACGAAAGAAAACTGAGATACGCATCCAACAAAATGTTTTAGTTTTTCAAAAACATATTTCACAAATTAAAGTTTACTCTGTGTTTATTTATTTTCTATTTAATACAATTATCCTATACATTTTCTTGGATGTTATGTATTAAGTACCTATCTATTATAAAATACCTATAGTATCGTTGAGTATGCTACAACAAGTTCGCAAATTACAGCTCAAAAAAAAATTCAGTATTTTAGACAATGAAAGAATGTGAGCCAGTTTATTTTAATAATTAAAAATAAGTTGTCTTCTTCAAGACCATCTCAAAGAGTACTGAACCGATTTTGATAAAATCTGCACTATTTCCTTAGTTGCGCAAAATTTCTGCGACAAAAAACAATGTCAAAAATCCGCTTTATAGTGTTTGGGATATGCGCAAGCAAACATATAAATATACGTACATCTCAATATGTGTGCCTAATTTCATAAGTGTAAAGGTACACTTATGAAATTAGGCACACATGTTGAGAAGCTGGTACAGAACAACATATACAAAAATTGTGCAACCCCGACAATATTACATACATACGGTACGGGGCGAATTGAGAACCTCTTTTTTAACCAAAAAATTAACCATGGCTTTAAGCTATTACCGTGTTTAAGGCACTACGTGGGTTGACTTTGGGTGTTTTGGGTTGTGTTAGTAAAGGAAACCACACGCGAGCGAAGCCGCGGGTAAAAGCTAGTTTACAATAAAACTCCTAACATCTAAAAGCCTATCCATAAATTAATTTAAGAAATCAACAATATTATACATCGAAAATTCGTTCTTTTTTTGAGATATAGTGTTACGTGAAGATTCGGTGACTCTAAATAAAACTAAAAGACTCAGCCGCAGAAGGAACAAGTTGTTACAGAAATTAGTTTTACATGCAAATTAAATTCATTACATTTTGGTTTCCTGGCTGCTATTATAAAGTTTCTCTATACTAAAGGGATCTAGTGAAGCCCGTGGTTTAATACATTAGGTACGCATATATCGCATCCACCCTGAAATATTTATCTTTTACAAACAACTTGTGTTGCATGTGGACGAGAATTAAGTTCCCGTTCCTAACGTGACATTAAAAACTATGCAAAATAGTTGTGGTCCCATTGTTACGGTTTCTCAGCGTGAGTTTTTAAATGTCTATTTAAAAAACTTTTGTCACCAAATCGAAGACGACAAACCTTACATCCAAATGGGTTCTCACCAGTGTGCGTTCTAAAATGTTTTTCTAAATTACCCTTTCGATTAAATTGCTGGCCACAATCATTACATTCATATGGCTTCACACCAGTGTGAGTTCTTAAATGACTATCTAAATGACCCTTTTGATTAAATTGCTGGCCACAATCATTACATTTATATGGCTTCACACCAGTGTGAGTTCTTAAATGTGTATCTAAATGACCCTTTCGATTAAATTGCTTGCCACAGTTATTACATTTATATGGCTTCTCACCAGTGTGAGTTCTTAAATGAGTTTTTAAATGACTTTTGTGACTAAACTGCTTTTCGCAAACATTACATTCAAATGGTTTTTCACCAGTGTGTGTTCTTAAATGTCTGTTTAAAGTACCTTTTACATTAAATTCCTTGCCACAATCATTACATTTATATGGCTTCTCACCAGTGTGAGTTCTTAAATGTGCATCTAAATTACCCTTTCGAGTAAATTGCTGGCCACAATCATTACATTTATATGGCTTCACACCAGTGTGAGTTCTTAAATGAGTATCTAAATTATCCTTTCGGTTAAATTGCTTGCCACAGACATTACATTTATATGGCTTCTCATCAGTATGAGTTCTCAAGTGAATTTTGAATGCACTGTTTTGAGCAAATCGACGACGACAAACTTTACATTCAAATGGTTTCTCACCAGTGTGTGTTCTAAAATGTGTTTCTAAAGTACCTTTTACATTAAATTCCTTGCCACAATCATTACATTTATATGGCTTCTCACCAGTGTGAGTTCTTAAGTGTTTGTCTAAATTACCCTTTTGAATAAATTGCTTGCCACAGTCATTACATATATATGGCTTCTCACCAGTGTGAGTTCTCAGATGTTTTGTTAATGCACTGCTGTGAGCAAATCGACGACGACAAACCTTACATTTAAATGGTTTCTCACCAGTGTGAGTTCTTAAATGTGTTTCTAAATTACTCTTTGCATTAAATTCCTTGCCACAATCATTACATTTATATGGCTTCTCACCAGAGTGAGTTCTTAAGTGTCTTTGTAGGTTACTCTTCCACTGAAACCCCCTCAGACAAACATGACACTGGTGCCTTGTGTCAGCGCTCTGAGGCTCGCTATAATAACTGTTTCGGGAACTTCCTGCCACAGGCTGTTGGCCCTCTGCTGCGCCATCTGCAAAACATTTCTTACTTTCACCTACACCATCGCTTATCAAAGGAGGTCAGTTCGTTAGCGAACCCGTGGGATAAGATACATCATATGAGCGCACAGGTCACCACTGCCGCAGCGCTTACACGTAGACATACAACAAAGCCAACTACCCTCTCTCCTAAGAATTCATTCATATGCATAGAAATCTCAGAACAATAACTAAAGCATAGAAGGAGCCCGTTTTTCAGGAAAATATTCATCTCTCTCTTTTCAAAATATATCAGATAGAGATAAATATAAGTTTATCAATAGGTACCAATGTACACTTGGCAAATGTCAATTTGGATACCTTGGTTCTCTTTATGCTACTAATTTAAAAAGGCCAACTGTCTATGTCTATGTTCAACATATATTGTTCGCATAATACTCTAGCTTGTGTAGCTCTCCTAAGCATTCATTCATATGCATAGAAATATAGAAGGCGTGAATGACGTTATGCGAAAGTGACGTTTCTTCACAACGTCACTTTCGCAAAATGTCAATAATATTTTTATGTGAATATGAATAAGCAAGAGGACTAATATATTATACGTTTTTTGTACTAACTTACAAATAAACTTAATTTACATTTTATATCGGGTCTCCGCATCGTTGGCCACCTGGCCGGATACTTCGGCAGTGTTGCGCTGCATTGGACTTCAACCTGACCCTGGATGAATTGAATATGGATCTCTTTCGTCCACACCGATCATTTGAACTCAAAATCCATTTTCCATGTGCCATAGCTATTCAATTAGATGCCTTCACCCCTGGCTGCTCAGGGTGGTCCGACTTCCACTAACTTTAGCTCGACTGCTAGTTTCAAATTCAGAAAACCGCATTCGACTCCCTCCACCAAACAGAGACACACACAGAATGAGTCGTGTGAAACATATAACACCATCTGTTTGTTCGGTTGTTAAGAAGCTTACCGTCCGCGTAGTGTCCCCCGCCCCGCGCCCCCGCGTCTTCATCGGAGTCCCGTGTCTCGTCCACGTCAGCCGCGGGAACGCCTGGCACGAGGGAAATGACAGTTAGTGCAATCACTTTCGCACTGTGTAGAGATAATTATTGGCAGAATAAAAATTTAGCTTTATGACTCTTTCCCAAATATCATCAAAAATTTTATTACCACATGTAAAATTCCTGCTTTTAAGCAAGTGACTTCTTCGATGCTGGTGTGGTGAAAAGAAATACGTAGTACTGGGCGAAAATCTGTAGAATCATGTGAACATGCGATATGACCCCACCATTATTTACTTCAAATGGCTTTTTTTTTTTTTGAACATATTATATTTTAGAATATCAAGGAAAATTATAAGTCAAGCCAGGTCAAGCCAGGTCAAGCCACAAAATTATTTATTGGCCACGTGATTAAACTTTTAATTTTATAACTAAGCAACGGGAAAATAGACCAGTGCCGACAACTTTGAAAATAACAAAAAGTGAAAAAAAAATTATAGTAGGATGAAACGCAATACGGGCGATTTGAGGTCGGGAGTGGAAGGGGATGAGCTTTTAAGGGTAAGAAACGGTTTATCTCGATTTCCGGCAAAACTACAAGTCCTGTGGAAAAACGATATATGGCAATGATGTAGGTAATAACAATTTCTACTCCCTTTTCTACTCCCTCCCATTTCTACTCCCTCCCACCCTGTTACCCTGTTAAGAAATAAAAGAATTACCGTTGCCAGCTTTTAAAAACAAGTTGCGTGGTCTCCTAATAGATAAATGTTTTTACTCTGTGGCTACACTGGTCGCTTCGCGTTTCCGAACGATCGGTCGTTTCAGCGCGCGCGGACAGCTGTCAAATAGACACACGACACGACGTGCTCGGGACAAGAGAACCTTGGCTATCGTATCGCGTCTGTATAATAATACGCGGCCTGATCCTACGCAAATCTACTCCAATCACCAACAGGACCCTTGGACAGACTGGTTACCTATAAGAGCCTACGATGTTTTTGGAAGATTACAAGTAACTATCATTACAACGTGTTTGATTACAAGTACCCCAAATTGGTGACGCCGACGAGCACATTGAAAATATACCGGAGGGATTTTCACGCCAACAAGTTCATATCAGCATCACGCTGTCACTGACGAAATTATATTTCCATCTCAACAAGTTCCAGTTAACATTCATTTCGCAATTTACGACCGACGTTGTGTACATCAAAGGTGCTGAAAATGTCGTGGCTGACACAATGTCAAGAGGAATTGAAGCCATCTCCCTCGCTGACGACTACGAGGCCCTACGTTTATCACAAGACACAGACGCAGAGTTACAAGATTTTCTAGACCAAAGTACCACGTTGCAACTTCACAAGGTAACCCTTCCTGGTTCCACGACTACCCTCATATGTGATACAGCAACAGGAAAACCTCGTCCATTCCTAACAGAACCCTTTAGACGGCAAGCTTTTAATAAGCTGCATAATTTAAGCCAACCGGGGATAAAAGCCACATGTCAGTTAGTTAGTGAGAGATTCGTTTGGCCTTCCATGCAAAAAGATATTCGCAACTGGGCACGATCTTGTCTGGCGTGTCAACGTAGCAAAGTTACAAGACATAATTCGACCCCGCTCGGCAACTTCGAAGTTCCACTAGCGCGCTTCTTACACGTTCATATTGATATCATTGGACCACTTCCAATAAATAACGAATATCGCTATTGCCTCACTGCTATCGATCGAGTAACGCGATGGCCTGAAGCCTGGCCAATGCTTCTGCTGCAGAAGTAGCTGAAACCTTTACAAGAGAGTGGATTTTCCGGTATGGAGTACCCCAAATCATCACTACTGATCAGGGGACGCAATTTGAATCGGACTTGTTTCGCCGCCTCATGGACACGTTCGATATAAGACGCGTAAGAACTACTCCATACCATCCCGCCGCAAACGGGATGATAGAACGTGTCCACCGCCAACTTAAGGCCGCACTGATGTGCCATGAAAACGAATCTTGGATTAGCTCGTTGCCACTCGTCCTCCTTGGAATGAGATCAGCTCTCAAGGAAGATTTGAAGGCTACAGCCGCAGAAATGTTGTACGGTGAGCCACTGCGACTGCCAGGAGAATTTATAACACCCTCAAATTTGAGACAACAGATAGAAGACCCGGCCGATTTTGTCGTGCAGCTCCGGCGAAAAATGTCATCTCTGCGACCCACCCAAGCTTCTCGCCATACGAATCCAACGACATTTATATTCCGAGACCTCACCTCATCAACTCACGTGTTCATTAGAGATGATTCCGTACGTCGTGCCTTACAACCTCCTTACACGGGACCTTACCGTATAATTGGACGAGCAGAAGATGGAAAAACTATTACAGTTGAAATAAAAGGGCGAAGTGCAACAGTAAGTGTAGATCGCGTTAAGCCGGCCTATTGCGAATCTGACTCACTCGATTCACGGACACATCACATTGATTCACCGAATGAACAAAACACTCGCGTTCTTCAGTCATCATCTGACTCTTCCACACCTTCACACTCTTCTTCACTGCCACAAGGCATCACAAAAACGAATCAACCCTACACCACGCGTTCAGGGCGTAGTGTGCGTTTTGCTAAACCCTTTGATCTTTGACCTTCCTTTCTCCGTAGGGGGGTGGTGTGGCTACACTGGTCGCTTCGCGTTTCCGAACGATCGGTCGTTTCAGCGCGCGCGGACAGCTGTCAAGTAGACACACGACACGACGTGCTCGGGACAAGAGAACCTTGGCTATCGTATCGCGTCTGTATAATAATACGCGGCCTGATCCTACGCAAATCTACTCCAATCACCAACAGGACCCTTGGACAGACTGGTTACCTATAAGAGCCTACGATGTTTTTGGAAGATTACAAGTAACTACCATTACAACGTGTTTGATTACAAGTACCCCAAAACTCTATACAAGAATATTTAATTAGAGGCATAAGTAGTTATGACACATATATTTAAAAATGACAAATGAATTCAAATTAATATAACATAATAATAGTGATGAATTGAAAATAGGGATGAATATTATTAGTTTTAACTTTATGATTTGTTACTATTTGCATGCCTAGATAGGTTAAAAGTGTGATCTTAAACTGTAACAAACACCTCATGTAACCAATAAATATGATTTGATTTAATTTGATTTTGATTTGTATTAACACTTTTTTCACATAACCTCAAAATGTATGTGAAAAATTCAAATAAACATGATTTTGGTTTTTTTTTTTATCTTTGACATTTTTTTTTCTTTTTCGCATATTTAGACAGAGATGGAAGAGGAGGCTTCTACCCAATAGGGATTAATTACAAAAACAAAACCTCATTTATAACTGTTTTAAATGTAAAGTGAACATTTTATTTTGGAAATAAACTAAGCTTATTATTATTACGTACCCGCTGAATCCTCATTGTCCGTCGCAGTGTCGAAAGCATCCTGTGACTCCGGCTCGGTTTTGACCGCGACCCTGGCGGGCGGCGTGCTGTCACAACATTCAGCCACAGAGAAGGACAGCGACGCCCACAAGCCAATGGCCTCGCGGTCAATCAGGGATATCGACTTTTCTGTAATCTAACAAAGATCAAACAAAAATTTTTATATAGTTTGTTTGTTTTCCTATCTGACTTGTGTGTCATCATTTCTATCATCCACCATGTTACTTGATTCTCCTGAAGGAAAATACTGTAAAAATACATGCATGTTTGTGTGTAAAACCTTAGATGGCAAAATAATTTTCAATACTTGGACATGTTGCCTTATGTTTACATAAGGTAGTTTCTTGTGTAGAGGGTTGCTCTATCAACAATGTCTAGGCAGTGCGTGCCATCCTGTCTGCTTTGTTGCGTGGTCCCTGCCATTGCTCAGTATTCTTAGCAACAGTAGTGTTTGACTGTGTTAGTATATCGATATAGAAGGTAATGAACATTATAACACAATATAACCTAAGTACCTCGCCAGCCGTCTCCAACATAGCAGTCAGCACATTGTCTGCCCTGGTGGCGGTCACCATCAGCTTGTGGCTCTTGTACAGCATAGCGCGGCAGATGTAGCATGCTGCCACGGGCCTGTTCCCACTCACGAGCTGGAATGTTGTACAGCTTTTACTTTAGCATTTCAATACTTAAATGAACAATATGCAGAATGTTGTACAGCTTTTACTTAAGCATTTCAATACTTAAATGAACAATATGCAAAATTTATAGATTTGTATGTCCTAATCCTTTCTACACATGGAAACAAAACATTAAATCAAAACAATGTGTTTCATACACATACTTGCAAACTACAAGTATATGTTTGCAAAAATGAAGTTGTGCAGTTAGCACCAGTTGTGATGTTGAAGTCATTTACAATGATATTTCCTTGAACTTTTAGACTACATGTTTTTTTGGGAATTATGATATTATCTTGAGGGAAAGACTATGTGCAGAAAAAGAATGGTAGTGGCGTGCAAGAGAACTAATACTATGATTGTATATAGCTACTTGACTCCACCGCTTGTTCAGATAAATATTATTTCATGTTGACTGTTTTATAGAGCAGTGTTGCTTTCTTCTAATTTAAGTTCAAAATCATGCCGAAAACAGGCAAAGGGCTTATTCAGATCTACGAGAGAAACCACATCACCTCCAAATCTTAAGAACATTTCCGCACGGCGTCTAATCATAAATTATATCGCGCAGACTAAAGTAAAGCAGATAGACTAATCCTAACTATTATGATACTTACAAAAGCCCCCGTCAGCCTCTCGTACACGAGTTGCAGGGCAGTGTCGTCAATGTTGATCATGGGCGCGTCCACTGCGAGGCAGATACGGCAAACTGCTGGACTCTGATGCATCTTGTGTAAGGCTATTTTGTTATAAGGACTATGAATTCAATTTACAATATGCGCTTCCACTCAAATAATAAATAACTACAATTGAATCGCAGTATAGACTGTGGGTTAAGGTGACACAATACTAAAACTAAAGCAAACGATAACAAGTTTATGTCACAATTCCACAAACTACGCTGGCTGTAATAGTATTATCTTCGTAATTCGTAATGTGCCACAACACAAACTTGTGGTGTATGTAGCTGACTGATCTGAGAGCAATAGAGCCTGATTAAAGCATCACTTTTAAAGTATTAATATTATTATGTTTATTGTTTCGATTAAAGGCAATAATTAAATATAAATATAAATAAATATATAAATATAAATATATACGGACATTGTTCTGAGATACGGACAAATCACACAGAATTTATTATTTACTGCCGATCTGACATTGACAGATTGTCAGTGACACTGACACCAACTTCAAATACGAGTGCTATTGCTATTATAAAATAAGGGACTCAGCAACTCGCAAAAGGTGTAGTTTTCAAACTCACCGCTCATGTTCTATGAATAAGACTTCCTTGTGAGACTTCTTTTAGGTTAGAATTAGGGGGTCTTACACTAAGTTGGGGACGCTCGCTCCTTTCGTTCGGTCGCTCTGTTTTAAATAAATAAATAAAATATATACGGTACGGACAAATCACACAGATTAAGCTAGCCCCAAAGTAAGTCTATGGGGCCAACACTGGAAACTCATAAAAAATTTCATCATTTCCATACAAAAGAGTTCTGTCCCAGCTAGTTTATATGGGAATGTTGATTTTTTTTTGAGTTCCTAGCATTGTTCCTATAGGAAAAGTTGTTCATTTTGATGGTCTGAGTCACCCCTTTAAGGGTCCAAAACGATAAAAAAATTACCATGAATAGTTAGACATACAAGACCCAGGCCAATCTGTAAAAGATCATTTTCCATCTTGACCGGGCACTTTTGTGTCGCAGGATGGCGTGCTAACCACTGCGCTACGGAACGGAGCTCGTCTCGTGAAAAACTACAAGGTGAGTTTAAAACTTCACGTTTTGATTTTCGCTAAGTCCCTCATTCAATAATAGCACCTGAGAATAGTACTTGAAGTCGGTCTCACTGACAAACTGTCAATGTCAAATCGGCAGTTTAATAAAATAGGTACTCCACAGGGTAGTTAGCAAAGAGTAAAATAATATATAGGGGTAGTTAGTGGGATACCGTAGAGGAGAATATACGTAGTATCTCTTAGTAGTTTGTGTAGAGAATCATGTGTATGTGAAATATTTCTTAATATATTAAAATGGAAGAATTGTGCACAGCTTGCCTGTGCATCGGAAGGAATCTGTATTATATTGGCGATACGGATGATTTTGGTCTTTACTTGCAAATTTTGAATGAAATACCTGTAAGTACTCACCTTTTAATTAAGTAGGTACGTATAATAATCTTAGGGGATTAACATAATATTATGAAGGAGATTAAAATAATTTACAGTAAAATAAAATAAATATTTACTTTTGAAAGTATTAACTATTTACAAAATAACTGCCCAAATAATTTAGTGTGAAAAAAATGGGGGCTTGGGTGTGGGAGCGAGGAGTCCCACTACAATCAACCCCTCCGCGTTCCACCTAAATTTAAGTCAAATTCACTCGAGAGCCCCTTAAACTGCAACCTTACCTCCAAACTTGAATCATCATATCTCAGAAACCAAGGTTACCTTAACCTTTTTAGCCTTGGTAACAGAAGCCCAAAGTGGCAGATAGGGCGGTTAAAATATTCTTGGATTCCTCCTTCTCCCCTCCTCCCTCCATTGTCACATCACAAAGGGCTTTATCCAGCAGTGGACTTCTTACGGCCGCAATGATGATGATGAAAATGTATATATCTATCTTGTAGGGATTATATTCGGTCAGCATGCACTTGGCCATTAGTTGTCATCAATTCGCCCAACGATCAGGGCATGTGTTAAGTAACTATATTATCTGTGTACCCCATAAATACATTGTCTTGGAGTCAACTCTTCGATTTGAAGATCCTTCTGGTAGTTAGTGTTAGGACCGTCCACTGTACCCTAAGTGGCAGCAATACTTACAGTGGCTTACATACCAGCTGATAGATTTGGTTTCCAGGTATACAACCCGCCAGAGATATGTGTCCGCGTCTGCTGGGAGTGCCGGGCCTTGCTGCGGCGGCTGCAGAGGTTCCGGCGCCAGGTTCAGCAGTCTTACCAACTGCTCACTCAAGTACATGCAGTAAGTACCATCTTTAAACAGGCGGTTGGAAGAAAACGTAACGTATCTTTGAGCAAAAATAAGTATTGCCTGTAGCATGGCTCTACCACAACTCAATACAAACAAACACACGTGTGATTCCATATGTTTTTCAGAACAGCACACTAAGTATCGCGCGCCCCCCGCACCTCAATGTCCAGTGCATCACGAGCATCTCTCTCCCGTTTGATGACATCATACTCAAGCCGGAACCTGATGCGGGTGAGTCTACAAGTTTTTCTAATACATGCATATTATCACCTCTTTGTGCCTTACGTGGTAGACAGAGCCAAAGGCCAAGGTTAGCGTGTTTGTGAGCATATAGGTGGAAAAGGGAATATAAACGGTTTTTGAATAAGCACTGTTTTCATCAATTAAAATAAAACAAGAAATTTAGGTTATAATGTTCCATTTTTTTATTGTATCAGAGAGTACAGTAAGGTTTAGCAATTATGAATGAAAAAAGATATCGAACAAATGTCGCCACGACCACGGTTACAAATATATTTCACTTTTTGGCAAAATGGCCGTCTATTTCATTAATTACGTCACGAATTTTTGGATTATGAAAGACTGTTGGGTTGCAAACAATTGTCGTTGGTTGTTTGCTGTTGCCGTTGTTTGCAACAATTAAATTGGTTATTGTTTGAATTGGTTACATGATTAACAAAGTGTTGCCCCCATTTATAGAGATGGTGGTTGGGCCCGTCCCGAATTGGTTTAATTTGACCCACACTGCTCGTTGAGCATAAAAACCTGTTGGTTTCTGGGTCGGGTCTGAGATCAAATATTTTCCTGAGAAGGACAGTTTTTGACGTGATAACATCTGATAAATCGATGACCACCGGCTGCATGCACGAAAAATGTCACGTTCTGGAGCAGCAGCAGTAGTAGAAGTATCTATTACGCATCTATCTCTCACCGTTATCACGTATAATAATCGTCCGTAAACCGACTTTACAGACAAGCAACTTTTGTATTGTTAGCTTTTAGTGAACAGATATCACACCTACCACCGGGAGATTCTCAAATCACTTCGAGAACACTCCGGTAAGCCAGAGTTGGGCCGAGAGCATTTACCGCTTGTAATAATTAAATGGTATACGATTTAGACATTTCGAGATATGGACATTTTAAGATATGTACGTTTAACATACCGGCTGGAAATTTTGGGATTTGAACAATTAGCAAATTCCCTAGAAGAAGAGAAGAACTGCGAGAAGAGAAGCAGCTGGCACATTCTACGTTTACTACCAGACCAGCATGGAAGACAAAGACGGGCCTCTCTATGTTACAGAAGCAGACACGCCGGAAGTGGATGGTGTGCCGGAAGTGAAGAGTGAGCCCGAGGACGACACCGAGCATTGTGAGGAGACGTTTGTGAACGCTTTCGACGTGGAACAGCCGGAACACCTACAAGCTAAGAGCAAGGTCAGCCAACAAGTTGTGACACTGCGGCGCCAATCAGTCAGGTGTAGAGGCGAAACACGTGTCGGGAGCACGACGGCTGATATTGCTGCGGCCTCAACGGATGCAGCAGTAGCGACCAGGGTGGCATGCATCAACTATTGGTGGGACATGAAGGGACTAACAGTAGTGGGTGGGCGCTGGCCAGCAATAGTTTGCATGAACTAACTGGTGGCGGAAGCACGCAAAGTAAATTGTCTTAAATTAAATGTAGCTTTGACTTCCGCAAAGTAACACCTCAATCCATTAACAATGAAAAAAAAACGTACATGCAAATTTGGTTTCAATTTAATTTTGCTATTAATTGATCGCATTTGAATGCACCTCAAAGTTATAGTAACAAGGTATTTGGTTTCCTATTTTACTTTTAGGAAAAGTTAGGTAGTGTACTTTAACTCGTGTTTTTAATACGACCGCGAATTTTGTACTTAGTATATCTCATTAATATTTAATACTTAACATTAATATCCAATTAATTATTAAAAAACGGGTTATGAATTATTTCCAGGTTAAGCTAATTTGAGGCGCCTATCACCAGAATCCGTAGTCGTGCGGTTTCCGGCAGAGTAGAATAGGACCACTCCAATTCTTCCCATGGAGGTCGTAAGAGGTGACTTAGGAAATACAAGCTAAACAAAGCTCATAAACATCAATGAGATCTCTCCAGTCTGTCGGGTCTGGCTGTCAAGTATGGCTCCGGTGGTATAGAGAGGGTCATGCTCCTGCAGTGGAGACTAAAACAACCTGATTATGATATTTATATGATGAATGATCACCAGAATCAAGTGACATAATGGTTCATTATAATGATCACAGACGCGTCAGACAGGAACAAACTGGGGGTGTGAGGAGGTGTAGGAAGGGCACGCTAGTATGTACTAATTGTTTTTGTTTCGTTTATTTATGGCTTTCACGAGTGACGTTTTTGGCCAGTATCAAGTATAATTGAGGTTTAGGAGGAGGCGCGTTTTCTAAATCTTGTTAATCAACGAAATGATGATATAGCTAATAATAATAAATAAAAATAAATATATACGGACAAATCACACAGATTGAGCTAGCCCCAAAGTAAGTTCGAGACTTGTGTTATGGGATATTAACTCAACGATACTATATTTTATAACAAATACATATATAGATATACATCCAAGACCCAGGCTGTTGGAGCGTTCTAGACTCCTTTCAGACATAATGACGGGCCCATTTTGCTCTATGACTCGACGAGCAAAATAGACTGACAAAATGACATAGAACACGACAAAAGACTACTTTTTTACTGACACTTTAGACATCGACACAGTCCACTAGCTATGACCAGAGAAGACGGTCGTCATCTATTGTAAATAATTCTTCATTTTCTTTCATTCACAGGCCAATCTAAAAAAGATCATTTTCCATCTTGACCTGAACGGGGATCGAACCCGGGGCCCTCGTGTCGCAGGCTGGCGTGTTCCCATTGCGCACGGAGCTCATTTCGTTGATTCTACGGAGCCCCTGGCGACAATTCCTTCAAATCCACTGCTTGATCACAGACGACGCAGCGAGGCGGACAACCACCAGCCCGCTAAGTAAATCACCATGGCACTTTATTTTAGTTATTCCACACATTGTTCATAAAAATGGGCATTTATAAGACCAACACCGATTTCACATTATAAAGTCCACTACAAACAATTTGTAAAATAATCCAAAACAAAAGCGTGCAGTCCGCCGAAATTCCCGCCAAGATCTCCTATGGCGAGCTCCGTGGCGCAGTGGTTAACAAGCCCGAGTTCGATCCCCGGTCAGGTCATGATGGAAAACGATCTTTTTCAGATTGACCTGGGTCTTGCATGTTTATCTATATAAGTATCTATTATAAAATATAGTATCGTTGAGTTGTGTGCGTTATTCCAGCCAGATTTTGTTGAAAATTTACGAAAATCGACATTGTAGTGCAGTAGATAATTAGATATAGAGCTTCTGTAAATGGTAAGCTAATTTTTAAATTTGGTAAGCGTATATTTTTTGAATTATTTGATAAAAACAGTTCCGGCTAGCGTAACGTTACCGTAGCCAGATCTTTTTTTGTTTTGCGGGAATTTTGAAATAAAAGTTATGTAAATAATTAGATATCAATTTGGTATAAATGGTACAACTTAAATTGTATTTGTATTTGCTATGGTTGCGAAGATATTTGAAATCCTGCTGGGGTAACGGTTTGCTCAATTGCTGTATCTCGGAATTGACTAAGCGGATGATGATGATTTTTGCACAGGACATCTGGCTAATTAGTTATAGTTTATAGCGCAATAAAGGAATTCACAGTAATTAACCGTTTAGAAGTTATTTTCATTAAATAGAAATATGCTTTAATAGGTCCTAGCACTTCCAATAAGCGCTCCAAGGACTAACTTTAAACGTTATTATATAGTGAAATACTGTCTATAAATGGTACCAAAGTTTCATTAGTATTCTATACGTAATTAAAAAGTTATGATGAATCTTCGATTTGTTTCGGCCATGGCGCGCGGCGGAGTTATTTTACGACCGATTAACCGAGTTTCCTGTACGAGTGGTCACATAATCTTTTGTAAATAATTAGATATACATGTCAATTTAATACCTAATAAATTTCAGACATGTAGATTAATTAATTAACGAAATAATTGAAAAAATGATGTTCGCGTGGTAACCCGACCAAATCTAGAATGTTATGAAAAAGCGGCCGCGCCATACATTATACCAACCTTCTTAAACTTACTAGATAATTTCATACTCGTACGTGTTTTGTACAGACGAGCTACATAAGTGATATAATAAAACTTAGTTATAACTAATATTATATTAATATAAAACATTTTCGTATCTTTAGATAGAATACTGTTGACTAGCTCCGTGGCGCAGCGGTCAACATGCCAGCCTGCGACACGGAGTGACCGGGTTCGATCCCCGGCCAGGTCAAAATGGAAAATGATCTTTTTCAGATTGGCCTGGATCTTGGATGTGTATCTATATATGTATTTGTTATAAAATATAGTATCGTTGAGTTAGTATCCCATAACACAAGTCTCGAACTTATTTTGGGGCTAGCTCAATCTGAGTGATTTGTCCGAAAAAGGTAAGTAAGTTTATAAATTAGCTTCAAAAATAATCACAGGTTTTTTCTTATGGACCAATATGCAACGTCGCATGCTTATCTAAAATTAAAAAGAAAGAATTTATAAATACCTATATCTTTTTTATGTTATCGTTCCGAATAAGTTAAAGTAAAATACTTGTAGTCATATATAAAGTTTTATTGTATAAAATCACAGATCAATAATAATAAAATGTAATAACATTACAGTGTAGTATGTACTTACATATTTTATCTACAGTAAGTATCTACTTCCCATTGCTTTCTGTAATCTGATTAAAAAAATCACAAATGTCTTAGACTAGCTGTTGCCCGCGACTTCGTAGTATGATTAATTAGTATAGATGAATTTTCCCCGTTTTCAAAACATTTTTTATTAATGCTTCGCTCCTATTGGTCGCAGCGTGATGTTTTATAGCCTTCTTTAAAACCTTCCTCAATAAATGGACTATCCAACACAAAAAGAATTTTCGAATTTGAACCAGTAGTTCCTGAGATTAGCGCGTTTAAACAAACAAACAAACTCTTCAGCTTTATAATATTAGTATAGATAAAGATAGCCGTATTCTTAAATTACGTTTTTAGTATAAAAATCAAAATACAATATTATAAATAAACGACATAACAATGCAGTTTACTTCTTAGGATACGTACTTTTTGAAACAGTACAAGCTAAAGCTTTGTTTTATAGTAAACACTAGCTTCCGCGGCTCCGCCCTCGTTAATGTCGATCCCACGGGAATAGTACTTTTTCCCGGGATAAAAGGTAGTCTATGTCCTTCTCTGTACTCCAGAGAACCTGTATACAAAATTTCATAGAGATCGGTTCAGTAATTACGGCGTGAAAGCTTAACAAACAAACAAACTCACTTTCGCATTTATAATATTAGTAAGGATAACGCAGACTAACTACGAGTAAATTATCAAGATGCTTCCACTACTAACTGCTAAGCTGTAACTGGTAGCTAGTAGCTATTTTAAAATAAATGTACCTACTTTTTAAAAATAGCTCGTCTGTACAAACCGCGTATGTATTATCCTGTAAGTTTTAGAAGGTTGGTATAATGTATTGCGCGGCCGCTTTTTTATAACATTCTAGATTTGGTCGGGTAACCACGCGAACATCATTTTTTTCAATTATTTCGTTAATTAATTAATTTACAGGTCTGAAATTTAGCAGGTATTAAATTGACATGTATATCTAATTATTTACAAAAGATTCAGTGACCACTCGTACGGGAAACTCGGTTAATCGGTCGTTAAATAACTCCGCCGCGCGCCATGGCCGAAACAAATCGAAGATTCATCATAACTTTTTAATTACGTATAGGATACTAATGAAACTTCGGTACCATTTATAAACAGTATTTCACTATATAATGACGTTTCAAGTTAGTCTTTGGAGCGCTTATTGGAAGTGATAGGACCTATTAAAGCATATTTCTATTTAATAAAAATAACTTCAAAACGGTTAATTACTATGAATTCCTTTATTATGCTATAAACTATAACTAATTAGCCAGATGTTCTGTGCAAAAATCATCATCATCCGCTTAGTCAATTCCGAGATACAGCAATTGAGCAAACCGTTACCCCAGCAGAATTTCAAATATCTTCGCAACCATAGCAAATACAAATACAATTTAAGTTGTACCATTTATACCAAATTGATATCTAATTATTTACATAACTTTTATTTCAAAATTCCCGTAAAACAAAAAAAGATCTGGCTACGGTAACGTTACGCTAGCCGGAACTGTTTTTATCAAATAATTCAAGAAATATACGCTTACCAAATTTAAAAATTAGCTTACCATTTACAGAAGCTCTATATCTAATTATCTACTGCACTACAATGTCGATTTTCGACAATTTTCAACATAATCTGGCTGGCGTAACGGACACCATTGAGTTAGTATCCTACGGCGTAATTACTGTGGGGCTAGCGCGATTTGTGATATGTCCCTATATATTTACTTATTATTAAATTTTTGTTTGCATTCAGATTACAGAAAAATCAGTATCCGCGATTGGCCGCTCGGCCATTGGCTCGTGTGCGTCGCTGTCCTTCTCTGTGGCTGAATGTTGTGACAGCACGCCGCCCGCCAGGGTCGCGGTCAAAACCGAGCCGGAGTCACAGGATGCTGGTGACACCGCGACGGACGATGAGGATCCAGGGGGTACGTATGCTTAAGGTGGCCAAACGTACTGCTCTCTTCCATGTGTTTCTCTACCATGTTTAGGGTTCCGGCCCTATAAAAGGTAAAAGGAACCCATTAGGATCACCTAATAAAATTGTTACTCTTGCAAGACCATCTTTCCTAGGAACTAGTGGACGTAAAAGTTGAAATGGATCAAAAAAAAAATCAAAAAAAAACTGGTTATCACATATGTATTAATATCTGCGGCCCCTTGAAGCTGTCAGAAACTCGAACTTGTAAGTGAACGGAATCAAAATGTTATGTTGCATATTTTGTGATGTGTACTTCCCGTTAACCTACAATCATGATATTTACCAATAAGCAAGGCAAAATTTGTAGTAAGAACTTAAAACGTCTTTATTGTACGGAACCCTCAGTCCGCGTCTGACGCACGTCAACTAGTGGTGGATTGCTAGCCACATCATCTATTGACATGATTCCTTAGATTTTCGTCCAATCGGCCGGTTGCTACTGTCTAGGTGGAAAGAGAAGCCCTTTGGGTAACCAAAGGATAAAAACTGTACCCTATCACTAAGACTCCGCTGTTCGAATGTCTGACTGTCTGCCTGTCTGTCACCAGGCTGTATCTCATGAACCGTGATGGTAAGACAGTTGAAATTTTCGCAGATGATGTATGTTGCCGATATAACAAAAAATACTAAAAAACAGAATAAAATTAATATTTAAGGGGGCTCCCATACAACAAACGTGATGTTTTTATTCGATATTGATAACGGCAACAGATAGACGCTTGGAATATTTACCGAATATCTATACTAATATTATAAAGCTGAAGAGTTTGTTTGTTTGAACGCGCTAATCTCAGGAACTACTGGTTCGAATTGGAAAATTCTTTTTGTGTTGGATAGTCCATTTATTGAGGAAGGCTTTTGTGCTTTAGGCTGTAGTTAGGTGATGTTTTATGGCAAACATCACGCTGCGACCAATAGGAGCGAAGCATCAATAAAAAATGTTTTGAAAACGGGAGAAAATTATTCATCAGAAAAAACCTAATTTATCATAATAACAGAAATTGCCGCGGACGAAGTCGCGGGCAATTTGTTGAGTTATATTGAGTTATATTTTCACTTTTAAAATATCACGGTACGGAACCCTTCGTGCGCGAGTCGTACTCGCACTTGGCCGATTTAAATTTTCTCCCAGACCAGCATGGCAGAAGTCACATCCTTGAAAGCAGCAATGTCTTCAAGGGTATTCACAAACATTGAAGGCATTTAGCGAAAGTGACGTTCAGGGACTAATGTTATTTGCGTGCCAGGCGTTCCCGCGGCTGACGTGGACGAGACACGGGACTCCGATGAAGACGCGGGGGCGCGGGGCGGGGGACACTACGCGGACGGTAAGCTTCTTAACAACCGAACAAACAGATGGTGTTATATGTTTCACACGACTCATTCTGTGTGTGTCTCTGTTTGGTGGAGGGAGTCAAATGCGGTTTTCTGAACTTGAAACTAGCGGTCGAGCTAAAGTTAGTGGAAGTCGGACCACTCTGAGTAGCCAGGGGCGAAGGCCTAATGAATATTGCAGTTGAAATATGGATTTTAGGTTGAAATGATCGGTGTGGACGATAAAGATCCATATTTAGTTCTGCCAGGGTCAGGTTGAAGTCCTATAGAGCGCAACACTGCCGAAGTATCCCGCCAGGTGGCCTACGTCGTATATAAAATAAAATAAAACATGTAAAATAAACTTTTGTAGGTTAGTAAAATAAAATACAATGCAGTGGTCCTCTTGCTTATTCCAATTTTCGCATAAAAATATGAATGGCTAGAAAAAATGGGACTTCCAAATACAGTCTATTTACTTCCCGCAATATCCTACAGTTAGGATATTGCGGGAAGTAAATAGACTGTATTTGCATAGGTACTGGATATAATGGACAAAAATTACAAAGTTGGAGATGTGTGTAAGAACAAAAGCCAAACTGAAGTGTCATCTAAATGTTGAATGTAACTCCCCGCAGTGTTGCCCGCGCCAGAGTTTGCGTTTTGTTTTTATGTTTCATAACAATAAAATTTTGCGAAAGTGACGTTCTACGTTGCGAAGAAACGTCGCTTTCGCATAACGTCATTCACGCCTTCTATATTTCTATGCATATGAATGAATGCTTAGGAGAGAGGGGATTTGGCTTCGTTGTATGTCTACGTGTAAGCGCTGCGGCAGTGGTGACCTGTGCGCTCATATGATGTATCTCATCCCACGGGTTCGCTAACGAACTGACCTCCTTTGAAAAGCGATGGTGTAGATGAAAGTAACAAATGTTTTGCAGATGGCGCAGCAGAGGGCCAACAGCCTGTGGCAGGAAGTTCCCGAAACAGGTGTTATGGCGAGCCTCAGAGCGCTGACACAAGGCACCAGTGTCATGTTTGTCTGAGGCAGTTTCAGTGGAAGGGTCAGCTACAAGTACACTTAAGAACTCACACTGGTGAGAAGCCATATAAATGTAATGACTGTGGCAAGCAATTTAATCAAAAGGGTAATTTAGAAAGACATTTCAGAACTCACACTGGTGAAAAACTATTTGCATGTAATGTTTGCGAAAAGCAGTTTAGTCACAAAAATCATTTAAAAGTTCATTTACGAACTCACACTGGCGAGAAGCCATATAAATGTAATGATTGTGGCAAGCAATTTAATCAAAAGGGTGATTTAGTAAGACATTTAAGAACTCACACTGGTGAAAAACCATTTGCATGTAATGTTTGCGAAAAGCAGTTTAGTGACAAAAGTTATTTAAAAACTCATTTAAGTACTCACACTGGTGAGAAGCCATATAAATGTAATGATTGTGGCAAGCAATTTAATCGAAAAGGTAATTTAGAATCACATTTAAGAACTCACACTGGTGAGAAACCATTTGAATGTAAGGTTTGTCGTCGTCGATTTGCTGACAGCAGTGCATTAAAAATACATTTAAGAACTCACACTGGTGAGAATCCATATAAATGTAATGATTGTGGCAAGCAATTTAATCGAAAAGGTAATTTAGAATCACATTTAAGAACTCACACTGGTGAGAAACCATTTGAATGTAAGGTTTGTCGTCGTCGATTTGCTGGCAGCAGTGCATTAAAAATACATTTAAGAACTCACACTGGTGAGAATCCATATAAATGTAATGATTGTGGCAAGCAATTTAATCGAAAAGGTAATTTAGAATCACATTTAAGAACTCACACTGGTGAGAAACCATTTGAATGTAAGGTTTGTCGTCGTCGATTTGCTGACAGCAGTGCATTTAAAAGACATTTAAGAACGCACACTGGTGAGAAGCCATATAAATGTAATGATTGTGGCAAGAAATTTTATCGAAAAGGTAATTTAGAAACACATTTAAGAACTCACACTGGTGAGAAACCATTTAAATGTAAGGTTTGTCGTCGTCGATTTGCTGACAGCAGTGCATTTAAAAGACATTTAAGAACGCACACTGGTGAGAAGCCATATAAATGTAATGACTGTGGCAAGCAATTTAATCAAAAAGCTACTTTGGAATCACATTTCAGAACACACACTGGTGAGAAACCATATCAGTGTAAATTTTGTCGTCATCGATTTGCTGACAGCAGTGCAGTAAAAAGACATCTGAGAACTCACACTGGTGAGAAGCCATATAAATGTAATGACTGTGGCAAGCAATTTAATCAAATGTTTCATTTAAAATCACATTTAAGAACACACACTGGTGAGAAGCCATATAAATGTAATGATTGTGGCAAGCAATTTAATCGAAAAGGTAATTTAGAATCACATTTAAGAACTCACACTGGTGAGAAACCATTTGAATGTAAGGTTTGTCGTCGTCGATTTGCTGGCAGCAGTGCAGTAAAAATACATTTAAGAACTCACACTGGTGAGAATCCATATAAATGTAATGATTGTGGCAAGCAATTTAATCGAAAAGGTAATTTAGAATCACATTTAAGAACTCACACTGGTGAGAAACCATTTGAATGTAAGGTTTGTCGTCGTCGATTTGCTGACAGCAGTGCATTTAAAAGACATTTAAGAACGCACACTGGTGAGAAGCCATATAAATGTAATGATTGTGGCAAGAAATTTTATCGAAAAGGTAATTTAGAAACACATTTAAGAACTCACACTGGTGAGAAACCATTTGAATGTAAGGTTTGTCGTCGTCGATTTGCTGACAGCAGTGCATTTAAAAGACATTTAAGAACGCACACTGGTGAGAAGCCATATAAATGTTATGACTGTGGCAAGCAATTTAATCAAAAAGCTACTTTGGAATCACATTTCAGAACACACACTGGTGAGAAACCATATCAGTGTAAATTTTGTCGTCATCGATTTGCTGACAGCAGTGCAGTAAAAAGACATCTGAGAACTCACACTGGTGAGAAGCCATATAAGTGTAATGACTGTGGCAAGCAATTTAATCAAATGTTTCATTTAAAATCACATTTAAGAACACACACTGGTGAGAAGCCATATAAATGTAATAATTGTGGCAAGCAATTTAATCGAAAAGGTAATTTAGAATCACATTTAAGAACTCTTACTGGTGAGAAACCAATTGAATGTAAGGTTTGCCGTCGTCGATTTGCTGACAGCAGTGCATTAAAATCACATTTAAGAACACACACTGGTGAGAAGCCATATAAATGTAATGACTGTGGCAAGCAATTTAGTGTTAAGTGTAATTTAGAAACACATTTAAGAACACACACTGGTGAAAAACCATAACAATGATCCTTGTCTGTTTGTATTGTTTGTAATTTGGATTGCTAACATTCTTTTTTAGTTGTAAAAGGTATTGCGCAACTAGGGATTAATGCAAATTTTATCAAAATCGGTTAAGTACTTTTTGAGATAGTACAGTTTTTGAAATTCTTATTGTATAAAATACAAAATAATTTTCCTTGTGTTGTAGCAGACTAACTTAAATTAACCCGCTTTCTTAAACAATGTCTCCCCTTAGACAAGGAACCATCCGCTGCGCGCTTGGAACTCTGGGCTAAAAAGTTTCCAACAACGACTGCTTCACAGTTGCCACCTGCGGAGAAACTGCCACCGGGTCACTCCTTGCCCTGGAGTACGTGGAAGTCTCTCAACAGATTGCGAGTAGGTGTGGGCAGATGCAGAGAGAACCGCAAAAAGTGGGGCTTTTCTACTAATGATAGATGTAGCTGTGGCGCTGTGCAATCCATGCCACATCTGTTATCATGCCCCGAATGTCCCACCTCTTGTACGACAGAGGATTTGGCGAAAGCCACGGATGCGGCTGTAAAGGTTGCATCATTCTGGGCAAGATTCATTTAATCGTTTGGACCATTGACACGACAGAAGAAGAAGAAGCAGACTAACTCGACGATACTAATTTTATAATACATAAGTACTTATTCACATTAACATCCAAGAAAATGTATAATTGTATTAATTAAAAAAAATAGTAAACATATCGAATAAGATTTAATGATATAATAACAATATTCAGTCATATTATTTTAAAAACATATAATACCTATCACCCAACAATATTCATTAAATGAATATATATCATTATAATATATGTCATTTGTAAATACGTTATTCTTCACGCATGTGTCACAAGTTGATCCCATTTTACTTTCGAGATTTCATAACACTTCACACACACCCCGGGACAGATGAAACGAAATGAAACACGACACAAATAGCCGGAATATGTAATTGAGCCAACACACTTGTGGCGCTGACCGATGCTGTAGGGCCGGCGATGACGTCACAGCTTGTTGAGTGTGCTCGCATCGCCACCGCTCGGGAACTCGCTGTCTGAGAAGCAGGGCTCTGACGTTTGGATGTCGAGGGGCGAGGTGGGCAGGGGGAGCACCAGTCTGGGGAACAAACACTATTTTAAATGTAAACAAATCGAAGGGTTCCGTACAACCGTACAATATTCACCTGGCAGCGAGCAGGAACATTCTGCGAGGCGCACTATCCATGGCGTCGCTGTGGGTGTAGTCGCCGAGCATCGTGTGGCCGATCGCTTGGCAGTGCACCCGCAGCCGGTGGCCGAGGCCTATCTACACTACTACACCACTATTATACAGAGGGGAAAGATTGCCACAGCGTGCCCACTACTTAGGCACGTGGCGACACAAGCTGAGGCATTCCTTTGCCAATATTTTAATCAAATTTAATTGGTAATTAATGCGTTTTTCTTTGTTTTGTTTACGTTGATTGGGCTCCTAAACTACTGGACCGATTTCAAAAATTATTTCTCCATTAGAATCCTTGATGAAGATACATATGCTATAGAATAAGTACCTATATCTACTCGTGCGAAGCCGAGGCGAGTGAAAGGATGCTTGAAAACTTCGATCATTAATACCAACTAGATAACGCATTACCTACAAAATCGTAGCAAAATTCTGTCCGCTCGAACATATAGCTATACATCTACATTGACTTACTAATAAACAGAGACTAGTTTTAAAACCATTTTAATATCAAGATATTTCAGACCATATCACCTTACAATAAAGTCGCTTTTTTTAAAACAATTACCTTATGCTTACGATTATTCGTCACGAAGACTAGCAAAGTAATAAATAACACCTGTCACTTAGAAACGAAGAATCATTTTGTCTAAGAACATCCATTGTGATGACAACCTTATTGCACTAATCATAAAGTACTTTTCTCGTTGATTACATTGCGAGTTACGTCGTTTTGTTTCGTTTCTGTTTGCTTCTTCAAATGTTTGTGCGGATGTTGGCTAGCTTGGCCAAACATTTCTTGCCGTGGTTGAAAATCGGCAACTTTTATTTAAAATATTTATTATTAGTTAAAAGGTAAAATGTATAAAATAGTTAATTTACCTACCGAAAATAAGATACTCGGGACGAAAAATTCTTTTTTCGGCCATTATTTCGACAAGTTTTTAGTGCACACTGCGGCATCGTGACACTTCGTTACGTTGGCTGTGTTTGGACCGAACTAAATAAAATAGCCCCACACTGCTTGAGTGAGGGGCTATTTGCCGAGCCGTTTTTTATGCGCTGACCCGACATCTAGTTGGTATTAATGATCGAAGCTTGAAAAGCTCGAAGTCCCGCGGCCAGGCGCTGTATTAGTTTTGCTACCTCTGCAAGAAGTCCGATTATACCTAACAAGATCCCAGTCTATCGTTATATTTCTCACTCGAGCACTCGTCAGCTGCTTCAGATGTACACGGAGTCTGGACGGAAATAGTAGAGACAAGTCGCCACAGTGGCTTCAAGCTGCACCAGCGGGCTGTAACGCAGCGTCACGAGGCGCAGCGCCACTCTTGCGCCGCGTCTACCGGCGAAGCACCGCCGCGAGCCATTTCCTAAGGCCGTCAATGAAATGTGTACCTTTTCGTTTATTAAATAAATATATATTTCATTGCTACTTTTCAGTCGCGTCGCGTCTCGGTTTGAGCTGACTCCTGAGAGGGGTGTGTGAATGGGGCCTATAATCCTTCAGATTCCATGATACCGATGTTTTTTGTTATAATTATTGAGACTTAGTTTATGTTAACCGATTCAATGCGGCGGTCTCCATTTTCAAAACACGTCGTGCCATCCGCATCGAATGTGTCCGTTATTCCAGCCAGATTTTGTTGAAAATTGTCGAAAATCGACATTGAAGTGCAATAGATAATTAGATATAGAGCTTCTGTAAATGGTAAGCTAATTTTTAAATTTGGTAAGCGTATAATTTTTAATTATTTGATAAAAACAGTTCCGGCTAGCGTAACGTTACCGTAGCCAGATCTTTTTTTGATTAACGGGAATTTTGAAATACTTGTAGATTAATTAATTAACGAAATAATTGAAAAAATGATGTTCGCGTGGTTACCCGACCAAATCTAGAATGTTATGAAAAAGCGACCGCACCATACATTATACCAACCTTCTTAAACTTACAAGATAATACATACGCGGTTTGTACAGACGAGCTATTTTTACAAAGTAGGTACATTTATTTTAAAATAGCTACTAGCTACCAGTTACAGCTTAGCAGTTAGTAGTGGAAGCATCTTGATAATTTACTCGTAGTTAATCTGCGTTATCCTTACTAATATTATAAATGCGAAAGTGAGTTTGTTTGTTACGCTTTCACGCCGTAATTACTGAACTGATCTCTATGAAATTTTGTATACAGGTTCTCTGGAGTACAGAGAAGGACATAGACTACCTTTTATCCCGGGAAAAAGTACTATTTCCGTGGGATCGACATTAACGCGGGCGGAGCCGCGGGCGAAAGCTAGTGTGTACGGTGCAGGCAAGGTGTTAGGCCCAACACCGTACATGAAGAGATGTGATGCTGGTGGGTGGCAGATGATGGTGTGGAGATACAAGACCACGTCACATAGTAAACTGGTTTATTGCTTCTTGATAATATGACATCTTGCTGGTTGGGCGTGACGGGTCCTTTCTGAGTATTCTGATGTACATGATAAATATTTTATTTTGTAAAATGTATCTTAAACAACACTGGGGATGTCGCTCTATTGTTAACCCGACTTTCGGAGGGGGCAGCCGCCGTAGTGCTCTCCTCTACAACAGCGTAGTGTACGCTGGGCTCCGCCCGAAGAGAAGCTGGACGAGAGGGCTCAGGCTGCAGGGGCACGCAGCGCTTACGAAGTCGACGCACCGAGAAGATGATGCCGACAAATACTACCACGCCTACTAGCAGGTAGATGACAGTGTAATGGTGGACATCATGGTATGATATTGAATCTGCTAGTATGCTTAATTCTGTAGCCTTCATGTCCATAATTCTGGTGTCGATGTTCTTCACTATTTGACCAGTTTCTGTCTGACTGGAATCATCCGATATGGATGGAATTGGAATCGTCAAATTGATGATGTTATTGATTGGCGGTACTTCCACGTTAACAACATTTAATTCTGTTTTCATGGTGTTGGATAAGGACCTTCCTGAATAGATGGTAAACGTTCCTGTTTTGATGACGCAACCGTCACTCAATGTCAACACTCCGGCCTTACTGAGCTGTTCGGATGTAATCTTATCCTCACATATGATCCGCGTAGTGCATCGTCCACAGCAAAAATACATGTAGGAATTATTTAGATGTAAAGCTATCCACTTGTTCTCGCATGATGATGTCTTTGTTTCACATTGATTTGAAGTCTGGTTTTTGATGCATAAATTATCGTCTGATGTCATTTGATAAGTTGGGAAAAGTAGTTCCAGGATGTTTTACAAATAATAATGTGACTGTATTCGGTTGGTCAGACTCGACGGCTGTTCTTGGCTGGCTCCAGGGCGACGTCAATCGCTGGAAACCATTCGTAGCCAACAGAGTTAAATTCATCGTAGACATCATACCCAAAGAAAACTGGAACTACGTAAAATCAGGTGACAACCCTGCTGATTGCGCAAGCAGGGGTGTGTCGGTCCATCAACTATACAAACACTCACTATGGTGGCAGGGACCGACATGGTTAACATCATTTGAAGAAAATCAAGACAAAAAGACAGTTTTCAACACCGAAGAGGAAGTCAAAAAATCAGCCCAAATACACGTTTCAATTTCGACACAACAAACAGATGACGTCGCATATAATTTATTGCATAAAAATAGCAACTTCAATCGAGCCATCAGAATTCTTACTTGGACACTACGCGCTATATCACGCAATCAATCAAAGCCGAATTATTTAACAATTTGCGAAATGAGGAAAGCAAAAAACATTTGAATCAAGAAGGTACAAGAAGAAGAATTTCGAGAAGATATTATCAGTTTGAAGACAGAAAATAAAGTTTATTCGAAAAGTAAATTACTGAAATTGAATCCCTACCTTGACCAAGACGGTATGCTAAGAGTCGGCGGACGCCTCAGGAATGCCAACATCAATCAACATATGAAGCATCCACTGATCATACCCTACAGCAGTCACCTTACCGACCTTCTCATCGATCAAGGACATCGGATGACATTCCATGGCGGAGCTCGGTTAACGCTGTCTTGGCTACGCCAAGAATATTGGATTTTGTGCGGTAATCGTGCTGTTAAAAAACGACTTCGAAACTGCGTCAAGTGCAGGCGACACGATCCAATCAAACACGATCAATTAATGGGAGACCTGCCTTTAGCACGCTGCAACCCTAATCGTCCATTTAATCATACAGGGGTTGATTTTACGGGTTTCGTTGATATCAAAACAAATAAAGGACATTATGTACGGTGCAGGCAAGGTGTTAGGCCCAACACCGTACATGAAGGAATGTGATGCTGGTGGGTGGCAGATGATGGTGTGGAGATACAAGACCACGTCACATAGTAAACTGGTTTATTGCTTCTTGATAATATGACATCTTGCTGGTTTGGCGTGACGGGTCCTTTCTCGTTGGCTGGCCGATAGTATCTCCCCAATGATAAGAATTTTGATGATAATTATAGCAACAAAACCGCTGACACGCGTCCTACAAGTATGAGGCCGCGTGCCGCCTAAATGTGCGATGTAAGCTCGTACATAGTGTTTACTATAAAACAAAGCTTTAGCTTGTACTGTTTCAAAAAGTACCTATCCTAAGAAGTAAACTGCATTGTTATGTCGTTTATTTATAATATTGTATTTTGATTTTTATATTAAAAACGTAATTTAAGAATACGGCTATCTTTATCTATACTAATATTATAAAGCTGAAGAGTTTGTTTGTTTGAACGCGCTAATCTCAGGAACTACTGGTTCAAATTGGAAAATTCTTTTTGTGTTGGATAGTCCATTTATTGAGGAAGGCTTTAGGCTATAAAACATCACATAATTAAAAAAGTATACGCTTACCAAATTTAAAAATTAGCTTACCATTTACAGAAGCTCTATATCTAATTATCTACTGCACTACAATGTCGATTTTCGACAATTTTCAACATAATCTGGCTGGCGTAACGGACACCATCGGATCGGTTACTTAGATATGTATTGGATTACAAGAGATCCTTCAAAAACTAAATTGGTACATACGGTACGACGGGATTATAACCAAGTTCCTGCCCATGGCCGGTGAGACAAAAAGGTTCTCGAATGGCGAGATGTAACGAAAAGCGCAGTCTGATACCCACCCACCAGATGGACGGACAACCTCGCTACGGTCGCAGAAAGGCGCTGGGTCGCTTCTTGCAGGTCGTATTTAAAATTATTCGGGGAGACCTATGTCCAGCAGTGGACTTGTTGGGCTGACACGATATCAAAATGCTCAGTGATGTTCCGACCGATTAAAAAACATTTTATATCGTGGCACCTTTGTTTTTATGTGGGGTCCAAGGCCGCAAAGTGTAACGCATGCGGCACATTCTTTGCCTGTTTCAAATTAAGGATTCACATCACCCTAACTGGTCCATACACCAAACCTAGCCCCAGTAAGTTGTGAACTTGTGTCGTAGGATACTAACTCACCGATACTACCTATATTTTATAATAGACTAGCTTTCGTCCTCGGCTCCGCCCGCGTCAATGTCGATCCCTCGGGAATAGTACTTTTTCCCGGGATAAAAGGTAGCCTATGTCCTTTTCCGTACTCCAGAGACTTGTATGCAAAATTTCATTATGATCGGTTCAGTAGTTACGGCGTGAAAGCGTAACAAACAAATAAACTTACTTTCGCATTTATAATATTAGTAAGGATACTTATATAGATGAACATTCAAGACCCTGAAACATTCATAATCTAAAAATGATCGTTTTTAGGGTTCCGCAAGTAGGATACGCAAAGGGTAAAAACGGGACCCTATTAATATCGCTCCGCTGTCCGTCTGTCACCAGGCTGATTCTTATGAACCGTGATAGTTAGACAGTTGAAATTTTCACAGATGATGTATTTCTGTTGCCGCTATAACAACAAATACAAAAAAATTTAATAAAATAAATATTTAAGGGGGGTCCCAACAACAGACATAATTTTTTTTGGCCGTTTTTTTAGATAACGGAACGGAACCTTTCGTTCGCGAGTCCGACTCGCACTTGGCCGATTTTTCATCTTGACCTGGGGATCGAACCCGGGAACCCTCGTGTCGCTGGCTGGCGTGTTAACCACTGTGCTACGGAGCTCGCCGATATTTGACTGTGTGGTGTGTTCCAATAAACATTTGGTGGACTCGTGTCCTGCACCAGGTACTGTACATATTTCGAATATATCTACTTAAACAAATAGCTATATGTGGCGAGGATTCTTAATGGGTATGTATGTTCTGATTTGTACAAAGCTACTATGACGAACATAACACTCCTTCTCTGTGTGTTCGTAAATGTGTAAGTATTGTACTGTACCGAGCAAATCTACTATGACACTTGTTACAATGAGATGGTTTCTCACCAGTATGAGTTGTCAGATGTCTTTCTAAGTTCATTTATGGACGAAATTACATCCCACATTTATGACATTCTTAAGGTTTCTCACTAGTGGGAGTTCTCAGATGTGTAATTATTATCAGCAAATCGACGACAACAAAGATTACTTCTAAATGGTTTCTAACCAGTAGGGGTACTTAAATGTGTGTGTGTGTGTGTACTGAGCAAATCGCCTATGAAAAATATTACATTAGAACGGTTTCTCGCCAGTATCAATTCTTGAATGTGTTTTAAATGACCCTTTTCAATAAATTGCTCCCCACACCACACTTATTACATTAATAAAGTTGCTAAAGGCCTTTCCCCATTCATTCGACTAAGTAGTACCCTGTACATTTATTCCATTCTCAAATAAACACATTCCTATCCTTACCCAGCTGCAACATGCTTGCGATGGGCGTCGGCGTGAACGCACAAGAAGCTAAACAAACTGCGCTCGCCACCCGCTCTCCCAACGTGGTGAGTACGGCGATTTCCTTCCATGGAGAGAAAAATCTTCGGAGGCGGAGGAGGCCTATGTCCAGCAGTGAACTTCTTGTGGCTGAAATGACGATGATGATGGTTTCTCTCCAGTATGCGTTATTAAATGTGTACGTAATGCACTGTATAGAGCATGTCGACATTGATAATAATTAAATTCATATGGTTTTGTCAAATGTTTGTCCAAATTAATTTTACAAAGAAATTGCTTTCCGCAGTTACATTTATGTGACTTCTCACCAGTGTGAGTTCTCAGATATATTCCTAAATTACCGATATGAAATAAAAAAACAATGAAAGTGAAAAACTGATTAAGACTGACCTTTACGGGAAAAGGATTATAGGAGAACCTCGAGCAAGCCATTGTTTTTGAGCCTGAACAAGATAGTCTGTACTTTAGCGAATCTTAGTTCCTCATAGGATACGTAATATTACATCGAATTCATGAAAAAAAAAAAAATGTTAAACGCAGTTGCAATAAATAATTCAAAACCTTTGTATTCCCTACCAGTGGCGCCCTTAGTGGAGTTATGGCGGGGCCTTCCGAAGACGACAGTTAACTGGATGTATCAAAATGAATCTACGCTAACATAAGATTAATAACCAAACAACTGCATGCTTTTCATGTAGCTACATAAGTAGATCAACGCCAAACTATCTCGTATGTGTTTTATTAACCAAATAAATACAGGATCCAAACCAAAAAATAATGTCAACACAATTAAATTCCATTCTTGCTTATCGAGGTTTACAATCAATTAATGTGTTAAAATATAACTAGGTACCAACAGATTTGCCTTATTTAGTTAAAAGTTTGTAGTTAACTTACTGAATATACTGAAGAATAAATTTAGTTATGTAAAATGACAATTCTTGTCATTATTTGTTATTGGACCTAGAATTACAAGTCATGTCAACACTTTTTTTTATTTATTTCTTCATAACTTAGTCTATCTTAACAGTTAACCACCAATACGATAAACAAGTACCTACCCTAATTATTATTATTATAATTGTAAGACAACACAATTATTGCTGTTCTTGTCGCTCTCTCTCGCTCTCTCTAACTCGCTCAAGGAACAGGAAAAAAGGTCTATGTTCTCCGCCATTAGGTTGAGAGTGCGCAGCGCTCGCGCTCGCGGCGCGCGGCGCTGTAACTCGGTGCGGGCAGCCGGCACCGATAGCAGCAGTGGCCGGCGGCGGCGGCCTACATACCCATCGGGGACACATAACCTCACCTGGGCAAGGAAACTGGGATTATGGGTTCTTCCGTGGAGCAGTTTAAACATATACAATGCCAGTGCTAAGTCTCTACGCACCCGCAACTCCGTGTATCCCACCATACCGAGTACAAATAAGGAAGGATACATTAGCGGATAAAACGGATAGACGCCGTAAAGTCTCATGTATAAATATCTGGCAAATTTATTCTGAATGCGCTCCAACATGAGCATATATTTAGCTTCATGTGGAGCCCATATGACTGCATTGCCTTCCAGGTGGCTTCTCACCAATGCATTGTATAAAGAAACTATAACTTTAATATTAGTAAAGCCATGCACCCTACGTAATACTAAACCTAGGTTTCTGTAAGCCTTTTTCACAATCATACTTATATGCTTCTTGAATGAAAGTTCTGAAGTAAAGTTACTTAGGTCTATCGAGGTATTCTGTCGCGGAATAAACTCACGCATTCAATAGCCACATTTCATCTTCCGTGACAATTGTCGTTAGGTAGCATTTAATTAGGTAAAGCGTCACGAGCATTAATATTGTCGCGAAGCTCCCAGAACAGAATAGTCTAGAACTTTTCCGAACATCGTCTGTCGCGCTCATACATCTTCCATCCTGCTCACACATATGTATTCTATCCCGCTCATACACATACTCGAATATTCTGCAATGTTTTAGTTATCGGCCGTCGGGACCGGAAGTATATGGAACTTTCTAGATACCCATAAGTCAGTATATAAGGGAGCGGACGTGGCGATCGTTAATCAGTTTACCGCGAGTGTTCTTAGTGAGCTATACTAATACGAGTGATTTGTGTGCGACTGATAAGTGATAATTTATACGACCACAGCAACGGACCAGGACTACGAGTGCTTTGCGTTTTGGATATTCGACGTGTTGGAAGACCAGTCAGTGTTGGGATTCCGTAGTGAATAAATTCCCTCTGAAGAGTTTGGTGTTTTACTCCAAATCCTGAACCCTAACCACGTAACATTTGGTGTCAGAAGTGTGGGATTTGGAAATGCCAGTGTTGCCGAGGGACGAAGAAGATAAGGAAGGCGTCCGGACCCGGGCTCAACGTGCAATGGAGGCTACCGCAGCCGCCGCCCAAGTTGCATCCGCTCGACATGCGCCAGCCGCCCAAAACATCGCAGCCGAGCAACTGCCGCCCGTAGCCCCAGAGGTCGCAGCCGCCCATGACATGGCAGCCGCCCAGGACATGGCAGCCGCCCAAGACATGGCAGCCGCCCAAGACATGGCAGCCGCCCAAGACAGGGCAGCCGCCCAAAATGTCGCAACCACCGAAGCCGTCACAGCCACCCAGGAAGTTACGGCCTCCCAAGAGATTGCCGCCGCCCAACAGATGCCAGCCGCCCATCATCAAGCCACGTTTCCTAGCCCCTCTTTCCAGGTTCCCACTCAAGCATCTTTTGATTTTGGTAGCTTGATGCAAATGTTGCAGTGCATAAATGAGAACCAGAGTAAACTGCAACGCATCAATGTGGAACTTAATGGAGAAATACAAAATATGCGGGATGAACAAAAGTGCTCGAGGGATGAACAAAAGCGTATGCAGGAAAAGCTGCATCATATGAGTGAGGACCAACGAATGGTATTAGCAGCTGTCAGCAAAGTCAGCAACGTGGTGGACCAGATCCGTAAGGATGTGGATTTGGTGGATAATCGCGTGACAGGTCTGGAAACAAACTTCTCCGGACTAGAGAAGAAAGTGCTGCGACTGGAGACAGTAGGCGTGAAAGTGACGTCGAGCAACGCTGTTGCTTATGCACCTGGACCCAAGGTGAAAGTGCCATCTTACGACGGAACTACTTCCTGGGCCGCGTATAAACAGCAGTTTCAAACTGTTGCCGCAGCAAATGGATGGACTAATGAACAGAGCCTGACAGCCCTCACCGTTGCACTGAAGGGCTCCGCTTTGACAGTATTAGAAGCACTACCTAACTCAGGTAGTGACTTCAAGGACTTGTTGGAGGCTCTTGAAGC
This sequence comes from Elegia similella, assembly GCA_947532085.1. Classification (NCBI taxonomy): domain Eukaryota; kingdom Metazoa; phylum Arthropoda; class Insecta; order Lepidoptera; family Pyralidae; genus Elegia; species Elegia similella. The sequence goes on from OX383950.1 coordinate 14,272,662, forward strand.
AAGGTACGGAGAACGCCACTTAGAGCACGTATTCCGAGCCCAGCTTCGCGACCGAGTCCAGCGATCAGGCGAGGGGTTACAACAGTGGGCATTAGAGATCGAGAGGCTCGTAAGGAAAGCGTTTCCCTCAGAAGACCCCCGGATGGTGGAGAAAAATCTACTGCAAGCCTTCGTGGATGGAATTAAGAATTCAGAGGTAAGGGCTACAGTAAAGCTCCAACATCACACCTCGCTTAAAGATGCCCTTGCACACGCCCTTGAAGTGGAAGCGGTAAGACAAGATGTGCAAGTTCATAAATTGAGAGAAATTAACGAGATAAGCGAGGTAGTCAAGGCGGTTAAGGCCCCTTCAAAGAAGGATAATGGAACTGGGCCTATGTGCTGGAATTGTGGTGAAAGAGGCCATTTACAACTCAATTGCCGCAAAAAGAAACAGTTAAAGGAAGAGCTCAGGGAACAGCTTAAAGAAGAGATCAAGAAAGAGATTAAGGAAGACCTAAGCAATCAGTTTATGATCTCTCCTTTAAAGAAGCAGGGAAACGAGTAACAGCCAGGACTAAGGGGCGGGTACTGGCTGGCTCAGAAGAAGCCCCAGCAATAATCATCTCACAGGCAAGCAATGAAAATTGTCTGGCAATATGTGGTTCAGTGGAAGGGAAAAACTGCAGGATAACAGTAGACACAGGTGCATCTAGGACTATAGTTAAGCCACATCTAGTGAACGCGGCAAGGGGACGCAAGAACATCAACTGTCGGCTTCTTTCTGCTTCTGGCCAGCCAATACCTGTCCTAGGAGAAATGGCAGTTACGATGTACGTGGGAGAGACACCCTATACTCACAATGTCATCGTAGCTGAAATCATTGATGACTGCATACTGGGCTTAGATTTTATGAAGAAATATAATTGTGGAATTGATATCACGAATGGTGTTTTCAAGTGTGGTAATGAAGAAATCTTCATTCTTGGAGCTTCCACTGGAAAAGTAACCTGCCTTAACAAAATTGTTATTCCTGGACGAACACAGGCTCAAATAATGGTGAGACTGCCCACGACGGCTAAGAAAACAGAGGCAAAGAGATGTGTTTTGATTGAGGACACATTACACAAACCAACTGCGAGAGGACTCCTAACAGCAAGAACCTTAGTGCGTGGAAGCGATACTGCAGTGGTAAGAGTGGTTAACCTAGACTTCCATGAGGTCAGCCTCAATGAAGGAGATACTGTGGGAAAATGCGAAGAAGTTGTGTGGATGAGAAAGTGTCAATCAAAGCTGAGCTCAGTGTCACCTAACATCGCGAATAACTCTACAATTATTGATCTTCTGAAAGACAGCAAAGATAATCTGACTTTTAAGCAATACTCGGACGCAAAGAAGTCACTGTTGCGTTTTGCTGATATCTTCTCTTCGAAAGAAGAAGATCTTGGAAGAACTTCATTAGTTCAGCACAGTATTGACACTGGAAGCGAAAGACCTATTCGTCAGCGAGCAAGACGAATACCGATTGCCAAGGAGAAAGAAGTTGAAGAAATGTTGGAGGGCATGAAGAGAAATAAAGTTATAGAACCATCTGCAAGTCCTTGGTGTTCTCCTGTGGTTCTAGTTAAGAAGAAAGATGGCAGTACACGGTTTTGTGTAGATTATCGACGACTAAACGAGATCACTAAGAAGGACAGTTATCCGTTGCCCCGAATTGATGACACCTTGGATACTCTAAGTGGAATGCGATGGTTCTCTACTTTGGACCTAAAATCTGGCTACTGGCAGGTAGAAATACACCCAGAGGATAAAGAAAAGACCGCATTCTCAACTGGCAAAGGTTTATGGCAGTTCAATGTTATGCCCTTCGGATTATGCAACGCGCCGGCTACTTTTGAGCGACTTATGGAGTGTGTACTAGCTGGATTAGTAGGAGATGCCTGCTTAGTATATTTGGATGATGTCATCATCATGGGCAGAGACTTTGATGATCATTTGCGGAATCTAGAGAAAGTCCTAAGGAAGATACGGGGAGCAAACTTAAAACTGAACTCAAAGAAATGTCATCTATTCAGGAACAAAGTAAACTACCTCGGTCACGTAATTAGCAGTGAGGGTGTACAAACCGATCCTGATAAAGTTGAAGCAGTGCAAAAGTGGCCTACCCCGAAGGACAAGACAGAGGTGCGAGCCTTCATGGGACTGTGCTCATACTACAGGAGATTTGTCAAAGGATTCTCAGAGGTTGCTAAACCTTTACACCGTTTGACAGAAGACAAACGACCTTTCTTCTGGGACGAGACTTGCGAGAATTCCTTCCAAAAATTGAAGGAAAGTTTATGTAAAACTCCAATTTTGGGATATCCACAGACTGATGGTCAATTCATCGTTGACACAGATGCAAGTAACACAGCTATTGGTGGAGTGTTATCTCAGAAACAAGGTGACGCAGAAGTTGTAATAGCTTACTTCAGTAAATCTTTGTCAAGGCCTGAGAGGAACTACTGCGTTACACGGAAAGAACTCTTAGCTGTGGTAAAAACGCTGCAACATTTCAACAAGTATCTCATCGGCAGAAAGTTTAAACTGAGAACTGATCATGCTGCTTTGAAGTGGTTGCTTCAGTTTAAAACCCGGAAGGTCAAGTTGCTCGTTGGATTGAACAACTCCAAGAGTTCGACTTTGTTACTGAACATCGCAGTGGAAAGTCACATGGAAATGCTGACGCGCTTTCAAGAAGGCCTTGCTCAGAAGATTGTAAACACTGTGTCAAACAGGAGTCTAAAGAAATCGCTGTGAAATTAACAAGGGCGAGTCCGCCGGGACCATGGGATGACGCGATCTTCAGAGAAGCTCAGGAGGATGATGAAGACATAAGGCTTATTATTGCATGGAAGGAACGCGGAGCAGAAAAACCTAAATGGGTAGAAGTTGCACCTACAAGCCCAATCACCAAAGCTTACTGGGCTCAATGGGACAGTTTTGTCTTGGAGGACGGAATACTTTACCGTAAATGGGAAAAACCAAATGGCAAAGAGTTTCACCTACAAGTAGTTGTTCCAAAAGCTAAAGTAAAAGACGTTCTTCGTGAAGTCCACGATGGGGTGTCCGGCGGACATCTTGGCGTCAAGAGAACATTAACAAAGATACGAGAAAGGTTCTACTGGCTCAACTGTCGAGAAGACGTGGAGGATTGGTGTCGCAAATGTACCATATGCGCTGCTGTGAAAGGGCCATCGACAAGAAATCGCGGTAACCTCAAGCTCTACAACGTTGGTGCACCCTGGGAACGCATTGCAGTTGATGTGGCAGGACCATTTCCTATAACTGAGTCGGGAAATAAATACTTCATGGTGGTAATGGATTACTTCACCAAGTGGCCTGAAGTATTTGCCATACCTAACCAGGAAGCTGCAACAGTAGCCTCTAAATTAGTTGAGGAAGTGATATGCCGGTTCGGTGTGCCCTTGGAAATCCACTCCGATCAAGGACGGAACTTCGAATCACAACTATTTCAAGAAATCTGTAAGATTTTAGGAATGCACAAAACAAGGACCACGCCATATCATCCTCAGTCAGATGGCATGGTGGAACGCTTTAACCAGACGCTGGAGAGGCATTTGGCGAAATTGGTTGATAACCATCAAAGAGACTGGGACAAGTACATACCGCTATTTCTCCTCGCTTACCGGACTTCAGAACACGAAAGCACAAGAGTGACCCCAGCTTTTATAAATTTTGGCAGAGAACTTCGGTTACCGGTAGATTTGCTAACGGGAAGACCACCAGAAGTTTCTCACACTGTGACAGATTATGTCTCGGATCTTCGGGAAAGAATGCGAGATGTATATGACCTAGTTCGGGAAAACGGGCTGCAAGCAAGCGAGAACATGAAAACTAGATACGACCGAAGAGCAAATACGAGTGGCTATGAAGAAGGAGCTTTAGTGTGGCTTCACAACCCAATACGCCGCAAAGGAAAATCTCCAAAGCTGCAGACGAGATGGGAAGGGCCATATAAGGTGATCACCCGCATGAACGATGTGACATATCGCATTCAACGACAACCAAGAGGAGCATTCAAAGTGGTGCATGTGGACCGCTTAGCACGTTATCATGGCAGCACAGTGACGCTCGGGACGAGCGTCTCTAAGAAGGGGGCAGTGTCGCGAAGCTCCCAGAACAGAATAGTCTAGAACTTTTCCGAACATCGTCTGTCGCGCTCATACATCTTCCATCCTGCTCACACATATGTATTCTATCCCGCTCATACACATACTCGAATATTCTGGAATGTTTTAGTTATCGGCCGTCGGGACCGGAAGTATATGGAACTTTCTAGATACCCATAAGTCAGTATATAAGGGAGCGGACGTGGCGATCGTTAATCAGTTTACCGCGAGTGTTCTTAGTGAGCTATACTAATACGAGTGATTTGTGTGCGACTGATAAGTGATAATTTATACGACCACAGCAACGGACCAGGACTACGAGTGCTTTGCGTTTTGGATATTCGACGTGTTGGAAGACCAGTCAGTGTTGGGATTCCGTAGTGAATAAATTCCCTCTGAAGAGTTTGGTGTTTTACTCCAAATCCTGAACCCTAACCACGTAACAATATGTACTCGTCGGGTCTTAAGTCAATGTGATAAGGTCTCAAATGAAATACAGCTGTTACACGCTTGTGACTATAAATACATACAGACGAACCTAACGATGCCTTAACTCTCGGAATTCATCCAGCCGTTTTGAAGATACGAGGTAATAAAGAAATTTACAAACATACATGATACGCGCGGAACACATTACCCTTCTTGGCAGTTGGGTAATAAAAGCGGGTCACTCACGTGCTATGTCGTCGGGAGATATAGTCGGCAATCCCGACAAATAGCGCGTGAGTGACCCGTTTGTATACATGATGATACCCTCTACGTAAGTCCGTGAGGCATTCGGCAGTTATGATAAAATAAAGAATCTGACATACGTACTTTAATACATACATCCATACAGATTTACATACAATTTTTTCGAGAAGTTTTAGAGAAAAGCAGTTTTGAATATCAGTTGTTTTGAACCTACGAATAAGATATTTTTAAAGAATATAGTGTCTAGTCAAGGTTGAATGACTTACAAAACTAAAACACGCAGCCGCAGTAGATGCAGGTTGCTACAGAGATTTGGTTATTTGTTTTGTATGACAATTACATGTTGGTTTCTTGTCTGTTATTATAATCATCATCATCAGGTCTCTTTAGTCTCTGCAGCAGTATGACCCTCTCTGTACTACCGGAGCCATTCCAATAACGTGCAATCTGGCCGCGTACCTCCGTTAGTACCGAATCTTTGTTTATATAAAATGAAGAGTCACAGACAATAATAATATTGTCATATCGGCTGTAGATTTTGACTGTTTATATTGATTAAAGTCATTGCAATCTACAAATACGAGCTCAAACTAGTCTTAATACAAACCAGGCTTTACTACAATCATAGTTGCCTTTGACCTTCCTTGGGATTGACTTACATATTGCGGTTAAGTTTGCTTTATCAGCTTATCACTGTTTACACGCGTCGTAAATAATTACAAACTTTATAATTATCTTACATATTTCAAACAGATTGTATTCCTACACCTCGGATTTTTTTGAAACTCAATTGCTTCAAATCGTATGTAGTTTATAATAACTTTGTAAATACGAAGAAATCATTCTATATCTACTATCAATATTCTACCTATACTACCCGAATTTCTAATTCAATGCATCCGAGCTACATAATAATTCATCAAATAAATACGTAAAAAAAATTAATTTAAAAACGAATCCTTGATGATTCATATTCAATAAACACTTAAGTAAGACACTTTTATTGACTCATTTTACCCACAACTAACGATTTTTAATACCTATAATATATATTATCTATGATATCATCTTTTAAACCAATTTATTAACATTTTTACTATTCAATGAATCATCATTTTATCTATATGTTAAATATGAATACGAGTACTCGTAGTACTTCTCGATTGGCTGGTGTCTCTGGAATACCAGCGACGGGATATTGCAAGATGTATAGACTCATGCTGAGTGGACGTCGCTTTAGCGTTATGTTTAGAATAATTAATTTACCAAAATGTTATATTTTAACATGATATATGACGCTAATAAACAATTTTTCTTTTTTTTTCTTTCTTTCTGTAATTTACTTGGGTCCAATTCCACAAAAAGGTTTTCGATTTCAGATCCATATTCCTGTATTTAACGATAACCTTGCTTTGAATTTAATAATTTAGTGTATATAGGAACAGGACACTTTTTAGGCAAGAGAAGCTGTGTCATATCGCTTAGCAAAGTATTAATATCACCATAGTTGGGTTTTAAAAACAGTTTAGCGTATTCTGATAGTCTAGTTTTTATAACAAATTTAATCAAACGTTGCTTGGACGGCCTATTTAAGATACTACTATAAAAATCGATATTATTAATTAATGATTTGGTTATTTTCTCATCACCATTCATAATAGGCAATAAGACGATAGCCGTCTCAAGATCAAAATTATCTGCCATTTTGCATCAAAATTAAACTTATTAAAATCTTGTAAAACTGTATGAAAAAATCACAAAAAAAAAACTACTTCATCATCATCATCATCAGGTCCTTTTTTAGTCTCCACTATAGGAGCACGATCCTTTCTGTACTACTAGAGCCTAAAATAACTACTTAATCTGATAAAAATATTTAAAAATGTAAACCTGTCAAAAACTTGTATTAATTATTTCAAGAAGTAACTTACTACTAGTAAATATTTAAAAAGGATATTTTTAATACTCGTCCGGCGTCGTCGACTCCTGGGATTTTCCATATACGAAGCAGTAATGTTCGTCTCCTGGCGCCTGGAGGACGATCACGATCACGATGCCATTGTTACTCCTGGGCTGCTACTGCAAGCTGCATGGGCCGGGCTATACCCTGGATACCGCTCCAACTATTTCTTCTCTCTTCTGTTAAATCTTCTTAACAAATCTTCATCTTCTTTATACGTATTTCATTATATCATTATTTGCTTCATTCTTTGTTCAGACCATTTCTTTCTTCACGATGTTCCACTGTCCGGCAGCAAGGCAGAGTTCCTCTTCATTAGCCGGATATAGGGACTTCTTCTTCAGATTGGCTCGGCTTCACGGTCGCCATCCAATAACGTGCAATCTGGCCGCGCTCCATAGAGATATCCTTGTTGTGGCGATGTCAGGGAGTGGTGATGGAAACACAGGAGAGCCATCTGGATTATGTTTATTATTCCATCTTGATATCCTACTCCTTACATAGTTACGACTCTAATACATTAGATGTTTGTATAGTCTTATATACTATTTGACAGGAGGGCATGTTAAGCACGTTTACACATATTAGCATGAACGTTTGATATGCTTATCTAATATGCATATCTGCATATTGTCACGTTACCACACCATACTTGGCCGGAGCAGACAGGATTTGGTGGACTACACTCTCCTCGCTGGCCAGACGGATTGGAGAGGTCTCTTTGATGTTTATGAGCTTTGTTTAGCTTATATTTCCTAAGTCGCCTCTTACGATATCCATGTGAAGACTGATGTTGTTATTATAATATCTCTATACTATAGTAATCTAGTTAACCGTGGTTTAATGTAGACGAGAATGAAGTTCCCGTTCATAACGTGACATTACAAACGATACAAGAGTGGCAGAAACTATTACATCATGTTGGTTTCTCACCAGTATGAGTTCTTAATTGTAATACTAAAGTATCTCTAAACAATATCCTTACGATTAAGTTGCTTCTCACAATTATTACAATTATACGGCTTCTCACCAGTTTGTAGCTGACTATTCCACTAAAACTGCCTCAGACAAACATGGCGCTGGTGCCTTGTGTCAGCGTTTGTGCGCGCGGGTCTCTCTGAGGCTGGTCAACAACCTGCGGCAGGAAGTTCACGAAACAGTAATCAAGACGGTTTCGTGAACTTCCTGCTACACGAGGTTGTCCCTCTGCTGTGTCATCTGCAAAAAAACTGTTACTTTCACCTACACCGACGCTTTACAAAGGGGTCAGTTACTTAGCGAACCTGTGGGATGAGATACATAATATGAGCTCACATGTCACATAATGCAAGGATTTCATTGATAGACTACGCTATAAGAAAGGAACCACGTCAGAGGCCGAGAGGCGGTTCCCAAGAACTCTGACACCAGGGTGTGCATCTGTGCATGGTCGATTGACTGAGTCACTAACTCGAAATGATGATGATGATAAGAAAGGAAAAACTGTTACTCGTGATGAGGACATCCACTGAGACAGGTACTTTGATAGACCTTATTGCACACGATTTACCGGATTTCATATTAAACACAATGACACAGAAATAAAAAAATGTTTCAATGGAACAGTCCATCTCATCATATCTTTTAACAACTTTTTGAAAAAGAAGAGAAGCTAGATAAGAATGAAATAAAAATTCCGTGTAAGATGTGTTAAAAATTTAATAAGGTTTCTCGTCATCATCCTAAAGCCTTATGCTGGTTTAGAAACAAAGAAAGATAATAAAGTAAAGAAGAATTCAATTCTACACGACAACAATTCAGTGATAGAAACAGATTTAAATGAGACTGATCAAAAAACGAAAGTAACACCATTACTAACTGTCAAACTATAATTGAATGATGAAACTGCAAATACATGGCGTTAACGATTATAATAGACTTTCAAACAAGACGGAGGATGGACATTACCTCTCACTTGGAAACCACTACTTCAAGGTTTAGGAAACTCTTATAGCGATACTGTAAGAGGTATCGACACAGTCAGTTCGTTGCATACAAGTGTGCTCGTAATACCAGACTCAGGAGAAGATGATGACACACCACAGGCAACAACGACCGAAACCATTTACAAATGTTGTAGGAAACATTTTGACAAGAATGAATTTGTATTTCAAAGTAATAATTTAATTAAGGTGCTTTGTTTTTAAGAATACTAACAGTCGAATTCAATTTTTAAAAAAATCTTACAATTATATGCTTTTTCACCAGTGTGTGTTCTCAAATGTCTTTCCAAAGTACCCTTTCGACTAAATTGGTTCCCACAATTATTACATTCAAACGGCTTCTCTTTTTCTCTTTCAAATCGATGTGACATCGCTCGGCAGCGAATAAGTGACAAAAAGTATTCACGAAAGAAAACTGAGATACGCATCCAAAAAAATGTTTTAGTTTTTCAAAAACATATTACACAAATTAAAGTTTACTCTCTGTTTATTTATTTTTTATTTAATACAATTATCCTATACATTTTCTTGGATTTTATGTATTAAGTACCTATCTATTATAAAATACCTATAGTATCGTTGAGTCAGTATGCTACAACAAGTTCGCAAATTACTGCTCAAAAAAAATATTCAGTATTTTAGACAATGAAAGAATGTGAGCCAGTTTATTTTAATAATTAAAAACAAATTAGCTTCTTCAAGATCATTTCAAAGAGTTCTGAACCGATTTTGATAAAATCTGCACTATATTTCCTTAGTTGCTCAAAATTTCTGCGAGAAAAAGCAATGTCAAAAATCCGCTTTATAGTGTTTGGGATATGCGCAAGCAAACATACAAATATACATACATCTCAATATGTGTGCCTAATTTCATAAGTGTAAAGGTACACTTATGAAATTAGGCACACATATTGATATTATGTTGAGAAGCTGGTACAGAACAACATATACAAAAACTGTGCAACCCCGACAATATTACATACATACGGTACGAGGCGAATTGAGAACCTCCTTTTAAAGGTCGGTTAATAAGATCAGTACAAATGTGTTTGTACGTCCTCACAACAAAAATTAACCATGGCTATTACCGTGTTTAAGGCACTACGTGGGTTGACTTTGGGAGTTTTGGGTTGTGTTAGTAAAGGAAACCACACGCGAGCGAAGCCGCGGGTAAAAGCTAGTTTACAATAAAACTCCTAACATCTAAAAGCCTATCCATAAATTAATTTAAGAAATCAACAATATTATACATCGAAAATTCGTTCTTTTTTTGAGATATAGTGTTACGTCAAGATTCGGTGACTCTAAATAAAACTAAAAGACTCAGCCGCAGAAGGAACAGGTTGTTACAGAAATTAGTTTTATATGCAAATTAAATTCATTACATTTTGGTTTCCTGGCTGCTATTATAAAGTTTCTCTATACTAAAGTGATCTAGTGAAGTCCGTGGTTTAATACATTAGGTACGCATATGTCGCATCCACCCTGAAATATTTATCTTTTACAAACAACTTGTGTTGCATGTCATTATGCATTGACATTAAAAACTATGCAAAATAGTTGTGGGCCCATTGTTACGGTTTCTCACCGTGAGTTTTTAAATGTCTTTGTAAAAGACTTTTGTCACCAAATCGAAGACGACAAACCTTACATCCAAATGGGTTCTCACCAGTGTGCGTTCTAAAATGTTTTTCTAAATTACCCTTTCGATTAAATTGCTGGCCACAATCATTACATTAATATGGCTTCACATCAGTGTGAGTTCTTAAATGTGTATCTAAATTACCCTTTCGATTAAATTGCTGGCCACAATCATTACATTCATATGGCTTCACATCAGTGTGAGTTCTTAAATGTGTATCTAAATTACCCTTTCGATTAAATTGCTGGCCACAATCATTACATTCATATGGCTTCTCACCAGTGTGAGTTCTTAAATGACTATCTAAATGACCCTTTTGATTAAATTGCTTGCCACAGTTATTACATTTATATGGCTTCTCACCAGTGTGAGTTCTTAAATGTGTATCTAAAAAACCCTTTCGATTAAATCGCTTGCCACAGTTATTACATTTATATGGCTTCTCACCAGTGTGAGTTCTTAAATGTGTATCTAAATAACCCTTTCGATTAAATTGCTTGCCACAGTTATTACATTTATATGGCTTCTCACCAGTGTGAGTTCTTAAATGAGTTTTTAAATGACTTTTGTGACTAAACTGCTTTTCGCAAACATCACATTCAAATGGTTTTTCACCAGTGTGTGTTCTTAAATGTCTGTTTAAAGTACCTTTTACATTAAATTCCTTGCCACAATCATTACATTTATATGGCTTCTCACCAGTGTGAGTTCTTAAATGTGCATCTAAATTACCCTTTAGAGTAAATTGCTGGCCACAATCATTACATTTATATGGCTTCTCACCAGTGTGAGTTCTTAAATGTGCATCTAAATTACCCTTTAGAGTAAATGGCTTGCCACAATCATTACATTTATATGGCTTCTCACCAGTGTGAGTTCTTAAATGTGCATCTAAATTACCCTTTAGAGTAAATGGCTTGCCACAATCATTACATTTATATGGCTTCACACCAGTGTGAGTTCTTAAATGTGTATCTAAATGACCCTTTCGATTAAATTGCTTGCCACAGTCATTACATTTATATGGCTTCTCACCAGTATGAGTTCTTAAATGTGTATCTAAATGACCCTTTCGATTAAATTGCTTGCCACAGTCATTACATTTATATGGCTTCTCGCCAGTATGAGTTCTTAAATGTGTATCTAAATGACCCTTTCGATTAAATTGCTTGCCACAGTCATTACATTTATATGGCTTCTCGCCAGTATGAGTCCTCAAGTGAATTTTGAATGCACTGTTTTGAGCAAATCGACGACGACAAACCTTGCATTCAAATGGTTTCTCACCAGTGTGTGTTCTTAAATGGGTTTTTAAAGTACCTTTTACAATTAATTCCTTGCCACAATCATTACATTTATATAGCTTCTCACCAGTGTGAGTTCTTAAGTGTTTGTCTAAATTACCCTTTTGAATAAATTGCTTGCCACAGTCATTACATATATGTGGCTTCTCACCAGTGTGAGTTCTCAGATGTTTTGTTAATGCACTGCTGTGAACAAATCGACGACGACAAACCTTACATTCAAATGGTTTCTCACCAGTGTGAGTTCTTAAATGTGTTTCTAAATTACTCTTTGCATTAAATTCCTTGCCACAATCATTACATTTATATGGCTTCTCACCAGTGTGAGTTCTTAAGTGTCTTTGTAGGTTACTCTTCAACTGAAACCCCCTCAGACAAACATGGCACTGGTGCCTTGTGTCAGCGCTCTGAGGCTCGCCATAATAACTGTTTCGGGAACTTCCTGCCACAGGCTGTTGGCCCTCTGCTGCGCCATCTGCAAAACATTTGTTACTTTCACCTACACCATCGCTTATCAAAGGAGGTCAGTTCGTTAGCGAACCCGTGTGATGAGATACATCATATGAGCGCACAGGTCACCACTGCCGCAGCGCTTACACATAGACATACAACGAAGCCAAACCCCCTCTCTCCTAAGCATTAATTCATATGCATAGATATCTCAGAACAATAACTAAAGCATAGAAGGAGCCCGTTTTTCAGTAAAATATTCATCTCTCTCTTTTCAAAATATATCAGATAGAGATAAATATAAGTTTATCAATAGGTACCAATGTACACTTGGCAAATGTCAATTTGGATACCTTGGTTCTCTTTATGCTACTAATTTTAAAAAAGTTTTAAAAAGGCCAACTGTCTATGTCTATGTTCAACATATATTGTTCGCATAATACTCTAGCTTGTGTAGCTCTCCTAAGCATTCATTCATATGCATAGAAATATAGAAGGCGTGAATGACGTTATGCGAAAGTGACGTTTCTTCACAACGTCACTTTCGCAAAATGTCAATAATATTTTTATGTGAAGTTGAATAAGCAAGAGGACTTATATATTATATACGTTTTTTGTACTAACTTACAAAATAAACTTAATTTACATTTTATATCGGGTCTCCGCATCGTTGGCCACCTGGCCGGATACTTCGGCAGTGTTGCGCTGCATTGGACTTTAACCTGACCCTGGATGAATTGAATATGGATCTCTTTCGTCCACACCGATCATTTGAACTCAAAATCCATTTTTCATGTGCCATAGCTATTTAATTAGATACCTTCACCCCTGGCTGGGTGGTCCGGATTCCACTAACTTCAGCTCGACCGCTAGTTTCAAATTCAGAAAACCGCATTTGACTCCCTCCACCAAACAGAGACACACACAGAATGAGTCGTGTGAAACATATAACACCATCTGTTTGCACTCACTTTTCTCTTAGTGCAATCACTTTCGCACTGTGTAGAGATAATTATTGGCAAATGTTAATTTAGCATTAAGACTCTTTCCCACATATCATCAAAATTTTTATTACCACATGTAAAATTCCTGCTTTTAAACAAGTAACTTCTTGATGCTGGTCTGGGAGAAAAGAAATACGTAGAATGTACCAGCTGCTTCTCTTTCCACGCAGACCGTAGAAGCCTGCCGAAGGACTGGGCGAAAATCTGTAGAATCATGTCACCAGGCGATGTGACTAGCAACCACCATTATTTACTTCAAGTTCCGTTATTTTTATTTTTTTCTATAGGTCGAATGTTCACTGACAGGTGTTGCAGAATATCACCATCAGGTCTTTTTAGTCTCCACTGCAGGAGCATGACCCTCTCTGTACTACCGGAACCATACTTGGCCAGAGCAGACAGAGGATTTGGCCTACACTCTCCTCGCTGGCCAGACGGGTTGGAGAGGCTTCATTGATATTTATGAGCCTTGTTTAGCTTGTATCTCCTAAGTCGCCTCTTACGACATCCATGGAAAGACTTGGAGTGGTCCTATTCTACTCTGCCGGAAACCACACGGCTAATCAGTGTTGTACTCGTACCCCACATGACTAATTTTTATACTCAGCCCATTTGGTTCACTAAAACGCACACTGCATTTTAACATATTTCTTTTCTGTTTCTAGCTATATTGTTGTGTTAAGTATGTGTATGTTTTCGTTGTGCTGTATTACCTAGGTATATGTTTGTCTCATTAACCAAATAAATGTATGTCAATGGCTACGTTTAACACCCACCAACACGCTAAACCTGGCCTTTATGACTTGTAGCCTCAGGCTGGATAAACACGTAATAAGAATGTGTGAAGTGTGACACGAAAAAGGGGCGTGATAAGCTTTTTTTCAGACATGCTACTGGGATTCCCGATTTGAAACCCATACAGGGCATTCTACAGAACTTAATTAGTTTTATTTAAACAATTACCTATATCATTAAGGTATAGCTGGAACATTAAAGATCAATGACAGCAATGATAGACACCTCACAGCATACATGAAATCGTAGCTATTCTAAACTGTCACTTTTCTTTTTCATGATGACATATTCATGTTCCCCCTATATAAGTGACTTATTTCTTACTCTAGTGGTAAATGGAATCAATTTTGCTGGCAAAGTTAAAGTAACATGCTATCTTAAATTTCCGCTCATACCCTCGGCAGGCTTCTAGCGTCTGCTCTGGCAGAGAAGCAGTATGTACATTTTATGTTTCTCTTTCCTCCCAGACCAGCATAGAAGAGAGTGGGACGTATGGTTAACTTGAACATACGTACCCGCTGAATCCTCATCGTCTGTCGCGGTGTCGCCAGCATCCTCTGACTCCGGCTCAGTTTTGACCATGATCGGTTTTGGCAGCGTGCTGTCACAACATTCAGCCACAGAGAAGGACAGCGACGCACACGAGCCAATGGCCGAGCGGTCGATCCGGGATACTGATTTTTCTGTAATCTGAATACAAACAAATAAATTGTAAGTACATACTAGCGTGCTCTTCCTCCATCCTCGTCACACCCCCAGTTTGTATTCCTATCAGACTCGTGTGTAATCATTTTAATCAACGAAATGAAAATGTGTGGAATGACTAAAATATGGATGGATGGATTTACTAAGCGGGCTGGGGGTTGTCCGCCTCGCTGCGTCGTCTGTGATCAAGCCAGTGCATTCGTGGGAATTGTCTCCAGGTGCTCCATAGAATCAACGAAATGAGCTATATCATCATTTCGTTGATTAACAAGACTTAGAACGCGCCTCCTCTCAAAACCCAATTATACTTGATACTGGCCAAATACGCCATGCGTGAAAGCCATAAATAAACGAAACAAAAACACTTAGTACATACTAGCGCGCCCTTCCTACACCTCTTCACACCCCCAGTTTGTTCCTATCTGACGCGTCTGTGATCATTTTAATTAACCGTTATGTCACTTGAGTCTGGTGATTATTCATCATATTAAGTAATGTTAAGTATTAAATATTAATGAGATATACTAAGTACAAAATTCGCGGGCGTATTAAAAACACGAATTAAAGTACACTACCTAACTTTTCCTAAAAGTAAAATAGGTAACCAAATACCTTGTTACTATAACTTTGAGGTGCATTCAAATGCGATCAATTAATAGCAAAATTATATTGAAACCAAATTTGCAAGTACGTTTTTTTTTCATTGTTAATGGATTGAGGTGTTACTTTGCGGAAGTCAAAGCTACATTTAATTTAAGACAATTTACTTTGCGTGCTTCCGCCACCAGTTAGTTCATGCAAACTATTGCTGGCCAGCGCCCGCCCACTACTGTTAGTCCCTTCATGTCCCACCAATAGTTGATGTATGCCACCCTGGTCGCTACTGCTGCATCCGTTGAGGCCGCAGCAATATCAGCCGTCGTGCTCGCGACACGTGTTTCGCCTCTACACCTGACTGATTGGCGCCGCAGTCTCACAACTTGTTGACTGACCTTGCTCTTAGTTTGTAGGTGTTCCGGCTGTTCCACGTCGAAAGCGTTCACAAACGTCTCCTCACAATGCTCGGTGTCGTCCTCGGGCTCACTCTTCACTTCCGGCACACCATCCACCTCCGGCGTGTCTGCTTCTGTAACATAGAGAGGCCCGTCTTTGTCTTCCATGCTGGTCTGGGAGTAAAAAATGTAGAATGTACCAGCTGCTTCTCTTCTCGCAGGTGGGGATCTAGGGAATAGGCGAAAATCGTTTGGGTTCGAAATGTTCCTATCCCAAAATTTCCAGCCGGTATGCAAAACGTACATATCTCAAAGTGTCCATACCTCGAAATGACCAAATCATTTATTTTTTCAATCATTCATTTATACCATTTATTTATTAAAAGCAAAATCTGGCTAAATGCTCTCTGCCCAGCTCTGGCTTACCGGAGTATTCTCGAAGCGATTTGAGAATCTCCCGGTGGTAGGTCTGATATCTATTCACTAACAGCTAACAATATAAAAGTTGCTTGTATAATAAAGTCGGTTTACGGACGATTATTTTACGTGATAACTTTGAGAGATACTACTGCTGCTGCTGCTGCAGCTCCGGAACGTGACTTTTTTTGTGCATGCAGCCGGTGGTCATCGATTTATAAGATGATCACGTCAAAAACTGTTCTTCTCAGAAAAAGATTTGATCTCGGACCCGACCCAGAAACCAACAGGTTTTTATGCTCAACGAGCAGTGTGGGTCACATTAAACCGATTCCGGACGAGAAACGGACGGCCCAACCACCATCTCTATAAATAGGGGCTTAAGGAACACTTTGTTAATCATGTAACCAATTCAAACAAGAACCAATTTTATTGTTGCAAACAACGGCAACATCAAACAACCAACAACAATTGTTTGCAACCCAACAGTCTTTCATAATCCAAAAATACGTGACGTGATTAATGAAATAGACGGCCATTTTGCCAAAAAGTGAAATATATTTCTGACCGTGGTCGTGGCGGACATTTGTCCGATATCATTTTTCATTCATAATTGCTAAACCTTACTGTACTCTCTAATACAATAAAAAAGTGAAACATTATAACCTAAATTTCTTGTTTTATTTTGATTGATGAAAAGCGTGCTTATTCAAAAACCGTTTATATTCCCTTTTCCACCTATACGCTCACAAACACGCTAACCTTGGCCTTTGGCTCTGTCTACCACGTAAGGCGTGATAATATGCATGTATTAGAAAAACTTGTAGACTCACCCGCATCAGGTGCATCAGGTTCCGGCTTGAGTATGATGTCATCAAACGGGAGAGAGATGCTCGTGATGCACTGGACATTGAGGTGCGGGGGGCGCGCGATACTGAGTGTGCTGTTCTGAAAAACATATGGAATCACCCGTGTGTTTGTATTGTATTGAGTTGTGGTAGAGCCATGCTACGGGCAATACTTATTTTTGCTCAAAGATACGTTACGTTTTCTTCCAACCGCCTGTTTAAAGATGGTACTTACTGCATGTACTTGAGTGAGCAGTTGGTAAGACTGCTGAACCTGGCGCCGGAACCTCTGCAGCCGCCGCAGCAAGGCCCGGCACTCCCAGCAGACGCGGACACATATCTCTGACGGGTTGTATACCTGGAAACCGAATCTATCAGCTGGTAGGTAAGCCACTGTAAGTATTGCTGCCACTTAGGACACAGTGGACAGTCCTAACACTAACTACCAGAAGGATCTTTAAATCAAAGAGTTGACTCCAACACAATGTATTTATGGTGTACACAGATAATATAGGAGACAATAGTTACTCAACACACGCCTTGATCGTTGGGCGAATTGATGACGACTAATGGCCAAGTGCGTGCTGGCCGTATATAATCCCTACAAGGTAGATCATATACATTTTCATCATCATCATTGCAGCCGTAAGAAGTCCACTGCTGGATAAAAGCCTCTCCCAGGGTTCTTCATTCCATGGGAGGATATTGCCTTACTCATCATGCTCAGTAGATGCGTTTTTCATTTGTTTTTAAGGGAATTAAGATATTGGGATACTTAATACTAAATATAGATAAATAAATTTATATAGGGACCTATCACACAAACTGAGCCAACCAACAAACAGAAGGTAAGCTGCGGAAGCATTACAAACAAACATACCTAAATGCAATTAAATTCTGTAATGTGACAATGGAGGGAGGAGGGGAGAAGGAGGAATCCAAGAATATTTTGACCTTCTATCTGCCACTCTGGGCTTCAGCTACCAAGCCTAAAAAGGTTAAGGTAACCTTGGTTTCTGAGATGTGATGATTGAAGTTTGGAGGTTAGGTTGCAGTTTAAGGGGCTCTCGAGTGAATTTGACTTAAATTTAGGTGGAACGCGGAGGGGTTGATTGTAGTGGGACTCCTCGCTCCCACACCCAAGCCCCCATTTTTTTCACACTAAATTATTTGGGCGTCTATTTTGTAAATAGTTAATACTTTTAAAAGTAAATTTTTATTTTATTTTCCTGGAAGATATTTTAATCTCCTTCATACTACTATTTTGATCCCCCTAAGACTATTAAACGTACGTAATTAAAGGGTGAGTACTTACAGATATTTCATTCAAAATTTGCGAGTAAAGACCAAAAACATCCGTATCGCCAATATAATACAGATTTCTTCCGATGCACAGGCAAGCTGTGCACAATTCCTCCATTTTATTATAATATGAAATATCGCATTCACATGATTATTTACGGTGTCCCACTAACTATCCTGTGGAGTACCATTATTATTTATGTAAGTTTGTTTGTTGTTCTAAGATTTTGTTAAACTGCCGATTTGACGTTGACAGTTTGTCAGTGAGACCGACTTCAAGGACGAGTACTATTCTCAGGTGCTATTATTGAATGAGGACTAAGCGAAAAGCAAAACGTGTAGTTTTAAAACTCACTGGAGAGCTATTTTTGACAAAATTCTGAAAAATAACGTGACTTTAATTTGCAATGCCACAGAGGCCTTAGACGCTTGGCGAGCTCTTGTTCCAAATTCTAAATTTCCTGATTTTCCGTCATCGCAGAAGCAATGGGATGGACCGCTCTGCCGAATTGCTCAAGGTAACTTACTAAAAACGTCTTGTAGCTCTGCAGAGCGCGCCCGCCTATTAGCATCTGCAGAATGAGAATCTGGGCTTTGTTGCAGGCACTACCATCCGCCAACTTGGGTACTTTGTTGCATGATGACACTTTTCGTTTTGCGGCAGCACTCCGCTTAGGCGCAAAATTTACAGTCCCTCATTTATGCCCCCGTGGGGTTACCGTTGATGCTTTTGGGCATCACGGACTCTCATGTTCCAGAAGTGCCGGCCGTTTGGGGCGTCATACTTCCCTAAATAATATTATCTACCGTGCTCTTGCCAGCATTCACGTTCCTGCCGTTTTAGAACCAAACGGCCTGACACGGGATGATGGCAAGAGACCAGACGGAATGACTTTGGTACCCTGGAGATTGACCTGGTACGACACACTGGCACCATCTCATCTCCAAAGTACCAAGTCGAAGGCAGGCACAGCCGCTGCTGGAGCAGAAACCCTTAAAAGACGCAAATATGTAGGTATCGGAGGTAACTACATATTTGAGCCTTTTAGGGTAGATACATTGGGTCCGTGGGGTCCATCAGCGCATAAGCTTTTTAGTTTCTTGGCTAAAAGGCTTATTGAGGTATCTCGTGACCAAAGAGCTGGAAATTACCTAGGTCAGCGTATCAGCATTGCCATTCAATTAGGCAATGCTGCCAGCCTTTTGGGCACGATGCCCAGAGGTGAGCATCTGGAGGGACTGTACGATTTGTAAATAAATATTTTTAAGTAGGTTATTTTTTTTTTTGTATTATTTTAGATGTATCCGTGTCTTGATTTAATTTTTGAAATGATGCCGATCGTAAACGAGTGATTTTTTCATACAAAAGCTACATATTTATTATTTGCCTTTAGGTGGACATACATACTCTTTCTAATCTGTGGTCAAGTCAAATCCCATTATCCCATTCTCTTTCAAATAAATCTGTGGTCAAATCCATAGATGAATACTGACTGAGAGTCAAATCCAAAGAGTAAAATAATCTCAGAACAATAACTAAAGCATAGAAACCGAGTTAAAATAACAACAAAATACAATATTCTACACTGTTTTTACTTATGGCATTGTTAAAGCATCAGAAAGAGATGCATATACAATGCCATTTGCGTAAATGTGCAGGTTGTCCTGGGGTACTGATGTGATCAGGGTTGTACTATATCGATGAAATATATTTATCGACTAAATGTTTCGTCCTAAGAAAGTCATAAATGTACTCTACTCTGATTGTATCGATTCGTTAAATGAGTACGATTCATAAAAAAAAACAACTAGTTGCACTCCAGGAGTGCCGGCAGAAGTGAAAACTCGCCTTTGTGGCATACTCAGGTCCGTGTCCTTCTTACGAATTTTCGATCAATTCACGTGTCCTGACGCGAGTTTTCTATTTTACCCATCCCAAAAAGTGCACAAAGCCGCTAAAGAGGCTTTTACTTTAAAAGTTACGTCAAGATACACCTAAATAACTCCTAATCGCATGGCGTCGCTTGGCTTCATCTGATAAATAGGTAAAAAAAAAATCCATACATTACCCACCGCGCGTCTACTGTCTACTGCTATTCATTAGGCCTTACCCAGTATTGGTCGAACGGCAGAATACCTAATATGATGTCAATCATATTTTCGATTATTTCGAAATTCAAACAGTGCCTACTTACCTACCTTACCTATGAATGCGCAAAAAACCCAATGCATTCGATTTACAGTCCCCAATGTGAGGCAGTCCAACGTTGACATACTAGTTGAAGGTAAAATAGACTTTGTAAATGATACCACCTTCTTAGGAATCACAATAGACTCTAAATTGCAATGGGGCGCTCATGTATCAAAATGTAATATAAGGTCAGATATATTTTTCACTTGATCAATGGGCCATTCAGCATATTCCAAAACCATCTAAAGCTTTTCCCAGCTAGCTTTGAGGAACAGTCAGTAAAGGAAACATAATCAGGTAGGTAAAGAGAAACACATAATTCGAAGTGATATTTTTTATTTTATAAAACTTTTACACAAGGGTAAAAAAGTGCCAGTGTGTTATTTGTGAAAAATTCACAGTGTTGGTAATAGAAAAACAAGAGGTGAAGAAAAACAAGAGATTACTTTACCCACTTTCATTACTGTCCAAAATAAAATGTTTTTCATAATTTTAAATATAAATAATAAAACCGTTTCCGTAAACTTTCTTATTACCATTGATTTATAATTCGGCAAATATAAATGTAGGTAAAGCATCGTGTTTCAATCGCTTCCATTTAATTTTATATTCGAAATTAATGTATCGGCACGGCAGTAAAATATTTTGAACAAATTCGAGTATGTATGACATTTTATGTCCAATATGTCGCTTGAAAGTTCCTCGGATCCACACCTTTTTATCCTTTTACTTCAGGGAGCTGCAATAAAATTTCAACAATAATTTTCTTCATATTAGTAAAAATCGATTCTTTTTAGGGTTCCGTAACCAAAGGATAAAAACAGGACCCTACTAATATGACTCCGATATCCATCTGTCTGTCACCAGGCTGTATCTCATGAACCGTGATAGTGAGACAGTTGAAATATTACAAACAAAAATTTCGGGCGTTTTTATAGCTTACGCCCACGGCTCCGCTCGCGTTAATGTCTATCCCCGATAACAGTACCTTATTCTGAGATGTAATTTATGTCTATGTTCTTTTCCGTACTCCAGAGATCGTGCAATAGTGATGATGATGATGCAAAATTTCATGATGATCGGTTCAGAAGTTACGGCGTGGAAGCGTATCAAACAAACTCACTTTCACATTTATAATATTATAGGTAAGGATGGTACGGAACCCTTCGTGCGCGAGTCCGACTCACACTTTGCTGGTTGTTTAATTACCATGATGGTTCAATTTGTTACATTACTATTGCATGGCTCAACACTAACAAAAATATCCCTGATAGCAAGACCGTCATAAAAAATATCGATATACTCGTAGATACGTGATTTTACCACATCACTAGCAAAAAAAACTAACCTAATTTGAAATAAGGAAAAAACGATAATTTTAAGCAAAATACCTATAAAAGTTGTCATTTATACAATACGTTATATAATTGACAATATTATTGTTGTATTTTGAGGTATTTTGGGTTTTAATTATGCACTTTTAACTGAAAAACTTACCGAAGAAAATTATGTTTTACAGAATTTATTTCTGTTCGTCCTGAATGGGATTTACATCGCTCCATTGCACAAGACATTGTTTAGTATAATGGTCATTTGATAACGCACCAACCCAACACCGGTTAATACTTTTTTCCGTGAGAATTTTAGCACAATCCTATATTCAATTTGCAGACATCACAATTCCGCCGCAATGTTTTTGTCGATATATAACCCGATCAAATCGGCAAGATGCTAATATTACAGACGTTGAACTGTAATAAGTTATTTTGAATTTAGTCGGATTTAATTGGAGTCCAATGGAGTCCATTGACATTTCAAGTCGGGACAACCATGAAAATAATAGAAACTGACTGAAGTTTTTGTCTCATTCTGTCATAAGCGAAAGCTCATAAGAAAAATACAGTGTCAACTATCTGTTTTCAGTTTCTATTTTTATGCGGCTTCTATGTATATTATTCTTCTGAGAAAATAATATACGGCCGACAATCTGCTAATATCGGAACGCAACGCGTAGCGGCCATCTTGCCCACTATCCTACATCTTTTCTGTGATTGGTTGATGCCTTGCTGACGTCATGGTCTGACGTTCGTCGCCTAAGAGTAAGGAAGTCTATGGAGAAGCCCTTGTCAACATATATGAATTTTTACTTATACAAATATCAGGCATTTATGGTACAAAGTGAGAAATATAACTTTGTCTCTTTCTTTCTTCAGTACAATTGCCTTTGACAAAAGAGACATACATATTTTAGTTTTTGCTAATTTATGGTAAAAGCTGTCAAAAGTTTAGGTGCGTGCCAAGATCCGCCATATTATGTAACGAGTTTCGTGGTAGTTGTGCTGTCAACGGGTGTTGTTTACTATTTGAAAAAGTTGAGATTTGGGACAAAAATACGCGAAAATAAGGTAATAAATACGTGGAAGTGTGAGAAAACTGTTTATCAAGTTGACTAAATGTTGTATTGTGATGTGTGGTGCAAGAAAAAACATAAATCAACCATAATTGACTCTTCATAGGTTAGTTACCCGTTTTCTAGCAAGAAAGCTCTTTATTGATTCTGATTGAGAAGCAAAATAAAGCACGATCTTAAATTTATGTATAAACTGTTGTTAACTGGTCATATTTTTGTAATACAGTCAGTATTTTCATTTATTTTATTCCTCATTTGTTTACATACTTGAATAGGGTTGTGCATTATCTAAATAAAAAATAATATTTTTTTTTATAGGTTTCCGATGAATGAAGGTTTGAGGAATAAATGCTTAGAGGCTATCCGGTTCGGAAAAATATTAATCCTCGGCAACAGGATTGGTACACCTGCTCTTTGCATTTTGAGGAAAGCTGTTTAGATTCAATAGAACGCTTGAAGTTATGATATGAGACTTCGTGACAACTCATCGCCAACAATATTTTCATTTCCGGTAAGTTTAATGTATACAGTTAATGTCAATGAATAAATGTTTCAGGGTTCGGTACCCAAAGGGTAAAAACGGGATCCTAATGATATGGCTCTGGTGTCCGTCTGTCACCAGGCTGTATCTCATGAACCGTGATAGTTGAAACTTTAACGGATGGATATATTTCTGTTGCCGCTATAACGACAAAAACTAAACAATAGAATAAAATAATTAATTAAGGGGGCTTCCACACAGCAAGCATGATTTTTTTGCAGTTTTTATAGATAATAGTACTGAACCCTTCTTCGTGCCTAAGTCCGACTCGCACTTGGCCGGTTTATTCGTTTTTTCTGTCAGACAATACTAAAAGCCGTTTCGTGATTTGGCAGGAGTAGCCGGCTCATGCATGCAAATGTACGCAAAGTTATGTGTGACAACGTATTGTCGAATTATGGATGCGATCATATGATGTCATGCATACAACAATGCACTTAATAGATTATACTTGTACATAATCCTTACTAATATTATAAATGCGAAAGTGAGTTTGTTTGTTTATTTGTTTGTTTGTTTGTTACGCTTTCACGCCGTAACTACTGAACCGATCATCATGAAATTTTGCATAAAATATTATGATTTAACTAAGTATATTGAAATTTCAGGTCGTGGAATATGAAAAAAAATAAAGGCTGTAAAAGATAAACGTTTGAACCAGCAGAAGAAATTACAATTTGAAAGATATTATGTTAAATATAAATATCACGGTGAAATTAAATGTAAATATCTTTCACATAGGTGGTTTTTAAACAAATTAATACTTTTTAGGAATGATTAAGTAAACAAAGTTATAAAATAAATTGTCATTTTATTATCCTTTCCCAAAATGTTTTTATAAGCTCTGTCGGCTCTGTGTACAAAATAAGAGTACTGTTTAAAGTAGATCATTACAAAGTATGGAAGTGACAACCCTAGGCAATGGCAGCCATTTTATGTAACGATTCTGTGATGTAGGTATACACGATTTTTTTGTAGGTATTTCCAGTCCTCTTTTTTCTTTGGTCTGAGTTCGTCGCTGGCGGCGCAAACGTAGTAGTTGTGCATTACTGTCATTGTGTGAAGACCTCAGCCGGCCTATTTGCTAACTCAGTGTACAACGATTTGATAACCATTTCAAAGTACATTACGTTTTATATATCTTTAATAAAAATAGTTAATCATAGGAAACCCGCAATGTATATTGAAATGACTATCAAAACGTTGGTCACTGAGTTAGCAAATAGGCCGGCTGTGCTTATCCTCTCCACTTTACCAGTAATAGAGCCCTGTGTATTTCCCTAGTGCTCCTTGCGTTTTGGAAAATGCCGTATTACAAGTGTTGTGTGTGTAAGTGTTTGCGAAAGGACTCTAGTTATTTACACCGCTAACCTAAAAGTTCTGAGAAAAGACTCAAGAGGTTAGAGTGCCTAAATCGTTACGATTTTATACCATTAGAGAAAGAGATAAACTTAGCGGTTTGTCAAAAACATTTTGAGAAGAGGTTCTTCAGTGAGACTAAACATCGACCAAACATAAACTAAATAATTGTTCTGTAAATATTACGAGTTAATAAAAATTACAATAATAATGATAAATGGTATTATTCATTTTCCTTTACCCCCCCATGTAAAAGCAATGAAAATACCTAAACGAAAGTATGCATGATATACAGTATACATTAAAAAGCACAATAAGTACATATATGAGTATATTAGTCACGGAGTACATACAGAGTGGAGACGGCGTTAGCTACTGTGCACTGTGATTCCAACTAGGTCCTGACGTCATCACGTTAACATCGAGAGTAGGCGTGGCCTATTAGTCTGCTGTTGTAGCTGTCAATGTTCGTACGTGGTTAGTTCTGTGCACACAGTGAGATTTTCGGACTTATCTTGTTTTTTACGAAGAAAATCATGAAGTGTTGCATTATATCATGAAAAAACTACTCAGATAAACGTTCAGATGCTTTGGAAGGAATCACATTTCATTTGTAAGTATATTTATTCGTAATTTACTTAAATTATTCTAGAAAAATCTTTTGGCGACGTTCTGTGCTACTCATCGTTAGATGGCACCACTTTGCGTAATGGGACGTATGAACTATAAAAATATATTAAAGCTAATTATCGTAATAAATAATAACCATAAGTACTGAAATTTGTTCTAAATTTATACCTAAAGACTTTTACCTTGACAAAAAGATTATGTTTATGTTGTTTCATAATTCTCTTTTCAGCAATGCGCCACCTGTCGTCAACGTTGAATAATAGTGAACGTCAAGATGACGGGACTCCACCCGGTTTTGCGAATATGATGTGATTAGGATGTAGTACCATATTAGTGCTATTTTATACTTACATAATAAAATTTTATTATGGAGTCAGTTTTATTATGGAGGTTAGGCTCTCTCTACCCCGTAAGGGAAATAGACGTGATAATATGTATGTATGTTTTAACATTTTGGTTTTGCACTTAATTTTTAGGCAAAGGTAAATTAAAACAAATTCAGTGTAGAATAACCTACATAATAAAACTGTCAAACAAACTCCTAAGCAAATTGTAAGAGCAGTATAATGCTACTTGGCTTTGAAATTCACTTTTTCCTCAGGAGTTTATTCGTTTATTTATTTATTTGTCAAACATGTGTTACAATGTGTTAAATAATATAAAAGTAGGAATCAACATGCTTACCGTTAGGGTGTACAAATATTGAATCAGATGAGCTTTTGTTAGTACCACATAAAATAAACAATAAATAATATTAAATTACAAAATAAGTCAATATATGTACAATAAGCTCAAAAAATATATAAATAGAGAGATAAAAAAAAAACACTAAATTTAATCATTAAAAAACGCACTAATATCATAGTAACACTTCTGGTTTAGGAATGATTTCAGTTTTTTCTTAAATAAATTTATATTTAATGTTTTATATTCCTTAGGGATTTTATTATAAATTTTCGGAACAGAGCTGTTTTTGATTGATGTAGAAAAAGTCTATCGCCATTTCTTCTGTTTCTTGCACACACATCCGATATACGTTTGAATAAATGGGAATTATTTTGAACAAATACAGCTATCTCAAATATATACAGTGATGGCAGTGTTAATATTTTATATTGTTTAAAATAAGATTGACAGCTATCAGTGCTTTGTAGACCAAACAAAGATATACGGATACACCGTTTTTGCATTTTAAAAACCAATTTTTTATCTGTAGAATTTCCCCAGAAAAATCGTTGAAAATATTTTTTATTTTTACAATTGAAGTGTTTTTTAAGAACTGAATTGTGGTCCCGCCATTTTGATATTATAATAGCGGGACCACTTTCTTTGTTGAATATCTTGAAATCATTTGAGTGTACAATTTTACTATAGCACGTATGTAAGTATAAAATAGCACTAATATTACTACGTACGTAATGGTACTACAACATAGTTACATCATATTCACAAAACCGGGCGGGGTCCCGTCATCTTGACGTTCACGAATAATAGCCATACATGGCAAAATGTCTAGGGTTGCCAACCACCTAGTTTTCGCTAGTTATTACTTTTTACTGTTTTATTAAAAGACAGTATACAAAATACTGTTTTCTCAACCGCTGATATAACTACGATTGGATTTTGAAATTTTATAAAAAGTTACATGGAAGATGAGGGAATAATGATGTTTCTGAGCACCCCGAGAGCATTTTTCATCAAAGAAACCTACTTTCAGTGAGTGCTCACTCCATATGCAGACAGCATCGACCACAATTCTTTCATAGGTTTTTTCCAAATCTACTAATACGCAGTACAGTTTTTGACCTTTGGCCAAAAATTTCTCCAAAATGAAAAAGACATGGATAAGACCTGCCAGTCTATTTGCTAACTTAGTGTACAACGTTTTGATGGTCACTTCAAAATACATTTTGATGGTCACATCAAATACATCTTATATAAAAATTAACAATATCATACGAAAGCCGCAATGCATTTTGAAGTGTCTATCAAAACGTTGTACACCGAGTTAGCAAATAGGCCGGCTGATCTGTACATCCCATTCCTTTTCTGATCCCGCTTGTTAGTTAAGTTAGTTGTAAATAAAACTTTTGTACATGTTGTATCATTTTTTGACATTCATACAAATCGAATATTGCACTTTGGCGTTACGTGATACTTTTTCAATTGATTGAGATTATGTCTGTTAATGTAGATTTTTCATGGTAAGAAAAAAATTAATGGCTATTCTTAAGCTTATTTACACTCCATGCTATGATTATTAAATCATAATACTTCAAGAAATATATGATCGAAGCATAATAGTATTTGATTTTTACTATTGGAACCAATATCTTCCTATGTCCTTAATGATGGAAAAATGTCATGCGATCGATGTAATTTCTTGATAAGATCAACGATCGACAAAAGATCAATCCACCAGTTTGTATATTTTTTGACATGTAGGTCGAGCATGTGGGTCAAAAAAATATACAAACTTGTGGCGGCGTCGAAGGCAGGCTAGTACTACTACTAGCTCAAGTCACCTCTAGTATGGCAAAGTTTTGGGTTGCCCGTGCGTCAACTCGTATGCTGCCTGGATTTTGACTACATGATATGGTCACTGACACTATGGTTTTATTATGGAATTTGATTAATTATCTATGACAAAAAACAAAAAGGGAATTAATTTACATAAAACATATTGATTCTTCGTTTTTGTGGCTGTGAAGATGTAGTCTCCAAATAAACGATTGCTTTGAACAGGTACAGAACTATACTATATACAACAATATTATGTTATTAGAAAAATTTAAATTTATATGTTTATAACCATAGTTTTATCAGCAGTCGTGAAAACAGTGTTTTGCAAACTCTCTTATAATAGAACAGTAAAAAGCATTAACTAGCAAAAACAGTATTATACTGTTTTTAACAGTCTAGTTGGCAACCCTAATTACTCAGCTATCTGACACTAGATGTCAGTAGGTGTTAGGGACATCTAGTGACGGATAGATAAACTAAAAAGAAAGATCAACATCGAACTTATTAAGTAGTTGGGCTATTCGCCGCTAGATGGATATAAAGGAGGGAGTGAGACAGAGCAAGTAGAGTGAGACAGATAATACTCCCCTCACCCCCTGTAAGTGCCACGCATGGTTTCATAGAAAATATTCCTTAGGGCAACTCCTCTCTGTATGTACTCCGTGATATTAGTTGTATATCTATATGTGTAGTTATCTATAGATACCATATTAGCAATGGTAAATGCACGTGCACGTTTATTCTTTTGCTCCAAACCTTAAATTATAAAAAAAAACAAATGTCAGTTAAGATATTGGAAAATTAAAAAAAAAACGCTATGGTTTAAATTTTTTGTTGGCAGTTGGCAGTCTGATACATAGTAGTCAAATCGTTCTCTACTATAGTTTGGTTCCTCGCCAATTATTTTTTATTTTATTATAAATCGTGTATTGTAGTAACCCAAGAGTCGTACAACTGCGATACAATCGTATTAATAAAACACAGTCCTCATAATACATAACCTTCACAAGATGCATCAGAGTCCAGTAGTTTGCCGCATCTGCCTCTCAATGGACGCGCTCGTGACCAACATTGACGGTACTGCCCTGCAACTCGTGTACGAGAGGTTGACGGGTGCCCTTGTAAGTGATCTACTACTAGTTATAAATAAATACACAGGGACAAAGCACACAGATCGAGCTAGCCCCATACTTACTTGTGAACTTGTGTCATGGGATACTAACCCTACGATATTATATTTTTAATACTTACATAATGATAAACATCCAGAACCCAGGCCAATCTTGAGCCTGAGTCCCTGTGATTTAAAGGCACTTGCCGTACCATTAAGCTACATGGGTTGTTACTGGTTAGACTTAGTCTACCAACTTATATATATTTGTATAGCTTTTACCCCTTTATTATATATCATTTGTGTAGTTTCTACCCCTTTTAGACATGACTTTTGACAAAAATTACAATAAAACAACAACACAATGTTTTAACAAATATTCTAACAAACCAGATTTGTGCTACAAAAAATTGCCATTTTTAAAGCCAGTAATGAACCTAGTTATATACAAGGTATTATTTACTTAATTGGACAAAAGTGAGATATAATATTACCTATAAAAATCATCATTTGAGATTCTGTGTGCCCCATATCCTAGTGTTTTTTGTCTAAATTGATGGTTTTGGTGTTTCAGTAAAAGTTCTTATAATTTCTAGCTCGTGGCTGGGAACAGGCCCGTGGCAGCATGCTACATTTGCTGTGCTAAGCTGAAGAAGAGCCACAAACTGATGGTGACTGCCATCAGGGCAGACAACGTGCTGACTGCTATTTTGGAGAAGGCTGACGAGGTATCTCGTTCATATATTATCTTATTAAGTTATAAAGGGTCTTTCAACAAGCACGGGTTAAAAATTTGTGCAGCAGTCATAGAAAGTTGGACCTCTCGGATCCATGCCACTGCTTGAAGCCTCGGCAGACATTTAAACTGTCATATTCCATAATGGCATTAATAGGCCTTACAAATAAAAACAAATGACATTAATATCTCTCACACAGATTGTTTTATTCAATTTCAACATGGGCCAGTCTTTGTTGAAATACCCTTGACAAGTAGTTTTCGCCTGGAGCTTTTTTCACATCAATGGCTTGGGAACAGTATTTTTTTCTGAGATGAAAAGTAGGCTACTTTGTCAAGATTTTTGATTTTCAAGAAATTTTATTATGTTTGGTCTTGGACGAATTAAGTTCGGTTTAGTAAATTAAGCTGTGAAAGCATAGCAAACAAAGAAATATATAATAAAAAACAAACATAGAAATAAACAAACTCACTTTAGCACATTTTAAATAATAGTTTGGATAGGATCTGTCATCGCCACAGTCAATTTATAGTTAGGCAACAAATGCCCTTTGATGAGCAATTTAGGGGCCATGAAGCAAGCAGGATGGCAGCCATTGCCCACAGCGCTAGACATTGTCAATAGTCACACACTTTAATATACTACTGTAATCAATTGCTCTAATTCAAAATGGTGTTGTGGTGAGCTCGGTCCCGCGCCGCGTAGTGTAGCATTGTCAGCATTCGTGTACTCACAACGGGCAGCGGCCACCGAGCCTCCTCGCCCTCCGCCCGCCGCGCGCTTATTAAATTCGATTGTATCAAATGAAGTTCGTAAGGTGAATTCCCGGATTTCGTTGGACGCCGCTCACTTAACTCTACACACCTATGTAGAGACACATACACCAGCACGACACAACAGTATAAATGGTATTCAGATTACAGAAAAGTCCATATCCCTGATTGACCGCGAGGCGATTGGCTTGTGTTCGTCGCTGTCCTTCTCTGTGGCTGAATGTTGTGACAGCACGCCGCCCGCCAGGGTCGCGGTCAAAACCGAGCCGGAGTCAGAGGATGCTGGCGAAACTGCAATGAATGATGAGGATCCGGAGGGTATGTATGTTTAACGTGACCAAACGTCTTCCATGTGTTTCTCCACCATCTTTAGGATTCCGTCCCTATTAAAGGTAAAAAGGAACCCATTAGGATCACCCAATTGTTAGTAAATTACGGGCGATCTGAGGTCGGGGAGTGGAAGGGGTTCCACCCCCCACCTCAGATCGCCCGAAATTTAGTTTTCTTTTAATTTTTGTTATATTCCCTTCCTTTTGCATTGGGTTTCATCCTACTATTATTTTATTTCACTTTTTATTATTTTCAAAGGCTTCGGGCACTTGTCTATTTTTCCGTTGATTAGTTATAAGTAAGTATATATTTTTAAAGCATATCAATAAAAAGTGTACCTAGTACCTATTTCTTTTAATTCGTTTAATGGTTGCTTCATAATAACATTAATTAAAATCACATATTTTGTCACATATGAAAAAAAATCAACAATGTAGTCAATTTCTTAAGTAGTGTTTCTCGACTACCAACAAGTTGTGTGACTGCGGCGCCAATCAGTCCATGCCTCACCTTCTGTCGAGACCTAACTGCCCCACTACTTGCACGGTACAGGACCTCATTAAGGCTAATCATAAGGCGATCAGCGTAGCCAAATACTGGTCAAAAGGAATCTAGGCAAATGGAACCATTTCGACTCGGAAAGAAGAAAAAGGTTCGCTCGTTTGTCCGATATCATAAAAATTCATGACTTCTTCCATGCTGGTCTGGGAGAAAAGTAAAAACATAGAAAGTACCAGCTGCCCGCGCAGATCGATTTTAAAATCCGGTTTAAAATACAGAAAAGCCGACATCCGCGATTGGCCGCTCGGCCATTGGCTCGTGTGCGTCGCTGTCCTTCTCTGTGGCTGAATGTTGTGACAGCACGCCGCCCGCCAGGGTCGCGGTCAAAACCGAGCCGGAGTCAGAGGATGCTGGCGACACCGCGACGGACGATGAGGATCCAGGCGGTACGTATGCTTAAGGTGACCAAACGTACTGCTCTCTTCCATATGTTTCTCTACCATGTTTAGGATTCCGGCCCTATAAAAGGTAAAAAGAACCCATTAGGATCACATAATTCTTAGTCTTGCAAGACCGTCTTTCTCAGGAACTGGTGGACGTACAAGTTGAAATGGATATCACATATGTATTAATATCTGCGGCCCCTTGAAGCTGTCAGAAACTCGAACTTGTAAGTGAACGGAATCAAAATGTTATGTTGCATATTTTGTGAATGTGTGTACTTCCCGTTAACCTACAATCATGATATTTGCCAATAAGCAAGGCAAAATTTGTAGTAAGAGCTTAAAACGTCTTTATTGTACGGAACCCTCAGTCCGCGTCCGACACACATCTAGTGGTGGATTGCTAGCCACACCATCTATTGACATGATTCCTTAGATTTTCGTCCAATCGGCCGGTTGCTACTGTCTAGGTGGAAAGAGAAGCCCTTTAGGTACCCAAAGGATAAAAACTGTACCCTATCACTAAGACTACGCTGTTCGAATGTCTGACTGACTGTCACCAGGCTGTATCTCATAAACCGTGATGGTAAGACAGTTGACATTTTCGCAGATGATGTATGTTACCGATATAACAACAAATACTAAAAAACAGAATAAAATTAATATGGGCTAATAGGGCTCCCATACAACAAACGTGATGTTTTTGTTCGATATTGATAACGGCAACAGATAGACGCTTGGCATATTTACCGAATTTGGGTTATATTTTCACTTTGGAAAGGTCCTAAATATGTACTTGAATGAAACTTCACAAGGCGAACGTTCTATATGTATTTCTTGTTGTATTTTGGATAGAGTTGCTCAGAATACCTCATCGGGGGGCACGACAGTGCCTCCGCCAAGTCGAGCGCGAAGCAAACACTGCCGTACCATCCTTTACTGGAACCAATTCGCCGCATTTTCAGGCCCCTGTTTGAGAACCTTTGGATAAGACCAGAACGCAGAAATTTTCGTCATCTAGTAAGCTATAATCACATACTTAAAATCCAAAATTTCAAGTCTGTAGGTCATTTAGTTCCGAAGTTAAGCGAAAGCAAATTTTCGCATTTATGACACTCACTCACTCACTCATGATCATCAAAATAGAACTAGTACTTCCCATGAACTCAGAGAGCTGAAATTTGGTATAGAGTTAGGGTTTAATGGCCACATAAAGGGAAAACTTTAAAAACTAGGATAATCGAAGATCTGGAGTACCTGGTGACCCTGCTCAGAAAACACAAGAGCCCAACCAAACTACTACAGATCGACATACCGCCTTTACAAAAAATATTCATCATGGTGGGCTGCTTCATTTGATGTCAAAAATCGAAGGTTTCAGACCTTCGATTTTTCCGAAGTATCTGATGAATAACCCTCAGCTGTATTAGAGATATGGTAATGCCACCTTCTACTATTGGTCATTGCAAAATTCCAGCGTAGTGGGACACATCTTCTTATTTAATCTAGCCTATAGCGTCCCACCGGTGGGACGAATGCCTCCCCTTCTGCTTTTAATACGCATATAAATAAAATTAAAGGAAAACTCTTGATAAGACTAGACTGGCTTTTATATTTATACTTACAAGTTTACAAGAAGAAATAGTTGAACGATTAACTATATTCTACTCGAACATTACACAAATTAAATAAACAAATTACACTATTTTAAAATATTAATTTCGCTCAAAATTTGGTCAAAATATATTGCATGGATGAATAGTGGTGGTGATACCCGCACACGTCGCTAGATGGCGGTGACTGTATTTTAAAACGCGCTTACGTTTTTTTTTCGATAACCTTATATGGCGAAGTGGCAACGCCGCCTTCGTATTAGGCCGTCTCCACCCCATGATAGGCAATGCTAAGATTTCACTTAGAAATAAGTTGACACTCTATAAGCTTTGCGTCCGCCCTATCATGACCTAAGCCGGCGTAGTCTTCTCCCATATCGCGCCCTCCCACATCGATCGGCTGCAACGCTTGCAGAACCGCTTCGTCACCCGTGCCACAAATACGAGTCACCATCGGTACTTGCGCATGACAGACCTACACCGTGACCTAGATCTCCCATCCATTCGCGGCTATCTCAAAAACGCCTCCAAGCGTTACTTTGAGAAAGCCGCACGCCACCCCAATCCGTTAGTAGTGCAAGCTGCTAACTACTCCCCGAACTTACACGATACGACCTTACGTCGAAGACGTCCTAGGAACGTACTTGACGATCCCGATGATCCTATTGACATCGCACAAGTCCGCCCCGACCCCTCTTCGGCTCCAAAGAGCCAGAGGAATCCCACTTTCCGACCCCGTCGCACTCGCCACCGGAATAGAGTGCGTAGAGTAGGATTAGCTCCGATTACTGGTGACCGCCCGGCGGTCCCGGGTGACTTGTACCCAGGATAGGCCCTTCTGGCAACGTAGCTTTCGGCCCATAAGGCAAAAGATGAGAGTTGCTGCTCTCCAAAGGCTTTTGCCGTTAATTCTCAGATTGGCCCTTCAGGCTTTGCATGCATGTATACGCGGCCCATCAGGCAATATGAGAATTTGAATAATGTATGGAATAACTGAAATAAACTGTTACAGTGCGGCTGTAGTGAGATTTACTTAGCGGGGTGGTGGACCGCCTCGCCTCGTTGCGTCGTCTGTGATCAAGGCAGTGGATTCTTGGGAAATGTCTCCAGGGGCTCCGTAGAATCAATGAAATTAACTACACCATCGTTTCATTGATAATAAGACTTAGAAAAAGCGCAAGAAAACTCATTTATACTTGATACTGGCTAAATGCGTACGCGTGAAGCCATAAATAAAAGAAAAAAATGCTAAGATGCCACTTAGAAATAAGCTGACACTCTATAACTACACGCAGCGAGCATACAACGCCCTGAGAGTTCAATATAACAATTCCTTCAGGGCGCTGATGGGGCTGTCTCGACGCTGTAGTGCATCTGGCATGTTTGCGGAGGCACATACAGATGGCTTTCACGCTATTATTCGCAAACGGTGTGCCTCCATGCTCAGGCGGCTGCGTGACAACTCCAATAGCATCCTGAAGATGATTGCGGATATATGGAGCAGTCCACTGCTGATGCACTGGAATAGTTTGCATTGCGGTTAGATGGGCAGCTCCACTACCATATCTTAATTTTATAGCCTACATAAATATCATTTAGTACTAACCTTAGACGTAAGCCAATTGTTACTAACACAATGGACAAATGTCTGAAAATAAAGATTTATTATTATTATTATAAGCTTTGCGTCCGCCCTATCATGACCTACGCCGGCGTAGTCTTTTCCCATATCCGTCCCTCCCACATCCTACGACTGCAACGTTTGCAGAATCGTTTCATCCAACGTGACACGGGCAATTATCGGTACTTGCGCATGACAGACTTACACCGTGACTTAGATCTCCCGTCCATCCGCGGCTATCTCAAAACGCCTCCAAGCGTTTCTTTGATAATGCCGCACGCCACCCCAACCAGTGGTTAGTGGTGCAAGCCGCTAACTACTCCCCCAGCTTATACGATACGACCTTACGTCGTAGACGTCCTAGGAACGTACTTGACGATCCCGTTGATCCTCGTCGGCTCCGAATAGCCAGAGGAATCCCACTATCCGACCCCCTCGCACTAGCCACCGGAACAGAGTGCGTAGAGTAGGATTAGCTCCGATTACTGGTGACCGCCCGGCGGTCCCGGGTGACTTGCACCCAGGATAGGCCCTTCTGGCAACGTAGCTTTCGGCCCATAGTGCAAAAGATGAGAGTTGCTGCTCTCCAAAGGCTTTTGCCGTTGATTTTCAGATTGGCCCTTCAGGCTTTGCATGCATGTATACGCGGCCCATCAGGCAATATGAGAATTTGCATTCTCTCCAAACCTTGCGCACACAGGCAACGCCCAAAGCCGAGGTCCGTCCTTCCTGGGGGCCCTTTGGTGATATTGTCTTTATAGGCTGAGCGTAGGTACTCTGCTCTCGCCACCGTTGAAGTAGCGAAAGCTCACTTGGAGCCAGCTACATAGTCATTTAAAAAAAAAGCGGCCGCGTTACTGTCGCGTACGACATTCTTCTACTGCGCTTGAAAATGTTTGCTAGGGATTAGGAGGGATTATTTGCATTTCGTTGATTTCGCTTATTATTTCGTGAGGTTAATTAGCAGGTTTTTATTAAAACAATTCGAAGTTTTGAATAGGTTAGGAATTTTATTATTAGTGACGGATTACTGATTATTACTTAATTATTAGATTTAAAAGAAGTTTTAATTGAATACTATATTTAGTTGTTAGTTATTTAGAACTCTATAATATAAATACAGTAAAACGGTTGCTATTGTACAAGAATCAGAACCGGAAAAAAGAAAAGAAAGATTTGTAATGATAAAAAAAACTACTCGTAAAAAGAAAAAACTGTGTCAAATAAGAAAATCTAATAAAATAAATAAATAGAAACGTGGGCTTCTACAAAAAGAAGTGAAATCCCACCAAAAACATTATGTAAAAGACTAGCCAAGTCTCGTGGAGCTGCTTGTTTATCTCTAAAAAGTAATGAAATCTAGACAAAGTCGTGCCAAGCCTAAGGTTCCTTACTGCGATTTCTTTATTATTATAGTTAATGTTTTGTGACTTGGCCGTTGAAGAGTACACAAGGGTACAAACCAGGTGCTCCATGACACCATTGCAACAATCTGTCGCCAGAACCGCTACCCATTGACGATGGAAAATTGCCACTTGGAAAACGTTGATCGATGCTGAATGCATATGTTGCACAATCAACAACAGCCTAAAATGAGATACTAGCGTCCAATTACCAATACCAGTATGGGCTATTATCTCGCTTAACAAACATGGGTACCTAGTTACAACAGATATAACATTACGTGCACACAAAATTGACTTGTACCTACTAACGTATAAAGAATGTTCAACGGCCAAGTTACACAACATTAACTATAATAATAAAGAAATCGCAGTAAGGAACCTTAGGCTTGGCACGACTTTGTCTAGATTTCATTACCTTTTAGAGATAAACAAGCAGCTCCACGAGACTTGGCTAACCTTTTACCTTTTACAGAATGTTTTTGGTGGGATTGTTTTTACAAAAACTTTCATAGCGCGTTCTAATTTGTTGGCAGAGCCATCTACAATTCGCTTATGTAAACTAATTTAAAAATTCAAAAATTGTATTTCGAAATTGCAATAAAATTCGGGTGGCCTATACAACACACATGAGTTTTTTTTTTGTTTTTAAATATCAAGGTACGGAACCCTTCGTGCGCGAGTCGTACTCGCACTAGGCCGATTTTAATTTTCTCCCAGACCAGCATGGCAGAAGTCACATCCTTGAAAGCAGCAATGTCTTCAAGGGTATTCACAAACATTGAAGGCATTTAGCGAAAGTGACGTTCAGGGACTAATGTTATTTGCGTGCCAGGCGTTCCCGCGGCTGACGTGGACGAGACACGGGACTCCGATGAAGACGCGGGGGCGCGGGGCGGGGGACACTACGCGGACGGTAAGCTTCTTAACAACCGAACAAACAGATGGTGTTATATGTTTCACACGACTCATTCTGTGTGTGTCTCTGTTTGGTGGAGGGAGTCAAATGCGGTTTTATGAATTTGAAACTAGCGGTCGAGCTGAAGTTAGTGGAAGTCGGACCACCCTGAGCAGCCAGGGGCGAAGGCATCTGAATAGATATGGCAAATTGCACATGGAATATGGATTTTGAGTTCAAATGATCAGTGTGGACGAAAGAGATCCATATTCAATTTATCCAGGGTCAGGTTGAAGTCCAATGGAGCGCAACACTGCCGAAATATCTCGCCACGTGGCCAACGTTTTGGAGATACAATATTAAATGTAAATTAAGTTTAATTCGTAGGTTAGTAAAAAAAATACAGTAGTATTCTTGCTTATACCAATTTTCGCATAAAAATATGAATGACCTTTTGCGAAAGTGAAGTACTACGTTCTGAAAAAAACTTTTTCCCATAACGACTTTCACGCCTTCTATATTTCTTTGCATATGAATGGAGAGGTGGGTTTGGCTTCGTTGTATGTCTACGTGTAAGCGCTGCGGCAGTGGTGACCTGTGCGCTCATATGATGTATCGCATCCCACGGGTTCGCTAACGAACTGACCTCCTTTGATAAGCGATGGTGTAGGTGAAAGTAACAAATGTTTTGCAGATGGCGCAGCAGAGGGCCAACAGCCTGTGGCAGGAAGTTCCCGGAACAGTTATTATGGCGAGCCTCAGAGCGCTGACACAAGGCACCAGTGTCATGTTTGTCTGAGGGAGTTTCAGAAGAAGAGACATCTACATATATGCTTGAGAACGCACACTGGTAAGAAGCTACATAAATGTAATAACTCTGGGAAGCAATTTTATCGAAAGAGTGATTTAGACAGACATATAAAGACACACACTGGTAAAAAACCATTTGAATGTAATGTTTGCGAAAAGCAGTTTAGGCGCAAAGGTCATTTAAAAGCTCATTTAAGAACACACACTGGTGAGAAGCCATTTGAATGTAATGTTTGTCATCGTCGATTCGCTCAAAACAGTGCATTAAAAAATCACTTGAGAACTCACACTGGTGAGAAGCCATATAAATGTAATGATTGTGGCAAGCAATTTAATCACAAGGGTAATTTAAAATCACATATAAGAACACACTCTAATGACAAATCATTCGAATGTAAGGTTTGTCGTCGTCGATTTGCTCAAAACAGTAAATTAAAAAGACACTTTATAACTCACACTGGTGAGAAGCCATATAAATGTAATGATTGTGGCAAGCAATTTAATGTAAAGGGTAATTTAGAAACACATTTAAGAACACACACTGGTGAGAAACCGTTTGAATGTAATGTTTGTCATCGTCGATTCGCTCAAAACAGTGCATTAAAAAGACACTTGAGAACTCACACTGGTGAGAAGCCATATAAATGTAATGATTGTGGCAAGCAATTTAATGAAAAGGGTACTTTAGAAAGACATTTAAGAACACACACTGGGGAGAAACCATTCAATTGTAAGGTTTGTCGTCGCCGATTTGGTCAGAGCAGTCATTTACATAAACATTTAAGAACACACACTGGTGAGAAACCATAACAATGGCCCTCTTACTTTTGCATAGTTTTTAATGTCACGAGTTGTGGTCCTTAAGACAGCAGCAAAAAGTAAAAAGAAGCAAATTTTTTGTGGAGACTAATGTCGATATTTTAGTACCCTTCCGGACTTTTTAAACCTATTTAAATGTTATAATCTAAAAAATATTTTTAATGAACCAACTAGAATCACTGCCACAACTGCCACGTGTCTTGACAACTTCTTTAGTAGTGTTCAATATGTAGGGGAATCAATTATTAATAAATTGCCCTCGGATCACACAGGGCAATTTGTATGTTTTCTCAAAGATTACTCCTGTCACGTAAACGAAAATTAAATCATGTGCCGGCCCATTTCTTCCAAAAATATTTCAAATCTTAAACATAAATTAGAAAACAAGTTATGCACTATTGTGTACACAGGTAGTAATCCTGATGATCACTACAATACATTAATTAATACAGTGTCTACCGAATATTTACAAACACTCAAACAGAAACAAGTCAAACCACATAGTAGATTACAGTTTTGTGAGTGGGCTACTACAAGCATTTATATAAGCAGAAGAAAGTTATTTGACTTGTATGGTCAGAAACAATACAATTTTGATACTAATTTTATTGAATATGTTAGGAACTACTCTAAATTATTTAAAAAGTCTGCAAACAAGCAAGGTCTATTTAAATTGGTAGGAAGATAAACGACGCACCCAAT
This sequence comes from Elegia similella, assembly GCA_947532085.1. Taxonomy (NCBI): domain Eukaryota; kingdom Metazoa; phylum Arthropoda; class Insecta; order Lepidoptera; family Pyralidae; genus Elegia; species Elegia similella. Next base: position 14,312,322 of record OX383950.1, read on the forward strand.
AAAATTAAAGAAACTTGGAAAGTCATAAATAAAGAGACCGGAAAAGTTAAAGCGAGACAAAATATTAGCCAAATTAAATGTGGTGATACAATTAAAACTTCCACTAAAGACATAGTTAATGTATTTGATGATTATTTTACAAATATTCCATTCAAACTTACTTCAGATATTAATTCTAACCCTAAACATGCTGGAGATCTACTTAAAGGCAATGTCCATCATTGTTACTTAAATTTTAAATTTAGCCACATCTGCCCTAGTGATATAGTCGATGCATTTAAACAGTTAAACTTTAAAAATAGGGGCATGCTGTTAGTGTTGTCAGACATATTATACATATTATTGCTGCTGAATTAGCTTTTATTTTTAATGAATGCATCGATGAAGGGATTTTTCCCAATTTAATGAAATGTAGCAAATCAATTCCATTATTTAAAAAAGGAGAAAAGACGGATCCAGGGAACTAGAGACCCATTTCTATTTTGCCAGTTCTGAGTAAGGTGTTTGAAAAGATCATGCTTAATCAAATGCAATACTATTTCAAGACCTGTACCCTTTTCCATAGCCAACAATTTGGCTTTACTGGCGGAAAATCGACCACCGATGCGGGAGTAGCACTTGTTACTTATATTTACGATGCATGGGAAGATTCTCAGGATGGTTTCGGAGTATTTTGCGATCTCTCTAAAGCATTTGATTGCGTAGATCATCAAACACTTCTGCTCAAGCTTCGTCAATACGGTTTTGATAATAAATCAGTAGAACTAATCCAATGTTTTTTTAACAGATAGGCTTCAATCTGTCGATATAAATGGCATTAAATCAGAGGGTTCTAATCTCAAAATCGGCGTACCGAAGGGTTAATCGTAGGTCCTTTCCTTTTTTAATATATGTCAATGATTTGCCTTACATGGTTGAGAAACAAGCTGGTATGGTGCTGTTTGCCGATGACACATTTCTGATATTTAAAATGGACCGCCATAGCGATGATACTAGTGCGGCGAATAGTACCTTGTCTGCAATTTCAAACTGGTTTTCAGCCAATAATTATGGTAAATGCCAAAAAGATACAATGCTTATATAAGCATAACATATAGGTTTACTCTTCCTAATGTGAGGCAAGCATCTGTGGACATACTGATAGATAGGCAAAAAATTGATTTCGTGGACCATACTACTTTTTAGGAATTACATTAGATTCTAAATTGCAATGGGGCACCCACATATCTAAACTATCTAATAGACTTAGCTTACGCTATTAGGAGGATCAGACAATTGACAGACGTGGCAACTGCTAGGCTTGCATAGTTTGCATATTTTCATAGTTTAATGGCTTATGGCATACTTCTGTGGGGAAAAATAGCCGATATAAATACAATATTTATATTACAAACTAGCTTTCGCCCGCAGCTCCGCCCGCGTCAATGGCGATCCCTCGGGAATAGTACTTTTTCCCGGGATAAAAGGTAGCCTATGTCCTTCTCCGCACTCCAGAGAACTTGTATGCAAAATTTCATGATAATCGGTTCAGTAGTTACGGCGTGAAAGCGTAACAAACAAACAAACTCACTTTCGCATTTATAATATTAGTAAGGAAAGGAAGAGAGCGATCCGTGCTTTTTACGGCTTAGGTCCGAGGGAATCTCTCAGAGAACTGTTCAAAGAAATAAATATTATGACAGTAGCTTCCCAGTATATATTTGACTAGCTGTTGCCCGCGGCTCCACCCGCGTTAATGTCGTTCCCTTGGGAACAGTAGATATTAAAAAATTCTATACAAACCCCTCCCCCTCTGCTTTTTTCCCTTATGAGGGAATTTAATATATTTCACATGCATAGATCTTTAGCCCTTAAATCTTCTAAATCCCCTCCATTTTGCCCATTTCACCTACACAGATATTTTTTTATTGTAATGGAGAACTTCTTATTGTCATATTTCTAAGTAAATAAAAAAAATCCATACAAACTTTACCCCACCTATTTTACTCCAAGAGGAAATTTCGTCCATTTTAACTACACAGATCTTTTTAATTGTAATGAAAACATATATACTTATTTTTATTTGGCTAGCTCCGTGGCGCAGCGGTCAACACGCCAGCCTGCGACACGAGAGTGCCCGGGTTCGATCCCCGGTCAGGTCATGATGGAAAATGATCTTTTTTAGATTGGCCTGGGTCTTGGATGTTTATCTATATATGTATTTGTTATAAAATATAGTATCATTGCGTTAGTATCCCATAACACAAGTCTCGAACTTACTTTGGGGCATGCTCAATCTGTGTGATTTGTCTGTATATATTTATTTATTTATTTTATACTTCTATGTCCAGAAATGAGAAAATTTCCATACAATCACCCCCCTTTAACCCTTAAGGGGGGAATTTTGTACATTTCACCTACACAGATCTTTTTTTATTTGTAATCTAGAACGTATATCCTTTTTTTCATACTTCTAAGTCTAGAAATTAAAAGAAATCCATACTATCTTTACTCCCCTATTTTATTCCTTCAGGCGAAAATTTCGTCGGTTTTACCTACATACATCTTTTTAATTGTAATACAGAACGTCCAGAAATGAGAAAATGTCTATACAAACTTATCCCACCCCACTCCCCCCATGTTGTCCCCCCCTTAAGGAGGGGATTTTATATATTTCACCTACACAGATCTTTTCAATTGTAATCGAGAACTTACATACATATTTTTATATTCTAAGTCTAGAAATGGAAAAATTCACCCCTTCAAGGGAGAATGTTGTCTGGTTCTCCTAAACAGATCTTTTTTAATTTTAATTGAGAACTTGTGTACCTACTTTCAAACTTCTAAGTCCAGAAATGAGAAAATTCCATAAAACCCCTTTGATTTTCTAAAAATCCTTTCTTAGTGCTCATTTACATCATCCCTCTGTCAAATTTCAAGTTTCTGGGCACAGTAGTTTCGGCTGTGCGTTGATATATGTATAAGTCAGGTTTGCCTTTGGCCCGCGGCTCCGCCCGCGTAAGTGTCGATTTCTCAGGAACAGTAGAATTACCCGGAATACATTAGTTCATGACTTTCAATGAAACACCTTAATATTGAATTTCAATTGAATAACTTCAAAAACGGAAAGTTTCTTTGCATCCCGTTATACCCCCTTAAGGGATGATTTTTGAGAAAAATATTTTACTCGTGTTTCATGCCTTTCAGTAAAGAACCTTCATGCTGAATTTCATTCGACTAACTTCAAAAATGGCAAAGTTTCATGATTACTTTGCACCCCTATTTTACCCCCTTAAGGGATGATTTTTAAATAAAATATTTTACTCGTATTTCATACTTTTCAGTAAAGAACCTTCATGCTGCAACCCATTTTACCCTCTTAGGAGATGAATTTCCAAAAATCCTTTCTTGGTGCTCCCCTACGTTATAAAAAGAACCCCTGTGCAAAATTTCAAGTTCCTAACCCTTATAGTTTAGGCCTTGCGTTGATATGTCAGTCAGTCAGTCAGCTTCTTTTTTTTAGTATGGATTACTATGGATAGTATGGATAGGTATAATGCTGTTGTATAATGATTAATGATGATGAATTGACTTTGGATTTTAATTTTCTTATGTCACTTATTATTTTATTTTATTTTGGCTATATGTTTGCAGGCAAACTCATGCCTTGAGTTCATTCAAATGACGATAACTTTTTTTTTAATGAACCGATTTTGATGAAACAAACTTTAAATGTTTTGCTGAGTTAAAACAAAGCAATTGGTGAAAGTTTGAAGTAAATCGGTTCAGTATTTTCGGAGATAATCGTGATCATATATACAGACAGACAGACAGACAGACAGACAAGAAATTCGAAAAAAATTTTTTGCTTTCTATTATTCTTTTTAAGTCCCTCTATCCATTTCAGTCAAAAATTCTCAATGTACAGACAAAATATGTTTTACTGTTTTATTATATGTATAGACTAGCTGTTGCCCGCGGCTCCGCCCGCGTTAATGTCGTTCCCTTGGGAACAGTAGAAATGATAAAAATTCCATACAAACCCCTGCCCCTTTGCTTTTTCCCCGTAAGGGGGAATTTAATACATTTCACCTGCATAAACTTTGCCATTTTTGAAAAAACTCTCGCCTGGCCCTCTCGCCCGCGCGAACGCAAAAAGATTAGCTCCAGTATTTAATTTTTTTACGATATTATAGATACTTTAATATACAAAATAAATATATAATCTTGGCAAAAAAACTGTGATACGCCGAATCAGCCACAAATTAGTGATAAAACTGAAGAATAACGAGATATTATCATTACAAAGTGCTACAAATACAACAAAGTGAACAGTGTATGTGCCGTGACAAGTGAGGTGACTCATAAAATTGGACACCGGTCAGCTGCTACTACCTACATGCCATCCAACTCTTAAATTTGTATCTCACTTTATACGATATATACTGGTAAATTTGTCAACCAAACTGTCCAAGGATTGGCGCAGTGCATTCTGTGTTCGACTGCTATCTGTGCGTCGCTAGTTCAAATCCTGCATCAAGAAAATTTATTTATTAAGAGATTTAAACTTTTATTTTTATATTTTTTGTAATTTATTGATCCAAAATGAATGAAAATGTAACATTGAGAAGAAAAAATACATTCATGACAAATTCATATGAATGCCTTGAAAATTTGGAAAATAGCTCATTGTTTCTAAATCACTCAGAACTAGCAAAAAGTCTACCAGATTTATCTACGTTTAACTCAAGTGATTTACAGGAACAAAAAAATAAAATAAAAAATCTGGAAATGAAACTAGCAAGCGCAAATAATGAAATTGATAAGCTGAACCTTGAGAACATTAAATTGAAGCAACAACTCTCAGAAAGAGAATTAAAAATTAAGGAATTGATACATATTTGTTCCACCAGCGCCTATAAAGAAAACACATCAATGAGAAAAAGAGCTCTTAGTTCTATCAAGAGAAGGATAAACTTTGGTAGCAATCCAGAGACTCCAATTCACACTAGGAGCTTAAACCATAGCAGTACGCCACTTTTGCAAATAGAAATGCAGAAAAATGTTTCAACGCAAACAACACTTATTGACCAGAAAAAACCGTCAGGCGTTTCACCAAGTCACCAAAACCCAAAAAATAAAATATGGATCTTCGGAAGCCAGCAAACTGCGGGATTAGGTGCCGCTTTAACAGACTCAAGAAGGAACTCCGAATATAGGGAATACGATGTTTTTTCATTCTCAAAACCAGATGCCTCTACGTGTGAAATACTAAAAATATGTAAAAATTATGTAATGAAGGAAGGGGATAAAATTGTGTTCTGTGTTGGAGAGAATGATACTAACCCTTTTATTGTTACCACCGAATTATATAATGCTCTCAAAAACATGACAAATTATAATGTTATCGTTTTAAGTATAGTACAAAATAGACACTTAAATGAAACATTGTTAAATCAGCATATTAATTTAGTTTGTAAGCAATTACCTAACTGCATGTTTTTAGATTTAAGTTTTGACTTCAGATTGCAGAGTATGTGTTATAAGATTAATTTTAGTATCGACTGTATAGATTATAATAGAACATATTTAAACTTTAAGACAAAAAAGACACCAATATATCACAATACAATAGATAAATTTTACTGTGATAAAACATCCTTAAGCTACAAAAAGGGGACTATACCTTATTATTTTAAAAAAATGAATGCCAAGCTATCTAACTCTAACTGTAAACCGATAAAAAAAGAAAATATCATAACACATAAAAAAGGTACTATACCTTATTATTTCAAAAAAATGTGTAGCAAACAAAAACACTCGCCAAAACCGGTTGGGGAATTATCCTGTATTAAAAATGATGATTACTCAACTACAACAAATCAGTTTTTTCTTTAGGATTTTACACCAAAATATTGCCGGTATATTAGAAAAAACAGAGATTTTCACTATGGCTATAAATGAACTTACTCAAAATGACATGACTCCGGATATCATATGCCTGACTGAAACTTTTATACAGTCCGGAAGTGAAAATAATTTAAATATTCACGGCTATTATTTAGGATCATACTACTCTAGACTAAATAAAAGAAGGGGTGGAGTGTGCATTTTACTATCACATGGTTTAACTTTTAAAAACATAAATGATTTTGATTGTTTAACACAGAACTTTACTTTTGAATGTTGTGCGCTTGAGGTTCTACACTATAAAATGATTATTATTTGCTTGTATCGGACACCAGACTCAAGTATTTGTACTTTTTTTGACAAACTTGAATTAATGTTATACATGATCTCCAAAAAATTCAATAATAAACAAATCATAATATCGGGTGACTTAAATATAAATATTTTAGAAAAAACAAATACTACTTTACAATTGTCAGATATTATGAAAAATTATAATTTCATTTTACATATAAATACCCCAACGCGTGGTAAAAATTGTATTGACCAAATAATGAGCAATATAAAGGAAGCCAATGGCTTTACTATACCGTTAGGACTGTCGGATCATAACACAGCTCAGATGTTAACAGTTCCCCTAAGTGATAAAAAAGCGAATCCAAAAAGTAACTACTATTTACTCAAACGAGATTACAGTAACGATAATATAAAAAAATTTCGACAGCACCTCAAAAATATTTATTGGAATAATGTATATGACGAAAAAGATTTTAATAAAGCGTTTTCTGAATTTTATGATCTATTCCGTCTACTTTACAATTTGTGTTTCCCTGAAATCAAAGTAAAAATAACCGAAAATTTGGGCCCAAAATGGATATCCAAGGGTTTAAAAAATAGTTGTAAAACAAGCCGTTCACTAAGATTCAAATATTATAAAAATAAGTCCATCCAAAATAAAAAAAGATATAAAACGTATTCACAATTGTTAAAAAAATGCCTATTGTTCGCACAGAAAAATGAAAATAAAAAGATATTGACACGAAGTAAAAATATATGCAAAACTTCATGGAATATTATAAAAAAGCAATCGTCGCAGTCAACAAAAAATAGATTTATTGACAAGATAACATATTCAAATAAGACTTACACACAACCTAAAGACATAGCTAATATTTTTAATAATCACTTTATTGACATTGTAAATAATTCGAATTATAAAAAAATACCCAAAAATACAACTGGACTGCAAAACACAATTTATTTAAACCCTGTTGATGCGGATGAAATAAAATCTATAATATTGTCTCTTAGCAATACCAAAGCTGCTGGATGTGATAATGTCTCAACAATAGTAATAAAATCATGTAGAGATGAAATAAGTACAGTTCTAGCTTATTTGATTAATATGTCGTTTGAAAATGGTTGTTTTCCAGAGACTCTAAAAATGTCCTTAGTCAAACCACTGCATAAAAAGGGTGATAAAACAATTATAACAAACTTTCGGCCAATAGCTCTTGGATCAATATTTTCAAAAATATTTGAAAAATGCATGCAAAAGCGACTTACTAGTTTCTTTGCCAAACACAATGTAATAAAACTCGAACAGCACGGTTTTCAAAAGAATAAATCGACGACTGGAGCGGCTTTTGATTTAATTAGTGACACTATACAAAATATTGACAAACAGAAGAGTACAACTGTGCTATATTTTGACATGACTAAGGCTTTTGACATGGTATCATATGATGTGTTATTGAAAACGTTAGAAAATTATGGCATAAGAGGTACAGCCCTAGATTGGATAGAATCATACTTAGTAAATAGACAGCAATATGTTGAAATTGAAAATATAAATGCTGAAAATATTATCAATAAATGCAAATCCGATTATAAAGTTAGTAAATATGGCGTTCCTCAAGGAAGTATATTGGGTCCTCTCCTGTTCATAGTGTACATAAATGAACTTCCAAATATAACCAATCACAAAACTGTTCTTTTTGCCGACGATATTACAATAATTGTTACTAGTGAAAAGAAAGCGTCTAGCGAAATACATGCCAGAGAAATAAATAAAACAATAAATAACGTAGTACAATGGCTTACTGAAATAAATTTGGCTGTCAATCTCTCTAAGACAAATTATATGCATTTTAGTAACAGTCAAACAAGAAATAAACAAATTGACGTATTATATAAAGGACAAATGTTAAATAAAGCTCCAAACGTGACATTTTTAGGTTTAATAATTGACGACAATTTAAATTGGAAAAAACAAAATGAAAATGTATGTTGTAAATTGAATAAATACGTATATGTTTTGAGTAGATTACGAAAAATAGCCACGCAAAAATCAGCCCTTTTTGCATATTATGGTTATGTAGAGTCTGTACTCAGATATGGAATTATAATATGGGGAAATAGTGCGAATTTTAACAAAACATTCTTAAGTCAAAAGAAATGTTTAAGAGCAATTGCAGGAGTTCCGCCTTATATATCTTGTAAACCTCTTTTTCTCAAATTTAACATTTTACCCCTTCCATGTATATACATATTAGAAATAGCAAAATTTGTAAAACTGAATCCGAAATTATTCCTAAAAGCAAGTGACTTATACCCCCGAAATACTAGGCATAGTGATAGATTAGTATTTAATTACATTCCACGTACTACACTGTTACTAAAAAATTGTTACGGAATGTGTATAAAAATATATAATAAGATACCAGATGATATAAAATGTTTACATTTTCCATGTTTTAAAAATAAATTATATAAAATGTTATTGACCAAATCCTACTACAGTGTAAAAGAATTCCTAGAAGATAAACTATAATTTCATACTAATTAATTTTAAATTTTGTATAATGTGTTTTTGCATGCCAATTTTGGTTAAATATGTGAACTAATTTATTATGTATAACATCTTCATGTAACTACCATATTTTATGCAAAATAAATGATTCTGATTCTGATTCTGATTCATAGATCTTTAGCCCTTTAGGGGATTTTGCCCATTTCACCTACACAGATATTTTTTATTGTAATAGAGAACTTCTTATTGTCATATTTCTAAGTAAATAAAAAAAATCCATAAAAACTTTACCCCACCTATTCTACCCCTTCAAGGGGAAATTTCGACCATTTTAACTACTCAGATCTTTTTAATTTCAACGTAAACATATATACTTATTTTTATACTTCTATGTCCAGAAATGAGAAAATTTCCATACAATCCCCCCACCCCCTTTTTTCCCTTAAGGGGGAAATTTTGTACATTTCACCTACACAGATCTTTTTTAATTGTAACCTAGAACGTATATACTTATTTTCATACCTCTAAGTCTAGAAATGGAAAAATTCCATACAAACTTTACCCCCTATTTACCCCTTCAAGGGAGAATGTTGTCTGGTTCACCTAAACAGATCAGGCAAAGTTTCATGCTTACTTTGCACCCCTCTTTTACCCCTTAAGGGATGATTTTTGAGAAAAATATTTTACTCGTGTTTCATACCTTTCAGTAAAGAACCTTCATGCTGAATTTCATTCGAATAACTTCAAAAACAACAAAGTTTCATACTAACTTTGCAACCCGTTTTTCCCCCTAAGGAGATGAATTTCCAAAAATCCTTTCTTAGTGCTCCCCTGCGTTATAAAAGGAACCACTGTGCAAAATTTCAAGTTCCTAACCCTTATAGTTTAGGCCCTGCGTTGATATGTCAGTCAGTCAGTCAGCTTCTCCTTTTTTTTAGTATGGATTACTATGGATAGTATGGATAGGTATAATGCTGTCGTATAATGATGATGAATTGACTTTGGATTTTAATTTTCTTATGTCACTTATTATTTTATTTTATTTTTGCTATATGTTTGCAGGCAAACTCATGCCATGAGTTCATTCAAATGACGATAACTTTTTTTTTAATGAACCGATTTTGATGAAACAAACTTTAAATGTTAATAAACTGAGTTAAAACAAAGCAATTGGTGAAAGTTTGAAGTAAATCGGTTCAGTATTTTCGGAGATAATCGTGATCATACATACAGACAGACAGACAGACAGACAGACAGACAAGAAATTCCAAAAATTTTTTTTTGCTTTCTATTATTCTTTTTAAGTGTCTCTCTATCCATTTCAGTCAAAAATTCGAAATGTACAGACAAAATAATTTTACTGTTTTATTATATGTATAGATAGATAAAAATAATACAATGCATATAAGGAAAAAGTTATTTTACAGATAAGCCATTACGTAATAAAAACAAATTATTTCTCCCGCGGTATAGGCTCAGCAGGGTTAGATCGTTTTTAGGTAACTGTATACGCTATTATAATAAGTTGCCAGAATCAGTCCTTGATATGCCTGATAGACAATTCAAAGCGCATGATAAACAGGTCTTTGTAAAAAGCCTTATTACAGGACTGATGATTTTCTAAATGATAAAAATATCTGGCCAAAGCTCGGTGCCGGACCCTTATAATATTAATATATAAATGACATGAATTGGTACAATTTGTACATATTGGGACTTGACATTAAATCAAAAATTTAAATAATAATTTTTTCATTACTATTATTTCATATTACTAATTTTGACATGACAATGTAAGCGTAAGTCCACATCTTTAGTTCTAAGTATGTCGTAGATTTACTTGATATTAAAACCGCTCAAACCATCACCACTTTTAAAATCGCTTAGTCTCATTATTTATCTGTACAATCCTGATTATTTACGTCCAAAGTTGGATTAAAATGGATTACATAAATATTAAACATATAATGATAATGCCGTTTTCCCGATAACGAGTATAACTATATTACAATGTATCATCTAAGAAACCAGGTATATCGTAATAAGAATTTTCTATGTATAATAATTCTTAAATAAATTTAAGGATAGGCTATATGTTATACTCTTTGGAGTTTATTGTAAGTACCTTTGCCTGCGTCTCTGATATTGTCGGGATTGCAGTTGTGTATATGTTGTTCTGTACAAGCTTCTCAACATGAGTGCCTAACTTTATTAGTGTATGTGACCACACATATAAATGTAATGAACACACAACATACAAGTATACATACATACACCAGTATGTATGTATACTTGTATGTTTGTCTGCGCATATCTCAAAAACTATTAGTCGGATTGCTAACATTCTTTTTTAGTAGGACAAGGTATTGCGCAACTATGAATTAATGCAAATAAATTTTATGAAAATCGGTTCAGTAGTTTTTGAGATAGTACAGTTTTTGAAATTCTTATTGTATAAAATACTAAATAATTTTGTCTTGCATTGTAGCAGACAAACCCGACGATACTATATTTTATAATAGATACATATTTAACACATCAACATCCAAGAACATGTATAATTGTATTATTTAAAAAATTATAGTAAACATATTGAGTAAGCTTTAATTTGCGTAATAAAGTTTTCGGAACACTAACCTACCTACGTCCTCTTTTTTCTTGTTCCGTGGTGTCAACCTTAGCGCTTACACGTTACGATTCAAGGACACAGAAACTCGAAGTCACACATACAGGGAGTGTCACCGCTGTGTCCATACCCCAAACCTAGCCCCAGCAAGTTGTGAACTTGTGTCGTAGGATACTAACTCACCGATACTATATTTTATAATAGATACTTATATAGATGAACATTCAAGACCCTGAAACATCCGAGAATCTAAAAATGATCGGTTTTAGGGTTCCGTACGCAAAGCTCCGCTGTCCGTCTGTCTGTCTGTCTGTCCGTCTGTCACCAAGCTGTATCTTATGAACCGTATATGTATAGTTAGACAGTTGAAATTTTCACAGATGATGTATTTCTGTTGCCGCTATAACAACAAATACAAAAAATTTAATAAAATAAATATTTCAGGGGGGTCCCAACAACAGACATGATTTTTTTGCCGTTTTTTTAGATAACGGAACAGAACCTTTCGTTCGCGAGTCCGACTCGCACTTGGCCGATTTTTCATCTTGACCTGGGGATCGAACCCGGGAACCCTCGTGTCGCTGGCTGGCGTGTTAACCACTGTGCCACGGAGCTCGCCGATATTTGACTGTCTGGTGTGTTCCAATAAACATTTGGTGAGCTCGTGTCCTGCACCAGGTACTGTACATATTTCGAATATATCTACTTGAACAAATACCTATGTGTATGTGTGGTGAGGATTCTTAATGTGTATGTATGTTCTGATTTGTACAAAGCTACTATGACGAACATAACACTCCTTCTCTGTGTGTTCGTAAATGTGTAAGTATTGTACTGTGCCGAGCAAATCTACTATGACACTTGTTACAATGAGATGGTTTCTCACCAGTGTGAGTACTCAGATGCCTTTCTAAATTAATCTATGGACGAAATTACATCCCACATTTATGACATTCGTAAGGTTTCTTACTAGTGGGAGTTCTCAGATGTGTATGTAATGAATTATTATCAGCAAATCGACGACAACAAAGATTACTTCTAAATGGTTTCTCACCAGTAGGGGTACTTAAATGTGTGTATGTGTACTGAGCAAATCGCCTATGAAAAATATTACATTAGAACGGTTTCTCACCATTATCAATTCTTGAATGTGTTTAAATGTCACTCAATAAATTGCTCCCCACACCACATTTATTACATTAATAAAGTTGCTACTTGCTTTTCCCCATTCATTCGACTAAGTAGTATCCCTGTACATTTATTCCATTCCAAATAAACACATTCCTATCCTTACCCAGCTTCAACATGCTTGCGATGGGCGTCGGCGTGAACGCACAAGAAGCTAAACAAACTGCGCTTGCCACCCGCCCTCCCAACGTGGTGAGTACGGCGATTTCCTTCCATGGAGAGGAAAATCTTTGGAGGCGGAGGAGGCCTATGTCCAGCAGTGAACTTCTTGTGGCTGAAATGATGATGATGATGGTTTCTCTCCAGTATGAGTTATTAAACGGGTACGTAATGCACTGTATAGGGCATGTCGACATTGATAATAATTAAATTCATATGGTTTCTCAGCAGTGTGACTTGTCAAATGTTTTTCCAAATTAACTTTACATAAAAATTGCTTTTCTCAGTAACATTAATGTAACTTCTCATCTGTGTGAGTTCTCAGATATATTCCTAAACTACCGATATGAAATAAAAAATCAATGCAAGTGAAAACCTTATTAAGACTGACCTTTACGGGAAAAGGATTATAGGAGAACCTCGAGCAAGCCATATAATTTTGAGCCTGGACAAGATAGTCTGTACTTTAGCGAATCTTAGTTCATCATCATCATCATATCAGCCGCAAGAAGTCCACTGCTGGACATAGGCCTCCCCCAATGATTTCCAGAATGACCGGTTGGAAGCGGCCTGCATCCAGCGCCTCCCTGCGACCTTTGTCAGGTCGTCCGACCACCTGGTCGGTGGGTGTCCGACGCTGCGCTTGCCGGTACGTGGTCGCCATTCCAGAACCTTTCTGCCCCATCGGCCATCGGTTCTACGCGCTATGTGCCCCGCCCACTGCCACTTCAAAGAACTAATCCGCTGAGCTATGACGGTGACTTTTGTTCTTCTACGGATCTCCTCATTTCTGATTCGGTCTCGTAGAGAAACACCGAGCATAGCCCTCTCCATAGCTCTTTGGGTGACCTTGAGCTTTCTTATGAGGCCCATAGTAAGGGACCACGTCTCTGAGCCGTAAGTCATCACTGGTAACACACATTGATTAAAGACTTTTGTCTTTAGGCATTGAGGTATTGCGGACGAAAAGACAGTGCGGAGCTTCCCGAACGCTGCCCAGCCGAGTCGGATTCGTCGAAAGACCTCGTCCTTGAAGCCGGAACTACCTGCCTGGATCAACTGTCCCAGGTAGACATATTGGTCTACAACTTCAAGGGTGGAGTTCCCAACATAAACCGGTGACGGCGTAACATGGACATTCGACATGATCTTCGTTTTGTCGATTTTTATTTTAAGGCCCACCTGCTTTGAAACTCCATTGAGGTCATTGAGCATGGTACTTAAGTCCTCCAGCGATTCCGCCATGACAACGATATCGTCGGCAAATCTAAGGTGAGTGATATACTCGCCATTAATGTTGATGCCAAATCCTTTCCATTCCAGGAGCTTGAAGGCATCTTCCAAAGCAGCAGTGAACAGTTTCGGAGAAATGACGTCTCCCTGTCTCACGCCTCTCTGCAGTGGAATAGCCCTCGTGCTCTGCTCCTGTACTCGGACTGACATAGTGGCGTTTCTGTATAAACACTTCAACACTTCGATATACCGATGGTCAATGCGACACCGCTGGAGAGACTGAAGCACAGCCCATGTTTCGATCGAATCAAAGGCCTTCTCATAGTCCACAAACGCTAAGCATAGTGGCCGGTTATACTCCTTGGTCTTCTGTATAACCTGCCGCAGCGTATGGATGTGGTCTATGGTACTGAAGCCGTTTCGGAATCCGGCTTGTTCGGGAGGCTGGAAGGCATCAAGCCTGTTAGCGAGATGATTCGTGATAACCCTCGAAAACAGCTTATAGACGTGGCTCAGGAGCGTGATGGGTCTATAGTTCTTTAGTAGAGTATTGTCACCCTTTTTAAAGAACAGAACCACCACGCCCCTGTTCCAAGCCTCTGGCGTCACGCCCTCGAGCAAAACGGAATTAAAGAGCCTCTGAAGGACTTTTAGTACCGGCGGTCCACCCGCTTTCAGAAGCTCTGCTGTGATTCCGTCTTCGCCCGGCGCCTTGTTGTTTTTGAGCTGCTTGAGGGCAATCCTAATCTCGTACAGGCTGATGTCCGGGATGTCTTCAGTATGGTGTCGTTAGCTTGGCTCTAGGGTCTTTAGCCAGGCTGTCGATGGGTTTAGCAATTGAGGTGTAGAGCTGTCCGTAAAACTTCTCGATCTCCCTCAGTACCTCGGACCTTGTCGACGCCACTTTGCCGTCCTCCGTCTTCAGCTTTGATAATCGGCTCTGCCCAATAGACTCCACTCTTGCGAACACTTTGGAGCCTTTGTTCTGCTCAATCGTCTCCTTTATACGCTCGGTATTAAAGGAGCGAATGTCGTGCCGCAGAGACTTCTGGATTCGTCTATTGAGCCGCCGATGTACATCAGCATCTTCAGAGGTCTGCAGTACCATGGAGCGTCGTTCAGCCATCAGTTCTAGGGTCTGAGGAGAGATTTTTTGAGATTTTTGTTTACGGCAGGACTTAAAAATCTTAGATCCCACCGACTGGACAGCTTCTACAAACCCATTGTTTAATTCGTCCACTGAAACGCAGTCGTCTAGGCATTTGAAGCGATTAGAGAGCTCAAGCTGGAAGATCTCATGGTTCTGGATATGGGCACGAGATGGTCGGATCGTAGACTTCATCAGCCGACCCCTCTCACGTCTCAGATCGATATTCAAGATGCCTCTCACCATTCTGTGATCGCTACCGATTTTTATCTTGCTGATCACGGAGACATCATTGAATATCTCTCTCCTAGTCGACATGATGAAGTCTATCTCCTGTTTCACAGGGGCCTGGCCCTTCCTAGTTGGACCTATCCAGGTCCATTTCCTTTTTGGTGGCTTCTTGAAGAAAGAGTTCATCGCAAAGAGTCCCTCTTTCTCCAAGAAGTCAGCCAGCATATGGCCCCTATCGTTTCGATCCCCATATCCAAATCGCCCCACCCTGAACTCTCCGTCACTTCGTCTGCCCAGTCTCGCGTTAAAGTCCCCCATAACCACCGTAAAATAGGTTTTGGAAGCATGTATGGCCCTACTGATGTCCTCATACACGCTTTCCACCTCTTCATCTGAGTATTCCCCGGTTGGCATGTATACCTGTATGACCTTCAGCGAGTATCTTTTAGATACTCTGAGTATAAGGTAGGAGTAGATATCACCCTGCTAGAAATACTTTCGATGGTTACGACGTTGTTTACGAGGTACCTGTGGACGAGAAACCCGACACCATGCTGGGACTTTTTAAAGTCACCCTCCCGGTGATAGTGTAGGTTACCAGACTTTAGGGTTGTCGTGCCCTCTCCCTCTCTTCGGACTTTACAGACAACCCTACTACGTCCCATCGTAACCTACTTATTTCCGCTTCCACTTCCTAGACCTTTTCGTCAAGCCTCATCGTGCGTATATTGTGTGTTACCAGGGCCAGTTGTCGTCGGGGGTGGTAGCCGGGTCGTATCCGGGGATTCTTAGCACCCCCTGCCCCGCCGTTACCGTGACCGCTACCTAAGTCAGGAATAGCGGGGCTGCCGGAGACTAGGGGCCTGGTCCTTCTTTTCATATCCATTGAGGGGATATTGCCATACTCACCACGCTTGGCAGGCGGGTTGGCGAGCGCAGTTGTTTTTTTTTTAGGGCTTTATGCACTTCCAACGCTGCTGCCCGTCGAAAGCGTTTTAAGCTAGGGATGGATGGGAATTGGCTGGACTTGGGAAATAGGAAAAAGGTTGTTGGGATACTACTCACTCGGATGAATTGGGGATGAGCAAGTAGCAGCTCGGGGAGCCGGGCGCGCGTACCCGAAGTCATATCTACTACCACCGGACAGGCAGTTGAGAATGGCACCCCCTGACTGACCTGAATCTTAGTTCCTCATAGGATACGTAATATTACATCGAATTCATGCAAAAAAAATGCGTTAACAGTTGCTATTAGAGATGGGCAAAGCACCGGGTTTAAACCCGGTGCTTTGGTAAAAACCCAATAAACACCCTTAAACACCCATAAACACCCAAAAAATTGGGTGTTTACTTTATTTGTCAAAAACGTTAGTAATATATGAAAAATATATTTTTATTAAATTGTAATTTACAATTCAACGTTGCTGTACGATAAAAAAAATTAAAGAAATATTAGGTACGTACTTAATTAAAATTTAGGAAATTTTAAAATGTTTACTATTAATAAAAACCGAGATGAAAATAATTAGTTCTGTGTTTTCATGTTGCAGTTGACCAACATGTTGGTCTTTTCCTTGCCGTAAATATTTTAAAAGCTTTGCGCCAAAGTAGAAAGAGACGGCATGCTGTGTCAGACCTTATGTTAGAACGAGTGCGGCAATGACCTAGTAGTGAGTCGGTGGACGTAATTAGGAGAATAAATAATTCTAAGGTGTAAAATGATATTATTTTATTTTCCTATGTAGGTATTGAAATTTGAGTTTTTGATAGTTTTCTTTTTACACGACTTCAAAAAAAGAAGTGTATTGTTGTTTTTAGAGATTATGTTTGTGGCGGACGCGAGTTTTGATGAAAAATCGACATGCGTGTTCTTTTTTACGTTTTTTGGGGTGTAGATCTCGAAAATGATGTCAGTTTTCGAATCCAAGATGGCGGACGTGACTTGTCATGAAAAAATTACATGGATGTTATTTCTAAGGCTTTTTGGGGTGTAGATCTTGAAAATGACGTCATCTTGAAAATGACGTCAATTTTGGTATCTTAAGAGTGCGGAGGCATTTTTTCATGAAGAATCGACATCGGTGTCGTTTTCTACGTTTTTTAGGGTGTAGATGTCGAAAATGATGTCAGTTTTGGAATCTAAGATGGCGGACGTGGCTTGTCATGAAAAATCGACGCGTGTAATTTTTTAGGTTTTTAGTGGTGTAGATCTAGATTATAAAATCAGTTTTGGAATCAAAGATGACGACATTTTATGATAAATCATTATAGGTGTTGTTTTTTTTTTTTTTTTACTAATTATTGGATTAGGCATTTGTCTCCCATCTCACCTGATGGTAAGTGACGATGAAGACGAGGATGTTACATGCCTATCCAAGAGATACCCATTTATTCTACTTTTGAATGTCCCGGGATGTACTTGTCTGGGAATATAGACGCAGGCAGTTCATTCCACACCTTGGCTACTCGAACCAAAAAGGAACTGTCAAAGCGTTTAGTTCGACTCTTTGGTATTCCAACGATAAAAGGGTGAAATTTCTGCCTGCGCCTCGTAGTCCGATGGAGGAATGGTGAGGGTTCAACTAGCTCAAAGAGCGGTTTCGCACACTCTCCAAAATGGATCCTATAAAATACCGACCGTTTGGACGTGATTGTCATGCCTAAAAGCCCAAGGTGGTCAACTAACGGCAAGGAAACACCCTGGAAAGTGGGTGCAAGTGGGAAAGCACTTTTTTTTGCGGAAAAGAGACACGCCTGTGTTTTGGACGGGTTAAACTTAACAAGATTGGCGTCTCCCCAATCGGACACCCTCTGTAATTTCGAGTTAACCCGTTCAGTCATAGACTCTCTCAGAGACTGGACTTCTTGTGGACTTGCACTGGCACTAGACGTAAAACTCTCTACAACGGTGCTGTCATCAGCATAGCCAATAATGCCATATTTAAGGAGGTCATTAATGTGCAGCAGGAACAAGGTTGCAGAGAGAACAGATCCTTGAGGTACCCCGGCATTTATAGCCATTAGGTCGGAAGAGCAGCCATCCATGACCACTCGAATTGACCGTTCCCTCAGGAAATCGGATATCCAGTCGCAAAGGTCCTCTGGTAAACCATACGCTGGAAGCTTACTGAGGATAGCTTCGTGCCAGACCCGGTCAAAAGCCTTGGATATATCTAGTGAAACGGCAATTGCCTCACCGTGACCCTCCAAAGCTTCGCTCAATAAGTGAGTGGCATATACCAGTAGGTCACCGGTTGAGCGACCCTTGCGAAAACCATATTGGTTGTCACTAAGGAGCTCGTTGGTTTCCAGGTATGCCAGGAGACGATTGTTCAATACACGCTCCATAATCTTGCACAATATGGAGTTGATCGCAACAGGTCGATAATTGGCCGGGTCGGAGCGACTTCCCTTTTTAGGTACAGGTTGTACATTGGCAAGCTTCCAGGATCTTGGGACCTTGCCAGCCTCTAGAGAAAGTCTATAGAGGAGGTGTCAGTACAGGGGACAATTCGGGTGCGCAGCGCTTAAGAATCACTGCTGGAATACCATCTGGTCCACTAGCCTTATTCACGTCTAGGTTTAGCATGCATTTAAGTACCTCTTTTTGGTGGATTTGAGCGGCCCGCATCTTGGGGCCGAACGAAGGTAACTGGGGTGGGCTTTTATTGTTACTATCTAGACGCGAATTATCTGCAAATAGATTGGCAAACAAGTCTGCTTTCTCTTTTGCACCATGGGCCAGAGAACCGTCAGGTTTCTGCAATAGTGGCAGCGATGGGCGACAGAAGTTCATCTCCACTGACTTGGCTAGAGACCAGAAGGCTTTACTTCCTGAGGGACAAGAAGCTATCATGTCTCCAATACGGCCAACGTGGTCGAAACGAGCTCTTCTGAACACCTTTTTGCAGGACTTGGCAGCAGCGTTATACACTCTCTTCCTGTCTTGAAGATCATCAGCTTTGATTTTGCGGGCATCAGCCCAGGACATATTTTTCCTATTTTTCCTCGAAAATTACGTTATTTACACCACAAAAAACTAAGGGATCAACACCCATGATGAATTACCATGCAAAGCCCTGCCATCTTGTATTACAAAACTGACATTATTTTCAAGATCTTCTTCCCAAGAAACATAGAAACGTACCCATGTCGATTTTTATGACAAGTCACGTACGCCATCTTGGATTCCTAAACTGACATTATTTTTGCGATCTACACCCAAAAAACCTAGAAAACGAACCCATGTCGATTTTTTATAACAATTCGGATCTGCCATCTTGGATTCTAAAACTGACGTCATTTTCGAGATCTACACCTCAAAATACCTAGACAACGACACCCATGTCGATTTTTTATGACAAGTCGCATTCGCCATCTTGGATTCCAAGACTGAAGTCATTTTCGAGATCCTCAAATTCCTTACCCAAAAGCTACCAACCAGTCAGTAAGAAAACATTCAAACTGTCGAACATCGTTTTCCATTTTTGAAGTCGGTTAAAAAGCATGTATCATAAATGAATCCTTCAAAACACGGTCAAAACAATAATAATAAATACATATGTGTGAGCAAGATAAAAGATTTATGAGCGCAACAGACGGTGTTCGGATAAGTTCTAGACTATTCCATTCTTGGACCTTCGCGACAATAATTAAATTATTGAGCTACTAACAGTCCAAAATACCCGTTTGTTTTATCCTCTGGTCATGTCGCCTCGCTCTATCGCAAAAAAATATTATTTGATGAGGGCATAAACCAAAAACGTAAATATGGGAGGGAAGTTGACCAATTGGACCTGAAGGTTTGGAACTGTAGTCCACTGCACCAGCTTCGTCAGGTCAAGAAGAAGCATAATTAAAGTAAAAAATCGTAAAAACCCAAAAAATTGGGTGCTTATTGGGTTTAAACCCAAAACACCCAAAACACCCGGTTTTTACCCAACTGGGTTTAAACCCGGGTGGGTGGATTGCCCATCTCTAGTTGCTATAAATATTTCAAAACCTTTGCATTCCCTACCAGTGGCGCCCTTGGTGGAGTTATGGCGGGTATCAAAAGGAATCTACGCTAACATTAGATTAATAGCTAAACAACTGCATGCTTTTCATGTAGCTACATAAGTAGATCAACGCCACACTACCTATCTCGTATGTGTGTTTTATTAACCAAATAAATACAAGATCCAAACCAAAAAAATAATGTCAACACAATTAAATTCCATTCTTTATTTTCTTATCGAGGTTTACAATCCATTATGGTGTTAAAATATAACTAAGTACCAACAGATTTGTCTTATTCAAGCATGCAGTTTGTGGTTAACTTACTACGTCGTTAACTTAATAACAATAACATATTGGTTTCTTGTCTGTTATTATAATCATCATCATCATCATCTGGTCTCTTTAGTCTCTGCAGCAGCATGACCCTCTCTGTACAACCGGAGCCATACTAGGCCAGACCAAACAGGATTTGGCCTACACTCTCCTCGCTGGCCAGACGGGTTGGAGAGGTCTCGTTGATGTTTATGAGCTTTGTTTAGCTTATATTTTCTAAGTCGCCTCTTACGATATCCATGTGAAGACTGATGTTGTTATTATAATATCTCTATACTATAGTAATCTAGTATATCCGTGGTTTTATGTATACGAGAATGAAGTTCCCATTCCTAACGTGACATTACAAACGATACAAGAGTGGCAGAAACTATTACATCATGTTGGTTTCTCACCAGTATGAGTTCTTAATTGTAATACTAAAGTATCCTTACGATTAAGTTGCTTCTCACAATTATTACAATTATACGGCTTCTCACCAGTTTGTAGATGACTATTCCACTGAAAGTGCCTCAGACAAACATGACGTTCTGCGCGGGCGCGTCTCTCTGAGGCTGGTCAACAACCTGCGGCAGGAAGTTCACGAAACAGTAATCAAGACGGTTTCGTGAACTTCCTGCTACACGCTGTTGGCCCTCTGCTGTGTCATCTGCAAAAAAACTGTTACTTTCACCTACACCGTCGCTTTACAAAGGGGTCAGTTACTTAGCGAACCTGTGGGATGAGATACATATTATGAGTTCACATGTCACATAATGCCAGGATTTCATTGATAGACTACGCTATAAGAAAAGAACCACGTCAGAGGCTGAGAGGCTGTTCCGAAGAACTCTGACACCAGGGTGTGCATGGTCGATTGACCGTGTCACCAACTCGAAATGATGATGATGATAAGTAAGAAAAAACTGTTACTCGTGATGCGGACATCCGTTGAAACAGGTACTTTGATAGACCTTATTGCACCAGATTTACCGCATTTCATATTAAACACAATGACACAGAAATAAAAAAATGTTTAAATGGAACAGTCCATAGTATCTTTTAACAACTTTTTGAGAATGAAATAAAAATTCCGTGTAATATGTGTTAAAAATTTAATAAGGTTTCTCGTTATCATCCTGAAGCCTTATGCTGGTTTAGAAACAAAGGAAGGTAATAAAGTAAAGAAGAATTCAATTCAACACGTCAACAATTCAGTGATAGAAACAGATTTAAATGAGACTGATCAACTAAAGTAACACCATTACTAACTGTCTAACTATTATTGAATGATGAAACTGCAAAAACATGGCGTTAACGATTCTAATAGACTTTCAAACAAGACGGAAGATGGACGTTACCTCTCAGTTGGAAACCAGTACTTCAAGTTTTAGGAAACTCTTATAGTATCGCACTGAAAGAGATATCGACAGTCAGTTCGTTACATACAAGTGTGCTCGTAATACCATACTCAGGAGACGATGATGACACCACAGGCAACAACGACCGAAATGTCGACAGCCCCTCCACATATCTTAAATTCATTTTACATTTTCAAACTGTCATAATCCGGAAAGTAATCAGTTGCGACATTTTGGATATTTGGTCTTTGTCGATTGTAAATAAGTCGTATGTCGTTTTACATTGAAAAACATGGTAGGTTTTTGTATTTTCATTTTAAGGTATTGTTGTTTAATCACGATATTAGTTAAAGCAAACTACTGATCCATGGAAAGTAACAGTACCTCCTTTTGACCTATTTTCTCACTTTCATACTTCTGTTTTTACAGTTTAAAACCGCACAACAAAGCACAGTCAGGAAGTACGCGCCGACTGAATGAACGTTTAACAAATCTTGTACGATTGTACAAGATTGAGACACGCGTGTCCCGCCCACTTGGCCGTTCTATCCCGATATATTTCTGTGGTTGTTCGTCTAAGATCACCCCAAGATATTTTACGTTTTCTATACTATTATTTACAAATATAGTAGGGAAGAATTTGACAAGAATGAACTCGAATTTCAAACTAAGAATTTAATTCAGGTGCTTGATTTTAATAAAACTAAAAGTCGAATTCAATTTCAGAAAAATCTTACATTTATATGGTTTTTACCAGTGTGTGTTCTCAAATGTTAATGCATTGTACTGCTCTGGGCAAACTAACGACGACAAAGATATTCAAACGGTTTTTTACCAGTGTGTGTTCTGAAATGTCTTTCTAAAGTACCCTTTCGACTAAATTGGTTCCCACAATTATTACATTCAAACGGCTTCTCTTTTTCTCTTTCAAATCGATGTGACAGCGAATAAGTGACAAAAAGTATTCACGAAAGAAAACTGAGATACGCATCCAACAAAATGTTTTAGTTTTTCAAAAACATATTTCACAAATTAAAGTTTACTCTGTGTTTATTTATTTTTTATTTAATACAATTATCCTATACATTTTCTTGGATGTTATGTATTAAGTACCTATCTATTATAAAATACCTATAGTATCGTTGAGTATGCTACAACAAGTTCGCAAATTACAGCTCAAAAAAAATTCAGTATTTTAGACAATGAAAGAATGTGAGCCAGTTTATTTTAATAATTAAAAATAAGTTATCTTCTTCAAGACCATCTCAAAGAGTACTGAACTGATTTTGATAAAATCTGCACTATTTCCTTAGTTGCGCAAAATTTCTGCGACAAAAAACAATGTTAAAAATCCGCTTTATAGTGTTTGGGATATGCGCAAGCAAACATATAAATATACGTACATCTCAATATGTGTGCCTAATTTCATAAGTGTAAAGGTACACTTATGAAATTAGGCACACATGTTGAGAAGCTGGTACAGAACAACATATACAAAAATTGTGCAACCCCGACAATATTACATACATACGGTACGGGGCGAATTGAGAACCTCTTTTTTAACCAAAAAATTAACCATGGCTTTAAGCTATTACCGTGTTTAAGGCACTACGTGGGTTGACTTTGGGTGTTTTGGGTTGTGTTAGTAAAGGAAACCACACGCGAGCGAAGCCGCGGGTAAAAGCTAGTTTACAATAAAACTCCTAACATCTAAAAGCCTATCCATAAATTAATTTAAGAAATCAACAATATTATACATCGAAAATTCGTTCTTTTTTTGAGATATAGTGTTACGTGAAGATTCGGTGACTCTAAATAAAACTAAAAGACTCAGCCGCAGAAGGAACAAGTTGTTACAGAAATTAGTTTTACATGCAAATTAAATTCATTACATTTTGGTTTCCTGGATGCTATTATAAAGTTTCTCTATACTAAAGGGATCTAGTGAAGCCCGTGGTTTAATACATTAGGTACGCATATATCGCATCCACCCTGAAATATTTATCTTTTACAAACAACTTGTGTTGCATGTGGACGAGAATTAAGTTCCCGTTCCTAACGTGACATTAAAAACTATGCAAAATAGTTGTGGTCCCATTGTTACGGTTTCTCAGCGTGAGTTTTTAAATGTCTATTTAAAAAACTTTTGTCACCAAATCGAAGACGACAAACCTTACATCCAAATGGGTTCTCACCAGTGTGCGTTCTAAAATGTTTTTCTAAATTACCCTTTCGATTAAATTGCTGGCCACAATCATTACATTCATATGGCTTCACACCAGTGTGAGTTCTTAAATGACTATCTAAATGACCCTTTTGATTAAATTGCTGGCCACAATCATTACATTTATATGGCTTCACACCAGTGTGAGTTCTTAAATGTGTATCTAAATGACCCTTTCGATTAAATTGCTTGCCACAGTTATTACATTTATATGGCTTCTCACCAGTGTGAGTTCTTAAATGAGTTTTTAAATGACTTTTGTGACTAAACTGCTTTTCGCAAACATTACATTCAAATGGTTTTTCACCAGTGTGTGTTCTTAAATGTCTGTTTAAAGTACCTTTTACATTAAATTCCTTGCCACAATCATTACATTTATATGGCTTCTCACCAGTGTGAGTTCTTAAATGTGCATCTAAATTACCCTTTCGAGTAAATTGCTGGCCACAATCATTACATTTATATGGCTTCACACCAGTGTGAGTTCTTAAATGAGTATCTAAATTATCCTTTCGGTTAAATTGCTTGCCACAGACATCACATTTATATGGCTTCTCACCAGTATGAGTTCTCAAGTGAATTTTGAATGCACTGTTTTGAGCAAATCGACGACGACAAACCTTACATTCAAATGGTTTCTCACCAGTGTGTGTTCTAAAATGTGTTTCTAAAGTACCTTTTACATTAAATTCCTTGCCACAATCATTACATTTATATGGCTTCTCACCAGTGTGAGTTCTTAAGTGTTTGTCTAAATTACCCTTTTGAATAAATTGCTTGCCACAGTCATTACATATATATGGCTTCTCACCAGTGTGAGTTCTCAGATGTTTTGTTAATGCACTGCTGTGAGCAAATCGACGACGACAAACCTTACATTTAAATGGTTTCTCACCAGTGTGAGTTCTTAAATGTGTTTCTAAATTACTCTTTGCATTAAATTCCTTGCCACAATCATTACATTTATATGGCTTCTCACCAGAGTGAGTTCTTAAGTGTCTTTGTAGGTTACTCTTCCACTGAAACCCCCTCAGACAAACATGACACTGGTGCCTTGTGTCAGCGCTCTGAGGCTCGCTATAATAACTGTTTCGGGAACTTCCTGCGACAGGCTGTTGGCCCTCTGCTGCGCCATCTGCAAAACATTTCTTACTTTCACCTACACCATCGCTTATCAAAGGAGGTCAGTTCGTTAGCGAACCCGTGGGATAAGATACATCATATGAGCGCACAGGTCACCACTGCCGCAGCGCTTACACGTAGACATACAACAAAGCCAACTACCCTCTCTCCTAAGAATTCATTCATATGCATAGAAATCTCAGAACAATAACTAAAGCATAGAAGGAGCCCGTTTTTCAGGAAAATATTCATCTCTCTCTTTTCAAAATATATCAGATAGAGATAAATATAAGTTTATCAATAGGTACCAATGTACACTTGGCAAATGTCAATTTGGATACCTTGGTTCTCTTTATGCTACTAATTTAAAAAGGCCAACTGTCTATGTCTATGTTCAACATATATTGTTCGCATAATACTCTAGCTTGTGTAGCTCTCCTAAGCATTCCTTCATATGCATAGAAATATAGAAGGCGTGAATGACGTTATGCGAAAGTGACGTTTCTTCACAACGTCACTTTCGCAAAATGTCAATAATATTTTTATGTGAATATGAATAAGCAAGAGGACTAATATATTATACGTTTTTTGTACTAACTTACAAATAAACTTAATTTACATTTTATTTATTTATTATTTATTTAAAAACTTTATTACAAAATGTAATTGGCGGACTTAAAGCCAAAGGCTTTATCTACCAGTCAACCAACAGGTGATGCCGAGAAAAAATGTAGTAGAAGTAAGTGCAAAATATTATTATATTAATTAAAAGTCATACAATAGTGTGTTTGTATGTAATAAATAAAATATAAACTTACATACCAAAATACATAAATTAAAAATACAGTGATACATATATGTATATACTACATAAATATTTCATACTCATTTAAAATGGTGAGAGAAATATGCGCGTACTGAGTTTTTAAATGCTAGACGACTACGGGCCCTGCGAATGCTGGCTGGGAGGGAGTTCCAAAGCTGCACGGCTTGCACGGCGAACGAGTGTTTGAAAAACCCACTCCGATGTTGAGGCGTATGGAGAAGGAGATTGCTAGAAGAGCGAAGTTCTCTGACATGGGTGTCACCCAGAAAAGTAAATTTGGATTTTAAATACGACGGAGTTTTCGGGTTGAAGAGGATGGAGAAAAGAGTAGTGAGTATATGCAACTGACGACGTTGATGAATGGGTAACCAATTGAGTTGAGATCGGTAAGTCGAGACATGGTCGTACTTCCGTAAGCCGAAAATAAAACGGATACAATTATTTTGAAGGCGATCAAGTTTATTCAGAAAATTACAGTTCAGATCCGAGTAACATACATCAGCATAATCTAAAATAGGAAAAATCAGAGTGTATACTAACTGGGTTTTGATATGAATGGGGAGAAAGTTTTTTAATTTATAAAGGGAACGGAGAGCACCAGTAACCTTACCAGCTACCTCAGATACATGCGCATCCCAGCAAAGGTTTGAATCAATACGAAGACCTAGATCTTTGACATCCTGGCAAAATTGGACAGTTTTATTGTCATAAGAAACAGCCGGTAAGGTACTTAAATCGATACGGCTTGTAAGATGGGAGCTACCGATTATTATCGCCTGGCATTTTTTAGGGTTAACAGTAACACCAAAACGACGTGACCAGTCACATATAGCTAATAAATCTGTGTTAATTTGGTCAATAGCCCGATCTATATTATTTACCTCCATTTGAGCATAAAGTTGCAAGTCATCGGCGTAAAGGTGATACGGACACTGAAGATCTTTGGTGATGAAATTAATAAAGATAGAAAACAATAAGGGAGAAAGGATACCACCTTGCGGGACACCAGTATCTAAATCACACCATTTTGATGAGGATTGACCGAGACGGACTGATTGCTGGCGTCCACGAAGATAAGTTGAGAACCATTCCACAGCCGAGGAAGAGACAGAGTGATGGGAAAGGATAGCTAGAAGGAGGTCGTGATCGACGGTATTAAAGGCATTAGAAAAGTCCACTAAAACCAAGACAGTGATTTTAGTTTTATCCATTCCTCCTCTAATATCGTCCATCACTTTAAGGAGTGCGGTAACCGTGCTATGCCCCGGACGAAAACCAGATTGAAATGGGTTCAATAGCCCATTTGTGTTAAAATACGAGGTGAGTTGCCTATGGGCGCATGCCTCGAGCACCTTGGACAATAGCGGGAGAATAGAGATAGGACGAAAATGATTGGGAAGAGAAGGATCAGGAACTTTAGGCAGTGGACAGATGAAGGCTTTCCGCCAAAGGGATGGGAACTGTGAAAAGGAAAAGGAAGCGTTAATAATGTGAGTAATGACGGGTATTATTATGTCAAGTATACATTGAATCATATGGCGACTTATTTGGTCATAACCCACAGCCCTGGTTTTTATGGCTAAGAAAGTTTTCTTGACTTCTTCCTGGCTGACTGGAGAAAAATTAAATTCCACTTGAGTGAAAGAAGGGAGTGAAGCAATGTCCGAAATAGTGTTCAATTTTGTTAGACGATTCAACTTGGAGGAAGTGGAGAAATGCTGATTTATATCAGCTAGCGAAATTGATGAGGGGCTGAAGGAATTGCTTGATTTGCCAATACCTAGAGTCTTAAGGAACTTCCAGATATCGGCAGAAGATGAAGAGGAGACGGTGTTGAAAATTAGACGACGTTTAGCATCCCGGATCATCCTGTTACATCGATTTCTTGCAACCCTAAAAGACTCCCACTTTTCCTCTGACCGATCCCTCCTAAATTGTCTAAATGCCCGATCCCTTCGTCTCATGGCCATTCGTACCCCAGGAGTAATCCACGGCGCTAGGGGGCGTTTGACTCGGACTTTCCTTATCGGTGCATGTTTGTCATAAAGTTCAGTGAGGGCATCGTTAAAAATTGTTAGTTTCTCATCCACGCTGTTTGCTGCCCGGACCTTGTCCCAGTCGATGCTTGCTGCGTCCGAAGCTAACTTGTCATAATCCACTTTGCGAAAGCTACGTCTATGAAGTATCTTTGGGGTTATCTTTGAAGGTTTAAGTTTGTAGGAGCAGTGAATGAGATCGTGACGGGAGAATGCCGGCGCTGGATACTGGCCATGTGAGGACATGTGCTCAACCGATGACGTAATGATCAGATCTAGCCAAGTATCTTCAACATCTTTATTATGATGGGTTGCACGTAAGGGGAGCACATGAAGACTGGCTGACCTTAAAATCCGATACAAATTTAGCGCTCTCGGCGAGTCTCTAGCTATTAGATTAGTGTTCAGGTCCCCTAGAATAATGTGATGTACGTACTCAGAACTGAATGTATCAAGAGCAATTTCAAGATCCGAAAAATAGTTGGTTGAGGGTGGACAATATACAACACCGAGAACAGCCTTGGAACCCCCCACCGAAATTTCAAGAAATAGAAATTCCGCAGATGCTGAATATTGAGATGGGGATACTGACAATACCTTATAAGCAATTTCGCAGCGAAGATAAATCGCCACACCACCGCAATCCTTGCCAACACGGTCATTTCGTATCAGTACGAAACCGGGTAGTGCATAACAGGTTGAAGAAAGCTCGGGTTTCAACCAACTCTCAGAAATAAGTACGGCATGTACATTTACATTCGAAAAGGTTTCTAGAAAATCCGTGTAATGACCAGGGAGGCTTTGGGCATTAATGTGGCAAACGTTAAAATCTGTGGGGTGATCCCGAAACGTTTCGCAAATATAATCTCCAACCGACACAAAAGAACTATTCGCGCTACTCTCACAGGAGTGAAACTCCTCGTTTGAGTCACTATCATACATTAAGAATAAGAGTAAATATATGTAATAATAATAATATATTTATATATATATATAGATATATTTTATAAATTTGTATAAAATAAAGGGGTATGAGTATGACTGTAGGAAATAGAAACAGTAAGTACTCAAATCAAATCCCAGCACCACCCGCCAGTCAACCTACATTATACACACAAAAAAATAAAGGAAAAAAACAAAAACGGAAATCATTAAAAGTTACACAAAACACTTCTGGGGTACTATTCTTGAAAGTGTGACACTTGTCCTCGAGCGATTCTTGTATGGAAAAATTGCTCATTCACGAACGGCATAATCTCAAAAATAGCACTCCTGAGCACAGAATAAAGGTGAAATATTGAGACAATAGTTAAAAGAAAAAAAAAAAAAACAATGTTCGAAAGACAGTAAAAGAAGAAATAATAAAAGTAAACAGTAAAAGAAAGTGCATTCGATCTGGCAAAATAAAACTATTTAAGTTATCAAAGTATTTTAGTGTCTCGAATTTCTGAACAGACTTTTGTTTGTCACAGCAACTCAGCTGTCAATGTCAATTGTCGACTGAGATTGTCAATGCCAGATTTAGATATTACGATAAAGTTTACAATACAACCTACAATACAATTTTAAATTAAATACTAGATACCTACATTTAGAAACACGAAATAGACATTGAGTGATTGAAGAAACGGTATTTAGTGATAATAATGAGCTAGTTGTAGGGCGGATTGAGACGCACGCTGCACACTCAAAAATAAAAATAACTAAGAAAAAATCTGTTATCATGCCTGTACAGTCACAGGCCCAAAAGCGAAGCAGCTACGATGATGCCTTCTTGGACGCCTGCTTTCCTTCGGCGCGAACAGACACCTGGGGGAACTTCTTTACCAGTCCCTTCAGCTCATCCTCAGAGTAGATCTTCACTCTTTTGCTGTCGGGAGTCTTGACAACTACAACGCCGTCCTGTGACCAGCAATTCCGCATTCCAAAATGCTCACGAGCTTTCCCAAAGACAGCTAACCTTAACTTAGTGAGGAACTCCTTCACTGATACCTTTGTTCCTTTAAGGGCTGACTTTTTATTCCACACTATAGACTTAGAAGAATTTTCACAAAATCTCACAAGCAGTGGTCGATGGCTGTCTTCCTTTTGTTGTCCCAAACGGTGACATGCCTCTATTGATTTGTCCGTGATCTCCGCTACACCCATCCGATTCTGTATCAACTCCAAAATCATGCTTTTGCAATCCTCCTTGGACTGTTCGGGGACGCCAGAGAAGATGAGAACCTTCTGCCTATGGCGCGCTTCAATTGCGTCAACAGAAAGAACACAGTCGACAATCTGACTCCAGATGATACTCAACATAGAAAAGATGATCTCTCTAAATGTCCTAAATTCCTCAGCGACTTTTGAGACTGTGTCTTTGGATGGAGCGCCTGACTGCAGCTGAGCTTCAAGTTCTGACATTTTTTTGTTGAAGTTTGCCTCCAATTCCTGCTGAGCCTTCAGAATGTCATTCAATTTTGCCATGATGCTTGAAGATAAGTGTCTTGATGATATTTGAAGTGTTGTTGTGAATATTTGATTTGTGTGTATAAGTGGTGAGCTGGCAGGTGGTATAAGGTACACTGATGGACTTAAATCTTGATGAAGTGGTCCACAAACGTGAGTTACACTGTGTTGTTACTAATTTAGTCAAAATATATCAAAAAATATAGTAAAACTTGTTTTAATTAATTTAAATTCCAAAAATATATGAAGAGATGTATTGACTTTATTTGCACCTACCGCCCAAAAACATTTTATATCGGGTCTCCGCATCGTTGGCCACCTGGCCGGATACTTCGGCAGTGTTGCGCTGCATTGGACTTCAACCTGACCCTGGATGAATTGAATATGGATCTCTTTCGTCCACACCGATCATTTGAACTCAAAATCCATTTTCCATGTGCCATAGCTATTCAATTAGATGCCTTCACCCCTGGCTGCTCAGGGTGGTCCGACTTCCACTAACTTTAGCTCGACTGCTAGTTTCAAATTCAGAAAACCGCATTTGACTCCCTCCACCAAACGGAGACACACACAGAATGAGTCGTGTGAAACATATAACACCATCTGTTTGTTCGGTTGTTAAGAAGCTTACCGTCCGCGTAGTGTCCCCCGCCCCGCGCCCCCGCGTCTTCATCGGAGTCCCGTGTCTCGTCCACGTCAGCCGCGGGAACGCCTGGCACGAGGGAAATGACAGTTAGTGCAATCACTTTCGCACTGTGTAGAGATAATTATTGGCAGAATAAAAATTTAGCTTTATGACTCTTTCCCAAATATCATCAAAAATTTTATTACCACATGTAAAATTCCTGCTGTTAAGCAAGTGACTTCTTCGATGCTGGTGTGGTGAAAAGAAATACGTAGTAATGGGCGAAAATCTGTAGAATCATGTGAACATGCGATATGACCCCACCATTATTTACTTCAAATGCCTTTTTTTTTTTTTTGAACATATTATATTTTAGAATATCAAGGAAAATTATAAGTCAAGCCACAAAATTATTTATTGGCCACGTGATTAAACGTTTAATTTTATAACTAAGCAACGGGAAAATAGACCAGTGCCGACACCTTTGAAAATAACAAAAAGTGAAAAAAAAATTATAGTAGGATGAAACCCAATACGGGCGATTTGAGGTCGGGAGTGGAAGGGGATGAGCTTTTAAGGGTAAGAAACGGTTTATCTCGATTTCCGGCAAAACTACAAGTCCTGTGGAAAAACGATATATGGCAATAATGTAGGTAATAACAATTTCTACTCCCTTTTCTACTCCCTCCCATTTCTACTCCCTCCAACCCTGTTACCCTGTTAAGAAATAAAAGAATTACCGTTGCCAGCTTTTAAAAACAAGTTGCGTGGTCTCCTAATAGATAAATGTTTTTACTCTGTGGCTACACTGGTCGCTTCGCGTTTCCGAACGATCGGTCGTTTCAGCGCGCGCGGACAGCTGTCAAATAGACACACGACACGACGTGCTCGGGACAAGAGAACCTTGGCTATCGTATCGCGTCTGTATAATAATACGCGGCCTGATCCTACGCAAATCTACTCCAATCACCAACAGGACCCTTGGACAGACTGGTTACCTATAAGAGCCTACGATGTTTTTGGAAGATTACAAGTAACTACCATTACAACGTGTTTGATTACAAGTACCCAAATTGGTGACGCCGACGAGCACATTGAAAATATACCGGAGGGATTTTCACGCCAACAAGTTCATATCAGCATCACGCTGTCACTGACGAAATTATATTTCCATCTCAACAAGTTCCAGTTAACATTCATTTCGCAATTTACGACCGACGTTGTGTACATCAAAGGTGCTGAAAATGTCGTGGCTGACACAATGTCAAGAGGAATTGAAGCCATCTCCCTCGCTGACGACTATGAGGCCCTACGTTTATCACAAGACACAGACGCAGAGTTACAAGATTTTCTAGACCAAAGTACCACGTTGCAACTTCACAAGGTAACCCTTCCTGGTTCCACGACTACCCTCATATGTGATACAGCAACAGGAAAACCTCGTCCATTCCTAACAGAACCCTTTAGACGGCAAGCTTTTAATAAGCTGCATAATTTAAGCCAACCGGGGATAAAAGCCACATGTCAGTTAGTTAGTGAGAGATTCGTTTGGCCTTCCATGCAAAAAGATATTCGCAACTGGGCACGATCTTGTCTGGCGTGTCAACGTAGCAAAGTTACAAGACATAATTCGACCCCGCTCGGCAACTTCGAAGTTCCACTAGCGCGCTTCTTACACGTTCATATTGATATCATTGGACCACTTCCAATAAATAACGAATATCGCTATTGCCTCACTGCTATCGATCGAGTAACGCGATGGCCTGAAGCCTGGCCAATGCGTTCAATTTCTGCTGCAGAAGTAGCTGAAACCTTTACAAGAGAGTGGATTTCCCGGTATGGAGTACCCCAAATCATCACTACTGATCAGGGGACGCAATTTGAATCGGACTTGTTTCGCCGCCTCATGGACACGTTCGATATAAGACGCGTAAGAACTACTCCATACCATCCCGCCGCAAACGGGATGATAGGACGTGTCCACCGCCAACTTAAGGCCGCACTGATGTGCCATGAAAACGAATCTTGGATTAGCTCGTTGCCACTCGTCCTCCTTGGAATGAGATCAGCTCTCAAGGAAGATTTGAAGGCTACAGCCGCAGAAATGTTGTACGGTGAGCCACTGCGACTGCCAGGAGAATTTATAACACCCTCAAATTTGAGACAACAGATAGAAGACCCGGCCGATTTTGTCGTGCAGCTCCGGCGAAAAATGTCATCTCTGCGACCCACCCAAGCTTCTCGCCATACGAATCCAACGACATTTATATTCCGAGACCTCACCTCATCAACTCACGTGTTCATTAGAGATGATTCCGTACGTCGTGCCTTACAACCTCCTTACACGGGACCTTACCGTATAATTGGACGAGCAGAAGATGGAAAAACTATTACAGTTGAAATAAAAGGGCGAAGTGCAACAATAAGTGTAGATCGCGTTAAGCCGGCCTATTGCGAATCTGACTCACTCGATTCACGGACACATCACATTGATTCACCGAATGAACAAAACACTCGCGTTCTTCAGTCATCATCTAACTCTTCCACACCTCCACACTCTTCTTCACTGCCACAAGGCATCACAAAAACGAATCAACCCTACACCACGCGTTCAGGGCGTAGTGTGCGTTTTGCTAAACCCTTTGATCTTTGACCTTCCTTTCTCCGTAGGGGGGTGGTGTGGCTACACTGGTCGCTTCGCGTTTCCGAACGATCGGTCGTTTCAGCGCGCGCGGACAGCTGTCAAGTAGACACACGACACGACGTGCTCGGGACAAGAGAACCTTGGCTATCGTATCGCGTCTGTATAATAATACGCGGCCTGATCCTACGCAAATCTACTCCAATCACCAACAGGACCCTTGGACAGACTGGTTACCTATAAGAGCCTACGATGTTTTTGGAAGATTACAAGTAACTACCATTACAACGTGTTTGATTACAAGTACCCCAAAACTCTATACAAGAATATTTAATTAGAGGCATAAGTAGTTATGACACATATATTTAAAAATGACAAATGAATTCAAATTAATATAACATAATAATAGTGATGAATTGAAAATAGGGATGAATATTATTAGTTTTAACTTTATGATTTGTTAATATTTGCATGCCTAGATAGGTTAAAAGTGTGATCTTAAACTGTAACAAACACCTCATGTAACCAATAAATATGATTTGATTTAATTTGATTTTGATTTGTATTAACACTTTTTTCACATAACCTCAAAATGTATGTGAAAAATTCAAATAAGCATGATTTTGGTTTTTTTTTTTTATCTTTGACATTTTTTTTTCTTTTTCGCATATTTAGACAGAGATGGAAGAGGAGGCTTCTACCCAATAGGGATTAATTACAAAAACAAAACCTCATTTATAACTGTTTTAAATGTAAAGTGAACATTTTATTTTGGAAATAAACTAAGCTTATTATTATTACGTACCCGCTGAATCCTCATTGTCCGTCGCAGTGTCGAAAGCATCCTGTGACTCCGGCTCGGTTTTGATCGCGACCCTGGCGGGCGGCGTGCTGTCACAACATTCAGCCACAGAGAAGGACAGCGACGCCCACAAGCCAATGGCCTCGCGGTCAATCAGGGATATCGACTTTTCTGTAATCTAACAAAGATCAAACAAAAATTTTTATATAGTTTGTTTGTTTTCCTATCTGACTTGTGTGTCATCATTTCTATCATCCACCATGTTACTTGATTCTCCTGAAGGAAAATACTGTAAAAATACATGCATGTTTGTGTGTAAAACCTTAGATGGCAAAATAATTTTCAATACTTGGACATGTTGCCTTATGTTTACATGTTTCTTGTGTAGAGGGTTGCTCTATCAACAATGTCTAGGCAGTGCGTGCCATCCTGTCTGCTTTGTTGCGTGGTCCCTGCCATTGCTCAGTATTCTTAGCAACATTAGTGTTTGACTGTGTTAGTATATCAATATAGAAAGTAATGAACATTATAACACAATATAACCTAAGTACCTCGCCAGCCGTCTCCAACATAGCAGTCAGCACATTGTCTGCCCTGGTGGCGGTCACCATCAGCTTGTGGCTCTTGTACAGCATAGCGCGGCAGATGTAGCATGCTGCCACGGGCCTGTTCCCCCTCACGAGCTGGAATGTTGTGTCAGTTATATAACAGCTTTTACTTTAGCATTTCAATACTTAAATGAACAATATGCAAAATTTATAGATTTGTATGTCCTAATCCTTTCTACACATGGAAACAAAACATTAAATCAAAACAATGTGTTTCATACACATACTTGCAAACCACAAGTATATGTTTGCAAAAATGAAGTTGTGCAGTTAGCACCAGTTGTGATGTTGAAGTCATTTACAATGATATTTCCTTGAACTTTTAGACTACATGTTTTCTGGGAATTATGATATTATCTTGAGGGAAAGACTATGTGCAGAAAAAGAATGGTAGTGGCGTGCAAGAGAACTAATACTATGATTGTATATAGCTACTTGACTCCACCGCTTGTTCAGATGAATATTATTTCATGTTGACTGTTTTATAGAGCAGTGTTGCTTTCTTCTAATTTAAGTTCAAAATCATGCCGAAAACAGGCAAAGGGCTTATTCAGATCTACGAGAGAAACCACATCACCTCCAAATCTTAAGAACATTTCCGCACGGCGTCTAATCATAAATTATATCGCGCAGACTAAAGTAAAGCAGATAGACTAATCCTAACTATTATGATACTTACAAAAGCCCCCGTCAGCCTCTCGTACACGAGTTGCAGGGCAGTGTCGTCAATGTTGATCATGGGCGCGTCCACTGCGAGGCAGATACGGCAAACTGCTGGACTCTGATGCATCTTGTGTAAGGCTATTTTGTTATAAGGACTATGAATTCAATTTACAATATGCGCTTCCACTCAAATAATAAATAACTACAATTGAATCGCAGTATAGACTGTGGGTTAAGGTGACACAATACTAAAACTAAAGCAAACGATAACAAGTTTATGTCACAATTCCACAAACTACGCTGGCTGTAATAGTATTATCTTCGTAATTCGTAATGTGCCACAACACAAACTTGTGGTGTATGTAGCTGACTGATCTGAGAGCAATAGAGCCTGATTAAAGCATCACTTTTAAAGTATTAATATTATTATGTTTATTGTTTCGATTAAAGGCAATAATTAAATATAAATATAAATAAATATATAAATATAAATATATACGGACATTGTTCTGAGATACGGACAAATCACACAGAATTTATTATTTACTGCCGATCTGACATTGACAGATTGTCAGTGACACTGACACCAACTTCAAATACGAGTGCTATTGCTATTATAAAATAAGGGACTCAGCAACTCGCAAAACGTGTAGTTTTCAAACTCACCGCTCATGTTCTATGAATAAGACTTCCTTGTGAGACTTCTTTTAGGTTAGAATTAAGGGGTCTTACACTAAGTTGGGGACGCTCGCTCCTTTCGTTCGGTCGCTCTGTTTTAAATAAATAAATAAAATATATACGGTACGGACAAATCACACAGATTAAGCTAGCCCCAAAGTAAGTCTATGGGGCCAACACTGGGAACTCATAAAAAATTTCATCATTTCCATACAAAAGAGTTCTGTCCCAGCTAGTTTATATGGGAATGTCGATTTTTTTTTGAGTTCCTAGCATTGTTCCTATAGGAAAAGTTGTTCATTTTGATGGTCTGAGTCACCCCTTTAAGGGTCCAAAACGATAAAAAAATTACCATGAATAGTTAGACATACAAGACCCAGGCCAATCTGTAAAAGATCATTTTCCATCTTGACCGGGCACTTTTGTGTCGCAGGATGGCGTGCTAACCACTGCGCTACGGAACGGAGCTCGTCTCGTGAAAAACTACAAGGTGAGTTTAAAACTTCACGTTTTGATTTTCGCTAAGTCCCTCATTCAATAATAGCACCTGAGAATAGTACTTGAAGTCGGTCTCACTGACAAACTGTCAATGTCAAATCGGCAGTTTAATAAAATAGGTACTCCACAGGGTAGTTAGTGGGATACCGTAGAGAATATACGTAGTATCTCTTAGAGAATCATGTGTATGTGAAATATTTCTTAATATAATAAAATGGAAGAATTGTGCACAGCTTGCCTGTGCATCGGAAGGAATCTGTATTATATTGGCGATACGGATGATTTTGGTCTTTACTTGCAAATTTTGAATGAAATACCTGTAAGTACTCACCCTTTAATTAAGTAGGTACGTATAATAATCTTAGGGGATTAACATAATAGTATGAAGGAGATTAAAATAATTTACAGTAAAATAAAATAAATATTTACTTTTGAAAGTATTAACTATTTACAAAATAACTGCCCAAATAATTTAGTGTGAAAAAAATGGGGGCTTGGGTGTGGGAGCGAGGAGTCCCACTACAATCAACCCCTCCGCGTTCCACCTAAATTTAAGTCAAATTCACTCGAGAGCCCCTTAAACTGCAACCTTACCTCCAAACTTGAATCATCATATCTCAGAAACCAAGGTTACCTTAACCTTTTTAGCCTTGGTAACAGAAGCCCAAAGTGGCAGATAGGGCGGTTAAAATATTCTTGGATTCCTCCTTCTCCCCTCCTCCCTCCATTGTCACATCACAAAGGGCTTTATCCAGCAGTGGACTTCTTACGGCCGCAATGATGATGATGAAAATGTATATATCTATCTTGTAGGGATTATATTCGGTCAGCATGCACTTGGCCATTAGTTGTCATCAATTTGCCCAACGATCAGGGCATGTGTTAAGTAACTATATTATCTGTGTACCCCATAAATACATTGTCTTGGAGTCAACTCTTCGATTTAAAGATCCTTCTGGTAGTTAGTGTTAGGACCGTCCACTGTACCCTAAGTGGCAGCAATACTTACAGTGGCTTACATACCAGCTGATAGATTTGGTTTCCAGGTATACAACCCGCCAGAGATATGTGTCCGCGTCTGCTGGGAGTGCCGGGCCTTGCTGCGGCGGCTGCAGAGGTTCCGGCGCCAGGTTCAGCAGTCTTACCAACTGCTCACTCAAGTACATGCAGTAAGTACCATCTTTAAACAGGCGGTTGGAAGAAAACGTAACGTATCTTTGAGCAAAAATAAGTATTGCCTGTAGCATGGCTCTACCACAACTCAATACAATACAAACACACGTGTGATTCCATATGTTTTTCAGAACAGCACACTAAGTATCGCGCGCCCCCCGCACCTCAATGTCCAGTGCATCACGAGCATCTCTCTCCCGTTTGATGACATCATACTCAAGCCGGAACCTGATGCGGGTAAGTCTACAAGTTTTTCTAATACATGCATATTATCACCTCTTTGTGCCTTACGTGGTAGACAGAGCCAAAGGCCAAGGTTAGCGTGTTTGTGAGCGTATAGGTGGAAAAGGGAATATAAACGGTTTTTGAATAAGCACTGTTTTCATCAATTAAAATAAAACAAGAAATTTAGGTTATAATGTTCCATTGTTTTTATTGTATCAGAGAGTACAGTAAGGTTTAGCAATTATGAATGAAAAAAGATATCGAACAAATGTCGCCACGACCACGGTTACAAATATATTTCACTTTTTGGCAAAATGGCCGTCTATTTCATTGATTACGTCACGAATTTTTGGATTATGAAAGACTGTTGGGTTGCAAACAATTGTCGTTGGTTGTTTGCTGTTGCCGTTGTTTGCAACAATTAAATTGGTTATTGTTTGAATTGGTTACATGATTAACAAAGTGTTGCCCCCATTTATAGAGATGGTGGTTGGGCCCGTCCCGAATTGGTTTAATTTGACCCACACTGCTCGTTGAGCATAAAAACCTGTTGGTTTCTGGGTCGGGTCTGAGATCAAATATTTTCCTGACAAGGACAGTTTTTGACGTGATAACATCTGATAAATCGATGACCACCGGCTGCATGCACGAAAAATGTCACGTTCTGGAGCAGCAGCAGTAGTAGAAGTATCTATTACGCATCTATCTCTCACCGTTATCACGTATAATAATCGTCCGTAAACCGACTTTACAGACAAGCAACTTTTGTATTGTTAGCTGTTAGTGAACAGATATCACACCTACCACCGGGAGATTCTCAAATCGCTTCGAGGACACTCCGGTAAGTCAGAGTTGGGCCGAGAGCATTTACCGCTTGTAATAATTAAATGGTATACGATTTAGACATTTCGAGATATGGACATTTTAAGATATGTACGTTTAACATACCGGCTGGTAATTTTGGGATTTGAACCCCAAATTCCCTAGAAGAAGAGAAGAACTGCGAGAAGAGAAGCAGCTGGCACATTCTACGTTTACTACCAGACCAGCATGGAAGACAAAGACGAGCCTCTCTATGTTACAGAATCAGACAAGCCGGAGGTGGATGGTGTGCCGGAAGTGAAGAGTGAGCCCGAGGACGACACCGAGCATTGTGAGGAGACGTTTGTGAACGCTTTCGACGTGAAACAGCCGGAACACCTACAAACTAAGAGCAAGGTCAGTCAACAAGTTGTGAGACTGCGGCGCCTATCAGTCAGGTGTAGAGGCGAAACACGTGTCGCGAGCACGACGGCTGATATTGCTGCGGCCTCAACGGATGCAGCAGTAGCGACCAGGGTGGCATACATCAACTATTGGTGGGACATGAAGGGACTAACAGTAGTGGGCGGGCGCTGGCCAGCAATAGTTTGCATGAACTAACTGGTGGCGGAAGCAGGCAAAGTAAATTGTCTTAAATTAAATGTAGCTTTGACTTCCGCAAAGTAACACCTCAATCCATTAACAATGAAAAAAAAACGTACATGCAAATTTGGTTTCAATTTAATTTTGCTATTAATTGATCGCATTTGAATGCACCTCAAAGTTATAGTAACAAGGTATTTGGTTACCTATTTTACTTTTAGGAAAAGTTAGGAAGTGTACTTTAATTCGTGTTTTTAATACGACCGCGAATTTTGTACTTAGTATATCTCATTAATATTTAATACTTAACATTACTTAATATGATGTATAATCACCAGAATCAAGTGACATAACGGTTGATTAAAATGATCACAGACGCGTCAGATAGGAACAAACTGGGGGTGTGACGAGGATGGAGGAAGAGCACGCTAGTATGTACCTACAATTTATTTGTTTGTATTCAGATTACAGAACAATCAGTATCCCGAATCGACCGCTCGGCCATTGGCTCGTGTGCGTCGCTGTCCTTCTCTGTGGCTGAATGTTGTGACAGCACACCGCCCGCCAGGGTCGCGGTCAAAACTGAGCCGGAGTCAGAGGATGCTGGCGACACCGCGACGGACGATGAGGACCCAGGGGGTACGTATGTTCAAGTTAACCATACGTCCCACTCTCTTCCATGCTGGTCTGGGAGAAAAGAGAAACATAAAATGTACATGCTGCTTCTCTGCCCGACCTTAGAAGCCTGCCGAGGGAATGGGCGGAAATTTAAGATAGCATGTTACTTTAACCTTGCCAGCAAAATTGATTCCATTTACCACTAGAGTAAGAAATAAGTCACTTATATAGAGGGAAATGAATATGTCATCATGAAAAAGAAAAGTGACAGTTTAGAATAGCTACGATTTCATGTATGCTGTGAGGTGTCTATCATTGCTGTCATTGATCTTTAGTGTTCCAGCTATACCTTAATAATATAGGTAATTGTTTAAATAAAACTAATTAAGTTCTGTAGAATGCCCTGTAGGGTTTCAAATCGGGGATCCCAGTGGCATGACTGAAAAAAAGCTTATCACACTTCACACATTCATATTACGTGTTTATCCAGCCTGAGGCTACAAGTCATAACGGACAGGTTTAGCGTGTTGGTGGGTGTTAACGTAGCCATAGACATCCATTTATTTGGTTAATGAAACAAACATATACCTAGGTAATACAGCACAACGAAAACATACACATACTTAACACAACACTATAGCTAGAAACAGAAAATAAATATGTTAAAATGCAGTGTGCGTTTTAGTGAACCAAATAGGCTGAGTATAAAAATTAGTCATGTGGGGTACGAGTACAACACTGATAGCCGTGTGGTTTCCGGCAGAGTAGAATAGGACCACTCCAAGTCTTTCCATGGATGTCGTAAGAGGCGACTTTGGAGATAAAGCAAAGCTCATAAATATCAATAAGACCTCTCCAACCCGTCTGGCCAGCGAGGAGAGTGTAGGCCAAATCCTCTGTCTGCTCTGGCCAAGTATGGTTCCGGTAGTACAGAGAGGGTCATGCTCCTGCAGTGGAGACTAAAAAGACCTGATGATGATATTCTGCAACACCTGTCAGTGAACATTCGACCTATAGAAAAAATAATAATAACGGAACTTGTAGTAAATAATGGTGGTTGCTAGTCACATCGCCTGGTGACATGATTCTACAGATTTTCGCCCAGTCCTTCGGCAGGCTTCTACGGTCTGCGTGGAAAGAGAAGCAGCTGGTACATTCTACGTATTTCTTTTCTCCCAGACCAGCATCGAAGAAGTTACTTGTTTAAAAGCAGGAATTTTACATGTGGTAATAAAATTTTTGATGATATGTGGGAAAGAGTCATAATGCTAAATTAACATTCTGCCAATAATTATCTCTACACAGTGCGAAAGTGATTGCACTAACTGTCATTTCCCTCGTGCCAGGCGTTCCCGCGGCTGACGTGGACGAGACACGGGACTCCGATGAAGACGCGGGGGCGCGGGGCGGGGGACACTACGCGGACGGTAAGCTTCTTAACAACCGAACAAACAGATGGTGTTATATGTTTCACACGACTCATTCTGTGTGTGTCTCTGTTTGGTGGGGGGAGTCAAATGCGGTTTTGTGAATTTGAAACTAGCGGTCGAGCTGAAGTTAGTGGAAGTCGGACCACCCTGAGCAGCCAGGGGCGTAGGCATCTAGTTAAATAGGTATGGCACATGGAAAATGGATTTTGAGTTCAAATGATCGGTGTGGACGAAAGAGATCCATATTCAATTCATCCAGGGTCAGGTTGAAGTCCAATGCAGCGCAACACTGCCGAAGTATCCGGCCAGGTGGCCAACGATGCGGAGACCCGATATAAAATGTAAATTAAGTTTATTTGTAAGTTAGTACAAAAAACGTATAATATATTAGTCCTCTTGCTTATTCATATTCACATAAAAATATTATTGACATTTTGCGAAAGTGACGTTGTCTCAGAACAATAACTAATATTGTTCTGAGGACGTTGTGAGGAAACGTCACTTTCGCATAACGTCATTCACGCCTTCTATATTTCTATGCATATGAATGAATGCTTAGGAGAGCTACACAAGCTAGAGTATTATGCGAACAATATATGTTGAACATAGACATAGACAGTTGGCCTTTTTAAATTAGTAGCATAAAGAGAACCAAGGTATCCAAATTGACATTTGCTAAGTGTACATTGGTACCTATTGATAAACTTATATTTATCTCTATCTGATATATTTTGAAAAGAGAGAGATGAATATTTTACTGAAAAACGGGCTCCTTCTATGCTTTAGTTATTGTTCTGAGATTTCTATGCATATGAATGAATGCTTAGGAGAGAGGGGGGTTTGGCTTCGTTGTATGTCTACGTGTAAGCGCTGCGGCAGTGGTGACCTGTGCGCTCATATGATGTATCTCATCCCACGGGTTCGCTAACGAACTGACCTCCTTTGATAAGCGATGGTGTAGGTGAAAGTAACAAATGTTTTGCAGATGGCGCAGCAGAGGGCCAACAGCCTGTGGCAGGAAGTTCCCGAAACGGTTATTATGGCGAGCCTCAGAGCGCTGACACAAGGCACCAGTGTCATGTTTGTCTGAGGGGGTTTCAGAGGAAGAGTGACTTACAGAGACACTTAAGAATTCACACTGGTGAGAAGCCATATAAATGTAATGATTGTGGCAAGGAATTTAATGCAAAGAGTAATTTAGAAACACATTTAGGAACTCACACTGGTGAGAAACCATTTGAATGTAAGGTTTGTCGTCGTCGATTTGTTCACAGCAGTGCATTAACAAAACATCTGAGAACTCACTCTGGTGAGAAGCCACATATATGTAATGACTGTGGCAAGCAATTTATTAAAAAGGGTAATTTAGACAAGCACTTAAGAACTCACACTGGTGAGAAGCCATATAAATTTAATGATTGTGGCAAGGAATTTACTCTAAAGGGTAATTTAGATGCACATTTAAGAACTCACACTGGTGAGAAGCCATATAAATGTAATGATTGTGGCAAGGAATTTAATGTAAAAGGTACTTTAAACAGACATTTAAGAACACACACTGGTGAAAAACCATTTGAATGTAATGATTGTGGCAAGGAATTTACTCTAAAGGGTAATTTAGATGCACATTTAAGAACTCACACTGGTGAGAAGCCATATAAATGTAATGATTGTGGCAAGGAATTTACTCTAAAGGGTAATTTAGATG
Source organism: Elegia similella (assembly GCA_947532085.1). Lineage (NCBI taxonomy): Eukaryota > Metazoa > Arthropoda > Insecta > Lepidoptera > Pyralidae > Elegia > Elegia similella. The sequence goes on from OX383950.1 coordinate 14,356,009, forward strand.
CACATTTAAGAACTCACACTGGTGAGAAACCATATAAATGTAATGATTGTGGCAAGGAATTTAATGTAAAAGGTACTTTAAACATACATTTAAGAACACACACTGGTGAAAAACCATTTGAATGTAATGTTTGCGGAAAGCAGTTTAGTCACAAAAGTCATTTAAAAACTCATTTGAGAACTCACACTGGTGAGAAGCCATATAAATGTAATAACTGTGGCAAGCAATTTACTCTAAAGGGTAAATTAGATGCACATTTAAGAACTCACACTGGTGAGAAGCCATATAAATGTAATGATTGTGGCAAGAAATTTAATGTAAAAGGTACTTTAGAAACACATTTAAGAACACACACTGGTGAGAAACCATTTGAATGTAAGGTTTGTCGTCGTCGATTTGCTCACAACAGTACATTAAAAACACACCTGAGAACTCACACTGGTGAGAAGCCATATAAATGTAATGATTGTGGCAAGCAATTTAATCATAAGGGTAATTTAAAAACACATTTAAGAACACATACTGGTGAGAAACCATTTGAATGTAAGCTTGGTCGTCTTCGATTTAGTGACAAAAGTCTTTTACATAGACATTTAAAAACTCAAGGTGAGAAACCGTAACAATGGGACCACAACTAATTTGCATAGTTTTTAATGTCACGTTAGGAACGGGAACTTAATTCTCGTCCACATGCAACACAAGTTGTTTGTAAAAGATAAATATTTCAGGGTGGATGCGATATATGCGTACCTAATGTATTAAACCACGGGCTTCACTAGATCACTTTAGTATAGAGAAACTTTATAATAGCAGCCAGGAAACCAAAATGTAATGAATTTAATTTGCATGTAAAACTAATTTCTGTAACAACCTGTTCCTTCTGCGGCTGAGTCTTTTAGTTTTATTTAGAGTCACCGAATCTTGACGTAACACTATATCTCAAAAAAAGTACGAATTTTCGATGTATAATATTGTTGATTTCTTTAATAAATTTATGGATAGGCTTTTAGATGTTAGGAGTTTTATTGTAAACTAGCTTTTACCCGCGGCTTCGCTCGCGTGTGGTTTCCCTTACTAACACAACCCAAAACTCCAAAGTCAACCCACGTAGTGCCTTAAACACGGTAATGGCTTAAAGCCATGGTTAATTTTTGATGTGACGGACAAACATTAGTACTGATCTTATTAACCGACCTTAAAAAGGAGGTTCTCAATTCGCCCCGTACCGTATGTATGTAATATTGTCGGGGTTGCACTGTTTTTGCATATGTTGTTCTGTACCAGCTTCTCAGCAGGTGTGCCGAGTTTCATAAGTGTACCTTTACACTTATGAAATTAGGCACACATAATATCTGTACGTATATTTGTATGTTTGCTTGCGCATATCCCAAACACTATAAAGCGGATTTTTAACATTGTTTTTTGTCACAGAAATTTGCGCAACTAAGTAAATAGTGCAGATTTTATCAAAATCGGTTCAGTACTCTCTGAAATGGTCTTCAAGAAGCTAATTTGTTTTTAATTATTAAAATAAACTGGCTCACATTCTTTCATTGTCTAAAATACTGAATATTTTTTTTGAGCAGTAATTTGTGAACTTGTTGTAGCATACTCAACGATACTATAGGTATTTTATAATAGATAGGTACTTAATACATAACATCCAAGAAAATGTATAGGATAATTGTATTAAATAAAAAATAAATAAACACAGAGTAAACTTTAATTTGTGTAATATGTTTTTGAAAAACTAAAACATTTTTTGGATGCGTATCTCTGTTTTCTTTCGTGAATACTTTTTGTCACTTATTCACTGCCGAGCGATGTCACATCGATTTGAAAGAGAAAAAGAGAAGCCGTTTGAATGTAATAATTGTGGGAACCAATTTAGTCGAAAGGGTACTTTGGAAAGATATTTGAGAACACACACTGGTGAAAAAGCATATAATTGTAAGATTATTTTAAAAATTGAATTCGACTGTTAGTATTCTTAAAAACAAAGCACCTGAATTAAATTATTACTTTGAAATACAAATTCATTCTTGACAAAATGTTTCTTACAACATTTGTAAATGGTTTCGGTCGTTGTTGCCTGTGGTGTGTCATCATCGTCTCCTGAGTCTGGTATTACGAGCACACTTGTATGCAACGAACTGACTGTCGATACCTCTTACAGTATCGCTATAAGAGTTTCCTAAACCTTGAAGTATTGGTTTCCAAGTGAGAGGTAATGTCCATCCTCCGTCTTGTTTGAAAGTCGAGTGCGTTACCCCAGCCGACTAAGTGCTCCTTTTAAGAATTGATAAATGCAAATAATTGTATCATTACTTCGTGTAAATGTCCCCGAAAGTAAATAATTTGACACCCCGCCGTTTCAGAGATAATGAGGAAAATAAAATTCGGCTGGCGTAACGTTACCCCAGCCGAATTTTTTTGATTCCGTCGGTTTATCTGGATAAAAAGTATACACAAAGATAGATTGAATTTGCTCTCAAATGTCCCCGATAAAATTAAATTTGACACCTTTATGGATTTCGAGTTATTTCATTTTCTGCTGCGGTAACGTTTGGTCAATCTCTGTATCTCTGAAACCGTAAGACGCAGAATCATGATTTTTTTTATACGTATAGAACGTAATTTGTCACCATTTGACACCTAGTTATCTTAAATATTAATAATATGGTTTGCGAGTGAGTGCGTTACCCCAGCCGACTAAGTGCTCCTTTTACGAATTGATAAATGCAAATAATTAGATCATTACTTCGTGTAAATGTCCCCGAAAGTAAATAATTTGACACCCCGCCGTTTCAGAGATAATGAGGAAAATAAAATTCGGCTGGCGTAACGTTACCCCAGCCGACTTTTTTTGATCCCGTCGGTTTATCTGGATACAAAAAGTATGCACAAAGATAGATTGAATTTGCTCTCAAATGTCCCCGATAAAATTAAATTTGACACCTTTATGGATTTCGAGATATTTCATTTTCTGCTGCGGTAACGTTTGGCCAATCTCTGTATCTCTGAAACCGTAAGTCGCAGAATTATGATTTTTTTTATACGTATAGAACGGAATTTGTCACCATTTGACACCTAGTTATCTTAAATATTAATAATACGGTTTGCGAGTAACAAATATTATTCTGAAAACCATATTTTCGGTTTTAGTTATTAAACGAGGGAACCCTGAAAATTCAAACTAGTCCTAATAGATGCCTCTTATAGAGACATACCAAACATCAAAACTTTCATCAGCCTAATCCATAGTATTGGCAAGTTATAATGATATTACTGGTTCCAGAAAGCCAGATTCTGGGCTCTCGATTTAAACGAGGAAAATAATACTTTCCTTTTACCTGGCTGATTCCATATTTAAACAATAATTAGACACTTTAACCAAAAATATACATACAAATTTTCAGCTTGATATACTATCGTATATAAGAAATAATAAATAAAAACTAAACCTAGATAATTTTTCCCGATTACCCGACTAAGTTCGAATGTGCATCAAAAAGCGGCCGTACGATACATAACGTATACCTTCTAAAATCTGCACAATAATAATAAGTGGTTGGGTATTTTCAAGTAGAAAAATTGTTAGGATTAATTTTAATATTATAGATTCGTATTTAATAAATGAAACCTTAGGGTCAACAGCAGAAACAGCCTCCGTGGTCCAGTGGTTAAGGCGTTTGCTTGTTGACCCGGGGGTCGTGGGTTCGATTTCCACCGGAAGCATACTTTGTTTAGTTGTTTCCAGTTTGGTAGGACATTGCAGACGTGAATCACCTGATTGTCCGATAATAAAGATGATTCCGCGCTTCGGAAGGCACGTTAAGCCGGTGGTCCCGGCTGCCATCTGGTAGACGTTAAAGGAACCACGTAAGAGGCGACTTTGGAGATAAAGCAAAGCTCATAAATATCAATAAGACCTCTCCAACCCGTCTGGCCAGCGAGGAGAGTGTAGGCCAAATCCTCTGTCTGCTCTGGCCAAGTATGGTTCCGGTAGTACAGAGAGGGTCATGCTCCTGCAGTGGAGACTAAAAAGACCTGATGATGATATTCTGCAACACCTGTCAGTGAACATTCGACCTATAGAAAAAATAATAATAACGGAACTTGTAGTAAATAATGGTGGTTGCTAGTCACATCGCCTGGTGACATGATTCTACAGATTTTCGCCCAGTCCTTCGGCAGGCTTCTACGGTCTGCGTGGAAAGAGAAGCAGCTGGTACATTCTACGTATTTCTTTTCTCCCAGACCAGCATCGAAGAAGTTACTTGTTTAAAAGCAGGAATTTTACATGTGGTAATAAAATTTTTGATGATATGTGGGAAAGAGTCATAATGCTAAATTAACATTCTGCCAATAATTATCTCTACACAGTGCGAAAGTGATTGCACTAACTGTCATTTCCCTCGTGCCAGGCGTTCCCGCGGCTGACGTGGACGAGACACGGGACTCCGATGAAGACGCGGGGGCGCGGGGCGGGGGACACTACGCGGACGGTAAGCTTCTTAACAACCGAACAAACAGATGGTGTTATATGTTTCACACGACTCATTCTGTGTGTGTCTCTGTTTGGTGGGGGGAGTCAAATGCGGTTTTGTGAATTTGAAACTAGCGGTCGAGCTGAAGTTAGTGGAAGTCGGACCACCCTGAGCAGCCAGGGGCGTAGGCATCTAGTTAAATAGGTATGGCACATGGAAAATGGATTTTGAGTTCAAATGATCGGTGTGGACGAAAGAGATCCATATTCAATTCATCCAGGGTCAGGTTGAAGTCCAATGCAGCGCAACACTGCCGAAGTATCCGGCCAGGTGGCCAACGATGCGGAGACCCGATATAAAATGTAAATTAAGTTTATTTGTAAGTTAGTACAAAAAACGTATAATATATTAGTCCTCTTGCTTATTCATATTCACATAAAAATATTATTGACATTTTGCGAAAGTGACGTTGTCTCAGAACAATAACTAATATTGTTCTGAGGACGTTGTGAGGAAACGTCACTTTCGCATAACGTCATTCACGCCTTCTATATTTCTATGCATATGAATGAATGCTTAGGAGAGCTACACAAGCTAGAGTATTATGCGAACAATATATGTTGAACATAGACATAGACAGTTGGCCTTTTTAAATTAGTAGCATAAAGAGAACCAAGGTATCCAAATTGACATTTGCTAAGTGTACATTGGTACCTATTGATAAACTTATATTTATCTCTATCTGATATATTTTGAAAAGAGAGAGATGAATATTTTACTGAAAAACGGGCTCCTTCTATGCTTTAGTTATTGTTCTGAGATTTCTATGCATATGAATGAATGCTTAGGAGAGAGGGGGGTTTGGCTTCGTTGTATGTCTACGTGTAAGCGCTGCGGCAGTGGTGACCTGTGCGCTCATATGATGTATCTCATCCCACGGGTTCGCTAACGAACTGACCTCCTTTGATAAGCGATGGTGTAGGTGAAAGTAACAAATGTTTTGCAGATGGCGCAGCAGAGGGCCAACAGCCTGTGGCAGGAAGTTCCCGAAACGGTTATTATGGCGAGCCTCAGAGCGCTGACACAAGGCACCAGTGTCATGTTTGTCTGAGGGGGTTTCAGAGGAAGAGTGACTTACAGAGACACTTAAGAATTCACACTGGTGAGAAGCCATATAAATGTAATGATTGTGGCAAGGAATTTAATGCAAAGAGTAATTTAGAAACACATTTAGGAACTCACACTGGTGAGAAACCATTTGAATGTAAGGTTTGTCGTCGTCGATTTGTTCACAGCAGTGCATTAACAAAACATCTGAGAACTCACTCTGGTGAGAAGCCACATATATGTAATGACTGTGGCAAGCAATTTATTAAAAAGGGTAATTTAGACAAGCACTTAAGAACTCACACTGGTGAGAAGCCATATAAATTTAATGATTGTGGCAAGGAATTTACTCTAAAGGGTAATTTAGATGCACATTTAAGAACTCACACTGGTGAGAAGCCATATAAATGTAATGATTGTGGCAAGGAATTTAATGTAAAAGGTACTTTAAACAGACATTTAAGAACACACACTGGTGAAAAACCATTTGAATGTAATGATTGTGGCAAGGAATTTACTCTAAAGGGTAATTTAGATGCACATTTAAGAACTCACACTGGTGAGAAGCCATATAAATGTAATGATTGTGGCAAGGAATTTACTCTAAAGGGTAATTTAGATGCACATTTAAGAACTCACACTGGTGAGAAACCATATAAATGTAATGATTGTGGCAAGGAATTTAATGTAAAAGGTACTTTAAACATACATTTAAGAACACACACTGGTGAAAAACCATTTGAATGTAATGTTTGCGGAAAGCAGTTTAGTCACAAAAGTCATTTAAAAACTCATTTGAGAACTCACACTGGTGAGAAGCCATATAAATGTAATAACTGTGGCAAGCAATTTACTCTAAAGGGTAAATTAGATGCACATTTAAGAACTCACACTGGTGAGAAGCCATATAAATGTAATGATTGTGGCAAGAAATTTAATGTAAAAGGTACTTTAGAAACACATTTAAGAACACACACTGGTGAGAAACCATTTGAATGTAAGGTTTGTCGTCGTCGATTTGCTCACAACAGTACATTAAAAACACACCTGAGAACTCACACTGGTGAGAAGCCATATAAATGTAATGATTGTGGCAAGCAATTTAATCATAAGGGTAATTTAAAAACACATTTAAGAACACATACTGGTGAGAAACCATTTGAATGTAAGCTTGGTCGTCTTCGATTTAGTGACAAAAGTCTTTTACATAGACATTTAAAAACTCAAGGTGAGAAACCGTAACAATGGGACCACAACTAATTTGCATAGTTTTTAATGTCACGTTAGGAACGGGAACTTAATTCTCGTCCACATGCAACACAAGTTGTTTGTAAAAGATAAATATTTCAGGGTGGATGCGATATATGCGTACCTAATGTATTAAACCACGGGCTTCACTAGATCACTTTAGTATAGAGAAACTTTATAATAGCAGCCAGGAAACCAAAATGTAATGAATTTAATTTGCATGTAAAACTAATTTCTGTAACAACCTGTTCCTTCTGCGGCTGAGTCTTTTAGTTTTATTTAGAGTCACCGAATCTTGACGTAACACTATATCTCAAAAAAAGTACGAATTTTCGATGTATAATATTGTTGATTTCTTTAATAAATTTATGGATAGGCTTTTAGATGTTAGGAGTTTTATTGTAAACTAGCTTTTACCCGCGGCTTCGCTCGCGTGTGGTTTCCCTTACTAACACAACCCAAAACTCCAAAGTCAACCCACGTAGTGCCTTAAACACGGTAATGGCTTAAAGCCATGGTTAATTTTTGATGTGACGGACAAACATTAGTACTGATCTTATTAACCGACCTTAAAAAGGAGGTTCTCAATTCGCCCCGTACCGTATGTATGTAATATTGTCGGGGTTGCACTGTTTTTGCATATGTTGTTCTGTACCAGCTTCTCAGCAGGTGTGCCGAGTTTCATAAGTGTACCTTTACACTTATGAAATTAGGCACACATAATATCTGTACGTATATTTGTATGTTTGCTTGCGCATATCCCAAACACTATAAAGCGGATTTTTAACATTGTTTTTTGTCACAGAAATTTGCGCAACTAAGTAAATAGTGCAGATTTTATCAAAATCGGTTCAGTACTCTCTGAAATGGTCTTCAAGAAGCTAATTTGTTTTTAATTATTAAAATAAACTGGCTCACATTCTTTCATTGTCTAAAATACTGAATATTTTTTTTGAGCAGTAATTTGTGAACTTGTTGTAGCATACTCAACGATACTATAGGTATTTTATAATAGATAGGTACTTAATACATAACATCCAAGAAAATGTATAGGATAATTGTATTAAATAAAAAATAAATAAACACAGAGTAAACTTTAATTTGTGTAATATGTTTTTGAAAAACTAAAACATTTTTTGGATGCGTATCTCTGTTTTCTTTCGTGAATACTTTTTGTCACTTATTCACTGCCGAGCGATGTCACATCGATTTGAAAGAGAAAAAGAGAAGCCGTTTGAATGTAATAATTGTGGGAACCAATTTAGTCGAAAGGGTACTTTGGAAAGATATTTGAGAACACACACTGGTGAAAAAGCATATAATTGTAAGATTATTTTAAAAATTGAATTCGACTGTTAGTATTCTTAAAAACAAAGCACCTGAATTAAATTATTACTTTGAAATACAAATTCATTCTTGACAAAATGTTTCTTACAACATTTGTAAATGGTTTCGGTCGTTGTTGCCTGTGGTGTGTCATCATCGTCTCCTGAGTCTGGTATTACGAGCACACTTGTATGCAACGAACTGACTGTCGATACCTCTTACAGTATCGCTATAAGAGTTTCCTAAACCTTGAAGTATTGGTTTCCAAGTGAGAGGTAATGTCCATCCTCCGTCTTGTTTGAAAGTCGAGTGCGTTACCCCAGCCGACTAAGTGCTCCTTTTAAGAATTGATAAATGCAAATAATTGTATCATTACTTCGTGTAAATGTCCCCGAAAGTAAATAATTTGACACCCCGCCGTTTCAGAGATAATGAGGAAAATAAAATTCGGCTGGCGTAACGTTACCCCAGCCGAATTTTTTTGATTCCGTCGGTTTATCTGGATAAAAAGTATACACAAAGATAGATTGAATTTGCTCTCAAATGTCCCCGATAAAATTAAATTTGACACCTTTATGGATTTCGAGTTATTTCATTTTCTGCTGCGGTAACGTTTGGTCAATCTCTGTATCTCTGAAACCGTAAGACGCAGAATCATGATTTTTTTTATACGTATAGAACGTAATTTGTCACCATTTGACACCTAGTTATCTTAAATATTAATAATATGGTTTGCGAGTGAGTGCGTTACCCCAGCCGACTAAGTGCTCCTTTTACGAATTGATAAATGCAAATAATTAGATCATTACTTCGTGTAAATGTCCCCGAAAGTAAATAATTTGACACCCCGCCGTTTCAGAGATAATGAGGAAAATAAAATTCGGCTGGCGTAACGTTACCCCAGCCGACTTTTTTTGATCCCGTCGGTTTATCTGGATACAAAAAGTATGCACAAAGATAGATTGAATTTGCTCTCAAATGTCCCCGATAAAATTAAATTTGACACCTTTATGGATTTCGAGATATTTCATTTTCTGCTGCGGTAACGTTTGGCCAATCTCTGTATCTCTGAAACCGTAAGTCGCAGAATTATGATTTTTTTTATACGTATAGAACGGAATTTGTCACCATTTGACACCTAGTTATCTTAAATATTAATAATACGGTTTGCGAGTAACAAATATTATTCTGAAAACCATATTTTCGGTTTTAGTTATTAAACGAGGGAACCCTGAAAATTCAAACTAGTCCTAATAGATGCCTCTTATAGAGACATACCAAACATCAAAACTTTCATCAGCCTAATCCATAGTATTGGCAAGTTATAATGATATTACTGGTTCCAGAAAGCCAGATTCTGGGCTCTCGATTTAAACGAGGAAAATAATACTTTCCTTTTACCTGGCTGATTCCATATTTAAACAATAATTAGACACTTTAACCAAAAATATACATACAAATTTTCAGCTTGATATACTATCGTATATAAGAAATAATAAATAAAAACTAAACCTAGATAATTTTTCCCGATTACCCGACCAAGTTCGAATGTGCATCAAAAAGCGGCCGTACGATACATAACGTATACCTTCTAAAATCTGCACAATAATAATAAGTGGTTGGGTATTTTCAAGTAGAAAAATTGTTAGGATTAATTTTAATATTATAGATTCGTATTTAATAAATGAAACCTTAGGGTCAACAGCAGAAACAGCCTCCGTGGTCCAGTGGTTAAGGCGTTTGCTTGTTGACCCGGGGGTCGTGGGTTCGATTTCCACCGGAAGCATACTTTGTTTAGTTGTTTCCAGTTTGGTAGGACATTGCAGACGTGAATCACCTGATTGTCCGATAATAAAGATGATTCCGCGCTTCGGAAGGCACGTTAAGCCGGTGGTCCCGGCTGCCATCTGGTAGACGTTAAAGGAACCACGTCAGAGGCCGAGAGGCGGTTCCGAAGAACTCTGACACCAGGGTGTGCATGGTCGATAAAAATATTATTGACATTTTGCGAAAGTGACGTTGTCTCAGAACAATAACTAATATTGTTCTGAGGACGTTGTGAAGAAACGTCACTTTCGCATAACGTCATTCACGCCTTCTATATTTCTATGCATATGAATGAATGCTTAGGAGAGCTACACAAGCTAGAGTATTATGCGAACAATATATGTTGAACATAGACATAGACAGTTGGCCTTTTTAAATTAGTAGCATAAAGAGAACCAAGGTATCCAAATTGACATTTGCTAAGTGTACATTGGTACCTATTGATAAACTTATATTTATCTCTATCTGATATATTTTGAAAAGAGAGAGATGAATATTTTACTGAAAAACGGGCTCCTTCTATGCTTTAGTTATTGTTCTGAGATTTCTATGCATATGAATGAATGCTTAGGAGAGAGGGGGGTTTGGCTTCGTTGTATGTCTACGTGTAAGCGCTGCGGCAGTGGTGACCTGTGCGCTCATATGATGTATCTCATCCCACGGGTTCGCTAACGAACTGACCTACTTTGATAAGCGATGGTGTAGGTGAAAGTAACAAATGTTTTGCAGATGGCGCAGCAGAGGGCCAACAGCCTGTGGCAGGAAGTTCCCGAAACGGTTATTATGGCGAGCCTCAGAGCGCTGACACAAGGCACCAGTGTCATGTTTGTCTGAGGGGGTTTCAGAGGAAGAGTGACCTACAGAGACACTAAAGAATTCACACTGGTGAGAAGCCATATAAATGTAATGATTGTGGCAAGGAATTTAATGCAAAGAGTAATTTAGAAACACATTTAGGAACTCACACTGGTGAGAAACCATTTGAATGTAAGGTTTGTCGTCGTCGATTTGTTCACAGCAGTGCATTAACAAAACATCTGAGAACTCACTCTGGTGAGAAGCCACATATATGTAATGACTGTGGCAAGCAATTTATTAAAAAGGGTAATTTAGACAAGCACTTAAGAACTCACACTGGTGAGAAGCCATATAAATGTAATGATTGTGGCAAGGAATTTACTCTAAAGGGTAATTTAGATGCACATTTAAGAACTCACACTGGTGAGAAGCCATATAAATGTAATGATTGTGGCAAGGAATTTAATGTAAAAGGTACTTTAAACAGACATTTAAGAACACACACTGGTGAAAAACCATTTGAATGTAATGATTGTGGCAAGGAATTTACTCTAAAGGGTAATTTAGATGCACATTTAAGAACTCACACTGGTGAGAAGCCATATAAATGTAATGATTGTGGCAAGGAATTTACTCTAAAGGGTAATTTAGATGCACATTTAAGAACTCACACTGGTGAGAAACCATATAAATGTAATGATTGTGGCAAGGAATTTAATGTAAAAGGTACTTTAAACATACATTTAAGAACACACACTGGTGAAAAACCATTTGAATGTAATGTTTGCGGAAAGCAGTTTAGTCACAAAAGTCATTTAAAAACTCATTTGAGAACTCACACTGGTGAGAAGCCATATAAATGTAATAACTGTGGCAAGCAATTTACTCTAAAGGGTAAATTAGATGCACATTTAAGAACTCACACTGGTGAGAAGCCATATAAATGTAATGATTGTGGCAAGAAATTTAATGTAAAAGGTACTTTAGAAACACATTTAAGAACACACACTGGTGAGAAACCATTTGAATGTAAGGTTTGTCGTCGTCGATTTGCTCACAACAGTACATTAAAAACACACCTGAGAACTCACACTGGTGAGAAGCCATATAAATGTAATGATTGTGGCAAGCAATTTAATCATAAGGGTAATTTAAAAACACATTTAAGAACACATACTGGTGAGAAACCATTTGAATGTAAGCTTGGTCGTCTTCGATTTAGTGACAAAAGTCTTTTACATAGACATTTAAAAACTCAAGGTGAGAAACCGTAACAATGGGACCACAACTAATTTGCATAGTTTTTAATGTCACGTTAGGAACGGGAACTTAATTCTCGTCCACATGCAACACAAGTTGTTTGTAAAAGATAAATATTTCAGGGTGGATGCGATATATGCGTACCTAATGTATTAAACCACGGGCTTCACTAGATCACTTTAGTATAGAGAAACTTTATAATAGCAGCCAGGAAACCAAAATGTAATGAATTTAATTTGCATGTAAAACTAATTTCTGTAACAACCTGTTCCTTCTGCGGCTGAGTCTTTTAGTTTTATTTAGAGTCACCGAATCTTGACGTAACACTATATCTCAAAAAAAGTACGAATTTTCGATGTATAATATTGTTGATTTCTTTAATAAATTTATGGATAGGCTTTTAGATGTTAGGAGTTTTATTGTAAACTAGCTTTTACCCGCGGCTTCGCTCGCGTGTGGTTTCCCTTACTAACACAACCCAAAACTCCAAAGTCAACCCACGTAGTGCCTTAAACACGGTAATGGCTTAAAGCCATGGTTAATTTTTGATGTGACGGACAAACATTAGTACTGATCTTATTAACCGACCTTAAAAAGGAGGTTCTCAATTCGCCCCGTACCGTATGTATGTAATATTGTCGGGGTTGCACTGTTTTTGCATATGTTGTTCTGTACCAGCTTCTCAGCAGGTGTGCCGAGTTTCATAAGTGTACCTTTACACTTATGAAATTAGGCACACATAATATCTGTACGTATATTTGTATGTTTGCTTGCGCATATCCCAAACACTATAAAGCGGATTTTTAACATTGTTTTTTGTCACAGAAATTTGCGCAACTAAGTAAATAGTGCAGATTTTATCAAAATCGGTTCAGTACTCTCTGAAATGGTCTTCAAGAAGCTAATTTGTTTTTAATTATTAAAATAAACTGGCTCACATTCTTTCATTGTCTAAAATACTGAATATTTTTTTTGAGCAGTAATTTGTGAACTTGTTGTAGCATACTCAACGATACTATAGGTATTTTATAATAGATAGGTACTTAATACATAACATCCAAGAAAATGTATAGGATAATTGTATTAAATAAAAAATAAATAAACACAGAGTAAACTTTAATTTGTGTAATATGTTTTTGAAAAACTAAAACATTTTTTGGATGCGTATCTCTGTTTTCTTTCGTGAATACTTTTTGTCACTTATTCACTGCCGAGCGATGTCACATCGATTTGAAAGAGAAAAAGAGAAGCCGTTTGAATGTAATAATTGTGGGAACCAATTTAGTCGAAAGGGTACTTTGGAAAGATATTTGAGAACACACACTGGTGAAAAAGCATATAATTGTAAGATTATTTTAAAAATTGAATTCGACTGTTAGTATTCTTAAAAACAAAGCACCTGAATTAAATTATTACTTTGAAATACAAATTCATTCTTGACAAAATGTTTCTTACAACATTTGTAAATGGTTTCGGTCGTTGTTGCCTGTGGTGTGTCATCATCGTCTCCTGAGTCTGGTATTACGAGCACACTTGTATGCAACGAACTGACTGTCGATACCTCTTACAGTATCGCTATAAGAGTTTCCTAAACCTTGAAGTATTGGTTTCCAAGTGAGAGGTAATGTCCATCCTCCGTCTTGTTTGAAAGTCGAGTGCGTTACCCCAGCCGACTAAGTGCTCCTTTTAAGAATTGATAAATGCAAATAATTGTATCATTACTTCGTGTAAATGTCCCCGAAAGTAAATAATTTGACACCCCGCCGTTTCAGAGATAATGAGGAAAATAAAATTCGGCTGGCGTAACGTTACCCCAGCCGAATTTTTTTGATTCCGTCGGTTTATCTGGATAAAAAGTATACACAAAGATAGATTGAATTTGCTCTCAAATGTCCCCGATAAAATTAAATTTGACACCTTTATGGATTTCGAGTTATTTCATTTTCTGCTGCGGTAACGTTTGGTCAATCTCTGTATCTCTGAAACCGTAAGACGCAGAATCATGATTTTTTTTATACGTATAGAACGTAATTTGTCACCATTTGACACCTAGTTATCTTAAATATTAATAATATGGTTTGCGAGTGAGTGCGTTACCCCAGCCGACTAAGTGCTCCTTTTACGAATTGATAAATGCAAATAATTAGATCATTACTTCGTGTAAATGTCCCCGAAAGTAAATAATTTGACACCCCGCCGTTTCAGAGATAATGAGGAAAATAAAATTCGGCTGGCGTAACGTTACCCCAGCCGACTTTTTTTGATCCCGTCGGTTTATCTGGATACAAAAGTATGCACAAAGATAGATTGAATTTGCTCTCAAATGTCCCCGATAAAATTAAATTTGACACCTTTATGGATTTCGAGATATTTCATTTTCTGCTGCGGTAACGTTTGGCCAATCTCTGTATCTCTGAAACCGTAAGTCGCAGAATTATGATTTTTTTTATACGTATAGAACGGAATTTGTCACCATTTGACACCTAGTTATCTTAAATATTAATAATACGGTTTGCGAGTAACAAATATTATTCTGAAAACCATATTTTCGGTTTTAGTTATTAAACGAGGGAACCCTGAAAATTCAAACTAGTCCTAATAGATGCCTCTTATAGAGACATACCAAACATCAAAACTTTCATCAGCCTAATCCATAGTATTGGCAAGTTATAATGATATTACTGGTTCCAGAAAGCCAGTTTCTGGGCTCTCGATTTAAACGAGGAAAATAATACTTTCCTTTTACCTGGCTGATTCCATATTTAAACAATAATTAGACACTTTAACCAAAAATATACATACAAATTTTCAGCTTGATATACTATCGTATATAAGAAATAATAAATAAAAACTAAACCTAGATAATTTTTCCCGATTACCCGACCAAGTTCGAATGTGCATCAAAAAGCGGCCGTACGATACATAACGTATACCTTCTAAAATCTGCACAATAATAATAAGTGGTTGGGTATTTTCAAGTAGAAAAATTGTTAGGATTAATTTTAATATTATAGATTCGTATTTAATAAATGAAACCTTAGGGTCAACAGCAGAAACAGCCTCCGTGGTCCAGTGGTTAAGGCGTTTGCTTGTTGACCCGGGGGTCGTGGGTTCGATTTCCACCGGAAGCATACTTTGTTTAGTTGTTTCCAGTTTGGTAGGACATCACCTGATTGTCCGATAATAAAGATGATTCCGCGCTTCGGAAGGCACGTTAAGCCGGTGGTCCCGGCTGCCATCTGGTAGACGTTAAAGGAACCACGTCAGAGGCCGAGAGGCGGTTCCGAAGAACTCTGACACCAGGGTGTGCATGGTCGATAAAAATATTATTGACATTTTGCGAAAGTGACGTTGTCTCAGAACAATAACTAATATTGTTCTGAGGACGTTGTGAAGAAACGTCACTTTCGCATAACGTCATTCACGCCTTCTATATTTCTATGCATATGAATGAATGCTTAGGAGAGCTACACAAGCTAGAGTATTATGCGAACAATATATGTTGAACATAGACATAGACAGTTGGCCTTTTTAAATTAGTAGCATAAAGAGAACCAAGGTATCCAAATTGACATTTGCTAAGTGTACATTGGTACCTATTGATAAACTTATATTTATCTCTATCTGATATATTTTGAAAAGAGAGAGATGAATATTTTACTGAAAAACGGGCTCCTTCTATGCTTTAGTTATTGTTCTGAGATTTCTATGCATATGAATGAATGCTTAGGAGAGAGGGGGGTTTGGCTTCGTTGTATGTCTACGTGTAAGCGCTGCGGCAGTGGTGACCTGTGCGCTCATATGATGTATCTCATCCCACGGGTTCGCTAACGAACTGACCTACTTTGATAAGCGATGGTGTAGGTGAAAGTAACAAATGTTTTGCAGATGGCGCAGCAGAGGGCCAACAGCCTGTGGCAGGAAGTTCCCGAAACGGTTATTATGGCGAGCCTCAGAGCGCTGACACAAGGCACCAGTGTCATGTTTGTCTGAGGGGGTTTCAGAGGAAGAGTGACCTACAGAGACACTTAAGAATTCACACTGGTGAGAAGCCATATAAATGTAATGATTGTGGCAAGGAATTTAATGCAAAGAGTAATTTAGAAACACATTTAGGAACTCACACTGGTGAGAAACCATTTGAATGTAAGGTTTGTCGTCGTCGATTTGTTCACAGCAGTGCATTAACAAAACATCTGAGAACTCACTCTGGTGAGAAGCCACATATATGTAATGACTGTGGCAAGCAATTTATTAAAAAGGGTAATTTAGACAAGCACTTAAGAACTCACACTGGTGAGAAGCCATATAAATTTAATGATTGTGGCAAGGAATTTACTCTAAAGGGTAATTTAGATGCACATTTAAGAACTCACACTGGTGAGAAGCCATATAAATGTAATGATTGTGGCAAGGAATTTAATGTAAAAGGTACTTTAAACAGACATTTAAGAACACACACTGGTGAAAAACCATTTGAATGTAATGATTGTGGCAAGGAATTTACTCTAAAGGGTAATTTAGATGCACATTTAAGAACTCACACTGGTGAGAAGCCATATAAATGTAATGATTGTGGCAAGGAATTTACTCTAAAGGGTAATTTAGATGCACATTTAAGAACTCACACTGGTGAGAAACCATATAAATGTAATGATTGTGGCAAGGAATTTAATGTAAAAGGTACTTTAAACATACATTTAAGAACACACACTGGTGAAAAACCATTTGAATGTAATGTTTGCGGAAAGCAGTTTAGTCACAAAAGTCATTTAAAAACTCATTTGAGAACTCACACTGGTGAGAAGCCATATAAATGTAATAACTGTGGCAAGCAATTTACTCTAAAGGGTAAATTAGATGCACATTTAAGAACTCACACTGGTGAGAAGCCATATAAATGTAATGATTGTGGCAAGAAATTTAATGTAAAAGGTACTTTAGAAACACATTTAAGAACACACACTGGTGAGAAACCATTTGAATGTAAGGTTTGTCGTCGTCGATTTGCTCACAACAGTACATTAAAAACACACCTGAGAACTCACACTGGTGAGAAGCCATATAAATGTAATGATTGTGGCAAGCAATTTAATCATAAGGGTAATTTAAAAACACATTTAAGAACACATACTGGTGAGAAACCATTTGAATGTAAGCTTGGTCGTCTTCGATTTAGTGACAAAAGTCTTTTACATAGACATTTAAAAACTCAAGGTGAGAAACCGTAACAATGGGACCACAACTAATTTGCATAGTTTTTAATGTCACGTTAGGAACGGGAACTTAATTCTCGTCCACATGCAACACAAGTTGTTTGTAAAAGATAAATATTTCAGGGTGGATGCGATATATGCGTACCTAATGTATTAAACCACGGGCTTCACTAGATCACTTTAGTATAGAGAAACTTTATAATAGCAGCCAGGAAACCAAAATGTAATGAATTTAATTTGCATGTAAAACTAATTTCTGTAACAACCTGTTCCTTCTGCGGCTGAGTCTTTTAGTTTTATTTAGAGTCACCGAATCTTGACGTAACACTATATCTCAAAAAAAGTACGAATTTTCGATGTATAATATTGTTGATTTCTTTAATAAATTTATGGATAGGCTTTTAGATGTTAGGAGTTTTATTGTAAACTAGCTTTTACCCGCGGCTTCGCTCGCGTGTGGTTTCCCTTACTAACACAACCCAAAACTCCAAAGTCAACCCACGTAGTGCCTTAAACACGGTAATGGCTTAAAGCCATGGTTAATTTTTGATGTGACGGACAAACATTAGTACTGATCTTATTAACCGACCTTAAAAAGGAGGTTCTCAATTCGCCCCGTACCGTATGTATGTAATATTGTCGGGGTTGCACTGTTTTTGCATATGTTGTTCTGTACCAGCTTCTCAGCAGGTGTGCCGAGTTTCATAAGTGTACCTTTACACTTATGAAATTAGGCACACATAATATCTGTACGTATATTTGTATGTTTGCTTGCGCATATCCCAAACACTATAAAGCGGATTTTTAACATTGTTTTTTGTCACAGAAATTTGCGCAACTAAGTAAATAGTGCAGATTTTATCAAAATCGGTTCAGTACTCTCTGAAATGGTCTTCAAGAAGCTAATTTGTTTTTAATTATTAAAATAAACTGGCTCACATTCTTTCATTGTCTAAAATACTGAATATTTTTTTTGAGCAGTAATTTGTGAACTTGTTGTAGCATACTCAACGATACTATAGGTATTTTATAATAGATAGGTACTTAATACATAACATCCAAGAAAATGTATAGGATAATTGTATTAAATAAAAAATAAATAAACACAGAGTAAACTTTAATTTGTGTAATATGTTTTTGAAAAACTAAAACATTTTTTGGATGCGTATCTCTGTTTTCTTTCGTGAATACTTTTTGTCACTTATTCACTGCCGAGCGATGTCACATCGATTTGAAAGAGAAAAAGAGAAGCCGTTTGAATGTAATAATTGTGGGAACCAATTTAGTCGAAAGGGTACTTTGGAAAGATATTTGAGAACACACACTGGTGAAAAAGCATATAATTGTAAGATTATTTTAAAAATTGAATTCGACTGTTAGTATTCTTAAAAACAAAGCACCTGAATTAAATTATTACTTTGAAATACAAATTCATTCTTGACAAAATGTTTCTTACAACATTTGTAAATGGTTTCGGTCGTTGTTGCCTGTGGTGTGTCATCATCGTCTCCTGAGTCTGGTATTACGAGCACACTTGTATGCAACGAACTGACTGTCGATACCTCTTACAGTATCGCTATAAGAGTTTCCTAAACCTTGAAGTATTGGTTTCCAAGTGAGAGGTAATGTCCATCCTCCGTCTTGTTTGAAAGTCGAGTGCGTTACCCCAGCCGACTAAGTGCTCCTTTTAAGAATTGATAAATGCAAATAATTGTATCATTACTTCGTGTAAATGTCCCCGAAAGTAAATAATTTGACACCCCGCCGTTTCAGAGATAATGAGGAAAATAAAATTCGGCTGGCGTAACGTTACCCCAGCCGAATTTTTTTGATTCCGTCGGTTTATCTGGATAAAAAGTATACACAAAGATAGATTGAATTTGCTCTCAAATGTCCCCGATAAAATTAAATTTGACACCTTTATGGATTTCGAGTTATTTCATTTTCTGCTGCGGTAACGTTTGGTCAATCTCTGTATCTCTGAAACCGTAAGACGCAGAATCATGATTTTTTTTATACGTATAGAACGTAATTTGTCACCATTTGACACCTAGTTATCTTAAATATTAATAATATGGTTTGCGAGTGAGTGCGTTACCCCAGCCGACTAAGTGCTCCTTTTACGAATTGATAAATGCAAATAATTAGATCATTACTTCGTGTAAATGTCCCCGAAAGTAAATAATTTGACACCCCGCCGTTTCAGAGATAATGAGGAAAATAAAATTCGGCTGGCGTAACGTTACCCCAGCCGACTTTTTTTGATCCCGTCGGTTTATCTGGATACAAAAAGTATGCACAAAGATAGATTGAATTTGCTCTCAAATGTCCCCGATAAAATTAAATTTGACACCTTTATGGATTTCGAGATATTTCATTTTCTGCTGCGGTAACGTTTGGCCAATCTCTGTATCTCTGAAACCGTAAGTCGCAGAATTATGATTTTTTTTATACGTATAGAACGGAATTTGTCACCATTTGACACCTAGTTATCTTAAATATTAATAATACGGTTTGCGAGTAACAAATATTATTCTGAAAACCATATTTTCGGTTTTAGTTATTAAACGAGGGAACCCTGAAAATTCAAACTAGTCCTAATAGATGCCTCTTATAGAGACATACCAAACATCAAAACTTTCATCAGCCTAATCCATAGTATTGGCAAGTTATAATGATATTACTGGTTCCAGAAAGCCAGATTCTGGGCTCTCGATTTAAACGAGGAAAATAATACTTTCCTTTTACCTGGCTGATTCCATATTTAAACAATAATTAGACACTTTAACCAAAAATATACATACAAATTTTCAGCTTGATATACTATCGTATATAAGAAATAATAAATAAAAACTAAACCTAGATAATTTTTCCCGATTACCCGACCAAGTTCGAATGTGCATCAAAAAGCGGCCGTACGATACATAACGTATACCTTCTAAAATCTGCACAATAATAATAAGTGGTTGGGTATTTTCAAGTAGAAAAATTGTTAGGATTAATTTTAATATTATAGATTCGTATTTAATAAATGAAACCTTAGGGTCAACAGCAGAAACAGCCTCCGTGGTCCAGTGGTTAAGGCGTTTGCTTGTTGACCCGGGGGTCGTGGGTTCGATTTCCACCGGAAGCATACTTTGTTTAGTTGTTTCCAGTTTGGTAGGACATTGCAGACGTGAATCACCTGATTGTCCGATAATAAAGATGATTCCGCGCTTCGGAAGGCACGTTAAGCCGGTGGTCCCGGCTGCCATCTGGTAGACGTTAAAGGAACCACGTCAGAGGCCGAGAGGCGGTTCCGAAGAACTCTGACACCAGGGTGTGCATGGTCGATAAAAATATTATTGACATTTTGCGAAAGTGACGTTGTCTCAGAACAATAACTAATATTGTTCTGAGGACGTTGTGAAGAAACGTCACTTTCGCATAACGTCATTCACGCCTTCTATATTTCTATGCATATGAATGAATGCTTAGGAGAGCTACACAAGCTAGAGTATTATGCGAACAATATATGTTGAACATAGACATAGACAGTTGGCCTTTTTAAATTAGTAGCATAAAGAGAACCAAGGTATCCAAATTGACATTTGCTAAGTGTACATTGGTACCTATTGATAAACTTATATTTATCTCTATCTGATATATTTTGAAAAGAGAGAGATGAATATTTTACTGAAAAACGGGCTCCTTCTATGCTTTAGTTATTGTTCTGAGATTTCTATGCATATGAATGAATGCTTAGGAGAGAGGGGGGTTTGGCTTCGTTGTATGTCTACGTGTAAGCGCTGCGGCAGTGGTGACCTGTGCGCTCATATGATGTATCTCATCCCACGGGTTCGCTAACGAACTGACCTACTTTGATAAGCGATGGTGTAGGTGAAAGTAACAAATGTTTTGCAGATGGCGCAGCAGAGGGCCAACAGCCTGTGGCAGGAAGTTCCCGAAACGGTTATTATGGCGAGCCTCAGAGCGCTGACACAAGGCACCAGTGTCATGTTTGTCTGAGGGGGTTTCAGAGGAAGAGTGACCTACAGAGACACTAAAGAATTCACACTGGTGAGAAGCCATATAAATGTAATGATTGTGGCAAGGAATTTAATGCAAAGAGTAATTTAGAAACACATTTAGGAACTCACACTGGTGAGAAACCATTTGAATGTAAGGTTTGTCGTCGTCGATTTGTTCACAGCAGTGCATTAACAAAACATCTGAGAACTCACTCTGGTGAGAAGCCACATATATGTAATGACTGTGGCAAGCAATTTATTAAAAAGGGTAATTTAGACAAGCACTTAAGAACTCACACTGGTGAGAAGCCATATAAATGTAATGATTGTGGCAAGGAATTTACTCTAAAGGGTAATTTAGATGCACATTTAAGAACTCACACTGGTGAGAAGCCATATAAATGTAATGATTGTGGCAAGGAATTTAATGTAAAAGGTACTTTAAACAGACATTTAAGAACACACACTGGTGAAAAACCATTTGAATGTAATGATTGTGGCAAGGAATTTACTCTAAAGGGTAATTTAGATGCACATTTAAGAACTCACACTGGTGAGAAGCCATATAAATGTAATGATTGTGGCAAGGAATTTACTCTAAAGGGTAATTTAGATGCACATTTAAGAACTCACACTGGTGAGAAACCATATAAATGTAATGATTGTGGCAAGGAATTTAATGTAAAAGGTACTTTAAACATACATTTAAGAACACACACTGGTGAAAAACCATTTGAATGTAATGTTTGCGGAAAGCAGTTTAGTCACAAAAGTCATTTAAAAACTCATTTGAGAACTCACACTGGTGAGAAGCCATATAAATGTAATAACTGTGGCAAGCAATTTACTCTAAAGGGTAAATTAGATGCACATTTAAGAACTCACACTGGTGAGAAGCCATATAAATGTAATGATTGTGGCAAGAAATTTAATGTAAAAGGTACTTTAGAAACACATTTAAGAACACACACTGGTGAGAAACCATTTGAATGTAAGGTTTGTCGTCGTCGATTTGCTCACAACAGTACATTAAAAACACACCTGAGAACTCACACTGGTGAGAAGCCATATAAATGTAATGATTGTGGCAAGCAATTTAATCATAAGGGTAATTTAAAAACACATTTAAGAACACATACTGGTGAGAAACCATTTGAATGTAAGCTTGGTCGTCTTCGATTTAGTGACAAAAGTCTTTTACATAGACATTTAAAAACTCAAGGTGAGAAACCGTAACAATGGGACCACAACTAATTTGCATAGTTTTTAATGTCACGTTAGGAACGGGAACTTAATTCTCGTCCACATGCAACACAAGTTGTTTGTAAAAGATAAATATTTCAGGGTGGATGCGATATATGCGTACCTAATGTATTAAACCACGGGCTTCACTAGATCACTTTAGTATAGAGAAACTTTATAATAGCAGCCAGGAAACCAAAATGTAATGAATTTAATTTGCATGTAAAACTAATTTCTGTAACAACCTGTTCCTTCTGCGGCTGAGTCTTTTAGTTTTATTTAGAGTCACCGAATCTTGACGTAACACTATATCTCAAAAAAAGTACGAATTTTCGATGTATAATATTGTTGATTTCTTTAATAAATTTATGGATAGGCTTTTAGATGTTAGGAGTTTTATTGTAAACTAGCTTTTACCCGCGGCTTCGCTCGCGTGTGGTTTCCCTTACTAACACAACCCAAAACTCCAAAGTCAACCCACGTAGTGCCTTAAACACGGTAATGGCTTAAAGCCATGGTTAATTTTTGATGTGACGGACAAACATTAGTACTGATCTTATTAACCGACCTTAAAAAGGAGGTTCTCAATTCGCCCCGTACCGTATGTATGTAATATTGTCGGGGTTGCACTGTTTTTGCATATGTTGTTCTGTACCAGCTTCTCAGCAGGTGTGCCGAGTTTCATAAGTGTACCTTTACACTTATGAAATTAGGCACACATAATATCTGTACGTATATTTGTATGTTTGCTTGCGCATATCCCAAACACTATAAAGCGGATTTTTAACATTGTTTTTTGTCACAGAAATTTGCGCAACTAAGTAAATAGTGCAGATTTTATCAAAATCGGTTCAGTACTCTCTGAAATGGTCTTCAAGAAGCTAATTTGTTTTTAATTATTAAAATAAACTGGCTCACATTCTTTCATTGTCTAAAATACTGAATATTTTTTTTGAGCAGTAATTTGTGAACTTGTTGTAGCATACTCAACGATACTATAGGTATTTTATAATAGATAGGTACTTAATACATAACATCCAAGAAAATGTATAGGATAATTGTATTAAATAAAAAATAAATAAACACAGAGTAAACTTTAATTTGTGTAATATGTTTTTGAAAAACTAAAACATTTTTTGGATGCGTATCTCTGTTTTCTTTCGTGAATACTTTTTGTCACTTATTCACTGCCGAGCGATGTCACATCGATTTGAAAGAGAAAAAGAGAAGCCGTTTGAATGTAATAATTGTGGGAACCAATTTAGTCGAAAGGGTACTTTGGAAAGATATTTGAGAACACACACTGGTGAAAAAGCATATAATTGTAAGATTATTTTAAAAATTGAATTCGACTGTTAGTATTCTTAAAAACAAAGCACCTGAATTAAATTATTACTTTGAAATACAAATTCATTCTTGACAAAATGTTTCTTACAACATTTGTAAATGGTTTCGGTCGTTGTTGCCTGTGGTGTGTCATCATCGTCTCCTGAGTCTGGTATTACGAGCACACTTGTATGCAACGAACTGACTGTCGATACCTCTTACAGTATCGCTATAAGAGTTTCCTAAACCTTGAAGTATTGGTTTCCAAGTGAGAGGTAATGTCCATCCTCCGTCTTGTTTGAAAGTCGAGTGCGTTACCCCAGCCGACTAAGTGCTCCTTTTAAGAATTGATAAATGCAAATAATTGTATCATTACTTCGTGTAAATGTCCCCGAAAGTAAATAATTTGACACCCCGCCGTTTCAGAGATAATGAGGAAAATAAAATTCGGCTGGCGTAACGTTACCCCAGCCGAATTTTTTTGATTCCGTCGGTTTATCTGGATAAAAAGTATACACAAAGATAGATTGAATTTGCTCTCAAATGTCCCCGATAAAATTAAATTTGACACCTTTATGGATTTCGAGTTATTTCATTTTCTGCTGCGGTAACGTTTGGTCAATCTCTGTATCTCTGAAACCGTAAGACGCAGAATCATGATTTTGTTTATACGTATAGAACGTAATTTGTCACCATTTGACACCTAGTTATCTTAAATATTAATAATATGGTTTGCGAGTGAGTGCGTTACCCCAGCCGACTAAGTGCTCCTTTTACGAATTGATAAATGCAAATAATTAGATCATTACTTCGTGTAAATGTCCCCGAAAGTAAATAATTTGACACCCCGCCGTTTCAGAGATAATGAGGAAAATAAAATTCGGCTGGCGTAACGTTACCTCAGCCGACTTTTTTTGATCCCGTCGGTTTATCTGGATACAAAAAGTATGCACAAAGATAGATTGAATTTGCTCTCAAATGTCCCCGATAAAATTAAATTTGACACCTTTATGGATTTCGAGATATTTCATTTTCTGCTGCGGTAACGTTTGGCCAATCTCTGTATCTCTGAAACCGTAAGTCGCAGAATTATGATTTTTTTTATACGTATAGAACGGAATTTGTCACCATTTGACACCTAGTTATCTTAAATATTAATAATATGGTTTGCGAGTAACAAATATTATTCTGAAAACCATATTTTCGGTTTTAGTTATTAAACGAGGGAACCCTGAAAATTCAAACTAGTCCTAATAGATGCCTCTTATAGAGACATACCAAACATCAAAACTTTCATCAGCCTAATCCATAGTATTGGCAAGTTATAATGATATTACTGGTTCCAGAAAGCCAGATTCTGGGCTCTCGATTTAAACGAGGAAAATAATACTTTCCTTTTACCTGGCTGATTCCATATTTAAACAATAATTAGACACTTTAACCAAAAATATACATACAAATTTTCAGCTTGATATACTATCGTATATAAGAAATAATAAATAAAAACTAAACCTAGATAATTTTTCCCGATTACCCGACCAAGTTCGAATGTGCATCAAAAAGCGGCCGTACGATACATAACGTATACCTTCTAAAATCTGCACAATAATAATAAGTGGTTGGGTATTTTCAAGTAGAAAAAATGTTAGGATTAATTTTAATATTATAGATTCGTATTTAATAAATGAAACCTTAGGGTCAACAGCAGAAACAGCCTCCGTGGTCCAGTGGTTAAGGCGTTTGCTTGTTGACCCGGGGGTCGTGGGTTCGATTTCCACCGGAAGCATACTTTGTTTAGTTGTTTCCAGTTTGGTAGGACATCACCTGATTGTCCGATAATAAAGATGATTCCGCGCTTCGGAAGGCACGTTAAGCCGGTGGTCCCGGCTGCCATCTGGTAGACGTTAAAGGAACCACGTCAGAGGCCGAGAGGCGGTTCCGAAGAACTCTGACACCAGGGTGTGCATGGTCGATAAAAATATTATTGACATTTTGCGAAAGTGACGTTGTCTCAGAACAATAACTAATATTGTTCTGAGGACGTTGTGAAGAAACGTCACTTTCGCATAACGTCATTCACGCCTTCTATATTTCTATGCATATGAATGAATGCTTAGGAGAGCTACACAAGCTAGAGTATTATGCGAACAATATATGTTGAACATAGACATAGACAGTTGGCCTTTTTAAATTAGTAGCATAAAGAGAACCAAGGTATCCAAATTGACATTTGCTAAGTGTACATTGGTACCTATTGATAAACTTATATTTATCTCTATCTGATATATTTTGAAAAGAGAGAGATGAATATTTTACTGAAAAACGGGCTCCTTCTATGCTTTAGTTATTGTTCTGAGATTTCTATGCATATGAATGAATGCTTAGGAGAGAGGGGGGTTTGGCTTCGTTGTATGTCTACGTGTAAGCGCTGCGGCAGTGGTGACCTGTGCGCTCATATGATGTATCTCATCCCACGGGTTCGCTAACGAACTGACCTACTTTGATAAGCGATGGTGTAGGTGAAAGTAACAAATGTTTTGCAGATGGCGCAGCAGAGGGCCAACAGCCTGTGGCAGGAAGTTCCCGAAACGGTTATTATGGCGAGCCTCAGAGCGCTGACACAAGGCACCAGTGTCATGTTTGTCTGAGGGGGTTTCAGAGGAAGAGTGACCTACAGAGACACTTAAGAATTCACACTGGTGAGAAGCCATATAAATGTAATGATTGTGGCAAGGAATTTAATGCAAAGAGTAATTTAGAAACACATTTAGGAACTCACACTGGTGAGAAACCATTTGAATGTAAGGTTTGTCGTCGTCGATTTGTTCACAGCAGTGCATTAACAAAACATCTGAGAACTCACTCTGGTGAGAAGCCACATATATGTAATGACTGTGGCAAGCAATTTATTAAAAAGGGTAATTTAGACAAGCACTTAAGAACTCACACTGGTGAGAAGCCATATAAATTTAATGATTGTGGCAAGGAATTTACTCTAAAGGGTAATTTAGATGCACATTTAAGAACTCACACTGGTGAGAAGCCATATAAATGTAATGATTGTGGCAAGGAATTTAATGTAAAAGGTACTTTAAACAGACATTTAAGAACACACACTGGTGAAAAACCATTTGAATGTAATGATTGTGGCAAGGAATTTACTCTAAAGGGTAATTTAGATGCACATTTAAGAACTCACACTGGTGAGAAGCCATATAAATGTAATGATTGTGGCAAGGAATTTACTCTAAAGGGTAATTTAGATGCACATTTAAGAACTCACACTGGTGAGAAACCATATAAATGTAATGATTGTGGCAAGGAATTTAATGTAAAAGGTACTTTAAACATACATTTAAGAACACACACTGGTGAAAAACCATTTGAATGTAATGTTTGCGGAAAGCAGTTTAGTCACAAAAGTCATTTAAAAACTCATTTGAGAACTCACACTGGTGAGAAGCCATATAAATGTAATAACTGTGGCAAGCAATTTACTCTAAAGGGTAAATTAGATGCACATTTAAGAACTCACACTGGTGAGAAGCCATATAAATGTAATGATTGTGGCAAGAAATTTAATGTAAAAGGTACTTTAGAAACACATTTAAGAACACACACTGGTGAGAAACCATTTGAATGTAAGGTTTGTCGTCGTCGATTTGCTCACAACAGTACATTAAAAACACACCTGAGAACTCACACTGGTGAGAAGCCATATAAATGTAATGATTGTGGCAAGCAATTTAATCATAAGGGTAATTTAAAAACACATTTAAGAACACATACTGGTGAGAAACCATTTGAATGTAAGCTTGGTCGTCTTCGATTTAGTGACAAAAGTCTTTTACATAGACATTTAAAAACTCAAGGTGAGAAACCGTAACAATGGGACCACAACTAATTTGCATAGTTTTTAATGTCACGTTAGGAACGGGAACTTAATTCTCGTCCACATGCAACACAAGTTGTTTGTAAAAGATAAATATTTCAGGGTGGATGCGATATATGCGTACCTAATGTATTAAACCACGGGCTTCACTAGATCACTTTAGTATAGAGAAACTTTATAATAGCAGCCAGGAAACCAAAATGTAATGAATTTAATTTGCATGTAAAACTAATTTCTGTAACAACCTGTTCCTTCTGCGGCTGAGTCTTTTAGTTTTATTTAGAGTCACCGAATCTTGACGTAACACTATATCTCAAAAAAAGTACGAATTTTCGATGTATAATATTGTTGATTTCTTTAATAAATTTATGGATAGGCTTTTAGATGTTAGGAGTTTTATTGTAAACTAGCTTTTACCCGCGGCTTCGCTCGCGTGTGGTTTCCCTTACTAACACAACCCAAAACTCCAAAGTCAACCCACGTAGTGCCTTAAACACGGTAATGGCTTAAAGCCATGGTTAATTTTTGATGTGACGGACAAACATTAGTACTGATCTTATTAACCGACCTTAAAAAGGAGGTTCTCAATTCGCCCCGTACCGTATGTATGTAATATTGTCGGGGTTGCACTGTTTTTGCATATGTTGTTCTGTACCAGCTTCTCAGCAGGTGTGCCGAGTTTCATAAGTGTACCTTTACACTTATGAAATTAGGCACACATAATATCTGTACGTATATTTGTATGTTTGCTTGCGCATATCCCAAACACTATAAAGCGGATTTTTAACATTGTTTTTTGTCACAGAAATTTGCGCAACTAAGTAAATAGTGCAGATTTTATCAAAATCGGTTCAGTACTCTCTGAAATGGTCTTCAAGAAGCTAATTTGTTTTTAATTATTAAAATAAACTGGCTCACATTCTTTCATTGTCTAAAATACTGAATATTTTTTTTGAGCAGTAATTTGTGAACTTGTTGTAGCATACTCAACGATACTATAGGTATTTTATAATAGATAGGTACTTAATACATAACATCCAAGAAAATGTATAGGATAATTGTATTAAATAAAAAATAAATAAACACAGAGTAAACTTTAATTTGTGTAATATGTTTTTGAAAAACTAAAACATTTTTTGGATGCGTATCTCTGTTTTCTTTCGTGAATACTTTTTGTCACTTATTCACTGCCGAGCGATGTCACATCGATTTGAAAGAGAAAAAGAGAAGCCGTTTGAATGTAATAATTGTGGGAACCAATTTAGTCGAAAGGGTACTTTGGAAAGATATTTGAGAACACACACTGGTGAAAAAGCATATAATTGTAAGATTATTTTAAAAATTGAATTCGACTGTTAGTATTCTTAAAAACAAAGCACCTGAATTAAATTATTACTTTGAAATACAAATTCATTCTTGACAAAATGTTTCTTACAACATTTGTAAATGGTTTCGGTCGTTGTTGCCTGTGGTGTGTCATCATCGTCTCCTGAGTCTGGTATTACGAGCACACTTGTATGCAACGAACTGACTGTCGATACCTCTTACAGTATCGCTATAAGAGTTTCCTAAACCTTGAAGTATTGGTTTCCAAGTGAGAGGTAATGTCCATCCTCCGTCTTGTTTGAAAGTCGAGTGCGTTACCCCAGCCGACTAAGTGCTCCTTTTAAGAATTGATAAATGCAAATAATTGTATCATTACTTCGTGTAAATGTCCCCGAAAGTAAATAATTTGACACCCCGCCGTTTCAGAGATAATGAGGAAAATAAAATTCGGCTGGCGTAACGTTACCCCAGCCGAATTTTTTTGATTCCGTCGGTTTATCTGGATAAAAAGTATACACAAAGATAGATTGAATTTGCTCTCAAATGTCCCCGATAAAATTAAATTTGACACCTTTATGGATTTCGAGTTATTTCATTTTCTGCTGCGGTAACGTTTGGTCAATCTCTGTATCTCTGAAACCGTAAGACGCAGAATCATGATTTTTTTTATACGTATAGAACGTAATTTGTCACCATTTGACACCTAGTTATCTTAAATATTAATAATATGGTTTGCGAGTGAGTGCGTTACCCCAGCCGACTAAGTGCTCCTTTTACGAATTGATAAATGCAAATAATTAGATCATTACTTCGTGTAAATGTCCCCGAAAGTAAATAATTTGACACCCCGCCGTTTCAGAGATAATGAGGAAAATAAAATTCGGCTGGCGTAACGTTACCCCAGCCGACTTTTTTTGATCCCGTCGGTTTATCTGGATACAAAAAGTATGCACAAAGATAGATTGAATTTGCTCTCAAATGTCCCCGATAAAATTAAATTTGACACCTTTATGGATTTCGAGATATTTCATTTTCTGCTGCGGTAACGTTTGGCCAATCTCTGTATCTCTGAAACCGTAAGTCGCAGAATTATGATTTTTTTTATACGTATAGAACGGAATTTGTCACCATTTGACACCTAGTTATCTTAAATATTAATAATACGGTTTGCGAGTAACAAATATTATTCTGAAAACCATATTTTCGGTTTTAGTTATTAAACGAGGGAACCCTGAAAATTCAAACTAGTCCTAATAGATGCCTCTTATAGAGACATACCAAACATCAAAACTTTCATCAGCCTAATCCATAGTATTGGCAAGTTATAATGATATTACTGGTTCCAGAAAGCCAGATTCTGGGCTCTCGATTTAAACGAGGAAAATAATACTTTCCTTTTACCTGGCTGATTCCATATTTAAACAATAATTAGACACTTTAACCAAAAATATACATACAAATTTTCAGCTTGATATACTATCGTATATAAGAAATAATAAATAAAAACTAAACCTAGATAATTTTTCCCGATTACCCGACCAAGTTCGAATGTGCATCAAAAAGCGGCCGTACGATACATAACGTATACCTTCTAAAATCTGCACAATAATAATAAGTGGTTGGGTATTTTCAAGTAGAAAAATTGTTAGGATTAATTTTAATATTATAGATTCGTATTTAATAAATGAAACCTTAGGGTCAACAGCAGAAACAGCCTCCGTGGTCCAGTGGTTAAGGCGTTTGCTTGTTGACCCGGGGGTCGTGGGTTCGATTTCCACCGGAAGCATACTTTGTTTAGTTGTTTCCAGTTTGGTAGGACATTGCAGACGTGAATCACCTGATTGTCCGATAATAAAGATGATTCCGCGCTTCGGAAGGCACGTTAAGCCGGTGGTCCCGGCTGCCATCTGGTAGACGTTAAAGGAACCACGTCAGAGGCCGAGAGGCGGTTCCGAAGAACTCTGACACCAGGGTGTGCATGGTCGATAAAAATATTATTGACATTTTGCGAAAGTGACGTTGTCTCAGAACAATAACTAATATTGTTCTGAGGACGTTGTGAAGAAACGTCACTTTCGCATAACGTCATTCACGCCTTCTATATTTCTATGCATATGAATGAATGCTTAGGAGAGCTACACAAGCTAGAGTATTATGCGAACAATATATGTTGAACATAGACATAGACAGTTGGCCTTTTTAAATTAGTAGCATAAAGAGAACCAAGGTATCCAAATTGACATTTGCTAAGTGTACATTGGTACCTATTGATAAACTTATATTTATCTCTATCTGATATATTTTGAAAAGAGAGAGATGAATATTTTACTGAAAAACGGGCTCCTTCTATGCTTTAGTTATTGTTCTGAGATTTCTATGCATATGAATGAATGCTTAGGAGAGAGGGGGGTTTGGCTTCGTTGTATGTCTACGTGTAAGCGCTGCGGCAGTGGTGACCTGTGCGCTCATATGATGTATCTCATCCCACGGGTTCGCTAACGAACTGACCTACTTTGATAAGCGATGGTGTAGGTGAAAGTAACAAATGTTTTGCAGATGGCGCAGCAGAGGGCCAACAGCCTGTGGCAGGAAGTTCCCGAAACGGTTATTATGGCGAGCCTCAGAGCGCTGACACAAGGCACCAGTGTCATGTTTGTCTGAGGGGGTTTCAGAGGAAGAGTGACCTACAGAGACACTAAAGAATTCACACTGGTGAGAAGCCATATAAATGTAATGATTGTGGCAAGGAATTTAATGCAAAGAGTAATTTAGAAACACATTTAGGAACTCACACTGGTGAGAAACCATTTGAATGTAAGGTTTGTCGTCGTCGATTTGTTCACAGCAGTGCATTAACAAAACATCTGAGAACTCACTCTGGTGAGAAGCCACATATATGTAATGACTGTGGCAAGCAATTTATTAAAAAGGGTAATTTAGACAAGCACTTAAGAACTCACACTGGTGAGAAGCCATATAAATGTAATGATTGTGGCAAGGAATTTACTCTAAAGGGTAATTTAGATGCACATTTAAGAACTCACACTGGTGAGAAGCCATATAAATGTAATGATTGTGGCAAGGAATTTAATGTAAAAGGTACTTTAAACAGACATTTAAGAACACACACTGGTGAAAAACCATTTGAATGTAATGATTGTGGCAAGGAATTTACTCTAAAGGGTAATTTAGATGCACATTTAAGAACTCACACTGGTGAGAAGCCATATAAATGTAATGATTGTGGCAAGGAATTTACTCTAAAGGGTAATTTAGATGCACATTTAAGAACTCACACTGGTGAGAAACCATATAAATGTAATGATTGTGGCAAGGAATTTAATGTAAAAGGTACTTTAAACATACATTTAAGAACACACACTGGTGAAAAACCATTTGAATGTAATGTTTGCGGAAAGCAGTTTAGTCACAAAAGTCATTTAAAAACTCATTTGAGAACTCACACTGGTGAGAAGCCATATAAATGTAATAACTGTGGCAAGCAATTTACTCTAAAGGGTAAATTAGATGCACATTTAAGAACTCACACTGGTGAGAAGCCATATAAATGTAATGATTGTGGCAAGAAATTTAATGTAAAAGGTACTTTAGAAACACATTTAAGAACACACACTGGTGAGAAACCATTTGAATGTAAGGTTTGTCGTCGTCGATTTGCTCACAACAGTACATTAAAAACACACCTGAGAACTCACACTGGTGAGAAGCCATATAAATGTAATGATTGTGGCAAGCAATTTAATCATAAGGGTAATTTAAAAACACATTTAAGAACACATACTGGTGAGAAACCATTTGAATGTAAGCTTGGTCGTCTTCGATTTAGTGACAAAAGTCTTTTACATAGACATTTAAAAACTCAAGGTGAGAAACCGTAACAATGGGACCACAACTAATTTGCATAGTTTTTAATGTCACGTTAGGAACGGGAACTTAATTCTCGTCCACATGCAACACAAGTTGTTTGTAAAAGATAAATATTTCAGGGTGGATGCGATATATGCGTACCTAATGTATTAAACCACGGGCTTCACTAGATCACTTTAGTATAGAGAAACTTTATAATAGCAGCCAGGAAACCAAAATGTAATGAATTTAATTTGCATGTAAAACTAATTTCTGTAACAACCTGTTCCTTCTGCGGCTGAGTCTTTTAGTTTTATTTAGAGTCACCGAATCTTGACGTAACACTATATCTCAAAAAAAGTACGAATTTTCGATGTATAATATTGTTGATTTCTTTAATAAATTTATGGATAGGCTTTTAGATGTTAGGAGTTTTATTGTAAACTAGCTTTTACCCGCGGCTTCGCTCGCGTGTGGTTTCCCTTACTAACACAACCCAAAACTCCAAAGTCAACCCACGTAGTGCCTTAAACACGGTAATGGCTTAAAGCCATGGTTAATGTTTGATGTGACGGACAAACATTAGTACTGATCTTATTAACCGACCTTAAAAAGGAGGTTCTCAATTCGCCCCGTACCGTATGTATGTAATATTGTCGGGGTTGCACTGTTTTTGCATATGTTGTTCTGTACCAGCTTCTCAGCAGGTGTGCCGAGTTTCATAAGTGTACCTTTACACTTATGAAATTAGGCACACATAATATCTGTACGTATATTTGTATGTTTGCTTGCGCATATCCCAAACACTATAAAGCGGATTTTTAACATTGTTTTTTGTCACAGAAATTTGCGCAACTAAGTAAATAGTGCAGATTTTATCAAAATCGGTTCAGTACTCTCTGAAATGGTCTTCAAGAAGCTAATTTGTTTTTAATTATTAAAATAAACTGGCTCACATTCTTTCATTGTCTAAAATACTGAATATTTTTTTTGAGCAGTAATTTGTGAACTTGTTGTAGCATACTCAACGATACTATAGGTATTTTATAATAGATAGGTACTTAATACATAACATCCAAGAAAATGTATAGGATAATTGTATTAAATAAAAAATAAATAAACACAGAGTAAACTTTAATTTGTGTAATATGTTTTTGAAAAACTAAAACATTTTTTGGATGCGTATCTCTGTTTTCTTTCGTGAATACTTTTTGTCACTTATTCACTGCCGAGCGATGTCACATCGATTTGAAAGAGAAAAAGAGAAGCCGTTTGAATGTAATAATTGTGGGAACCAATTTAGTCGAAAGGGTACTTTGGAAAGATATTTGAGAACACACACTGGTGAAAAAGCATATAATTGTAAGATTATTTTAAAAATTGAATTCGACTGTTAGTATTCTTAAAAACAAAGCACCTGAATTAAATTATTACTTTGAAATACAAATTCATTCTTGACAAAATGTTTCTTACAACATTTGTAAATGGTTTCGGTCGTTGTTGCCTGTGGTGTGTCATCATCGTCTCCTGAGTCTGGTATTACGAGCACACTTGTATGCAACGAACTGACTGTCGATACCTCTTACAGTATCGCTATAAGAGTTTCCTAAACCTTGAAGTATTGGTTTCCAAGTGAGAGGTAATGTCCATCCTCCGTCTTGTTTGAAAGTCGAGTGCGTTACCCCAGCCGACTAAGTGCTCCTTTTAAGAATTGATAAATGCAAATAATTGTATCATTACTTCGTGTAAATGTCCCCGAAAGTAAATAATTTGACACCCCGCCGTTTCAGAGATAATGAGGAAAATAAAATTCGGCTGGCGTAACGTTACCCCAGCCGAATTTTTTTGATTCCGTCGGTTTATCTGGATAAAAAGTATACACAAAGATAGATTGAATTTGCTCTCAAATGTCCCCGATAAAATTAAATTTGACACCTTTATGGATTTCGAGTTATTTCATTTTCTGCTGCGGTAACGTTTGGTCAATCTCTGTATCTCTGAAACCGTAAGACGCAGAATCATGATTTTTTTTATACGTATAGAACGTAATTTGTCACCATTTGACACCTAGTTATCTTAAATATTAATAATATGGTTTGCGAGTGAGTGCGTTACCCCAGCCGACTAAGTGCTCCTTTTACGAATTGATAAATGCAAATAATTAGATCATTACTTCGTGTAAATGTCCCCGAAAGTAAATAATTTGACACCCCGCCGTTTCAGAGATAATGAGGAAAATAAAATTCGGCTGGCGTAACGTTACCCCAGCCGACTTTTTTTGATCCCGTCTGTTTATCTGGATACAAAAAGTATGCACAAAGATAGATTGAATTTGCTCTCAAATGTCCCCGATAAAATTAAATTTGACACCTTTATGGATTTCGAGATATTTCATTTTCTGCTGCGGTAACGTTTGGCCAATCTCTGTATCTCTGAAACCGTAAGTCGCAGAATTATGATTTTTTTTATACGTATAGAACGGAATTTGTCACCATTTGACACCTAGTTATCTTAAATATTAATAATACGGTTTGCGAGTAACAAATATTATTCTGAAAACCATATTTTCGGTTCTAGTTATTAAACGAGGGAACCCTGAAAATTCAAACTAGTCCTTACTAGTCCTGATGAAAGTTTTGATGTTTTGTATGTCTCTATAAGAGGCATCTACCTCTTATAGAGACATACAAAACATCAAAACTTTCATCAGCCTAATCCATAGTAATGGCAAGTTATAATGATATTACTGGTTCCAGAAAGCCAGATTCTGGGCTCTCGATTTAAACGAGGAAAATAATACTTTCCTTTTACCTGGCTGATTCCATATTTAAACAATAATTAGACACTTTATCGAAAAACATACATACCAATTTTTAGCTTGATATACTTTCGTATATAAGAAATAATAATTAAAAACTAAACCTAGATATTTTTTTCCGATTACCCGACCAAGTTCTGATGTGCATCTGAAAGCGGCTGCGGCATACTACTAGATATACTTCCATATTCGACGGCATTGTATTCTAAATTGGATGGTACAGGCGAGTGGAATTTTTTTTAATAAAAAAATAGATGCCTTATATAATGGAATTACTTATTTTCTCCATACTTATACTTTATAATGTATTGATTCCTAACGGGATTGACCAAGTCTATTATTGCAAGACCAAAGGCAGCTATAGGTAATATTGGAAATACGAGTATGTAATACTTGCTTTGTTAGACAGAATTAGAAAAAAATACAACTGCACTTGCTCGGAACTGCTATTTCATTGGCTAATGTGCGCGAGCGGGACAGCGCAGCGATAGTCCCTAGTTTTGCTCGCGCATAATAACAAATCCTAACTAATATTATAAATGCGAAAGTGAGTTTGTTTGTTTGTTTGTTACGCTTTCACGCCGTAACTACTGAACCGATCATCATGAAATTTTGCATACAAGTTCTCTGGAGTGCGGAGAAGGACATAGGCTACCTTTTATCCCGGGAAAAAGTACTGTTCCCGAGGGATCGACATTGACGCGGGCGGGGCCGCGGGCAAAAGCTAGTATATATATTTTTTTTATTTTCAAAGATTGACACAAAAAAGCATTAATACTCTGTACTGTGGTACCGACTACTTTTGATTTCGAACAAATCTTTGTAAGATTTCCCCTACATCTTCGCATAAAGCAATGCAGAATAAAACAAGCAGTACATAATATAGAAAAAGAAATACGGACTTCTAGTTCATTTGTTTAGCTAATAACGACGCGTTTTCCTAGTTGATGGATACACATTTTACTCCCAATTTGTAAAACTGACACTTTCTACGCGAGAGCAGCAAAAATAAATAACACTCAAGATTTTTTTTTATTTATCTCTTGATAGTCTTACCTTATAGAATATAACCTTGTTTGCGTTGGTTTTTGATTACCAACTACGGTGACAGTTGGATTGAACTATTGTGCAGACGGCAGACCTCTATTTAAGAGGTCTGCCTTAAAATCATTCAAAAAAAAAAAAAAAAAAAAATTTTTTTACATTATTAGAATGTTGACATTGCCATTTAAGTAATAGTTTTGCTGAAAGAGAAAATCTGTAAGTCACCCTAAGGTTTCATTCATCATCATCATCATTTTGAATAGGTGTCACGGTCAATCGACCATGCACACCCTGGTGTCAGAGTTCTTCGGAACCGCCTCTCGGCCTCTGACGTGGTTCCTTTAACGTCTACCAGATGGCAGCCGGGACCACCGGCTTAACGTGCCTTCCGGAGCGCGGAATCATCTTTATTATCGGACAATCAGGTGATTCACGTCTGCAATGTCCTACCAAACTGGAAACAACTAAACAAAGTATGCTTCCGGTGGAAATCGAACCCACGACCCCCGGGTCAACAAGCAAACGCCTTAACCACTGGACCACGGAGGCTGTTTCTGCTGTTGACCCTAAGGTTTCATTTATTAAATACGAGTCTATAATATTAAAATTAATCCTAACAATTTTTCTACTTGAAAATACCCAACCACTTATTATTATTGTGCAGATTTTAGAAGGTATACGTTATGTATCGTACGGCCGCTTTTTGATGCACATTCGAACTTGGTCGGGTAATCGGGAAAAATTATCTAGGTTTAGTTTTTATTTATTATTTCTTATATACGATAGTATATCAAGCTGAAAATTTGTATGTATATTTTTGGTTAAAGTGTCTAATTATTGTTTAAATATGGAATCAGCCAGGTAAAAGGAAAGTATTATTTTCCTCGTTTAAATCGAGAGCCCAGAATCTGGCTTTCTGGAACCAGTAATATCATTATAACTTGCCAATACTATGGATTAGGCTGATGAAAGTTTTGATGTTTGGTATGTCTCTATAAGAGGCATCTATTAGGACTAGTTTGAATTTTCAGGGTTCCCTCGTTTAATAACTAAAACCGAAAATATGGTTTTCAGAATAATATTTATTACTCGCAAACCATATTATTAATATTTAAGATAACTAGGTGTCAAATGGAGACAAATTCCGTTCTATACGTATAAAAAAAATCATGATTCTGCGTCTTACGGTTTGAGAGATACAGAGATTGACCAAACGTTACCGCAGCAGAAAATGAAATAACTCGAAATCCATAAAGGTGTCAAATTTAATTTTATCGGGGACATTTGAGAGCAAATTCAATCTATCTTTGTGTATACTTTTTATCCAGATAAACTGACGGAATCAAAAAAAGTCGGCTGGGGTAACGTTACGCCAGCCGAATTTTATTTTCCTCATTATCTCTGAAACGGCGGGGTGTCAAATTATTTACTTTCGGGGACATTTACACGAAGTAATGATCTAATTATTTGCATTTATCAATTCTTAAAAGGAGCACTTAGTCGGCTGGGGTAACGCACTCTTTGCGAGTAATAAATATTATTCTGAAAACCATATTTTCGGTTCTAGTTATTAAACGAGGGAACCCTAAAAATTCAAACTAGTCCTAATAGATGCCTCTTATAGAGACATACAAAACATCAAAACTTTCATCAGCCTAATCCATAGCATTGGCAAGTTATAATGATATTACTGGTTCCAGAAAGCCAGATTCTGGGCTCTCGATTTAAACGACGAAAATAATACTTTCCTTCCACTTGGCTGATTCCATATTTAAACAATAATTAGACACTTTAACCAAAAATATACATACAAATTTTCAGCTTGATATACTATCGTATATAAGAAATAATAAATAAATACTAAACCTAGATAATTTTTTCCGATTACCCGACCAAGTTCGAATGTGCATCTAAAAGCGGCCGTACGATACATAACGTATACCTTCTAAAATCTGCACAATAATAATAAGTGGTTGGGTATATTCAAGTAGAAAAATTGTTAGGATCAATTTTAATATTATAAAGACTCGTATTTAATGAATGAAACCATAGGGTCAACAGCAGAAACAGCCTCCGTGATCCAGTGGTTAAGGCGTTTGCCTGTTGACCCGGGGGTCGTGGGTCGATTCCACTGGAAGCATACTTTGTTTAGTTGTTTCCAGTTTGGTAGGACATTGCAGACGTGAATCACCTGATTGTCCGATAATAAAGATGATTCCGTGCTTCGGAAGGAACGTTAAGCCGGTGGTCCCGGCTGCCATCTGGTAGTCGTTAAACGAAACACGTTAGAGGTCGAGAGGCGGTTCCGAAGAACTCTGACACCAGGGTGTGCATGGTCGATTGACCGTGACACCTATTCAAAATGATGATGATGATGATGAATGAAACCTTAGGGTGACTTACAGATTTTCTCTTTCAGCAAAACTATTACTTAAATGGCAATGTCTACATACTAATAATGTAAATAAAATATCTTTTTATACTTTTTTGGTTTGAATGATTTTAAGGCAGACCTCTTAAATAGAGGTCTGCCGTCTGCATAATAGTTCAATCCAACTGTCACCGTAATTGGTAATCAAAAACCAACGCAAACAAGGTTATATTCTATAAGGTAAGACTATCAAGAGATAAATAAAAAAAAATCTTGAGTGTTATTTATTTTTGCTGCTCTCGCGTAAAAAGTGTCAGTTTTACAAACTGGGAGTAAAATGTGTATCCATCAACTAGGAAAACGCGTCGTTATTAGCTAAACAAATGAACTAGAAGTCCGTATTTCTTTTTCTATATTATGTACTGCTTGTTTTATTCTGCATTGCTTTATGCGAAGATGTAGGGGACATCTTACAAAGATTTGTTCGAAATCAAAAGTAGTCGGTACCACAGTACAGAGTATCAATACTTTTTTGTGTCCATCTTTGAAAATAAAAAAAATATATATACTAGCTTTTGCCCGCGGCCCCGCCCGCGTCAATGTCGATCCCTCGGGAACAGTACTTTTTCCCGGGATAAAAGGTAGCCTATGTCCTTCTCCGCACTCCAGAGAACTTGTATGCAAAATTTCATGATGATCGGTTCAGTAGTAACGGCGTGAAACCGTAACAAACAAACAAACAAACTCACTTTCGCATTTATAATATTAGTTAGGATTTGTTGCGCGAGCAAAACTAGGGACTATCGCTGCGCTGTCCCGCTCGCGCACATTAGCCAATGAAATTGCAGTTCCGAGCAAGTGCAGTTGTATTTTTTTCTAATTCTATCTAACAAAGCAAGTATTACATACTCGTATTTCCAATATTACCTATAGCTGCCTTTGGTCTTGAAATAATAGACTTGGTCAATCCCGTTAGGAATCAATACATTATAAAGTATAAGTATGGAGAAAATAAGTATTTTCATTATAAAAAAATTTCCACTCGCCTGTACCATCCAATTTAGAATACAATGCCGTCGAATATGGAAGTATATCTAGTAGTATGCCGCAGCCGCTTTCAGATGCACATCAGAACTTGGTCGGGTAATCGGACAAAAATGTCTAGGTTTAGTTTTTAATTATTATTTCTTAGATACGAAAGTATATCAAGCTAAAAATTGGTATGTATGTTTTTCGATAAAGTGTCTAATTATTGTTTAAATATGGAATCAGCCAGGTAAAAGGAAAATATTATTTTCCTCGTTTAAATCGAGAGCCCAGAATCTCGCTTTCTGGAACCAGTAATATCATTATAACTTGCCAATGCTTTGGATTAGGCTGATGAAAGTTTTGATGTTTTGTATGTCTTTATAAGAGGCATCTATTAGGACTAGTTTGAATTTTCAGGGTTCCCTCGTTTAATA
The DNA here is from genome assembly GCA_947532085.1 of Elegia similella. Classification (NCBI taxonomy): domain Eukaryota; kingdom Metazoa; phylum Arthropoda; class Insecta; order Lepidoptera; family Pyralidae; genus Elegia; species Elegia similella. Next base: position 14,396,640 of record OX383950.1, read on the forward strand.
ACTAGAACCGAAAATATGGTTTTCAGAATAATATTTTTTACTCGCAAACCATATTATTAATATTTAAGATAACTAGGTGTCAAATGGTGACAAATTCCGTTCTATACGTATAAAAAAAATCATGATTCTGCGTCTTACGGTTTCAGAGATACAGAGATTGGCCAAACGTTACCGCAGCAGAAAATGAAATAACTCGAAATCCATAAAGGTGTCAAATTTAATTTTATCGGGGACATTTGAGAGCAAATTCAATCTATCTTTGTGCATACCTTTTATCCAGATAAACCGACGGGATCAAAAAAAGTCGGCTGGGGTAACGTTACGCCAGCCGAATTTTATTTTCCTCATTATCTCTGAAACGGCGGGGTGTCAAATTATTTACTTTCGGGGACATTTACACGAAGTAATGATCTAATTATTTGCATTTATCAATTCGTAAAAGGAGCACTTAGTCGGCTGGGGTAACGCACTGAAAGTCTATTAGAATCGTTAACGCCATGTATTTGCAGTTTCATCATTCAATAATAGTTTGACAGTTAGTAATGGTGTTACTTTCGTTTTTTGACTTATTAAGTCTTATTAAATCTTTTTCTATCACTGAATTGTTGACGTGTCAAATTGAATTCTTCTTTACTTTATCATCTTCCTTTGTACCAGCATAAGGCTTAAGGACGATAACGATAAACCTTATTCAATTTTTAACACATCTTACACGAAACTTTTATTTTATTCTTATCTAGATTCTCTTCTTTTTAAAAAATTTGTTAAAGGATTCTATGGATTGTTCCATTGAAACATTTTTTCATTTCTGTGTCATTGTGTTTAATATGAAAGCCGGTAAATCTTGTGCAATAAAGTCTATCAAAGTACCTGTTTCAATGGATGTCCTCATCACGAGTAACAGTTTTTACTTTCTCATAGCAATTTACCATCCTTGCATTATGTGACATGTGAGCTCATATTATATATCTCATCCCACAGGTTCGCTAAGTAACTGACCCCTTTGTAAAGCGACGGTGTAGGTGAAAGTAACAGTTTTTTTGCAGATGACACAGCAGAGGGCCAACAGCGTGTAGCAGGAAGTTCACGAAACCGTCTTGATTACTGTTTCGTGAACTTCCTGCCGCAGGTTGTTGACCAGCCTCAGAGAGACCCGCGCGCGCAAACGCTGACACATGGCACCAGCGTCATGTTTGTCTGAGGCAGTTTCAGTGGAATAGTCGTCTACAAACTGGTGAGAAGCCGTATAATTGTAATAATTGTGAGAAGCAACTTAATCGTAAGGATACTTTAGTATTACAATTAAGAACTACCTTGGGGGGTCCCCCTGATGTCGTGTCAACTGGTTTACAACGCTTGTTTGCTCACTTTAAGTCTCTCGGGTTGAAATTAAATACCAGAAAGTGTGAAATATACTTTTGTGGTAGAGGAGCTCGTGATTCGCTTTCGCACTTCGAGTATTTATTGCCTGGGTTAAAGGTGACTAACGGCATGAATTTTGCTCTTTTGGGTGCTCCTATTTTTGAAGAAGGGGTTCCTGGAGCTATTCGGACAAAATTGACCACATTTATAGAAATAAAAGATCGACTGAAGTTTCTCTCCTCACATGTGGCATTGGTACTCCTTCGTAATTATTTGACAGTGCCTCGATTGACTTATGTTCTAAGGACTAGTCCAACATGGTTGTTCCCGCAAGTGATTAATGAGGTGGATAGTGCTGTACGCTTTATATTGGAAAGTATGCTTAATGTCGGCCTCGATGAGAATCAGTGGATTCAAGCTTCCTTGCCTATACGTCATGGAGGTCTTGGTATCCGCCGTATTTCCGAACTTGCCATTCCGGCATTCTTGGCGTCTTCGCATGGGGTAGTCAACCTTGTCGTTAATATTCTCTCATTCAAGGGCGACGAGTTGATTCTGCCCTATGCGAGGGAGGCCTTGACAGTCTGGACGAGTAGGTCAAATGCTACTTTTCCAACAATGCCACACTTGCAGAGAGTTTGGGATGAGGAGAGAAATTTAGTTATCCGGAGGGAATTGGAATGTCATGCTAGTGGTTCTGATTTGGCGCGCCTAAAAGCTTCCGCCGAACCGGAATCTGGCGCGTGGTTACACGCTATTCCATCTCCCTACATGGGCACACTTCTGGACAACGACTCGCTCCGGGTAGCTGTGGCTCTGAGATTGGGCTGTCCAGTTTGCGAGCCACACCGTTGTATTTGCGGTAAAATGGTGGAGGCTAACGGATATCACACTCTGAGTTGCTCTCGTTGTGCTAGCCGTTGGTCACGACACAGTTCAATCAATGATCTTATTAGAAGAGCTCTAATTTCCGCTAATATCCCATGTCAACTAGAACCACCAGGACTCTGTAGAGCGGATGGGAAGCGACCTGATGGTTTAACATTGATACCGTGGCAGAGAGGACGCAGTTTATTGTGGGATGCAACCTGCGTAAGAACGTTTACGGCTTCCTACATAAACGAATGTATTCGTACGCCTGGGTCAGCTGCGCGAGCGGCGGCTGGACATAAACGTAAGAAATATTCAGTTTTGGTTAATAAGTATGAATTTATTCCAGTCGCCGTTGAAACGGCTGGCCCGTGGTGTCAGGAAGTAAAACGCTTCATTACAGAAATCGGACGACGGTTAAAAGACCGAGGTTATGACCACCGCTCCGGATGGTACCTGACACAAAGTATATCCATTGCTATCCAAAGAGGGAATTCCGCTAGCGTAACCTTTGAGCCAGGTACAGTTCGGGGTGGCATTTTTGACTAGTCTTTTATTTTTATTTTTTTTTGTAATATTACCACAATTTAAATAAATTAATAAACCATATATGTTGTAAAAGCCAATATAATATACGAACAGTTATATTAAATTATAAACTATTAAGAACTCATACTGGTGAGAAACCAACATGATGTAATAGTTTCTGCTACTCTTGTATCGTTTGTAATGTCACGGGAACTTCATTCTCGTCTACATTAAACCACGGATATACTACATTACTATAGTATAGAGATATTATAATATCAACATTAGTCTTCACATGGATATCGTAAGAGGCGACTTGGGAAATATAAGCTAAACAAAGCTCATAAACATCAATGAGACCTCTGCAATCCGTCTGGCTAGCGAGAAGAGTGTATGCCAATCCTATCTTCTCCGGCCAAGTATGGCTCCGGTAGTACAGAGAGGGTCATACTGCTGCAGAGACTAATGAGACCTGATGATGATGATTATAATAAATAAATAAATAAATATATACGGACAAATCACACAGATTGAGCTAGCCCCAAAGTAAGTTCGAGACTTGTGTTATGGGATACTAACTCAACGATACTATATTTTATAACAAATACATATATAGATACACATCCAAGACCCAGGCCAATCTGAAAAAGATCATTTTCCATCTTGACCTGGCCGGGGATCGAACCCGGTCACTCTGTGTCGCAGGCTGGCGTGTTGACCGCTGCGCCACGGAGCTAGTCAATATAATAACAGACAAGAAACCATCATGTAATTGTCATACAAAACAAATCTCTGTAGCAACCTGTATCTACTGCGGCTGCGTGTTATAGTTTTGTAAGTCATTCAACCTTGACTAGACACGTAGATTCGAAACAACTGATATTTCAAAACTGCTTTTCTTTAAAACTCCTCGAAAAATTTGTATGTAAATCTGTATGGATGTATGTATTAAAGTATGTATGTAAGATTCTTTATTTTATCATAACTGCTGACTCACGGACTTGGACGTAGAGGCTATCATCATGTAAAAACGGGTCACTCACGCGCTATTTGTCGGGATTGCCGACTATATCTCCCGACGACATAGCACGTGAGTGACCCGCTTTTATTACCCAACTGCCAAGAAGGGTAATGTGTTCCGCGCGTATCATGTATGTTTGTAAATTTCTTTATTACCTCGTATCATCTTAACGGCTGGATGAATTCCGAGAGTTCGATCGGCCGGTTAGCGTTCGGTTTGTGACGCATCTATCTCACCTCCATCGTTATCACGTAAAATTATCTTTACAGACAGCCAATGTTTTTGATGTGAAGGACGAACAAACACATTTTGACTTAATATTAGTGAGTGATCTTATTAACCGGCCTCAAAAAAGGATGTTCTCATTTCGCTCCGTATGTATATGTAGTATTGTCGGGATTGCACAGATTTGTGTATATGTTGTTCTGTACCAGCTTACATGTGTGCCTAATTCTATGAGTTTATGTGTTGCGTATGTGTGCGTGGCGGTGGCCACCATCCTTTATTTCTTGAATAAATCAGTGTGCTATTAGCAGTCAATCGTTTCACTCGTCCACCCTTCGCCCGCATACTTATCAGTGGCGACGAGTACCCCGCAAATAAAGTATTAAAATGGCGGTCGCACAATTCGGTATTTTAAGTGTGTTCGACCATAATCTACAGACGTGGAGGACGTACAAAAGTCGAATTTCACAATACTTCGTGGCTAACGAACGACATCACAGAAGCATCGGATCCGAAGGGAGTAAAGGGGAAGGCCATCCTGCTTAGCGCCCTCAATGAGGGCACGCATCAACTCGTGGCAGATTTAGCGAGGCCTGAGGAGATCCAAACAGTGCCTTACGAAGGCCTGTTCGAGCCCTGCCGTTAGCGACGCAGTACCGGAGGGTAATCGGGTTGTCAAAATAGCAAATCACGGCAAACGTGAAAGTGTAGGAAAAGCGTAGTGTATGTGTTTACAGAAACCACAAGTCTACACGGCGGCTGATTATTGTGTTGGAGCGGGGGCCCTTCCGTCCCCCATGCCAGCAGCCCACTTCTCTGGTCATTCATTGCGAGCCATCATTCCTTACCTTTGCCTATGTAACTGTCGTAACTACGGCAATCCTCAATTAATCTTAAGAGTCGGCAACGCATCAGCACCTCCTCTGGTGCTGCAGATGTCCATGGGCGACGGTGACCTCTTCCCATCAGGTGGCTCGTCTGCTCGTTTGCCGTCAAATATACATAAAAAAAAGTCGTCCGAATGTAAATTCGCCAACTATGTGTGTAAAGGCTGTGACGTCAAAGGCCGCCTTCGTAGAATGTGTACGAAAGTGAATTTCATGGACGTGATCGGCGATGACAACGGTGAGGATGACAATGCCGGTAAGAATTTTTATATCCGTTCTGTAGGTTAGTCTACGATGGAGCGTTTTAGCGGACCGTTTTAATTAACAGGTTACCTTTTATAAACGGCGCCATTATCGGCCGCGCGAAAACAGCTGATGACATAACGGTAAGGTATTGTATGCGTAGGTACAGTACGGCTGCCGGTGTCGTACAGTTGACGTCTATGTGATTCGTGATGGAGGGCCGCGCCCCTTTTGGCCAGAGATTTCATCTCCTAGTTTCAATTACAATTTCTGCCAAGATGCTGATTTTTCCATAAAATCATTAGCGCTGATGTACCCTAAGTTGTTTAGTGATCAATTGGGCGCTTTGATAAATATAAAATAAAATTGTTGTTTAAAGATAAGTCCATTTTCCCTTAATTGAACCATGGGAGCTAATTGATTGATTCAATTAATTGATTGAGCCTGGTGTCCTTCACATATGGTTCAAATCCTTATGTGAAGGACAGAAGGCTCATGAAAATTATACCTACGATGCCCGATTAAGGGTTAACCCATTGGTTTATATTGGTTTAGAGTTCCCTCTGCGCGGCGACTCTAGTTAGTCGTCATCTCACAGCCTTCCGTAACCTTAGCCGTGTTTCACATCAGTGTTTATTAAACTGTGTGAGTTTACATATATTTAAATAAAAAAAATATAAATATATAGGAACCTTAGCACATAAATTCAACTAGCCCCACAGTAAGTTGTGAATTTGTTTCGTAGGATACTATACTTGATAATAGGTACGTTATATAGATAAACATCCAAGACCCTGAAACATCCAAAAATCTGAAAAAGATCGTTTTCCATCTTGACCTGGCCGGGGATCGGTGTCAACCACTGCGCCACGGAGCTCGCCGATATTTGACTGTGTGGTGTGTTACAAACATTTGGTGGACTCGTGTCCTGCACCAGGTACTGTACATATTTCAAATAGATAAAGGAGTCGCAACAGAAAAATAGTGTAACATATCTGACGAACTACTGCCTGTTCCTACTTGGTTCTCCTGCAGGATACAGGTTGTAGTAAAATGAATAACTGACTATATATAAAAAGGTATAATGCTGGTATGACTAGTAGTTCGCTGTGAACGTGGACCTCGCGATTATTTAATTTTCCTGATAATTTCGTGATCTAACCACTATTATACTGATTTTGATAAGCATGTTGTCATAGTGCTATTGTTTAGATGACTTCAAAAGCACTCTTTTTATTTTACTCACCACGACTTATTTTTAATGTAGAGTAGAATTTCATGTAATTAATATGACAAAATCAAAACCGGGTTTCAATACAACATCTGTGAGGCGTTTAGCTCTCGATAGTGCAACGTGTAGCTAAAGAGCTGCGTTGCACTATCGAGTAAAATTTTTTAATTTCACTAAGGGACAAATAAATGTAACAGTTTTGTCATATCTGGTCATATCTGAAAGACTATGGTTATTAACGGAATCACAACATTGGACATTTTATAAAAATAATTTTCGTACCAAATATTTCACAGGCGTTTTTGAGTGTTTGAAAATGTCAATAGGCCTGCGACTTCAAGGAATAGAAATATAAAATACCAGGTATCCGGGTGACTGAGCTTCGGTCGGCATGATAATGATGATTAAGGTTCTAAAAACGAGACATATGTGTTTTGCTTTCTAAACCTATATGGTTTTGATGTGTACCCGTCAATGTTTAATTTTTTAGCCCCGATACACATATTACCCCCTTTACTTCGCTTGAGCTTTATACTTATAGGTTTTTGGTTTTCATATGTATCAATTTTCTGGTTTGTTTCGTCCGGACAACCCCCTAGCTCATTTTTCATTTGGCTTTTGTTTTTGTTTCTCTCGCAGAGTGCTGCACTCCCATACTTCTCTTTCTATGCTTCGGCTTTACCTTCCAAATATGGTTTTCGTACGTCTGGATTCTACATCTGTACTTATCTTTCGCCCACCGAACCCCATTTCTTTGTCTTTATTGTGTCTGTTTTGCGGAATTATATGTTTCTTCTTACACTACTTTTTTCATTAATTTTTATTGTTTCGTATAGGGTGAAAACGGGACCCTATTAATAATAATAATAATAATGTTTATTCAGTATCTTGGATTACATTTCTACATTGTGAATGGGGACTACATTTAAGTAAACATATACTTGTGTTTGCAATCCCCGCTCTCCGTAACAATAAAATCATAAGATACCTACACGCTAAGTTATAAACAGTTTCCGAAATTTACGGTATAAACTATGGACAAGTAAAATTGATTAATTAAAATTAAGTTTTTAAAAACTAAATTAAAATGAATATAAAATAAAATAAATATAAATTAAAATGTCAATTTAGAGATTAATTTTGTACGATTCGATATAATATAAAATAGATTTTTTTTTTTAATTTTAATTCCAATCATGATTCACTATATTTTATCAGGTGTTTAATATTGCTACTAATACTAGTTTATGTTTGTACTATCTGCTCATGAAAGCCTCAGTTTCGTTATAGCTCCAGGTTTTTAAGAGTTTAGTCAGTGTAACTTTACAAGCACGCTTGGTCAAGGGATATATGTTTAGTCGTTTGTTGATGGCATTGTATAAGTAAGCCGACTGACTTCTATATTGTCGTTTGGCATACTTAGTCCTAAATGATGCATATGGCGCTACTGAATGTTTTCGCCTACGTGATAGTTTACTTGGCTCATATGGCAAATTTTTATGAAGTCTTAGAACTGAGCTTTGGATATAAAGCTGCCTAACCGATAGGACATCACACAAACTGTACAATTCATCAGTTGAGTAGCAGCGACGTTTAAAAAACATTGTTTTTAATAGGGCTCTTTGGGCCCTCTCTAGTCCCAAGAACTTCGTCTTTGTAGCGCCGCCCCAGACAGGAATACAATATGTAAAAATTGATTGGGCAAGTGCATAGTATATTTGCTTAAGCAAGTTCTTATCAGCGACGTGCCTTAATTTTCTAAATATCCAGGTTAGTTTGCGTGTCCTAGCCCTTGTGGCTTCAAGATGAGCATGCCACGAGAGTCGCTGATCCACCACGACACCTAGGTATTTTGTGTAACTGACTCTTGCAAGTGCTACACATGGGCAAAGTTTGTTCGAAGGCGAGTTGTCACAGGTATGGATTTTTATTTTGAGGTTATGACTTGGTTGTGAAGAAGTGTAATTAGTAAAGGCAATATAGGTGCTTTTTTCAATATTTAATGTCAGTAGATTGTCTTTTAGCCAGTTACTAATCCTCTTCAGACCTTGTTCGGCAGCTTTATAAACAAAAGCCCACGATTTGCCAGTAAAAACCACAGCGGTGTCGTCGGCATAAGAAAATATTTGCCCTGACTTAACAGTGAGATTGCAGAGGCTGTTAAAATATATCAAGAACAACGTAGGCCCCAGGACACTTCCCTGAGGGACGCCATAAGTTACATTGACTTGCCCACTTACATGTTCTCCTATTTTAACTGATTGTTTACGATCACTCATGTAATCTGTCAGCAAAACCAGGGCAGTTCCTCGTATACCTATTTTTTCTAACCTCTGTATAAGAATGGGCACAGAAACTGTGTCAAAAGCCTTTTTAAGGTCCAAGAACGCAGTGACACATTTATTTCCTTTATCAACTTCATCAATGATATGGGAAGTCAGTGCTACAACTGCATCTTCAGTAGATAGATTTTGCCTAAAGCCATATTGAGAGTTAGACAGAAGATTATATTTATTTAGATAACTAAGAAGTCTTTTATTAATAAGTTTCTCCATTATTTTTGATAAATCAGTTAGAACAGATATTGGCCTAAAATTAGAAACATCATCTCTGTTACCACTCTTATACACCGGTGTAATTATCGCTCTTTTTAGTGCACTAGGAAATATTCCTTGTTTAAAACAAAGATTTACGAAGTGTGAGATTATAGGTACAATTTCTGCGCTTGCTAATTTTAGAAAACTGGTAGGTATATTATCCCAACCGGTTGCGCTATTTGATTTAAGACTCATGAGCGTATCATAAACCTCGTCAGGATCCGTGTCAAAAAGAACGAAGGAGCCAACCCAGGGGCTGATGGGAGTCAACCTCCACTTCACCTTGATTTGGCAAGCTGCTTATTAATATATCCTCAGCTAGTTTTGTGCCAATTAATATCGCTCCACTGTCCGTCTGTCTGTTTGTCTGTCTCTCCGTCCGTATCTCACCAGGATGTATCTCATGAACCGTGATAGTTAGACAGCTGAAATTTTCACAGATTATTTATTTCTGTTGCCGCTATAACAGAAAATACTAAAAAATAGATTAACATAAATATTTAAGGAGGCTCCTATACAACAAACTTGATGTTTTTGCTTGTTTTTGCACTATATTGATAACGGCAACAGGTAGACGATTGAAATATTCATAGAATATGTAGTTATATATATATCCCCTAAAAATAAATAATTAAATAAAAAAATAATAATATTAAAGTGGGGCTCCCATGCATCAGATCATGTTTAGAATAATGACATCAGAAAATAAATTAAGTTGGAAGTGTGCCGCATGCATAAATAGAAGTAAGAAGAATAAAACAATGTTACAGTCATCTACACCCAAAACTGTAAATGAGCAATCAATTTCGCACGTAAATGTAACTAAGAGGAACCATAATTACAGGATAAATTTGGAAACGTCTAATTCTTATGATTCTCTCTCAGATGAAGTTGAAAGCCTAGAGGGCTACACACAAAATAATTCGAATATTTTAAACAGAAGTTGTCCAAATAAGCCATCAACAGATATAACTAAAATTGAAGAATTAGAAAAAGAGAATAAGTTATTAAAAGAGAAATTACAGATTGCCGACAATGAAATCATCAATGTGCTTCAAGAAAATTCATTGCTAAAAAACACTATTAAGGAGTATGACTTGAAAATAAAAAAAATAATGAATATATGCACATCTAGTAGCAAAAAAAATAATAGTGCACTAGCGAATGATAGAAGAAATAGCATGCAATCGAGAAAACTGAATTTTTCACAAGATATTTTTACACAAAGTGAACAAATCGAATTGAAATCTGAACAAAAATTGTTATGTCAAGAAGAAACAGATGGCGTTACTCTTTCAAAAGAAATTGATCAAACGGTGATCCCCAGTATACAGAGCCCAAGAGGGAAAATTCACATATTCGGAGCCAAGGAGATAAGAGGATTAGCAGAAAAAATGATTAATAATAGGTTAGGAAAATGGAATCATAAGATGACATAACGGCTTTTGTAAAACCATATGCTTCATCAACTGAGATAATAAAAAATTGTTACTCTTCTAAATTTACAAAAAATGACATAGTCGTATTATCTATAGGTACAAATGACAAAAACCCATACAGAATTTTTTCTGACTTATGCAATTTCTTATCTCACTTTAGTTATATGAAGATAATTGTACTGAATGTTCCTTTTAACGATAATCTTAACGTCCAAAAATTAAATTATGTATTAGAGATGATTACAAGTAATTACCCAAATAGTAAATTTTTAAACATTGACTACAGAAAATCGATTGACATACTTGAATCTATTTTTATGACATTAAACATTGAGATTGACTATGAAGACTACAATAGAGAATTTATTAAAAATGTGTATAAATTACACAAGAAAAATCTTTTGAATAGCAGCAAAGCCATGATATCTAAACAGAGATCGAAAGGTACTAGTAAAATTACGGACTACTTTACTGTCAAACATAAAGGTAATGTTGATAAAAATGCTGTAAGAAAAAGGACCATTATAGATTATTTCAGTCAGGTAAAAAATAATAAGAACATATTGACTAAAAATAATACAAGTAATGAATTTGATAATTCTAGGTTTTTTCGAGAATAATAGTTTAGTAGTTCTACATCAGAATATTGCGGGGATTTTGAGTAAACAAGACCTATTTAAATAAATGACAAAATAATTAATAATCCAGTTGACATAGCTCAAGCTTTTAATGACTATTTTACCGAAGTTGGAAATAACCATAAAAATATTAATAATACAGTAAATTCGTGCAGACAGATTAATGAGACACTCTTTTTGTATCCTACGGACAGTGAAGAAGTCTATAAATTAATGACATGTTTAAAAAATACTAAAGCTGTGGGATTTGACCAGTTACCTACTTGCATAATTAAAAATTCAAAGCATATTTTAGCACCAGTATTAAGTTTTTTAATTAATTTATCATTTACGCAGGGGATATTTCCAGCTAAATTAAAGGTAACAGTAATAAAACCTATACCAAAAGAAAGTAAGGTACTTGAACAATTTCGACCACTGGCTTTACCTTCGGTACTTTCTAAAATATTTGAAAATGCAATGCATACTAGGATATCTAAATTCATAACCAAACATAATATTTTAGATATAAATCAGAATGCGTATCAAAAAGGAAAGTCCACGATGTTAGGTGCTTTTAAGCTGATAAATAAAATTTTAGAGCATGTTGATAAGTCGTAGTCGTGTTGGCTTGCGCAAATATGATCATGTTTCTGAATTTAGAATTAAACTCAAGTGGCTTTCCATTAGGCTTCGCCGGAATGCACATATTCTTTCTCTCTTGTACAACATTCTTTTTAACCCATTTTCTCCGCGATACCTCAAAGAACGATTTGAGTTTCTAGGGGATTCCAGTAATCGTAGCTTAAGATCTTCTAATAGCCTCACTTTGAAAACACCGGTACATCATTCTTCTTTCTACTCAAAATCCTTTACTGTCCAAGCTGTGAGATTATGGAACGCGTTACCTGAACCAATCCAAAGAGCGCAGTCACTATCTTCTTTTAAAGTCCAGGTAAAAGAGTTCTACCTGCAAAAATAGTTTAGTTGTCCAACATCGTTACGTTGCTTCGTTCTAAGTCTAACATTAGTTGTCAATGTATGTTATTTTAATTTGTATATATTTTATTTATTTAAGTATATTATGTATAAATATATATTTATGTTTATTATTAGTTGAAATGTACACCCCGTTCTGTTATCGTTTTTTAGTTTTCTCCATCCATCGGTTGTCTGGTAGAGATTGCTCTTAGCAATAAGACCGCCCATTGTACATAGATTAATGTATATATTGTTAATTGCTACTTTTGGTGTACAATAAAGTGTTAATTCATTCATTCATTCATTCATAAGTCTTTGGAAGTTATGGCTTTTTTTATTGATATGACAAAAGCGTTTAATTATGTATTGCATGAAATATTGCTTTCTAAATGCGAAAGGTATGGACTACGTGGTAATACATTAGACTGGCTTAAATCATACTTAGAAAAAAGGATCCAGTATGTACTTTTGGCAAATGTAGACAAACACTTAAATGAAAAAGAATATAAATCTGAGGATAGGACAAATAATGTAGGCGTCCCGCAAGGAAGCATTTTGGGACCCCTATTGTTTTTGCTGTATATAAATGATCTCCCAAGAGTTACAGAATACTTCTCTACACTGTTTGCTGACGATCTTGCTATAGTGATTCCAAATTTATCAAACTTGACTACTTATAATGATGAAATTAATAATACCTTAAATGATATTATAGATTGGCTTGACAGAAATAATTTAATAATAAACATTAAGAAAACTAAATATGTTCAATTTCACAACCAGAGAAACAGTAAAATAGTCGATATTACAGTAAAGCATGATGGTCAACATATAACAGAATGTAATGAAGTTAGATTTTTAGGACTTACAATAGATAATAATTTTACATGGAAATCGCACCTGAAAGTTCTAAGTAGTAAAATAAATGGCTTCTCATATGTCTTGTGGAGGCTAGTTAATATTGCTGATATAAAAACAGCATTAATGGCTTACCATGGTTATGTTGCCTCCATTCTTCGTTATGGAATTATAGCTTGGGGTAATGCGGTAGAATCTGATAAGGCTATTATAGCCCAAAAAAACTGCGTAAGATCTATGTGTAAATTGCCTCAAAGGACCAGCTGCAGGCCACATTTCATTAGATTAAATTTATTAACAATGCCATCAATGTACATTTTTGAAATGTGTTCTTTTGTGAAAGAGCATCCTGAGCTATTTAATAAAAATTGCGAATTAATAAATAAATATAGGGGCAGATTTCCGAATAAGCTAATATTGCCGAAAAGAGATACTACTCTTTACGATCAAAACTGCTATGTAATGGCTGTTCGTTTTTTTAATAAACTGCCGAGCGATATACAGGAGCTTCCTATTAAGTTGTTCAAGAAAAGACTGAGAAAAGTATTAATTGAAAAATGCTATTACTCTGTAAGAGAATATTTGACGGGTACAATTTAATGACTTTTACTGTAACTATTATTGATATTTAAATTTAGATAATATATTTTAATTGAATGGAATGCAATTTATTATGAATGTAAGTACTATTAAAAGAATGAAATGTATTAATTATATATTGCTGTAGAACACTTTAACTTAATAGTATAAAAATAATTATATTAATATTTGCATGCCTTGTTAGGTTAATAGTGAGATGCTTATTATAAAAAACAAACATGTGATCAAATTGTAACCACTTTTACTGCAAATAAATAATTTGAATTTGAATTTGAATCAGACATGATTTTTTTGCCGTTTTTATAGATAACGGTACGGAAACCTTCGTGCGCGAGTCCGACTTGCACTTGGCCAGTTTTTTACCAGCTTTTATTGTGAAAGGATTGAAACTGTAAAATTTTGTAAACGGGACGTTCATCATTAAATAGCTCGTCATCTTCAAATCAGATCAGTGATTTTTTATAATTATCTTCCTCTACCATAAAGTTAAGTACAATGCGAAATTGCAGTTAAATTGGTTGTAAATAACTGCTTTAATTTTTGGTTGCAGGCTGAAACCCGAACAAACATATACACACTTGAAATTAAAGAAAAATAAAAACTTATTAAAATATCCCTGCGCATTTTTGGACCTCTGTCTCCATCTGTTGGAGAAATTGGGAACTAACAAGAATTTATTATGGAAATTTTCATGGACTGGTATTTTTCTGTTCTAAAGAAACAAAATATTGTAAATTAAAAATAAGAAAGTCACTTGGAATTTAACTTGGAACAGACAGCGAAAGAAATATATGCAATCATTGAAAAATCAAATTTTCTTGCGCGGCTCGATGTCTAATCTTTTCGATCGGGTAACTACCGTACTGCGACCATTCGATAAGTATAGAGGAGAAAGTACCGTTCTAGTTTATACCTAATTGTTCATGTTTTGTTAGTAAATTTAAATTTAATACACAGAGCATGGATAAAGCAGGTTCAACGAAATACCGCCACCTAGCGGCGGCTGTGGTTACCTTCAAAATTAAAATTTATTTCAGCGCCATCTTGTAACATATTCAGCCTAAACGTCATTTTCAATTTTCATTTCTCGAAATTATTTAACATTTATTTAAATATCTCGTAAACGGCTGAACCGATTTTAATGCCCAACGAACTTGAAAATTGTATTTATAAGACCTATATACATTGTAAATTTCATCTTAATTGGAGCATTGGTTCTAAAGTTATCGTGGAACAAACATACATACATACATACATACAAAAAATGTCTTTTCGCCCCAACTTGAATTACAGACCTTGCTCGCTTCGCTCGCTCGGTCAACTTGCTCGCTTCGCTCGCTCGGTCAATAATTCCAAGCAGTCTAATGGTACACGCGCGGTGCCTAGTGAGTCGTTTGGCCGAGTGTCGTCGCTCGCCGATGGCGCTCTGCCGCCCCCGCGCCCCTTGCCTCCTTCGCAGCTCGTCTCGACATATCTACTTGAACAAATAGCTATACGAGTGTGTGTGTGGTTTCTTAATGTGTTTGTATGTTCTGTTTTACAAAGCTACGATGACAAACATAACATTCCTATATCTTATCACAAGTGGGTTCGTGTGTAAGTATTGTACTGTACCGAGCAAATCGACTATGACACTTGTTACATTGAGATGGTTTCTCACCAGTGTGAGTTCTCAGATGTCCTTCTAAATTAATCTATGGACAAAATTACATCCCACATTTATGACATTCCTAAGGTTTCTCACTAGTGGGAGTTCTCGGATGTATATGTAATGATTTTTTGTCAGCAATCGACGACGACAAAGATTACTTCTAAATGATTTCTCACTCTCTCCACATGGTAGGAGTACTTTAATGTACGTGCATGTGTATACTGAGCAAGTAGCCTATGAAAACTATTACAATTCTTAAATGTGCGTTTTTATATGACCCTTTTCAAGAAATTGCTCCCCACACCACAATTATTACATTGATAAAGTTGCTACTTGCTTTCCCCATTCATTCGACTAAGTAGTATCCCTGTACTTTTACTCCATTCTCAAATAAACACATTCCTATCCTTACCCAGCTTCAACATGCTTGCGATGGGCGTCGGCGTGAACGCACAAGAAGCTAAACAAACTGCGCTCGCCACCCGCCCTCCCAACGTGGTGAGTACGGCGATTTCCTTCCATGGAGAGAAAAATCTTTGGAGGCGGAGGAGGCCTATGTCCAGGAGTGGACTTCTTGTGGCTGAAATGACGATGATGATGGTTTCTCTCCAGTATGAGTTATTAAACGTGTACGTAATGCACTGTATAGAGCATGTCGACATTGATTATAATTAAATTCCTATGGTTTCTCAGCAGTGTGACTTGTCAAATGTTTTTCCAAATTAACTTTACAAAGAAATTGCTTTCCGCAGTTACATTTATGTGACTTCTCACCAGTGTGAGTTCTCACATATATTCCTAAACTACCGATATGAAATATAAAAACAATGACAGTGAAAAACTGATTAAGACTGACCTTTACGGGAAAAGGATTATAGGAGAACCTCGAGCAAGCCATTGTTTTTGAGCCTGGACAAGATAGTCTGTACTTTAGCGAATCTTAGTTTCTCATAAGATACGTAATATTACATCGAATTCATGTAAAAAAATGTTGAACGCAGTTGCAATAAATAATTCAAAACCTTTGTATTCCCTATTAAATAGAAATATGCTTTAATAAAAATAACTTCTAAACGGTTAATTGCTGGAATTCCTTTATTGCGCTATAATAAATAACTAATTAGCCAGATGTCCTGTGCAAAAATCATCATCATCCGCTTAGTCAATTCCGAGATACAGCAATTGCGCAAAAGTTACTCCAGCAGGATTTCAAATATCTTCGCAACCATAGCAAATACAAATACAATTGAAGTTGTACCATTTATACCAAATTGATATCTAATTATTTAGATAACATTTATTTCAAAATTCTCGTTAAGCGGGTGCCGCGCGAACGAAAAACGTCGCTACTGCGCAAGACATTAGGCTGCGCAGAACCATTCGGCGATTAGGAAAAAACATGAAAAGTCTTCATATTTTCATATTTATATTATTATAAAAAAAAATAAGAACGAGGGCGACCTCCGAGACGTACATATAAATAATGTCATGTGAGAATTATTGTTCTAGACGTAAAAATTACAAAGATTTCGAAGAAAAATGACATCATACTATAAATATATAATTTTTAAATTTCGTATGTATCTATTTCAAATTCCAACAAGGGGGCGATCTTGTTCAAGGATTGGTCTTTATTATACAAATACTTTTGATATATTTCATTAATTCAGCGCATAGTATGATTTAAAAACACGGCAATTTTCACAATTTCGTGCAGTACCGTCTTAAACAAAAAAAGATCTGGCTACGGTAACGTTACTCCAGCTGGAACTGTTTTTATCAAATAATTAAAAAAATATACGCTCACTTAATTTAAAAATTAGCTTACCATTTACAGAAGCTTTTTATCTAATTACGTATTGCACTTCAATGTCGATTTTCGACAATTTTCAACAAAATCTGGCTGGTAACGGACACCCTTGGCAGAGAGGACGCTGCTTATTATGGGACGCAACATGTGTTAGCACTTACGCGGCGTCCTATCTTAGTCATAGCATGCGTGCGGCTGGCTCAGCTGCGCGGACCAATTTTATCGAACCAGTGTGACTTTGTTCCAGTCGCCGTCGAGACCGTGGGTCTTTGGTGTCCAGAAGCTAAGCAATTTCTTAATGAAATAGGACGCCGCCTGCGAGACTGGGGGTATGACGACCGCTCCGGATGGTACCTGACTCAAAGGATTTCCATAGCCATACAACGAGGTAACGCAGCGAGCGTAATGGGAATCTTTGAGCCGGGTACAATTCGTGGTAGCATCTTTGATTAGTTTTTTAAGATTTTTTATTGTGTCATATGTATTTTTATTGTGTCATGTGTCATATGTATAAGTGTTTCAAGGAATGGATTATTGTTTATAATACTGACATTAATAACACATTAAATGACATCACAGCTTGACTAAAAAGTAATAAATTAAAGATAAATACCAAGAAAACAAAATACGTACAATTTCACAACCCAAGAAATAATAGAACAGCCGAAATCATAATAAAGCATAACGGACAGACTATTAGTGAATGTACCGCTGTGAATTTTTTAGGAATTACTTTAGTCAAGTATTGCTCATGAAACCTCACATAAACAAAGTTTGTAGCAAAGTGAATAGTTTCTCGTATGTACTATGGAGATTGGTCAGTACCATTGACTTAAAAACAGCTTTACTCGCATATCACGGTTATGTGTCATCTATATTGCGGTACGGGATTGTGATGTGGGGAAATTCGGTTGAATCGGACAGAGCATTTATTGCTCAAAAAAATTGCGTAAGGTCTATCTCTAATTCCTCAAAGAACTAGTTGTAAGCCTTACTTCATAAGCATGAAATTGTTAACCGTGCCGTCCATATACATCTACGAAATTTGTCACTTTGTCAAAGTACACTCACGATTGTTTCAACGAAATTTGTCACTTTGTCAAAGTACACTCACGATTGTTTTAATTCATTATCCAAATGTATTTGCCCTTTAAATACCCCTACAATATTATTACAATTAGTAAATATTGACAACTTTATTTTTAACTCCGTTAACCATTGTCTTCCTAACAAAGAAGTTGTCCCTCCGTCGATAACAAACAACTCTAAATTATTATGAATGCCTTTATACTGCACAGCTGGCCTGATTACTCCTAGTGGCTTTAGCTTAGAACCATCGTAAAAGTTAAAGGTGACTTTGCTAGGATCAATTTTCATATGATTTAAATATTTATCGTAAGTTTTCCGGCTTATACAGGATACAGCCGTACCAGTATCTACCTCCATATAAATTGTATGACCTTCAATGAATGATGTGAATTCGCGGATGATGTGGCTTTAGTAGTATCATGCTCCAATAAAGACTCATATAATAGGGACATAAACGAAGCGATATCAGATATTGCACAATGGCTTGAAACTAATAATCTTAAGGTTAACACATCAAAAACAAAGTATTTGCAATTTCATAATAAAGGTGGCAGAGGACAGCCTTTAACAGTAACTCTTAATAACGAATCAATTTATGAAGTTGAACATGCAGTATTTCTCGGCATAACCATGGATAAGTGTTGCACATGGAAGCAGCATATAGATAAAGTTAGTCTAAAATTAAATCGTTTTGTGTATGTCTTACGACGTCTTACTATGATAACTGACAAAAACACAGCTCTCCATGCCTACCATGGGTATGTTGCTTCCAATTTAAGGTACGGAATTCTGTTGTGGGGAAATTCAGTAGACATAAAAAGACTCTTTTTAATACAGAAAAAATGTGTTAGAGCAATTAGTAACGTTCCTCCTCTAACAAGTTGCAAAACACTTTTTAGAGAACTTAAACTTTTGACTCTTTCGGGTCTATACATCTACGAAACTTGTGTTTTTGTTAGAAACAATATGCACCTGTTCAGGAAGCGAGGCGATCATTACAATTATAGCTGTAGATATCCGAACCGCCTGTTATTGCCCGCTAGTAGATCTGTAATATGTTCTAGAGGCTGTAGTACTATGTGTGCTAAAATATTCAATAGAGTACCTGACGAACTTAAAGTACTACCTTTTAGACTCTTTAAAAGAAAACTTCAGGATTGGTTAGTAGAAAAAAGTTTTTATAACATTAATGATTTTTTGGAATCAAACGACAGCTAATCGTCACATTGTATTTACTTATCTAATTTAAATCGACATTCAATTGTATATATTGACTATCATGACATTTATAATTATTTTGACATATGATACAGAAATTATTTTACTAATCTAATTGAAATTGACATTGCATTGTAAGTACTAATTGATTGATTATCATTAGCTTTATAAATACTTTGACATATGTTACGCATAATTTTTATTTTTTACTTTTACTTTTGCATGCTGGAAACGGCTAAGTGTGCGGACTAAAATTAATGTATTTCACCTACTCTTACGACACTTAAGCGAAATAAATTTCATTTCATTTCAGTAGTATTATATTGAGAGCTGTAGACCACTTCGTGGCCTAAAGCTCTCAAATCAAATTAAAACGTTTGTCAATGTAATGACAACATTCATGTGATGTTGGAGAATTCTAGTATGAGAGCTCTTGACCATTTTCATGGTGTAAAGTTCTCATATTCGACCATAAAAGTGTCAATATTTATGTGATGTTATAACTATTACCTACGGTCATCATTCCATTACAATTTTTACACCCTACTCAGTATGACGAAAATAATAATAATAATGACTTACCAGATCACTGAAGTTGGCAAACTCAACTCGAAAACACACTACACTTACTGATACTTGCACATCACTAAACAACTTATATGAAATGGGATAAAGTAAAATTCAGGTCAGTTTGACTCATTTCCTTCCACAAACTTATTATGACCCGGTTGGTTCGAAGGATATCTGAACTTATAGTTTTTCCATACAACTGAAATTAAGATCTGATTGACTCATGTCATTTCACAGGAGATTGAAATAGCGTTTTCCTATGGCCAGATTGGCTCAAATGACATCGAAATCTCAGTTGTATTTCATTTCATACAAGAAGATAAAATCTTTAACGTTGGAATGTATCCGATATACTAATATTAAGGTCAGATTAACTCATGTCTTCCACAAACTAAGATTTCTGTGACCAGGTTGGCTCGAAGACATCACAATTTTAGGATACAGATGTTTTTGTATTAAATTTAGATTTGAGACAGATTGCCTCATGTCTTTTTGACATTCAAATAAAAATTTAATTCATCCAACACTATAAACACGTCAGATCACGAATGAACAAGACAACTATGCTTTCGTTCCCACGTTTAGTTGCAAGGTATGCATGTACAGTCACGAACATTAATTATATTCCATTTTAGATCTTATAACATTGACTTAAGAACCAATGTGTAATGTTCGGTTAAACAGGAATTGCTAGCACTGCAAACTGTTGATGTTGTAGTCAGTATGAAATTATATTTATGTGAATCTGAATTATTTCCATAACATACACAGTATCACGTCTTTTTCCCTTGCGGGGTAGACAGAGCCCAGGTCTATTAGACCTTAAGGCCACTCTTAGCATGTTATTTCCATAAATCAAAGTTAAATTCATTATACTTTCAATATGTAGATACTTCCTTGAATATTTATTGTATTAACAAGGTTTGGTACTTTATGATAAAAAACTGAATAATTATATAGGGACATATAACACAAACGTAGCTAGTCCCATAGTAAGTTGTGAACTTGTGTCTAAGGATACTAACTCAACGATACTATATTTTATAATAGATTCGTATATAAATAAACGTCCAAAACTAATCTGAAGAAGATCGTTTTCCATCTTGACCTGACCGGGGATCGAACCCGCACCCTCGTGTCGCAGACTGGAGTGTTAACCACTGCGCCACGGAGCTCGCCATAGTTTTACCGCAACATATTTCTACACATGTCTTAGCATAAAATAAAGAATTAACAAAAGTAGAAGTACTCTACTGTCAAGGTCGCTGAAATAAGTTTGATATTTGCACTTCGTTTTCTTTCATACACATTTTTAGAAGCTGATTTTTGAAATTATCAACTAGTAAGACATGTATACTTTACTATAAGATTTTATCAACTCTTACAAATGAGCTTGATTGTAAAACAATTATTCATGTCTTACAAATGCAGGTCTGCGTGTAGCTTTGTATGCATACCTTTGAATGAAAAATCATCATACATGAATTACCTACTCTTCTATCCTTCTATTGTTTTCAACATAACATTGACAACGTTGTTATTTTTACTAATTGCGTCAGTCGCAAAGTCGGATCGCCTTTGTAATATGATTGCATTAAAGTTGTAATAGAACGGTAATCTTTGAAATTTTATCTAAACCTACACTAATATTAAAAGATTTGTGTGTTTGTTTGTAATGGACAAACGCAAAACCTACTGTACCGATTTTCATAATTCTTTCATTAATAGAAAGCTACATTATCAGCGAGAACATTTTATTTTCAAAATATTTGGGATCCGCCTGATACATTTTTAATACATTTTAATGCATTACAAAATTTATCTATTAAGTAATCATTGAGCAAACGCTGTAAAAACTCTTGATGTTTGACAGTCGGTCCCGAGTTTGAATAGTCTGAGTTATACCGAAAACCACGCGGATGAAATCGCGGGAAACAGCTAGAGTTAAATTATAGCAACGTGGCAATTGTTTTGATGCATTACGACGTAAGTTTGTTACATTCATAATGCAATCCTAAACACATGGACTTACAGTTAAATTTTATCATGACACAAAATTTTGCTAAAATAACAGTTTTTGTGGATAAAAGCTATTGATTTTGAATAAAAAAATTAATTTTGTTCGTGTTCCTCAGTCGTGTCCTATCGCTGGCTCAAAGTATATATATTTTGTCGGGTGTTCCTCAGTGACAAAACAATTCGAAGTTACTAGTTACGTGAACCTCAAACATCAACTTCAAAAACAATGTAAGTGAGTATTTTGAATAACATTTTATTTTTACTCGACTGTAAAGAAGGGTTATGTGTTTCGCGCATTTCATGTATGTTTGTTAACTTCTTTATTACGTCTCAAAAAGCTATGTGTTCTAAGATAGCACTCTAAAAATTTTTTGTTTGTTAATTTTTAAATTATAGGTACTACTTTATTTCGTATTATATTTAAAAGTTATTTTTTTTTCAATAACAGCGGTTAATTTTTTCAATATGATAGAATATTTTTAATTTTTAAACATTGAAATAGGTCGAGTGATTCATAAACTCATCATAAGTATTGTTTTAATTTAATTGTGTGTTCAATTACAGGTCTGACTACGAAAGTGATTCTTCTGAGATAATTGTAAAAAAATCGCGGGAGAGTTCTGCAAAGTCCAAGAAAACCGGGGCAAAACGCAAGGCAGATTCAGCAGCATCCGCCAATAACTCGGGATCCGGTTCGAAAACAAGGTTGGTACTTACTACATTTTAATTTAATACTTTCTATGATAAATTTTCCTTCCGGTTCTTTTCTTTGCTTTACGTTTCTATACTGATATATTTAATATAATATGATATCATTACATAGTATAAAACAAAGTCGTATCCCGCTGTCTGTCCCTATGTACGCTTAGATCTTTAAAACTACGCAACGGATGTTGATGCGGATTTTTAGAAAGACTTCAAGGGGAAGTTTTTATGTACATTGCACCCGTCCAAAGCCTGGGTCCAGGTCGCTAGTATTAATTTTTAAACATCGAAATAGGTTCTACTTTAGTAGTCACAAACTCATCATATAAGTATTGTTTTAATTTTAATTTTTCTATTCAATTACAGGTCTGACTACGAAAGTGATACTTCCGAGATAATCCTACGAAAACCGCGGTCGAGTTCTGCAAAGTCGAAGAAAACCGGGGCAAAACGCAGGGCAGATTCAGCAGCATCCACCAATAACTCGGGATCCGGTTCAACAACAAGGTTGGTACTTACTACAATTTAATTTAATATTTTCTATGATAAATTTTCCTTCCAGCTCTTTACTTTGCGTTACGTTTCCATACGTGATATAATATATCATTATATAGTATAAAACAAAGTCGTATCCCGCTGTCTGTCTCTATGTACGCTTAGATCATTAAATGTACGCAACGGATTTTGATACAGTTTTTATTAGATAGAGTGATTTCAAGAGAAAGTTTATATGTACATTGTACCCTTGC
Organism: Elegia similella; assembly: GCA_947532085.1. Taxonomy (NCBI): domain Eukaryota; kingdom Metazoa; phylum Arthropoda; class Insecta; order Lepidoptera; family Pyralidae; genus Elegia; species Elegia similella. Next base: position 14,419,910 of record OX383950.1, read on the forward strand.
GAAGCAGAACTCCGGGTTCCGAGTCACTACTATATTATAATTTGGCTCACATTTTTTATATCTATTCTAGTCTATAATAAAATTTAACCTTTTAATTATCTATGTTATACAGGTTGTTAGTGTAAAAACTTTTACTGTGTGATTAAACCATCAAACCAACCCGGAAAACCAAAATGAACAACCTCAAAGGACCGTTGTTGAAAACTCAAAAAAAATATATATTTCATACAAGTTACCAAGACGGCTTTGTATGAATATGTCCATTTTTTTCGAGTTTCTAGCATTGGTATCAAAGGAAAGTTTGTTCATTTTAACGGGTTACTTGATGGTTTGAATTATAAGGTGTTTACCTTAACACCCTGTAGAGTATGTGACATTATTGCCACTGAATTGGATAACCTATTTTAGTACATCAATTATATTATTATTGTACTTAAAGAATATTTTCGTTGTTGCAGTAAAAAACCTCGTGGCACGGACTTGTTCCAATTGGAGGGAGATGTAGAAACTCGTTCACCGATAATCAAGAGCGGCGCGGATCTCGTCTCAACTGTTGTTAGCAGAGTAGCAACAGGGAAGGTGAAACGGACCGCAGATGTAACAGGTGGATTCTACATCGACCTTAAAATATACAATAAAAACGATATTCTCTCAACACGTCCAGAAGATCGCTGGAAAAAGGCGGCATTAACTCTGAAGGTGCAGTTGGACCAGGATTCTGGGCAATGGAACCAACTGCAAAATTTTGTTAAGCAGGCCCACGAGTTGTTCCTCGACTCTGAACCTGTTTTCTATAGTGATAAAATACATTTTAAATAAGTTTAAGTTTATATATAGGAAGGATAATATATAAATAAGTATATAATAGGATGTTAGAGGTTTTTAATTAAAATATATTTACAATTGATTTTTATTATTTTATTTGTTTGTATTTTTACTCTGTGCGTTTGATAGTAATTACGTGACTTCTGATTACATTCTCTTAAGTTACTTTTTGAATATTTACAATTCATTTGACTTTACTTTAAAATGCCTTTCTGTTCTGTTTGTAACTCAACTATTAAGCAAAGACATTGGATGGGTCATCTTCGCAGTACCAATCATAAAAATAAAAGTACTTCATATTTTTGCGAAGGCATTGAAAAAATAAATTCAGCGTTTCGGAACCGTATAGCTTCCTATAAAATAGTTGATCCAAATACTAACTGTTCTCTAAATTCATTAATTGAGTTTTCCCGTGAAAAAATCAAAATGTTGATAGGTATGTCTCTAAAAAATCTTACTTGTGTGAAAATTAATTTTGAATATTTTGCTTTGTTTTTAATGTTTAAAAATGATACACAAGAGATAAAATCATTTGGTACAAAAAACTATATCATTCACCAAGGATATGATTTTAACTCATTGATGTCCGAGGTCGAAAATACAATGATGAAAAAAATTGAAGAATTCCAAGATCGTGACAGCGGTTGGACTTTATTAACTAGTTCTCATTTAGAAATTAATGTTAACAAGTACCAGCCATTGCGCGGTTCAAGTTTTATCGATTTGCCTTTAGCAATAAAATCGAAAAAGGCATGTATTAATATTCATAATAATGACGAGTATTGTTTTCTATGGTCAATAGTAGCTGCCTTATATCCTGCTAAAAGACATGCGCAAAGAGTTTCCTCCTATCCTGACTTTCGCACTGTGTTAAATATAGAAGGTATAACATTTCCTTTGAGTTTATCAGATATCGCACGATTTGAAGGCAACAATCCTACTATTTCTGTTTATGTTTATGGTTTAAAAAATAACACCGTAATAGGTCCACTCTACAAGCCTAAGCTCTTAAAGGAAACGGTGATCCATTTGCTTTATTTAGAAAGTAATAATTTGTCACACTACTGTCTTATAAAAGATTTATCTCGACTCGTTAGCAGTCAAATAACTAAGCATAATGGCAAACTGCACTTATGTGACACATGTTTAATGTTTTTTAATTCATCTAATGACTTGAATATGCATAGTTGCGGGGGTGTTGCAACTGAACTGCCGCCAAAAGGTTCTTATATTCAGTTTGAAAATTATAACAGAAAGCAAATCGTTCCGTTCGTTGTTTACGCAGACTTCGAAACAATGCTAGAGCGTTATCAATCTTGTGATCCCGATCCAATGCGTGCCGGGACAGTAACGCGCCAGCGCCATGTGCCGGTAGCTTTTGCGTATCATATTACTTGTAGACTAGATGAAACAAAAAACAAATACGTTTCTTATCGCGGTCCATATTGCGTCTCAGAGTTTATAAGAAATATTTATAGCTATGCCGAAAAAATATACTTGGATTTAAAAAATAATGTTTCATTAATTTTTACAGATGAAAACGCCTGCGATTTTAAAAAGGCGGTGATTTGCCATATTTGCGAGCAATTATTGTTCAGTGATAGGGTTCGTGATCATTGGCACTTAACTGGCAAATACCGCGGCGCTGCTCATAGTTATTGTAACTTAGAATACAAAAAACCGATGTTTTTGCCGATTTTATTTCATAACTTATCCGGATACGATTGTCACCTCTTCATAAAAGAATTGAGCAAAGCCCCTGGTACTATCAAAGTGTTACCTAAAACGAAAGAAAACTATATTTCTTTTACAAAATTTATTCCTGTTTCCGACAGTGAATTTATGCAGATTAGGTTCATTGATTCGTTCAAGTTTCTTGGAACTAGTTTGAGTAATTTGGTAAAAACTATGAAAAAAGAAGATTTGAAACATTTGAAGTGGTATTTCCCTAACGAAAACAAATTCAATCTGCTTATACGTAAAGGAGTATATCCTTATGATTATATGTCGCAATGGGAATGCTATGAAGAAACGAGTTTACTGTCTAAAAGTAATTTTTATAACTCTATTACTGACGAACATGTTACTGACGAAGATTATGAACACGCTCAGGCAGTTTGGTCAATGTTCAAAATTCGAAATATGGGTATGTATACAGATGTATATCTTAAAACAGACGTTTTATTACTAACTGACGTTTTCGAGAGGTTTAGAGAAGCTTGCAAAAAGCACTATGACCTTGATTGCCTTTGGTATTTAACTTCACCTGCGCTTTCGTTCGATGCAATGCTTTTAAAAACTAAGGTGAAATTAGAACTACTAACCGATGTTGAAATGTTTCGAATGATACAAGAAGGTATTCGAGGAGGTGTCTGTATGTGTGTTAAGAGACATGTTAAAGCAAATCATAAATATTTAGATTCCTACGACGCTTCCAGTCCAAATTCATTCATTATGTATTTAGACAGCAATAATTTGTATGGACATAGCATGTGTCAATATCTGTCATGTTCAGATTTTAGATTTATGAGTACAGAAGAAATAGATGTATTACAAAAAAACTTAGTTCATATTAGTGATACAGCAGAAAAGGGGTATATTCTTGAAGTTGACTTAATATACCCTGCCACATTACACGCCGTTCACAATGACTTTCCGTTTTGCCCAGAAAAATGTATGCCACCTGGCGGTAACAACAAAAAATTAATACCGAATCTGTATGATAAGTACCGGTATGTTATTCATTATATACATTTGAAGAAATGTTTACAGCATGGTTTGGTATTAAGGAAGATCCATCGTGTAATTGAATTTAGTCAAAGTGCATTTCTAAAGCAATATATTGATATTAACACACAATTACGACAAAACGCAGAATCAGAGTTTGAGCAAGATTTTTTCAAGCTTCTTAACAATAGTATTTTTGGTAAAACTCTAGAAAATAACGAAAAAAGAATTGATGTAAAATTGGTAAATCAATGGGTTGATTATAATAATAAAACAAAAAAAAAAACTTGTGCTGAAAACTTGATTGCTAGCCCATACTTTCACAGTACAAGCATATTGTCCGATGACTTAGTTGTAATTCAAATGAGCCCTTCACGTGTCATTCTTAACAAACCAATTTATATAGGGTTTACTGTATTAGAATTGTCAAAATCTCACATGTATGATTTCCACTACTCTGTAATGAAACCATTCTATGGTAACCGAATTGAATTATGTTATACTGATACTGATAGTTTTATATATAATATAAATACAAATGACTTTTATCAGGATATTAAAACAAATTTCCTTAATTATTTTGATACAAGTAATTACGATCTTGATAATGAGTTTAAGCTACCTATTATAAATAAAAAAATTCCAGGCTTTTTTAAAGATGAAATGTCTGGTAGTGTTGTTACCGATTTTGTTGGACTTCGTTCAAAGCTATATTGTATCAAAACGTTAAATAAAACGATAAAGAAAGCTAAAGGTACAAAAAAAAGTGTCACAAAAAGATTGAAAATTATAGACTACGAAAATGTTTTGTATAAAAATAATGTCATTCGTAAAAAAAATTTACTCTTCAAGTCTATAAAGCATGATATATTTACTCAGAGTGTAAACAAAATAGCACTTTCAAGTAACGATGATAAACGATTTTTGTTATCAAATAAAGTATCTACTTTAGCGTGGGGTCATTCAGCTATATTTTAAAATTGTAATAATATGTTTTACATAATTAAGTTACATTAGTAAATTAGGATCTTGAATATTAGTTTAATCTACCTATTATTCTATCCAGGTTTTTTAATTATGTATAACTGGTAGTTAGTTATTGATTGTGTTGAACTTTGTTAAAAGTTATAATGTATTAAAACGTTAAGAGGCATAAAACTGATACAAAGGCTTAAAAATTATTGACTATGAAAATGTTTTGTATAAGTAACCATAATTGAATTCGTGAAAAAAAAAACTGTTCAAGCCTTTAAAACATACGATAATAGTAAAAAATAGCACTTTTAAATAACGGTGATAAGACATTTCTGTTATCAAATAAAGTGTCAACTTTGCGTAGGGTCTAATTAGCTATAAGTATTTTGATTGTAATAATATGCATAATCCTTCCATAATTAAGCTTTTTTGAATAAATACCTTACTTAAATATACCTCCTTGTTTTATTTCTATGTTTTTATAATAAGGTACCTACGTAAGTTATGCAATAATTTTGAAATACAATCCAACACAGGTGTTGCTAAGATCAAAACAAATTCAAACATGTTCAAACACGTTTTCATTAGCAATGGGTATTGTGTGTTTAACTAGCGTTATCTCCTTCATTATTATAGCATAAAGCAAGAAAACAATAGTTGAAATCTGATATCTTAGATGTTATAATGCGGGTGACTAATTATTAGACACATTTTTTACTTCAACTTCCACTCATTACGCTGTGAGCCGAGCAGTACATTGCACGTAACAGACGACTAAATTGTAAGTATTAAATTGAGTAATCTATTGTAATTTATAATGTTTATTATTGTACTATATTATCATAATAAGTTCTGATCGTGTTATTTTCAGATCATCATGACTGATTATTCTCCGAGCATTACTCTCTCCCAAGGCTACGACATTCCCAGTGTAAGCTGGCATATTCCAGAGCAGGCAGGGCCTGCTAGCAAAAAATCAAGAACACGACGGGAAAAGCGGAAGCAATCTTCATGTCAATCCTTTGTTATAAATAATGAGAAGAACAAAGGACTACGACTGATACAAATTAAAGTATTGGACATAAGTGAGCAAGAAAGTACCAGTGATGGAGAGGAAGTAATTTTACTTAATGCGCAGTATGTGGTCAGTGAACCGGTGGACAATATCATGGACGAGACGCAATCCCTAATTAATAAGATATCAAAAAAACTCTGTGATAGGGATTATTATGATTAAAAAATATTACATTTAAGTTTAATTATATTATATTACATTTTTTTGTTTCATATGCTGTTATTATTAAAATTGTAAAGGTGTTGATATATTCTAAATAAATAATGTGAATTATAACTGAATAAATGTAGTTATTAATAAAGTTTTATGTTTTATTTACGGCAAACATTACATCAAGCATGTAACCAAAATACTATTGTGACAAAAAAGTACTAAGTATTGTACATTTTTGTCATTGTTGCAAGAATGTCTATAATAGCTTGATTGGTGAATCAGTTTAGATTACCATAGTCAGGAGTGTAAGAAAAAACTAAATATGTATTTAACTCGTTTATTTATGAAAATAGCACATGAGTATCCATTTTATTATATATTTACCAGTTTTTTAAACATAAAGCATTATTTAATGCACACATAATTTTATGATACACACAATTGTAACTGTATCTATTTTTATTGTATATTTGTTTCAATGTTTCCAGATTAGGACATCCTTTTTCACCTATATCAATTACATCACAGTTTGTACAAAATGCTTTTATCCATTTAATTTTTTCTAAGCCCTTGGTTATAATCTTCTTATTTTGCAAATACGGTAATATTACACGTCGAAACTCTCTATAATCTATGTAGCCCTCACTCCATTTCATGCCTCTATTAACTTCTAAGCATTTTACTCTTTTCTTTTCTTCTTTCGTTAGATAGTGGTAAGAGTATGGCGGCTTTACCAGGAACGTCTGTGTATTTTCTTCACTTACAACAGCGACTTCTTTTACAATAAAATTATTTTCAATGTCAAAAAACCCTTGAAGGTCAACGAACGTGATATCTGAGTTCATATTGATTAAATTACTTAGTCACAAATTTATCAAACGTTATAGACAACGATAGTGATACAACTGTTGACATTTGATATTGTGCTCACCTAATAAGGCATTTGGTATGTATGATCGAGTTTAAAATCAATTGCTACGAGTAGGTGTTATTTTATTACGATATTTTCTTTACAGTGCTACTCAGCGGTTTATATTCTACAACACAATCGTTAATTATCAAACAATAAGCAGAAGTTAAATCGGGTATATCACCTTCACACTCTAATTCTACTCGCACATCTACAACTGAACCAGATTTTATATAATCATTTTGTCTTGAGCAATCAATTACAAATAGTGGTGCTTTTTCCATAAAATCCTTTTCACTAAGAAGAGGTTCTGCCCTTCGACCATAATAAGACTGTTGAAATCTGGCATAATGTTCGTATAATATGGCTACATTATGTTTTGAAAAACATGTGTTAAGATTTTCATACGGATAATAATTAGAATTAAGATATACTTTAACGTCTCTTAAATAACAGTGATCGAATCTAGACATATCCTTATCAAATTTATTTTTTCGATTCGTTTGTAGACCTATGATTACATATCGCGGTTTTTCAACCTGAGATGAAGTTTTAATGGACCAAGTATGTTTCGAAGTCTTAGGTAATAATGGGTATTCATATAGATCCCAATTCCGGAATATCATTTGTATGGATCGATCTCTCTCTGTAAGTTTGAGAAGGTTAATTTTTTCTCTATCCGAAACCTTTACATGAGGAACACGCCATATTATTTTATGAATTTCAATCTTTTCTACAAATTCCCCAGTGTTGAGTTTCAAAGCATTAAGGTTAGTATTACTTCGTAATAATATCAGTTCGTGTTTGCAATTTATCACAATTTTCTTATAATCTTCAGCAAAGCCAAGAACGTTGCTTAGAGGAATAGAGGCTGAAAACGATCCACCTTGTGTATTTGTTGTTCCGTTCAAATCCCAACCCCAGCTCTTGGACATTCTTGATTCACTTTCATTCATAGAAACTAAGGATTTCATAGTGGTAGTAATTCCTGCATTTTTTATTTTATCTATTTCAACACCATTAAGCTCATACCGGATGTCTTGAAAGAGATAAAGTAAGGGATTATTGGTAAAGTGAACATTTAGCACATTTTCTTTATTATCACTTTTTTTAACAATGATTGCCCCTTCTAAGTAAAGTGTACTTGCGGAAGGTAATACGTACAAATCTTGCTGGTTGATTGGTATGCGGATTTCATCGCTTCTATTAAAACTGGTAATGTATGGTTTATAAGAATGGATCTCAACGCCATCTATGGTGTTGTCCTGAAGCGGGGTTGTTGTGATGTCTAATATATTCATTTTATTAATCCAATTTGTTTAAGAAATTGCTTGTTTTCTTCAGTTAACTTAATTTTCTTCTTATGTGTTCTTTTATGAACAGGTCGATTAGAACTGATATTTTTAATGGCATGGGCCTCGTATTTATCGTACACAATCATTTTTTCCTTAAGTGTAAATATAACTGCACTTCTTCGCCTCGCAAGTTGATCAAACTATTATTTATATCTAGTAATCTTATGTTTAAACTGCTAATACAATTTCTATTGACAGGGAAGTACACTGGATTGTTAGGAATTTCTATTATTCGATAACCAGGTGGAACGTTGAGAGCGAATTCATAAATAATATGCCCAGGGTCGCTGTTAATATAAGATCCACTCACTATGTCACATTCAACCCTGATGACAGTTGATGACAAAAGGTTGCAGAGACTCGTGTAATTTATTAGCTTCTAGGGTCTGAGAACCAAATCCCATAATTCTTCCTAATGACTTGCTCTTCTCAAAATGTATGTTTTTTGAACAAGATATATATGTTTTTAACGTATTGTTATTGCAAAGTAAGTTAAAAGAAGCATCTTTGATATGATTTTTTATATAATCGCAAATGTCTTGCAATTCATACCTTCCCCCCTTCCGGAATTTTAACAACTTTATTATTATCATAATGAAATGTATTATTGCTATTGTTTATATTTGGAATCGAGTTGAAAGTTGATAAATACAGAAGAGCACATTCATATTCACCTTCAAGTTGTAGTGAAGGAGAATAATTAGTTAATAACGTTGACTGGTCACCAGTTATTGAGAGCGTGAATGACATTGCGCAAATGATAACACCATTATAGTTATTGGTTTATATATTATTTTTTATTTTGATCCCAAAATGACCATAAATATTTTAAACACAAATGCCCACAATTAACAGAGTTGAAGTTTTGATACCGAGTGTAATTGTAAAATATGTTCTTACTATTTACATATCTTATGAGTTCTAATGGAGGCTTCAAATCTCCAAAACTATCGAAATATTCACAATATTTATTTATTTTTATATAAGCTACCCAATGTGTACCTTCATTTGCTGAATCATCTAAATTTACAATTCCGCATTCTTTTCGTTTCACTTTAAAAGGTAATTGGTCCAACATGAACACACCTCTAAAATATGGTATATCTTTTGCAAATCTTGAAATATCTATATTGGTGAGAGCACGATTAGGTAGCTTCCGAATTAGTTTTTTGATTTATTTATGAAAATGCCATGACCTTTTTTGTAGGGTTTAATGTATAAACCCTTACCCATAGCGATAGATTCCATAACTTTGTTGTGGCGTTCAGATTCTCGAAGATTGTGCTGAGCTGATTTATATTCATTGACTGTTTTAGCTATACCAGCAGCACCTCCAGCTAATGCACCTAGTGCCGATAATCCAGCAAATATTGGTATCAATGGTAATATCCCACCAGTTTTTGGTAGTGGTATTACTCTCGGTAAGTTTATGAGCTTATTTTTCGCAATAAGTTTCTTTGCTACTTTATACATGTGTTTAATCGCTGTGCCACTGCAGGCTGGTTTTGTTTTTTTCATTCGTGAACGCATTTTAGATACAAGAGATCTGAATGTCTTGATACCTGCACCAGCTTTTACCTTCGTTTTCATAACCTTTTTCACTAGCCACGATGCTATTTTCTCTCCTTTTCCAGCATCTTTTGACTGGAGCCTACGTCTTGCCATATCTATTAGTTCCAAATCAGCTTTATGACGATCTTCTAGATTAGAGTATCGAGCATATGCTATGTCGTGATGTTTGCAAGCCTCGTCTAATGGGTTTATTCCTTTATCTCCACGAGCCAATCGCTTTTCAAGTTTTGTTCCAGGTCCACAATAATTATAACCTGGTATATGTAATTCAAATGGAAGATTATTGATCAAATTATTTACAAGTCCTCCTCCTTTCATTGCCTTCAATATACTAAAAAGCATAGTTATATAACAGCCTTTTTATGTATCCAACTGTTTTCCTTATTACTGAGCCCCAGCCATTTAACAAAAAGTTTATTTCCATTTTTTCGTATAACTTTTTCAATTAAATGAATATTAGGATATTTGACCTTTTGTAGTTCTTGTTCATAAAATGATCCTAGCATGGGTTGGTTATTTAGATCTGCAATGTGGTATGTTACTGGAACCGTGTCGATAACTTTTTTTATGCTAAATAATTCAGTTGACCAATTAGGTGTATATCCCTTTGCAAAACAACTTTTATACTTACTTATCCTCACCTGATCACCCACTTTATATCTTTTATTGTTACTTTATCAAGACATCTTTGAGATTTTTCAATATTATTCTTAACTATACACTCATTATGCTCATTTACTTCAATTGGTTTATAATTAATAGTTCGATGTTTTGAATTATTGTAAGCATAAATAACATCGTCTAAATTATTTCCAATCCATTTATAGTTACCATTTAAACTAAAGGATTTAAAAAGTTTGTTTTTTATAGTTCTTATTAATCGTTCGACTATAGAAGCCTTTTTGATAGAATAAGTACTGTAGTGATTTATTTTATACGAGTTAGTTAAGTTTTTAAATTCATCATTATAGAATTCAGTACCTTTATCGGTTTGTGAATTATCAGGACGTCTATTACTTGTTTTAATGATATGGTTAAAAGCCAACGCAATGGAAGTCTTAGTCTTATTTTTTATCGGTTTAGCCCAGGCATATTTCGAAAAACAATCGATAATCACCAATATGTAATTCATACCACGATTATATGTCTTATAATTTTGCATGTCAATTAAGTCCGCCTGCCATAAATCATCGATACCTTTTAAAATCACTGATCGCCGAACGAAATTTCTTCTTGCTGCTCTATGTAACTCATTAACAATTTGCTGTTTCATTTTTTTTCAGTGTTGTCTATTTTTTACGTCTTTTCTCTTTCAGTTCTATTTCAAACTGACTCATAAATTTAATCATATCATTTTTTAAAGAATCCAATAATTGTTTGACTTCATCTTTGGTATAAGTATATCCTTTGATCATAGTATTTATATCATCTTTACTACAAAATTGTTGAGTCAAATCATCAACATATTTTTTGTTTACGGCTTCATCTTCTGCCAAAGGTTTTGAAATGCCTCGTAATTTTGTATGTTTTAAATTGTAATCACCTGAATCCGTCTGGATCAAAGCCTTATGTGTAAGATCTAGAAAATCTAATAAACGAGATCGTTTATGTACATGGTGTCCAAATTTGTCAACATTCATGTTTTTATAATTTTCGTTAGAGAGTTGATACCTCTGTATAGAGCTAATGTGAAATAAAACGGAAACATAAGTGAGGGTGTATTTATTTATTATACAATACCATACTCACGCAACTCTTCAATAATATATATTATTTCATTATTTAAACCAGAATTTCCAGCGTCTTGTGATGCAATTAATAGTTTTAATCTATCTACGAGCTCGTTCGGATCATCCCAGTAAACGTAATCAACATTTGATTTAAATTTTTTAAGTAGTCCTGATCCTTCGAAAGCACTCCCATCAGTACTTACAGATTCATGACGTAACTTAAATAGTGGTTTTATAACATTTAGGTACTTTCTACCTTTGTTGCTTTTGATTGGTTTATTCATATCGTAATCTCTACGATGAGCATTTGTATCTATTAACATCTGCTTATAATTTTGTCTATCTTCATGCTCTATTAGGTTTAAATCCGGAACTTTCTTGAATAACAACTCTTTTATGCCCAGAGTCAATTTGTACTTCCGTCCGCCAACATCAACGACATTATCGTTCAATGTTACTCGTCCTGTACCCATCATAAGTTTTCCACGTTCCCTTCTTACACCAAATGGAACATTTTCATAGATTTCAGATGATAATGACCATGAAGACGTATTTGGAGTTATATCTTCGACAGCTGAACAGAATGATCTATTAGATTCATTGCTTATATTATTGCGATTGGGTTCATCTAAATCATCTTCTTCAAAATTTTCTTCATCTGTTTCACCGTCAGATTGTGTATTGATACTTTCATTCTTGGAATCAGATATGTCGTGGATTAAATCAGACTTCCTTCTAATAACTGTTTTGTTAAAATCCAAGTCGTTTGAACTATTGAACTCATCTTGTTTTTCTATTTTTAATTCATGTGGAGTATCTGTTATTTTTCGAATTTTTTTTGGTTTTTTAACGTGTATAGCCTGATGAAGTGGATCTGTTACAGGTTTGAAAACAGTTTCAAGTACACTTTTATTGTAAGCTTCTGTATCTTGCATTTTTTTCACCTTTCTTTTAACTGCATCCACAGCACGAACAATTTGTTCTTTTAATTCTTTTTCCATATTCATAAAGCTATCGAAACTTCAAGAGTTGTGAAATTATCGATAAAGAATGACTTTTATGAAGCATGTACGCAAGATATATATACATCATTTATTAAGTATGACGAAAGTATCAAATTTTTTACGATATCGTCCTTTATTTTTTTCACAATCTTTATTAATAACTAAATAATCATATTGTTTGCTCCAAATGTTAGAACACATTTCCCGAAACTCTAACCAAGTCATATCTGTATTTACATGCTCCTCGTATACGTGTTTCATATTTATATCATCTTGCTTAAAAAGTATTATTAAATTAGCGTTATCTCTCACTAGTTGTTTAGGAATTTTGCTGTAAGTTTGATTCAAATAAAAACAGTCAATCAATTTATGTCTACCCATAGCAAAGTAATTTCGCATGTTGTTTTGGTTTTCACAGGCTACGTCATCAAAAATAATAACAGAATTACATTTAGCATCTTGTGGATCCAAAATTTTATCATTTTCTTGGTATTTTGTAAATACAATCTGTGGAACCTTTCTCAAAACACTTTCTAGAAATATATACTTGGGTTGATAAAGAGTTTTAGAATAAACATATAAATTGTGAAAGCGTAGTCCATTTTCGTGTAACAGTAATCCAATGATTAGGTTTGTCTTGCCACAGTTTGAAGGTCCACAAATCAAACAGCGGATAGAGTTTGGTAACAGATTTCCGTTACGATTGAACCGTTTATCGTTTCGAATGTCGGGACATACTGTATCAACGTTTAATGATGTACGTTGTTCAATAAATTTCATTGTGATGTAAATGATATGAATGTTGTCACATGAATGATAACTTTTTAAATATTTCTCTTTTATATTAACGAGAGATATCTCTCTCGTATCGTACGTGAAATAGGCTAGAATTCTCCAACATCACATGAATGTTGTCATTACTTATTTGACAAACGTTTTAATTTGATATTTGAGAGCTTTAGGCCACGAAGTGGTCTACAGCTCTCAATATAATACTACTCATTTCATTTCATTTCATTTCAATGATGACGGGTACACTCACCGCCTTATAATCGTTCAGGCACAAGTGATGGAATTCTTCCTCACAACTCTCGACGCTCTCGTCTTCCGTGCCCGCCTCTCCTGTTGGTGCTGCGTAGTGCACAGCTGCTCTCCGTCCCTGCCGCTGTTCCGGGCATACCCGTCTGAGATGTCCAACACGCTTGCACTTGCTGCAAGTGAATCGATTAAATCGACACTCTTCGCGATAATGGCCGACTCCTTCACAGCTATAACACTGCGCGCTGGCCTTGCTGCCGCCAAATGTTGTCCCAGCCTCCGCTCGCCATGGTTCCGCGCTTCCTTGTGCGCCATTGCTGCTTGCCCTTGCTACCAGCCAGAGCATGCACATCCGTCGACAATTCCCGACTCCCGGCTCCTGTCGCGTCCACCGCAGCTGCATCCCTTTCCGCTGCTTCTAACGAGCTGGCTAAATTCACAGCATTAGTGAATGTAAGTGTGTCATCCTCCGCGAATAACCTCTGACGGATGAGATCACTTTTTAACCCGCACACGAATTGATCCCGTAGGTTCTCGCTCAACCCTTCCCCCAGCTTGCAATACCGCGTCATCTTTTTCAGCTCCGCCACATAGCTAGCCACATTCTCGTCCGCCGCCTGCCTCCTTTGCCTAAATCTGAACCTCTCTGCCAGTGCCGACGGGGTCGGTTGAAGGTGATCACGTAATAACCCGACCGCGTACTCGTAACTAAGTTCCGATGGTTTCTTCGGGCTGGCTAGATTTGATAGCAGTTCGTACGCTTCGTCGCCCATCACAGCAATCAAAGTCGGCACTTTAAGTTCACTCTTCACACTGTTCACGGTAAAGTACATTTCCAATCTGTCCACGTAGGACGACCACGCCCCGTTCTTTACGTCGAACTCCCGCACTTTACCGATCGACATAACGGCGATATCTTTACTGCACGCGTAATTTTCAATATCAATCCTCGTTCGCCAATGAAGTGTAGTAGCTTATAGTCCCGCGGGATGATGGTGTCTCGGAGATAAAGGAAAAACGGGCGCACGTAACAAGCGTTTATTCCGGACTGTTATATACCATGACATCAGTCAACCAAGATATAAGATTACCCACCACCATTTATTATTTACTAACCTACATACATTACACATTCAAATGGTTTATCACCAGTGTGAGTTCCTAAATGTCTTTCTAAACTACCCTTTTGATTAAATTGCGTGCCACAGTCATTACATTTATATGGCTCCATACCAGTGTGAGTTCTCAGGTGTGTTTTTAATGTACTGTTGCGAGTAAATCGACGACGACAAATCTTACATTCAAATGGTTTTTCACCAGTGTGTGTTCTTAAATGAGTTTTTAAATGACATTTTTGACTAAACTGCTTTACGCAAACATTACATTCAAATGGTTATTTACGGTGTCCCACTAACTCCTTTAAGACAATACTCCAGTGTTGCCAGGGCCCTTGACTCGTAAGTTACGTTTCGTTTCCTGAAATGTTACATTTTGCAGCAAAAGTTACAATATTGTATTTTTTTTAATTTACGTGTTTTTGGGGTCGGAGTATAATATAACATAACCCACCAGCGCTATCCTATAAAGTGGTCACTAACGTATAGCATAACGCTTTACGGCATCTAATTGGCCGAGTATGTCGCGCATATACCGGTGGTGACTTTTGTTTATAATAGTAGAGATAGAGAAGAAACCACCGACCCTGGCCCATTATTATAGTCTGCGTCATATTGTTTATTGTTTATTGATTATATTCATAACATTCGTTACATGTCAATTTCATTTTCACACATTCATTACATTATAATAAATATAACATTATTTCATTAAAAAATAAATTAATTAATTAATTAGAATTTAATAACATTAATTTAAGAAATTTAACCTTTCTCCATTTGACAGAATTCGTCATAGGAGTATGGTGCCAGACCTATCAGCCAGTCTTTAATCTTTAATTTAAATAATTTTTCATTTTGAGCCGATTTTATCTCCTGCGGTATGCAGTTGTACACTGTCGGCCCCATGATACGCGTTGACCTGCCAGATTTTTCCAGCGTACAATGAATAGAAGCCAATTTGTCAGCGTTCCTCGTTTTCATTGTCAAGTTATTGTCACCTCTTTTTGGGAATGTCAGTAAGTTTCGGTACACATATATCGCTACTTGGTATATAATAATTGCAGGAAATGTCATAATTCTAAGTGATCTAAATAATTCTTTCGCATGACTCAATCTTGGGGCACGGACAATCGCTCTTACAGCTCTCTTCTGCATGCGGAATACACGCTCCCATTCAGAAGAGCGACCCCAGCATTCAGCACCATACTGCAAGACCGAGTGCACACATGCGAAGTAACAGGAGCGCGTAGCTTTGTAGTCATGCAGTCTAGATACGCGACTCAATGCAAAGCATGCTTTGCTGAGTTTTTTACATACCTTATCAATATGTGGCACCCATGTAAGGGCTCTGTCAAGTGTGAAACCTAGTATGTCCGCTGATTCAACTTGCTTAATTGGCGTGTTATTCAGTAATATGTTAATTGGTCTAGTCGTGTGGCCTGACAAACAAATATGGATGTGTTTCGTTTTTGCTTTGTTTAACGCTAAACCATTACAAGTGAACCAGTATGCCAATTGAACATTACAAGTGAACCAGTATGCCAACAGTATGCAATGTTGTTAAGGTTGATTTCAAGCTGTTCAATCGTAGGCCCTGTTACAACTGCAACAACGTCATCAGCGTATATAAATATTTCAGCCCCTTGTATTGTTGCTGGTAAATCGTTCATTAGAAGGCTAAATAGTATATTTGATACCGAGGATCCCTGCGCAACACCTTCTACCTTTTTTATTGGGTCCGACTTTATACAGCCATTGTCGGCAACTACAATTTGTGACCTGTCTCTAAGTAGATCCATTAGCAGCTTCAATGTTTTATCATCAATGCCGTAATGTTCTTACTTCCTTTCTAGAAGTTCATGACTGGCCACATCAAACGCCTTTGACAGGTCACAGCTGAAAACTGCAACCTGTTGTTCGCGTTCACGGGCGTCTAATATACCTTGGACAACACCTCGTACAGCCTGAGTCGTTGATCGGCCTTTGCGGTATGCGTACTGACGATCAGACAATATATTTAATTCGGATAAAAAAGTGTTGATGCGTGAGCTAATCCCATACTCAAATATTTTTGCAATTGCTGCGATAATTGATAGAGGTCGAAAATTGTCTATATCTTGCTTGTTTCCTTTCCCTTATACACAGGGCATATTTTGACAGTTTTAAAGGGATTTGGGTACCTTCCTTCTCTTATGCAACAATTGAACAAAACCGTAAGTATATGACATAGAGGGCCAGCAGCTAAATGAATAAGATCCATGGATATATCATATATATCTTTCGACGGCTTGGGTGGTATGCTGAGTTTTATTATACGAAAGATTTCCGCAGGGTCAAATGGTACTAGTCTAATGCAACAATCTGGCTGGGGCTGGGCAGAGACTAACAAAGCAAGAGCCATTTTCACGTCAGCTACAGGCGCTCCGCAAGCAGCAGATGCACCTGCAAATCTGTTGTTCATCAAGTCAACTACTTCTTTACTCGATGCAACCTTCTTTTTTGTGTGAACCCTCACCATATCCGTTAACTTGGTTTGGGAATTTGTCACTTTGCCTGTCTCAGTATTAATTAGATGCCACATCATTTTGCTTGTGTTTACAGATTTATCAATCATATTCATATAATGTGTCATCTTAGTTTCATTCGTCAACTGTTTATATTTGTCATGTAATTGGTCAATTAATTTACATATATGTCCATTGTCATTAATTTTATGCTGATACTCAACTAAGTCGAATATAATGCATTATAGCGGGGAACACTGGGGTGGATGTACCGCCACCAACCTCTGTGCCACCTACTCGCCGTTCAGCGCGTGCGCGAAAAGCACCCCGAATCTTAAGTCTATGACTCAAGTCAGTTCAGTTGTCGTTTTCTTTGAAAATAAATTACTTTTTTACAATTCTTTGTATTTTATGGACGCGCGCGCTAAGCCAGTTTGCCGTTCGCTATAATTGGCGCCGAACGTTCGGGCACGGACATATCTTAGTGATTTTCGTAAGGTCTGGAACTTTTCCCGTGTTGTGAAAATTCGAACTGTAAGCTGTGCGTGATTTTTCCGCTGCGCGATCGTGTTTTTGTTCTTGTCTGCGACGGTCGCTTTGCCGTTTTGTACCGTGGACATAAGAAGATTTCGAACTGTTTTATTTTCCTCACGAATTTCGTGACAGTTTTGAACCTCGTACTGTTTGTACTACGAACGCGTGTGTTTCATGGGGCTGGGAACCCATTTTCCAGTTTTCCCACGTTCGTGACAGTGCATGGAACTTTTTACTGTTTGGCCCACGAATTCGTGCTGTTCTAGTGTTGGCGACAGGAATTTCTGTTTGTTACGCAAACACTCAAACTTCCCTTCTTTCCCTTTTCCGCGTTTCATGACAGTTTTCAAACTGTTTGTCCCACGCAACGCGTGTTGTTTTGTTTCGATACTTTTACCCTGTTTAGATGGACTTAGCTTTTTAGCGTTTGAGCGCTGTGGTGTAAGTGTAGTATACCTACCTACCTAGACTGTGTTAGTGCTTCGGGACTTTTTTTGTGCAAATATTTCCGACATGGTGCTTACGAGATCGCGCGCCGCAAGCCCGGCAGCTGCCGGCGCTCCGTCGAACGAGGCAGCGCCACCACCTGCGCCGGAACATCATCAACCGGTTGCACCTGCGCCGGTACTACAACAACCGTTTGCACCCGCGCCGCTTCTCATCACCAACGAGCAGCTAGCAATGCTGTTGAGTCGGGTAAATAATGAAGGCCTAAACGTGAGTACTCGCTTTCACGGTAATTTCGCAAAATGTACGTCCCGTTATGACGGTGATAAAAGCAGTAACGTCGAAGCGTTCATCGATGCAATAGAAGTCTACAAGGACTGTGTTGGCGTGAGTGACGACAACGCGCTTCGCGGCCTCAGCATGTTGCTCACAGGTCTCGCCGCGACATGGTGGCAGGGAGTAAAAGATCACACCACTACGTGGACGGATGCACTCGAGGCTCTTAAACAAACTTTCGGCCCGAGGCTCCCTCCTCATAAAGTTTACCGCAGAATTTTCGAAAGGGAGCAACGAGACAATGAGGCCACGGACATTTTCGTGTGCCATTTGAGAGCATTGTTCGCCCAGCTGCCGCCTCTTTCTCTCGCAGAAACTGTGCAGCTCGACATGACATACGGGTTGCTGCATCGCTCTATAAGAGAGAAAGTGTCTCGTACGGATTTTACGAGCTTTGCTGAACTAATTACATTGGCCCGCCGTGTGGAAGATATATTAGATGAAGGACGACCTATGGCCACTGGTAACGTTAAGACAACGTCACCGGTTTTGACAAAGACAATGTTGGCCCCCACTACGTCGAGCTCTGGACAATCAGCTGCTAAATCGCAAAGCAAGCCTCGACTGCAATGTAACTATTGCAGGCAGTATGGGCATTTGAAAGACACTTGTCTAAGGCTGAGCAAGCCCAAGAAAGAGCAGGAATTAGAATCGCAGGAACCTGTTATTACGTGTTTCGGATGTGGCGCGCCCGGCGTCATCCGCTCGAATTGTTCCACGTGCAAACAAAAGACAGATGTTAAGGTTCCGACCGCCTCGTTCCATACGATATCAAGTATGAGCTTAGACTCTAGAATGCGTCCAGTGTTAGAAATAAAAGTGTATGGTGAAGCAGGAAGTGTTTTGGTTGACACTGGTGCAAAGCATTGTATAGGCAGTGTTAGTGTAAGGGCCCATCTGGCCAAACATGGACATGTCTTTGAAAATATATTTACAGAACTTAAATTTGCCGATGGTCGGGTAGTTGCGCAGATTGTTGAAAGAGCGCAAGTAAGGGTTGAGGTTCGTGGCGTTTCATTCAACGTAATGTTCATTATGTTGCCGGAGGCAACGGAAAGCCTTTTAGGAATGAATTTTATACTGGACGCTGGCATGGTACTTGACTTTGTACGCGGTGTTTGGTTTATGAATAACGATATGACTCCTCAGCCAATCGTATTTGAGGGACAAGAAAACTTGAGTAGGCTACTTAGTTGTTCGTCAGTGTGCCTTCGAGAGGATGAGGGTAATCACTTGGGAATAGACGAACGTCAACGTCTGTCTGATCTCCTGAATGTCAATGAGGACATTTTTGCTCCAGGGGGAGGACCCACCAAGTTCGCTGTTCATCGTATAGATACTGGTGACGCTAAACAAATTGCAAGTCCGCCTTATCGAGTGACGCCAGCTAAGAAGGAGCTGATTAAAGCGGAAATAGAGAAGATGTTAGAAGACGATATCATTGAGGACGCTGAGTCGGAATGGGTTTCTCCTGTGGTACTGGTACCGAAGAAAAATGGGGAAGTCCGTTTTTGTGTCGACTATCGAAAATTAAACAGCGTAACTCGCGATGATAAATACCCACCGCAAAGGCAGACGGTTGCCTTTAAGGAAGGAGATCTGGTTCTCGTAGAAGCACATTTAGCTAGTAACGCAGCGCGAGGTTTTACTGCAAAATTTGCACCTAAGCGAGAGGGACCATATCGTGTTTCCCAAGTTATAAGCCCTACGTCTTATGTAGTCGTTGATAGTAATGGGATAGTCAAAGGAAAATACCATGCTAGCGCCTTGACACCATATGTAGGGCCGTCTCCAGTAATTGCACATCAGCGCCGCCGTGGTCGTCCAACCAAGCCACGGTCGGGTCGACCTCGTGACTTGGAGGGGGAGGATATAGCGGGGAACACTGGGGTGGATGTACCGCCACCAACCTCTGTGCCACCTACTCGCCGTTCAGCGCGTGCGCGAAAAGCACCCCGAATCTTAAGTCTATGACTCAAGTCAGTTCAGTTGTCGTTTTCTTTGAAAATAAATTACTTTTTTACAATTCTTTGTATTTTATGGACGCGCGCGCTAAGCCAGTTTGCCGTTCGCTATAGCATTTTAATAATTTTATGTCAACATCTACCCACGAGTTTTTACGGCGTATAAGCCTAGTCATCGGAAAACAAATGTTATACTTATTCCTAATAATATTTATCACAGACATTGCTAAGTCATCTACGTTTTTAATTTGTCGTTTATATATCTCACCCCAGTCTATACTTTTAATTGCAGCTATGAAATTCATACAGTTATTCCTCGTTTTCTTCCTGTGGTAGTATGGCTCTGAAGCACTACGTGAGAGGTCTTTATTCAAGAAAACACTAGCTCTAATGCCTAAGTGATCACCTATTTGTTACCACCGGCGAGACTGTAACACTTGTCAAGTTGTCATTGTCAATATAGACATGGTCCAAGCATGTTGATGACTCCGACGTTATTCGTGTTGGAAAGTCTACAAGATTCCGCAAACCATGAGACGACAGTGTATCATCAAGGAGCTTAACATCTGTTTTATTTCCTAATACATCTATATTATAGTCACCTACAAAAAACACTGTTTTGGTGACCTCACTGGCTTTCTCGAGTAGGTACTCAAAATGACGAAGGAACTCTGTCGATGTGACTAAGTTTGTTCGATACTCACATACAATTATCAAATTATAGTCAAGCAATTCTACGGCTGAGGCTTCACAGAAAGGCCCGACAGCAGCATTTCTAATTAATGGGCATTCTATTGATTTGACATTATTTTTCACAAATATGCACGATCCGCCATGAGTCCCACTCTTTAATCTACAATAACTCGAAATTAGAGTGAACCCTTCAATTGCCACACAACTTAGCTCATCTGTCGTAAGCCAGTGTTCCGTGATACCTAACACATGACATTTCAGTTCACTTTGTAGTAGCACCTCTAATCTATTCACTTTATTATTTAGTGATTGAGTATTTTGTATTAAAATCTTACTAGCCAACCGTTCAGGCACACCAATGACAAACGCCGCATGTCTCGTCCTTTGAATATTTCGTTTTTCCACGTAGTACTCCTCAGATTTTTCAATTGTATTTAATGTTGGAATGTGAACGCACCCTTTATAACTTTTTAATTTTTGTCTATGTATGTGACGTTGAACCTTCCGGTTCCTGTCTGCCATTACGTTCTCCAAATACAAGTTGCATTGTCACGACGCTCCGCTTTTTATTTTCCTATTATCTCTAGTTAGTCAGCTAATCATTAACAACAGTTTTCATTAGGTTATGGGCCTTTAGCTGCCCGATAGTTAGTATTTTAGGGAAAGTTGTAGTTTCGCGAAAAAGTAAAAGTTAGGTTACCGGCGTCACCGGTTTCAAATTTTGCTCCGTCACCGTGATTACGCGAAGAATCTTTTTCAGCCTTTTCAGGGAGATCTCAATAATACGTTACAATGGGATCCACGTCGCAACTAGCCCAAATTGAAAAATTACAAGGCCGCGACAATTATGCAACGTGGAGTTTCGCCATGCGGACGTATCTGGAACACGAGGATCTGTGGAAATGTATTGAAAAAGAAGAAAGCGAAACATTTACAAAGCAGGAAGACGTCAAAGCTCGATCCAAGATAATTTTGTTGGTCGACCCGATTAATTTTGTTCATATACAAGAATGCAAAACCGCAAAATCTGTATGGAGTAATCTGCAAAAAGCGTTCGATGACTCTGGTCTAACTCGGAAGGTAGGATTGCTACGGGAGTTAATAACCACCGACTTAGAGAGCTGCGGAAACGTGGAGGCATACGTGAGTAAAATTATTACTTGTGCACATAAGCTCCGAAATATAGGATTCACAGTACAAGATGAGTGGCTAGGTACCCTCCTTCTTGCCGGGCTGCCGGAATCTTATAAGCCGATGATAATGGCGATGGAAAGCTCAGGTGTCACTATAAGTACCGACCTTGTTAAGACAAAGATATTGCAAGATGTCAAAAACACAAGTGACTCGGCAGGTTTTTATTCTAATTGTCACAAAAATTCCCCAAGGCATAATCATAAAAAGCCTCAGTTTAATGGCAAAGGTCCCCGTTGTTATAACTGCAACAAATATGGTCACGTCTCTAAAAATTGTTATTCTAAGAAAAATAGCTCAAGTCAACAAAATAAGAATGAAAAATGTAATAATAATTCTGATGCTTCCAGCTATGTGGCCGCATTTTCTGCGTCGCCGAAAACTGAAAATGGCTGCTGGTATTTGGACTCTGGAGCTGCAATGCATATGACAAATCGACGGGACTGGATATATGACTTTGGGCCGGCATCTGTTTCTACTATTAAAGTAGCCGATAACAAAACATTACCAGTAAAAGGATGTGGTAAAGTAAATATAAAAAGTTACAGCGAGGATAACAAAACATTAATTGGAACAATACAGGTTAATAATGTACTTTATGTTCCCGACTTAGCTGTGAATTTATTGTCAATCACTCAAATAACTCGAAACAACTGTGAAGTAAAATTTAACAAAGATTGTTGTAAGATTTACCATCAATCCAAACTAGTGATGACTGGATATAGTCAGAATAATTTATATGTGATACATAATGAAACTTTTGCTTTACTCACTTCAGCTCACTTATGGCACCAAAGGATGGGTCACCTGAATTATCAAGATCTTTATAAACTTAAGGAGTCTGCTGATGGAACTGATATGGAAATTAACCAAGACAGGAATGTAATATGTAGTACTTGCCTGCAGGGTAAACAAACCAGGCAACCATTCAAGAATGTTGGCACAAGGGCTTCGGATCTTCTAGAGGTAATACACTCAGATGTATGTGGCAAGATGGAAGAAAAGTCACTTGGTGGTGCCCAGTATTATGTAACATTCATTGATGATTTTTCAAGAAAAGTATTTGTTTATTTTATGCATTCCAAGTCTCAAGTTCTGGATAAATTTAAAGAGTTTAAGAAATTAGTAGAAAATCAATTAAATAAGAAAATCAAAGTCTTACGCTCTGATAATGGTAGAGAATATGTAAATGAGGCTTTTGATAAATTCTGCAAAGAATCTGGTATCAAACAGCAGTTCACAATTCCGTACACCCCGGAACAGAATGGGATGAGTGAACGGATGAATCGTACCTTAGTTGAAAGAGCAAAATGTATGATTATAGATTCAAAGCTGCCGAAGAAATTCTGGGCTGAAGCTGTCTCCACAGCTGCATACATTATCAACAGGTCTCCTACAAAATCGATAAATTACAAGACTCCCGAAGAAATGTGGACAGGTATGAAACCCAATGTAAAAAACATGAAAGTTTTTGGTTGCCGAGCTATGATGCACATACCCAAAGAGAAAAGATTGAAATGGGATTGTAAAGCAAAGGAAATGATATTTGTTGGATATTGCCATGAGTCAAAAGGGTACAGATTATATGACAAGAAGGAGGGGAAAGTCATCAGGAGCAGAGATGTGGTATTTTTAGAAGAATCAGTTGAAAAGAAGTTTGTTCTAATGCCAATGAAAAGCTGTCAAAAGAAAGAAGACAATGTTTCTGATGATGAAACCACAAGTGAAACAAGTTCGTATAAAAGTGTCAGCACAGTCAAAGATAACAGTTCCATTGCTGCTGCCGATGAAGAAAATATTGAAGAGTTGGAAGTTGTGGATGATGATGACTTTAGTTTTGCAGTTCCAGAGGAAGAAGATGAAGATTATATTCCTGATTGCACTGTTAGCGACACCCCTCTTGTTACTTACAACTTGAGACCGCGGAAAAACAGAGCAAAATATACTTATCTGTGTCAAGACATACAAGACAATACGATGATGGAACAGAGGTTGTCATCTGCATCTTCACAAGATCCACTAACTGTAAAGCAAGCCTTAAATAGTGAATACAAAGAGCAGTGGAGAAAAGCTATGGACTGTGAGTATAATTCATTGATAGAAAATAATACTTGGACACTGTGTCAACTCCCTTCTGGGAAAAAAGCAATTCCTTGCAAATGGGTGTTTAAAACAAAATGTGATGCAAATGGAAATATAACAAAACATAAAGCTAGACTTGTCATCAAAGGATATGAACAAATATTTGGCATAGACTACACAGAGGTTTATGCACCAGTGGTACGCCTGAGTTCCATTCGTTATTTACTTGCACTAGCCGCTCGATATCACCTGCATATTGAACAACTTGATGCTGTGACAGCCTTCTTGCAGGGTGATATAGATGTAGAACTATATATGAAGCAACCATCACTATATGAGGATGGGTCTGAACATGTGTGCAAGCTGAACAAATCAATATATGGTTTAAAACAAGCCAGCAGAACTTGGAATAAAAAATTGGATACATATCTATACAAAGTTGGATTCAAGAAGTCACAGTTAGACCCATGTGTGTACTTTGCTCATACTGATGAGAAATGCATCCTATTTATAACAGTATATGTCGATGATCTGTTATTTTTCTATAATAATAAGGAATTAGCGTCTAGAATCAAGACTGATATTATTAATAATTTTAAAATGAAAGAATTGGGACAAGCCAATTATTATATTGGCCTGAGAATCTCATATGATGATCAAGGAATCTCTATAGATCAAACAAAATACATAGAGAGTGTCTTGAAGAAATTTAAAATGGAAAATTGCAATCCCGTGGCAACTCCTATGGAACCAAATTGCAAATTTTCAAGTAATTCTAAGATTGTAAAGGGTGAAGTGCCTTATCAAGAGGCAATTGGCTGCTTACTGTATATATCGCAAGGGACACGCCCTGATATTAGTTATGCAGTTAATACATTGAGTCGCTACAATAATAAGCCAACTGCTGAGAGCTGGAGTGCTGTGAAGAGAATATTGCGCTATCTGCATGGCACAAAGAATCTACAGTTATGTTTTAGAAGCAAAGTCAATGAAGATGTCACAGGGTATTGTGATGCTGACTGGGCATCAAGCACTGAAGATAGAAGATCATGCACCGGATATATATTTTTATGCCAGCATGCTGCAATATCCTGGAATTCAAAACGACAGCCTACAATTGCCTTATCTACAACTGAAGCTGAATATATGGCTTTATCAGCTGCCACTCAGGAAGCTATGTGGCTCCGACAATTATGTTACGAGCTATGGCCCTTTACTAGGGTTACTTCTTTGATTTTATTTTGTGATAATCAAAGTGCTATTAAACTTACAGATAACTCTGCCTATCATGCCAGGAGCAAACATATTGATGTACGTCATCACTTCACACGAGACAAGGTTGCTTCTGGGGACATATCAGTCAAGTACATCAACACGGATTTGATGGTTGCAGACTGTCTCACCAAAGCTCTGCCCAGGCCGAAACATCACCAGTTCCTGAGAAGTATGGGGTTGCGCTCAAGGGAGGATGTTGGAATGTGAACGCACCCTTTATAACTTTTTAATTTTTGTCTATGTATGTGACGTTGAACCTTCCGGTTCCTGTCTGCCATTACGTTCTCCAAATACAAGTTGCATTGTCACGACGCTCCGCTTTTTATTTTCCTATTATCTCTAGTTAGTCAGCTAATCATTAACAACAGTTTTCATTATTTAAGAATTGCAATACTTGGTCGGTTGTCGTTTCCGGTACAAATGACCATGCTTGTATATATTTAGGTATTTCAATGGTCCTAAGATGACCTTCATTGTTGCCAGTTCCTACAATAACTGGCCGTTTTCGCCTACGGCGAATTTTTTTTTTATTTATTTAATAAACTTTATTGTTCCAAATAAAATTTGTTACAATTGGCGGACTTAATGCTATAAGCATTATCTCCCAGTCAACCATAGGGAATAACAGAGAGAAAAATCGTATGGCGCAAAAAGTGATATATTTAGTACAAATGATATATACCTATTCATACACATAAACGACAGTAAAGTAAATAAATACATATATATGCAATATATACATAAACTTACATATAAATACAATATACTAACCAATGATGAATATAGAAAAAAAAAATTGCTGATGGGGTTCTAAGGAGATAAAGAATCAAGAAGGTGAGAGTGAACCTGTCTTTTAAAAGAAAATTTTGTTGAAGTTTCTTTTATTTCAACGGGCAAAGCATTCCAAAGTCGAGAAGCTTGAAGAGTGAAAGAATTTGACATAAAATTTGTCCGAAAGAGAGGAGTAAAGAGGAGACGAGTATTCGTAGAACGAAGCTGATCCTGAGTACTCATGAGTCTCAGAAAGGAACTTAAACTTACATTTTAGATACTCGGGAGAGTAAGGATTATTAAGAACAGAAAAGAGAGTGCAAAGAAGTCGAAGCTGTCTACGTTGACGGATGGGAAGCCATTTAAGGTCGGAACGATAGGAAGAAATGTGATCGTATTTTCGAAGGCAGAAAATAAAACGAATGCAATTATTAAGGAGACGAGCATATTAAGAAGATTTTCGTTGAGATCCGGATAACACACATCGGCATAGTCAATTATCGGAAAAATTAAGGTTTGGACAAGTAAGATCTTCGTTTTCAAAGGAAGAAAGTTCCTAAGACGGTTGAGTTGTTGGAGAGTGACTGTTACATTGCGACTAACTTCGGCTATATGAGTGATCCCGCTAAGAGTGGAGTCTATGTGCAAACCTAAATCCTTCACAGATTTAGAGAACGGGATGGTGCGATTATCAAAAGTTACAGGCGAGACAGTGTTAAAGTCTATTAGATTTATTTGCCTAGAGCTACCCACAATTATGGCCTGACACTTGGATGGATTGACAGCTATACCATTATCATTTGACCAAGACAATATCGAAGATAATGCTAAGTTGATAATCCCAATACTCGATTCTAAGTCCTCTACTGACGATTGCGCGTAAATTTGTAGATCGTCTGCATAGAAATGATAAGAGCAGCCAATTGAAGTAGAACGAAGATTAATAAAAAGTGAAAAGAGCAAGGGTGATTGGTTGCGCCGTTCTTATTTATTAAACCTGATTCGCTTCACTATATTATCGTTTCGTCCGCACCACTACTCCCTTCCCTAGCGAAGATAGTTTTCACCAGTCACCCGCTCAAATCGTGACCGAGCGCACGCGCCTTTTACACGCAATTCGCATACCGCAATACTCGATTCACAACGCGAACGACATTTGATTGATTTGTCGCATGAACACTAATTATTTGTGCTATTGTGTTTGAGAAAGTTAAGGGGCCCCTCGTAATTGCTGAAAACCAGGACGTTGAAGATTTGCGCACGTCGGAAAGTGCAGCCACGAGTTGTGACTTGATCGCCAGTTGCAGTTTTTGTGAGGTGAGAAATTCCTTCATTTTTCCTACATAATAGCCCCCTTTATCCCGTAATTATTCCCTAAATATACAGTCCATTTAAACCCTATTCCCTAAATCCATTATTTTTGGTCATTACGAGCTGGATAAAGCCATTATTTTTGGTCCATTACGATCCGGATAAATCCAGTAATTTGGTTCCATAACGGGATATCGAACAATCTTTTCCCATAACATTTTTACGAATCAACGTCAGTATTCCAAATTCGGATATTAATATTCGCATTAGTAAATTAATATTGTGTTCATATAGCATACAAATATTTATTTATTTATTTTACTTGAAAATCGAAGTGGAGTGATAATTAATTTCAAATCTACCTCCCACAATTTTCAACATTAATTTCGTTGTCTCATGATCGTTTTATACGATTATCCTACGTAATCAAACCTGATCTAGTGATACTTTGTCTATTTTATTATAATACACCCCCCGCTCCGCTTCATTCAAAGCTATTCACTAGGTAATGGGTCAGTTACATATTAATGTCATTTTACATAATTGCAGCTATTGTTAATATATACGTACATACGCGCCGCACTATACATACCTATATAGGAAGTATAGCTGCTGCAATTTGTAAATGAGCCGCACCGCAAAACTTATGTGTTATATATATAATACAAAATACATAAGTTACATTTTCTAATAATAAAACTTTGTAATTAAGTTATTAGTTACATAACGAGTTTGGATACACATATTTGTTTCGTCGTTGTGATCGAGGTTAAAAAACTTATATATTTTCTTTACGCAATTACGCTCATTAATTAATAGGGTGTTATTGCGGATTAATATTGCACAGTTTGTCATCAATTCTGAAACTCAAGTCAAAGTACTAACTTATATTAATAAAACCGCGCCGCACCACCGTTATACAGGCTGTTACCGTATACAATATACAGGGTGATCAATCGTATAAATTATACAGGCTGACAAACCGGAAAGTGCAATATTAATTCGTTTCTTGTTGTTTATTTCGCGCATAGTTGATCATGGAGAAAGACGAGAGCAAGTTGTCACTTCTTCACGCGAAGCGAGATACAATTTTCACACGCTTACAAACTATCGCTAATAGGTCGAAAGATTTATCTGATCCACGCATTAAAGAATCGTTTTTATGTGATATTGAAACCGTAGACAGGTTGCGTACGGACTTTGAAAATATTTTGGATAAAATTAATTCCATTGAATCGAGCTTAAATCCTAAATACATGGTTAACTACCAGTCGCTTCTTACTTTCGAGGATTTATATTGTCGAATTAAACGCGCCGCAAAATCGCTTGAGCCTATGCCTGAATTACAGAATAATTCACTCTTTATCAAGCGTGACAGACCAAAACTGCCACCAATTCAGCTTCCTGAATTTAATGGAGACATTAAGTCATGGCCGCTATTTTATTCTGCATTTAAAACTGTCATACATGATAACCCGACCCTGTCGGACTCTGAAAAATTACATTATTTGATAGGCAAATTGACAAATAAGGCTCAATCGGTATTCGCAGGTATTACTCCGTGCGCTGAGAACTACAAAATTATTTTAGAGACTTTAATAAATAGATATGAAGATAAAAGGTTGCTTGCAACTTCATATTTAGATCAAATTTTCGAGTTAAAGCCTTCTAATTCCGCTCATGTAAATAATTTACAGATATTTCTTGATAAATTGGTCACTTCGGTTTCAGCACTCAAAAACCTGAAGGTTGATGACCTGTCAGACTTAGTATTTTTGTATATCGCTTTGAAGAAGTTGCTCCTTTGAATTAGATAATAGGGGATCTAATATTCCGTCTTTCGACACCCTAGTTACATTTGTTCGCGATCAACTTAAAATTTTGCAACGCACTTCCAAGGAAGTTAAGAAGATTGTCGATCGTCCCACAGACACGACATCAAAACCGCATAAACCAACGCATAGTTATATCAATACGTCTACCGCGCCCTCTCAACCTCGGTGTTCATTATGCAACTCCGCGCATGAACATTTGTATAAATGTTCGAGCTTTCAAAATTTAACTCCTATCGAGCGTTTTAAATTTGTTAAGTCGCAATCGTGTTGTGTTAACTGTTTGAGCGCGAAGCACCGTGTATCTGACTGTAAGTCTAATTCGCTTTGCCGTAAATGTAAGCTTAAGCATCACACGATGTTACATTTCGAAAATAAACCCGCTACGCCTACTATAAATGCCAATGATGTTAGTGGTGGTACAGTATTCGCGGCGCCACCGTCGCATGTGAGCAGCCCATGCTCACGGGCACCTGTGACGTCGACTGCTAGTGGCCACACGGATGATGTCTCGTTGTGTACCTTTTCGGCAAATAACCGACATGTACCTACCACAGTTTTGTTGGCTACCGCGCGCGTTGTGATGCTTGACACTCAGGGTCGTGAACATTACATACGCGCTTTATTAGACAGCGCTTCGCAGAGTAATTTCGTTTCAAGAAAATGTTGCGAACGCCTAGGGTTGAAATCTAGTCAAGGAGCGACTAACACTATTGTTAAAGGTATAGGAGGTACTACTAAGACTATCCAAGGTTCCGTACACCTGGAATTTTATTCGCGGCTAAATAAAGCCATAAAGTTCAATATGGAATCACTAATCGTCGATAAGGTAACCGAGCGTCTGCCTACCGTCAACGTCAATGTGTCTATGCTCACAAACTTTGAGGGGTTGCCATTAGCCGATGATACATATCACATTCCAGGAGAAATCGACGTTTTAGTCGGTGCATCAATTTTCCCGCACCTCCTATTATCTCAAAAGATTCAATGTGAGTCCGCAAATATCGCACCTTTCGCATTACAAACCGTTCTAGGGTACGTAATTATGGGTACCGCTCCCGCTACCGCATCCGCATTTACTACTGTTTCAAATTGTTGTTTCGGTGAGCCCATGGAGGCCGCCATCCGCAAATTCTGGGAGCTCGAGGAGGTGGACGTTCCGCCGATTCTGAGCCCAGATGATAAGGAGTGTGAGGATATTTATCGTCGCACTACGTCACGCGATGTCGATGGTCGTTATACTGTCGCGCTCCCATTTAAGGGCGACCCATCGACTCTCGGTGACTCGCGCCGCTTAGCAGAAAAATGTTTTTTCTGTCTTGAACGCAAAATGCTTGCTTCACCTAAATTGAAACAAGCTTACGATGATATAATTCGAGAATATTTAGAGAAGGGCTACCTCTCACCCGCACCTCCCGAAGTGGAGGAACCATCTTACATAATTCCGCATCACGGAGTCATTCGGGAGGATAAGCTCACTTCCAAGCTTCGTATTGTTTTGAACGCGAGTGCTAAAACTAGCACATCCGTTTCGCTTAATGATCTTTTATATAATGGTCAAAATTTACAAGGAAATTTATTCAATATAATCATTAATTTTCGATTGTTTCCTATTGCGCTTTCAGCCGATATTAGGCAAATGTTTTTATGCATTGGAATCCGCGAATGCGATCGTAGATTCCAGCGCATTCTTTACCGCTTTTCGCCTGACGAACCACTTAAGGTTTATCAGTTCAACCGCGTTTGTTTTGGCCTTAAATCAAGTCCCTTTCACGCTCTCCGCACAACAAGACAGTTGGCTTCTGACGAAGCTGAGACCTTCCCCAACGCGAATGAGACGCTTCAAACGGGGATATATATGGACGATTACGTCTATTCCGTAGAAGATGAGGCGAAAGCCATATCTATAGCAGCTGAAGTCATCGCGCTCATGAAGGCTGGTCAATTCGACCTCGTGAAGTGGACCAGCAATTCGCAAACTGTCTTGGACTCTATACCTACTTCGCACAGGCTCTCGTCCGTCAAGGAATTTGACGAGTCTGACTCGCATAAGGTTCTCGGTTTAAATTGGTCAAACAAATCTGACTTGTTCAGTATTACAATTTTTAAACCCGCTGAGAAGTGTACAAAACGCGCCATTTTGTCCTGCGTCGCTAGAATCTGGGATTTAATGGGATTCGTAGCCCCAGTCGTGTTATTTGCAAAGCTACTCATTAAAGAGCTTTGGTTAAACGGTTGCGGTTGGGATGACGTACCTCCTGACAATATTGTTTCCTCATGGAAGCGTTTCAGAGAGGAGCTATCATCATTGGAACGAATTGAAATCCCACGCCACGTTGGCATTACCAGAGGTAATGAAGTAATCATCGTCGGCTTCGCTGATGCTAGCGAAAGGCATATGGAGGCGTAGTGTACTTCCTAGTCAAAGTCAATGACGTCCACAAGGTGTATCTTATGGGTGCTAAATCAAAAGTTGCACCTCGCAAAGTAGTCTCTCAGGCTAGGCTCGAGCTCTGCGCAGCACTCTTGCTCGCAAAGTTATTAAATAACATAATAACCGCTTGTAACAACCGTATACCTATTAAGCGCATGCTATCAGAGCTATACGTATTATTACAATCTAAACACTTTAATTCAGAATTTGCTCACATGTTGAGCGAAAATTGCATAACCTGGTCGCTCAATGTTCCCGCTGCAAGTCACTTCGGAGGCAGCTGGGAGTCGAATATAAAAACACTTAAAATGCACTTATTTCGCGTGATAGGTGAACAAATCTTATCGTTTGAAGAAATGACAACTGTACTCGCACAAATCGAAGCTATAATGAATACTCGACCTCTTTGTAGAACGCTCTCAAGCGATCCTTCTGAACCGCTTGCGCTGACGCCCGCACACTTTTTAAGTTTAACTCCTTTAAAATATTTACCCGCTCGCGACATCGATGAGGATAGACTTCATGTTCTCTCTCGTCATGATTTGTTGGACAAGTTAGTCCAATCGTGTTGGAAACGTTGGAGGTCCGAGTATTTACATACTTTGCAGTCTCGCGATAAATGGAATACACCTACTAACCCGATCACAACAGGCACTGTCGTAATCCTTATTACAGATAACGCGCCTCCTCTTCATTGGCCTCTAGGGGTTATAGAGGAAGTTTTTCCTGCCACTGATGGCATAGTGCGTGTTGCTCGAGTAAAGACTGCTACTGGCTCGTATTTACGCCCAGTTGTACGTCTGTGCCCGCTACCTAGGCAATAGCTTTCATTTCAATTACTTTTGTTTAGGTTTAGTTTATTTAGTCTTACTTCTTTAATTTATTTGTTTCGAAGGCATCTCAGATCCCTTCAAGCCGGGGGGAAATGGTTGCGCCGTTCTTATTTATTAAACCTGATTCGCTTCACTATATTATCGTTTCGTCCGCACCACTACTCCCTTCCCTAGCGAAGATAGTTTTCACCAGTCACCCGCTCAAATCGTGACCGAGCGCACGCGCCTATTACACGCAATTCGCATACCGCAATACTCGATTCACAACGCGAACGACATTTGATTGATTTGTCGCATGAACACTAATTATTTGTGCTATTGTGTTTGAGAAAGTTAAGGGGCCCCTCGTAATTGCTGAAAACCAGGACGTTGAAGATTTGCGCACGTCGGAAAGTGCAGCCACGAGTTGTGACTTGATCGCCAGTTGCAGTTTTTGTGAGGTGAGAAATTCCTTCATTTTTCCTACATAATAGCCCCCTTTATCCCGTAATTATTCCCTAAATATACAGTCCATTTAAACCCCATTCGCGCATCCAGTGATAAAATTCCATTTTGAAGCACACCTGTAGCGAGAGATTTTCAACCTGACAGTTTGCGGTCCAAACGAACTGCTTGCTGTCGGTCGCGAAGATAAGCTGAGAACCAATCCACAACTGAAGACGAGAACTGCAAATGATGGAGGATGGCAAGTAGAATATCGTGGTCGACCATATTAAAGGCGTTAGAGAAATCAATCAAAACCAAGGTGGTGACCAACGTATTCTCCATGCCCAAACGAATATCTTCGGAGACTTTAAGAAGAGCAGTAGCCGTACTGTGGCCCTGGCGATATCCAGACTGAAAAGGAGTAAGGAGAGAGTTTGCGAAAACAAAGGCAGATACTTGGGCGTGCACTACAGCTTCTAGAATTTTTGAGAGGAAGGGTAGGATTGAAATTGGCCTAAAATTATTTAAAATTTGTGGAGAAGAAACCTTAGGGAGAGGAATAATAAAAGCTTTTCGCCATAAAGTAGGAAAAGTCCCAGTGGCTAGAGAGAAGTTGATAATGTGAGTCAGAGCTGGAAGAACTAAATGCAATATGTTTAAAACCATTTGTCGACTCACATCATCACATCCTACTGCTTTTGATTTAATTGACAAGACAATTTTATAAATCTCATCTTCAGTTATTGGAGAAAAGGAAAAAGATTCAGTCGGAGGTTTAGCCATGGAAGACATTTTAGACAAAGTTGATTTTTTGACAGTGGAATCGAGAGTGCAAGTAGAAGAGAAATGATTATTAAAATCATTTGGGGAGAAATTAAAAGAGGAACAAGAAGAATTTTTATTTTTGGCAAGACCCTGGGAACGTAGAAACTTCCAAATGTCTGCCGAAGAAGATTCAGAAAGACTGTCACAGAAATACTTTCGCTTAGCCGCTCTTACCATACCATTACAGCGATTGCGCGCGATTTTGTATGTAGCCCAATTCTCATCAGTTCGGTTTCTCTTAAAAAATCGAAACGCCCGATCCCTCCTCGACATGGCCATACGGATACCCCTGGTAATCCATGGAGATGGCGGACGCTTAATTTTAATAGCTTTCACTGAAGCATGAGCATCGTAGAGTGCAATTACTGCAGTGTTAAATTTTTCGACTTTGTCATCCAATGTAGT
Source organism: Elegia similella (assembly GCA_947532085.1). Classification (NCBI taxonomy): domain Eukaryota; kingdom Metazoa; phylum Arthropoda; class Insecta; order Lepidoptera; family Pyralidae; genus Elegia; species Elegia similella. The sequence goes on from OX383950.1 coordinate 14,454,255, forward strand.
ATCCTCGAATATATTTGAGAAATCCACTTTAGCGGCATCACTCAACAACTTCTCGCGATCAATGTTCGTCATATTACGCATCCAAACAATAGTGGGTTTAGTCTTAGGAGGTTTCAGCTTATACGATAAATATAGAAGATCATGTTTGGAGAAAGCGGGTGCGGCTACTTGACCATGTTTAAAAACAAGATCTGGGGAGGAAGTGAGAATCAGTGTAACGGTTAAAATGAGTAGGCCCTAAAGGCAAGAAAGAGAGATCCACCGACTTGAGTATATTTAGAAGCTTTTGAGAACGCGGTTCATCACTACAAATGAGATCAGTGTTAAAATCACCCATCACTATGTGATGTGTGTAGTCAGAACAGAGAGAATCAAAGACTGACTCGATTTGAACGAAGTAATCAAAGCCAGGAGGACTATAGACGACTCCGAGAAGTACTTTAGCACCGTTGACAGAAACTTCAAGAAATATAAATTGGGCTGCACTTGAACGCACGGTGGGTGAAGATATTAAAATTTTATAGGGATAGTGGCTGCGCAAATAAATCGCAACACCACCACCAACCATATCCTCGCGATCATTACGTATTAAAATATACCCCGGAATAGAAACAAATAAAGAGGATATGGATGGTTTGAGCCAGCTCTCAGACACCAGTATCGCGTCGAAAAGAGTGTTAGAAAATGTGTCAAGAAGATCGGGAAGATGTGCTGATATGCTTTGAGCATTCAAATGGCATACATTAAAGAAACGGGATGTTCCAGTCAAAGCAGTTCCTAGAATATTGTTTAAGGTATTACTCTCACAGGAAGAAAAACTTGAGTCACAAGCAGATTGAAAGGATTCATCATCAGACATAATAATAAAAATATATATAAACAATAACTATAAAATTACTTAATAAGAATAAAATAAAAAACAAAATTAATTGCTTGTCCTGCCGGTTGCCGGAGAAAATAACAAAACAAAACGCATTGTATTCATGGCAGAAAAGGTCATGTAGTAATAAAACGATTACTGACATGTGGATGACAGTGACAGCTTAAAACAATAAGTTTGACATCGATATACAATACAGAAAAATCATCCACCGCCTTCATAAAAGTTTAAATAAAGTAAAATAAAAACGGGTAATGTGAACAAAACAGAAAACAAATAATTAATAATAAAAATGTATCATTCATTGGACCACGGGGCGTGAATTCATTTTTTTGCCCGGGCCGCCCGTTTGGGTTTTCCGCGATGTTCGGGAGACACGGGTGCAGCCACAACTGCAGTAGCGGTACTGGAACTCGCTGGGGGCTCCTCCAGCTCCGTTTGAGGCAGGCCACTCAGATCAGCATCTGTGAAGGGGCGTCGCAACGTCCCATCCCGCAGCTTGATGACAACAATACCGTTGTTGGTCCAGCACCGTCTCATGCCAAATCTCTTCCGTGCATTGATGAATAATGCTTGTCGCTCCCGTGTGAGGAACTCAGCGACACTGAACGGCGTCCCCTTGAAAGCTGTCTTTTTCCGCCACACTGCCGCTCTATCCTCAATGTCTGAAAATCTTATCAACACGGGCCTACATTTACCATCTGAGATCTTACCGATACGATGACATACTGTAATTTTCTCTGGTCCCATATCACTGAGCTCCAGCTTGTCCTGCAGAAGTTTGGCTACATGCTGAGATAGCCCGCTCTTGATGTCCTCCGAAATCCCACTAAGGAGAAGATTTTTCCTGCGATGCCGGGTCTCTATGTGGTCTACAGATGTTGTAAGAGACACAATTTGTTTGAAGAGGAGTGACACCATATCCGAGACCTCCTTTTTGAAAACCTGATATTCTTCTGCGAGACTTGACACAGTGTGGCTGGCTGGTTCTACCGATGATGAAGCCCTGAGCTGCGACTCGAATTCTCCCATCTTGTCTCGAAGAAGTGTCATCAAAGCCCGCTGTCTCTCCAGTATAACTTCAATATTGGCCATTTTTGATATTACAGTAGTGTTGTGAAATAGTTAAATTGTGAGTGTAGTATGGCAGGCAGGACAAAAGGTGAAAATACCACTTATCTCATAAATGCAGTGAAGATAATATGTGCAGTGCTATTAGGCTTCTAGAACTTACAATTGATTGTATTTTAAGTGCAGTAAGTATTATAATTTTAATTAAAATAAATTTAAGTGTGCAGAGATAGGTGTTGTCTTTTTTCACTTCTACCGCCGAAAAAACTTGCCATTCGTTATCTTTTTCTATACCAACGGCGTCTATCATACATGGATCTTCTATATCAATTGTATTTTCCAAAGTTGATTCACTCACCGCTTTTGCTTTCGCTGGTTTTGTGGCCACACCCGCAGTTTGTTCTCGGCTGATGTCGTCTGTGATCGGCTTTGCATTAGTGCTGACCGATGCAGCAGCGATAGCGCTTGACTTTTTCACTGTAATCACAGCCTTTGCAGTCGCATTGAGGCGTGCCTGACGAATTGGACGCTGCAGCGCTTTAGGGGCTTCAGACGGATCATATTTAAGTAAGTCTTTATCAAAACACAAAAAAAAGTAATTTAACGTCTAGATCGTCACGATGTCTATACCTTACTGAGTAATCATTACTCTGGCTGGAGTGCCAAAATTACGTATTAACATGACTATTATTTAGATGATGTGATTATATGGCGCTTTCTATTCAGAGCCATCTCTGAGTGTGATATGGAGTGAAATACTTTTTAGACGCGCCAGTTTTAGGTGCGTTCAAATTGAATGCGTTGAACTGTAATAAAAATCTAATATTACAAATCTCGTAGTTCTCAAAAGTTACGAAAATTGCCTTAAATATAAAAATAACTTACCTACATGTTACGCGAGGAGGTCAAAAGTTACGAAAACTGTAAGAAATGTAGCATTCTGGCAACGCTGCAATACTCTTTCAAATCTGTGAAAGTGACATTTCGGCCGGCCCAAACCACAGATCATAGGTATAATATATGGGGATAGAGAGCCCTCTTGTGGGATTTTTATGCAGCTCGTTTTGAAGCGCCGCCTACATTACTGATCGGGTACTAATGATGTATATAGGTATATATATATAGGTATATACATACAGTTTCTTACTTGCTTTTCAAATAAGATCATTATTTTTTTCTAAACACGAGATTGTTTTTCTATATTTCTTGATGTCATCGTTCAAATTATTTTCTGAAACATCAAGAACGAAACAGAATAATACAACTCGTGTTTAGAAAAAATATCAAAGGTATAAAATATTAGGAATGTATGAAGAATAAAAAAGGCGTGTGTGGGTAATACATATTTTTATTATCTGTTTTTATAATTTTTATGCTTGTTAAAATAGTTCTGCGCTGCCGTTTTTACATCATCGTCCCCCACATAACTTAGTTTCCCCGACAAAATCCGATTAATCGATAGACACCAGCTAAAAATTATTATATTTATTACTGTGTTCACAAATATTTCTTTCAATTTTTCTTTATGCATGTTACATTTAAATTGATATTCGACAAGATTGTCTACACTGGCAATTATAAACCGCTTTAAATTATTTTTCGGTACATTTGTTTTTAGGAACTGAGCGGTTACATTTTTTATGTCTTTAAAACAAGCTTCGGTATTTTTATTGGGGTAACATAACCAATTTTTATTTTGGTATTCCTTTCTCTTTATATAAACATTATTCTCATTCCGTTTATTCAAATCTAATAAGGTATTTCTGCACTTTTGACAATTTTTTACAACCTTTTGTAAACATTTTTTCAGTACCCATCCACAAACATAATTACCTTGGCCACCATCACCTGCTTGTGGGTGGTCAATACATATTTCAGTATCTAAAGTAAATTCTTTTTCTTCAGAAACATCCGGAGTTGTAGTTGCGATTGACTGTTGTTTTGTCAGCATAAATTCTAATGTCTGGAGACATTCATTATTGTCTTCTTCGCAGTTACCTCTCCCTGAATGGGGAGACGCGAAGTTATTGAGCAAAAGTGATTTAAATGCTCCTTCGAATGCCACAGTATTAGGAGATATATTTCTTGCTCCATAACTCCTAATGTTACCGAAGAAATTTTCTAATGGGTCCTGATTAAAGTTTCTTGTCAAAAGTGCATCAGAACCATATTTTTTACTGGATAACAATTTCCAAAGAATTTCCATTCCCTCGATAGTTTTGATTCAATTCTTTACAGTTGGTATATCAGTTTCAACCAATCGGATTTTATCTCCATTTTTTATTATCTTAATAAATTTAACACTTCTTAATACTACTTTGGCTTTTTTCCATAACTCATGATGAGGCGAATTTCGTTTTACAGGCCCTTTATATACTTTTCCATTTGGTATACATAGAGAACTTATATTTAAAGAGTCGAATAGATTGTCTAATAATAACGTTATTGGTATAATTTGTCGACATTCTTCTGGCAAATTGTTCCGTGCCGTTAAATTTTCTGTGGCCACAGCCATACTGTGGCTAAACAATTGCGTGGCTAATTTAACACGCATTTTATTTATTTTTTCTGGATTAATGTGCTCCTCTGTAATTTTATCTAGGTACCTTAATTCTTCATATGATTTGTCCGCATTGTATACCATTTGGTAATAGCTCCACTTTACAATTTTTTCCTCGCCATTTATTACGTATTTTAAATCTTTACTTAATAAATTATTTCTTAACCCTTTAATAAGGTGAGGCGTATCGTAAAGCGGAACTATGCTGAGACCAGAAATTCGCATCACATTGCTATCACCCCACTTTTTGGCAAATTTGGTATATCTTTCTTTTGACTCTTTAACTAATTGTGATAAAGCCCCAACATTAACCGGGCACTGATCACAAACTGTGTTGATTATAATAATTCCAGATTGGATACAGTGTTTTATGACATTTTTAATCATATTTTTCAAGTCTCCTTTATTTAATTTAGTAGTAAAATAATACGCTATAGGCTGTTTAATACTATTTTTCACTCCTTTAAGCATAAATACTAAGACATGATCGGCAAAATTACCATTCTCACTAAATCCTTCCAAAGTATCCTTATGCCCGACATAAGTAACATGAGGTGTTATGAACATTTCGTCAAAAATAAGACTGCATACACGGTCTTCTAAGGCCTGTGTGCGAATTTTGTTTTAAACTTTTTCAAATATTACTTTATTTATACCTGGTTTAATATTAATTTGAGAAAGCAAACGCTTCATCGCTTTGCTTGAAGGCAAACAAAAATATTTGTAGAGCAAGCCGTAGTTTTTTGGACTTTTTTTGTACAAAGACAAAGCTAATATTTTTTGTTCCGTGGAGAAACGTCTTCCTATTGGCTTTTTTGCTATTTGCAATTGCATTTCTAGGAATAATTTAGCTGGTCCTGTCATTTGCTGTCTGAGTCGGTCTGTCAAAAGTTGGAATGCGACACCGTTGGAAACATTTGTAGCATTTTGTAATCGTTCTTTATAAGATAATCCTTTTTTACGCAAACGCCGTATCTCACTCTGCAGCTCACTTTCTTTTGCAGCGGTCTTAAAGCAGTTTAGCATTTTTTCCGAGGAGTATCTAAAACAAAGCAAATTAAATTGGTTATGATATAAGCAGTCTGTCAAAGAAAACATTAGTGTTGTTGACAAAGTATGGTAAAAGGGTGCAATAATTTTACATCAAACATTTTTGATTATTTCTTAATGAATAATATAAGAACGGAAGTTTGCTGTAGGTGACCAATACTGAATTCAGACTTGTCTGAATGCATTCGATAGAGGCTTAACGGCTGCCATGATGGCCGGGACCATCGTCAACTTACCGTGCCTTTCGAACTCAGAACAATAACTAAAGCATAGAAACCGTGTTAAAATAACAACAAAATACAATATTCTACACTGTTTTTACTTATGGCATTGTTAAAGCATCAGAAAGAGATGCATATACAATGCCATTTGCGTAAATGTGCAGGTTGTCCTGGGGTACTGATGTGATCAGGGTTGTACTATATCGATGAAATATATTTATCGACTAAATGTTTCGTCCTAGAAAGTCATAAATGTACTCTACTCTGATTGTATCGATTCGTTAAATGAGTACGATTCATAAAAAACAAAACAACTAGTTGCACTCCACGAGTGCCGGCAGAAGTGAAAACTCGCCTTTGCGGCATACTCAGGTCCGTGTCCTTCTTACGAATTTTCGATCAATTCACGTGTCCTGACGCGAGTTTTCTATTTTACCCATCCCAAAAAGTGCACAAAGCCGCTAAAGAGGCTTTTACTTTAAAAGTTACGTCAAGATACACCTAAATAACTCCTAATCGCATGGCGTCGCCTGGCTTCATCTGATAAATAGGTAAAAAAAAAATCCATACATTACCCACCGCGCGTCTACTGTCTACTGCTGGTCATTAGGCCTTACCCAGTATTGGTCGAACGGCAGAATACCTAATATGATGTCAATCATATTTTCGATTATTTCGAAATTCAAACAGTACCTACTTACCTACCTTACCTATGAATGCGCAAAAAACCCAATGCATTCGATTTACAGTCCCCAATGTGAGGCAGTCCAACGTTGACATACTAGTTGAAGGTAAAATAGACTTTGTAAATAATACCACCTTCTTAGGAATCACAATAGACTCTAAATTGCAATGGGGCGCTCATGTATCAAAAGGTAATATAAGGTCAGATATATTTTTCACTTGATCAATGGGCCATTCAGCATATTCCAAAACCATCTAAAGCTTTTCCCAGCTAGCTTTGAGGAACAGTCAGTAAAGGAAACATAATCAGGTAGGTAAAGAGAAACACATAATTCGAAGTGATATCTTTTATTTTATAAAACTTTTACACTAGGGTAAAAAAGTGCCAGTGTGTTATTTGTGAAAAATTCACAGTGTTGGTAATAGAAAAACAAGAGGTGAAGAAAAACAAGAGATTACTTTACCCACTTTCATTACTGTCCAAAATAAAATGTTTTTCATAATTTTAAATATAAATAATAAAACCGTTTCCGTAAACTTTCTTATTACCATTGATTTATAATTGGGCAAATATAAATGTAGGTAAAGCATCGTGTTTCAATCGCTTCCATTTAATTTTATATTCGAAATTAATGTATCGGCACGGCAGTAAAATATTTTGAACAAATTCGAGTATCTATGACATTTTATGTCCAATATGTCGCTTGAAAGTTCCTCGGATCCACACCTTTTTATCCTTTTACTTCAGGGAGCTGCAATAAAATTTCAACAATAATTTTCTTCATATTAGTAAAAATCGATTCTTTTTAGGGTTCCGTGCCCAAAGGATAAAAACAGGACCCTACTAATATGACTCCGATATCCATCTGTCTGTCACCAGGCTGTATCTCATGAACCGTGATAGTGAGACAGTTGAAATATTACAAACAAAAATTTCGGGCGTTTTTATAGCTTACGCCCACGGCTCCGCTCGCGTTAATGTCTATCCCCGATAACAGTACCTTATTCTGAGATGTAATTTATGTCTATGTTCTTTTCCGTACTCCAGAGATCGTGCAATGGTGATGATGATGATGCAAAATGTCATGATGATCGGTTCAGAAGTTACGGCGTGGAAGTGTAACAAACAAACTCACTTTCACATTTATAATATTATATGTAAGGATGGTACGGAACCCTTCGTGCGCGAGTCCGACTCACACTTTGCTGGTTGTTTAATTACCATGATGGTTCAATTTGTTACATTACTATTGCATGGCTCAACACTAACAAAAATATCCCTGATAGCAAGACCGTCATAAAAAATATCGATATACTCGTAGATACGTGATTTTACCACATCACTAGCAAAAAAAACTAACCTAATTTGAAATAAGGAAAAAACGATAATTTTAAGCAAAATACCTATAAAAGTTGTCATTTATACAATACGTTATATAATTGACAATATTATTGTTGTATTTTGAGGTATTTTGGGTTTTAATTATGCACTTTTAACTGAAAAACTTACCGAAGAAAATTGTGTTTTACAGAATTTATTTCTGTTCGTCCTGAATGGGATTTACATCGCTCCATTGCACAAGACATTGTTTAGTATAATGGTCATTTGATAACGCACCAACCCAACACCGGTTAATACTTTTTTCCGTGAGAATTTTAGCACAATCCTATATTTAATTTGCAGACATCACAATTCCGCCGCAATGTTTTTGTCGATATATAACCCGATCAAATCGGCAAGATGCTAATATTACAGACGTTGAACTGTAATAAGTTATTTTGAATTTAGTCGGATTTAATTGAAGTCCAATGGAGTCCATTGACATTTCAAGTCGGGACAACCATGAAAATAATAGAAACTGACTGAAGTTTTTGTCTCATTCTGTCATAAGCGAAAGCTCATAAGAAAAATACAGTGTCAACTATCTGTTTTCAGTTTCTATTTTTATGCGGCTTCTATGTATATTATTCTTCTGAGCTTTCGAAGCACGGAGGAGCTCGTGATATTTTTATGTCACTTCCGGTCACCCATTCTAATGGGTGGTTGCTTATCATGCGTAAGCACTAATAATGCTCTAGTATTAGAGTTATATATTTAATTATTACTTATTCATTTAGATATGTTTTTTTTTTTATGATAGACATTTCCAATCAATAATTAAATGAAATAACAATATATACCTTTTATCGAAGGTTTGTTGTACAAATGGGTCATCACACTGTAATTATGCTCAGCGAACCCGGAAGCCCCGTTGCCAATTGGACCTGAAAATTATATTTTCAATATTAAGTTACATTAATTATTTATAAATTACATATTAACATTTTAAAAATTCTTAGTAGTAAACTATAGTTTAAGTAATAGTATTTTATTTACGTAAATATTCAAAATAAAAATGTGATTACCGGTACAGTCTGGCGCAGGATGCGAAACTTGATAATCCAAGGTAGGATTCACATGTTCAGATGGTTCTGAAAACGATGATTCATTTTATTTTTCAGAATATAAAAAGAGGGAAGGGAAACATATTTCAACCAAGATTTAATTTGATATTGATTTACTTGCATAAATTATAAATTCATCACCAAGTTTTCTGACTTAATATTTTTTAAATGTTATTATTGTTACACATATAAAATTAATAGTCTCAAGTAACTAAGTTAGTAATGCATATTAAGATAATTAAATAATTTAATTATTAAAATTACAGTTACCTAAAACTTCGGTCGTAGAGCAGGAGATAGAAGATGGGCTATAAACGGATAACTGGGACTGTTGATGCTGGATTCCAAAAGTATCTGTAAATTAAATTAAATGTGATGAAGATAGATAAACATACATAGTAACATAGTATCACGTCTTTATCACTTACGTGGTAGACAGAGCCTAAGGCCATTAGACCGAAAGGCTAAGTTTAGCAAGTTGATGGATATGATAAGATAGATATGATGAGTAAAAATTAGAGAATTACATTTTTAAGATGATCAATAAACATATGATTACACATTGCATCAGCTGGATGAGTGTTATCAGCAGGTTGATAGTCCATAGCAGCATTAACGCTAAGAGTTGATGATGTATCTGAAAATATACAAGGAAATGTTAGAGTTGATGTCTCATATTACAACTTATATACTTTCAATACCAAATTAAGGGAGAAGAAAATGGTATCAAAATATTTAATTTGGTAACTAAAATTTATTAATTATGCTTTACGTGACTAAATCAACTATTTAGGTTTTTATATACTAGTTGCTTTAGTATTAAAAAGTTGACAATAAATTCGGTATAAATAAAACAAAGGCTGGACATTTTGATGAAATATGTTATGGAGGTAGGAACCCTCAATTAATACGGCTACGTTTTCCCGACTATCTAAAATAGAAGCAGTATGAAGTTCGCCGGGATAGCTAGTGGAAAATAAAATATGAAGAAAATACTAGCTGCACGATCAACCACGGCCATTTATTAACACTTTCGCTGACACTGCCCGCCTGTAGATGTAATTCTATTGTTATTTTTTTTGTGTCTGGTTCAGTGTCAGCGAAAGTGTTAATTATAAATAGATTTATGTATGAATTTGAATACTTTACTTATTTGGTATATGTGAAATTGGAACTGCTAATGCATTAAGTCGTTTGAAACGACTTCTATGTGCCTCTATGAAGTGAATATCACAAATCCTCTTCCTCTTGAAAAATTCATAATCAGATGATGTTTCTAGTTTGCCACCAACTAGACTGACCCAAGTTTTGAAACGCTCTGGGAATTTATCAGGACTGGGAAACACATGTACCGGAACATCTGTAATAAAATTATATTCTGTATGAATAATATTTAAGTATTAAACTAGACTCATTGTGACTATTTTAGTGCAGTGAAATGAATAGATATTATTTCTACCTAGTAAGAACATTTCACACGTGGTATATTGATTTGGTATTTGAATAATGGTAAACATATGATCGTCGTCAGCAGGTCCTTTTAGTCTCCGCTGCAGGAGCATGACCCTCTCTGTACTAAAGGAGCCATACGTGGCCAGAGCAGACAGAGGATTTGGCCTACACTCTCCTCGCTGACCAGACGGGTTTGAGAGGTCTCATTGATGTTGCTTGTATTTCCTAAGTCGCCTCTTACGACATCCACGGGAAGAGTTGGAGTGGTCCTATTCTACTCTGCCGGAAACCACACGGTGAACATATGATGAGGTATACAAATAACAGTTTAAACATTGAAAGAACCTATTGGTTTAATACAAGAATTGTACTGGAAGAAATTGTACTAGAAGAAAACTCACTGTAAGTCAGCTAGCCGCTTTCAAATACGAATTAAGTTTATGTAATACAAGCCTACGTACCTTTTACTCTACATCCAAATGCACATAAGTAAGGCATTTTGTCGAGATTGATCTTCGATAGTTTTAATAAAACTACACAAAATAGCGTATTTTTCGCAAATTTAGCGTCTTTCGCAAACTTGGTATCACAACACAGAGTACTGATTTCCAAATCGTCCCTCGACACTAACACGGAGGAATAATCTCAACTCGACGTTATTAGAGGAAAAAACGATTAAATACCAACAATTAATCACAAAAAAAACACCACACGGTCAACACAGTCGTACGCGCAGCAACTTTCGTGTGATTTCAATTTTGAATTTACACAACAGGTTGCCAACACTAATCATTCCGTATCAGTGTTGCAAGGCTAAAAAATAACAAACTCATTAATTACGAAAATTAAAAAACGAAGTATATCACTTCAATGATTAATTATTGTAACGTGTAAATTCCACATATTAATTTTATTTTTAAATTAATTACTTATTACACTCAGAGACATCTATCGGCATTTTATCTCAACAGAAACTTAGTTTCAAGTTCAAAGGAAGAGATGGCGCCACATCAATTCTCTCAAACTAAGAGTAAGGAAGTCTATGGCTCAGAAGAATAATATACATAGAAGCCGCATAAAAATAGAAACTGAAAACAGATAGTTGACACTGTATTTTTCTTATGAGCTTTCGCTTATGACAGAATGAGACAAAAACTTCAGTCAGTTTCTATTATTTTCATGGTTGTCCCGACTTGAAATGTCAATGGACTCCATTGGACTCCAATTAAATCCGACTAAATTCAAAATAACTTATTACAGTTCAACGTCTGTAATATTAGCATCTTGCCGATTTGATCGGGTTATATATCGACAAAAACATTGCGGCGGAATTGTGATGTCTGCAAATTAAATATAGGATTGTGCTAAAATTCTCACGGAAAAAAGTATTAACCGGTGTTGGGTTGGTGCGTTATCAAATGACCATTATACTAAACAATGTCTTGTGCAATGGAGCGATGTAAATCCCATTCAGGACGAACAGAAATAAATTCTGTAAAACATAATTTTCTTCGGTAAGTTTTTCAGTTAAAATTGCATAATTAAAACCCAAAATACCTCAAAATACAACAATAATATTGTCAATTATATAACGTATTGTATAAATGACAACTTTTATAGGTATTTTGCTTAAAATTATCGTTTTTTCCTTATTTCAAATTAGGTTAGTTTTTTTGCTAGTGATGTGGTAAAATCACGTATCTACGAGTATATCGATATTTTTTATGACGGTCTTGCTATCAGGGATATTTTTGTTAGTGTTGAGCCATGCAATAGTAATGTAACAAATTGAACCATCATGGTAATTAAACAACCAGCAAAGTGTGAGTCGGACTCGCGCACGAAGGGTTCCGTACCATCCTTACATATAATATTATAAATGTGAAAGTGAGTTTGTTTGTTACGCTTCCACGCCGTAACTTCTGAACCGATCATCATGAAATTTTGCATCATCATCATCACCATTGCACGATCTCTGGAGTACGGAAAAGAACATAGACATAAATTACATCTCAGAATAAGGTACTGTTATCGGGGATAGACATTAACGCGAGCGGAGCCGTGGGCGTAAGCTATAAAAACGCCCGAAATTTTTGTTTGTAATATTTCAACTGTCTCACTATCACGGTTCATGAGATACAGCCTGGTGACAGACAGATGGATATCGGAGTCATATTAGTAGGGTCCTGTTTTTATCCTTTGGGTACGGAACCCTAAAAAGAATCGATTTTTACTAATATGAAGAAAATTATTGTTGAAATTTTATTGCAGCTCCCTGAAGTAAAAGGATAAAAAGGTGTGGATCCGAGGAACTTTCAAGCGACATATTGGACATAAAATGTCATACATACTCGAATTTGTTCAAAATATTTTACTGCCGTGCCGATACATTAATTTCGAATATAAAATTAAATGGAAGCGATTGAAACACGATGCTTTACCTACATTTATATTTGCCGAATTATAAATCAATGGTAATAAGAAAGTTTACGGAAACGGTTTTATTATTTATATTTAAAATTATGAAAAACATTTTATTTTGGACAGTAATGAAAGTGGGTAAAGTAATCTCTTGTTTTTCTTCACCTCTTGTTTTTCTATTACCAACACTGTGAATTTTTCACAAATAACACACTGGCACTTTTTTACCCTAGTGTAAAAGTTTTATAAAATAAAAAATATCACTTGGAATTATGTGTTTCTCTTTACCTAGCTGATTATGTTTCCTTTACTGACTGTTCCTCAAAGCTAGCTGGGAAAAGCTTTAGATGGTTTTGGAATATGCTGAATGGCCCATTGATCAAGTGAAAAATATATCTGACCTTATATTACCTTTTGATACATGAGCGCCCCATTGCAATTTAGAGTCTATTGTGATTCCTAAGAAGGTGGTATCATTTACAAAGTCTATTTTACCTTCAACTAGTATGTCAACGTTGGACTGCCTCACATTGGGGACTGTAAATCGAATGCATTGGGTTTTTTGCGCATTCATAGGTAAGGTAGGTAAGTAGGCACTGTTTGAATTTCGAAATAATCGAAAATATGATTGACATCATATTAGGTATTCTGCCGTTCGACTAATACTGGGTAAGGCCTAATGACCAGCAGTAGACAGTAGACGCGCGGTGGGTAATGTATGGTTTTTTTTTTTACCTATTTATCAGATGAAGCCAAGCGGCGCCATGCGATTAGGAGTTATTTAGGTGTATCTTGACGTAACTTTTAAAGTAAAAGCCTCTTTAGCGGCTTTGTGCACTTTTTGGGATGGGTAAAATAGAAAACTCGCGTCAGGACACGTGAATTGATCGAAAATTCGTAAGAAGGACACGGACCTGAGTATGCCGCAAAGGCGAGTTTTCACTTCTGCCGGCACTCCTGGAGTGCAACTAGTTGTTTTTTTTTTTTATGAATCGTACTCATTTAACGAATCGATACAATCAGAGTAGAGTATAAATTTCTTAGGACGAAACATTTAGTCGATAAATATATTTCATCGATATAGTACAACCCTGATCACATCAGTACCCCAGGACAACCTGCACATTTACGCAAATGGCATTGTATATGCATCTCTTTCTGATGCTTTAACAATGCCATAAGTAAAAACAGTGTAGAATATTGTATTTTGTTGTTATTTTAACACGGTTTCTATGCTTTAGTTATTGTTCTGAGGTCTATGGAGAAGCCCTTGTCAACATATATGAATTTTTACTTATACAAATATCAGGCATTTATGGTACAAAGTGTGAAATATCTCTTTCTTTCTTTAGTACAATTGCCTTTGACAAAAGAGACATACATATTTTAGTTTTTGCTAATTTATGGTAAAAGCTGTCAAAAGTTTAGGTACGTGCCAAAATCCGCCATATTATGTAACGAGTTTCGTGGTAGTTGTGCTGTCAACGGGTGTTGTTTACTATTTGGAAAAGTTGAGATTTGGGACAAAAATACGCGAAAATAAGGTAATAAATACGTGGAAGTGTGAGAAAACTGTTTATCAAGTTGACTAAATGTTGTATTGTGATGAGTGGTGCAAGAAAAAACATAAATCAACCATAATTGACTCTTCATAGGTTAGTAACCCGTTTTCTAGCAAGAAAGCTCTTTATTGATTCTGATTGAGGAGCAAAATAAAACACGATCTTAAATTTATGTATAAACTGTTGTTAACTGGTCATATTTTTGTAATACAGTCAGTATTTTCATTTATTTTTTCCTCATTTGTTTACATACTTGAATAGGGTTGTGCATTATCTAAATAAAAAATAATATTTTTTTTATAGGTTTCCGATGAATGAAGCTTTGAGGAATAAATGCTTAGAGGCTATCCGGTTCGGAAAAATATTAATCCTCGGCAACAGGATTGGTACATCTGCTCTTTGCATTTTGAGAAAAGCTGTTTCAATAGAACGCTTGAATTTATGATATGAGACTTCGTGACAACTCATCGCCAACAATATTTTCATTTCCGGTAAGTTTAATGTATACAGTTAATGCCAATGAATAAATGTTTTAGGGTTCGGTACCCAAAGGGTAAAAACGGGATCCTAATGATATGGCTCTGGTGTCCGTCTGTCACCAGGCTGTATCTCATGAACCGTGATAGTTAGACAGTTGAAACTTTAACAGATGGATATATTTCTGTTGCCGCTATAAGGACAAAAACTAAACTAGAATAAAAAAATTAATTAAGGGGGCTTCCATACAGCAAGCATGATTTTTTTGCAGTTTTTATAGATAATAGTACAGAACCCTTCTTCGTGCCTGAGTCCGACTCGCACTTGGCCGGTTTATTCGTTTTTTCTGTCAGACAATACTAAAAACCGTTGGGTGATTTGGCAGGAGTAGCCGGCTCATGCATGCAAATGTACGCAAAGTTATGTGTGACAACGTATTGTCGAATTATGGATGCAATCATATGATGTCATGCATACAACAATGCACTTAATAGATTATACTTGTACATAATCCTTATCCTTACTTCCTTACTAATATTATAAATGCGAAAGTGAGTTTGTTTGTTTGTTTGTGACGCTTTCACGCCGTAACTACTGAACCGATCATCATGAAATTTTGCATACAAGTTCTCCGGAGTACGGAGAAGGACATAGGCTACCTTTTATCCCGGGAAAAATTACTACTATTCCCGAGGGATCGACATTGACGCGGGCGGAGCCGCGGGCAAAAGCTAGTTTATTATAATTGTGTTAATTATTTGCACGTTTACTTTTCAGCACCGGCTACACAAGAGAAATTTGTACTGCGTGAAACAAGCAATATCAATACTGATTTTGCTAGTACGACGTTTTATTCCTATTACCAGTATCAGATGAAGTTCAGAAAGAGGTACCTATGTAAATAAAACATATTTTTTAAATATTTCGATAAAGCAATACCTTGTGGCATTATGATCCAAAAATAAAAATTATATGCTTAATATAATATTTTATAAATCTGAAATTATAATATTCATTTAAGTGATAAGATACAGGGCGTATGCATGAACTTGTCAGTAATGCGTCTTACTTATTATCTCAGCTGTGCAGTACAAGTTTCAAATCTTTTCATTGGCTGGAGCTAACTAAATACCTCCCCCTCTGCCCTGAGACAGAGACAGACTTATTCTAAATTTAATAATAAAATATTATGATTTAACTAAGTATATTGAAATTTCAGATCGTGGAATATGAAAAAAATAAAGGCTGTAAAAGATAAACGTTTGAACCAGCAGAAGAAATTACAATTTGAAAGATATTATGTTACATATAAATATCACGGTGAAATTAAATGTAAATATCTTTCAGATAGATGGTTTTTAAACAAATTAATACTTTTTAGGAATGATTAAGTAAACAAAGTTATAAAATAAATTGTCATTTTATTATCCTTTCCCAAAATGTTTTTTATAAGCTCTGTCGGCTCTGTGTACAAAATAAGAGTACTGTTTAAAGTAGATCATTACATAGTATGGAAGTGACAACCCTAGGCAATGGCAGCCATTTTATGTAACGATTCTGTGATGTAGGTATACACGATTTTTTTGTAGGTATTTCCAGTCCTCTTTTTTCTTTGGTCTGAGCTCTCAAACGTCATCCCATAGAAATGTCCTCCCCCTGCCACAGATTTAAAAGAGTATATATAGAGTGACATTGACATTGTGTTGAGGTGACATTGACAATGTGTTCATATCAAAACATTGAACAACTATCAACTATCATCATGTTTGTTCTTCTGAGGTTCAGATGAAGAAATATGTATGTGGGTGCATGAATTTGTAAATGTTTTATCGTACGGGGTTGATTTTCAATCTACGCTCATTCATTTTCAGTACGAAGCTGTCAAATATATGAACGATTATACGTAGTATCTATTAGTAGTTTGTGGAACGATTCTAACGCCTGGCCCAAACTGTCAATGTCAAATTGCTTAGTGTTTCGAAAACTTGTTTTCCAAGTTTATTAAATTTAGTATCGTTTAAGTGTAGCCAATAGTTCATATCATACTATTGCGATACAATTTTAGCCACATATTATTTTAGTGCTGATGTGCTTATTTTTATATAAATTCGCAGACTTAAGAATAAAATAACCTTAAACATGATGCATCGGAGTCCAGCAGTCTGCCGCATCTGCCTCTCAGTGGACGCGCCCATGAGCAACATTGACACCACTGCCCTGCAGCTCGTGTACGAGAGGCTGACGGGGGCTTTTGTAAGTATTCTAACACTAGTTAAGTCTGCTTTCAATGTAAAAGTAAAAGCTGTTATATCAGTGGCACAACATTCCAGCTCGTGAGTGGGAACAGGCCCGTGGCGGCGTGCTACATCTGCCGCGCTATGTTGTACAAGAGCCACAAGCTGATGGTGACCGCCACCAGGGCAGACCATGCACTGACTGCTATTTTGGAGACGGCTGGCGAGGTATTTATGTTATATTGTTTCTGTTTCTAAAAATGCTGAGCAATGGCAGGGACCACGCAACAAAGCAGTCAAGATGGCACGCACTTTCTAGACAAAGTTTTATAGAGGGCTAAAGCAATATGCAAACAATATGTGAAATATGTGCTAGCATTGTAAATTATTTTGCCTTCTAAAATCTGATGTTTTCTCCCAGTATTTACCTTCATTTCACTAGAATCAAGTAACATAATGGTTGATTAAAATGATCATACACGAGTCAGATAGCAATACAATCTGGAGGTATGAGGAGGGTGGAGAAAGGGCGCGCTAGTATGTACTAACTGTTTGTTTGTATTCAGATTACAGAACAATCAGTATCCCGGATTGACCGCGAGGCCATTGGCATGTGTGCATCGCTGTCCTTCTCTGTGGCTGAATGTTGTGACAGCACGCTGCCAAAACCGATCATGGTCAAAACTGAGCCGGAGTCAGAGGATGCTGTCGACACCGCGACGGACGATGAGGACCCAGCGGGTACATATGTTCAAGTTAACCATACGTCCCACTCTCTTCCATGCTGGTCTGGGAGAAAAGAGAAACATAAAATGTACATGCTGCTTCTCTGCCCGCGCAGACCTTAGAAGCCTGCCGATGGAATTAGTGGAAATTTAAGATAGCATGTTACTAACCTTGCCAGCAAAATTGATTCCATTTACCACTAGAGTAAGAAATAAGTCACTTAATATAGAGGGAACATGAATATAAATAATAAATAATAATAATGTTTATTTCTATCCACAAACATGGTACTTACAGACTAAATTACAATCAAATTAAATTAAGTACTAAAACAACCAGTTTGTGGGAAGCTGATGCTTGCACTAGGTTGACGACTCACCAGCATTTGTCATCAGAACAGAAGCTGACCTGGAAAAGATTGTGCCAAGCATTAAGTGACATTGATCATCTGTTTACATTTGGGAATAGGTTTTTCTTTTTGCTATATTATAAGATTTATATAAAATTTAGATGTTATACTGTATATATATTTTTAATAATTACCTACTCAACTATACACACATTTTTTTCTCTTATTTTACTATTCAATGCGTTAATTAACTTAGCAATTTATGATTTTAAACATTTATCTACACTTGGGAGTGAGCTTCGGTTTTCGCCATACTATAAGACTTGTATAAAATTAAGACATAATACAGTATAGCCAAAAAAAAAAATCTACTGTACTAAACACACTATGTTTACTATTATTATTTCACTTTTTAGGGAGACAAATAACTTACCAATTTACATCAGCAAATTGACCTGGAAGTTAAGTCTATCTTATTCGAATCCTTTCATTTTTGCGTTACATATGAACTTGCGTAACGGAGTAATGCTGTTTCATACACAAATAACTTCACATATATTATTTAAATATTACAACCTTAAATATAAACAAACAACTCGAATAAGTAAATACGGACATAAATCTTTCATCTTTGTTTATGGATAGTAAACTGTCAATTTACTATCAGAATTGTGGCGGTATTAGAACTAAACTGCAGACAGTTTATATGAACATTCTTTCGTCTACCTACGACATTATTGTACTTACCGAGACCTGGCTGACTCCGGAAATATTTAATAATGAATTTATAGACCAACGGTATGTTGTTTTTAGGTGCGATCGCGACCGGCAAGCCACAAAAAAGGATGATGGGGGTGGTGTATTGGTTGCTATCTTGAAAGGTCTCAGCCCTGTTGAATTCGATCTATCTCACATCGCACGTGAAGTGACTTCACCTTCGTGTATAGAACACTTGTTGATTGAAATACCTGGCAGAGACAGTAACACCCGACACATTATCAGCGCTGCGTATATACCCCCATGGGCTCGCGTTTGTGCTTATGAAAGCCATTTCATTTTCCTTCAGGAGGCATTTAATAATACTAACGTCAATAGTATATTCATTATTGGAGATTACAATCTAAATGAAATAAATTGGACTTATTCTAATACCAACAATCCCGACGATGGATTGACACACGCTGCTACATCGTCTCGAAGTCTCTTACTAAATGACTGCATGTCAAATTTAGACTGCAAGCAATACAACTCTTTATTGAATGTAAATAATAGGACCCTTAATCTAGTTATTAGTAACACACATTGTAGCGCCCAAGTTCAACCCCTATCCATTGTTCCACCCAACAACCACCACCCCTCTTTTGTTGCATATATATCTGTACCTACCCCAGTTAAAATTCTTTTAAAGAAGCCTATTTTAAAATATAACTTCTATAAAGCAGATTATAAAACAATAAATGAAGAAATAGCGAATATTAATTGGACAGAGCAGCTTAGCCAATTAACTTCCGCCAATGCAGTTGACTTATTTTATAACAAAATCAACAGTATAATTAAAAAAAACACACCTTTATTAAATTCGATATCATCTAAATTTCCTGTTTGGTTTCCTCAATCACTTATTCATATAGTAAAAAAAAACAGAGGTCATGGATTAAATGGAAGAAATTTGGCAATGTTTCGGATATGAAAGTTTTTCTTATTACAGGGGCATATTCAAGGAAAAGTGTTCTAAGAGTTATCGTGATTACATTTCGTCTGTTGAAAATAATATCTCCACTAATATTAAATACTTTTGGACATATATAGCCAACCGTAGAGGTAAATCCGGCATACCATCTGAAATGAAATTTAAAAATGATAAATCTACTAAACCTGAAGTAATTTGTGAGATGTTCTCCGAATATTTTAAATCCGTTTTCGAACCCAAATCCCCCAAAACTGATAACTGGCAACCTCCGACTGATATCTCCGATAATTGTGAACCTATATCAAAGTTGTCTTTTATTGAAGAAAAAATCCTCAATGAACTTAAGTTGCTCAACACGTCTAAGGGCGCTGGGCCCGATGGAATCCCACCATACTTTTTAAAACAAACGGCCAGTACCATATGTAATCCCCTTCATATAATTTTTAATAAATGTTTAACGGAGGGCTTCTTCCCTGATATTTGGAAAACCGCATATATTATTCCTGTGCATAAAAACGGTTCCAGACAGGATGTTGAGCAATATCGACCTATTTCTATTCTCTCTGCCTTATCAAAGCTTTTCGAGCGACTCGTTCATAATGAGATTTATCCTACGCTTCACAAAATTGTTATTCAAGAGCAACACGGTTTTGTCAAGGGTCGCTCTACCGCGTCTAACCTAATTACATTCACTTCTAATTTATTTGAAAATTTTGACAAGGGGGTACAAGTTGATGCTGTATACACTGACTTCCAAAAAGCTTTCGACAAGGTAGATCACGAAATTCTTCTGAACAAAATCGCCTTCAATGGAATCAGAGGTTATTTATTACGCTGGTTTCAGTCTTATATTGCCAACCGCACTCAAATGGTAGCTATTAACGGCTATCAATCTAAACCGGTTCTCGTTACCTCTGGAGTACCTCAGGGTTCCATTCTAGGGCCCTTAATGTTCATTATGTATATTAATGACATTAGGACTTGCTTTGAGAACTCTGAATTTCTTATATATGCCGATGATCTTAAGGCTTATAAATCTATCAGGACAATTGAAGACTGTATCTCCCTTCAATCTGATTTAGACTGGTTAACAACGTACTGCTCTGAGAACAAATTGCACCTCAGCATACCTAAATGTAACTTCATATGTTTTACCAAGAATATTAATGTTGTCAAATTTGATTATAAACTTTGTAACTCCTCTTTAAGTAAAGTTGCATCCGTTAAAGACTTGGGCGTCAACCTTGACGATAAGCTCTGTTTGGAAACTCATGTACAGAACATCATAAACAAAGCATTTAAAATGTTTGGGTTTGTCCTGAGATCGTCCGTTGACTTCAGGAAATCTTCCACTTACCTTTATTTATACAAATCTCTTGTAAGATCACAACTGGAATACGCGGTTTCGGCTTGGAATCCTTACTATCAAAAATACATCAAAGCTATTGAGAATGTACAGCATAAATTCCTACGCACCATGCATTTTAAATGTCATCGCCGTCATCTTAGATATTCTGAGCTTCTTTCCAGGTATAATTTGTTGACTCTCGAATCTAGACGTAAGTATCTTGAAGCTATTTTCCTTTTCAATATAGTACATAACAAAATTGACTCCTTAAATATTGTGAAGAAATTGTCTTATATTGTTCCTAGAAGATGTGTCCAACGTGCGGCTCGCTCCCGGCGACCGCTATTCAAGTTTTCTGTTTGTCGAACAAATTCAGGTCTACGTTCACCTATGCGTCGTATGGTTGAGTCTTATAATATACTGTTTAATGATAATCTAGATATATTTACTTGTAAAGTTTATAAATTTAAGAAAATGCTTAACTCAATTTTACGCTCACATGATGTAAAGTCCTGTAATTAGTTATCTTCTTATTATTATGATGTTTTTCTATCTTTCCAATGCTTTTTGTTTACTTTTTTATTTATTTTGTTTTGTTTTTCCCTACTTCTCTCTTTTAACACTGTTAAAATTTAATTAATTAAATTCACTTTATTATACTATCTAGCTATATACCTCTAGTGGCAAATTTAGTCTAACATAAACAGATTTAAACTGTGAATAGCGTTGTGGGTTGCATAATTATCAATATCATGTACACCTTGTTTTATCTTTAAGATTTTATTATGTAACTGTTTGTTATTCCTAAATAAATAAATAAATAAATAGGTTTGTACCTGTATTGCAAGTCATCAGGCCCCCGCCTCTAAAATTATCTAATATTATAAGTACTAATTGAAATAAATTATTACAACAATGTTGTGTGTTAGGTACATTTAATCTAGGGAAATTATGACTAACCAAAAATGAAGACGAAAGAAAGGAAAGTTCTTGAAGGAATATGTATGGGTAGTCAAGTCATGTATTTATTTGTACAACCCTGATCACATCAGTACCCCAGGACAACCTGCACATTTACGCAAATGGCATTGTATATGCATCTCTTTCTGATGCTTTAACAATGCCATAAGTAAAAACAGTGTAGAATATTGTATTTTGTTGTTATTTTAACACGGTTTCTATGCTTTAGTTATTGTTCTGAGGTCTATGGAGAAGCCCTTGTCAACATATATGAATTTTTACTTATACAAATATCAGGCATTTATGGTACAAAGTGTGAAATATATCTTTGTCTCTTTCTTTCTTTAGTACAATTGCCTTTGACAAAAGAGACATACATATTTTAGTTTTTGCTAATTTATGGTAAAAGCTGTCAAAAGTTTAGGTACGTGCCAAAATCCGCCATATTATGTAACGAGTTTCGTGGTAGTTGTGCTGTCAACGGGTGTTGTTTACTATTTGGAAAAGTTGAGATTTGGGACAAAAATACGCGAAAATAAGGTAATAAATACGTGGAAGTGTGAGAAAACTGTTTATCAAGTTGACTAAATGTTGTATTGTGATGAGTGGTGCAAGAAAAAACATAAATCAACCATAATTGACTCTTCATAGGTTAGTAACCCGTTTTCTAGCAAGAAAGCTCTTTATTGATTCTGATTGAGGAGCAAAATAAAACACGATCTTAAATTTATGTATAAACTGTTGTTAACTGGTCATATTTTTGTAATACAGTCAGTATTTTCATTTATTTTTTCCTCATTTGTTTACATACTTGAATAGGGTTGTGCATTATCTAAATAAAAAATAATATTTTTTTTATAGGTTTCCGATGAATGAAGCTTTGAGGAATAAATGCTTAGAGGCTATCCGGTTCGAAAAAATATTAATCCTCGGCAACAGGATTGGTACATCTGCTCTTTGCATTTTGAGAAAAGCTGTTTCAATAGAACGCTTGAATTTATGATATGAGACTTCGTGACAACTCATCGCCAACAATATTTTCATTTCCGGTAAGTTTAATGTATACAGTTAATGCCAATGAATAAATGTTTTAGGGTTCGGTACCCAAAGGGTAAAAACGGGATCCTAATGATATGGCTCTGGTGTCCGTCTGTCACCAGGCTGTATCTCATGAACCGTGATAGTTAGACAGTTGAAACTTTAACAGATGGATATATTTCTGTTACCGCTATAAGGACAAAAACTAAACTAGAATAAAAAAATTAATTAAGGGGGCTTCCATACAGCAAGCATGATTTTTTTGCAGTTTTTATAGATAATAGTACAGAACCCTTCTTCGTGCCTGAGTCCGACTCGCACTTGGCCGGTTTATTCGTTTTTTCTGTCAGACAATACTAAAAACCGTTGGGTGATTTGGCAGGAGTAGCCGGCTCATGCATGCAAATGTACGCAAAGTTATGTGTGACAACGTATTGTCGAATTATGGATGCAATCATATGATGTCATGCATACAACAATGCACTTAATAGATTATACTTGTACATAATCCTTATCCTTACTTCCTTACTAATATTATAAATGCGAAAGTGAGTTTGTTTGTTTGTTTGTGACGCTTTCACGCCGTAACTACTGAACCGATCATCATGAAATTTGGCATACAAGTTCTCCGTAGTACGGAGAAGGACATAGGCTACCTTTTATCCCGGGAAAAATTACTACTATTCACGAGGGATCGACATTGACGCGGGCGGAGCCGCGGGCAAAAGCTAGTTTATTATAATTGTGTTAATTATTTGCACGTTTACTTTTCAGCACCGGCTACACAAGAGAAATTTGTACTGCGTGAAACAAGCAATATCAATACTGATTTTGCTAGTACGACGTTTTATTCCTATTACCAGTATCAGATGAAGTTCAGAAAGAGGTACCTATGTAAATAAAACATATTTTTTAAATATTTCGATAAAGCAATACCTTGTGGCATTATGATCCAAAAATAAAAATTATATGCTTAATATAATATTTTTTAAATCTGAAATTATAATATTCATTTAAGTGATAAGATACAGGGCGTATGCATGAACTTGTCAGTAATGCGTCTTACTTATTATCTCAGCTGTGCAGTACAAGTTTCAAATCTTTTCATTGGCTGGAGCTAACTAAATACCTCCCCCTCTGCCCTGAGACAGAGACAGACTTATTCTAAATTTAATAATAAAATATTATGATTTAACTAAGTATATTGAAATTTCAGATCGTGGAATATGAAAAAAATAAAGGCTGTAAAAGATAAACGTTTGAACCAGCAGAAGAAATTACAATTTGAAAGATATTATGTTACATATAAATATCACGGTGAAATTAAATGTAAATATCTTTCAGATAGATGGTTTTTAAACAAATTAAT
Organism: Elegia similella; assembly: GCA_947532085.1. Classification (NCBI taxonomy): domain Eukaryota; kingdom Metazoa; phylum Arthropoda; class Insecta; order Lepidoptera; family Pyralidae; genus Elegia; species Elegia similella. The sequence goes on from OX383950.1 coordinate 14,478,792, forward strand.
ACTTTTTAGGAATGATTAAGTAAACAAAGTTATAAAATAAATTGTCATTTTATTATCCTTTCCCAAAATGTTTTTTATAAGCTCTGTCGGCTCTGTGTACAAAATAAGAGTACTGTTTAAAGTAGATCATTACATAGTATGGAAGTGACAACCCTAGGCAATGGCAGCCATTTTATGTAACGATTCTGTGATGTAGGTATACACGATTTTTTTGTAGGTATTTCCAGTCCTCTTTTTTCTTTGGTCTGAGCTCTCAAACGTCATCCCATAGAAATGTCCTCAGAAGAATAATATACATAGAAGCCGCATAAAAATAGAAACTGAAAACAGATAGTTGACACTGTATTTTTCTTATGAGCTTTCGCTTATGACAGAATGAGACAAAAACTTCAGTCAGTTTCTATTATTTTCATGGTTGTCCCGACTTGAAATGTCAATGGACTCCATTGGACTCCAATTAAATCCGACTAAATTCAAAATAACTTATTACAGTTCAACGTCTGTAATATTAGCATCTTGCCGATTTGATCGGGTTATATATCGACAAAAACATTGCGGCGGAATTGTGATGTCTGCAAATTAAATATAGGATTGTGCTAAAATTCTCACGGAAAAAAGTATTAACCGGTGTTGGGTTGGTGCGTTATCAAATGACCATTATACTAAACAATGTCTTGTGCAATGGAGCGATGTAAATCCCATTCAGGACGAACAGAAATAAATTCTGTAAAACATAATTTTCTTCGGTAAGTTTTTCAGTTAAAAGTGCATAATTAAAACCCAAAATACCTCAAAATACAACAATACTGCCGTGCAGACCCTAAAATGCAGTAATAGGATTTTTAAGAGATTTTAGTTGAATACTGAACCTTATAGAGTACGTTATAAGGAGCATTGTGATTGAACTGATTTTTTAATACGATGATTTTTAAGACATAAAAATCAAGTTTAAGATTGCAGTAACTCAAAATCGCATGCCTGAATACACTATTAAACTAACTAACATACAGTAAGAGCATTTACGTATACGGGTCTCCATGACTTTACCAAGTTAAACGCAGTAAATATCGTTACTGCCTTTAATTTCTACCTAATTAAATATGATTGCATGTATATTAAAATGCAGTAATATTTTTTTGTATGATAAACATTATTACTGCATTAATGTTTATTATAATAATTACTAATTAAAGTGCAGCAAAGCACTTGAATACGGTATCTTATTTAGTATTAATAAAGGGGTTTCTGAAATTAAAACTAACTAACTTGCAGCATAATCAAAATACTGCTTTTTAGTTCTATTGTGCAATATTTTTGAACGCGAGTGTTAATGTTTAAAATGCAGTATATTTATTATTTACTGCAGTAAAGTAAATTAAATAGTAGACTAATCCAAATTTCCAAAATAGCTTAAAGATAATTTAAACGCAGTAATAATCACTATTACTGCATTTCAATTGGTAACGTAAGCAATAAGACTGTTTTTACTCTAAACTAAACCTTATTTACTGCGTCTTGTCGGCTCGGGATACGTCGCTCTTTCTCGCTCTAGCCACGGTAATGATATCTTTACCGTGCTCTAGCAGTCGCCTACCGACCCTACCGTACGCAGTGGAAGAAAGTCGTCTGCGCTGGTGCGGAAAAACGTGATTTTTTGATCCTTAACAAAAAAGAAAAAAGTCTACGAATTTGAAGACTTTTGCGCTGCTGTTGGAACTGCAACTTTCGGAAAAATATTTGTCAAACACATAGAAATATCTGATTTCTTCCTTTTTAAATTGTATATTGCTCTACGGAAAAACTTAAAGATGAAGATGGCAATACCTAAGTACCTAAAAATATAGTTAAAATAAAAGTTGACAGAGGCAACTACTGCATCTATTACAAAAAATATAGCGAATTGGATTGCCTAAAATAAAAATAAAATCCCAAACCTGATATTTAAACTACACCTAAGGGCTTCCACCATAAAACAAAATATTATAAGAACCTATTAAAGAATGGTCCTACCATTGATGCCGGAAAACAGGTTGGCACTGGCCTGGAAAAGTTTACCTTTTTCAGCTGAGGAAACCAATGGTTCATTGGTTATTGCAAATTTATTTCTATTGGTTAATGGAAATTATTTTTGTTGAGGATAGCGAAAAATGATGATGATTCCTAAGAGGTGTTTTTCCCTCAGCAGATTTTGTTGTCTTAAACTCGTATTAAAACTTTAAAAAAAAAATGTAATTAACATTTTATGCGAAGTTCGTTTTCGTTTAGTTATTTTATTAAGTTTATGTTTTTGTTGTCTCTTTATAGTTTTTGATAATGATGATACCGAGTATAGAATACTCATATCATTGCCACATATTTTATTTGATTGTCTATCGTGTTTTTTTCATTTCATGTGCCGTTAAAAGATCTCATGTGTTTTGCTAAAAGCCCAAAGCTATTTGACTGATATAGTTGTAAGTTTATACATAAATATAGTTTTATTAAGTTATTATGTTCAAACAAAATACTATTTAATAATTTGATATACGAATAGTACATATTATTTTCAATTTGTCAAATTGTTTTTTTATAAAGATTTATTTATGTAAAAATTTTATATTTCCTTACTACTTGCTGATTTACACGAATATTCACTATACAAATTAAAATGAAGTAAAGAAAGCGTTTTGCTGCAAATTAGTCTGCAAGGCTGCAAACGAATCAAAAATAGTCGCAGTATTAGGTTTTTTTGTCGCATTTTAATCTGCATAAGTTTACAATTTTGTATGCAGTAACAGTCATGATTTTGAAAAAAAACTATTTATTTAGAAACAAACAATTATTTTAAAATATTTTTTACGTCAGTTCAATCTTTTTGTTCAGTTATTCATCGTAGTAAAAAAACAACTTACCAAACATATGAAATAATATAAAAAATAAAGCATCAAAAAGATTTTCGCGCTTTTCTCGAAACCGCTTTTTTTCTCTTACTGCACTTTAGGTGCTGCAGGGCAGAATAATATTGTCAATTATATAACGTATTGTATAAATGACAACTTTTATAGGTATTTTGCTTAAAATTATCGTTTTTTCCTTATTTCAAATTAGGTTAGTTTTTTTGCTAGTGATGTGGTAAAATCACGTATCTACGAGTATATCGATATTTTTTATGACGGTCTTGCTATCAGGGATATTTTTGTTATTGTTGAGCCATGCAATAGTAATGTAACAAATTGAACCATCATGGTAATTAAACAACCAGCAAAGTGTGAGTCGGACTCGCGCACGAAGGGTTCCGTACCATCCTTACATATAATATTATAAATGTGAAAGTGAGTTTGTTTGTTACGCTTCCACGCCGTAACTTCTGAACCGATCATCATGAAATTTTGCATCATCATCATCACCATTGCACGATCTCTGGAGTACGGAAAAGAACATAGACATAAATTACATCTCAGAATAAGGTACTGTTATCGGGGATAGACATTAACGCGAGCGGAGCCGAGGGCGTAAGCTATAAAAACGCCCGAAATTTTTGTTTGTAATATTTCAACTGTCTCACTATCACGGTTCATGAGATACAGCCTGGTGACAGACAGATGGATATCGGAGTCATATTAGTAGGGTCCTGTTTTTATCCTTTGGGTACGGAACCCTAAAAAGAATCGATTTTTACTAATATGAAGAAAATTATTGTTGAAATTTTATTGCAGCTCCCTGAAGTAAAAGGATAAAAAGGTGTGGATCCGAGGAACTTTCAAGCGACATATTGGACATAAAATGTCATACATACTCGAATTTGTTCAAAATATTTTACTGCCGTGCCGATACATTAATTTCGAATATAAAATTAAATGGAAGCGATTGAAACACGATGCTTTACCTACATTTATATTTGCCCAATTATAAATCAATGGTAATAAGAAAGTTTACGGAAACGGTTTTATTATTTATATTTAAAATTATGAAAAACATTTTATTTTGGACAGTAATGAAAGTGGGTAAAGTAATCTCTTGTTTTTCTTCACCTCTTGTTTTTCTATTACCAACACTGTGAATTTTTCACAAATAACACACTGGCACTTTTTTACCCTAGTGTAAAAGTTTTATAAAATAAAAAATATCACTTGGAATTATGTGTTTCTCTTTACCTAGCTGATTATGTTTCCTTTACTGACTGTTCCTCAAAGCTAGCTGGGAAAAGCTTTAGATGGTTTTGGAATATGCTGAATGGCCCATTGATCAAGTGAAAAATATATCTGACCTTATATTACCTTTTGATACATGAGCGCCCCATTGCAATTTAGAGTCTATTGTGATTCCTAAGAAGGTGGTATCATTTACAAAGTCTATTTTACCTTCAACTAGTATGTCAACGTTGGACTGCCTCACATTGGGGACTGTAAATCGAATGCATTGGGTTTTTTGCGCATTCATAGGTAAGGTAGGTAAGTAGGCACTGTTTGAATTTCGAAATAATCGAAAATATGATTGACATCATATTAGGTATTCTGCCGTTCGACTAATACTGGGTAAGGCCTAATGACCAGCAGTAGACAGTAGACGCGCGGTGGGTAATGTATGGATTTTTTTTTTACCTATTTATCAGATGAAGCCAAGCGGCGCCATGCGATTAGGAGTTATTTAGGTGTATCTTGACGTAACTTTTAAAGTAAAAGCCTCTTTAGCGGCTTTGTGCACTTTTTGGGATGGGTAAAATAGAAAACTCGCGTCAGGACACGTGAATTGATCGAAAATTCGTAAGAAGGACACGGACCTGAGTATGCCGCAAAGGCGAGTTTTCACTTCTGCCGGCACTCCTGGAGTGCAACTAGTTGTTTTTTTTTTTATGAATCGTACTCATTTAACGAATCGATACAATCAGAGTAGAGTACATTTATGACTTTCTTATGACGAAACATTTAGTCGATAAATATATTTCATCGATATAGTACAACCCTGATCACATCAGTACCCCAGGACAACCTGCACATTTACGCAAATGGCATTGTATATGCATCTCTTTCTGATGCTTTAACAATGCCATAAGTAAAAACAGTGTAGAATATTGTATTTTGTTGTTATTTTAACACGGTTTCTATGCTTTAGTTATTGTTCTGAGGAAATGTCCTCCCCCTGCCACAGATTTAAAAGAGTATATATAGAGTGACATTGACATTGTGTTGAGGTGACATTGACAATGTGTTCATATCAAAACATTGAACAACTATCATCATGTTTGTTCTTCTGAGGTTCAGATGAAGAAATATGTATGTGGGTGCATGAATTTGTAAATGTTTTATCGTACGGGGTTGATTTTCAATCTACACTCATTCATTTTCAGTACGAAGCTGTCAAATATATGAACGATTATACGTAGTATCTCTTAGTAGTTTGTGGAACGATTCTAACGCCTGGCCCAAACTGTCAATGTCAAATTGCTTAGTGTTTCGAAAACTTGTTTTCCAAGTTTATTAAATTTAGTATCGTTTAAGTGTAGCCAATAGTTCATATCATACTATTGCGATACAATTTTAGCCACATATTATTTTAGTGCTGATGTGCTTATTTTTATATAAATTCGCAGACTTAAGAATAAAATAACCTTAAACATGATGCATCGGAGTCCAGCAGTCTGCCGCATCTGCCTCTCAGTGGACGCGCCCATGAGCAACATTGACACCACTGCCCTGCAGCTCGTGTACGAGAGGCTGACGGGGGCTTTTGTAAGTATTCTAACACTAGTTAAGTCTGCTTTCAATGTAAAAGTAAAAGCTGTTATATCAGTGGCACAACATTCCAGCTCGTGAGTGGGAACAGGCCCGTGGCGGCGTGCTACATCTGCCGCGCTATGTTGTACAAGAGCCACAAGCTGATGGTGACCGCCACCAGGGCAGACCATGCGCTGACTGCTATTTTGGAGACGGCTGGCGAGGTATTTATGTTATATTGTTTCTGTTTCTAAAAATGCTGAGCAATGGCAGGGACCACGCAACAAAGCAGTCAAGATGGCACGCACTTTCTAGACAAAGTTTTATAGAGGGCTAAAGCAATATGCAAACAATATGTGAAATATGTGCTAGCATTGTAAATTATTTTGCCTTCTAAAATCTGATGTTTTCTCCCAGTATTTACCTTCATTTCACTAGAATCAAGTAACATAATGGTTGATTAAAATGATCACACACGAGTCAGATAACAATACAATCTGTGAAGAATGAGGAGGGTGGAGGAAGGGCGCGCTAGTAACTAACTGTTTGTTTGTATTCAGATTACAGAACAATCAGTATCCCGGATTGACCGTGAGGCCATTGGCATGTGTGCGTCGCTGTCCTTCTCTGTAGCTGAATGTTGTGACAGCACGCTGCCAAAACCGATCATGGTCAAAACTGAGCCGGAGTCAGAGGATGCTGTCGACACCGCAACGGACGATGAGGACCCAGCGGGTACATATGTTCAAGTTAACCATACGTCCCACTCTCTTCCATGCTGGTCTGAGAGAAAAGAGAAACATAAAATGTACATGCTGCTTCTCTGCCCGCGCAGACCTTAGAAGCCTGCTGATGGAATTAGCGGAAATTTAAGATAGCATGTTACTTTAACCTTGCCAGCAAAATTGATTCCATTTACCACTAGAGTAAGAAATAAGTCACTTAATATAGAGGGAACATGAATATAAATAATAAATAATAATAATGTTTATTTCTATCCACAAACATGGTACTCACAGACTAAATTACAATCAAATTAAATTAAGTACTAAAACAACCAGTTTGTGGGAAGCTGATGCTTGCACTAGGTTGACGACTCACCAGCATTTGTCATCAGAACAGAAGCTGACCTGGAAAAGATTGTGCCAAGCATTAAGTGACATTGATCATCTGTTTACATTTGGGAATAGGTTTTTCTTTTTGCTATATTATAAGATTTATATAAAATTTAGATGTTATACTGTATATATATTTTTAATAATTACCTACTCAACTATACACACATTTTTTTCTCTTATTTTACTATTCAATGCGTTAATTAACTTAGCAATTTATGATTTTAAACATTTATCTACACTTGGGAGTGAGCTTCGGTTTTCGCCATACTATAAGACTTGTATAAAATTAAGACATAATACAGTATAGCCAAAAAAAAAAATCTACTGTACTAAACACACTATGTTTACTATTATTATTTCACTTTTTAGGGAGACAAATAACTTACCAATTTACATCAGCAAATTGACCTGGAAGTTAAGTCTATCTTATTCGAATCCTTTCATTTTTGCGTTACATATGAACTTGCGTAACGGAGTAATGCTGTTTCATACACAAATAACTTCACATATATTATTTAAATATTACAACCTTAAATATAAACAAACAACTCGAATAAGTAAATACGGACATAAATCTTTCATCTTTGTTTATGGATAGTAAACTGTCAATTTACTATCAGAATTGTGGCGGTATTAGAACTAAACTGCAGACAGTTTATATGAACATTCTTTCGTCTACCTACGACATTATTGTACTTACCGAGACCTGGCTGACTCCGGAAATATTTAATAATGAATTTATAGACCAACGGTATGTTGTTTTTAGGTGCGATCGCGACCGGCAAGCCACAAAAAAGGATGATGGGGGTGGTGTATTGGTTGCTATCTTGAAAGGTCTCAGCCCTGTTGAATTCGATCTATCTCACATCGCACGTGAAGTGACTTCACCTTCGTGTATAGAACACTTGTTGATTGAAATACCTGGCAGAGACAGTAACACCCGACACATTATCAGCGCTGCGTATATACCCCCATGGGCTCGCGTTTGTGCTTATGAAAGCCATTTCAATTTCCTTCAGGAGGCATTTAATAATACTAACGTCAATAGTATATTAATTATTGGAGATTACAATCTAAATGAAATAAATTGGACTTATTCTAATACCAACAATCCCGACGATGGATTGACACATGCTGCTACATCGTCTCGAAGTCTCTTACTAAATGACTGCATGTCAAATTTAGACTGCAAGCAATACAACTCTTTATTGAATGTAAATAATAGGACCCTTGATCTAGTTATTAGTAACACACATTGTAGTGTCCAAGTTCAACCCTTATCCATTGTTCCACCCAACAACCACCACCCCTCTTTTGTTGCATATATATCTGTACCTACCCCAGTTAAAATTCTTTTAAAGAAGCCTATTTTAAAATATAACTTCTATAAAGCAGATTATAAAACAATAAATGAAGAAATAGCGAATATTAATTGGACAGAGCAGCTTAGCCAATTAACTTCCGCCAATGCAGTTGACTTATTTTATAACAAAATCAACAGTATAATTAAAAAAAACACACCTTTATTAAATTCGATATCATCTAAATTTCCTGTTTGGTTTCCTCAATCACTTATTCATATAGTAAAAAAAAAACAGAGGTCATGGATTAAATGGAAGAAATTTGGCAATGTTTCGGACTATGAAAGTTTTTCTTATTACAGGGGCATATTCAAGGAAAAGTGTTCTAAGAGTTATCGTGATTACATTTCGTCTGTTGAAAATAATATCTCCACTAATATTAAATACTTTTGGACATATATAGCCAACCGTAGAGGTAAATCCGGCATACCATCTGAAATGAAATTTAAAAATGATAAATCTACTAAACCTGAAGTAATTTGTGAGATGTTCTCCGAATATTTTAAATCCGTTTTCGAACCCAAATCCCCCAAAACTGATAACTGGCAACCTCCGACTGATATCTCCGATAATTGTGAACCTATATCAAAGTTGTCTTTTATTGAAGAAAAAATCCTCAATGAACTTAAGTTGCTCAACACGTCTAAGGGCGCTGGGCCCGATGGAATCCCACCATACTTTTTAAAACAAACGGCCAGTACCATATGTAAACCCCTTCATATAATTTTTAATAAATGTTTAACGGAGGGCTTCTTCCCTGATATTTGGAAAACCGCATATATTATTCCTGTGCATAAAAACGGTTCCAGACAGGATGTTGAGCAATATCGACCTATTTCTATTCTCTCTGCCTTATCAAAGCTTTTCGAGCGACTCGTTCATAATGAGATTTATCCTACGCTTCACAAAATTGTTATTCAAGAGCAACACGGTTTTGTCAAGGGTCGCTCTACCGCGTCTAACCTAATTACATTCACTTCTAATTTATTTGAAAATTTTCACAAGGGGGTACAAGTTGATGCTGTATACACTGACTTCCAAAAAGCTTTCGACAAGGTAGATCACGAAATTCTTCTGAACAAAATCGCCTTCAATGGAATCAGAGGTTATTTATTACGCTGGTTTCAGTCTTATATTGCCAACCGCACTCAAATGGTAGCTATTAACGGCTATCAATCTAAACCGGTTCTCGTTACCTCTGGAGTACCTCAGGGTTCCATTCTAGGGCCCTTAATGTTCATTATGTATATTAATGACATTAGGACTTGCTTTGAGAACTCTGAATTTCTTATATATGCCGATGATCTTAAGGCTTATAAATCTATCAGGACAATTGAAGACTGTATCTCCCTTCAATCTGATTTAGACTGGTTAACAACGTACTGCTCTGAGAACAAATTGCACCTCAGCATACCTAAATGTAACTTCATATGTTTTACCAAGAATATTAATGTTGTCAAATTTGATTATAAACTTTGTAACTCCTCTTTAAGTAAAGTTGCATCCGTTAAAGACTTGGGCGTCAACCTTGACGATAAGCTCTGTTTGGAAACTCATGTACAGAACATCATAAACAAAGCATTTAAAATGTTTGGGTTTGTCCTGAGATCGTCCGTTGACTTCAGGAAATCTTCCACTTACCTTTATTTATACAAATCTCTTGTAAGATCACAACTGGAATACGCGGTTTCGGCTTGGAATCCTTACTATCAAAAATACATCAAAGCTATTGAGAATGTACAGCATAAATTCCTACGCACCATGCATTTTAAATGTCATCGCCGTCATCTTAGATATTCTGAGCTTCTTTCCAGGTATAATTTGTTGACTCTCGAATCTAGACGTAAGTATCTTGAAGCTATTTTCCTTTTCAATATAGTACATAACAACATTGACTCCTTAAATATTGTGAAGAAATTGTCTTATATTGTTCCTAGAAGATGTGTCCAACGTGCGGCTCGCTCCCGGCGACCGCTATTCAAGTTTTCTGTTTGTCGAACAAATTCAGGTCTACGTTCACCTATGCGTCGTATGGTTGAGTCTTATAATATACTGTTTAATGATAATCTAGATATATTTACTTGTAAAGTTTATAAATTTAAGAAAATGCTTAACTCAATTTTACTCTCACATGATGTAAAGTCCTGTAATTAGTTATCTTCTTATTATTATGATGTTTTTCTATCTTTCCAATGCTTTTTGTTTACTTTTTTATTTATTTTGTTTTGTTTTTCCCTACTTCTCTCTTTTAACACTGTTAAAATTTAATTAATTAAATTCACTTTATTTTACTATCTAGCTATATACCTCTAGTGGCAAATTTAGTCTAACATGAACAGATTTAAACTGTGAATAGCGTTGTGGGTTGCATAATTATCAATATCATGTACACCTTGTTTTATCTTTAAGATTTTATTATGTAACTGTTTGTTATTCCTAAATAAATAAATAGGTTTGTACCTGTATTGCAAGTCATCAGGCCCCCACCTCTAAAATTATCTAATATTATAAGTACTAATTGAAATAAATTATTACAACAATGTTGTGTGTTAGGTACATTTAATCTAGGGAAATTATGACTAACCAAAAATGAAGACGAAAGAAAGGAAAGTTCTTGAAGGAATATGTATGGGTAGTCAAGTCATGTATTTATTTGTGTGGGGGTGTGGGGCGTGGATGTGTATAAATATATGTATGTGTGTATGTTATTTGTTATGTATGTTATGTATATATGACTGTATGTTGAGATGATTTATTGTACAGTAGATATTAAATTTTCTGTTTCTTCGTAATTTTGTTTTTGCAACCAATCCGAAATCATGTGTTTAGGATTGTAGGCATTTAGGTGGTGAATGGACAGTATTTTGTGAAGCTTATTGTAAAGATGAGGACCTTGAAATCCAAGAAATCTGTTGCAAAATTTTGTTTTATAGGATGTTGATTTGGCTACAAGATGGTTGCGTCTGAGATTTTTAGCAATGAGCGGAGTTATTTTATGTTGCTTCATCACTGTATGGAGTATAAACAGCTGCCGAACACTTAATAGCTCAGTAATTTTATAAAGTGCAGTGGTGGGGAATCAAAAAGGTTTAAACCATGACACCTTCAGTAATGACCTTTGCGCCCTCTCAATTCACATAAAGTGAGAATTTGCAGCTCCGCCCCAAGCGGTAATGCAGTACGTTAATACTGATTGACCGAGCGCAAAATAAACCATATTAATGATGTTGACATCGGCTACGTGTCGTAGCTGTCTAAATACATATATGAGTTTCCGTACTCGTGAAGATATGAGTTCAATATGTGATTTAAAGGTTAAATGTTTATCTATTAAGATGCCTAGATACTTTATGTAATCTGTGCGTTCGATGATGTAGTTTGATTGTGTATCTTGAACAACAATTTTTAGATCTAGCCCCTTTATTTAAAAAGAATGTGTCATCATGAAAAAGAAAAGTGACAGTTTAGAATAGCCTACGATTTCATGTATGGTGTGAGGTGTCTATCATTGCTGTCATTGATCTTTAGTGTCCCAGCTATACCTTTTTTTTTTATCTTATCATCATCATCAGCTATACCTTAATAATATAGGTAATTGTTTTAATAAAACAAAGATAATAGTGGGTTGCTAGTCACATCGCCTGATAACATGATTCTACAGATTTTCGCCCAGTCCTTCGGCAGGCTTCTACGGTCTGCGTGGAAAGAGAAGCAGCTGGTACATTCTACGTATTTCTTTTCTCCCAGACCACCATCAAAGAAGTTACTTGTTTAAAAGCAGGAATTTTACATGTGGTAATAAAATTTTTGATGATATGTGGGAAAGAGTCATAATGCTAAATTTTTATTCTGCCAATAATTACCTCTACACAGTGCGAAAGTGATTTGCACTAACTGTCATTTCCCTTGTGCCAGGCGTTCCCGCGGCTGACGTGGACGAGACACGGGACTCCGATGAAGACGCGGGGGCGCGGGGCGGGGGACACTACGCGGACGGTAAGCTTCTTAACAACCGAACAAACAGATGGTGTTATATGTTTCACACGACTCATTCTGTGTGTGTCTCTGTTTGGTGGAGGGAGTCAAATGCGGTTTTCTGAATTAGAAACTAGCGGTCGAGCTGAAGTTAGTGGAAGTCGGACCACCCTGAGCAGCCAGGGGCGAAGGCATCTAATTGAATATGGCAGATGGAATATGGATTTCGGGTGCATGCGCATGTATATGAGGTAGCTGGTAAGGGTATTGGTGCTCTCGGTTCCCTTTATAAATTAAAAAACTTTCTCCCCATTCACATCAAAACCCTGTTAGTATACATTCTGATTTTTCCTATTTTAGATTATGCTGATGTATGTTACTCGGACCTGAACTGTAATTTTCTGAATAAACTTGATCGCCTTCAAAATAATTGTATCCGTTTTATTTTCGGCTTACGGAAGTACGACCATGTGTCGACTTACCGATCTCAACTCAAGTGGCTACCCATTCGTCAACGTCGTCAGTTGCATATACTCACTACTCTTTTCTCCATCCTCTTCGATCCGTAAACTCCGTCGTATTTAAAATCCAAATTTACTTTTCTGGGTGACACCCATGTCAGAGAACTTCGCTCTTCTAGCAAGCTCCTTCTCCATACGCCTAAACATCGGAGTGGGTTTTTCGAACACTCGTTCGCAGTGCAAGCCGTGCAGCTTTGGAACTCCCTCCCAGCCAGCATTCGCAGGGCCCGTAGTCGTCTGGTATTTAAAAATTCAGTACGCGCATATTTCTCTCACCATATTAAATGAGTATGAATAGAATATTTATGTAGTATATACATATATGTATCACTGTATTTTTATTTATGTATTTTGGTATGTAAGTTTATATTTTATTCATTATCTAGTATATAACACAAACACACTTTTGTATGTCTTTTAATTAATATAATATTATTTTGCACTTACTTCTACTATATTTTATTCTCGGTATCACCTGTTGGTTGACTGGTAGATAAAGCCTTTGGCTTTAAGTCCGCCAATCACATTGCTGTAATAAACTTTTTTAATTAAAATAAAATAAATAAATAAGCGCTGCGGCAATGGTGACCTGTGCGCTCATATGATGTATCTCATCCCACGGGTTCGCTAACGAGCTGACCTACTTTGATAAGCGATGGTGTAGGTGAAAGTAACAAATGTTTTGCAGATGGCGCAGCAGAGGGCCAACAGCCTGTGGCAGGAAAATCCCGAAACAGTTATTATGGCGAGCCTCAGAGCGCTGACACAAGGCACCAGTGTAATGTTTGTCTGAGGGAGTTTCAGTGTAAGAGTGACCTACAGAGACACTTAAGAACTCACACTGGTGAGAAGCCATATAAATGTAATGCCTGTGGCAAGCAATTTAGTCGAAAGGGTGATTTAGAAAGACATTTAAGAACTCACACTGATGAGAAACCATTTGTATGTAATGTTTGCGAAAAGCAGTTTAATCGCAAAGGTTGTTTAAAAATTCATTTAAGAACTCACACTGGTGAGAAGCCATATGAATGTAATGATTGTGGCAAGGAATTTAATGTAAAGAGTAATTTAGAAACACATTTAAGAACTCACACTGGTGAGAAACCATTTGAATGTAAGGTTTGTCGTCGTCGATTTGCTCACAGCAGTACATTAACAAAACATCTGAGAACTCACACTGGTGAGAAGCCATATAAATGTAATGGTTGTGGTAAGAAATTTAATCAAAAGGGTCATTTAGATATTCATTTAAGAACTCACACTGGTGAGAAGCCATATAAATGTAATGATTGTGGCAAGCAATTTAATCAAAAGGGTGATTTAGAATCACATTTAAGAACACATACTGGTGAGAAACCATTTGAATGTAAGGTTTGTCGACGTCGATTTACTGAAAGCATTACATTAACAAAACATCTGAGAACTCACACTGGTGAGAAGCCGTATAAATGTAATGATTGTGGCAAGCAATTTAATCACAAGGGTAATTTAGAATCACATTTTAGAACACATACTTGTGAGAAACCATTTGAATGTAATGTTTGCGAAAAGCAGTTTAGTCACAAAAGTAGTTTAAAAACTCATTTAAGAACTCACACTGGTGAAAAACCATTTGAATGTAAGGTTTGTCGTCGTCGATTTACTCACAACAGTACATTAAAAACACACCTGAGAACTCACACTGGTGAGAAGCCATTTGAATGTAAGGTTTGTCGTCTTCGATTTGCTGACAGCAGTGCATTTACAAAACATCTGAGATCCCACACTGGTGAGAAGCCATATAAATGTAATGATTGTAGCAAGCAATTTAATGTAAAGGGTAATTTAGAATCACATTTAAGAACACATACTGGTGAGAAACCATTTGAATGTCAGGTTTGTCGTCGTCGATTTACTCACAACAGTACATTAAAAACACACCTGAGAACTCACACTGGTGAGAAGCCATATAAATGTAATGATTGTGGCAAGCAATTTAATCAAAAGGGTAATTTACAAAGACATTTAAGAACGGTGAGAAACCGTAACAATGGGACCACAACTAATTTGCATAGTTTTTAATTTCACGTTAGGAACGGGAACTTTATTCTCATCCACATGCAACACAAGTTGTTTGTAAAAATGTTTCGTTATGACATTCACGCGCAAAGCCAATTCTGTTGAATTCGATTGTAGACTTCAAAATCAGTCTTTGTGTAAAAAATCTGCTGCCTGCGATTTGGGTGTTCCCCTTGACTCAAAATTGTAATTTTTTCAACTTCTCGACATCGTGACACCCAAATGTAAACAGCTCCTTGGATTCATTTGTAGAATATCGAAAGATTTTAAGAAGTTTCAAACCTTAGTGACCCTTTATAAAACATTTGTGCTTCCAAAGCTAGAGTATGCCTCGATTATTTGGTCCCCTCATTACGTAGCTCATGTTGAGCAAATAGAGACCATTTAGAAAAAGTTTTTGAGACTATTGACAACCTGTTTGGGCTTGAGAGATACCTTAATGACATATGAACAGCGCTTAAAACGTTTTAATTTTACATCCCTTGATTACAGACGTTCCCAAACTGACCTTACATATTTGTATAAAATTATTAATTCACTGCTGTCAACTGCTATCTTAACGGAAATTAACTTTAAAGCGACATCGCGACGTCACAGAATTCCTCAGTTGTTTCACTTACCGAGTTGTTCAAATAACATTAGTCATTATAGTCCTGTTCACCGAATGTGTAGACTTCATAACTCTTTAAGTTCATCTACTGAATTTCCTGACATATTCCTCTACTCACTTGCGGCATTTAAAAGAAAATGCCAAATTAAGAAAAGTAAATATATGCTTTGTTATCTGTATTTCTGCATTGTTGTCCAAGTTCTCTATTTTTTAATTTTATTAAACTTTTTTTAAAGTAACTAATTTTGAGCTGTTATGTTACGTACATATTTAATTGTGTAA
This sequence comes from Elegia similella, assembly GCA_947532085.1. Classification (NCBI taxonomy): domain Eukaryota; kingdom Metazoa; phylum Arthropoda; class Insecta; order Lepidoptera; family Pyralidae; genus Elegia; species Elegia similella. The sequence continues at coordinate 14,494,410 of OX383950.1, forward strand.
TAAAGTGAGTTAGGTTAGCTTTTATCAAGTGTTTGAACGTGTTTTGTAACAAAATTAACTACTTAACAAACTGTTTGTGTACTTGTTAATAAATAAATAAAAGATAAATATTTCAGGGTGGATGCGACATATGCGTACCTAACGGGCTTTACTAGATTACTATAGTATAGAAACATTATAATAACAGTCAAGAAACCAAAATGAAATGAATTTAATTTGCATATAAAACTAATTTCTGTAACAACCTGTACCTTCTGCGGCTGAGTCTTTTAGTTTTATTTAGAGTCACCGAATATTGACGTAACCGAATTTTCGATGTATAATATTGTTTATTACTAATTAAATTTATGGATAGGCTTTTATGTTATGTTAGGAGTTTTATTGTAAACTAGCTTTTACCCGCGGCTTCGCTCGCGTGTGGTTTCCCTTACTAACACAACCCAAAACTCCAAAGTCAACCCACGTAGTGCCTTAAACACGGTAATGGCTTAAAGCCATGGTTAATTTTTTGGTTAAAAAAGAGGTTCTCAATTCGCCCCGTACCGTATGTATGTAATATTGTCGGGGTTGCACAGTTTTAGTATATGTTGTTCTGTACCAGCTTCTCAACATGTGTGCCTAATTTCATAAGTGTACCTTTACACTTATGAAATTAGGCACACATATTAAGATGTATGTATATTTGTGTGTTTGCTTGCGCCTATCCCAAAGACTATAAAGCGGATTTTTAAAATTTTTTTTTGTCGCAGAAATTTGCGCGAATAAGGAAATAGTGCAGATTTTATCAAAATCGGTTCAGTACTCTTTGAGATGGTCTTGAAGAAGCTAATTGGTTTTTAATTTTTATAATAAACTGGCTAACATTCTTTCATTGTCTAAAATACTGAATATTTTTTTTGAGCAGTAATTAGTGAACTTGTTGTAGCATACTAACTCAACGATACTATAGGTATTTTATAATAGATAGGTACTTAATACATAACATCCAAGAAAATGTATAGGATAATTGTATTAAATGAAAAATAAATAAACACAGAGTAAACTTTAATTTTCGTAATATGTTTTTGAAAAACTAAAACATTTTTTTGGATGCGTATCTCTGTTTTCTTTCGTGAATACTTTTCGTAACTAATTTATTGCCGAGCGATGTCTCATCGATTTGTAAAGAAAAAGAGAAGCCGTTAAGCCGAAAAGGCAGCCAGCTCGGCTTTATGCTTATGGCGGTGGACCACAGCGCTGATTTTCAGCTGGTACCAAGGAGGACGTAGATAGCTTAACTATACATATATGCTATTATAACAAGCATAACTTTTTAAAATATATTTTTAACTACTCATTTACCATTTATATCTACGAAAAATTAAATTAAAAGTATGAACAAAACAGCAACAATGAAATTGACAATTTTCGTGAAATCATAATTGCAAAGTACTTGACTTTAGTTAGTATTGGCACAATATATTTGGGAAATTAAAAACTGTCGACAACAATGCCATCAATTTGCCGCGATAATGTGATTTCTTTTATTTGTTTACGAAATGTGGCGACAGAGGAGGCACTAGTACCCGAATCGTTAACGCCATGTATTTGCAATTTCATAATTCAATAATAGTTTGGCAGTAATGGTGTTACTTTCGTTTTTTGATCAGTCTTATTTAAATCTGTTTCTATTACTGAATTGTTGTCGTGTTGAATTGAATTCTTCTTTACTTTATCATCTTCCTTTGTTTCTAAACCAGCATAAGGCTTCAGGATGATGCCGAGAAACCTTATTCAATTTTTAACACATCTTACACGGAACTTTTATTTTATTCTTATCTAGATCCTCTTCTTTTTAAAAAAAATGTTAAAGGATCCTATGGATTGTTCCATTGAAACATTTTTTCATTTCTGTGTCATTGTGTTTAATATGAAAGCCGGTAAATCTTGTGCAATAAGGTCTATCAAAGTACCTGTTTCAATGGATGTCCTCATCACGAGTAACAGTTTTTACTTTCTCATAGAAATTAACCATCCTTGCATTATGTGACATGTGAGCTCATATTATGTATCTCATCCCACAGGTTCGCTAAGTAACTGACCCCTTTGTAAAGCGATGGTGTAGGTGAAAGTAACAATTTTTTTGCAGATGACACAGCAGAGGGCCAACAGCGTGTAGGAGGAAGTTTACGAAACCGTCTTGATTACTGTTTCGTGAACTTCCTGCCGCAGGTTTTTGACCAGCCTCAGAGAGACTCGCGCGCGCAAACGCTGACACAAGGCACCAGCGTCATGTTTGTCTGAGGCAGTTTCAGTGGAATAGTCGTCTACAAACTGTAGAGAAGCCGTATAATTGTAATAATTGTGAGAAGCAACTTAATCGTAAGGATACTTTAGTATTACAATTAAGAACTCATACTGGTGAGAAACCAACATTATGTAATAGTTTCTGCCACTCTTGTATCGTTTGTAATATCACGTTAGGAATGGGAACTTCATTCTCGTATTCATTAAACCACGGATATACTAGATTACTAAAGTATAGAGATATTATAATAACAACATCAGTCTTCACATGGATATCGTAAGAGGCGACTTAGGAAATATAAGCTAAACAAAGCTCATAAACATCAATGAGACCTCTCCAACCCGTCTGGCCAGCGAGGAGAGTGTAGGCCAAATCCTGTCTTCTCCGGCCAAGTATGGCTCCGGTAGTACAGAGAGGGTCATGCTGCTGCAAAGACTAAAGAGACCAGATGATGATGATGATGATGATGATTATAATAATAGACAAGAAACCAACATGCAATTGTTATTAAGTTAACGACGTAGTAAGTTAACCACACGCTGCATGCTTGAATAAGACAAATCTGTTGGTACCTAGTTATATTTTAACACCATAATGGATTGTAAACCTCGATAAGAAAATAAAGAATGGAATTTAATTGTGTTGACATTATTTGTTTGGTTTGGATCCTGTATTTATTTGGTTAATAAAACACACATACGAGATAGTGTGGCGTTGATCTACTTATGTAGCTACATGAAAAGCATGCAGTTGTTTAGCTATTAATCTAATGTTTAGCGTAGATTCATTTTGATACCCGCCATAACTCCACCAAGGGCGCCACTGGTAGGGAATGCAAAGGTTTTGAAATATTTATAGCAACTGCGTTCAACATTTTTTTTGCATGAATTCGATGTAATATTACGTATCCTATGAGGAACTAAGATTCGCTAAAGTACAGACTATCTTGTCCAGGCTCAAAAACAATGGCTTGCTCGAGGTTCTCCTATAATCCTTTTCCCGTAAAGGTCAGTCTTAATAAGTTTTTCACTTGCATTGATTTATTTATTTCATATCAGTAGTTGAGGAATATATCTGAGAACTCACACAGTTGAGAAGTCACATAAATGTTATTGAGAAAAGCAATTTCTTTGTAAAATTAATTTGGAAAAACATTTGACAAGTCACACTGCTGAGAAACCATATGAATTTAATTATTATCAATGTCGACATGCTCTATACAGTGCATTACGTACACATTTAATAACGCATACTGGAGAGAAACCATCATCATCGTCATTTCAGCCACAAGAAGTTCACTGCTGGACATAGGCCTCCTCCGCGCCTCCAAAGATTTTTCTCTCCATGGAAGGAAATCGCCGTACTCACCACGTTGGGAGGGCGGGTGGCGAGCGCAGTTTGTTTAGCTTCTTGTGCGTCCACGCCGACGCCCATCCCAAGCATGTTGAAGCTGGGTAAGGATAGGAATGTGTTTATTTGAGAATAAAATAAAAGTACAGGGATACTACTTAGTCTAATGAAAGGGGGAAAAGCAAGTAGCAACTTTAATTTTTAAATTTAAAGTAGCAACTTTATTAAATTTAACTGTAATAAGTGTGGTGTGGGGAGCAATTTATTGAAAAGGGTCATTTAAAACACATTCAAGAATTGATACTGGCGAGAAACCGTTCTAATGTAATATTTTTCATAGGCGATTTGCTCAGTACACACACACACACATTTAAGTACCCCTACTGGTGAGAAACTATTTAGAAGTAATCTTTGTTGTCGTCGATTTGCTGATAATAATTCATTACATACACATCTGAGAACTCCCACTAGTGAGAAACCTTACGAATGTCATAAATGTGGGATGTAATTTCGTCCATAAATTAACTTAGAAAGACATCTGATAACTCACACTGGTGAGAAACCATCTCATTGTAACAAGTGTCATAGTAGATTTGCTCGGTACAGTACAATACTGACACATTTACGAACACACAGAGGAGGAGTGTTATGTTCGTCATCGTAGGTTTGTACAAATCAGAACATACATACACATTAAGAATCCTCACCACACACACACATATAGCTATTTGTTCAAGTAGATATATTCGAAATATGTACAATACCTGGTGCAGGACACGAGTCCACCAAATGTTTATTGGAACACATCACAAAGTCAAATATCGGCGAGCTCCGTGGCACAGTGGTTAATACGCCAGCCAGCGACACGAGGGTACCCGGGTTCGATCCCCGACCAGGTCAAGATGAAAAATCGGCCAAGTGCGAGTCGGACTCGCGCACCAAGGGTTCCGTTCCGTTATCTATAAAAACGGCAAAAAAATCATGTCTGTTGTATGGGACCCCCCTTAAATATTTATTTTATTCAATTTTTTTGTATTTGTTGTTATAGCGGCAACAGAAATACATCATCTGTGGAAATTTCAACTGTCTAACTATCACGGTTCATAAGATACAGCTTCGTGACAGACGGACAGCGGAGCGATATTAATAGGGTCCCGTTTTTACCCTTTGCGTACGGAACCCTAAAACGATCATTTTTAGATTCTTGGATGTTTCAGGGTCTTGAATGTTCATCTATATAAGTATCTATTATAAAATATAGTATCGGCACAGCGGTGACACTCCCTGTACGTGTGACTTCGAGTTTCTGTGTCCTTGAATCGCAACGTGTAAACGCTAAGGTTGACACCACGGAACAAGAAAAAAAGAGGACCTAGGATTAATGACAATATTTTTAAAGTAAAATGAATATTAGTAATGAAATTATTTTTTTCTATGTAGTGTAGCAAATGATTGCGACTATTAATAGGGTCCCGTTTTTACCCTTTGAATACGGAACCTTAAAAACAGTATAAATAGTAGTAAGACAACATCAGTTGGTATTATCTTAGGTATTCGGTACTAATGCTACTGAATTCTTTAGCAATTTATGTTACGCGCCAAACATCTCCGATAAGGTGTTAGTAACTAGTTGAAAATCCTGATGACATCTTACATTATGACGAGATAATGTGTTAAAGTGATAATATGAGTAAATACCTACTTAGGCTACTTAGAAGTAGGCAGCATAATAATGTAAAACGACAAAGTGATTTAGGTTACTATGTGTAAAACGGACGGTACCACCTACCCCGTATCTATTACTAGGTCATCATCATTTTCGAGTAGGTGTCACGGTCAATCGACCATGCACATCTTGGTGTCAGAGTTCTTTGGAACCGCCTCTCGGCCTCCGACGTGGTTCCTTTTAACGACTACCAGATGGCAGCCGGGACCAACGTTTAACGTGCCTTCCGAAGCACGGAAACATCTTTCTCACCAGTAGGGGTCTGATAAGACAATCAGGTGATTCAAGCCTGCAATACCCTAACCAAATGAAAACAACTAAACTTACCGTGGGAATCGAACCCACGACTCCCGGGTTTACAGGCAACCGCCTTAACCACTGGACCACGGAAGCAGTTTGACTACTAGGTAATAGAAAATAAATATTAACTAGGTAGGTACTTACTTTTCAGGTTCGCTAGGCAATGAAAAGAAGCTTTTATCATTGCCTAGCGAACCTGAAAAATAAGTACTGTATATTCTGTTTTTGATTATTGCCACAGCCATATACACAACAATAAATCTTAGCAGCGGATATGATTATTGTTTAAAACGCGTAGTACTCAAATCACGCTTTCTTTACTTACTTGCGTGCTGCAAGACGTGCGCGAGACGCAAACAACAAACGCTTCTAGCCCTCGAATAATCCACTTAGTGCTGGCTCGTTTACCGCCCCGCGCGCCTCTCAATGCCCCCGCGCACATCCAGACGCCACACATAGCCGCAAGCGCTTCTACGTGCACACATGCTTGAGTGTCGTTTCTTTTCGTGTAGCGTATATACCTATTCTTTGGTATCGGTGAGTTAGTATCCTACGACACAAGTTCACAACTTGCTGGGGCTAGGTTTGGGGTATGGACCAGTTAAGGTGATGTGAATCCTTAATTTGCAACAGGCAAAGAATGTGCCGCATGCGTTACACTTTGCGGCCTTGGACCCCACATAAAAACAAAGGTGCCGCAATATAAAATGTTTTTTAATCGGTCGGAACATCACTGAGCATTTCGTTATTGTGTCAGCCCAACAAGTCCACTGCTGGACATAGGTCTCCCCGAATAATTTCAAATACGACCTGCAAGAAGCGGCCCAGTGCCTTTCTGCGACCGTAGCGAGGTTGTCCGTTCGTGACAACCTTTTTGTCCCAGCGGCCATCGACAGAGACTTGGTTATAATCCCGTCGTACCGTATGCACCAATTTAGTTTTTGAAGGATCTCTTGTAATCCAATACATATCTAAGTAACCGATCCGATGCGGATGGCACGACGTGTTTTGAAAATGGAGGCCGCCGCATTGAATCGGTTAACATAAATTAAGTCTCAATAATTATAACAAAAAACATCGGTATCATGGAATCTGAAGGATTATAGGCCCAATTCATGCTAGATGCTAGACACCCCTCTCAGGAGTCAGCTCAAACCGAGACGCGACGCGACTGAAAAGTAGCAATGAAATATATCTTTATTTAATAAACGAAAAGGTACACATTTCATTGACTGCCTTAGGAAATGGCTCGCGGCGGTGCTTCGCCGGTAGACGCGGCGCAAGAGTGGCGCTGCGCCTCGTGACGCTGCGTTACAGCCCGCTAGTGCAGCTTGAAGCCACTGTGGCGACTTGTCTCTACTATTTCCGTCCAGACTCCGTGTACATCTGAAGCAGCTGACGAGTGCTCGAGTGAGAAAGATAACGATAGACTGGGATCTTGTTAGGTATAATCGGACTTCTTGCAGAGGTAGCAAAACTAATACAAAAATAAGAGCGCGCGCGAAACCACATGCCTGTAAAGCATCGTGTCGCGTCGTGTGTTAACTTGCCTTTGGTTTTAGTGTGGCCCGCGGACAAAAAGCGCCTGGCCGCGGGACTTCGAGCTTTTCAAGCATCCTTTCACTCGCCTCGGCTTTGCACGAGTAGATATAGGTACTTATTCTATAACATATGTATGTTCATCAAGGATAACGTAGGATTCTAATGGAGAAATATTTTTCAAATCGGTCCAGTAGTTAAGGAGCCTAATCAACGTAAACAAAACAAAGAAAAACGTCATTAATTACCAATTAAATTTGATTAAAATATTGGCAAAGGAATGCCTCAGCTTGTGTCGCCACGTGCCTAAGTAGTGGGCACGCTGTGGCAATCTTTCCCCTCTGTATAATAGTGGTGTAGTAGTGTAGATAGGCCTCGGCCACCGGCTGCGGGTGCACTGCCAAGCGATCGGCCACACGATGCTCGGCGACTACACCCACAGCGACGCCATGGATAGTGCGCCTCGCAGAATGTTCCTGCTCGCTGCCAGGTGAATATTGTACGGTTGTACGGAACCCTTCGATTTGTTTACATTTAAAATAGTGTTTGTTCCCCAGACTGGTGCTCCCCCTGCCCACCTCGCCCCTCGACATCCAAACGTCAGAGCCCTGCTTCTCAGACAGCGAGTTCCCGAGCGGTGACGATGCGAGCACACTCAACAAGCTGTGACGTCATCGCCGGCCCTACGGCATCGGCCAGCGCCACAAGTGTGTTGGCTCAATTACATATTCCGGCTATTTGTGTCGTGTTTCATTTCGTTTCATCTGTCCCGGGGTGTGTGTGAAGTGTTATGAAATCTCGAAAGTAAAATGGGATCAACTTGTGACACATGCGTGAAGAATAACGTATTTACAAATGACATATATTATAATGATATATATTCATTTAATGAATATTGTTGGGTGATAGGTATTATATGTTTTTAAAATAATATGACTGAATATTGTTATTATATCATTAAATCTTATTCGATATGTTTACTATTTTTTTTAATTAATACAATTATACATTTTCTTGGATGTTAATGTGAATAAGTACTTATGTATTATAAAATTAGTATCGTCGAGTTAGTCTGCTTCTTCTTCTTCTGTCGTGTCAATGGTCCAAACGATTAAATGAATCTTGCCCAGAATGATGCAACCTTTACAGCCGCATCCGTGGCTTTCGCCAAATCCTCTCTCGTACAAGAGGTTACGTTCGGGGCATGATAACAGATGTGGCATGGATTGCACAGCGCCACAGCTACATCTATCATTAGTAGAAAAGCCCCACTTTTTGGGGTTCTCTCTGCATCTGCCCACACCTACTCGCAATCTGTTGAGAGACTTCCACTTACTCCAGGGCAAGGAGTGACCCGGTGGCTGTTTCTCCGCAGGTGGCAACTGTGAAGCAGTCGTTGTTGGAAACTTTTTAGCCCAGAGTTCCAAGCGCGCAGCGGATGGTTCCTTGTCTAAGGGGAGACATTGTTTAAGAAAGCGGGTTAATTTAAGTTAGTCTGCTACAACACAAGGAAAATTATTTTGTATTTTATACAATAAGAATTTCAAAAACTGTACTATCTCAAAAAGTACTTATCCGATTTTGATAAAATTTGCATTAATCCCTAGTTGCGCAATACCTTTTACAACTAAAAAAGAATGTTAGCAATCCAAATTACAAACAATACAAACAGACAAGGATCATTGTTATGGTTTTTCACCAGTGTGTGTTCTTAAATGTGTTTCTAAATTACACTTAACACTAAATTGCTTGCCACAGTCATTACATTTATATGGCTTCTCACCAGTGTGAGTTCTTAAATGAGCTTTTAAATCTTTTTTGTGACTTAACTGCTTTTCGCAAACATTACATGCAAATAGTTTTTCACCAGTGTGAGTTCTTAAATGTCTTTCTAAATTACCCTTTTGATTAAATTGCTTTCCACAATCATTACATTTATATGGCTTCTCACCAGTGTGAGTTCTTAAATGTGATTTTAATGCACTGCTGCCAGCAAATCGACGACGACAAACCTTACATTCAAATGGTTTCTCACCAGTGTGAGTTCTTAAATGTGATTCTAAATTACCTTTTCGATTAAATTGCTTGCCACAGTCATTACATTTATATGGCTTCTCACCAGTGTGAGTTCTTAAATGTGATTTTAAATGAAACATTTGATTAAATTGCTTGCCACAGTCATTACATTTATATGGCTTCTCACCAGTGTGAGTTCTTAAATGTGATTCTAAATTACCTTTTCGATTAAATTGCTTGCCACAATCATTACATTTATATAGATTCTCACCAGTGTGAGTTCTTAAATGTATTTTTAATGCACTGCTGAGAGCAAATCGACGACGACAAACCTTACATTCAAATGGTTTCTCACCAGTGTGAGTTCTTAAATGTATTTTTAATGCACTGCTGCCAGCAAATCGACGACGACAAACCTTACATTCAAATGGTTTCTCACCAGTGTGAGTTCTTAAATGTATTTTTAATGCACTGCTGCCAGCAAATCGACGACGACAAACCTTACATTCAAATGGTTTCTCACCAGTGTGAGTTCTTAAATGTATTTTTAATGCACTGCTGCCAGCAAATCGACGACGACAAACCTTACATTCAAATGGTTTCTCACCAGTGTGAGTTCTTAAATGTGATTCTAAATTACCTTTTCGATTAAATTGCTTGCCACAATCATTACATTTATATGGCTTCTCACCAGTGTGAGTTCTTAAATGTCTATCTAAATTAACCTTTACATTAAATTGCTTGCCACAATCATTACATTTATATGGCTTCTCACCAGTGTGAGTTCTTAAATGAGTTTTTAAATGACTTTTGTCACTAAACTGCTTTTCGCAAACATTACATGCAAATGGTTTGTCACCAGTGTGAGTTCTTAAGTGTCTTTGTAGATGACCCTTCCACTGAAACTGCCTCAGACAAACATGACACTGGTGCCTTGTGTCAGCGCTCTGAGGCTCGCCATAATAACTGTGTCGGGAACTTCCTGCCACAGGCTGTTGGCTCTCTGCTGCGCCATCTGCAAAACATTTGTTACTTTCACCTACACCATCGCTTATCAAAGGAGGTCAGTTCGTTAGCGAACCCGTGGGATGAGATTCATCATATGAGCGCACAGGTCACCACTGCCGCAGCGCTTACACATCGACATACAACGAAGCCAAACCCCCCTCTCTCCTAAGCATTCATTCATATGCATAGAAATATAGAAGGCGTGAATGACGTTATGCGAAAGCGACGTTTCTTCGCAATGTAGAACGTCACTTTCGCAAAATGTCATTCACATTTTTATGTGAAGTTGAATAAGCAAGAGCGCGTAGAACCGATGGCCGATGGGGCAGAAGGGTTCTTGAATGGCGACCACGTATCGGCAAGCGCAGCGTCGGTCATCTACCGACCAGATGGTCGGATGACCTGACTAAGGTCGCAGGAAGACGCTGGGTGCAGGCCGCTTCCAACCGGTCGTGTTGGAAATCCTTGGCTGATGTGATGAATAAGCAAGAGGACTAATATATTATACGTTTTTTGTACTTACTTACAAAATAAACTTAATTTACATTTCATATTGTGTCTCCACGACGTTGCACCTGGCGGGATACTTCGGCAAAGTTGCGCTGCATTGGACTTCAGCCTGACCCTGGCCATTAACTAAATATGAATCTCTTTCGTCCAAATCGATCATTTGAACTCAAAATCCATATTCCATGTGCCATAGCTATTCAATTAAATGCCTTCACCCCTGGCTGCTCAAGATGGTTCGACTTCTACAATTTCAGCTCAACCGCTTTGACAGCCTCCGTGGTCCAGTGGTTAAGGCGTTTGCATGTTGACCTGGGGGTCGTGGGTTCGGTTCCCACCGGAAGAATACTTTGTTTAGTTGTTTCCAGTTTGGTTAGAACATTGCAGGATTGAATCACCTGATTGTCTGATAATAAAGATGATTCCGTGCTTCGGAAGGCACGTAAAGCCGGTGGTCCCGGCTGCCATCTGGTAGTCGTTAAAGGAACCACGTCAGAGGCTGAGAGGCGGTCCCGAAGAACTCTGACACCAGGGTGTGCATGGTCGATTGACCGTGACACCTACTCAAAATGATGATGAGCTCAACCGCTAGTTTCAAATTCAGAAAACCGCATTTGACTCCCTTCACCAAACAGAGACACTCACAGAATGAGTCGTGTGAAACATATAACACCATCTGTTTGTTCGGTTGTTAAGAAGCTTACCGTCCGCGTAGTGTCCCCCGCCCCTCGCCCCCGCGTCTTCATCGGAGTCCCGTGTCTCGTCCACGTCAGCCGCGGGAACGCCTGGCACAAGGGAAATGACGGTTAGTGCAATCACTTTCGCACTGTGTAGAGATAATTATTGGCAAATGTTAACTTAGCATTATGACTCTTTCCCACATATCATCAAAAATTTTATTACCACATGTAAAATTCCTGCTTTTAAACAAGTAACTTCTTCGATGCTGGTCTGGGAGAAAAGAAATACGTAGAATGTACCAGCTGCTTCTCTTTCCACGCAGACCGTAGAAGCCTGCCGAAGGACTGGGCGAAAATCTGTAGAATCATGTCACCAGGCGATGCGACTAGCAACCACCATTATTTACTTCAAGTTCCGTTATTATTATTTTTTCTATAGGTCGAATGTTCACTGACAGGTGTTGCAGAATATCATCATCAGGTCTTTTTAGTCTCCACTGCAGGAGCATGATCCTCTCTGTACTACCGGAACCATACTTGGCCAGAGCAGACAGAGGATTTGGTCTACACTCTCCTCGCTGGCCAGACGGGTTGGAGACGCTTCATTGATATTTATGAGCTTTGTTTAGCTTGTATCTCCTAAGTCGCCTCTTACGACATCCATGGAAAGACTTGCGAGTGGTCCTATTCTACTCCGCCGGAAACATCACGGCTAATCAGTGTTGTACTCGTACCCCACATGACTAATTTTTATACTAAGCCTATTTGGTTCACTAAAACGCACACTGCATTTTAACATATTTCTTTTCTGTTTAGCTATATTGTTGTGTTAAGTATGTGTATGTTTTCGTTGTGCTGTATTACCTAGGTATATGTTTGTTTCATTAACCAAATAAATGTATGTCTATGGCTACGTTAACACCCACCAACACGCTAAACCTGGCCTTTATGACTTGTAGCCTCAGGCTGGATAAACACGTGATATGAATGTGTGAAGTGTGACACGAAAAAGGGGCGTGATAAGCTATTTTTAAGTCATGCCACTGGGATCCCCGATTTGAAACCCATACAGGGCATTCTACAGAACTTACTTTGTTTTATTAAAACAATTACCTATATTATTAAGGTATAGCTGATGATGATGATAAGATAAAAAAAAAAGGTATAGCTGGGACACTAAAGATCAATGACAGCAATGATAGACACCTCACACCATACATGAAATCGTAGGCTATTCTAAACTGTCACTTTTCTTTTTCATGATGACACATTCTTTTTAAATAAAGGGGCTAGATCTAAAAATTGTTGCTCAAGATACACAATCAAACTACATCATCGAACGCACAGATTACATAAAGTATCTAGGCATCTTAATAGATAAACATTTAACCTTTAAATCACATATTGAACTCATATCTTCACGAGTATGGAAACTCATATATGTATTTAGACAGCTACGACACGTAGCCGATGTCAACATCATTAATATGGTTTATTTTGCGCTCGGTCAATCAGTATTAACGTACTGCATTACCTTGGGGCGGAGCTGCAAATTCTCACTTTATGCGAATTGAGAGGGCGCAAAGGTCATTACTGAAGGTGTCATGGTTTAAACCTTTTCGATTCCCCACCACTGCACTTTATAAAATTACTGAGCTATTAAGTGTTCGGCAGCTGTTTATACTCCATACAGTGATGAAGCAACATAAAATAACTCCGCTTATTGCTAAAAATCTCAGACGCAACCATCTTGTAGCCAAATCAACATCCTATAAAACAAAATTTTGCAACAGATTTCTTGGATTTCAAGGTCATCATCTTTACAATAAGCTTCACAAAATACTGTCCATTCACCACCTAAATGCCTACAATCTTAAACACATTTGGGATTGGTTGCAAAAACAAAATTACGAAGAAACAGAAAATTTAATATCTACTGTACAATAAATCATCTCAACATACAGTCATATATACATAACATACATAACAAATAACATACACACATACATATATTTATACACATCCACGCCCCACACCCCCACACAAATAAATACATGACTTGACTACCCATACATATTCCTTCAAGAACTTTCCTTTCTTTCGTCTTCATTTTTGGTTTGTCATAATTTCCCTAGATTGAATGTACCTAACACACAACATTGTTGTAATAATTTATTTCAATTAGTACTTATAATATTAGATAATTTTAGAGGCGGGGGCCTGATGACTTGCAATACAGGTACAAACCTAGTGCAAGCATCAGCTTCCCACAAACTGGTTGTTTTAGTACTTAATTTAATTTGATTGTAATTTAGTCTGTAAGTACCATGTTTGTGGATAGAAATAAACATTATTATTATTTATTATTTATATTCATGTTCCCTCTATATTAAGTGACTTATTTCTTACTCTAGTGGTAAATGGAATCAATTTTGCTGGCAAGGTTAAAGTAACATGCTATCTTAAATTTCCGCTAATTCCATCGGCAGGCTTCTAAGGTCTGCGCGGGCAGAGAAGCAGCATGTACATTTTATGTTTCTCTTTTCTCTCAGACCAGCATGGAAGAGAGTGGGACGTATGGTTAACTTGAACATATGTACCCGCTGGGTCCTCATCGTCCGTCGCGGTGTCGACAGCATCCTCTGACTCCGGCTCAGTTTTGACCATGATCGGTTTTGGCAGCGTGCTGTCACAACATTCAGCTACAGAGAAGGACAGCGACGCACACACGCCAATGGCCTCGCGGTCAATCCGGGATACTGATTGTTCTGTAATCTGAATACAAACAAACAGTTAGTTACTAGCGCGCCCTTCCTCCACCCTCCTCATTCTTCACAGATTGTATTGCTATCTGACTCGTGTGTGATCATTTTAATCAACCATTATGTTACTTGATTCTAGTGAAATGAAGGTAAATACTGGGAGAAAACATCAGATTTTAGAAGGCAAAATAATTTACAATGCTAGCACATATTTCACATATTGTTTGCATATTGCTTTAGCCCTCTATAAAACTTTGTCTAGAAAGTGCGTGCCATCTTGACTGCTTTGTTGCGTGGTCCCTGCCATTGCTCAGCATTTTTAGAAACAGAGACAATATAACATAAATACCTCGCCAGCCGTCTCCAAAATAGCAGTCAGTGCATGGTCTGCCCTGGTGGCGGTCACCATCAGCTTGTGGCTCTTGTACAACATAGCGCGGCAGATGTAGCACGCCGCCACGGGCCTGTTCCCACTCACGAGCTGGAATGTTGTGCCACTGATATAACAGCTTTTACTTACATTGAAAGCAGACTTAACTAGTGTTAGAATACTTACAAAAGCCCCCGTCAGCCTCTCGTACACGAGCTGCAGGGCAGTGGTGTCAATGTTGCTCATGGGCGCGTCCACTGAGAGGCAGATGCGGCAGACTGCTGGACTCCGATGCATCTTGTTTAAGGTTATTTTATTCTTAAGTCTGCGAATTTATATAACAATAAACACATCAGCACTAAAATAATATGTGGCTAAAATTGTATCGCAATAGTATGCACAAACTACTAAGAGATTGATAGTATGATATGAACTATTGGCTACACTTAAACGATACTAAACTTAATAAATTTGGAAAACAAGTTTTCGAAACACTAAGCAATTTGACATTGACAGTTTGGGCCAGGCGTTAGAATTAGTGATGGTTAACTCGAGTACCTAACTCGAGTCAACACGAGTTAGGCGTAACTCGAATCAACTCGAGTTGAATTCTCTCTAACTCGAGTTTTGTAATTGCCGGGAAAATATTTTTCTTTTTGTTTTAAAATAATTTGTCATTTTCCTTTATAGTAACTAGTACCTATTATGATATATTTAATACAAAAATATAAGCATATAATTTAACTAAGGAAAAAATATTCTATGTGACTCTAATTATTTTATTTTCTCGAAAATATTGTGATTACTGATTATAAAACAATAATGAGCCTGTAAATGTACCTATGTACATACTTGCATCATAATGTTAGTCTGATTTTATTTTAAAGATTGCTATATCATTTCATAGTTTAATTGATAGTAAATATAATTTTTAATTAAAATTCAAGCCAAAAATACTTAAATAAATGATTCGATTTCAAACAATAACTTTTTTTGTTTCTTTGGTTAGTAGGTAGAACTCTCCCAATACATTATAAATAAATAATATAAAAATTAAAGAATTGAGACAAATAAAAACATAATTTGTCTGTTCCAATTTTTAAGTAGTTATGCCAAGCTGAGGAGAAATAATTTGGAAAAAACAAAAAAAAAACATTTACTTGTCCATCCAGTTAACTCGAGTTACGTAACTCGAGTTCAACCCGAGTTACGTATATTTTAACTCTGGTTAAATCGAGTTTTGTTTTTTCCGAGTTGGCACATCACTAGTTAGAATCGTTCCACAAACTACTAAGAGATACTACGTATAATCGTTCATATATTTGACAGCTTCGTACTGAAAATGAATGAGCGATGATTGAAAATCAACCCCGTACGATAAAACATTTACAAATTCACGCACCCACATACATATTTCTTCATCTGAACCTTAGCAGAACAAACATGATGATAGTTGATAGTTGTTCAATGTTTTGATATTACAAACTACTATTTGATATGAACACATTGTCAATGTCACCTCAACACAATGTCAATGTCACTCGTCAAGTGACATACTCTTTTAAATCTGTGGTTTGGGCCGGCCAGCCGGCCCGGAAATGACTATCAAATCAATCTTTACTCCTTTAGGACATACTCTTTCATATATACGATACGAGACGAGTACCTAACCTACCGGCCTATTTGCTAACTCAGTGACCAACGTTTTGATAGTCACTTCAAAATACATTGCGGGTTTCCTATGATTGATTATTTTTATTAAAGATATACAAAACGTAATGTACTTTGAAATGACTATCAAAACGTTGTACACTGAGTTAGCAAATAGGCCGGCTATTCTTCTATTTGACGTTGACTTGACAGTCGCCGACACTGGAGTGCTATTTTTAAAATTATTGGAATGTAAACTTTATATTATCTGTGGAGAACTGTCATTATGACAACTTCCGCTCTCAAAAAAAAAGAGTACTGTCTTCCGCCCTCTCTCACTGTGCGCGTGGGGATACTAGGATGTCTAATTTGTTTATATCAAACGCTAATTAATAAATGTTTCTGTCTGTAATCGGGGCTTTCATTTATAGAATTCCAATAGGTTATGGGCCCAGCGCCCATTTCAGTCAGATGACACAGGATAGCGTAGGAAAGTTGATCAGGGCCACAAAGCAAGGCAACCTATAAGAAAGACATCCATGTGTAGTCGCATAATAAAGAAAGGGGTAGGTTTCCCATTTCAGCAATTTCAGCTCGAAGAAGAAAGAAAAGAAAAATAATGGCAGCGTCTTGTTCCCATATTCCCCAGCTAGACGAAAATTTCGAAAATTGGTTATTTCGGATCGAGATCCTCTTGGATGAAAAAGGATTAAGGCACGTGATAGAAAAGTGCGAGAGCGACGATGCCACGAAAAAGGTTGAGTGGACAAAACAAGACTCAAAGGCCCGAAATATAATCATCCAAGGACTGCCAGATAGGTACTTAGACTATGTGAAAAATTCACCAACCGGATACGACATGATTCAAAAGCTGAAAAACACATTTCAAAGGAAATCCACAGTAAGCAGCCTTTGCCTGAAAAGACAATTAATAAATTTGAAATGCAGCAAAAATCAAAATGTTCAGGATCATATCAACAAATTTGACAAACTAGTTCAAGATATTGCCAAGCACGGAATTGTAATAGACGAGAAAGAGAAAGTATGTCAATTTTTATTAAGCATCGAACAAGCTTACCAACCCTTGGTCACAGCTCTTGAAATGTCAAATACTGAACTAAGCCTAGATTTTATTAAAAGTAAGTTATTGGATGCTGAAATGAAAGAGAAGTCTCATCAAGGTCCTATCAAAAAAGGCAATGAATATGTTTTTGAAAGCACTACCCAAATTAAATGTTATAGTTGTGGAGAACCTAACCATTTTGCTCGAAATTGCCCAAAAAGAAATTTCCGCCAGAGAGGTAGAGGGAGCTTCAGATCACGAGGAAGAGGCAACAACACTAGAAAGCCAGCTGCAAATGTCGGAGAAGAGGAGACCATCAACAAGGGAATATCATTTGTAGCAGCTCAGGCCAACTCGGCAGAAAATACACAAGGTTACTCGAAAGAAGAAATAGAACTTGTTATCGACTCAGGCGCATCACATCATATGATTTCACATAACTTCCAGAAATATATGACAGATATACAGAAGATTTCTCAAATAAATATAAAAGTAGCAAATGGAGATATTATAGGAGCAACGCTTAAAGGTAAATTGAAAGGAATGTCGAAAGAAGGATTAGAAATAACAATAGAAGATTGCCTTATCTTGGAAAAATTGTCTCACAATCTATTATCTGTACGAAAACTCAACGAGAAAGGTCTACAAGTCACATTTAAGAATGAAACTGCTATTATAAGTAAAAATAACATACATTTGCAAGGACAAAGTAATGGCAAGATATATACAATGAAACTAAGTTTGAACAGTGAAACAAAGACACATGCATTAATATCAGAAGATGATAGCCTTTGGCATAGAAGATTAGGTCATCTAAATTATGGAGGATTGAAAATTCTTGGTCTACCATTATCTAAAGTACGCTGTAGCATTTGCATGGAAGCCAAAGCCACAAGATGTCCGTTTGATGACAATCCTGTACCAAGAACAAGGAAAATTGGCCAGTTAATATATTGCGACATAGGGGGACCAGTCACTCCCATTACTCATGAAGGAGAAAGATACTACTTAACAATCATAGATGACTATTCTCACTTTCTTGAAGTTCATTTACTACACTCAAAAGATGAAGCAAAATACTACATAATGAATTATATAAGAGTAATGAAGAATAATGGAAATAATGTACAGAGAATACGAACCGACAGAGGAACAGAATTTGTAAACCAGGAACTAAAGTTATTTTATGAAGAACATGGCATAATACAGGAAACCTCATGTGCATACACTCCTCAGCAAGTTTCAGTATGTGAACGCATGAATAGGACATTGGCCGATAAAGTGAGAGCAATGCTTTTAGAAACAAACTTACCTAAATACCTATGGGGAGAAGCCATAAGATGTGCAGCCTATACTATAAATAGATCACCTACAAAAGCTCTCAAAGGAAACACACCAGCAAAATTATGGTATGGCAAAAATAATTTGGAAAAATTAAGAGTTTTTGGTGCAAGAGCATGGTGTACCATTTTGCCAAGGCCAAACAAGCTAGAACCCAGAGCAAAATCAATGATTATGATAGGGTATTGTGGTTCAGGATACAGGCTATGGGATCCAAAAACAAATAACATAATAGAGTCGAGAGATGTGCGTTTTGATGAATCTAACTACAGATATGAGGGAAATGAGAAAAATACCTATCAGATCATGAATGATGAAGGCAACCAACCTCCAAAATCTATGGAAGAAATACCGGACATGACAGAGATAGAAAATACTGAAGAAACAGAACAAAATACAGAAGAAATTATTGAGGGACAGAGATCAAGAAGACAAATAAAGTTACCTGCAAGATATGATGATTATGATATGTCAAATATAGCATATGCACTATTATCGGAAGATCCTGTTACCTATAATGAAGCTATTGAACAAGAAGGATGGACAGAAGCTATAGAGAAAGAGCTAGAAGCGCATAAAAGATTAAAAACATGGGAAGAAAGCGATTTACCTAAAGGACATAAAGCAATTGACACAAAATGGGTATTTCGGACGAAAGCTGACAACACTAAGAAAGCTAGGTTAGTAGCTAAAGGATTTCAGGAAGAGACTACCCAGAATGTATATGCTCCAGTAGCAAGAATGACAACTGTGAGATTATTTTTGAATAAAGCAGTTCAGGAGGAATTACCTGTCAAACAGCTTGACATACCTACAGCTTTTTTGAATGGAGAATTAAAATCAGACATTTACATAAAGTACCCTGAAGGAATACAGAATGAAGCAGAAGGAAAAGTTTTAAAGTTAAGAAAAGCTCTATATGGACTGAAAGAAGCTCCACGTTGTTGGAATGAAAAGTTGAACCAATTCCTAACAAAAAATGGATTCAAACAATCTCAAAGTGATTTCTGCTTATATACAGGACCTAATGTATATATACTTATATTTGTTGACGACATATTAATAATTGGAAATGGTCAAAATATTATACAGAAACTAAAAGAACAATTTCAAGCGAAGGACATGGGAAACATAAATAAATTCCTGGGAATGGAAATAACCAGAAGTACAGATAGTATGCAAATAAAACAAACACAAATAATAGAGAAAATTTTATTAAAGTTTCAAATGCAAGACTGTAAAGGATGCAATACACCTATGGAAGTAAGCTTAAAAATAAATCAAGATGAAGAAGTGCTGAATAATATCCCATACAGAGAACTCATAGGATCGCTCATGTATCTGGCTACAATAAGTCGCCCTGATATAGCTTATGCAACAGGATTTCTCAGTAGATACATGAATCGTCCAACCTCAACCCTGTGGACAGCTGCGAAGAGAATCTTGAGATACCTAAAACAAACAAAACAAAAAGGATTAGTTTACAGAAGAGAAAATAATAATACTTTACTAGCCTTTTCAGATTCTGATTGGGGAAGTGAAGAAATGGATCGAAAGAGTGTCAGTGGAGTTGCAATATTCCATCGAGGCAACTTGGTCAGCTGGAGTTCCAAGAAGCAGAATTCGGTCTCCTTGTCAACAGCAGAATCGGAGTATGTTGCAGCAGCATTATCTGTAAGCGAAATTATTTATATTAGAGAAGTGTTAAAGGACTTACATTGTTATAAAGATTTAACTTGTTCTTTGTTTATTGACAATCAAAGTACAATTAAAATGATAGAAAGCTATGAAAACAGTAAAAGATCTAAACATATCGATATTAAAGTTCATTTTGTTAAAGATATAGTAAATAAAGGTTTAATTACATTGAAATACATATGTACTAATGAAAATAGAGCTGATATACTTACCAAATCATTGTCTCAAGTAAAACATAACTACTTCTGTGAAACACTTGGTTTATATGAAACGTAGATCCTAAAATATGTAAACAATTGTTTTGTGTTTATTGTCAATTTTGAAATATTTAGTGTTCACATAGGTTCATGTTCCTAACCATTGTTTATTGTTTGTACAATTTCGATTTGAAGTGTAAGAGGTTATCTGTCAGTGTCAAGTATAGACTACGTCGGCTGTCAATGTCAAAGTTTTTTTTATTAACGTCAATATGGCCGATTGTAATGTTGCCATTATAAAGTTAAGAATTTTAGATGTGTTCAATATCAAGTTATTATTTTTTGTATTATATAAGACTTAATGAAAATTAGACTTGATCTTGAGCGGGGGTATTGGAATGTAAACTTTATATTATCTGTGGAGAACTGTCATTATGACAACTTCCGCTCTCAAAAAAAAAGAGTACTGTCTTCCGCCCTCTCTCACTGTGCGCGTGGGGATACTAGGATGTCTAATTTGTTTATATCAAACGCTAATTAATAAATGTTTCTGTCTGTAATCGGGGCTTTCATTTATAGAATTCCAATAAAAATTGCGTCATTCGTAAACGAGTGACTTTTCCATTAAAAAATCGCTTGAATATGAGTGTCACGTCATACTTTCAAAAATAGTACCCCGGAGTTCTATTTTTTTTAAATGATGCCGGTCGTAAACAAGCGATTTTTCCATACAAAATTCGCTCGAAATCGATTGTCACACTTTCAAAAATAGTACCCCCGGTCTTAATGTCACTTTGCCATAAATAGGGTTTCCTATATACATCATCATATCAGCCGCAAGAAGTCCACTGCTGGACAAAGGCCTCCCCCAATGATATAAACACCGGCTGCTTACACGAAACAATGTCACGATCCGTCATTATTATCGTCGTTTTCATCAGCATCATCCTCATCATCATCATGTTCTCTCTTCCACCGTTATCACTAAAAAATATCGTCCGTAAACCGACTTACAGCAACCAATTTTTTTTATTAAGATACTTTGATGGCTAATGGAGAAACCATTGCTTAAGTGGATGTCAAAGTGACATAATGGCCGTCATAAACTGTCAATGTCAAATCGTTTATTTGTCTGTGTTTTGTATTGTTCTGAGGTGTTTTGCTGAGGTGTTTTGTGAATAGGTTTCCTAAATTTATTTTAATAATTTATTGTATATGTATCTTTTCTTATTCTTACTACTGCGATATAATTTTAGCAATATACTACTTCAGTGCTAGTGTGCTTATTTTAAATTAAATTTACAGACCTAAGAACAAAATAACCTTATACAAGATGCATCAGAGTCCAGCATTCTGCCGTATCTGCCTCTCAATGGGCGCGCCCATGAGCAACATTGACGGCACTGTCCTGCAACTCGTGTATGAGAGACTTGCGGGGGCTCTTGTAAGCGTCCTACTAATTAGGATTAGTCTATCTGCTTTAGTTAATGTTTCGTGATATCGTTTATGATAAGACTGTGTGGAAAGAGAATGTTCTTAGGATTTGAAGGCGATACTGTTTCTCTCGTAGAACTGATTACGTTTTTGCCTGTTTTCGAAATTATTTTGAACTAAAATTTGAAGAAAACTGTTGTTACATCTATATAACATTTAACATGAATTTGGTAATATATATCCAGACAAGCGGTGGAATCAAGTTGCTATATAGAAACCATAGCGTTCGTTCTCTTATACAGATATTTCTGCACATAGTGTTTCTAAAGGATAATTTTCTAATTCTCCATGCTGTTCTAGGAGAAAAGAAAAAACATAGAATGTACCAGCTGCTTCTCTTCCCGCGCAGAACGTAAAAGCCGATCGAGGGAACGGGTAAAATCTGAGGAATTATGTAAATAGGCGATGGGCTAGCAACCCATCACTATTTTGATTCTGTTTTCCACCAACATGCTAAACATGGCCTTTGGGTCTTATAGACCTAGGCGAAAAGGCTATAAAAGACTTGATCCTATGTAATTGATAATAGTATGTAATTTTTTAAGTCCTAGAAAATTAATGTAGTCTTAAAAGTCCTTAAGAATTATCATAAACTATAAATGCCTCTTCAATACAACAACAATATTATATTGAAGAATATTCAGCCCTAAATGCCCATTCACTGCTCACAAACAATCTAGATACTGGGCAACACTGTTGTAGTTAAAAGATATTACAACTCGAAGAAGAAGAAGAATATAACAACTTGTGATAATACAGGACTTCATTTTAGCAAACATATTACTTGTAACACACAAGTATGAGAAAGATTCTTTTGATTAGGGGTTTGTATCAACATGAAGAAAGAAACTGGATATGAAAATTGAAAAATTTTACATCTGTGTACATTTTAGTAATTTAATGTTTAAGTATAAGCTGTTATATCAGTGGCACAACATTCCAGCTTGTGAGTGGGAACAGGCCCGTGGCGGCGTGCTACATCTGCCGCGCTATGCTGTACAAGAGCCACAAGCTGATGGTGACCGCCACCAGGGCAGACCATGCGCTGACTGCTATGTTGGAGACGGCTGGCGAGGTATTTATGTTATATTGTCTCTGTTTCTAAAAATGCTGAGCAATGGCAGGACCACGCAACAAAGCAGACAAAGCTACGTGTGCTAGCATTGTAAATTATTTTGCCTTTTAAGGATATCATCTTATGCACAAATCTGTATGTTTTCTCCCAGTATTGATCACACATGAATCAGATAGGAATACAAACTGCGCTAGTATGTACTAAAGTTTTGTTTGTATTCAGATTACAGAAAAATCAGTATCCCGGATTGACCGCGAGGCCATTGGCTTGTGTGCGTCGCTGTCCTTCTCTGTGGCTGAATGTTGTGACAGCACGCCGCCCGCCAGGGTCGCGTTCAAAACCGAGCCGGATTCAGAGGATGCTGGCGACACCGCGACGGACGATGAGGATCCAACGGGTACATATGTTTAAGTTAACCATACGTCCCACTCTCTTCCATGCTGGTCTGGGAGAAAAAAGAAACATAAAATGTACATGCTGCTTCTCTGCCCACGCAGACCTTAGAAGCCTGCCGAGGAAAGGAGCGGAAATTTAAATAGGTGTTTTTTTACATGTTAATAAGCCGAAGCGGCTAGCAACTTTGCCAGCAAAATTGATCCCATTTTCCATTAGGGTAAGACTCTTAATATAGTGGGAAAATGAATATGCCATCGTGAACTGTTTACATAGAAAAGTGTCAGTTTGATGAATGCCAAATGGCAACGATTTCATATATGCTGTGAGTCATTTATCTTTAGTTTTCCAGCTATACACATAGTCAGTTCTGTTGGATCTCCTGTGTGATTTAAAATCGGGATCCCAGTGGAATAACTGTAAAAATGCCTTAATCACGCCCACGTGTTTAGGTCTCGATATGCCACTGCTTGCACTTGGAGTGTTGATCAATAATTGCTCCTGTTGGTCTTAAAATACGTAGGCTTTGTGTGGAAGGCCACAAGAAAACAGGACATATAACAATAAGTCGGTTGCAGTCATCCCGTTAGCTTTTAGTGTTTAAAAACATTGTGTCGTGACTCGTGACTGTGGAAATTTCCCCATGTTGCCTTGCCAAAAAACCCTTGTCCAAAATGAGATGATCATAAATATCGTATATCAGAACGCGTAAACAATATAATTTATACGTTATGTCCATAAGGCATACAATTCATAAAAACATACACATTATTTTTCAACAACAAATCCAGCTATTTTTTTACAGAAAGAAGTAAACTACTTCCTTTGTTTGTTTGTGTAACTTTATTTATCTTTTTATGTGTTTCCAAGTAATCTCACGTCGTCAAAGACAGCTGTTTAAACCCTTTATTAATAAACAATTATTTCATTATTTTAAGTAAGGATATATTTCTAAAGCATATAAAAAGTGTTGTATTTCTTTTAATTCGCTTAAACTTAAAGACATTCAACATCATATTTTTCTCTTAAAAGAAAACAAAATCTTCAACAATGACGAGTTACTTTCTTTTTCTACGTAAATTAAAAATTAATTATTAAACCGTTTGGGATTTACTCTTATTTTATATCACTTACCATCAGGGGTTTCTCCGCCAACAAGTTGTGTGACCTTTTTTTTAGCTTGCAGGGGAAGCTGTCGGGTTATGTGGGACTCCACGCCAGAGTGACGTGCCTACCCACTAAAAAACCTTCGGAGTTCCATCTCGACCGCATTTGCCGGGGACACGGGAAGGGAAATACGACCGCGAACCCCGGCGCGGTTGGCCGCCAACGCGGCCCCTCCTCGGGGACGTCCGAGCGCCCCCCATCCACTCACCAAGTAGGCGCGTCCGGAACTCACGGACGCGCCGTACCTCCTTGGGCCAATTGAGAGGCGGCAGACTCCCACGCAGTCCACCGCCTGTGGCCCCATGGGAGCCAGATAAACTGGCTCCCAGCGGCGGAGAAGATGAAAGGCTCCGCCGCTTGCCTCTCGCCGCAAACACGTTGCGGCACCGCTCGGCCGCGGAAGAAAGGGAGATCGGCAACGCAGCACCGAAACTCCCTCTCCTCCGCGACCGATCTCCGACCACAACCACGGCGGTGTGGCCCCGCCTGAAGCGCCGGGAGAGCAATAAAATATTACCCTCCCGGCGGCTCCACCTCGGGTGGGGGGAGATCTTCCCACTCCCCCGCCGCCCCAATGGGCGCATCCTTGCGGAAGCGCCCCTCCCCGGGTGGGGGGAGATCTTCCCACTCCCCCGCCGCCCCATTGGGCGCATCCCAGCCCCAGCAGGCTCAAGGCCGAAGCCGAGCCCGCGGGAGCGCCCCTCCTCGGGTGGGGGGAGAACTTCCCACTCCCCCG
This sequence comes from Elegia similella, assembly GCA_947532085.1. NCBI lineage: Eukaryota > Metazoa > Arthropoda > Insecta > Lepidoptera > Pyralidae > Elegia > Elegia similella. The sequence continues at coordinate 14,519,769 of OX383950.1, forward strand.
CCGCCCCAATGTCGGCGCTCGCTGCTGGTGTGTCAGGCAGCAGGAGCGCCCCCGCGCGGGTTCCTCTTCGCTTCCCCGTGGTTTGAGGACTAACCACGGGTACTGAGCCCCCCCGGTACGACAAACCGGGAACCACCTCGGGGGGGAACAAGTTGTGTGACCTAACCTAACTGCCCCACTACTAGCACGGTACAGGAACTCAATGAGGCTAATGACAAGGCGATCAGCGTAGCCAAATACTGGTCGAAAGAAATCTAATCAATTGGAACCATTTCGACTCGGAAAGAAGAAGCTGACCCGCTTGCTCGTTTGTCCGATATCATAAAAAATTACGTCACGACTTCATTCATGATTACGTGAAAGTGGTATGTTTGGTGTCGTAAATGGATATAATGGGTGAAATAACTTGAACCACCGCGAACGTGATAGTTAAGGTGAAAAGTGACATAACCTATACAACATCAAAACGCAATAATTCAAATACCTGGATTCTTTTGTGATAAAATTATATTCGCATCAAGCTCGGGATTCGATGCCCTATTAAACAAGAACACAATTCAAAAACGCTAGGATGTTAACTAAAATGATGTTTAGGGATCTCCCTAACTCTTTGCTGTTACAACTAGAAAACATAAGTGGTATTCTAGTTGTAACAGCAAAGAGTGACAACAACAGAGAGAGATTGTACGGAACTCTCGGTGCGCGAGTCCGACGCATCTCAATCCGCTAAACGTGGCCTTTATGTCCTGTGGTGTCAGGCTCTGTCTTAACGTGATAATATGAATGAATAAATGTTTGACGAATAAGAGGCTCTTGTTTTATTTAAAAAAAACTCAATTTTGCTAAAATGACATTACGTTAATACATTACGGAATCTACGTACTTAAATAGTGGTGGGTTGCAAGCCACATCGCCTATTGACATGATTCCTTGGATTTTCGTCCAATCCTCCGGCTACGGAATGCTGGTCCGGTTGTTTTAAGATCCGGATTTTGATTACAGAAAAGCCGACATCCGCGATTGGCCGCTCGGCCATTGGCTCGTGTGCGTCGCTGTCCTTCTCTGTGGCTGAATGTTGTGACAGCACGCCGCCCGCCAGGGTCGCGGTCAAAACCGAGCCGGAGTCAGAGGATGCTGGTGACACCGCGACGGACGATGAGGATCCAGGGGGTACGTATGCTTAAGGTGACCAAACGTACTGATCTCTTCCATGTGTGTCCAATTAAAGGGTTCCATCTCCATAAGAGGTAAAAAGGAACCCATTAGGATCACCTAATTGTTAGTCTTGCAAGACCGTCTTTCTCGGGAACGGGTGGACGGATCAAGTTGAAATGGATATCTGCGGCCCCGTGAAGCTATCAAAAACTTGTAAGTCAACGGTGAGACATAGTTGTTTATGTCGCATATTTTGTGAATTTGCTCTCGCAAGGGAATCAAAGCCTATAGCGTACTTCTCGTGATTAGTTCTATAGTAATGGGTACATATTTTTGTTATCTTTCAACATATACTGCCGAGCTTAATGTCAGTGTGTAAATATTAAAAGCGAAACTAATATTGAGAAGCCTGCCTTCCACATAGGGCATGGATACCGGTGTACCGGTTTACCGAAATACCGGTATACCGGTAAAAAAATAGGTATTTTGATACCGGTATTTGAGGATGAAATACCGGTATTTCGAATGTTTTTATTTATTTCTGCAAGGGTGTTTAAAGTTCATGAAGAACGTTTGATTTATATGGTTCATAGTGTTGGTCATACTGCTGATGAGTTTTCATATGCATAAATCATGAATAATTTCGATTATAAAAATATCACAACGAAATCAACTACTCAAGACACTGCATGTCATGAGACCATTGGCTCGCATGTCCTCCCCAATTACATCAAGCCAGCACTTCTTGGGTTTCTTCCTTCTGCCGGGACTCGGTGGAGGCGGCATGGCCAGACAATTGTTCCCTATGTAATTTCCTGGTTTTCGCAAAACATGACCGTACCAGCGTAGGCGGCTCTGCAGGAGAGTTGTCTGCTACTGGTATGTGACGGACATGGAGGCTGCCGCGAATGTGTGAGTACCTTATGCGGCCCGTTCGCGAACCTCTACTATTCAGCAGCTCCCTATTGACCCGCTCACGTAGCCTGTGCTTCACTTCCATATAAAAGGACAGGTCTAAAATGTCCTGTCCTTTCAGTTTAACCGACGTTTTTGGCTCACAAATGATAGCAGTCACCACGCGCCACTTTGTCCACGCTGCCGTTATGCAAGGTTTGATATCTCCGGATTTAAACTGGTCAGTACGCTCGACCACGTTTCCGCCTATGCGTACAAGACGGAATCTGTAACGTTGCAATCCATGTACACAGTCTTCGCCACATTTAGTTTCAAGCCGCCGTTCTCAAGCGACTCCTTCCACATATTCACTCGTCGCACACGTCTTCCCCTTTCCACATCTGACAGTGCGATATCGTCAGTATACATGCATGAGCAGTCACGGAGGTAGCTCATGTGTATTTCTGATGCCTTTTGACACTTCTTCTAATATCGCACTGAACAAGAAGGGGCTGAGAACCGAGCCTTGGTGGACTCCAACTGTGACGGTTCACCAACAGCAATCCTAACTCTGTAATCGGAGTCACGGTACATGTCGCAGATAATGTCAATACTTCAATGCCCACCAGATCATCCCTCGTACATACAGAAACAGGAAGTGGAGAGGCGTGTGTATTTCTCCACGAAGACCCTTAGGGCAAAGTGATTTCTTATCATTAGAGAGTAAAACTAATTTTAATATATATTTAATTGTGATATTTGTGCCAAGGAAACAATTTAAATAGTTCTTGGATCAAATAACGTATTCTCGTATAACGTATTCTTGATTACCTTCATTCATTTTGTGGTTTCTGAGGAGTTAATAAATAGTTTCAGTGTTTCTACCACATAGCCTAGAAAACTACTTTAATCGCTGTCCGGAAACTTGGCGTCGTCGTGGAGACACAATATAAAAGAAAATAAAAAATGTAAAAGTTTCTTTCGTAGGTTGGTAAAATAAAATACAATGCAGTAGTCCTCTTGCTTATTCCAATTTTCGCATTAAAATATGAATGGCTAGAAAAAATGGGACTTCCCTGACTGTAGGATATTGCGGGAAGTAAATAGACTGTATTTGCATAGGTACTGGATATAATGGACAAAAATTACAAAGTTGGAGATGTGTGTAAGAACAAAAGCCAAACTGAAGTGTCATCTAAATGTTGAATGTAACTCCCCGCAGTATGTTTCATATGTATGTATCCGCCGCTGTACGGATACATAACAACGACATATTGCGAAAGTGACGTTCTACGTTGCGAAGAAACGTCGCTTTCGCATAACGTCATTCACGCCTTCTATATTTCTATGCATATGAATGAATGCTTAGGAGAGAGGGGGTTTGGCTTCGTTGTATGTCTACGTGTTAGCGCTGCGGCAGAGGTGACCTGTGCGCTCATATGATGTATCTCATCCCACCGGTTCGCTAACGAACTGTCCTCCTTTGATAAGCGATGGTGTAGGTGAAAGTAACAAATGTTTTGCAGATGGCGCAGCAGAGGGCCAACAGCCTGTGGCAGGAAGTTCCCGAAACAGTTATTATGGCGAGCCTCAGAGCGCTGACACAAGGCACCGGTGTCATGTTTGTCTGAGGGGATTTCAGTGGAAGGGTCAGCTACAAGTACACTTAAGAACTCACACTTGTGAGAAGCCATATAAATGTAATGATTGTGGCAAGCAATTTAATGAAAAAGGTACTTTGGAATCACATTTCAGAATACATACTGGTGAGAAACCATATCAGTGTAAGTTTTGTCGTCGTCGATTTGCTGACAGCAGTGCAGTAAAAAGACATATGAGAACTCACACTGGTGAGAAGCCATATAAATGTAATGACTGTGGCAAGCAATTTAATCAAAAGGTTCATTTAAAATCACATTTTAGAACACATACTGGTGAGAAGCCATATAAATGTAATGATTGTGGCAAGCAATTTAGTCAAAAGGGTGCTTTAGAATCACATTTAAGAACTCACACTGGTGAGAAACCATTTGAATGTAAGGTTTGTCGACGACGATTTGCTGACAACAGTACATTAACAAAACATCTGAGAACTCACACTGGTGAGAAGCCGTATAAATGTAATGTTTGTGGCAAGCAATTTAATCAAAAGGGTACTTTACAATCACATTTAAGAACACATACTGGTGAGAAACCATTTGAATGTAATGTTTGCGAAAAGCAGTTTAGTCACAAATGTAATTTAAAAGTTCATTTAAGAACTCACACTGGTGAGAAGCCATATAAATGTAATGATTGTTGCAAGCAATTTAATCAAAAGGGTGATTTAGAATCACATTTAAGAACACACACTGGTGAGAAACCATTTGAATGTAAGGTTTGTCGACGTCTATTTGCTGACAGCAGTACATTAAAAAGACATTTAAGAACTCACACTGGTGAGAAGCCATATAAATGTAATGACTGTGGCAAGCAATTTAATCAAAAAGGTCATTTAGAATCACATTTAAGAACTCACACTGGTGAGAAACCATTTGAATGTAAGGTTTGTCGACGTCGATTTGCTGACAGCAGTACATATAAAAGACATTTAAGAACGCACACTGGTGAAAAGCCATATAAATGTAATAATTGTGGCAAGCAATTTAGTGTTAAGTGTAATTTAGAAACACATTTAAGAACACACACTGGTGAAAAACCATAACAATGATCCTTGTTTGTTGGTATTGTTTGTAATTTGGATTGCTAACATTCTTTTTTAGTTGTACAAGGTATTGCGCAACTAGGGATTATGCAAATTTTATTAAAATCGGTCAAGTACTTTATGAGATAGTACAGTTTTGAAATTCTTATTGTATAAAATAATTTTCCTTGTGTTGTAGCAGACTAACTCGACGATACTAATTTTATAATACATAAGTACTTATTCACATTAACATCCAAGAAAATGTATAATTGTATTAATTAAAAAAGAAGTAGTCAACATATCGAGTAAGCTTTAATGATATAATAACAATATTCAGTCACATTATTTTAAAAACATATAATACCTGTCACCCAACAATATTCATTAAATGAATATATATCAATACGATAAGTTTCCGGAATGAATATGAAAAAATACTACCTTTAAGGTACAAAATTAATTTATTGTTTTTCAAAATAATCTCCCTTAGCGTCTATGCACTTTTTCATTCGATGAAACCAGTTTTGAAAACTTTTGTGCCACTCCTCTGTGGTGACCTCTGAAACGTGTTTTTCACACTCCTCGACAGCCTCTTCTGGTGATGAAAATCGTTAACCGCGTAATTGGTTCTTAATTTTTGGATGTCCTACACCAAATTTGACGCACCTTCGTTGAATCTGGTAAGCATGGCACTGCACCAAGTGACGCGGTCCGTTTTTTGAGCCTCGGTCAAGTTGTGTGGGATCCACCGCGAGCACAACTTTCTCACACCCAAATGTTTGTGTAGGATTAATTGTATTTGACTCATGCCTATTTCTAAGGATGCGCGAATTTCATGGTAGGTCACATGCCTGTCTGTTTCAATCATACGGCGCACAGCATCGATGTTTTTGTTGGTCACAGCGGTGGACGGCCGACCATCGCGAGATTCGTCACTGAGATTGATACGACCACGCTTGAATTCTGCAAACCAGCTATAAACAGTTGTCCTGCATGGTGCTTCATTGCCAAAAGCTGTTTCAAGCCGAGCGATGCTCTGTTGAGCTGTCAAATTACACTAAAAATCGTAGAAAATCATACTACGAAAATTTTCCCGAGTTAAATCCATGTTGATGCAGACACACAATTTTTTAAATGGCGCCACAAGGTAAAAACAAAAGACAGTCAAATGAAACAAACTGCATTCTACAGCCAAAGAGTTCAATTTCAAATGTTGCAATAAATTTTTAAATATTGTTTATGTAAGTGGCCAGTTCCGGAAACTTACAGTGCGCCCTATATATAATAATGTCATTTGTAAATACGTTATTCTTCACGCGTGTGTCACAAGTTGATCCCATTTTACTTTCAAGATTTAATAACACTTCACATACACAGGCCCTGGGACTATCCATGGCGTCGCTGTGGGTGTAGTCGCCGAGCATCGTGTGGCCGATCGCTTGGCAGTGCACCCGCAGCCGGTGGCCGAGGCCTATCTACACTACTACACCACTATTATACAGAGGGGAAAGATTGCCACAGCGTGCCCACTACTTAGGCACGTGGCGACACAAGCTGAGGCATTCCTTTGCCAATATTTTGATCAAATTTAATTGGTAATTAATGACGTTTTTCTTTGTTTTGTTTACGTTGATTAGGCTCCTTAACTACTGGACCGATTTGACAAATTATTTCTCCATTAGAATCCTTCATTATCCTTGATGAACATACATATGTTATAGAATAAGTACCTGTATCTACTCGTGCGAAGCCGAGGCGAGTGAAAGGATGCTTGAAAAGCTCGAAGTCCCGCGGCCAGGCGCTTTGTGTCCACGGGCCACACTGAAACCAAGGGCAAGTTAACACAGAGACACGATGCTTTACAGGCATGTGGTTTCGCGCGAGCCCTTATTTTTGTATTAGTTTTGCTACCTCTGCAAGAAGTCCGATTATACCTAACAAGATCCCAGTCTATCGTTATATTTCTCACTCGAGCATTCGTCAGCTGCTTCAGATGTACACGGAGTCTGGACGGAAATAGTAGAGACAAGTCGCCACAGTGGCTTCAAGCTGCACCAGCGGGCTGTAACGCAGCGTCACGAGGCGCAGCGCCACTTGCGCCGCGTCTACCGGCGAAGCACCGCCGCGAGCCATTTCCTAAAGCCGTCAATGAAATGTGTACCTTTTCGTTTATTAAATAAAGATATATTTCATTGCTACTTTTCAGTCGCGTCGCGTCTCGGTTTGAGCTGACTCCTGAGAGGGGTGTCTAGCATCTAGCATGAATTGGGCCTATAATCCTTCAGATTCTATGATACCGATGTTTTTTGTTATAATTATTGAGACTTAATTTATGTTAACCGATTCAATGCGGCGGCCTCCATTTTCAAAACACCATCCGCATCGAATCGGTTCCATAGATATGTATTGGATTACAAGAGATCCTTTAAAACTAAATTGGTGCATACGGTACGACGGGATTATAACCAAGTTCCTGCCCATGGCCGGTGAGACAAAAAGGTTCTCGAATGGCGAGATGTAACGGAAAGCGCAGTCTGATACCCACCCACCAGATGGACGGACAACCTCGCTACGGTCGCAGAAAGGCGCTGGGCCGCTTCTAGCAGGTCGTATTTGAAATTATTTGGGGAGACCTATGTCTAGCCGTGGACTTGTTGGGCTGACACGATAACGAAATGCTCAGTGATGTTCCGACCGATTAAAAACCATTTTATATTGCGGCACCTTTGTTTTTACGTGGGGCCAAGGCCGCAAAGTGTAACGCATGCGGCACATTCTTTGCCTGTTTCAAATTAAGGATTCACATCACCCTAACTGGTCCATACACCAAACCTAGCGCCAGTAAGTTGTGAACTTGTGTCGTAAGATACTAACTCACCGATACTATATTTTGTAATAGATACTTATATACCATTACTTATATAGATGAACATTCAAGACCCTGAAACATCCAAGAATCTAAAGATGATCGTTTTTAGGGTAAAAACGGGACCCTATTAATATCGCTCCGCTGTCCGTCTGTCTGTCTGTCCGTCTGTCACCAGGCTGTATCTTATGAACCGTGATAGTTAGACAGTTGAAATTTTCACAGATGATGTATTTCTGTTGCCCCTATAACAACAAAAATACAAAAAAAAATTATAAAATAAATATTTAAGGGGGCTCCCAGTCCCATACATCAGACATAATTTTTTTGTCGTTTTTATACATAACGGAACGTAACCCTTCGTGCGCGAGTCCGACTCACACTTGGCCGATTTTTCATCTTGACCTGGCCGTGGATCGAACCCGGGAACCCTTGTATCCCAGGCTGTTGTATTAACCACTGCGCCACGGAGCTCGCCGATATTTGACTGTGTGGTGAGTTGAGTTCCAATAAACATTTGGTGGACTCGTGTCCTGCACCAGACTTGAACAAATAGCTATATATGTGTGGAGTGGTTTCTTAAGTGTTTGTATGATTTGTACGAAGCTACGATGACAAACAAACATAACATTTCTATGTCTTATCACAAGTGTGTTCGTATATCTGACTGCCCTATTCTAAAAAAACTGCATGTCGGTGGCTATAGGGGGTCGCATTTAATATTTTATTGTTATTTTTATTGTGTGTAATGTGTACCTCTTTAATATGGAATAATCTGAAATAAAGAATTTATTATATATTATTATTCTCTTTATTTATTTAATTTCTTAGGTCTAGGTTTTTATAAAACTTATATAAAAAGTAAAATATAAAAAAAAAACATACAAAAAATACAACTTTTATAAAAACCTAATCCTAGAGGGCTGCCAGCAGCGGGGCAGGGCTCAAGCTACCGACAGTTAAGGCTACAGAGAGAGAAACCTCCTGACGATGCGCGCAGTGTCCAGGAGTACTGCCTTCTGTATCTGACCCTTGATCCAGCCATCTAGCGAGAGCCTCTTGAGGTGTTGATCGAGGCTCTTCGCTATAAGACCGTTCACTGAAACGACTATCGGGACAATGATCGTCGAATCCACATCCCACATAGCGGTCACCTCGTGGGCCAAGTCTAGGTACTTAGTAAGTTTGTCCTTCTCGTAGGGCTTGTTACCGGTACCAAATTCCCATTATAAGTACCGGTATTACTATTCTGTTAAAATTTTAACGTTAATATAGGGTACCGGTAATCTAGTATTTAACGGTAATAATATTGTTAACAGTTAACGGTAATTTTACCCCTACTTGTTACCGGTACCAAATTCACATTATAAGTACCGGTACCTCTATTCTGTCAAATTTTTACGGTATTAAAATTGCGTGAATTTTACCGGTACCTACGCATTGTTGCCGTCCGCCGCATGGGACTCGCTCCACTGTAAAAGTGCCGCCCCATTGTCGGCCCCCGCCTCACGCTGCACATGCACAACACGGCTATGACACACATTAACAAAATGAAAATTCCCGATACGAGTACCGGTACTGTTTACCGGTATTTAGTACAGGTACTTCTGTTATTAAACTTACTGATACCAATTCAATTACCGGTACCGTTGTTTTATGGAGGTACCGGTACCAATCCAATTACCGGTACCGTTGTATTATAGAGGTACCGATACTTGATTTTTACCGTTACCAAATGTACCGGTACCAATCCAATTACCGGTACTGTCGTTTCATAGAGGTACCGGTAATGAATTTTACTGGTATTCCAAGCCCTGCCTTCTCGGCCTTCACCAGGTTCTCGTCATGCGAGATGGTGATATCGATGAGCATTGCCTGTCGCGTCGATCGATCTGTCAGCACGATGTCAGGCTTATTGGAACAATAGTCCTATCCGTGATTACAGATCGATCCCAATAGAGCGTGGCACGACCATCTTTCATCGCCTGCTTTATGTCCCCATCCACAATACTCAAAGACTGTGACATACCAAGATATTTGTAAGTTTTCATATTATTATTAATATTATATGTGTAAGTATTGTACTGTACCGAGCAAATCTCCTATGACACTTGTTACATTGAAATGGTTTCTCACCAGTGTGAGTTCTCATATATCCTTCTAAGTTAATCTATGGATGAAATTACATCCCACATGTATGACATTCGCAAGGTTTCTCACCAGTAGGAGTACTTCAATGTGTGCGCGTGTGTATACTGAGCAAATCACCTATGAAAAATATTACATTAGAACGTCGGCGTGAACGCACAAGAAACTTAACAAACTGCGCTCGCCACCCGCCCTCCCAACGTGGTGAGTACGGCGATTTCCTTCCATGAAGAGAAAAATCTTTGGAGGCGGAGGAGGCCTATGTCCAGCAGTGAACTTCTTGTGGCTGAAATGACGATGATGATGGTTTCTCTCCAGTATGAGTTATTAAATGTGTACGTAATGCACTGTATAGAGCATGTCGACATTGATAATAATTAAATTCATATGGTTTCTCACCAGAGTGACTTCTCAAATGTGTTTCCAAATTAATTCCACAAAGAAATTGCTTTCCGTACTTATAACATTATATGACTTCTCACCAGTGTGAGATCTCAGATATATTCTTAAACAACTGATATGAAAAAAAAAACAAAATGAAAGTAAAAAACTGATTAAGAAAGGATTTAAGGAGCATTCTTTTTGAGCCTGGACAAGATAGTCTGTTCTTTAGCGAATCTCAGTTCCTCATAAGATACGTAATATACATAATATAATATTCCATTAAATATATGTAAAAATACGTTGGACGAAGCTGTCTATAAATAATTCAAAATCTTTGTATTCCCTACCAGTGGCGCCCTTGGTGGAGTTATGGCGGGCCTTCCGAAGACGACAGTTAACTGGATGTATCAAAATGAATCTACGCAAACATTAGATTAATAACCAAACAACTGCATGCTTTTCATGTAGCTACATAAGTAGATCAACGCCACTATCTCGTATGCGTGTTTTATTAATCAAATAAATACAGGATCCAAACCAAAAAAATAATGTCAACACATTTAAATTCCATTCTTTATTTGCTTATCGAGGTTTACAATCAATTAACGTGTTAAAATATAACTAGGTACCAACAGATTTATCTTATTCAAGCATGCAGTTTGTAGTTAACTTACTGAAGTCACGTCATATATACTGAGAATAAAATTAGTTATCTAAAATAACAATTCTTGTCATTATTTGTTATTGGTACTAGAATTACAAGTCATGTCGACACTTAGGTCTGTCGGGATATTCTGTCGCGGAATAAACTCACGCATTCAATAGCCACAGTTCATCTTCCGTGACAATTGTCGTTAGGTAGCAATTTAATGAGGTAAAGCGTCACGAGCATTAATATCTAGGGTCTTAAGTCAATGTGATAAGGTCTAAAATGAAATAAAGCTGTGTATATACACGCTTGTGACTATAAATATATACAGACGAACCCAACGACTCCTTAACTCTCGGAATCCATCCAGCCGTGTTGAAGATACGAGGTAATAAAGAAATTTACAAACATACATGATACGCGCGGAACACATTACCCTTCTTGGCAGTTGGGTAATAAAAGCGGGTCACTCACGTGCTATGTCGTCGGGAGATATAGTCGGCAATCCCGACAAATAGCGCGTGAGTGACCCGTTTTTACATGATGATAGCCTCTACTTCCAAATCCGTGAGTCAGCAGTTATGATAAAATAAAGAATCTTACATACATACTTTAATACATCCATACAGATTTACATACAAATTTTTCGAGAAGTTTTAGAGAAAAGCAGTTTTGAAATATCAGTTGTTTCGAATCTACGTGTCTAGTCAAGGTTGAATGACTTACAAAACTAAAACACGCAGCCGCAGTAGATACAGGTTGCTACAGAGATTTGTTTTGTATGACAATTACATGATGGTTTCTTGTCTGTTATTATAATCATCATCATCAGGTCTCTTTAGTCTCTGCAGCAGTATGACCCTGTCTGTACTACCGGAGCCATACTTGGCGAGGAGAAGACAGGATTGGCATATACTCTCCTCGCTAGCCAGACGGATTGCAGAGGTCTCATTGATTTTTATGAGCTTTGTTTAGCTTATATTTCCTAAGTCGCCTATTACGATATCCATGTGAAGACTAATGTTGATATTATAATATCTCTATACTATAGTAATGTAGTTTATCCGTGGTTTAATGTAGACGAGAATGAAGTTCCCGTGACATTACAAACGATACAAGAGTAGCAGAAACTATTACATCATGTTGGTTTCTCACCAGTATAAGTTCTTAATTGTAATACTAAAGTATCCTTACGATTAAGTTGCTTCTCACAATTATTACAATTATACGGCTTCTCACCAGTTTGTAGACGACTATTCCACTGAAACTGCCTCAGACAAACATGACGCTGGTGCCTTGTGTCAGCGTTTGCGCGCGCGGGTCTCTCTGAGGCTGGTCAACAACCTGCGGCAGGAAGTTCACGAAACAGTAATCAAGACTGTTTCGTGAACTTCCTGCTACCCGCTGTTGTCCCTCTGCTGTGTCATCTGCAAAAAAACTGTTACTTTCACCTACACCATCGCTTAACAAAGGTGTCAGTTACTTAGCGAACCTGTGGGATGAGATACATAATATAAGCTCACATGTCACATAATGCAAGGATGGTTAATTGCTATGAGAAAGTCAAAACTGTTACTCGTGATGAGGACATCCATTGAAACAGGTACTTTGATAGACCTTATTGCACAAGATTTACCGGCTTTCATAGTAAACACAATGACTCAGAAAGGAAAAAATGTTTCAATGGAACAATCCATAGTATCCTTTAACATTTTTTTTAAAAAGAAGAGGATCTAGATAAGAATAAAATAAAAGTTCCGTGTAAGATGTGTTAAAAATTGAATAAGGTTTCTCGTTATCGTCCTTAAGCCTTATGCTGGTTTAGAAACAAAGGAAGATGATAAAGTAAAGAAGAATTCAATTCAACACGACAACAATTCAGTGATAGAAACAGATTTAAATAAGACTGATCAAAAAACGAAAGTAACACCATTACTGTCAAACTATTATTGAATTATGAAATTGCAAATACATGGCGTTAACGATTCGGGTACTAGTGCTTCCTCTGTCGCCACATTTCGTAAACAAATAAAAGAAATCACATTATCGCGGCAAATTGATGGCATTGTTGTCGACAGTTTTTAATTTCCCAAATATATTGTGCCAATACTAACTAAAGTCAAGTACTTTGCAATTATGATTTCACGAAAATTGACAATTTCATTGTTGCTGTTTTGTTCATACTTTTAATACAATTTTTCGTAGATATAAATGGTAAATGAGTAGTGAAAAATATATTTTAAAAAGTTATGCTTGTTATAATAGCATATATGTATAGTTAAGCTATCTACGTCCTCCTTGGTACCAGCTGAAAATCAGCGCTTTGGTTCACCGCCATAAGCATAAAGCCGAGCTGGCTGCCTTTTCGGCTTAACGGCTTCACTTTTTCTTTACAAATCGATGAGACATCGCTCGGCAATAAATTAGTTACGAAAAGTATTCACGAAAGAAAACAGAGATACGCATCCAAAAAAATGTTTTAGTTTTTCAAAAACATATTACGAAAATTAAAGTTTACTCTGTGTTTATTTATTTTTATTTAATACAATTATCCTATACATTTTCTTGGATGTTATGTAGTAAGTACCTATCTATTATAAAATACGTATAATATCGTTGAGTTAGTATCTTGTACGAATAAGGTTAGTATGCTACAACAAGTTCACTAATTACTGCACAAAAAAAATATTCAGTATTTTAGACAATGAAAGAATGTGAGCCAGTTTATTTTAAAAATTAAAAGCAAATTAGCTTCTTCAAGACCATCTCAAAGAGTACTGAACCGATTTTGATAAAATCTGCACTATTTACTTAGTTGCGCAAATTTCTGCGACAAAAAACAATGTTAAAAATCCGCTTTATAGTGTTTGGGATATGCGCAAGCAAACATACAAATATACGTATAGATCAATATGAACAGAACTGCGAAGCTGGTACAGAACAACATATACAAAAACTGTGCAACCCCGACAATATTACATACATACGGTACGGGGCGAATTGAGAACCTCCTTTTAAAGGTCGGTTAATGAGATCAGTACTAATGTGTTTGTCCGTCCTCACATCAAAAATTAACCATGGCTTTAAGCCATTACCGTGTTTAAGGCACTACGTGGGTTGACTTTGGAGTTTTGGGTTGTGTTAGTAAGGGAAACCACACGCGAGCGAAGCCGCGGGTAAAAGCTAGTTTACAATAAAACTCCTAACATCTAAAAGCCTATCCATAAATTTAATTATGAAATAAACAATATTATACATCGAAAATTCGGTTACGTCAAGATTCGGTGACTCTAAATAAAACTAAAAGACTCAGCCGCAGAAGGTACAGGTTGTTACAGAAATTAGTTTTATATGAAAATTAAATTCATTACATTTTGGTTTCTTGACTGTTATTATAATGTTTCTATACTATAGTAATCTAGTAAATAATAATAATATATAAGAAAATTTGGACAACAATGCAGAAATACAGATAACAAAAAATATATTTACTTCACTTTTGACCTGAATCATTGAAGACAATTTGGCATTTTCTTTTAAATGCCGCAAGTGAGTAGAGGAATATGTCAGGACATTCAGTAGATGAACTTAAAGAGTTATGAAGTCTACACATTCGTGAACAGGACTATAATGACTAATGTTATTTGAACAACTCGGTAAGTGAAACAACTGAGGAATTCTGTGACGTCGCGATGTCGCTTTAAAGTTAATTTCCGTTAAGATAGCAGTTGACAGCAGTGAATTAATAATTTTATACAAATATGTAAGGTCAGTTTGGGAACGTCTGCAATCAAGGGATGTAAAATTAAAACGTTTTAAGCGCTGTTCATATGTCATTAAGGTATCTCTCAAGCCCAAACGGGTTGTCAATAGTCTCAAAAACTTTTTCTGAATGGTCTCTATTTGCTCAACATGAGCTATGTAATGAGGGGACCAAATAATCGAGGCATACTCTAGCTTTGGAAGCACAAATGTTTTATAAAGGGTCACTAAGGTTTGAAACTACTTAAAATCTTTCGATATTCTACAAATGAATCCAAGGAGCTGTTTAAATTTGGATGTCACGTTGTCGAGATATTGAGAAAATGACAATTTTGAGTCAAGGGGAACACCCAAATCGCGGGCAGCAGATTTTTTACACAAAGACTAATTTTGAAGTCTATAACCGAATTCAACAGAATTGACTTTGCGCGTGAATGTCATAACGAAACATTTTTACAAACAACTTGTGTTGCATGTGGACGAGAATTAAGTTCCCGTTCCTAACGGGACATTAAAAACTATGCAAATTAGTTGTGGTCCCATTGTTACGGTTTCTCACCGTGAGTTTTTAAATGTCTACGTAAAAGACTTTTGTCACTAAATCGACGACCACAAACCTTACATTCAAATGGCTTCTCACCAGTGTGAGTTCTCAGGTGTGTTTTTAATGTACTGTTGTGAGTAAATCGACAACGACAAACCTTACATTCAAATGGTTTCTCACCAGTGTGAGTTCTTAAATGAGTTTTTAAACTACTTTTGTGACTAAACTGCTTTTCGCAAACATTACATTCAAATGGTTTCTCACCAGTGTGAGTTCTTAAATGAATATCTAAATGATCCTGTTGATTAAATTTCTTACCACAACCATAACATTTATACGGCTTCTCACCAGTGTGAGTTCTCAGATGTTTTGTCAATGTATTGCTGCGAGCAAATCGACGACGACAAACCTTACATTCAAATGGTTTCTCACCAGTATGTGTTCTTAAATGTGATTCTAAATCACCCTTTTGATTAAATTGCTTGCCACAATCATTACATTTATATGGCTTCTCACCAGTGTGAGTTCTTAAATGAGTTTTTAAATAATTTTTGCCACTAAACTGCTTTTCGCAAACATTACATGCAAATGGTTTCTCACCAGTGTGAGTTCTTAAATGTCTTTCTAAATCACCCTTTTGACTAAATTGCTTGCCACAGACATTATATGGCAGACATTTATATGGCTTCTCATCATTGTGAGTTCTTAAGTGTCTCTGTAGGTCACTCTTACACTGAAACTCCCTCAGACAAACATGACACTGGTGCCTTGTGTCAGCACTCTGAGGCTCGCCATAATAACTGTTTCGGGCACTTCCTGCCACAGGCTGTTGGTCCTCTGCTGCGCCATCTGCAAAACATTTGTTACTTTCACCTACACCATCGCTTATCAAAGGAGGTCAGTTCGTTAGCGAACCCGTGGGATGAGATACATCATATGAGCGCACAGGTCACCACTGCCGCAGCGCTTACACGTAGACATACAACGAAGCCAAACCCCCTCTCTCCTAAGCATTCATTCATATGCATAGAAATATAGAAGGCGTGAATGACGTTATGCGAAAGCGACGTTTCTTCGCAATGTAGAACGTCACTTTCGCAAAATGTCATTCACATTTTTATGTGAAGTTGAATAAGCAAGAGCGCGTAGAACCGATGGCCGATGGGGCAGAAGGGTTCTTGAATGGCGACCACGTATCGGCAAGCGCAGCGTCGGTCATCTACCGACCAGATGGTCGGATGACCTGACTAAGGTCGCAGGAAGACGCTGGGTGCAGGCCGCTTCCAACCGGTCGTGTTGGAAATCCTTGGCTGATGTGATGAATAAGCAAGAGGACTAATATATTATACGTTTTTTGTACTTACTTACAAAATAAACTTAATTTACATTTCATATTGTGTCTCCACGACGTTGCACCTGGCGGGATACTTCGGCAAAGTTGCGCTGCATTGGACTTCAGCCTGACCCTGGATGAACTAAATATGAATCTCTTTCGTCCAAATCGATCATTTGAACTCAAAATCCATATTCCATGTGCCATAGCTATTCAATTAAATGCCTTCACCCCTGGCTGCTCAAGATGGTTCGACTTCTACAATTTCAGCTCAACCGCTTTGACAGCCTCCGTGGTCCAGTGGTTAAGGCGTTTGCCTGTTGACCCGGGGGTCGTGGGTTCGGTTCCCACCGGAAGAATACTTTGTTTAGTTGTTTCCAGTTTGGTTAGAACATTGCAGGATTGAATCACCTGATTGTCTGATAATAAAGATGATTCCGTGCTTCGGAAGGCACGTAAAGCCGGTGGTCCCGGCTGCCATCTAGTAGTCGTTAAAGGAACCACGTCAGAGGCTGAGAGGCGGTCCCGAAGAACTCTGACACCAGGGTGTGCATGGTCGATTGACCGTGACACCTACTCGAAATGATGATGAGCTCAACCGCTAGTTTCAAATTCAGAAAACCGCATTTGACTCCCTTCACCAAACAGAGACACTCACAGAATGAGTCGTGTGAAACATATAACACCATCTGTTTGTTCGGTTGTTAAAAAGCTTACCGTCCGCGTAGTGTCCCCCGCCCCTCGCCCCCGCGTCTTCATCGGAGTCCCGTGTCTCGTCCACGTCAGCCGCGGGAACGCCTGGCACAAGGGAAATGACAGTTAGTGCAATCACATTTCGTACTGTGTAGCGATAATTATTGGCAGAATGTTAATATAGCATTATGAATCTTTCCCAAATATCATCAAAAATTTTATTACCACATGTAAAATTCCTGCTTTTAAACAAGTAACTTCTTCGATGCTGGTCTGGGAGAAAAGAAATACGTAGAATGTACCAGCTGCTTCTCTTTCCACGCAGACCGTAGAAGCTTGCCGAAGGAATGGGCGAAAATCTGTAGAATCATGTCACCAGGCGATGTGACTAGCAACCCACCATTATTTACTTCAAGTTCCGTTATTATTATTTTTTCTATAGGTCGAATGTTCACTGACAGGTGTTGCAGAATATCATCATCAGGTCTTTTTAGTCTCCACTGCAGGAGCATGACCCTCTCTGTACTACCGGAACCATACTTGGCCAGAGCAGACAGAGGATTTGGTCTACACTCTCCTCGCTGGCCAGACGGGTTGGAGAGGCTTCATTGATATTTATGAGCTTTGTTTAGCTTGTATCTCCTAAGTCGCCTCTTACGACATCCATGGAAAGACTTGCGAGTGGTCCTATTCTACTCCGCCGGAAACATCACGGCTAATCAGTGTTGTACTCGTACCCCACATGACTAATTTTTATACTAAGCCTATTTGGTTCACTAAAACGCACACTGCATTTTAACATATTTCTTTTCTGTTTAGCTATATTGTTGTGTTAAGTATGTGTATGTTTTCGTTGTGCTGTATTACCTAGGTATATGTTTGTTTCATTAACCAAATAAATGTATGTCTATGGCTACGTTAACACCCACCAACACGCTAAACCTGGCCTTTATGACTTGTAGCCTCAGGCTGGATAAACACGTGATATGAATGTGTGAAGTGTGACACGAAAAAGGGGCGTGATAAGCTATTTTTAAGTCATGCCACTGGGATCCCCGATTTGAAACCCATACAGGGCATTCTACAGAACTTACTTTGTTTTATTAAAACAATTACCTATATTATTAAGGTATAGCTGATGATGATGATAAGATAAAAAAAAAGGTATAGCTGGGACACTAAAGATCAATGACAGCAATGATAGACACCTCACACCATACATGAAATCGTAGGCTATTCTAAACTGTCACTTTTCTTTT
Organism: Elegia similella; assembly: GCA_947532085.1. NCBI lineage: Eukaryota > Metazoa > Arthropoda > Insecta > Lepidoptera > Pyralidae > Elegia > Elegia similella. The sequence goes on from OX383950.1 coordinate 14,538,142, forward strand.
TCATGATGACACATTCTTTTTAAATAAAGGGGCTAGATCTAAAAATTGTTGCTCAAGATACACAATCAAACTACATCATCGAACGCACAGATTACATAAAGTATCTAGGCATCTTAATAGATAAACATTTAACCTTTAAATCACATATTGAACTCATATCTTCACGAGTACGGAAACTCATATATGTATTTAGACAGCTACGACACGTAGCCGATGTCAACATCATTAATATGGTTTATTTTGCGCTCGGTCAATCAATATTAACGTACTGCATTACCGCTTGGGGCGGAGCTGCAAATTCTCACTTTATGCGAATTGAGAGGGCGCAAAGGTCATTACTGAAGGTGTCATGGTTTAAACCTTTTCGATTCCCCACCACTGCACTTTATAAAATTACTGAGCTATTAAGTGTTCGGCAGCTGTTTATACTCCATACAGTGATGAAGCAACATAAAATAACTCCGCTCATTGCTAAAAATCTCAGACGCAACCATCTTGTAGCCAAATCAACATCCTATAAAACAAAATTTTGCAACAGATTTCTTGGATTTCAAGGTCCTCATCTTTACAATAAGCTTCACAAAATACTGTCCATTCACCACCTAAATGCCTACAATCCTAAACACATGATTTCGGATTGGTTGCAAAAACAAAATTACGAAGAAACAGAAAATTTAATATCTACTGTACAATAAATCATCTCAACATACAGTCATATATACATAACATACATAACAAATAACATACACACATACATATATTTATACACATCCACGCCCCACACCCCCACACAAATAAATACATGACTTGACTACCCATACATATTCCTCAAAGAACTTTCCTTTCTTTCGTCTTCATTTTTGGTTTGTCATAATTTCCCTAGATTGAATGTACCTAACACACAACATTGTTGTAATAATTTATTTCAATTAGTACTTATAATATTAGATAATTTTAGAGGCGGGGGCCTGATGACTTGCAATACAGGTACAAACCTAGTGCAAGCATCAGCTTCCCACAAACTGGTTGTTTTAGTACTTAATTTAATTTGATTGTAATTTAGTCTGTAAGTACCATGTTTGTGGATAGAAATAAACATTATTATTATTTATTATTTATATTCATGTTCCCTCTATATTAAGTGACTTATTTCTTACTCTAGTGGTAAATGGAATCAATTTTGCTGGCAAGGTTAAAGTAACATGCTATCTTAAATTTCCGCTAATTCCATCGGCAGGCTTCTAAGGTCTGCGCGGGCAGAGAAGCAGCATGTACATTTTATGTTTCTCTTTTCTCTCAGACCAGCATGGAAGAGAGTGGGACGTATGGTTAACTTGAACATATGTACCCGCTGGGTCCTCATCGTCCGTCGCGGTGTCGACAGCATCCTCTGACTCCGGCTCAGTTTTGACCATGATCGGTTTTGGCAGCGTGCTGTCACAACATTCAGCTACAGAGAAGGACAGCGACGCACACATGCCAATGTCCTCGCGGTCAATCCGGGATACTGATTGTTCTGTAATCTGAATACAAACAAACAGTTAGTTACTAGCGCGCCCTTCCTCCACCCTCCTCATTCTTCACAGATTGTATTGCTATCTGACTCGTGTGTGATCATTTTAATCAACCATTATGTTACTTGATTCTAGTGAAATGAAGGTAAATACTGGGAGAAAACATCAGATTTTAGAAGGCAAAATAATTTACAATGCTAGCACATATTTCACATATTGTTTGCATATTGCTTTAGCCCTCTATAAAACTTTGTCTAGAAAGTGCGTGCCATCTTGACTGCTTTGTTGCGTGGTCCCGGCATTGCTCAGCATTTTTAGAAACAGAGACAATATAACATAAATACCTCGCCAGCCGTCTCCAAAATAGCAGTCAGCGCATGGTCTGCCCTGGTGGCGGTCACCATCAGCTTGTGGCTCTTGTACAACATAGCGCGGCAGATGTAGCACGCCGCCACGGGCCTGTTCCCACTCACGAGCTGGAATGTTGTGCCACTGATATAACAGCTTTTACTTACATTGAAAGCAGACTTAACTAGTGTTAGAATACTTACAAAAGCCCCCGTCAGCCTCTCGTACACGAGCTGCAGGGCAGTGGTGTCAATGTTGCTCATGGGCGCGTCCACTGAGAGGCAGATGCGGCAGACTGCTGGACTCCGATGCATCTTGTTTAAGGTTATTTTATTCTTAAGTCTGCGAATTTATATAAAAATAAGCACATCAGCACTAAAATAATATGTGGCTAAAATTGTATCGCAATAGTATGCACAAACTACTAAGAGATTGATAGTATGATATGAACTATTGGCTACACTTAATCGATACTAAACTTAATAAATTTGGAAAACAAGTTTTCGAAACACTAAGCAATTTGACATTGACAGTTTGGGCCAGGCGTTAGAATCGTTCCACAAACTACTAAGAGATACTACGTATAATCGTTCATATATTTGACAGCTTCGTACTGAAAATGAATGAGCGATGATTGAAAATCAACCCCGTACGATAAAACATTTACAAATTCACGCACCCACATACATATTTCTTCATCTGAACCTCAGAAGAACAAACATGATGATAGTTGATAGTTGTTCAATGTTTTGATATCACAAACTACTATTTGATACATTTGATATGAACACATTGTCAATGTCACCTCAACACAATGTCAATGTCACTCGTCAAGTGACATACTCTTTTAAATCTGTGGTTTGGGCCGGCCAGCCGGCCCGGAAATGGCTATCAAATCAATCTTCACTCCTTTAGGACATACTCTTTCAAATCTGTGGGGTAGGATACGAGACGAGTACCTAACCTTAACCGACTTACAGCAACCAATTTTTTTTATTAAGATACTTTGATGGCTAATGGAGAAACCATTGCTTAAGTGGATGTCAAAGTGACATAATGGCCGTCATAAACTGTCAATGTCAAATCGTTTATTTGTCTGTGTTTTGCTGAGGTGTTTTGTGAATAGGTTTCCTAAATTTATTTTATTAAATTATTGTATATGTATCTTTTCTTATTCTTACTACTGCGATATGTAGTATTTTAGCAATATACTACTTCAGTGCTAGTGTGCTTATTTTAAATTAAATTTACAGACCTAAGAACAAAATAACCTTATACAAGATGCATCAGAGTCCAGCATTCTGCCGTATCTGCCTCTCAATGGGCGCGCCCATGAGCAACATTGACGGCACTGCCCTGCAACTCGTGTATGAGAGACTTGCGGGGGCTCTTGTAAGCGTCCTACTAATTAGGATTAGTCTATCTGCTTTAGTTAATGTTTCGTGATATCGTTTATGATAAGACTGTGTGGAAAGAGAATGTTCTTAGGATTTGAAGGCGATACTGTTTCTCTCGTAGAACTGATTACGTTTTTGCCTGTTTTCGACATTATTTTGAACTAAAATTTGAAGAAAACTGTTGTTACCTCTATATAACATTTAACATGAATTTGGTAATATATATCCAGACAAGCGGTGGAATCAAGTTGCTATATAGAAACCATAGCGTTAGTTCTCTTATACAGATATTTCGGCACATAGTGTTTCTAAAGGATAATTTTCTAATTCTCCATGCTGTTCTAGGAGAAAAGAAAAAACATAGAATGTACCAGCTGCTTCTCTTCCCGCGCAGAACGTAAAAGCCGATCGAGGGAACGGGTAAAATCTGAGGAATTATGTAAATAGGCGATGGGCTAGCAACCCATCACTATTTTGATTCTGTTTTCCACCAACATGCTAAACATGGCCTTCGGGTCTTATAGACCTAGGCGAAAAGGCTATAAAAGACTTGATCCTATGTAATTGATAATAGTATATAATTTTTTAAGTCCTAGAAAATTAATGTAGTCTTAAAAGTCCTTAAGAATTATCGTAAACTATAAATGCCTCTTCAATACAACAACAATATTATATTGAAGAATATTCAGCCCTAAATGCCCATTCACTGCTCACAAACAATCTAGATACTGGGCAACACTGTTGTAGTTAAAAGATATTACAACTCGAAGAAGAAGAAGAATATAACAACTTGTGATAATACAGGACTTCATTTTAGCAAACATATTACTTGTAACACACAAGTATGAGAAAGATTCTTTTGATTAGGGGTTTGTATCAACATGAAGAAAGAAACTGGATATGAAAATTGAAAAATTTTACATCTGTGTACATTTTAGTAATTTAATGTTTGAGTATAAGCTGTTATATCAGTGGCACAACATTCCAGCTTGTGAGTGGGAACAGGCCCGTGGCGGCGTGCTACATCTGCCGCGCTATGTTGTGCAAGAGCCACAAGCTGATGGTGACCGCCACCAGGGCAGACCATGCGCTGACTGCTATGTTGGAGACGGCTGGCGAGGTATTTATGTTATATTGTCTCTAAAAATGCTGAGCAATGGCAGGACCACGCAACAAAGCAGACAAAGCTACGTGTGCTAGCATTGTAAATTATTTTGCCTTTTAAGGATATCATCTTATGCACAAATCTGTATGTTTTCTCCCAGTATTGATCACACATGAATCAGATAGGAATACAAACTGCGCTAGTATGTACTAAAGTTTTGTTTGTATTCAGATTACAGAAAAATCAGTATCCCGGATTGACCGCGAGGCCATTGGCTTGTGTGCGTCGCTGTCCTTCTCTGTGGCTGAATGTTGTGACAGCACGCCGCCCGCCAGGGTCGCGTTCAAAACCGAGCCGGAGTCAGAGGATGCTGGCGACACCGCGACGGACGATGAGGATCCAACGGGTACATATGTTTAAGTTAACCATACGTCCCACTCTCTTCCATGCTGGTCTGGGAGAAAAAAGAAACATAAAATGTACATGCTGCTTCTCTGCCCACACAGACCTTAGAAGCCTGCCGAGGAAAGGAGCGGAAATTTAAATAGGTGTTTTTTTACATGTTAATAAGTCGAAGCGGCTAGCAACTTTGCCAGCAAAATTGATCCCATTTTCCATTAGGGTAAGACTCTTAATATAGTGGGAAAATGAATATGCCATCGTGAACTGTTTACATAGAAAAGTGTCAGTTTGATGAATGCCAAATGGCAACGATTTCATATATGCTGTGAGTCATTTATCTTTAGTTTTCCAGCTATACACATAGTCAGTTCTGTTGGATCTCCTGTGTGATTTAAAATCGGGATCCCAGTGGAATAACTGTAAAAATGCCTTAATCACGCCCACGTGTTTAGGTCTCGATATGCCACTGCTTGAACTTGGAGTGTTGATCAATAATTGCTCCTGTTGGTCTTAAAATACGTAGGCTTTGTGTGGAAGGCCACAAGAAAACAGGACATATAACAATAAGTCGGTTGCAGTCATCCCGTTAGCTTTTAGTGTTTAAAGACATTGTGTCGTGACTCGTGACTGTGGAAATTTCCCCATGTTGCCTTGCCAAAAAACCCTTGTCCAAAATGAGATGATCATAAATATCGTATATCAGAACGCGTAAACAATATAATTTATACGTTATGTCCATAAGGCATACAATTCATAAAAACATACACATTATTTTTCAACAACAAATCCAGCTATTTTTTTACAGAAAGAAGTAAACTACTTCCTTTGTTTGTTTGTGTAACTTTATTTATCTTTTTATGTGTTTCCAAGTAATCTCACGTCGTCAAAGACAGCTGTTTAAACCCTTTATTAATAAACAATTATTTCATTATATTAAGTAAGGATATATTTCTAAAGCATATAAAAAGTGTTGTATTTCTTTTAATTCGCTTAAACTTAAAGACATTCAACATCATATTTTTCTCTTAAAAGAAAACAAAATCTTCAACAATGACGAGTTACTTTCTTTTTCTACGTAAATTAAAAATTAATTATTAAACCGTTTGGGATTTACTCTTATTTTATATCACTTACCATCAGGGGTTTCTCCGCCAACAAGTTGTGTGACCTTTTTTTTAGCTTGCAGGGGAAGCTGTCGGGTTATGTGGGACTCCACGCCAGAGTGACGTGCCTACCCACTAAAAAACCTTCGGAGTTCCATCTCGACCGCATTTGCCGGGGACACGGGAAGGGAAATACGACCGCGAACCCCGGCGCGGTTGGCCGCCAACGCGGCCCCTCCTCGGGGACGTCCGAGCGCCCTCCATCCACTCACCAAGTAGGCGCGTCCGGAACTCACGGACGCGCCGTACCTCCTTGGGCCAATTGAGAGGCGGCAGACTCCCACGCAGTCCACCGCCTGTGGCCCCATGGGAGCCAGATAAACTGGCTCCCAGCGGCGGAGAAGATGAAAGGCTCCGCCGCTTGCCTCTCGCCGCAAACACGTTGCGGCACCGCTCGGCCGCGGAAGAAAGGGAGATCGGCAACGCAGCACCGAAACTCCCTCTCCTCCGCGACCGATCTCCGACCACAACCACGGCGGTGTGGCCCCGCCTGAAGCGCCGGGAGAGCAATAAAATATTACCCTCCCGGCGGCTCCACCTCGGGTGGGGGGAGATCTTCCCACTCCCCCGCCGCCCCAATGGGCGCATCCTTGCGGAAGCGCCCCTCCCCGGGTGGGGGGAGATCTTCCCACTCCCCCGCCGCCCCATTGGGCGCATCCCAGCCCCAGCAGGCTCAAGGCCGAAGCCGAGCCCGCGGGAGCGCCCCTCCTCGGGTGGGGGGAGAACTTCCCACTCCCCCGCCGACCCAATGTCGGCGCTCGCTGCTGGTGTGTCAGGCAGCAGGAGCGCCCCCGCGCGGGTTCCTCTTTGCTTCCCCGTGGTTTGAGGACTAACCACGGGTACTGAGCCCCCCCGGTACGACAAACCGGGAACCACCTCGGGGGGGAACAAGTTGTGTGACCTAACCTAACTGCCCCACTACTAGCACGGTACAGGAACTCAATGAGGCTAATGACAAGGCGATCAGCGTAGCCAAATACTGGTCGAAAGAAATCTAATCAATTGGAACCATTTCGACTCGGAAAGAAGAAGCTGACCCGCTTGCTCGTTTGTCCGATATCATAAAAAATGACGTCACGACTTCATTCATGATTACGTGAAAGTGGTATGTTTGGTGTCGTAAATGGATATAATGGGTGAAATAACTTGAACCACCGTGAACGTGATAGTTAAGGTGAAAAGTGACATAACCTATACAACATCAAAACGCAATAATTCAAATACCTAGATTCTTTTGTGATAAAATTATATTCGCATCAAGCTCGGGATTCGATGCCCTATTAAACAAGAACACAATTCAAAAACGCTAGGATGTTAACTAAAATGATGTTTAGGGATCTCCCTAACTCTTTGCTGTTACAACTAGAAAACTTATGTGGTATTCTAGTTGTAACAGCAAAGAGTGACAACAACAGAGAGAGATTGTACGGAACTCTCGGTGCGCGAGTCCGACGCATCTCAATCCGCTAAACGTGGCCTTTATGTCCTGTGGTGTCAGGCTCTGTCTTAACGTGATAATATGAATGAATAAATGTTTGACGAATAAGAGGCTCTTGTTTTATTTAAAAAAAACTCAATTTTGCTAAAATGACATTACGTTAATACATTACGGAATCTACGTACTTAAATAGTGGTGGGTTGCAAGCCACATCGCCTATTGACATGATTCCTTGGATTTTCGTCCAATCCTCCGGCTACGGAATGCTGGTCCGGTTGTTTTAAGATCCGGATTTTGATTACAGAAAAGCCGACATCCGCGATTGGCCGCTCGGCCATTGGCTCGTGTGCGTCACTGTCCTTCTCTGTGGCTGAATGTTGTGACAGCACGCCGCCCGCCAGGGTCGCGGTCAAAACCGAGCCGGAGTCAGAGGATGCTGGTGACACCGCGACGGACGATGAGGATCCAGGGGGTACGTATGCTTAAGGTGACCAAACGTACTGATCTCTTCCATGTGTGTCCAATTAAAGGGTTCCATCTTCATAAGAGGTAAAAAGGAACCCATTAGGATCACCTAATTGTTAGTCTTGCAAGACCGTCTTTCTCGGGAACGGGTGGACGGATCAAGTTGAAATGGATATCTGCGGCCCCGTGAAGCTATCAAAAACTTGTAAGTCAACGGTGAGACATAGTTGTTTATGTCGCATATTTTGTGAATTTGCTCTCGCAAGGGAATCAAAGCCTATAGCGTACTTCTCGTGATTAGTTCTATAGTAATGGGTACATATTTTTGTTATCTTTCAACATATACTGCCGAGCTTAATGTCAGTGTGTAAATATTAAAAGCGAAACTAATATTGAGAAGCCTGCCTTCCACATAGGGCATGGATACCGGTGTACCGGTTTACCGAAATACCGGTATACCGGTAAAAAAATAGGTATTTTGATACCGGTATTTGAGGATGAAATACCGGTATTTCGAATGTTTTTATTTATTTCTGCAAGGGTGTTTAAAGTTCATGAAGAACGTTTGATTTATATGGTTCATAGTGTTGGTCATACTGCTGATGAGTTTTCATATGCATAAATCATGAATAATTTCGATTATAAAAATATCACAACGAAATCAACTACTCAAGACACTGCATGTCATGAGACCATTGGCTCGCATGTCCTCCCCAATTACATCAAGCCAGCACTTCTTGGGTTTCTTCCTTCTGCCGGGACTCGGTGGAGGCGGCATGGCCAGACAATTGTTCCCTATGTAATTTCCTGGTTTTCGCAAAACATGACCGTACCAGCGTAGGCGGCTCTGCAGGAGAGTTGTCTGCTACTGGTATGTGACGGACATGGAGGCTGCCGCGAATGTGTGAGTTCCTTATGCGGCCCGTTCGCGAACCTCTACTATTCAGCAGCTCCCTATTGACCCGCTCACGTAGCCTGTGCTTCACTTCCATATAAAAGGACAGGTCTAAAATGTCCTGTCCTTTCAGTTTAACCGACGTTTTTGGCTCACAAATGATAGCAGTCACCACGCGCCACTTTGTCCACGCTGCCGTTATGCAAGGTTTGATATCTCCGGATTTAAACTGGTCAGTACGCTCGACCACGTTTCCGCCTATGCGTACAAGACGGAATCTGTAACGTTGCAATCCATGTACACAGTCTTCGCCACATTTAGTTTCAAGCCGCCGTTCTCAAGCGACTCCTTCCACATATTCACTCGTCGCACACGTCTTCCCCTTTCCACATCTGACAGTGCGATATCGTCAGTATACATGCATGAGCAGTCACGGAGGTAGCTCATGTGTATTTCTGATGCCTTTTGACACTTCTTCTAATATCGCACTGAACAAGAAGGGGCTGAGAACCGAGCCTTGGTGGACTCCAACTGTGACGGTTCACCAACAGCAATCCTAACTCTGTAATCGGAGTCACGGTACATGTCGCAGATAATGTCAATACTTCAATGCCCACCAGATCATCCCTCGTACATACAGAAACAGGAAGTGGAGAGGCGTGTGTATTTCTCCACGAAGACCCTTAGGGCAAAGTGATTTCTTATCATTAGAGAGTAAAACTAATTTTAATATATATTTAATTGTGATATTTGTGCCAAGGAAACAATTTAAATAGTTCTTGGATCAAATAACGTATTCTCGTATAACGTATTCTTGATTACCTTCATTCATTTTGTGGTTTCTGAGGAGTTAATAAATAGTTTCAGTGTTTCTACCACATAGCCTAGAAAACTACTTTAATCGCTGTCCGGAAACTTGGCGTCGTCGTGGAGACACAATATAAAAGAAAATAAAAAATGTAAAAGTTTCTTTCGTAGGTTGGTAAAATAAAATACAATGCAGTAGTCCTCTTGCTTATTCCAATTTTCGCATTAAAATATGAATGGCTAGAAAAAATGGGACTTCCCTGACTGTAGGATATTGCGGGAAGTAAATAGACTGTATTTGCATAGGTACTGGATATAATGGACAAAAATTACAAAGTTGGAGATGTGTGTAAGAACAAAAGCCAAACTGAAGTGTCATCTAAATGTTGAATGTAACTCCCCGCAGTATGTTTCATATGTATGTATCCGCCGCTGTACGGATACATAACAACGACATATTGCGAAAGTGACGTTCTACGTTGCGAAGAAACGTCGCTTTCGCATAACGTCATTCACGCCTTCTATATTTCTATGCATATGAATGAATGCTTAGGAGAGAGGGGGTTTGGCTTCGTTGTATGTCTACGTGTTAGCGCTGCGGCAGAGGTGACCTGTGCGCTCATATGATGTATCTCATCCCACCGGTTCGCTAACGAACTGTCCTCCTTTGATAAGCGATGGTGTAGGTGAAAGTAACAAATGTTTTGCAGATGGCGCAGCAGAGGGCCAACAGCCTGTGGCAGGAAGTTCCCGAAACAGTTATTATGGCGAGCCTCAGAGCGCTGACACAAGGCACCGGTGTCATGTTTGTCTGAGGGGATTTCAGTGGAAGGGTCAGCTACAAGTACACTTAAGAACTCACACTTGTGAGAAGCCATATAAATGTAATGATTGTGGCAAGCAATTTAATGAAAAAGGTACTTTGGAATCACATTTCAGAATACATACTGGTGAGAAACCATATCAGTGTAAGTTTTGTCGTCGTCGATTTGCTGACAGCAGTGCAGTAAAAAGACATATGAGAACTCACACTGGTGAGAAGCCATATAAATGTAATGACTGTGGCAAGCAATTTAATCAAAAGGTTCATTTAAAATCACATTTTAGAACACATACTGGTGAGAAGCCATATAAATGTAATGATTGTGGCAAGCAATTTAGTCAAAAGGGTGCTTTAGAATCACATTTAAGAACTCACACTGGTGAGAAACCATTTGAATGTAAGGTTTGTCGACGACGATTTGCTGACAACAGTACATTAACAAAACATCTGAGAACTCACACTGGTGAGAAGCCGTATAAATGTAATGTTTGTGGCAAGCAATTTAATCAAAAGGGTACTTTACAATCACATTTAAGAACACATACTGGTGAGAAACCATTTGAATGTAATGTTTGCGAAAAGCAGTTTAGTCACAAATGTAATTTAAAAGTTCATTTAAGAACTCACACTGGTGAGAAGCCATATAAATGTAATGATTGTTGCAAGCAATTTAATCAAAAGGGTGATTTAGAATCACATTTAAGAACACACACTGGTGAGAAACCATTTGAATGTAAGGTTTGTCGACGTCTATTTGCTGACAGCAGTACATTAAAAAGACATTTAAGAACTCACACTGGTGAGAAGCCATATAAATGTAATGACTGTGGCAAGCAATTTAATCAAAAAGGTCATTTAGAATCACATTTAAGAACTCACACTGGTGAGAAACCATTTGAATGTAAGGTTTGTCGACGTCGATTTGCTGACAGCAGTACATATAAAAGACATTTAAGAACGCACACTGGTGAAAAGCCATATAAATGTAATAATTGTGGCAAGCAATTTAGTGTTAAGTGTAATTTAGAAACACATTTAAGAACACACACTGGTGAAAAACCATAACAATGATCCTTGTTTGTTGGTATTGTTTGTAATTTGGATTGCTAACATTCTTTTTTAGTTGTACAAGGTATTGCGCAACTAGGGATTATGCAAATTTTATTAAAATCGGTCAAGTACTTTATGAGATAGTACAGTTTTGAAATTCTTATTGTATAAAATAATTTTCCTTGTGTTGTAGCAGACTAACTCGACGATACTAATTTTATAATACATAAGTACTTATTCACATTAACATCCAAGAAAATGTATAATTGTATTAATTAAAAAAGAAGTAGTCAACATATCGAGTAAGCTTTAATGATATAATAACAATATTCAGTCACATTATTTTAAAAACATATAATACCTGTCACCCAACAATATTCATTAAATGAATATATATCAATACGATAAGTTTCCGGAATGAATATGAAAAAATACTACCTTTAAGGTACAAAATTAATTTATTGTTTTTCAAAATAATCTCCCTTAGCGTCTATGCACTTTTTCATTCGATGAAACCAGTTTTGAAAACTTTTGTGCCACTCCTCTGTGGTGACCTCTGAAACGTGTTTTTCACACTCCTCGACAGCCTCTTCTGGTGATGAAAATCGTTAACCGCGTAATTGGTTCTTAATTTTTGGGAACAGAAAAAAGTCACAAGGTGCCAGGTCGGGACTGTATGCAGGATGACTCATGAGTTCTACATTTTTCGCCTTCAAAAAGTCGTTTGTCTGTCTGGCCGTGTGAGAACTAGCATTGTCGTGGTGCAGGATGATACGGCGTTTACGGTTATTTTTACGGAGTTCGTCAATAACTTCCGGCAAACAAATGATCGTGTACCAGTCACTATTCACTGTACGACGATTCTCTAAAGCAACAGTAGCCACGTGTCCAGTTTTATTAAAAAAAGAAGCAATCATCCGCTTAGATGCACTTATCGCGCGCGCCACTTTGGTGGGTTTCGGCTCATCTTGAAAGACCCATACGCTCGATTGCTGCTTTGTTTTGGGATCGTAGCAATAAATCCATGTTTCGTCACCTGTTACTATGTCCCACACCAAATTTGACGCACCTTCGTTGAATCTGGTAAGCATGGCACTGCACCAAGTGACGCGGTCCGTTTTTTGAGCCTCGGTCAAGTTGTGTGGGATCCACCGCGAGCACAACTTTCTCACACCCAAATGTTTGTGTAGGATTAATTGTATTTGACTCATGCCTATTTCTAAGGATGCGCGAATTTCATGGTAGGTCACATGCCTGTCTGTTTCAATCATACGGCGCACAGCATCGATGTTTTTGTTGGTCACAGCGGTGGACGGCCGACCATCGCGAGATTCGTCACTGAGATTGATACGACCACGCTTGAATTCTGCAAACCAGCTATAAACAGTTGTCCTGCATGGTGCTTCATTGCCAAAAGCTGTTTCAAGCCGAGCGATGCTCTGTTGAGCTGTCAAATTACACTAAAAATCGTAGAAAATCATACTACGAAAATTTTCCCGAGTTAAATCCATGTTGATGCAGACACACAATTTTTTAAATGGCGCCACAAGGTAAAAACAAAAGACAGTCAAATGAAACAAACTGCATTCTACAGCCAAAGAGTTCAATTTCAAATGTTGCAATAAATTTTTAAATATTGTTTATGTAAGTGGCCAGTTCCGGAAACTTACAGTGCGCCCTATATATAATAATGTCATTTGTAAATACGTTATTCTTCACGCGTGTGTCACAAGTTGATCCCATTTTACTTTCAAGATTTAATAACACTTCACATACACAGGCCCTGGGACTATCCATGGCGTCGCTGTGGGTGTAGTCGCCGAGCATCGTGTGGCCGATCGCTTGGCAGTGCACCCGCAGCCGGTGGCCGAGGCCTATCTACACTACTACACCACTATTATACAGAGGGGAAAGATTGCCACAGCGTGCCCACTACTTAGGCACGTGGCGACACAAGCTGAGGCATTCCTTTGCCAATATTTTGATCAAATTTAATTGGTAATTAATGACGTTTTTCTTTGTTTTGTTTACGTTGATTAGGCTCCTTAACTACTGGACCGATTTGACAAATTATTTCTCCATTAGAATCCTTCATTATCCTTGATGAACATACATATGTTATAGAATAAGTACCTGTATCTACTCGTGCGAAGCCGAGGCGAGTGAAAGGATGCTTGAAAAGCTCGAAGTCCCGCGGCCAGGCGCTTTGTGTCCACGGGCCACACTGAAACCAAGGGCAAGTTAACACAGAGACACGATGCTTTACAGGCATGTGGTTTCGCGCGAGCCCTTATTTTTGTATTAGTTTTGCTACCTCTGCAAGAAGTCCGATTATTCCTAACAAGATCCCAGTCTATCGTTATATTTCTCACTCGAGCATTCGTCAGCTGCTTCAGATGTACACGGAGTCTGGACGGAAATAGTAGAGACAAGTCGCCACAGTGGCTTCAAGCTGCACCAGCGGGCTGTAACGCAGCGTCACGAGGCGCAGCGCCACTTGCGCCGCGTCTACCGGCGAAGCACCGCCGCGAGCCATTTCCTAAAGCCTTCAATGAAATGTGTACCTTTTCGTTTATTAAATAAAGATATATTTCATTGCTACTTTTCAGTCGCGTCGCGTCTCGGTTTGAGCTGACTCCTGAGAGGGGTGTCTAGCATCTAGCATGAATTGGGCCTATAATCCTTCAGATTCTATGATACCGATGTTTTTTGTTATAATTATTGAGACTTAATTTATGTTAACCGATTCAATGCGGCGGCCTCCATTTTCAAAACACCATCCGCATCGAATCGGTTCCATAGATATGTATTGGATTACAAGAGATCCTTTAAAACTAAATTGGTGCATACGGTACGACGGGATTATAACCAAGTTCCTGCCCATGGCCGGTGAGACAAAAAGGTTCTCGAATGGCGAGATGTAACGGAAAGCGCAGTCTGATACCCACCCACCAGATGGACGGACAACCTCGCTACGGTCGCAGAAAGGCGCTGGGCCGCTTCTAGCAGGTCGTATTTGAAATTATTTGGGGAGACCTATGTCTAGCCGTGGACTTGTTGGGCTGACACGATAACGAAATGCTCAGTGATGTTCCGACCGATTAAAAACCATTTTATATTGCGGCACCTTTGTTTTTACGTGGGGCCAAGGCCGCAAAGTGTAACGCATGCGGCACATTCTTTGCCTGTTTCAAATTAAGGATTCACATCACCCTAACTGGTCCATACACCAAACCTAGCGCCAGTAAGTTGTGAACTTGTGTCGTAAGATACTAACTCACCGATACTATATTTTGTAATAGATACTTATATACCATTACTTATATAGATGAACATTCAAGACCCTGAAACATCCAAGAATCTAAAGATGATCGTTTTTAGGGTAAAAACGGGACCCTATTAATATCGCTCCGCTGTCCGTCTGTCTGTCTGTCCGTCTGTCACCAGGCTGTATCTTATGAACCGTGATAGTTAGACAGTTGAAATTTTCACAGATGATGTATTTCTGTTGCCCCTATAACAACAAAAATACAAAAAAAAATTATAAAATAAATATTTAAGGGGGCTCCCAGTCCCATACATCAGACATAATTTTTTTGTCGTTTTTATACATAACGGAACGTAACCCTTCGTGCGCGAGTCCGACTCACACTTGGCCGATTTTTCATCTTGACCTGGCCGTGGATCGAACCCGGGAACCCTTGTATCCCAGGCTGTTGTATTAACCACTGCGCCACGGAGCTCGCCGATATTTGACTGTGTGGTGAGTTGAGTTCCAATAAACATTTGGTGGACTCGTGTCCTGCACCAGACTTGAACAAATAGCTATATATGTGTGGAGTGGTTTCTTAAGTGTTTGTATGATTTGTACGAAGCTACGATGACAAACAAACATAACATTTCTATGTCTTATCACAAGTGTGTTCGTATATCTGACTGCCCTATTCTAAAAAAACTGCATGTCGGTGGCTATATGTGTACCTCTTTAATATGGAATAATCTGAAATAAAGAATTTATTATATATTATTATTCTCTTTATTTATTTAATTTCTTAGGTCTAGGTTTTTATAAAACTTATATAAAAAGTAAAATATAAAAAAAAAACATACAAAAAATACAACTTTTATAAAAACCTAATCCTAGAGGGCTGCCAGCAGCGGGGCAGGGCTCAAGCTACCGACAGTTAAGGCTACAGAGAGAGAAACCTCCTGACGATGCGCGCAGTGTCCAGGAGTACTGCCTTCTGTATCTGACCCTTGATCCAGCCATCTAGCGAGAGCCTCTTGAGGTGTTGATCGAGGCTCTTCGCTATAAGACCGTTCACTGAAACGACTATCGGGACAATGATCGTCGAATCCACATCCCACATAGCGGTCACCTCGTGGGCCAAGTCTAGGTACTTAGTAAGTTTGTCCTTCTCGTAGGGCTTGTTACCGGTACCAAATTCCCATTATAAGTACCGGTATTACTATTCTGTTAAAATTTTAACGTTAATATAGGGTACCGGTAATCTAGTATTTAACGGTAATAATATTGTTAACAGTTAACGGTAATTTTACCCCTACTTGTTACCGGTACCAAATTCACATTATAAGTACCGGTACCTCTATTCTGTCAAATTTTTACGGTATTAAAATTGCGTGAATTTTACCGGTACCTACGCATTGTTGCCGTCCGCCGCATGGGACTCGCTCCACTGTAAAAGTGCCGCCCCATTGTCGGCCCCCGCCTCACGCTGCACATGCACAACACGGCTATGACACACATTAACAAAATGAAAATTCCCGATACGAGTACCGGTACTGTTTACCGGTATTTAGTACAGGTACTTCTGTTATTAAACTTACTGATACCAATTCAATTACCGGTACCGTTGTTTTATGGAGGTACCGGTACCAATCCAATTACCGGTACCGTTGTATTATAGAGGTACCGATACTTGATTTTTACCGTTACCAAATGTACCGGTACCAATCCAATTACCGGTACTGTCGTTTCATAGAGGTACCGGTAATGAATTTTACTGGTATTCCAAGCCCTGCCTTCTCGGCCTTCACCAGGTTCTCGTCATGCGAGATGGTGATATCGATGAGCATTGCCTGTCGCGTCGATCGATCTGTCAGCACGATGTCAGGCTTATTGGAACAATAGTCCTATCCGTGATTACAGATCGATCCCAATAGAGCGTGGCACGACCATCTTTCATCGCCTGCTTTATGTCCCCATCCACAATACTCAAAGACTGTGACATACCAAGATATTTGTAAGTTTTCATATTATTATTAATATTATATGTGTAAGTATTGTACTGTACCGAGCAAATCTCCTATGACACTTGTTACATTGAAATGGTTTCTCACCAGTGTGAGTTCTCATATATCCTTCTAAGTTAATCTATGGATGAAATTACATCCCACATGTATGACATTCGCAAGGTTTCTCACCAGTAGGAGTACTTCAATGTGTGCGCGTGTGTATACTGAGCAAATCACCTATGAAAAATATTACATTAGAACGTCGGCGTGAACGCACAAGAAACTTAACAAACTGCGCTCGCCACCCGCCCTCCCAACGTGGTGAGTACGGCGATTTCCTTCCATGAAGAGAAAAATCTTTGGAGGCGGAGGAGGCCTATGTCCAGCAGTGAACTTCTTGTGGCTGAAATGACGATGATGATGGTTTCTCTCCAGTATGAGTTATTAAATGTGTACGTAATGCACTGTATAGAGCATGTCGACATTGATAATAATTAAATTCATATGGTTTCTCACCAGAGTGACTTCTCAAATGTGTTTCCAAATTAATTCCACAAAGAAATTGCTTTCCGTACTTATAACATTATATGACTTCTCACCAGTGTGAGATCTCAGATATATTCTTAAACAACTGATATGAAAAAAAAAAACAAAATGAAAGTAAAAAACTGATTAAGAAAGGATTTAAGGAGCATTCTTTTTGAGCCTGGACAAGATAGTCTGTTCTTTAGCGAATCTCAGTTCCTCATAAGATACGTAATATACATAATATAATATTCCATTAAATATATGTAAAAATACGTTGGACGAAGCTGTCTATAAATAATTCAAAATCTTTGTATTCCCTACCAGTGGCGCCCTTGGTGGAGTTATGGCGGGCCTTCCGAAGACGACAGTTAACTGGATGTATCAAAATGAATCTACGCAAACATTAGATTAATAACCAAACAACTGCATGCTTTTCATGTAGCTACATAAGTAGATCAACGCCACTATCTCGTATGCGTGTTTTATTAATCAAATAAATACAGGATCCAAACCAAAAAAATAATGTCAACACATTTAAATTCCATTCTTTATTTGCTTATCGAGGTTTACAATCAATTAACGTGTTAAAATATAACTAGGTACCAACAGATTTGTCTTATTCAAGCATGCAGTTTGTAGTTAACTTACTGAAGTCACGTCATATATACTGAGAATAAAATTAGTTATCTAAAATAACAATTCTTGTCATTATTTGTTATTGGTACTAGAATTACAAGTCATGTCGACACTTAGGTCTGTCGGGATATTCTGTCGCGGAATAAACTCACGCATTCAATAGCCACAGTTCATCTTCCGTGACAATTGTCGTTAGGTAGCAATTTAATGAGGTAAAGCGTCACGAGCATTAATATCTAGGGTCTTAAGTCAATGTGATAAGGTCTAAAATGAAATAAAGCTGTGTATATACACGCTTGTGACTATAAATATATACAGACGAACCCAACGACTCCTTAACTCTCGGAATCCATCCAGCCGTGTTGAAGATACGAGGTAATAAAGAAATTTACAAACATACATGATACGCGCGGAACACATTACCCTTCTTGGCAGTTGGGTAATAAAAGCGGGTCACTCACGTGCTATGTCGTCGGGAGATATAGTCGGCAATCCCGACAAATAGCGCGTGAGTGACCCGTTTTTACATGATGATAGCCTCTACTTCCAAATCCGTGAGTCAGCAGTTATGATAAAATAAAGAATCTTACATACATACTTTAATACATCCATACAGATTTACATACAAATTTTTCGAGAAGTTTTAGAGAAAAGCAGTTTTGAAATATCAGTTGTTTCGAATCTACGTGTCTAGTCAAGGTTGAATGACTTACAAAACTAAAACACGCAGCCGCAGTAGATACAGGTTGCTACAGAGATTTGTTTTGTATGACAATTACATGATGGTTTCTTGTCTGTTATTATAATCATCATCATCAGGTCTCTTTAGTCTCTGCAGCAGTATGACCCTGTCTGTACTACCGGAGCCATACTTGGCGAGGAGAAGACAGGATTGGCATATACTCTCCTCGCTAGCCAGACGGATTGCAGAGGTCTCATTGATTTTTATGAGCTTTGTTTAGCTTATATTTCCTAAGTCGCCTATTACGATATCCATGTGAAGACTAATGTTGATATTATAATATCTCTATACTATAGTAATGTAGTTTATCCGTGGTTTAATGTAGACGAGAATGAAGTTCCCGTGACATTACAAACGATACAAGAGTAGCAGAAACTATTACATCATGTTGGTTTCTCACCAGTATAAGTTCTTAATTGTAATACTAAAGTATCCTTACGATTAAGTTGCTTCTCACAATTATTACAATTATACGGCTTCTCACCAGTTTGTAGACGACTATTCCACTGAAACTGCCTCAGACAAACATGACGCTGGTGCCTTGTGTCAGCGTTTGCGCGCGCGGGTCTCTCTGAGGCTGGTCAACAACCTGCGGCAGGAAGTTCACGAAACAGTAATCAAGACTGTTTCGTGAACTTCCTGCTACCCGCTGTTGTCCCTCTGCTGTGTCATCTGCAAAAAAACTGTTACTTTCACCTACACCATCGCTTAACAAAGGTGTCAGTTACTTAGCGAACCTGTGGGATGAGATACATAATATAAGCTCACATGTCACATAATGCAAGGATGGTTAATTGCTATGAGAAAGTCAAAACTGTTACTCGTGATGAGGACATCCATTGAAACAGGTACTTTGATAGACCTTATTGCACAAGATTTACCGGCTTTCATAGTAAACACAATGACTCAGAAAGGAAAAAATGTTTCAATGGAACAATCCATAGTATCCTTTAACATTTTTTTTAAAAAGAAGAGGATCTAGATAAGAATAAAATAAAAGTTCCGTGTAAGATGTGTTAAAAATTGAATAAGGTTTCTCGTTATCGTCCTTAAGCCTTATGCTGGTTTAGAAACAAAGGAAGATGATAAAGTAAAGAAGAATTCAATTCAACACGACAACAATTCAGTGATAGAAACAGATTTAAATAAGACTGATCAAAAAACGAAAGTAACACCATTACTGTCAAACTATTATTGAATTATGAAATTGCAAATACATGGCGTTAACGATTCGGGTACTAGTGCTTCCTCTGTCGCCACATTTCGTAAACAAATAAAAGAAATCACATTATCGCGGCAAATTGATGGCATTGTTGTCGACAGTTTTTAATTTCCCAAATATATTGTGCCAATACTAACTAAAGTCAAGTACTTTGCAATTATGATTTCACGAAAATTGACAATTTCATTGTTGCTGTTTTGTTCATACTTTTAATACAATTTTTCGTAGATATAAATGGTAAATGAGTAGTGAAAAATATATTTTAAAAAGTTATGCTTGTTATAATAGCATATATGTATAGTTAAGCTATCTACGTCCTCCTTGGTACCAGCTGAAAATCAGCGCTTTGGTTCACCGCCATAAGCATAAAGCCGAGCTGGCTGCCTTTTCGGCTTAACGGCTTCACTTTTTCTTTACAAATCGATGAGACATCGCTCGGCAATAAATTAGTTACGAAAAGTATTCACGAAAGAAAACAGAGATACGCATCCAAAAAAATGTTTTAGTTTTTCAAAAACATATTACGAAAATTAAAGTTTACTCTGTGTTTATTTATTTTTATTTAATACAATTATCCTATACATTTTCTTGGATGTTATGTAGTAAGTACCTATCTATTATAAAATACGTATAATATCGTTGAGTTAGTATCTTGTACGAATAAGGTTAGTATGCTACAACAAGTTCACTAATTACTGCACAAAAAAAATATTCAGTATTTTAGACAATGAAAGAATGTGAGCCAGTTTATTTTAAAAATTAAAAGCAAATTAGCTTCTTCAAGACCATCTCAAAGAGTACTGAACCGATTTTGATAAAATCTGCACTATTTACTTAGTTGCGCAAATTTCTGCGACAAAAAACAATGTTAAAAATCCGCTTTATAGTGTTTGGGATATGCGCAAGCAAACATACAAATATACGTATAGATCAATATGAACAGAACTGCGAAGCTGGTACAGAACAACATATACAAAAACTGTGCAACCCCGACAATATTACATACATACGGTACGGGGCGAATTGAGAACCTCCTTTTAAAGGTCGGTTAATGAGATCAGTACTAATGTGTTTGTCCGTCCTCACATCAAAAATTAACCATGGCTTTAAGCCATTACCGTGTTTAAGGCACTACGTGGGTTGACTTTGGAGTTTTGGGTTGTGTTAGTAAGGGAAACCACACGCGAGCGAAGCCGCGGGTAAAAGCTAGTTTACAATAAAACTCCTAACATCTAAAAGCCTATCCATAAATTTAATTATGAAATAAACAATATTATACATCGAAAATTCGGTTACGTCAAGATTCGGTGACTCTAAATAAAACTAAAAGACTCAGCCGCAGAAGGTACAGGTTGTTACAGAAATTAGTTTTATATGAAAATTAAATTCATTACATTTTGGTTTCTTGACTGTTATTATAATGTTTCTATACTATAGTAATCTAGTAAATAATAATAATATATAAGAAAATTTGGACAACAATGCAGAAATACAGATAACAAAAAATATATTTACTTCACTTTTGACCTGAATCATTGAAGACAATTTGGCATTTTCTTTTAAATGCCGCAAGTGAGTAGAGGAATATGTCAGGACATTCAGTAGATGAACTTAAAGAGTTATGAAGTCTACACATTCGTGAACAGGACTATAATGACTAATGTTATTTGAACAACTCGGTAAGTGAAACAACTGAGGAATTCTGTGACGTCGCGATGTCGCTTTAAAGTTAATTTCCGTTAAGATAGCAGTTGACAGCAGTGAATTAATAATTTTATACAAATATGTAAGGTCAGTTTGGGAACGTCTGCAATCAAGGGATGTAAAATTAAAACGTTTTAAGCGCTGTTCATATGTCATTAAGGTATCTCTCAAGCCCAAACGGGTTGTCAATAGTCTCAAAAACTTTTTCTGAATGGTCTCTATTTGCTCAACATGAGCTATGTAATGAGGGGACCAAATAATCGAGGCATACTCTAGCTTTGGAAGCACAAATGTTTTATAAAGGGTCACTAAGGTTTGAAACTACTTAAAATCTTTCGATATTCTACAAATGAATCCAAGGAGCTGTTTAAATTTGGATGTCACGTTGTCGAGATATTGAGAAAATGACAATTTTGAGTCAAGGGGAACACCCAAATCGCGGGCAGCAGATTTTTTACACAAAGACTAATTTTGAAGTCTATAACCGAATTCAACAGAATTGACTTTGCGCGTGAATGTCATAACGAAACATTTTTACAAACAACTTGTGTTGCATGTGGACGAGAATTAAGTTCCCGTTCCTAACGGGACATTAAAAACTATGCAAATTAGTTGTGGTCCCATTGTTACGGTTTCTCACCGTGAGTTTTTAAATGTCTACGTAAAAGACTTTTGTCACTAAATCGACGACCACAAACCTTACATTCAAATGGCTTCTCACCAGTGTGAGTTCTCAGGTGTGTTTTTAATGTACTGTTGTGAGTAAATCGACAACGACAAACCTTACATTCAAATGGTTTCTCACCAGTGTGAGTTCTTAAATGAGTTTTTAAACTACTTTTGTGACTAAACTGCTTTTCGCAAACATTACATTCAAATGGTTTCTCACCAGTGTGAGTTCTTAAATGAATATCTAAATGATCCTGTTGATTAAATTTCTTACCACAACCATAACATTTATACGGCTTCTCACCAGTGTGAGTTCTCAGATGTTTTGTCAATGTATTGCTGCGAGCAAATCGACGACGACAAACCTTACATTCAAATGGTTTCTCACCAGTATGTGTTCTTAAATGTGATTCTAAATCACCCTTTTGATTAAATTGCTTGCCACAATCATTACATTTATATGGCTTCTCACCAGTGTGAGTTCTTAAATGAGTTTTTAAATAATTTTTGCCACTAAACTGCTTTTCGCAAACATTACATGCTAATGGTTTCTCACCAGTGTGAGTTCTTAAATGTCTTTCTAAATCACCCTTTTGACTAAATTGCTTGCCACAGACATTATATGGCAGACATTTATATGGCTTCTCATCATTGTGAGTTCTTAAGTGTCTCTGTAGGTCACTCTTACACTGAAACTCCCTCAGACAAACATGACACTGGTGCCTTGTGTCAGCACTCTGAGGCTCGCCATAATAACTGTTTCGGGCACTTCCTGCCACAGGCTGTTGGTCCTCTGCTGCGCCATCTGCAAAACATTTGTTACTTTCACCTACACCATCGCTTATCAAAGGAGGTCAGTTCGTTAGCGAACCCGTGGGATGAGATACATCATATGAGCGCACAGGTCACCACTGCCGCAGCGCTTACACGTAGACATACAACGAAGCCAAACCCCCTCTCTCCTAAGCATTCATTCATATGCATAGAAATATAGAAGGCGTGAATGACGTTATGCGAAAGCGACGTTTCTTCGCAATGTAGAACGTCACTTTCGCAAAATGTCATTCACATTTTTATGTGAAGTTGAATAAGCAAGAGCGCGTAGAACCGATGGCCGATGGGGCAGAAGGGTTCTTGAATGGCGACCACGTATCGGCAAGCGCAGCGTCGGTCATCTACCGACCAGATGGTCGGATGACCTGACTAAGGTCGCAGGAAGACGCTGGGTGCAGGCCGCTTCCAACCGGTCGTGTTGGAAATCCTTGGCTGATGTGATGAATAAGCAAGAGGACTAATATATTATACGTTTTTTGTACTTACTTACAAAATAAACTTAATTTACATTTCATATTGTGTCTCCACGACGTTGCACCTGGCGGGATACTTCGGCAAAGTTGCGCTGCATTGGACTTCAGCCTGACCCTGGATGAACTAAATATGAATCTCTTTCGTCCAAATCGATCATTTGAACTCAAAATCCATATTCCATGTGCCATAGCTATTCAATTAAATGCCTTCACCCCTGGCTGCTCAAGATGGTTCGACTTCTACAATTTCAGCTCAACCGCTTTGACAGCCTCCGTGGTCCAGTGGTTAAGGCGTTTGCCTGTTGACCCGGGGGTCGTGGGTTCGGTTCCCACCGGAAGAATACTTTGTTTAGTTGTTTCCAGTTTGGTTAGAACATTGCAGGATTGAATCACCTGATTGTCTGATAATAAAGATGATTCCGTGCTTCGGAAGGCACGTAAAGCCGGTGGTCCCGGCTGCCATCTAGTAGTCGTTAAAGGAACCACGTCAGAGGCTGAGAGGCGGTCCCGAAGAACTCTGACACCAGGGTGTGCATGGTCGATTGACCGTGACACCTACTCGAAATGATGATGAGCTCAACCGCTAGTTTCAAATTCAGAAAACCGCATTTGACTCCCTTCACCAAACAGAGACACTCACAGAATGAGTCGTGTGAAACATATAACACCATCTGTTTGTTCGGTTGTTAAGAAGCTTACCGTCCGCGTAGTGTCCCCCGCCCCTCGCCCCCGCGTCTTCATCGGAGTCCCGTGTCTCGTCCACGTCAGCCGCGGGAACGCCTGGCACAAGGGAAATGACAGTTAGTGCAATCACATTTCGTACTGTGTAGCGATAATTATTGGCAGAATGTTAATATAGCATTATGAATCTTTCCCAAATATCATCAAAAATTTTATTACCACATGTAAAATTCCTGCTTTTAAACAAGTAACTTCTTCGATGCTGGTCTGGGAGAAAAGAAATACGTAGAATGTACCAGCTGCTTCTCTTTCCACGCAGACCGTAGAAGCTTGCCGAAGGAATGGGCGAAAATCTGTAGAATCATGTCACCAGGCGATGTGACTAGCAACCCACCATTATTTACTTCAAGTTCCGTTATTATTATTTTTTCTATAGGTCGAATGTTCACTGACAGGTGTTGCAGAATATCATCATCAGGTCTTTTTAGTCTCCACTGCAGGAGCATGACCCTCTCTGTACTACCGGAACCATACTTGGCCAGAGCAGACAGAGGATTTGGTCTACACTCTCCTCGCTGGCCAGACGGGTTGGAGAGGCTTCATTGATATTTATGAGCTTTGTTTAGCTTGTATCTCCTAAGTCGCCTCTTACGACATCCATGGAAAGACTTGCGAGTGGTCCTATTCTACTCCGCCGGAAACATCACGGCTAATCAGTGTTGTACTCGTACCCCACATGACTAATTTTTATACTAAGCCTATTTGGTTCACTAAAACGCACACTGCATTTTAACATATTTCTTTTCTGTTTAGCTATATTGTTGTGTTAAGTATGTGTATGTTTTCGTTGTGCTGTATTACCTAGGTATATGTTTGTTTCATTAACCAAATAAATGTATGTCTATGGCTACGTTAACACCCACCAACACGCTAAACCTGGCCTTTATGACTTGTAGCCTCAGGCTGGATAAACACGTGATATGAATGTGTGAAGTGTGACACGAAAAAGGGGCGTGATAAGCTATTTTTAAGTCATGCCACTGGGATCCCCGATTTGAAACCCATACAGGGCATTCTACAGAACTTACTTTGTTTTATTAAAACAATTACCTATATTATTAAGGTATAGCTGATGATGATGATAAGATAAAAAAAAAGGTATAGCTGGGACACTAAAGATCAATGACAGCAATGATAGACACCTCACACCATACATGAAATCGTAGGCTATTCTAAACTGTCACTTTTCTTTTTCATGATGACACATTCTTTTTAAATAAAGGGGCTAGATCTAAAAATTGTTGCTCAAGATACACAATCAAACTACATCATCGAACGCACAGATTACATAAAGTATCTAGGCATCTTAATAGATAAACATTTAACCTTTAAATCACATATTGAACTCATATCTTCACGAGTACGGAAACTCATATATGTATTTAGACAGCTACGACACGTAGCCGATGTCAACATCATTAATATGGTTTATTTTGCGCTCGGTCAATCAATATTAACGTACTGCATTACCGCTTGGGGCGGAGCTGCAAATTCTCACTTTATGCGAATTGAGAGGGCGCAAAGGTCATTACTGAAGGTGTCATGGTTTAAACCTTTTCGATTCCCCACCACTGCACTTTATAAAATTACTGAGCTATTAAGTGTTCGGCAGCTGTTTATACTCCATACAGTGATGAAGCAACATAAAATAACTCCGCTCATTGCTAAAAATCTCAGACGCAACCATCTTGTAGCCAAATCAACATCCTATAAAACAAAATTTTGCAACAGATTTCTTGGATTTCAAGGTCCTCATCTTTACAATAAGCTTCACAAAATACTGTCCATTCACCACCTAAATGCCTACAATCCTAAACACATGATTTCGGATTGGTTGCAAAAACAAAATTACGAAGAAACAGAAAATTTAATATCTACTGTACAATAAATCATCTCAACATACAGTCATATATACATAACATACATAACAAATAACATACACACATACATATATTTATACACATCCACGCCCCACACCCCCACACAAATAAATACATGACTTGACTACCCATACATATTCCTCAAAGAACTTTCCTTTCTTTCGTCTTCATTTTTGGTTTGTCATAATTTCCCTAGATTGAATGTACCTAACACACAACATTGTTGTAATAATTTATTTCAATTAGTACTTATAATATTAGATAATTTTAGAGGCGGGGGCCTGATGACTTGCAATACAGGTACAAACCTAGTGCAAGCATCAGCTTCCCACAAACTGGTTGTTTTAGTACTTAATTTAATTTGATTGTAATTTAGTCTGTAAGTACCATGTTTGTGGATAGAAATAAACATTATTATTATTTATTATTTATATTCATGTTCCCTCTATATTAAGTGACTTATTTCTTACTCTAGTGGTAAATGGAATCAATTTTGCTGGCAAGGTTAAAGTAACATGCTATCTTAAATTTCCGCTAATTCCATCGGCAGGCTTCTAAGGTCTGCGCGGGCAGAGAAGCAGCATGTACATTTTATGTTTCTCTTTTCTCTCAGACCAGCATGGAAGAGAGTGGGACGTATGGTTAACTTGAACATATGTACCCGCTGGGTCCTCATCGTCCGTCGCGGTGTCGACAGCATCCTCTGACTCCGGCTCAGTTTTGACCATGATCGGTTTTGGCAGCGTGCTGTCACAACATTCAGCTACAGAGAAGGACAGCGACGCACACATGCCAATGTCCTCGCGGTCAATCCGGGATACTGATTGTTCTGTAATCTGAATACAAACAAACAGTTAGTTACTAGCGCGCCCTTCCTCCACCCTCCTCATTCTTCACAGATTGTATTGCTATCTGACTCGTGTGTGATCATTTTAATCAACCATTATGTTACTTGATTCTAGTGAAATGAAGGTAAATACTGGGAGAAAACATCAGATTTTAGAAGGCAAAATAATTTACAATGCTAGCACATATTTCACATATTGTTTGCATATTGCTTTAGCCCTCTATAAAACTTTGTCTAGAAAGTGCGTGCCATCTTGACTGCTTTGTTGCGTGGTCCCGGCATTGCTCAGCATTTTTAGAAACAGAGACAATATAACATAAATACCTCGCCAGCCGTCTCCAAAATAGCAGTCAGCGCATGGTCTGCCCTGGTGGCGGTCACCATCAGCTTGTGGCTCTTGTACAACATAGCGCGGCAGATGTAGCACGCCGCCACGGGCCTGTTCCCACTCACGAGCTGGAATGTTGTGCCACTGATATAACAGCTTTTACTTACATTGAAAGCAGACTTAACTAGTGTTAGAATACTTACAAAAGCCCCCGTCAGCCTCTCGTACACGAGCTGCAGGGCAGTGGTGTCAATGTTGCTCATGGGCGCGTCCACTGAGAGGCAGATGCGGCAGACTGCTGGACTCCGATGCATCTTGTTTAAGGTTATTTTATTCTTAAGTCTGCGAATTTATATAAAAATAAGCACATCAGCACTAAAATAATATGTGGCTAAAATTGTATCGCAATAGTATGCACAAACTACTAAGAGATTGATAGTATGATATGAACTATTGGCTACACTTAATCGATACTAAACTTAATAAATTTGGAAAACAAGTTTTCGAAACACTAAGCAATTTGACATTGACAGTTTGGGCCAGGCGTTAGAATCGTTCCACAAACTACTAAGAGATACTACGTATAATCGTTCATATATTTGACAGCTTCGTACTGAAAATGAATGAGCGATGATTGAAAATCAACCCCGTACGATAAAACATTTACAAATTCACGCACCCACATACATATTTCTTCATCTGAACCTCAGAAGAACAAACATGATGATAGTTGATAGTTGTTCAATGTTTTGATATCACAAACTACTATTTGATACATTTGATATGAACACATTGTCAATGTCACCTCAACACAATGTCAATGTCACTCGTCAAGTGACATACTCTTTTAAATCTGTGGTTTGGGCCGGCCAGCCGGCCCGGAAATGGCTATCAAATCAATCTTCACTCCTTTAGGACATACTCTTTCAAATCTGTGGGGTAGGATACGAGACGAGTACCTAACCTTAACCGACTTACAGCAACCAATTTTTTTTATTAAGATACTTTGATGGCTAATGGAGAAACCATTGCTTAAGTGGATGTCAAAGTGACATAATGGCCGTCATAAACTGTCAATGTCAAATCGTTTATTTGTCTGTGTTTTGCTGAGGTGTTTTGTGAATAGGTTTCCTAAATTTATTTTATTAAATTATTGTATATGTATCTTTTCTTATTCTTACTACTGCGATATGTAGTATTTTAGCAATATACTACTTCAGTGCTAGTGTGCTTATTTTAAATTAAATTTACAGACCTAAGAACAAAATAACCTTATACAAGATGCATCAGAGTCCAGCATTCTGCCGTATCTGCCTCTCAATGGGCGCGCCCATGAGCAACATTGACGGCACTGCCCTGCAACTCGTGTATGAGAGACTTGCGGGGGCTCTTGTAAGCGTCCTACTAATTAGGATTAGTCTATCTGCTTTAGTTAATGTTTCGTGATATCGTTTATGATAAGACTGTGTGGAAAGAGAATGTTCTTAGGATTTGAAGGCGATACTGTTTCTCTCGTAGAACTGATTACGTTTTTGCCTGTTTTCGACATTATTTTGAACTAAAATTTGAAGAAAACTGTTGTTACCTCTATATAACATTTAACATGAATTTGGTAATATATATCCAGACAAGCGGTGGAATCAAGTTGCTATATAGAAACCATAGCGTTAGTTCTCTTATACAGATATTTCGGCACATAGTGTTTCTAAAGGATAATTTTCTAATTCTCCATGCTGTTCTAGGAGAAAAGAAAAAACATAGAATGTACCAGCTGCTTCTCTTCCCGCGCAGAACGTAAAAGCCGATCGAGGGAACGGGTAAAATCTGAGGAATTATGTAAATAGGCGATGGGCTAGCAACCCATCACTATTTTGATTCTGTTTTCCACCAACATGCTAAACATGGCCTTCGGGTCTTATAGACCTAGGCGAAAAGGCTATAAAAGACTTGATCCTATGTAATTGATAATAGTATATAATTTTTTAAGTCCTAGAAAATTAATGTAGTCTTAAAAGTCCTTAAGAATTATCGTAAACTATAAATGCCTCTTCAATACAACAACAATATTATATTGAAGAATATTCAGCCCTAAATGCCCATTCACTGCTCACAAACAATCTAGATACTGGGCAACACTGTTGTAGTTAAAAGATATTACAACTCGAAGAAGAAGAAGAATATAACAACTTGTGATAATACAGGACTTCATTTTAGCAAACATATTACTTGTAACACACAAGTATGAGAAAGATTCTTTTGATTAGGGGTTTGTATCAACATGAAGAAAGAAACTGGATATGAAAATTGAAAAATTTTACATCTGTGTACATTTTAGTAATTTAATGTTTGAGTATAAGCTGTTATATCAGTGGCACAACATTCCAGCTTGTGAGTGGGAACAGGCCCGTGGCGGCGTGCTACATCTGCCGCGCTATGTTGTGCAAGAGCCACAAGCTGATGGTGACCGCCACCAGGGCAGACCATGCGCTGACTGCTATGTTGGAGACGGCTGGCGAGGTATTTATGTTATATTGTCTCTAAAAATGCTGAGCAATGGCAGGACCACGCAACAAAGCAGACAAAGCTACGTGTGCTAGCATTGTAAATTATTTTGCCTTTTAAGGATATCATCTTATGCACAAATCTGTATGTTTTCTCCCAGTATTGATCACACATGAATCAGATAGGAATACAAACTGCGCTAGTATGTACTAAAGTTTTGTTTGTATTCAGATTACAGAAAAATCAGTATCCCGGATTGACCGCGAGGCCATTGGCTTGTGTGCGTCGCTGTCCTTCTCTGTGGCTGAATGTTGTGACAGCACGCCGCCCGCCAGGGTCGCGTTCAAAACCGAGCCGGAGTCAGAGGATGCTGGCGACACCGCGACGGACGATGAGGATCCAACGGGTACATATGTTTAAGTTAACCATACGTCCCACTCTCTTCCATGCTGGTCTGGGAGAAAAAAGAAACATAAAATGTACATGCTGCTTCTCTGCCCACACAGACCTTAGAAGCCTGCCGAGGAAAGGAGCGGAAATTTAAATAGGTGTTTTTTTACATGTTAATAAGCCGAAGCGGCTAGCAACTTTGCCAGCAAAATTGATCCCATTTTCCATTAGGGTAAGACTCTTAATATAGTGGGAAAATGAATATGCCATCGTGAACTGTTTACATAGAAACGTGTCAGTTTGATGAATGCCAAATGGCAACGATTTCATATATGCTGTGAGTCATTTATCTTTAGTTTTCCAGCTATACACATAGTCAGTTCTGTTGGATCTCCTGTGTGATTTAAAATCGGGATCCCAGTGGAATAACTGTAAAAATGCCTTAATCACGCCCACGTGTTTAGGTCTCGATATGCCACTGCTTGAACTTGGAGTGTTGATCAATAATTGCTCCTGTTGGTCTTAAAATACGTAGGCTTTGTGTGGAAGGCCACAAGAAAACAGGACATATAACAATAAGTCGGTTGCAGTCATCCCGTTAGCTTTTAGTGTTTAAAGACATTGTGTCGTGACTCGTGACTGTGGAAATTTCCCCATGTTGCCTTGCCAAAAAACCCTTGTCCAAAATGAGATGATCATAAATATCGTATATCAGAACGCGTAAACAATATAATTTATACGTTATGTCCATAAGGCATACAATTCATAAAAACATACACATTATTTTTCAACAACAAATCCAGCTATTTTTTTACAGAAAGAAGTAAACTACTTCCTTTGTTTGTTTGTGTAACTTTATTTATCTTTTTATGTGTTTCCAAGTAATCTCACGTCGTCAAAGACAGCTGTTTAAACCCTTTATTAATAAACAATTATTTCATTATATTAAGTAAGGATATATTTCTAAAGCATATAAAAAGTGTTGTATTTCTTTTAATTCGCTTAAACTTAAAGACATTCAACATCATATTTTTCTCTTAAAAGAAAACAAAATCTTCAACAATGACGAGTTACTTTCTTTTTCTACGTAAATTAAAAATTAATTATTAAACCGTTTGGGATTTACTCTTATTTTATATCACTTACCATCAGGGGTTTCTCCGCCAACAAGTTGTGTGACCTTTTTTTTAGCTTGCAGGGGAAGCTGTCGGGTTATGTGGGACTCCACGCCAGAGTGACGTGCCTACCCACTAAAAAACCTTCGGAGTTCCATCTCGACCGCATTTGCCGGGGACACGGGAAGGGAAATACGACCGCGAACCCCGGCGCGGTTGGCCGCCAACGCGGCCCCTCCTCGGGGACGTCCGAGCGCCCTCCATCCACTCACCAAGTAGGCGCGTCCGGAACTCACGGACGCGCCGTACCTCCTTGGGCCAATTGAGAGGCGGCAGACTCCCACGCAGTCCACCGCCTGTGGCCCCATGGGAGCCAGATAAACTGGCTCCCAGCGGCGGAGAAGATGAAAGGCTCCGCCGCTTGCCTCTCGCCGCAAACACGTTGCGGCACCGCTCGGCCGCGGAAGAAAGGGAGATCGGCAACGCAGCACCGAAACTCCCTCTCCTCCGCGACCGATCTCCGACCACAACCACGGCGGTGTGGCCCCGCCTGAAGCGCCGGGAGAGCAATAAAATATTACCCTCCCGGCGGCTCCACCTCGGGTGGGGGGAGATCTTCCCACTCCCCCGCCGCCCCAATGGGCGCATCCTTGCGGAAGCGCCCCTCCCCGGGTGGGGGGAGATCTTCCCACTCCCCCGCCGCCCCATTGGGCGCATCCCAGCCCCAGCAGGCTCAAGGCCGAAGCCGAGCCCGCGGGAGCGCCCCTCCTCGGGTGGGGGGAGAACTTCCCACTCCCCCGCCGACCCAATGTCGGCGCTCGCTGCTGGTGTGTCAGGCAGCAGGAGCGCCCCCGCGCGGGTTCCTCTTCGCTTCCCCGTGGTTTGAGGACTAACCACGGGTACTGAGCCCCCCCGGTACGACAAACCGGGAACCACCTCGGGGGGGAACAAGTTGTGTGACCTAACCTAACTGCCCCACTACTAGCACGGTACAGGAACTCAATGAGGCTAATGACAAGGCGATCAGCGTAGCCAAATACTGGTCGAAAGAAATCTAATCAATTGGAACCATTTCGACTCGGAAAGAAGAAGCTGACCCGCTTGCTCGTTTGTCCGATATCATAAAAAATGACGTCACGACTTCATTCATGATTACGTGAAAGTGGTATGTTTGGTGTCGTAAATGGATATAATGGGTGAAATAACTTGAACCACCGTGAACGTGATAGTTAAGGTGAAAAGTGACATAACCTATACAACATCAAAACGCAATAATTCAAATACCTAGATTCTTTTGTGATAAAATTATATTCGCATCAAGCTCGGGATTCGATGCCCTATTAAACAAGAACACAATTCAAAAACGCTAGGATGTTAACTAAAATGATGTTTAGGGATCTCCCTAACTCTTTGCTGTTACAACTAGAAAACTTATGTGGTATTCTAGTTGTAACAGCAAAGAGTGACAACAACAGAGAGAGATTGTACGGAACTCTCGGTGCGCGAGTCCGACGCATCTCAATCCGCTAAACGTGGCCTTTATGTCCTGTGGTGTCAGGCTCTGTCTTAACGTGATAATATGAATGAATAAATGTTTGACGAATAAGAGGCTCTTGTTTTATTTAAAAAAAACTCAATTTTGCTAAAATGACATTACGTTAATACATTACGGAATCTACGTACTTAAATAGTGGTGGGTTGCAAGCCACATCGCCTATTGACATGATTCCTTGGATTTTCGTCCAATCCTCCGGCTACGGAATGCTGGTCCGGTTGTTTTAAGATCCGGATTTTGATTACAGAAAAGCCGACATCCGCGATTGGCCGCTCGGCCATTGGCTCGTGTGCGTCACTGTCCTTCTCTGTGGCTGAATGTTGTGACAGCACGCCGCCCGCCAGGGTCGCGGTCAAAACCGAGCCGGAGTCAGAGGATGCTGGTGACACCGCGACGGACGATGAGGATCCAGGGGGTACGTATGCTTAAGGTGACCAAACGTACTGATCTCTTCCATGTGTGTCCAATTAAAGGGTTCCATCTCCATAAGAGGTAAAAAGGAACCCATTAGGATCACCTAATTGTTAGTCTTGCAAGACCGTCTTTCTCGGGAACGGGTGGACGGATCAAGTTGAAATGGATATCTGCGGCCCCGTGAAGCTATCAAAAACTTGTAAGTCAACGGTGAGACATAGTTGTTTATGTCGCATATTTTGTGAATTTGCTCTCGCAAGGGAATCAAAGCCTATAGCGTACTTCTCGTGATTAGTTCTATAGTAATGGGTACATATTTTTGTTATCTTTCAACATATACTGCCGAGCTTAATGTCAGTGTGTAAATATTAAAAGCGAAACTAATATTGAGAAGCCTGCCTTCCACATAGGGCATGGATACCGGTGTACCGGTTTACCGAAATACCGGTATACCGGTAAAAAAATAGGTATTTTGATACCGGTATTTGAGGATGAAATACCGGTATTTCGAATGTTTTTATTTATTTCTGCAAGGGTGTTTAAAGTTCATGAAGAACGTTTGATTTATATGGTTCATAGTGTTGGTCATACTGCTGATGAGTTTTCATATGCATAAATCATGAATAATTTCGATTATAAAAATATCACAACGAAATCAACTACTCAAGACACTGCATGTCATGAGACCATTGGCTCGCATGTCCTCCCCAATTACATCAAGCCAGCACTTCTTGGGTTTCTTCCTTCTGCCGGGACTCGGTGGAGGCGGCATGGCCAGACAATTGTTCCCTATGTAATTTCCTGGTTTTCGCAAAACATGACCGTACCAGCGTAGGCGGCTCTGCAGGAGAGTTGTCTGCTACTGGTATGTGACGGACATGGAGGCTGCCGCGAATGTGTGAGTTCCTTATGCGGCCCGTTCGCGAACCTCTACTATTCAGCAGCTCCCTATTGACCCGCTCACGTAGCCTGTGCTTCACTTCCATATAAAAGGACAGGTCTAAAATGTCCTGTCCTTTCAGTTTAACCGACGTTTTTGGCTCACAAATGATAGCAGTCACCACGCGCCACTTTGTCCACGCTGCCGTTATGCAAGGTTTGATATCTCCGGATTTAAACTGGTCAGTACGCTCGACCACGTTTCCGCCTATGCGTACAAGACGGAATCTGTAACGTTGCAATCCATGTACACAGTCTTCGCCACATTTAGTTTCAAGCCGCCGTTCTCAAGCGACTCCTTCCACATATTCACTCGTCGCACACGTCTTCCCCTTTCCACATCTGACAGTGCGATATCGTCAGTATACATGCATGAGCAGTCACGGAGGTAGCTCATGTGTATTTCTGATGCCTTTTGACACTTCTTCTAATATCGCACTGAACAAGAAGGGGCTGAGAACCGAGCCTTGGTGGACTCCAACTGTGACGGTTCACCAACAGCAATCCTAACTCTGTAATCGGAGTCACGGTACATGTCGCAGATAATGTCAATACTTCAATGCCCACCAGATCATCCCTCGTACATACAGAAACAGGAAGTGGAGAGGCGTGTGTATTTCTCCACGAAGACCCTTAGGGCAAAGTGATTTCTTATCATTAGAGAGTAAAACTAATTTTAATATATATTTAATTGTGATATTTGTGCCAAGGAAACAATTTAAATAGTTCTTGGATCAAATAACGTATTCTCGTATAACGTATTCTTGATTACCTTCATTCATTTTGTGGTTTCTGAGGAGTTAATAAATAGTTTCAGTGTTTCTACCACATAGCCTAGAAAACTACTTTAATCGCTGTCCGGAAACTTGGCGTCGTCGTGGAGACACAATATAAAAGAAAATAAAAAATGTAAAAGTTTCTTTCGTAGGTTGGTAAAATAAAATACAATGCAGTAGTCCTCTTGCTTATTCCAATTTTCGCATTAAAATATGAATGGCTAGAAAAAATGGGACTTCCCTGACTGTAGGATATTGCGGGAAGTAAATAGACTGTATTTGCATAGGTACTGGATATAATGGACAAAAATTACAAAGTTGGAGATGTGTGTAAGAACAAAAGCCAAACTGAAGTGTCATCTAAATGTTGAATGTAACTCCCCGCAGTATGTTTCATATGTATGTATCCGCCGCTGTACGGATACATAACAACGACATATTGCGAAAGTGACGTTCTACGTTGCGAAGAAACGTCGCTTTCGCATAACGTCATTCACGCCTTCTATATTTCTATGCATATGAATGAATGCTTAGGAGAGAGGGGGTTTGGCTTCGTTGTATGTCTACGTGTTAGCGCTGCGGCAGAGGTGACCTGTGCGCTCATATGATGTATCTCATCCCACCGGTTCGCTAACGAACTGTCCTCCTTTGATAAGCGATGGTGTAGGTGAAAGTAACAAATGTTTTGCAGATGGCGCAGCAGAGGGCCAACAGCCTGTGGCAGGAAGTTCCCGAAACAGTTATTATGGCGAGCCTCAGAGCGCTGACACAAGGCACCGGTGTCATGTTTGTCTGAGGGGATTTCAGTGGAAGGGTCAGCTACAAGTACACTTAAGAACTCACACTTGTGAGAAGCCATATAAATGTAATGATTGTGGCAAGCAATTTAATGAAAAAGGTACTTTGGAATCACATTTCAGAATACATACTGGTGAGAAACCATATCAGTGTAAGTTTTGTCGTCGTCGATTTGCTGACAGCAGTGCAGTAAAAAGACATATGAGAACTCACACTGGTGAGAAGCCATATAAATGTAATGACTGTGGCAAGCAATTTAATCAAAAGGTTCATTTAAAATCACATTTTAGAACACATACTGGTGAGAAGCCATATAAATGTAATGATTGTGGCAAGCAATTTAGTCAAAAGGGTGCTTTAGAATCACATTTAAGAACTCACACTGGTGAGAAACCATTTGAATGTAAGGTTTGTCGACGACGATTTGCTGACAACAGTACATTAACAAAACATCTGAGAACTCACACTGGTGAGAAGCCGTATAAATGTAATGTTTGTGGCAAGCAATTTAATCAAAAGGGTACTTTACAATCACATTTAAGAACACATACTGGTGAGAAACCATTTGAATGTAAT
The DNA here is from genome assembly GCA_947532085.1 of Elegia similella. Lineage (NCBI taxonomy): Eukaryota > Metazoa > Arthropoda > Insecta > Lepidoptera > Pyralidae > Elegia > Elegia similella. The sequence continues at coordinate 14,574,474 of OX383950.1, forward strand.
GTTTGCGAAAAGCAGTTTAGTCACAAATGTAATTTAAAAGTTCATTTAAGAACTCACACTGGTGAGAAGCCATATAAATGTAATGATTGTTGCAAGCAATTTAATCAAAAGGGTGATTTAGAATCACATTTAAGAACACACACTGGTGAGAAACCATTTGAATGTAAGGTTTGTCGACGTCTATTTGCTGACAGCAGTACATTAAAAAGACATTTAAGAACTCACACTGGTGAGAAGCCATATAAATGTAATGACTGTGGCAAGCAATTTAATCAAAAAGGTCATTTAGAATCACATTTAAGAACTCACACTGGTGAGAAACCATTTGAATGTAAGGTTTGTCGACGTCGATTTGCTGACAGCAGTACATATAAAAGACATTTAAGAACGCACACTGGTGAAAAGCCATATAAATGTAATAATTGTGGCAAGCAATTTAGTGTTAAGTGTAATTTAGAAACACATTTAAGAACACACACTGGTGAAAAACCATAACAATGATCCTTGTTTGTTGGTATTGTTTGTAATTTGGATTGCTAACATTCTTTTTTAGTTGTACAAGGTATTGCGCAACTAGGGATTATGCAAATTTTATTAAAATCGGTCAAGTACTTTATGAGATAGTACAGTTTTGAAATTCTTATTGTATAAAATAATTTTCCTTGTGTTGTAGCAGACTAACTCGACGATACTAATTTTATAATACATAAGTACTTATTCACATTAACATCCAAGAAAATGTATAATTGTATTAATTAAAAAAGAAGTAGTCAACATATCGAGTAAGCTTTAATGATATAATAACAATATTCAGTCACATTATTTTAAAAACATATAATACCTGTCACCCAACAATATTCATTAAATGAATATATATCAATACGATAAGTTTCCGGAATGAATATGAAAAAATACTACCTTTAAGGTACAAAATTAATTTATTGTTTTTCAAAATAATCTCCCTTAGCGTCTATGCACTTTTTCATTCGATGAAACCAGTTTTGAAAACTTTTGTGCCACTCCTCTGTGGTGACCTCTGAAACGTGTTTTTCACACTCCTCGACAGCCTCTTCTGGTGATGAAAATCGTTAACCGCGTAATTGGTTCTTAATTTTTGGGAACAGAAAAAAGTCACAAGGTGCCAGGTCGGGACTGTATGCAGGATGACTCATGAGTTCTACATTTTTCGCCTTCAAAAAGTCGTTTGTCTGTCTGGCCGTGTGAGAACTAGCATTGTCGTGGTGCAGGATGATACGGCGTTTACGGTTATTTTTACGGAGTTCGTCAATAACTTCCGGCAAACAAATGATCGTGTACCAGTCACTATTCACTGTACGACGATTCTCTAAAGCAACAGTAGCCACGTGTCCAGTTTTATTAAAAAAAGAAGCAATCATCCGCTTAGATGCACTTATCGCGCGCGCCACTTTGGTGGGTTTCGGCTCATCTTGAAAGACCCATACGCTCGATTGCTGCTTTGTTTTGGGATCGTAGCAATAAATCCATGTTTCGTCACCTGTTACTATGTCCCACACCAAATTTGACGCACCTTCGTTGAATCTGGTAAGCATGGCACTGCACCAAGTGACGCGGTCCGTTTTTTGAGCCTCGGTCAAGTTGTGTGGGATCCACCGCGAGCACAACTTTCTCACACCCAAATGTTTGTGTAGGATTAATTGTATTTGACTCATGCCTATTTCTAAGGATGCGCGAATTTCATGGTAGGTCACATGCCTGTCTGTTTCAATCATACGGCGCACAGCATCGATGTTTTTGTTGGTCACAGCGGTGGACGGCCGACCATCGCGAGATTCGTCACTGAGATTGATACGACCACGCTTGAATTCTGCAAACCAGCTATAAACAGTTGTCCTGCATGGTGCTTCATTGCCAAAAGCTGTTTCAAGCCGAGCGATGCTCTGTTGAGCTGTCAAATTACACTAAAAATCGTAGAAAATCATACTACGAAAATTTTCCCGAGTTAAATCCATGTTGATGCAGACACACAATTTTTTAAATGGCGCCACAAGGTAAAAACAAAAGACAGTCAAATGAAACAAACTGCATTCTACAGCCAAAGAGTTCAATTTCAAATGTTGCAATAAATTTTTAAATATTGTTTATGTAAGTGGCCAGTTCCGGAAACTTACAGTGCGCCCTATATATAATAATGTCATTTGTAAATACGTTATTCTTCACGCGTGTGTCACAAGTTGATCCCATTTTACTTTCAAGATTTAATAACACTTCACATACACAGGCCCTGGGACTATCCATGGCGTCGCTGTGGGTGTAGTCGCCGAGCATCGTGTGGCCGATCGCTTGGCAGTGCACCCGCAGCCGGTGGCCGAGGCCTATCTACACTACTACACCACTATTATACAGAGGGGAAAGATTGCCACAGCGTGCCCACTACTTAGGCACGTGGCGACACAAGCTGAGGCATTCCTTTGCCAATATTTTGATCAAATTTAATTGGTAATTAATGACGTTTTTCTTTGTTTTGTTTACGTTGATTAGGCTCCTTAACTACTGGACCGATTTGACAAATTATTTCTCCATTAGAATCCTTCATTATCCTTGATGAACATACATATGTTATAGAATAAGTACCTGTATCTACTCGTGCGAAGCCGAGGCGAGTGAAAGGATGCTTGAAAAGCTCGAAGTCCCGCGGCCAGGCGCTTTGTGTCCACGGGCCACACTGAAACCAAGGGCAAGTTAACACAGAGACACGATGCTTTACAGGCATGTGGTTTCGCGCGAGCCCTTATTTTTGTATTAGTTTTGCTACCTCTGCAAGAAGTCCGATTATACCTAACAAGATCCCAGTCTATCGTTATATTTCTCACTCGAGCATTCGTCAGCTGCTTCAGATGTACACGGAGTCTGGACGGAAATAGTAGAGACAAGTCGCCACAGTGGCTTCAAGCTGCACCAGCGGGCTGTAACGCAGCGTCACGAGGCGCAGCGCCACTTGCGCCGCGTCTACCGGCGAAGCACCGCCGCGAGCCATTTCCTAAAGCCGTCAATGAAATGTGTACCTTTTCGTTTATTAAATAAAGATATATTTCATTGCTACTTTTCAGTCGCGTCGCGTCTCGGTTTGAGCTGACTCCTGAGACCCCTCTCAGGAGTTAGGCCCAATTCATGCTAGATGCTAGACACCCCTGTCTAGCATCTAGCATGAATTGGGCCTATAATCCTTCAGATTCTATGATACCGATGTTTTTTGTTATAATTATTGAGACTTAATTTATGTTAACCGATTCAATGCGGCGGCCTCCATTTTCAAAACACGTCGTGCCATCCGCATCGAATCGGTTCCATAGATATGTATTGGATTACAAGAGATCCTTTAAAACTAAATTGGTGCATACGGTACGACGGGATTATAACCAAGTTCCTGCCCATGGCCGGTGAGACAAAAAGGTTCTCGAATGGCGAGATGTAACGGAAAGCGCAGTCTGATACCCACCCACCAGATGGACGGACAACCTCGCTACGGTCGCAGAAAGGCGCGGTGGCCGCTTCTTGCAGGTCGTATTTGAAATTATTTGGGGAGACCTATGTCTAGCCGTGGACTTGTTGGGCTGACACGATAACGAAATGCTCAGTGATGTTCCGACCGATTAAAAACCATTTTATATTGCGGCACCTTTGTTTTTACGTGGGGCCAAGGCCGCAAAGTGTAACGCATGCGGCACATTCTTTGCCTGTTTCAAATTTAGGATTCACATCACCCTAACTGGTCCATACACCAAACCTAGCGCCAGTAAGTTGTGAACTTGTGTCGTAAGATACTAACTCACCGATACTATATTTTGTAATAGATACTTATATACCATTACTTATATAGATGAACATTCAAGCCCCTGAAACATCCAAGAATATAAAGATGATCGTTTTTAGGGTTCCGTACGCAAAGGGTAAAAACGGGACCCTATTAATATCGCTCCGCTGTCCGTCTGTCTGTCTGTCCGTCTGTCACCAGGCTGTATCTTATGAACCGTGATAGTTAGACAGTTGAAATTTTCACAGATGATGTATTTCTGTTGCCCCTATAACAACAAAAATACAAAAAAAATTATAAAATAAATATTTAAGGCGGCTCCCAGTCCCATACATCAGACATAAATTTTTTGTCGTTTTTATACATAACGGAACGTAACCCTTCGTGCGCGAGTCCGACTCACACTTGGCCGATTTTTCATCTTGACCTGGCCGTGGATCGAACCCGGGAACCCTTGTATCCCAGGCTGTTGTATTAACCACTGCGCCACGGAGCTCGCCGATATTTGACTGTGTGGTGAGTTGAGTTCCAATAAACATTTGGTGGACTCGTGTCCTGCACCAGACTTGAACAAATAGCTATATATGTGTGTGGAGTGGTTTCTTAATGTGTTTGTATGATTTGTACGAAGCTACGATGACAAACAAACATAACATTTCTATGTCTTATCACAAGTGTGTTCGTATATCTGACTGCCCTATTCTAAAAAAACTGCATCTCGGTGGCTATAGGGGGTCGCATTTAATATTTTATTGTTATTTTTATTGTGTGTAATGTGTACCTCTTTAATATGGAATAATCTGAAATAAAGAATTTATTATATATTATTATTCTCTTTATTTATTTAATTTCTTAGGTCTAGGTTTTTATAAAACTTATATAAAAAGTAAAATATAAAAAAAAAAAACATACAAAAAATACAACTTTTATAAAAACCTAATCCTAGAGGGCTGCCAGCAGCGGGGCAGGGCTCAAGCTACCGACAGTTAAGGCTACAGAGAGAGAAAAACCTCCTGACGATGCGCGCAGTGTCCAGGAGTACTGCCTTCTGTATCTGACCCTTGATCCAGCCATCTAGCGAGAGCCTCTTGAGGTGTTGATCGAGGCTCTTCGCTATAAGACCGTTCACTGAAACGACTATCGGGACAATGATCGTCGAATCCACATCCCACATAGCGGTCACCTCGTGGGCCCAGTCTAGGTACTTAGTAAGTTTGTCCTTCTCGTAGGGCTTGTTACCGGTACCAAATTCCCATTATAAGTACCGGTATTACTATTCTGTTAAAATTTTAACGTTAATATAGGGTACCGGTAATCTAGTATTTAACGGTAATAATATTGTTAACAGTTAACGGTAATTTTACCCCTACTTGTTACCGGTACCAAATTCACATTATAAGTACCGGTACCTCTATTCTGTCAAATTTTTACGGTATTAAAATTGCGTGAATTTTACCGGTACCTACGCATTGTTGCCGTCCGCCGCATGGGACTCGCTCCACTGTAAAAGTGCCGCCCCATTGTCGGCCCCCGCCTCACGCTGCACATGCACAACACGGCTATGACACACATTAACAAAATGAAAATTCCCGATACGAGTACCGGTACTGTTTACCGGTATTTAGTACAGGTACTTCTGTTATTAAACTTACTGATACCAATTCAATTACCGGTACCGTTGTTTTATGGAGGTACCGGTACCAATCCAATTACCGGTAGCGTTGTATTATAGAGGTACCGATACTTGATTTTTACCGTTACCAAATGTACCGGTACCAATCCAATTACCGGTACTGTCGTTTCATAGAGGTACCGGTAATGAATTTTACTGGTATTCCAAGCCCTGCCTTCTCGGCCTTCACCAGGTTCTCGTCATGCGAGATGGTGATATCGATGAGCATTGCCTGTCGCGTCGATCGATCTGTCAGCACGATGTCAGGCTTATTGGAACAATAGTCCTATCCGTGATTACAGATCGATCCCAATAGAGCGTGGCACGACCATCTTTCATCGCCTGCTTTATGTCCCCATCCACAATACTCAAAGACTGTGACATACCAAGATATTTGTAAGTTTTCATATTATTATTAATATTATATGTGTAAGTATTGTACTGGGTGGCGCAAAAGTAAAGACCCTATTTGGTTCAGCTATAACATTTTTTCTAAATTAGAAAACTAGATTTAGGTTTTTTTAAATGTATATTTGTGCCATTAAATTTCGTACCATTAGGATTTAAAGATGATGTCTTTTAAATGGTGACCTCCAGAGTTGATACACATTTGAGCCCTATTTATGACATTTTGCATAACTTGCCGTAACACTTCCTGCGATATGTTCGTTATTTCTTGACGAATGTTTTCTTTTAGAGCTGCGAGAGTCTGTGGCTTGTTCACATACACCCGAGATTTCAAAAAACCCCAAAGAAAGAAGTCTGGACTGGTCAGATCGGGTGATCTTGCAGGCCAAGGCAAATCGCCAAAACGAGAGATAACTCGGCCTGGAAAAGCGTCCCTGACTAAGTCCATAGTGTCGCGCGCTGTGTGTGCCGTAGCGCCGTCTTGTTTATTTTCAGTGTATTTTACATTTGTTCACTACACAATTTTCAAAAACAGAATGACAGAAAATGTCATATAAAAAAAATAAAAGTATTTTCTTTAGTGCCAGTACTTTTGCGCCACCCGTTACTGTACCGAGCAAATCTCCTATGACACTTGTTACATTGAAATGGTTTCTCACCAGTGTGAGATCTCATATATCCTTCTAAGTTAATCTATGGATGAAATTACATCCCACATGTATGACATTCGCAAGGTTTCTCACCAGTAGGAGTACTTCAATGTGTGCGCGTGTGTATACTGAGCAAATCACCTATGAAAAATATTACATTAGAACGTCGGCGTGAACGCACAAGAAGCTTAACAAACTGCGCTCGCCACCCGCCCTCCCAACGTGGTGAGTACGGCGATTTCCTTCCATGAAGAGAAAAATCTTTGGAGGCGGAGGAGGCCTATGTCCAGCAGTGAACTTCTTGTGGCTGAAATGACGATGATGATGGTTTCTCTCCAGTATGAGTTATTAAATGTGTACGTAATGCACTGTATAGAGCATGTCGACATTGATAATAATTAAATTCATATGGTTTCTCACCAGAGTGACTTCTCAAATGTGTTTCCAAATTAATTCCACAAAGAAATTGCTTTCCGTACTTATAACATTATATGACTTCTCACCAGTGTGAGATCTCAGATATATTCTTAAACAACTGATATGAAAAAAAAAACAAAATGAAAGTAAAAAACTGATTAAGAAAGGATTTTAGGAGCATTCTTTTTGAGCCTGGACAAGATAGTCTGTTCTTTAGCGAATCTCAGTTCCTCATAAGATACGTAATATTACATCGAATTCATGTAAAAAAAATGTTGAAAAATATACATAATATAATATTCCATTAAATATATGTAAAAATACGTTGGACGAAGCTGTCTATAAATAATTCAAAATCTTTGTATTCCCTACCAGTGGTGCCCTTGGTGGAGTTATGGCGGGCCTTCCGAAGACGACAGTTAACTGGATGTATCAAAATGAATCTACGCTAACATTAGATTAAAAGCCAAACAACTGCATGCTTTTCATGTAGCTACATAAGTAGATCAACGCCACTATCTCGTATGCGTGTTTTATTAATCAAATAAATACAGGATCCAAACCAAAAAAATAATGTCAACACATTTAAATTCCATTCTTTATTTGCTTATCGAGGTTTACAATCAATTAACGTGTTAAAATATAACTAGGTACCAACAGATTTGTCTTATTCAAGCATGCAGTTTGTAGTTAACTTACTGAAGTCACGTCATATATACTGAGAATAAAATTAGTTATCTAAAATAACAATTCTTGTCATTATTTGTTATTGGTACTAGAATTACAAGTCATGTCGACACTTAGGTCTGTCGGGATATTCTGTCGCGGAATAAACTCACGCATTCAATAGCCACAGTTCATCTTCCGTGACAATTGTCGTTAGGTAGCAATTTAATGAGGTAAAGCGTCACGAGCATTAATATCTAGGGTCTTAAGTCAATGTGATAAGGTCTAAAATGAAATAAAGCTGTGTATATACACGCTTGTGACTATAAATATATACAGACGAACCCAACGACTCCTTAACTCTCGGAATCCATCCAGCCGTTTTGAAGATACGAGGTAATAAAGAAATTTACAAACATACATGATACGCGCGGAACACATTACCCTTCTTGGCAGTTGGGTAATAAAAGCGGGTCACTCACGTGCTATGTCGTCGGGAGATATAGTCGGCAATCCCGACAAATAGCGCGTGAGTGACCCGTTTTTACATGATGATAGCCTCTACTTCCAAATCCGTGAGTCAGCAGTTATGATAAAATAAAGAATCTTACATACATACTTTAATACATCCATACAGATTTACATACAAATTTTTCGAGAAGTTTTAGAGAAAAGCAGTTTTGAAATATCAGTTGTTTCGAATCTACGTGTCTAGTCAAGGTTGAATGACTTACAAAACTAAAACACGCAGCCGCAGTAGATACAGGTTGCTACAGAGATTTGTTTTGTATGACAATTACATGATGGTTTCTTGTCTGTTATTATAATCATCATCATCAGGTCTCTTTAGTCTCTGCAGCAGTATGACCCTCTCTGTACTACCGGAGCCATACTTGGCCGGAGAAGACAGGATTGGCATACACTCTCCTCGCTAGCCAGACGGATTGCAGAGGTCTCATTGATGTTTATGAGCTTTGTTTAGCTTATATTTCCTAAGTCGCCTCTTACGATATCCATGTGAAGACTAATGTTGTTATTATAATATCTCTATACTATAGTAATGTAGTATATCCGTGGTTTAATGTAGACGAGAATGAAGTTCCCGTGACATTACAAACGATACAAGAGTAGCAGAAACTATTACATCATGTTGGTTTCTCACCAGTATGAGTTCTTAATTGTAATACTAAAGTATCCTTACGATTAAGTTGCTTCTCACAATTATTACAATTATACGGCTTCTCACCAGTTTGTAGACGACTATTCCACTGAAAGTGCCTCAGACAAACATGACGTTCTGCGCGCGCGGGTCTCTCTGAGGCTGGTCAACAACCTGCGGCAGGAAGTTCACGAAACAGTAATCAAGACTGTTTCGTGAACTTCCTGCTACCCGCTGTTGTCCCTCTGCTGTGTCATCTGCAAAAAAACTGTTACTTTCACCTACACCATCGCTTAACAAAGGTGTCAGTTACTTAGCGAACCTGTGGGATGAGATACATAATATAAGCTCACATGTCACATAATGCAAGGATGGTTAATTGCTATGAGAAAGTCAAAACTGTTACTCGTGATGAGGACATCCATTGAAACAGGTACTTTGATAGACCTTATTGCACAAGATTTACCGGCTTTCATAGTAAACACAATGACTCAGAAAGGAAAAAATGTTTCAATGGAACAATCCATAGTATCCTTTAACATTTTTTTTAAAAAGAAGAGGATCTAGATAAGAATAAAATAAAAGTTCCGTGTAAGATGTGTTAAAAATTGAATAAGGTTTCTCGTTATCGTCCTTAAGCCTTATGCTGGTTTAGAAACAAAGGAAGATGATAAAGTAAAGAAGAATTCAATTCAACACGACAACAATTCAGTGATAGAAACAGATTTAAATAAGACTGATCAAAAAACGAAAGTAACACCATTACTGTCAAACTATTATTGAATTATGAAATTGCAAATACATGGCGTTAACGATTCGGGTACTAGTGCTTCCTCTGTCGCCACATTTCGTAAACAAATAAAAGAAATCACATTATCGCGGCAAATTGATGGCATTGTTGTCGACAGTTTTTAATTTCCCAAATATATTGTGCCAATACTAACTAAAGTCAAGTACTTTGCAATTATGATTTCACGAAAATTGTCAATTTCATTGTTGCTGTTTTGTTCATACTTTTAATACAATTTTTCGTAGATATAAATGGTAAATGAGTAGTGAAAAATATATTTTAAAAAGTTATGCTTGTTATAATAGCATATATGTATAGTTAAGCTATCTACGTCCTCCTTGGTACCAGCTGAAAATCAGCGCTTTGGTTCACCGCCATAAGCATAAAGCCGAGCTGGCTGCCTTTTCGGCTTAACGGCTTCACTTTTTCTTTACAAATCGATGAGACATCGCTCGGCAATAAATTAGTTACGAAAAGTATTCACGAAAGAAAACAGAGATACGCATCCAAAAAAATGTTTTAGTTTTTCAAAAACATATTACGAAAATTAAAGTTTACTCTGTATTTATTTATTTTTCATTTAATACAATTATCCTATACATTTTCTTGGATGTTATGTATTAAGTACCTATCTATTATAAAATACCTATAGTATCGTTGAGTTAGTATGCTACAACAAGTTCACTAATTACTGCTCAAAAAAAATAAGTATTTTAGACAATGAAAGAATGTTTGCCAGTTTATTATAAAAATTAAAAACAAATTAGCTTCTTCAAGACCATCTCAAAGAGTACTGAACCGATTTTGATAAAATCTGCACTATTTCCTTATTTGCGCAAATTTCTGCGACAAAAAAAATGTTAAAAATCCGCTTTATAGTCTTTGGGATATGCGCAAGTAAACATACAAATATACATACATCTCAATATGTGTGCCTAATTTCATAAGTGTAAAGGTACACTTATGAAATTAGGCACACATGTTGAGAAGCTGGTACAGAGCAACATATACAAAAACTGTGCAACCCCGACAATATTACATACATACGGTACGGGGCGAATTGAGAACCTCTTTTTTAACCAAAAAATTAACCATGGCTTTAAGCCATTACCGTGTTTAAGGCACTACGTGGGTTGACTTTGGAGTTTTGGGTTGTGTTAGTAAGGGAAACCACACGCGAGCGAAGCCGCGGGTAAAAGCTTGTTTACAATATAACTCCTAACATCTAAAAGCCTATCCATAAATTTATTTAAGAAATCAACAATATTATACATCGAAAATTCGGTTACGTCAAGATTCGGTGACTCTAAATAAAACTAAAAGACTCAGCCGCAGAAGGAACAAGTTGTTACAGAAATTAGTTTTACATGCAAATTAAATTCATTACATTTTGGTTTCCTGGCTGCTATTATGAAGTTTCTCTATACTAAAGTGATCTAGTGAAGCCCGTGGTTTAATACATTAGGTACGCATATGTCGCATCCACCCTGAAATATTTATCTTTTACAAACAACTTGTGTTGCATGTGGACGAGAATTAAGTGCCCGTTCCTAACGTGACATTCAAAACTATGCAAAATAGTTGTGGTCCCATTGTTACGGTTTCTCGCCGTGAGTTTTTAAATGTCTATGTAAAAGACTTTTGTCACCAAATCGAAGACGACAAACCTTACATCCAAATGGGTTCTCACCAGCGTGCGTTCTAAAATGTTTTTCTAAATTACCCTTTCGATTAAATTGCTGGCCACAATCATTACATTTATATGACTTCACACCAGTGTGAGTTCTTAAATGTGTATCTAAATTACCCTTTCGATTAAATTGCTTGCCACAGTTATTACATTTATACGGCTTCTCACCAGTGTGAGTTCTTAAATGAGTTTTTAAATGACTTTTGTGACTAAACTGCTTTTCGCAAACATTACATGCAAATGGTTTTTCACCAGTGTGTGTTCTTAAATGTCTGTTTAAAGTACCTTTTACATTAAATTCCTTGCCACAATCATTACATTTATAGGGCTTCATACCAGTGTGAGTTCTTAAATGTGTATCTAAATTACCCTTATGATTAAATTGCTTGCCACAGTTATTACATTTATATGGCTTCACACCAGTGTGAGTTCTTAAATGTGTATCTAAATTACCCTTTCGAGTAAATTGCTGGCCACAATCATTACATTTATATGGCTTCACACCAGTGTGAGTTCTTAAATGTGTATCTAAATTACCCTTTCGAGTAAATTGCTGGCCACAATCATTACATTTATATGGCTTCACACCAGTGTGAGTTCTTAAATGAGTATCTAAATTATCCTTTCGATTAAATTGCTTGCCACAGTTATTACATTTATACGGCTTCTCACCAGTGTGAGTTCTTAAATGAGTTTTTAAATGACTTTTGTGACTAAACTGCTTTTCGCAAACATTACATGCAAATGGTTTTTCACCAGTGTGTGTTCTTAAATGTCTGTTTAAAGTACCTTTTACATTAAATTCCTTGCCACAATCATTACATTTATAGGGCTTCATACCAGTGTGAGTTCTTAAATGTGTATCTAAATTACCCTTATGATTAAATTGCTTGCCACAGTTATTACATTTATATGGCTTCACACCAGTGTGAGTTCTTAAATGTGTATCTAAATTACCCTTTCGAGTAAATTGCTGGCCACAATCATTACATTTATATGGCTTCACACCAGTGTGAGTTCTTAAATGAGTATCTATATTATCCTTTCGATTAAATTGCTTGCCACAGTTATTACATTTATATGGCTTCTCACCAGTATGAGTTCTCAAGTGAATTTTGAATGCACTATTTTGAGCAAATCGACGACGACAAACCTTACATTCAAATGGTTTTTCACCAGTGTGTATTCTTAAATGTGATTTTAACGTATTCCTTTGATTAAATTGCTTGCCGCAATCATTACATTTATATGGCTTCTCACCAGTGTGAATTCTTAAGTGTTCTTGTAGATGACCCTTCCTCTGAAACCCCCTCAGACATACATAACACCGGTGCCTTGTGTCAGCGCTCTGAGGCTCGCCATAATAACTGTGTCGGGAACTTCCTGCCACAGGCTGTTGGCCCTCTGCTGCGCCATCTGCAAAACATTTGTTACTTTCACCTACACCATCGCTTATCAAAGGAGGTCAGTTCGTTAGCGAACCCGTGGGATGAGATACATCATATGAGCGCTTACACGTAGACATACAACGATGCCAAACCCCCCTCTCTCCTAAGCATTCATTCATATGCATAGAAATATAGAAGGCGTGAATGACGTTATGCGAAAGTGACGTTTCTTCACAATGTCACTTTCGCAAAATGACAATAATATTTTTATGTTAAGTTGAATAAGCAATAGGACTAATATATTATACGTTTTTTGTACTAACTTACAAAATAAACTTAATTTACATTTTATATCGGGTCTCCGCATCGTTGGCCACCTGGCCGGATACTTCGGTAGTGTTGCGCTGCATTGGACTTCAACCTGGCCCTGGATGAATTGAATATGGATCTCTTTCGTCCACACCGATCATTTGAACTCAAAATCCATTTTCCATGTGCCATACCTATTTAACTAGATGCCTACGCCCCTGGCTGCTCAGGGTGGTCCGACTTCCACTAACTTCAGCTCGACCGCTAGTTTCAAATTCAGAAGACCGCATTTGACTCCCCCCACCAAACAGAGACACACACAGAATGAGTCTTGTGAAACATATAACACCATCTGTTTGTTCGGTTGTTAAGAAGCTTACCGTCCGCGTAGTGTCCCCCGCCCCGCGCCCCCGCGTCTTCGTCGGAGTCCCGTGTCTCGTCCACGTCAGCCGCGGGAACGCCTGGCACGAGGGAAATGGCAGTTAGTGCAATCACTTTCGCACTGTGTAGAGATAATTATTGGCAGATGTTAACTTAGCATTATGACTCTTTCCCACATATCATCAAAAATTTTATTACCACATGTAAAATTCCTGCTTTTAAACAAGTTACTTCTTCGATGGTGGTCTGGGAGAAAAGAAATACGTAGAATGTACCAGCTGCTTCTCTTTCCACGCAGACCGTAGAAGCCTGCCGAAGGACTGGGCGAAAATCTGTAGAATCATGTCACCCGGCGATGTGACTAGCAACCACCATTATTTACTTAAGTTCCGTTATTATTATTTTTTTCTATAGGTCGAATGTCCACTGACAGGTGTTGCAGAATATCATCATCAGGTCTTTTTATTCTCCACTGCAGGAGCATGACCCTCTCTGTACTACCGGAACCATACTTGGCCAGAGCAGACAGAGGATTTGGCCTACATTCTCCTCGCTGGCCAGACGGGTTGGAGAGGTCTCATTGATATTTATGAGCTTTGTTTAGCTTGTATCTCCTAAGTCGCATCTTACGACATCCATGGTAAGACTTGGAGTGGTCCTATTCTACTCTGCCGGAAACCACACGGCTAATCAGTATTGTACTCGTACCCCACATGACTAATTTTTATACTCAGCCTATTTGGTTCACTAAAACGCACACTGCATTTTAACATATTTCTTTTCTGTTTCTAGCTATATTGTTATGTTAAGTATGTGTATGTTTTCTTTGTGCTGTATTACCTAGATATACCAGCATGGAAGAGAGTGGGACGTATGGTTAACTTGAACATACGTACCCGCTGGGTCCTCATCGTCCGTCGCGGTGTCGCCAGCATCCTCTGACTCCGGCTCGGTTTTGACCATGACCGGTTTTGGCAGCGTGCTGTCACAACATTCAGCCACAGAGAAGGAAAGCGACGCACACAAGCCAATGGCCGAGCGGTCAATCCGGGATACTGATTTTTCTGTAATCTGAATACAAACAAACATTTAGTACATACTAGAGCGCCCTTCCTCCACCCTCCTTACACCTCCAGTTTGTATTGCTATCTGACTTGTGTGTGATCATTTTAATCACCCATTATGTAACTTGATTCTAGTGAACTAAAGGAAAATACTGGGAGAAAACATACAGATTTGTGATAACCTTAGAAGGCAAAATAATTTACAATGCTAGCACATATTGCACATATTGTTTACACATTGCTTTCACCCTCTATAAAACTTTGTCTAGAAAGTGCGTGCCATCTTGACTGCTTTGTTGCGTGGTCCCTGCCATTGCTCAGCATTTTAAGAAACAGAGACAATATAACATAAATACCTCGCCAGCCGTCTCCAACATAGCAGTCAGCGCATGGTCTGCCCTGGTGGCGGTCACCATCAGCTTGTGGCTCTTGCACAACATAGCGCGGCAGATGTAGCACGCCGCCACGGGCCTGTTCCCACTCACAAGCTGGAATGTTGTGCCACTGATATAACAGCTTTTACTTTTACATTGAAAACATACAATGAACAGATTTATGATGCCTAATGCTGTAAATTTTTCAGATTTTCATCTGCCAACAAGTCCTTTCTTTAGTTTGATATAAAACACCATGTACATATACTTGTCAATCACAAGTATATGTTTGGGAAAATTAAGTCCTGTAGTAGCATACATAAGTTGTGATGTTGAACATTTATAAAAATAATTCTTTAAAAGTTTTTGACTACATTACAGAAATCATCTTTAGGGAAGGACTATTTGCAGAATAAGAATGGTTGTGGCGTACAAGAGAACTAACACTATGATTTCTATATAGCGACTTGATTCTACCGCTTGTTCAGATGAATATTATTTAATGATGAATGTTTCATAGTACACTAACATTTAAAATTTAAATGTATTAGATTAATTCACATACATATATAAATATATATACATTATAATCTTGTATCTGTATTGGGTTTTTTCCTTTAATAAAGAAAATTATTATTATTTTTGCAAGAGTTTTCTGTTCTCAGCTTATAGCTGGTGTTTGTACACTACAATCACAGATATTTATTTATTTATTTATTAACATTTCTTACATCTACCATTACAGGTTATAACCTAATGCGATAGAATGAGCCTATTGTAGATTGGAAATAACAAACAGTGCAACCTTATTAAATTAATTATGCGAGCAACAGAATAGGTCCAAATCGTTAGCCATAAGATTGATCGTGCGCAGCGCTCGCGTCAGAGGCGCTTCGTTGACCAGATTAGTTCTCCCACGCGGCACGGCCAGCAGCTGCGGCTGCCGGCGCCGCCATACGTATCTGTCTGGTACAGCTATACCTAGCCGCTCCAATATACCAGGGTTGTATACCTTGCCTCTCAGTACCATAAAGAGGTATGATACAAGGGCCATCTCACGTCTAACTTTGAGCTCGTTATATCCTACCATACCGAGCACGAATAATGTCGGATACATAAGCGGGTAGTAGGGGTACACATTATACAGCCTCAAGTATAAGTATCTTACAAATTTGTTTTGTATTTTTTCCAACATGAGGCTGTATTTGGTTTCGTGTGGAGACCATACTACTGCGCTGCTTTCTAAATGGCTCCGTACCAACGCATTGTACAAAAGCTGAATAGCAGAAATGTTTTTAAAATTTTGTACATTACGAAGTACGAAACCTAAATTCCTAAATGCTTTCTTACAGACTTTTATAATATGATCTCTAAAATTGAGTTCAGTATTAAATAAAACACCCAAGTCCTTCACTTCTGTTACTCTAATCATCGGTACATCTGCGATTTTATATTGATGTTGAATCGGGTTTCGCGCGCGCGAGAAAGTGATGGTTGAGCACTTATCGATATTAAAGTGAAGCAGGTTATCCTTACTCCACTCCACCACACTATCAATGTCCTTCTGCAGCTTTTCGCAGTCAGTGACCTTTACAACTGGAAGGAACAACTTCAAGTCATCCGCAAATAGAAGGCATCTAGCCTCACCAACGACTTGGGGCAAATCATTAATGAACAGCAGGAACATTAATGGACCAACATTACTGCCTTGACTTATTCCCGATCTGGTGAAATATGGCTTCGACCTGCAACCCTCGTATTCCACATATTGCTGCCTGTCTTTCAAATAGCTGGCAATGAATGTGAGCAAATGCGGGGTAAAACCGAGACCGGCCAACTTCATCAAAAGTCTGTCGTGATCGACTAGGTCGAACGCTTTCCGGAAGTCGAAGTAGCCAGCATCAACTTGCACCCCGCTGTCTACCACAGGCTGTATATCAGATGTATAGCATAGCAGGTTACTAGTGGTGCTCCTACCTGGTCTGAAGCTGTTCCTTAACCTGAATGTAAATGCTCGTTTGTATTGCTGACTCAAACACCTTTGCTGGGGCTGATAGGACTGCTACAGGTCTGTGCCCCTCGATCTTAGTTATTTCTCCGCTTTTAGGTATTGGGACTACTTTGGACAATTTCCAGCAATCTGGAAATAACCCCGACTCTAGATGTCGGTTGAAAATATACAACAGTGGGTCAGCCAGCACTGCGCGACAGTCCTTCAATATGAATGGTGGGATACCATCTGGTCCTACTGACCGCTTTGGTTTGAGCCTCTGTAATGCCAGCAGTACATCATTCACCTGCAGTTGCGCTACATGTACTCTCGCCGATCCATTTTTGCTGCCAGCCTTCTCGACTGCATCCTGAACATTTAATTTCGCCCGTTCGACACCGTAGACAGAGTGAAAATATTCTGCAAACTCTTCCACACACTGCTCTCTAGTCAGAGGGACACCATTTTTCAAAATTTTTTTCTGACATTTTTGTCCCTTTTTGGATGTAATATAATTCCAGAAAGACTTCGGATCTTCCAGTAGATGATTTTGGACACTATTTTGATATTGCTCGTAAGATGTATTAATGCTATCTTTTACCCGTGCCCTACAGCTACTGAAAGCTTCGTAGTCCGTCTGTAGCCTACTTATTTTATACTTCTTATGGAGATAACTTTTTAATTTTAAATCACTTATTATTTTTTTCGTGTACCATTCCGGGTAAGTATACGTGTGATGTGAACATTCTGATCTTTTCCTCGGAGCACAAACATCCAAAATGGAATATATAGTTTCATAAAAATAGTTTAAACTAGCTTCCGCGTCTAATGAATACATAGGAGTCCAGTCTACATTAGACAAAAATAAATATAATTGCGCAAAGCCGCTTGACGAAGATTCCACTGTAAACTTTGTTGCCTACTATCGTTAGGTTGTTGTGGCAATTTTCTATTTAAACACTTACCGGTGTCATCGCCTCGCACACGCATGCTGACCTCCGCCTCGAGCGCAGGGTGCTGTGGGTCGATAGGTAAGATCGGCGTTTCCGACGCGCGCACAGTCACATTCCCTTCCTCAAATGTACTCAAAACTACGTCCAGTTGTCGATTTTTACTGTTAGCTATTCTGTTGCTCTCAATAAATCCACAATAGGTTTTGAAATATTTCCCTAACTTTGGATTCTAGTTCATCAACCTTCGTTACTTTTTCCAAGACTACCTTCATCATTTGTTTAAGATGCAGCAATTCTGCTTCCGTGTTAGCCAGTTTATCTTTTAGTATCGTGAACTCTCTTACTTGCTCAATACGTTGCGCCCTTGATTCCGAGCGAAACTCCCTTATTTCCTCCAACATGTTAACTTCGGTGTCCATCAGTGAAACGTCGCCTTTATTGGGACGACTACCGCGTTCATTGTTCACAAAGTTTCCCGGTGTGAATGTTTGGTTCATCAGGATGTTACCTCTAATTGGAGTATTAGAGTTGCACCGTTTCGGCATGCTGCTCACACATTCCGGACAAATCCAGGTATCTTTGTATTCCGTAGACAATCCTTCGAATTGGTCTTTTGATAAACCCAGGCACTTCAGATGGAATAATTTCTTACATGCGTCTTGTGAGCACTCCATAAAGGAGATGTCATAAATCGCCGTATCACAGGCTTTACACTTGTTGCTCATTTTGGTTATTGACCCATGTATTTATTATTTTAGAAAATAAAAAAGAGACTCGATCAAAAAAGCACATCCGTTCGTTCGCAAGATGGCGACGATACACGATATAGACGATGACAGGATATAGACCAAGTGAAGTAGCAGTAAAGGTAATTTATTGTGGAGTTTCTGTTTTATCCCCTTGCATGAATTCCCTAACTATTCTATACATGTATTTAAAATTGCAGCATTCTGCATATTGTTGTATAAGTTTTTGGTAAATCTGTAAATTTAAAACTGTGGTGCAAGTGTTAGGGATTAGCCCTGTCCGTGAGATAACTACAGGTACTATATACATATACTTTATCTCCATATCCTTCCATTTCATCTTTTAAATCTGTATATTATTTTTCGGTTATTATTTTAGCAAGGTTATGAGTGTTGGGAACTGTTATATTTATAATGTAAGCTACTCATATTTTGTTTAATTTATCATGTAATACTTTATCTGGCCTGGATGGATCTGGCATTTACGACATTTATCATCTGTAATGGAGGGATCTTTTATAATATGTTTGCGGTAATTTTTAGTATTGATGATTTGATCCTGAATAGCTATCAGTTTCAGGAAAAAGATTTTCCCGGGTATCAGTCAGTCCTCTACCTCCGATTAATTGCTTTATTGTCATCCTTACTATGGCTGATTTTGGGTGCAGATGGTTATGTTTTGTGAGAATTGTGCGAGGTTTTATTTCAAAGTTATTAATCTTTGTTTTGCTTCATATACGGATTCCAAAAGAATAAGTAAGTACCGGGATTGCATATGTATTTAAAGCCTTCAGAGATTTACCAATTAATACATTTTCACAGATCCTTGCAACTCTACTTTTGAATTAGTGGATAATGATGATTTTATTGATGTGTGATCTAGTTGTTCTGATACAATGTATCTTAAGTGTTTGTATAATTCCAGACCCATGGCTTTTATACCCTCTTTTATAGCTTTTGTTACCACCAGATTTAAGTTTCCCTTTTTTATGTTCGCTCACTTACACTTCTCTAAAGCAAATTTCATACCTAAGTTGTGGTGTCATCAATAACCTTTTGTATGCTAGCACTTGTTAACATTACTTCACCCCCAACGCCAAGCTAGTACAAATTGCAATAACTTTTGTTGGCAATGGTGTTTCAGTCAAGCGACTGTTTTGCAACTAAAGTGGTCATTGGCGCTCAATAGGTTAAATGCTTCATGTACTTCTTATTACTAGTGTACAATTTTATATTGTCTTTCGACATTAGATGAGATATTGCAATTTGTGGAATACTTGGTTTTAATCGGTAACCTTTATTTTGACTATTCGGCATTAGCGATGATGGGTTTAAGGCCAGGCAAACCCAAACACAAGGCTTTGTTATTACTACTATAAAGCCGTGCTGTTGTCTTTTAATTTTAGTTCAACGTCATGTATAAAACGGGCACAGGACTTGTTTAACTCCACGAGAAAAACAGCATCTCCTTCAAATCCACGAACATTTCCGCACGGAGTCTCATCGTAATATCGCGCAGACTTAACTAGTGTTAGAATACTTACAAAAGCCCCCGTCAGCCTCTCGTACACGAGCTGCAGGGCAGTGGTGTCAATGATGCTCATGGGCGCGTCCACTGAGAGGCAGATGCGGCAGACTGCTGGACTCCGATGCATCTTGTTTAAGGTTATTTTATTCTTAAGTTTGCCAAGTTATATAAAAGTAAGTACATCAGCACTAAAGTGATATTTGGCTAAAATTGTATCGCAATAGTATGATATGAACTATTGGCTACATTTAAGGATACTAAATTAAATTTAATAAATTTGGAAAACAAGTTTTCGAAACACTAAGCGATTTGACATTGACAGTTTGGACCGGCCCACAGATTTGAAAGAGTATGTGACCGGCCGAAAGAAATGTCTCATTGACATCCATTTATGCTATGGTTTCTACATTAACCAACAAGTCTATTGAAAATGTTACGTAGTTATTGCACAGATATGAACACAGACACTATGAACATGAACATTACTTAAAGACTTATTAAAGAAAAGAAACGATCTACACACGATTCAATAAATAAATATTTACATGCCATCTTGATGGCGAAACATGTTGGACCCTGTTTTTTTGTCACATTTTAACCATGTTTCATGTAAATTAATAAATCATTTCATTTTAATTTGTCAAATCAGTAAAGCACGGCTGCCTAAAAGAGATGTGGTAGGCTCAGATTATGAACTTGTAAGAGTATCTTTTCTCGCTCATAAAATTCATCTTCCCGAGATCTTCCCGCTCTATTAAATTGAATCTTGTACTTAATTTACATATTAGAGGTATGTCAATATATACTAATAAATTAATAATTATTTTTATGCAAAATCAACTTAATTATATTAAAGGTTTTTTAAATCGGCTTCTATTAAATTAACGAGGAAGAAAATTTGTAACATTTTAACTAGTTAGTAAGATTACTAAGATTGTCTGCTAGGAAAGAGCCTGACTCCCATACCACAGGGAAACCTACCGTGGGTGTCAGACCAACAAAATTATGTACTACTGCTTACTAATAAACGAATTTAATTTAATTTAATTTCACTATCGATGGAAACCCTAATGGCCAACTGACATTACGACTCATCAGCATTCTGAGCATCAGCAGCTGTCAACGTCAAATCCATGCCTATGAAACTTAGAACATCGCGAAAATCGAATTAATTATTAATTTTTACGCCATCTATGCCGCAGTTTTTGAACTAATCATATCAATTAAATACCTATTTAATTATTAAACCAAACAAATACCTAATAAAGAAAACATTACTCATCTTTCCTGACCAGAAAAAGTAATTTTGGCCTATTTCCTGCTATATTTTATCGATATGAGTGTGAAAAAAGTCTTTTGTATGATTAAACAGAAACTAAAATGTAATGTCGACTAAAACTCAGAAGAATAATATACATAGAAGCCGCATAAAAATAGAAACTGAAAACAGATAGTTGACACTGTATTTTTCTTATGAGCTTTCGCTTATGACAGAATGAGACAAAAACTTCAGTCAGTTTCTATTATTTTCATGGTTGTCCCGACTTGAAATGTCAATGGACTCCATTGGACTCCAATTAAATCCGACTAAATTCAAAATAACTTATTACAGTTCAACGTCTGTAATATTAGCATCTTGCCGATTTGATCGGGTTATATATCGACAAAAACATTGCGGCGGAATTGTGATGTCTGCAAATTAAATATAGGATTGTGCTAAAATTCTCACGGAAAAAAGTATTAACCGGTGTTGGGTTGGTGCGTTATCAAATGACCATTATACTAAACAATGTCTTGTGCAATGGAGCGATGTAAATCCCATTCAGGACGAACAGAAATAAATTCTGTAAAACACAATTTTCTTCGGTAAGTTTTTCAGTTAAAAGTGCATAATTAAAACCCAAAATACCTCAAAATACAACAATAATATTGTCAATTATATAACGTATTGTATAAATGACAACTTTTATAGGTATTTTGCTTAAAATTATCGTTTTTTCCTTATTTCAAATTAGGTTAGTTTTTTTTGCTAGTGATGTGGTAAAATCACGTATCTACGAGTATATCGATATTTTTTATGACGGTCTTGCTATCAGGGATATTTTTGAAGGGTTCCGTACCATCCTTACATATAATATTATAAATGTGAAAGTGAGTTTGTTTGTTACGCTTCCACGCCGTAACTTCTGAACCGATCATCATGAAATTTTGCATCATCATCATCACCATTGCACGATCTCTGGAGTACGGAAAAGAACATAGACATAAATTACATCTCAGAATAAGGTACTGTTATCGGGGATAGACATTAACGCGAGCGGAGCCGTGGGCGTAAGCTATAAAAACGCCCGAAATTTTTGTTTGTAATATTTCAACTGTCTCACTATCACGGTTCATGAGATACAGCCTGGTGACAGACAGATGGATATCGGAGTCATATTAGTAGGGTCCTGTTTTTATCCTTTGGGTACGGAACCCTAAAAAGAATCGATTTTTACTAATATGAAGAAAATTATTGTTGAAATTTTATTGCAGCTCCCTGAAGTAAAAGGATAAAAAGGTGTGGATCCGAGGAACTTTCAAGCGACATATTGGACATAAAATGTCATACATACTCGAATTTGTTCAAAATATTTTACTGCCGTGCCGATACATTAATTTCGAATATAAAATTAAATGGAAGCGATTGAAACACGATGCTTTACCTACATTTATATTTGCCGAATTATAAATCAATGGTAATAAGAAAGTTTACGGAAACGGTTTTATTATTTATATTTAAAATTATGAAAAACATTTTATTTTGGACAGTAATGAAAGTGGGTAAAGTAATCTCTTGTTTTTCTTCACCTCTTGTTTTTCTATTACCAACACTGTGAATTTTTCATAAATAACACACTGGCACTTTTTTACCCTAGTGTAAAAGTTTTATAAAATAAAAAATATCACTTCGAATTATGTGTTTCTCTTTACCTACCTGATTATGTTTCCTTTACTGACTGTTCCTCAAAGCTAGCTGGGAAAAGCTTTAGATGGTTTTGGAATATGCTGAATGGCCCATTGATCAAGTGAAAAATATATCTGACCTTATATTACCTTTTGATACATGAGCGCCCCATTGCAATTTAGAGTCTATTGTGATTCCTAAGAAGGTGGTATCATTTACAAAGTCTATTTTACCTTCAACTAGTATGTCAACGTTGGACTGCCTCACATTGGGGACTGTAAATCGAATGCATTGGGTTTTTTGCGCATTCATAGGTAAGGTAGGTAAGTAGGCACTGTTTGAATTTCGAAATAATCGAAAATATGATTGACATCATATTAGGTATTCTGCCGTTCGACCAATACTGGGTAAGGCCTAATGACCAGCAGTAGACAGTAGACGCGCGGTGGGTAAAGTATGGATTTTTTTTTACCTATTTATCAGATGAAGCCAAGCGGCGCCATGCGATTAGGAGTTATTTAGGTGTATCTTGACGTAACTTTTAAAGTAAAAGCCTCTTTAGCGGCTTTGTGCACTTTTTGGGATGGGTAAAATAGAAAACTCGCGTCAGGACACGTGAATTGATCGAAAATTCGTAAGAAGGACACGGACCTGAGTATGCCGCAAAGGCGAGTTTTCACTTCTGCCGGCACTCCAGGAGTGCAACTAGTTGTTTTTTTTTATGAATCGTACTCATTTAACGAATCGATACAATCAGAGTAGAGTACATTTATGACTTTCTTAGGACGAAACATTTAGTCGATAAATATATTTCATCGATATAGTACAACCCTGATCACATCAGTACCCCAGGACAACCTGCACATTTACGCAAATGGCATTGTATATGCATCTCTTTCTGATGCTTTAACAATGCCATAAGTAAAAACAGTGTAGAATATTGTATTTTGTTGTTATTTTAACACGGTTTCTATGCTTTAGTTATTGTCTCAGAACAATAACTATAAATGATGATATAAATTTTGACTGCGAAAAGGAAATAAATGACTACAAATAGATATATGAAGAAATGAATTACCTAGTTTCTTCAAAGTTTCCTTGAATATTCCTATATTTTATTTCAATAATTTCAATTAGTTCCCGTCAATGGAGCACAAAAAATAACATGCTGTTTTTAATGTGTCTGTCATAGATAGTTGCTCTATTTTCATTTGTTTTTATAAGTAACCCAATTTTGATTATAAATTATGTAGGTAACTGGCATTATAGGATATTTTTCAACAAATTACGTTTGATACTTTTCAGGTGTATCATTGCATCACTTTCCAAACCCTGGTACTGACTTAGAGAGATTTCGCACTTGGGTTATAAAAATTGGTGGCGACATTGAGGGACTGGATAACCACTATATCTTCAGGAACAGAAGAGTCTGTAGCTTGCATTTCCATCCTATGCATATTTATACAAGGAAGCTAAGTACACTAGCTATTCCACAACTATGTTTACTAGGTAAGTACCATGTTTTGAACGAATTAACAGTTAACAGACTAATTATTAACCACTTCAAATCTGTTAACTTATTTGAAATGTTTCTTGCCGACACCTGAGATGAATGCTAATATAAAATTATTGAAAGTGCACATATTAATGGATATAGATAAACACTTTGTTTTTATACATTTATCAAAGTTCATGACTACAAGTTGTCTTTATTAACCTGATTTTAGAGTTCCGTACCTGAAAAGAAAAAAAACTTTGTTGTCGTTTAGGCACATAATGTCAAAAGCGCATAAAGGTAATACGCCTAAACGATTGTTGTCTGTCTATCAAGACCTTTTTTCTCAGGAACGCTTGGTGGTATCAAGCTGAAATTCATATCAAATACCCAGGTCTATTATCAAAGGATTGCAGCTGTGAAAAAATCAAAAGATACAGCCATTTATGCCCCAAAGTTTCGTTATTCGCAAGGGAATCAAAACCTACAGGGTTTGATTAGAAGTTTGATAAAGTATAATTTTTTTACAGGTGTCCCGGTCCGTAGACCTCATTTAGCTCCTATAGATATGAACATTGGAAGGGAAGTTGCTCCAATGGCACACGGAAATATTGTGATTACTCCAGAAGTACTTCCTAGCACAAGTCAACAAAATATAATTGGAAATCAAGGTAACTATTTATTTCTTGTTTCATTTTAATATCTCTTTGTGAGCAACTGCCTAGTAGACACATCGACATTTACAATAAAAAATAAAATAAATATATATGGACAAATCACACAGATTGAGCTAGCCCCAAGGTAAGTTCGAGACTTGTGTTATGGGATACTAACTCAACGATACTATATTTTATAACAAATACATATATAGATAAACATCCAAGACCCAGGCCAATCTGAAAAAGATCATTTTCCATCTTGACCTGGCCGGGGATCGAACCCGGGCACTCCGTGTCGCAGGCTGGCGTGATAACCACTGCGCCACGGAGCTGTCAAATTACTACTACAATCGATACAATCGATCTTGCAATCTACGAGCGCGCGTGGTCTTTATTTGTAGTTGTAATCGTAAATACATATTTTCGTTAGTGTGTGTACCCGACGGAGCGGTCAGTAGCGGGCGGACCATCGCTCGAGTCACTTGTGTTTATTGTTTCTACGTTGCTATTGTTCACGAAGTACGGTCAGCATGTCAAATCTCAACAGTGAAAGAAAACGCAAAGTAATTCATAGCGAGGTAAGATTTTTTTATTTTTAAACTAGTCCCTAGATGTCGATGAAAACTATAAGTCGTATAAAAAAAGCTTAAAACAAAAGTTTGTTAAAATAAATACCTATCAATTAAAAATATTTATTTCCTGTTTCCAGGGACGCGCCATTATTGCCCGCGTGTACCACTTTCTTCAAGAAGAGTATAATTTTATGAAAGCGAACAATATGGATAATTGTGATTTGAGTCCTTTGGCTAATATACGAAAACGTACCGCTGAAGCTACAGGGATCAGTGAACGAACTGTTACTACAATTTTAAAAGAAGAAAAAGAGCTGACGTCCTCATCTGCAAGTTTTACTTCACCTATGAAAAAACGACGTAAGAGAAATAATAAATTTGATTTAGACAACGTGAACCTTGAAATCATTCGTACTACTGTGCAAAATTTCCATATTGTGGAAAAGCAAATACCAACATTGGCAAAATTACGATCAGTTTTGAGAGAAAAGATTGGGTTTGATGGATGCTTAAACACATTACGTTCTATAGTAAAGAAATTAGGCTACAAATGGAGAAAAATTGGGAACAACAGAGAAGCATTACAAGAAAGACATGAAATTCAACTTTGGCGTTTCAATTTCTTAAAAAAGGTCTTTCAATACCGTTCGGAAGGTCGTCCTATAGTGTACACTGATGAAACATATGTTTTGACTTCTCACGTGCGCCAAAACACCTGGTTGTGTCAAAACAATGACTCTAAAGGTAATAAACAGTTTTCAAAGAAACTGAGCACAGGAAGCCGCTTTATTATAGTGCATGCAGGTAGCAGCGATGGTTTTGTGCCTAATGCTTCGTTGGTCTACAAAGCGGCATCTACATCAGGAGATTATCACTCAAATATGAATTATGATAATTATGCCAAATGGCTTAATGAAAAGTTATTGCCAAACTTACCTGAGAAGTCGGTTATTGTTATGGACAACGCTTCTTATCACAATACTCGAAGCAGCAAAATACCGACCTCTAATTCCAGTAAAGGGGAAATGCAAAAGTGGCTGACAGAGAATGGCATCTCATTTGATAATAGTTTAAAAAAAGTTGAACTATATGATTTGATCAAAAAGAACAAGGACCGTTTTATAACATTTAAAATAGACGAATTTATAAGAAGAAAAGGTTTCGAAATCTTAAGACTCCCACCGTATCACCCAGAGCTCAATCCCATTGAAAATATATGGGGTATTATAAAAAATCGAATTGCCTCAAAAAACATAGGCCAAAACATGACCGTTGTTCAAAGTTTGATAGATGAGTGCATAAATAATATAGACCAAACCACTTGGCGAAATACATGCAAGCACGTTGAAAAAATTGAAAAAGAATACATGAAATATTTCGACTATGATTTCCAGTTTATTATAAATGTCAGTGAAGATGATGACAGTGACAATGACAGTGAAGATGATGACAGTGACAGTGTAGAAATGTTCGATGAAAGTAGTGATATAAATTAATATTATTTAGGATTACATTTCTTTTGTGTTTATTTTCGTTTTCTACCTGTATTTATTTATTATTACTAATTTAAATTAGTAGTTACTTTAAGGATGTTGTTTTTTTTTATTTTGCCCACTCCTAATAAGTAAATAAAAATAAAAAACTTAAAATATAAAATTGAGTGAAATCTTAAATTAATGAATTTTTGTTTGCTAACCTTACGCACGGTCACTCTCACGCCTACATTGACGCGTATACAGATTGGTCACTCGCACAACTAAGGGCGCCGCGCGCTCGTAGATTGCAAGATCTGTATACATTTAACAATGTTAAATGTACAGTAGACTAGCTTTCGCCCGCGGCTCCGCCCGCGTTAATGTCGATCCCTCGGGAATAGTACTTTTTCCCGGGATAAAGGGCTTCTCCCTACTCCAGACAACTTGTATGCAAAATTTCATGATGATCGGTTCAGTAGTTACGGTGTGAAAGCGTAACAAACAAACAGACTAACTTTCGCATTTATAATATTAGTAAGGATTAGTAAGGATACCTGAGGTAGATACTGTTTTATGTTGCACAGAGTTTTAGATAGATTATATATATGAAATTTGTCTTTGGTAGACATATGCGCCGATCGGCGTGGCGCATGCCGCCGGTCATTTTAGCCACGCCGCCGCCGCCGGCGATCGGTGTCGGCGTCATTGGCGTAAAAATCTTAATAGTA
This sequence comes from Elegia similella, assembly GCA_947532085.1. Classification (NCBI taxonomy): domain Eukaryota; kingdom Metazoa; phylum Arthropoda; class Insecta; order Lepidoptera; family Pyralidae; genus Elegia; species Elegia similella. The sequence continues at coordinate 14,602,328 of OX383950.1, forward strand.
TTCTAGTTAAAACAACCCGCTTTATTCAACAAAAGTAGTATTTCTTTATGAACAAAACTAAATTACTTTATCACATCTATTCAAAAAACAAAGAACGCTTGCCCGAGAACAGCGTCTAAAATAGGTACGTTTTATGATTCCAAGGGACTAAAAAGATTTTGAATTGTGAACACAAATATTGTTCCGCAAATTTCTGTGTGTAAAAAGGTTGAATCATATTTTTAAACAGTTTCACTGGCCAGTTACATTATTTGAAGAGAAAAACTCAAGAACTGTAGTATTTTATGATGCATGCCTGTTTTATTCGCACACTGTAAGTGCTTCATCGGACATATTTTAATTAATAAGTTTCTTCATAAGAAATAATAATTTAGTTTATTTTACAAAGGGTGAAAACGGGACCCTATTAATATCGCTCCGCTGTCCGTCTATCTGTCTGTCTATCTGTCTGTGTCACCAGGGTGTATCTCATGAACCGTAATACGTAGGCAGTTGTAATTTTCACAGATGATGTATTTCGGTTGCCACTTTAACAACAAATACTAAAAAATTTGATAAAATAAATATTTAAGGGGGCTCCCATACAACAAACGTGATATTTTTGTTTGTTTTCGCTCGATATTGATAACGGCAAAAGGTAGACGCTTGAAATATTCACAGAATATTATAATATATAAAGCTATTTAGTTATATATTCACTTTTAAATTACGGTACGAAGATATTTGTGCGCGAGTCCTACTCGCACTTGGCCGGTTTTTTTTGGCTATCCAGCAACCTGGTTGTTGATTGACGTGTTTCATCGTCACCATTTACATTCCTTTGTCACTTGTCTGTCTGGCACAAAACTACTCAAAATGGGATTAGGAGGTTTTCAAACAGATTTGGATGGAATTTATGTTTCAGATAGACTATTGTCTTACAGTTAATACAAATCCATATGTTTAGTTAGACTCTAACTAAACATATGGATTTGCAGGCATAAGTTTGTTTGTTAATATTATATACTAAAGTAAATGAATAAAGTGATCTTATTAATAGAAAGTATTCCATATTTTTGCAGATGAACCTGTCTACAAACAACTATCTGCACCAGGTTGTCTTGAAGGACATTTACAGTCAACTGGGCGAAAATCCATTCCTAAGCAACAAAAAATTAAAACTGGATGTAAGTACACCTACTCGATGTCGATGCTGGTATGGGAGAAAAGAAAACACGTAGAATGTGCCAGCCGCTTCCCTTCCCGCGCAGACCGTAGAAGTCGGTCAAGGGAATGGGTGAAATCTAAAGAATCATGACAATAGGCGATGAGGCCAGCAACCCATCACTGTTTTGATTCCGTTTTCCACCTTTACGCCCATCAATACGCTAAACGTGGCCTTTCGGTTTTATGATTGGGCTCTGTCTACCCCGTATAAAGACGTGATAATATGTATGTATGTATATTAACAACAAGTGTACTCGTATAACAGATGTAACATATATAATAATGTAACTAAATAATAATGTAACAGATATTATATATATAATCTGTTATATTATTCGTAGATATAATACTAAGAATAATTTGTTTTATCATTATTTCTTAATATTATAATAAGTAACTTGTTTTGTGCCAACTTAATGTATTTTTAAATAATCAAACCATTTTTTTCTAGTTGGAACTCTCGGGAAAATGAATAAAGAGGAAAGAAAATTAAATAAAGTTGTCCACAAATTAAAGAAGAAATTAATGAATGCAGAGAAAAAGAATAAGGAAATCAAGAATAAACTTATTTTAACAAAAAAAACGATAAACAGCCAAGCCTTTGATATTGTATCAAAGAGGCTAAACCCTACTGCAAAATTATTTTTTGCCATGCAAATAAAACAGGCTTTAAAGAAATCCCGTGGAAGGCGGTTCACATTAGATGAAAAAATATTAGCTTTATCTTTATATAAGCCTAGTCCGAAATGTTACAAAATATTGAGACAAATTTGTGTTTTACCACACAGACGGACTTTAGATAAACTGCTTTATAAAGTTAATCTAAAATGTGGAATCAATAGTGTATTATTTGATCATTTGAAAAAAAGAGTTAAGAAAATGCCGAAGTCACACAAATATTGTAGTATAATTTTCGATGAAATGGCAATTTCCGCTCAACTTACTTATAGCAAAACTGAAGATCAAATAAATGGTTTTTGTAATGATGGCAAATCTATTACCAAGCAATTTTGCGACCATGCACTAGTCTTTATGATCATAGGAATATTTAAAAAATACAAACAACCAATTGCATTTAGTTTTTGTGCTGGGGCAACAAAAAGCCAAAGTTTGATAACACAAATAAAGTCAGTTATTGAAAAAGTCCAAGAAGCAGGTCTGATTGTGGTAACCACAGTAAGCGACCAAGGGGCAAATAATATTGCCGCTATTAATATGTTAGTGGAACAAACTAAAGAAAAATATCTAAAGTCTGATGAAGAATGGAGAGGAGGCTATTATGAAATAGAACATTCAAAAATTTTTCATATCTTTGATCCTCCTCATCTAATAAAAGGAATTAGAAATAATTTACTTACTAAAAATCTAACCTATAAACTAGAAGGGCACCAAAAGGTTGCAAAATGGACTCATATAGAAGCCCTGTTGAGAAGAGGACCAGAATATAAAAGTTGCAAGTTGGGGCATAAACTAACAGACCAGCATGTGGTGCCACACAGGGTGTGCGTTACCCCAGCAAAAAAGTACTGAATATCAAAACGTAATATTGCTAGATAATTAGTAAGTAACGTCGTGTAAATGTAGTTGAAAGTTTTAAATTTGTACATCCATTAATTTTTGAGATATTAATTAAAATCAGATTCTGCTAGGATGACATTTCAAACGTTACGCCAGCAAAAAATTTTCTCGGATCCGAATGAAAGTTAATACAATAATTAGTAGTTGATGTGCTGTAAATGTACTTGTATAAATAGAATTTGTACGTCTCCAGACTTTTGCGATATTCGAATTTTTGCTGCGGTAACGTTTGGTCGATTGCTGGATCTCATAATCGGCACGGCGTAGGAGTTTGATTATTTTTATTTACACTGTTATGAATTTGTAGATCATGTCTGCAAAAACAGAATTTCTAAAAATGTTACTATTCAGGGATTAAAAATGAAAATATGAAATTAGGTATTTTAACTCCTGTACTTTAAATATAGGACCTAGAAACTAATTGTTGACGTTAGTTTGTACCTTATAATTGCCTACAATGCCTAGGTAAGTATCAATATGATATCTTAAGTATAATTAGTTATGAGGAAAAAGAACCATATCTAGGTCTCCAGGAATTTCGACAGCCGATTTGACCAGTTTTTCTATTAGTTCGAAAGTCGACAGTTATCAAACTATTTGTAAGGGAAAGTTAACTATAAGTTTGCAAAACATCAGCTTAATACACGCAGTAGTTTAAGAAATATAATTAAATATCCAACCGTAGGTGAAATACCATAATAAGCCGACCATTTTCGGGAGTATAGCAAAAAGCGACGCTACAGTATATATTGCTAACCATCCTAAATTAGCAGTAGTATTCACGTAAAATAGTACAGTCGCGTACATCGTTAAATTCAAGTTTTTTTTTAACTTCTACAAAACTATTGTTTGCTTAGGACCACATTTTTTATATTGTACTTATGATACAATCTCAATTGGAATGTGCCCAACAGTCCTATTTCAATGAGTACTATTCTCATTCCGTCAACCGGGCCACTGCACTTACACTCATAATGTAGATATAGTTTTGGATTTATATATTTGTTTATTTGGTGGTTCCCTAAAGGAAGGTTATCATGGTATATGGTATCAATGTCAATCATGGTATATGGTATCAAGGTAAGATTATCATGTGATGTCTCATTGGTTTTTTTATATGACGAGTGGCAGAGTGCTTTACAAGACCACATTTATGCGCTTCGCGCGCTTAGTTGCGTGCGCCACTAGGGTTGCCAACTCAGTTGATCAGAAATCAGGGAGGTAAAAAAAGTAAATGTAAAGTTTTATTGTATGGCCGTTAATGTTTAAATAATTCCAATAACGATTGGTAAGTATTGTTCAGGTCGAGGGCATCACGACGCTCAAACGTCTGAAGGGAGAGGAAGTCTTGTTTGCAGAGAGCGATTAAGGCAGCTTTTCTACGCTATGAATATAAAAACTCATCAGCAGTATAAACGGCATTAAGAAATCGGGCTTTCTTAGTCTTTAAACAACCTTGCAAAAATAGACCACTGTATCGAAATACCGAAAATGTTTACCGATACACTACACCGGTATTTCAGAATACCGGTATCCATGCGCCAGTCCGGCCGTACGCCCCCATTCCACGACTCACCCGGCCGCATGCACACCACATATAGGTAGGTATACGATAAAGCTCATATTTCACTTCTTAGAACACAGAATAAAATTATAGATCTGTACATTTATATTACTTTGACAGGGATCTCAAGTTCTAACTAGTTTGTGGCTAAGAGTAAGGATGTCTATGGAGAAGCCCTTGTCAACATATATGAAATTTTACTTATACAAATATCAGGCATTTATGGTACAAAGTGTGAAATATAACTTTGTCTCTTTCTTTCTTCAGTACAATTGCCTTTGACAAAAGAAACATACTTATTTTAGTTTTTGCTAATTTATGGTAAAAGCTGTCAAAAGTTTAGGTACGTGCCAAAATCCGCCATATTATGTAACGAGTTTCGTGTAGTTGTGCTGTCGACGGGTGTTGTTTACTATTTGGAAATGTTGAGATTTGGGACAAAAAAACGCGAAAATAAGGTAATAAATACGTGGAAGTGTGAGAAAACTGTTTATCAAGTAGACTAAATGTTGTATTGTGATGTGTGGTGCAAGAAAAAACATAAATCAACCATAATTGGCTCTTTATAGGTTAGTAACCCGTTTTCTAGCAAGAAAGCTCTTTATTGATTCTGATTGAGAAGCAAAATAAAACACGATCTTAAATTGATGTATAAACTGTTGTTAACTGGTCATATTTTTGTAATACAGTCAGTATTTTCATTTATTTTATTCCTCATTTGTTTACATACTTGAATAGGGTTGTGCATTATCTAAATAAAAAATAATATTTTTATATAGGTTTCCGATGAATGAAGCTTTGAGGAATAAATGCTTAGAGGCTATCCGGTTCGGAAAAATATTAATCCTCGGCAACAGGATTGGTACATCTGCTCTTTGCATTTTGAGAAAAGCTGTTTCAATAGAACGCTTGAAGTTATGATATGAGACTTCGTGACAACTCATCGCCAACAATATTTTCATTTCCGGTAAGTTTAATGTATACAGTTAATGCCAATGAATAAATGTTTTAGGGTTCGGTACCCAAAGGGTAAAAACGGGATCCTAATGATATGGCTCTGGTGTCCGTCTGTCACCAGGCTGTATCTCATGAACCGTGATAGTTAGACAGTTGAAACTTTAACAGACGGATATATTTCTGTTGCCGCTATAAGGACAAAAACTAAACTAGAATAAAAAAATTAATTAAGGGGGCTTCCATACAGCAAGCATGATTTTTTTGCAGTTTTTATAGATAATAGTACAGAACCCTTCTTCGTGCCTGAGTCCGACTCGCACTTGGCCGGTTTATTCGTTTTTTCTGTCAGACAATACTAAAAACCGTTGGGTGATTTGGCAGGAGTAGCCGGCTCATGCATGCAAATGTACGCAAAGTTATGTGTGACAACGTATTGTCGAATTATGGATGCGATCATATGATGTCATGCATACAACAATGCACTTAATAGATTATACTCGTACATAATCCTTATCCTTACTTCCTTACTAATATTATAAATGCGAAAGTGAGTTTGTTTGTTTGTTTGTGACGCTTTCACGCCGTAACTACTGAACCGATCATCATGAAATTTGGCATACAAGTTCTCCGTAGTACGGAGAAGGACATAGGCTACCTTTTATCCCGGGAAAAATTACTACTATTCCCGAGGGATCGACATTGACGCGGGCGGAGCCGCGGGCAAAAGCTAGTTTATTATAATTGTGTTAATTATTTGCACGTTTACTTTTCAGCACCGGCTACACAAGAGAAATTTGTACTGCGTGAAACAAGCAATATCAATACTGATTTTGCTAGTACGACGTTTTATTCCTATTACCAGTATCAGATGAAGTTCAGAAAGAGGTACCTATGTAAATAAAACATATTTTTTAAATATTTCGATAAAGCAATACCTTGTGGCATTATGATCCAAAAATAAAAATTATATGCTTAATATAATATTTTTTAAATCTGAAATTATAATATTCTTTTAAGTGATAAGATACAGGGCGTATGCATGAACTTGTCAGTAATGCGTCTTACTTATTATCTCAGCTGTGCAGTACAAGTTTCAAATCTTTTCATTGGCTGGAGCTAACTAAATACCTCCCCCTCTGCCCTGAGACAGAGACAGACTTATTCTAAATTTAATAATAAAATATTATGATTTAACTAAGTATATTGAAATTTCAGATCGTGGAATATGAAAAAAATAAAGGCTGTAAAAGATAAACGTTTGAACCAGCAGAAGAAATTACAATTTGAAAGATATTATGTTACATATAAATATCACGGTGAAATTAAATGTAAATATCTTTCAGATAGATGGTTTTTAAACAAATTAATACTTTTTAGGAATGATTAAGTAAACAAAGTTATAAAATAAATTGTCATTTTATTATCCTTTCCCAAAATGTTTTTTATAAGCTCTGTCGGCTCTGTGTACAAAATAAGAGTACTGTTTAAAGTAGATCATTACATAGTATGGAAGTGACAACCCTAGGCAATGGCAGCCATTTTATGTAACGATTCTGTGATGTAGGTATACACGATTTTTTTGTAGGTATTTCCAGTCCTCTTTTTTCTTTGGTCTGAGCTCTCAAACGTCATCCCATAGAAATGTCCTCAGAAGAATAATATACATAGAAGCCGCATAAAAATAGAAACTGAAAACAGATAGTTGACACTGTATTTTTCTTATGAGCTTTCGCTTATGACAGAATGAGACAAAAACTTCAGTCAGTTTCTATTATTTTCATGGTTGTCCCGACTTGAAATGTCAATGGACTCCATTGGACTCCAATTAAATCCGACTAAATTCAAAATAACTTATTACAGTTCAACGTCTGTAATATTAGCATCTTGCCGATTTGATCGGGTTATATATCGACAAAAACATTGCGGCGGAATTGTGATGTCTGCAAATTAAATATAGGATTGTGCTAAAATTCTCACGGAAAAAAGTATTAACCGGTGTTGGGTTGGTGCGTTATCAAATGACCAGTATACTAAACAATGTCTTGTGCAATGGAGCGATGTAAATCCCATTCAGGACGAACAGAAATAAATTCTGTAAAACATAATTTTCTTCGGTAAGTTTTTCAGTTAAAAGTGCATAATTAAAACCCAAAATACCTCAAAATACAACAATAATATTGTCAATTATATAACGTATTGTATAAATGACAACTTTTATAGGTATTTTGCTTAAAATTATCGTTTTTTCCTTATTTCAAATTAGGTTAGTTTTTTTGCTAGTGATGTGGTAAAATCACGTATCTACGAGTATATCGATATTTTTTATGACGGTCTTGCTATCAGGGATATTTTTGTTATTGTTGAGCCATGCAATAGTAATGTAACAAATTGAACCATCATGGTAATTAAACAACCAGCAAAGTGTGAGTCGGACTCGCGCACGAAGGGTTCCGTACCATCCTTACATATAATATTATAAATGTGAAAGTGAGTTTGTTTGTTACGCTTCCACGCCGTAACTTCTGAACCGATCATCATGAAATTTTGCATCATCATCATCACCATTGCACGATCTCTGGAGTACGGAAAAGAACATAGACATAAATTACATCTCAGAATAAGGTACTGTTATCGGGGATAGACATTAACGCGAGCGGAGCCGAGGGCGTAAGCTATAAAAACGCCCGAAATTTTTGTTTGTAATATTTCAACTGTCTCACTATCACGGTTCATGAGATACAGCCTGGTGACAGACAGATGGATATCGGAGTCATATTAGTAGGGTCCTGTTTTTATCCTTTGGGTACGGAACCCTAAAAAGAATCGATTTTTACTAATATGAAGAAAATTATTGTTGAAATTTTATTGCAGCTCCCTGAAGTAAAAGGATAAAAAGGTGTGGATCCGAGGAACTTTCAAGCGACATATTGGACATAAAATGTCATACATACTCGAATTTGTTCAAAATATTTTACTGCCGTGCCGATACATTAATTTCGAATATAAAATTAAATGGAAGCGATTGAAACACGATGCTTTACCTACATTTATATTTGCCCAATTATAAATCAATGGTAATAAGAAAGTTTACGGAAACGGTTTTATTATTTATATTTAAAATTATGAAAAACATTTTATTTTGGACAGTAATGAAAGTGGGTAAAGTAATCTCTTGTTTTTCTTCACCTCTTGTTTTTCTATTACCAACACTGTGAATTTTTCACAAATAACACACTGGCACTTTTTTACCCTAGTGTAAAAGTTTTATAAAATAAAAAATATCACTTGGAATTATGTGTTTCTCTTTACCTACCTGATTATGTTTCCTTTACTGACTGTTCCTCAAAGCTAGCTGGGAAAAGCTTTAGATGGTTTTGGAATATGCTGAATGGTCCATTGATCAAGTGAAAAATATATCTGACCTTATATTACCTTTTGATACATGAGCGCCCCATTGCAATTTAGAGTCTATTGTGATTCCTAAGAAGGTGGTATCATTTACAAAGTCTATTTTACCTTCAACTAGTATGTCAACGTTGGACTGCCTCACATTGGGGACTGTAAATCGAATGCATTGGGTTTTTTGCGCATTCATAGGTAAGGTAGGTAAGTAGGCACTGTTTGAATTTCGAAATAATCGAAAATATGATTGACATCATATTAGGTATTCTGCCGTTCGACCAATACTGGGTAAGGCCTAATGACCAGCAGTAGACAGTAGACGCGCGGTGGGTAATGTATGGATTTTTTTTTACCTATTTATCAGATGAAGCCAAGCGGCGCCATGCGATTAGGAGTTATTTAGGTGTATCTTGACGTAACTTTTAAAGTAAAAGCCTCTTTAGCGGCTTTGTGCACTTTTTGGGATGGGTAAAATAGAAAACTCGCGTCAGGACACGTGAATTGATCGAAAATTCGTAAGAAGGACACGGACCTGAGTATGCCGCAAAGGCGAGTTTTCACTTCTGCCGGCACTCCTGGAGTGCAACTAGTTGTTTTTTTTTTTATGAATCGTACTCATTTAACGAATCGATACAATCAGAGTAGAGTACATTTATGACTTTCTTAGGACGAAACATTTAGTCGATAAATATATTTCATCGATATAGTACAACCCTGATCACATCAGTACCCCAGGACAACCTGCACATTTACGCAAATGGCATTGTATATGCATCTCTTTCTGATGCTTTAACAATGCCATAAGTAAAAACAGTGTAGAATATTGTATTTTGTTGTTATTTTAACACGGTTTCTATGCTTTAGTTATTGTTCTGAGGAAATGTCCTCCCCCTGCCACAGATTTAAAAGAGTATATATAGAGTGACATTGACATTGTGTTGAGGTGACATTGACAATGTGTTCATATCAAAACATTGAACAACTATCATCATGTTTGTTCTTCTGAGGTTCAGATGAAGAAATATGTATGTGGGTGCATGAATTTGTAAATGTTTTATCGTACGGGGTTGATTTTCAATCTACACTCATTCATTTTCAGTACGAAGCTGTCAAATATATGAACGATTATACGTAGTATCTCTTAGTAGTTTGTGGAACGATTCTAACGCCTGGCCCAAACTGTCAATGTCAAATTGCTTAGTGTTTCGAAAACTTGTTTTCCAAGTTTATTAAATTTAGTATCGTTTAAGTGTAGCCAATAGTTCATATCATACTATTGCGATACAATTTTAGCCACATATTATTTTAGTGCTGATGTGCTTATTTTTATATAAATTCGCAGACTTAAGAATAAAATAACCTTAAACATGATGCATCGGAGTCCAGCAGTCTGCCGCATCTGCCTCTCAGTGGACGCGCCCATGAGCAACATTGACACCACTGCCCTGCAGCTCGTGTACGAGAGGCTGACGGGGGCTTTTGTAAGTATTCTAACACTAGTTAAGTCTGCTTTCAATGTAAAAGTAAAAGCTGTTATATCAGTGGCACAACATTCCAGCTCGTGAGTGGGAACAGGCCCGTGGCGGCGTGCTACATCTGCCGCGCTATGTTGTACAAGAGCCACAAGCTGATGGTGACCGCCACCAGGGCAGACCATGCGCTGACTGCTATTTTGGAGACGGCTGGCGAGGTATTTATGTTATATTGTTTCTGTTTCTAAAAATGCTGAGCAATGGCAGGGACCACGCAACAAAGCAGTCAAGATGGCACGCACTTTCTAGACAAAGTTTTATAGAGGGCTAAAGCAATATGCAAACAATATGTGAAATATGTGCTAGCATTGTAAATTATTTTGCCTTCTAAAATCTGATGTTTTCTCCCAGTATTTACCTTCATTTCACTAGAATCAAGTAACATAATGGTTGATTAAAATGATCACACACGAGTCAGATAACAATACAATCTGTGAAGAATGAGGAGGGTGGAGGAAGGGCGCGCTAGTAACTAACTGTTTGTTTGTATTCAGATTACAGAACAATCAGTATCCCGGATTGACCGTGAGGCCATTGGCATGTGTGCGTCGCTGTCCTTCTCTGTAGCTGAATGTTGTGACAGCACGCTGCCAAAACCGATCATGGTCAAAACTGAGCCGGAGTCAGAGGATGCTGTCGACACCGCAACGGACGATGAGGACCCAGCGGGTACATATGTTCAAGTTAACCATACGTCCCACTCTCTTCCATGCTGGTCTGAGAGAAAAGAGAAACATAAAATGTACATGCTGCTTCTCTGCCCGCGCAGACCTTAGAAGCCTGCTGATGGAATTAGCGGAAATTTAAGATAGCATGTTACTTTAACCTTGCCAGCAAAATTGATTCCATTTACCACTAGAGTAAGAAATAAGTCACTTAATATAGAGGGAACATGAATATAAATAATAAATAATAATAATGTTTATTTCTATCCACAAACATGGTACTCACAGACTAAATTACAATCAAATTAAATTAAGTACTAAAACAACCAGTTTGTGGGAAGCTGATGCTTGCACTAGGTTGACGACTCACCAGCATTTGTCATCAGAACAGAAGCTGACCTGGAAAAGATTGTGCCAAGCATTAAGTGACATTGATCATCTGTTTACATTTGGGAATAGGTTTTTCTTTTTGCTATATTATAAGATTTATATAAAATTTAGATGTTATACTGTATATATATTTTTAGTAATTACCTACTCAACTATACACACATTTTTTTCTCTTATTTTACTATTCAATGCGTTAATTAACTTAGCAATTTATGATTTTAAACATTTATCTACACTTGGGAGTGAGCTTCGGTTTTCGCCATACTATAAGACTTGTATAAAATTAAGACATAATACAGTATAGCCAAAAAAAAAAATCTACTGTACTAAACACACTATGTTTACTATTATTATTTCACTTTTTAGGGAGACAAATAACTTACCAATTTACATCAGCAAATTGACCTGGAAGTTAAGTCTATCTTATTCGAATCCTTTCATTTTTGCGTTACATATGAACTTGCGTAACGGAGTAATGCTGTTTCATACACAAATAACTTCACATATATTATTTAAATATTACAACCTTAAATATAAACAAACAACTCGAATAAGTAAATACGGACATAAATCTTTCATCTTTGTTTATGGATAGTAAACTGTCAATTTACTATCAGAATTGTGGCGGTATTAGAACTAAACTGCAGACAGTTTATATGAACATTCTTTCGTCTACCTACGACATTATTGTACTTACCGAGACCTGGCTGACTCCGGAAATATTTAATAATGAATTTATAGACCAACGGTATGTTGTTTTTAGGTGCGATCGCGACCGGCAAGCCACAAAAAAGGATGATGGGGGTGGTGTATTGGTTGCTATCTTGAAAGGTCTCAGCCCTGTTGAATTCGATCTATCTCACATCGCACGTGAAGTGACTTCACCTTCGTGTATAGAACACTTGTTGATTGAAATACCTGGCAGAGACAGTAACACCCGACACATTATCAGCGCTGCGTATATACCCCCATGGGCTCGCGTTTGTGCTTATGAAAGCCATTTCAATTTCCTTCAGGAGGCATTTAATAATACTAACGTCAATAGTATATTAATTATTGGAGATTACAATCTAAATGAAATAAATTGGACTTATTCTAATACCAACAATCCCGACGATGGATTGACACATGCTGCTACATCGTCTCGAAGTCTCTTACTAAATGACTGCATGTCAAATTTAGACTGCAAGCAATACAACTCTTTATTGAATGTAAATAATAGGACCCTTGATCTAGTTATTAGTAACACACATTGTAGTGTCCAAGTTCAACCCTTATCCATTGTTCCACCCAACAACCACCACCCCTCTTTTGTTGCATATATATCTGTACCTACCCCAGTTAAAATTCTTTTAAAGAAGCCTATTTTAAAATATAACTTCTATAAAGCAGATTATAAAACAATAAATGAAGAAATAGCGAATATTAATTGGACAGAGCAGCTTAGCCAATTAACTTCCGCCAATGCAGTTGACTTATTTTATAACAAAATCAACAGTATAATTAAAAAAAACACACCTTTATTAAATTCGATATCATCTAAATTTCCTGTTTGGTTTCCTCAATCACTTATTCATATAGTAAAAAAAAAACAGAGGTCATGGATTAAATGGAAAAAATTTGGCAATGTTTCGGACTATGAAAGTTTTTCTTATTACAGGGGCATATTCAAGGAAAAGTGTTCTAAGAGTTATCGTGATTACATTTCGTCTGTTGAAAATAATATCTCCACTAATATTAAATACTTTTGGACATATATAGCCAACCGTAGAGGTAAATCCGGCATACCATCTGAAATGAAATTTAAAAATGATAAATCTACTAAACCTGAAGTAATTTGTGAGATGTTCTCCGAATATTTTAAATCCGTTTTCGAACCCAAATCCCCCAAAACTGATAACTGGCAACCTCCGACTGATATCTCCGATAATTGTGAACCTATATCAAAGTTGTCTTTTATTGAAGAAAAAATCCTCAATGAACTTAAGTTGCTCAACACGTCTAAGGGCGCTGGGCCCGATGGAATCCCACCATACTTTTTAAAACAAACGGCCAGTACCATATGTAAACCCCTTCATATAATTTTTAATAAATGTTTAACGGAGGGCTTCTTCCCTGATATTTGGAAAACCGCATATATTATTCCTGTGCATAAAAACGGTTCCAGACAGGATGTTGAGCAATATCGACCTATTTCTATTCTCTCTGCCTTATCAAAGCTTTTCGAGCGACTCGTTCATAATGAGATTTATCCTACGCTTCACAAAATTGTTATTCAAGAGCAACACGGTTTTGTCAAGGGTCGCTCTACCGCGTCTAACCTAATTACATTCACTTCTAATTTATTTGAAAATTTTCACAAGGGGGTACAAGTTGATGCTGTATACACTGACTTCCAAAAAGCTTTCGACAAGGTAGATCACGAAATTCTTCTGAACAAAATCGCCTTCAATGGAATCAGAGGTTATTTATTACGCTGGTTTCAGTCTTATATTGCCAACCGCACTCAAATGGTAGCTATTAACGGCTATCAATCTAAACCGGTTCTCGTTACCTCTGGAGTACCTCAGGGTTCCATTCTAGGGCCCTTAATGTTCATTATGTATATTAATGACATTAGGACTTGCTTTGAGAACTCTGAATTTCTTATATATGCCGATGATCTTAAGGCTTATAAATCTATCAGGACAATTGAAGACTGTATCTCCCTTCAATCTGATTTAGACTGGTTAACAACGTACTGCTCTGAGAACAAATTGCACCTCAGCATACCTAAATGTAACTTCATATGTTTTACCAAGAATATTAATGTTGTCAAATTTGATTATAAACTTTGTAACTCCTCTTTAAGTAAAGTTGCATCCGTTAAAGACTTGGGCGTCAACCTTGACGATAAGCTCTGTTTGAAAACTCATGTACAGAACATCATAAACAAAGCATTTAAAATGTTTGGGTTTGTCCTGAGATCGTCCGTTGACTTCAGGAAATCTTCCACTTACCTTTATTTATACAAATCTCTTGTAAGATCACAACTGGAATACGCGGTTTCGGCTTGGAATCCTTACTATCAAAAATACATCAAAGCTATTGAGAATGTACAGCATAAATTCCTACGCACCATGCATTTTAAATGTCATCGCCGTCATCTTAGATATTCTGAGCTTCTTTCCAGGTATAATTTGTTGACTCTCGAATCTAGACGTAAGTATCTTGAAGCTATTTTCCTTTTCAATATAGTACATAACAACATTGACTCCTTAAATATTGTGAAGAAATTGTCTTATATTGTTCCTAGAAGATGTGTCCAACGTGCGGCTCGCTCCCGGCGACCGCTATTCAAGTTTTCTGTTTGTCGAACAAATTCAGGTCTACGTTCACCTATGCGTCGTATGGTTGAGTCTTATAATATACTGTTTAATGATAATCTAGATATATTTACTTGTAAAGTTTATAAATTTAAGAAAATGCTTAACTCAATTTTACGCTCACATGATGTAAAGTCCTGTAATTAGTTATCTTCTTATTATTATGATGTTTTTCTATCTTTCCAATGCTTTTTGTTTACTTTTTTATTTATTTTGTTTTGTTTTTCCCTACTTCTCTCTTTTAACACTGTTAAAATTTAATTAATTAAATTCACTTTATTTTACTATCTAGCTATATACCTCTAGTGGCAAATTTAGTCTAACATGAACAGATTTAAACTGTGAATAGCGTTGTGGGTTGCATAATTATCAATATCATGTACACCTTGTTTTATCTTTAAGATTTTATTATGTAACTGTTTGTTATTCCTAAATAAATAAATAGGTTTGTACCTGTATTGCAAGTCATCAGGCCCCCACCTCTAAAATTATCTAATATTATAAGTACTAATTGAAATAAATTATTACAACAATGTTGTGTGTTAGGTACATTTAATCTAGGGAAATTATGACTAACCAAAAATGAAGACGAAAGAAAGGAAAGTTCTTGAAGGAATATGTATGGGTAGTCAAGTCATGTATTTATTTGTGTGGGGGTGTGGGGCGTGGATGTGTATAAATATATGTATGTGTGTATGTATGTTATTTGTTATGTATGTTATGTATATATGACTGTATGTTGAGATGATTTATTGTACAGTAGATATTAAATTTTCTGTTTCTTCGTAATTTTGTTTTTGCAACCAATCCCAAATGTGTTTAAGATTGTAGGCATTTAGGTGGTGAATGGACAGTATTTTGTGAAGCTTATTGTAAAGATGATGACCTTGAAATCCAAGAAATCTGTTGCTAAATTTTGTTTTATAGGATGTTGATTTGGCTACAAGATGGTTGCGTCTGAGATTTTTAGCAATGAGCGGAGTTATTTTATGTTGCTTCATCACTGTATGGAGTATAAACAGCTGCCGAACACTTAATAGCTCAGTAATTTTATAAAGTGCAGTGGTGGGGAATCGAAAAGGTTTAAACCATGACACCTTCAGTAATGACCTTTGCGCCCTCTCAATTCGCATAAAGTGAGAATTTGCAGCTCCGCCCCAAGCGGTAATGCAGTACGTTAATACTGATTGACCGAGCGCAAAATAAACCATCTTAATGATGTTGACATCGGCTACGTGTCGTAGCTGTCTAAATACATATATGAGTTTCCGTACTCGTGAAGATATGAGTTCAATATGTGATTTAAAGGTTAAATGTTTATCTATTAAGATGCCTTGATACTTTATGCAATCTGTGCGTTCGATGATGTAGTTTGATTGTGTATCTTGAGCAACAATTTTTAGATCTAGCCCCTTTATTTGAAAAGAATGTGTCATCATGAAAAAGAAAAGTGACAGTTTAGAATAGCCTACGATTTCATGTATGGTGTTAGGTTTCTATCATTGCTGTCATTGATCTTTAGTGTCCCAGCTATACCTTTTTTTTAATCTTATCATCATCATCAGCTATACCTTAATAATATAGGTAATTGTTTTAATAAAACAAAGATAATAGTGGGTTGCTAGTCACATCGCCTGATAACATGATTCTACAGATTTTCGCCCAGTCCTTCGGCAGGCTTCTACGGTCTGCGTGGAAAGAGAAGCAGCTGGTACATTCTACGTATTTCTTTTCTCCCAGACCACCATCAAAGAAGTTACTTGTTTAAAAGCAGGAATTTTACATGTGGTAATAAAATTTTTGATGATATGTGGGAAAGAGTCATAATGCTAAATTTTTATTCTGCCAATAATTACCTCTACACAGTGCGAAAGTGATTTGCACTAACTGTCATTTCCCTTGTGCCAGGCGTTCCCGCGGCTGACGTGGACGAGACACGGGACTCCGATGAAGACGCGGGGGCGCGGGGCGGGGGACACTACGCGGACGGTAAGCTTCTTAACAACCGAACAAACAGATGGTGTTATATGTTTCACACGACTCATTCTGTGTGTGTCTCTGTTTGGTGGAGGGAGTCAAATGCGGTTTTCTGAATTAGAAACTAGCGGTCGAGCTGAAGTTAGTGGAAGTCGGACCACCCTGAGCAGCCAGGGGCGAAGGCATCTAATTGAATATGGCAGATGGAATATGGATTTCGGGTGCATGCGCATGTATATGAGGTAGCTGGTAAGGGTATTGGTGCTCTCGGTTCCCTTTATAAATTAAAAAACTTTCTCCCCATTCACATCAAAACCCTGTTAGTATACATTCTGATTTTTCCTATTTTAGATTATGCTGATGTATGTTACTCGGACCTGAACTGTAATTTTCTGAATAAACTTGATCGCCTTCAAAATAATTGTATCCGTTTTATTTTCGGCTTACGGAAGTACGACCATGTGTCGACTTACCGATCTCAACTCAAGTGGCTACCCATTCGTCAACGTCGTCAGTTGCATATACTCACTACTCTTTTCTCCATCCTCTTCGATCCGTAAACTCCGTCGTATTTAAAATCCAAATTTACTTTTCTGGGTGACACCCATGTCAGAGAACTTCGCTCTTCTAGCAAGCTCCTTCTCCATACGCCTAAACATCGGAGTGGGTTTTTCGAACACTCGTTCGCAGTGCAAGCCGTGCAGCTTTGGAACTCCCTCCCAGCCAGCATTCGCAGGGCCCGTAGTCGTCTGGTATTTAAAAATTCAGTACGCGCATATTTCTCTCACCATATTAAATGAGTATGAATAGAATATTTATGTAGTATATACATATATGTATCACTGTATTTTTATTTATGTATTTTGGTATGTAAGTTTATATTTTATTCATTATCTAGTATATAACACAAACACACTTTTGTATGTCTTTTAATTAATATAATATTATTTTGCACTTACTTCTACTATATTTTATTCTCGGTATCACCTGTTGGTTGACTGGTAGATAAAGCCTTTGGCTTTAAGTCCGCCAATCACATTGCTGTAATAAACTTTTTTAATTAAAATAAAATAAATAAATAAGCGCTGCGGCAATGGTGACCTGTGCGCTCATATGATGTATCTCATCCCACGGGTTCGCTAACGAGCTGACCTACTTTGATAAGCGATGGTGTAGGTGAAAGTAACAAATGTTTTGCAGATGGCGCAGCAGAGGGCCAACAGCCTGTGGCAGGAAAATCCCGAAACAGTTATTATGGCGAGCCTCAGAGCGCTGACACAAGGCACCAGTGTAATGTTTGTCTGAGGGAGTTTCAGTGTAAGAGTGACCTACAGAGACACTTAAGAACTCACACTGGTGAGAAGCCATATAAATGTAATGCCTGTGGCAAGCAATTTAGTCGAAAGGGTGATTTAGAAAGACATTTAAGAACTCACACTGATGAGAAACCATTTGTATGTAATGTTTGCGAAAAGCAGTTTAATCGCAAAGGTTGTTTAAAAATTCATTTAAGAACTCACACTGGTGAGAAGCCATATGAATGTAATGATTGTGGCAAGGAATTTAATGTAAAGAGTAATTTAGAAACACATTTAAGAACTCACACTGGTGAGAAACCATTTGAATGTAAGGTTTGTCGTCGTCGATTTGCTCACAGCAGTACATTAACAAAACATCTGAGAACTCACACTGGTGAGAAGCCATATAAATGTAATGGTTGTGGTAAGAAATTTAATCAAAAGGGTCATTTAGATATTCATTTAAGAACTCACACTGGTGAGAAGCCATATAAATGTAATGATTGTGGCAAGCAATTTAATCAAAAGGGTGATTTAGAATCACATTTAAGAACACATACTGGTGAGAAACCATTTGAATGTAAGGTTTGTCGACGTCGATTTACTGAAAGCATTACATTAACAAAACATCTGAGAACTCACACTGGTGAGAAGCCGTATAAATGTAATGATTGTGGCAAGCAATTTAATCACAAGGGTAATTTAGAATCACATTTTAGAACACATACTTGTGAGAAACCATTTGAATGTAATGTTTGCGAAAAGCAGTTTAGTCACAAAAGTAGTTTAAAAACTCATTTAAGAACTCACACTGGTGAAAAACCATTTGAATGTAAGGTTTGTCGTCGTCGATTTACTCACAACAGTACATTAAAAACACACCTGAGAACTCACACTGGTGAGAAGCCATTTGAATGTAAGGTTTGTCGTCTTCGATTTGCTGACAGCAGTGCATTTACAAAACATCTGAGATCCCACACTGGTGAGAAGCCATATAAATGTAATGATTGTAGCAAGCAATTTAATGTAAAGGGTAATTTAGAATCACATTTAAGAACACATACTGGTGAGAAACCATTTGAATGTCAGGTTTGTCGTCGTCGATTTACTCACAACAGTACATTAAAAACACACCTGAGAACTCACACTGGTGAGAAGCCATATAAATGTAATGATTGTGGCAAGCAATTTAATCAAAAGGGTAATTTACAAAGACATTTAAGAACGGTGAGAAACCGTAACAATGGGACCACAACTAATTTGCATAGTTTTTAATTTCACGTTAGGAACGGGAACTTTATTCTCATCCACATGCAACACAAGTTGTTTGTAAAAATGTTTCGTTATGACATTCACGCGCAAAGCCAATTCTGTTGAATTCGATTGTAGACTTCAAAATCAGTCTTTGTGTAAAAAATCTGCTGCCTGCGATTTGGGTGTTCCCCTTGACTCAAAATTGTAATTTTTTCAACTTCTCGACATCGTGACACCCAAATGTAAACAGCTCCTTGGATTCATTTGTAGAATATCGAAAGATTTTAAGAAGTTTCAAACCTTAGTGACCCTTTATAAAACATTTGTGCTTCCAAAGCTAGAGTATGCCTCGATTATTTGGTCCCCTCATTACGTAGCTCATGTTGAGCAAATAGAGACCATTTAGAAAAAGTTTTTGAGACTATTGACAACCTGTTTGGGCTTGAGAGATACCTTAATGACATATGAACAGCGCTTAAAACGTTTTAATTTTACATCCCTTGATTACAGACGTTCCCAAACTGACCTTACATATTTGTATAAAATTATTGATTCACTGCTGTCAACTGCTATCTTAACGGAAATTAACTTTAAAGCGACATCGCGACGTCACAGAATTCCTCAGTTGTTTCACTTACCGAGTTGTTCAAATAACATTAGTCATTATAGTCCTGTTCACCGAATGTGTAGACTTCATAACTCTTTAAGTTCATCTACTGAATTTCCTGACATATTCCTCTACTCACTTGCGGCATTTAAAAGAAAATGCCAAAATAAGAAAAGTAAATATATGCTTTGTTATCTGTATTTCTGCATTGTTGTCCAAGTTCTCTATTTTTTAATTTTATTAAACTTTTTTTAAAGTAACTAATTTTGAGCTGTTATGTTACGTACATATTTAATTGTGTAATAAAGTGAGTTAGGTTAGCTTTTATCAAGTGTTTGAACGTGTTTTGTAACAAAATTAACTACTTAACAAACTGTTTGTGTACTTGTTAATAAATAAATAAAAGATAAATATTTCAGGGTGGATGCGACATATGCGTACCTAACGGGCTTTACTAGATTACTATAGTATAGAAACATTATAATAACAGTCAAGAAACCAAAATGAAATGAATTTAATTTGCATATAAAACTAATTTCTGTAACAACCTGTACCTTCTGCGGCTGAGTCTTTTAGTTTTATTTAGAGTCACCGAATATTGACGTAACCGAATTTTCGATGTATAATATTGTTTATTACTAATTAAATTTATGGATAGGCTTTTAGATGTTAGGAGTTTTATTGTAAACTAGCTTTTACCCGCGGCTTCGCTCGCGTGTGGTTTCCCTTACTAACACAACCCAAAACTCCAAAGTCAACCCACGTAGTGCCTTAAACACGGTAATGGCTTAAAGCCATGGTTAATTTTTTGGTTAAAAAAGAGGTTCTTAATTCGCCCCGTACCGTATGTATGTAATATTGTCGGGGTTGCACAGTTTTAGTATATGTTGTTCTGTACCAGCTTCTCAACATGTGTGCCTAATTTCATAAGTGTACCTTTACACTTATGAAATTAGGCACACATATTAAGATGTATGTATATTTGTGTGTTTGCTTGCGCCTATCCCAAAGACTATAAAGCGGATTTTTAAAATTTTTTTTTGTCGCAGAAATTTGCGCGAATAAGGAAATAGTGCAGATTTTATCAAAATCGGTTCAGTACTCTTTGAGATGGTCTTGAAGAAGCTAATTGGTTTTTAATTTTTATAATAAACTGGCTAACATTCTTTCATTGTCTAAAATACTGAATATTTTTTTTGAGCAGTAATTAGTGAACTTGTTGTAGCATACTAACTCAACGATACTATAGGTATTTTATAATAGATAGGTACTTAATACATAACATCCAAGAAAATGTATAGGATAATTGTATTAAATGAAAAATAAATAAACACAGAGTAAACTTTAATTTTCGTAATATGTTTTTGAAAAACTAAAACATTTTTTTGGATGCGTATCTCTGTTTTCTTTCGTGAATACTTTTCGTAACTAATTTATTGCCGAGCGATGTCTCATCGATTTGTAAAGAAAAAGAGAAGCCGTTAAGCCGAAAAGGCAGCCAGCTCGGCTTTATGCTTATGGCGGTGGACCACAGCGCTGATTTTCAGCTGGTACCAAGGAGGACGTAGATAGCTTAACTATACATATATGCTATTATAACAAGCATAACTTTTTAAAATATATTTTTAACTACTCATTTACCATTTATATCTACGAAAAATTAAATTAAAAGTATGAACAAAACAGCAACAATGAAATTGACAATTTTCGTGAAATCATAATTGCAAAGTACTTGACTTTAGTTAGTATTGGCACAATATATTTGGGAAATTAAAAACTGTCGACAACAATGCCATCAATTTGCCGCGATAATGTGATTTCTTTTATTTGTTTACGAAATGTGGCGACAGAGGAGGCACTAGTACCCGAATCGTTAACGCCATGTATTTGCAATTTCATAATTCAATTATAGTTTGGCAGTAATGGTGTTACTTTCGTTTTTTGATCAGTCTTATTTAAATCTGTTTCTATTACTGAATTGTTGTCGTGTTGAATTGAATTCTTCTTTACTTTATCATCTTCCTTTGTTTCTAAACCAGCATAAGGCTTCAGGATGATGCCGAGAAACCTTATTCAATTTTTAACACATCTTACACGGAACTTTTATTTTATTCTTATCTAGATCCTCTTCTTTTTAAAAAAAATGTTAAAGGATCCTATGGATTGTTCCATTGAAACATTTTTTCATTTCTGTGTCATTGTGTTTAATATGAAAGCCGGTAAATCTTGTGCAATAAGGTCTATCAAAGTACCTGTTTCAATGGATGTCCTCATCACGAGTAACAGTTTTTACTTTCTCATAGAAATTAACCATCCTTGCATTATGTGACATGTGAGCTCATATTATGTATCTCATCCCACAGGTTCGCTAAGTAACTGACCCCTTTGTAAAGCGATGGTGTAGGTGAAAGTAACAATTTTTTTGCAGATGACACAGCAGAGGGCCAACAGCGTGTAGGAGGAAGTTTACGAAACCGTCTTGATTACTGTTTCGTGAACTTCCTGCCGCAGGTTTTTGACCAGCCTCAGAGAGACTCGCGCGCGCAAACGCTGACACAAGGCACCAGCGTCATGTTTGTCTGAGGCAGTTTCAGTGGAATAGTCGTCTACAAACTGTAGAGAAGCCGTATAATTGTAATAATTGTGAGAAGCAACTTAATCGTAAGGATACTTTAGTATTACAATTAAGAACTCATACTGGTGAGAAACCAACATTATGTAATAGTTTCTGCCACTCTTGTATCGTTTGTAATATCACGTTAGGAATGGGAACTTCATTCTCGTATTCATTAAACCACGGATATACTAGATTACTAAAGTATAGAGATATTATAATAACAACATCAGTCTTCACATGGATATCGTAAGAGGCGACTTAGGAAATATAAGCTAAACAAAGCTCATAAACATCAATGAGACCTCTCCAACCCGTCTGGCCAGCGAGGAGAGTGTAGGCCAAATCCTGTCTTCTCCGGCCAAGTATGGCTCCGGTAGTACAGAGAGGGTCATGCTGCTGCAAAGACTAAAGAGACCAGATGATGATGATGATGATGATGATTATAATAATAGACAAGAAACCAACATGCAATTGTTATTAAGTTAACGACGTAGTAAGTTAACCACACGCTGCATGCTTGAATAAGACAAATCTGTTGGTACCTAGTTATATTTTAACACCATAATGGATTGTAAACCTCGATAAGAAAATAAAGAATGGAATTTAATTGTGTTGACATTATTTGTTTGGTTTGGATCCTGTATTTATTTGGTTAATAAAACACACATACGAGATAGTGTGGCGTTGATCTACTTATGTAGCTACATGAAAAGCATGCAGTTGTTTAGCTATTAATCTAATGTTTAGCGTAGATTCATTTTGATACCCGCCATAACTCCACCAAGGGCGCCACTGGTAGGGAATGCAAAGGTTTTGAAATATTTATAGCAACTGCGTTCAACATTTTTTTTGCATGAATTCGATGTAATATTACGTATCCTATGAGGAACTAAGATTCGCTAAAGTACAGACTATCTTGTCCAGGCTCAAAAACAATGGCTTGCTCGAGGTTCTCCTATAATCCTTTTCCCGTAAAGGTCAGTCTTAATAAGTTTTTCACTTGCATTGATTTATTTATTTCATATCAGTAGTTGAGGAATATATCTGAGAACTCACACAGTTGAGAAGTCACATAAATGTTATTGAGAAAAGCAATTTCTTTGTAAAATTAATTTGGAAAAACATTTGACAAGTCACACTGCTGAGAAACCATATGAATTTAATTATTATCAATGTCGACATGCTCTATACAGTGCATTACGTACACATTTAATAACGCATACTGGAGAGAAACCATCATCATCGTCATTTCAGCCACAAGAAGTTCACTGCTGGACATAGGCCTCCTCCGCGCCTCCAAAGATTTTTCTCTCCATGGAAGGAAATCGCCGTACTCACCACGTTGGGAGGGCGGGTGGCGAGCGCAGTTTGTTTAGCTTCTTGTGCGTCCACGCCGACGCCCATCCCAAGCATGTTGAAGCTGGGTAAGGATAGGAATGTGTTTATTTGAGAATAAAATAAAAGTACAGGGATACTACTTAGTCTAATGAAAGGGGGAAAAGCAAGTAGCAACTTTAATTTTTAAATTTAAAGTAGCAACTTTATTAAATTTAACTGTAATAAGTGTGGTGTGGGGAGCAATTTATTGAAAAGGGTCATTTAAAACACATTCAAGAATTGATACTGGCGAGAAACCGTTCTAATGTAATATTTTTCATAGGCGATTTGCTCAGTACACACACACACACATTTAAGTACCCCTACTGGTGAGAAACTATTTAGAAGTAATCTTTGTTGTCGTCGATTTGCTGATAATAATTCATTACATACACATCTGAGAACTCCCACTAGTGAGAAACCTTACGAATGTCATAAATGTGGGATGTAATTTCGTCCATAAATTAACTTAGAAAGACATCTGATAACTCACACTGGTGAGAAACCATCTCATTGTAACAAGTGTCATAGTAGATTTGCTCGGTACAGTACAATACTGACACATTTACGAACACACAGAGGAGGAGTGTTATGTTCGTCATCGTAGGTTTGTACAAATCAGAACATACATACACATTAAGAATCCTCACCACACACACACATATAGCTATTTGTTCAAGTAGATATATTCGAAATATGTACAATACCTGGTGCAGGACACGAGTCCACCAAATGTTTATTGGAACACATCACAAAGTCAAATATCGGCGAGCTCCGTGGCACAGTGGTTAATACGCCAGCCAGCGACACGAGGGTACCCGGGTTCGATCCCCGACCAGGTCAAGATGAAAAATCGGCCAAGTGCGAGTCGGACTCGCGCACCAAGGGTTCCGTTCCGTTATCTATAAAAACGGCAAAAAAATCATGTCTGTTGTATGGGACCCCCCTTAAATATTTATTTTATTCAATTTTTTTGTATTTGTTGTTATAGCGGCAACAGAAATACATCATCTGTGGAAATTTCAACTGTCTAACTATCACGGTTCATAAGATACAGCTTCGTGACAGACGGACAGCGGAGCGATATTAATAGGGTCCCGTTTTTACCCTTTGCGTACGGAACCCTAAAACGATCATTTTTAGATTCTTGGATGTTTCAGGGTCTTGAATGTTCATCTATATAAGTATCTATTATAAAATATAGTATCGGCACAGCGGTGACACTCCCTGTACGTGTGACTTCGAGTTTCTGTGTCCTTGAATCGCAACGTGTAAACGCTAAGGTTGACACCACGGAACAAGAAAAAAAGAGGACCTAGGATTAATGACAATATTTTTAAAGTAAAATGAATATTAGTAATGAAATTATTTTTTTCTATGTAGTGTAGCAAATGATTGCGACTATTAATAGGGTCCCGTTTTTACCCTTTGAATACGGAACCTTAAAAACAGTATAAATAGTAGTAAGACAACATCAGTTGGTATTATCTTAGGTATTCGGTACTAATGCTACTGAATTCTTTAGCAATTTATGTTACGCGCCAAACATCTCCGATAAGGTGTTAGTAACTAGTTGAAAATCCTGATGACATCTTACATTATGACGAGATAATGTGTTAAAGTGATAATATGAGTAAATACCTACTTAGGCTACTTAGAAGTAGGCAGCATAATAATGTAAAACGACAAAGTGATTTAGGTTACTATGTGTAAAACGGACGGTACCACCTACCCCGTATCTATTACTAGGTCATCATCATTTTCGAGTAGGTGTCACGGTCAATCGACCATGCACATCTTGGTGTCAGAGTTCTTTGGAACCGCCTCTCGGCCTCCGACGTGGTTCCTTTTAACGACTACCAGATGGCAGCCGGGACCAACGTTTAACGTGCCTTCCGAAGCACGGAAACATCTTTCTCACCAGTAGGGGTCTGATAAGACAATCAGGTGATTCAAGCCTGCAATACCCTAACCAAATGAAAACAACTAAACTTACCGTGGGAATCGAACCCACGACTCCCGGGTTTACAGGCAACCGCCTTAACCACTGGACCACGGAAGCAGTTTGACTACTAGGTAATAGAAAATAAATATTAACTAGGTAGGTACTTACTTTTCAGGTTCGCTAGGCAATGAGAAGAAGCTTTTATCATTGCCTAGCGAACCTGAAAAATAAGTACTGTATATTCTGTTTTTGATTATTGCCACAGCCATATACACAACAATAAATCTTAGCAGCGGATATGATTATTGTTTAAAACGCGTAGTACTCAAATCACGCTTTCTTTACTTACTTGCGTGCTGCAAGACGTGCGCGAGACGCAAACAACAAACGCTTCTAGCCCTCGAATAATCCACTTAGTGCTGGCTCGTTTACCGCCCCGCGCGCCTCTCAATGCCCCCGCGCACATCCAGACGCCACACATAGCCGCAAGCGCTTCTACGTGCACACATGCTTGAGTGTCGTTTCTTTTCGTGTAGCGTATATACCTATTCTTTGGTATCGGTGAGTTAGTATCCTACGACACAAGTTCACAACTTGCTGGGGCTAGGTTTGGGGTATGGACCAGTTAAGGTGATGTGAATCCTTAATTTGCAACAGGCAAAGAATGTGCCGCATGCGTTACACTTTGCGGCCTTGGACCCCACATAAAAACAAAGGTGCCGCAATATAAAATGTTTTTTAATCGGTCGGAACATCACTGAGCATTTCGTTATTGTGTCAGCCCAACAAGTCCACTGCTGGACATAGGTCTCCCCGAATAATTTCAAATACGACCTGCAAGAAGCGGCCCAGTGCCTTTCTGCGACCGTAGCGAGGTTGTCCGTTCGTGACAACCTTTTTGTCCCAGCGGCCATCGACAGAGACTTGGTTATAATCCCGTCGTACCGTATGCACCAATTTAGTTTTTGAAGGATCTCTTGTAATCCAATACATATCTAAGTAACCGATCCGATGCGGATGGCACGACGTGTTTTGAAAATGGAGGCCGCCGCATTGAATCGGTTAACATAAATTAAGTCTCAATAATTATAACAAAAAACATCGGTATCATGGAATCTGAAGGATTATAGGCCCAATTCATGCTAGATGCTAGACACCCCTCTCAGGAGTCAGCTCAAACCGAGACGCGACGCGACTGAAAAGTAGCAATGAAATATATCTTTATTTAATAAACGAAAAGGTACACATTTCATTGACTGCCTTAGGAAATGGCTCGCGGCGGTGCTTCGCCGGTAGACGCGGCGCAAGAGTGGCGCTGCGCCTCGTGACGCTGCGTTACAGCCCGCTAGTGCAGCTTGAAGCCACTGTGGCGACTTGTCTCTACTATTTCCGTCCAGACTCCGTGTACATCTGAAGCAGCTGACGAGTGCTCGAGTGAGAAAGATAACGATAGACTGGGATCTTGTTAGGTATAATCGGACTTCTTGCAGAGGTAGCAAAACTAATACAAAAATAAGAGCGCGCGCGAAACCACATGCCTGTAAAGCATCGTGTCGCGTCGTGTGTTAACTTGCCTTTGGTTTTAGTGTGGCCCGCGGACAAAAAGCGCCTGGCCGCGGGACTTCGAGCTTTTCAAGCATCCTTTCACTCGCCTCGGCTTTGCACGAGTAGATATAGGTACTTATTCTATAACATATGTATGTTCATCAAGGATAACGTAGGATTCTAATGGAGAAATATTTTTCAAATCGGTCCAGTAGTTAAGGAGCCTAATCAACGTAAACAAAACAAAGAAAAACGTCATTAATTACCAATTAAATTTGATTAAAATATTGGCAAAGGAATGCCTCAGCTTGTGTCGCCACGTGCCTAAGTAGTGGGCACGCTGTGGCAATCTTTCCCCTCTGTATAATAGTGGTGTAGTAGTGTAGATAGGCCTCGGCCACCGGCTGCGGGTGCACTGCCAAGCGATCGGCCACACGATGCTCGGCGACTACACCCACAGCGACGCCATGGATAGTGCGCCTCGCAGAATGTTCCTGCTCGCTGCCAGGTGAATATTGTACGGTTGTACGGAACCCTTCGATTTGTTTACATTTAAAATAGTGTTTGTTCCCCAGACTGGTGCTCCCCCTGCCCACCTCGCCCCTCGACATCCAAACGTCAGAGCCCTGCTTCTCAGACAGCGAGTTCCCGAGCGGTGACGATGCGAGCACACTCAACAAGCTGTGACGTCATCGCCGGCCCTACGGCATCGGCCAGCGCCACAAGTGTGTTGGCTCAATTACATATTCCGGCTATTTGTGTCGTGTTTCATTTCGTTTCATCTGTCCCGGGGTGTGTGTGAAGTGTTATGAAATCTCGAAAGTAAAATGGGATCAACTTGTGACACATGCGTGAAGAATAACGTATTTACAAATGACATATATTATAATGATATATATTCATTTAATGAATATTGTTGGGTGATAGGTATTATATGTTTTTAAAATAATATGACTGAATATTGTTATTATATCATTAAATCTTATTCGATATGTTTACTATTTTTTTTAATTAATACAATTATACATTTTCTTGGATGTTAATGTGAATAAGTACTTATGTATTATAAAATTAGTATCGTCGAGTTAGTCTGCTTCTTCTTCTTCTGTCGTGTCAATGGTCCAAACGATTAAATGAATCTTGCCCAGAATGATGCAACCTTTACAGCCGCATCCGTGGCTTTCGCCAAATCCTCTCTCGTACAAGAGGTTACGTTCGGGGCATGATAACAGATGTGGCATGGATTGCACAGCGCCACAGCTACATCTATCATTAGTAGAAAAGCCCCACTTTTTGGGGTTCTCTCTGCATCTGCCCACACCTACTCGCAATCTGTTGAGAGACTTCCACTTACTCCAGGGCAAGGAGTGACCCGGTGGCAGTTTCTCCGCAGGTGGCAACTGTGAAGCAGTCGTTGTTGGAAACTTTTTAGCCCAGAGTTCCAAGCGCGCAGCGGATGGTTCCTTGTCTAAGGGGAGACATTGTTTAAGAAAGCGGGTTAATTTAAGTTAGTCTGCTACAACACAAGGAAAATTATTTTGTATTTTATACAATAAGAATTTCAAAAACTGTACTATCTCAAAAAGTACTTAACCGATTTTGATAAAATTTGCATTAATCCCTAGTTGCGCAATACCTTTTACAACTAAAAAAGAATGTTAGCAATCCAAATTACAAACAATACAAACAGACAAGGATCATTGTTATGGTTTTTCACCAGTGTGTGTTCTTAAATGTGTTTCTAAATTACACTTAACACTAAATTGCTTGCCACAGTCATTACATTTATATGGCTTCTCACCAGTGTGAGTTCTTAAATGATCTTTTAAATCTTTTTTGTGACTTAACTGCTTTTCGCAAACATTACATGCAAATAGTTTTTCACCAGTGTGAGTTCTTAAATGTCTTTCTAAATTACCCTTTTGATTAAATTGCTTTCCACAATCATTACATTTATATGGCTTCTCACCAGTGTGTGTTCTTAAATGTGATTTTAATGCACTGCTGCCAGCAAATCGACGACGACAAACCTTACATTCAAATGGTTTCTCACCAGTGTGAGTTCTTAAATGTGATTCTAAATTACCTTTTCGATTAAATTGCTTGCCACAGTCATTACATTTATATGGCTTCTCACCAGTGTGAGTTCTTAAATGTGATTTTAAATGAAACATTTGATTAAATTGCTTGCCACAGTCATTACATTTATATGGCTTCTCACCAGTGTGAGTTCTTAAATGTGATTCTATATTACCTTTTCGATTAAATTGCTTGCCACAATCATTACATTTATATAGATTCTCACCAGTGTGAGTTCTTAAATGTATTTTTAATGCACTGCTGAGAGCAAATCGACGACGACAAACCTTACATTCAAATGGTTTCTCACCAGTGTGAGTTCTTAAATGTATTTTTAATGCACTGCTGCCAGCAAATCGACGACGACAAACCTTACATTCAAATGGTTTCTCACCAGTGTGAGTTCTTAAATGTATTTTTAATGCACTGCTGCCAGCAAATCGACGACGACAAACCTTACATTAAAATGGTTTCTCACCAGTGTGAGTTCTTAAATGTATTTTTAATGCACTGCTGCCAGCAAATCGACGACGACAAACCTTACATTCAAATGGTTTCTCACCAGTGTGAGTTCTTAAATGTGATTCTAAATTACCTTTTCGATTAAATTGCTTGCCACAATCATTACATTTATATGGCTTCTCACCAGTGTGAGTTCTTAAATGTCTATCTAAATTAACCTTTACATTAAATTGCTTGCCACAATCATTACATTTATATGGCTTCTCACCAGTGTGAGTTCTTAAATGAGTTTTTAAATGACTTTTGTCACTAAACTGCTTTTCGCAAACATTACATGCAAATGGTTTGTCACCAGTGTGAGTTCTTAAGTGTCTTTGTAGATGACCCTTCCACTGAAACTCCCTCAGACAAACATGACACTGGTGCCTTGTGTCAGCGCTCTGAGGCTCGCCATAATAACTGTGTCGGGAACTTCCTGCCACAGGCTGTTGGCTCTCTGCTGCGCCATCTGCAAAACATTTGTTACTTTCACCTACACCATCGCTTATCAAAGGAGGTCAGTTCGTTAGCGAACCCGTGGGATGAGATTCATCATATGAGCGCACAGGTCACCACTGCCGCAGCGCTTACACGTAGACATACAACGAAGCCAAATCCCCTCTCTCCTAAGCATTCATTCATATGCATAGAAATATAGAAGGCGTGAATGACGTTATGCGAAAGCGACGTTTCTTCGCAATGTAGAACTTCACTTTCGCAAAATGTGATTCATATTTTTATGTGAAGTTGAATAAGCAAGAGCGCGTAGAACCGATGGCCGATGGGGCAGAAGGGTTCTTGAATGGCGACCACGTATCGGCAAGCGCAGCGTCGGTCATCCACCGACCAGATGGTCGGATGACCTGACTAAGGTCGCAGGAAGACGCTGGGTGCAGGCCGCTTCCAACCGGTCGTGTTGGAAATCCTTGGCTGATGTGATGAATAAGCAAGAGGACTAATATATTATACGTTTTTTGTACTTACTTACAAAATAAACTTAATTTACATTTCATATTGTGTCTCCACGACGTTGCACCTGGCGGGATACTTCGGCAAAGTTGCGCTGCATTGGACTTCAGCCTGACCCTGGCCATGAACTAAATATGAATCTCTTTCGTCCAAATCGATCATTTGAACTCAAAATCCATATTCCATGTGCCATAGCTATTCAATTAAATGCCTTCACCCCTGGCTGCTCAAGATGGTTCGACTTCTACAATTTCAGCTCAACCGCTTTGACAGCCTCCGTGGTCCAGTGGTTAAGGCGTTTGCATGTTGACCTGGGGGTCGTGGGTTCGGTTCCCACCGGAAGAATACTTTGTTTAGTTGTTTCCAGTTTGGTTAGAACATTGCAGGATTGAATCACCTGATTGTCTGATAATAAAGATGATTCCGTGCTTCGGAAGGCACGTAAAGCCGGTGGTCCCGGCTGCCATCTGGTAGTCGTTAAAGGAACCACGTCAGAGGCTGAGAGGCGGTCCCGAAGAACTCTGACACCAGGGTGTGCATGGTCGATTGACCGTGACACCTACTCGAAATGATGATGAGCTCAACCGCTAGTTTCAAATTCAGAAAACCGCATTTGACTCCCTTCACCAAACAGAGACACTCACAGAATGAGTCGTGTGAAACATATAACACCATCTGTTTGTTCGGTTGTTAAGAAGCTTACCGTCCGCGTAGTGTCCCCCGCCCCGCGCCCCCGCGTCTTCATCGGAGTCCCGTGTCTCGTCCACGTCAGCCGCGGGAACGCCTGGCACGAGGGAAATGACAGTTAGTGCAATCACTTTCGTACTGTGCAGCGATAATTATTGGCAGAATGTTAATTTAGCATTATGAATCTTTCCCAAATATCATCAAAAATTTTATTACCACATGTAAAATTCCTGCTTTTAAACAAGTAACTTCTTCGATGCTGGTCTGGGAGAAAAGAAATACGTAGAATGTACCAGCTGCTTCTCTTTCCACGCAGACCGTAGAAGCCTGCCGAAGGACTGGGCGAAAATCTGTAGAATCATGTCACCAGGCGATGTGACTAGCAACCACCATTATTAACTTCACGTTCCGTTATTATTATTTTTTTCTTTAGGTCGAATGTTCACTGACAGGTGTTGCAGAATATCATCATCAGGTCTTTTTAGTCTCCACTGCAGGAGCATGACCCTCTCTGTACTACCGGAACCATACTTGGCCAGAGCAGACAGAGGATTTGGTCTACACTCTCCTCGCTGGCCAGACGGGTTGGAGAGGCTTCATTGATATTTATGAGCTTTGTTTAGCTTGTATCTCCAAAGTCGCCTCTTACGACATCCATGGAAAGACTTGGAGTGGTCCTATTCTACTCTGCCGGAAACATCACGGCTAATCAGTGTTGTACTCGTACCCCACATGACTAATTTTTATACTAAGCCTATTTGGTTCACTAAAACGCACACTGCATTTTAACATATTTCTTTTCTGTTTAGCTATATTGTTGTGTTAAGTATGTGTATGTTTTCGTTGTGCTGTATTACCTAGGTATATGTTTGTTTCATTAACCAAATAAATGTATGTCTATGGCTACGTTAACACCCACCAACACGCTAAACCTGGCCTTTATGACTTGTAGCCTCAGGCTGGATAAACACGTGATATGAATGTGTGAAGTGTGACACGAAAAAGGGGTGTGATAAGCTATTTTTAAGTCATGCCACTGGGATCCCCGATTTGAAACCCATACAGGGCATTCTACAGAACTTACTTTGTTTTATTAAAACAATTACCTATATTATTAAGGTATAGCTGATGATGATGATAAGATAAAAAAAAAAGGTATAGCTGGGACACTAAAGATCAATGACAGCAATGTTAGACACCTCACACCATACATGAAATCGTAGGCTATTCTAAACTGTCACTTTTCTTTTTCATGATGACACATTCTTTTTAAATAAAGGGGCTAGATCTAAAAATTGTTGTTCAAGATACACAATCAAACTACATCATCGAACGCACAGATTACATAAAGTATCTAGGCATCTTAATAGATAAACATTTAACCTTTAAATCACATATTGAACTCATATCTTCACGAGTACGGAAACTCATATATGTATTTAGACAGCTACGACACGTAGCCGATGTCAACATCATTAATATGGTTTATTTTGCGCTCGGTCAATCAGTATTAACGTACTGCATTACCGCTTGGGGCGGAGCTGCAAATTCTCACTTTATGTGAATTGAGAGGGCGCAAAGGTCATTACTGAAGGTGTCATGGTTTAAACCTTTTTGATTCCCCACCACTGCACTTTATAAAATTACTGAGCTATTAAGTGTTCGGCAGCTGTTTATACTCCATACAGTGATGAAGCAACATAAAATAACTCCGCTCATTGCTAAAAATCTCAGACGCAACCATCTTGTAGCCAAATCAACATCCTATAAAACAAAATTTTGCAACAGATTTCTTGGATTTCAAGGTCCTCATCTTTACAATAAGCTTCACAAAATACTGTCCATTCACCACCTAAATGCCTACAATCCTAAACACATGATTTCGGATTGGTTGCAAAAACAAAATTACGAAGAAACAGAAAATTTAATATCTACTGTACAATAAATCATCTCAACATACAGTCATATATACATAACATACATAACAAATAACATACACACATACATATATTTATACACATCCACGCCCCACACCCCCACACAAATAAATACATGACTTGACTACCCATACATATTCCTCAAAGAACTTTCCTTTCTTTCGTCTTCATTTTTGGTTTGTCATAATTTCCCTAGATTGAATGTACCTAACACACAACATTGTTGTAATAATTTATTTCAATTAGTACTTATAATATTAGATAATTTTAGAGGCGGGGGCCTGATGACTTGCAATACAGGTACAAACCTAGTGCAAGCATCAGCTTCCCACAAACTGGTTGTTTTAGTACTTAATTTAATTTGATTGTAATTTAGTCTGTAAGTACCATGTTTGTGGATAGAAATAAACATTATTATTATTTATTATTTATATTCATGTTCCCTCTATATTAAGTGACTTATTTCTTACTCTAGTGGTAAATGGAATCAATTTTGCTGGCAAGGTTAAAGTAACATGCTATCTTAAATTTCCGCTAATTCCATCGGCAGGCTTCTAAGGTCTGCGCGGGCAGAGAAGCAGCATGTACATTTTATGTTTCTCTTTTCTCTCAGACCAGCATGGAAGAGAGTGGGACGTATGGTTAACTTGAACATATGTACCCGCTGGGTCCTCATCGTCCGTCGCGGTGTCGACAGCATCCTCTGACTCCGGCTCAGTTTTGACCATGATCGGTTTTGGCAGCGTGCTGTCACAACATTCAGCTACAGAGAAGGACAGCGACGCACACATGCCAATGGCCTCGCGGTCAATCCGGGATACTGATTGTTCTGTAATCTGAATACAAACAAACAGTTAGTTACTAGCGCGCCCTTCCTCCACCCTCCTCATTCTTCACAGATTGTATTGCTATCTGACTCGTGTGTGATCATTTTAATCAACCATTATGTTACTTGATTCTAGTGAAATGAAGGTAAATACTGGGAGAAAACATCAGATTTTAGAAGGCAAAATAATTTACAATGCTAGCACATATTTCACATATTGCTTTAGCCCTCTATAAAACTTTGTCTAGAAAGTGCGTGCCATCTTGACTGCTTTGTTGCGTGGTCCCTGCCATTGCTCAGCATTTTTAGAAACAGAGACAATATAACATAAATACCTCGCCAGCCGTCTCCAAAATAGCAGTCAGCGCATGGTCTGCCCTGGTGGCGGTCACCATCAGCTTGTGGCTCTTGTACAACATAGCGCGGCAGATGTAGCACGCCGCCACGGGCCTGTTCCCACTCACGAGCTGGAATGTTGTGCCACTGATATAACAGCTTTTACTTTTACATTGAAAGCAGACTTAACTAGTGTTAGAATACTTACAAAAGCCCCCGTCAGCCTCTCGTACACGAGCTGCAGGGCAGTGGTGTCAATGTTGCTCATGGGCGCGTCCACTGAGAGGCAGATGCGGCAGACTGCTGGACTCCGATGCATCTTGTTTAAGGTTATTTTATTCTTAAGTCTGCGAATTTATATAAAAATAAGCACATCAGCACTAAAATAATATGTGGCTAAAATTGTATCGCAATAGTATGCACAAACTACTAAGAGATTGATAGTATGATATGAACTATTGGCTACACTTAATCGATACTAAACTTAATAAATTTGGAAAACAAGTTTTCGAAACACTAAGCAATTTGACATTGACAGTTTGGGCCAGGCGTTAGAATCGTTCCACAAACTACTAAGAGATACTACGTATAATCGTTCATATATTTGACAGCTTCGTACTGAAATTAATGAGCGATGATTGAAAATCAACCCCGTTCGATAAAACATTTACAAATTCACGCACCCACATACATATTTCTTCATCTGAACCACAGAAGAACAAACATGATGATAGTTGATAGTTGTTCAATGTTTTGATATCACAAACTACTATTTGATACATTTGATATGAACACATTGTCAATGTCACCTCAACACAATGTCAATGTCACTCGTCAAGTGACATACTCTTTTAAATCTGTGGTTTGGGCCGGCCAGCCGGCCCGGAAATGGCTATCAAATCAATCTTCACTCCTTTAGGACATACTCTTTCAAATCTGTGGGGTAGGATACGAGACGAGTACCTAACCTTAACCGACTTACAGCAACCAATTTTTTTTATTAAGATACTTTGATGGCTAATGGAGAAACCATTGCTTAAGTGGATGTCAAAGTGACATAATGGCCGTCATAAACTGTCAATGTCAAATCGTTTATTTGTCTGTGTTTTGCTGAGGTGTTTTGTGAATAGGTTTCCTAAATTTATTTTATTAAATTATTGTATATGTATCTTTTCTTATTCTTACTACTGCGATATGTAGTATTTTAGCAATATACTACTTCAGTGCTAGTGTGCTTATTTTAAATTAAATTTACAGACCTAAGAACAAAATAACCTTATACAAGATGCATCAGAGTCCAGCATTCTGCCGTATCTGCCTCTCAATGGGCGCGCCCATGAGCAACATTGACGGCACTGCCCTGCAACTCGTGTATGAGAGACTTGCGGGGGCTCTTGTAAGCGTCCTACTAATTAGGATTAGTCTATCTGCTTTAGTTAATGTTTCGTGATATCGTTTATGATAAGACTGTGTGGAAAGAGAATGTTCTTAGGATTTGAAGGCGATACTGTTTCTCTCGTAGAACTGATTACGTTTTTGCCTGTTTTCGACATTATTTTGAACTAAAATTTGAAGAAAACTGTTGTTACCTCTATATAACATTTAACATGAATTTGGTAATATATATCCAGACAAGCGGTGGAATCAAGTTGCTATATAGAAACCATAGCGTTCGTTCTCTTATACAGATATTTCTGCACATAGTGTTTCTAAAGGATAATTTTCTAATTCTCCATGCTGTTCTAGGAGAAAAGAAAAAACATAGAATGTACCAGCTGCTTCTCTTCCCGCGCAGAACGTAAAAGCCGATCGAGGGAACGGGTAAAATCTGAGGAATTATGTAAATAGGCGATGGGCTAGCAACCCATCACTATTTTGATTCTGTTTTCCACCAACATGCTAAACATGGCCTTCGGGTCTTATAGACCTAGGCGAAAAGGCTATAAAAGACTTGATCCTATGTAATTGATAATAGTATATAATTTTTTAAGTCCTAGAAAATTAATGTAGTCTTAAAAGTCCTTAAGAATTATCGTAAACTATAAATGCCTCTTCAATACAACAACAATATTATATTGAAGAATATTCAGCCCTAAATGCCCATTCACTGCTCACAAACAATCTAGATACTGGGCAACACTGTTGTAGTTAAAAGATATTACAACTCGAAGAAGAAGAAGAATATAACAACTTGTGATAATACAGGACTTCATTTTAGCAAACATATTACTTGTAACACACAAGTATGAGAAAGATTCTTTTGATTAGGGGTTTGTATCAACATGAAGAAAGAAACTGGATATGAAAATTGAAAAATTTTACATCTGTGTACATTTTAGTAATTTAATGTTTGAGTATAAGCTGTTATATCAGTGGCACAACATTCCAGCTTGTGAGTGGGAACAGGCCCGTGGCGGCGTGCTACATCTGCCGCGCTATGTTGTACAAGAGCCACATGCTGATGGTGACCGCCACCAGGGCAGACCATGCGCTGACTGCTATGTTGGAGACGGCTGGCGAGGTATTTATGTTATATTGTCTCTGTTTCTAAAAATGCTGAGCAATGGCAGGACCACGCAACAAAGCAGACAAAGCTACGTGTGCTAGCATTGTAAATTATTTTGCCTTTTAAGGATATCATCTTATGCACAAATCTGTATGTTTTCTCCCAGTATTGATCACACATGAATCAGATAGGAATACAAACTGCGCTAGTATGTACTAAAGTTTTGTTTGTATTCAGATTACAGAAAAATCAGTATCCCGGATTGACCGCGAGGCCATTGGCTTGTGTGCGTCGCTGTCCTTCTCTGTGGCTGAATGTTGTGACAGCACGCCGCCCGCCAGGGTCGCGTTCAAAACCGAGCCGGAGTCAGAGGATGCTGGCGACACCGCGACGGACGATGAGGATCCAGGGGGTACGTATGCTTAAGGTGTCCAAAAGTTTCTTTCAAACCGGGAACCACCTCGGGGGGGAACAAGTTGTGTGACCTAACCTAACTGCCCCACTACTAGCACGGTACAGGAACTCAATGAGGCTAATGACAAGGCGATCAGCGTAGCCAAATACTGGTCGAAAGAAATCTAATCAATTGGAACCATTTCGACTCGGAAAGAAGAAGCTGACCCGCTTGCTCGTTTGTCCGATATCATAAAAAATGACGTCACGACTTCATTCATGATTACGTGAAAGTGGTATGTTTGGTGTCGTAAATGGATATAATGGGTGAAATAACTTGAACCACCGCGAACGTGATAGTTAAGGTGAAAAGTGACATAACCTATACAACATCAAAACGCAATAATTCAAATACCTGGCTTCTTTTGTGATAAAATTATATTCGCATCAAGCTCGAGATTCGATGCCCTATTAAACAAGAAGAACACAATTCTAAAACGCTAGGATGTTAACTAAAATGATGTTTAGGGATCTCCCTAACTCTTCGCTGTTACAACTAGAAAACATAAGTTGTATTCTAGGTGTAACAGCAAAGAGTGACAACAACAGAGAGAGATTGTACGGAACTCTCGGTGCGCGAGTCCGACGCACCTCAAGCCGCTAAACGTGGCCTTTATGTCCTGTGGCTTATATATTAATAGGCTCTGTCTTAACGTGATAATATCAATGAATAAATGTTTGACGAAAAAGAGGCTCTTGTTTTATTTAAAAAAAAAAAAATTTGCTAAAATGACATTACGTTAATACATTACGGAATCTACGTGCTTAAATAGTGTTGGGTTGCTAGCCACATCGCTTATTGACATGATTCCTTGGATTTTCGTCCAATCCTCCGGCTAGGGAACGCTGGTCCGGTTGTTGTAAGATCCGGATTTTGATTACAGAAAAGCCGACATCCGCGATTGGCCGCTCGGCCATTGGCTTGTGTGCGTCGCTGTCCTTCTCTGTGGCTGAATGTTGTGACAGCACGCCGCCCGCCAGGGTCGCGGTCAAAACCGAGCCGGAGTCAGAGGATGCTGGCGACACCGCGACGGACGATGAGGATCCAGGGGGTACGTATGCTTAAGGTGACCAAACGTACTGATCTCTTCCATGTGTGCCCAATTATAGGGTTCCATCTCCATAAAAGGTAAAAAGGAACCCATTCGGATCACTTAATTGTTAGTCTTGCAAGACCCTCTTTCTCGGGACCGGGTGGACGGATCAAGTTGAAATGGATATCTGCGACCCCGTGAAGCTGTCAAAAACTTGTAAGTCAACGGTGAGACATAGCTGTTATGTCGCATATTTTGTGAATTTGCTCTCGCAAGGGAATCAAAACCTATAGCGTACTTCTCGTGATTAGTTCTATAGTAATGGGTGCATATTTTTATTATCTTTCAACATATACTGCCGAGCTTAATGTCAGTGTGTAAATATTAAAAGCGAAACTAATATTGAGAAGCCTGCCTTCCACATAGGGCATGGATACCGGTGTACCGGTTTACCGAAATACCGGTAAAAAAATAGGTATTTTGATACCGATATTTGAGCGTAGGCGGCTCTGCAGGAGAGTTGTCTGCTACTGGTATGTGACGGACATGGAGGCTGCCGCGAATGTGTGAGTTCCTTATGCGGCCCGTTCGCGAAACTCTACTATTCAGCAGCTCCCTATTGAGCCGCTCACGTAGCCTGTGCTTCACTTCCATATAAAAGGACAGGTCTAAAATGTCCTGTCCTTTCAGTTTAACCGACGTTTTTGGGTCACAAATGATAGCAGTCACCACGCGCCACTTTGTCCACGCTGCCGTTATGCAAGGTTTGATATCTCCGGACGCGTAAAGGTCAGATCCCATGCATTTAAACTGGTCAGTACGCTCGACCACGATTCCGCCTATGCGTACAAGACGGAATCTGTAACGTTGCAATCCATGTACTCAGTCTTCGCCACATTTAGTTTCAAGTCGCCGTTCTCAAGCGACTCCTTCCACATATTCACGCGTCGCACACGTCTTCCCCTTTCCGTATCTGCCAGTGCGATGTGTGCGTAACCCCAGCAGGAAAGTACCTCGTAGAGTAATATGAGTAGAGCGAATAATTAGTACCTATTATGCTGCAAAAGTGCCCTGGGTAATTTTTGAAAAAAATGAAAAAAAAACCATTCCTGCTAGGGTAACGTTGCTCCAGCAGGAAGATCCTAAACGAACAATCGGAGTGAGAAAATTTGTGCATGAGCAGATAGCTTATATTTGTGCTGGAATATGAGCCGAAAATATAATTTGTGCCTATTCAGGTTTTCAAGATATTGAGTTTCCTGCTGGAGCAACGTTTTGCAAAATCGTGGATCTGGAAAACCATGGCATGTGCGCTTGTGAAAAAAATATACACGTAAAGGTCTTGATTTGTGCTCATTTGAGACCTAACTAGATTTAAGTATTAATATATATAATTAACAAGAATAATAATAATAATAATAATATAATAATATATATATAAATAGAAGGAGAAGCCTATGTATTCATAAAGACTATAGAAACGATCGTATACTGCACTATCTCAAATATGTACCTTTCCGCTTAA
This sequence comes from Elegia similella, assembly GCA_947532085.1. Taxonomy (NCBI): domain Eukaryota; kingdom Metazoa; phylum Arthropoda; class Insecta; order Lepidoptera; family Pyralidae; genus Elegia; species Elegia similella. The sequence continues at coordinate 14,642,460 of OX383950.1, forward strand.
GACTATGAAAATTGATGGAATTCCATCTGCAAAGAAAATTGATTCCTTCTTAAAGAATTTAGAGACCCATTTCTTTTTCATCGATAAAGAATCATTTGAAGTTGTGTCAAAGGGAAATTGTGCTACTGAAAATTTGATTAAGCCAAATGCGTTGGGACGAAACGCGACAGCCGACGTACCCCAGACCTAAGAATGGCGCGGCATCCGTCAGCGGCGCCCTGCGGTTTGCGCAGGGCATAGACTCGCGAAGAAGAAGCCCCTGCCAACGGAGACTGACATTGTTGTTTTATTTTGACTTTTAGTTCGTATTTATTCTAGTTTTGTGTTTTTTTTATCCGTTTTTCTTTCAAATATTTGTGCTTTTAATTCATAAGGTTAGTGTACTTTTTCTCTACTTTTTCATTTTAAATTTGTATGTCCCAGCCGGAGTTCCTACGATGCCAGCAGTGTAGCGATGGGAAACTTTTCAAAGGGCGAAGAGGCCTCAATATCCACATCACTCGATGCCATAAAAATCACCAGCATTCATCACAACCCCAGCCTACTCTCAATCTTCAAAACGATACCTTGAATACAGCCAACTTTTCGCCCTTTGAAAAAGTTATCACCCACCTTCACGGAACAAAGCCCGTTATTAAAAGAATCCCACGGGGTGCGAGAGTGACTCTAGCACGATCTCTTTCACTGACCTTACAAAAATGCATTTCAAATAACACATTACCCGACTGGCATAATCTTTTCACATTTGCATATCGTTACCTCCATGTCCACAATTCATCCAATTCACTAACAAAGGCCTTAAAATTAAACACCACTCATCCAGTAGCCATTTCTATGCCATCCGATACTCTTCCTATAGTCAAACGCTCACCTGATGTTAAAAAAATAATCGAAAATAAGGTCAAGGATGGAGATCTGAGAAACGCATCACGGATTCTTTTTTTCAACGACACTCTCGCCCCTCCCACGCAGGAAACTTTGGACTGCCTTCGAGAAAAACATCCTACAACCAACTCAGCCGTTTTCTTTTCCGTACCAGGACAATACACACCGCCAAATTTTTTTGAAATTAAGCACGAAGATACTCTTTCGGCTATTCTGTCATTCCCTAATGGCTCCTCCGGTGGCATAGACGGAATTACTCCCCAGCATCTAAAAGATCTGGTGAGTGTGTCCGCCGGTGATGCCGGAAGGGAGCTATTAGGGGATCTCACGAAATTCTGCTCCTTTTTATTATCTGGTAAAATTTTAGACAGCTTTACTGAATTCATGTACGGAGCGAGGCTATGTGCTTTCAAGAAGAAGGACGGTGGGGTGCGACCTATTGCCATTGGTTTTACTCTACGCCGCCTAACTTCAAAGCTAGCTTGCATGCACATAGCCTCCTCATTGATGAATAAACTTCAACCTGTCCAATTAGGTTTCGGAAGTAAAGGCGGCTGTGAAGCAGCGGTACACTCCGTACGCACTTTTCTAAAAAATGATCGTGCGGAGGTACTGCTGAAAGTTGATGTTAAAAACGCCTTTAATACAATTGATAGGACCGCCTTGTTGCACGAAGTTTATACCCATATTCCTGACCTCTTTCCCTATATTCACCAATGTTATTCATCCCCTACCAAACTGCTTTACGAAAACAATACCATTTTATCATCCACAGGAGTACAACAAGGTGATCCCCTGGGGCCGGCGCTGTTCAGTCTAGGTATCCATCCAATCATCTCATCCCTAAATTCTAAATTGAACACCTGGTTCTTGGATGATGGGACGCTGCTGGGATGCAAAGAATCTGTTTACGGAGATTTCCTGGCAATAATTGAAAAATTCAAAAAAATTGGTCTTGAACTCAATTTCAAAAAGTGCGAAATTTACATCCCTGAAAATGTATCGGAAACTATTAGAAAAAACATTTTAGACTCCTTTTTCAAAATTTCTAAAGATATAAAAGTAATATCTAAGCATTCTTTGCTTCTCCTAGGTGCCCCGTTATTGGAGGACAGTGTTCCACCTCTCTTGGAAAAGCAATTAGAAAATTTCAACGCTTCAACTTCCAGATTGGGTATTCTAAATTTACATATTGCATACACTATTTTAAAATATTGCCTTTTTGTTCCCAAATTCACCTATATGCTTCGCGCAAGCCCAATTTGGAAACATTTGGAACTAATAAAAAAACTAGATGACTGCCTACATTCGACCTTAGAAAATATTTTAAACCTACGTTTTAATGAAAATTCCTGGACACAGCTAACCTTACCAATTAAAAACGGTGGCATCGGTATAAGAAAAATTTCTAGTGTTGCTCTCCCCGCTTTCCTTTCCTCTGTTCACAGCGTTACTGGCTTATGTAAAAAAATTCTTAACGATGATGACCTCGTCATTGACCTGTTAGCAGAGGCAAAGGAAACCTGGTCAGCTCTCTGCCCCGAAGACAGTATCCCGGTGGAAACACATCAGCAAAGACTCTGGGATGCTCCTTTGGTTCAGAGAGCAGCAGCTGATTTGGCTCAAAATTATATAAATGATGATATTAACCGCGCTCGGCTCCAAGCTGTATCCTCGAAGGAGTCCAGCCAATGGCTTCACGCCATCCCCTCTTACACCATCGGAACACTGCTGGACAACAACAGCTTCCGCACCGCTATTGGACTCCGTCTGGGAGCCCCCGTGTGCGCGCCCCACCGCTGCCCGTGTGGCGCCGATGTTGATCAGTTTGGGCTCCACGGTCTATATTGTCACCTCAGCGCAGGCAGAATCCCACGCCATGGTTCTCTGAATGACATCATCAGAAGGGCCCTTGCCACCATCAACGTGCCCTGTACCCTCGAACCACGTGGTGTGGCACGTGATGATGGTAGGAGACCTGATGGTATGTCGTTGATCCCTTGGGAACGTGGTAGAGCTTTGGTGTGGGATGCTACATGCGTCGACACACTAGCGCCCTCTCACCTCAGGGGATCAGTCATGAGAGCCGGGTCTGCTGCCGAAGGCGCTGAGGTTGCCAAATGGCGCAAGTATGCAACCTTAGCTGAGGATTATATATTTGTGCCGTTTGGCGTAGAGACGTTAGGACCTTGGGGACCCAGCGCGAGGGGTTTCTTAAAAGAGATTGCCCCTCGGCTCATGTCGGCTGCCGGTGATAAGAGGGCTGGCTGCTTTTTCGCCCAACGGATTAGCATAGCTATCCAACGGGGGAATGCAGCCAGCGTTCTTGCCACCATGCCACACGGGCAAGATCTCGAAGAAATTTCTTTGTAGTGCTACTTTTTTTTTTGTTTTCTCTCTTCATGTTTATTTTGTATATAATTAGGTTTAATTACTGTCATTTTAAAAATAAAAGGTATATGTATTAACAAGTAATCACGCCTTTTTAAAAATGTGAAAAGAAAATCCCGCGCCTAAACGAAAATACCTAACACTTCACTGAAACCTCTATTCGATGCTTCTCGACACTCATAATTATTATAAAAATATTCAAAAGGGTACTAACATGCGTTATTGAGTAATGTTACTGTAAGTCAACATAACGGCATCACAACCTAAAATAGATGGGTAGACCAAAAATCAGTTCCTTTAATCAACTATCATAGTGCAAAGTTTCAGCTTGGAATCTTTCGCACATAAAAAGATATAATAAAAAAACCAGAAAACGATAATGACGCTAGTTATCCGACCAAACTCGAGTGACCCCGCAGTATGTTTCATAACAACGACATTTTGCGAAAGTGACGTTCTACATTGCGAAGAAACGTCGCTTTCGCATAACGTCATTCACGCCTTCTATATTTCTATGCATATGAATGAATGCTTAGGAGAGAGGGGGGTTTGGCTTCGTTGTATGTCTACGTGTAAGCGCTGCGGCAGTGGTGACCTGTGCGCTCATATGATGTATCTCATCCCACGGGTTCGCTAACGAACTGACCTCCTTTGATAAGCGATGGTGTAGGTGAAAGTAACAAATGTTTTGCAGATGGCGCAGCAGAGGGCCAACAGTCTGTGGCGGGCAGTTCCCGACACAGTTATTATGGCGAGCCTCAGAGCGCTGACACAAGGCACCAGTGTCATGTTTGTCTGAGGGGGTTTCAGATCAAGGGTCATCTACAAGTACACTTAAGAACTCACACTGGTGAGAAGCCATATAAATGTAATGCCTGTGGCAAGCAATTTAGTCGAATGGGTGATTTAGAAAGACATTTAAGAACTCACACTGGTGAGAAACGATATCAGTGTAAGTTTTGTCGTCGTCGATTTGCTTACAGCAGTGCAGTAAAAAGACATCTGAGAACTCACACTGGTGAGAAACCATATAAATGTAATGATAGTGGCAAGCAATTTAATGAAAAAGGTACTTTGGAATCACATTTCAGAACTCACACTGGTGAAAAACCATTTGAGTGTAATGTTTGCGAAAAGCAGTTTAGTCACAAACATCATTTAAAAGCTCATTTAAGAACTCATACTGGTGAGAAGCCATTTAAATGTAATGATTGTGGCAAGCAATTTAATGGAAAGGGTCATTTAGATACACATTTAAGAACTCACACTGGTGAGAAGCCATATAAATGTAATGATTGTGGCAAGCAATTTAATGGAAAGGGTCATTTAGATACACATTTAAGAACTCACACTGGCGAGAAGCCATACAAATGTAATGATTGTGGCAAGCAATTTAATGTAAAGGGTAATTTAGAAAGACATTTAAGAACTCACCCTGGTCAAAAACTATTAGAATGTAAGATTTGTCGTCGTCGATTTGCTCAAAACAGTACATTAAACACACACTTGAGAACTCATACTGGTGAGAAGCCATTTAAATGTAATGATTGTGGCAAGGAATTTAATGGAAAGGGTAATTTAGATACACATTTAAGAACTCACACTGGTGAGAAACCATTTGAATGTAATGTTTGTCGTCATCGATTTGCTAAAAACAGTGCATTAAAAGATCACTTCAGAACTCATACTGGTGAGAAGCCATATAAATGTAATGATTGCGGCAAGCAATTTAATGTAAAGGGTAATTTAGAAAGACATTTAAGAACTCATACTGGTCAGAAACTATTAGAATGTAAGATTTGTCGTCGTCGATTTGGTGACAAAAGTCTTTTACATAGACATTTAAAAACTCACGGTGAGAAACCGTAACAATGGGACCACAACTAATTTGCATAGTTTTTAATGTCACGTTAGGAACGGGAACTTAATTCTCGTCCACACGCAACACAAGTTGTTTGTAAAAGATAAATATTTCAGGGTGGATGCGACATATGCGTACCTAATGTATTAAACCACGGGCTTCACTAGATCACTTTAGTATAGAGAAACTTTATAATAGCAGCCAGGAAACCAAAATGTAATGAATTTAATTTTAATTTGCATATAAAACTAATTTCTGTAACAACCTGTTCCTTCTGCGGCTGAGTCTTTTAGTTTTATTTAGAGTCTCCGAATCTTGACGTAACACTATATCTCAAAAAAAAGTACGAATTTTCGATGTATAATATTGTTGATTTCTTTAATAAATTTATGGATAGGCTTTTAGATGTTAGGAGTTTTATTGTAAACTAGCTTTTACCCGCGGCTTCGCTCGCGGGTGGTTTCCCTTACTAACACAACCCAAAACTCCAAAGTCAACCCACGTAGTGCCTTAAACACGGTAATGACTTAAAGCCATGGTTAATTTTTTGGTTAAAAAAGAGGTTCTCAATGCGCCCCGTACCGTATGTATGTAATATTGTCGGGGTTGCACAGTTTTTGTATATGTTGTTCTGTACCAGCTTCTCAACATGTGTGCCTAATTTCATAAGTGTACCTTTACACTTATGAAATTAGGCACACATATTGAGATGTATGTATATTTGTATGTTTGCTTGCGCATATCCCAAAGACTATAAAGCGGATTTTTAACATTTTTTTTTGTCGCAGAAATTTGCGCAAATAAGGAAATAGTGCAGATTTTATCAAAATCGGTTCAGTACTCTTTGAGATGGTCTTGAAGAAGCTAATTTGTTTTTAATTTTTATAATAAACTTGCTAACATTCTTTCATTGTCTAAAATACTGAATATTTTATTTGAGCAGTAATTAGTGAACTTGTTGTAGCATACTAACTCAACGATACTATAGGTATTTTATAATAGATAGGTACTTAATACATAACATCCAAGAAAATGTATAGGATAATTGTATTAAATGAAAAATAAATAAATACAGAGTAAACTTTAATTTTCGTAATATGTTTTTGAAAAACTAAAACATTTTTTTGGATGCGTATCTCTGTTTGCTTTCGTGAATACTTTTCGTAACTTATTTATTGCCGAGCGATGTCTCATCGATTTGAAAAGAAAAAGAGAAGCCGTTAAGCCGAAAAGGCAGCCAGCTCGGCTTTATGCTTATGGCGGTGAACCAAAGCGCTGATTTTCAGCTGGTACCAAGGAGGACGTAGATAGCTTAACTATACATATATGCTATTATAACAAGCATAACTTTTCAAAATATATTTTTCATTACTCATTTACCATTTATATCTACGAAAAATTGAATTAAAAGTATGAACAAAACAGCAACAATGAAATTGTCAATTTTCGTGAAATCATAATTGCAAAGTACTTGACTTTAGTTAGTATTGGCACAATATATTTGGGAAATTAAAAACTGTCGACAACAATGCCATCAATTTGCCGCGATAATGTGATTTCTTTTATTTGTTTACGAAATGTGGCGACAGAGGAAGCACTAGTACCCGAATCGTTAACGCCATGTATTTGCAATTTCATAATGCAATAATAGTTTGACAGTAATGGTGTTACTTTCGTTTTTTGATCAGTCTTATTTAAATCTGTTTCTATCACTGAATTGTTGTCGTGTTGAATTGAATTCTTCTTTACTTTATCATCTTCCTTTGTTTCTAAACCAGCATAAGGCTTAAGGAGGATAACGAGAAACCTTATTAAATTTTTAACACATCTTACACGGAACTTTTATTTCATTCTTATCTAGATTCTCTTCTTTTTAAAAAAATTGTTAAAGGATACTATGGATTGTTCCATTGAAACATTTTTTCATTTCTGTGTCATTGTGTATAATATGAAATCCGGTAAATCTGGTGCAATAAGGTCTATCAAAGACCTGTTTCAATGGATGTCCTCATCACGAGTAATAGTTTTTACTTTCTCATAGCAATTAACCATCCTTGCATTATGTGACATGTGAGCTTATATTATGTATCTCATCCCACAGGTTCGCTAAGTAACTGACCCCTTTGTAAAGCGACGGTGTAGGTGAAAGTAACAGTTTTTTTGCAGATGACACAGCAGAGGGCCAACAGCGTGTAGCAGGAAGTTCACGAAACCGTCTTGATTACTGTTTCGTGAACTTCCTGCCGCAGGTTGTTGACCAGCCTCAGAGAGACCCGCCCGCGCAAACGCTGACACAAGGCACCAGCGTCATGTTTGTCTGAGGCAGTTTCAGTGGAATAGTCGTCTACAAACTGGCGAGAAGTCGTATAATTGTAATAATTGTGAGAAGCAACTTCATCGTAAGGATACTTTAGTATTACAATTAAGAACTACCTTGGGGGGTCCCCCTGATGTCGTGGCAACTGGTTTACAACGCTTGTTTGCTCACTTTAAGTCTCTCGGGTTGAAATTAAATACCAGAAAGTGTGAAATATACTTTTGTGGTAGAGGAGCTCGTGATTCGCTTTCGCACTTCGAGTATTTATTGCCTGGGTTAAAGGTGACTGACGGCATGAATTTTGCTCTTTTGGGTGCTCCTATTTTTGAAGAAGGGGTTCCTGGAGCTATTCGGACAAAATTGGCCACATTTATAGAAATATGTGGCATTGGTACTCCTTTGTAATTGTTTGACAGTGCCTCGATTGACTTATGTTCTAAGGACTTGTCCAACATGGTTGTTCCCGCAAGTGATTAATGAGGTGGATGGTGCTGTACGCTCTATATTGGAAAGTGTGCTTAATGTCGGCCTCGATGAGAATCAGTGGATTCAAGCTTCCTTGCCTATACGTCATGGAGGTCTTGGTATCCGCCGTATTTCCGAACTTGCCGTTCCGGCATTCTTGGCGTCTTCGCATGGGGTAGTCAACCTTGTCGTTAATATTCTCATTCAAAGGCGACGAGTTGATTCTGCCCTATGCGAGGGAGGCCTTGACAGTCTGGACGAGTAGGTGCCCAAATGCTACTTTTCCAACAATGCCACACTTGCAGAGAGTTTGGCATGAGGAGAGAAATTTAGTTATCCGGAGGGAATTGGAATGTCATGCTAGTGGTTCTGATTTGGCGCGCCTAAAAGCTTCCGCCGAACCGGAATCTGGCACGTGGTTACACGCTATTCCATCTCCCTGCATGGGCACACTTCTGGACAACGACTCGCTCCGGGTAGCTGTGGCTTTGAGATTGGGCTGTCTAGTTTGCGAGCCACACCGTTGCATTTGCGGTAAAATGGTGGAGGCTAACGGATATCACACTCTGAGTTGCTCTCGTTGTGCTAGCCGTTGGTCACGACACAGTTCAATCAATGATCTTATTAGAAGAGCTCTAATTTCCGCTAATATCCCATGTCAACTAGAACCACCAGGACTCTGTAGAGCGGATGGGAAGCGACCTGATGGGTTAACATTGATACCGTGGCAGAGAGGACGCAGTTTATTGTGGGATGCAACCTGCACCTACATAAACGAATGTATTCGTACGCCTGGGTCAGCTGCGCGAGCGGCGGCTGGACATAAATGAAAGAAATATTCAGTTTTGGTTAATAAGTATGAATTTATTCCAGTCGCCGTTGAAACGGCTGGCCCGTGGTGTCAGGAAGCAAAACGCTTCATTTCAGAAATCGGACGACGGTTAAAAGACCGAGGTTATGACCACCGCTCCGGATGGTACCTGACACAAAGGATATCCATTGCTATCCAAAGAGGGAATTCCGCTAGCGTAATGGGTACCTTTGAGCCAGGTACAGTTCGGGGTGGCATTTTTGACTAGTCTTTTTTTTTTTTTGTTTTTTACCACAATTTAAATAAATTAATAAACCATATATGTTGTAAAAGTCAATATAATATACGAACAGTTATATTTAATTATAAATTATTAAGAACTCATACTGGTGAGAAACCAACATGATGTAATAGTTTCTGCTACTCTTGTATCGTTTGTAATGTCATTCTCGTCTACATTAAACCACGGATAAACTACATTACTATAGTATAGAGATATTATAATAACAACATTAGTCTTCACATGGATATCGTAAGAGGCAACTTAGGAAATATAAGCTAAACAAAGCTCATAAACATCAATGACCTCTGCAATCCGTCTGGCCAGCGAGGAGAGTGTAGGCCAAATTCTGTCTGCTCCGGCTAAGTATGGCTCCGGTAGTACAGAGAGGGTCATGCTGCTGCAAAGACTAAAGAGAATTGATGATGATGATTATAATAACAGACAAGAATCCATCATGTAATAGTCATACAAAACAAATCTCTGTAGCAACCTGTATCTACTGCGGCTGCGTGTTTTTGTTTTGTAAGTCATTTAACCTTGACTAGACACGTAGATTCGAAACAACTGATATTTCAAAACTGCTTTTCTCTAGAACTTCTCGAAAAATTTGTATGTAAATCTGTATGGATGTATGTATTAAAGTATGTATGTAAGATTCTTTATTTTATCATAACTGCTGATTCACGGACTTGGACGTAGAGGCTATCATCATGTAAAATCGGGTCACTCACGCGCTATTTGTCGGGATTGCCGACTATATCTCCCGACGACATAGCACGTGAGTGACCCGCTTTTATTACCCAACTGCCAAGAAGGGTAATGTGTTCCGCGCGTATCATGTATGTTTGTAAATTTCTTTATTACCTCGTATCTTCAAAACGGCTAGATGGATGCCGAGAGTTAAGACATCGTTAGGTTCGCCTGAATGTATTTATAGTCACAAGCGTGTATATTTAGTACAGTCAATGAAGGCAAAAATCAGCCACAACCTCCGATTTCATTGAACCTCCATAGATTTGGATAAAAATTTAGGATTGAGTATGTTTTACCCTCTACTTCAAAAGTGACATATGCTCGTCTTGCGCTTTTTGCATTTTAGGGGTGAAATTCACCCCTATGGTTAAAAATGGGAAAAATTAAGATAAAACCATTCCGACTTAAGTAATTGTGTTTAATTAGATAAAATACAAGTGTTTTAATATTTATATGCATGATTTTAATTAATTTTTCAACCCTTTTAGCACCCCACCCCTTAAACCGAAAATATTTTTTTTGTATTTCTGAGTTCTAAAATCGCATATTAACATTACAAAAACAGTTTGTTTATATGATATAGTTTTTGGTTGATCGTGAAATTTCATCCCTTAAAAACTACCCCCATACTGCAGGATCAGTGTAAAAATTGGTTTCAAAAACTTTAACCTATTAAATAGTAAGTACATTACTGAAGCGAAATCTTATTTACTTAGAATTAAAATATTTATTTATTTAATGCATAATTTTTCACCCTTAAAAACTACCCCTTATCATAATAATAAAGGAATATTTTTTTATCAGCTTTAATTAGAATCGTTTTTAATAGATAAGATAAATCTATACTATAATATTATATAGCTCAAGAGTTTGTTTGAACGCGCTAATCTCAGGAAATACTGGTTCAAATTGGAAAATTCTTTTTATGTTGGATAGTCCATTTATTGAGGAAGGCTTTAAGCTATTAAACATCACGCTGCGAGTAATAGGAGCGAAGCATCAATAAAAAATGTTTTGAAAACGGGGGAAAATTATTCATCTATACTAATTCATCACAATAACAGAAATTGCCTCGGACGAAGTCGCGGGCAACAGCTAGCTTTTATTAATTAATTGCAAACTTTTCTTTCACTTTCTCTACCTTCAAAATACATATACAAATACCCATAAATGTAGTTTCCCTATAATAAATGCATACCAAATCTCTGCTCCAATTTTTTTTCCAAATAAATATAATAGGTTTTTTTACGATAACTCCGTTAATTTTTAAGATATCAGGTTCATCCAAAAACCATTTGAATGGTAATTTTAAGAGCTATAAGATCATCTTAAATAAAAAAAATTAAAGCCCTTATTTTTTAAAAGATAAAGGGTTAAAGGGTAGCGGTTACATGGTTCTCGCAGTAAAAGTTAGGCTTTGAACATCTCTATCTCGGTTATTTTTCATCCTATAAAAATAAAAAAGAAACCAAAGTCTTTCTTTAAAAACAACTCAAATTTCGTTCTTTGTAATTTTTTACGAATATCCAATATTTTTTAGTTATTTTCAAAAGAAAATGAAATTTACGAAAATTTGAAAAATTTAGATTTTTATTAAATCATACTTTTTTTTCGAAAATAAGCACTCTAAATCGGAAAAAAATTTTGAGGTCATCACTTTTGCTAAGAAAAAGAAAGTCCTTTAGGGATATTCATAAATTTGAATTTTTGTTGAAATGGTGAAGGTTTTATTTTTGTTTTTTCCAAAACAAATTGAAAGTGTCATCTTATTTTTATCATAACTTGCTCAATTTTGATGCTATTAACTTTTTACAGTGCTCATTAGAAAGGTATTTTAAGATACTTTAAAAAATGTTCAGGAAATATATGGCATAAAATTTCCCGGTTTCTCGTTATTTAAGTTTGAATACTAAGATTGAAGTACTCGCCGAAAAAAAATATACATAAAATTACCCATAGCTCAATTTGAATTAATATTAGAAGGTTTTTCAAAATAGGGATTTGTTTGTTTTTTTATTAGCTTCAATTTTATTAATTACACATTTTTGTAAAAACTCATAGTTTTTGAGTTATTAATGAAAAACCGCTTTAAAACATGTATTTTTATGACGAAAAATCACAATCTTTGATCCTTAATAACTCAGAAAGTATTGATTCATTTCAAAAACTTTATATAACAAATTTTGCTTAGAATTTATCTCTTAATCGATTCCTGGGGTAATTAAAAGAATTTCACCCCTGAGAAGGGGTGGCATCCATCCCCAGGGCAATAGCGCAAGTTGGCACTATGTCACTTTTGTTTCTTAAGGTATCCCCCACCTCCTCACCAATTTTCATGAAAATCGATGGAGATTCAACGAAAACAGAGGTGAAAACCTTCATTGACTGCACTAATTACACAACACACCAAACACAATTACATACACAACTGTATTTCATTTGAGACCTAACTCACATTGACTTAAGACCCGACGAGTTTATATTAATGCTCGTGGCGCTCTAACGACAATTGTCACGGAAGATGAACTGTGGCTATTGAATGCGTGAGTTTATTCCGCGACAGAATACCTCGACAGACCTAAGTGTTGACATGACTTGTAATTCTAGGTCCAATAACAAGTAATGACAAGAATTGTTATTTTAGATAACTAATTTTATTCTCAGTATATATGACATGACTTCAGTAAGTAAACTACAAACTTTAACTAAATAAGGCAAATCTGTTGGAACCTAGTTATATTTTAACACGTTATTTGATTGTAAACCTCGATAAGCAAATAAAGAATGGAATTTAATTGTGTTGACATTATTTTTTGCTTTGGATCCTGTATTTATTTGGTTAATAAAACACATACGAGATAGTGGGGCGTTGATCTACTTATGTAGCAACATGAAAAGCAGGCAGTTGTTTGGCTATTAATCTAATGTTAGCGTAGATTCATTTTGATACATCCAGTTTACTGTCGTCTTCGGAAGGCCCGCCATAACTCCACCAAGGGCGCCACTGGTAGGCAATACAAAGGTTTTAAATTATTTATTGCAGCTGCGTTCAACATTTTTTTTACATGAATTCGATGTAATATTACGTATCCTATGAGGAACTAAGATTCGCTAAAGTACAGACTATCTTGTTCAGGCTCAAAAACAATGGCTTGCTCGAGGTTCTCCTATAATCTTTTTCCCGTAAAGGTCAGTCTTAATCAGTTTTTCACTATCATTGTTTTTATATTTCATATCGGTAGTTTAGGAATATATCTGAGAATTCACACTGGTGAGAAGTCACATAAATGTAACTGCGGAAAGCAATTTCTTTGTAAAATTAATTCGGAAAAACATTGGCAAGTCACACTGCTGAGAAACCATATGAATTTAATCCTTATCAATGTCGACATGCTCTATACAGTGCATTACGTACATATTTAATAACGCATACTGGAGAGAAACCATCATCATCGTCATTTTAGCCACAAGAAGTTCACTCCTGGACAAAGGCCTCCTCCACCTCCAAAGATTTTTCTCTCCATGGAAGGAAATCGCCGTACTCACCACGTTGGGAGGGCGGGTGGCGAGCGCAGTTTGTTTAGCTTCTTGTGCGTTCACGCCGACGCTCATCGCAAGCATGTTGAAGCTGGGTAAGGATAGGAATGTGTTTATTTGAGAATGGAATAAATGTACAGGGATACTACTTAGTCGAATGAATGGGGAAAAGCAAGTAGCAACTTTATTAATGTAATAAGTGTGGTGTGAGGAGCAATTTATTAAAAAGGGTCATTTAAAACACCTTAAAGAATTGGATACTGGCGAGAAACCGTTCTAATGTAATATTTTTCACAGGCGATTTGCTCAGTACACACACACACACACATACACACACACACACACACACACACACACATTTAAGTACCCCTACTGGTGAGAAACCATTTAGAAGTAATCTTTGTTGTCGTCGATTTGCTGATAATAATTCATTACATACACATCTGAGAACTCCCACTAGTGAGAAAGCTTACGAATGTCATAAATGTGGGATGTAATTTCGTCCATAGATTAACTTAGAAAGACATCTGTCAACTCACACTGGTGAGAAACCATCTCATTGTAACAAGTGTCATAGTAGATTTGCTCGGTACAGTACAATACTTACACATTTACGAACACACAGAGGAGGAGTGTTATGTTCGTCATAGTAGCTTTGTACAAATCAGAAAATACATACACATTAAGAATCCTCACCACACACACATATAGCTATTTGTTCAAGTAGATATATTCGAAATATGTACAGTACCTGGTGCAAGACACGAGTCCACCAAATGTTTATTGGAACACACCAAATATCGGCGAGCTCCGTAGCGCAGTGGTAATCACGCCAGCCTGCGACACGAGGGTTCCCGGGTTCGATCCCCGGCCAGGTCAAGATGAAAAATCGGCCAAGTGCGAGTCGGACTCGCGCATGAAGGGTTCCGTTCCGTTATCTATAAAAACGGCAAAAAAATCATGTCTGTTGCATGGGAGCCCCCTTATATATTTATAGCGGCAACAGAAATACGTCATCTGTGAAATTGTCTAACTATCACGGTTTATAAGATACAGCCTGGTGACAGACGGACAACGGAGCGATATTAATAGGGTCCCGTTTTTACCTTTTGCGTACGGAACCCTAAAAACGATCTTTTTCAGATTCTTGGATGTTTCAGGGTCTTGAATGTTCATCTATATAAGTAATGGTATATAAGTATCTATTTTTTTTTTTATATATTTTTTAATTTATTTAATCAGAAAATAGGCCTTTTCAAGCACTTTTTCACGTCAATTCACATTTAAAATATAATGCACATTTTATCCACATCAAAACAATTAATATCTATGCAATTCATTCATCATCATCGTCATCATAATTAATGAATTAATAAAATACTATTATTCAATTATATTAGGTCAATACATACAATTATGTCACATACATAGGCGCTCTTATAACCCGTCCCTTAACGTTTCCGGTGCAAAGGTGCCCATAACACTAGCTGCGTTGCCGCGCTGGATAGCTATGGCCATCCTTTGCACCAGAAACGACCCAGAGCGGGGGTCGCCAGTCTTTTCGCCTATGCGATGACCTATCTCTTTAATTAGGCGCTTAGCTTCCACACCCCAGCTGCCCATGGTCTCTACGGCTATGGGCACAAAACAATATTGTGGCTCCATAGCCGCGTACTTTAAGCGTTTCCTCTCCGCTGCATCCTCGGCCGCCGCCGCCGCCGTACCAACCGTTCGTCCGAGGTGGCTGGCGGCGACTGTGCTGACACAGGTAGCGTCCCACACCACGCATCTTCCGTGCTTCCACGGCACGAGAGTCAAACCGTCGGGCCTTTTTCCGTCGGATCTACTGAGGCCAGGCGGCTCCAACACACATGGGACACCGGCAGAAACAAACGCCCTACGGATTAGGTCGTTAAGCGCATGGTGCCGTGGAAACCTCCCTGTGCAGCGACGACAACTCAGCGCGTGGTGACCATCGGCGTCCACCATGGATCCGCAGATGCATCTATGTGGTTCACACACTCTGCAGCCCAGGCGGAGAGCCACGGCCACCCGCATTGAGTCATCGTCAAGAAATGTGCCCAGGTGAGGCGACGGAAGCGCGTGCAGCCACACGCCCGATTCCGGCTGTGACACCGCTCTGAGCCTCGCTAAGTCAGCCCCCGAGGCATCGTCTAGGAGACGACTGTGAGCCCTTTTGACGCCCATCTCATCCCAAGCCCGCTGAAGATGGTTAGCCACCGGACTCGGAGCACCCGAGTTAATAGTCGACCACGTAGACACTGCCTCGGCCACATGAGGTATGCTAACCCTGGCATCATTGGGTGAGAGAATCACAGTAACCAAGTCTACAACCCCATGTGCCGATGCCAAAAAAGCCGGTAACCCAACTTCGCGAGCGCACCGAATCCCGAGGCCCCCATGCCTGACTGGAAGAGTCGCCTGCGTCCACTGTGTCTCATTAAGGGATATGTTCAGTATCGACTCCAATGTGCATTTCAAGGTACCATCAAAAGCTGATATCTCGTCGTGGCACAGCCATGTAGGCGCTGTTCTAAGCAAAAAAATTATTTTCGGCAATGCAAAACACGCTCGCAACAACACCATTGCCACGTGTGCCGGTAGTTTTTGGAGACGTTCCTGGGCAATAAGTAAAAGGTTGATTCGCGAGGTGATGGCCTCCGGAACCCCCTCAAGAAATATGGGCAAACCCAAGAGGCTGAAAGATGTAGGCACAAGTTCGCGGAGGCCTGGTAAAAGTTCGCCGAATCGTGGAAGGTGAGAACGAGCGTCTGGGCTGCAAGCAAAAAACTCACATTTGGAAGAATTCAGGTCCAATCCCAGCTCCTTTAATTTCGGTATCAAGACCTGTAAGTCTTGATAGACCGTCTCCGCATCACCACCAAGAGTGCCATCATCTAGGTACCATAAATTCAATTGTGACTTTAACTCTGAGATAATCCTATGTATGGCTAGACTAAACACGAGGGGTCCAAGTGGATCCCCTTGTTGTGCTCCTACTTGTGATAAAATAAGACAGTCGTTAAAGAAAAGGTTTGATGGTGACTGGTACATCTGATGCAGCAATGGGTAGAGTGATGGAGTCTTCTCCCTCACCTCTTTCAATAGAACGTCTCTCTCCAAAGAATTAAACGCGTTGCGAATGTCGATTTTCAGCACAATACATTCCGCATTTCCAGGATCCGTTACAAATGCCCGAGTGGCGTGAATAGCGGCCTCGCAGCCCAAACGTGTGCCGAAACCCAGTTGATGCGGCTGAAGGTAGCCCGCCATCTCCTCTTTTACAGCATGACATGCGATCTTCGCAGCCAGTCGCCTATAGACGCTACCGATAGCAATAGGCCTCAACCCTCCATCTTTTTTTGATAGCGCGCAAAGAGCTGCCCCGTAGAGATAGGGACAAACTTCTGGGTTGACCCGACCGCTTAACATAAAGTTTGCTAATTTAGTCAAACTCTCTATCAAGCGCCGCCCATTCTCCCCCGCCGAGTTAGATGTCATTTCTTTAAGGTGGCCTGGGCGTAATCCATCCAAACCCCCCGCAGACCCGCTATAAAAGGAGGCCAATGCCATCTCTAAATTATTTCCTGTGACTGATACAGGAGTAAATGATGCATCGGGCTCTGGCGGGTAAATAAGTGGGCGTGACGGGCTTGGATGTTTAAGTTTCAAGGCAGCAAGCGTGTCAGGGCTCTGCTTGGCAAAGGTATCGTCGGACACCAGCAGCCTCACTGCTCCCCTCAAGTCGCCCTCATACACCTTGGATTCAATTGTCTTCCGGAACAAGCGAGACCCTGTACGCTCCGCCGCCCTACCTAATTCGTCATTGAACTGGCATGATCTAAAAGATTCGATGTTAGCTTTCACCTTTGTGGTCATGTTACCAGCCAGTGACTTTGACGGAACTCTGAGTGCACCGAATGCAAACGACAGAAGCAAAAACCAGTCGTCTACGCCGTTACGATCGACACAACCATTAATCAAATCCGACATTCTACCAGCCGCCTGATTTCGCGCACCCTTAGGTATGTGCCGAAGCACCGGCGTACCTCTTCTCAAGGTTATGAGTTCATCGAAAGGACTCCGGAGCGTCGCAGCGGGTCGCTGTTTCGATATTTGATCCTCATTGGACGTTTCTGAGACGGCATTCACAACTTGGGAAGAAGCAGATGAGGATGGTAAACCTTTGTGTTTACGCCCTAAGTGGATTTTAAGACCATGCGAGGAGAAAGTACGCGTAGACCCAGGACAGTAGGGGCAAACTCTAAAACATTGGTCACTCATTACAATTGATGACAAAAAACTGTTAATTAAAAATAATAAGACTAATACTTAAGTTGTATACAATAAACAGGAGATCCGGAACATTTTACAGAATAACAACATAAAATGTCAATACAGAATCTTCCAAAAATTTAAATTCGTCCTTATTTTTATCATACAATATTATATTTTGTAACATACATCAAATCCATTCATATGAATTTAAAGAAAAAATATATGTAAATAGAAATGTAAAAATAATAATATAAAAAAAGAAATGTAATAATATAAATTAATAAATCAAACAACAAGAACAAAAAAAAAATAATTACAGCTAAAAAAAGTATAAATTTGCGAAGGAACAATGTATTGACAAAAACTTATTTTTTTTGTTAACTGATTACAAAAAAAAAACTAATTTGCAAAAAACAATTAATTAAAAATAATAAGATAAATAATTAAATTAAAAAAAAAAAAAAATATTAAGATAATTATATACATCGAATAACAATTGAACAAAGTACCGGGATTTGAACTCGTGACTGTCAGACGTGGCCTCTACCGCATGACGCTTCTGTAAACCGCTGGACCAGTGACTCGACGAACATAATGATGAAATATTGTAACTCGATTGAGCCGTAGCTGGCGTGTGAATGTACTTATACTTTGCTTCGATGACTAAGGTTCAAAGTCCAATATTGAACGTTTTATGCAGGCGAGTTTAAACGGTCGTAAAAGATTTGATTTTTAAAAATAAGCACATAATTAAGTCATAAATCTTGCCTTTTTCTATTGATTTTGTATAAACACTTGGTAACGTTCGTATTTATGTACATTTTGCCTCAAAAAATGCTCAGGAAAAGTATCTATTACTAAATATAGTATCGGTGAGTTAGTATCTTACGACACAAGTTCACAACTTACTGGGGCTAGGTTTGGGGTATGGACCAGTTAGGGTGATGTGAATCCTTAATTTGAAACAGGCAAAGAATGTGCCGCAAGCGTTACACTTTGCGGCCTTGGACCCCACATAAAAACAAAGGTGCCGCAATATAAAATGATTTTTAATCGGTCGGAACATCACTGAGCATTCCGTTATCGTGTCAGCCCAACAAGTCCAGTGCTGGACATAGGTTTTCCCGAGTAATTTCAAATACGACCTGCAAGAAGCGGCCCAGCGCCTTTCTACGACCGTAGCGAGGTTGTCCGTCCATCTGGTGGGTGGGTATCAGACTGCGCTTTTCGTTACATCTCGCCATTCGAGAACCTTTTTGTCTCACCGGCCATGGGCAGGAACTTGGTTATAATCCCGTCGTACCGTATGCACCAATTTAGTTTTTGAAGGATCTCTTCTAATCCAATACATCTAAGGAACCGATTCGATGCGGATGGCCCGACGTGTTTTGAAAATGGAGGCCGCCGCATTGAATCGGTTAACATAAATTAAGTCTCAATAATTATAACAAAAAACATCGGTATCATAGAATCTGAAGGATTATAGGCCCAATTCATGCTAGATGCTAGACACCCCTCTCAGGAGTCAGCTCAAACCGAGACGCGACGCGACTGAAAAGTAGCAATGAAATATATCTTTATTTAATAAACGAAAAGGTACACATTTCATTGACGGCCTTAGGAAATGGCTCGCGGCGGTGCTTCGCCGGTAGACGCGGCGCAAGAGTGGCGCTGCGCCTCGTGACGCTGCGTTACAGCCCGCTGGTGCAGCTTGAAGCCACTGTGGCGACTTGTCTCTACTATTTCCGTCCAGACTCCGTGTACATCTGAAGCAGCTGACGAGTGCTCGAGTGAGAAATATAACGATAGACTGGGATCTTGTTAGGTATAATCGGACTTCTTGCAGAGGTAGCAAACTTAATACAAAAATAAGGGCTCGCGCGAAACCACATGCCTGTAAAGCATCGTGTCGCGTCGTGTCTCTGTGTTAACTTGCCCTTGGTTTCAGTGTGGCCCGCGGATACAAAGCGCCTGGCCGCGGGCGGGACTTCGAGCTTTTCAAGCATCCTTTCACTCGCCTCGGCTTTGCACGAGTAGATATAGGTACTTATTCTATAACATATGTATGTTCATCAAGGATAATGTTCTAATGGAGAAATAATTTTTCAAATCGGTCCAGTAGTTTAGGAGCCTAATCAACGTAAACAAAACAAAGACGCGACTACACCCACAGCGACGCCATGGATAGTGCGCCTCGCAGAATGTTCCTGCTCGCTGCCAGGTGAATATTGTACGGTTGTACGGAACCCTTCGATTTGTTTACATTTAAAATAGTGTTTGTTCCCCAGACTGGTGCTCCCCCTGCCCACCTCGCCCCTCAACATCCAAATGTCAGAGCCCTGCTTCTCAGACAGCGAGTTCTTCAAGCGGTGGCGATGCGAGCACACTCAACAAGCTGTGACGTCATCGCCGGCCCTACGGCATCGGCCAGCGCCACAAGTGTGTTGGCTCAATTACATATTCCGGCTATTTGTGTCGTGTTTCATTTCGTTTCATCTGTCCCGGGGTGTGTGTTATCAAATCTTTAAAGTAAAGTAAGGCCAACTATTGTGTGTATGTCGCACACTAGTACTACCTAGTTACGTCGTAACAAGTGAGTGACATACACACAGCGCGGTCTCCAAATGTTGCAGTATTGATTCTCTCGCATCCGGGTCCTCCAAAACAATGGCTGACAATAAAATACTTGTTTCATAAATTAAATCTTTAATGTTCACTCGATACTCCGACGGATCGGTCATTTCATTTAACATACATCATCACGAGCCACTCATAAAGGAAATTGCACAGAGTTAAATCGTTCACAGATTTTGTTACAATCCTTCGACAAAAGTACAAATGGAGATTAGTTTTCCAAAAACTTTATTACGCAAATTAAAGCTTACTCGATATGTTTATAATTATTTTTTTTAAATATTACAATTATACAGTTTCTTGAATGTTGATTGTACTTAAATATGTATCTATTATAAAATATAGTATCGTCGAGTCTGCTACAATACAAGACGAAATTATTTAGTATTTCATACAATAAGAATTTCAAAAACTACTATCTCAAAAAGTACTTAACCGATTTTGATAAAAATTGCATTCCAACTAACGTCCAACTAAAAAGAATGTTAGCAATCCGACTTAGTTTTTGAGACATACGCACACAAACAACAAGTATACATACATACACGTATACATTAATTAGGCTCACATGTTGAGAAGCTTGTACAAAACAACATATACACAAAACTAAAATCCCGACAATATTAGAGACAGAAATCGTACGTAAGCGAAACCGCAGGCAAAGGTAGTTTACAATTAAAACTCCAAAGAATATAACATATAAAGGCCTATCCTTAAATTTATTTAAGTTTTATACATCGAAATTTCTTATTATGGTATACCTAACGATATACCTGGTTTCTTAGATGATACATTGTAATATACTTTATACTCGTAATAAAGAAAACTCCATTATAATTATAATAATAATAATAATCGTTTATTTCAGATATGCATCCATAATTTGCTTACAAAATATTTATAAAGAAAAATTAAATTAAATCAAATTAAAATTTATTTATTTGTGCCAAGATGGATTCTGATCCAGTGTTTATATATGGGATTGTCCATCTTAGCACTCAAAGTCTTTAGGATGCCGCTGCCACTGTCCCGACAGCGACGCATCAGGGAGGCCGTTCGTTTGCGTATAATGGCGTAAAAGTCGTCCGTACGCGCTTCGGCAAACATTCCTGACGCACTACAGTATCGGGCAAGTCTCAGCAGCATCCTAAAACTATTATTATACTGGACGCGTAGGGCATTGTAAGTCCTTTTTGTATAGCTGACCCACAGGCTGCACGTGTAGAAAGTTTGACAGTATGCCTTAAACAAAGCTATTTTACTACTGTTGTACACCGCGCAAACCTGCGTATCAACATATTACATCTGACTGCCAATGCCCTACGCTCCCGTTCTATATCAATATCGTCACAGAGATCGTGTGACGATATGTCCTAAATACTTAAACTGAGTCACACGGGCAAGAGCAACTCCACCGAGCGTCACGGGCGGCACATGCGATAGACTCGCGTGGCCCGCCCGAAACACCATACTACATTGTATCTCAAGCCGTGCAACTCAGCATAAGTCTCACAGACTCTTGTCAGCTTTCTAAGTGAGCTGATTGTCGGTCCCAGCAACACCATGTCATCCGCATAACTTATATTATTGACCATGGTTCCATCAATTGAGCATCCAACCATGGTGCTGCTGAGCTCAACAATCAGATCATTTATATACAAATTAAAAAGTGTGGGGGATGTTAGACCACCTTGCCTAACCCCACACTCCAACCTATATACATCCGACAAAGAATCAGCCCACCTTACATAGTTACATTGATTGCTGTACCAATACTTAAAAACAGAAGTTACGTCTGTAGGTAAATCTAGGCAATCTAGCTTTGACCACAACTTATCATAATTCACCAGGTCGATGGCCTTAGAAAAATCCAAAAAGCTGGCGTACACTGGTGTTCTATGATCCGTGTAGTACTTCACAGTCTGCTTGAGCGTCAAGATAGCACTCTCGGTTGACAGTCCCGCTCTAAAGCCAAATTGACCGTCATGTAAATTTACATATTGTTGGAGGTGCCGCTCAAGCAGACCGTCAAGTACCTTGGCAATTCTAGTTGCCAAGGAGATAGGGCGGTAATTCGTCTTGTCAGATGTGTCCCCAGTTTTGTTTTTAACTATTGGCACAACAATCGTTTTCATGAGATCCGGCGGTAAGTATGAATATCGCAAACAAATTTTAAAAAACATTGCCAGCAGTCTACCAATATGAACCCCACCATTTGCCAGGTGTTCGACGCTGAGGCCATCGTGTCCCGGAGACTTCCCTCGTGTCATATTATTTATGATTGTTGACACCTCCTTTGCTGAGATGTTGATAGGAGTCCCCGACGCACGAGACCCAGCCCCAAGCACAGGCTCAGCGCTCGGTAGTAACGGCGACTGCACTTGAAAGTGTTCTCTAAACAGATCAGCAATCTGTTTAGAGTCACTCACACCTCCTACACTCACAGGGACGCTCGGGCTAGGATTCAATTTATTCGTTTGTTTCCAAAACGATTTAAACTTTTTATCTCTGTGATATGATGCAAGTATATATAATTATATGTTTAATATTTATATAATTATATGTTTAATATTTATGTGATAGTTTGCATGCCAGGCCATTTGAACGTTCTACACTAAAAATAGTAAAACATTATGGTCTAAACATGTATTGACAAAAGTTGTAAACAGCCTCCGTGGTCCAGTGGTTAAGGCGTTTGCCTGTTGACCCGGGGGTCGTGGGTTCGATTCCCACCGGAAGCATACTTTGTTTAGTTTCTTCCAGTTTGGATAGGACATTGCAGGCTTGAATCACCTGATTGTCTGATAATAAAGATGATTCCGTGCTTCGGAAGGCACGTTAAGCCGGTGGTCCCGGCTGCCATCTGGTAGTCGTTAAAGGACACACGTCAGAGGCCGAGAGGCGGTTCCGAAGAACTCTGACACCAGGGTGTGCATGGTCGATTGACCGTGACACCTACTCGAAATGATGATGATGACAAAAGTTGTACACATGTAACCATGAGTACAAAACGTGGACTTTTTGCTAATCAGCATTCGCTAATAGTCGAACCTTTGGGTTGTTCAGAGTTTTATGTGTTACGTGTTAAATACAGGAAGACTTTTTAAACACCAGCCAAATTCATGTATTATATTCCTTGTCGAAAATAATTAATGACGTGTTTTTTGAAATAAAGCATCCCTAAGTTATCCTGAAAGTATTGCAAATTATTAACACCGAGCGCCGTACTACGCCCCGTGCGTACGAGTAGTTAATGCCGCACGTCGGGGGCGTTGACCTCTATCAGTGCCACTTATGAAAACAGATGTTTTCGTAAGAGTTTAGGTTACTTATGTTGCAAATTTTCCCTTCATACTTTCCGGACTAAGGACTGGCTCACTGCATAAGGCTTTTAATTTCGTAAGAATAAGAATGTACCCTATTAAATCGTAAAATACTTACTTTAAAAACAAGGAACCTTGTACAACTAATATCACTGCATCAGATGCACTCACTATTTTGTGTCTTTAAACTGTCGAGACTTTGAGCCTCTTCAATACACCAGTCTTTTCACTTCACCCCACAAATAAAAGTATATCGGGGCGTAAGGTCTCTGATTGGCACGTAAAATCGTTTCCCGGTTCGACACACGCTTAAACTTTCGCCACTTTGAATGTAACACCGCACCATTTCGTAATTATTGTTTTTTTTGTACAAACGCGATTCCGAAAAAACACCACGCGGGCATCGAAATTTGCAACGTAAAGAACATGCGTCACAGATGCGCGGGCGGCATGGACTGGACAAAGGTACCTCAACTACTAACAAGAAATAATAGACTAACATATCCCCTCCCTGTGTTCAATACTGAGTTCATAAAGAGATTCTTTTGTTTTTTAGGACCATATTTATATAAAAAAATAAATTCCAATGTTTTCATATATGCACTCAATAATTATAATTGCAAAAAAGTTATCACCGAATTTTTACAAAACCTGTCGTATGACCAGACTGAGAGCCTTCTGCAAATTGTAACCTAAGCTTAAGCTATATTTATTATGTAATAGGCACCTGCACTTCTTACTAATTTTAAATTATCTTTACAACATTTATTAAGTAGTATTTTTTTCCCTGTGTTTTTGCACTAGATTTATTTATTGTGTTTTTGTTATAATTATAGTAATCATGATTTACATTGTATAGTTTAATTGTTAAATGATCCTAGAATTAATGTCGAGTCCTGGTGACCCGTAATACAGGTTTTTTACAGAAACCTAGTATGGGCGCCAGTTCTCCATAATATGTTTATAGTTAGTTTTTTTAAAATATTTTTTACATTTCGCAGTTATATTGTACATGTCATAGTTATAGGATTTTTTGGAGAAAAATAAAAGTTATTATTATTATGTTTTTGTTTTTTATTCTCGGTTCTTTCAAACCGGTATACTTACTGACAATCACGGGCCAAGGCCAAGTGAAAATCAGGGCCTCATCTAATCGTATCTGGATGACTCTAAGACGTTTGGTTGATTGAGAGACTTGAGTTCTGCTGGGTTTGTGACGATTGTTGATTGATGGGATTATTATAAAGGCGCGCGCGTGGGCGGCGCGGCGGGATAGAGTACCCCTTCCTTCCCCCGCGCACCATTCCTCAAGTGCCGGCGCCCGGCGCTCGCCGTATTGTTTACGTATGACTTGGGTAACCATATTGCGGTGATAAGTAGTACAAACAAAATGATTTCAAATAGAAATTTTACATACTATTTTTTTTTCAAAAACTTGATCTATTTATAATACCTGATACGTGGAAAAAATTTGGCTGGTGTTTAAAAAGTCACCCGGTATACGTACATCTCAATATGTGTGCCTAAGTTCATAAGTGTAAAGGTACACTTATGAAATTAGGCACACATATTGATATTATGTTGAGAAGCTGGTACAGAACAACATACTATACAAAAACTGAGCAACCCCGACAGTATTACATACATACGGTACGAGGCGAATTGAGAATCTCCTTTTAAAGGTCGGTTAATAAGATCAGTACTAATGTGTTTGTACGTCCTCACATCAAAAATTAACCATGGCTATTGCCGTACATGGCCGTGTTTAAGGCACTACGTGGATTCACTTTGGGAGGTTTGGGATGTGTCAGTAAGGAAAACCACACGCGAGCGAAGCCGCGGGTAAAAGCTAATTAACAATAAAACTCCTAACATCTAAAAGCCTATCCATAAATTAATTTAAGAAATAAACAATATTATACATCGAAAATTCGTACTTTTTGAGATATAGTGTTACGTCAAGATTCGGTGACTCTAAATAAAACTAAAAGACTCAGCCGCAGAAGGTACAAGTTGTTACAGAAATTAGTTTTACATGCAAATTAAATTCATTAAATTTTGGTTTCCTGGCTGCTATTATAAAGTTTCTCTATACTAAAGTGATCTAGTGAAGCCCGTGGTTTAATACATTAGGTACGCATATGTCGCATCCACCCTGAAATATTTATCTTTTACAAACAACTTGTGTTGCACGTGGACGAGAATTAAGTTCCCGTTCCTAACGTGACATTTAAAACTATGCAAAATAGTTGTGGTCCCATTGTTACGGTTTCTCACCGTGAGTTTTTAAATGTCTATGTAAAAGACTTTTGTCACCAAATCGAAGACGACAAACCTTACATCCAAATGGGTTCTCACCAGTGTGCGTTCTAAAATGTTTTTCTAAATTACCCTTTCGATTAAATTGCTGGCCACAATCATTACATTTATATGACTTCTCACCAGTGTGAGTTCTTAAATGAGTTTTTAAATAACTTTTGTGACTAAACTGCTTTTCGCAAACATTACACTCAAATGGTTTTTCACCAGTGTGTGTTCTTAAATGTCTGTTTAAAGTACCTTTTACATTAAATTCCTTGCCACAATCATTACATTTATATGGCTTCTCACCAGTGTGAGTTCTTAAATGTGCATCTAAATTACCCTTTAGAGTAAATTCCTTGCCACAATCATTACATTTATATGGCTTCTCACCAGTGTGAGTTCTTAAATGACTATCTAAATGACCCTTTTGATTAAATTGCTGGCCACAATCATTACATTTATATGGCTTCTCACCAGTGTGAGTTCTTAAATGTGCATCTAAATTACCCTTTCGAGTAAATTGCTGGCCACAATCATTACATTTATATGGCTTCACACCAGTGTGAGTTCTTAAATGAGTATCTAAATTATCCTTTCGGTTAAATTGCTTGCCACAGTCATTACATTTATATGGCTTCTCACCAGTATGAGTTCTCAAGTGTTTTTTTAATGCACTGTTTTGAGCAAATCGACGACGACAAACCTTACATTCAAATGGTTTCTCACCAGTGTGTGTTCTTAAATGTGTTTCTAAAGTACCTTTTACATTAAATTCCTTGCCACAATCATTACATTTATATCGCTTCTCACCAGTGTGAGATCTTAAGTGTTTGTCTAAATTACCCTTTTGAATAAATTGCTTGCCACAGTCATTACATATATATGGCTTCTCACCAGTGTGAGTTCTCAGATGTTTTGTTAATGCACTGCTGTGAGCAAATCGACGACGACAAACCTTACATTCAAATGGTTTCTCACCAGTGTGTGTTCTTAAATGTGTTCCTAAAGTACCTTTTACATTAAATTCCTTGCCACAATCATTACATTTATATGGCTTCTCACCAGTGTGAGTTCTTAAGTGTTTGTCTAAATTAACCTTTTGAATAAATTGCTTGCCACAGTCATTACATATATATGGCTTCTCACCAGTGTGAGTTCTCAGATGTTTTGTTAATGCACTGCTGTGAGCAAATCGACGACGACAAACCTTACATTTAAATGGTTTCTCACCAGTGTGAGTTCTTAAATGTGTTTCTAAATTACTCTTTGCATTAAATTCCTTGCCACAATCATTACATTTATATGGCTTCTCACCAGAGTGAGTTCTTAAGTGTCTTTGTAGGTTACTCTTCCACTGAAACCCCCTCAGACAAACATGACACTGGTGCCTTGTGTCAGCGCTCTGAGGCTCGCCATAATAACTGTTTCGGGCACTTCCTGCCACAAGCTGTTGGCCCTCTGCTGCGCCATCTGCAAAACATTTGTTACTTTCACCTACACCATCGCTTATCAAAGGAGGTCAGTTCGTTAGCGAACCCGTGGGATGAGATACATCATATGAGCGCACAGGTCACCACTGCCGCAGCGCTTACACGTAGACATACAACAAAGCCAACTACCCTCTCTCCTAAGAATTCATTCATATGCATAGAAATCTCAGAACAATAACTAAAGTATAGAAGGAGCCCGTTTTTCAGTAAAATATTCATCTCTCTCTTTTCAAAATATATCAGATAGAGATAAATATAAGTTTATCAATAGGTACCAATGTACACTTGGCAAATGTCAATTTGGATACCTTGGTTCTCTTTATGCTACTAATTTAAAAAGGCCAACTGTCTATGTCTATGTTCAACATATATTGTTCGCATAATACTCTAGCTTGTGTAGCTCTCCTAAGCATTCATTCATATGCATAGAAATATAGAAGGCGTGAATGACGTTATGCGAAAGTGACGTTTCATCACAACGTCACTTTCGCAAAATGTCAATAATATTTTTATGTGAATATGAATAAGCAAGAGGACTAATATATTATACGTTTTTTGTACTAACTTACAAAATAAACTTAATTTACATTTTATATCGGGTCTCCGCATCGTTGGCCACCTGGCCGGATACTTCGGCAGTGTTGCGCTGCATTGGACTTCAACCTGACCCTGGATGAATTGAATATGGATCTCTTTCGTCCACACCGATCATTTAAACTCAAAATCCATTTTCCATGTGCCATAGCTATTCAATTAGATGCCTTCACTCCTGGCTGCTCAGGGTGGTCCGACTTCCACTAACTTCAGCTCGACCGCTAGTTTCAAATTCAGAAGACCGCATTTGACTCCCCCCACCAAACAGAGACACACACAGAATGAGTCGTGTGAAACATATAACACCATCTGTTTGTTCGGTTGTTAAGAAGCTTACCGTCCGCGTAGTGTCCCCCGCCCCGCGCCCCCGCGTCTTCATCGGAGTCCCGTGTCTCGTCCACGTCAGCCGCGGGAACGCCTGGCATGAGGGAAATGACAGTTAGTGCAATCACTTTCGCACTATGTAGAAGTAATTATTGGCAGAATAAAAATTTAGCATTATGACTCTTTCCCAAATATCATCAAAATTTTTATTGACATTTTTTTTCTTTTTCGCATATTAGTTGAAACTTACCTTTATATGTCGCAAACACACTGTAAAACCAAAGCGGCGTGGGGCTGATGACATCATAAAGGAATAAACTGGATAAACACTGCCAAAGACAGAGATGGAAGAGGAGGCTTCTACCCAATAGGGATTAATTACAAAAACAAAACCTCATTTATAACTGTTTTAAATGTAAAGTGAACATTTTATTTTGGAAATAAACTAAGCTTATTATTATTACGTACCCGCTGAATCCTCATTGTCCGTCGCAGTGTCGAAAGCATCCTGTGACTCCGGCTCGGTTTTGACCGCGACCCTGGCGGGCGGCGTGCTGTCACAACATTCAGCCACAGAGAAGGACAGCGACGCCCACAAGCCAATGGCCTCGCGGTCAATCAGGGATATCGACTTTTCTGTAATCTAACAAAGATCAAACAAAAATTTTTATATAGTTTGTTTGTTTTCCTATCTGACTTGTGTGTCATCATTTCTATCATCCACCATGTTACTTGATTCTCCTGAAGGAAAATACTGTAAAAATACATGCATGTTTGTGTGTAAAACCTTAGATGGCAAAATAATTTTCAATACTTGGACATGTTGCCTTATGTTTACATGTTTCTTGTGTAGAGGGTTGCTCTATCAACAATGTCTAGGCAGTGCGTGCCATCCTGTCTGCTTTGTTGCGTGGTCCCTGCCATTGCTCAGTATTCTTAGCAACATTAGTGTTTGACTGTGTTAGTATATCAATATAGAAAGTAATGAACATTATAACACAATATAACCTAAGTACCTCGCCAGCCGTCTCCAACATAGCAGTCAGCACATTGTCTGCCCTGGTGGCGGTCACCATCAGCTTGTGGCTCTTGTACAGCATAGCGCGGCAGATGTAGCATGCTGCCACGGGCCTGTTCCCCCTCACGAGCTGGAATGTTGTGTCAGTTATATAACAGCTTTTACTTTAGCATTTCAATACTTAAATGAACAATATGCAAAATTTATAGATTTGTATGTCCTAATCCTTTCTACACATGGAAACAAAACATTAAATCAAAACAATGTGTTTCATACACATACTTGCAAACCACAAGTATATGTTTGCAAAAATGAAGTTGTGCAGTTAGCACCAGTTGTGATGTTGAAGTCATTTACAATGATATTTCCTTGAACTTTTAGACTACATGTTTTCTGGAAATTATGATATTATCTTGAGGGAAAGACTATGTGCAGAAAAAGAATGGTAGTGGCGTGCAAGAGAACTAATACTATGATTGTATATAGCTACTTGACTCCACCGCTTCTTCAGATGAATATTATTTCATGTTGACTGTTTTAAAGAGCAGTGTTGCTTTCTTCTAATTTAAGTTCAAAATCATGTCGAAAACAGGCAAAGGGCTTATTCACTACGAGATCTATCTCTACGAGAGAAACCACATCACCTCCAAATCTTAAGAACATTTCCGCACGGCGTCTAATCATAAATTATATCGCGCAGACTAAAGTAAATCAGATAGACTAATCCTAACTATTATGATACTTACAAAAGCCCCCGTCAGCCTCTCGTACACGAGTTGCAGGGCAGTGTCGTCAATGTTGATCATGGGCGCGTCCACTGCGAGGCAGATACGGCAAACTGCTGGACTCTGATGCATCTTGTGTAAGGCTATTTTGTTATAAGGACTATGAATTCAATTTACAATATGCGCTTCCACTCAAATAATAAATAACTACAATTGAATCGCAGTATAGACTGTGGGTTAAGGTGACACAATACTAAAACTAAAGCAAACGATAACAAGTTTATGAGTGATTACAAAATAAACGATTACCCACAATTCCACAAACTACGCTGGCTGTAATAGTATTTTCTTCGTAATTCGTAATGTGCCACAACACAAACTTGTGGTGTATGTAGCTGACTGATCTGAGAGCAATAGAGCCTGATTAAAGCATCACTTTTAAAGTATTAATATTATTATGTTTCGATTAAAGGCAATAATTTATTATTTACTGCCGATCTGACATTGACAGATTGTCAGTGACACTGACACCAAATTCAAATACGAGCTATTGCTATATACGTAGTATCTCTTAGTAGTTTGTGATTGCTATTATAGAATAAGGGACACAGCAACTCGCAAAAAGTGAAGTTTTCAAACTCACCGGTCATGTTCTATGAATAAGACTTCCTTGTGAGACTTCTGTTAGGTTAGAATTAGGGGGTCTTACACTAAGTTGGGGACGCTCGCTCCCTTCGTTCGGTCGCTCTGTTTTAAATAAATAAATAAAATATATACGGTACAGACAAATCACTCAGATTAAGCTAGCCCCAAAGTAAGTCTATGGGGCCAACACTGGGAACTCCTAAAAAATTTCATCATTTCCATACAAAAGAGTTCTGTCCCAGCTAGTTTATATGGGAATGTCGATTTTTTTTTTGAGTTCCTAGCATTGTTCCTATAGTTAAATTGTTCATTCTCTGAGTCACCCCTTTAAGGGTCCAAAACGATAAAAAATTTACCATGAATAGTTAGACATACAAGACTCAGGCCAATCTGTAAAAGATCATTTTCCATCTTGACCGGGCACTTCTGTGTCGCAGGATGGCGTGCTAACCACTGCGCTACGGAACGGAGCTCGTCTCGTGAAAAACTACAAGGTGAGTTTAAAACTTTACGTTTTGAGTTTCGCTCAGTCCCTCATTCAATAATAGCACCTGAGAATAGTACTTGAAGTCGGTCTCACTGACAAATAGAGGTGGGCGTTTAAACGCTAAGCGCATAAATAAGTCTGCTTATAATATTAAGCATATAAGCACGTTTAATTTTATAAGCTAACAACGTTGTTAGCTTATTTCAAATTACTAGGGCGACATTTTTTTTCCCGTTGAACTTATCGTCGTTACGTTAGGTACGTCGTTTAAAATTAAGTATCATCCGTTAGATGGCGACACAGGTAAAGTACAATCGAAAGTTATTTCAATGGTACGGGAACCTTGCTAAAATGTAAAGCGCACTATTTTGATAGCAAACAATTTACGTATTATAACTTTTTCATTCAATCGGAGTATACAACGATTTTATTACCCTGCCAAATTGCATAGTGTCTAACTGTGAAAAAAACACTTCAAATATTTGTCTTCTTGATTTATTTGGACTATTTTTCGTTAAATGCTTAATTTTTATTATTTTTCGTTTAATTCGATACGCTTTCTCGTTGGCGTAAGATATTGGCACATTAGGGAGTTCGTCGTTTCGCGCGTTTTTAATAGTGCTTATGTTTTAACCTTTAGTTTTCAGGTAAACTGTATATAGTTACTTAGTGTTAATAGAGAAGGGCATTTTTGTGGGTGGTGTAAATAATTTTAGTGTGCCTTGTAATATGAATCTTCCTTGCTGGTCTGGACGAAAAGAAAAACCGTAGAATGTACCAGCTGCTTCTCTACGCGCCCAGATCGTAAACGTCAATCGAGGGAATGGGCAGACGAATCATGCTAGTAGGCAATGCGGCTAGCACTATTTTGATTCCGTTTTCCACCTAACGCCCTCGGCCCACCAATATGCTAAGCGCGGCTTTTAGGTCTTTAAGATCTGGGCTCTGTCTACCCCGCAAGGTAAAAAGACGTGATAGTATGTATGTATGTAGTATAAAAAATAAAGTAAATGTTAATAAATGTAGAAAATAATTTACTTATTACTTTAAGAAAAAATTAAGGAAACCCAATAAAACCATATTCAGACAGTCATATATAAAGCACGAAGAGAAGTTCATTGAAAACGTTTAATCAGTAAATTAATAATCGCAACAATAAATAGTGATTCGTCCATAAGCTATTAAGAAAAGCTGCTTATTTAAATAAGCATAACGTTATAAGTCGTTGGCAATTTTAAGCCGTTATTCACATCTTTACTGACAAACTGTCAATGTCAAATCGGCAGTTTAATAAAATAGGTACTCCACGGGGTAGTTAGTGAGATACCGTAGAGAATCATGTGAATGTGAAATATTTCTTAATATAATAAAATGGAAGAATTGTGCACAGCTTGCCTGTGCATCGGAAGAAATCTGTATTATATTGGCGATACGGATGTTTTTGGTCTTTACTCGCAAATTTTGAATGAAATATCTGTAAGTACTCACCCTTTAATTACGTACGTTTAATAGTCTTAGGGGGATCAAAATAGTAGTATGAAGGAGATTAAAATATCTTCCAGGAACATAAAATAAAAATATACTTTTAAAAGTATTAACTATTTACAAAATAGACGCCCAAATAATTTAGTGTAAAAAAATGGGGGCTTGGGTGTGGGAGCGAGGAGTCCCACTACAATCAACCCCTCCGCGTTCCACTTAAATTTAAGTCAAATTCACTCGAGAGCCCCTTAAACTGCAACCTAACCTCCAAACTTGAATCATCATATCTCAGAAACCAAGGTTACCTTAACCTTTTTAGCCTTGGTAACAGAAGCCCAAAGTGGCAGATAAGGCGGTTAAAATATTCTTGGATTCCTCCTTCTCCCCTCCTCCCTCCATTGTCACATCACAAAGGGCTTTATCCAGCAGTGGACTTCTTACGGCTGCAATGATGATGATGAAAATGTATATATCTATCTTGTAGGGATTATATTCGGTCAGCACGCACTTGGCCATTAGTGGTCATCAATTCGCCCAACGATCAAGGCATGTGTTAAGTAACTATATTATCTGTGTACCCCATAAATACATTGTCTTGGAGTCAACTCTTCGATTTGAAGATCCTTCTGGTAGTTAGTGTTAGGACCGTCCACTGTACCCTAAGTGGCAGCAATACTTACAGTGGCTTACATACCAGCTGATAGATTTGGTTTCCAGGTATACAGCCCGTCAGAGATATGTGTCCGCGTCTGCTGGGAGTGCCGGGCCTTGCTGCGGCGGCTGCAGAGGTTCCGGCGCCAGGTTCAGCAGTCTTACCAACTGCTCACTCAAGTACATGCAGTAAGTACCATCTTTAAACAGGCGGTTGGAAGAAAACGTAATGTATCTTTGAGCAAAAATAATTATTGCACGTAGCGTGGCTCTACCACAACTCAATACAATACAAACACTAATTTTCTTGCCAATTCCTTTGCCGTTACGGCTGTACGACTTTGGAACGCCCTCCCCGACAACATTATGAGAACACACACATGATCACTTTAAAATGCTTGACATTATCGTGAACAATCCATGCTGCAATAATATATGTATGTTTATTTAATTATTGACCGAGCGAGCGAAGCGTCTCAGTTTCCACTGGCCCAAAATTCTTTTGTCCGTCTGTCTGTCTGTCTGTCTGTCTGTCTGTCTGTCTGTTCTCGCCTACAGGTCGCATTTCTCAACCAATTCTCATGAAATTTTGTGAACAGCTTCGGTAATTATATAGAATTTTTTTGTCGTGCCAGTTTTTCGAAATTTTAAAAAATGGCGGATATATGGGGGTCCGATACTTAAAAAAACTCATAGCACAGCTATTTGGTAAAAAAATCAAAAATGTCATTAGACTTTTTTGTTATTCTCATTAAGACACAACTTTTTTGTCTGAACAACTTTTTTATACGATAAACTTGAAAGTGTTTACAGTCGGCAATTTGCCCAAAAGTTGTCTGAAATCGATTTTCTGTATATTTATCTAAGAGGTTGAAGTACGTGAAGTGGGAGAGGGAGTGAAATTGAACAACTTTCCCTAAGGAACAAAAATCAAAATATGAAAAAAAAATTGGCTTAAAGCATGATACTACTTAGAATCCTGAAATAAAAATTGAAAAATAAATAAAAAAGATTCACATGCTATCCTGTGACTTGAACCCGAGGCTTAAAGATGCCGGCCACTTCTTAACGTAAAGTTCGCATGTTTATCTGCCATAATAATTAAAAAATTAGCGTCCTATTAAAATTTTGATATTGAAATGTTTAACCAATTGGTATCATAACAACTATGAAACCGGGTACTTAAACTTTGCCTCCTATTCACCCATGCCAAGTTCGCTATTCCGATCTTGAAGAGGATCACTCTAACTTAGTTAATGTGTACGAAATCATACTAAACATGGTGCTCAAGGGCCGTGTTTCCATACAAGAGTAGTCCCCTGATTCTTCGCCGGATAGTACCAATAGAGTACTGATTTTTTACTAAAAAAATCCGTATGTTAAAATTTTTTCATAATT
The DNA here is from genome assembly GCA_947532085.1 of Elegia similella. Lineage (NCBI taxonomy): Eukaryota > Metazoa > Arthropoda > Insecta > Lepidoptera > Pyralidae > Elegia > Elegia similella. Next base: position 14,677,137 of record OX383950.1, read on the forward strand.
GAATTATTTAAAGAGATATGAACCTTCAAAAACATGAAAAATTGGTACGAATTTCTGTTGTGTTCAAACATCAAGAAAACAGCCTCCGTGGTCCAGTGGTTAAGGCATTTGCCTGTTGACCCGGGGGCAATTATATAAGAAAAAAAAACGCAGAAACACAGCCATATCTTATTTTAATTTTTTAATGTAAAAAGAAATTAAATCGGTTAAGTTTTGGAGAATAAATCAGAGGACTACAAAGCGTTAATTTTGTGTAACTTTTATAAGTAGTCTGGTCGGGTCTTCTGGTAAGGGGAATGTAGGTAGGTTTAAATTTCCGTTTCCTCTGGTACCTAATTAAGACCAGCGGGGATTGGGAAATAGTAACTGAAGGAAATCATCCTTTAGTCAATTAGCATATCAGTAACAGATATATTTTAGAGCACTGGAGGGCAAATTTGGATGTTGGTTGTAAGGGCTCGCGAGGTCTACTGTTCTCGCAGAACCACTAGTTTATATTTCTATTTATGTATATGTATGTTTATAACATATAAAATATCCAATTATATATGATTTGTATTATGTATAATTTTACTATTTAATTGATTTTACCTACATAAATGTTCGTCGAGTTTCTCACTTAAATCTTGCATCCCTTCTATCAGCTTTTCACCACATCCCAAAAGTAAAACTGGTAGACAATGCTTAGCATTAAGTTATTACCTTTTGTACATTAAACATTGATTGTATGTGCGAAGAATTAAATAAAAAAAAAATAAAAGAAAAAACACACATATGATTCCATATGTTTTTCAGAACAGCACACTAAGTATCGCGCGTCCCCCGCACCTCAATGTCCAGTGCATCACGAGCATCTCTCTTCCGTTTGATGACATCATACTCAAGCCGGAACCTGATGCACCTGATGCAGGTGACTCTACAAGTTTTTCTAATACATGCATATTATCACGTCTTTGTGCCTTACGTGGTAGACAGAGCCAAAGGCCAAGGTTAGCGTGTTTGTGAGCGTATAGGTGCAAAAGGAAGTATAAACGGTTTTTGAATAAGCGCTGTTTTCATCAATCAAAATAAAACAATAAATTTAGGTTATAATGTTTCACGACCACAAATGTCCGCCACGACCACGGTCAGAAATATATTTAAACTTTTTGGCAAAATGGCCGTCTATTTCATTAATCACGTCACGAATTTTTGGATTATGAAAGACTGTTGGGTTGCAAACAATTGTCGTTGGTTGTTTGTTGTTGCCGTTGTTTGCAACAATTAAATTGGTTACATGATTAACAAAGTGTTCCTTAAGCCCCCATTTATAGAGATGGTGGTTGGGCCGTCCGTGTCGTGTGCGTTACCCCAGCAAAAAAGTACTGAATATCAAAACGTAATATTGCTAGATAATTAGTAGGTCACGTCGTGTAAATGTAGTTGAAAGTTTTAAATTTGTACGTCCATTAATTTTTGAGATATTAATTAAAATCAGATTCTGCTGGGATGACATTTCAAACGTTACGCCAGCAAAAAATTTTCTCGGATCCGAATGAAAGTTAATACAATAATTAGTAGTTGATGTGCTGTAAATGTACTTGTATAAATAGAATTTGTACGTCTCCAGACTTTTGCGATATTCAAATTTTTGCTGGGGTAACGTTTGGTCGATTGCTGGATCTCATAATCGGCACGACGTGGGAGTTTGACTTTTTTTACTTACACTGTTATGAATTTGTAGGTCATGTCTGTATAAACAGAATTTATAAAAATGTTACCATTGAAGGATTAAAAATAAAAATATGAAATCAGCTATTTTAACTCCTGTACTTTAAATATAGGACCTACAAACTAATTGTTGACGTTAGTTTGTACCTTATGATTGCCTACAATGCCCAGGTAAGTATCAATATGATATCTTAAGTATTAAAATAGTTATGAGGAAAAAGAACCATATCTCGGTCGCCAGGAATTTCGACAGCCGATTTGACCAGTTTTTCTATTAGTTCGAAAGTCGACAGCTATCAAACTATTTGTAAGAGTAAGTTAACTATTAGTTTACAAAAAATCAGCTCAATACACGCAGTAGTTTAGGAAATATCATTAAATATCCAACTGTAGGTGAAATACCATGATAAACCGACCATTTTTGGGAGTATAGTAAAAGGCGACGGTACCGTATATTTAGTTGTATTACTGAAATTGGTCGTATATTCATTTATTTTTGCGGTACATTCGTACACTGAAGTGTTGGCATCCTTACTAATATTATAAATGCGAAAGTGAGTTTGTTTGTTTGTTACGCTTGCACGCCGTAACTACTGAACCGATCATTATGAAATTTTGCATACAAGTTCTTTGGAGTACGGAGAAGGACATAGGCTACCTTTTATCCCGGGAAAAAGTACTATTACCGAGGGATTGACATTGACGCGGGCGAAAGCTAGTTTATAAATATAATCTTTATTTCTTCATACGAGAGTGTAGAATACAGTTTGTGTACGTATGCGAACATGAGGATGAGTTTTTAATGCACAGGCATATATTCTTGGTTTTATGCCTTGGTTCTATACATAGGTAGGTACAGATATATAATATATATTATCACCATATTTATTTCTTTCGAGTAATAGGTACGCTAGGCGTTTACAAAATACCTATTTAGAAGAGTAAGAAAAATCTTTTACTTTTTGAAGGCTTCCGGATTCCCGTCTTGTTTATTATTTGTTATGTAAGTTTAGGTATAATATAAATTAATAGTTATTTAATTTGCAAACTGTAAATTACAAATCTCATTAATGGATAACAAAACCAAAAAGATTTTTTTTTTATGTGACGCTGTATACACTTGGTTTAAATCATTGTATTATGTGCGCGACCGAGACGAGACGAGACGTCAACACAAAAAAGATCAACTGTCGTAGTATTCACTCTAGACATTTGGTCGATCCCGCAGGAGTATTAGTATCGCAGACCGCTCTGCAGCAGCGCCATCTAAATATCAGTTTCTGAACTAAACACTAAGTTTACTCCACTCATAACTCTGTAAATATACAGCAATTTTTAACTCATTATTTATTTTAAATTAGGACATTTAGTTAGTGGTAAATAATATGCTAGTATTTCATACTATGTCTCATTCATAATTGGCGATTTTAAGTGTCAAACGGAAAGAAAAGAATGAGTTTACCACTTAAATATACAGAGGGCGTTTACTAATATTGTAAAGAAAGTATCAACCCCATGAATGCACTCTCCCTCCTTATCAGCGTTGCTAAATGCTGGTCAGTGACTCATTCTTGTCATGGCCACAAACTAGTTAGAACTTGAGATCCCTGTCAAAGTAATATAAATGTACAGATCTATAATTTTATTCTGTGTTCTGAGAAGTGAAATATGAGCTTTATCGTATACCTATATGTGGTGGGTGTGATAACTTGAGTGAGTATAGTGAAGAAATTAAAAAGACCCAATACCTACATGGTGAGTTTGTTTGACACCTACATGGGCCCAGTGAGCCCATGGGCACAGCTCTGCTTTATACTTTATTTCCGCCTTTCATAGACTACTTTTGTAGGAACAACTTTACCTCGAGACAATCTATGATAGACAATATAAAATTCTGACTGCTTCACTTCGAAGTTAAAAAAAAACACTTGAATTTAACGATGTACACGACTGTACTATTTTACGTGAATACTACTGCTGATTTAGGATGGTTAGCAATATATACTGTAGCGTCGCTTTTTGCTGTACTCCCGAAAATGGTCGGCTTACTATGGTATTTCACCTACGGTTAGATATTTAATTATATTTCTTAAACTACTGCGTGTATTAAGCTGATATTTTGCAAACTTATAGTTAACTTACCCTTACAAATAGTTTGATAGCTGTCGACTTCCGAACTAATGGAAAAACTGGTCAAATCGGCTGTCGAAATTCCTGGCGACCTTGATATGGTTCTTTTTCTCATAACTAATTTAATACTTAAGATTTCATATTGACACTTACCTGGGCATTGTAGGCAGTCATAAGGTACAAACTAACGTCAACAATTAGTTTGTAGGTCCTATATTTAAAGTACAGGAGTTAAAATACCTGATTTCATATTTTTATTTTTAATCCTTCAATGGTAACATTTTTATAAATTCTGTTTATACAGACATGACCTACAAATTCATAACAGTGTAAGTAAAAAAAGTCAAACTCCCACGTCGTGCCGATTATGAGATCCAGCAATCGACCAAACGTTACCCCAGCAAAAATTTGAATATCGCAAAAGTCTGGAGACGTACAAATTCTATTTATACAAGTACATTTACAGCACATCAACTACTAATTATTGTATTAACTTTCATTCGGATCTGAGAAAATTTTTTGCTGGCGTAACGTTTGAAATGTCATCCCAGCAGAATCTGATTTTAATTAATATCTCAAAAATTAATGGACGTACAAATTTAAAACTTTCAACTACATTTACACGACGTTACTTACTAATTATCTAGCAATATTACGTTTTGATATTCAGTACTTTTTTGCTGGGGTAACGCACACGTCCGTGTCCCGTCCGGAATCGGTTTAATTTGACCCGCACTCCTCGTTGAGCATAAAAACCTGTTGGTTTCTGGGTCGGGTCCAAGATCAAATCTTTTCCTGAAAAGGACAGTTTTGACATGATAACATCTTATAAATCGATGACCACCGGCTGCATGCGCAAAAAAAGTCACGTTCCGGAGCAGCAGCAGCAGTAGTATTATCTCTCATTGTTATCACGTATAATAATCGTTTGTAAACCGACTTTACAGACAAGCAACTTTTGTATTGTTAGTTGTTAGTGAACAGATATCAGACCTACCACCGGGAGATTCTCAAATCGCTTCGAGAACACTCCGGTAAGCCAGAGTTGGGCTGAGAGCATTTAGCCGGATTTCGCTTTTAATAAATAAATGGTATACGATTTGAATATTTCGAGATATGGACATTTTGGAATCTGTACGTTTTGCATAGCGGCTGGAAATTTTGGGATTTGAACATTTCGAACCTAAACGATTTTCGCAAATTCCCTAGATCTCGACCTGCGAGAAGAGAAGCAGCTTGTACATTCTACGTTTTCTTTACTTCCAGACCAGCATGGAAGACAAAGACGGGCCTCTTAATGTTACAGAAGCAGACAAGCCAAAGGTGGATGGTGTGCCGGAAGTGAAGAGTGAGCCCGAGGACGACACCGAGCATTGTGAGGAGACGTTTGTCGAGTTCGAGGTGGAACAGCCGGAACACCTACAAGCTAAGAGCAAGGTCAGTCAGTCCAGGAAACAAACATAGGTGGGGCTTCTCTACCAACAAGTTGTGTGACTGCGGCGCCCATTAGTTCATGCGTCGTAGATAATTATAATAATAATGACAGGAACAGAAACTAAAACAATAACAATAATTATAACGGATCGTGACATACTTCCGTGCATGCCGCCGGTGTTCACCGACGTATAAGACGCTGTCACGTCAAAAAACCCACACAATGACTATTTTTGGCAGAAATAATCAGTGTTATTATAAAAAAACGGCAAAACCCAGGTTTAAACCTGGTCTACCTTAGTCCGGACTAGCGATGGATCAACCTAGGTTTAGCAAATTAAACTTTGTTTCATTACAAAAAGTGAACTAAGTCAAGACTAACTTAGACCTGAGACGATCTCTAGATGATCTAACGGAAGCAGGATTCATTCAATCATTCGTTCAGTATGCTACTACTACGTTCCGATCTTCACTAATATTAAAATAAATAATAAAATTTGTTGTTTGAAACTAGTATAAAACGAAATATAATAAAATTGAAATGAAGAAACATGTTTATATATGTCATAAACGATATATTCAGTGGTCAGATAAAAAAATCATACTTTATACAAAACGATTTAATTATTTTACAAACCTGAAACGGAACGCGTGTGCGCGCGCAACAAATTGAATTTGTACCAAAGTAACCTCAAAGTTTGTTTACAAATATGATTGTAAAAAATATATTTTTATTTAATGAATTTAATGAATTAACGATGCAGTGTCTCGAAAGTAATTGTTTTATAGTTGCTGTGAGATAAAATTTACGTGAATAAAGTAAAAGTGAATATGGTGTAAAAATTTGTTTATATTTGTACAAACTATTTTTTCCTAATATGAAATTAAGGTTCCTAAAAGTCATTGTTTTGTGGCGGTTGTGACATATAAATGACGACAAAAGCGTTGAAAATAATCTAATTAAATGTTTTGATATGTTAAAATGCAAATAATTAAAATATTTTTTCATAATTATATGTGTTGGTTTTATTCATTTCTTTGCATTTTCCAGGTTTTTGCTCATTGCGAATAGGGTAATAGTATTTGACATAGATTTTAGAATCTAAGCAATTTTTTTGGTGAAAAGAGACCTATTTATGGCAACAAAATAAGTTAGTACTAGAGTTAAACTAGGGAATTGTAGGTTTATCTTTAGACCTAGGATCATCTATGGCTTAAACGATAAACCTCGTTTTATAATACGATTTTCCTTAGTACTTGACTTGGACCCCGGCTTAAACCTGGTACTAACTTTAGTCCTTGTTTTATAATAACACTGAATGAGTTTATGTAAAAAATCTACCAAACTTTTATTCAAAACATAGGTTCTATAGCTTTCACATCACTTCGCATTTAAAATGACATTAATGCAGCGTTTTATTATTCATTATTCATCAAAGGCTATAGACTACTACATTCACAGACAATATAACCTAAAATAGGTTATATTGTCTGTGACTACAGTCTTAATATAAACAGAGGACTAACTTTAGTACCTGGTTTAAACCATTATCCGTCCAAAACAAATTGACAATGACAGTTGACCAAATGTCAAAGTGATAAGTGTCGACTTATTTTGGTCGGATAATAGTTTAAACCAGGTACTAAAGTTAGCCCTCGTTTTATAATAAGACGGTTTACAAAATCAAGGAAATATTCAGAAAATAATTGTGAAAACTTCAAGGCGCAGACAAATTTACCTTGTTGTTTTTTTAGATATCAATTTTTGATAGCAATTTTTGTGTGTACGTATGTGTCGTGTGTAACGAGGTTAAAAATAGTACTCAAATATTGTACATATTTGGTCTTATGCACAAATCTGTATGTTTTCTTCGTACTTTCCTTTACTTCACCAGAATCAAATGACATAATGGTTGATTCCAATGATCACACACGAGTCAGAAGAATACGAACTGCAGGTGCACGCTAGTATGTGCAAATTATTTTTGTTTCTTTTATTTATGACTTTCACGCGTGGCGTATTTGGCCAGTATCGAGTATAATTGAGGTTTGAGAGGAGCCGCTTTTTCTTAGTCTTGTTAATGAACGAAATTATGGTATAGCTTATTTCATTGATACTACCGAGTCCCTGGCGACAATTCCCACGAATGCACTGGCTTGATCACAGAAGACGCAGCGAGGCGAACAACCCCCAGCCCGCTAAGTAAATCACCATGACAGTTTAGTTATTCCATGTTCCACACATTGTTCATAAAAATGAGCATTTATAAGATTTCACATTATAAAGTCCCCTAGAAACAATTTGCAAAACAAAAGCCGTGTAGTCCGACGAAACTTCCGCCAAGATCTCCTACTAAATGTTGGTTTGCATTCAGATTACAGAAAAATCAGTATCCCGGATTGACCGCGAGGCCATTGGCTTGTGTGCCTCGCTGTCCTTCTCTGTGGCTGAATGTTGTGACAGCACGCTGCCAAAACTGGATGCTGTGGACACCGCAATGGACAATGAGGTTCCAGGAGGTACGTATGTTTAAGTTAACCATACGTCCCACTCTCTTCCATGCTGGTCTGGGAGAAACATAAAATATACATGCTGCTTCTCTGTCCGCGCAGATCTTAGAAGCCTGCCTAGGGGATGAGCGGAAATTTAAGATAGCATGTTAATAAACTAAAGCGGCTAGCAAGCACCTCATCAGTATTTTGATTCCATTTTCCACTAAGGAAAGAAATATAAAGTCACTCACTATAGAGGGAGCATGAATATATGCCATCGTGGAGTGTTTACAAAAAGTGACAGATTGAAATGGCAACTTGTATGTATGTATACCGTGTTTGCCTGCAAATAAATTGAATTGAACCATTTCATATATGCTGATGATTATTGTCATGGATCTTTAGTTTTCCAGCTAAACCTTAATAATATAATCGTTTTATAAAACAAAGTGAGTTGTGTTGAATCCCTTGTGGGATTCAAACCAGGGCGATCCAAGCTTAATCACGCCCCTTTTTCATGTCACACTTCACACATTCATATTACGTGTTTATCCAGCCTGAGGCTACAAGTCATAAAGGCCAGGTTTAGCGTGTTGGTGAGTGAAGCCATAGACGAATTTATTATTTTCATTTAATTTAATATAAGGGTCTGTCACAGAGAACGTTTTTGGTTATTTCATAATGACATTTCTGTTCGCGCCCACGCAGGGCTACGGGAGGAAGCAGGCGTTCGCGGCGCGCGGGGCCAGCGCGGCCAGTCTCACCTAACTATATATAGATCTTGTCTTTACCCCCAGGGTTAGTCTAAGGTCAAGAGTAAGTCTATTCAAAATAAAAAACAAAAAAAAAATAAAACTACGTGCCGAGCGCACGCATACATCTATGACAGTGATCCTTTTCTACTGACAGTAATAAACGCGTTATTATAATCATCACATTGTCTTAATAACTCGTCAGCCTGCTTTTATATATTGGGTCTACCAAGAGACTGTTTTTGTTTGTTTGTAAATACTTTATTGAACATAAAAACAACATACATCTTAAAAGTATTAAAGTTAAACTAAAAAGAAAAAATATGCACAATGGCGGACTTATCCCTTCAGGGGATCTCTTCCAGGCAACCAGGTATCTGAAAAGAGCCATCAATTGGTTAAGTGGGGCCGAGGTTTGAGTTGAAGTAAGAAAATGAGTGAAAACAAACACTGTTAAACTAAATTATTACCTAACTAGCTTTCGCCCGTTGCTCCGCCCGCGTACTCGGGAATAGTACTTTTTCCCAGGATAAAAAGTAGCCTATGTCCTTCACGGTACTCCAGAGAACTTGTATGCAAAATTTCATCATGATCGGTTAAAAAGTTAAGGCGTGAAAGCGTAACAAAAAGACAAACTCACTTTAGCATTTATAATATTAGTTAGGATTAGGATAATAATGTCTAATAAATAGTATACAAAGGTCTATATAAAATAAACACATACATATATACCAATACTAAAATATATACATAATACATATGAACTCAATGCGAAGGAGAGTTCAGGTATAGTTTTCTTAATCTAAATTTAAATGAATCGATCGATGGAGCCAATTTGACATCCACCAGAGCGGAGAATGGCTTGGCGTAAGTCTCTGTTGAGTGGGTAGAGATCTGCAGCACAGGGTTACCGCTAGAACGCAACCGGCTGTCTAATTCGCGGAACGTGAATTGTTCACGGAGATAACTGGGATAGAGGAGATTATAAAGGACCTTAAGAGTAAGGAGAGGATGTGGATATTGCGGCGTAGTCTAATTGGGAGCTAGTTCAGCTGGCAACGAAATTCGGACACGTGATCAAACTTTCTCAACCTATAAATGAATCGAATGCATTGGTTTTCAAGTCTTTCTAATTTATTCAGCAATCCCATTTATATCCAAACATGCCGCTTAGTCGAGGAGGGGAAGAAGAAAGATTTAAGCAAGGAGTATTCATTTCATTGGGGAGAATTTTTTTAGGCGTCTTAACACGTGTAGGGAGGCGAAAATTTTGCGACAAATTTTATTGCATTGTGGTACCCAGGAAAGAGTCTGATGATCCATGAGAATGCCTATTTTTCGACCGTGGAAGAGAGACCAATTATATCATTACTATTTTTTTTTTGAAAGGACTATGTAGCTAGCTCCAAGTGAGCTTTCGCTACTTTACCGGGCGTTTGAGGCGAGGGCAGAGTGCCCTCAACCTTTATAGACAACATTTATTTCGCTGTGGGAATAGAAATTTCCGACGAGATGTGTCCGTCCAGAGGCGGAGCGCACTGGAGTACTGTGATACAGATCACGCCTTCACCAGGCTCCAGTCTCCTCCAATGTACATTCCATTAACACTCCTGTTGTTTTCTATGTTATGAGTAAGATTGTTTGAGAAAATAAACTACTTTTTTACTAAAAAAATAAATAAATTATACGACTCATCTCTTGAAGCGGTGCAGCTGTGTATATTTGAAGGTCTTCAGCATAGAGATGAAAATTAGAGGTGAGTGGTGCTGTAATGCCATCAATAAAGATAGAGAACAAGATAGGTGATAGAATCCAACCTTGTGGAACTCCAGCCTTGAGATCATACCATTCTGACTGGCGATCTTCTGTTTTAACTGTTATTTTAGCGATGTCTTAACGACAGACAATCTATGGAGTCTGTAGTAAGTGCTCATTGTGCACATCATTGTAAACTTTAGGACTTTAAGTTTGTGATTGTTAATCAACTTGTAAAATACTAGAAAAGCATTACTACTATTGATATTGTAAAATCATAGCTTGAAATGTTGTTTCTCTTTTCAGGCAAGATGTGTTTTGTAATTATTTTATAAGCACTTAATGCAAAGGTAACTTGTAGGCTCGTATCTATTAAAAATATATTCTCTTTTCACAGCAACACAATTTGGCTTTTGTTTCACTAGAATAAAGAATAAATGTATGGTGATAAAATCACATTATATAGGTAATACAGCACAAAACACATACTCGGACTTACCACAACAAAATAGTTGGAAAGAGAATACATCATAATGCAGTGTGCATTTCAGTGAACGAAATAGGCTTAGTACAAAAACTACTCATGTGGGGATGAGTTCAACACTGATATACTCTGCAACTGACTACGGTCTGCGTGGAAAGAGAAGCAGCTGGTATGCACATATAAAATTCCTGCTTTTAAGCAAGGAGAAAATAAATACGTGTAGGATACGTATTTATTTTCTCCTTGCTTAAAAGCAGGAATTTTATATGTGCATATAATTTTTTGATGATATTTGGCACAAAGTATGGATGTTTGGAAGGAAATGGGGGAGACCTTTGCCCAGCAGGGGGACAAGGTAGGTTAATAAAAAAAAATTGGGTAAGATGGTAATCTATGCATATAATAAATCAAGTGAAAATATTTTGTCTGTACATTTAGAATTTTTGACTGAAGTGGATAGAGGGACACTTAAGAGAATAAAAGTAAAAAATTTTTTTTTAATTTTTGTCTGTCTCTCTGTATGATCACGATTATCTCCGAAAATACTGAACCGATGTTTTATTTACGATTACAATTGAAAAAGATCTGTGGAGGTCAACTGGAAACAAATCCCCCAAGCCCCAGAAAGAGGTAAAGTTTGTATGGAAATTGGAAATTTTCTCATTTCTGGACTAGTATGTAAAATAAATAGGTATGTAAGTAAAGATGTGGGTAAAATGGACAAAATTCCCCCCTAAAGGGGTAAAATGGGAGGGTAGAGGTTTTATGGAAATTTTCTCATTTCTGGGCTTAGAAGTATAAATAATATCCATATTAATATTAGTATATTATAAAGGTGAAAGTAACTCTGTCTGTCGTCTTTTTACGTTTCAACCATTGAACTGATTTGGATGAAATTTGGTATGGAGGTGTGAGGCCCGAGAAAGGACATAGGGTATATTTGATTCCGGGAAATTCTACTGTTCCCGACGGATCGACACTAACGCGGGCGGAGCCGCGGGCAACAGCTAGTGACATAATATGACACATCGAAAGTGATTGATTTTCGAAAGTAGCGTCTTGCGTAACAACCGTATTAACGCTATCTCGAGAACTAACTGTCATTTCCCTTGTGCCAGGCGTTCCCGCGGCTGACGTGGACGAGACACGGGACTCCGATGAAGACGCGGGGGCGCGGGGCGGGGGACACTACGCGGACGGTAAGCTTCTTAACAACCGAACAAACAGATGGTAACATGACTCACGACGAAAAATGCGGTTTTCTGAATTTAAAACTAGCGGTCGAGCTGAAGTTAGTGGGACTCGGACTACCCTGAGCAGCCAGGGACAATGGCATCCAGTTGAATAGCTTTGGTAGGTGGAATATGGATTTTGAGTTCAAATAATCAGTGTGGACGAAAAAGATCCATATTTAGTGGAGTGAAACACTGCTGAAGTATCCCACCAGGTGGCCAACGTCGCGGAGACACAATGTAACATGTACTTTCTTTCGTAGGTTAGTAAATTAAAATATTATACAGTAGTCCTCTTGCTTATTCCAACTTTCGCTTAAAAAATATGAATTACGTTTCGCGAAAGTGACGTTCTACGTTGCGAAGAAACGTCACTTTCGCATAACGTCTTCTGTATTTCTATGCATATGAATGAATGCTTAGGAGAGAGGGGGGTTTGGCTTCGTTGTATGTCTACGTGTAAGCGCTGCGGCAGTGGTGACCTGTGCGCTCATATGATGTATCTCATCCCACGGGTTCGCTAACGAACTGACCTCCTTTGATAAGCCATGGTGTAGGTGAAAGTAACAAATGTTTTGCAGATGGCGCAGCAGAGGGCCAACAGCTTGTGGCAGGAAGTGCCCGAAACAGTTATTATGGCGAGCCTCAGAGCGCTGACACAAGGCACCAGTGTCATGTTTGTCTGAGGCAGTTTCAAAGGAATAGTACACTACAAAGACACTTAATAATTCACACCGGTGAGAAGCCAAATAAATGTAAAAATTGCGGGAAGCAATTCAGTCGAAAGGATACTTTAGAAAAACATTTAAGAACACACACTGGTGATAAACCATTTTCATGTAATGTTTGCGAAAAGCAGTTTAGAGACGAACGTTATTTAAAAGCTCATTTAAGAACACACACTGGTGAAAAACCATTTGAATGTAAGCTTTGTCGTCGTCGATTTGGTCACAGCAGTCATTTACATACACATTTGAGAACACACACTGGTGAAAAACCATTTGCATGCAATGTTTGTGAAAAGCAGTTTAGAGACAAAGGTTATTTAAAAACTCATTTAAGGACACACACTGGTGAAAAACCATTTGAATGTGAGCTTTGTCGTCGTCGGTTTAGTTACAGCAGTCATTTACTTACACATTTGAGAGCACACACTGGTGAGAAGCCAAATAAATGTAATGATTGTGGCAAGCAATTTAATCGAAATGATTCTTTAAAATCACATATAAGAACACACACTGGTGAGAAGCCATATAAATGCAATTATTGTGGCAAGCAATTTAATCAAAAGGGTTCTTTAGAATCACATATAAGAACACATACTGGTGAAAAGCCATATAAATGTAATGATTGTGGCAAGCAATTTATTCAAAAGTGTTCTTTAGAATCACATATAAGAACACACACTGGTGAGAAGCCATATAAATGTAATTATTGTGGCAAGCAATTTAATCAAAAGGGCTCTTTAGAATCACATATAAGAACACATACTGAAGAGAAGCCATACAAATGTAATAATTGTAGCAAGCAATATAATCAAAAGGGTTCTTTAGAATCACATATAAGAACACACACTGGTGAGAAGCCATATAAATGTAATTATTGTGGCAAGCAATTTAATCAAAAGGGTTCTTTAGAATCACATATAAGAACACACACTGGTGAGAAGCCATATAAATGTAATAATTGTAATAAGCAATTTAATCAAAAAAGTAATTTATTAAAACATGTAAGAATACACACTGGTGAAAAACCGTATGAATGTAAGGTTTGTCGTCGCCGATTTGGTCAGAGCAGTAATTTACATAAACATTTAAGAACACACATTGGTGAGAAACCATAACAATAGTGCTTCTTACTTTTGCATAGTGTTTAATGTCACGTTAGGAACGGGATCTTCATTCTCGTCCACACGCAACACAGGTTGATTGTCAAATATAAAGATATACAGGGTGGACACGACGTATACCTAATAATATTAAACCACGGGACTAGATCACTATAGTATAGAGACATTATAATAGCAGCCAAGAGACCAAAATGTAATTTTCATACAAAATTAATTTCTCTAACAACCTCTAACTACTGCGGCTGAGTCTTTTAGTTTCGCTTGGAATTATCTATTTTGGCGTTACTATATTAAAAAACCAATTGAGTTACCGCGGTTCTAATATCTCAAATAAAGGTCACATGGATGTGTACATTGTACAATTTGTGTCAATATTAATATAAGATCATCGTGTGCATTTCCCCAGCGGAAAAGTGTCGAATAATAAACGTTGACTATACTAAATCTTTAGTTGAAAGCTGCCTTCAAATGTTTATCGATGATTTAAATTTGTGTGTTCAGTAATTTTTGAGAAATTCGTCAAAAGCATATTGCGCCGCTCCCCCGCACCCTGCGCATCTCTTACGCATAGTTGCGTAAAAGCAATTAATATTAACTATATTACAAACATACTTTCCCAGATGCGCCACTTTTCCGCTGGGGAAATGCACACTGATGATCTTGTTTTATTATTTTTCGTGCAAAAGTGTTCAAATGCGTGTCATGCATACTATTACATAAATATTAGATATGAATATAATACTGACTACATAGAATGATAATACAATTATTCCTCAAATACGAGTATATCTAAGTATTAAAGTATCATCTAAGAAAGGTGGTATTTCATAATAAGAAATTACGATTTATATTGATACATAATGTTTAATTCTTAAATAAATTTACGGATAGGCTTTTAGATATTAGCAGTCCTATAATAAAACGAGGACTAACTTTAGTACCTGGCTTAAACCATTATCTGCCCAAAACAAATTGACAGTGACAGTTGGCCAAACGTCAAAGTGATATGTGTCGACTTATTTTGGTCGGATAATGGATTAAACCAGGTACTAAAGTAAGTCGTCGTTTTATAATAAGACGGCAGGAGTTTTATGGTAAACTAGCTTTTGCCCGCGGCTTCGCTCGCGTGTGGTTTTCCTTACTATCCCAACCCATAACTGCAAAGTCAACCCACGTAGTGGACTGACAAACACATTTTCTCTTAATACTGATATTATTAACCGACCTTAAACAAAGAGGTTCTCAATTCGTCCCGTACCGTATGTATGTAATATTGTTTTTTGTGTATATATTGTTCTGTACTAGCTTCTCAACATGTGTGCCTAATTTCATAAGTGTACCTTTGTTTGTATATTTGTATGTTTGTTTGCGCATATCTCAAACACTATAAAGCGGATTTTTAACATGTTTTTTAGTTACACAAATTATTGCGCATTTAAGGAAATAGTGCAGATTTTATTAAAATCAGTTCAGTACTTTTTGAAATTGTCTTGAAGCTAACTTATTTTTAATTTTAAAATAAACTAGCTGACATTCATGTTGTCTGAAATACTGAATATTTTTTAGAGCAGTAAGTTGTGAACGTGTTGTAACATACTTATAGATACTAACTCAACGATAATATATTTTATAATAGATACTTAAATACATAAACATCCAAGAAAATGTATTAGATAATTGTATTAAATAAACAATGCAATAAACATAGAGTAAACTTTAATTTGCTTAATAGGGTTTTATGAAAACTAAAACATTTTTTTGAATTCATATCTATGTTTTCCTTCGTGAATACTTTTGGTCACTTATTCATTGCCGAGCGATGTCTCTTCGATTTAAAAGACAAAAAGAGAAGCCGTTTGAATGTAATATTCGTCATAGTCGATTTACTCACAACAGTCATTTACATACATTTAATAATTCACACTGGTGAGAAGCCGGTTGAATGTAATCATTGTGGGTACCAATTTAGTCGAAAGGGTTGGTGATAGGATCCTGGTGTATCGTTAAAAGGTAGTTAAAATGAAAACAACACTAGTTTTTGGCGAGTCGCGATGTGCGGAGGACATAGTACACACAAGCGTCCTGTTGCATATTGTCGCGAAGCTCCCAGAACAGAATAGTCTAGAACTTTTCCGAACATCGTCTGTCGCGCTCATACATCTTCCATCCTGCTCACACATATGTATTCTATCCCGCTCATACACATACTCGAATATTCTGGAATGTTTTAGTTATCGGCCGTCGGGACCGGAAGTATATGGAACTTTCTAGATACCCATAAGTCAGTATATAAGGGAGCGGACGTGGCGATCGTTAATCAGTTTACCGCGAGTGTTCTTAGTGAGCTATACTAATACGAGTGATTTGTGTGCGACTGATAAGTGATAATTTATACGACCACAGCAACGGACCAGGACTACGAGTGCTTTGCGTTTTGGATATTCGACGTGTTGGAAGACCAGTCAGTGTTGGGATTCCGTAGTGAATAAATTCCCTCTGAAGAGTTTGGTGTTTTACTCCAAATCCTGAACCCTAACCACGTAACATTTGGTGTCAGAAGTGTGGGATTTGGAAATGCCAGTGTTGCCGAGGGACGAAGAAGATAAGGAAGGCGTCCGGACCCGGGCTCAACGTGCAATGGAGGCTACCGCAGCCGCCGCCCAAGTTGCATCCGCTCGACATGCGCCAGCCGCCCAAAACATCGCAGCCGAGCAACTGCCGCCCGTAGCCCCAGAGGTCGCAGCCGCCCAAGACATGGCAGCCGCCCAGGACATGGCAGCCGCCCAAGACATGGCAGCCGCCCAAGACATGGCAGCCGCCCAAGACAGGGCAGCCGCCCAAAATGTCGCAACCACCGAAGCCGTCACAGCCACCCAGGAAGTTACGGCCTCCCAAGAGATTGCCGCCGCCCAACAGATGCCAGCCGCCCATCATCAAGCCACGTTTCCTAGCCCCTCTTTCCAGGTTCCCACTCAAGCATCTTTTGATTTTGGTAGCTTGATGCAAATGTTGCAGTGCATAAATGAGAACCAGAGTAAACTGCAACGCATCAATGTGGAACTTAATGGAGAAATACAAAATATGCGGGATGAACAAAAGTGCTCGAGGGATGAACAAAAGCGTATGCAGGAAAAGCTGCATCATATGAGTGAGGACCAACGAATGGTATTAGCAGCTGTCAGCAAAGTCAGCAACGTGGTGGACCAGATCCGTAAGGATGTGGATTTGGTGGATAATCGCGTGACAGGTCTGGAAACAAACTTCTCCGGACTAGAGAAGAAAGTGCTGCGACTGGAGACAGTAGGCGTGAAAGTGACGTCGAGCAACGCTGTTGCTTATGCACCTGGACCCAAGGTGAAAGTGCCATCTTACGACGGAACTACTTCCTGGGCCGCGTATAAACAGCAGTTTCAAACTGTTGCCGCAAATGGATGGACTAATGAACAGAGCCTGACAGCCCTCACCGTTGCACTGAAGGGCTCCGCTTTGACAGTATTAGAAGCACTACCTAACTCAGGTAGTGACTTCAAGGACTTGTTGGAGGCTCTTGAAGCAAGGTACGGAGAACGCCACTTAGAGCACGTATTCCGAGCCCAGCTTCGCGACCGAGTCCAGCGATCAGGCGAGGGGTTACAACAGTGGGCATTAGAGATCGAGAGGCTCGTAAGGAAAGCGTTTCCCTCAGAAGACCCTCGGATGGTGGAGAAAAATCTACTGCAAGCCTTCGTGGATGGAATTAAGAATTCAGAGGTAAGGGCTACAGTAAAGCTCCAACATCACACCTCGCTTAAAGATGCCCTTGCACACGCCCTTGAAGTGGAAGCGGTAAGACAAGATGTGCAAGTTCATAAATTGAGAGAAATTAACGAGATAAGCGAGGTAGTCAAGGCGGTTAAGGCCCCTTCAAAGAAGGATAATGGAACTGGGCCTATGTGCTGGAATTGTGGTGAAAGAGGCCATTTACAACTCAATTGCCGCAAAAAGAAACAGTTAAAGGAAGAGCTCAGGGAACAGCTTAAAGAAGAGATCAAGAAAGAGATTAAGGAAGACCTAAGCAATCAGTTTATGATCTCTCCTTTAAAGAAGCAGGGAAACGAGTAACAGCCAGGACTAAGGGGCGGGTACTGGCTGGCTCAGAAGAAGCCCCAGCAATAATCATCTCACAGGCAAGCAATGAAAATTGTCTGGCAATATGTGGTTCAGTGGATGGGAAAAACTGCAGGATAACAGTAGACACAGGTGCATCTAGGACTATAGTTAAGCCACATCTAGTGAAAGCGGCAAGGGGACGCAAGAACATCAACTGTCGGCTTCTTTCTGCTTCTGGCCAGCCAATACCTGTCCTAGGAGAAATGGCAGTTACGATGTACGTGGGAGAGACACCCTATACTCACAATGTCATCGTAGCTGAAATCATTGATGATTGCATACTGGGCTTAGATTTTATGAAGAAATATAATTGTGGAATTGATATCACGAATGGTGTTTTCAAGTGTGGTAATGAAGAAATCTTCATTCTTGGAGCTTCCACTGGAAAAGTAACCTGCCTTAACAAAATTGTTATTCCTGATTCAAGATTCAAAGATTCAAAGATTTATTCAGAAAATAGGCCTTTTCAGGCACTTTTTCACGTCAATTCACCTTTAAAATTAAATAATACTTATTATATTATATTCAAATTATTAATTCTTGTTTAAAAGCTACAAACTACTAGCGTTTCGGAACCGACCACTGCAGAGAAGAAGACGCCGAAAGAAACTCTTCAACAGTATTGGTCGCCTACTTGCCTGAAGGGCTTTGTATGATATTTAATATTTTTCTTTTCTTTTTTTTTGATGTCATGTTATATACAATTTTAATTTACATATTTTTGTGGAACACGTTATGTTAGCGATCGAGCGTGCAACAACAACAGATATGATAAAAGTCTCAAAGAGGCCGAGCAGACCTGTCCCCCCTGGCAGCACCCGTTCACGAGTTGACGCATGGATCAGCCATCGCTGAGCTCAACCATATTAGAGGGAACTCGACGACCCGACACACAACGCCGCCACCAGTTTGAACATTTTAGTGAGCATGACTTACTCGATCTCAAGCACAAAACTCGAAAACTAATTGTCGACACTCGTTGACCGCAAACATATACATGTTTTACAATTGAGAGTTTATTTTAGACAATTATACAAAATAAAATAGCAGCAACAAAAAAAAAAGAAAACAATTATAAGTAAAATTAAAATAAAAGCGTTTAGAGAAGTCCTGCATATCACTCGAGGTCTCGACTCCAAGCATTCTTATCAACGAAATAATCATTAATGCCATAATAAGCTCTTTTCAATAATATATTTTTTGTAACGTCTTTAAACTTCGGAAATGGCAAAGCTGTAATATTGTCAGGAATTTTATTATACAAACGAATACTAAGCCCTAAGAATGTATTCATAGTTTTCTGTAGTCTAAAAGCTTCATTAACTAGTTTATTTTTGTTTCTAGTATTGTATGTATGAACATGACAATTCTTAACATATTTGTGAATATTTTGATGTACGTGCAGTATATTAGCAAGAATGTATTGTGACGCAACCGTTAAAATTCCAGTTTCCTTAAATAACTCTCGAAGAGAATCCCTAGCCCCTAGTTTATAAATTGATCGAATAGCACGCTTTTGCAGAACGAAAATGCTGTTGACGTTTGCACCATTTCCCCAAAGCAATATCCCGTAAGACATTATACTATGGAAATAGCTAAAGTAAACAAGACGTGCTGTTTCGACATCTGTCAGTTGTCTTATTCGCCAAACGGCGTATGCCGCGGAGCTTAGTCTACCAGCAAGAGCTGTAATATGTGGACCCCATTGTAACTTTGAGTCGAGAGTTATTCCTAGAAATTTTGTCGAGTCAACAAATTCTACCACTTCATCATTAACAACTATTTTTGTGGGCACATGCCTAACATTAGGGGTACAAAATTTGACACATTTAGTTTTTTTAGCATTGAGCAGGAGATTATTAGCTGTAAACCAATCTAATACCTGAGCGAGAGTGTCATTTACATCGTCAAAATTTGTCTTCTGTCTATCAACTTGAAAAACAAGTGATGTGTCATCAGCAAATAACACAGCTTTACAGGCACAGGCGTAGAATGGCAAATCATTAATATAAATGAGAAATAATAAGGGCCCCAAGATAGATCCCTGAGGAACTCCCATTTTGACAGACATCCCACTTGATTTAACTCCATTAAAACTAACTTTTTGTATTCTATTTACCAAGTATGATTTAATTAGCCTCAAAGATTCACTTTTCACCCCATAATAACTTAATTTATTTAATAGCGTTTCATGGTCTACACAGTCGAATGCTTTAGTAAGATCACAAAAAACTCCTATTGCATTTTGCGACTTTTCCCATGCCTCTAGGATATGCGTGAGCAAAGCAACTCCTGCATCTGTGGTGGAACGACCTTTAGTGAAACCATAATGTTCACTATGGAAAAGTTTATTTTTATTAAAGAAAGAAAGTAACTGTTTGAATATTAACTTTTCAAAAATTTTACTTAATACTGGAGCCTGGACGAACACAGGCTCAAATAATGGTGAGACTGCCCACGACGGCTAAGAAAACAGAGGCAAAGAGATGTGTTTTGATTGAGGACACATTACACAAACCAACTGCGAGAGGACTCCTAACAGCAAGAACCTTAGTGCGTGGAAGCGATACTGCAGTGGTAAGAGTGGTTAACCTAGACTTCCATGAGGTCAGCCTCAATGAAGGAGATACTGTGGGAAAATGCGAAGAAGTTGTGTGGATGAGAAAGTGTCAATCAAAGCTGAGCTCAGTGTCACCTAACATCGCGAATAACTCTACAATTATTGATCTTCTGAAAGACAGCAAAGATAATCTGACTTTTAAGCAATACTCGGACGCAAAGAAGTCACTGTTGCGTTTTGCTGATATCTTCTCTTCGAAAGAAGAAGATCTTGGAAGAACTTCATTAGTTCAGCACAGGATTGACACTGGAAGCGAAAGACCTATTCGTCAGCGAGCAAGACGAATACCGATTGCCAAGGAGAAAGAAGTTGAAGAAATGTTGGAGGGCATGAAGAGAAATAAAGTTATAGAACCATCTGCAAGTCCTTGGTGTTCTCCTGTGGTTCTAGTTAAGAAGAAAGATGGCAGTACACGGTTTTGTGTAGATTATCGACGACTAAACGAGATCACTAAGAAGGACAGTTATCCGTTGCCCCGAATTGATGACATCTGGATACTCTAAGTGGAATGCGATGGTTCTCTACTTTGGACCTAAAATCTGGCTACTGGCAGGTAGAAATACACCCAGAGGATAAAGAAAAGACCGCATTCTCGACTGGCAAGGGTTTATGGCAGTTCAATGTTATGCCCTTCGGATTATGCAACGCGCCGGCTACTTTTGAGCGACTTATGGAGTGTGTACTAGCTGGATTAGTAGGAGATGCCTGCTTAGTATATTTGGATGATGTCATCATCATGGGCAGAGACTTTGATGATCATTTGCGGAATCTAGAGAAAGTCCTAAGGAAGATACGGGGAGCAAACTTAAAACTGAACTCAAAGAAATGTCATCTATTCAGGAACAAAGTAAACTACCTCGGTCACGTAATTAGCAGTGAGGGTGTACAAACCGATCCTGATAAAGTTGAAGCAGTGCAAAAGTGGCCTACCCCGAAGGACAAGACAGAGGTGCGAGCCTTCATGGGACTGTGCTCATACTACAGGAGATTTGTCAAAGGATTCTCAGAGGTTGCTAAACCTTTACACCGTTTGACAGAAGACAAACGACCTTTCTTCTGGGACGAGACTTGCGAGAATTCCTTCCAAAAATTGAAGGAAAGTTTATGTAAAACTCCAATTTTGGGATATCCACAGACTGATGGTCAATTCATCGTTGACACAGATGCAAGTAACACAGCTATTGGTGGAGTGTTATCTCAGAAACAAGGTGACGCAGAAGTTGTAATAGCTTACTTCAGTAAATCTTTGTCAAGGCCTGAGAGGAACTACTGCGTTACACGGAAAGAACTCTTAGCTGTGGTAAAAACGCTGCAACATTTCAACAAGTATCTCATCGGCAGAAAGTTTAAACTGAGAACTGATCATGCTGCTTTGAAGTGGTTGCTTCAGTTTAAAAACCCGGAAGGTCAAGTTGCTCGTTGGATTGAACAACTCCAAGAGTTCGACTTTGTTACTGAACATCGCAGTGGAAAGTCACATGGAAATGCTGACGCGCTTTCAAGAAGGCCTTGCTCAGAAGATTGTAAACACTGTGTCAAACAGGAGTCTAAAGAAATCGCTGTGAAATTAACAAGGGCGAGTCCGCCGGGACCATGGGATGACGCGATCTTCAGAGAAGCTCAGGAGGATGATGAAGACATAAGGCTTATTATTGCATGGAAGGAACGCGGAGCAGAAAAACCTAAATGGGTAGAAGTTGCACCTACAAGCCCAATCACCAAAGCTTACTGGGCTCAATGGGACAGTTTTGTCTTGGAGGACGGAATACTTTACCGTAAATGGGAAAAACCAAATGGCAAAGAGTTTCACCTACAAGTAGTTGTTCCAAGAGCTAAAGTAAAAGACGTTCTTCGTGAAGTCCACGATGGGGTGTCCGGCGGACATCTTGGCGTCAAGAGAACATTAACAAAGATACGAGAAAGGTTCTACTGGCTCAACTGTCGAGAAGACGTGGAGGATTGGTGTCGCAAATGTACCATATGCGCTGCTGTGAAAGGGCCATCGACAAGAAATCGCGGTAACCTCAAGCTCTACAACGTTGGTGCACCCTGGGAACGCATTGCAGTTGATGTGGCAGGACCATTTCCTATAACTGAGTCGGGAAATAAATACTTCATGGTGGTAATGGATTACTTCACCAAGTGGCCTGAAGTATTTGCCATACCTAACCAGGAAGCTGCAACAGTAGCCTCTAAATTAGTTGAGGAAGTGATATGCCGGTTCGGTGTGCCCTTGGAAATCCACTCCGATCAAGGACGGAACTTCGAATCACAACTATTTCAAGAAATCTGTAAGATTTTAGGAATGCACAAAACAAGGACCACGCCATATCATCCTCAGTCAGATGGCATGGTGGAACGCTTTAACCAGACGCTGGAGAGGCATTTGGCGAAATTGGTTGATAACCATCAAAGAGACTGGGACAAGTACATACCGCTATTTCTCCTCGCTTACCGGACTTCAGAACACGAAAGCACAAGAGTGACCCCAGCTTTTATAAATTTTGGCAGAGAACTTCGGTTACCGGTAGATTTGCTAACGGGAAGACCACCAGAAGTTTCTCACACTGTGACAGATTATGTCTCGGATCTTCGGGAAAGAATGCGAGATGTATATGACCTAGTTCGGGAAAACGGGCTGCAAGCAAGCGAGAACATGAAAACTAGATACGACCGAAGAGCAAATACGAGTGGCTATGAAGAAGGAGCTTTAGTGTGGCTTCACAACCCAATACGCCGCAAAGGAAAATCTCCAAAGCTGCAGACGAGATGGGAAGGGCCATATAAGGTGATCACCCGCATGAACGATGTGACATACCGCATTCAACGACAACCAAGAGGAGCATTCAAAGTGGTGCATGTAGACCGCTTAGCACGTTATCATGGCAGCAACAGTGACGCTCGGGACGAGCGTCTCTAAGAAGGGGGCAGTGTCGCGAAGCTCCCAGAACAGAATAGTCTAGAACTTTTCCGAACATCGTCTGTCGCGCTCATACATCTTCCATCCTGCTCACACATATGTATTCTATCCCGCTCATACACATACTCGAATATTCTGGAATGTTTTAGTTATCGGCCGTCGGGACCGGAAGTATATGGAACTTTCTAGATACCCATAAGTCAGTATATAAGGGAGCGGACGTGGCGATCGTTAATCAGTTTACCGCGAGTGTTCTTAGTGAGCTATACTAATACGAGTGATTTGTGTGCGACTGATAAGTGATAATTTATACGACCACAGCAACGGACCAGGACTACGAGTGCTTTGCGTTTTGGATATTCGACGTGTTGGAAGACCAGTCAGTGTTGGGATTCCGTAGTGAATAAATTCCCTCTGAAGAGTTTGGTGTTTTACTCCAAATCCTGAACCCTAACCACGTAACAATATCATTAGTGCGACTGACCCGGCTGTTTTTTTTTTTAAATTGACTTTTTAGCTAGCTCCACGTGAGCTTTCGCTACTTCACCGGGCGTTTGAGGCGAGGGCAGAGTGCCCTCAACCTTTATAGACAACATCACCAAAGGGCCCAAAGGAGGGATGACCCGGCAATGTGGGGGCGCCGTCTTTTAAAGCAAAGCATAGGTAAGTACATAGATGCTTCTGAGTCCCTTCCTCCTTGCATATTATTTTTATTAATATCTAATGTTATCTTACAGGTTACTACTGATCCAGTGTTAAGTATGAAGTATTTAGTTTTACATTTCTACATTTATTTAAGTATTTATATTTGTTTTTAACAAATATCTTAATTTAACTTAAATGTAATAGTTAAGAAAATGTAACTGACTGTGTCGATACCTCTTACAGTATCGCTATAAGAGTTTCCTAAACCTTGAAGTACTGGTTTCCAAGTGAGATGTAATCTCCATCCTCCGTCTTGGTTGAAAGTCTATTTTTAGTTTAAAACTATTTTCGAATGTAGATAGAACCCGAATCGTTAACGCCATGTATTTGCAATTTTATCATTCAATACTAGTTTGACAGTAATGGTGTTAGTTTCATTTTTTGATCAGTCTTATTTAAATCTGTTTCTGTCACTAAATTGTTGACGTGTCGAATTGAATTCTTCTTTATCATCTTCCTTTGTTTCTAAACCAGCATAAGGCTTAAGGACGATAACGAGAAACCTTATTAAATTTTTAACACATATTACACGGAATTCTAATTTCATTCTTATCTAGCTTCTCTTCTTTTTCAAACAGTTGTTAAAAGATACTATGGATTGTTCCATTGAAACATTTTTTTAATTTCTGTGTCATTGTCTTTAATACGAAATCCGGTAAATCTGGTGCAATAAAGTCTATCAAAGCACCTGTTTCAATGGATGTCCTCATCACGAGTAACAGTTTTTCCTTTCATATAGCGTAGTCTAGCAATGAAATCCTTGCATTATGTGACATGTGAGCTCATATTATGTATCTCATCCCACAGGTTCGCTAAGTAACTGACCCCTTTGTAAAGCAATGGTGTAGGTGAAAGTAACAATTTTTTTGCAGATGACACAGCAAAGGGCCAACAGCGTGTAGCAGGAAGTTCACGAAACCGTCTTGATTACTGTTTCGTGAACTTCCTGCCGCAGGTTGTTGACCAGCCTCAGAGAGACCCGCCCGCGCAGAACGTCATGTTTGTCTGAGGCAGTTTCGGTGGAATAGTCGTCTACAAACTGGTGAGAAGCCGTATAATTGTGAAAAGCAACTTAATCGTAAGGATACTATAGTATTACAATTAAGGACGCATACTGGTGACAAACCAACATGATGTAATAGTTTCTGCTTCTCTTGTATCGTTTGTAATGTCACGTTAGGAACGGGAACTTCATTCTCGTCTACATTAAACCACGGATATACTTGATTACTATAGTATAGAGACATTATAATAACAACATTAGTCTTCACATGAATATCGTAAAAGGCGACTTAGGAAATATAAGCTAAACAAAGCTCATAAACATCAATGAGACCTCTCCAATCCGTCTGGCCAGCGACGAGAGTGTAGGCCAAATCCTGTCTGCTCCGGCCAAGTATGGCTCCGGTAGTACAGAGAGGGTCATGCTGCTGCAGAGACTAAAGAGACCTGATGATGATGATGATGATGATTATAATAACAGACAAGAAACCAACATGTAATTGTCATACAAACAAATAACCAAATCTCTGTAGCAACCTGTATCTAGTGCGGCTGCTTGTTTTAGTTTTGTAGGTCATTCAACCTTGACTAGACACTATATTCTTTAAAAATATGTTATTCGTAGATTCAAAACAACTGATATTTCAAAACTGCTTTTCTCTAAAACTTCTCGAAAAAATTGTATGTAAATCTGTATGGATGTATGTATTAAAGTATGTATGTAAGATTCTTTATTTTATCATAACTGCTGACTCACGGACTTGGACGTAGTATCATGTAAAAACGGGTCATTCACGCGCTATTTGTCGGGATTGCCGACTATATCTCCCGACGACATAGCACGTGAGTGACCCGCTTTTATTACCCAACTGCCAAGAAGGGTAATGTGTTTCGCGCGTATCATGTATGTTTGTAAATTTCTTTATTACCTCGTATCATCTTAACGGCTGGATGGATTCCGAGAGTTAAGATCAGGTTCGCCTGTATGTATTTATAGTCACAAGCGTGTATATACTCAACTGTATTTCATTTGAGACCTTATCACATTGACTTAAGACCCGATGAGTATATATTAATGCTCGTGACGCTCTAACGACAATTGTCACGGAAGATGAACTGTGGCTATTGAATGCGTGAGTTTATTCCGCGACAGAATACCTCGATAGACCTAAGTGTTGACATGACTTGTAATTCTAGGTCCAATAACTAGTAATGACAAGAATTGTTATTATAGATAACTAATTTTATTCTCAGTATACATGACATGACTTCAGTAAGTCAACTACAAACTTTTAACTAAATATGGCAAATCTGTTGGTACCTAGTTATATTTTAACACGTTAATTGATTGTAAACCTCGATAAGCAAATAAAGAATGGAATTTAATTGTGTTGACATTATTTTTTGGTTTGGCTCCTGTATTTATTTGGTTAATAAAACACACATACAAGAGATAGTATGGCGTTGATCTACTTATGTAGCTACATGAAAAGCATGCAGTTGTTTGGTTATTAATCTTATGTTAGCGTAGATTCATTTTGATACATCCAGTTTACTGTCGTCTTCGGAAGGCCCGCCATAACTCCACCAAGGGCGCCACTGGTAGGCAATACAAAGGTTTTAAATTATTTATTGCAGCTGCGTTCAACATTTTTTTTTACATGAATTCGATGTAATATTACGTATCCTATGAGGAACTAAGATTCGCTAAAGTACAGACTATCTTGTTCAGGCTCAAAAACAATGTCTTGCTCGAGGTTCTCCTATAATCCTTTTCCCGTAAAGGTCAGTCTAAATCAGTTTTTCACTTTCATTGTTTTTATATTTCATATAGTTTAGGAATATATCTGAGAATTCACACTGGTGAGAAGTCACATAAATGTAACTGCGGAAAGCAATTTCTTTGTAAAGTTAATTTGGAAAACACATTTGACAAGTCACACTGCTGAGAAACCATAGGAATTTAATTATTATCAATGTCGACATGCTCTATACAGTGCATTACGTACACATTTAATAACTCTTACTGGAGAGAAACCATCATCATCGTCATTTCAGCCACAAGAAGTTCCCAAAGATTTTTCTCTCCATGGAAGGAAATCGCCGTACTCACCACGTTGGAAGGGCGGGTGGCGAGCGCTGTTTGTTTCGCTTCTTGTGCGTTCACGCCGACGCCCATCGCAAGCATGTAGAAGCTGGGTAAGGATAGGAATGTGTTTATTTGAATGGAATAAAAGTACAGGGATACTACTTAGTCGAATGAATGGGGGAAAGCAAGTAGCAAAATTAAATAATGTAATAATTGTGGTGTGGGGAGCAATTTATTGACAAGGGTCATTTAAAAACACATTTAAAAATTGACATTGGTGACAAACCGTTCTAATGTAATATTTTTCATAGGCGATTTGCTCAGTACACACACATTTAAGTACCCCTACTGGTGAGAAACCATTTAGAAGTAATCTTTGTTGTTGTCGATTTGCTGTTATTAATTCATTACATACACATCTGAGAACTCCCACTAGTGACAAACCTTACGAATGTCATAAATGTGGGATGTAATTTCGTCCATTGATTAACTAAGAAGGACATCTGAGAACTCACACTGGTGAGAAACCATCTCATTGTAACAAGTGTCATGTTCGATTTGCTGAGTACAGTAAAATACTTACACATTTACGAGCACACTTGTGATAAGACAGAGGAGTGTTATGTTCGTCATCGTAGCTTTGTACAAATCAGAACATACATACACATTAAGAATCCTCACCACACACACATATAGCTATTTGTTCAAGTAGATATATTCGAAATATGTACAGTACCTGGTGCAAGACACGAGTCCACCAAATGTTTATTGGAACACACCAGACAGTCAAATATCGGCGTGCTCCGTGGCGCAGTGGTTATCACGTCAGCCTGCGACACGAGGGTTCCCGGGTTCGATCCCCGGCCAGGTTAAGATGAAAAATCGGCCAAGTGCGAGTCGGACTCGCGCACGAAGGGTTCCGTTCCGTTATCTATAAAAACGGCAAAAAAATCATGTCTGTTGCATGGGAGCCCCCTTATATATTTATAGCGGCAACAGAAATACATCATCTGTGAAATTGTCTTAACTAAATCGGTTCATAAGATACAGCCTGGTGACAGACGGACAGACAGACAGACGGACAACGGAGCGATATTAATAGGGTCCCGTTTTTACCTTTTGCGTACGGAACCCTAAAACGATCTTTTTTAGATTCTTGGATGTTTCAGGGTCTTGAATGTTCATCTATATAAGTAATGGTATATAAGTATCTATTACAAAATATAGTATCGGTGAGTTAGTATCTTACGACACAAGTTCACAACTTACTGGGGCTAGGTTTGGTGTATGGACCAGTTAGGGTGATGTGAATCCTTAATTTGAAACAGGCAAAGAATGTGCCGCATGCGTTACACTTTGCGGCCTTGGACCCCACATAAAAACAAAGGTGCCGCAATATAAAATGTTTTTTAATCGGTCGGAACATCACTGAGCATTTCGTTATCGTGTCAGCCCAACAAGTCCAGTGCTGGACATAGGTTTTCCCAAATAATTTCAAATACGACTTGCTAGAAGCGGCCCAGCGCCTTTCTGCGACCGTAGCGAGGTTGTCCGTCCATCTGGTGGGTGGGTATCAGACTGCGCTTTTCGTTACATCTCGCCATTCGAGAACCTTTTTGTCTCACCGGCCATGGGCAGGAACTTCGTCGTACCGTATGCACCAATTTAGTTTTTGAAGGATCTCTTGTAATCCAATACATATCTCAGTAACCGATCCGATGCGGATGGCACGACGTGTTTTGAAAATGGAGGCCGCCGCATTGAATCGGTTAACATAAATTAAGTCTCAATAATTATAACAAAAAACATCGGTATCATGGAATCTGAAGGATTATAGGCCCAATTCATGCTAGATGCTAGACACCCCTCTCAGGAGTCAGCTCAAACCGAGACGCGACGCGACTGAAAAGTAGCAATGAAATATATCTTTATTTAATAAACGAAAAGGTACACATTTCATGGACGGCCTTAGGAAATGGCTCGCGGCGGTGCTTCGCCGGTAGACGCGGCGCAAGAGTGGCGCTGCGCCTCGTGACGCTGCGTTACAGCCCGCTGGTGCAGCTTGAATGCCTCAGCTTGTGTCGCCACGTGCCTAAGTAGTGGGCACGCTGTGGCAATCTTTCCCCTCTGTATAATAGTGGTGTAGTAGTGTAGATAGGCCTCGGCCACCGGCTGCGGGTGCACTGCCAAGCGATCGGCCACACGATGCTCGGCGACTACACCCACAGCGACGCCATGGATAGTGCGCCTCGCAGAATGTTCCTGCTCGCTGCCAGGCCCACACATGCCCTACGGCATCGGCCAGCGCCACAAGTGTGTTGGCTCAATTACATATTCCGGCTATTTGTATCGTGTAAAAATTATTTTGTACTTTATGCAATAAGAATTTCAAAAACTGTACTATCTCAAAAAGTACTTAACCGATTTTGATAAAATTTGCATTAATCCCTAGTTGCGCAATACCTTGTACAACTAAAAAAGAATGTTAGCAATCCGACTTGAATTTTTTAAGATATGCGCAGACAAACATACAAGTATACACACATACACTTATAAATTAGGCACTCATGTTGAGAAGCTTGTACAGAACAACATATACACAACTGCAATCCCGACAATATTAGAGAGAGAAATCGCACGTAAGCGAAACCGCAGGCAAAGGTATTTACAATGAAAACTCCAAAGAATATAACATATAAAAGCCTATCCTTAAATTTATTTCAGAATTAAACATTATTATACATCGAAAATTCTTATTATGGTGTACCTAACGATATACCTACCTGGTTTCTAGGTGATACATTGTAATATACTTATACTCGTAATTGAGAAAACTGCATATCATTAATGTTTAATATTTATGTGATAGATAGCAAAACATGAGAGTCTGAAATAATATTAAGTATTGAAACAAATTGTACACATGTTAACATAACTACACTACAAAAGGAGGACTTAATGCTAATTCTCAGCATTCTCTAACAGTCGAACCTTTGGGTTGTTCAGAGAGTTTTGTGTTACGTGTTAAATATAGTGTTACGTCAAGGTTCAATGACTCCAAGCGAAACGAAAATACGCAGCCGCAGTAGACACAGGTTGTTACAGAAACTTGGCGATTTGTTTTGTATAAAATTACATTTTGGTTGTGTCCGTTACGCCAGCCAGATTTTGTTGAAAATTGTCGAAAATCGACATTGTAGTGCAGTAGATAATTAGATATAGAGCTTCTGTAAATGGTAAGCTAATTTTTAAATTTGGTAAACGTATACTTTTTAATTATTTGATAAAAACAGTTCCGGCTAGAGTAACGTTACCGTAGCCAGATCTTTTTTTGTTTAACGGGAATTTTGAAATAAAAGTTATGTAAATAATTAAATATCAATTTGGTATAAATGTTACAACTTAAATTGTAATTGTATTTGCTATGGTTACGAAGATATTTGAAATCCTGCTGGAGTAACGGTTTGCCCAATTGCTGTATCTTGGAATTGACTAAGCAGATGATGATGATTTTTGCACAGGACATCTGGCTAATTAGTTATAGTTTATAGCGCAATAAAGGAATTCACAGTAATTAACCGTTTAGAAGTTATTTTCATTAAATAGAAATATGCTTTAATAGGTCCTAGCACTTCCAATAAGCGCTCCAAAGACTAACTTTAAACGTTATTATATAGTGAAATACTGTCTATAAATGGTACCAAAGTTTCATTAGTATCCTATACGTAATTAAAAAGTTATGATGAATCTTCGATTTGATCCGGACATGGCGCGCGGAGGAGTTATTTAACGACCGATTAACCGAGTTTCCTGTACGAGTGGTCACAGAATCTTTTGTAAATAATTAGATATACATGTCAATTTAATACCTATTAAAATTCAGACTTGTAGATTAATTAATTAACGAAATAATTGAAAAAAATATGTTCGCGTGGTTACCCGACTAAATCTAGAATGTTATGAAAAAGCGGCCGCGCCATACATTATACCAACCTTCTTAAACTTACTAGATAATTTCATACTCGTACGTGTTTTGTACAGACGAGCTACATAAGTGATATAATAAAACTTAGTTATAACTAATATTATATTAATATATAATAAACATTTTTGTATCTTTAGATAGAATACTGTTGACTAGCTCCGTGGCGCAGCGGTCAACATGCCAGCCTGCGACACGGAGTGACCGGGTTCGATCCCCGGCCAGGTCCAAATGGAAAATGATCTTTTTCAGATTGGCCTGGGTCTTGGATGTGTATCTATATATGTATTTGTTATAAAATATAGTATCGTTGAGTTAGTATCCCATAACACAAGTCTCGAACTTACTTTGGGGCTAGCTCAATCTGAGTGATTTGTCCGAAAAAAAAGAAGATCAAAAATTATAATACGTAGGTAATAGAACATATAGAGGACCTAACTGTATAGATAATGTTTATCATATAAAGATATTAACTAAGGTAAGTAAGTTTATAAATTAGCTTCAAAAATAATCACAGGTTTTTTCTTATGGACCAATATGCAACGTCGCATGCTTATCTGAAATTAAAAAGAAAGAATTTATAAATACCTATATCTTTTTTATGTTATCGTTCCGAATAAGTTAAAGTAAAATACTTGTAGTCATATATAAAGTTTTATTGTATTAAATCACAGATCAACAATAATAAAATGTAATAACATCACAGTGTAGTATGTACTTACATATTTTATCTGCAGTAAGTATCTACTTCCTATTGCTTTCTGTAATCTGATTAAAAAAATCACAAATGTCTTAGACTAGCTGTTGCCCGCGACTTCGTTCGCGGCAATTTCCGTTAGTATGATTAATTAGTATAGATGAATAATTTTCCCCGTTTTCAAAATTTTTTTTATTGATGCTTCGCTCCTATTGGTCGCAGCGTAATGTTTTATAGCCTAAAGCCTTTCTCAATAAATGGACTATCCAACACAAAAAGAATTTTCCAATTTGAACCAGTAGTTCCTGAGATTAGCGCGTTCAAACAAACAAACTCTTCAGCTTTATAATATTAGTATAGATAAAGATAGTCGTATTCTTAAATTACGTTTTTAGTATAAAAATCAAAATACAATATTATAAATAAACGACATAACAATGCAGTTTACTTCTTAGGATAGGTACTTTTTGAAACAGTACAAGCTAAAGCTTTGTTTTATAGTAAACACTAGCTTTCGCCCGCGGCTCCGCCCGCGTTAATGTCGATCCCACGGGAATAGTACTTTTTCCCGGGATAAAAGGTAGTCTATGTCCTTCTCTGTACTCTAGAGAACCTGTATACAAAATTTAGTTCAGTAATTACGGCGTGAAAGTGTAACAAACAAACAAACTCACTTTCGCATTTATAATATTAGTAAGGATAACGCAGATTAACTACGAGTAAATTATCAAGATGCTTCCACTACTAACTGCTAAGCTGTAACTGGTAGCTAGTAGCTATTTTAAAATAAATGTACCTACTTTGTAAAAATAGCTCGTCTGTACAAACCGCGTATGTATTATCCTGTAAGTTTTAGAAGGTTGGTATAATGTATTGCGCGGCCGCTTTTTTATAACATTCTAGATTTGGTCGGGTAACCACGCGAACATATTTTTTTCAATTATTTCGTTAATTAATTAATCTACAGGTCTGAAATTTATTAGGTATTAAATTGACATGTATATCTAATTATTTACAAAAGATTCAGTGACGTACAGGAAACTTGGTTAATCGGTCGTTAAATAACTCCGCCGCGCGCCATGGCCGATACAAATCGAAGATTCATCATAACTTTTTAATTACGTATAGGATACTAATGAAACTTCGGTACCATTTATAGACAGTATTTCACTATATAATAACGTTTCAAGTTAGTCTTTGGAGCGCTTATTGGAAGTGATAGGACCTATTAAAGCATATTTCTATTTAATAAAAATAACTTCTAAACGGTTAATTACTGTGAATTCTCTTATTGCGCTATAAACTATAACTAATTAGCCAGATGTCCTGTGCAAAAATCATCATCATCCGCTTAGTCAATTCCAAGATACAGCAATTGAGCAAACCGTTACTCCAGCAGGATTTCAAATATCTTCGCAACCATAGCAAATACAAATACAATTTAAGTTGTACCATTTATACCAAATTGATATCTAATTATTTACATAACTTTTATTTCAAAATTCCCGTTAAACAAAAAAAGATCTGGCTACGGTAACGTTACGCTAGCCGGAACTGTTTTTATCAAATAATTAAAAAAGTATACGTTTACCAAATTTAAAAATTAGCTTACCATTTACAGAAGCTCTATATCTAATTATCTATTGCACTTCAATGTCGATTTTCGACAATTTTCAACAAAATCTGGCTGGAATAACGGACACATTTTGGTTAGTTTTGGTTTCCTGGCTGCTATTATAATTTCTTAATACTATCTAGTAAAGCCCGTGGTTTAATATATCACGCATATTTTATAAACTTATGTTGGATGTGGACGAGAATCAAGATCCCGTTCCTAACGTGACATTAAAAACTATGCAAAAGTAAGAAGGATGAGATGTTGACACCCGACTACGTGCCAGTGGGACTCCCATACTTCAGATTCAGGCCACTCATCACAGACATATGCCAAGTCTTTCGCGGAACTTGCTCGGCTGTGGAATTCGCTTCCACTCGACATAAGAATGGCTCCCTCGGCTGATTCATTTAAATTTAATCTGAAAACGTCTATTTATATATATTTATAAGTTGCTGAAATTTCTTTCATCTCGACTTTAATGTCGGTTTTTTTAACGCCCGATCTCCCGCCTCGAGACCCTCAAGGAGAAGGAGAATCAGGATTCTTCTCTACGAAAATGGTATTCCCCAAAACTTCAGTTAAAATAATGGAAGTATGAATAGCTGCCTGTGTCTGTAGTATGTGTATATTTATTTTTGAGTCAAGCAAGTTGCAGTATCTGTGTAAGCTTTTGGCTATTGTTCCGGTTGATCCTATAACTATTGGTACTGCGTGGGTTGGCATTTTCCATAATCGGGTTATTTCTTATATTATTATATATATTATTTCAGATATATATTGATGTAATCTTTATAAGGACAGAGGAGTTTACTAGTTATTAAATGAAAACTAACTAAAAATAAAATAGCCTACATAATTAAAAATAACCATTATAAATAAAAAATGTCCCGCAATTCGTTGTCACGCGGAAGGGTACCTAGAAGGCTGACAGCATTGCCACGTTGGATGGCAATGCTTATTCTTTGTCCTAGAAAATTGCCAGCCCTCTGGTCACCCGACACCTCAACCAGCTTTCGGCTTAATGACTTAAATAGATTATGAGCCGACGGGGCCCATGGACCAAGTGTCTCCACCCCAAACGGCTCAAAAATGAAACCGTTGCCGATGCAGGCATATTTGCGCCGTTTGAGGGACTCGGCATTGGCTGCAGCCATGCCTGCCTTAGACCCAGTGCTGGGGAGGTGGGAAGGCGCGAATGTGTCGACACACGTGGCATCCCAAACAAGTGGCCTTCCCATCCTCCACGGCACAAGGGTCATTCCGTCCGGCCTCTTGCCATCCTCACGCACCAGGCCATTTGGTTCTAAAACAGCTGGCACGTGAATGGTGACAAGAGCCCTTTGGATTATGTTATTAATGGTGGCATGGCGCGCCATGCGACCTGTACTTTTGAGACACGAAAGTCCATGACGTCCAAACTGGTCTACGGTATCGCCGCAAAGACAACGATGCGGGACATTCGCTTTAGCTCCTAAACGCAGACATGTCGCCAGACGGAATGTATTATCGTCCAGAAAGGTACCCAAAGTGAAAGAAGGTAAGGCCTGTAACCAAAGTCCTGACTCCCACTCCGCAACGGCAAGGAGACGCGCTCGTTCTGCAGAGTTGCCACAAGAAGATTCAAGTAGGTTACTCTGTACAAGTCTGCAGAGCGGCTCGTCCCAACTCCTCTGAGAAGAAGGGTTACCTGGAAATTCCGAATTTAAACAAAGCTCTGACCAAGCGTCTCTGGCTTCTGTCATATAAGCAGTTTCATAAGAGGGGTTTTGTAAAATTTTCTTAAAAGGTCTTGTATGCTATGGACAGAAGACAAAAATGCTGGCAAAGCAACACTAGAAATTTTTCGTATTCCAAGTCCTCCTAGCCTTATAGGTAAGGAGGCTTGTTCCCAAATAAAGTGATCAAACTCAATGTTTAAAAGAGACGCCAAAGTGTTTTTAATGACGTTATCTAATTTTGTAAGAAGATCCGGGTATTTCCACAGATGACTGCACCGTAAATTTGTGACGTAGCATTCTTCGAAGATACCGTCACAAACACCGCACTACAGTGATACTTGTAGGCAAGTAATGTAAACGCACACACACAGCGATGAACCGGCGCACGCGCGTTCAGTCACGTAGGCCAAGAACTGGATCAAACCAGTTAGGAGTCTATAAAAGCAACGACGCGCGCTTAGCAGGGCCAGAGACAGCCGGTGTCTCATTCATAAGCCCCAAGGGCTCCCCCCAGCAGACCCCCACCTCTGATGCGCCACAGCGCTCCTCCGGCTAGCCGGGACCCGGACGCTCTGGCCTTCGGAGCCGCTATCGATACCATCCACGAAACGCATGATGATCTCTTAGAGATCATCGAAATGGGTCATGCTTTATTGGCAGCAAACGGCGACATTCTTGCCAGAATGGCAATAGTATTCGAATACCGGGATCTAATCAAAAGATTAGAAAGTTCCCAACCCAACCTCTACTCGCGTTAATATGGGTAGTCTCAATTTGAGAAATAAACCCAGGTCCCTTACCATTGCGTACTACAACGTAAATGGCTCCTTCAATCAAAAGAAACCCCTCATCCAGGAGTTTCTTATCAACCATCACGTTGACATTTTCCTCGCACAAGAGACCATGCTTAAGGCCCATACCCGTAACCCCCGCATCGCGAACTACAACATCATCCGTAATGACAGATTAAATGCCGAAGGCGGCGGTACTTTAATCTATTACAAAAGGTCTCTTCACTGCACCCAATTAGAACCCCCCCCCGAATCTCGTCAACATCGAGTGCTCCCTCTTCCGGATAGCCATGACCGGTCATGCGCCTATCAACATAGCCTCGATCTACCAGAGAAAGAGGCTGCTCCGAAGCGACCTCGAAATCCTCTTTTCGCTGACAAACTCCACCATTTTGGCTGGAGATTTCAACAGCAAGTCAGTTCGTTGGCACTCAGTCACGGACTCGACCAACGGAAGAATTCTAGAGAACCTCTATGACGAGGGTGACCTAGATTTCGACGTTGTTGCCACATTAGCCCCCACGCGTTACCCTACCGTAGAAGGACAAAACCCCAGCGTTCTCGACATTGCCCTCCTAAAGAACATCACCCTTCAGGTGTGTTCAGTAGAGGTCCACCCTGACATATCTTCCGACCACAGACCAGTAGTACTGCAACTAGGACCGACAGACAACGGACGCATAGAGCATACAAGGACGGTGACCGACTGGAAGAAACTTGGAAAAGTTATCAACCAGTCGACACCGCACTTGGATGCAATCCCCGACCAAATCACCACGACTGACGAGACTGACCTCGCAATCTCTTCCCTCAACAGCCACTTGCAAGCATCCTACAAGGAATGCTCTCGCGAAGTCCCTTCTATGGATCCCAGCCATAGAATGGAACTGCCCGAGGATATGCGAGAACTGCTGAGGGAAAAGAATCGCGCCTCACGACTACACGACAACTACCCCACAGAAGAGGCCCGAGCCCGACTTCGTTTCTTGCAGCGGCGAGTCAAGGAACGCATCGCGGAAATTAGGAATGAACGCTGGGGCGACCTCCTTGCTGAGATGACGCCCTCCCACGTGGCGTATTGGCGCATTGCCAAGAGTCTCAAGACCGACACGGTTTCCTCCACTCCTCCCCTCACGCGCCCAGACGGCTCCATCGCCTTCGATGATGACGAAAAAGCTGAATGCTTAGCAGACAGCCTGGAGAGCCAATGCTCTCCTAGTCGTGAGCCAGTAGACCCCGATCACCTCCGCGAGGTGGAATCGCACGCAAATCGCTTCGGCGTTTCTCGTACGATCCCACCAAACACCCCCCTAGCCCCGACGACACTTGACGAAGTGAAGTCGATCGTTCGCGGTCTCAAACCCCGAAAGGCGCCCGGCCCTGACGGAATATCGAACGGAGTGCTCAAATGCCTCCCGGAAACCCTCCTCCTCCTCCTCGTGAGCATCTTCAATGCGTGCCTTGCAAATTGCACTTTTCCAGCCGCGTGGAAAGAAGCAATTGTTATCGGTATCCCCAAACCAGGCAAAGACCTGAAGAACCCCTCCTCCTACCGACCCATCAGCCTCTTGAGCTGCATAGGCAAGATCTACGAACGGATCTTGCTCAAAAGACTTAAGGACTATGTAGAGTCCAAAAGTCTTATCCCTGACGAGCAGTTTGGTTTCCGGGCCAAACACGCGTGTCATCACCAATTACACCGCCTCACGGAGCATATCCTCAAACTAAGGAACTGGGGTCGCCCCACGGGAGCACTCTTCTTCGATGTAGCGAAAGCCTTCGACAAAGTCTGGCATTCTGGCTTGATCACCAAGTTGGACAACTTGGGCCTGCCGGACAGTCTCGTGCACATCATACGAGACTTTTTGTCGAATCGGTCTTTTCGGTACAGAGTAGAGGGATGTCTCTCGAGCCCCCGTCCCATTCGAGCCGGCGTCCCGCAAGGCGCCGTTCTCTCGCCCCTCCTATACTCGCTGTACACAAGCGATATCCCCAAGACCCCAAATGTAGATGTGGCACTGTTCGCCGACGACACAGCACTCTACACGTCCCATCACATAAAATCGGTTATCGTTAACCGTTTACAGTCCGCCGTGGACGCTCTCGGCATGTGGTTCAAGAGGTGGCGCATCGAGGTTAATCCGGAGAAAAGCACAGCTGTGTTTTTCTCAAAGGATAGCCGCGCTGTGACACGTCAGAAAATCACCATGTCAGGGGCAGAACTTCCCCCGTTAGGGTCAGTATCGCTGTACGGAAAGCCCATTCAGTGGGCACCCAAGGCTAAATACCTTGGAGTCGTACTCGATAGAGCAATGACCTTCGGTCCCCACATCACCAAAGTTCGCAACCATGCCGCCTTCGTATTAGGCCGCCTCAACCCCATGATAGGCAATGCTAAGATGTCACTTAGAAATAAGTTGACACTCTATAAGCTTTGCGTCCGCCCTATCATGACCTACGCCGGCGTAGTCTTTTCCCATATCGCGCCCTCCCACATCCTACGGCTGCAACGTTTGCAGAATCGGTTCGTTCGACGTGCCACTGGCAATCACCGGTACTTGCGCATGACAGACTTACACCGTGACTTAGATCTCCCGTCCATAAGCGGCTTTCTCAAAAACGCCTCCAAGCGTTTCTTTGAGAATGCTGCACGCCATCCCAATCCGTTAGTGGTGCAAGCCGCTAACTACTCCCCCAACCTACACGATACGACCTTACGTCGTAGACGTCCTAGGAACGTACTTGACGATCCCGATGATCCTATTGACATCGCACAAGCCCGCCCCGACCCCTCTCCGGCTCCGAATAGCCGGAGAAATCCCACTATCCGACCCCGTCGCACTCGACACCGGAACAGAGTGCGTAGAGTAGGATTAGCTCCGATTACTGGTGACCGCCCGGCGGTCCCGGGTGACTTGCACCCAGGATAGGCCCTTCTGGCAACGTAGCTTTCGGCCCATAAGGCAAAAGATGAGAGTTGCTGCTCTCCAAAGGCTTTTGCCATTGATTCTCAGATTGGCCCTTCAGGCTTGCATGCACGCATACGCGGCCCATCAGGCACTATGAGAGTTTGCTGTCTCTCCAAGCCTTGCGCACACAGGCAACGCCCAAAGCCGAGGTCCGTCCCTCCTGGGGGCCCTTTGGTGATGTTGCCTATAAAGGTTGAGGGCACTCTGCCCTCACCTCAAACGCCCGGTGAAGTAGCGAAAGCTCACATGGAGCTAGCTACATAGTCATTTAAAAAAAAAAAAAAAAAAAAAAAAATTAGCAGGGCCCATTCCGCTCTCGGCGGTCCCTGCGAGCGTTTGGTCGCAGCTGTGATCGTCGTGGGCTTCCCTTCCCCCTCACCTCCCCTCCGCTTTTCCCTTGCGGACAGGTCGATCCGGGCAAAATCCGGATGACGGCCACCGCCTCTCTCCCATGGTGAACAGCCATTACCCTTCGCCCCTCACCTCTCCGCCTTCCCCTTTTCGTTTGGTCGACCATGAGCAAAGTTCGGGTTCCGATCAGCGAAACCTCCCTTCTCTCCTTCCCCCGCGCTTTTTAGTGGGGTGGCGTCAGAGCCCCCCCGCGTTGCGGGGTACCGCGCACCCTTCTGGTGCATACCCCTCGGGGGGGACATGCCTTCAGCAGCTCCCCCGCCGTTTCACCCTCCCCCACGCCGCCGTGGGGGGGTCCGCGCGCTCCGATAGCGGTTGCCCCTCAGGCTTCCCCCGCTACCCGCTGGAGGACGTGCCTTCTGCACGTCCCCCCCTCTCCCCTGCCCCGTGGCAGAGGTTTTGCGGGCGCCCCTCAGGCGCTCCGCCACCCGTTTGGAGGGCGCACCCTTGGTGCGTCCCCCACCCCCGCCTCGGCGAGGTCCGTGCGTCTCAATGACGCAAACCGTCACGCAGTCGTAGCCTAGGACGACCTGCAACCGGGGGAATGTACTCGCGGCGCATTCCCCACCCCCGCATCTACGCGGGGCCCGTGCTCCACGATGGAGCAGACCGGCGTTGGCCAGCGCCCCTCTGGCGCTGTGCACCCCGGGAGGATCCGCGAGACTCCCGTCCGTACTGTCGTCGCCGTCACGTCCAGTATACCACCGTCCGGAGAACAGCCCTTAGGGACGTTCTCCACCCTCGCTACGTAGTGAGTTCCGTGCGCAGTGTTTGCGCTTACCGTTTTGGCAGGCGCCCTTCAGGCGTTCTGCATCCGCGAGGTCGCATACCTCTTACTCGTACCGTCGCCCCCGCGCGGCCAGTACACCGTTGGTGCGCTTCACGCACCCCAGATAAACACCGCCTGCGGCAGCTCGCAGGGTCCGAATGCTAACTGCTAGCCTAGAGTTAGTCCGCGGATTAGATATTGTATCCGACATATGCCCGGTTGATCGCTGTGCTTGCGTGGTAGGCCGTAGGCTCTGTGAACCGATCACTCTCCTCTCTCTCACCGGTGTAACGCGTATGAATATATTGTAAACCGTAGATTAAGAGTGCCTAGCCTAAGAATAGTCTAAGTACACCTTTGCAGAACCTTTGATTAAACTGTATTTGATGTTTGTATCAGTCGTTTCACCGATCCCCGTCTCCTCCCACCGCTAACCTCCCGGTAGTAACCCCATAGCACTCACCCTCGCGTGGCCGGTAAGGTTACCGAGGGTACGACAGCAGCCATAGCCAAGCCACCCTGGCGGTTCGATCCCGCGGCACGGCTACGCTGCTCTAACCTAAAAAACTCCACCCCGTGTCGCCCTTCAGGTGGCCGGCGTGGTTAATGTCTATGTAGCTGCTCCCAGTGGTTCGATTCCACGGAAAAGCTACATTACAAATTATATGTGAAATTCGGAACAAAAAGACAATGTTTTAGAATAGAAAAAGCGAAATGGCTATGGATATTGGAAAGTCGGTCGGAAGCTAACTGAAAACTTTGTACTTTTTCCTCAACAAAACTGGGAAAAGAATCATCAAAAATCGGGGAGCCTAGGAGACGAAGCGAAGACTTCTCAATAATTTTGATGTTGGGGGCCAAGGCGTTAAATTGGGTAACAGTTTTAATTTTGGTTAGAAGAGGCATTTTATGGTCGATAAATAGTTCACATTTGGAATAATTTAAACTAAGACCAATAGAAGTCAAGCCACGTTTAAGGTCTTCTAGGTCCTTCAAAACGGTGTCAGGATGGACGTCTCCCAAACTCCCATCATCAAGGTACCATGTGTTAAAACTGGAATTATTTTTTTCAATGACTGGGTGGATTGCAAGACTGAAAATAACCGGACCCAAGGGGTCACCCTGCTGGCACCCTACTGCCGAATAAAGGAGATTGTTTTGGTACATCAATTTAGAATTTTGACTATAACACTGCCAGAGGAAGTTGTAAACCGAAGGAATTTTGATCTTTGCTTGTGCCAGCATAGCGCCCCTATCAACCGAATTGAACGCGTTTTTTATATCCACCTTCAGCAACACCCCACCCTTTTGAATATTTAAATATATTATTTATTATGATATATATATTTATATATGTATTATTACAATTATTTATGTATTACATGTATATTGTTACGTGGTTAGGGTTCAGGATTTGGAGTAAAACACCAAACTCTTCAGAGGGAATTTATTCACTACGGAATCCCAACACTGACTGGTCTTCCAACACGTCGAATATCCAAAACGCAAAGCACTCGTAGTCCTGGTCTGTTGCTGTGGTCGTAGAAATTATCACTTATCAGTCGCACACAAATCACTCGTATTAGTATCGCTCACTAAGAACACTCGCGGTAAACTGATTAACGATCGCCACGTCCGCTCCCTTATATACTGACTTTTGGGTCTCTAGAAAGTTCCATATACTTCCGGTCCCGACGGCCGACAACCAAAACATTCCAGAATATTCAAGTATGTGCATGAGCGGGATAGAATACATATGTGTGAGCAGGATGAAAGATGTATGAGCACGACAGACGATGTTCGGAAAAGTTCTAGACTATTCTGTTCTGGGAGCTTCGCGACAATATTAATGTAATTTATTAGATTTACATCTTGACACTATTGCCGTTATGCCTCTCGTATATCCTTTCAGTCACTTGGTTGACTGGAAGACATCCCTTCAAGGGATAAGTCCGCCGTTGTGCAAATTATCTTTTTTTACATATAACTGATTTATTTGTTTTATTTCTTTTTGTACAATAAAGAAATTACAAACAATACAAACAAACAAGGATCATTGTTA
Organism: Elegia similella; assembly: GCA_947532085.1. Taxonomy (NCBI): domain Eukaryota; kingdom Metazoa; phylum Arthropoda; class Insecta; order Lepidoptera; family Pyralidae; genus Elegia; species Elegia similella. The sequence goes on from OX383950.1 coordinate 14,719,478, forward strand.
ACCAGTGTGTGTTCTTAAATGTTTTGTTAATACACTGCTGTCAGCAAATCGACGACGTCAAAACTTACACTGATATGGCTTCTCACCAGTGTGAGTTCTTAAGTGTTTGTCTAAATGACCCTTTTGAATAAATTGCTTGCCACAGGCATTACATTTATATGGCTTCTCACCAGTGTGAATTCTTAAATGAGTTTTTAAATGACATTTGTAACTAAACTGCTTTTCGCAAACATTACATTCAAATGGTTTCTCACCAGTATGTGTTCTTAAATGTAATTCTAAATTACCCTTTTGATTAAATTGCTTGCCACAATCATTACATTTATACGGCTTCTCACCAGTGTGAGATTTCAGATGTTTTCTAAATGCACTGCTGACAGCAAATCGACGACGACAAACCTTACATTCAAATGGTTTCTCACCAGTATGAGTTCTTAGGTGTGTTTTTAATGTACTGTTGTGAGTAAATCGACGACGACAAACCTTACATTCAAATGGTTTCTCACCAGTGTGAGTTCTCAGGTGTGTTTTTAATGTACTGTTGTGAGTAAATCGACGGCGACAAATCTTACATTCAAATGGTTTCTCACCTGTGTGAGTTCTTAAATGACTTTTTAATTGACATTTGAGACTAAACTGCTTTTCGCAAACATTACATTCAAATGGTTTCTCACCAGTGTGAGTTCTTAAATGAGTTCTTAAACAACTTTTGCCACTTAACTGCTTTCCGCAAACATTACATGCATATAGTTTCTCACCAGTGTGAGTTCTTAAATGAGGTTTTAAATAACTTTTGTCACTAAACCGCTTTTCGCAAACATTACATGCAAATGGTTTCTCACCAGTGTGAGTTCTTAAATGAGTTTTTAATTTACTTTTGCTACTATACTGCTTTTCGCAAACATTACATGCAAATGGCTTCTCACCAGTGTGAGTTCTTAAATGAATTTTTAAATGACATTTGAGACTAAACTGCTTTTCGCAAACATTACATTCAAATGGTTTTTCACCAGTGTGAGTTCTTAAATGTCTGTCGAAATCACTTTTTCGATCAAATTGCTTCCCACAGCTATTACAATTATACAGTTTCTCACCAGTGTGCGTTCTCAAGCATATTTGTAGATGTCTCTTCTTCTGAAACCCCCTCAGACAAACATGACACTGGTGCCTTGTGTCGGCGCTCTGAGGCTCGCCATAATAACTGATTCGGGAACTTCCTGCCACAGGCTGCTGGCCCTCTGCTGCGCCATCTGCAAAACATTTGTTACTTTCACCTACACCATCGCTTATCAAAGGAGGTCAGTTCGTTAGCGAACCCGTGGGATGAGATACATCATATGAGCGCACAGGTCACCACTGCCGCAGCGCTTACACGTAGACATACAACGAAGCCAAACCCCCCTCTCTCCTAAGCATTCATTCATATGCATAGAAATATAGAAGGCGTGAATGACGTTATGCGAAAGCGACGTTTCTTCGCAATGTAGAACGTCACTTTCGCAAAATGTCATTCATATTTTATGTGAAGTTGAATAAGCAAGAGCGCGTAGAACCGATGGCCGATGGGGCAGAAGGGTTCTTGAATGGCGACCACGTACCGGCAAGCGCAGCGTCGGACATCCACCGACCAGATGGTCGGATGACCTAACTAAGGTCGCAGGAAGACGCTGGATGCAGGCCGCTTCCAACCGGTTGTATTGGAAATCCTTGGCTGATATGATGAATAAGCAAGAGGACTAATATATTATACGTTTTTTGTACTTACTTACAAAATAAACTTAATTTACATTTTATATTGTGTCTCCACGACGTTGCACCTGGCGGGATACTTTGGCAAAGTTGCGCTGCATTGGACTTCAGCCTGACCCTGGATGAACTGAATATGGATCTCTTTCGCCCAAACCGATCATTTGAACTCAAAATCCATATTCCATGTGCCATAGCTATTTAATTAAATGCCTTCACCCCTGGCTGTTCAAGATGGTTCGACTTCTGCAATTTCAGCTCAACCGCTTTGACAGCCTCCGTGGTCCAGTGGTTAAGGCGTTTGCCTGTTGACCCGGGGGTCGTGGGTTCGATTCCCACCGGAAGCATACTTTGTTTAGTTGCTTCCAGTTTGGTTAGGACATTGCAGGCTTGAGTCACCTGAATGTCTGATAATAAAGATGATTCCGTGCTTCGGAAGGCACGTAAAGCTGGTGGTCCCCGCTGCCATCTGGTAGTCGTTAAAGGAACCTCGTCAGAGGCCGAGAGGCGGTTCCGAAGAACTCTGACACCAGGGTGTGCATGGTCGATTGACCGTGACACCTACTCGAAATGATGATGAGCTCAACCGCTAGTTTCAAATTCACAAAACCGCATTTGATTCCCTCCACCAAACAGAGACACACACAGAATGAGTCGTGTGAAACATATAACACCATCTGTTTGTTCGGTTGTTAAGAAGCTTACCGTCCGCGTAGTGTCCCCCGCCCCGCGCCCCCGCGTCTTCATCGGAGTCCCGTGTCTCGTCCACGTCAGCCGCGGGAACGCCTGGCACAAGGGAAATGACAGTTAGTGCAATCACTTTCGCACATGGCAAATGTTAACTTAGCATTATGACTCTTTCCCACATATACTCAAAAATTTTATTACCACATGTAAAATTCCTGCTTATAAACAAGTAACTTCTTCGATGGTGGTCTGGGAGAAAAGAAATACGTAGAATGTACCAGCTGCTTCTCTTTCCACGCAGACCGTAGAAGCCTGCCGAAGGACTGGGCGAAAATCTGTAGAATCATGTCACCAGGCGATGTGACTATCATCCACCATTATTTACTTCAAGTTCCGTTATTATTATTTTTTCTATAGGTCGAATGTTCACTGACAGGTATTGCAGAATATTATCATCAGGTCTTTTAGTCTCCACTGCAGGAGCATGACCCTCTCTGTACTACCGGAACCATACTTGGCCAGAGCAGACAGAGGATTTGGCCTACACTCTCCTCGCTGGCCAGATGGGGTGATGAGGTCTCATTGATATTTATGAGCTTTGCTTTATCTCCAAAGTCGCCTCTTACAACATCCATGGAAAGTTTTTTTTTTTTTTTGAAATGATTGTGTAGCTAGCTCCAAGTGAGCTTTCGCTACTTCACCGGGCGTTTGAGGCGAGGGCAGAGTGCCCTCAACCTTTTTAGACAACATCACCAAAGGGCCCCCAGGAGGGACGGACCTCGGCTTTGGGCGTTGCCTGTGTGCGCAAGGCTTGGAGAGACAGCAAACTCTCATATTGCCTGATGGGCCGCGTATGCGTGCATGCAAGCCTGAAGGGCCAATCTGAGAAACAATGGCAAAAGCCTTTAGAGAGCAGCAACTCTCATCTTTTGCCTTATGGGCCGAAAGCTACGTTGCCAGAAGGGCCTATCCTGGGTGCAAGTCACCCGGGACCGCCGGGCGGTCGCCAGTAATCGGAGCTAATCGTACTCTACGCACTCTATTCCGGTGGCGAGTGCGACGGGGTCGGATAGTGGGATTCCTCTGGCGGAGCCGAAGAGGGGTCGGGGCGGGCTTGTGCGATGTCAATAGGATCATCGGGATCGTCAAGTACGTTCCTAGGACGTCTACGACGTAAGGTCGTATCGTGTAAGTTGGGGGAGTAGTTAGCAGCTTGCACTACTAACGGGTTGGGGTGGCGTGTAGCTTTCTCAAAGTAACGCTTGGAGGCGATTTTGAGATAGCCGCGAATGGATGGGAGGTCTAGGTCACGGTGTAAGTCTGTCATGCGCAAGTACCGTTGGTGACTCGTATTCGTGGCACGGGTGACGAAGCGGTTCTGCAAGCGTTGCAGCCGATCGATGTGGGAGGGTCCATGGAAAGACTTGGAGTGGTCCTATTCTACTCTGCCGAAAACCACACGGCTAATCAGTGTTGTACTCGTACCCCACATGACTAATTTTTATACTCAGCCTATTTAATTCACTAAAACGCACAAATACAAATACAAATACAAAATCTCTTTATTGTAGAACACAGGTAAGATGAGATGTTACAAAAATATATAATGGTCACCATGCTCTGCCCATACTGGACATACAATAATTAGTTATTAAAAAAAAAATATTATTATTACCCATTATGATTGAAACATAAAAAATAAATTTAAAATCACATAAATTGTTCAAATTAATCATCAAATTTATCATTAAAGAAATCGTCAATTGTATAGTAACATTCTTCAGTCAAAAATAATTTTAATTGATGTTTGAATTGTTTAACATTAAGCTCCTTGAACTTGTCAGGTAATTGATTATATATAACTGGTGCCATACCAAAAATACTTTTTGCCATAAGCGCTGTTTTATGGCCACCAGTTGCTAATTTATACTTATACTGTGATCTAATATGTTCTGACCTCTTTCTTGTTTCATGTAAGGTCGCAAAAAGATGTGAATTAGATTTAACAAATACACTTATTTCCAATATATAAATACATTTACTTTGAGACAATTTACTTTGCGTGCTTCCGCCACCAGTTAGTTCATGCAAACTATTGCTGGCCAGCGCCCACCCACTACTGTTAGTCCCTTCATACCCGCCACCAATAGTTGATGCATGCAACCCTGGTCGATACTGCTGCATCCGTTGAGGCTGCAGCAATGACGGCCGTCGTGCTCGCGACACGTGTTTCGCCTCTACACGAGGCATCTTCAGGCAGTGAACCCTAGATGTTGATCCTTCGAATGACAAGCAACGAATGACAAAAATTACGCCGTATTGCCGCCTTTTATACTATCTGGGAGGGGGGAGGGGCTTGATCGTTATTTTGGTTTTGTATTGAAAATATATTTAATAATGGGGAATTATTCAAATCTATTTGTTTATTTATCAAAGTAATATTTGACCTTTTATGTTTATTTATTTCTAATTGCTCCCATATACTCATTTTTAATCCCTTCTCCGCTGTATGTAATATTTTGTATGTGTGATTATTTAATAATGTGTGATTATTTTCCAATAGATGTTCTGCAAAATGTGATCGATCGGGGTGATTATTTTTAAACGCGTTGATATGTTCGTTATAACGAATTTTAAAATTACGTCCTGTTTGTCCAATATAAACTTGTTGACAATCATCGCAAGTTAACTTATATATACCGGATTTTTTATCTGATTGAATTTTGTCTTTAGTATTACAAAGTGATTTTAATGTTTTGTTTGTTTTGAGAGCAATATGAATATTGTTTTTTCTAAATATCTTAGCTATTTTATCTGTAATTTTACCGTAATAAGATAAACTCGCTGCATATCTTTGCGTTTTATCTTGTGGGACCGCATATAAAAGGTCTTTAATGGTGTTCTGTTTCCTTTTCAATATTATTTTATCAACGATTTTCTTACTATATCCATTCGATATAGCAATTTGATAAATAATTTGCAGTTCTTTTTTGTAATTTTTCTCATTTAAAGGAACGGTCATAAGTCTATGTATCATCGATCGATATGCAGCGAGTTTATGTTGCCATGGGTGGTTAGATGACGCGGGGATCGTTGTATCGGTGTGTGTTGGTTTACGATATATCGAAAATTCATGTTTTGTTTTGTTTCTCGCAATCGTTAAATCCAGAAAGTTTATACTATTATTTTGTTCTATTTCTGTGGTGAATTTTATTTTAGGATGAATTTTATTTAAATTAGAAACAAATAAATCTAATTGGCGATTTGTACCTGTCCAACAAATAAGTATGTCGTCGACATATCTATAGTAATAAAATATATTATTAGATTTTCTTATAATATGTTGTTGTTCGTAATTATTCATAAATAAATCTGCCATAAGTGGACTTAAAGGGGAACCCATAGCTAACCCATTATTTTGGGTATAATATTTATTATCAAATTGGAAATAGTTTTGTGTCATACATAGTCTTGTCAGTCGTATGATGTCTTCCGTCTCTCCAGGGTGTATTCTTTTCATTTCTAGTTCAAATTTTAAAATATTTAAACAATCTTCATATGGTACGTTGGTAAATAAACTTTCTACATCTAACGAAACTAATTTTGAATTTATCGGAATTTTAAGGTTTTTGATATTATCTATTAATTGCAGACTATTTTTTAGACTATTTTTAGGGTCAAAATTTATCTTTTCAAAGATTCAAAGATTTATTCAGAAAATAGGCCTTTTCAGGCACTTTTTCACGTCAATTCACCTTTAAAATTAAATAATACTTATTATATTATATTCAAATTATTAATTCTTGTTTAAAAGCTACAAACTACTAGCGTTTCGGAACCGACCACTGCAGAGAAGAAGACGCCGAAAGAAACTCTTCAACAGTATTGGTCGCCTACTTGCCTGAAGGGCTTTGTATGATATTTAATATTTTTCTTTTCTTTTTTTTTGATGTCATGTTATATACAATTTTAATTAATATATTTTTGTGGAACACGTTATGTTAGCGATCGAGCGTGCAACAACAACAGATATGATAAAAGTGTCAAAGAGGCCGAGCAGACCTGTCCCCCCTGGCAGCACCCGTTCACGAGTTGACGCATGGATCAGCCATCGCTGAGCTCAACCATTTTTCATTTTTCAATATAATAATTGAGGAACTTGGCCAGCTCATATGACCCTAAAAATAGTCTAAAAAATAGTCTGCAATTAATAGATAATATCAAAAACCTTAAAATTCCGATAAATTCAAAATTAGTTTCGTTAGATGTAGAAAGTTTATTTACCAACGTACCATATGAAGATTGTTTAAATATTTTAAAATTTGAACTAGAAATGAAAAGAATACACCCCGGAGAGACGGAAGACATCATACGACTGACAAGACTATGTATGACACAAAACTATTTCCAATTTGATAATAAATATTATACCCAAAATAATGGGTTAGCTATGGGTTCCCCTTTAAGTCCACTTATGGCAGATTTATTTATGAATAATTACGAACAACAACATATTATAAGAAAATCTAATAATATATTTTATTACTATAGATATGTCGACGACATACTTATTTGTTGGACAGGTACAAATCGCCAATTAGATTTATTTGTTTCTAATTTAAATAAAATTCATCCTAAAATAAAATTCACCACAGAAATAGAACAAAATAATAGTATAAACTTTCTGGATTTAACGATTGCGAGAAACAAAACAAAACATGAATTTTCGATATATCGTAAACCAACACACACCGATACAACGATCCCCGCGTCATCTAACCACCCATGGCAACATAAACTCGCTGCATATCGATCGATGATACATAGACTTATGACCGTTCCTTTAAATGAGAAAAATTACAAGAAAGAACTGCAAATTATTTATCAAATTGCTATATCGAATGGATATAGTAAGAAAATCGTTGATAAAATAATATTGAAAAGGAAACAGAACACCATTAAAGACCTTTTATATGCGGTCCCACAAGATAAAACGCAAAGATATGCAGCGAGTTTATCTTATTACGGTAAAATTACAGATAAAATAGCTAAGATATTTAGAAAAAACAATATTCATATTGCTCTCAAAACAAACAAAACATTAAAATCACTTTGTAATACTAAAGACAAAATTCAATCAGATAAAAAAAATCCGGTATATATAAATTAACTTGCGATGATTGTCAACAAGTTTATATTGGACAAACAGGACGTAATTTTAAAATTCGTTATAACGAACATATCAACGCGTTTAAAAATAATCACCCCGATCGATCACATTTTGCAGAACATCTATTGGAAAATAATCACACATTATTAAATAATCACACATACAAAATATTACATACAGCGGAGAAGGGATTAAAAATGGTATATGGGAGCAATTAGAAATAAATAAACATAAAAGGTCAAATATTACTTTGATAAATAAACAAATAGATTTGAATAATTCCCCATTATTAAATATATTTTCAATACAAAACCAAAATAACGATCAAGCCCCTCCCCCCTCCCAGATAGTATAAAAGGCGGCAATACGGCGTAATTTTTGTCATTCGTTGCTTGTCATTCGAAGGATCAACATCTAGGGTTCACTGCCTGAAGATGCCTCGTGTAGAGGCGAAACACGTGTCGCGAGCACGACGGCCGACATTGCTGCAGCCTCAACGGATGCAGCAGTATCGACCAGGGTTGCATGCATCAACTATTGGTGGCGGGTATGAAGGGACTAACAGTAGTGGGTGGGCGCTGGCCAGCAATAGTTTGCATGAACTAACTGGTGGCGGAAGCACGCAAAGTAAATTGTCTCAAAGTAAATGTAGCTTTGACTTCCGCAAAGTAACACCTGAGTCTATTAACTATATAAATACATGTTAATGTTAATAATTTGAGGGACTTGAACAAAGGTACACAGCTTTCTCTTGGTTTCAATCCGCACATTGATCGCAAACATCGTTTCTGATGTTTAAAAATTTTATTTTTCCCACTTGAATTGCCTCAAAATATTACACCGTATTGTAATGTAGGTGTTACTAATCCATAATACGCTACAAGAACTACTTCTAACTTGACTTTTTTTGACAATTTAAATAATGCATATGCCGATTTACTCAGTTTTTTACAAATATGTTCAGCGTGGGCTTTCCATGTCAATTTGCTGTCTAATAAAAGTCCGAGAAATTTGGTTGTGTCAACTTTTTCAATCTTCTGTCCATTGTAATGGATGTCCATGTCGGGAATTGCAATTTTTTGATGAAAATGCATGATTTTAGTTTTTAGTAAATTTATCTTCAAATTATTATAGTCAAGCCATTTTATAATGTCACTCAAAACGTTATTAATATCATTTTCATATTCCTCGGTATCGTCACATTGTATTATAGCAGTGCTATCGTCAGCAAAAAGAACCATCTTTTGTCGAACATATTTGGGCAAATCATTTATATAAATAAGATAGAGCAGAGGCCCCAACACACTACCCTGTGGTACGCCAAACTTATTAACCCTACATTCAGATAAGTGCTGTAGTTCACATTTAGTTTTAGGACATAAGCCACTTATTTCTACATACTGCTTCCTATTGTCCAGGTATGATTCTAAAAGGCTCAGTACATTACCCCTTATACCATACGCATACAGCTTGTTACTTAGCCTCTCATGGTTTACGTAATCAAATGCTTGCGTCATATCTGTATATACAGCACATACAGGTTTCTTATCGTCAACATTATTCATCACAGCATGAAGAAGGTTAAATATTGCTAAATTAACACACTTATTTTTTCTAAATCCCGTTTGTTCGTCACAAAGAATATCGTATTTCGTCAAATAGTCATATATAGATTCATGTAAATATTTTTCAAAAATTTTCGTGAAAATTGAACTTAAAGCTACTGGTCTAAAGTTATCCATACTATCCTTATCATTTTTTTTGTGAAGTGGCTTAATGATTATCGTTTTTAATTTTTCAGGAAATGCTCCAGCCGATATACATAGGTTTATAAGAAAACAGAGATATGGAGCTATATCCTCACTGACATATTTGACTACCTTTGTAGCAATATCATCGTATCCAGTGCTATTTTTATTTTGTAATGACCCAAAGATTTTAGATACCTCATCCGTTGTTATAGGTTTCAAAAACATTGATTGCGACTGTGTTGGCAAATCAACCTTATTATTTAATTTAGTAGATGTTTTCTCTACCTTTTCTATGAAATGGGAGTTAAAAGCATCTGCTATTAATTTGGGGTCAGAAATAATATTTCCTTCTTTATTTATTTTAGTGATATATGATTTTGGTTTTCTTTTATCATTTATTATTTGCCACGCAGCTTTAGTTTTATTTTGCGCATTATTAATGAAATTACTATTTTGAGCTTTTTGAGTTAAATTGATTATTTTTTTTAATTTCTTGGAATAATTTTTCAATTGAATTTTATTTTGAATTGTTGGCGTCATTCTGAATTTCCACAATAAGCTCCTTTTTTTCCTACAACATATTTTATTCCTTTTGATACCCATGTGATCTTTTTATTCGTTTTTAATGTCATAATTTTAAATGGAAAGCAAAGGAAACGCACACTGCATTTTAACATATTTCTTTTCTGTTTCTAGCTATATTGTTGTGTTAAGTATGTGTATGTTTTCGTTGTGCTGTATTACCTAGGTATATGTTTGTTTCATTAAACAAATAAATGGATGTCTATGGCTACGTTTAACACCCACCAACTCGCTAAACCTGGCCTTTATGACTTGTAGCCTCAGGCTGGATAATATGAATGTGTGAAGTGTGACACGAAAAAGGGGCGTGATAAGCTTTTTTTCAGTCATGCCACTGGGATCCCCGATTTGAAACCCTACAGGGCATTCTACAGAACTTAATTAGTTTTATTTAAACAATTACCTATATCATTAAGGTATAGCTGGAAAACTAAAGATCAATGACAGCAATGATAGACACCTCACAGCATATATGAAATCGTAGCTATTCTAAACTGTCACTTTTCTTTTTCATGATGACATATTCATTTCCCTCTATATAAGTGTGTACGTCAGAACCGCAGGTCAACAGTCGTATTTAACTGTGAAATTGTGCCTAAAAATTACTTAACAATTGCTTATATTTGCTTATCATATTGACAGAATTGATTATTTAGTAAATTAAAAGAATTCAAACATTTAAGGTTGACTGTCCATTCTGATGTCAGAATGGCTGGACAATTGCTGTACAGTAGTAACTATGTGGAATTATTAAATTTTTCATAGGCCACAAATTGCTTATTAATTGCTTATTTCACAATGTATATACCAAGGCCATGTATATTCTTCCTATAGGGCTTGTCATGATTTTAAAGTCCTGCGCCTGTTAAAAAGTTGAAAGCAAAGTGACGTTTGTTAGTAGTTGTCAATTTGCGATGAACCGGAAGTGATAGTTTTTATTTATGCAATCGAAAGAACCTTAAATGTAAATACTTACAGAATTTGTAATTTTTTTTATCAAGTTTTAAATTTTTTAAGTTTTTGAAAAAAAAAAAGTCTAAATGTAGTATTTATAAGCTATATTATATGAGTAATATTCCCATGCTTAATCACATGACAATGTCAATGTTATAGTCAACCTGTCAAAACATTATGACGTTGACTGCCAAGTGAGTTACCAGGTTGGGGAATATTTTCCCCAAAATTCGTACAGAGTACAAGGACCTTGTTTTTTATACTGCACTAATAATAAACTCCACTCAATGAAGTGAGCTTTACTTAGCGGGCTGGTGGTTGCCCGCCGAATGATTATTCATTCGGCGCCAATTGCTTCTGAATTAAGTTTAATGGCCTTATAGTTCAGTTTTTGGAAAAATGGATAAAATTGAACAATCAGGTTCTTTCGATTGCATAAATAAAAACCATCACTTCCGGTTTATCGCAAGTTATCAATTCATAACAAACGTCACTTTGCTTTCAACTTTTTAACAGGCGCAGGGTTTTAAAATCATAGCTAGCCCAATAGGAAGAATACACATTACACATGGCCTTGGTATATACATTGTGAAATAAGCAATTAATAAGCAATTTTTCGCCTATGAAAATTTGAATAATTTCACATAGTTACTTCTGTACAGCAATTTTCCAGCCATTCTGACATCAGAATGGACCGTCAACCTTAAATGTTTGAATTCTTTTAATTTACTAAATAAGCAATTCTGTCAATAAGATAAGCAAATATAAGCAATTGATAAGTAATTTTTAGGCACAATTTCACAGTTAAATACGACTGTTAACCTGCGGTTCTGATGTACACATATAAGTGACTTATGTCTTACTCTAGTGGTAAATGGAATCAATTTTGCTGGCTAGGTTAAAGTAACATGCTATCTTAAATTTCCGCTCATTCCCTCGGCAGGCTTCTAAGGTCTGCGCGGGCAGAGAAGCAGCATGTAGATTTTATGTTTCTCTTTCCTCCCAGACCAGCATGGAAGAGAGTGGGGCGTATGGTTAACTTGAACATACGTACCCGCTGGGTCCTCATCGTCCGTCGCGGTGTCGTCAGCATCCTCTGACTCCGGCTCAGTTTTGACCATGATCGGTTTTGGCAGCGTGCTGTCACAACATTCAGCCACAGAGAAGGACAGCGACGCACACGAGCCAATGGCCGAGCGGTCAATCCGGAATACTGATTTTTCTGTAATCTGAATACAACCAAACATTTAGTACATACTAGCGTGCCCTTCCTCTACCCTCCTCACACCTCCAGTTTGTATTGCTATCTGACTTGTGTGTGATCATTTTAATCAACCATTATGTTACTTGATTCTTGTGAAATGAAGGAAAATACTGGGAGACATACAGATTTTAACCTTAGAAGGCAAAATAATTTACAATGCTAGCACATATTGCACATATTGTTTACACATTGCTTTCACCCTCTATAAAACTTTGTCTAGAAAGTGCGTGCCATCTTGACTGCTTTGTTGCGTGGTCCCTGCCATTGCTCAGCATTTTTAGAAACAGAGACAATATAACATAAATACCTCGCCAGCCGTCTCCAACATAGCAGTCAGCGCATGGTCTGCCCTGGTGGCGGTCACCATCAGCTTGTGGCTCTTGCACAACATAGCGCGGCAGATGTAGCACGCCGCCACGGGCCTGTTCCCACTCACGAGCTGGAATGTGGTGCCAGTGATATTACAGTTTTTACTTTTACATTGAAAACATACAATGAACAGATTAATGATGCCTAATGTTGGAAAATTTTCAGATTTTCATCTGCCAAAAAGTCCTTTCTTTAGTTTGATATAAAACACCAAATCAAATTTAGTTTTTGTGTACATGTAATTGTCAATCACAAGTATATGTTTGGGAAAATTTACTCCTGTAGTAGCATACATAAGTTGTGATGTTGAACATTTATAAAAATAATTCTTTAACAGCCTTTGACTACATTACAGTTATCTTGGCATTACGAAATCATCTTTAGGGCTTTTGCTTAGGACTATTTGCAGAATAAGAATGGTTGTGGCGTACAAGAGAACTGACACTATGATTTCTATATAGCAACTTGATTCCACTGCTTGCTCATCTTGCTTGATAAATATTATTTCATGTTGAATGTTATATAGTACACTAACATTTAAAATCAATCTTGTATCTGTATTGGGTTTTTACCTTTAATAAAGAAAATTATTATTATTTTTCAAGAGTTTTTTCTTCTCCGCTTATAACTGGTATTTGTACACTACAATCACGGGTATAGACCAAGTGAAGTAGCAGTAAAGGTAATTTATTGTGGAGTTTCTGTTTCATCCCCTTGCATGAATTCCCTAACTATTCTATACATGTATTTAAAATTGCAGCATTCTGCATATTGTTATATATTGTATGAGTTTTTGGTAAATCTATAAATTTAAAACTGTGGTGCAAGTGTTAGGGAATTAACCCTGTCCATGAGATAACTACAGGTACTATATACATATACTTTATCTCCATATCCTTCCATTTCATCTTTTAAATCTGTATATAATTTTTCGGTTATTATTTTAGCAAGGTTATGAGTGTTGGGAACTGTTATATTTATAATGTAAGCTATTCATATTTTGTTTAATTTATCTTGTAATACTTTATCTGGCCTGGATCGATCTGGCATTTACGACATTTATCATCTGTAATGGAGGGATCTTTTATAATATGTTTGCGGTAGTTTTTAGTATTGATGATTTGATCCTGAATAGCTATCAGTTTCAGGAAAAAGATGTTCCTGGATATCAGTCAGTCCTCTACCTACGTTTGATTGCTTTATTGTGATCCTTTCTACTGATTTTGGGTCCAGATGGTTGTTTGTAAGAATTGTGCGAGGTTTTATTTCAAATTTATTAATCTTTGTTTTGCTTCATATAAGGATTCCAAAAGAATAAGTAAGTACCGGGATTGCATATGTATTCATAGCCTTAAGAGATTTACCAATTAATACATTTTTACAGATCCTTGCAACTCTACTTTTGAATTAGTGGATAATGATGATTTTATTGATGTGTGATCTAGTTGTTCTGATTGACTGTATCATAGTGTTTGTATAATTCCAGATCCAGGCTTTTATAACCTCTTTTATAGCTTTTGTTACTATCAGATATAAGTTTATGTTCGCCGACTTACACTTTTATAAACCAAATTTCAACTCTACAACTACACCCTACATATTAATCCAGCTCGAAGGACCAATATGTAGGGTTCCCTATGTGTCTGTCGCGGTGTAGTTGCGAACGCACTCTGGCTTAAAAAGAATAAATTAATAGTAAAAACTGTGACGTGCGACTTGTGAAGGTTGCGGCATCAGCAAATGCATGTACAGTTCAGTGACACTGTACAGTTACTTCAACCCCGACACCAAGCTAGTACAAATTGTAATAACTTTTGTTGTCAATGGCATCTCATTCAAGCGACTGTTTTGCAACTAAAGTGGTCATTGACGCTCAATAGGTTAAATGCTTCATGTACTTCTTATTACTAGTGTATAATTTTAAATTAGATAGACCTACATAAGATGAGATATTGCAATTTGTGGAATACTTGGTTTTAATCGGTAACCTTTATTTTGACTATTCGGCATTAGCGATGATGGGTTTAAGGCCGGGCAAACCCAAACACAAGGCTTTGTTATTACTACTATAAAGCCGTGCTTTTTTCTTTTAATTTTAGTTCAACATCATGTATAAAACGGGCACAAGACTTGTTCAACTCAACGAGAAAAACAGCATCTCCTTCAAATCCGCACGGAGTCTAATCGTAATATCGCGATATCGTGCAGACTTAACGAGTGTTAGAATACTTACAAAAGCCCCCGTCAGCCTCTCGTACACGAGCTGCAGGGCAGCGGTGTCAATGTTGCTCATGGGCGCTTCCACTGAGAGGCAGATGCGGCAGACTGCTGGATTCCGATGCATCTTGTTTAAGGTTATTTTATTCTTAAGTCTGCGAATTTATATCAAATAAGCACATCAGCACTAAAACAATATTTGGCTAAAATTGTATCGCAATAGTATGATATGAACTATTGGCTACACTTAAAACGATACTAAATTTAATAAATTTGGAAAACCAATTGTCGAAACACCAAGCGATTTACAGCTTGGGCCGGGCCGGCCGAAAGAAATGTCACTTTGACATACTTTTTTTAATTTTTTTTTATGGCTTTTACGAACGACGTATTTAGCCAGTAGCAAGTAAAGCTGGGGAAACAGCACACAAATACAATTTATATGCAGAAAAATGAGCTAGAGCAAAATCAGGAGTGTTTAAAAATATAATATATATGTCGCAGGCAAATTGTATGATTCTGCGTTTTACAAATGGCGTCGTCTGTTCACAAACGCTCGCTCTTTTGGAATATGCCGAATATATAATATGCCTTATGCAGTATATAATATGCCTTAATATTTGATAGACAATTCAATCGCCGTTTACAAAATGACGCGGCAAATTGAAGTATTTAGTTCGTTTTTTTACCTCGCGCGGCGCTGCTAATCAAAACAATCAAAATGGCGTCGATTTTGTGAAACAGAAAAATAATGAAAACAATGCAAATCCTGCGTGTTCAAGGGACTTTTTACAAAAAAAGGATTGTTTTTAGGAAACGTTTCATAGTAAGGTAAGAAAATTTTACGATTCTCAAGCAGGAGCAGAAAAAAGCCGTGGACAGAGGTTTTGAGGTTATCTGGCACGTAAAAAACGCTAAGATGTCCATGTAATATGGTGTTCGGAGGATTCCTGCGGAATATTATTAGCACAAAACCACCGTAAAATAGGTCTTGGAAGCGTGTATGGCCCTAATACTAATGTCCTCATACACCGCTACTACGTCTTAATCTGAGTATTCCCCGGTCGGCATGTACACCTATATGACCTTGAGCGAGTATCTTTTAGATACTCTGAGTATAAGGTATATCACCCTGCTGGAAATATTTTCGATGGTTACGACGCTATTTACGAGTTAGCTGTGGACGAGAAACCCGACACCATGCTGTGACTTTTTGTGTCACCTTCCCGGGGATAGAGTAGGTTACCAGACTTAAGGGTTGTCGCTTTGGACTTCAGACAACCTCACTATGTCCCATCGTAACATACTCATTTCCTCTTCCACTTACTCGACTTTTTGTCATGCCTCATCATGCGGATGTTGTGTGTTACCAGGGCCAGTCGTCATCGGGGGTGATTGCCGGGCCGTATCCGAAGATTCTTAGCACCCCTGCCCTGCCGTTGCGGTGACCTCTACCGGAGCCAGGAATAACGGGGCTGCCTTAGACTGGGGGCCTGGTCTTTTTGTTGTTTTCCGGAAGGTTTTGCCATACTCACCACGCTTGGGAGGCGGGTTGGCGAGCGCATTTACTTTGGCTTATTGTGATTCCGACGCTGCTGCCCACAGAAGCATTTTGGATTAGGCATGGGAAGGACAGGAGTTTGGTGGATTTTGAAACGGAATAGAGGTATTCTACTCACTCGAATGACTGGGGATGAGTGAGCAACAGCTCGGGAAGCAGCATCTTTAGCCATATCTACAATCGCCGGACAGGCTATAAGGAATGCGACCCCTGGCCTAAGTTTTTTTTACTTAAATATTTAAATTACTTGAGTGCCTAAACATGTATTTTAAGTCATTCCTACATGAATAGGTACGTGATTGCTGAAATAAAGTGATTTGTCCAATTTGTGTTTTATGATAGTCACCCTACTATAACCATCAATGTTGAAATGTTTACAATTGAACGAGTTGTCAATTTGCCTTCGGCATATACCAAAAGAGCGAGCGTTTGTAAAAAGACGACGCTGTTTGTAAAACGCGGAATCTTACAATATGCCTGCGACATATATATAATTCTCATAGTTCTAATTCTCAACCCAATCATCTTCTTCACAAACGTTTATCAACCCTAAAACGAACCACACCAGTTGTAATTGTAAAACGTATCCCCAAAGGAGCTCTGATGAGCAGATGATGCTTGGCGTGATTGTGCATGGCGTGGCGTTAGAAGAATGGAACTCGACGAATTAAAAGTACTTTCTTGTTAAGAATATTTATTCCTCATCACTTGCGATGCAAATACAATATTCACGTTCACATATTTCTAGATGGATTACGATTGATTTATTTAAATAAGGACAACACAAAATCACAGTCATGACATTATGGCGGGCTGGCGACCGACATACTCTTTCAAATCTGTGCGCTTAGTTTACTCGTGACAACACAACAAAACAAAACAACGTTCGTCGTACCAACACTCTAAAATACAATACAGTCAGTCCAGCCGGCCTATTTGCTAACTCAGTGACCAACGTTTTGATACTCACTTCAAAATACATTGCGGGTTTCCTATGATTGACTATTTTTATTAAAGATATATAAAACGTAATGTACTTTGAAATGATTATCAAAATGTTGTACACTGAGTTAGCAAATAGGCCGGCAGTGCAGTGATACCAGCAAAACCAACAAGCAATGTCATTGTCATATTGAAGCAAAGAAACTAAACTCATACAGCCTACTGCATATTTTCTAAATTTAAGCAATCGGATTGGTCAAAATCTGTGAATGATTTGTGTGACGCAGAGCTTTAAAAATATATCGATTTTGATATCTGAAAATAAATATCGAAAATTGATATATCGCGGGAAAAAATATCGCTAATTAATGTCGATATTTTTCTGAAAAAATATCGATATTTTGATATAACGATATTTTTTACCCATCCCTATCGTTCTCTAGTTTGGTTCCTCGCCAATTATTTTTTATTTTATTATAAATCGTGTATTGTAGTAACCCTAAGAGTAAGGAAGTCTATGGAGAAGCCCTTGTCAACATATATGAATTTTTACTTATACAAATATCAGGCATTTATGGTATAAAGTGTGAAATATAACTTTGTCTGTGTCTTTCTTCAGTACAATTGCCTTTGACATAAGAGACATACATATTTTAGTTTTTGCTAATTTATGGTAAAAGCTGTCCTAAGTTTAGGTCTTGGACGAATTAACCACTGGACGCGAAATTATGACATTTGACTCCTTACCCCTCTATCACGGTACTATGAAATATTTCTATGTTAAACAACAGGCTACGTCAGTGTGACTTCAGAGACTCAAGGCAAAACATTGCGTAAAAAATGGTGAAGTGTGCGGTATTGCAGTGTAAAAATTACAGTAGTCGCACAAACAACATTTCTTTTCACCAGTAAGCACATTTTGTCCAATATTTCTTAGTATTTTCTAGTGAATTTAATTAAATGCGTAATCATCAGACCGAATAATACGTCCACTTAAAAAATCCTTGGTTTAAACTGGAAGTCAACCAGAATGTTGTCATACTCTAACGAGTCGGATTAATTCTGTCATTGTTACATTCGTTCACTAATTCTTCAGTTCATTCCATTCATTTAGAGCTTGCACCTATCGATGAACGTGTCGATGAATGATATCGATAGGAATGCAATCTTATTACGGGCGGCGGATAAATAGCCAATTTAAGTAAATACTCAAAATGTATAAATATCCATAAATAACCAGTTTCACTTTTCTCATTATTTGTAATTATATTTGTTGAAGAGGTGATTCTGTCTCTTTACTTACTGAAACTAACAACCTTAGTTTCAGTAAGTAAAGAGACAGAATCACCTCTTTATTATTTACGGAGTAGACAAGACCTAGTTTTACGATATTAAAAAGCCACGTTTTGTATGTTTTTCTCATAAAGTATATAAATTTGTTTCTATGATGGTTTCTGATTATTTCTATGATCTCGGAATCGGCTCTAACGATTTCGCTGAAATTGGGTATATGAGGGTTTTCGGGGGTAAACAATCGATCTTGATTAGTCTTATGTTTGGGAAAATGCGTGATTTCGATTTTTCATGCGTTTTCCATTTTACGCAGAATATGGTCGCTAATTTCGTCTTGCCTGCCACTGTCCATCTGGTCCAGCGGCTTAAGGCGTGGATGGCAAGAAACGAGTTACGGGTTCGAATCCCGCTCCGCGACTTACTTATTTATTGTATTTTAAATTTTATTTATAATTTTTAATTTTTTATTGTTTTTGGACAAGTATAAAAAAAATGTAGTTAATGTTTGAGATAACAATATATATTCATCATAAATATAGATTCACCTTAACACCACCATATTACAACAAATAGTAATAACCGAGCAAAGTTCGGTCGCCCAGGTACTAGTTCTCTAAGGGCAAATAAATACACATGAAGGTTCATGTATTTATCCATAACAGTGGAGATAGAGCCTGCAAATTCATATCTGATCAAAAGGCCCTATTTATTAACTATCCATGTTCAAATACATTTAAACTAAAACTTTTTGTTCGTTTTTATGAAAATTCTCATTCATCAATTATACATCTGAGTCATGGGGTTTTTCAACAATAGTGATTGGTAAGAAAAGAGCCTAGCCGTAGTCCGTAAATATTTTAATTTCGATGTTTTAAGGACCATATCAATAGCAAATGTATGAGAAATACAATTTAATTATATTTTTATTATTTTTTTCAATTGCATTTAAGGGCTGCTGAAGTCTAATCCAATTTTAAATAAAAACTTCTAAATAATCCGAAATTTTTGTTTGAAAAATATATTCTGAAAAATAGGTTCACCGTTTAATGAACGAATTTTTGTTTTCCAAATAAAGCTTTTATGTACACATTCTCTCTAATATTTAAGAGCTAGGCACTTGACGGTGTTATTGTATGTAAAGAAATTGACACAGTGACTATTTTGACCAGAAAATAATGGAGTGGTTTGCCTTCTTCATTTTACATGGGTACTAGCAAAAAATCCACTAGTGTTCATGGTGCCTCACGATGTTTTCCTTCATCAAAAGCAAGTATTGGTCCATGAAAATGGCCGTACTTGACTCAGATTTTACTAAAAACTCAGAGATACAGTTCGGGCCGGGCGGGGTTTGAACCCTGGACCTTTCGGTTTTATTTGTTATGGTTCGAATTTTAAGACAACTGAACCATTAGCGCTTCTACTAGTCCTTAATATGTAATATAATTTTTAACTTGAAACCTAGTGTTCTGTAGATTGTGTGTGTGATTTAAAAGAAGATACATTCTGAAGGCCGGAATCCTAAAAACAGTAGGTGGTTGAAATACGAAAATGACAGTGACTATTGTCATTAAATGTGTCATTGTCAAATTCGTTTTATTTTTCAAATAAAATTTTGATTTGAAACAATCGCCGTATTACGTAAAATGCCCGTTGTAGGGCAAGATATCTTAAAAATCATAATTGTTGTTTTGAGTACCTAAAAAACATTATTTCTTTTAATAAACAGCATAGGTAACTGAGCTGACCATGTTTATAAAAATTGAGCAAGGCTCGTTACATATTTTTGCGATACTTTAAACCGATCATTCATTCAATTTGTCGACTATCGACTTTGTAACAACACTGTCTATGACATCTGACATAACACGAATAAATTTAAAATTTTAAATATAGACGCATGTCGCAGGAGGTAAGTATGTTTCATATTTGTTCGGTTCTATGTTGTCATTACCTCCCGTCCCCCCAGTATTGGTTGAACAAGTTTTCATACATTTTTCTTTAATTTCGCGTCCAGTGGTTAATTCGTCCAAGGTTTAGGTACGTGCCTAAGTCCGCCATATTATGTAACGAGTTTCGTGGTAGTTGTGCTGTCAACGGGTGTTGTTTACTATTTGGAAAAGTTGAAATTTGGGACAAAAATACGAGATACGTTACTGACCGCAGGGAAGATATTTTTAAAAACTACAATAATTAATTAACATAGATTTATTCAGGAATCACAATGATTAGGACATGAAAGATTAATTACGATAATGTGCGATCGCTTCCGCGATTGAAGCAATTAGAAACCGTGTTAAAATAACAACAAAATACAATATTCTACACTGTTTTTACTTATGGCATTGTTAAAGCATCAGAAAGAGATGCATATACAATGCCATTTGCGTAAATGTGCAGGTTGTCCTGGGGTACTGATGTGATCAGGGTTGTACTATATCGATGAAATATATTTATCGACTAAATGTTTCGTCCTAAGAAAGTCATAAATGTACTCTACTCTGATTGTATCGATTCGTTAAATGAGTACGATTCATAAAAAAAAAAACAACTAGTTGCACTCCAGGAGTGCCGGCAGAAGTGAAAACTCGCCTTTGCGGCATACTCAGGTCCGTGTCCTTCTTACGAATTTTCGATCAATTCACGCGAGTTTTCTATTTTACCCATCCCAAAAAGTGCACAAAGCCGCTAAAGAGGCTTTTACTTTAAAAGTTACGTCAAGATACACCTAAATAACTCCTAATCGCATGGCGTCGCTTGGCTTCATCTGATAAATAGGTAAAAAAAAAATCCATACATTACCCACCGCGCGTCTACTGTCTACTGCTGGTCATTAGGCCTTACCCAGTATTGGTCGAACGGCAGAATACCTAATATGTTGTCAATCATATTTTCGATTATTTCGAAATTCAAACAGTGCCTACTTACCTACCTTACCTATGAATGCGCAAAAAACCCAATGCATTCGATTTACAGTCCCCAATGTGAGGCAGTCCAACGTTGACATACTAGTTGAAGGTAAAATAGACTTTGTAAATGATACCACCTTCTTAGGAATCACAATAGACTCTAAATTGCAATGGGGCGCTCATGTATCAAAAGGTAATATAAGGTCAGATATATTTTTCACTTGATCAATGGGCCATTCAGCATATTCCAAAACCATCTAAAGCTTTTCCCAGCTAGCTTTGAGGAACAGTCAGTAAAGGAAACATAATCAGGTAGGTAAAGAGAAACACATAATTCGAAGTGATATTTTTTATTTTATAAAACTTTTACACTAGGGTAAAAAAGTGCCAGTGTGTTATTTGTGAAAAATTCACAGTGTTGGTAATAGAAAAACAAGAGGTGAAGAAAAACAAGAGATTACTTTACCCACTTTCATTACTGTCCAAAATAAAATGTTTTTCATAATTTTAAATATAAAAAATAAAACCGTTTCCGTAAACTTTCTTATTACCATTGATTTATAATTCGGCAAATATAAATGTAGGTAAAGCATCGTGTTTCAATCGCTTCCATTTAATTTTATATTCGAAATTAATGTATCGGCACGGCAGTAAAATATTTTGAACAAATTCGAGTATGTATGACATTTTATGTCCAATATGTCGCTTGAAAGTTCCTCGGATCCACACCTTTTTATCCTTTTACTTCAGGGAGCTGCAATAAAATTTCAACAATAATTTTCTTCATATTAGTAAAAATCGATTCTTTTTAGGGTTCCGTACCCAAAGGATAAAAACAGGACCCTACTAATATGACTCCGATATCCATCTGTCTGTCACCAGGCTGTATCTCATGAACCGTGATAGTGAGACAGTTGAAATATTACAAACAAAAATTTCGGGCGTTTTTATAGCTTACGCCCACGGCTCCGCTCGCGTTAATGTCTATCCCCGATAACAGTACCTTATTCTGAGATGTAATTTATGTCTATGTTCTTTTCCGTACTCCAGAGATCGTGCAATGGTGATGATGATGATGCAAAATTTCATGATGATCGGTTCAGAAGTTACGGCGTGGAAGCGTAACAAACAAACTCACTTTCACATTTATAATATTATATGTAAGGATGGTACGGAACCCTTCGTGCGCGAGTCCGACTCACACTTTGCTGGTTGTTTAATTACCATGATGGTTCAATTTGTTACATTACTATTGCATGGCTCAACACTAACAAAAATATCCCTGATAGCAAGACCGTCATAAAAAATATCGATATACTCGTAGATACGTGATTTTACCACATCACTAGCAAAAAAACTAACCTAATTTGAAATAAGGAAAAAACGATAATTTTAAGCAAAATACCTATAAAAGCTGTCATTTATACAATACGTTATATAATTGACAATATTATTGTTGTATTTTGAGGTATTTTGGGTTTTAATTATGCACTTTTAACTGAAAAACTTACCGAAGAAAATTATGTTTTACAGAATTTATTTCTGTTCGTCCTGAATGGGATTTACATCGCTCCATTGCACAAGATATTGTTTAGTATAATGGTCATTTGATAACGCACCAACCCAACACCGGTTAATACTTTTTTCCGTGAGAATTTTAGCACAATCCTATATTTAATTTGCAGACATCACAATTCCGCCGCAATGTTTTTGTCGATATATAACCCGATCAAATCGGCAAGATGCTAATATTACAGACGTTGAACTGTTAATAAGTTATTTTGAATTTAGTCGGATTTCATTGGAGTCCAATGGAGTCCATTGACATTTCAAGTCGGGACAACCATGAAAATAATAGAAACTGACTGAAGTTTTTGTCTCATTCTGTCATAAGCGAAAGCTCATAAGAAAAATACAGTGTCAACTATCTGTTTTCAGTTTCTATTTTTATGCGGCTTCTATGTATATTATTCTTCTGAGAATACAGCCACCGACGTTGGGGCTCGCCTTCCCACGACGGATGCGTCACCATGCACCTGCAGTTTCGCGATGTCAGCCGTTCAGCTCCAAGAAAGTGATTCACAGTGTTGATGATTTCGTAAATGCGGTGATGGGAATCTATACGTAACATCTCCCCTCCTAGATGAGCAACTATTTGCCCATGTCTAATGCAAATGTTGCGGCTCTATGTTCTTCCATGGATTTGATGCTGCTTTCAGATCTCGCTGCAGGTAGTTCGATGTCAGTTTGGGTCGACTTTGTTAGCCTATGCTTGCGGCAGCAGTTCAGGGAGAAAAGCAGGATTGCACCAAATATCACAATGATGTAGATAGGTATCGTGGTGTGGTAGATGCTTGCGAAATCCGTCGCTTCCATCTTCATTGGCGGTTCCATGAAAACTTGGTGTTGTATGTTGTGCAATGTATTCAAGTCAATGGTGGTGAGGTTGAAATGAGTCATCGGTTTTAAAGAACTTGGTGTGGAGAATGTCATTATTTCAACAGCATGTCCGAGAATTTTGTCATCAACGTTGATAATTGTGAACTCAGGTGTCCTTATGCTGCAATTTCTTGGAATAGTTGCCAGGAAACTTCCGTTTAGAATGCGATATTCTTCATGGCCACAGGATATCTTCACTCGGGTCTTCATTGGGAATGAAATGATATAATGCTGGCTATCTAGTTCCAGGAGAGCTTCTTTGTTAAGTGTAACCGGAACAGGGTTGCAGGAAGGTGTTATTTCTTGCTGATTAATAAGATGGGAAATGCAGTCATGTTGAGTCCTGGATTGATGGATAGTCTTCTGCTGGCAGATGTACCACGTTTCAAACTTCGGGCATTCTGCCTCCATGTACACGAATTCCTTGGAACTGGTTGCTATATATGGGAAAGGTGGGATAATAGTTTGGGTATGCCTATTGGGTACAGGACAAAGTCTGTAAAGGATGTAGGTAGCGGAGTATAGGATGGGAAAATAAAAGACAATAACTATCCTATCATCTATGAAATATGATCCTAATCTAATTATATCGTAATAATGCCTTACGTCTAAATTCAGGATCGAATTAGTGCCGTAAAGCTCTTTTAATTTGCTTATCATATTAGTTATATCATTAATCGATAATATAGAATGGTGCAAAGTATTAGTGCGACTAAAAGCTACGATATTTTCTAACCTAGATATCTCAAGGAATAGATCTTGAGCGTTTTCGCTGAGAATGTCAAATATCTGCGATATTTGAGCATATCGGTTTATTCCGTCTTTATTAGAGTCGGAAATGTTAATAAAATGCGAAACTATTTTTTCCAATCTCTTTTGATTTAGAGTCAAATTGGTAAGGATTTGAGTTTGCTGATAAGTTAAATTTTTGTACATGCTAATATGTCTATTGAAACCCGTGGAAAATTCTTGATCATTTTTCTGTAAAATTTTAATAGCGTTCTCAAATTTAAGGGCATCATCATGATCTAGATTTCCTGTTACGCTTTTGATGAACGTACCCAGAGGGTTCATGAGGCCACGCCTTACGCGTCTAGGTTTGAAAGAATCTATTTGCTGTGTAATTTTACTAAGTTTATTCAGCAAATAAACTATTCTACTTTTGAAGAGAGAAAAGCTGTAATTTGGGATCTTATTGGAAGTATCTGTCAATTGAGTCCTTATAGAGTCTACTAGTTTTTGAATTTTGTCAAGGTCAATGTCGTGTAGAAAGGTGTGGTCGTGAGATATAATTTTGGTGAATCCTAGTTTAAAGGGAAGGATACCAGGTCCGTCGGATAAACTGTCAAGTTTTAGGTTATTTGCTGGTTGAGGGTTGGCTTGCGAGTTGCAGTTGGTCGTCACGAGTATTATCGTCCTGTAACAATACGGGGGATTTAGTTTTCTTTTTCCGCTTCAATCTATTTTTTGCAACAGGGCCACGTCTCTTGGAAGTATAGATATGGACAGGTAAGTTAGAAAGAACCTTGTCATGTGTATATCGGGCTGCCAATTTTTGTCTAGATGCAAAGGGGTTTTTGATGTATACCTCTTCATTTTCGTCATAGTTTTCCTGTGGTTCCCTATCACGATTACGTCTATTCATTATATCTAATCGATTTGAGTAGGATTCATCGTGAACTATTTTATATACGAGTTCCATTTTGCCTTTATGGTCTTGCAGGTATTGCTGGAGTAGTCTTTCGGTGAGGTCAAGGTCTGTCGGGTCCCTAGGATCAAAGTGACCTGATATCAAATCGAATGGTCTGCATTTCGTCAAGCTGTGTATGGAGCTATTGTAGGCAATTAGCGCGTATGGAATCAAGTTGAAGGCTGGCTCATTTTTATGCTGTAATTTTAGTAGTCTCAGGTGTTCTATTAAAGTGGCATGAAATTTTTCTATCATGCCATTTTCGTTTGGTGTGTGAGCAGCTGTCGTATGGTGATGAATTTTATGTAACTTTAGGAATTCTTTGACTACCTGATTAGTGAATTCTGTTCCCTGATCCGTGGTAATGGCTATAGGGAATCCATGATGGGTGCAAAAAGTCATCAGTGATTTAACTATATTTGGGGCAGTGCAATCAGGTAAGCGATACGCTTGTGCGTATTTAGAAAATGAGTCTATGATTGTGAAGTATTTGTCTTGTTCGATAGTAAGTACATCGGCGTGCATTTGTTCGAAGGGCCTAGAAGGTGGAGGAACAATTTGGAACTCAGGTCGTACGGGAACACGGTCGTATTTTGCTCGGTTACATATGGTGCATTCGTTAATAAAATAGGTTATAGACTCTTTTAGTTTCGGCCAAAAATAATGTTGGGAAAGAGAAAGATATGTTTCGTTAATGCCTCTATGATTAGTCTTGCCTTCATGATACTTAGAAATTATGTCTTGCTGGTTTAAATAATCACTTATGTCTTGTACTTCGCGTTTTACTAATATTAGCTTCATAGATGCATTTTTAAAGTGCTTCTGAAGAATGGGGACTATACTATACATTTTGTCAATTGGGTTAACCATTATGGCGGTACGGAATTTTGGGTGTATGTACTTTTTAATGACAGTAATTAAATCTTGTTCCAAATTATTTTCAGTTACATGAACAATGGTTTTCCTGAATGTATCAAATGGCTTTAGTATAGAAGGTTTAATAGGAGTAGATTTATCGGTAATTTTAATAACTAGTTGTCGTTTGAATTTATTTAAGGGGTCGTCAGTTACTGGTATTTCAAGAACTGGATGCTCGGCACTAGTATGTACTGTAATCGAAGGTAAGTTTTCTGCTTGATCAACGTTAGGTAACTCATCTGGGTCATTAAGCTGGTCTAGAGATCCTATACTACTTAGGGGTCTTTGGCTAGGTGCTGTATCCGTGGATGACTGGCTAATTATGGGTCTATCATCAGGAGCAGTAATGGTAGAAATGGATGAGCGTCGTGAAGAAGATTCTGAACTGATGTTAACTACAACAGAATCCAGTTCTTCATTGTGGATTTCTACACGTGACAGGGCATCGGCGTTGGTATTAGCTTTACCCTTTTTATAGACTATAGTGAAATCAAATTCAGATAGCTTAAGTCTCCAACGGGTAAGACGTGAACTAGGTTCTTTTAAATTAAGGAGCCATTGTAAAGGTTTATGGTCAGTAACAATTTTGAATTTTCTTCCATAAAGGTAAGGCCTAAAATATTTTGTGGACCAAACAATTGCGAGCAATTCCTTTTCTATTGTTGAATAGTTGATTTCACTATCATTCAATGTCCTTGATGCATAGGCTATAGGCCTATCGGATCCTATTGTCCCTTGCGAGAGTACTGCGCCTAAGGCTACATTAGATGCGTCGGTGGTCAAAATGAAATCTTTTGAAAAGTCCGGATATTGAAGAATGGGGTCGTTCGTTAAAAGGGTTTTGCAGTGGTTAAAACATTTTATATAGTCGGGTGTAAGTTGGATTTTTGCTCCCTTTTTAAGGCAAATAGTTAGGGGTTTAGTTAGTCGGGCGAAGTCAGGTATAAAGCGTCGGTAATACCCTAAGAGTCCTAGGAATCCCTTGATTTGTTTTGTTGTTTTTGGGATAGGGTATTTAAGGATTGCAGCTATTTTATCCGGGTTTGGTTTTACACCTTCAGGCGTTATAATGTGACCCAGATATGGAGTCTCGTGTTTCAGAAACTCGGATTTATCAAGTTGAATTTTAAAGTTACTTTCCCTGAGCCTATCGAATATTTTCTTGAGATTAATCATGTGTTCCTGTAGGGAGGTCGAAAATACCAAAATATCGTCCAGGTAAACTGTACAAATAACGTTCTGCAAGCCTCTCAAAACGTTATCCATGACCCTCTGGAAGGTCGCTGGGCTATGTTTCAAGCCCATAGGCATTCTCAGATATTCGAAATGCCCGTTACCATCTGCTACACTGAATGCGGTCTTATGGATATCGTCTGGGTGCATTTCTACCTGGTAGAATCCGCTTGCAAGGTCAATTGAACTGAAATACTGGCACTTGCCAAGCTTATCTAGGATGTCTGCTATGTTAGGGATTGGATATTTGTCGTCGACCGTCTTTTCGTTCAGTTTTCGAAAGTCTACAACTAACCTCCACTTAACTTTACCGGATGCATCTGATTTTTTGGTACAATCCATATAGGTGCATTCCAAGCTGAGGTAGACGGCCTAATGATACCCTGATCTAGCATTTTTTCGATTTGGCTCTGTACCTCTTGCCTATGTATATATGGATACCTATATGTTTTACTGTGGACAGGCACTTCGTCAGTGGTTTGAATTTGATGTTTGATTTTACTAGTGAACATCAATGCTTCGTTCTCTAAATAAAATATATCGGAATACTGTTTGCAAAGTTCAATTAAATTAGCCTTCTCTTCATCATTCATATGTGACGTACGCAAACGTGATAAAACTTCTCGAGTCCTCGCGTTATCCGTACTTAAGGCGGCGACAGGTGTAGTCTGTTCATTATATAAATAAGCATGTATAGGTTCCGAAATAGTAAAAGTTACATCATTTAAATTTGGGTTAAAAATTTCTACATAAGCATAGCCATTATCGGCAGTTGATATGCAATCAGTAATATAGCAACCACACAAAGTTTGGTGATCTATGCATATGTCACCTGTTGAAATGTCCGTCGGCAACTTAACAATCTGACTCGACTCGGCAGGTATAATTGTTTCAAGTAAGTTGAAACTTTGTGACTCATGCATTTGAATAGGGTTGCGAGCAAAACGCGTTTTTAGTACTTGTGTACTAAGGTCGATTTTTGACTGCCATTGCTTTAATAAATCTAAGCCTATTAACCCATCGAAGTATTTATGAAAACGATATATGAACAACTTAATAGGATTCCGATCTCTAAATTCGGGAAAACACGGAATAGTAATCATTTTTTGTAGTTGCATGTATATTTGATACGATAAAAGGGTCATAGTTGATAGGAAAATTAGAGAAAAATGTCTGAACAGCTTCTGGGCTTATAAACGACTTATTGGCTCCTGTGTCCAGGAGAAGTTTCAAAGGTGGATTAGAAATTTGAATATAGGGGAGCTGTCTTTTGTTTTGTTCATGTATCTCTATTCTGGGGATGTTATCTGAGGCTTCGTGTAAAAATTTGACTTAGTTTCTTTATTGTCTTAGGATTTTCCTTTTCAGTAGAATTGGAAATATCGGCTACGGTAGTCGGTGTTGAGTATGAGTACTGTTCATAATCCGCATATTGGTCGTAGTCTACGTACTGGTCATAGTCCGCGTACTGGTCATAGTCATAGTCCAGAGGATAGACCTCGTCATAATACGAGTCGTAAATTTCATTCATATTAACTTGCGGATTTTGAGGCGTTAAGGGTAAAGTACGAGCAATGGGGTGACTTATACCACTCATAGGGGTAGGTGCATTTTGGATAGGCCGTTGGAAGAACAGTCTGGGAGGAATTCTAAAACCAGTGGACATGTTCGACCGGGGCAAGGCTCGCATCATTTGTTGCGTCCTTGAGAGTCTTGGACCTTGAAAACCGAAATTTTGAGATTGATTGGGGTTTAAAAATCGGTTAGCGTTACTTTGAGGCATAAAATTTT
This sequence comes from Elegia similella, assembly GCA_947532085.1. Classification (NCBI taxonomy): domain Eukaryota; kingdom Metazoa; phylum Arthropoda; class Insecta; order Lepidoptera; family Pyralidae; genus Elegia; species Elegia similella. The sequence goes on from OX383950.1 coordinate 14,748,991, forward strand.
GAAATTGATATGGGTTGGAATTAAATTTATTGGGAACATTATTAGTATTTTGTATCTTATTACTATTTTGTGAAGGTCCAGAATTAGGTCTATTCTGATAAATAGGAATGGGTGAGGGAAAACCGAATGGCTTTGGAATTAATTGAGCGACCGGAGTCATCTGTGGCAAGTTAAAAGGCGATAAGTTAAAACCGGTATTAAATTGAGGTAATTTCTTGGGCATGAGAGCGCTACCATTTTTCTGTTGCAAATAGAGGACATTTAGTTCTTCTTGGGCAAATTCTAATGCCTTTTCTAAAGTTTCGGGCCGCATGCACCGAATCCTTGAGCCGAGAGGCTCATGTAGGCCTTTAAGATAAGATTGCAAAGCTAGTTTTTTATAGAGTGTTCGTTTAGCCTCAACGGTAGTATGTATAGATTCATGTAATAACGTCTCGACATACGTCATTATAGTACTACGTAAAGTCTGGACTCGTTCGTAGAAAACATGTGGCGTGTCATTGCCCTGAGATAACGACGATAAATCGGTGTAAAGTGTTGATTCATCTCTATGATCTGAAAAAGAATTTATTAGAGCATTTCTAATGCCATTCCAGTCTCTAGGTATTCCATTGGCGGCCAAAGTGGTCGCAGCGCGCCCAGTAACCTTATTCAAAATTCCGTTTAATACGGCTGCATTGTTCAATTCATTTCCTGGAGCTGGATTGACATAACTGATAACAATTTGGTCGCAAATAGTCAGAAATCTGATCAAGACATGCGAATTACCATCAAACTCGGGAACTAATCTCAAAGCCTTCCAAATTTGATCTGTCAAATTATTAAAAACTCTAGGAGTTTGCTCACCTAAACTATTTTCTTGAGACATTTCGTCTTCTTCCTGTATTCCTTCTAAACTTATCAATAAATCTCTATGAAATCTATTTTCCCTATAACTATCGCGAATATTACGCGAAGTGCTGGGCTTAACACCCCTATAACTACTTGGATGAAAAATTTTGAAATTATTATTCTAACTTTTATAAATGAAAAAAGATATATATATTTTTTTTATATGTATATTTTATAAATTTATTTAAAGATATTCCGTTTCAAAATATCAGGTATAATCACTTTCTTTAAAATACTTAATCTAGGTGAAAAAGCTTCCTACCTATACGAATCGAAGAGACTTCGGAGTAATAGGATATAGGAAAACAACCAATATAGGAATAGTGCAAGTTACTCACAGGATCGTGGCAATCTGCATTCTTACTTGTTGACCCATCGATGTCTGGATGACGTCGTTCAGGAACTCCCGCGGCCGGTCGTAGGTTCGAAGATAGTCGACGCGCCGACGATTCGACTATTAGACGTATTCGATGCTAGAAACACGCACTAACGCGACTATCCGCTCCGACTGCGCCAGATACGTTACTGACCGCAGGGAAGATATTTTAAAAACTACAATAATTAATTAACATAGATTTATTCAGGAATCACAATGATTAGGACATGAAAGATTAATTACGATAATGTGCGATCGCTTCCGCGATTGAAGCAATACAGCCACCGACGTTGGGGCTCGCCTTCCCACGACGGATGCGTCACCATGCACCTGCAGTTTCGCGATGTCAGCCGTTCAGCTCCAAGAAAGTGATTCACAGTGTTGATGATTTCGTAAATGCGGTGATGGGAATCTATACGTAACATACGCGAAAATAAGGTAATAAATACGTGGAAGTGTGAGAAAACTGTTTATACAGTTGACTAAATGTTGTATTGTGATGTGTGGTGCAAGAAAAAACATAAATCAACCATAATTGACTCTTCATAGGTTAGTAACCCGTTTTCTAGCAAGAAAGCTCTTTATTGATTCTGATTGAGAAACAAAATAAAACATGATGTTAAATTTATGTATAAACTGTTGTAATCTGCTCTTTGCATTTTGAGGAAAGCTGTTTTAATAGAACGCTTGAAGTTATGATATGAGACTTCGGGACAACACATCGCCAACAATATTTTCATTTCCGGTAAGTTTAATGTATACAGTTAATGTTAATGAATAAATGTTTTAGGGTTCGGTACCCAAAGGGTAAAAACGGGATCCTAATGATATGGCTCTGGTGTCCGTCTGTCACCAGGCTGTATCTCATGAACCGTGATAGTTAGACAGTTTAAACTTTAACGGATGGATATATTTCTGTTGCCGCTATAACGACAAAAACTAAACAATAGAATAAAATAATTAATTAAGGGAGCTTCCATACAGCAAGCATGATTTTTTGCAGTTTTTATAGATAATAGTACAGAACCCTTCTTCATGCCTGAGTCCGACTCGCACTTGGCCGGTTTATTCGTTTTTTCTGTCAAACAATACTAAAAACCGTTGGGTGATTTGGCAGGAGTAGCTGGCTCATGCATGCAAATGTACGCAAAGTTATGTGTGACAACGTATTGTCGAATTATGGATGCGATCATATGATATCATGCATACAACAATGCACTTAATAGATTATACTCGTACATAATCCTTACTAATATTATAAATGCGAAAGTGAGTTTGTTTGTTTATTTGTTTGTTTGTTACGCTTTCACGCCGTAACTACTGAATCGATCATCATGAAATTTTGCATACAAGTTCTCCGGAGTACGGAGAAGGACATAGGCTACCTTTTATTCCGGGAAAAATTACTACTATTCCCGAGGGATCGACATTGACGCGGGCGGAGCCGCGGGCAAAAGCTAGTTTATTATAATTGTGTTAATTATATGCACGTATACTTTTCAGCACCGGCTACACAAGAGAAATTTGTACTGCGTGAAACAAGCAAAAATAAATAAAATAAATATATACGGCCGAATCACACAGATTGAGCTAGCCCCAAAGTAAGTTCGAGACTTGTGTTATGGGATACTAACTCAACGATACTATATTATATAACAAACACATATGTAGATACACATCCAAGACCCAGACCAATCTGAAAAAGATCATTTTCCATCTTGACCTGGCCGGGGATCGAACCCGGTCACTAGTCAAAGCAATATCAATACTGATTTTGCTAGTACAACGTTTTATTCCTATTACCAGTATCAGATGAAGTTCAGAAAGAGGTATGTAAATAATAATAATAATAATTATCCATCAAAATTTAGCTCATATATTCAACCTCGTACAGTCTATAAAACCATATTACAAATATAATCCTGAATCAGTTCTAGAAAATTCAACAACAAAACTGTACTATGACAGAGCCATTCTCACAGATAAAACAGTTCCTTATAATAGACCAGATATGACTATAGTTAACAAAATAGACAAAACTGCATATTTAATCGATATAGCCATTCCCAACTAGTGATGTGCCGTTCCCAGGAACGTTCCTACATTCCCCAGATTTCCAAAATGGTTCCCGGGAACGTTCCCAATAAATGGAAATGTCAAGGAAAGTTGTAATTTTATTTGTCATACAACTTTTTTGTCAATGAAAATATATTGAACTGATGTATATGCATTACTTGGTATATGTAATATATTAATATTTTCAATAATCGACAAAGTTTCCGAAATAAACGGGAACGTTCCCAGGGAATGTTCCCAAATTCCCGGGGAACGTTCCCTTGTTGCCGGGAACGTTCCCTTGTTGCTGGGAATGAGAACAAATCTCAAAAGTTTTTTTTTTTTTATTTAGTAAGTATACAAGATTTTCCTAATTTAGATGGGAACGTTCCCCCGAAATTGGGAATGTTTCCGGAAACATTCCCGTAAACGGGAACGGGGAACGTTCCCTGGGAATGGGGATTTGGGAACGGCACATCATTATTCCCAACACTCACAACCTGCAAAATACAATAGCTGAAAAACTTTCCAAATACACCGAGCTTAAAGACGAAGTAACTAGACTATGGCACCTTAACAAAGTCACAATAGTTCCAATATTACTCTCTACCACGGGTGTCATACCAAAACAACTTCACACTTCACTTCAAACCCTTAACTTCTCACCAAACACCTATATACTTTTACAGAAAGCTGCCATTCTTAATACATGCCGCCTGGTCAGAAATTTTTTACAAACAGATTCAAACTCCAACCCGCTCAGCATACTTCCTTTCAATCAGCAATCGTCACAAACCCAACAGAACTCAAATCTTTCAATCAACCAAACATCTTAGTCATCCAGATACGATTAGATTGAGCCCTGATTTTCACTTGGCTTTGGCCCGTGATTGTCAGTAAAATACCGGTTCGAAAGAACCGAGAACAAAAATCAAAAACATAATAATAATAATAATAGGCTTGCATGTGTCCCCATGCAAGCCTCAAAAGACCGGGCTTCGGCCCGTGGTTACTTAAGTAAGAGACGACATAATAATAATAATAGACTTCCTGAAGCAGAAAGTCTGGCAGCGTGGGCGGGACGTATTCGCCGCTACAGAGAGCGTGTGGAACGATTCCAGCTAAATAGGCTCTTCCAAAGTGACCAAAGGAAGGTGTACAGAAAGTGGGAGGGAACTGAACAATGTGTGATCGACGGGCAGCTGCCGGATGCTACTGCTATGAATAATTTCTGGCGTAGTATTTGGTCGGTGCCAGTTGAACACACCGAGGGTGATTGGATGACAGTGGTTGAACGTGAATGTGAGCCTATCGAGTCCATGGGGGCTGTAATTATCAGCCCCGATGACATAAGTTGTGCGATTCGTACGGCTGGAAAAGTTCTGGACCGGATGGATTGCACAACTTCTGGATAAAGTGGATTCGAAGCTCACATGAACGTTTGGCCACACAATTCCAACAAGCCCTCGTGCTTGGTCCCCTACCTTGTTTCCTTACGACAGGACTCACCTTCCTGCTCTATAAATCCGGTAGTACCACGGATCCCAAGAATTTTAGACCTATCACATGCTTGCCAACTCTTTACAAGCTCCTTACATCCATCTTGAGAGCAAAAATTAACCAGCATATTGTTGTGAACAAAATCATGGCTTCCTCTCAAAATGAATGTAGGGTTGCTCCTCCTCATGGACATGACCATCTGCAAGCAAGTTCAACGGAAAAAGGCAGCCCTCTCAACTGCCTGGATGTACTATAAGAAGGCCTATGATTCAGTGCCTCATTCATGGCTAGTGAGGGTCTTAGAGTTGTATAAAGTTAATTCAACTTTAAGATCCTTTCTTGGCACGTGTATGAGACAATGGACCACAGTCCTTTGTCAGCCAGGTAGAGGAAATGGCTCCTCGGACCCGATGGACTTGATAAGGATCGAGCGAGGCATTTTCCAGGGCGACAGTTTGAGTCCATTGTGGTTTTGTCTGGCTTTGAACCCCCTCAGTACCCTACTGAGGGATTCAAGACTAGGCTGCCGCCTCCGAAGTGATGGGGAGATTGTTTCTCACCTGTTATACATGGATGACTTAAAATTATTTGCACCAAATCCCTCTGACCTGGTGGAGCTATTGAAAATCACAGAAGATTTCAGTAGTTCTATCAGGATGGAGTTTGGTGTAGATAAATGTGCTGTCATGTATGTCGAACGGGGAAAAGTTGTAAATTCAACTTACAACTTTCTGAGACAATGTCCGTCAAATCTCTCGCGGAGGCGGAAACTTACAAATATCTTGGTATGTCACAGTCTTTGAGTATTGTGGATGGGGACATAAAGCAGGCGGTGAAAGAGCGTTTCTTTTGTCGACTGACAAAAGTACTTAAAAGTCTTTTGTCAGGTGGTAATAAGGCGCGCGCTTTCAATGCTTGGGTAATGCCCCTACTCACTTACTCCTTTGGCATACTAAGATGGACCCAAACTGAGTTAGATGCCCTGGATAGGAAGGTCCGTCAACAGTTGACAGCGCATCGCATGCTTCACCCACGCTCATCTGTTATGAGACTGTACATCTCACGTAAGTGTGGAGGTCGTGGTTTTTTGAACGCCAAGACTCTTCATAACCGCGAGGTGTGCAGTCTTAGGGATTATTTCCTTAATAATGAGTGTGGGATGCATCGCGACATTGTAGCAGTAGATAGGAGCTTCACGCCGCTCTCCTTAGCAAACGAGAATTGGCGCAGACCAACGGTGTTAAGCATCGAAGACCGCAAAAACATATGGAAGAGCAAGGAGCTGCATGGGCGGTTCTACCGGGCCTTAACTGGGCCCGATGTAGATCTGCTCGCGTCGGTAAACTGGCTACGATTCGGTGACCTCTTTGGAGAAACCGAAGGTTTTGTTTGTGCAATTGCAGACGAGGTCATGATGACGAACAACTATCGGAGATATATCGTGAAGGACGGTACGGTCGACATCTGTCGGGCATGCCGCCGTCCTGGCGAGTCACTCAGGCATATTATTTCCGGTTGTTCTCATCTGGTTAACGGAGAGTATTTGCACAGGCAGAACCTTGTAGCCAGAATTATCCACCAGCAACTTGCTCTTCGATATGAGCTTGTGGAATCCGAGGTGCCGTACTATAAGTACACACCAGCGCCGGTTCTCGAAAATGGTCGTGCCACGCTGTATTGGGATCGATCTGTTATCACAGACAGGACTATTGTCGCAAATAAGCCTGACATCGTGCTGACAGATCGATCGTCGCGCCAGGCAATGCTCATCGATATCACCATCCCGCATGACGAGAACCTTGTGAAGGCCGAGAAGGACAAACTTACTAAGTACCTAGACTTGGCCCACGAGGTGACCGCTATGTGGGATGTGGATTCGACGATCATTGTCCCGATAGTCGTTTCAGTGAACGGTCTTATAGCGAAGAGCCTCGATCAACACCTCAAGAGGCTCTCGCTAGATGGCTGGATCAAGGGTCAGATACAGAAAGCAGTACTCCTGGACACTGCGCGCATCGTTAGGAGGTTTCTCTCTCTGTAGCCTTAACTGTCGGTAGCTTGAGCCCTGCCCCGCTGCTGGCAGCCCTCTAGGATAAGGTTTTTATAAAAGTTGTATTTTTTGTATGATATTTTTTTATATTTTACTTTTTATATAGAATAATAATAATAATAATTCTTTATTAATCTTTATAAATACCAATTACAAACATAATAAAATAATATAATAATAAACAATTACAAAATAAAACATAGTTTTTAAATATTTCGATAAAACAATACCTTGTGGCATTATGATCCAACAATAAAAATTATATGCATAATATAATATTTTTTAAATCTGAAATTATAATATTCATTTAAGTGTTAAGATACAGGGCGTATGAATGAACTTGTCAGTAATGCGTCTTACTTATTATCTTAGCTGTGCAGTACAAGTTTCAAATCTATTCATTGGCTGGAGCTAACTAAATACCTCCCCCCCTCCCCCTGCCCTGAGACAGAGACAGACTTTTATTCAAATTTTTTATAAAAAAATTAATAATAAAATATTATGATTTAACTAAGTATATTGAAATTTCAGGTCGTGGAATATGAAAAAAATAAAGGCTGTAAAAGATAAACGTTTGAACCAGCAGAAGAAATTACAATTTGAAAGATATTATGTTACATATAAATATCACGGTGAAATTAAATGTAAATATCTTTCAGATAGATGGTTTTTAAACAAATTAATACTTTTTAGGAATGATTAAGTAAACAAAGTTATAAAATAAATTGTCATTTTATTATCCTTTCCCAAAATGTTTTTATAAGCTCTGTCGGCTCTGTGTACAAAATAAGAGTACTGTTTAAAGTAGATCATTACATAGTATGGAAGTGACAACCCTAGGCAATGGCAGCCATTTTATGTAACGATTCTGTGATGTAGGTATACACGATTTTTTTTGTAGGTATTTCCAGTCCTCTTTTTTCTTTGGTCTGAGATTTGACGTTGACTTGACAGTTGCCGACATTGGAGTGCTATTTCTGAAACTGCGCTATTCGCAAACGAGTGACTTTTCCAATAAAAAATCGCTTAATTATGAGTGTCATGTCATACTTTCAAAAATAGTACCTCGGAGTACTATTTTTGAAATGATGCCGGTCGTAAACGAGTGATTTTTCCATACAAAAATCGCTCGAAAACGATTGTCACACTTTCAAAAAATAGTACCCCCGGTCTTAATGTCACTTTGCCATAAATAGGGTTATATATATATATATATATATATTATAAATCGATAAACACCGGCTCCATACACGATACAATGTCACGTTCCGTCATTATTATCGTCGTTTTCATCAGCATCATCCTCATCATCATCATCATGTTCTCTCTTCCACCGTTATCACAAAAAAATATCGTCCGTAAACCGCCTTACAGTAACCAATTTTATTTATTAAGATACTTTGTTGGCTATTGGAGAAACCATTGCTTAAGTGGATGTCAAAGTGACATAATGGCCGTCATAAACTGTCAATGTCAAATCGTTTATTTGGCTGTGTTTTGCTGAGGTGTTTTGTGAATAGGTTTCCTAAATTTATTTTATTACTTTATTGTATATTTATATTGATTAAGTGTAGCCCATAGTTCTTACTACTGCGATATAATTTTAGCAATATACTACTTCAGTGCTAGTGTACTTATTTTAAATTTAATTCACAGACCTAAGAACAAAATAACCTTATACAAGATGCATCAGAGTCCAGCATTCTGTCGTATCTGCCTCTCAGTGGACGCGCCCATGAGCAGCATTGACGGCACCGTCCTGCAACTCGTGTATGAGAGACTTGCGGGGGCTCTTGTAAGCGTCCTACTAATTAGGATTAGTCTATCTGCTTTAGTTAATGTTTCGTGATATCGTTTATGATTAGACTGTGTGGAAAGAGAATTTTCTTATGAATTGAAGGCGATACTGTTTCTCTCGTAGAACTGATTACGTTTTTGCCTGTTTTCGACATAATTTTGAACTAAAATTTGAAGAAAACTGTTGTTACCTCTATATAACATTTAACATGAATTTGGTAATATATACCCGGACAAGCGGTAGAATCAAGTTGCTATATAGAAATCATAGCGTTCGTTCTCTTATACAGATATTTCTGCACATAGTGTTTCTAAAGGATAATTTTCTAATTCTCCATGCTGTTCTAGGAGAAAAGAAAAAACATAGAATGTACCAGCTGCTTCTCTTCCCGCACAGATCGTAAAAGCTGATCGAGGGAACAGGTAAAATCTGAGGAATTATGTTAATAGGCGATGGGCTAGCAACCATCACTATTTTGATTCTGTTTTCCACCAACATGCTAAACATGGCCTTCGGGTCTTATAGACCTAGGCGAAAAGGCTATAAAAGACTTGATCCTATGTAATTGGTAATAGTTTGTAATTTTTTAAGTCCTAGAAAATTAATGTAGTCTTAAAAGTCCTTAAGAATTATCATAAACTATAAATGCCTCTTCAATACAACAACAATATTATATTGGAGAATATTCAGCCCTAAATGCCCATTCACTGCTCACAAACAATCTAAAGGGGGCAAACGACAGAGCAGTGGCCGTGGCCACATATTGGGCAACACTGTTGTAGTTAAAAGACATTACAACTCGAAGAAGAAGAAGAATATAACAACTTGTGATAATACAGGACTTCATTTTAGCAAACATATAATTGTGACACACAAGTATGACAAACATTCTTTTGATTAGGGGTTTGTATCAACATGAAGAAAGAAACTGGATATGAAAATTGAAAAATTTTACATCTGTTTACATTTTAGTAATTTAATGTTTAAGTAAAAGCTGTTATATCACTGGCACAACATTCCAGCTCGTGAGTGGGAACAGGCCCGTGGCGGCGTGCTACATCTGCCGCGCTATGTTGTACAAGAGCCACAAGCTGATGGTGACCGCCACCAGGGCAGACCATGCGCTGACTGCTATGTTGGAGACGGCTGGCGAGGTACTTAGGTTATATTGCCTTATAATGTTCATTACTTTCTATATTGATATACTAACACAGTCAAACACTACTGCTGCTTAGAATGCTGAGTAATGGCAGGACCACGCAACAAAGCAGACAGGATGGCACGCACTGCCTAGACAAAGTTTTACAGAGGGTGAAAGCAATGAGTAAACATTATTTACGATACAAAGGCAATGTGTGCTAGCATTGTAAATTATTTTGCCTTTTTATGTTATCATCTTATGCACAAATCTGTATGTTTTCTCCCAGTATTGATCACACATGAATCAGTTAGAAATACAAACTGGAGGTATGAGGAGGGTATAGGAAGGGCGCGCTAGTATGTACTAAAGTTTTGTTTGTATTTAGATTACAGAAAAATCAGTATCCCGGATTGACCGCGAGGCCATTGGCTTGTGTGCGTCGCTGTCCTTCTCTGTGGCTGAATGTTGTGACAGCACGCCGCCCGCCAGGGTCGCGGTCAAAACCGAGCCGGAGTCAGAGGATGCTGGCGACACCGCGACGGACGATGAGGATCCAGGGGGTACGTATGCCTAAGGTGACCAAACGTACTGCTCTCTTCCATGTGTTTCTCTACCATTTTTAGGGTTCATCCCTATAAAAGGTAAAGACTTACAATTGGGTGATTTAATGGGTTCCACCTAGTTAAGTCTTGCAAACCCTCCTTTTCAGTACCGAATGGACGTTGAAATAAATGTCACATATATATTAATATCTGCGGCCTGTTGAAGCTGTCATATATTCAAACTTGTAAGGGAATCAAAAGACATAGCTGTGTCTGTCGCATATTTTGTGAATTTGCTCTCGCAAGGGAATCAACACCTATTATTATCAAAGCTTTAATTTTTCCACATAACACTACAAATATACATTTAAATATCAATCTTTCCTTCCATTCCATTGTTATGTGGCCCCCTATGGGTAAAAGCCTCCTCCATCCTTGTCCACCTTTTTCTGTCTTTTGCCATATGCATCCAATATTTTCCAGCTATGCTCATTATATCATCTGCCCATCTTTTCTTCTGTCTTCCCACTTTCCTTGCCTTTTGGGCGCTGCCATTTAGTTGTTTGATAGGTCCATCTGTTATCTTTATATCTTGACAGGTGCCCTGCCCATTTCCACTTCTGTTTTAAACTAAAATGAAGTGCATCAGTTAATTTAGTTTTCGCTCGTATGTCTGCGTTTCTCAACACCTATAGCATCATGATATTGCCAAAGGAAGATTTTAAAACATCTTTATTGTACGGTACTCTCGGTGCGCGTCCGACGCACGTCAACTAGTGGTGGATTGCTAGCCACATCATATTACGAGGGTGGATTGAAAAGTACTCGGCCTAACCAAGAAAATAAACACATACTAAATCTTTTATATTTTTATTTTTCTACATAATCATCATCAAGTTCAATGCACTTTTGCCACCTCCCCTTCAAAGCATTTAGACCATTGAAAAAAAATGATTCTTCCTTAGAGTCAAATATGCGTCTACTGCTGCTTTGACCTCGTCGTTTGTTAAAAATCTTTGACCTCCCAAGTGCTTTTTTAGGTTAGGGAACAGAAAGAAGTCTGATGGTGCCAGATCAGGTGAATAAGGCGGATGCGGTAACAGTTCAAAGCCACAGTTGTGGATTTCAGTCATTGATAGCACAGACGTGTGAACACGGGCATTATCTTGATGAAACAGGACTTTTCTTCTAAGCATTCCTGTACGTTTTTCTTTAATTTCCTCTCGTAAACAACGTAGTAAGGTGCAGTAGTAATCAGAGTTTATAGTCTGACCCCTTTCAAGATAATCAACCATAATCACACCCTTGGAGCCCCAGAAAACTGAAGCCATCACCTTATTTGCTGACAAAATCGACTTAGCCTTTTTAGGGGGTGGTGAACCAGGTCATTCCACTGTTTTGATTGTTGTTTTGTTTCCGGTGTACAGTAATGAACCCATGTTTCGTCCATAGTAACAAAACGATTAAAAAAATCATCTGCATCGGCTTCAAATAACTCTAAACAGTCGCGTGAAATAGTCAACCGCGTCCTTTTTTGTTCAACTGAAAGCAGTCGCGGAACCCACCTAGCAGACACCTTGTGGAAACCCAACTCATTGACTATGATGTTTTGAGTTCGATCATAAGAGATGCCTATACTCTCTGCTATCTCTCTAATTTTTAATCTGCGGTCTTTCATAATTAAATCAAGTACTTTTTTACATTTTCGTACATTTTCGTCTAATTGGCCGGTTGCTATGGTCTAGGTAGAAGCCCTTTGGGTTTCGTACCCAAAGGGTAAAAACGCGACCTGTCTGTCTGTCTGTCCGTCTGTCACTAGGCTGTATCTAATGAACCGTGATGGTTAGACAGCTGCAATTTTTGCAGCTGATATATTTCTATTGTTGATATAACAACGAACACTAAAAACAGAATAAAATAAATATTAAAGGGCTCCCATACAATAAACGTGATTCTTTTGCTCGATATTGATATTGGCAACAGGAAGACGCTTGAAATATTCACAGAATATATTTTCTTTTAAAATAAACAATTACAATAAAATTCGGGGGGCTCCTTCCTATACAACATACAACTTTTTTGCCGTTTTTATAAATTATCTATAAAAACGGCAAAAAAATTATGAATATGGAACGGAACCATTTGTAAGCAAGTCCGACTCGCACTTGGCCGATTTTAATTTCCTCTCTGACCAGCTTGGCAGACTCATCCTTGAAAGCAGCAATGTCTTCAAGGGTATTCACAAACATTGAAGACATTTAGCGAAAGTGACGTTCAGGGACTAATGTTATTTGCGTGCCAGGCGTTCCCGCGGCTGACGTGGACGAGACACGGGACTCCGATGAAGACGCGGGGGCGCGGGGCGGGGGACACTACGCGGACGGTAAGCTTCTTAACAACCGAACAAACAGATGGTGTTATATGTTTCACACGACTCATTCTGTGTGTGTCTCTGCTTGGTGGAGGGAATCAAATGCGGTTTTCTGAATTTGAAACTAGCTGTCGAGCTGAAGTCGGACCACCCTGAGCAGCCAGGGGCGTAGGCATCTAATTGAATAGCTATGGCACATGGAATATGGATTTTGAGTTTAAATGATCGGTGTGGACGATAGAGATCCATATTCAATTCATCCAGGGTCAGGTTGAAGTCCAATGGCGCGCAACACTGCTGAAGTATCCCACCAGGTGGCCAACGTTGTGGAGACCCGATATAAAATGTAAATTTAGTTTATTTCGTAGGTTGGTAAAAAAAAATACAGTAGTCCTCGTGCTTATTCCAATTTTCGCATAAAAATATGAATGACATTTTGCGAAAGTGAAGTTCTACGTTCTGAAGAAACTTTTTTCCATAACGTCATTCGCGCCTATATATTTCTATGCATATGAATGAATGCTTAGGAGAGAGGGGGGTTTGGCTTCGTTGTATGTCTACGTGTAAGCGCTGCGGCAATGGTGACCTGTGCGCTCATATGATGTATCTCATCCCACGGGTTCGCTAACGAACTGACCTCCTTTGATAAGCGATGGTGTAGGTGAAAGTAACAAATGTTTTGCAGATGGCGCAGCAGAGGGTCAACAGCCTGTGGCAGGAAGTTCCCGAAACAGTGATTATGGCGAGCCTCAAAGCGCTGACACAAGGCACCAGTGTCATGTTTGTCTGAGGGGGTTTCAGAGGAAGGGTCATCTACAAGTACACTTAAGAACTCACAATGGTGAGAAGCCATATAAATGTAATGTCTGTGGCAAGCAATTTAGTCGAAAGGGTGATTTAGAAAGACATTTAAGAACTCACACTGGTGAGGAACCATTTGAATGTAATGTTTGCGAAAAACAGTTTAGTCGCAAAGGTCATTTACGTACACATTTAAGAACTCACACTGGTGAGAAGCCATATAAATTTAATTATTGTGGCAAGCAATTTAATCAAAAGAGTAATTTAGTAACACATTTAAGAACTCACACTGGTGAGAAACCATATAAATGTAATGATTGTGGCAAGCAATTTAATGAAAGGGGTCATTTAATAAGACATTTAAGAACACACACTGGTGAGAAACCATTTGAATGTAAGGTTTGTCGTCGTCGATTTGCTCACAACAGTGCATTAAAAACACACCTGAGAACTCATACTGGTGAGAAGCCATATAAATGTACTGATTGTGGCAAGCAATTTAATGAAAATGGTGCTTTAAAAAGTCATTTAAGAATACACACTGGTGAAAAACAATTTGAATGTAAGGTTTGTCGTCGTCGATTTCCTCACAGCAGTACATTAAAAACACACCTGAGTACTCACACTGGTGAGAAGCCATATAAATGTAATGACTGTGGCAAGCAATTTGTTCAAAAGGGTCATATAAACAGACACTTAAGAACTCACACTGGTGAGAAACCATATAAATGTAATGATTGTGGCAAGCAATTTAATGAAAAGAGTGCTTTAAAAAGTCATTTAAGAACACACACTCGTGAAAAACCATAAGAATGATCCTTCTTACTTTTGCATAGTGTTTAATGTCACGTTAGGAACGGGATCTTCATTCTCGTCCACATCCAACATAAGTTTGTAAAATATAAATATATACAGGATGGATACGACCTATGGGTGATATATTAAACCACGGGCTTTACTAGATAGTATTAAGAAATTATAATAGCAGCCAGGAAACCAAAACTAACCAAAATGTAATTTTATACAAAACAAATCGCTAAGTTTCTGTAACAACCTGTGTCTACTGCGGCTGCGTATTTTCGTTTCGCTTGGAGTCATTGAACCTTGACGTAACACTATATTTAACACGTAACACAAAACTCTCTGAACAACCCAAAGGTTCGACTGTTAGAGAATGCTGATTAGCATTAAGTCCACCTTTTGTAGTGTAGTTATGTTAACATGTGTACAATTTGTTTCAATACTTAATATTATTTTAGACTCTCATGTTTTGCTATCTATCACATAAATATTAAACATTAATGATATGCAGTTTTCTCAATTACGAGTATAAGTATACTAGCTGTTACCCGCGGCTTCGCCCGCGTTTATGTCGATCCCTCGGGAACAATATTTCCCCAGAATGTCCCCGAATGAAAAGTAACCTGTGTCCTTCCCCGGGCCTCAAACTACCTCCATCTGTTCATTGTTTTTTATACGTGTTTAATCAACTAATATGTAGGAAGCCATGTTTCATTGGTTGATTTTCAAATTAATTGAAAATGAGTTGAGTCAAATACCTCACTTGTAAAAGTCGGGTGTGGAATGGTGGAGAATTTCGGCGCCGAGATTGAATTGTGCGGTAGCTCAGATGGTCTGCCGTAGATGGTCGATGGTATGCTCTGGCATAGGTCGTCATAGACCTAGGTCGCCGGTTTAAGTCCCAGCCACATGAAATCTTTTTACCATATTTTATTTCTTAATTTATTAAGAGTATATCTGTTCAATGGTTGAAGCGTGAAAAGACGACAGAAAGACAGAGTTCACGTACATAGATCTTTTTTAATTGTAATCGTGAACTTATTACCCTTTTTTAGGGTTCCGAACAAGGAACCCTTATAGTTTCGCCATGTCAGTCCGTCTGACCGTCCGCTTTTACTCAAGAGACTATATTTTGATTTGGATATGTATGTTAATCATGCTAATAAAACAGTAGAATAAAATCTTGAGTATAATTTTTTTCTAGGGTAGCTCCCATATTAGTAAAAAGGGTAGTAATTTTTTTTCGCGGCTACCCCAACGTATGGGGTGTTGTCGAATTGTTCTTTTAAAAATATTGTGAGCTTGTGAACGTAATTTTTCGATTTACTTATCCGTTTCGGAAATATTTGGTTTTATAGTCTTCCCCCCCCCCCCCCTCCTATCTACTAATGGTTGTATATGAACACGTGAAAAAAAATTACGGCTGTAGTATACAGCCTGTAAATTGACCCTCGACATTCCCTTTACGGGGTGACTAAGCCCATCAATATGAACAACTTTTCCTATGGGAACAAAGCGGGGAACTCAAAAAAAATTCGACATTCCCATACAAACTGGCCGGGCGGCGGGACTCTTTTGTATGGGAATGACGAAATTTGTTTTGAGTTCCCAGCATTGTTCCCATAGGAAAAGTTGTTCATATTGATGGGCTGAGTCACCCCGTAAAGGGAATGTCGAGGGTCAATTTACACGCTGTATATAATGAAGTTTAAAGGAAAACTATCAAAGCTAAGTAGAGTTTATAAATTAAAGAGTTACAATCGCCCAACTTATAAATGTACTCAATAAAGTAAAATTGAATTAAAAGTTAGTTAAGTAAGACAGTTGTTAATTACGTAAAACAACTACTGAATATAAATTTTCGAACCATGTAAAGTCAAATAAATATAAAATTATAGCAGTTTTAATAATAATAATACCTTAAATAATAGCAATGTTTTTACGTTCAACAGCGCGCGGCGCTTGGCGGAACGATAGGAGGCCGCTTGGTACCTATTGCGCTCGGGAATCAAAGTAGGTAATATACCAATGAAATCTTGTTACCAGCGCTTGCCTCTACTCATGGTGGTACTCAAATGGATACTATTATTTCTAATTTCTCTTGTGAAGTAGAACTTTATAAATCTTTCTTCAGTTACCACCGTCTTATGTAGGCTCGTTTTTAGACGTTACATAATGGAACGGAACCCTTGGTGTGCGACTCCGACTCGCACTTGGCCGGTTTCTAAGTCTAGAAATGAACAAAATTTCATACAAACTTTACCCCCCTATTTTACCCCTTAAGGGCGGAATTTGGTCCTTATCAACAACACAGATCTTTTTTGATTGTAATCGAGAACTTATATTCCTATTTTTATACTTCTAAGTATAGAAATGAGAAGAATTCCATACCAACTCTACTCCCCTATTTTACCCCTTTGGGGAGGAATTTTGTACATTTCATCTATACAGATCTTTTTAATTGTAATCGAGAAATTATATATCTATTTTATACTACTAAGTCTGGAAATGAGAAAATTTCCATATAAACTTTACCCCTTTAGGAGGGATTTTTTTCTAGTTCACCTACACAGATCTTTTTAATTTTAATCGAGAACTTATATACCTACTTTCATATTTCTAGGTCCAGAAATGAGAAAATTCCATAAAAAGTTCACCCCCCTATTTCACCCTCTTAGTGGTTGAATTTCTAAAAATATATCTTTCTGGTTGTTCATTTACATCATAAAAAAACCCCTGAACTAGATTTCAATTTTCTAGGCACAGTAGTTTTGGCTGTGCGTTGATATATAAGTCAGGTTGGCTTTTTGCTCGCGGCTCCACCCGCTTTAGTGTGGATCCCTCGGGAACAGTAGAATTTCCCAGAATGAAAGGTACCCTATGTCCTTCTCCGGGCCTCAAACTACCTCCATACCAAATTTCATCTAAATTGGTTCAATAGTTGAAGCGTGAAAAGAAGACAGACAGACAGACAGAGTTACTTTCGCATTTATAATATTAGTATGGGTTTGGTTCATGACTTTCAGTGAAACACCTCAATATTGAATTTCAATCGAATAACTTCATAAACGGAAAGTTTTATACTATACTAGCGTTCGCCCGCGGCTCCGCCCGCGTCAATATCGATCCCTCGGGAATAGTACTTTTTCCCGGGGTAAAAGGTAGCCTATGTCCTTCTCCGTACTCCAGAGAACTTGTATGAAAAATTTCATGGTGATCGGTTCAGTAGTTACGGCGTGAAAGCGTAACAAACAAACAAACAAATAAACAAACAAACAAACAAACTCACTTTCGCATTTATAATATTAGTAAGGATAAGGATAAGGATAAGGATTTGCATCCCCGTTTTTCCCCCTTAAGAGATGATTTTTTGAGAAATATATTTTACTCGTGTTTCATGCCTTTTAATAAAGTATCTTCTTGCTGAATTTCATTTAAGGATTTGCATCCCCGTTTTTCCCCCTTAAGAGATGATTTTTTGAGAAATATATTTTACTCGTGTTTCATGCCTTTTAATAAAGTATCTTCTTGCTGAATTTTATTCGAATTACTTCAAAAACAGCAAAGTTTCATACTAACTTTGCACCTCCGTTTAACCCCCTAAGGGATGAATTTGAAAAACATATTTTACTCATGTTTCATGCCTTTCAGTAAAGAACCTTCATGCTGAATTTCATTTGAATAACTTCAAAAACGGCAAAGTTACATACTAACTTTGCACCCCAGTTTTACCCCCTTAGGGGACGAATTTCCTAAAATCCTTTCTTAGTGCTCCCCTACGTTATAAAAGGAACCCCTGTGCAAAATTTCAAGTTTCTAACCCTTATAGTTTAGGCCCTGCGTTGATATGTCAGTCAGTCAGCTTCCCCTTTTATATATATAGATAGATTACAGTGTATCACCTAGAAACCAGGTAGGTATATCGTTAGGTACACCATAATAAGAATTTTCGATGTATAATAATGTTGAATTCTGAAATAAATTTAAGGATAGGCTTTTATATGTTATATTCTTTGAAGTTTTAATTGTAAACTACCTGCGGTTTCGCTTACGTCAAAGAATATATACGCTTACGTGCGATTTCTCTCTCTAATATTTTCGGGATTGCAGTTGAAATGAAATGAAATGAAATTTTATCTATACATATAATAAAACAGTAAAAATATTTTGTCTGTACATTTAGAATTTTTGACTGAAATGGATAGAGGGACACTTAAAAAGAATAATAGAAAGCAAAAAAATTTTTTTGGAATTTCTTGTCTGTCTGTCTGTCTGTCTGTCTGTCTGTCTGTCTGTCTGTCTGTCTGTCTGTCTGTCTGTCTGTCTGTCTGTCTGTATGTATGATCACGATTATCTCCGAAAATACTGAACCGATTTACTTCAAACTTTCACCAATTGCTTTGTTTTAACTCAGAAAAACATTTAAAATCGGTTCATTAAAAAAAAAGTTATCGTCATTTGAATGAACTCAAGGCATGAGTTTGCCTGCAAACATATAGCAAAAATAGAATAAAATAATAAGTGACATAAGAAAATTAAAATCCAAAGTCAATTCATCATCATTATACCTATCTATACTATCCATAGTAATCCAAACTAAAAAAAGGAGAAGCTGACTGACTGACTCACATATCAACGCAGGGCCTAAACTATAAGGGTTAGGAAGTTGAAATTTTGCACAGTGGTTCCTTTTATAACGTAGGGGAGCACTAAGAAAAGATTTTTGGAAATTTATCTCCTAAGGGGGTAAAACGGGTTGCAAAGTTAGTATGATACTTTGCCGTTTTTGGAGTAATTCGAATGAAATTCAGCATGAAGGTTCTTTACTGAAAGGCATGAAACACGAGTAAAATATTTTTCTCAAAAATCATCCCTTAAGGGGGTATAAGGAGATGCAAAGTTAGTATGAAACTTTCAGTTTTTGAAGTTATTCAATTGAAATTCAATATTAAGGTGTTTCATTGAAAGTCATGAACTAATGTATTCCGGGTGAAATGAAATGAAATGAAATAGAATTTTATTCAAATTTGGATATCATGTATCTCTTTCTGAACGTCATATTATTATTTTTAATATTTGCAAAATCGATAAGCTACTAGCGTTTCGAAACCACCACTGCTGAGAAGAATACGCCGAAAGAAACTCAGTCCAGTATTGGTCCCTACGTGCCTGAAGGGCTACAGGGTAATTCTACTGTTCCTGAGAAATCGACACTTACGCGGGCGGAGCCGCGGGCCAGAAGCAAACCTGACTTATATATCAACGCACAGCCGAAACTACTGTGCCCAGGAACTGAAATTTAGCACAGGGATTCTTTTTATGATATAAGTGAGCACTAAGAAAGGATTTTTAGAAAATCAAAGGGGATGAAGTTTTATGGCATTTTCTAATTTTTTGACTTAGAAAGTAGGCACACAAGTTCTCAATTAAAATTAAAAAAGATCTGTTTAGGTGACCCAGACAACATTCTCCCTTGAAGGGGTAAATAGGGGGTAAAGTTTGTATGGATTTTTTCCATTTCTAGACTTAGAATATAAAAATAGGTATGTAAGTTCTTGATTATAATTAAAAAGCTCTGTGTAGGTAAAATGTATAAAATCCTCCCCTTAAGGGATAAAGGGGGGGTTGTATGGAATTTTTCATAAAAGTATAAAAATAAGTATATATGTTTACATTACAATTGAAAAGATCTGTGTAGTTAAAATGGTCGAAATTTCCCCTTGAAGGGGTAAAATAGGTGGGGTAAAGTTTGTGTGGTTTTATTTACTTAGAAATATGACAATAAGAAGTTCTCCATTACAATAAAAAAAAAAATATGTGTAGGTGAAATGGGCAAAATCCCCTCCTTAAGAGCTAAAGATCTATGCAGGTAAAATGTATTAAATTCCCCCTTAAGGGGAAAAAGCAGAAGGGGAGGGGTTTGTATGAATTTTTATCATTTCTACTCTTTTCAAGGGAACGACATTAACGCGGGCGGAGCCGCGGGCAACAGCTAGTTTGCAATAAATGTAGTATTCTAAGTTGGATTAAGATAAAATGTCCATACATTTAACCATTTTTGGCATGCAAATTAGAAATAAAATAAAATTAATGTAGAATAAAATAAAATTAGTTTAAAATAAAATTAGATATAATATTAAATTGTCAGTATTCTAAATTGTCAACTTTACAATTCAAGTATTCTTGGACTGATACTGATAGAAGGAATTTTCAGCTAGCCAGTTCAGCAATTTAATTTTGAATTGTTTGATATTCAGTGCTATAAAAGAGGTAGGCAACTTATTATATATTTTTATAGTCATTGAGTAGCAATTTCTGCTGTACAATTTGGTCCTTTGTATAGGCAATACTAATTTTCCTTCATGTCTTGCCGCGTATCTGAAGACCTCGTCTTTTCTTTGAAATAAATCCGGGTGTGCCTTGGCAAACATGCAACATTCAAATATATACGTTTTTTTTTTTTTTTTTTTTTTTCCTAAATTTTGAATTAGGCATTTGTCTCCCATCTCACCTGATGGTAAGTGACGATGAAGACGAGGATGTTACATGCCTATCCAAGAGATACCCATTTATTCTACTTTTGAATGTCCCGGGACTGTACTTGTTTGGGAATATAGACGCAGGCAGTTCATTCCACACCTTAGCTACTCGAACCAAAAAGGAACTGTCAAAGCGTTTAGTTCGACTCTTTGGTATTCCAACGATAAAAGGGTGAAATTTCTGTCTGCGCCTTGTAGTCCGATGGAGGAATGGTGAGGGTTCAACTAGCTCAAAGAGCGCCTTCGCACACTCTCCAAAATGGATCCTATAAAATACCGATAGACAAGCGACTTTACGGCGATGCTCCAGGGATTGCAATTTCCTATTTGAGACCACGTCGTTGTTTATGAGCCTGCGGGCTCTTCGGTCAACAGAGTCCAATGCTTCAAGCTGGTATTTCGCTGAGCCATCCCAAAGGTGACTGCAGTACTCCATGCAAGAGCGAACCTGGGCTGTATAGAGATTGAGCAGCCGTTCAGAGCTGAAGTACCGCCGAACCTTTTAGATGATACCCAACTTCTTGGAAGCAGTTAGTGCCATTGACTCAATCTGTTGGCCGAAGCTTAGTTTTGACGTGACTGTCATGCCTAAAAGCCCAAGGTGGTCAACTAACGGTAAGGAAACACCCTGGAAAATGGGTGCAAGTGGGAAAGCACTCTTTTTTGCAGAAAATAGACACGCCTGTGTTTTGGACGGGTTAAACTTAACAAGATTGGCGTCTCCCCAATCGGACACCCTCTGTAATTTCGAGTTAACCCGTTCAATCATAGACTCTCTTAGAGACTGGACTTCTTGTGGACTTGCACTGGCTCTGGACGTATAACTCTCTACAACGGTGCTGTCATCAGCATAACCAATAATGCCAGACATAAGGAGGTCATTAATGTGCAGCAGAAACAAGGTTGCAGAGAGAACAGATCCCTGAGGTACCCCGGCATTAATAGCCATTAGGTCGGAAGAGCAGCCATCCATAACCACTCGAATGGACCGTTCCCTCAGGAAATCGGATATCCAGTTGCAAAGGTCCTTAGGTAAACCATACGCTGGAAGCTTACTGAGGATAGCTTCGTGCCAGACCCGGTCAAAAGCCTTGGATATATCTAGTGAGACGGCAATTGCCTCACCGTGACCCTCCAAGGCTTCGCTCCATAAGTGAGTGGCATATACCAGTAGGTCACCGGTTGAGCGACCCTTGCGAAAACCATATTGGTTGTCACTAAGGAGCTCGTTGGTTTCCAGGTATGCCAGGAGACGATTGTTCAATACACGCTCCATAATCTTGCACAATATGGAGGTGATCGCAACAGGTCGATAATTGGCCGGGTCGGAGCGACTTCCCTTTTTAGGTACTGGTTGTACATTGGCAAGCTTCCAGGATCTTGGGACCTTGCCAGTCTCTAGAGAAAGTCTATAGATGCGTGTCAGTACAGGGGACAACTCGGGTGCGCAGCGCTTCAGAACCACTGCTGGAATACCATCGGGTCCACTAGCCTTATTCACGTCTAGGTTTAGCATGCATTTAAGTACCTCTTTTTGGTGGATTTGAGCGGCCCGCATCTTGAGGCCGAACGAAGGTAACTGGGGTGGGCTTTTATTGCTACTATCTAGACGCGAATTGTCTGCAAATAGATTGGCAAACAAGTCTGCTTTCTCTTTTGCACCATGGGCCAGAGAACCGTCAGGTTTCTGCAATGGTGGCAGCGATGGGCGACAGAAGTTCATCTCCACTGACTTGGCTAGAGACCAGAAGGCTTTACTTCCTGAGGGACAGGAAACTATCTTGTCTCCAATACGGCCAACGTGGTCGAAACGAGCTCTTCTGAACACCTTTTTGCAGGACTTGGCAGCAGCGTTATACACTCTCTTCCTGTCTTGAAGATCATCAGCTTTGATTCTGCGGGCATCAGCCCAGGACAAGTATGCTTCCCGCTTACGCCTTTCGGCTAAGAGGCACTGAGCATTGAACCATGGGCGAGCTTTGGTTTCAAGGGATACGTCAGCAAAAGGAATAAAATACTCCATTGCCTTACATATCACACTCGAGACAGCATCAGCGCAGCATGATGGATCCCTAGAAGAGAAGCAAACCTGCCGCCAAGGATAAGATGCGAAAAAATGTCGCATCTCATCCCAATCTGCCGACTTGTATCGCCATACTCGCCTGGTGCCTTTGGGGCTGGTGTCAGGAAGCGAGTAGTGCGATACAGATTTCACCACACAGTGATCCGATGTCCCGAGCGGTGGTGATACGGACACCGAATGCCTGTCAGGATCGGTTGTCAGCAGGAGGTCCAGGCAATACGCAGTGTGGCCAGCAACGTCAGGAATGCGCGTCGACTCGTTGACAAGTTGGGAGAGACCGTAAGTCAATGCAAACTTATAGGTGTCTCTCCCAGCATGGTCGGTGTCCTGGTACGGGTACAGCCACTCTCCGTGGTGGGCGTTAAAATCCCCCAGAAATACCAACTGCGCAGATGGAAAACGTTGCTGGACCTTATCTGCAGCATCGCTGAGATATTTCATGAGCCGAGTTGTCTCAGAGTCTCCGCTATGCGAACGGTAGACACTGGCGTAAACAATATGATCAAGGCCAGTATCTACATGAACCCACAAAACGGAGAAATGCGGAACTTCCAAGTCATGGAGACGCCGACAACAGATCTCATCCCTGACATACATGCACACGCCCGCGTGGGGGTGGAATTTGGCCTCCAGGACATAGCCTGGGTAATACAGGTATGACAGGTCTGACGGATTACTGATCTGCGTCTCGGTCAGAAATAGCAAGGCCGGCTTGGCAGTCTCGAGGTGGTAATGGACTGCATCAAGATTGGAATGTATCCCCCTAATGTTACAGAAATCGACTAAAAGCTTAGGGGGCTCGGCCGGAGAGCGCTTGCTATGTTGGTTGTAATTTGGATTCTCAACCTTCAAAAGCGGAATTTTGCCCTCCCCAGAATACGTAGGGCAGCCTGAGCATTGTTGCCCAGGGAGGGATTCTCCTGCGCATGAACGCAGGTACCCTCCTGGGGTAATTTTCTCTTTAATTGCCGCTATCATATTGGAGAAGATCTGTAGGGGTATTGGGCTACCGGAACTCTCACTCACCAGGCGAAACACAGCAGCATTTACATGCTGCTATTTGACGCCGGTATTCTGTGAGAGGGTGGTTGCTAGCCGGTTCGAGCCAGCCCGATTTATGAGCTAAAGATGATGCTGTAGCTAAGAGTAAGTAGGCTCTACCACCGGTAACGTAGACGGAACAGTAATTATTTTGAGTTTTCGAAAGAGGGGTCTGCAAGAAGTTATTGGTGGTACATCGCAAATTGCTCTTATACATTGCTTTTGGGCAATAAATACCTTATTAACATCGGTCGAATTTCCCCATATAAGTATGCCATATCTGAGGATAGACGCAACATATCCGTGATATGCCATTATGGCTGTTTGTTTGTCTACTAATTTTGTCAGACGCCACAAAGCGTAGGCAAATCTATTGCATTTTGAACAGAGTATTGTTATGTGTTTTTTCCAATTACATTGGTCGTCTATTTTAATTCCAAGAAAAGTTGTTTCTTTCGTTTGTTCTATCCGTTCTTGCTGAAAGCGAATGTCAAGATTAGTAATTTTAGGCTTTTGATTATAAAAACATAAGTATTTAGTTTTAGATAAGTTCACGTGTAAATTATTAAGATTTAGCCAGTTGATAATGTCTGATAATGCTTCATTTACAGTATCGTTGTGATTTTTTAAGAGAGATGTATCCGGAATTGTTATCGTTATATCATCCGCAAATAATGTGCATTTATGACCCGTGACATGAGGTAGGTCATTTATGTATAAAATAAATAAAAGAGGTCCTAATATTGTTCCTTGTGGAACTCCTACTTTATTTATGCAAGGTAAGGATTTAAACGACGTTTCCTGCATTTCGTCATTTAAATTATTGATCTCCACAAATTGATATCTCTTTTCAAGAAAACTGCGTAACCAATTATTTATTTTACCTCTTAGGCCGTACTTTTCACATTCTATTCTGCATTAGTTTTTCAAATATTTTATCTAATATTGAAGTAAGAGCAATGGGGCGGTAGTTTGTTATATTTTTTTTGTCACCTTTTTTATGGATCGGCTTGATTACTGATACTTTAAGAGCATCTGGATATACTCCTTCCTCAAACGACAGGTTTACTAAGTAGGATGTAATTGGAGACAATATGGCTGCACACTGTTTTAATATTTTTGTTGGAAGTTCATCGTATCCCACCGAGGCAGTTGTCCTAAGTGAATGTATTGTGTTGTATACTTCTGTAGGTGTTGTGGGTAGTATAAACATAGTATTTTCTACAGTATTTATATTTTTGGTTACATTTGATGCCAATTTTGCATTAGTTAGTTTATTTGTCAGATTTATAAAGTAGTCATTAAAATTGTTTGCAATGTCTGATGGATTCCTTGTCAATTTGTTCTTATATAATATTTGATTTATGTGTTTATTATTATTACTCGTACTTTCATATTTTTTAATAATTGTCCAAGTTGCTTTACATGTATTCCTACTACTGTTAAGGTATGATTTGTTTTTTATTTTTTGAGCTATATTTATACATTTTTTCAAAAGACTTGAGTATTTGCGATAACTTTGTTTATTTGAATTGCTTTTTTTATGATATTATTTAAACCGTAATTTCCGTTTTGTTTGGCATGATTTTCTTAGACCTGCAGTTATCCACGAGCATCCCGTGGTCTTATTACTTATTTTAATTTTACGTTGTGGAAAACATAATTTGAAGTACAGTACAATTTCATTGTGGAATATATTAAATGCAGCATTTATATCATTTGCTTGATATACTTCTGACCAAGACAGAGATGATAGACAGTCAGCAAATTTTTTTACATTGTCAGCATCATAGTCACGTTTGTACGTATACCATGTTGAAATTGGTTTTTTACTGCATATCGTAAGGCGAACAATTTGAGCGGTATCATGATCCGATAAGAATAAGTTGTGTACTTGACCCAGAGCATTTGAGTTATTGCTTATTATTTGATCCAGGCATGATGTTTTTCTTGTAGGTTTGGTTATATGCAAAAAATATCCGTAATTTTGAGTAATACGCATATATTCATCTTTCTCTTTTAGTTCTTTTAACAGATTTATGTTAAAATCACCGGCTATAATGATATTGTAAGTACTTTTATATCGTAATTTCTGTAAAAGAGTTTCAAATTTTAGTAAAAATATGTTTGCATCTGAATTTGGAATTCTGTAGATACATATAATAATGCATTTTATTTGTGGAATTTCCACACCGCAACATTCAAATGTATGATCAGATGATAGTTTTGTGAGAAAATCCAATTTTTTATATTCATAATAAATCCTAGATAAAATACAAGAACCCCCACGTTTTTTCGTGGTTCTACTGTAACTATCTAGTAGATGGAAACCTTTCAAATGGAGATTTTTTTCTTCGCCTGATAAAATGAAAGTTTCAGAGACGCAGAGAATATCGACCTGTATTCCATCTCTCATTAATTCCTCTAGAGCAATTTGAAATTCACCTGATTTACATATTAATCCTGATGCGTTTTGGTGCATAATTGTCAAAACAAACCCAGCATTCTCAACGAAAAAACTTTTTATTTTCTGTGTCGTTGTCAATAGTACGAGTAGTAGTATTCTTTAAGTTAATTTCTTGCATGTCTTTCTCTTTATGTAGCAATTTGGAAAAATAATACGGTATGGTACCTTTTTTTAGTAATGTAGTCATGTCCTCATTGATATTTTGTTTATGTAAACACTGAATATCTAAACAATTTTTTTTATTCTCTAATGGTTTAAAATAGTAAGGTATTGTCCCTTTCTGGTAGCTTTGGTATTTCTGAGTGGGAGCAGTGTCTTTTTTATTTATAGTACATTCCTTAGTGAAATTTAAGAATTTGTTTTTATAGTCCAAGCAATCAACAGCAAAATTAATCTTTTTACAAATTGTGTGCTGTAATACAGGCGATGTATCATAACCATATATGTAACTTAGGTCTATAAACATACAGTTAGGAAATTGTTTACATACCAATTTGATTTCTTTATTTAATAAGCTTTCATTTAAGAACTTATTTTGAATAACACTTAGAATGATAACATCATGTTTCATATACAATTTTAGTGCATTATACAATTCGGAAGTAACATTCAGACGATTGTTGTCGTTTTCTCCTAAACAAATGATAATTTTGTCATTTTCATTTATTGTAGTGTTATTGTGACACCCTTTCAGTATTTTAGCTGAAGTAGCAAATGGTTTTGAAAGACCGAAGACGGAGTATTTCTCGTACGTTGTATTTTTTCGGGCATCTGTAAGTGCAGCTCCTTGACCTGCAACTTGCTGGCTTCCGAAGACCCATATCTTATTTTTTCTTTGGTCCACAATTGTTTGAGCTTAATAAAATATGTGAAAATGCGCCGTTGCTTTTTCTCTGAATACAAGATAATATAATAAAGACACAAATAATAAGATAACCATAAAATCAAAACACAGAATTGACACAGACATTCGAAAGCAACATTATAACAAATTAAAATTGAGACAGTAAAATTAAGTGATACAATTATTATGGATGGCATTTTTTGGATTAAATACCTCAAGCAAAAATAATGACAACAATGGGAAACCTTAACATTATCATATACAATAACGTTAAAAAGACAATTGAAATTAGATTTATTTAATATAAATTTATAATGATATTTTGTAAAAAAAGAGTAAGAAATGCGATAAAATCTGAATATATCAAAATTTAAGTTTTTTAATTTGAGACGTTATTTGTGTGTAGATTAAATTGTAACAAAAAACAATAACTAAATTTTTTTTAAATATGCTCACATAAACAGAACGGAGACTCAGACAAGACACAAAAAGCTGTAAAATAATAAAAAAATAATAATTTGATAAACTACTACATTTTCATCATTATTCATCCATAAGCGATACATATTTAGGCAACTACAATAATATACTATATACCATGCGGGCACAAATAGTATTAAGCCCCAAAAATTTTAACCATGTCCTGCTCACAGTGAATGCGATGACGCGGAGAGTCTGAGCCTGTGTGCTGCCGCACAAATATTTTACCGTCTCTTGTCCACACGTAGCGCCAGTTGTGGGATTTACCTAAATCTCGAGCCCGCCTGAACAGAAGACGATTAGTTTTGGTTAGTCTCTCGTTAACATAAAAACGGCGATATGGTGCAGGGAGGCCTATGCCCTCGGTGGTGACACCTCGGCGCACACGCGCCGAGTGCAGCAATTGGTCTCGTAGCGCCCGCCGTGAGACGCGGACCACAATGGGGCGCGGCCGCAGCATGGCGCCGTCGCCCTCAGAGGAACGTCCAACCCGCGACGCGCATACTATATCCTGTTCTTTAAACTCAACAGCGAGTTTATCCGCAATGGCACTGACTATATGAACCAAATTTTCTCCCTTTTCTTCGGGAATATTTGCTATTTCTACATCATTTCCCAATAAATCTTGGTCGCGATCTTTCAGGTCCGCCTTCAGATGCTCAATAGTCTGTTGCAACGATTTGTCGCTATTTGCGCTTAACTCTGCTACTTGACTCTCCAGGCTGTCGACTCGCTTTTGCAATTGTGCCTGCTTTTGGTCACTCTCTTCAAGTCTTTGAGTTAGCCTAGCAACCACTGTATTGAAGATTTCAAGTTGCACACGTGCAGCCTTCATTTCCTCCCGCCACTGTCGTGCTTCAAGCATGAAGGACTGCATGTCAGTCATCTCTACAGTGTCATTCAGAACACTGCTGTCATCTAGTTGCTGGGTGAAATTACACGCCGCCGCACCTCTATTAAAATTAACTCCCTCCGATGCACCACGAACGGGGGTGTTCGTGTTATCTGACTTTGGCATTTTGCTGACGCAGCACACACATCTCCATGATTGCCTGTGTTCACCTACCAATGTGTTATAAAATCGTTGCTGCGTGACATTGGCATAGATTAAATCGTACGCCTTTTTGCATAGAAAACAGGTCAAAAACTCCCCGTCGGTAATTAATGTATGGCACCCGGCACATGTTTTCTTGTCATTGTTGGCCATTATTAGTAAAAATAAATAATCAAAAGAAAAAAACGAATAAAAAAGCACTTGACACCCTCGGGACTCGAACTCATACTTATTGTTTTTAGGTCTCGTATTGGCGGAGGGATGTTATTCCAACACCTAGACGCTGCATAACGAAAGCTTCCCCTAAAGGCAGCGGAGTGATGACGTTGGGTCCTAAGCTGTGGGACACATTTCCTATGACCTCTCATCCCACTGCCGCAGCGCTTACACGTAGACATACAACGAAGCCAAACCCCCTCTCTCCTAAGAATTCATTCATATGCATAGAAATCTCAAAACAATAACTAAAGCATAGAAGGCCCGTTTTTCAGTAAAATATTCATCTCTCTCTTTTCAAAATATATCAGATAGAGATAAATATAAGTTTATCAATAGGTACCAATGTACACTTGGCAAATGTCAATTTGGATACCTTGGTTCTCTTTATGCTAATAATTTAAAAAAAAGTTTTAAAAAGGCCAACTATATCTATGTTCAACATATATTGTTCGCATGATACTCTAGCTTGTGTAGCTCTCCTAAGCATTTATTCATATGCATAGAAATATAGAAGGCGTGAATGACGTTATGCGAAAGTGACGTTTCTTCACAACGTCACTTTCGCAAAATGTCAATAATATTTAGTGAAGTTGAACAAGCAAGAGGACTAATATATTATACGTTTTTTGTACTAACTTACAAAATAAACTTAATTTACATTTTATATCGGGTCTCCGCATCGTTGGCCACCTGGCCGGATACTTCGGCAGTGTTGCGCTGCATTGGACTTCAACCTGACCCTGGATGAATTGAATATGGATCTCTTTCGTCCACACCGATCATTTGAACTAAAAATCCATTTTCCATGTGCCATAGCTATTCAATTAGATGCCTTCACCCCTGGCTGCTCAGGGTGGTCCGACTTCCACTAACTTCAGCTCGACCGCTAGTTTCAAATTCAGAAAACAGCATTTGACTCCGTCCACCAAACAGAGACACACAGAATGAGTCGTGTGAAACATATAACACCATCTGTTTGTTCGGTTGTTAAGAAGCTTACCGTCCGCTTAGTGTCCCCCGCCCCGCGCCCCCGCGTCTTCATCGGAGTCCCGTGTCTCGTCCACGTCAGCCGCGGAAACGCCTTGCACGCAAATAACATTAGTCCCTGAACGTCACTTTCGCTAAATGCCTTCAATGTTTGTGAATACCCTTGAAGACATTGCTGCTTCCAAGGATGTGACTTCTGCCATGCTGGTCTGGGAGAGAATTTAAATCGGCCTAGTGCGAGTCTGACTCCACACGAAGGGTTCCGTACCGTTATATTTAAAAATGGCAAAATACTCATGTGTGTTGTATAGGCCACCGGAATTTTATTGTAATTTAATTATTTATTTTAAAAGTGAAAATATAATCTATATTCGGTGAATATTCCAAGCGTCTATCTGTTGCCGTTATCAATATCGAACAAAAACATCACGTTTGTTGTATGCACTGTTGTTGAGCCCCCTTAAATATTAATTTTATTCTGTTTTTTAGTATTTGTTGTTATATCGGCAACATACATCATCTGCGAAAATGTCGTGTCTTACCATAACGGTTCATGAGATACAGCCTGGTGACAGACAGACATTCGAACAGCGGAGTCTTAGTGATAGGGTACAGTTTTCATCCTTTGGGTACCCAAAGGGCTTCTCTTTCCACCTAGACAGTAGCAACCGGCCGATTGGACGAAAATCTAAGGAATCATGTCACTAGCTGATGTGGCTAGCAATCCACCACTAGTAGACGTGCGTCGGACGCGGACTGAGGGTTCCGTACAATAAAGACGTTTTAAGCTCTTACTACAAATTTTGCCTTGCTTATTGGTAAATATCATGATTGTAGGTTAACGGGAAGTACACACATTTACAAAATATGCAACATAACATTTTGATTCCGTTCACTTACAAGTCTGAGTTTATGACAGCTTCAAGGGGCCGCAGATATTAATACATATGTGATATCCATTTCAACTTTTACGTCCACCAGTTCCTGGGAAAGACGGTCTTGCAAGACTAACAATTAGGTGATCCTAATGGGTTCCTTTTACCATTTATAGGACCGGAATCCTAAACATGGTAGAGAAACACATGGAAGAGAGCAGTACGTTTGGTCACCTTAAGCATACGTACCGCCTGGATCCTCATCGTCCGTCGCGGTGTCGCCAGCATCCTCTGACTCCGGCTCGGTTTTGACCGCGACCCTGGCGGGCGGCGTGCTGTCACAACATTCAGCCACAGAGAAGGACAGCGACGCACACGAGCCAATGGCCGAGCGGCAAATCGCGGATGTCGGCTTTTCTGTAATCAAAATCCGGATTTTAAAATAGATCTGCATACGATTTTAAAGCAGCTAGTACATTCTTTGTTTTTACTTTTCTCCTAGACCAGCATCGAAGAAGTTGTGACTATAATTTTCATGATATCGGACAAACGAGCAAGCGACTTGAAAAGAAGAAGGTGACCACCTTCTTCTTCATTTGCCTAGATTTCTTTTGACCAGTATTTGGCTACGCTGATCGCCTTATCATTAGCCTCAATGAGGTCCTGTACGTGCAAGTAGTGGGGCAGTTAGGTCTCGACAGAAGGTGAGGCATGGATGATTGGCGCCGCAGTCACACAAACTGTTGGTAGTCGAGAAACACTACTAAAGAAATTAACTTTATTGTTGATTTTTTTTCATACGAGATAAAATATGTGATTTTAATAAATGTCCTGAACCAACTTTTAAACGACTTAAAAGAAACACATTTTATATGCTTTAGAAATATATTCTTACTTAATATAATGAAGTAAGTAATTTAAGGAACCAACATTCATAGGTTTAAAACAGCTGTCTTTGACGACATGAGTTTTCTTAGAAAACATAAAAAAATAAATAAAGTTAAAAAAACAAAATAAACTTCTTCCATGAAAAATAATAGTTGGATTTGTTTTTGAAAAACAATATGTGTGATTTTATGAATTGTATGCCTTATGCAGTAGACATAAGTATATAATGTTACGTGGTTAGGTTCAGGATTTGGAGTAAAACACCAAACTCTTCAGAGGGAATTTATTCACTACGGAATCCCAACACTGACTGGTCTTCCAACACGTCGAATATCCAAGACGCAAAGCACTCGTAGTCCTGGTCCGTTGCTGTGGTCGTAGAAATTATCACTTATCGGTCGCACACAAATCACTCGTATTAGTATCGCTCACTAAGAACACTCGCGGTAAACTGATTAACGATCGCCACGTCCGCTCCCTTATATACTGACTTATGGATAAATAAATAAATAAATAAATATATACGGACAAATCACACAGATTGAACTAGCCCCAAAGTAAGTTCGAGACTTGTGTTATGGGATACTAACTCAACGATACTATATTTTATAACAAATACATATATAGATACACATCCAAGACCCAGGCCAATTTGAAAAAGATCATTTTCCATCTTGACCTGGCCGGGGATCGAACCCGGTCACTCCGTGTCGCAGGCTGGCGTGTTGACCGCTGCGCCACGGAGCTAGTCACTAGAAAGATGGATCTCTAGAAAGTTCCATATACTTCCGGTACCGACAGCCGACAGCCACAACATTCCAGAATATTCGAGTTTGTGTGTGAGCGGAATAGAATACATATGTGTGAGCAGGATGGAAGATGTATGAGCGCGACAGACGATGTTTGGAAAAGTTCTAGACTATTCTGTTCTGGGAGCTTCGCGACAATAACATAATTATATTGTTTACTCGTTCTTATGTATGATATTTCATGATCGTCTAATTTTTTACAAGGGTTTTTAGGTCAGGCAATATGGGGAATGTTCCACAGCTACTTGAAAATGACTTTGAACACTAAAAGCTAACTGCAACCGACAAATATTATGTCCCATTGTCTTGGGGAAGGACAAAGACTTCGTATTTTAAGAACAACAGGAGCTATTTTGGCCAATAGCTGCAAGTTCAATTTTTTTTATTGTTTAATTTGAATTTATGATGTTAAGACTGTAAGTAGGTACATTACATTATTCTTATAATATTTGCACGCCTGCATTCGGGTTGGTTACAATTGACTTGCCTATGTAAATCATGCAAATAAATGATTCCATTCTATTCAAGCAGTGGCATATCGGCACCTAAACACGCGAGTCATTCATTTTAAGTTACCCTTCAAGTAACCTCATCTTCAGCTGATTATCTAAGGTTAATATTGATTTCCAGCCAGATTTTAGTAGTTTGTTCATTAACGCATTAAACGTAATAAATAATAATAAACATGTACGAGGGTCTCAGAGGCATAGTACTGAGCAGTTCCAAGGTGTGACGAGGAAGATACTTCTTTTTGTAAAATAGTCATATTGGGGTCTCTGAAATTCCACGTCTATAGTTAATTGATTCCCTCCACCAAACAGAGACACTCACAGAACGAATCGTGTGAAACATATAACACCATCTGTTTGTTCGGTTGTTAAGGGCCCGTACTACCTCACACTGCTTTGCATGATTGACTGTTATA
Organism: Elegia similella; assembly: GCA_947532085.1. NCBI lineage: Eukaryota > Metazoa > Arthropoda > Insecta > Lepidoptera > Pyralidae > Elegia > Elegia similella. Next base: position 14,782,528 of record OX383950.1, read on the forward strand.
TCAATAATAATTAAATACTCAAGTTGAATTAAAAATGCAGCAAAGTTCAGGACTAACTCTGGTAACTATATGACTTAAAAACACGATTGCGTTAAATTTTCTCGATAGAAAAAAATTGCAAAGTTGCCTCCAAATCACGTCTAATTTACTCGGTATATAGCATTATTCACCAAATACATTAAAATTAACCTTGAAACTTTTGATTATTATTGCATTACAGATAAGGCAGCCATCATATGTTTTTCTTTTTTGAATAACCCTTGATTATTCCTAAAAAACGAAAATATCCAAAGTAGCCAACGCGTTTAGACCATCCGCGTTTGTATCGCCACGCCGCCTGGCATATGGCGGGCTCTTAAGAAGCTTACCGTCCGCGTAGTGTCCCCCGCCCCGCGCCCCCGCGTCTTTATCAGAGTCCCGTGTCTCGTCCACGTCAGCCGCGGGAACGCCTGGCACTCAGAAGAATAATCTGAGGCCTGGCACAAGGGAAATGACAGTGCAATCACTTTCGCACTATGTAGAGGTAATTATTGGCAGAATAAAAATTAAGCATTATGACTCTTTCCCAAATATCATCAAAATTTTTATTACCACATGTAAAATTCCTGCTTTTAAGCAAGTGACTTCTTCGATGCTGGTCTGTGGGAAAAGAAATACGTAGGACTGGGCGAAAATCTGTAGAATCATGTCACCAGGCGATGTGCCTAGCAACCACCATTTTTTACTTCGTATTCCTTTATTATTATTATTTTCTATAGGTCGAATATTAAGGGAAATTATAAGTCAAGCCACAAAATTATTTATTGGCCACGTGATTAAACTTCTAATTTTATAACCAAGCAACGGGAAAATAGACCAGTGCCGAAGTCTTTGAAAATAATAAAAAGTGAAATAAAATTATAGTAGGATGAAATTCTAATACGGGCGATCTGAGGTCGGGAAGTGGAAGAGGGTGAGCTTTTGAGGGTAAGAAACGGTTTTCTCGATTTCCGGCAAAACTACAAGTCCTGTGGTAAAACGATATATGGCAATGATGTAGGTAATAACAAGTTCTACTCCCTTTGTATTAACACTTTTTTTCAGCGTTGCCAGGTTACATTTCTTACATTTTTCGTAACTTTTGACCTCCTCGCGTAACATGTAAGTAATTTTTATATTTAAGGCAATTTTCGTAACTTTTGAGAACAACGAGTTTGTAATACTAGATTTTGATTGCTTGCAATTCAACGCATTCGATTTGAACGCACCTAAAACTGGTGCGTCTAAAAAGTATTTCACTACATATTACACTCAGAGATGGTTCTGAAATAGAAAGCGCCATATTATCAATTTATCATATCATATAAATAGTCTTGTCTTGTTAATACGTAATTTCGGCACTCCAGCCAGAGTAATGATTACCCAGTAAGGTATAGACATCGTGATGATCTAGATCTTAGAATTTTTTTTTTGTGTTTTGGTAAGGACAGACTTAAATATGACACAGACATAATAATGGTACAGGGCAGGTTGGTACAGGGTAGGTGGTCTCTTCTATATCTCTATTATTATAAACAAAAGTCACCGCCGGCATATGCGCGATATACTCGACCTATTAGATGCCACAAAGCGTTATACTGTACGTTAGTGACCACTTTATAGGATAGCGCTGTGTGGTGGGATACTCCGAACCCAACGACACGTAAATTGAAAATAATACAATAATGTAACTTTTGCTGCAAAAATGTAACATTTCAGGAAACGATACGTAACTTACGACTCAAGGGCGCTGGCAACACTGCTTTTTTCACATAACCTCAAAATGTATGTGAAAAATTCAAATAAGCATGATTTTGGATTTTTATTATTATCTTTTAGGTACATTTTTTTTTCTTTTTCGCAATATTTGGTGAAACTTACCTTTATATGTCCCAAACACACTGTAAAACCCAAGCAGCGTTGGGCTGATGACATCATAAAGGTTGCAGGAATAAACTGGATAAACACTGCCAAAGACAGAGATGGAAGAGGAGGCCTCTAGCCAATAGGGATTCATTACAAAAACAAAACCTCATTTATAACTGTTTTAAATGTAAAGTGAACATTTTATTTTGGCAATAAACTAAGCTTATTATTATTACGTACCCGCTGGATCCTCATTGTCTTTCGCAGTGTCGAAAACATCCTGTGACACTGGCTCGGTTTTGACCGCAACCCTGGCGGGCGGCGTGCTGTCACAACATTCAGCCACAGAGAAGGACAGCGACGCACACAAGCCAATGGCCTCGCGGTCAATCAGGGATATCGACTTTTCTGTAATCTAACAAAAATTCTTCATATAGTTTCCTATCTGACTTGTGTGTCATCATTTCTATCAACCACCATGTTACTTGATTCTCCTGAAGGAAAATACTGTAAAAAATCATGCATGTTTGTGTGTAAAATTATTACCTTAGACGGCAAAATAATTTCAATACTTGGATATGTTGCCTTTGTATTTTAAATTATGTTTACAACATGTTTCTTGTGTAGAGGGTTGCTCTATCAACAATGTCTAGGCAGTGCGTGCCATCCTGTCTGCTTTGTTGCGTGGTCCCTGCCATTGCTTAGTATTCTTAGCAACAGTAGTGTTTGACTGTGTTAGTATATCAATATAGAAAGTAATGAACATTATAACACAATATAAACTAAGTACCTCGCCAGCCGTCTCCAACATAGCAGTCAGCGCATGGTCTGCCCTGGTAGCAGTCACCATCAGCCTGTGGCTCTTGTACAGCATAGCGCGGCAGATGTAGCATGCCGCCACGGGCCTGTTCCCACTCACGAGCTGGAATGTAGTGCCAGTTATATAACAGCTTTTACTTTAGCATTTCAATACTTAAATAAACAATATGCAACATTTATAGATTTGTATGTCCTAATCCTTTCTTCAGGAGACAAATGGTCAAAGATTGTGATGTACTGGTTCACGAGACAGATGAAAAGAAAGCGAGGTAGACCATGGCGCCGATGGGTTGACGATATAAAAGCTGTAGCAGGGAAAACTTGGACAAGAATAGCTAGAGAACGTGAAACTTGGAAGCGGTTGGAGGAGGCCTTTGCCAATAGAGGGCAGCAGCAAAACCAAAAATTATAAACTTTGAATAATATTATGTATACATATTGTTTTGTCTGTAATAAAAGGCTTATATTAAAATTAATATTAAATTAATCCTTTCTTCACATGGAAACAAAACACTAAATCAAAACAATGTGTTTCATACACATACTTGCAAACCACAAGTATATGTTTGCAAAAATTATGTCATGCAGTTAGCACCAGTTGTGATGTTGAAGTCATTTACAATGATATTTCCTTGGACTTGATTACATGTTTTCTGGGAATTATGATATTATCTTGAGGGAAAGACTATGTGTAGAAATAGAATGGTAATGGCGTGCAAGACAACTAATACTATGATTCTATATAGCTACTTGACTCCACCGCTTGTTCAGATGAATATTATTTCATGTTGACTGTTTTATAGAGCCGTGTTGCTTTCTTCTAATTAAGTTCAAAATCATGTCGAAAACAGGCAAAGGGCTTATTCAGATCTACGATAGAAACCACATCACCTCCAAATCTTAAGAACATTTCCGCACAGCGTCTAATCATAAATTATATCGCGCAGACTAAAGTAAAGCAGATAATCCTAACTATTATGATACTTACAAAAGCCCCCGTTAGCCTCTCGTACACGAGTTGCAGGGCAGTGTCGTCAATGTTGATCATGGGCGCGTCCACTGCGAGGCAGATACGGCAAACTGCTGGACTCTGATGCATCTTGTGTAAGGCTATTTTGTTATAAGGACTATGAATTCAATTTACAAAATGCGCTTCCACTTAAATAATAAATAACTACAATTGAATCCCAGTATAGACTGTGGGTTAATGTAACACAATACTAAAACTAAACCAAACGATAACAAGTTTATGAGTGATTACAAAATATAATGTTTTACCTGAAAATAAAACAGTTATTATATGCGTAACCTTATTCGAAACCTATAGAGTGAGATAGCATTACTTCCGCTTACGTCAACAGTCCCCCAAACGTCACAAGTACCCCCCTCCACCCCACTCCCGACGGCCATCGTGCGAGTGGAGGGGAGGCTAGCTTGCCGCCTGCGCAGTCTTGTATCGTCACATTGCATCTCACTGACTGAAAGTCCTGTAAAAAGAAGCCACAGGCAGAATTAGAAATATAGGTTTCGAATAAGGTTACGCATATAATAACTGTTTTATTTTCAGGTAAAACATTATATTATATGCTGTGAACCGTTATTCGAAACCTATAGAGTGAGATGTGTTTGTTATCGCCTGGTGGCAAGCAATATTTTTATACAAGTAATAGATATGCCAATGTGTGAAATAAAAGTTTGTATTAGTTTAATCAATATGAATAGTATATTAAAGATATACTGTTACAAACAAGGTAATGATTAGTATGCCTAATCAAATTACAATATGAATTATTATATATAAAAAAAAAAATCTAATTCTTGAATCACACTAATCCCTTAAATCAAGAAGGATTTACAATTACAATGCTTCAAAGGTACAAGCAAGATTGATAAAATTATTAGAGAGAGGGCGAATCTCTGCTGAATAATATTTAGCAAAAGTGTTAGGAGTACGCCAGTTTCCTTTTGACATAACTTCGTCGATGGAGCAGTGATCGAGCCAGTTGAGAGAGGCGGCGGCGCTGCGCGTGCTGCCAGCACTGGCCTGAATGCCGGCTTCTCTTAATAAAGATTTAACCCAGCCGCCCAGCACGGTACGTGAGGCAGGGCGTACTCGCCCACAAGCAGTAATGAATAACTCACTTAGGTTCTCTCTGCGTTGTGAGGATACTTCTATTAATTTTTTGATCCAGAATACTGGGCATATGTTGTTTTGTTGACCCTTACTCAGTCTCCAAGATGATTGTCTGTGTACATAATTATCTGTCTTAGAGCCATATCTTGGGTGAAGAATAATATAATCGGTCATATCTTCAAAATGATCTTCATCAATGTGTAGTAAGGTTAGATCATGCACTCGTCTGCTAGATGCGAGAAGTAATATTAGAGCTGTACGTCTTGAGACCTCGTATAAGGATAGCTTTTTAGGATCATGCTCCGATAGCCACTTAACAACAGTCCTTGGGTCCCATATTGCTGGTTTCTTTGGTGCAGAAGCTGCACTAGCTGTTGATATTGCCTTGAGAATGCGTTTGACCACGGGGCTATCACTCAGTGAGTCAGAGTCTGGATTAGATAAGGTAGCTATAGTGGACTTGTAAACTAAAATAGTTTTGTATGACAGTCCCTCTTCTAGGTGCAGGTGAGCTAAGTATTTGGCTAACTGAGGTCCACTCGGACTTAAATGGCTGATATTCTTAGAAAGGCACCAACTTTGCCACTTGGACCAAACTGAAGAGTAAACTCTCTTTGTGGATGGTCTCCAACTAGAGTCTAACAATTTAATTTCTTCTGGTGACCAGTCTGATAACAGATGGTCCCACCCTTGACTAACCAAACCTCGAGGCACATCTGATCTACTTGTGCTGGTGGCAACTGTGTTCGTACATCCAGTAGTTTGTGTCTGAGGTTGGTTATTGTCCAAGGTGCTGCAATTGCTCTGCTCTTTAGGTCCGGGCGCCAATAAACTTTCTGCCAACGAGGTACTACCAATAAATACTTGCCCTTGGCCCTGTTGAGGTGTGCTAAGACTCGGGGCACCAAGTGTGGTGGTGGAAAAATCCATGCTTTGTGATAGGACCATTTCCTGCTGAAAGCGTCGTGAAACTCCGCATTCACGTCGCTGCAGTCTCGCGTCACGTAACGTGGAACTACGTGAGCATTCTCGGATGCAAAAAGATCGATCTGCGGTGTGCCAAGGCGTTTGAAGATCTCTACACAGGCTCTCTGAGTTAGAGTCCATTCCGAGTGACCCTTCTGGCGTGACAGTGAGTCTGCCTCGTCGTTGTAGTGACCGGGTATATAGTGAGGTGTAATGTAAATGTCGTTCTGGTCTAGGATTTGAAAGAGTGAGAGAGTCATCCGATAGAGGGTCTTTGAGCGTAAGCCACCCTCGTTTCGTATGTAGCTCACTACACTTTTGTTGTCGGCTTGTACCAACAACGATGTTCCCCGAAGATATCGTCGGTTCATCCGAATAGACTGGATTATGGCCCACATCTCTTTGAGATTGCTGTGCCAAATCTTCTGACTGGGACGCCAGGAATCGCCAATCATTCGATTTCCGTCCAAGACAGCACCCCAGCCTGTGCCCGATGCATCTGTCGTCAGGAAGTGTGTGACAGGTTGTGGATGTATTGATCTGCTTGCCGTAAGCTTTGTCAACCACCATCGTAATTCTATCATTGATGCAGGGCTGAGAGCGCGCTTTGCATATGGTTGAACTTTCGAAAGAAGTGCACAGGCCATCTGTATAGGACGGCAATGAAGCCGACCTCTTGGGATTATAAAGGATGCAAAATTCAGCATCCCCAGTAACGTCTGAACCTCCTTGAGGGACCACTGACTCGAGTGCAGAATCCGATTCAGCTTTTTCTCGATCCTGATTTGTTTTTCTAGTGGAAGCTGCATTAGATTGTGTTGAAGATTCCACGTGACCCCGAGGTACTCTATGATCTGAGTCGGAGACAGAACAGATTTTTTGAAATTGATGGTCCAACCTAGTTGGGACAGAACCTGTACAGCTTCCGCAGCTTGTTCTGATAAAATCCGTCTGTCTTGGTTGACAATTAGATAATCGTCCAAATATACGATCACTCTCAATCCTCTGGTCCGTAGATACTGCGCAGTCCAGTTGGAGACTGTCGCAAACGTGACTGGAGAGGAGGATAGACCGAAGGGCAAACTCGTGATCTGCAGAAGTTCTGCTTCTTTCGCTTGATCGGGCTTGTAAAGCACTCTCAAAAATGGTTGATGTGATCGAACTACTGGGATATGAAAGTATGCCTGTGTCAGGTCGATTTTTATGGCCCAGTCTCCCTCTTGTAAAAAATCTGGCACTCGTTGTACATTGATTAGCCTGAACTTGAATTCTGTTAGATACGTATTCAGATTTTGAACATTGAATATCGGGCGATCGCTGGAGTCTGCTTTCTTTACAAGAAACATTGGACAAACAAAACTCGGAGTCGACGGAGCGGGAGTCAATATTTTTTGCTTTTTTAAATCTGTAATTTGTTTTGTCATCGATACACTTGTCGGTGTTCGGTATTTGTCTAACAATTTGGGGTTGAAAAGCTTGGGTTTTCGATAAAAGGGTAGTCGGTACCCGGATATTATCTTTAATACATGATCGGGAGCCCCTAAGCTTTTCCAGACACTTAAATAATCTACTAAACATCCGCCGTAAAACGAGTTTTGTTTGTAGTCATTTTCGAAACGACTTGTTATTAGATTTGCGGGTAGACTGACTAGATTTCTTAACATTTTGTTTTGACTGTGTTCTGGTGTTGGTGTTGTTGTCGTTGCGATTCGCTGTGAATCTACGATTTTTGTTCGTAGTGGACGGGCCAGGAGTGTTGTAAGCCTCTTCATATTTATTGTAATGCAATGACCTCCGCGGTCGCTTGGTTTGAGCTTGTTCATTACTCTGCAAAGACATGATGGGCTCATCCGCTGAGCGCTTCTTATTAAGGAATATTTTACTCGCGCCCCCTGCCTTTGTCAAAAAGGCGCTCAAATTCTCCGGATTGAATAAATAAGCGTTTGTAGGGGGAATCTTTCGTAAGTCCTCTTTTATGTACCGATCCTTAACGCCTGATAGAATACTGTCGCGACGTTTCTGGATCGCATCAGCTCGTCTTCCGCAGACAAGTTGAAGAATATCCTCAGACAAACTCATATAACTTGATTTACTGGAAAAAAGTTCGTTAAGCTTGTCGAAAAGTGAATCTGGAGTCAAAACACAATCAGGTTTGTGAGACCAATCAACCAGCTGTTGTAAATTATTTTTCAATACCTCGTTTTGCTGTATAACGGCATGAGTTAATCCTCCAAATAAACGGTCAAGCGATCTAAGCCAAGAAGAATTCGGGTCATAGAATCTTAATTCGGTATTAACGTCCAAATCATAAAAACCAGGTTTGGCCAGGTACTTTTTCTCTGTTTCTACATAACGTACTCTTTCCCATTTATTCGTATCAAAGTGATGTAATTTGCATAAACTAGAAAGCCGAGTATCCGAAGTACTTTCAACTGCAGCTTCTTTGAGGTTAGTTTGAAGGTCACAATCAAAAACTTTTCCTTGTTTCGGCTTATCATTAATTGGTTTATTTAAAAGAACCGAATCTTGCATATCTTGGGATGGGTGTAAAGATAAGATATCCGAATCCGATTCACTATTTAGATCTGGCTTATGGTTTAAATATTTCAAAATTTCACTGACCTTATTTGATAAACAATCCAGTTTTTTATCATTTCTGGATCGTAATCTCGACCGATTTCGACGTGTAGCTCGCTTGTGCCGCCGGGGATGCCCGTAGCTCGACGAGGATGACGTAGACGACGAAGATGATGACGAACTGCTGCTTGAGCTACGCGATTGCGTCTTGCGGCGATCGCGGTTTGGCCTAGTAGCCTGCTCAGGATACTTGATGGAGTCTTTAGAGCGCCTTTTGAGACGCTCACGCTCTATGGGCCTTGAAGCCCGCTCGTGAAGTTTACCAGTAACAGGCGGGTTGTTTGCACGAGCTTCAAGTTCCTTGGGCAGTGAATTCCGCTCAGGAGACTTTCCCATGGTGTTTTTCTGCAAAACACAGCCAACAGTGGCTCTTCTGCAGAACCTTCTGTAGCAATAAACGTTCCTCCGTAGAACGTAAAATATATATTTCTCTTCAGTAGAGAACAATATATATGCCTAAATTGTAAAAAAAATATAATTGATTTTCGAACAACAATGTTGTTTAATAATATTAATGGGGGTGTTTGCATGACGAAAGTCAATGCCAATGTGACGATACAAGACTGCGCAGGCGGCAAGCTAGCCTCCCCTCCACTCGCACGATGGCCGTCGGGAGTGGGGTGGAGGGGGGTACTTGTGACGTTTGGGGGACTGTTGACGTAAGCGGAAGTAATGCTATCTCACTCTATAGGTTTCGAATAACGGTTCACAGCATATAATAAACGGTTACCCACAATTCCACAAACTACGTTGGCTGTAATAGTATTTTCTTCGTAATGTGCCACAAACTTGTGGTGTATGTAGCTGACTGATCTGAGAGCAATATAGACAAAGAGTATATAATCGCTACGCTAATATAGAGATACCACAGATTTGAAAGAGTATGTGAAGAAACCTCTTTATTATTTTACGATTTGACGTTGACTTGACAGTTGTCGATACGGGGTGCTATTTTTGAAATTAAGGCACTGGTCTTGGAGCGATTTTTCCATACAAATATCGCTCGAAGACGATTGTCATACTTTCAAAAATAGTACCCATGGTCCTAAGCGTCCTAAGCATAGAGATAATATAATCCTGACGGATAGAGATCCAAACGGATGCTGTCAAACGAGACCGATTTTGAAATGCAGTTGTGGGTGTGATTTTGCATATGTATTCAGTAGTGTTTGGCTAAAATGTACCTGGTGTATGTCAATGTATCGATAGTCAAATCATTATACCTTCCCATTGAGAAAAGAAGCAAAATTATACAGTTTTACAGGGATATATACATTTTCCGAAGAGAAACTTCACAAAGAGTAAAAGGCAATGAACTTCTATAAATTTATTTACATTGAAACACAGCAAATAAAACATCTTAAAGAAAAAACCTGTTTAGGATACCTTGGTTAAGATCCGCAGTAGACGAAGATTCGTAGAGCACAACACGATGTTCACCACAATTGTTTAAGTTTAAGAACACGACAGTTTGTTATTACAAAAGTACTAGTTGCACATCCTAGTCTAGCACTCCCTAGTCTAACACTCCCTACTGTATTAATATTCTTTTTGTTCACGAACACTTTTCATTCCAGAATTTTATTTTATCAAGTAACAAGACAACCTTCATAATTTTGTATTGAGAGTTTATTCTTTTTAAATGTCATTGGGTTTCATTGCATAAAACCTCCAACAACATCTTCTCTCAATGGACACCCAATAGCTCCGTGATCCTCTGCAGCCTTGGTCTTGGCAGAGGCTTCGTGAAGATATCCGCTAGCTGATCCGCGCTGGCCACCTTCTCGACTTTTAGTTCTCCGTTAGTTACCAACTCTCTAACAAAGAAATGACGTATTCTAATATGTTTAGTACGTCTGTGAAACTCTGGGTTTTCAGCCAATCTTATAGCCGCTTCATTATCTACTTGCAGAGTAGGAAGGCCTTTAACTTCAACCAGATCCCCCAGAAGTCGAGCTAACCAGATGCATTCTCTAGCACCTTCGCTTGCGGCAACTATTTCAGCCTCCGTGGTTGATATAGCCACGCTTTGTTGCCTTTGGCTCATCCAGGTGATAGCTCCACCTGCGTATGTACATAGCACACCTGTTGTTGAGCGGCCTGTTTGCATATCTCCTCCATGATCTGCATCACTGTAACATGCAAGCACTCCTTTCTTAGTGGTCTTTCCATAATGGATACCATGTTCCAAAGTGTACTGTAGGTACCTCATAATGCGTTTCACTCTCACGCAATCATCATCTGTAGGATTCTTAAGGCTTCTCGAAACTACGCTTACAGCATATGCTATGTCTGGTCTTGTTCCGACCATCAAGTAAGCTAAAGCACCGACAACCTGTCTATATCTCTTCTTGATATCAGAATAGTCTTGCTTTTCTTGCTTTTGTACATCTTTTTCGATAGGTGTGGATACTGGTTTACACTGCTCCATGCCAAACCGTTTTAAAACCTTCTTTGTGTAAGAAACTTGATGAATTTTCAAAGTGTCTTCTCTGTTTTCAATCTCTATACCAAGAAAGAAAGATGCAGGTTTTGTAGTGATCTTAAAACCTTTTTTCACTTCTTCCAAAAAATCATCAACCAGCTTTTCGTTTGTTCCAGCTACAAGACCGTCATCAACATATAATGCAACTATTAGCTTTCCAGCCTTAGAATTTCTAATCAACAAGCATGGGTCTGCTTCACTGATCTTAAAACCGATGTTTTTGAAGAATGTCATTATTCGCTTATTCCAGCAGCGTGGAGCCTGCTTTAAACCATAAAGACTTCTCTTCAAAAGACAAACACGTTCTGTTCCATCACTGTATCCTTCAGGTTGTCTCATATAAATTTCTTCATCAAGATTGCCATATAGAAATGCCGTTGATACATCAAACTGTTTAAGAGCCATGCCTTCACTCGCAGCTACACTTAGTACTGCTCTTACAGTTCCTAACTTAGCAACTGGGCTAAACGTTTGATCATAATCAACTCCTTTTTTCTGAGAGTAACCTTTGATTACCAGACGCGCTTTATATTTATCTACCGAGCCATCTGGGTTATACTTAATCCGATAAACCCACTTGCTTGGTATTGCCTTCCTGTTCCTTGGAAGATCAACCAGAACCCAAGTCATATTTTCATCCAAAGAGTCAATCTCTCTCTGCATAGCTTTTCGCCATTCCTTAGAGTCAGGAGACTGAACTGCTTCCTTGAAAGTTTCTGGTTCTGCACGTGATTGTGCATTTAACACAAAATCTTTAAATTTTCCAGGAGGTTTCAAAGTTGAACGATCTCTCAAAATCATTTGTCCGATTTCCTCAATTTCATGTTCATTTAGATCATTGTTTCCAACTTCATCCCTTTCCCCCTCAAATTCAATAGATTTACTAATGACGTTAGAAGTTTCCGCATCATCGAAAAAATCATCATCATCTGAAGAAAGAGGAATAAATCGACCTTCATTTCTAGTAGGTATCATATCTTCTCTTGATTCATTGTCACCAACAACAATATCTTCTCTTACTTGAAAGTCATTCCTTGCATTAGCCTGTATGTCACTTTCCAGGACCGTGTCAGGCGAGATTGACGTTTCTTGTGGTGTATCCACTCCAAATTCTCCATATAAAGGTTCTTGAGAAGATGAAGGTTGATTCCATACTTCGAAAGGTATCTCTCCAATATTATCATCTTTCGTATCTTTTGTCACAAATGTATCACATTGTCCTTCTAAAGGTCGTTCATCGAATGTGACATTTCTAGACCTCACAATTGAGCTTGTCTTCTTATCCCAAAGCCGATATCCATCATCATTATCATAACCAACCAGTCTGCATTTGACAGCCTTCTTGTCAAGTTTCTTGCGCCTCTGATTCGGTATATGAGCATAACACGATGATCCGATAATCCTCAAGTGCTTTATTTGTGGTTTTTTACCAAACCAAAGCTCGTAAGGTGATTTGTTTTCAACTGTAGTCGGTCCAGTCCTGTTAAGAATGTAAGCAGCTGTTTTGACTAACTCTGCCCACATCTTCTGAGGGAACTCCTCATGAGCATACATCATTGAGCGCGCGCATTCTACTACCGTACGATTCTCGCGTTCACTCAATCCATTCTGTTCTGGAGTGTATGGCATCACCAGACGTTGTCTTACTCCATATTCTGCACAAATGTTTAGAACTTTCTCATTATTGAATTCACCGCCGTTGTCGCTAACAATTTCCTGTATAGCGTGACCAACATTCTTTGCTTCTGCGAACATCTGCCTAAGCTTCTCATGAACCTCCGATTTTTGTCTCAGCAGATAAAGAAATCTAAACCGTGTGAATTCGTCCTTAATGATCAGAAAGTACCTAAATTTTGAATATGACTCAGGGAATGGTCCACAGACATCAGTGTGTATTCGCTCTCCGGGTTTTGTAGCCTTTTCTCTAGTGCCGAATTTTAATCTGTGCAACTTTCCGAAAATGCACCCATCACATAACTCTGTGCTGTTTGTCGTTTTGATTCCAAGTTCCCTGTCAATAAGACGACTTACATGTCTTTTATTTTGATGTCCCATACGTTCATGATACAACTGCAACATATCCTCCTTCTGTACTGTGGTGAGATTGATTGAAGTAGGTTCTACAGCTGAACAATTTAGCTGATACAAACCTCCATACCTAATACGTTTACCCGTAACAATCAGTTTATCACCAATCTTCACTGTACATAAAGTAACTCGTGACTCAAACACGCTGTTAGGATTTCTATCCTGTGCAGCCAACACCGAGTACAAATTTCTATTTATCTTAGGTACGTACCAAACCTCTGTCAGGTAGAAATTTTCCAGTTTCCCGTTCACAACTGTGCTGAACTGTATCAACTGCCTTAACAATGCTTCCATCAGCCGTCATAACTGTGTGAGATTCTTCAAATTCGCTGAAATCCTCAAACAAATCTGCTCGCATCGTTACGTGATTAGTAGCACCATTATCAACATACCAGAAATCTCTTTCTGTACCGGCAGCAGTAGAAAATATCGAAGTTAGCGTCATGCTAGGTTTACTTCTCTCTCCTGTAGCTTCTGACTTCTTTTTCGGACAATCCTTCTTCAAATGCCCTTGTTCCTTGCAAATGAAGCAACGCCGACCGTCTTTACTTGAAGTCGCTCGATTCTGTTCTTGTACCTTAAGAAATTTCTTAATTTTACTCGTTTTTACGGCTAGAGCTTCACCACCAGACTCACCGTCTTGACAGTTTGCAAGTGCTCTCTCGTGAACACACAACTGACCTGTTAAGTTCTCAACCGTCCTATCCTTCTTTGACATTAACATCCAACTCGACTTAAATGAAAAATATGCATCCGGCAATGTATCCAGAATCTTGCAGATCAGTAGAAACTCCGGTAAATCAGTACCTTCACCTGATTTCACTAACTCCTGCTTCAAAATATGCCACAAATTTTTCAGTTTTGAAATATGAGTCGTCATGCCATCTGAGGGATCATACCTTGACTTGAAAAACTGCAGGCAGGCATCGTACAGGCGATCATCATTGACCCCTTCATACAGCCTGTGCAATTCATCCCAGACCTCCTTAGGATGATCAAACCTAATCACCTTGTCCAGAATTTCATCTGAAATGTTGTTCGTAATCAGTAGCAAAGCGGTGCTTCTAGCTTTTTTATATTCCGTAAGCCTCAAACTATTTTTCTCTAGATCAGCAGCAGCAGAACTCCCTGCGGCATCAGCTAGTCTATGAGGTTCCTGTGTCCTGCCTTCCACAATATCGATGAGGCCATCCATGCCATTAAGCATAGCAATCATGCGATATTTCCAGTGGCTCCAATTGCTGCCATCCAGCTTTGCGATCTGAATCCTCGATAATTCCATTTCGGTTTTAGATATAGCCCATAACCTCTTAAAGAAAAAACCTGTTTAGGATACCTTGGTTAAGATCCGCAGTAGACGAAGATTCGTAGAGCACAACACGATGTTCACCACAATTGTTTAAGTTTAAGAACACGACAGTTTGTTATTACAAAAGTACTAGTTGCACATCCTAGTCTAGCACTCCCTAGTCTAACACTCCCTACTGTATTAATATTCTTTTTGTAACAAGACAACCTTCATAATTTTGTACTGAGAGTTTATTCTTTTTAAATGTCATTGGGTTTCATTGCATAAAACCTCCAACAACAAAACATAGATACCTTTTTCATTTCTTTATTGACACATAAATAATAGTTTAAATATTTTTCATACAAAAAACCGACTTCAATCAAACTACAGAACTTATTTTGATAAAATTTAAATGGAAAAAACTTGAAAGTATACCGTTTTATATAAAAAAAGATTTATGCGGTTATGAGGACACAAACAGTCATGCGATTAAAAAAGGCATACGGCCGAATTCGTAGTCGTATGTATTCGTAGTATTCGTCCTTTTTTGAAGTCGGGTAACAAATCAGCCCATTTTTGAATGGTCAGCTAATAATATTATAATAATAATAGATAAAAAGATAATAATTTAACCAGACAATCAATAGATTTAGCAATGTATTTTAACTAGTATTGCTCCTATAGAGAAAATTTGTCATGTGCACAGACTAAATGACCCCACCGAGGATACATAATACGTACATTTTCACTATGCATATCAAAATATTTTACGAAGAATAAACCATAAGTATACAAACATATTTCACACCTGATATACAGGCTCAGGCTACTCTAAACATAATTTGTTTAGTTAGTCGTACCTGAATAAACTCTATGATGTTTATTAAAGATTCGCTGTATGATTTTTTTATGTCCATGTGAATAGTTTCACCCGCGAGTCTGCAAGAATAAGAAACATGCATAACAAATAGATTCTAAAAAAATATACGGCGACGTAAGCATCTAGCTGAAAATACTTTTGAGCACACTTTTGTTAGATATCGTTACGTGAAGTAGACGGACGGCCTATGCAATAGAAAGGTTCTCGAATGGCAACCATGTACCAGCAAGCGCAGCGTTGGACACCCACAGACCAGGTGTTCTGACGACCTGAGTTGACCTTTCCAATTATAGTACTGGAAATCCTTGAAGAAGGCCTATGTCCAGCAAAGGACTTTTTGTGGCTGAGGTGATGATGATGATGATGACGTTAATTTTGGAATAACTTCAATGGGCAAGTTAAAAATTAAAAGAAATAATACAACCATGACACTTGTTATTCATAGCAATTTACAACAATGCAATATTTAAAAAATTGGTCATCGTACTCAAAGTATGCTAATGATGCTATAATAGCTCTGCTCTTATTAAAAACTGTAATGCAATAAATAAAACACAAACAATTATGTTAGTTTGGGCTATGGAGCGTACCATAAAATGTATAGATACATCCGTACTATTACATTTTTATTCCCTCGCGAGGTAGACAGGTCTAACCCAAAAGCCACGTTCAGCACGGAATCAAAATATTGATGGGTTGCTAGCTGCATCTCCTACTAATATAATTTATCAGATTTTTGCCCATTTCCTAGATCGGCTTTTACAAGATTTTTTTGGAAGAGAAGCAGTCGGTTCATTCTACGTTTTATTCTTTTCTGTCTGAACAGTATGGAAGAGTGAAATAGCATACCATACATATAAGTACGTGAAAGCTACAATAAACCTGCTCCGGACGCAGTCGGGTAAAATATCAAGTAACAATATTTCAGTGAGTGCAATCGAAACTATTGTCGATGTCGATAAAATATGAATAACTTCAAGCACTAGTGTAAACGTGTGCGAACTTTCTTTACATAATATTTTCGCTAATTCTCGTTTATGTTTAAATGTTTTCATTTTCCTATCAATTATGAAGCATACTTAACAATACTATCCTAGTAGAAATCAAAACTGTTCGAGTTTTTTACCGAAATTATACCGGTGACAAAAATGTATACTTACTGATGAAATGTATATTTGCTAGGATTATTCCTACGGGTTGTAGTGCACTCGACAACCGCACAAGACACCATGTTGGTATTTACCTAATTTTATTGTGTAAGTTAAAAGATTATTTATATTTTAGGTAAAATAATTTCCTTTTCAAATTCAGCGGGCCTTGTTGTGCCCAGGTAATGTCAAATGTCATTAAAAATGGGCCTGCTGTCAGCAGTCTTATCTCTCTTTCTAAAGCACAGTGAAGCCGTATAATGACGTACTACTCATTTTCATTTTGAAAGTCTAAGGTATGTCTATGGTCCTAAGCTAAATGGGCTAAAGCTAAAGCTCCTATGGGTTACTATTTTTGAAAGTGTGAAACTCGTCCTCGAGCGATTTTTGTATGGAAAAATCACTTAATTAAATTATGTAACAACGGGATACTCACGTAGGAAGTCAGCTACTGGCCGACATGTTTCGACCTCATCCTCTGCCCGCGCCGCCCACGCATCCAATTGCTAGTATCAGTGCGGATCGCGACATCGGACGCGCGTCTCGATCCATATTCGCCCTGAGGAAGCCCTCCGGATGATGTTGAAACATGTCGGCCAGTAGCTGACTTCGTACGTGAGTAACCCGTTGTTACCTAAGATAAAGTATAACACTAGATAGATTACATTTAAGGAGAGCTCATAACGTATATCTATCTCATTTTTACATAAACAAAACATAATATGCTTGAAAGAGAAAGAAATAGAGTCTCAAGTGGGTCTAAAACAATTGAATGTCGCCAGTTTGACTATATCCTTCTTACTTATAGATATATCACTGCGTAGTGATGTTTTCATCGGTTGTCGATAAAGAAAATTCATATGCGTGGCAAATTTGAACATTCTTTGTAATTAATAAAAATATTAAAATACTAACAATTTCCTGCGACTTCGCCCGCGCAAATTACAGCCTATGTCACCCGCAGATAAATTAGCTTTCTATAGGTAATAATAATTTTGAATATAAATGCAAACAGACAATCAAATCTTTTCTCTTTATAATATTAGTAACAGTAATATTATAAAAGGAAAGTGAGATCTATATGCTTGCTGAGTTTATCGGTGTGTGTGGAAATAAGATTGTGTGTATTCCAAATACACACGATCTCGCCATTGAGATTAAAACTCAATGGCGAGTAGAAACCGTAAAAACTATCCCATTTATTATTTCCACCACTGGTGTTATCCCTAAAACCTTACATAACAGTCTTAGCAGCTTACAAATTCACCCCCTCACGTACGTCCTTCTGCAGAAAGCTGCAATCCATGCAGAATTCTCAGAAAATTCCTCTCGCTTGAGCTTTAAATTATTAGGTAGGAAAATATTTTTGCTTGGCCAAAAGCCTGTAAAAATATTCGAATCTCCTAAAAATGGAGTTAGTTATACATATAAATAATAGTAAAGTTATAAAGAAGTATATATTATGTCGAAATATTTAGTTTGTTCGCATGAATGTTCGAATATCATTCAACTTGTGTATCAAGACAAGAATACACAGTTCTCGCACGAGCTGCAAGTGTGGCAAACATCTATTTGCCGGTTATTGATCCCTTTTTTTTTGTTTTTGCTTCGTTTGCACCGTTGACTCACCAATAGATATCTTTACCGTGCCAATACCAATAAACTCACCGAACAAGATGTGCAGTTGGTGGTTCTCCACCGGCTTCAGAGGTAAAGTTATAATAAAAAAGATAATGATTCTGTTGTACGTTTTCATTTAAGTTCCGCCAATATGACAAAGATGCATCATAATATAAAATACATGTACCTATACTCGGTGAAATTTTTACCGTTATGGACCCTTAAAGGGGTGATTCACCCCAAAAATTGGACATTTCTATAGAAAATGCTCGGCTGCCCACTCAAGTTGTATGGGAATGTTCAATTTTTTTTGAATACTCACCATTGGTCCCATATAAGAAATTGTTCAAATCGACGGGCTGAAGCACCTCTTTAAGCGTCCATAACGGTCAAAACTTCACTGTATATATTTACCAATTTCTAACACTAATTAGTAATAGTCCGGATTGAGTGTAGAAGTATATATATATATATATATATATATATATATATATCATACTAGCTGTTGCCCGCGTTAGTGTCGATCCCTCGGGAACAGTAGAATTTTCCGGAATCAAACATACCTATATCCTTCCCCGGGTCTCAAACTACCTCCATACCAAATTTCATCCAAATCAGTTCAATGGTTGAAGCGTAAAAAGACGACAGACAGAGTTAGTTTCGCATTTATTAGTATTAGTATGGAAGTATGGATATTATTTATACTTCTAAGTCCAGACATGAGAAAATTTCTAATTTTATCCCTTTAGGAGTGAATTTTATCCATTTCACCCACTTAAATCTTTTTTAATATTGTAATGGAGAACAAACATACCTATTTATTTTCATACTTCATAGTCCAGAGATAAGAAAAATTCAAATTTCCATACAAACTTTACCCCCTCCCATTTTACCATTTTGTCCAATTCATCTTCACAGATCTTTTACTAGTTAGTACTTTGTAGTCGAGAACTTATATACCTATTTTTATACTTCTAGGTCTAGAAATGTGAAATTTTCAATACAAACTTTACCCCCCTTCTGGGAGATATTTTTCCAGTTGACCTACACAGATCTTTTTCAATTGTAATCGTGAATTTATTTACCTATTTCATACATTTCAAGTCAAGAAATGAGTAAATTCCTATTCGTATAGGAATTTACTCAAAATAGCGGGTTAAAGTTCGTACTTTAACCCGCTATTTAACCTTCAGGGGAAAATATCGTCCATTTTACCTACTCAGATATTTTTAATTGTAACCTAGAACTTATATACTTATTTATATACGTCTAAGTCCAGAAATGAGAAAATTTCCATACAAAGTTTATACCACCCACCCCCATTTTACCTCTTAAGGGGGGAATTTTGCAAATTTCATCTACACACATCTATTTATTTTTATTTTAATCGAGAACTTATATACCTACTTTCATACTTCTAAGTCCAGAAATGAGATAATTCCATATAAATTTTACCCCTTTAGAAGTTTAATTTCTAAAGATCCTTTCTTTGCGCTCAACCACATCTTTAAAAGAACCCCTCCCCTGTACCAAATTTCAAGTTTCTAGGCGCAGCAGTTTCGGTTGCGTTGATATATAAGTCAGGTTTGCCGTTTTCCCGTGGCTACACCGCCGCCGTTAGTGTCCATCCCGCAGGAACAGTAGAAATTCCCGGAATAAAAGGTACCCTCTGTCCTTCCCCGGGTCTCAAACTTCATCCAAATTGGTTCAATGGTTGAAGCGTGAAAAGAAGACATACAGACAGTTACTTTCGCATTTATAATATTAGTATGGAATAGTATGGATGGTATAATGCTGTCGTATAATGATGATGAATTAACTTTTGATTTTAATTTTCTTATGTCACTTATTATTTAATCATTTAATATTTGAGTGCATATTTGCAGGCAATCTCATGCCTTGAGTTCATTCAAATGACGATAACTATCTTGGACATGTAGTCTGTCAGACTCCGATATAACAATGCAATTTTTTTTACGAAAATGGTTCCAATTGCTGAAACATTATAACTAGATGAAAGTGAAGGATACTAAAAACAAACTGACGTGAATGCATAATCAACTTCTTTATTAAAAATCCATGAAAATATTAAAACTATCCGCGTAGGCACAATTTTTGGTATTTTTTACAATAGGTTAGTTTTTAAAGGTAAAATACTACTTTACTAAAATATTTGGCAATAATAACATCTTTTACTTAGAATCGAATGTATGGAGAATCAAAAAAACATAAAATGAACTTATAATATTAGAAAACAAAAAAAATCACAACTGTCTTTGTAATTGACAGTCGTTACATAAAGGACGGGAACATTGTAGGCACACTGATCGGTCGGTAACTCGTAATATTTCTTTTTGCCGGCCTCTGAAGTGAACATTGTCGCTTACCCTTTGAATTAGAACAACCAGCTTTACTATTATCTGCCATTTTCACACATAAAACTAAAACAAACAAAAAACTTTGTAAATATTTTTATACGGCAACTATGGACACGTAGTCTCACAGGCTCCAGCCAATTTTTCAAAAGGTATTACCCACGTTCCATGCACCGAACGACCTTCTTTTTTTTTCTTCTTTAGTTACCTTCTTCTTCAGTAGTCGTTTTTGGCTTTTGCACTAAAACTGAAGCTACTGGGCGGCTCAGTCGCGGGGAGTGGGGGGAAGTGGATGAAGCAACGAAACCAATATTGCCGCGGAGCCTGTGAGACTACATGTCCATACTTAAAGGTAATGAACCGATTTTGATGAAACAAACTTTAAATGTTTTGCTGAGTTAAAACAAAGCAATTGGTGAAAGTTTGAAGTAAATCGATTCAGTATTTTCGGAGATAATCGTGATCATACATACAGACAGACAGACAAAAAATTCGAAAATTTTTTTTTGCTTTCGATTATTCTTTTTAAGTGTCCCTCTATCCATTTTAGTCAAAAATTCTAAATGTACAGACAAAATATTTTTACTGTTTTATTATTATTTGTATAGATTAAGTTATGATAATTACGTTATTGTCTATAAGAAAAATAAGGTTCCTCAGTGGCCACGTGAAAGAAAAAGACTCCACTTCTTTTAAATAATACGCACATTATCTTTTTATGGCAACTAGAGGAGGTTTCTTTTTACTTTCTAAATAAACTTGAATCTAAAACAGTACCCAGTAGTGTAAATGACCTGTAGTATATTTGGAATCACTTTTTACCAAGAGACCCAGACAGACTCATAAGAATAATTGTTGATTACCGCACTCTGCGACCATAACCTTCACGAAAACAAGAGTCCTCAAAGTGTGCAGAACATATTCTTGTATATTGTGTCGGTCTCCAATTATCTCCTTTTCTTACATAGGTTATCCACATGTTTCTTAATTCTATGTCTGCAGGAAACCTGTAAAAATTAAAGTTCATTCAAAAACTTTGTTTCATAATATATTTAAAATTTTAATTTGAGGTCTAGGCACAAAAAATTGTGAAATATTTATTGGCTTGTTTGACTGATGTACTAACAAATAATACTAAGAGTGTTTTTGTCAAGCCAATGCCAGGTGACAGAGGCTCATATTTTTTGGATCAATGAAAATATCTAGAAATTTGTAAGTATGTTCATACATACTTTTAGTGTAGTTTCAAGATAATATTCTTTATTTTAAAAGGATTTTAATATGTACTACGTGATATTTTTTTAAATATCTGCATGTTTACTCCCACCACACGAAACAAGGTAATGCCCAGTATTTTTATTTTTATAAGTGTTTTATTATCGGTTCTCAATTTATAGGTGTGGTTAAAACAGTACCTACTGCTGTATTGATATTATCGATAGTATTCGAAAATAAGATGACATCCCTATGAGGTAAGTAAAATGTCAAAACATATGAATTATCTTCGTTTTTCTTTCTACTTGCAGAATTGGAAACAGACACAAGCGGGATTAGCCATTGTATCATTTTCTTTAATGTGTAGGTCGTAATTAATAATACTTGCTGCATATAATACTTTCTATCAAGTAATACAGAGTGAATTAACTTACCGGTGAAAGGATACTTTTGCATTATTTTCTGTCAAAACACCCACTCTATTAACACAACCAGGCACAGTACACGCCATTTTTTTATGTAAAGTCGTAAATTACACTGAAATCACAATAATATTCACAATGAAACGATATTTCAGACAAAATTGGCAGAAGCGTCTGTTAACCAGCTGGATAACAACCAAGATGGCGAGTTTCGGCTGGTGGAGCCTCAGAAGAATAATATACATAGAAGCCGCATAAAAATAGAAACTGAAAACAGATAGTTGACACTGTATTTTTCTTATGAGCTTTCGCTTATGACAGAATGAGACAAAAACTTCAGTCAGTTTCTATTATTTTCATGGTTGTCCCGACTTGAAATGTCAATGGACTCCATTGGACTCCAATTAAATCCGACTAAATTCGAAATAACTTATTACAGTTCAACGTCTGTAATATTAGCATCTTGCCGATTTGATCGGGTTATATATCGACAAAAACATTGCGGCGGAATTGTGATGTCTGCAAATTAAATATAGGATTGTGCTAAAATTCTCACGGAAAAAAGTATTAACCGGTGTTGGGTTGGTGCGTTATCAAATGACCATTATACTAAACAATGTCTTGTGCAATGGAGCGATGTAAATCCCATTCAAGACGAACAGAAATAAATTCTGTAAAACATAATTTTCTTCGGTAAGTTTTTCAGTTAAAAGTGCATAATTAAAACCCAAAATACCTCAAAATACAACAATAATATTGTCAATTATATAACGTATTGTATAAATGACAACTTTTATAGGTATTTTGCTTAAAATTATCGTTTTTTCCTTATTTCAAATTAGGTTAGTTTTTTTTGCTAGTGATGTGGTAAAATCACGTATCTACGAGTATATCGATATTTTTTATGACGGTCTTGCTATCAGGGATATTTTTGAAGGGTTCCGTACCATCCTTACATATAATATTATAAATGTGAAAGTGAGTTTGTTTGTTACGCTTCCACGCCGTAACTTCTGAACCGATCATCATGAAATTTTGCATCATCATCATCACCATTGCACGATCTCTGGAGATAGACATAAATTACATCTCAGAATAAGGTACTGTTATCGGGGATAGACATTAACGCGAGCGGAGCCGTGGGCGTAAGCTATAAAAACGCCCGAAATTTTTGTTTGTAATATTTCAACTGTCTCACTATCACGGTTCATGAGATACAGCCTGGTGACAGACAGTTGGATATCGGAGTCATATTAGTAGGGTCCTGTTTTTATCCTTTGGGTACGGAACCCTAAAAAGAATCGATTTTTACTAATATGAAGAAAATTATTGCTGAAATTTTATTGCAGCTCCCTGAAGTAAAAGGATAAAAAGGTGTGGATCCGAGGAACTTTCAAGCGACATATTGGACATAAAATGTCATACATACTCGAATTTGTTCAAAATATTTTACTGCCGTGCCGATACATTAATTTCGAATATAAAATTATATGGAAGCGATTGAAACACGATGCTTTACCTACATTTATATTTGCCGAATTATAAATCAATGGTAATAAGAAAGTTTACGGAAACGGTTTTATTATTTATATTTAAAATTATGAAAAACATTTTATTTTGGACAGTAATGAAAGTGGGTAAAGTAATCTCTTGTTTTTCTTCACCTCTTGTTTTTCTATTACCAACACTGAATTTTTCACAAATAACACACTGGCACTTTTTTACCCTAGTGTAAAAGTTTTATAAAATAAAAAATATCACTTCGAATTATGTGTTTCTCTTTACCTACCTGATTATGTTTCCTTTACTGACTGTTCCTCAAAGCTAGCTGGGAAAAGCTTTAGATGGTTTTGGAATATGCTGAATGGCCCATTGATTAAGTGAAAAATATATCTGACCTTATATTACCTTTTGATACATGAGCGCCCCATTGCAATTTAGAGTCTATTGTGATTCCTAAGAAGGTGGTATCATTTACAAAGTCTATTTTACCTTCCAACTAGTATGTCAACGTTGGACTGCCTCACATTGGGGACTGTAAATCGAATGCATTGGGTTTTTTGCGCATTCATAGGTAAGGTAGGTAAGTAGGCACTGTTTGAATTTCGAAATAATCGAAAATATGATTGACATCATATTAGGTATTCTGCCGTTCGACCAATACTGGGTAAGGCCTAATGACCAGCAGTAGACAGTAGACGCGCGGTGGGTAATGTATGGATTTTTTTTTACCTATTTATCAGATGAAGCCAAGCGACGCCATGCGATTAGGAGTTATTTAGGTGTATCTTGACGTAACTTTTAAAGTAAAAGCCTCTTTAGCGGCTTTGTGCACTTTTTGGGATGGGTAAAATAGAAAACTCGCGTCAGGACACGTGAATTGATCGAAAATTCGTAAGAAGGACACGGACCTGAGTATGCCGCAAAGGCGAGTTTTCACTTCTGCCGGCACTCCTGGAGTGCAACTAGTTGTTTTTTTTTTTATGAATCGTACTCATTTAACGAATCGATACAATCAGAGTAGAGTACATTTATGACTTTCTTAGGACGAAACATTTAGTCGATAAATATATTTCATCGATATAGTACAACCCTGATCACATCAGTACCCCAGGACAACCTGCACATTTACGCAAATGGCATTGTATATGCATCTCTTTCTGATGCTTTAACAATGCCATAAGTAAAAACAGTGTAGAATATTGTATTTTGTTGTTATTTTAACACGGTTTCTATGCTTTAGTTATTGTTCTGAGGGTGGAGCGCAGCGTTTAAAGACGGTCAAAAGAGGCTGTCGCTATCTCTTTCTATCACATAAAATAGTGTCATAACACTGTGTAGAGTAAAAGATAGGTGACTTTGTTCAGCTTAAATGTAATCCATCTAGTCTATTCTTTATCTGAGGTTGTTACAATATTTAATAATGTCTATATCTCAAGTTAGTTTGAATCAAAAAGAAAAGTCGCTTGTTTACGATCGGGGGTACTATTTTGCGATTTTTGTATAAAAAAAGAGCTCGTTGACGATCGGCATCATTTCAAAAATAGCACTATTGGTCTTAATGTCACTTTGCCATAAATAGGGATTAAAAACTACCATAAACTGTCTTATCTCTATGGTTTTCACCTCGTTTCACCAATCATCCATATTCATAAATGCGAAAGTAATTTTGTTACATTTTCACGCCGTAATTACTGAACCAATTATATTTTGCGTAGGTACCCGTTGTCTGAGATGCGGAATAGGACATAGGGTACATTTTATCCCGGGAAAAAGTAGAGGGATCGACATTGACGCGGGTTGGACGCGGGCGAAGCGGAAGCTGGTGTTGATTATAATAGCCTATGCATTGATTCAATTTGTCATTTAATTCAATAGAACTTCTCTCTTAAGCTCTGTTGATTTGACGTTTAACATAATGAATCACGTCTCTGACGTTAATATTCTTGGATAGGTAGATAGCTTTAGTTATTGTTCTCAGGTAGATAGGACCGTAAAAAAATTGATGTGATAACGTCTTAAAATCGATGAACACCGGCTGCATTCACGAAACAAGTCACGTTCCGTCATCATCACAATCATATCATAACCATCATTGTGAGAGATAGTTGAGGGTCGTGTAAAGGAGAAGAAAGGGGCTGAAACACTAGATACACTGCTCAGAAAAATATAATAATCTTTAATGCTTTTCGTACAGAAAGTGAGTGACATATATCATAAAAAATATTAATTTCAAAACTTTAGAAGAAATTTAACTGATTCATCCAAACAAGAAAGCCTCTACATCATTTTCGTCTATCTTTCTTCCACTTCCACCATTATCACATAAAATGATCGTCCACTGACCGACTATACAGACCTAGGGTACTAGTTTTGTAAGTGTGACACTCGTCTTCGTCTTCGAGCGATATTTGTATGGAAAATCGTTCACTTACGAACGGCGTCATTTCAAAAATAGCACTCCTGACGGACAATATTTTTTTTTCAAAGAGATTCATAGTATCTCTTAGTAGTTTGTGATTAGACTCCCTTGCTCTTAGATTAGAAACCATAGCATAAAGGGATGTCAAAGTGACATAACTTTTGTTAAAACTGTCAATGTCAAATCTATAGTGGTTTATTTAAGTACATGTTTCCCAACTTTATTTATTATCAATTAATTAGATAATATTGATTAAGTGTAGCTCATAGTTCTTACTAATGCGATAAAATTTCAGCTATATACTATTTCAGTGCTGATGTGCTTCTTTTAAATTAAATTCAGACTCCTGAGAACAAAATAACCTTAAACAAGATGCATCACAGCCCAGCAGTCTGCCGCATCTGCCTCTCAGTGGACGCGCCCATGAGCAACATTGATGGCACTGGCCTGCAACTCGTGTATGAGAGACTTGCGGGAGCTCTTGTAAGCGTCCTTTATCAATTAGGATTAGTTTGCCTGCTGTAGTTATTGTTTCGTGATAGCGTTTATGATAAGACTGTGCGGAAAGATAATGTTTTTAGTATTTAAACGGCATACTGTTTCTCTCTTAGAACAGAATAAGTCTTTTGCCCGATTTCGACGTAATTTCGAACAAAAATTTGAAGAAAACAACACGGCTCTATAAAACATGCAACATAAATTAGGTAATATTTATCTGGACAAGCAATTTGCTATATAGAAATCATAGTGTAAGTTCTCTTAAACACCACAGTCATTCCGTTTCCGCACAAAGGTTTTGAAAAATTTAATGAATGTAGTCTCAAAAGTTCTAAAGAAATATCATACACTATAAATGTCTTCAATATCACAATTTGTGACTCTACAGGACTTCATTTATGCAATTTTGGATGCAAATTAAAGGCCAAGTCCTCTGGCTGCTCTGGCCAAGTATGGCCCTAGGAGTACAGAGAGGGTCGTGCTCCTGTAGTGGAGACTAAAAAGGACCTGATGATGATGATGATGATGAAAATTAAAAAATTTTGCAGCTCTGTTCATTTTAGTATTGTAATGCTAAAGAAAAAGCTGTTATATCACTGGCACAACATTCCAGCTCGTGAGTGGGAACAGACCTGTGGCGGCGTGCTACATCTGCCGCGCTATGTTGTACAAGAGCCACAAGCTGATGGTGACCGCCACCAGGGCAGACCATGCGCTGACTGCTATGTTGGAGACGGCTGGCGAGGTACTTAGGTTATATTGTGTTATAATGTTCATTACTTTCTATATTGATATACTAACACAGTCAAACACTACTGTTGCTAAGAATACTGAGCAATGGCAGGGACCACGCAACAAAGCAGACAGGATGGCACGCACTGCCTAGACATTGTTGATAGAGCAACCCTCTACACAAGAAACATGTTGTAAACATAATTTACAATACAAAGGCAACATGTCCAAGTATTGAAAATTATTTTGCTGTCTAAGGTAATAATTTTACACACAAACATGCATGATTTTTTACAGTATTTTCCTTCAGGAGAATCAAGTAACATGGAAATTTCCAGTGTTGCCCTTCCTGCTTTTTTGTCCTCTGTTCATAGTGTAGAAAACCTATTTCAAAATATCCTTAATCAACCTACCTATGAAATTCCCTATGTGGCGGAGGCCAAAATAGTATGGTCAGAGGTAAGTCTAAATTCAAAATTTCCCGACATTCCTTCTTCGCAGAGGCAGTGGGACGAGCTGTTATGCAGAGTCGTTCAGAGTAATCTCCTCCAATCTTCTGACAGCAACCCTGCTGAGTGCGCTTGTCTCCTTGCAACTGCTGAATGGGAGTCTGGTTTATGGTTGCAGGCTTTACCGTCTTATAACCTGGGTACATTCCTAGATGACCACATCTTCCGGTTAGCGACGTGTCTACGTTTAGGAGCCGTCACTAATGTCCCGCATCATTGCCTCTGCGGTGATGCTGTCGACCAGTTTGGACGCCACGGACTTTCATGCACCAGGAGCGCTGGCCGCATAGCTCGCCATGCCAATTTGAACAACATTATCCACCGTGCTCTTGTCACCATCGAGCTACCAGCTGTTTTGGAACCGAATGGCCTGGCGCGAGATGATGGCAAGAGACCAGATGGCATGACTCTTGTGCCCTGGAGATTGGGGAGGCCATTAGTGTGGGACGCCACGTGTGTTGACACACTCGCGCCTTCCCACCTCCATGGCACTAGTTCTAAGGCTGGCGCAGCTGCGGCCACTGCCGAGTCCCTCAAACGTCACAAATATGCATGCCTTGGCAATGGCTACATATTTGAGCCGTTTGGGGTGGAGACTATGGGTCCGTGGGGCCCTTCAGCTCATAAATTATTTAAAGCCATAAATAAGCGACTGGTCGAGGTATCTGGTGACCAAAGGGCTGGCAATTTTTTTGCACAACGCATAAGCATTGCCATCCAACGTGGCAATGCGGCCAGCCTTTTAGGCACCCTACCGGAAGGCAATGATCTGCGTGACATTTTTTATTTATAGATAACTTTTATTTAGTGTACATATTATACTAGTTCTAGTTGTTAGTGAGTATTATTTTTTAAGTTGATTTAGTGTTAATCTTTATTCTTTTGTAAATTATTTGAATAAATGTCATTATTTAAAAAAAAAAGTAACATGGTGGTTGAAATGATGACACACAAGTCAGATAGGAAAACAAACAAACTACGATTTGTCCCAAGCAAAAAAAATTTAAAGGTAAACAAACCTTCTCGACACGGTTGTTGGCAAATATTTTTTCAATCACACAATTCTTTCGAACACTAATACTTTAAAACGATGCTTTGTAATGATTTACGCCTTTTTAAATGAATGTCACTAGATTTTACCTATAAACTTTTACTGAAATCGTTATTTTCGATTATGGCGTTTATTACGAGGTTATAATTTGTACTCTTTTTCTGTATAAATGACAATGTCAACCTGACTACATGAACAAATATATGAACTTATTTTGCCAGTGTCATTTCCTCCGAAATAAATATTGGAACTTATTGTAACCGATTTGCCAAAAGGAGTAACGAGTTTCATGAAATATTTACTAACTTGTTATTTTGTACCGTGTTTATTTGTATATTATAGTATAGTATTTTTTCATTGTTTGTTTGTTAATTCGATAGACCAATTTGATGCATATTGATAAAGATATTTGGAGATGGGAATAATTCTAGGTAAAAAATGATTTTGTTTTCTAATGTTAATGAAATTATGTTTTTGATAGTTTTCAACCGACTTAAAAAAAGGAAGTTATCAATTCGGTTATTTTTTTTAATGTTTGTTCGTACCTCAGAACTCCGTCATTTAAGAAACGATTTTAATAATTATTTTTTTGTTTGAATGGGGCTGATGTTGAAGTTTCTTGCTAAATATACAAAAAAGATTACTTTTATGGAAAAATGACTGGCAACACTGACTTTTTTTAAAATTTTCCGCGAAATGTACCTGTCAGTTGCACAGATTGCCTATAACTTGTCAAAGCATTGTTTACAATTAAATTTTTTTTGAATGGGTTGTAGATTATATGAAGAATTTTTGTTAGATTACAGAAAAGTCGATATCCCTGATTAACCGCGAGGCCATTGGCTTGTGTGCGTCGCTGTCCTTCTCTGTGGCTGAATGTTGTGACAGCCAGCCGCCCGCCAGGGTCGCGGTCAAAACCGAGCCGGAGTCGCAGGATGCTGGCGACACCGCGACGGACGATGAGGATCCAGCGGGTACGTAATAATAATACCTAAGCTTAGTTTATTTCCAAAATAAAAGTTCACTTTACATTTAAAACAGTTATAAATGAGGTTTTGTTTTTGTAATGAATCCCTATTGGGTAGAAGCCTCCTCTTCCATCTCTGTCTTTGGCAGTGTTTATCCAGTTTATTCCTGCAACCTTTATGATGTCATCAGCTCAACGCTGCTTTGGTTTTACAGTGTGTTTGGGACATATAAAGATAAGTTTCACCAAATATTGCGAAAAAGAAAAAAAAAAAGTGTAGAAGATAATAATATAAATCCAAAATCATGCTTATTCGAATTTTTCACATACATTTTGAGGTTATGTGAAAAAAGTGTTAATACAAAGGGAGTAGAACTTGTTATTACCTACATCATTGCCATATATCGTTTTTCCACAGGACTTGTAGTTTTGCCGGAAATCGAGATAAACCGTTTCTTACCCTCAAAAGCTCACCCCCTTCCACTCCCGACCTCAGATCGCCCGTATTGGGTTTCATCCTACTATAATTTTATTTCACTTTTTGTTATTTTCAAAGGTGTCGGCACTGGTCTATTTTCCCGTTGCTTAGTTATAAAATCAGAAGTTTAATCACGTGGCCAATAAATAATTTTGTGGCTTGACCTGGCTTGACTTATACTTAATTTGCCTTTATATTCGACCTATAGAAAAAAATAAAATTAACGCATATGAAGTAAATAATGGTGGGGTCATATCGCCTGTTGACATGATTCTACAGATTATCGTCCAGTCCTTCGGCAGCCTTCTACGGTCTGCGTGGAAAGAGAAGCAGCTGGTACATTCTACGTATTTCTTTTCCCACAGACCAGCATCGAAAAAGTCACTTGCTTAAAAGCAGGAATTTTACATGTGGTAATAAAAATTTTGATAATATTTGGGAAAGAGTCATAATGCTAAATTTTTATTCTGCCAATAATTACCACTACATAGTGCGAAAGTGATTGCACTGTCATTTCCCTTGTGCCAGGCGTTCCCGCGGCTGACGTGGACGAGACACGGGACTCCGATGAAGACGCGGGGGCGCGGGGCGGGGGACACTACGCGGACGGTAAGCTTCTTAACAACCGAACAAACAGATGGTGTTATATGTTTCATACTATTCGTTCTGTGTGTGTCTCTGTTTGGGGGAGGGAATCAATGCAGTTTTCTTGATTTATCCTTTAACTATAGACGTGGAATTTCAGAGACTCCTATATTATGATGTGGGCTGACAGGGTGTACTTGAGAGAAACACACTCGTTGTAGGTTCGAAGATAACTCTCTTTATTATTTAATTAACACAGCTTTTATACAGATCTTAAAGTAGGACATAATTAGTCATTATCTTAGATCTAGACTTTATCTAGGTTACACGTGCATACATGTGCTAGATAATTGTTCTATTTAAAAGGTTACTCTCGGTGAAGGTGATCTCGTACGTGGAATAATAATGAGTGTCGTCACACTACACCTCCCTCCCTTTTTTTTTTTTGAGATAAAAATTAACAATGATTTTTTGGCTAATAAAATGTATACAATCAATTAGTATTAAAAATATTACACAATTAAACATAGCATGTAAAAGTGCTTCTTTCTTACTTTCTATGTGTATTGAGAAGTTACATTATCTTCTACATAATTTTTTTTTCAGTGACTAATACATATAGTAAAATGGTTATATGTCCTTATAACTATGATTACATAAATCTTAATATTTGTTAAGATACTTATAACAAAAAAAAATTAAAATCTAATAATCTAGTTATTCTCGGTAAGACATACAGTTTATGATAGATAATCATATTGCGTTTTAAAATATTTGCAACACAGCAATATCACATTGCGTTTTAAAATATTTGCAACACAGCAATATCTCTGCTCTCATTTGAGTTATTACAATGTGCCTTTACCTTGACCTAAGTAATATGAAGATGGATTCCTTTTTAGGAATGCGACTTGTTCTAATTGATTTTATTTGTCCTATGCATTAAATCTTAAGCTTCGGCAGAGACAATACCTGTGGTTTTAAAAATCAATTCTTTTATAATGAATCCGCTGATAGTGTCCCCAATATTGCGGAACTTAATTTTGAACTTTTGTGCGCGTCACGGTGTCCGCTTTTATTACCTGACGATCGTATACGAAGATGGACCCGATGAACCTAGGATAATTTACAAAGCCTGCGTCGACGCGCCACCCGGACACCCTCTGCTGTGTCCAGCACGTGGCATCACCGTGGATACGTATGTGCAGCTGATTTGGGAGCTACAACTTAGTTTACCCACCGAGCTGAATCTCTGTGTGAATGTGGAGCACTCGCCAAGTGGCCTTTTTTGGTTTGTGAAGTGGGAGGAGAGGACCGTGGCCGAAGCATTTTCTTTTTTAATATAGTTAGGTATGGGCGTGTATTATTTTTGTGAAGTGTGTAATCACTATTATTAATTAAAATTTTAACATTTGGGTTGTTGTCTTTAATTACTGGATATGGTCCCGAGTATACAGGGTTTAATTTTTCCCTTCCTTGTTTTTTTATTAAAACTAAATCACCTACTTTATAGGTAATAGGGTTACATTTTTGATCATACTTAACCTTTCTATTTTCCTTAGATAAAAGTAAATTATTTCTAGCATCCTCTTGGGACTTTTGTAACCTATATTTTAATTCTAATGGATATGAATCATAATTATATAATGGCTCTACATTATTACTTAAAATATTACTGGGAAGTCTACAGTTTTTCCCAAACACCAATTCATAAGGTGTATATTGCGTTGCCGTATGAACGGACGTATTATACGAGAAACACCAATACTGTAACCAATCGCTCCATGTATGAACCTGATTGTTTGTTTGTATTCTAAGAAAAGCTCCTAAAGACTTATGGGAGTTTTCTAAAGCACCTAAAGTTTCATGGTGGTATGCGGTTGATTGCAGTTGTTTAATGTTAAGCAGTTTACAAATGTCACGCATGGTGGTTGAAAGAAACTCAGTACCCCTATCAGTTCCTATTCCACGGGGTATTCCATAGCGCAAAATAAAATTATTTACAAATGCGCGCGCGACTGTATCTGTTTCTTTATTTAGTAGTGGATACGCCTCGACGTACTTCGTGAGCTCACACTGGAGAGTAAGTATATAGCTGTATCCGTTCGCGTCCTTGGGTAAGGGACCGACCAAGTCTAAAAAAACTTTATCTAGGGCCGAAGTCGCCGTACTTGTGATACACATTTGCTGTCTTATATTTTTATGATGTTTTTGCTTTTGGCACTTGTCACAAGTTGTCACAAATTTATATATGTCGTCATTCATGCCAGGCCAGTAATAGTGACGTTTAATACTATTCGTCATTCTACGTATGCCTGCATGCCCACTTGTTGGTAATATATGAAAGTCATTTAATATGACGCGCCTGTCGTCTTTATTATTTATTTTAGTGACACCTCTTATTATGCATAAACGGGGTCCGGACCTATTCACACATTTACTTATATATTGAGTTAACTCTTTTATAATATTTTCGGTGTCTTTATTACGTATTATGCATACTTCATTTATTTTTAGGGTCTTGCAAAATGCATCTAATTCATTTACGAAGAAAGCTCGTTTCATCCATGATCCTGAACTAGGGTTGACACCTATTGTTAATGTTTCAGGCGAATAAATGAAGTTTTTATTTTTGACTTATTTTATGACTTCTTAATTGTAATATTTTTTTATAGTCATGCTTATTGAGACTTAATTCTGGTAGATCCTTGGGTTTTTTGAGTATTTCTACTATACTTGGGTAGCTAGTCCAATCATAGTTAGAGGTCTCATTATTTGGGCTTGCTGGTGTTTTTTGCTTCTCCAGCCGTTTCTTTTGTGCCCTTGTCATTACCGATATTACATGCTTATTCATATTCCTTAATTCTTCACCTGTAATTTCAATCCTAGATAACGCGTCTGCAGCGGCATTATCTTTTCCTTTCAAATATGTTACAGTGAAATCGTATTCCTCTAAGCATAGTCTAAATTTAGTTAGCCTGCTAGACGGGTTTTTCATGTTAAACAATAAACTAGTGGACGATGATCGGTTATAATTTTAAATTTTCGTCCGTAAAGGTATGGAAATTTTCTCTTTTCTCAAAAGTAAAACAATTAAAATTTGATAAGGGTATTATTTCCGGTGTAAAACGTTTTAAAGTTACTTCTTCCTCTCTTGTATTTAATATTTTTAAAAAAATATTCCCATTTATACTTCTAGTTATTGCGTTTGCTATAAAAATTCCGTCACTAATTTCATTTGAATAAATTACACAATCTTCAGTCACATTAGTTGGCAGCCCTATGACTGATTCACTTCTTGCTGGTAATTTGATATATGATGTCGTCGCTTGTTTACTATCACTCGCGTATAAGATTATCGGCTTAGTGACCGTATTCTCGTTCGAGGTTAAGGTCAATGTTTCATTCTCGAAGTTTAAAAGACATTTGTATTTAATTAAAAAGTCTTGACCTATTATTCCGTCGACATGTGGTGGTAATGTCTCTAGTATGTAAAAATCGTGAGGAAAACATGAACTCATTTTATGACAAAGGCGCAAGTGTACGCATCCTCGTGATGTTATTTTACCTCCTATTCCATTTATGTGTATGACCTGCGGTACAATGCACTCGTTAGTGGCCAATACTACGTCATGACTTATTGCGCTTAAGGACACACCACTATCTGAGGAATGTATACAGCTTGCCGTTTACACTAAATTCTGCCGAGTTCATGTTATTGTATGATAATATATAATTATTTGTCTCGAAAAAACTTTTGAAATATGTCACCCGACTCCTCATCGAGAATATCGTGGACTTGTGCCATATTTACTCGATGTGTTGTGTTTCGAGTTGTGGGGCTAGGATTATGTCCTCTATTTCCACGTTGAAAACGTGTATTATATTTTACGTATGATCTCTTATTTGCTACATGTGTGTTTCCTCGCGTTACAAATGTTGCACCCCTTCTCCCTTCACTTGTTGGAGTCCAGCGGTTCCTAAAGTTTCCCCTAAAGGGTTTTTTATATTGAGGACCGCGCCTATGAGCATAAAACATTTGCTCCGAGAACGATGTGGATGGCGTCATATTGATCTGCTCATCCTTGGCACCTTGAATTGCTTCCTGCAAGGAAGTGTATCCCCGTGCCGATATTATGGTGCTTAGTCTTTCATTTCGTAATCCATCAGCAAACCTGTTGATAGCTTGTTTTTCGTTTAAGGGTTTTAAAACCTCGTATGTTTTAGGGTTACCGTTAGCCTGCGATATAGTAAGGTTGACGAAAAGTTCCTCTAATTCCTGACCAAACCGTTCTACAGATTTACCCCCTTGTCTAGCTGTTTGCAGCTGTTTTTGTAAGGCTGTATCTGATTTTCGAACTAATAAGAGTCTTTTCATTTCATTCACCATTTGCGTGACAGAGACAAAAGTTTGAGACAACCTAAGGTGGGCGCTATGAGATAATCTGGTTTTCAAAACAAAACTTATTAACGTTTGGATGTCACTATCTTTTATCATTGTTGAATATAATTCAATTGCGTTAATGAGACGTTCCGTAGTTGACTCGGAACCGTCCATAATGGGTAATAAGGCTACCGCCGTTTTTAAATCAAAGTTTTGTTTGGAATCCATGCTTGTCTCTTCTGACTCGTATTCTAATATTTTGGCATACACTTTTTCTATCTTAATGACACAATTATGAATAAATTTAAAATCTTCCACAGATATTTCTGCTTTTTCAACCCTAGTACTGTAAATATCTATAAATAGTTCATATTTTTTATAACATTCCTTTGCTTCTTTGATTTTTTTCTGACCGATTTCCTTTTTCCTTCGATCAGGACCGAGTTTTCTTATATTTTCTTGAAGATTTTTGAGTTCTTCATATATTATTTGCAATTCGGATATTACACAAAAAAAAAAAAAAATAAGTCAGATATTACGATAACACACACTAGACACTTACTTCACTATCTTAACACTTACGTCATGGTGTTGATTCGTGGGCGGGCGGGACGATCGGTGTCGCCTGGGTATTACACTTGCCTGCGTACACTGGCTGCTGCTGCTTGTCGCTCGATCTTCCTTGTTAGACATTTGTGAATCTTCTTCCAGATGAAGTAAGAGAACAGGAATATCACAAGAATAAGTATCGCAAGCAACATGTAGTACATTATGGTTGCTACTTGTGACTGAGATGAACTGGAGCTGTTACCCGCACCGTTTTGGGCAATTATAATTTCTTCCTTCTGAGGCTGGTGGTTAGACGTAGTGCCGCCCATCTTGTATGCAGTCAAAACGCCACTTTACTATTTTATAACTTGCACTGGTACTGGAACGCGAACTGGCTCGGAAGCCATGGTACTTTAACACTGTCTGAAAACAGTGAATTTCTCATCTCCGTAATTGCCGCGCGGGTTGATATCATTGGAGCTCGGCATGTTGTATGGTTTCGTTTCTACCGTTGGGAAAGACAGTCTTGCGAGCAGTTGAAATGATGATACATCGCATATTAACTAGTAATTTCCTTTGGCTCGGAACCCTTTAAAACAACAGGGGCAGTGCCGACGAGGCACGGCACTGGCAGGGTCGCCATATGATGTGGGCTGACAGGGTGTACTTGAGAGAAACACACTCGTTGTAGGTTCGAAGATAACTCTCTTTATTATTTAATTAACACAGCTTTTATACAGATCTTAAAGTAGGACATAATTAGTCATTATCTTAGATCTAGACTTTATCTAGGTTACACGTGCATACATGTGCTAGATAATTGTTCTATTTAAAAGGTTACTCTCGGTGAAGGTGATCTCGTACGTGGAATAATAATGAGGGCGTGTGTCGTCACACTACAATATGACTATTTTACTAAAAGAAGTATCTTCATCGTCACACCTTGGAACTGCTCAGTACTATGCCTCTGAGACCCTCGTACATGTTTATTATTATTTATTACGTTTAAGGCGTTAATGAACAATCTACTAAAATCTGGCTGGAAATCAGTATTAACCTTAGATAATCAGCTGAAGATGAGGTTACCTGAAGGGTAACTTCAAATGAATGACTCGCGTGTTTAGGTGCCGATATGCCATTGCTTGAACTTGCAGCTGTTGGCCAAAATTGCTCCGGTTGTTCTTAAAATACGAAGTCTTTGTCCTTCCACAAGACAACAGGACATATTTGGTTGCAGTCATCCCGTTGGCTTCTAGAGTTCAAAGTCATTGTCACGTAGTGTGAAACATTCCCTATAAATAGATAGATATATGGATTTCACCCTTTTATCGTTGGAATACCAAAGAGTCGAACTAAACGCTTTGACAGTTCCTTTTTGGTTCGAGTAGCTAAGGTGTGGAATGAACTGCCTGCGTCTATATTCCCTGACAAGTACAGTCCCGGGACATTCAAAAGTAGAATAAATGGGTATCTCTTCCTCGTCTTCATCATCACTTACCATCAGGTGAGATAAGAGACAAATCCCTAATCCAACATTTAGTAAAAAAAAACCTTTATTGCACATAGAAAAAAAAAATTACAAACTAAACTTAGTAATAGGAAAACGCGCAAAAGGCGGCCTTATCGCATAGCAATTTCTTCCAGGCAACCTTTTCTTTAACAAATCGCTTGAAATTAAAGCAGGTAGGTAGTGCGGGGTAGTAAAATACTATATTGAAAGGGATATACATATAATTACTCACTAAATACATATATACTAATAAACTTAAATGAATACAAATAATATTGCCTTGTCAAAATTTAGACGATCTTAAATATCGTATGAACGAGTCTTCTTCTTTTCTTTCTCAGCCCGTGTTCACCCATTGTTGGGTATAGGCCTCTTCATGGCTTTTCCACTTGACCCGGTCTTTTGGTGTGCGCATCCAGGTCTTCCCCAATAAGAACGAGTAAACAATATAATTTATACCTTATGTCTACTGCATAAGGCATACAATTCATAAAATCACACATATTATTTTTCAAAAACAAATCCAACTATTATTTTTCAAGAAAGGAGTTTATTTTGTTTGTTTAACTTTATTTATCTTTTTATGTTTTCTAAGTAATCTCATGTCGTCAAAGACAGCTGTTTTAAACCTATGTATGTTGGTTCCTTATATTACTTATTTCATTATATTAAGTAAGAATATATTTCTAAAGCATATAAAATGTGTAGTATTTCTTTTAATTCGTTTATAGGTTGGTTCAGGGCATTAATTAAAATCACATATTTTTATCTCGTAAGAAAAAAAATCAACAACAAAGTTAATTTCTTAAGTAGTGTTTCTCGACTACCAACAATTTGTGTGACTGCGGCGCCAATCAGTCCATGCCTCACCTTCTGTCGAGACCTTACTGCCCCACTACTTGCACGGTACAGGACCTCATTGAGGCTAATGATAAGGCGATCAGCGTAGCCAAATACTGGTCAAAAGAAATCTAGGCAAATGAAGAAGAAGGTGGTCACCTTCTTCTTTTCAAGTCGCTTGCTCGTTTGTCCGATATCATGAAAATTATAGTCACAACTTCTTCGATGCTGGTCTGGGAGAAAAGTAAAAACATAGAATGTACCAGCTGCTTCTGTTCCCGCGCAGATCTATTTTGAAATCCGAATTTGGATTACAGAAAAGCCGACATCCGCGATTGGCCGCTCGGCCATTGGCTCGTGTGCGTCGCTGTCCTTCTCTGTGGCTGAATGTTGTGACAGCACGCCGCCCGCCAGGGTCGCGGTCAAAACCGAGCCGGAGTCAGAGGATGCTGGCGACACCGCGACGGACGATGAGGATCCAGGGGGTACGTATGCTTACGGTGACCAATCGTACTGCTGTCTTCCATGTGTTTCTCTACCACCCATTAGGATCACCTAATTGTTAGCCTTGCAAGACCGTCTTTCTCAGTGACTGGTGGACGTACAAGTTGAAAAGGATATCACATATATATTGTCGCGAAGCTCCCAGAACAGAATAGTCTAGAACTTTTCCGAACATCGTCTGTCGTGCTCATACATCTTCCATCCTGCTCACACATATGTAACCACGTCAGAGGCCGAGAGGCGGTTCCGAAGAACTCTGACACCAGGGTGTGCATGGTCGATTGACCGTGACACCTACTCGAAATGATGATGATGATGATATGTATTCTATCCCGCTCATACACATACTTGAATATTCTGGAATGTTTTGGTTGTCGACCGTCGGGACCGGAAGTATATGGAACTTTCTAGAGACCCATAAGTCAGTATATAAGGGAGTGGACGTGGCGATCGTTAATCAGTTTACCGCGAGTGTTCTTAGTGAGCGATACTAATACGAGTGATTTGTGTGCGACTGATAAGTGATAATTTCTACGACCACAGCAACGGACCAGGACTACGAGTGCTTTGCGTTTTGGATATTCGACGTGTTGGAAGACCAGTCAGTGTTGGGATTCCGTAGTGAATAAATTCCCTCTGAAGAGTTTGGTGTTTTACTCCAAATCCTGAACCTTAACCACGTAACATTTGGTGTCAGAAGTGTGGGATTTGGAAAGGCCAGTGTTGCCGAGGGACGAAGAAGATAAGGAAGGCGTCAGGACCCGGGCACAACGTGCAATGGAGGCTACCCCAGCAGCCGCCCAAGTTGCATCCGCTCGACGTGCGCCAGCCGCCCAAAACATCGCAGCCGAGCAACTGCCGCCCGTAGCCCCAGAGATCGCAGCCGCCCAAGACATGGCAGCCGCCCAGGACATGGCAGCCGCCCAAGACATGGCAGCCGCCCAAGACAGGGCAGCTGCCCAAAACGTCGCAACCACCGAAGCCGTCACAGCCGCCCAAGTTGTCACAGCCACCCAAGAAGTTACGGCCTCCCAAGAGATTGCCGCCGCCCAACAAAAGCCAGCCGCCCATCATCAAGCCACATCCCCTAGCCCCTCTCACCAGGTTCCCACTCAAGCATTTTTTGATTTTGGTAGCTTGATGCAAATGTTGCAGTGCATAAATGAGAACCAGAGTAAATTGCAACGCATCAATGTGGAACTTAATGGAGAAATACAAAATATGCGGGAAGAGCAGAAGGAAAAGCTGCATTACATGAGTGAGGAACAACGAATGGTATTAGCAGCTGTCAGCAAAGTCAGCAACGTGGTGGACCAGATCCGTAAGGATGTGGATTTGGTAGAGAACCGAGTGACGAATTTGGAGACTTTGGTAGATAATCGCGTGACAGGTCTGGAAACAAACTTCTCCGGACTAGAGAAGAAAGTGCTGCGCCTGGAGACAGTAGGCGTGAAAGTCACGTCGAGCGACGCTGTTGCTTATGCACCTGGACCCAAGGTGAAAGTGCCATCTTACGACGGAAATACTTTCTGGGCCGCGTATAAACAGCAGTTTCAAACTGTTGCCGCAGCAAATGGATAGACTAATGAACAGAGCCTGACAGCCCTCACCGTTGCACTGAAAGGCTCCGCTTTGACAGTATTAGAAGCACTACCTAACTCAGGTAGTGACTTCAAGGACTTGTTGGAGGCTCTTGAAGCAAGGTACGGGGAACGCCACTTAGAGCACGTATTCCGAGCCCAGCTTCGCGACAGAGTCCAGCGCTCAGGCGAGGGGTTACAACAGTGGGCACTAGAGATCGAGAGGCTCTTAAGGAAAGCGTTTCCCTCAGAAGACCCCCGGATGGTGGAGAAAAATGTACTGCAAGCCTTCGTGGATGGAATTAAGAATTCAGAGGTAAGGGCTACAGTAAAGCTCCAACATCACACCTCGCTTAAAGATGCCCTTGCACACGCCCTTGAAGTGGAAGCGGTAAGACAAGATGTGCAAGTTCATAAATTAAGAGAAATTAACGAGATGAGCGAGGTAGTCAAGGCGGTTAAGGCCCCTTCAAAGAAGGATAATGGAACTGGACCCATGTGCTGGAATTGTGGTGAAAGAGGCCATTTACATCTCAATTGCCGCAAAAAGAAACAGTTAAAGGAAGAGCTCAGGGAACAGATTAAAGAAGAGATCAAGAAAGAGATAAAGGAAGACCTAAGTAATCAGTTTATGATCTCTCCTTCAAAGAAGCAGGGAAACGAGTAACAGCCAGGACTAAGGGGCGGGTACTGGCTGGCTCAGAGGAAGCCCCAGCAATAATCATCTCACAGGCAAGCAATGAAAATTGTCTGGCAATATGTGGTTCAGTGGATGGGAAAAACTGCAGGATGACAGTAGACACAGGTGCATCTAGGACTATAGTTAAGCCACATCTAGTGAAAGCGGCAAGGGGACGCAAGAACATCAACTGTCGGCCTCTTTCTGCTTCTGGCCAGCCAATACCTGTCCTAGGAGAAATGGCAGTTACGATGTACGTGGGAGAGACACCCTATACTCACAATGTCATCGTAGCTGAAATCATTGATGACTGCATACTGGGCCTAGATTTTATGAAGAAATATAATTGTGGAATTGAAATCACGAATGGTGTTTTCAAGTGTGGTAATGAAGAAATCTTCATTCTTGGAGCTTCCACTGGAAAAGTAACCTGCCTTAACAAAATTGTTATTCCTGGACGAACACAGGCTCAAATAATGGTGAGACTGCCCACGACGGCTAAGAAAACGGAGGCAAAGAGATGTGTTTTGATTAAGGACACATTACACAAACCAACTGCGAGAGGACTCCTAACAGCAAGAACCTTAGTGCGTGGAAGCGATACTGCAGTGGTTAGAGTGGTTAACCTAGACTTCCATGAGGTTAGCCTCAATGAAGGAGATACTGTGGGAAAATGCGAAGAAGTTGTGTGGATGAGAAAGTGTCAATCAGAGCTGAGTTCACTGTCACCTAACATCGCGAATAACTCTACAATTATTGATCTTCTGAAAGACAGCAAAAATAATCTGACTTTTAAGCAATACTCGGATGCAAAGAAGTCACTGTTGCGTTTTGCTGATGTCTTCTCTTCAAAAGATGAATCTTGGAAGAACTTCATTAGTTCAGCACAGGATTGACACTGAAAGCGAAAGACCTATTCGTCAGCAAGCAAGACGAATACCGATTGCCAAGGAGAAAGAAGTTGAAGAAATGTTGGAGGGCATGAAGGGAAGTAAAGTTATAGAACCATCTGCAAGTCCTTGGTGTTCTCCTGTGGTTCTAGTTAAGAAGAAATATGGCAGTACACGGTTTTGTGTAGATTATCGACGACTAAACGAGATCACTAAGAAGGACAGTTATCCGTTGCCCCGAATTGATGACACCTTGGATACTCTAAGTGGAATGCGATGGTTCTCTACTTTGGACCTAAAATCTGGCTACTGGCAGGCAGAAATACACCCAGAGGATAAAGAAAAGACCGCATTCTCAACTGGCAAAAGTTTATGGCAGTTCAATGTTATGCCCTTCGGATTATGCAACGCGCCGGCTACTTTTGAGCGACTTATGGAGTGTGTACTAGCTGGATTAGTAGGAGATGCCTGCTTAGTATATTTGGATGATGTCATCATCATGGGCAGAGACTTTGATGATCATTTGCGGAATCTAGAGAAGGTCCTAAGGAAGATACGGGGAGCAAACTTAAAACTGAACTCAAAGAAATGTCATCTATTCAGGAACAAAGTAAACTACCTCGGTCACGTAATTAGCAGTGAGGGTGTACAAACCGATCCTGATAAAGTTGAAGCAGTGCAAAAGTGGCCTACCCCGAAGGACAAGACAGAGGTGCGAGCCTTCATGGGATTGTGCTCATACTACAGGAGATTTGTCAAAGGATTCTCAGAGGTTGCCAAACCTTTACATTGTTTGACAGAAGACAAACGACCTTTCTTCTGGGACGAGACTTGCGAGAATTCCTTCCAAAAATTGAAGGAATATTTATGTAAAACTCCAATTTTGGGATATCCACAGACTGATGGTCAATTCATCGTTGATACAGATGCAAGTAACACAGCTATTGGTGGAGTGTTATCTCAGAAACAAGGTGACGCAGAAGTTGTAATAGCTTACTTCAGTAAATCTTTGTCAAGGCCTGAGAGGAACTACTGCGTTACACGAAAAGAACTCGTAGCTGTGGTTAAAACGCTGCAACATTTCAACAAGTATCTCATCGACAGAAAGTTTAAACTGAGAACTGATCATGCTGCTTTGAAGTGGTTGCATCAGTTTAAAAACCCGGAAGGTCAAGTTGCTCGTTGGATTGAACAACTCCAAGAGTTCGACTTTGTTACTGAACATCGCAGTGGAAAGTCACATGGAAATGCTGACGCGCTTTCAAGAAGGCCTTGCTCAGAAGATTGTAAACACTGTGTCAAACAGGAGTCTAAAGAAATCGCTGTGAAATTAACAAGGACGAGTCCGCCGGGACCATGGGATGACGCGATCTTCAGAGAAGCTCAGGAGGATGATGAAGACATACGGCTTATTATTGCATGAAAGGAACGCGGAGCAGAAAAACCTAAATGGGTAGAAGTTGCACCTACAAGCCCAATCACCAAAGCTTACTGGGCTCAATGGGACAGTTTTGTCTTGGAGGACGGAATACTTTACCGTAAATGGGAAAAACCAAATGGCAAAGAGTTTCACCTATAAGTAGCAGTGACGTGCACAGACATTTATCATAGGGTAGACATAATTATAAAATTTACTTACAAACATACCACCTATATACCTTACCTTACTATACGGCTAGTTATCTAGAACTCGTTTAATATTATGATAGTGTTTCGATCTTCGACCGCAAAAGTATTCAAAACAAGCAAAAGATAAGAGATATGATTACAACCTGTGAGCCACGTACACGTATCATACGGTTTAAGATTAAACTTTAGAATAACTAACCATAACTGACCGGTTACTTGATTTGTTCAAAAGCGTATTCACAACACTTTATATTTCGGTTCTGGCATGCAAACACTAAGCGAACGTTGTGTCGCTCACATGAAAATATTTTTGTCATAAATGAAATTTAACTGATAAAGCAATTAATTTTAAAATAAAACTTACATCTTGGATTGTTTGTAAACAAGTAAATCAATGACATTGTATATCACATTGACATAAGTATGATTTATATCTATAATGACATTGACAAGTGACGATGACATTTAATCGCGCGCGGCAGCCAATAGAAACCTCGGAGACAGTGTCTTCAATTCACACACACAGCGCAAATTTGATTTGCACGTGTGAGTCGATGAAAGATGTTTACTTGTACCACTACAAAAGCGATTTCCTATCGGTGTATAAAAATTTTCTTTGTGTGCGTGAAAAGTCAGACCTTTGAAATTTTGTCTTACGCGGCCTACGCGTATAGATACTGCATAGCGCGGGCAAGCGCGGGCCGCGGCCACAGCGCCGTACTTGAACAAAATCGACTATAAAGTATTTGCTAGCAGAATTTTGCAGGCGCACCGCATATAATTATTTTTTTGTAAGAAAAAAAAATCTATTTATTTAGCGACTGCAGGGTAGACAGTGTCTAACAGTCTATATGGACTGCACGTCACTGATAAGTAGTTGTTCCAAGAGCTAAAATAAAAGACGTTCTACGTGAAGTCCACGATGGGGTGACCGGAGGACATCTTGGCGTCAAGAGAACATTAACAAAGATACGAGAAAGGTTCTACTGGCTCAACTGTCGAGAAGACGTGGAGGATTGGTGTCGCAAATGTACCATATGCGCTGCTGTGAAAGGGCCATCGACAAGAAATCGCGGTAACCTCAAGCTCTACAACGTTGGTGCACCCTGGGAACGCATTGCAGTTGATGTGGCAGGACCATTTCCTATTACTGAGTCGGATAATAAATACTTCATGGTGGTAATGGATTACTTCACCAAGTGGCCTGAAGTATTTGCCATACCTAACCAGGAAGCTACAACAGTAGCCTCCAAATTGGTTGAGGAAGTGATATGCCGGTTCGGTGTGCCTTTGGAAATCCACTCCGATCAAGGACGGAACTTCGAATCACAACTATTTCAAGAAATCTGTAAGATTTTAGGAATGCACAAAACAA
The DNA here is from genome assembly GCA_947532085.1 of Elegia similella. Lineage (NCBI taxonomy): Eukaryota > Metazoa > Arthropoda > Insecta > Lepidoptera > Pyralidae > Elegia > Elegia similella. The sequence continues at coordinate 14,827,174 of OX383950.1, forward strand.
GAACCACGCCGTATCATCCTCAGTCAGATGGCATGGTGGAACGCTTTAACCAGACGCTGGAGAGGCATTTAGCGAAACTGGTTGATAACCATCAAAGAGACTGGGACAAGTACATACCGCTATTTCTCCTCGCTTACCGGACTTCAGAACACGAAAGCACAAGGGTGACCCCAGCTTTTATAAATTTTGGTAGAGAACTTCGGTTACCGGTAGATTTGCTAACGGAAAGACCACCAGAAGCTTCTCACACTGTGACAGATTATGTCTCGGATCTCCGGGAAAGAATGCGAGATGTGTATACATCTCGCATTCTTTCCCGGAGATCCGAGACCTAGTTCGGGAAAACGGGCTGCAAGCAAGTGAGAACATGAAAACTAGGTACGACCGAAGAGCAAATACGAGTGGCTATGAAGAAGGAGCTTTAGTGTGGCTTCACAACCCGATACGCCGCAAAGGAAAATCTCCAAAGCTGCAGACGAGATGGGAAGGGCCATATAAGGTGATCACTCGCATGAACGATGTGACATATCGCATTCAACGACAACCAAGAGGAGCATTCAAAGTGGTGCATGTGGACCGCTTAGCAAGTTATCATGGCAGCAACAGTGACGCTCGGGACGAGCGTTTCTAAGAAGGGAGCTTCGCGACACTGCCCGTTTCGCGAAGCTCCCAGAACAGAATAGTCTAGAACTTTTCCGAACATCGTCTGTCATGCTCATACATCTTCCATCCTGCTCACACATATGTATTCTATCCCGCTCATACACATACTTGAATATTCTGGAATGTTTTGGTTGTCGGCCGTCGGGACCGGAAATATATGGAACTTTCTAGAGACCCATAAGTCAGTATATAAGGGAGCGGACGTGGCGATCGTTAATCAGTTTACCGCGAGTGTTCTTAGTGACCGATACTAATACGAGTGATTTGTGTGCGACTGATAAGTGATAATTTCTACGACCACAGCAACGGACCAGGACTACGAGTGCTTTGCGTTTTGGATATTCGACGTGTTGGAAGACCAGTCAGTGTTGGGATTCCGTAGTGAATAAATTCCCTCTGAAGAGTTTGGTGTTTTACTCCAAATCCTGAACCTTAACCTCGTAACAATATTAATATCTGCGGCCCCTTGAAGCTGTCATAAACTCAGACTTGTAAGTGAATTGAATCAAAATGTTATGTTGCATATTTTTTAAATGTGTGTACTTCCCGTTAACCTACAATCATGATATTTACCAATAAGCAAAGCATAATTTGTAGTAAGAGCTTAAAACGTCTTTATTGTACGGAACCCTCAGTCCGCGTCCGACACACGTCAACTAGTGGTGGATTGCTAGCCACATCATCTATTGACATGATTCCTTAGATTTTCGTCCAATCGGCCGGTTACTACTGTCTAGGTGGAAAGAGAAGCTCTTTGGGCACCGTACCCAAAGGATAAAAACGGGACCCTATCACTAAGACTCTGCTGTTCGAATGTCTGTCCGTCTATAACCAGGCTGTATCTCATGAACCGTGATGCTAAGACAGTTAACATTTTTGCAGTAGATGTATGTTGTCGATATAACAACAAATACTAAAAAACAGAATAAAATTTATATTTAAGGGGGCTCCCATACAACAAACGTGATGTTTTTGTTCGATATTGATAACGGAAATGAAATGAAATGAAATTTTATGCAATTTCTGCTGTACAATTAGGTCCTTTGTATAGGCAATACTAATTTTCCTGCATATCTCGCTGCGTACCTGAAGACCTCTTCCTTTCTCTGAAACAAATCCGGGTGTGCCTCGGCAAACATGCAACATTCAAAAATATACGTAGACGGAACAGTTATTATTGGGAGTTTTCGAAAGAGGGGTCTGCAAGATGTTATTGGTGGTACATCGCAAATTGCTCTTATACATTGCTTTTGGGCAATGAATACCTTATTAACATCGGTCGAGTTTCCCCATATAAGTATGCCATATCTGAGGATAGACGCAACATATCCGTGACATGCCATTATGGCTGTTTGTTTGTCTACTAATTTTATCAGACGTTTGGAGTTTGGAGGATGTTTGGAGTCGGACTCGCACTAGGCCGATTTAAATTTTCTCCCAGACCAGCATGGCAGAAGTCACATCCTTGAAAGCAGCAAGTATTCCCAAACATTGAAGACATTTAGCGAAAGTGACGTTCAGGGACTAATGTTATTTGCGTGCCAGGCGTTCCCGCGGCTGACGTGGACGAGACACGGGACTCCGATGAAGACGCGGGGGCGCGGGGCGGGGGACACTACGCGGGCGGTAAGCTTCTTAACAACCGAACAAACAGATGGTGTTATATGTTTCACACGACGCATTCTGTGTGTGTGTCTCTGTTTGGTGGGGGGAATCAAATGCGGTTTTCTGAATTTGAATCTAGCGGTCGAGCTGAAGTTGTAGAAGTTGAACCAACCTGAGCAGCCAGGGGTGAAGGCATTTAATTGAATAGCTATGGCACATGGAATATGGATTTTGAGTTCAAATGATCGGTTTGGACGAAAGAGATTCATATTTAGTTCATCCAGGGTCAGGCTGAAGTCCAATGCAGCGCAACTTTGCCGAAGTATCCCGCCAGGTGCAACGTCGTGGAGACACAATATGAAATGTAAATTAAGTTTATTTTGTAAGTAAGTACAAAAAACGTATAATATACTAGCTGTTGCCCGCGACTTCGTCCGCGGCAATTTCTGTTATTATGAATTAAAATTGCGACTATAATTTGAGATTTAAACTATCCTATCTCTTAAGTTGGATCGAACTGCACCTGGTGTGCGAATTTTATTATAATCGGTTAAGTGGTTTAGGAGTCCATGGAGGACAAACATTGTGACACGAGATTTATATATATTAAGATTAGTCCTCTTGCTTATTCATCATATCAGCCGCAAGCAGTCCACTGCTGGACATGGACCTCCCCCAAGGATTTCCAATACGACCGGTTGGAAGCGGCCTGCATCCAGCGTCTTCCTGCGACCTTAGTCAGGTCATCCGACCATCTGGTCGGTGGATGACCGACGCTGCGCTTGCCGATACGTGGTCGCCATTCAAGAACCCTTCTGCCCCATCGGCCATCGGTTCTACGCGCTCTTGCTTATTCAACTTCACATAAATATATGAATGACATTTTGCAAAAGTTCTACATTGCGAAGAAACGTCGCTTTCGCATAACGTCATTCACGCCTTCTATATTTCTATGCATATGAATGAATGCTTAGGAGAGAGGGGGGTTTGGCTTCGTTGTATGTCTACGTGTAAGCGCTGCGGCAGTGGTGACCTGTGCGCTCATATGACGTATCTCATCCCACGGGTTCGCTAACGAACTGACCTCCTTTGAGTGTGCGTTACCCCAGCAAAAAAACATACGTAATATTGCTAGATAATCAGTAAGTAACGTCATGTAAATGTATGTGAAAGTTTGTACGTCCATTATTTTTTGAGATATTAATTAAAATCAGATTCTGCTGGTGTGACATTTCAAACGTTACGCCAGCAAAAATTTTTCTCGGATCCGAATGAAAGTTAATACAATAATTAGTAGTTGATGTGCTGTAAATGTACTTGTATAAATAGAATTTGTACGTCTCCAGGCTTTTGCGATATTCAAATTTTTGCTGCGTTAACGTTTGGCCGATTGCTGTATCTCATAATCGGCACGGCGTAGGAGTTTGATTTTTTTAACTTACACTGTTATGAATTTGTAGGCCATGTCTGTTTAAACAGAATTTATAAAAATGTTACCATTCAAAGATTAAAAATAAAAATATGAAATCAGGTATTTTAACTCCTGTACTTTAAATATAGGACCTAGAAACTAACTGTTGACGTTAGTTTGTACCTTATAATTGCCTACAATGCCTAGGTAAGTATCAATATGAAATCTTAAGTATTAAATTAGTTTTGAGAAAAAGAACCATATCTAGGTCGCCAAGAATTTCGACAGCCGATTTGACCAGTTTTTCTATTAGTTCGGAAGTCGACAGTTATCAAACTATTTGTAAGGGTAAGTTAACTATAAGTTTGCAAAAAATCAGCTTAATACACGCAGTAGTTTAAGAAATATAATTAAATATCCAACCGTAGGTGAAATACTATAATAAGCCGACCACTTTCGGGAGTATAGCAAAACGCGACGCTACAGTATATATTGCTAACCATCCTAAATTAGCAGTAGTATTCACGTAAAATAGTACAGTTGCGTACATCGTTAAATTCAAGTTTTTATTTAACTTATCCAAAACTTGTTTGTTAGGACCACATTTTTTATATTGTACTCATGATACAATCTCAATTGGAATGTGCCCAACAGTCCTATTTCAATGAGTACTATTCTCATTCCGTCAACCGGGCCGCTGCACTTCCACTCATAATGTAAATATAGTTTTGGATTTATATATTTTTTATTTGGTGGTTTCCTAACAGGTTATCATGTGATGTCTCAATGGTTTTTTTTATATGACGAGTGGCAGAGTGCTTTACAAGACCACGACTATGCGCTTCGCGCGTTTAGTTGCTAGGGTTGCCAACTCAGTTGCCAGATCAGAAATCGGGGAGGTAAAAATAAATAAATCAAAAATCTTTTATTTAAAGTTTTATTTTATCGCCGTCAATGTTAAAATAATTCCAATGACGATTGGTAAGTATTGTTCAGGTCGAGGGCATCACGACGCTCAGACGACTGAAGGAGGAGGAAGTATTGTTTACGGAGAGCGATTAAGGCAGCTTTTCTACGCTATGAATATAAAAACTCATCAGCAGTATAAACGCCATAAACCATAGAAATCGAGCTTTCTGTATAGTCTTTACACGACCTTGCAAAAATTTATCACTGTATCGAAATACCGAAAATGGTAACCGTTACCGGTATTTCAGAATACCGGTATCCATGCGCCAGTCCAGCCGTACGCCCTCGTTGCACGACTAACCCGGCCGCGTCGCACCCGAATTTCTATATCTCATCCCTTTCTTTCCGTTTAACACTCTAAATCGCCAATTATGAGTCAGACATAGTATGAAATACTAGCATAGTATTTACCACTAACTAAATGTCCTAATTTAAAATAAATAAACGAGTTAAAAATTGCTGTATATTTACAGGTATGGTGGAGTAAACTTAAAGTGTTTAGTTCAGAAACTGATATTTAGGTTGGCGCTGTTGAAAAGCGGTCTGCGGTACTCCTGCATGATCGACCAAATGTCTAGAGTGAACGACAGTTGATCTTTTTTGTGTTGACGTCTCGTCTCGGTTTCGCACATAATACAATGATGCATACAGCGTCAGAATAAAAAAAAAATCTTTGATTTTGTTATCCAATAATGAGATTTGTAATTTACAGTTTGCAAATGAAATAACTATTAATTTATATTATACCTATACTTACTTAACAAATACTAAACAAGACGGGAATTCGGAAACCTTCAAAAAGTAAAAGATTTTTCCTAGTCATCTAAATAGGTATTTTGTAAACGCCTACCGTACCTTTTACTCGAAAGAAATAAAATATGGTGATATATATTATATATCTGTACCTACCTATGTATAGAACCAAGGCATATATGCCTGTGCATTAAAAACTCATCCTCATGTTTGCATACGTACACAAACTGTATTCTACACTCTCGTATGAAGAAATTCTTACTAATATAATAAATGCGAAAGTGAGTTTGTTTGTTTGTTTGTTACGCTTTCACGCTGTAACTACTGAACCAATCATCATGAAATTATGCATACATGTTCTCTGGATTGCGGAGAAGGACATAGGCTACCTTTTATCCCGGTAAAAAGGACTATTCCCGAGGGATCGACATTGACGCGGGCGGAGCCGCGGGCGAAAGCTAGTAAAGATTATATTTATGAATGCGAACACTTCAGTACACGAATGTACCACAAAAATGAATACACAACCAATTACAGTAATACAACTAAATATACTTAAATATATATAAATATTAGCCGTGTGGTATCCGGCAGAGTAGAATAGGACCACTCCAAGTCTTCCCGTGGATGTCGTAGAAGGCGACTAAGGAAATACAAGCTAAACAAAGCTTATAAACATCTAAGACACCTCTCCAACCCGTCTGGCCAGCGTGGAGAGTGTAGGCCAAGTCCTCTGGCTGCTCTGGCCAAGTATGGCCCTGGTAGTACAGAGAGGGTCGTACTCCTGTAGTGGAGACTAAAAAGGACCTGATGATGATGATGATGATGAACTAAATATACGGTACCGTCGCTTTTTACTATACTCCCAAAAATGGTCGGTTTAAAATGGTATTTCACCTACAGTTGGATATTTAATGATATTTCCTAAACTTCTGCGTGTATTGAGCTGATTTTTTGCAAACTTTTAGTTAACTTACTCTTACAAATAGTTTGATAGCTATCAACTTTCGAACAAATAGAAAAACTGGTCAAATCGGCTGTCGAAATTCCTGGCGACCTAGATATGGTTCTTTTTCCTCATAACTAATTTAATACTTAAGATATCATATTGATACTTACCTAGGCATTGTAGGCAATTATAAGGTACTAAAGTCAACAATTAGTTTCTAGGTCCTATATTTAAAGTACAGGAGTTAAAATACCTGATTTCATATTTTTATTTTTAATCCTTGAATGGTAACATTTTTATAAATTCTGTTTTTACAGACATGGCCTACAAATTCATAACATTGTAAGTAAAAAAAATCAAACTCCTACGCCGTGCCGATTATGAGATCCAGCAATCGGCCAAACGTTACCGCAGCAAAAATTTGAATATCGCAAAAGACTGGAGACATACAAATTCTATTTATACAACTACATTTACAGCACATCAACTACTAATTATTGCATTAACTTTCATTCGAATCCGAGAAAAAAATTTGCTGGCGTAACGTTTGAAATGTCATCCCAGCAGAATCTGATTTTAATTACTATCTCAAAAATTAATGGACGTACAAATTTCAAACTTTCACATACATTTACATGACGTTACTTACAGATTATCTAGCAATATTACGTTTTGATATTCAGTACTTTTTTGCTGCGGTAACGCACACCTCCTTTGATAAGCGATGGTGTAGGTTAGGTAGTAACAAATGTTTTGCAGATGGCGCAGCAGAGGGTCAACAGCCTGTGGCAGGAAGTTCCCGGAACAGTTATTATGGCGAGCCTCAGAGCGCTGACACAAGGCACCAGTCTCATGTTTGTCTGAGGGGGTTTCAGAAGAAGAGACATCTACAAATATGCTTGAGAACGCACACTGGTGAGAAGCTGTATAATTGTAATTGCTGTGGGAAGCAATTTTATCAGAAGAGTGATTTGGACAGACATTTAAGAACACATACTGGTGAAAAACCATTTGAATGTAATGTTTGCGAAAAGCAGTTTAGTCGCAAAAGTCATTTAAAAACTCATTTAAGAACTCACACTGGTGAGAAGCCGTATAAATGTAATGATTGTGGCAAGCAATTTAATCAAAAGGGTAATTTAGAATCACATTTAAGAACTCACACTGGTGAGAAGCCGTATAAATGTAATGATTGTGGCAAGCAATTTAATCAAAAGGGTAATTTAGAATCACATTTAAGAACACACACTGGTGAGAAACCATTTGAATGTAAGGTTTGTCGACGTCGATTTGCTGACAACAGTACATTAACAAAACATCTGAGAACTCACACTGGTGAGAAGCCGTATAAATGTAATGTTTGTGGCAAGCAATTTAATCGAAAGGGTCATTTAAAATTACATTTCAGAACACACACTGGTGAGAAACCATATAAATGTAATGATTGTGGCAAGCAATTTAATCAAAAGGGTTATTTAAAATTACATTTAAGAACACACACTGGTGAGAAACCATTTGAATGTAAGGTTTGTCGACGTCGATTTGCTTACAGCAGTGTATTAACAAAACATTTAAGAACACACACTGGTTAACAATGATCCTTGTTTGTTTGTATTGTTTGTAATTTCTTTATTGTACAAAAACAAGTAAAACAAATAAATCAGTTATTTGTAAAAAAAGATAATTTGCACAACGGCGGACTTATCCCTTGAAGGGATCTCTTCCAGTCAACCAAGTGACTGAAAGGATATACGAGAGGCATAACGGCAATAGTGTCAAGATGTTAATCTAATTAATTACATTAATATACATGTAATACATAAATAATTGTAATAATACATATATAAATATATATCATAATATATATAATAATATAAGAAATAACCCGCTTATGGGAAATGCCAACCCACGCAGTACCAATAGTTATAGGATCAACCGGAACAATAGCCAAAAGCTTACACAGATACTGCAACTTGCTTGACTCAAAAATAAATATACACATACTACAGACACAGGCAGCTATTCATACTTCCATTATTTTAACTAAAGTTTTGGGGAATACCATTTTCCTAGAGAAGAATCCTGATTCTCCTTCTCCTTGAGGGTCTCGAGGCGGGAGATCGGGCGTTAAAAAAACCGACATTAAAATCGAGATGAAAGAAATTTCAGCAACTTATAAATATATATAAATAGACTTTTTCAGATTAAATTTAAATGAATCAGCCGAGGGAGCCATTCTAATGTCGAGTGTAAGAATTCCACAGCCGAGCAGCAAGTACCGCGAAAGACTTGGCATATGTCTGTGATGAGTGGCCTGGAATCTGAAGTATGGGAGTCCCACTGGCACGTAGTCGGGTATCAACATCTCATCCTTCTTACTTTTGCATAGTTTTTAATGTCACGTTAGGAACGGGATCTTCATTCTCGTCCACATCCAACATAAGTTTGTAAAATATGCGTGATATATTAAACCACGGGCTTTACTAGATAGTATTAAGAAATTATAATAGCAGCCAGGAAATCAAAACTAACCAAAATGTTATTTTATACAAAACAAATCGCTATGTTTCTGTAAAAACCTGTGTCTACTGCGGCTACGTATTTTCGTTTCGCTTGGAGTCATTGAACCTTGACGTAACACTATATTTAACACGTAACACAAAACTCTCTAAACAACCCAAAGGTTCGACTGTTAGAGAATGCTGATTAGCATTAAGTACTCCTTTTGTAGTGTAGTTATGTTAACACGTGTACAATTTGTTTCAATACTTAATATTATTTTAGACTCTCATGTTTTGCTATCTATCACATAAATATTAAACATTAATGATATGCAGTTTTCTCAATTACGAGTATAAGTATATTACAATGTATCACCTAGAAACCAGGTAGGTACTCGTATATCGTTAGGTACACCATAATAAGAATTTTCGATGTATAATAATGTTTAATTCTGAAATAAATTTAAGGATAGGCTTTTATATGTTATATTCTTTGGAGTTTTCATTGTAAATACCTTTGCCTGCGGTTTCGCTTACGTGCGATTTCTCTCTCTAATAGTGTCGGGATTGCAGTTGTGTATATGTTGTTCTGTACAAGCTTCTCAACATGAGTGCCTTTGCCATTTATAAGTGTATGTGTGTATACTTGTATGTTTGTCTGCGCATATCTTAAAAATTTCAAGTCGGATTGATAACATTCTATTTTAGTTGTACAAGGTATTGCGCAACTAGGGATTAATGCAATTTTATCAAAATCGGTTCAGTAGTTTTTGAGATAGTACAGTTTTTGAAATTCTTATTGCATAAAATACAAAATACTTTTTACACGATACAAATAGCCGGAATATGTAATTGAGCCAACACACTTGTGGCGCTGGCCGATGCCGTAGGGCATGTGTGGGCCTGGCAGCGAGCAGGAACATTCTGCGAGGCGCACTATCCATGGCGTCGCTGTGGGTGTAGTCGCCGAGCATCGTGTGGCCGATCGCTTGGCAGTGCACCCGCAGCCGGTGGCCGAGGCCTATCTACACTACTACACCACTATTATACAGAGGGGAAAGATTGCCACAGCGTGCCCACTACTTAGGCACGTGGCGACACAAGCTGAGGCATTCCTTTGCCAATATTTTAATCAAATTTAATTGGTATTAATGACGTTTTTCTTTGTTTTGTTTACGTTGATTAGGCTCCTAAACTACTGGACCGATTTGAAAAACTATTTCTCCATTAGAATCCTACATTATCCTTGATGAACATACATATGTTATAGAATAAGTACCTATATCTACTCGTGCGAAGCCGGGGCGAGTGAAAGGATGCTTGAAAAGCTCGAAGTCCCGCGGCCAGGCGCTTTGTGTCCGCGGGCCACACTTGTTAGCGATTTATATGAAAACCCAGTATAAATAAACGTATTTTTGCGTATATGAAGTATTATTTAAAATAGTAACACTTATATCTCAAAAACGGCAACAATGGCAACACTGGTTGTATCGAGTGTAATTATTGTTGATACCCACTACTCCATTTTATCGAGACGTCATGGAGTGGTGGGGACGATCGCCCTTGTATGGTTAGATCGACGACGCGGGCATTCTGTTTGGCGCAGCTGTAACGTTAAGACGTAATTAACCTTTACTTGTTGTGAAGTATTGTTTTAAATAGTTTTCCGTAATGTGTGAAGATTGTATATTTAAGGTAAGATGTATTTAACTTATTTTGATATTCTGTAAAATGAGTGATTTGAGAATAAAATATTTAATCATTAACGGAGTTTCCTTTCATATCAGAAGTGGTATCAGCGGAATATTTTTTTCTTTTTTTTCTCTTCTTTATATACTTATTCCGTTAATCCCGCCCACAATCACAGTGTTTTATATTACTATATATCATACTAGCTGTTACCCGCGGCTTCGCCCGCGTTTATGTCGATCCCTTGGGAACAATATTTCCCCAGAATTTCCCCGAATGAAAAGTAACCTATGTCCTTCCCCGGGCCTCAAACTACCTCCATCTGTTCATTGTTTTTTATAAGTGTTTAATCAACTAATATGTAGGAAGCCATGTTTCATTAGTTGATTTTCAAATTAATTGAAAATGAGTTGAGTCAAATACCTCACTTGTAAAAGTCGGGTGTGGAATGGTGGAGAATTTCGGCGCCGAGATTGAATTGTGCGGTAGCTCAGATGGTCTGCCGTAGATGGTCGATGGTATGCTCTGGCATAGGTCGTCATAGACCTAGGTCGCCGGTTTAAGTCCCAACCGCATGAAATCTTTTCACCATATTTTATTTCTTAATTTATTAAGAGTATATCTGTTCAATGGTTGAAGCGTGAAAAGACGACAGAAAGACAGAGTTCACGTACATAGATTCTTTTTTAATTGTAATCGTGAACTTATTACCCTTTTTTAGGGTTCCGAACAAGGAACCCTTATAGTTTCGCCATGTCAGTCCGTCTGACCGTCCGCTTTTACTCAGAGACTATATTTTGATTTGGATATGTATGTTAATCATGCTAATAAAACAGTAAAATAAAATCTTGAGTATAATTTTTTTTTAGGGTAGCTCCCATATTAGTAAAAAGGGTAGTAATTTTTTTTCGCGGCTACCCCAACGTATGGGGTGTTGTCGAATTGTTCTTTTAAAAATATTGTGAGCTTGTGAACATAATTTTTCGATTTACTTATCCGTTTCGGAAATATTTGGTTTTTTTTATTTATTTTTTTATTTATTTATTTGGGAAACAAACAACAGCCTTATACAGTTTAATAAATCTTAATTACTAATACAGATGTCAGCAAAGTTTCCACTGTTAACTTGATCATATAAATTTTGAGCAGAGGAAGATCATACAGTAGATGATTTAAAACATTGCTTAGAATTGAATTTATAGTTCAAATTTTTGTTAAGAGTCCAGTATCCCCCCCCCCCCCCCCCCCCCCTATCTACTAATGGTTGTATATGAACAATTCGACATTCCAATACAAACTGGCCGGGCGGCGGGACTCTTTTGTATGGGAATGACGAAATTTGTTTTGAGTTCCCAGCATTGTTCCCATAGGAAAAGTTGTTCATATTGATGGGCTGAGTCACCCCGTAAAGGGAATGTCGAGGGTCAATTTACACGCTGTATATAACGAAGTTTAAAGGAAAACTATCAGAGCTAAGTAGAGTTTATAAATTAAAGAGTTACAATCGATCAACTTATAAATGTACTCAATAAAGTAAAATTGAATTAAAAATTAGTTAAGTAAGACAGTTGTTAATTACGTAAAACAACTACTGAATATAAATTTTCGAACCATGTAAAGTCAAATAAATATAAAATCATAGCAGTTTTAATAATAATAATAATACCTTAAATAATAGCAATGTGTTTACGTTCAACAGCGCGCGGCGCTTGGCGGAACGATAGGAGGCCGCTTGGTACCTATTGCGCTCGGGAATTAAAGTAGGTAATATACCTATGAAATCTTGTTACCAGCGCTTGCCTCTACTCATGGTGGTACTCAAATGGATACTATTATTTCTAATTTCTCTTGTGAAGTAGAACTTTATTAATCTTTCTTCAGTTACCACCGTCTTATGTGGGCTCGTTTTTAGACGTTACATAATGGAACGGAACCATTGGTGTGCGAGTCCGACTCGCACTTGGCCGGTTTCTGTGTCTAGAAATGAACAAAATTTCATACAAACTTTACCCCCCTATTTTACCCCTTAAGGGCGGAATTTGTACCATCGGTACGAATTCCGCCCTTAAGTCGGTTCGCCCTACGGTCCATATCAACAACACAGATCTTTTTTGATTGTAATCGAGAACTTATATTCCTATTTTTATACTTCTAAGTCTAGAAATGAGAAGAATTCCATACCAACTCTACTCCCCTATTTTACCCCTTTGGGGAGGAATTTTGTACATTTCATCTACACAGATCTTTTTAATTGCAATCGAGAAATTATATATCTATTTTATACTACTAAGTCTGCAAATGAGAAAATTTCCATATAAACTTTACCCCTTTAGGAGGGATTTTTTTCTAGTTCACCTACACAGATCTTTTTAATTTTAATCGAGAACTTATATACCTACTTTCATATTTCTAGGTCCAGAAATGAGAAAATTCCATAAAAACTTCACCCCCCTATTTCACCCTCTTAGTGGTTGAATTTCTAAAAATACTTTCTGGTTGTTCATTCACATCATAAAAAAACCCCTGAACTAAATTTCAATTTTCTAGGCACAGTAGTTTTGGCTGTGCGTTGATATATAAGTCAGGTTGGCTTTTTGCTCGCGGCTCCGCCCGCTTTAGTGTGGATCCCTCGAGAACAGTAGAATTTCCCAGAATGAAAGGTACCCTATGTCCTTCTCCGGGCCTCAAACTACCTCCAAACCAAATTTCATTTAAATTGGTTCAATAGTTGAAGCGTGAAAAGAAGACAGACAGACAGACAGAGTTACTTTCGCATTTATAATATTAGTATGGGTTTGGTTCATGACTTTCAGTGAAACACCTCAATATTGAATTTCAATCGAATAACTTCATAAACGGAAAGTTTTATACTATATTTGCATCCCCGTTTTTCCCCCTTAAGAGATGATTTTTTGAGAAATATATTTTACTCGTGTTTCATGCCTTTTAATAAAGTATCTTCTTGCTGAATTTCATTCGAATTACTTCAAAAACAGCAAAGTTTCATACTAACTTTGCACCCCCGTTTAACCCCCTAAGGGATGAATTTGAAAAACATATTTTACTCATGTTTCATGCCTTTCAGTAAAGAACCTTCATGCTGAATTTCATTTGAATAACTTCAAAAACGGCAAAGTTACATACTAACTTTGCACCCCAGTTTTACCCCCTTAGGGGACGAATTTCCTAAAATCCTTTCTTAGTGCTCCCCTACGCTATAAAAGGAAACCCTGTGCAAAATTTCAAGTTTCTAACCCTTATATTTTAGGCCCTGCGTTGATATGTCAGTCAGTCAGCTTCTCCTTTTATATATATAGATTACTTATATAGATGAACATTCAAGACCCTGAAACATCCAAGAATCTGAAAAAGATCGTTTTTAGGGTTCCGTACGCAAAAGGTAAAAACGGGACCCTATTAATATCGCTCCGTTGTCTGTCTGTCTGTCCGTCTGTCACCAGGCTGTATCTTATGAACCATGATAGTTAGACAGCTGAAATTTTCACAGATGATGTATTTCTGTTGCCGCTATAAATATATAAGGGGGCTCCCATGCAACTGACATGATTTTTTTGCCGTTTTTATAGATAACGGAACGGAACCCTTCCGCGCGTGTCCGACTCGCACTTGGCCGATTTTTCATCTTGACCTGGCCGGAGATCGAACCCGGGAACCCTCGTGTCGCAGGCTGGCGTGATAACCACTGCGCCACGGAGCTCGCCGATATTTGACTGTCTGGTGTGTTCCAATAAACATTTGGTGGACTCGTGTCCTGCACCAGGTACTGTACATATTTCGAATATATCTACTTGAACAAATAGCTATATGTGTGTGTGTGGTGAGGATTCTTAATGTGTATGTATGTTCTGATTTGTACAAAGCTACGATGACGAACATAACACTCCTCTGTCTTATCACGTGTGCTCGTAAATGTGTAAGTATTGTACTGTCCTCAGCAAATCGAACATGACACTTGTTACAATGAGATGGTTTCTCACCAGTGTGAGTTCTCAGATGTCTTTCTAAGTTAATTTATGGACGAAATTACATCCCACATTTATGACATTCGTATGGTTTGTCACTAGTGGGGGTTTTCAGATGTGTATATAATGAATTATTATCAGCAAATCGACGACAACAAAGATTACTTCTAAATGGTTTCTCACCAGTAGGGGTACTTAAATGTGTGTGTGTGTGTGTACTGAGCAAATCGCCTATGAAAAATATTACATTAGAACGGTTTCTCGCCAGTATCAAATTCTATAATGTGTTTTAAATGACCCTTTTCAATAAATTGCTCCCCACACCACACTTATTACATTAACTAGCTGTTGCCCGCGGCTCCGCCCGCGTTAATGTCGTTCCCTTGAAAAGAGTAGAAATGATAAAAATTCATACAAACCCCTCCCCCTCTGCTTTTTCCCCTTAAGGGGGAATTTAATACATTTTACCTGCATAGATCTTTAGCTCTTAAGGAGGGGATTTTGCCCATTTCACCTACACATATATTTTTTTATTGTAATGGAGAACTTCTTATTGTCATATTTCTAAGTAAATAAAACCACACAAACTTTACCCCACCTATTTTACCCCTTCAAGGGGAAATTTCGTCCATTTTAACTACACAGATCTTTTCAATTGTAATGTAAACATATATACTTATTTTTATACTTCTATGAAAAATTCCATACAACCCCCCCTTTATCCCTTAAGGGGAGGATTTTATACATTTTACCTACACAGAGCTTTTTAATTGTAATCAAGAACTTACATACCTATTTTTATATTCTAGGTCTAGAAATGGAAAAAATCCATACAAACTTTACCCCCTATTTACCCCTTCAAGGGAGAATGTTGTCTGGGTCACCTAAACAGATCTTTTTTAATTTTAATTGAGAACTTGTGTGCCTACTTTCTAAGTTAAAAAATTAGAAAATGCCATAAAACTTCATCCCCTTTGATTTTCTAAAAATCCTTTCTTAGTGCTCACTTACATCATAAAAAGAATCCCTGTGCTAAATTTCAGTTCCTGGGCACAGTAGTTTCGGCTGTGCGTTGATATATAAGTCAGGTTTGCTTCTGGCCCGCGGCTCCGCCCGCGTAAGTGTCGATTTCTCAGGAACAGTAGAATTACCCTGTAGCCCTTCAGGCACGTAGGGACCAATACTGGACTGAGTTTCTTTCGGCGTATTCTTCTCAGCAGTGGTCGTTTCGAAACGCTAGTAGCTTATCGATTTTGCAAATATTAAAAATAATAATATGACGTTCAGAAAGAGATACATGATATCCAAATTTGAATAAAATTCTATTTCATTTCATTTCATTTCACCCGGAATACATTAGTTTATGACTTTCAATGAAACACCTTAATATTGAATTTCAATTGAATAACTTCAAAAACTGAAAGTTTCATACTAACTTTGCATCTCCTTATACCCCCTTAAGGGATGATTTTTGAGAAAAATATTTTACTCGTGTTTCATGCCTTTCAGTAAAGAACCTTCATGCTGAATTTCATTCGACTAACTTCAAAAATGGCAAAGATTCATGCTTACTTTGCACCCTATTTTACCCCCTTAAGGGATAATTTTTGAGTAAAATATTTTACTCGTGTTTCATACCTTTCAGTAAAGAAACTTCATGCTGAATTTCATTCGAATTACTCCAAAAACGGCAAAGTATCATACTAACTTTGCAACCCGTTTTACCCCCTTAGGAGATAAATTTCCAAAAATCTTTTCTTAGTGCTCCCCTGCGTTATAAAAGGAACCCCTGTGCAAAATTTCAACTTCCTAACCCTTATAGTTTAGGCCCTGCGTTGATATGTGAGTCAGTCAGTCAGCTTCTCCTTTTTTTAGTTAATGAACCGATTTTAAATGTTTTTCTGAGTTAAAACAAAGCAATTGGTGAAAGTTTGAAGTAAATCGGTTCAGTATTTTCGGAGATAATCGTGATCATACATACAGACAGACAGACAGACAGACAAGAAATTCCAAAAAAAATTTTTTGCTTTCTATTATTCTTTTTAAGTGTCCCTCTATCCATTTCAGTCATCTAAATGTACAGACAAAATATTTTTACTGTTTTATTATATGTATAGATAAAGTTGCTACTTGCTTTCCCCCATTCATTCGACTAAGTAGTATCCCTGTACTTTTATTCCATGCTCAAATAAACACATTCCTATCCTTACCCAGCTTCAACATGCTTGCGATGGGCGTCGGCGTGAACGCACAAGAAGCTAAACAAACTGCGCTCGCCACCCGCCCTCCCAACGTGGTGAGTACGGCGATTTACTATTTAAAAATCTTTGGAGGCGGAGGAGGCCTATGTCCAGGAGTGAACTTCTTGTGGCTGAAATAATGATAATGGTTTCTCTCCAGTATGCGTTAATAAATGTGTACGTAATGCACTGTATAGAGCATGTCGACATTGATAATAATTAAATTCCTATGGTTTCTCAGCAGTTTGACTTGTCAAATGTTTTTCCAAATTAACTTTACAAAGAAATTGCTTTCCGCAGTTACATTTATGTGACTTCTCACCAGTGTGAATTCTCAGATATATTCCTAAACTACCGATATGAAATATAAAAACAATGAAAGTGAAAAACTGATTAAGACTGACCTTTACGGGAAAAGGATTATAGAAGAACCTCGAGCAAGCCATTGTTTTTGAGCCTGAACAAGATAGTCTGTACTTTAGCGAATCTTAGTTCCTCATAGGATACGTAATATAACATCGAATTCATGTAAACAAAATGTTGAACGCAGCTGCAATAAATAATTTAAACCTTTGTATTCCCTACCAGTGGCGCCCTTGGTGGAGTTATGGCGGGTATCAAAATGAATCTACGCTAACATTAGATTAATAGCCAAACAACTGCATGCTTTTCATGTAGCTACATAAGTAGATCGACGCCACACTATCTCGTATGTGTTTTATTAACCAAATAAATACAGGATCCAAACCAAAAAATAATGTCAACACAATTAAATTCCATTCTTTATTTGCTTATCGAGGTTTACGATCAATTAACGCGTTAAAATATAACTAGGTACCAACAGATTTGCCTTATTTAGTTAAAGTTTGTAGTTTACTTACTGAAGTCATGTCATATATACTGAGAATAAAATTAGTTATCTAAAATAACAATTCTTGTCATTACTTGTTATTGGACCTAGAATTACAAGTCATGTCAACACTTAGGTCTATCGAGGTATTCTGTCGCGGAATAAACTCACGCATTCAATAGCCACAGTTCATCTTCCGTGACAATTGTCGTTAGAGCGTCACGAGCATTAATATATACTCATCGGGTCTTAAGTCAATGTGAGTAAGGTCTCAAATGAAATACAGTTGATTATATACACGCTTGTGACTATAAATACATACAGGCGAACCTAACGATGTCTTAACTCTCGGAATTCATCCAGCCGTTAAGAAGATACGAGGTAATAAAGAAATTTACAAACATACATGATACGCGCGAAACACATTACCCTTCTTGGCAGTTGGGTAATAAAAGCGGGTCACTCACGTGCTATGTCGTCGAAAGATATAGTCGGCAATCCCGACAAATAGCGCGTGAGTGACCCGTTTTTACATGATGATAGCCTCTACGTCCAAGTCCGTGAGTCAGCAGTTATGATAAAATAAAGAATCTTACATACATACTTTAATACATACATCCATACAGATTTACATACAATTTTTTCGAGAAGTTTTAGAGAAAAGCAGTTTTGAAATATCAGTTGTTTCGAATCTACGTGTCTAGTCAAGGTTAAATGACTTACAAAACTAAAACACGCAGCCGCAGTAGATACAGGTTGCTACAGAGATTTGTTTTGTATGACAATTACATGATAGTTTCTTGTCTGTTATTATAATCATCATCATCAGGTCTCTTTAGTCTCTGCAGCAGTATGACCCTCTCTGTACTACCGGAGCCATACTTGGCCGGAGAAGACAGGATTGGCATACACTCTCCTCGCTAGCCAGACGGATTACAGAGGTCTCATTGATGTTTATGAGCTTTATTTAGCTTATATTTCCTAAGTCGCCGCTTACGATATCCATGTGAAGACTAATGTTGATATTATAATATCTCTATACTATAGTAATGTAGTATATCCGTGGTTTAATGTAGACGAGAATGAAGTTGGTTTCTCACCAGTATGAGTTCTTAACAATTTATAATTTAATATAACTGTTCGTATATTATATTGGCTTTTACAACATATATGGTTTATTAATTTATTTAAATTGTGGTAAAATTCAAAAAAAATAAAAATAAAAGACTAGTCAAAAATGCCACCCCGAACTGTACCTGGCTCAAAGGTACCCATTACGCTAGCGGACTTCCCTCTTTGGATAGCAATGGATATCCTTTGTGTCAGGTACCATCCGGAGCGGTGGTCATAACCTCGGTCTTTTAACCGTCGTCCGATTTCTGAAATGAAGCGTTTTGCTTCCTGACACCACGGGCCAGCCGTTTCAACGGCAACTGGAATAAATTCATACTTATTAACCAAAACTGAATATTTCTTTCATTTATGTCCAGCCGCCGCTCGCGCAGCTGACCCAGGCGTACGAATACATTCGTTTATGTAGGAAGCCGCATACGTACTTACGCAGGTTGCATCCCACAATATACTGCGTCCTCTCTGCCACGGTATCAATGTTAACCCATCAGGTCGCTTCCCATCCGCTCTACAGAGTCCTGGTGGTTCTAGTGGGATATTAGCGGAAATTAGAGCTCTTCTAATAGATCATTGATTGAACTGTTTCGTGACCAACGGCTAGCACAACGAGAGCAACTCAGTGTGATATCCGTTAGCCTCCATCATTTTACCGCAAATACAACGGTGTGGCTCGCAAATTGGACAGCCCAATCTCAGCGCCACAGCTACCCGGATCGAGTCGTTGTCCAGAAGTGTGCCCATGCAGGGAGATGGAATAGCGTGTAACCACGCACCAGATTCCGGTTCGGCGGAAACTTTTAGGCGCGCCAAATCAGAGCCACTAGCATGACATTCCAATTCCCTCTGGATAACTAAATTTCTCTCCTCATCCTAAACTCTCTGCAAGTGTGGTATGTTGGAAAAGTAGCATTTGGGCACCTACTCGTCCAGACTGTCAAGGCCTCCCTGGGCAGAATCAACTCGTCGCCCTTGAATGAGAGAATATTAACGACAAGGTTGACTACCCCATGCGAAGACGCCAAGAATGCCGGAACGGCAAGTTCGGAAATACGGCGGATACCAAGACCTCCATGACGTATAGGCAAGGAAGCTTGAATCCACTGATTCTCATCGAGGCCGATATTAAGCACACCTTACCCAATATAGAGCGTACCGTACAGCACCATCCACCTCATTAATCACTTGCGGGAACAATCATGTTGGACTAGTCCTTAGAACATAAGTCAATCGAGGCACTGTCAAACAATTACGAAGGAGTACCAATGCCACATATTTCTATAAATGTGGCCAATTTTGTCCGAATAGCTCCAGGAACCCCTTCTTCAAAAATAGGAGCACCCAAAAGAGCAAAATTCATGCCGTCAGTCACCTTTAACCCAGGCAATAAATACTCGAAGTGCGAAAGCGAATCACGAGCTCCTCTACGACAAAAGTATATTTCACACTTTCTGGTATTTAATTTCAACCCGAGAGACTTGTGACGTCGCGCGGGCTCCAGACTTCTCCGCCCCTCTTCGACGCAGCGGCGGGGGCCCATGCCCATATATAAGGCGCGGCGCTAGTCTTTCCTTAAACTCATCTATCCTCCTAGACCCTAAATCTAGGTTGTACTTACTAAAACGGTACAGACTTAAAGTGAGCAAATAAGCGTTGTAAACCAGTTGCCACGACATCAGGGGGACCCCCCAAGGTAGTTCTTAATTGTAATACTAAAGTATCCTTACGAGTAAGTTGCTTCTCACAATTATTACAATTATACGGCTTCCACGGAGCAGATATAGAGTGGAGACGGCGTTAGCTACTGTGCACTGTGATTCCAACTAGGTCCTGACGTCATCACGTTAACATCGAGAGTAGGCGTGGCCTATTAGTCTGCTGTTGTAGCTGTCAATGTTCGTACGTGGTTCGTTCTGTGCACACAGTTAGGTCTTCGGTCTTTTCTTGTTTTTTACGAAGAAAATCATTATATCATGTAAAAACTACTCCGATAAACGTTCAGATGCTATGGAAGGAATCACATTTCATTTGTAAGTATATTAATTCGTAATTTACTAAAATGATTCTAGAAAAATCTTGTGGCGACGTTCCGTGCTACTCATCGTTAGATGGCATCACTTTGCGTAATGGGACGTAAGAACTATAAAAATATATTAAAGCTAATTATCGTAATAACTAATAACCATAAGTACAGAATTTTGTTCTAAATTTATACCTAAAGACTTTTACCTTGACAAAAAGATTGTTTATGTAGTTTCATAATTCTCTTTTCAGCAATGCGCCACCTGTCGTCAACGTTGGATAATAGCCATAAACATGGCAAAATGTCTAGGGTTGCCAACCACCTAGTTTTCGCTAGTTAATACTTTTTACTGTTTTATCAAAAGACAGTATACAAAATACTGTTTTCTCAACCGCTGGTAAAACTACGATTGGATTTTGAAATTTTATAAAAAGTTACATGGAAGATGAGAGAATAATGATGTTTCTGAGCACCCCGAGAGCATTTTTCATCAAAGAAAACTACTTTCAGTGAACTTATTGCATTTAAATGAATACTAAAACTGTAAATTATATGTAGAACACATATAATAAATATAGATTTCCATCCAACTTTATTCTTAAGAAACAGTGGATTTCAAAAGTCAATAGAAATAACTGGACTACAACTAAATATACAAAGAACTGTTCTTCCCATTTTAACAGTTTGTATATTTTTTTGACATGTGGGTCGAGCATGTGGGTCAAAAAAATATACAAACTGGTGGCGGCGTCGAAGGCAGGCTCAAGTCACCTCTAGTATGGCTAAGTTTTGGGTGGCCCGTGCGTCAACTCGTATGCTGCCTGGATTTTGACTACGCTTTTACATGATATGGTCACTGACACTATCTTTTTATGGATTAATTATCTATGACAAAAAACAAAAAGGAAATAATTTACATAAAACATATTGATTCTTTGTTTTTGTGGCTGTGAAAGTGTAGTCTCCAAATAAACGATTGCTTTGAACAGGTACAGAACTATATTATATACTACAATATTATGTTATTAAAATTATTTTTGAAGAAATATTAATTTATGCGAAATTTTAAATTTTTGTTATAATCATTTATGTGTTTCTAACCGTAGTTTTACCAGCGTTCGTGAAAACAGTGTTTTGCAAACTATCTTATAATAGAACAGTAAAAAGCATTAACTAGCAAAAACAGTACTATACTGTTTTTAACAGTCTGGTTGGCAACCCTAATTACTCAGCTATCCGACACTAGATGTCAGTAGGTGTTAGGGACATCTAGTGACGGATAGATAAACTAAAAAGAAAGATCAACATCGAACTTATTAAGTAGTTGGGCTATTCGCCGCTAGATGGATATAAAGGAGGGAGTGAGACACAGAGCAAGTAGAGTGAGTCAGATAATACTCCCCTCACCCCCTGTAAGTGCCACGCATTGCTTCATAGAAAATATTCCTAAGGGCAACTCCTCTCTATATATGCTCCGTGACGGCTTCTCACCAGTTTGTAGACGACTATTCCACTGAAACTGCCTCAGACAAACATGACGTTCCGCGCGGGCGGGTCTCTATAAGGCTGGTCAACAACCTGCGGCAGGAAGTTCACGAAACAGTAATCAAGACGGTTTCGTGAACTTCCTGCTACACGCTGTTGGCCCTCTGCTGTGTCATCTGCAAAAATACTGTTACTTTCATCTACACCATCGCTTTACAAAGGGGTCAGTTACTTAGCGTTACCTGTGGGATGAGATACATAATATAAGCTCACATGTCACATAATGCAAGGATGGTTAATTGCTATAATGAAAGTAAAAACTGTTACTCGTGATGAGGACATCCATTGAAACAGGTACTTTGATAGACCTTATTGCACAAGATTCACCGGCTTTCATATTAAACACAATGACACAGAAATGAAAAAATGTTTCAATGGAACAATCCATAGAATCCGTTAACAAATTTTTTAAAAAGAAGAGAATCTAGATAAGTATAAAATAAAAGTTTCGTGTAAGATGTGTTAAAAATTGAATAAGGTTTCTCGTTATCGTCCTTAAGCCTAATGCTGGTTTAGAAACAAAGGAAGATGATAAAGTAAAGAAGAATTCAATTCAACACGACAACAATTCAGTGATAGAAACAGATTTAAATAAGACTGATCAAAAAACGAAAGTAACACCATTACTGTCAAACTATTATTGAATTATGAAATTGCTAATACATGGCGTTAACGATTCGGGTACTAGTGCTTCCTCTGTCGCCACATTTTGTAAACAAATAAAAGAAATCACATTATCGCGGCAAATTGATGGCATTGTTGTCGACAGTTTTTAATTTCCCAAATATATTGTGCCAATACTAACTAAAGTCAAGTACTTTGCAATTATGATTTTACAAAAATTGACAATTTCATTGTTGCTGTTTTGTTCATACTTTTAATTCATTTTTTTATAGATATAAATGGTAAATGAGTAGTGAAAAATATATTTTAAAAGGTTATGCTTGTCATAATAGCATATATGTATAGTTAAGCTATCTACGTCCTCCTTGGTACCAGCTGAAAATCAGCGCTTTGGTTCACCGCCATAAGCATAAAGCTGAGCTGGCTGCCTTTTCGGCTTAACGGCTTCTCTTTTTCTTTTCAAATCGATGAGACGTCGCTCGGCAATAAATAAGTTACAAAAAGTATTCACGAAAGAAAACAGGGATACGTATCCAAAAAAATGTTTTAGTTTTTCAAAAACATAATTTAAAATGTTACTTAAAAACTACGTTACCCTGTGCGGAGGTCAGCCCGACACGCTGTTCCTCCGGCAAGGGGACAAACAAATTTACATACATTCAAACTAATGCAGCTCTGCTACCACCCTAGATAAAGTCTAGAGAACCTACTAACTTGATTATAACTTAACCTAAAATATATTAAACTAATAATTTTAATTACAACCGGGACACAAAGTAATTGATAGGTATCACTTACAGTTTATATTTTCTTCGGACGACCTCGTTCGGCGGGATCTCGAAGCCTTCTTCGCGATGGGGACCGCCTTGGACCTTGCATGGGCCCCCAAACAACCCCCCTGAGCTCATATTCTGTCGCCCCAAAACGAATATGACGATAGTTAGCACTCCACAAACACAATGATAGTTTTCTTAAAGTTATTATTTCATTTAGGTAGATAATCAAACTTGGGGGTTATGACGTAACCCCATGCCACGTCTTATATAACAGTTCACCAATGGACTAGTTTCAAATGAGTCATAAACACTAATTTATTTTCAGCACACACCATACTTCCGTTCTTAACGGGCCACTAGGTTATACAAACAATAGATCAACCCAAAAGGGGCATTTAACAAACTATAATCAATTAACAATTCGCAAACAAAGGACCGTAGTGACGTCTAATGCCCGGCTCACGCGCGACACGACCTCACGTCAAAGCCATTTCCGAATACACTGGCCTAGCAGCGTAGCCGCGCGTTCCGCCGCATACCGATCGATTCAATTTTATTCAAAACAATGGAGGTAGATAAAATATCTGCGCTTGCGCCTGGCGAATTCGTTTTTTACCGAACACGAAAATTAAAGTTTACTCTGTGTTTATTTATTTTATATTTAATACAATTATCCTATACATTTTCTTGGATATTATGAATTAAGTACCTATCTATTATAAAATACCTATGTATCGTTGAGTTAGTATGCTACAACAAGTTCACTAATTACTGCTCAAAAAAAATATTCAGTATTTTAGACAATGAAAGAATGTGAGCCAGTTTATTTTAAAAATTAAAAACAAATTAGCTTCTTCAAGACCATCTCAAAGAGTACTGAACCGATTTTGATAAAATCTGCACTATTTCCTTATTTGCGCAAATTTCTGAGACAAAAAAAAATTTTAAAAATCCGCTTTATAGTGTTTGGGATATGCGCAAGCAAACATACAAATATTGGCACAGAACAACATATACAAAAACTGTGCAACCCCGACAATATTACATACATACAGTACGGGGCGAATTGAGAACCTCTTTTTTAACCAAAAAATAAACCATGGCTTTAAGCCATTACCGTGTTTAAGGCACTACGTGGGTTGACTTTGGAGTTTTGGGTTGTGTTAGTAAGGGAAACCACACGCGAGCGAAGCCGCGGGTAAAAGCTAGTTTACAATAAAACTCCTAAAATCTAAAAGCCTATCCATAAATTTAATTAAGAAATAAACAATATTATACATCGAAAATTCGGTTACGTCAAGATTCGGTGACTCTAAATAAAACTAAAAGACTCAGCCGCAGAAGGTACAGTTTGTTACGGAAATTAGTTTTATATGCAAATTAAATTCATTACATTTTGGTTTCTTGACTGTTATTATAATGTTTCTATACTATAGTAATCTAGTAAAGCCCGTTAGGTACGCATATGTCGCATCCACCCTGAAATATTTATCTTTTATTTATTTATTTCTTTATTAACAAGTACACAAACAGTTTGTTAGGTAGTTAATTTTGTTACAAAACACGTTCAAACACTTGATAAAAGCTAACCTAACTCACCAATTTAATTTGTACATAACATAACAGCTCAAAATTAGTTACTTTAAAAAAAGTTTAGTAAATTAAAAAATAGAGAACTTGGACATCAATGCAGAAATACAGATACAAAGAATATATTTACTTTACTTTTGACCTGAATCATTGAACACAATTTGGCATTTTCTTTTAAATGCCGCAAGTGAGTAGAGGAATATGTCAGGAAATTCAGTAGATGAACTTAAAGAGTTATGAAGTCTCTTCTTAGTCGGTCACTCTTGACAGAGTGGTCGTGGTTGTGTAGATGGCCCTGGTGCGGGATCTTGTATACTGCCCGTCCCTTGGGCGAGGGCTGCTGCTTTTGCAATGTCTCTCCACCTCTGCCTGTTGGTAGCATTTCTAGCACATTGGACTATGGAAGAATGGGTCGCTGTTTTTATTATGTTTGTCCAACGAGTTGGAGATTTGCCTCGAGCTCTTTTGCCTTCTACTCGGCCCTGGATCACAAGTCTCTCCATCGACGACTCATTTCTACTAATGTGCCCAAAGAACTTAAGTATTCGTAACTGAACAATCGACGAAAGTCTTTCTTTTATATTAAGTTCCTTGAGGATCAAAATATTTGTGCGAAAAGCGGTCCATGGAATCTTTAGTAACCGTCTCCAGCACCACATCTCTAGAGCGTCGATTTTTCTGCGATCTTGTAGTTTAAGTGACCAGGTTTCGGCGCCGTATAATAGAATTGGAAAGACTAGGCATTTCATGAGGCGAACCTTCGTTTTCTTGGTTATCCTTTTGTCGTTCCAAATCTTGCCCAGTCTTTCTACGGCAGATCTAGTGATAGCGCATCGGCGTTTGATCTCGTCTCCACAACCTCCTTTATTGGATATAGTGGAACCAAGATAGATGTAACTTGGTACAACCTGGCAGTTTGCTACCGTTACCAATTCCGGTCGGTTATCCTTTGCTCGGTCCACTATCATCACCTTTGTCTTGGTCCTATTAATGGTCAGTCCGAACTGGAGGCTGGTTGCTTCTAGACGAGATAGTATCTCCGATAGATCTTCTTCGGTCTGAGCAAGAAGCGTAGTGTCATCAGCGTAGCGAAGATTATTTATGATTCGACCACCAATTGATACACCCCTGTTACATCCGTCCAGAACGATCCGCATAATGTACTCTGTATAACAGTTAAACAAGAGCGGTGACAAAATGCATCCTTGACGAACACCAGATGCAGTCTTGAAACTGTTTGAAAGGATGTTATCCACCTTCACTACTGCACAGCCATCTTCATACAGTCGCCTTAAGATAAATATAAGGTGTTGTGGTACACCCATCTCCTTAAGAACATCCCATAGTTTTTGCCATATGACTGTATCAAATGCCTTATGAAAGTCCACAAAGCAAATGAACAGAGGCTTGTTAAATTCTCGGGATTTTCAACAATTTGTCGCAATATGAGCATTTGTTCTCGCGTACCTCTACCCTTTACGAATCCCGCTTGCTCCGGCGCTATTTGCGGAGAGATAAAGGCTTGTAGTCGGGTGTTCAAAATGTGAAGCATCACTTTACTCGCATGGGATATTAAAGATATTAATCTGTAATTGTTGCATTTTTTCGTCGACCCTTTCTTATGAAAAGGTATAAATAAAGAATGGGACCAATCCTCAGGCCATATGCCTGTATTCCATATTTTGCAATAGATGGTGTATAGAATGGTAACTCCGTGCTCTCCCATGGCTTTGAAAACTTCAATGGGGATTTCGTCAATTCTTACCGCTTTATTGGACTTTAGGTGTTTTATAGAAGCACGTATTTCATCTTTTAGAATAGGTGGTTCTTCATCCGACTGATGAGGTGTTAGATAAAGTGATGAGGAGTTACTATCATTGTTAGCGAAAAGTGATTCACAGTAGTCCTTCCAAACATTAACAATATCCTGTATTTCCGTAACTGTTATTCCACTGGAGTTCTCTATTGCCCACGTCTTAGGTTTAAATTGACGAGTGATATATCGTACTTTATCATGAAGATCTTTAGTTTGATATGTGTCAGCATGTTTTTCAAGTTCATCACAAATCTTTACCAGCGCATTATTGCGATCTCTTCGACATGCTGCCTGTATGACAGCCCTCTTAGAGTTTAATTCGGTAATACTCGCGCCAGTAGCTTTCAGATGTCTACGCTCTTCTACTAGACTCCACGTTTCTTTCGTCATCCAGTGTTGTCTTTTGTCAGGAGGATGTCTAGGTTGAGATTCTTTTATCGCCTCTATTACCATAGATTTTGCGGTATTCCACATGGTACTAGGATCCTGGTTTTCAGATAGCACACTCCAGTTAGATATTTTATTCTTCATCGTATTCGTAAATGATTCTACGTTTGTTACCTTATTTTTATTTGACATCTTTCTCCGTGTAGTGGTTTGCAGTTTAAGGCGTAAGTTACCAACGAGAAATTCGTGGTCAGAAAGACAGTCAGCTCCTGGCAAAGTATGTGCGTTGGTAACAGAGCTTCTCCATCTTGAGCGGACCAAGATGTAGTCTATCTGGTTGCGATGTTTGCCGTCTGGGCTTGTCCATGTATACAGACGTCTCGGGTGGTGCTTAAATACGATGTTCATTACGGTCAGGTTGTTGTTCGCCGCAAATTCTATAAAACGATCACCTCTTTTGTTTCGTTCACCTTTAAGACCATATTTCCCGACAATATTCCGGATGCCATCATCCATATCAGTACTTCCCACCTTGGCATTAAAGTCACCCATAATTAACAGAAGTTCCCGGTTATGAAGTCTACATATTCGGTAAACAGGACTATAATGACTAATGTTATTTGAACAACTCTGTAAGTGAAACAACTGAGGAATTCTTTGACGTCGCGATGTCGCTTTAAAGTTAATTTCCGTTAAGATAGCAGTTGACAGCAGTGAATTAATAATTTTATACAAATATGTAAGGTCAGTTTGGGAACGTCTGCAATCAAGGGATGTAAAATTAAAACGTTTTAAGCGCTGTTGAGTTAACATGAGCTATGTAATGAGGGGACCAAATAATCGAGGCATACTCTAGCTTTGGAAGCACAAATATTTTATAAAGGGTCACTAAGGTTTGAAACTTCTTAAAATCTTTCGATATTCTACAAATGAGTCCAAGGAGCTGATTACATTTGGATGTTACGTTGTCGAGATGTTGAGAAAATGACAATTTTGCGTCAAGGGTAACACCCAAATCGCGGGCAGCAGATTTTTTACACAAAGACTGATTTTGACGTCTATAATCGAATTCAACAGAATTGACTTTGCGCGTGAATGTCAAAACGAAACATTTTTACAAACAACTTGTGTTTCATGTGGACGAGAATTAAGTTCCCGTTCCTAACGTGACATTAAATACTATGCAAATTAGTTGTGGTCCCATTGTTACGGTTTCTCACCGTGAGTTTTTAAATGTCTACGTAAAATACTTTTGTCACTAAATCGAAGACGACAAACCTTACATTCAAATGGTTTCTCACCAGTGTGAGTTCTTAAATGACTATCTAAATGACCCTTTTGATTAAATTGCTTGCCACAATCATTACATTTATATGGCTTCTCACCAGTGTGAGTTCTCAGGTGTGTTTTCAATGTACTGTTGTGAGTAAACCGACGACGACAAATCTTACATTCAAATGGTTTCTCACCAGTGTGAGTTCTTAAATGACTATATAAATGACCCTTTTGATTAAATTGCTTGCCACAACCATTACATTTATATAGCTTCTCACCAGTGTGAGATCTCTGATGTTTTGTAAATGCACTGCTGTCAGCAAATCGAAGACGACAAACCTTACATTCAAATGGCTTCTCACCAGTGTGAGTTCTCAAGTGTGTTTTTAATGTACTGTTGTGAGTAAATCGACGACGACAAACCTTACATTCAAATGGTTTCTCACCAGTGTGAGTTCTTAAATGAGTTTTTAAACTACTTTTGTGACTAAACTGCTTTTCGCAAACATTACATTCAAATGGTTTCTCACCAGTATGTGTTCTTAAATGGGATTCTAAATTACCCTTTTTATTAAATTGCTTGCCACAAACATTACATTTATACGGCTTCTCACCAGTGTGAGTTCTCAGATGTTTTGTTAATGTACTGCTTTCAGCAAATCGACGTCGACAAACCTTACATTCAAATGGTTTCTCACCAGTATGTGTTCTTAAATGTGATTCTAAATCACCCTTTTGATTAAATTGCTTGCCACAATCATTACATTTATATGGCTTCTCACCAGTGTGAGTTCTTAAATGACTATCTAAATGACCCTTTTGATTAAATTTCTTACCACAACCATTACATTTATATGGCTTCTCACCAGTGTGAGTTCTCAGATGTTTTGTCAATGTATTGCTGTGAGCAAATCGACGACGACAAACCTTACATTCAAATGGTTTCTCACCAGTATGTGTTCTTAAATGTGTTTCTAAATTACCCTTGTGATTAAATTGCTTGCCACAATCCTTACATTTATATGGCTTCTCACCAGTGTGAGTTCTTAAATGCACTTTTAAATGAAATTCGTCACTAAACTGCTTTTCGCAAACATTACATTCAAATGGTTTCTTACCAGTATGTGTTCTTAAATGTGATTCTAAAGTACCCTTTTGATTAAATTGCTTGCCACAATCATTACATTTATATGGCTTCTCACCAGTGTGAGTTCTTAAATGTCTTTGTAGTTTACTCTTACACTGAAACGCCCTCAGACAAACATGACACTGGTGCCTTGTGTCAGCGCTCTGAGGCTCGCCATAATAACTGTTCCGGGAACTTCCTGCCACAGGCTGTTGGCCGTCTGCTGCGCCATCTGCAAAACATTTGTTACTTTCACCTACACCATCGCTTATCAAAGGAGGTCAGTTCGTTAGCGAACCCGTGGGATGAGATACATCATATGAGCGCACAGGTCACCACTGCCGCAGCGCGTATTTATTTATTTTATTTTAATTTAAAAATTATTACAACAAATTGATTGGCGGACTTAAAGCCAAAGGCTTTATCTACCAGTCAACCAACAGGTGATACCGAGAATAAAATATAGTAGAAGTAAGTGCAAAATAATATTATATTAATTAAATGCCATACAAAAGTGTGTTTATATAATAATAATAATAATTTTTATTTGTCACTTTGTTTTTACAGTATCTCGGTATTATTGGGATCTCCATTTAAGTATATAAATACTTGTGTTTGGAGAACCGGCTCTTCCAAAGTAGCTTAATAGTAACAAACAGTTGACCTTAAGGATATGATACATAAACTTTTATTTATAACACAGTTAAATAGGTTGACAATAAGCTCAGTGCATTAATAAATTGAATTAGGTAATGAGGGGAGGGGGAAGTAAAATATGTTGTGAGTATTAAGTAGCGCATAATAATTCTATATCGTCAAAGCTTTTGTTTTGAAGGAATAGGGTCACACTTTTTTTACAAACATGAAAAGTTTGTTCGTATATATTTAGATTTTTATTTATATAGTTGTATATGTGCGAGGACTGCCTAGAGAACTGACTTTGAGCGTAGGAGGTTTTAACTGGAACTATTGCAGCTACAGCATAGTTCCGTCTTTTATTTAGTTTTTTGGGTTCGAAAGTGTTTTGTTTTTTTACCAGGGACTTAGTACCTGAAATAAATGATTTATTATTATTATATTATTTTAAGGTAATATTTAAAACATACAGCCTTCTAACAGATAGTAGATCGCAATATGAGTAAAGTTCAGAGGTGGGGTATCTATAGGGTTTAAAATAACTAGTCTTGTCTACCTTAGATATAATGTTACAGGCACAGTCTTGAGAAGTGGTAGAAGTGTGTATCCTTACATTCAAATCATTTTGAGGTTGCGTATTATTATAGTTACTAAAAGTAATATAGTTAGTTTTATTCATATTTAGTGTTAACAGATTACCCCTCAGCCATTTAGCTATCCCAGTGAGTCCCACTTCTGCAGACTGTCGAACTTCATCCCAGGAGTTGCATACAAATACTATGGCAGTGTCATCTGCGTAGGAAAATATATGGCCATTTTTCAACTTCATATTGCTGAGCTCATTAATATAAATTAGAAACAAGGTAGGCCCCAGAACACTCCCCTGTGGGACTCCATACTCGATTTCCGTTTGTTCACTAATATACTGGCCTATTTTGACTCGTTGCTTGCGGTCTTTGAGATAGTCAGTGAGAAGAGCAAGAGGAATACCTCTTATCCCCACTTTTTCAAGCCGATGAACAAGAATAGGGACAGAGACGGTATCAAATGCTTTTTTGAGGTCCAAGAAAGATGTTAGGCATTTCTTGCCACTGTCAACTGCTTCAACAATTACTGAAGTCAGCGCAATAATAGCATCTTCCGTAGATACCCCTTTTTTAAAGCCAAACTGTGAGTTAGAAATTATATTGTACTTTTGTAGATAGTTTAAAGTCTTTTGTTAATGAGTTTTTCAATAATTTTGGAAATAACTGTAAGGATAGCAATAGGTCTATAATTAGAAATATCGTCTCTGTCACCACTCTTGTGCACCGGTGTTTTAATAGCTTGTTTTAGAGCATTTGGAAATACTCCTTTTTTAAAACAAAGATTGGCTAAGTGAGTTAGAACCGGTACAAATAATTCATGAGCGTGTTTCAAAAACTGAGTAGGCACGTTGTCCCAGCCTGGGGCACTTTCGTTTTTTTGGTGGGTAGATGTAAAAGTGTAAAGTCCTATATATTAACTTTCCGATTTATATTTAATTTAAAATTAATTACAAGTAAATATTTACAACTTTATGGTTGCTAAGTAATTATAAAGCACTAGTCTAACCTGTAGTAGCTTTTTTCCCCACAAATTTCACTTCACCATGGAGACAATACAAAACTCAATAGATGAGCTGGCAAAATCGTTTAACACCAAGATGTCAGAATTTCAAGAGGACTTGCAGAAGACTGGCTCCAATCCTACAACTCTCAGTGTACTAGCAGGTCAATTTTTTTCATTCAAGAAATTTGCTCTCGACGCCCTTGATGCACTCCAGCAGCAGGTCACACTACTCGGGCAACAACAAGACACATTTGAAATGCGGAGCCGGCGTAAAATGTTGCTGTTTCATGGTGTTAAGGAGAGCAAGCAGGAAAATGGAGCAGCTGTTGTGGCTAATATCATCACAGAAAACATTACAGCGGTCGACTTCACTGCCCAAGACATTGTGCGCTGTCATCGGTTGGGTAAATTGTCCGGTAACAAGCCTCGCCCAATCTTGGTCAAATTTAGCTCTCAGACACTTAGAGATAAGGTCTGGTACTCCAAATCATCACTGAAGGGCACTGGCCTAACGCTGTCAGAGTTTTTAACTAGGGGCCGTCATACTGCATTCCTGGCGGCACGGGAGCATTTCGGAATATCCAAATGTTGGACGCGAGATGGATTTATCCATATTGTTTCCCCTGATGGTTCGAGGCACCGAATCATTACGACTGTTGAAGTCCAGCGTCTGATCAGTACGTGCGAAGCGGCGGAGGCGCCTAAATCGCCAGGTGCCGCTCCGGTTGCATCCAGGGCAGTGACGGCAACGTCCACAGCAGGCCAAGCAGCGCGATCTAAGCGTGCCGCCACCAAAAAATGAAGGAGCTTTATAGGATGAACTGGACAGTTTTTATTTTACTAATCAGTGTTATACAGCGGCCATAGTTGTTTCTAAAACTATAACTTTCTTTTTATAAGTTGTTTGTAAGTACCTTCAAATTAAGTAACTTTTTGATATTTTTATTGTTGGGTATCCAACTAAACTATCTAACACAAACAATTTTATTTACATTATATGACAGAGCTGTCAATTGTCAATTAAGTTAAATGTCACTGTCGCTTTTTACTTTTTAATAATGTTGGACGCAAAAGAATATGACATTGGCAGCCACTACTATAGAGATGATTTTTTCTTTTTAAATTTTTTTGTTTTTTGGCCGTTTGTCTGCTCCATAGAGATAAGATAATGTCTGCTCGTATTTATTTAAATGAAATGTCTCCTGTATTCTCTTTCAGGCTACTAACGGGTGGACTGTGATTTGTTACTTGCTTTTTAGATTCTTAATTTATATTATATTATCTATTTATATTTATTTTGTACACAACACGAAATGCCCGGCGCAAATGATAATACGTTCCATTCGCTATCTTCTTCCTCAAGTTATCACAGCTTACCTGATTCACTTGACGATATCCTTTCTTCTGAATTTTCAAATTTTCCAAAGAATTTCAATGTGGTTCATATAAATGCCCAAAGTATTCCTAAACACTTCGCTGATATGCTAGCGACATTTGACATCAAAAATATTCATGCTATATTAATTTCTGAGTCATGGCTCAAGCCATGCCTTCCTTCTACGTCTTACTCATTACCGGGTTTTCAGCTTATTCGTCACGATCGCACTGATGATGTTGGTGGTGGTGTAACTATATATTTAAGATCATACATTGCGTACAAATTGATTTGTACTTCGAGAAATTGTAATCCAACGAAGGAATCGGAGTATCTTTTCATAGAAGCAACGAAGAGCCTTCATCATACTAAATTACTTTTGGGAGTTTTTTACAATCCACACTCCGATATTGATTATTACACTGACTTAGAAAACCTATTAGAAGTTAACATGCTTTCTTATAACCATACAATAATTCTTGGCGATTTCAATACTTGCCTCATAAAAGATGATTATCGAGCCAACAAGTTAAAATCATTGGCTGATAGTTGTAATTTACAGATACTGCTTGAACGCCCGCTGCGTCCGACTCATTTCTTTCCAGGGTGTACTCCAACACTTTTGGACTTAATTCTAGTTTCCTCTACTGAACACGTTGCTAAATATGGACAGCACCCTGCAGAAGCTTTCTCTTATCACGACCTTCTTTTCCTCTCGTACAAAGTCCGTCCTCCTAAGTATAAATCCAAAATCCTTATGCAGCGTAATTTTGGTGCTATTAATGTAGACGATTTCCGTAGAGATGCCATGAACAGTGACTGGGAATCTATTGGCGCGACTGAATCGGTAAACACACAGGTCGAAATCTTTAACAAAATTGTTGTGGGTCTATTTGACCGCCATGCACCTCTCCGTCCTGTACGTGTAAGACATCTTCCTGCGCCTTGGCTGACCGATGAAATAAGAATAGTTCAAGGATTAAAAAATAAAGCCAAATCCAAATTTAAATCTGATCCAGATAGATATCGTGACCAATATGTTAAGGCTAGGAATCGCTGCAATAAGATGTGTAGGGAGGCACAACGTCGCCACATCTCTCAGTCTGTTCAAAATGGTGATCCAGCCAAAGTCTGGAAATTTCTTAGATCATTAGGTGTTGGTAAGTCAAAGGACAGTTATCCTTCTGATGTTGACGTTGACGGCTTAAATAGCCACTTCTCATCTTCTCATGCAGTAGATGCAAATACTAAAACCAATACCATTACTACACTTCTTAATCAATCAACACCAGTCTGTAATCCCTTTTCTTTTTGTCCTATTGCTGAATGTGATGTTGAGAAAATTGTACGGTCCATCTCTTCAAACGCAGTTGGCAGTGATAGCATTAGTCGTAATATGATCATTCCTATCCTAGATATCCTTCTTCCAATCCTAACTTTTATCATCAATAAATCCTTATCCACAGGAGTTTTTCCAGATGCCTGGAAGAATGGGCATATCACTCCTCTTCCAAAAAAGACTAATCCTAAATTATTCTCCGACTTCCGCCCAATCTCCATTCTTCCTTTCCTTTCCAAAGTACTAGAACGAGCAGCACAAATGCAAATTAGTCATTTCCTTACAGTAAATAACCTGCTTGATCCCCTTCAGTCCGGTTTCCGCCCTGGTCATAGTACGACTTCTGCTCTAATGAAAGTCACAGAGGATATCCGTTGGGGAATGGACAATAAAAAGTCAACCGTTTTGGCTCTCTTAGACTTTAGTAACGCTTTTAATACTGTGGACTTCGACATATTGTTAGCCGTGTTGCATTCTCTCAACATATCTCCATCAGCAATTGGTTGGTTTCGATCTTACCTGTATGGGCGTCGTCAGCGAGTTCGCATCGAGGATAAGTATTCTTCTTGGTGCAATTTAACTTGCGGCGTACCTCAGGGTGGCGTATTATCTCCGCTTTTATTTTCATTATTTATAAATTCTATAACCTCACAACTTCAGTCTTCCTACCATCTGTATGCCGACGATTTGCAAATTTATTCACAGGCCACAATAGATAATTTTAAAATGGCTATTGATACAATTAATGAGGACTTGGAACGGATATCTGTCTGGAGCAAATCGTATCGCCTCCAAGTGAACCCCAAAAAATCTCAAGCAATTATTATTGGCAATCCCCGCCTTACTATTTAAATTGATCGGTCAGCTATGCCACAGTTAGTTTTTAATGGCGTTATTATAGGGTTTAGCAACCGTGTGAAGAATTTGGGGCTTGTGATGGACAGCAAACTAATTTGGACTCTACAAATAGCTGAAGTCAGTAGGAAGCTGTTCTTT